>OU426969.1:0-2500000 GCA_911387765.1 Pyrgus malvae | reverse complement strand
TACAAAAAATATATATTTTAAGTTGCCGTTATATTTGCGTTAATTGAAATAAAAAAGATCATTAAGAATTTGTTAATTGTAATTTTTGGTGCAAATTTAAGGAAGTACTGGCACCACATGTATTTTTTCTGTACGCTTGGTAGAAAAAGAAAAAAATAACACGCTTGGTAGAAAAAGAAAAAAAACGTTAAATTCCTTCTTGATTTTCCTTCCCACAAAACTAATTTTTACTCCAACTCCTTTTCTGTTCATGCTGTTAGGCTTTGGAATTCACTCCCGCCTAAATTAAGAGAGTCTGAAACTATCTCCATATTTAAAAAACGTATTTTTGAGCACTATTTGGCTACATGTACTTAAGCTATTTATTTATTTATAATTTTATATGTATGGTTTCTAATTAGTTATTATTACGTATTATTATTACTGTATATATATATATCTATATGTATCTAATTTCTGTATCGCTTTATTAATATATTAATTAATTATTGGTACGCACTAAGTTCGCTTTACCAGATCTATTATCCTGGGACGGGCCTACTGGAAGATATTTCAGTGTGGAATAAGTAGTGCCCTTGTACAAACATTATTTGCTCATTCTCCTGTGACCATTTGTGTGTACATAAATTAAATAAAATAATAATAATAATAATAATTGTTATATTTTAGTGTAATGTTTTTCTTCTTCGTGAACGCTTCTAGTGTGCTTCCTAAAATAAAATGTCAGTGTCCTTGCACTAAGCCATAATCCTTGGGCAAAGCGGTGGAATTTATCCCATGTGCCCAGCAGGATAGTGGGACAAAAAACGGGTTGCACTCCGGTAGTGCCGGCAGAAGTGAAAACTTGAACATTAACGTTGTGCATTTTTGATATTTTGGAATGGTTAGTGAATAATTTCACACGAATTGCTTTTATTATCAGTATTATTTTTCATCTAGTATTTTCAGTAGGTTTTCATTTAGTATTGTTATAAAGTACTCACTCATTTTCTTTCACTATTTCGTCGTCACTTTTTTCATTAATAGATAGACTTTGTTCAGTGTCTATATTTTAAATACTTGATATAAACGAATTTTACAAGTATAGACAGTCGAGCCGTCATCAGCTGTCATCCCTCCGTCTTACGAATTTTCGATCAGGCCACGTGTCCTGACGCGAGTTTAACATTTTTTACCCATCCCAAAAAAGTGCACAACGCCGCTAAAGAAGTTTTCACTTATAAAAATGGCTTAAATTTATATCATCTGCACTAAGTTCTTTTTGCTATCCCTACTCGTATCTACAGTCGTCCGAGCTTGTGGTCTAAAATGCATTCGACTTTTATATCGTCCCACAACTGTCCTCCTCAGAAATACATATTGAGGATTTAATATATTCCATTTAAGTTTAATCATCATAAACATTGATGTCTTCTACTGCTTTAGAATCTACTCCCAGTGGCTAGATTTTCAAGCATTTAAATATTTACTTACTTTACATTTAAATATTTCACCTTTCAAATATTTGATGGACTTAAAATAAATAACGCTACAGTCTCATAGTCCTTTTCTAAAATACCTGTGTCGTGGGTACCACGGACACACACAAACACAAATACCCAGACCGAGAACAGAAATTGAAACTCATCATTGCAATTTCTCATTCGCCTCTAATCGAACATTGCCCTTGATTGCTTGTTCGTCATGGTAACTATTGCGCCACAAGGGTTATCCAAATAAAAATAATTCTATACTACGTACCTAATTACCTAAAAATTATTTTATGTTTCCTCATTTTAGAGAAAGAAAATAATAATTGAAAGCCTGTGGTAAGACCGTATGTAGGTGGCAAATCGCCTCAAAGCAGAGTCTCCAAACGAAAAGAAAACCAGGTCTCTCAACGTGGCCAACGTATAAGAAAAGAGCCATGCCTAGCAGTGGAATGCAAGAGCTTCAACAATTATATATAAAGATGATTACTTTAGCGCGTCTGGCTGCAACCCCTTTTTGCGTGCAGCTCTGCTGGACACGGGTTTCTCCCCATTTGGGAAGACTTGAGCTTACTCCACCATGCTGTTCCAATACAAATCCCATAAACCCGGTACACTGTCCCAAGGTGCTGGGCTGGCTTTTGAAGGTTTCCCCTCCGATACCAAAAAAGGATGGCGACGCTATAATCTATGGAACTAACCGCATAACATATTTCACGTCAATAGCAATAGTTGCTAATTAAATACCCTGCAAAATAATTGACTGACAGGAGACTTCAGGAGAGCAAAGTTGCTTGTATCCTGATCCTCTGTATCTGCCGGAAATCGAACTGCGTAATCGCTTTACTGTGCATTGGAAGCGTAACAAACTGAGAATAATACGATAGAATATTATCCAATTTACAGAGAAAATCATTATTGTATTAGGTGTTGCTTTCTTTTAGCTTCGGGATTAAGAATCTAATTAAAAAAGCGTACTATTCGGTTACTGAGTTTATTAACGATAAATAAATAAAATATAAGAAAATAAAATAACATAAATAAAACAAAATGACTAATAAATAATTTTGTCCGCGGCATAAAAACCTGGGAGGTTTATTTTCGCCAGCTTTTTTTCCTCTCAGTGTACAAAACTGGTGGGTGTCCAAAGCTGATGACGGCGAACCCCGATGGTTCAAATAAAATAAATTATTATAAAAAGCACAAAATTGGGTTTAAGTCTAATTAATTAAAACTAAACTAAAGTGTAAAATTTAAAACTACTTTAATGTTTCTTATGTACCCTTCTGTAATAGTCATTTTAAGAATTTATGTTTACATTATGTTAAGTCATTAAAATAATTATTTCATTTAATATAATAAAATTTGTACACCCTAAGGGGTAAATATGGAGCTCTAAATATTCTGTAAAACCTTTTTCACCCATATATGTGCAAATAAAATATTTTCATTTCATTTAATTTCATTTCATTTCATTTCATTTCAAGAATAGAGCTATGCCTGATCGTAAGAGGCGACTAAAAGGCGGCTTTCGGGGTTGTGGGCGGTAATAGTGGGAGCTCGATCCGTCCGGCCAGCAGCCCCGGGAAGGATGGCGTGTGCTGTTGCGTGTCCGCATGCCAACGTAAGCATTGGAAGGTGCAAGAGAGCACATCTGCTCTCCCGATGATGGGCCCGTTCTGGGGCGTCGCGCGTGGAGGTCACCGGTGCGTTCCACTGGAGATCCCGGAGACCTCCTTAAGAATAGAGGCCGCCACCGAGGGGGTTTTAGTGCGGTACAAATTCCACCCTCTATGGTAAGCCGGGTATCTTTTGAAGGTTCGATACAAAAAAGGTGTTGCTTTCTTAGCTGCAAAAAGCGTCCCACTTCTGGGCACGGGGGAGGTCAGAATCTTACTCCACCACGCTGCTCCAATGCGAGTTAGTGGAGACGAGAGTTAGTGGCCAACCCGCTGTCGGATTTTTTAAACCGCACATAAGTCCTCCGACAAGTTTTAACGACTGCTTTCTATCGACAAGATCTGCGACGGACGGCTTAGCTCCCAAGCACGGAAATGCGCACGAAAATTTATGCGCATTAGCATTTATTTAGCGGTCACCCATCTCTTACTCTCCGACCACGCCCGTTTGGCTTAGCTGCATAGATCGTTTGCGTTTACGCCAGCCGCCAGGCCATGCCCACTTCAATAAGCCGGGCAATGCTTTGCTTTCTTAATTCATGTTAATCTAACTACTAACTATACAATATTTCGCTCCTCAAATAGCAGAGTAATGCTACTTAGCACGGTTGAGACGTGAAAGAAGAACGAGCAAACAAGCAAACAAACAGACACACTATGACATTTATAATGTTAGTATGGACAAAATAGGAAGGCTACGACTAAGTAGTATAATGTTAACAGTAGGTCTGTAAATATTGCCAAACTATTTTAACATACAACCTACGCATTGACGTGGTGTAATTATTGTCCACCAATTCGCACTTGGCCAGCGTGGTGGACTATGGCCTAACACCTCTCACTTGTGAGAGAAGACCTGTGCTCATCAGCGGGACATTAAAAAGGTTGAAAAAAATATATTGAAGAAGCGATGTAACGCCTAGAGAAATTTGAGTGTTAAAATTTATTCTCAGGTTGGGCATTTATATTGTCTTTGTCTTTCTGTGTACCTTACTTTGTCGGCTAAAAATGATAAATTATATTATATTTGAATCGAACACAATTTACATAGACAAACTCGTGAGCACATCCAATTTAAGAATAAATATTATTGAAATTATGTATATAGCCATCAATCGGAAAACCCAGCAATCCATTTTTCACGCGCGAACCGACGCCATCGTAATCAAATCAATCACCAATTTCTCGTACATACGTTCAATGTAAATTTTCGTTCGACCGGCTGACAGGCAAGTGTACTGGGCACCGGACCTTTTCGGAAATAAAAAAACTGCAGAAATGAAATATGTACCAAATTTGGATATCCCTAATTTTATTCAAATACAGTAGCAGACGAGCTAGCAGGCTATGTGGTCGCTGCAGTCCATGGACAACTACATATAACCTCAAGCAAACATAGGTAAGTCTTGTCTGAAGTCATATTCTATATATATCGTACTGCTAAATAATTCCCTATTTACAACAGTGAATCTATTAAAGTACACATTCTAAACCAAACAACGAATACTCTTCCCCAGGCACTTAAATAATTTAATAATTATTATTGGAACAATATCGAGTAATCGTTTTACAATCGATTAGGGTGACCGAAGTTATAACAATGGCGGATGGGAACAACTTTCCTTTATTAATTTATCATTCCGGGAACAAAGGAACGTGGTGTATTTCTAACCCGTGCAATGCCATTAGGATTTATTCTCCAAATTCCCTTTATCCGGAACCTTGTGTAGGGACATTTTTATTATCTGAGATATTTCCCATAAAATTGCTATGTTTAAACTACTGTTACTGTTTCAGTTATGAGACGGTATTGTGTTACAAATATAAATAATTATTGTTCTTGTTTGCTTGTGATAATTACTTATAAGGGCCAATAAGAAACAAACTTTATACTTAGAAACAATACTGTTTCATATCTAATGTTGAAAGACTGGTTTTAACAACTCTCTTCTTGCATCAGAGGGAGCGGGTTTTATATTTAACTCCACAAGGATTTTAGTATAGAACCCGATTTAAGTATAAAACCCATAGAGCATCAAAGTTATAGACTCACCCTTCAGGAGAGACGCCATAGCGCCTTGCTTCGATACATAATTTTTGTGCCAAATCTGGTGCGGGGAAATAACGCACACATTTTAACTTTGTCACACATTCACAAATATTCTTTCATCGCTACAGACGCATACATTTCTAAATATGTCAATTTCAACTAACAACGTCATTTTCTATGCACCGTCAACACTGACACCGACACACACAGACACACTTCTTGTATAACTAGAAGGCACATTGAGCATGCACGTTGGGACGAGAGGTTCACCCGTAAAGGCCACTCCTCTGACGGGTGTCATACCTGTCATACCTGTCATACCTTGATGCTTTATTATAAAACCCGGCACCAAATAGATGATATTGGGAGTACAAGCTCTCATTGACATCTACTTTGACAATGTGTAATGCTTGCACTGTAGAATTAGTAAGCCACACAAATTCAATCCAAAACAACGGAATCTATCAAACAAATATATTTCAATATTAGAACAATAGCAAGTAATCGTTTTACAATCGCTTAGACCGACATAACTTGTAAACTTTAACAAAGGCTTGGAAAGTTTAACTTTGCTTTGTTAAGTTATTGTTCCTGGAACAAAAGATCGCGCCGTGTTTTTAACCCTTCCAATGCTATTAGGATTTATTCTCCGAATTTCATTTATCCGGAAACTCGTGTAAGGACGTTTTTTGTTTCGAGAATTAATGGCGGTGAAAATATCTGAGATATTTCCCATAACATTGCTATTTTTGAATTACTGTTACTGCTTCAGTAATGAGACGGTATTGTGTTAAAAATATAAATAATTATTGCTCTCGTTATCTTGACATTATTTCTTATAAGAGCCAGTAAGAAACAAACTTTATACTTAGAAAGAATACTGTTTCATATCTAATGTTGAAAGACTGGTTTTAACAACTCTCTTTTTGCATCAGAGGGAGCGGGTTCTATACTTAAATCCACAATGATTTTAGTATAGAACCCGATTTAAGTATAAAACCCGACACCAAATAGATGACATTGTGAGTACAAACTCTCATTGACATCTATTTTGACAATGTCTAATACTTGTACTGTAAAATTAATATACCACACAAATTCAATCCGATATAACGGAAAGTATAATATAAATATATTTCAATATTAGAACAATAACAAGTAATCGTTTTACAATCGCTGAAAGCGACATAACTTGTAAACTTTAACAAAGGCTCGGAAAGTTTAACTTTGCTTTGTTAACTTATTGTTCCTGGAACAAAAGACCGCGCCGTGTTTCTAACCCGTCCAATACTATTAGGATTTATTCCCCGAATTTCCTTTATCCGGAAACTCGTGTAAGGACGTTTTTTGTTTCGAAAATTAATGATGGTGAACATATTTGAAATATCTTAATGCTGTTGTCTGGAAATTATTATTATACAGTTATTGTTTCTGTTTTGCGTCAGTGTTATGTTACAAGGAATGATATGTTTGTGCGTGGAATTTATTTGTTATAACTAAATCAGTGTATTATTTATTTAGTTATAACAAATAAATTCCACGATTTTGTTTTTATTGATTTGAATTGATGTAGTAATTAATAATCCGTCCAAATAACTTATTTGTGTGCACTAATGAATTATACTATGTAACTAGTGACCCGTCCTTGCTTATTATGATATTAACTACTTTGACTACGATATGTATGTATTGTTAAGATAAATAATATTAATAATAATAATAAATTTCACACTCATGGCCCCACAGTAGGGTGGATAAACCCTGTGTCGTGGATACCATGGACACACACAGAGACAGAAACACAAACACCCAGACTGACAGATTTAAACTAATCATTAAAATTTCTGCTTCGCAGGTCGCAGGGAATCGAACCCGGGACCCTTTGATTGGCAGTCCGGCATGGTAACCATTGCGCCACGCGGGTCATCTCGTATAAATACTCGTATTTCTCATGATCGTATTTTCATCTGTGTATTGGTGAAAAGTACATGCGTTCAGTAGTTATTACGTTTATCACAAAGAGACGCGCTCAGTAGTTTTTACGTTTATCGTAAAGAGACGCGTTCAGTAGTTTTTACGTTAATCACAAACAGACGCGTTCAGTAGTTTTTACGTTAATCACAAAGAGACGCGTTCAGTAGTTTTTGCGTTATTCACAAAGAGACGCGTTCAGTAGTTTTTACGTTAATCACAAAGAGACGCGTTCAGAAGTTTTTGCGTTATTCACAAAGAGACGCGTTCAGTAGTTTTTACGTTAATCACAAAGAGACGCGTTCAGTAGTTTTTACGTTAATCACAAAGAGACGCGTTCAGTAGTTTTTGCGTTATTCACAAAGAGACGCGTTCAGTAGTTTTTACGTTAATCACAAAGAGACGCGTTCAGTAGTTTTTACGTTTATCACAAAGAGACAGAAAGACTGGCAGGAGACTTAATAGGTATGCAGTGAAGCTGCCTATGTGCGGTTCAGAAAAACATTTTCGAATCCTTAAAAAATGTTACTTAGTATAACGGTATTTTGTTGAATTGTCCAACTAATAGACCATAAGGCTTTAATTTTTAACTTGATAACTTTTGATTTATTTTGATGTTGATGCCTTTCCTTTATATCTCATCAATCATAGTACGATCATAAAATTTCTGAATAACAAGATTTTAATTTAATTTTTTAAATTTTTTTATTGTAATTTTTTCGTCCTTAATATTTTTATGTGTTTGGATTTAGATACGCTCTATAAATATACATAGGCTCGCGCTGCGTGATCTACCGACTTTACTATGGTGAGTGCTCCGAGGAACTTTTCAAATTGATGCCTACATCACCATTACATGATTATACCACCAGACGAAGGTTAAAGTTCCACCGGCACCATCTGGACTCGTGGCGGTCCTCCACAGTCCGCTTTGCACGCTCATTTTTACCACAGACGTGGGATTCTTCAAGAAAGTTATAAAAAAAGCTCTCCTCCAAAGCCGGCAATGCTCGGGTGGCTCTCCTGGGGCTGCCCGTGTCCATAGGCGACGGTGATCGCTTAACACCACGCGGCCCGTCTGCCTTTTTGTACGGTTTATTTATTTAAAAAAAAAACTTCTTTACTAGTTTCTAATATCGAATTCTTAAACCCATACTTGTCACCGAGACGAGGACCATTGATGCCTGTGCTTTTTGAAATTTTTAGTTTGAGTCAGAGTCCTTATGGTTGGTTTGAAAACATTCAACAGAGGATTGGCCACTAACTTGCATTTTCGCCTACCCGCACTGAAATAGGACGAAGACAGGGTTACAGCCAAGCAAAACCGACACCTTATTTGTAACTTTATGAAAACAATTTATGATGCTAGCATATTTATAAAAAATTAAAACTTTATTTAACTAGAACATCAAAGGCAAACATTGATGATCTAACTTAGATTGAATTTCACATTTACATTCGGAATTGCTTCAAAATCAGAAGTGAATGAACGTGTTACAAAATCACAGCGCGCGAACGGAATCAAATTGATAAACCAATTATTGAATATTCAAACTGACTTTGACTGACTGGATTTGTGAAATACCGAATACTGGGGCAAGAGTTTGACTTTCCCGTAATTCGTTTTTATGCTTTTTTATTCATTTTTATTTTATGTTCTTTTCATTTGCGGTGTTATTAGTACAGATATAGTTGGGAGGCTGGAGAGCATAATTACCAGGGAAAGACATCACATACCTGTAGGAACAAATGTGGAGTCCACACGGGCCGAGACGTGGGCATAAAACTATTTTCTTATAAATCAGGTAGCTCTGCAGATTATAGACATAAAACTAACTAAATAAATAAACGTTACACACTCATAGCCCCACAGTAAGGTAATTAACCCTGTGTCGTGGGTACCATGGACATCTACAAAGACAGGAACACAAATACCCAGATCGAGAACAGAAATTTAAACTTGCGGCGGTGTTTAGCGGTAGGTTGAAGTGGTCCCAGCCCTCCCTAGCGGAAAGGGTGCCGCCGACAGGTAGGTTGGTAGTGGGTTCGATGAACAAGAGAAATAGTCAAGGGAATCGTTTATTGCCCAAATAAACTTTACCCTCCGCCTCACGTCACAATCCGTTTGAGCTAGTTAAGAAGAGAACACTGCCCTGAACCGAGACCGACGATCCTAAGGTTGTGGGTTGCCTTCTGAAGGGTTTATGGGGATAAAGAAACAAAAGTTACCGAGATCAGTGAGATTTATTAATTAGTACGTGAACACGAAATACAGCGAACAGAGACATCGAGCAAGAGAGACAGCGGAACCGGAAAGAGAACAAAAATATGACAGACCGCATAAAGCGGACAATGCACAGAGTGCTTTAAACAAATTACATTACATTACAGATTATATATAGTTTATACTAATTAACACCTTCCAACAGCACTCTGTTTCCTTGGGCCTCTGGCAGCCTTCCGGGACCGTTCCGAGCCGTTCCGAGCCAGGCTCTGTCGTCCCTCGTAATAGTAGTAAATGGTAGGTACAACGTAGGTGGTAGACCCGTCGCTTCAGTGTGATATCAGTCCACGTAGAAATCGTAGACCGAGAGTCAAACTTGAAGATAAGATTGAAAATCCTGGAAGCTTAGAGTAAAGGAAGGCGTTAGAAGGCGGTAGAAAACCACATGGTCGCGCGGCCGCGATAGGTCAGTGTCCGAGAGGAAAATAGATTGAAGACAACAGTTACAATAGAATAGAAATCACTAAGAACACCGCACATATCATAGTAATGCATGGAAACTTATCCTAGAGGGATTTTCACGAAATATATTAAATTCGAATGGCGTTATATTCACCGCGGGCAACACAGCCGTCGCCTGTGGGGCACTTATTGGCACTGGTGCTCTGAACAATGCGTCTAGGCAGTAAAGATATAATAATAGAACAAAAGGATATAAGTTATAAAAACCGATAATGAACGTGAAGCAGCAGTAAGTATTAACATGTAGGGTATAATAAATATTATAACACTACAAAAGTAACACCTAATCTATTAATTAAACTTGATTTTTGCTTGCTTACTGCTAATTTTCTAATACAATGCTCGATTGAATCTGAATCCATATTGCTTCAAGTCAGAATGGGGTACCTGGTTTTACCTAAATACTCTGTCATAGAATAGAATATTTGGACAATTTACACATTTTTTTCCTCTCAGTGTAAAAACAACCTGTGATATGGGTACCCACATGGTCGGATCGGAACCGATCCGAAATATAAATTAATAAATATTTTAATTTTAACTTATAAAAGGCGCAATATGGGACAAATAAAAATAATAGTAAAATAGATTTTAATGTACATTTCGTAATTGTATTATAGTTTAGTTTTTTCCTTTTATATTTTTATCATTGTATATTTGCATACCTCATGAAGGTAAATATGGCGAACTAAATATATAGAAACAACTTTGTAAACACCCATATTTGTGCAAATAAATGTCTTTGTCTTTGTCATTTCATGCCATCTGATTCCAAACTAAGCAGAGCTTGTACTATGGTAATAAGA
The DNA here is from genome assembly GCA_911387765.1 of Pyrgus malvae. Lineage (NCBI taxonomy): Eukaryota > Metazoa > Arthropoda > Insecta > Lepidoptera > Hesperiidae > Pyrgus > Pyrgus malvae. The sequence goes on along the minus strand of OU426969.1, from coordinate 2,489,279 downwards.
AAGCTGATAAACATACTTATGTAATTCTATATAAATTAACACCCAGACACAGGACAAATAGTCATGTTCATCTCACAAATATTTGTCCTTGGTGGGAATCGAACCCACGACCTTTCGCTACGCAGTCGGCTCATCACCCACTACGCCACGGAGGCTGTAATGACTTGATAACTGCCGCTACAAACTGATTACTCACCCTGCTCGCGGGTGACCACGCTGATTACTGATTACTCTGTAAATACCGTAAACACAGACTGACTACAGTTTCTACAGTACATCATCAGAATAACATGATAACAATATTTTTAGAAAAGTTCGGTAGGAACGAAAGGCATGTCATTCTACTAACTGATCACTTTGGGAGAGGATACCGGGTTATGTGGGATTTGACCCCTGGGTAGCCTGCCTCTGCGCTTGGGGAGGACTCCGGGATCTCCAGTGGAACGCACCGGTGTCCTCCACGCGCGGCGCCATGGAACGGGCCCATCTTTGGGAGAGCAGATGTGCTCTCCTGCACCTTCCGATGATTACGGCGGTATGCGGTCACGCCCGCAACGCACTTTCACCGCCCGCAACCCCGGAAGTCCCTTTTTAGTCGCCTCTACGATCAGGCAGGGGATACCGTAGCTCTATTCTTAATCCCTTAGCAAGAAATAGCACCGTATGCCAAGTATTATATTCGTTTATTATTTTTTGCTTTTCAGTTTATTGTGCGACTTTTTTAGAAGTTTTTTTCTGCCTTTTGTGACTTATTTCACAACAACACAACTCAACACAAAACAACACACACGTTACTACTATGACTTATTTTATTGTGTGAGTGAGCAATAAATCACCCCTATTTACCCACGCTTGTGGTCATACAAAAAAAAAGTATATACGCGTCGACTTGAGAATGTCCTCAGTTTTTTACGTGGGTTAATAAAAAAAAATGCAAGCAAAAGATAGTCTAATACTACTCATCAAGATAAAGGCGTGAAAGCTTGATAAAACCATCTCTGTCGTTACCCTACTTAAAAAACTTTCTTCATTGTAAGTCAGTCTCGTCGGAGCATTGACATGGTATCGGGGCTGCGAAGAACCCTCGTGTTGTTCGGAGAACCCTCAGCGCTCAAGTGTTGTCTTTGTTCGCCGCAGCGGGAACGGCACGTACGGCGGGTGTATGTAAAATATGCGGAGGGTTTTCCAAAAAATATAGGTTAATCGTTTTTGTGAAGGGGCTTTGGAGATATTTTAATTCAATTAGATGTAATGTTAATGTTATAAAATTTGAGTAATTTTCGGAAATTCTATTTTTGAAATCCAAATCCGGATTGTGTTTCCCATTTGAGTTGTTTTTTACTTTACTTTTGTTTTAAGGGCTCGTTTGGGCTCTTGCGCTAATGATATGTTACAATATTTTACTACACCACGGAGAAGCGATAAATAACTATGCATATAACAAAATTCTTAGTTAGAAGTGTACTCCAGAGATATCCGGTGATGGTGTTAGAATTGTAAGGGATTTAGCTCTCAGTTCACTATCAAACTACAAAAGACTAAAGCTTAATTATAATACCTAATATTTTCTAAAATAAATTGTCGTAATTGCGCAAGCCACGCGCTAAACAAGAAAAATCAAAATGGCCGTCACATTTGAACCTTGGACTAAGTCCTCTTCAGCGTTTGTGCCATTTTAAAACTGAAAATCTTTTTTCACTACTGGATTAAAAGATTTAAACACGTTCCAACCTTGAACTCTGTCCACAAAACGGTTTCGAAAACAAAATTCTTTGCAAAGTAGGGCAGATACATTTTCATGAAGCTGAAAATCTTTAGTTTAAACAGAAATTATGTATGATTTCGGAAAACAAAGCGGAATGCCCGAGCTTAAATTAAAACACATCGAGGAGAGGAAAGTGTCTTATCACTTAAAGGTGTCCGAGAAAAAGTTGATTCAATATATTTTTATATTGTTTATTTGCATAAAGTTGATAAAAAGTTTATTTATTTATAAATAAATAAACGCGTGGCGTAATGGTTACTAAATATGGTAAATCGGAGGGTCTCACGTTCGATTCCCGGAGAAGCAGATATTTTAATGATGAGTTTAAATTTCTGTTCTCAGTCTGGGTGTTTGTGTTTCTATCTTTGTATGTGTCCATGGTACGCACGACACAGGGTATATCTAATTTACTTTGGAGCTAAAAAGCTATTGCATAACATTTTTTATCAAATTATGCAATTATATTTTTTTAATTTTTTTATTATGCAGTATAAATAATATAAGAGATAGAATCAGTTATGAGCAGTTAGCAGCTAGTCTACACGCAAACGTCAAGTCGCACGCACACAAACACCGTGCCAAAGTCTGCCGAAATGAAACGACGTTAGACGATACACGGCTTTCAACGCTGCGCCGCTCTGCCGGTCGCCGGTTGTTAGGTTTTATTTTCGTTACGGAATTTCTCGACTCATTCGCCGCGCTCAATGCCCGCGATAAAAGCTATTCAATAGAAAACCGTATTCAAAAGTACGAGAAAATGAAGACAAAACCAGAAGACTCATCAAAACAAAACGAATTATGCAAGACTTTTCTGGAGTCTCCTATTTTTTTTGGAATATTCGTGTATAAAAAACTTTTTGAAATATGCCTATAGAGATTACGTAGTATCGCTTATAGTTTATTGCTTGCTCTAAGACATGCGAGTAAATAAAAATATGTTAAAACACAAAGAGAAAAATTTTGATACAAAAATTATTCAAGTCATTACGTTTCGTTTCCCCCCGTTTCTACGGAGTTATTGTAGAATGTTCGAGTTCGGGGGAAATTGCATTCCCTGTATTTTGTTATTCTATCCGCTTAAAGAAATATTATAATTGGAATTGTGGCTCCTTCCACTTGATCGGGACTTAATCGGAGAGGATGATTTTGAAAACGTTTTGTGTTCGAAAACGAACAATTGCACAATTTGCTTTTGAATTTTGAATTGTTTGGGAATATTAAGGTTTATGACTACGAAGTGCGCACAGATTTAATGGTGAAGAACGTAGGCGATTGATAATGTTAATCAATGTCGGGCGTGGTTAACAGTTAAATGAGTGATCGCCAATAGCAATATTTGCTTGATAATTGCACGTAAAGTCAAATGCTTAACGATACAAGATTGAAGCTTGCATGGCGACCGGTCCATAAACACGATAGACACGCATAGAACACAAGAGATTTCCGCAGCTAAGCCAAACGGGCGCGGCGGGCGGAAGATAGGTGACAGCTAGTGCTTCAGAGCGCACACTAAGCCGTCCCGGTTGTTATCGATAAATAATAGTCGTGAAACTTTGTCGGAAACCTTATGGGTGGTTTGATAATATTCGGATATTATTCGGATATTATCGCTGTCGGCAGCGGGGTGGCTACTAACTCGCATCTCTACAAACCTGCATTGGAGTGGCGTGGTGGATTAAGATCCAGTACCTGTACTCTCGACATTCGTTACTTATCGATTGATAGTGGATCGCTAATTTAACTACAATCATCGAAAGTTTGACATTTAAATTCGTAAATACACTATTAATTGGTTAAAAAGCTATCGATATCGAGTTAACGATCGATTTCGGTCGCTAAGCTGCCTTAGCGATTCTCGAGACTGCCGCTACAGGCCTTCTTAATACATAGATGTGAGTGTGAAACATTATTGTTTTTTATTAATTTTCTATTTATTGAGTGTGAAACATTATTGATTTTTATTTATTTTCTATTTATTTATTTGATTCAAGCATCTGTTAGATATTATAGACCCGTAGTAACAGATATTAGTAGTGACAGGTATTATAGTTAGACCCGTATTAATAGATATTATAGACCCGTAGCCAGCAGCAGGATACGACGCAAAAAGTATAGCAGCAAAACGAGCTGTAAGGCTTTTATAGACATTGGACGACCCGCGTGGCGTAATGGTTACCATGCCGGACTGTCGATTGGAGGGTCCCAGGTTCGATTCCCGGAGAAGCAGAAATTTGGATGAGTTAAAAATTTCTGTTCTAGGTCTGGGTGTTTGTGTTTCTGCCTTTGTGTGTGTGTCAATGGCACCCACGACACCGGGTATATCTACCCTACCTAGGGCTATGAGTGTCAAGCGTTATTTATTTATTTATTTTATAAGAGTTATCTTGTTTCAACATCATCTACTTGGCTAACAACAAATTTTTAACATCATGTATTATTGTTTGCGTTGGTAGAAGCTATACCAAGCCATGTTTACTGTAAGCAACAACGGATGCATTATCAAAATTAATCACATTATCATCACGATAACATCTCCACAGAGATGCGGAGCAATCTCATTACAGACTCCCGCTCTCTATAGCATATTCATGCACAAACGTAGCGTTAGAAGTGATGGCATAGTGGTGAAGATACCGGATTCTCTAGTTACCATTTCGGGTTCAAATACCAGCACGTACTTTAAGGTTAAAAAATGGTAAGTGTTATTTATCGATTGCATTGCTTGCAACCCTTTTTGCGTCTCATAATTGTACAAGGGTGGAAGAAATTTCTTTAAGAAATAAGCAGTACCCTGTACATATTCTCTTCTTTTTTCGCGTCTTACAATTTCTTTGTGTACTAAAATAAATAAATAAATAAATAAATAAATAAATAAATAAATAAGGGTTGCTTCCCAATATTGGGGAGACCTGAAGCTTATTCCACCACGATGCGCCAATGCGGGATGCAGACTTTACTCTTGCTTGCTCCCTTGCTTCATGTGGAAGAAAAACATTGGGAGATTTTGTTGGATACTTAGATAATAAAAACATTTTATACGATTTTTTTTTATTTGAATGGAGTAGCAGACGAGCACGCAGGCCACGTGGTGTTAAGTGATCGCTGCTGTACATGAACATCTACATAACACCTCAAGCAAGCATAGGTAAGTGTTGTCTGAGGTCGTATGCAGTTGCGCTGCTACGCCGGAGGCTAGTGGTCGCCTCTTGTAAGTGTGGCCGGCAACTGCACCTTTCCACCGAAACACAATAGAGTCGGTTTACGGCAGAAGTGGGTGCAGCGGTGGTACTTCCCCGGGCGAAAGTGCCATATACAAAGCTAAAATACAAAGCTCTTTCACCGCCTACAAGAAAAGTGACAAGTACGCTAATTGTCGGTTAAAGTCACCCGTAACCTTAATTTAAATTTCACGATGTTCGAGTAGCACTAATCATTATGATAATCTGACCCGTACATAGCTTTTACTTGCCAATTAACTTTACTTGGGATGTAACTATTCAACACTTTACTTCGAGATGAGAACGAGGCCCTTAGTATTAAGAATTTTTTTAAGTCTGTTGTAGCTGCCATATAAGCTGACATATAAGAATAAAATTCTTTTTTTAAATTTTGTTTTACATCGAGGGGCTTGACAAAAATTGTGCCTCTGCGTCTCTGTAATTGCTGACTTGTATAGGGGAGCTCAGCTGATGATGTGTTCTAAGTACGCAGCGTAATAGGTATAATGAGGATATCAGTACGATATCATAATATTTATTATGATATCGTACTATCAAGCCGATCTATTTCGGTAATGAAGCCATGACGGTGACGTCTAATCAGCGCTGTTCTTGACCTGAAAGCCTATTCACGAGGTGACAATGCATAATGACTGTGCGACATAGAGCGGTATATGTCGGTGTAGTTTACGAGCTATAACTAACCATAGCTTTGTTTATAGAACAAAAATGTTTTTGATACGGTTTGGAATGACTAAGGCTTTAAAAGACATAGACAAAGATTTTGCACAAATAAGGGAATAGGCCAGGCTTAATCTAAACTAATTCTATTAGGCCTTTTTTTGGTATCGGAGGAGGAACCTTCAAAAGGTACCCGGCACCTTGGGAGAGGATACCGGGTTATGTGGGATTGGAGAGCCTCGGCGCTTGAGGAGGACTCTGGGATCTCCAGTGGAACGCACCGGTGTCATCTACGCGCGACCTTTACTCCTGTGCCTTCCGATGCTTACGGCAGCATGTACCCACGCACACACAGCTGCCCTTCCAAGGGCAAGGCTGGACGGATCGAGCTGCCACTCTCACCGCCCACAACCCCGGAAACCCCCTTTTAGTTACCCCTTACGATCAGGCAGGGGATACCGTAGCTCTATTTTAAATCCCGAAGCTACAGGGACTGAGGCAAAAAAAACATGGTTGCAGCCAGCCATGTGCATTTGTTAACATACTTAAAACTTGCAAACATACTGTTATGACTTTGAGCTGTGCTTTGAGTACCTATATCTCGTAAACAAAGCGTCTTACAGCAAAACCCCAAAAACGCATAATCATGTAAGTATTAGGTCTACTATCGAACAGTAAAGAAAATTTCGAAAAATCAGTCATAAGAAAAACAACGATTTCTACGAGTAGGTAAACAATTCGGGATCCGCGGCGAGTACGTACCTATATAATACAGCGTACATGTATAGGTTGTTCACATCGCGGGCCGCGGCTATTGTTTGACTATACATAAGTGCGTAGTATGGGTAGCAGTATATAAGGCTCGCACCGAGCCGCGACTGATGCAGTTTAGCTCCGGAAGTGAAATCGAAGCGATCTCTACCAAGCGACGAAGAAGAAATATTTCGACGACTACAGCGAAGTTATTGGACTATAGTGATTGTGCTTAGTAATTTGGACTCTATTAAGTGGATTTTTGTGGAAGCTGACGTCTTCTACGTTACAAACGGCATTTTTATTACCCATAGCGCGTAACAATACTTATTTTTTATATTTGACACATTTATATAACCAACAATACATATTTCTCCGAGGTACATTAATGTAATTTTAACTTACTTATCAATAATCTTAAGGAAGTAAGATAATTACAAAACAACAATGATAAGATCGGTTACCGCCGCGTCCCTTGCGGTGTCGTGTCAAAGAAAATGCTTACATTGACTGTATAAAGTTACCGAAATTGGGAAGTAATTTAGAACCAAATTTCAAAATTATTAACTTTACCCCACTATTCCAATTGAAGAACAGTATGTATGTTGTATGTATGTAACGGAATCCTTTAACTTCATTTTCACCTACTTCTAAGCGTCTGATTAACTTGAAAATTTGCACAGGGGACAAGGGCCGATTACAATGCAATAATATGAAAAAAATCCAACTAAAAATTAAAAATTAATAATGTAGTTTAATAAACTAAAAAAGACGCTTTTGTGAAAATACGAACTAAAAAGTAAAAAATAAGAATCTTCTTATTCTCCACTAACCCGCATTATAGCAGCGCGCTGTACCCCAGCGGTGGGATGCAAAAAGGAATGCAAACAGGATTGCAGTCAAGTGGGAATAGATAAGCAACAACCGGCGGCGGTAAATGGGAATATATTTTTTTTGTTGACACCACTCTAAGCAACTAGGAATATTTTGCCTGACTGGCAGAGCGGGTGATGGTAGCTAGGAATAGACTACTTTTCTGGTATGGTATGTCACACGCTGTACGACCACAGTTTTTATATTTAATGGGGGAATCCTCTACATGGAATTGCTCTTGGTCATGTCTGAACAGTCAAATCTGTCGCCGGTCACCGCCATACACTACTTAGAATCTTTAGATCATAATAAAAAAAAACAAATCGGTAATTTTTTGCTTTAAATTCTCTTGTGGCATATCTATATATTGGTGTTTAATTCACTGTATTTGTTATTATAAAGTTTGAGATGCGAATAAAATTTTATTAGTTTGTCGATTTTTAATAACACATTTTTGAGATACATATTTTTGCGGCGTATTTGTTGCTATATAAACGCAATAAGTATTAAATACAACGCAATAAGTATTTTAATCGACTAACATAGGCTAAGTTCTACTAACAATTTTATAATAGAATTAATTTCTTGAATTAATGTTTTTTTTTTTATTAGGTACTATTATGTTTTATAACTACCTAAAGTATATTTTCAAGTCTGAGAGGACACCACTGCTCCTTAGCAGAGCATTAAAACGGAGTAAAGATTGGCATTATTGCACGAAAATAAGACGTTTATTGGTCTCTACAACAAAACTTTTATCATAAAAATACTACAAAATATAACTAAGCGAGTCACAATAGCAATTTTTACTGTTTTCTATTCAAGATGGTCTCCAAAGCGAATCAAGCTTGTAAATCAGAAAATAAAAAATTGTAACAAACTGAGCCCTGACTTGGAACAAGCACTTGCCTTGCATTTAAATGTTTCACGTGACTTGGCACAGGGCTGTCACTAACGACCAAGACGAGGGAGAATAAGTGAATCCTATTTGACATGTGAGTAGCGGGCATGGCCCAGCGGATGACGTAGAACGCAAGAGAATCTTGCATTTCCGTGCTTCGGTGGCCATTTAAGCCGTTGTTGTTATGGCTCGATAGCAGTCGTTAAACCATGTGGGCGGTGTGAAAACTACCGACAGCGGAGTTAGCCACTAACCTGCACTTCATTCAGCTCATTTTGGGGCAGCGTGATGGAGCTACAGGCCTTCCCATAAATGTGGAGAGACCCTTCCCAGAAGTGACAAACAAAGGGACGCTCTGTGTCATATTTTTCATATATCGAGCAACCTCACACTTTTTTCACAATAAAACTAGTATTTTTTGTTTATTATTATTTTCTGCTTATATTAAGGATTATTTTTCACTTTTTTTAGTTTATGTGCTTCAAAAGCGTGTATTTTAGTTTTTTGAACTATATTTCTTTTTCATTTTTTAGTTCGATTTATTGTTAAAAAAATTTTTTGTTCAAGTTCTTGGAATTTTATAAACTCATGAAATTATTGTATAACGGATACCACCGATTCTTGATAAGACGTGTCCAAAGTTTGCATTAAATCTGTCCGTTGAAAGTGGGTCAAAATCAAGTCCAGGAGCGTTTCAAACAAACTCACAGTTTTCTTATAGAACGAATCGTGAGTGTGAACTAACATTGTTAATATAAATAAATATCACGACTGTACTCACGTGCTTTTATTCGGGGATGCCTGATTAGTTACGACTAGTACTAGCTAGCCCGACGAGCCGCGGCGCGCAGTCTCCGCCGTGATGTCACCGCGACCGGCGGCGGGAGCTCATGACAGGTCCTCGGTTAGGATCGAAACTAGTCGGGCATCCCCGAATAAAACCATTTGAGTACAGTCGTGATATTTATATTAACAATGTAAGCTCACAGTTACAAACAAGCAAATTCACAGTTATAAATAAACATACAGGTGAAGCTAATATACTTGTTATAAAAAGGGCTGCAGTCAATCCTCAAGCGGTATGATGAGTGGTATTTTTATATACTTTACGACATATGCACAAACCTTCCAAATATACAGAAAACTTCGGAGGAGAGCACCCACAATCAAAAGATTTTTATGTATAATTAAGTGTTTCAGCGAACGATGGAGAATGGAGAAAAGCTATTGGTATTTCTTCGCGTGAACTGTCGGACACTGTCTGAAGTCTGCAAGGTAAAGTAGCAATGGCAGGCCATTCCCCCGCGCGCGTCTTGACAAGTGGACGTTATTAACACGCTCTTGGTTAGAAAAATCATTTATAATGGAAAGCGACGCTGAAACGCTTAAAAATGCCGTTCGTGACCTCACTAAAACTGTGCTCGATCTTCAGGGTAAGGTTTACTCGCTAGAAGTGACAATTGTGGAGCAAAATAAGATGATTAATAAACTAATAAGTGTCTGTGAAAGTTATCGCCATTCGGAACATCATACAAGTATCGAAGCAGAAGAGGGTAGTCGTAACCCGCAAGCATCGAAGCAGTCTCGGCAGCCAATGTCAAGAGTGCGCGATCGGCCGAACCCGGCGATCTCCGGAGCAGTTCGGCAGAGTAAACAATCGTCCGCCACTTCCGAACTCATGACAGCCGAGCCTGCCCGAACATTGACGTCGACCAATTGCGCATCGACTTCACCGAGTCCATCGCACAGGCGGGAAAATTTGAACATCGTGCAATCGTCGCTTCAAGTTCCACGGGATGTAAGTGAAAATTGTGCATCCACAGCCAACCCAATATTAGAAGAAACGGAATGGGTCAACGTAAAGCCAAGGCGTTTACATAGAGGACAAGCTGAAAAAACGATAATGCCGGAGGTGATGGGCAGAGATAATGATAGCGAAACCAATGCAAAATCCAGAAAGCCTAGAATCATAAACAGAGGACTAAATACATCCGTTCTCAAAATAAAGGCTGTTGAACGAAGGAAATATTTTTATATATGGCGACTAGAGAAAGAAACTACAGAACAAAGTTTATTAGAATTTGTACGCGACTTATTGGGGGGAGATAATTTCGTACAGGTGGATAAATTGAACCATAAAATCGAGAAGGGATATTCATCATTTAAGATCTGCGTATCTGAGGATAATTTTGATAAATTGTTCAACCCTAAGGTGTGGCCAAAAAATGCGGAGTACAGTGAATGGGTGTTTTTTCGCAAAAATTCCCACTAATACAAGTAACACTGTAATAAATATATTTTATCAGAACGTGAGAGGCCTTCGAACAAAATTAATGGACTTTTTATCATTATTGGAATGCTCGAGTGCTAATCTGTTCGCAATAACCGAGACTGGGTGCAACGAGTCGATTCAGGACGCGGAGGTTACGTTGCCTGGCTACTCCATTCTGCGATGCGACCGAGCCGATGGAAGGAAACAGGGTGGCGTTATGCTGGTGGCCGCACCGCGATTCGAGTTGCGGCAAGTACCGTCGCCTAAAGACATTGATATAAACATGCACAGCTTTGAACTCATGTGTGCATCTGTTTACATTCATAATCGGTTTCTATTTACATGTTGTGTCGTTTATATCCCACCGCAGACTGCGGAAGACGAGTACATAATTATGTTTGAACTTCTTGAGAGTGTATGTGTTAAATATAAAAATAACGTATTAATATTAGGAGATTTTAATTTATGTTCGTGTAACAATGCTGTCCGACACTATTTTGAATATTTTATGTCTTTCTGTGAACTCATTCAGTGTAACAAAATTCCAAACTGCAATGGGAGACAGCTCGACCTAGTACTATGCGCGCGCGGCGCAGTGGAGGTGGCGGCGGCCGACGAGGCGCTGCAGCCCGTGGACGCGTACCACCCGCCGCTTGCCGTCACCGTCACCGCTGCGCTCGCGCCCTCTGCTTACCTGAATGCGAACTCAACTAACACTGATAAAGATTCAAGTGAGGTACCGTTTAGGCATTGGAATTTTTATAAAGCAGACTTGAATGTATTGTATCGGTCAATAATGAAAATAGACTGGAGCAATATTTACAATATGCACGATCCTGATTCAGCAATTAATTTCTTCTATGACACGATTAATAAAGTTCTCGATGACTGTGTACCTCTCAAAACTCTAAAATCTGGCAACAATAGACGCATTTACCCACCATGGTACACTTCGCAGCTTATTAGGAATATCCAGAGAAAATACAATTTGCATAAAAAATTTAAAAAAAGTAAGTCGAGGAGCGATTACGACGAGTTCGCTAGGTGTAGGGCCGAAGTGAAGGTTGAAATCGCTTTAGCTCACGATGAATATCGAGATCGCTTGCAAAGCCATCTAGCTAGGGACCCGAAAGCTTTTTGGCATTATATAAGATCCAAACGGAGTACCTCACGCCAAGGTAAGTTAATCGAAAGCGGGCGGACGCTTTCGAACCAAGAATGCGCGAAAAAATTCGCAGACTTCTTTTATTCTGTGTACAACACGGAGCCGGCGCGGCTCGACGTAACGGCGAGCGCCGCGTCAGCTCACGCGGCAGCGGGTGGCGCTGCGCGCGTGCACCTGCAGCAGCTGAGCGCTGCGGAGGTGAGCCGCGCGATGCGGCGGCTGCCGGCGAAGCACTCTGTAGGGCCGGACGGTATTCCACCTTTTGTCTTCAAAGATTGTCGCATTGTATTGGAGGCGCCATTGTTGCATTTATATAATGTTTGCCTTGCGACTGCATCATTTCCCGATAGGTGGAAAATTACCCGGGTAGTACCGATACCCAAGAACCCCGGAGGCTCGATACCGAGCGACTATAGACCGGTTGCTCTTTTAAGCACACCGGCTAAAATATTCGAGTCGGCCATCCATCACTTGTTGTACGAGCAGGTTAAAAGTCAGTTATCTGACACACAACACGGCTTCCGTCCGGGACGCGGGACAGTGGGTAATTTGCTGAATTTGATGGCAAAAGCAGTGCCTACGGTGGATGCCGGGAAACAATTAGACGTTGCCTATTTCGACTTCCGGAAGGCGTTCGACACGGTCGATGGTGATGTTCTGCTAGCAAAGTTGGCAAAGGTAGGCTGCACGCAACATACGCTCACTTTTTTTGCCAGCTACTTGCGAGACAGGCGTCAGTTTGTCGACTGTGGCGGATGTCTTTCGGAGCCATACCCGACCAGGTCAGGCGTCAGTCAAGGTAGTAATTTGGGACCCCTCCAATTTATAATTATGATAAACGACCTACCGGAGGTGGTCCTTGATTCTACCTGCCTTTTATTTGCTGACGACCTGAAATTGGTTGCCGAGATAGGTGACAGTACAGATCATCGTAAACTACAGCGAGACATAGATCGGGTCGTTGAGTGGAGTCGCGCCAACAACCTTCATTTTAATGTGACGAAGTGTTCCGTATTAACTTTCAGCAGAGCCCGCATTCCGCAGCACTACCAGTATCAGATGGACGGCGAACCGCTTCGCCGTATCACGGAGGTAAAGGATCTTGGTATTAAATTTACGGCTGATCTTAACTTTCGAGAACATATAACCGAAGTATGCAAAAAAGCGTACCGGAACCTGGGCTTCATATTGCGGCATTCGCGAGACTTTACTAATCCTAGGGCCTTGCGTGCCCTATATGAATCCCTGGTAAGAAGTCATTTGGAGTATAATTCGGTTATATGGGCTCCAAGTGAGATCAAATACAAGTCCACGCTAGAACGTATCCAGAATAAATTTACTCGATTTCTTTACTCAAAAGTTTACGGAATATATCCAGGTTACCCGATGCCGTACCCTTCCTTATTCGTTCTCGGCATGGTCGGGTACAGTAAACTGGAAGCGAGGAGGGAGGCGTCCCTCGCCACGTATCTGTTCAAGGTGTTGCGTGGTAAGCTTGACCATCCGGCTCTGCTGCAACTGTTGAAGCTGTGCGTGCCGGACAGGTACATGGAGCGGCGGCGGCCGCCGGCGCTGATGGCACTGCCGCACGCCCGCACCAAGCTGCTGCACAACGCGCCGTTGACGCGGGCGGTGCGCACTTTAAACGTAATCGCTGACCGGATTGATTTATTTACCTGCACACTGAATGAGTTCACGAAGGTAGTGTCTAGTATCACAGAAAATAATATTAATTAATTGTAATGTGAATTAATATTTTATAGTGTTGAATATTTATTTCAATTTATGATTTATTTATTTTATTAATAATGAATGTGAATATTACTGTTTTTTTTTCTATTGTGACATTAATTGCATTTTTTTTTACTACTGACATATTGTATTTTAATGGTATTATTAGTGTATGGATATCTATTTCTTTTTTGACAAACCTACTTGGTAATATGTTTGTACGATTATATTTAAGCCTGACATTAATGTTTAAATATAGGTGACGCAAATATTTTATTTTTAAGTTTTTCTTGATTTTTTTTAAATATAATTTTTGTTCTACACTAACGCATTAGGCTACTGTACCTGTAATGTTAGTTGTAAGTATGAATGAATAAATAAATAAATAAATAAATAAATATTGTTAGAAGGACCGACAACTGATGGGGAGGAAAGGGGTCGCCCTCCGATCAGGTGGACTAACGACAACTTTATATTACGTTATCTCATTAAGTAGTACATACTGAAAATCTGTGTAAAAATTTGCAATATATATCTCTATAATCTGTCTGTAATCTGTATCTCACAGATTAGGTGTGATCAGGAGTTTTGTTTTATTAAACATATTGTATTTAAGAGGACAATGTTAGTGTTGGCAACCCTAGACTAACTCGAAATCTTTATCGTAGGCAAATCTATTTCGCATAAAATACTTACTTAGAGCATTAAGCCTCTTTCATGTATATTTATTTCTAGTAAAGTCTAGTATTTATTAAATTATATTTAAAAAAATGTTGTTGCCAGACTTGCCAGAACTGTTAGCATGAAACACATTAACTGTTGTAATTGGCTGTTCTCTTAAACTACTTATACACTTTTACAATTTTATACATATTCTGATGAAGCGCGCATGGCCCTGCGGCTAGCGTAGAACACAAGCGATCTATGCAGCTAAGCCAAACGGGCGCGGTCGGGTGTGAGATGGGTAACCGCTAGTGGCAAACAATTTCATGCGCGTTCCCGTGCTTCGGAGGGCACGTTAAGCCGTCGGTCCCGGTTGTTGTCGAAAGATAACAGTCGGGGCGGTCTGAAAACATCCGACAGCGGGTTGGCCACTAATCCGCATCTCCACCAACCCGCATTGGACATCGTGGTGAAGTAAGCTCCAGGCCTCCCCAATACTGGGCAGAGACTCGTGCGCAGTAGTGGGACGCAAAAAGGGTTGCAGCCATATATTGTGTCGAGGCTACAAAAAAGTAAGAAGTATTGTATGCATTCAAAAGTTATACGGATGAATATATGTAAGCCCCAGGGTGCAGTAAAATATTAAAAATAAGATTTGAAGGTGGTATCTTCTTCACGTTCAAATTATTACCTTTGAAACAAGAAATCACCTTTACAAGAGACGAGACAAGAGGAGTTGAAGATTTATTTCTTTTTATTAGTTTAAAATTAATTAGAAAGAAAGAAAGAAACTTTATTCGCCACTAAGAACACTATCACAGAACACATAGAAAACATATACCTAACACATACATACCCGTAGAATACATATATAGAAAAGTACAGTTAAAATACATACATCAGATATTTTAGTACCAAATTAGTAACGCTTTGGTGGTGATCTAGCGTAATCTACGTTTTATGAATACAAACGTCAAACGAAGGATCTTTTTGTGCTGTGAGTAAAGAAATAAAAATATTATAGACTAGCTGTGCCCGCGACGTCGTCCGCGTGTATAAAGACTTTTATAAAATGGATTGATTAAAAATTAAAGATTATTTATTTGCATTGAATAAGTAGTAGGTAGATTATTCTTGCATATAGTGAAATCACTTATAATACAATGTTCATATGTTCAGAAGAAACCTAATGTATTTTTTCTAAATCCTTCAAACCTAAAACAGTAAGGAATGCTATGCTTACTGTACTGATCTTACTATCCACTTTTCTCACGTTTCGCTTTTCTCGCGCAATCAGATTCTCTTTACAAATATGTACCTCGTTTATTAAAGTTAAGAGATACTGCTGTGCCCGTGGCTTCATCTATGTTAAAAATAGTATCTTTAGTAAATTGGGTGAATTTATACTGCAAAGAATGTATAGACTCATTCTATATACATAGCTTTAACCTACTGCAGAAAAGAGGTGCACTATAGTATGTAGTTGGGAGATAAAATTTCTAAACATACACGTGCTTAGGATTAAACAATCCGAAAAATAATTGTAAGGTCAATTAATAAACTATAGGTTTAAAACTTGCGGACAGCAGTTTGGTCATAAGTCATAACTCATATAACATTGTGAAAACTAAAGCAGAAGGCAGGGTCTCTACACAGTGTGCTATCTGTATTTGGAAATAAAGAATATTTTTATAAAGAATCTCTAGAATCCTTAATATCTCCATCAATCAACGTGTACGTGTGGATGAGCCCTCAGCCCGTACGCAATAAAGAGACGCAAAAAATGAGTTAAGTTATCATTGGTCCAATTAACAATGTTCAGCATCATACGTATACCTACCCAACGATGAGACAACCCGCGTGGCGCAATGTTTACCATGCCGGACTGCTAATCGAACTGTCCCGGGTTAGAATCCGGGCGAAGCAGAAATTTCAATGATGAGTTTAAACTGTTCTCGGTCTGGGTGGTTGTGTTTCTGTCTCTATGTGTGTTCATGGCACCCACGACACAGGGTATATCTACCCTAATGTGAGGCTATACGTGTGAAATGTTATTTTTTATTTTTTTTACACTATGTACTTACTTTTATTAGACTTAAGGCTTTTATTTGAAATTATCTCCATCGAATCACTTTGGAGAAGAAATGAATATTGCTCAATAACGCCATCTACCGTATGACATGTAAACTTTGTGGTTGATAAATCGAATATCAAATTACCAAATAGGTAGATATTGAGATTAACAGTTGGTTCACTAAAAGTTAAACTATTCGTCACCTAGATGTCTGCAGTAGTCTCGTTTTGTTAAGGCTTTGTACATTCTGTATGAAGGTTTAGATTCCGTATCTTACAACCTTAATGCTGGATGCATTGAGATTGTAAGATTTGGATTTCGGTTCATCGGAGCTAGAGGCCTCCTCAATATTGGGAGAGCTCCATGCTCAGCAGTGGAATGCTAAAAAGGTTGCAGCTTGATATAATGTAGCGATAATAATCGTTTCAGCTGCAGCCTGTTCATAATCTTCCACCCCAAAAGAAGACTAATAAGCTGAGCAACTAACTCAATGGAGCCTGTGATGTAAGGTTCGGCGGCGGTAAGGCTCGCGATGCACTTATTAGGTACCTATAGTCTAGCCATTCTCGGCCAACGAAAGAAAATACAGTAATCTGATCTAATTATATTTAATATAGTCGACAATATTAGTGAGAGTTCAAAATAATTTTACTTAAATTTAAACTTTTATTTATGGTTTTGAATGGGCTGTTACCGAAACTTTCATACAAATTCCCCAAAGTGCCTTTTAAGTTTATGTCGCGTATTGTGTGAATGAACATAACTTTTTTGTTTATCACCCGATTGATATGAAATACACACTAATGTTACGGAAATTCATTCAACAATATATCAGTAAACACATCATTCAAAGAAGGGAAAAGAATTTGAGAATGAAATATTAAGTTAAGGTTAATTATTGTACGCTTGAGATACCAACTTTCGAATCCATTTTATTTGCTATTGGGGTGTAGTTTTGAAAAAAGCTTAAATAGAATTCTTACTATGTTAGTAAAGATTACAAATACAAAATTATAAGTATATTACTCTGCACAAAAATATTCTGTACATCAAGTTTCGACACTCAATTTTCAAAGAGTTTCAAAGAAAATTGACATTTAAAGGGTGAATTTCGGGAAATGCTGAAACACGTATTCTTTTATTTTGGTTAGAAAATATTTATACCAAATTTCAAAAAAATCTATTGAAAAAATCCAAGTTTTCCATACAAACTTTCATCGCTCATTTCACACCCTTAAAGGGTGATTTTTAAAATTATCTATAGCCTAAATGTTAGCGAGGACCAATATAATATATAAAACAAAAAAAGTTTCATCAAAATCCGTCCAGTAGTTTTTGCGTGAAAAGCTAACAACAGACAGACAGACAGACAGACAGACAGACAATAATTTCAAAACTTATATTTTTAGCTTCTGTTACTTATAAAAAGACCCCTAGAAGTATTTTTTTAAATTTATATGCAATGTACAGAATTGACCCTGCTTACAGTTTTATTATATGTATAGACTAGCTGTGCCCGCGACGTCGTCCGCGTAGATAGACTTGTACAAAAGTCTTGATTAGGCTTGGATTATTTGTTCCTCCTCCTCCTTAGTCGTTCACTCTTGACAGAGTGGTCGTGGCTGATGAGGTTGCAATTTCGTTCGTGACCGCTTGCCCTCCACTGTCCCTTGGATTATTGTTACCTTTTATGAAATTACTTATGATACAAAAGTTCTTATTATTATGTTGAGTAGATACATTCTTCCTGAGTCCTTACAATTCTTACTGTACTCCTCTTATAATACCGACTTTACAGTCGTTATCATCAGTTTCTCTTTACAAATTAATCGTATTATAATAGCATGTTTTTAAAGTGTTTAGATAGTACTGCTGTGCCCGCGGAAAGTATCATTATAATTAAATAATTTGTGCTGCAAATAATGCATAGATTCATTATCATTATGTAACTTAAATATATTGCAGAAAGGTGGTGAAATGTCTACGCTATGTCAGGCGTGGTTAGTAGTTGGGAGTCAAATTCTTGGTTGCTTACACGTTGGTTGCAATTGTCGTTAACATACCGTCGTTCATACTTAATGGAGGTCTTTTGAGCGATTTAAAACTTGCGACAGCAGTTAGGCCACTAATAATGAAGACGTCATCAACCTGAATTGGAGCAGCGTGAGAGGATCAGGCCCTACGCGATTAAGAGTCAATTGGTTCTATTAACAACCCTTCACACAGCATCAGAAATAAATATATCGATTACTAATATTAATCTGGGCGTGACCACCATGCCGTGTTGCTGCCGTGACGCTTTAGCATATTAGTGTAACACCAGTGCCAGTACTGCGTATGTATGTAATAGCTCTTATTAAATTAACCACTGAAAACGTCTGCTCATTTCAATTTTTTTTTTATTAGACCCTCGGCAATTGGTTATTCGTTTATTCGAAATCACTTTTTTTATAAGTAAACCGAACAAAGAGGCAGAAAGGCCGCGTGGTTAAGCGATCACTGTCGCCTATGGAAACGGGCAACCCCAGCGGAGCCACCCGAGCACTGCCGGCTTTCAAGAAGAGCTTTCTTTACAGCTTTCTTGAAGAACCCTATGTCAAAGTCCACTGGAAATGCCTCAGCTGTAAGGTTGTCCCATAACTTAAACATCCGTTCAAACATCAAAAGGAGCGTGCAAAGCGGCCTGTGGAACTGGTGGTGTAATCCTTATGGTGACATAGCTATCATTTTGAAAAGATCACTCAGCATAGTAATGTCGGTAGAACACTTTGATTTTTTTTTACGTTTCACACTGACAGCCCCAGAGTACGGTAAATATACACTGTGTAATGGGTACCATGAGACACACAGACAGAAATACAAACACTTAAACCGAGAACAGAAAATTAAATTCATCATTCAAATTTCTGCTTCGCCGGGAATCAAACTCGAGACCCTTCGATTGGCAGTCCGGCATGGTAACCATTGCGCCACGCGAGTCCAGGCGCGGTCGCAGCCTTCAATTGGGGGGGGGGGTCGCCAAGAAATTATGGTGGGGGGTCACTAAGAAATTTGGGGGAAGAGGTGTCTCAAACTGGCTTGTTTCGCCTTCCATCTACGCATGAGTGAGGGATTTTGAGGGGTCATGTCCCCTGTGACCCCCCCACTGGGACCGCGCCTGCGCGAGTCGATAATTATTATTGTCTATTAAATAAGTTCGATACCAATAATATGTGGATGTAACCACCGCGCCGCGCCTCCATAATGCTCTACCACAATGAATTGTACTCATTGTCAGTCAGCGCCAGTTCCAAAGGTGTCTAAGTTGTTAATTTTTTTATTAGATATTTTATTATAAGTAAATATACTCGTAATTAATTATTTGAAATAATCTCCACCAATCCACTTTGTAATAGCGTTATTGCGTAACAATGACATCTATCGTATAGCGTGTAAACTAAATTGTCGATATACCGAATTTGCAACAGATCACTAAATAGTTCTGAATATGAACATAGATGTCGGCAGTAGCCTCGTTTTGTTAAGGTTTTGTACATTCATTTTGTATTGAGGATTTCTTTGAATATGTGGTGATATGTATGGTTTTTTTAAATATTTTGAGATGAAATCTAGCATAAGTGATTGAAAACTTGCTATCAGAATATTAAGAGATGTTAGTAATTATCGAAACTTGTGGTGTGACCGCTCGCATTAAATTTATTCTCTTACAACAGTTACACACTTAAATTTAAAAACCCGCATTGGAGCAGCGTGGTTAACTAATCTCCAGGCCTCCCCAATAATGGGAAGCCCAGGAGAGGAGCGAGACGTTAAAAGGATGCAGCTATTTAGCTTGTATCGGTAATGGTCGCTTCAGTCTTTAATTCAATTTTTGAAATTGACGTAACTTTTTTGTTTGTTAACCGATTTAAATAAAACAAACCCTAAATGTTAATCCAAAAAAATACCAATACATCAGTGAAAACCGTATCCTTCTACGTTAAGCCGTTCTTGAGATTAGCGCGCACAAACGAACAGATAAACAGACAAACAGATAAACAGACAAACAGACAAACAGACAAACAGACAATAATTCTAAAAATCATTGTTTTGGGTTCTATTACGCTAATAAATAGCCCTAGTGACAGTTTTTTTCAAATATCTTCAATGTACAGAAACCGACTTGTTACAGATTTATTATATGTATAGATAGATAGAAGTTATTCAGGTGATTTATTTGCACCGTTTTCATAAATTTTCTTATGTATGTACTATCTATGTAATAACGTCGTATATTTGGAATTAAGGCCGGTAATACACGAGTATTACGCATGTATATACATATATGAGAAAATGAGTAATGAGGGAATAATAAATCTTATTGCGACGTCACACCGACCGCGCAGGAATATTGATGAGATGTACCGTTAGCAAAGAAAGTGAAAAAATTACCCTACATTTGTAATGTATTTCAAGGGAATATAATGAACACAGAATAACATACATATGTATGTACGAAAAATGTTTTTTCTTTGTTGATGAATTTCATTATTGTCCCATCTGCTATTTCATTATAATACTTCAAAGGAGACTCATATCTAACAGTAGGTCATTTAAAGTTTATAGTAATGATATAACTAAACCAATTTTTGGTAATATCTAAATTAAAAATTAAAAATCAATTTTATATAATGATTTTTTTATTATTTGGGTACTACCTTGTATTGTTCTTAAGGAGAATCTTGTAATAAAATTTAAAAATATTGCCCTTCTCCGTGGGGTAAGTGAATCATACGCACATAACAAAATTTTACTTGTCAGAGGCTGGTTTAAACCAAGATTAAACCAGGGCTTCTGGTTAGACCGGTATCTTAACCACTCAGCTATATCTGGTACTTTGTTCTTTAGGACATTTTTTTT
Organism: Pyrgus malvae; assembly: GCA_911387765.1. Classification (NCBI taxonomy): domain Eukaryota; kingdom Metazoa; phylum Arthropoda; class Insecta; order Lepidoptera; family Hesperiidae; genus Pyrgus; species Pyrgus malvae. The sequence continues at coordinate 2,468,284 of OU426969.1, read as the reverse complement.
TCAATCACCAAATCCCAATTTTTTTTAATTTTATTTTGAAATAAAATTTGGTCTAAAACAATAGGCAACTTTATAAACTGTTTTAATAGCAGGAATGCTAATGCCTATAAAGTTTCTTTGTTTTTATAAAAAAATATTTTGTCGTTTGATGACCTGTATGGAGTAACTTGTGACGAGGCTGGACATCTGCGATCCTGGGTTCGATTTCCGGCGCAGCAGAGATGGAAATAATAAATTTCAGTTTCTGTTTTCGGTCTGGGCGTTTGTGTTCATGTTTATGTGTGCATACAGGGTACCCACGACACAGTTAACCTACCCTACTATGGTGTTATGAGTGTGAAACTTTATAGTATTACTAGCTTTGCGCTTGTGGCTTCGCCTGCGTGGAATTCGATTATCATTCCAGTGCCTAAATACAAAGTTTCTGGTTTTTATCCTCGACGATGTCAAGTCCTCTAAGCCTATTGTTCGCGAAATTTTTACACTAAGTTGTATGTGTGTACATGGAGGGCCCAAAATGTTCTGTCTTCTTTCATTAAAATTACTTCAGTAGTTTTGGGGTCCAACATAATAGACACACACACAGAGAGGGACAGAGTTACTTTCGCATTATAATACAATCTTAGGTATAGCGAAAAGATACACATTGATTACAATTTTTTTTCAGTCAGTACGTAAGTCCGCAAGCTGCTGATATACGAAGATTTTTGCGACGCTGATTAGTTTGTCGCAACAGGATATTCTGGTACGTGGTATGGTTAGCATTTTTATAGAAAATGTGCCAAATTACACCTGTCTTAAATTGCGAGGTTTATGAACGATTGTTGCTGTAATTCGAGATTAAGAATGTAACAACGGTATTCTCTACATGTCGTAAGAGGCAACTGAAAGGGATTTGCGGGATTGCGGGCGGCTGGTGTAAGCTCAAACCGACCAGAAAGTTGCCTTGGGCAGAAATGTCTGTATGTGTATATGGTGGCACTCCGTTTTAAGCACTAAATAAAGTAGTAAAGTATAGAATCTCCCAAGATGGCCTTGTATAAAATTCATGGGTAAGAAGGGCACCGGTGCCTTCCAGTGGAGATCCCGGAGCTTTTTGACAAGGCCACCGAAGTGGTGTTAGTGTGGTACAAATCCAACAAGACCTAGTATTTCTTTTATGTTACTAAGATTTGTATTGTATTAGTAAACAAATATTTTATTGATTTATCTATCTTGCCTCAGGCAACGAGGAGACTTTTGACTAGAAAATGAGATATCTTGAGGCTTACGGGTGCACGGAGTATTATATATGTTCATCCATTAGCCCAGAAAATGACATATAAACCACTGTTTCAAGCAGTCTACTATACTAATATTATAAAGAGGAAAGGTTTGTATTTTTGTATGTTTGTAATGAATAAACTCAAAAACTACTGTTCCGATTTCAAAAATTCTTTCACCATTAGAAAGCTATATTCACCCTGAGTAACATAGGCTACTTTTTAACGCGGGAAAATGCTTCATTCCTACGTGAAAACGGGCAATAGGGTCAACGCGGTTGAAGCAACTGGCTAAACGCCTATGATTTTAATAAAGCAATGTAGCCTGGAATAGCGCATAGGCTATTTTTTATCCTATGGGGACCCATTAAACGGGTCCACGCGGGCGAAGCCGCTGGCGGATGCTGGTAATTAAATAAAATAAATAATGTAATGTAAAATAAGAAGAAGAAAATGTATTTTACTGCAAAAAAAGCGTGTGGTGGTTCTTAAGATACTATTGACACCATGCACCCCACGCTTTTATTACAGTAAAATACATTTTCTTCTTCTTATTTTTTTACTTTTTAGTTCGTATTTTCACAAAAGCGTGTTTTTTTAGTTTTTTAAACTACATTATTTATTTTTAATTTTTTAGTTGGATTTTTATTCTCATATTATTGCATTGTCATCGGTGCAAATTTTCAAGTTAATCAGACGCTTAGACATGTTAAAAATATAAAACTTTATATTTGTTTCATTAAGTATGTATCTTTGGCCACGAACTTATCAGCCGTCCCTCGTATATTTTTTTTATCCTGATGATCCTAGTTAGGACTTTAATATAAAGTTATGAAATTATTGTATTGTCTTCAGCCCTTGACCCCTGTGCAAATTATCAACTTAATCAGACTCCTAGAAGTAAGTGAAAATGAAGTTAAAAGATTCCGTTACATACATACATACATACAGGTCAAGTTAATAAAAGCGTGTTAAAAAGGAAAGTGGTTTGTTATCACTAACCCAAAAGAATATTTGTTCTAACTTCTCATATTTATGGCATACTATAGCTAACGTTACATAATGCTACGTCAACGACCCGTGTGACGCGAAGGTTACCATACCGGACTGCCAATTGGAGGGTCCCGGGTGCGATTCCCTAAGATGAGTTTAATTTTCTGTTCTCGGTCTGGATGTTTGTGTTTCTGTCTTTGTATGTATCCATGGAACCCACGACACAGGGTATATCTACCCTACAGTGGGGCTATGAGTATGAAACGTTATTAAACGTTATTAATGGTTACATAATGTAGATACAAGTGCAACATTTCCTTGTTTATATTTATTGATGGCTAGCGAAGACAGTGCAACTATTTGCGGACTCCATGTGCTAATCAGGCTGCGTCAATATTAACAAGCCGAGATACCGAAGTGGACTTGGACTGAGTTAATCCTCCTTTGTCTATATTATATTTCTATATAAGCTTTTTATCTTTTACATGCTATTCATTAGATTAAAGCCGCTGCCAAAAAACGACATTTGGTGAAAGTATTGTTTAGTTATGCAATATTTACCATACCCACACTCACCTACATGACAACTGGAGTTACAGTAAATAATAAATAACGTTTCACATTCATGGCCGGCCGCAACCCTTTTTGCGTCCCACTGCTGGGCACGGGTCTCTCCCCATTATTGGGCAGGCCTGGAGCTTACTCCACCACGCTGCTCCAATGCGGGTTGGTGGAGATGAGGGTTAGTGGCCAACCCGCTGTCGGATGTTTTTCAAACCGCCCATAAGGCCTCCGACAAGGTTTAACGACAGTTATCTATCGACAACAACCGGGACCGACGGCTTAACGTGCCCTCCGAAGCACGGAAACGCGCATGAATTTTTTTGCCACTAGCGGTCACCCATCTCACACCCGACCGCGCCCGTTTGGCTTAAATGCATAGACCGCTTGCGTTCTACGCTAGCCGCCGAGCCATGCGCGCTTCAGCTGCCGAGCCATGCGCGCTTCCATTTAGGACGCTGGTAAAGAACGATATTTGGTGAAAGTATTGTTTAGTCATGCAATATGTACCACACCCACCTACATGAGACACCATTGACTACTGGAGTAACAGTAAAAAATAAATAACGTTTCATATTCATAGCCCCACAGTAGGGCAAGGTACCCTGTGTCGTGGGTTACATGGACCCACACAAAGACAGAAGGAAAAACACCATATAAACTCATCATTCAAATTAGTGTCTCGCTGGTAATCGAACCCGGAACCGGGGGGATCGGCTGTCTCCCATGGTATTATGCGCCCCGCGGTGCATATTACGGCAATTATTATATTATATTGCGCCCCACGGATCGTCAAACAGTACCGTACAGTAAGACTTGACTTTGAGAATATAATGCTGAGATCACATAACACCTGGTTGCCTACAAATTCGTCTGCTACTTCATTTCAATTTTACGCAAGGGGAAATGAGTTCTACACAAAACACAAGAGGATTCGAGCTATCTCTCTCACACACACTCTCTCCCTTTCTCACACACACATACACACATAGAAATACAAATGTGTGCATGCATGCTATTACAATCGGGTGTCTTATGTCGGTGAGTTTTCAATTTCAATAATTTCTTTTACTGTGTGGCACTAAAGCAATATTTGATTTATTAATGTAATTTTCTTTACTGCAGATAAATAAGGTAACATAATATAAATAAGACCTTCATGTATATTACTGAATAGTTTATGTACAACGAAGACAGCACGACTATTTGCGGTCGAAACGCGCTAATCAGGCTGCGTCAATATTAACAAGCCGAGATGCCGAGCGCCGTGGGAAACTGGACATGAACTTGGAAATGAAATGAAATGAAATAGTTGAAATGAAATAGTTTATTAACATCCTGGGTAAAAATACTAGTATACACTTGATGTTTTGTCAGTGTTGTACGGCCATCGGCTGACTGTTATCCGCTTTGGGTGCGCTAAGGCTTATATGGGCTAGGAGAAAAAAGCGGGCGGAAAAAACTTCAGCCCTGTTTTCAATAAATTTTCAGGTACAAAGGTATTTAAAATGCAGCATGACTGTGGGACGACTGAATTAATCTATGTTTGCTTTATTATATAAAGTGTATTATTTACACTTTACATAACCTATTCATCGAAGTTTTGATATCTGGTAGAACTTTCATGGTTTGATCAGGAAATTACCATCACTGTTAAATTAACTTTATTATATTTAGTATTATAATTATATTTATGCACAATAATAGATGAAATTGGATTATTTAATACTTTTTATTGCACCGAGGGCCAAGATTTTTTACAGAAGAGAAAAATACATAGATTAATATAAATATAAAGAACCTTAACACCACAGATTACATACAGACATACAGATAAAAAAAGCGTAGCTACAGTGTAATGTCTATACAAACTAAGGAAGTGCTTACATGGTACATATTTATTGTCTCTAACAATCACTGCATCTTTTTTTACTGTCCTTTAGGTTTCGGAAGAAAGGTGCGATTCCCGGTAGACTTACATAAGGCGCCCACCAGCATCCAGAGTTACACCCGTATTCATAAACAATACTATGAGGTTTCATAGTGCTCGCCAACGCATAGGGTCATCTAAACGAATTCATAGACGATACTTGAGTGAAGCCTGCTACTATGCGTTTGTCAAATTCGACATGAATCGATGGATTGACATAATGAACGCACGTCAAATAGCGCTCTTTGCATAGCGTTGCTTGCTTACTTAAGCAAGTATAAAATGAAATGCTTAGAGCATCAAAGTTACTGACTCACCCTTCAGTAGAGACGGCATAGCGCCTCGCTTCGATACATAATTTTTGTGCCAAATCTAGTGCGGGGGAAGAACGCACACATTTTTATTTTGTCACACATTAACAAATATTCTTAGTTTCATCGCTACAGACGCATACATTTCTAAATATGTCAATTTCAATTAACGTCATTTTCTATGCACCGTCAAAACTGACACCGACACACACAGACACACTAGTTGTATAACTAAAAGGCACATTGTGCATGGACGTTGGGACGAGGGGTTCGCCCGTAAAGGTCACTCCTCTCTGACGTGTGTCATATCTGTCATACCTTGATGCTCTAAGATGAAATGAAATGATTTTATTTGCTAAAATTTGGTATACAATGTTAAGATTTTTAGATAAAGATAAGTCTCTTACATTTACCAATATTTGGTGTGCAATTTTACAAAGAAATGGTTAAATATATTATTCATAGTGGTAGTAGTATGCTTCTTGAATACGGCAATAGCTCTAAATCCTTTCTTGACTACGCCTTGTCGTCTAGATTTCTATTTGTACGTTCTACGTTAAATGTATAATTCCTTCTATTCCACTACAACGTCGTAGCAAGTTGCTACGGCGTAGCACCTTTCCGAAACATCCGAACTCTATTAAATAATCAGTTTCCCAGAACTTGCAGCGTCGAAGCGAGGAGTAGAATCAGGATTAGGTGATTCAATTTATAGCAAATGTTATAACAAAGACTATCTAGTTAAAATATTTAATTCTGTTTAAATAGAAGTTCAGTTCAGCAGAGTTCAAACTTTTAACCTTGAACTTTAAATTATTCATTGACGACCCGCCCGCGTGGCGGAATGGTTACCATGCCGGACGGCCCATCGAGGGGTCTCGGGTTCGATTCCCGGCGAAACAGAAATTTGAATGTTGAGTTTAAATTTCTGTTCTCGGTCTGGGTGTTCCTGTCTTTGTATGTGTCCATGGTACCCACAACACAGGGTATTAATTAACTTACTGTGTGGTTATGTGTGTGTAACGTTTATTTATTTATTAATTATTTATTTACAATATTTTCCCTCACCTTATTTTAATAATTACGACATTTTCACGATCTACGGTGTTGGAAAACATTTATACATATTTTTATTTTATTTTTATTTTATTTACCCTTTATTGTATTTTTTTTACATTAGGCGGACTTAATGCCTGATGGCATTCTCTACCAGTCAACCCCTGGCGACGGTGAGAAATTGTGGTAGGCCTCATAAATAAAAATAACAAATGCTAAATGAAAGAAAAGTAAACAAGAATTTTAAACAGTGAGTTTTAAATATAAAAATAATAAATAAGTGGATAGAATACACCTTATTCATATCTACCAATACTAAATATACTAATACCAATACTATATAATAAATACATATAATATACTTATTTATATATAATTATAAATATATATATTACCTATACATATATATATATATATATATATATACATATATAATTTCTTACACATTTACAGCTCTAAAATTCAATTAACTTGATTCAGGTAGTGTCCTCGCACTAGTCTCTTGAAAGAAATTTTACTGGGCGCTTTGCGGATTTGTTCGGGTAAGGCGTTCCAGAGGAGTGAAGCTTGTATAGTATACGATGAGTGGTAGAAACTGCTACTATGCGAAGGAATTGCAAGTTTTAAGTTAGAAGAAGAGCGAAGCATTCTATCATCCACATGCGTGGCATGGAGAAACTGAAATCTTTCCTTTAGATATGAAGGAGAAGAAGGATCATTTAAGATCGAATAGAGAAGACAAAGAATTCTGGAGCAACGCCTCTGACGAATAGGGAGCCATTTAAGTTGATTGCGAAAATGAGAAACATGATCGTACTTGCGTAGACCGAAAATATAACGAATGCAATTATTAAGGAGGCGCTCCAATTTGTTGAGATGCTCTTCATTCAGATCCGGGTAACAAACATCTGCATAATCTATAATGGGCAAAACAAGGGCGTTAACCAACAATAATTTTGTTTTTGTCGGTAAGAAATGTTTTGTCCGATACAGAGACTGCAAGGTGGCATTGACCTTCCGGCTTATTTCTTTGATCTGCACATGCCAGCTCAATGTGTTATCCAGGAACAGTCCTAGATTTTTCACTGAGTCAGACAATTTTATTGGGTCTCCATCAAAAATAATGGCTGGTAAGTTGTCGACGTCTATTTTGGCAAGAAGTCTGGAGCTCCCAATGAGAATAGCCTGACATTTTGTGGGATTGACTGTTAAACCAAAGCGAGATGACCAGGTTTTCAACTTGTCTAAGTTTTGGTTTATGACAGTCATCGCATTAGGCAAGTCTTCTATAGTGGCTTGGGTATATAATTGCAAGTCATCGGCGTACAAATGATAAGAACAGTCGAAGTTAGAGACCAGGGTATTAACAAATACAGAAAAATAAACAAATATTAAAACTAAAGGTCAACCCGCGGTTTCAACCGTGTTAGAAAGGGTCAGTAAATTATCAATTTTTATTGTACTTACGGTTCACTATTTTAGCTTACATATTTTAGCTATAATCGCTTACACATGAGATATAGATACATATATACTGTGGCGGGCTTTTTTGTAGGACTAAGATAAAAATTTCCATCATACATTTCATATGTGTAACTCCAGCTTTGGGCAGCGCACTCCAGAATCGTCATATTTTGGACAATTCACACAATCTTATAAATCTATATAAATTGTAGCCGTGTGTCATTCTGGTGTATAAGCTATATTATTATAATGGTCCACTAAAATCCATTCAGTAGTTTTTACGTGAAAGAGTAACAAACATAACTTACAAACTTTCGCGTTTATAATATTAGTAGGATAGGATATTAGTAGAAAGGATGCTTTCACTCGCCTATCAAATTTCTTAGTCAGAGGATGGAACTCGGAGCGATAACATAGCTGCTCGTTTAATTTACATATAAACAAAATATTCACAGAAACTACGAGTGTAACAAGATTGAAGTACTCTCGCTACTCTATTCAGTCGTTAGACTTCGCTGACGAGTACAGCTTAGATTGTGCTCGATTTTGTTAAATTATGAAAAATATTTCTTTAAATTGATTGTGAAATTGTTGTAGAATATTTTTAGCTATACAATATTTTTGAAAATACGAGTATCTTAAACGACAGACTGTCCATCAAAATAGCCCTCTTGTTTCTTTCTTCGCATCCACCATCTTTTTATGTGCATAATATAGGTCACTATAGATGGTCATCATCACCTGCCCTACTCGTATAGCACAGAATACTATCACTAATGTATTTGTCGCAGCCATCTGGTTAAATAAGCCACTCCGTTGTCTGGCTAGTCCGTTAATTAATATAGGTCATATGGTCATCATCACCTACCCTACTCTTATAACACAGATGTAACGGAGCGAAACTCGGGTGTGGTCGGTTGCCTAGAACTTTCCTAACTGAGATTCGCCCCTGGGTCGTGGTTTGGGTTCTAAGGCGTAGGTGAAAGAAAACCGGTAAAAATGTTGTATAAACTGTAATCTAGATTCACAATAAATGATCACTACTCTAAGAATCTAGGAGGGACTCTAATCGCGCGGCGCGGACGGTTAGCAGCGGTGTACGCTTGCTCGCAAGATAGGTTCTCGTCCGACTGAATTGTGGGTTCGGCGCGTGCGCGCGGAATCACGCCACCGGCGGGAGGGAGGGGTCGATGCGCCATCTCGCGCGCAGTGTAGTGTTGCCGTGTTACATACTCCCCCTCCAAGTCGCAAGTACGACCCGTCTGCGGCTTGGACAAGTGACGCGGCTCGGTACGTTCCATACGATTCACACGAGGGCGTCCTCGATACCGACGTGGTTGTACTGGGGCGGAAACCCTATCTTCCCTGCTATGAAAAGGTGTCAAATCAGAAGAATGAAATTTACCTACTGCTCTATCTGATTCTAAGTCACTAACAATATAAGACGTAGGGCTTACTATTTTACTGACACGGTAAGGTCCGTCCCGTTTAGGCATAAATTTCCTAGTGCGACCTTTGGTAGCGTCACTTAACAAGTGTGTCGTGACCAACACCAGATCACCTAATTTGTACAAAGGTGCGGATCGGCGGCATTTGTCAGCTTCATCTTTTTTCCGATCTTGTTGGTGTTCGACCCTATCCTTTATTCGTTCCCAATTCGCAAGAAATCGTTTCAAGTAAGGAGTTACTTGGGGAAGATAATTCTCTTTATCTAGGATAGCTCGTAAGTCTCGCTGCGCTTCGAACGGGGTTCGCATCTCCCGTGCAAACGTCATATACGCTGGAGTAGAGCCAGTCGTTGAACAAGTTGCGCTGTTCATAGCGAAGCGTATCTCTGCGAGGTATTTTGGCCACGTCCTATGTTCATTCTTCACGAGTATAGACAGCTGGGTCTTCAAATCCCGGTTTTTCCTTTCCGCGGGATTGGCCTCGGGATGGTACAAGGGTATAAGATTTTGTTTTATCCCTAGAATGAACATGCATTGCTGCATTGTAGCGGAAACAAATTGCACGCCGTTGTCAGATATAATACGGCGCGGGAAACCATATCTTAGGAAGTACTCGTTAATAAGGACCGGAGCGCACACTTCTGCGCTGGCGTCAGGCAAGGCATATAAATCAACCCACCTAGTGGCTGTGTCCTCTACTAAGAGTACCCATTTTTCGCCGTTGCTACCCTCGGGTAGTGGTCCGAACAAATCGATAGCGAGTACTTCTCCACGTTCATTCAGGACTGGAGTCTGTAACAGTCCTGCCGGCTTTTGGTTGCTAATCTTATATCGCTGACAATCCTCACAGTTTTTCAGGTAGTCGACAATATACTTGCGCATACCGGGGAAATAATATTTCTGACTCATCCGGTTATAAGTGCGCTCGTCACCCTGGTGACCAGCTGTGGCAGCGTCATGGAGTTCTAGCATTATTTTCTCTCGCATGGCATAAGGCACGACGAGTTGAGGTTCCTCAGAGTCTATTTCTGGGTTGAAACGATATAATACTCCTCGATTCATAACGTAACCCCTCTCTAACCAACGACTATTACTAAGGGGGTCAGAGCTCTCGATATCTTTGATGATCTTTGCTACCTCATTGTCCTGGAGTTGTTCGTTACGCAACTCACTAGAGCTTTCTCTAGGGACATCAACGATAACGGTGCAAAGGTCACAAATTTTGTGACTGTCATCATCACACTGAGGGCGACTGAGAGTGTCTGCAACGACATTCGCCTTCCCAGGGGTATACTCGTAGCGGATATCGTACGCTTGTAATTTAAGTGCCCATCGAATGAGTCGACCATTAGGGGACTTATGAGTCAACAACCATTTGAGCGGTTGATGGTCGCTTTTTACTATCACTGGATGGCCTTCAATATATCCTCTAAACTTTTCTATGGCCCATATGACTGCTAGGGCTTCTCGTTCAGTGGTGGAGTAATTCTTTTCCGCGGGGGTCAACAATCTACTGGCATATTCTATTGGTCGCTCCTCATTACCTTCGCCTTGCATCAGCGCAGCTCCCAGCGCGTAGCTACTGGCGTCAGTGCGTAACACGAAAGGCTCTTCGTAGTTCGCTTGTATGAGGATAGGAGCGGAGACGAGTTTCTGCTTAAGACAATGAAAAGCTTCCCGATGTTCATCTTCCCATCTCCAGGGCTCATTTTTACGGGTAAGTTTACATAATGGTTGCGCTACTTGTGAAAAATTCGGCACAAACTTACGGAACCATGAACATGTCTGTAAAAATGATTTTAAGTGTTTCAGATTACGCGGTTCTTTCATCTGGACGACGGCATCGATCTTCGCGGGATCCGGCTTAATACCTTCAGGCGTGACTACGTGGCCCAGGTAAGTTAACTCCTGTCGTGCAAAAACGCACTTGTCGCGGTTCGCTCGAAGTCCAAAAAGACGCAAGCGATCCATTACCTTTTTCAGGTCTTCCAGATGCTGTGAGAAACTCTCAGATATGACAAGGAGGTCATCTAAATAGGCAAGTATAACTATACCTTGCAAGCTGGAACCAGATCTAAAACGATCGATCAACCGCTGGAAAGTGGACGGCGCGTTCTTCAATCCGAATGGCATGCGGGTGAAACGGTATGTACCGAAAGGTGTGACAAACGCCGTTTTATCGCGATCAGCTGGCGATACGCTCACTTGCCAGTAACCAGAACGTAAATCTATACTAGACATGTAGCAGTGTCTTTTAGTACTCTGAAGCAGTTCGTCTATAAGAGGGAGTGGATACTTGTCAGTTTTAGTAATAGAATTTAATCTACGGTAGTCTACGCAAAAGCGGACACTATTATCCTTTTTCGGTACTAAAACTGCAGGTGAGGTCCACGCGGACTCACACTCCTCAATGATGCCATCTTTTAACATTTTTTCTAACTCGACTTTCATCATCTCCTTTTTTGCAGGCGTTAGTCGGTAGGGAGGTACCGCTATAGGCAGGTGATCTCCCGTGTCAATATGGTGTTCGGCGTACGGTGTGGGGACTCCCCCAAGACCGAAAATATCCTCGTTCGCTCGAAGGGACGCGAGGTTTTCGCGTTCGTGATCACTTAACATCATCCCTTCGTCGGCGCGCAGCATCTCTGCAGCGTAACAGGAAGTTACATTGTTTGAGTTTTCGTACTCAAGAGGATACTCGTAATTTTGTTTAATACCAGGATAGTACCAAATTGACTTCGAAAAATCTAAAATTATTTTAGAGGCCATTAAAAAATCAATGCCTAATAATGTGTCATTTATTGCACCTGGTAAAATTATAAACTCTAAAAATACTTGCTTACCGCCTTTTATTTTTAAAGATAATTTTGTGGTTAACACTTCCCGAATTTTCTCTGCTCCATCGGCGAGCCTAATATTCATAACAGTAGGTGTGCAAGGATGGCCGCGTTGCTTAATCAAGGTATGCAGCGAGCTACCGGCAATACTTCGTTTTGCAGCGGTATCAATTAAAGCGCATCCTTGGACACCTAAAACTTCGATACCTAAAATCGGCCTACGGAAACCGTTAGTTGGATACGAAATATTATAAACAGATATTTTTTCTGTTTCCGCCCCGTTACAAGCACTCGAATTTGAATGTAATAAAGAACTCACCTGTGTCTCAGCGTCCTTACCGCAATCAGGTGTTTGACGGGGGGTCATTGAACTTTGCTTACGATAACGAAGTTTACGTTTCGGCGATCTTTTACTCGTAACGTCGATCGCGGAAAAGTGTGCATTGCATTTCGCGCATTGAGAACGCATCACTCCCCTCTCTCCGCAACCGTAACAAAATATATCACTAGCTATTACACTATTACTATCACTACTGTCCTTTTTAAATCCGCGAGTTAATCTACGACAATCATCGCGTGTGTGTCCGTACGACTTACATATTACACAGAAACGATTTTTAGGTTTAATCACACTCGGAGCACTAGACACTTTAAATAACATAGATCGACGACTATCATCGCGCGTTGGAGTGGAGGTACACGTCGACGTAGAGGCCCGCGCCTGCGGCTGCGGCTGCGGTTGCGCTGGACACGGAGCGGCTGCGGGAACGCCGGAGGCAGCGACTGCGGGATTCCCGTCGGTTTCGTGTCGAACTTCGTTCGAAAATGGTCGGTAACGTCTCGGACGGGACTGTAATGTCTCCGGTCTTGGTGGTCGTGTACCTTTCTCAGCCACAGCTTCGTTAATTGAGTCTTCTATCGTACGAGCTGCGGCGAGTAATTCAGAGAAAGACTTTACTTCCTCTCTCCGTATACGTTTGCGGATGCTGCGGTGTAATAGGCCGTATATCATATCCAATTGGACTTTTTGCGATAAATCTGCAGGTGGCAACCTGCTCAGGAGGGCACGACATTTTGCCACAAATATGTCTGTTTTCTCACTCTCCAACTGGTATGTACTAAACAATTCCATATAAATACGGTACGGCGGTCGATGATCTCCGTATGCACTTCGTAGGTACGTAATGGCTTCGTCCCATGTGTGTATATCGTTCTTCACGCCTTGCCACCATGTCGCGGCGGAATCCGTGAGTAACATGGAAAGCCCCTTTAGTGCGTTGCCATTCGAAACGTTCGCGCATTCCTTGTAGGTATCCAGAGCATCGATGAATGCTTCAATGGATTCGGAGGCCTCGCCACTAAATCGCGCACTGCACTGGCTGAAGTTGCCATGCTGTGGGGGTGGCGGTGGAGAAGTTGGAGGTGATGACGTCAATGGCGGGCGCTGTAGAACTCTATCCAGGAGTTTCTCGAAAGCTTCAGCTTGAGAGCGCTGCATGGCGGCCATCATTGCCGCTACATGATCCATTGTGAAGGACGCATTTTCTCTCGATGCGTCAACGTCGACCTCGGGACCAACCTCATCGGACTCTCCGTGGTAGTTACGTGTTCGCGGCATGTTTAATCACTCGCACTTTACAGTCACAACAAAGTTTTCACACAGTTTTTTCACTTTTACGCCTCGCGGGAGGGCGCCATTTTTGTAACGGAGCGAAACTCGGGTGTGGTCGGTTGCCTAGAACTTTCCTAACTGAGATTCGCCCCTGGGTCGTGGTTTGGGTTCTAAGGCGTAGGTGAAAGAAAACCGGTAAAAATGTTGTATAAACTGTAATCTAGATTCACAATAAATGATCACTACTCTAAGAATCTAGGAGGGACTCTAATCGCGCGGCGCGGACGGTTAGCAGCGGTGTACGCTTGCTCGCAAGATAGGTTCTCGTCCGACTGAATTGTGGGTTCGGCGCGTGCGCGCGGAATCACGCCACCGGCGGGAGGGAGGGGTCGATGCGCCATCTCGCGCGCAGTGTAGTGTTGCCGTGTTACACAGAATATTATCACTAATGTATCTCTCGCAGCCATCTGGTTAAATTAGCCACTCCGTTGTCTGGCTAGTCCGTTAATTAAACACCGGCATAAAATTTTATGCCTAGGCCGATAATTGATTGAACTAGCACCACTCAACGTTCAACTAGTCGTCTTATTGTAGATAGCCCTTTGAGGAAGTGACGTAAAGATGATCCAAATTTTGTTATTTTTTGTTTTCAATGCGCGCTTTCATCAAAACAAATATGGCGTCAGATAACTCGCAAAGCAATAAGCAATGTTTTTGTGTTTCTTGAACTTAAAGTATGATTATTGGTAAAAAAAATGTGTGACACCATGCATGTGCCTAATATTACGCCGCCAGCTACAAGTTCTTGGGAAGTTAAATAGTTTTAAATTTAAATAAAGTTTTTAATACAAGTTGTTTGCTCTGTTAAATAAATCTCATCTTAAATACGAGTATGTAATATGTTTGCTTTTTTGTTAAGTAATCATTTAAATTTGCGTACTTAAGGTCACGATAGCCAAACATTACAAAGTCGCTTATATTCCATTTGACAAAGCGGCTAAGTGACATTCAGCCAGGACGTTGGACGTTACATTCAGTGACTTGGCTAGTTGTAATTTTTTTTATCATCATAAATAATTTATTTTTGACAGTAGGTATAAAGGGTTAGTACTATATTGAATGCCGGCGTTTAATAACCAGGCTAGCCTGTCAATTGAGTGGCTGATTAAACCAGATGGCTGCGACGTACGAGTATTTATAGCAATTCTGCTGGTATATACATAGATTGCGTAGAAGGTACGCCAACCATAATTCTCCGGAGCAGCAGCGTGTTCATTGGCTGCAGTGAACACTTAGCCAACAAACTGCCTATTTTAAGCTGGCTTGGAGTTTTAAGAAACTATTGATTTAAACTCCTGTATAAGGTGGTCTACCTACTCGTACTCGTATCTCATGACTTCCGTTCGGCTATGAATGTTGTGAGGCGTGCGAATATACATTGGTTTAGTGTGCGTAAACTTGAGAACGTTCATTCACAGAATAAATTCGTTCTTTTTTCTAAGACAGCATAATAACTAAACGTAGAGGAGTTGTGTAAGGTAACAATGCTCATACGATTAGCTGTCACGTGTGTCCATTATGGACCCATAGCCATACTGTTATCTCAATTATATATGTACTTTTTTTTAAAAAAGAGTGTTGCTGGGAGTTTTTTTCCGCCGCCTTTTTTCTCTCAGCTCAACATCTAGCCCAAACGGGCACCTAAAGGCGATGACCGGGAAAAAATGACATTCATTAAGCGAATATTTTGTATTCCTAATATGAAATAAATATTTTTGAATTTGGATTTGAATTTGAAAGACAGAGCTATTTAGAAGCTAAAAGAAAGCGCGCTTGTGGAACCAGAGCCGACCAAAATTCTTAAATAGAATGTCTATAAAAGAAAACTGAATTATAATCAGAATTAAGCTCAGATTTGAATTTCACACGATATTCCTCACAGAACTGCGGAACTAACGAAGTATAAGGTTGATACGATTTCCATTCAATTTGAATGTTCGAGACTGCGAGTGACGAACACAGCTTAAACTTCTCTCTGTTATGCCACTGTATTTTATCCTCAAACTTGGTAGATAGAACATAGATTTGTAAGTATTGAAGCCGATGGAAGCTTGTTTTTAATAACATAAGACAAACCGTTAGCATAACATAACATAATAACATAACATTACTTACGGTGTCACGTGTATTAATATCATCATATCAGCATCGCGATGACTGAGGTTTTAGGTGGAAAAAAGCAATATACTGTACATAAACACCATGAAAATAAAGTCGAAAATTCTATGGTATGATGACGACTAGTGTGGTGAGATGTTTACCATACCGGACTGCCAATCAGATATCCCAGATTCGATTCCCGCCGAATCAGAAATTGAAAACTATGGACACACACAACTTATTATTACAATTTCTGTTCTCGGTCTGGGTGTTTGTGTTCATGTCTTTGCGTGTGTCCATGGTACCGACACAGGAAATCTTATTTCTTTATTATGTAGGCACAAACAGAATATGTACAGGAAAACTTAATATGGGACCATGAGTGTGTAGCATCAAAAATAGTCTGTTAAAAAAAAAACTATAATATTATGTACCAATTTGTTAGACATCGCTGACATGAATAACGTGGCTTAGAATACTCCGCTATTTCTAAATTGCATCTTGTATTGTTTCCCTATCTATGAAAACTTGCTAGGAAACAATGGATTGCACTGTATTGGAATATTTCGTATTGTTGTTGTAAAATGTGTGCCGGGAAAATATTTGCGATCAAAATTGATGGCGAAGTTATTTTGCAATTTGTATAACTATCATCAAGCGCGCATGGCTCGGCGGTTAGCCTAGATCGCAAACGATCTGTGCAACTAAGTCAAACGGGTGTGAGATGGGTGACCGCTAGTGGCAATTTTTTTTATGTGCGTTTCTTTTAGAGTTGCCACGAATAGTGATTTAGCCGAATACCGAATACCGAATGTTCTGCAACGCTATCGGCCGAAGCGCCGAATATTCGGCCGCCGAACATTCGGCGTGTATAGTGAGAGGTTGTTTTCGGAAGCTGGTATCATTTACGATGAAAAGCGTAATCGTTTGCTACCATCAAATGCTGAAAAGCTTGTTTTTATCCATTACAACTTACCGCTGATTAATTGTACTTATTTTTTTTCAACCTTTTTTTTATGTCCCACTGCTGGGCACAGGTCTCCTCACAAGTGAGAGGGATTTAGGCCATAGTCCACCACGCTGGCCAAGTGCGGATTGGTGGACGTCATGCTTTCGAGAAAGTATGAATTTCTCTCAGGCATGCACGGCGATAGAGAACATCGTAATCAATTAAATATCACGATATTTTCCATCACCGTGGAGCAGCGATAAATGCGCACATTACAAATTTCTTTGTCTGTTATTTATCGGCTGATATTTTATCGACAACAACCGGGACCGACGGCTTAGTGTGCCCTCCGAAGCACAGAAAAGCGCATGAAATTTTTGCCACTAGCGGTCACTAGCAATTTTACTTATTAAAATATTGTAATTTGGTAATAAATACAAATCTTGAGTCATATGATGTGTGTTTTTTGTCCACGATTTGGTATTCGGTATTCGGCCGAATAGTACTTATTATCAAAAAAGTGGCCGAATAGGCCGAATACAGAATAGTAGCCGAATATTCGTGGCATCTCTAGTTTCTTTGCTTACTCATGTTTAGGTATGACTCCTGTGTTAGACAGCACCAGTGGTACTATGTATGTAAACTTTATTCATCTTCCAAATTCTAAATATCTTAATTTAGTTCTGTGTATTCATTTATTAAAATTTATTATTATTATTTCCAACTGTAATAGTAGACGTGCCTTTGAGAAATGTTGTACATATATGTATGTTGTAGGTGGTAGAACTATTATCGTTCGCCCGGGGAAGTATCACCGCTGCACCCACTTCTGCCGTGAACCAATTCTATTGTATTTCGGTGGAAAGGTGCAGTTGCCGGCCACACTTACATGAGGCAACTACCAGCCTCCGGAGTAGCAGCGCAACTACATACGACCTCAGACAAGACTTACCTATACTTGCTTGAGGTTGTATGTAGATGTCCATGGGCTGCAGCGACCACTTAACACCACGTGGCCTGCATGCTCGTCTGCGGCTCAATTCAAATAAAAAAAAATATAACTTGCCGGCATGCTTTACTGAAACTTTTGGTTTTTTCATTAAAGAGCAACCAATAAATGTATCAAATATTTTTTAATCATAAATCCGCCCTTTGTGTAGAGATTTGGCGTCTGAATCACTTAGCGAACCCTGCTTGTATTGTAAACGGATATCGGTAGTGATAGCTAATGGCCTGTTACGGAGAGCTTGTAGAAGCTCTGCACCGTAGACCCGTGGACAGATGTAAGACCAAAGCTGAAGATTAAATTCGATATAAGTTACGATGAAGCAGCGAGTAGTGTATGCTATTCTGGTGTAATATAGAGCTTTGAAGTGCAAACAGTTTTGTGATTGCACATATCAAACTACCTCGACTACAGACCTTTATAATTATATAAACATTCCTATGATCCTTATCCTTACCTTTTATACGAGTTAGTTGGAACTTCGTGATATTATCTATACTAATATTAAAAAGAGGTAAGATTTGTATTTATGTAATGAATAAACTCAAAAAGTACTGTTCCGATTTCAAAACTTCTTTCACCATTAGAATGTTACATTCACCTTGAGTAACATAAGCTACTTATTACCGCGGGAAAATGCTTCATTCCTACGTGAAAACAGGTAATAGGGTCAACGCAGTTGAAGGAACTGGCTAAACGCCTATTATTTTAATATAGCAATGAAGCCTGAAAAAATTGCACATAGGCTATTTTTTATCCTACAGGGACCCATTAAACGGGTCCACGCGGGCGAAGCCGCTAGCGGAAGGCTAGTACTTAAATAAATTGAAATAACGTTTCACACTCCTAGATCCTTATCCTTACCCGGTATATATACGAGATATTTGGAACTCCGTGAGATTATGTATATATAACTTTGAAGATCACAGTCTTATTGCTGTGGCACGTACCGAAAAAGTATACAATAAAAACTTTATACTATGTTATCTATGTATGTTAGCTATCCATTTCAAAGGAAATCCATATGTGAGTTTAATATTATGAACCGTCATTTATTTGTGAATCGCCAAATTCCCCTTCTTGTACCACAGATGTGTTGTGTGCATACGGCCTTAACGAGATCTCATCTATTGTCCGGCTGCCTTTGTGCTAACACGCGATTTGCATGTTTGTCTGTGCGTGCAATTGACTGATGGCCTATTCTAGTTTTAGCTAGTTGCTATTGGGTTTTAATCTACTACAAATTACAAAGACGCATTTATTTATTAACACGCTTTTATTAGCTTGACCTGTATGTATGTATGTATGTAACGGAATCTTTTAACTTCATTTTATCTTACTTCTAGGAGTCTGATTAACTTGAAATTTTGCACAGGGGTCAAGGGCCGATCACAATACAATAATCTCTTAAATTTATATTAAAGTCCTAACTAAGATCATCTGGATAAAAAAAATATACGAGGGGTGGCTGATAAGTTCGCGGCCTAAGGTACTTAATACTTAATACCTACTTCTAAGCGTTCGATTAAATTGAAAATTTGCACAGGGGTCAAGGGCCGATGATAATGCAATAATATAAAAAAATCCAACTAAAAATTTAAAAATAAATAATGTAATTTAAAAAACTAAAAAACACGCTTTTGTGAAAATACGAACTAAAAAGTAAAAAAATAAGAAGAAAATGTATTTTACTGTAAAAAGCAGCGTGGTGTCAATAGTATCTTAAAAAACCACCCTACACTACATTATTTATTTTAAGCGTCATTCTTCATGGCTGCAACCCATTTTTGGTTCCCACTATTGGGCATGAATTTCTCTCCTTAATTGAATAGACCTGGAGCTTACTCCAACACGCTGCTTCAATGCAGGTTAGTGCCAATTTTTTGTCGGATGTTTTCAAACCGCCCATGAGGCCTCCGACAGGATTTAACGACTGATATCTGTCGACGGGGCTGCCGGCCAAACGATCTCTTCGAAGCCCGTGCTTTTCCCACGCATAAAATTTGGCACTAACCCGCAGTGGAGCAGCGTGGTGGAGTAATCTCTAGGCCTTCCCGATTTGGCAAAGAGAGATCTCCCGCCGGGCGAGGTGGTCATGCCCGGGGAGTGGCCGCGCTACAACTAACTCAATTCGGAGCTTGTATGGTCGGATATTCAGAAAACTTCGATAGCGTGATTCAATAATACTCGTGGCGCCATCTCTTTATGAGTAGCGGAAGGTCGCTACATCGATAATGACGAGGAAACCGTGCCCAGCAGTGGGACGCAAAAAGGGTTGCAGTCAGCCAGTACCCATCTAACACCTTAGCTTAGCTGCGTAAATTGCTTGTGTTCTACGCCAGCCGATGGGCCATGTGCATTTCGTCATACATAATGTGCACCAAAACTGAGGTGCCGTTATCTTGCACTATATAAACAGAAGCAAACATCATTTTAAGCCAATTAATTAAGTTGCGTCACCAACTCCCTAAGTAGGCTAAGTACTCTCGACTGACTTCGGGTTCAAGTACTTATGAGTTTATATCATCATGTTCACGTTAAGCTCCATTTTGATACAGTAACTGACTCACAGCTTTATTAAATATCTAATATTGCCTGCAACACTTTTTGCGTCCCACTGTTGGGCTAAGGTCCCTATTGTTGGGGAAGCATGAAGCTTACTCCTCAGGCAAAGTTTAACGACTGCTTTTTATTAATAACAACTAGGACCGGCGGCTTATCATACCGTCTGAAGCATGGAAACGCACATGAAATTTTTGGTACTAACGTTCACCCATCTCACACCTGACCGCACCCGTTTAGCTTAACAGCGTTTAAGCTTAACTACGTCATCCGCTGTGCACGTTTTTACATTTTTCAATGCCCTCTGAAACACAGAAACGAAAGCCACTAACGAATCACCAATCTAACACATGAACGTACCGTCTTGTATAGTTGCGAAGATTGCTTACATTCTATGCTAGCCGCTGGACCATGCACGTTTAATCATTTTTTACACTATATAAACAGATGCAGAATTCTCAAATAGAAATTTTGTGGTTGTGACGTATCTACGTATTTTTATTTTATTTTTAATCTCGGTCTTCATAAAAAAATAGGCACATTTTGACTAAAACTGTGTTTCTGCAATATTACATAATATATATAGCATAGATATAAACTCCACAATTTTAAGCCAATTAATTAAGTTGCCACCCCAACTCCCTAAGTAAGCTAAGTATTCTCGACTCACTTCGGGTGCAAGTACTTATGAGTTTATGTCATCATGTTCACATTGAGCGCCATTTTGATACAATAACACTGACTAACACTAACTGACTAACAGCTTTATTGCTTGTAAGTTATGAGAAATTATAATCTATTTGACTACTACATTTTTGCGACACCTAAAAACAAATAAGAAATAAAAATGTAGGTGTGGAAGCCATTCAAAAAATAGGCCTCTTCTAGTGAATATCTAAGTAAAGTAAGTACCAGAATAATGTATTATGAAGATTGGGAGAAAACCCGAATATCCATATTTTGACAGTGTTATTTTATTCGATAACACGCGGACACGGGGGGAGGAACCTTCAAAAGGTACCCGGCACCTTGGGAGACGGTACCAGGTTATGTGGGATTTGACCGCACGAAAACCCCCTCGGTGGCTGATTCTGCGCTTGGGGAGGACTCCAGGATCTCCAGCGGAACGCACCGGTGTCCTCCGCGCGCGACGCCCCAGAACAGGCCCATCTTCGGGAGAGCAGATGTGCTCTCCTGAACCTTCTGATGCTTACGGCGACATACGGCCACGCACACACCATCGCCCTTCCCGGGACTGCTGGTTGGACGGACAGATCTACAACCCCGGAAGCCCTTTTTTAGTCGCCTCTTACGATCAAGCAGGGGATACCGTAGCTCTATTCTTAATCCCGAAGCTACAGGAAATATTGTAATTAACCTATGTAACCAAAATCCTATCAACACACAAACACCCGTACCAGGAAATTACATCTAAATACATCATTTACATATCTCCTCGCTGATAATAAATGTGACAGCGACGTGGTCATACATGGATCATTCAAAATACACCAAACAAATATAACAAAATTACAAAATTCCTTTCAAGTGCCCAGAAACCTCATTATTATTAATCTTTACGTTAGTGTTTATAAGAAAAACTATGAGGATCGAAGTGGTCTTTCAGTTTTCCGAACGTCAAAGTTTTCTTTGTTCCCACGAAACTTCCTTACAAGTAATTTTTTCCTCGAATCTTTTGTCGAAGTTTCCCAGAGACCGTCCCACCGTTTATTTAACCTTTCTTGATTTCCGTTATTACTTTTCAGCCTCTACAGCCAAAATACAAAATGGCCATCCATCCATTTACCTTTTTTTTAGTACTGGGGGGGGGGGGGGGCCCTTGAAAAGGTACCCGACACCTTGGGAGAGGTGTTACCGGGTTATATGGGATTTGTTACCGCGCTAAAACCCCTTCGGTGGCCTACCTCTGCACTTGGGGAGAACTCCAGGATCTCTCCTGCACCCTCCGATGCTTACGGCGGCATGCGGCTACGTATATGCCGCCGTCCTTCCCGGGGCCGCTGGCTGAACGGATCGAGCTCCCACTGTCACCGCCCACAACCCCGGAAACCACCTTTTAGTCGCCTCTTACGATCAGGCAGGGGATACCGTAGCTCTATTCTTAACCCCGAAGCTACAGGGACTCCATTTACCTGGAAGAGTTGAGTTTTTTACAGGTGGAAGCACTTTTGAATCGCGTATGGCCCGGCGGTTGGCATGAAACCCAAGCAATCTACGCAGATAAGCCGACCGGGCGCTCTTAGCTGCTACTCCGGAGGCTGGTGGTCGCCTCATGTAAGTGTGGCCGGCAACTGCACCTTTCCACCGAAACACAATATAATTGGTTCACGGCAGAAGTGGGCGCAGCGGTGGTACTTCCCCAGGCGATCCATAATAGTTCTACCACCTATCGTACCAAGCTACTTTCTGCCGTAAAATTCTAGACTAATTGTAGACTGAAATTTTGGAGGAGGTCAAGGAGGTTGACTTTAGTTTGGAGGAATTAGAGGTTTTTTCAAGGGTGAACCCGAATGGTTTTGGGGGCTTGAGCCTCCTAGCCTAGTTCCCGCTAGTTCTAATGACTATATAGAATTGTTGTAAGTGACTTTAGTTATTTATTTGAGGATTAGTGGTTAGGTAATACTACTACTACTCGGTACTCGTATGTGAACACAATATATCAATATGAGAATTGATATATTATTGTGTTCTTCCAAATAAATAAATTGAAATTGAGCCTTATATGATTGTTAGTTAACTAATATGGGTAATATTAGTTTAGATTATCGGCATACGAAATTCTTCTTTTTTTACAGGCGCAGGCATAAAGATTTTCAGCTATATTTTGTTAACCTTATTCAGGGCTTATTTGACTAATGGAAAGTTTGCTTATTTCTTCTTGATGCAAAAAATAATATCAGTTTATTGTTCATAAGAAAACTATGACAATCAACGACTTCTTCTTTTTCAGCGTCTCTCAGCGTTCAAATGTCGAAGTTTTGTTTGTTCCGAAAAAAAAACTTTCTTACGAGTTGTTGTTTTTTCTTCAAACTTTCGTCGAAGTTTGTCAGAGACCGTCCCAACGTTTATTTAGGAGTGCCTGATTTTTTCATTACTTTTCTATTTTCTGGTGCTTTGACTGAACTGAATGACTTTTGTTGCCCATACCTCCGTCATACCAATTAGAAAATAATTTTCCCTTAAAAAACACTTACGATTTACACATTATGAGTTCCGTGCAAATTAAATCATTAACAAGATGTATAAACCAGACTACATACTTTGAAATTTCCCTTGCTCAAAAAAAAACAATGCCTCCAAGCCCATTCTATTGATTTCCTTTATAGGGTTCCGTACCCGAAAGGTGCCAATAGGAACCTATTACTAAGCTGCCACTGTCCGTTCGTCTGTCCGTCTGTCATCAGACTGTATCTTATGAACCGAGATGGCTAGACATTAGAAATTTTCACTGATGATGTATTTCTGTTGCTGCTAACTACTACTAACTAACTAACTACTTTCTAAGCCTCCGCTGTCCGTCCGTCTATCCGTCTCTCTGTCATCAGGCTATAGCCTGATGGCCATCACTGAGATATATCTCATGAACAGTGATGGCTCATAAGAAATTTTCACAGATGATATATTTCTGTTGCCGCTATAACAACAAATATTGAAAATCAGAATAAAATTGATATTTAAGAGGGCTACCACACAATAAACGTGTTTTTTTAGATAATGGCACGGAACCCTACGTGCGCGAGTCCAACTTGCACTTGGTCGGTTTTTGACGTGATAACGTCTTTAAAATCGTTTTAGTCGGGTGACATGTTCAGAAACTTGTGTCACACCAAAACCTCACGAGCGCGATCGCAGGTATAACGAGAGAGAGACGGACCGATCTCCCGTCTCATCTCGAGCGCTGCCAGTCATTCCGTGAAACTTGTCACGCGGAATCCTCACGAGCGGAGGCTGGCATAGCGTGAGTGGACCGATCTTCCGTCTCTCTCACTCTAGCGGCATACAAACGAATGGAGATTTTCTCGTGCGGACGTTATCACGTAAACATCTCGATCGTAAACCTACTTTACAAACAATTTGCCGTTTTTTTTTTCAGAACAACGGGACTAACAACCTTAGGCCAACGTTATATAGATAGTCATGTTCAAAGACAGACAACGAAATGCTAAAGAAAATCTGTGACAACAGTTACCACTGCGGCCAACCATCAAGCTTAAAATTTTAAGTGGCTCAAAGCAGAACTTACCTGTACCTGGGTCCAGTGACGGGTTAATACTATTTGACGCCCTATGCAGTCCACGCATCTGAGGTCCGCATCCTTATAAGCAAACTTGTATCGACAGTAAAGGCAACAAAATAGATGAGGAATTTTTAAAATATTTATAGGTAGAAAAATTTATAGGTAGAGTGAGCTCGGGAGCGTGCAGATCCCGCACGGCGAAGGCGCCGCTAGGGCGGAGTGGGAGCTCGATCCGTTCAGCCAGCGGCCCCGGGAAGGACGGCAGTGTGTGCGTGGCCGCATGCCGTCGTACGCATCTGAAGGTGCAGGAGAGCAGAGAGGAGAGAGAGAGTTTTAGTGCGGTACAAAACCCACATAACCCGGTATCCTCTCCCAAGGTGCCGGGTGCCTTATGAAGGTCCCGCCCCCGGATACAAAAATGGTAGAGAAAAATGAGGGACAAAATACAAGGAAAAGTTAGTACGAAAAAGGTAGTTTAGTAGTTACGTTTCTATCCTCACACGCCTTGGGCCAACCAAGGCTTTAAGTAATTTCTTTATTTGTTGATAGACTTATGCGATACTACCTGGACACTAAAACTAACAAGCTGACTAACAGACAGATAAATAGGTAAAAACAAAGGGACTATTTATAATAATATTGTAGGGAGGCAAAAAGAAAGAATTACTCGCTTAAAATCTTATCCTAACTAGATTTATAAATCTTTTCGAATTAGACTCTATTTTTACTACAAAAGATAAGAAATCTTCTGAATTGCATGCTTTCTTTCATCTTATTAAGAACCACTTTATATTCAAAAGCTGCTTCATTTAAATAAAAACCAAGAGCAAGATAGGAACAACTATTTATTGTGTACATGTAAATACGAAATAGAGAACTGAGAAGAATTTAAGTTCATTTTATTTGTTACTGCATTCAATTTAAAAATAGATAAGTTTTAAGTCTTTATTTGTAGTGCCTTATTCATGTCTGTCTACTCTTTTGTCCATCACGACCTTTTTCTCAGTAAGTTCATTTGATAATATTAGCGAATGTGTGACACAATGGTTACCATGCTGGACTGCAGAAGAGTCCTGAGTTCGATTCTGGGCGAGGAAGAAATTCTAAGTAAATAAATAACATTTCACACTCATAGTCCCACAGAAGGGTATATATACTCTGTGTCGAGGTTGCCATGGACAGAAACATAAACAGAGAAACACAAACACCCCAGAACAGACATTTTAAACTCATCATTCAAATTTCTGCTTCGCCGGGAATCGAACCCGGGACGGCAGTCCGGTATGGTAACCATTACGCCACGCAGGTCGTTAATGATGAGTTCAAATTTCTGTTCTTGGTCCGAGATTGTTGTTATAGAAGGAGGGTATGAATAGCGCTATTTATTTATTTCTTTTTTCAAAGGGAAATACATTTAGAAATAGGATATAATATAGGTTTGCTACATTGTTTTCCGAAGATGGGACTTTTTAGGGTACTGCGCATAGAGGACACCAATACATTCCGCTAGAGATCCGGAGACCTCCCAAAGCGCTGAGTTTTAGTGGAGTACAAATCCTACGTAACAATATTTTTTTAAAGATGTGGTTATGTGACTTTTGAAGGACTTACATAATAAAATAATAATAATGGTCTTTAATTTTCATGAATTCCTATTTATTTTGTCAGGAAAACTTTTTATGTAATTTTTCCCTTTTTTGAACTAGTCACGAAAATATTTAGAGTAGGCAGTACAATAGTAGAACGGCAATAGTAGAACTCCAGTACTATTGTATATGGCGAAGGCAATGTCGCTCGATTGAGCATTAAGAGCCGCAAATAGAGTGTTGGCCGCGCTACCAGCCGCTGCCGACTGTGTGGCGCCAGCGCAAAGAGCAGATTACTTACAGAAGGTAAGTTAACTACATGTGCGGGTAGAACTCGCGTGGAGAGGCTTCTGTACAATGCCAAAATCTAATGTTGCTATCTAATGGTGTTTTTATATTGGTGTTTACCACTTTATTTTCAATTGATAGAATTCTTATAGATTTTCCTGTAATTTGTAGGTAAAACTTTGCAAACTTTGCAATTTATTTAATTTCTCAATTTGTCTTCCGAAAGTGGTCTTTATTTAAAAAAAATATTTATTTACTTTAAAAGTTTTTATTTGATTCATAGGATTACACCATCCTACCAAACTTCAACTGATTTGGTCCTGTAGATTCGGTGCAAATTGGCTGGCAAACAGGCGGATGGACAGCCAGACGCACGCAGTGATCCTTTAAAGAATTACTCGGGCTCCTTTTTATGCACGGAACCATCAAAATTGTTCTGATCCACCTTTGTTTCACCTTACTTTCGAGGATAAAGATCCGTTGTGACAACTGTACATTGGTAGGGATAGGAAATAATCACTAAGCACACACCGCTGTCATTCCCGGACCGATTGACCGAACGGTTCGAGTTCCCACTATAATCTACAGCTATTTTAGAGTCCCGTCCTTAGCAAAATGATGTAGGTAATAGGTACTTACGTCATTTTGCTAACTATTTTGGCATTGTGACAAATTTACATTGGTAGAGAATGGGAAAGAGTGACTACCAACACATCGCCGTCATTCCCGAGGCCACCGGCTGGAGTTCCTATTATACACACTACAACTACGCCGCCTACAACTACGAATACCCCATTTTAGTCGCCGTTTACGATCAGGTAAACGGTATCGTAGCTCATATTTTAACGATATCCAATGCTAGATGGGCCAAAGTCTTACTCTAACTCCTTATCTGAAGTCAGTTCTCCCTTTAGGCATAAACCTCAGAACAAGACAATGGGTCTCTTTATGCTATTTAATCTACGCAAGTTAGTTGCGTATAGAATGCCCTGCTTCGTAAGAAATTTATTGCAATATGCATCCAGCTGCAAGTTTGTGCCTTTCTTCCTCGTAATAAGGTTCAATTTCCTCTGTCACGGTTACGTGGCGTCTTAGCAAAATTGGGTATGGCTATATCGCCAGTCTGTTATGCTAAGTGACTATAAGACTTTGCGAGTCATGTTTACACGGTGATTTATTAATGTTATGTTTTTACATGCTACGGGGGTTTTGTGTTATTTTTTTCTGGGATTTTGCCAAAGGTTTTTTGATAGAAAGTAGATTATATTTTGTCACGAGTTGTAAACATGTTTCTTGTGAATTGGGCATGATATCGTAGGTTATATTAGAACAACATTCTTGCTATCCTATAACTAAAGTGTTCTTAAAGTCGAACCTAAAAGGTTGTATAAAGTTCAGTTTAAAAGTCACGATATTTAGATGCTATGCTGTATTCTAGAAGAAATACGTGTCTTATTTATGTAATGTTTTGTAGCAAAGGAGAAAAACAAATCCAAGGAGAAAAGTGAAGGACGAATTTGCATAGAAATTTATGTTGTGTATCTGCAATAAATCTGCATCTGTTTGGCTACTTCTGAGAATAAAATGGTAAATTAAGATACAAAGTTCCTTGAACTTTTATGATTCAGCTGCAACCCTTTTGTGAAGTGCTTGAAACGTGCGGTTGCCGGTCAGACTTATATATCAATCTCCGGAGTAGGAGCGCCACTGGATACGATTTCCACGTCCAAGGGCAACATCAGTTAACAACTTTATTATATGTTAACAATTGTTCCTTTTATGTTTCTTTACAATAAAGTTACCTTTGGTCGACACAAATAAATATAATAATTTAGTTTGCAAGTTTGACCATCTTTTTGTTTCGGGTGAAACTTTCAAAAGGTACCCGACACCTTAGGAGAGATACCAGGTTATGTGAGACTTTTGCTGCACTAAAACCCTCTCGGCCTGCCTCAGCGCTTGGAGACAACTCGGGATCTTCAGAGGAACGCACCGGTGTCCGTCACGCGTGGTGCACACAACAACCCCATTTTCCGGTGAGCGATGCTCTTCTCCTGCAACTTCTCTTCTTCTGCATCCTACCCTTCATAGGGCTGCTAACTGGACGGTTGAAGCAAACTTTCTCGCCGCCCGCATCCTCGGAAGCCCTTTCTCATACGATCAAGCTGTAGGTGGTAGAACTATTATGGTTTCACCCGGGGAAGTACCACTGCTGAACCCATTTCTGCCGTGAACCAATTCTATTGTGTTTCGGTGGAAAGGTGCAGTTGCCGGCCACACTTACATGAGGGGTCGCCTCACCAGCCTCCAGAGTAGCAGCGCAACTGCATACAACCTCAGACAAGACTTACATATGCTTGCTTGAGGTTGTATGTAGATGTCCATGGGCTGCAGCGACCACTTAACAGCACGTGGCCTGCATGCTCGTCTGCTACTGTATTCAAATTTTAAAAAAGCAGGTGATACTGTTTCCATATTCTTAATCCCGAAACTACGTGGACTAAGTATGGCCACCTTTAAAGTCAAGACACTAGTCTTGTCTATATCTTTCAATCATCGATTTATGCCTTGTTTTCGCTATACATCGTTCTCTAAGTTCCGGCCTGAAATAGACAATTTAGAGGCATAATTGTCGACAACTGAGTGTGGGAGCAAGTTGTTTACAGCCTGGAATTAACATTAAGGCGGATTTGTCGGAATTCCTGTTATCTGCCTTGTACACTGCGCTGAGTTATTAGGTGGGGAAATAATGTACTTAGTGTTCGTTTTGAAATATCTGCTACTTCATACTAAATAAATAAATAAAGATATACAATCCATGCTAGGATTCCCTAATTCGTGGGTGCTATGGACGAATATAAAGACACACAAACACCCAGACCAAGAACATAAACTTATCATTCAAATTTCTGTTTCGCTAGAAATCGAACCCAGGAAGGACCTTCCAAATGACAGTCCGGCATAGCATCCATTGCACCATAGTCCTAATATCTGATTGCAAACCTGTTTTCATCCCATTGCTGATCGTGGGTCTCTCCTCGTAATTTGTGTGGAGAACTTTGTAGAACATACAATTCATAGGATTTATTCATATTCATGACGCAATCATAACAAAAATTAGTTCAGTTCAATTCACCGCAAACGTTAAAACGTAACACACAGAGAGCGAGAGAGATAGAGAGAGCTCCTTTCGCATTTATGATAAAGTGGAGCTAGGAGAGTGAATTGATTTTTTTTATTTTTTTGGAAACAAGCTAGTAAGACCAAAATATAGCCTAAATAGAAATAAAAGTCTAATCATCAAGCGAATCGACGATCTAAGAATTGCCAAGGACTTGCCCAACCGTCAAAGACCAATTACCAAAGCGCTGACATTGATAAACGAAGGAATCGGCAAAAAGAAGAGCAAAAACTAAGAAAAAGATCACCTGCCACTCTCCCCGTAATTACAACATTGAAAAACAGTTCGCTAAGGACGTTTGCGACTACAGATAAAAAAATCGAGCTGACTTACGGTCTAATTAAAATCATGGGCCAAGCGAGACTTTTTGAGTATTATTGTTTATTATCTTTTTTATTTTGATGAATTATTGGGAATTGAGCAGGCCTTAATTTTTCAGTCTTACGCATCAGTTTTACGCATGGCCCGGCGGTTAGCGTAGTACGTAAACGATCTATGCAACTAAGCCAAACGGGTGCGGTCGGATGTGAGATGGGTGACCGCTAGTGACAAAAAATTTCATGCGCGTTTCCGTGCTTCGGAGGGCACGTTAAGCCGTCGGTCCCGGTTGTTGTCGATAGATAACGGTCGTTAAACCTTGTCGGAGGTCTTATGGGCGGTTTGAAAACATTCGACAGCGGGTTGGCCACTAACCCGTATCTCCACCAACCCGCATTGGAGCAGCGTGGTGCAGTGAGCTCCAGGCTTCCCCAACAATGGGGAGAGACCCGTGCCCAGTAGTGGGACGCAGAAAGGGTTGCAGCCAGCCCTATTTATTGAAAAAACTGATCCTAATCTAAAATTTTACGACGAAGATAGGAACTTCGGATCCAGTTTTATTCGACAAAATCGATTCAAGAAACTGAGACTGGATTTTTTTCGAATAGTTTCCAAACTTGTCAGCTGGTTTCCGGATGTGGAAGAAATGTTTAAAGACTTGACCAAGTTTTAATGAGAAAAAGAAATAACGAAGTGCCACTGATGAAAAAACGTATCACAATGGAAGGATTTTTCTATCTTTTTTATCTTTTACCAAAGAGAGGAAGCGGACAGAATTCTTATTGTAAAAGATGTCGGAATTGTAAAAGGCGGGATTTTGGGGAAATAACTTTTTGAGCTTTAGAATAGTGGTTAGAATTATTTAGATCAAGAAAGAAAAAGACTTTACAAGGCCTCGATTTTTCATATATTTAATTGTATTTAAATACAAAACCAACGATGGCGGAGCGGTAAAGACCGCTGACTCCGAAACGGAGATACCGGGCTCAAATCCTCGGCGCGCTCTTACAATAAAATTTGTGATTATCAATCAAATCTTGTGATTTTTAATAAATCCACCAATTCGCACTGGTTGGACTACTGCCTAAATCCCTCTCACTTGTGAGAGGAG
Source organism: Pyrgus malvae (assembly GCA_911387765.1). NCBI lineage: Eukaryota > Metazoa > Arthropoda > Insecta > Lepidoptera > Hesperiidae > Pyrgus > Pyrgus malvae. The sequence continues at coordinate 2,437,391 of OU426969.1, read as the reverse complement.
ACCTGTACCCAGCAGTGTGACATAAAAAAATAACAGTCTTGCGACAAGGAAGGTTTGATCCGCGTGGCGTAATGGTTACCATGCCAGACTGCCAATCGAAGGGTCCTCGATTCCCGGCGAAGCAGAAATTTGAATGATAAGTTTAAATTTCTGTTCTCGGTCTTGGTGTTTGTGTTTCTGTCTCTGTGTGTGTCTATGGTACCCACGACACAGGGTATATCTACCCTACTGTGGTGCTATGAGTGTGAAACGTTATTATTATTATTATTATATTATTATCTAGACTAGTGGATCCCGCAGACGTTGTCCTGCCTTAAAAGTTTTGTAAGAGGATTAGTTTCTTTATCATCTCAAAGGGTTTTTATGTTACTGTCAAATAAAAAAATTAAAAACGAACAGTGACAAACTTTTGGACGATGGCGCGAAGAACCAATGTTTGACAATAACTGTTACTAACTGTTTATATAGGAAAATAAAATAAGTTATTTTACTATTAATTTCACAATGCTCCCAAATTTTCTCACCGTTTAAACCTTCCCTGGACTTATACTAATATTTCAAGACCAAAATTAGCCATATCGGTTCAGACGTTCTTGAATTTTAGCGAGACTAACGAACAGCAATTCATTTAAATATATATAAAGATTCGAAGAACATTATATTCATTTATTACTTAAAAATAACAATTTATAATAATTATAATATAAAAAACATGAATAAGCCAAAGACAATAGTATACTTTATTAATCTATGAAATGAAATAAGAAACATAAAAATTTTCTTTTAATTTAATATTGAATGGCTAAAAGGATTTTTATACAATGCCTTAAAATGAATTAAAAAAATAAGTAACATAAAAGTCAGACGTGACAATTTTGATAGCTGCGTGAAAATATAAATAAACAAACACTGAAATTAAATAATTTTGTAAAGAAATAATAAAGGAAAAGTAAAGTATAAGAATAAAACAACAGAATATAAGTTATAAAATATGATAATGGACGTGAATGAAGTAAGTAATAATATGTAGTGTATTTATAACAGTACACGGCGCATTTCATTCATTCCATTTGCTTCCCGTGATGAGATATTTTCACGCGGCAAAAAGTAGCCTATGTTCTTTCTCAACGTCCTTTCTATGTTTATGCCAAATTTCATCAAAATCGGTTCAGTGGTTTAAGCGTGAAAGAGTAGCAGACAGACAGACAGACAGACAGAGTTACTTTCGAATTTATAATATTAGTATGGATTAGTATGGATTACGTGTTTTTCTGCATCTGCTTCTCCAATTTAATAAATAAAAAGTTAACTAGAAGTAAACTTTGAAACGATATTACTAAAACTAATCTTATAATAGTGGACCCACTTAAGCAAATAATAATTTAAGGTACCTAAGCAATTATTTACAAACAGAAAATAAATTTTGTGAACTTAGAACTAACAGTACTTCGTAAATGACTAATTACAGAAGAAATAATGTTACAGTTCCGTTTTATTTTCTATATAAGAAAAACGAAATGAAAAATTATAAATTATTTCGTAGTGAGCAAGACAGGGTGCGTTTATTAGTTTGCCGATTTATACCGAAATTCTCACGTCACCTTTATACTACTAGTAGAAGGTTGAAATTCTACCGACATCATCTGTACTTATGGTGGTACTCCAACGTATAAACTGTTGGAGAGCCTTCCAGCTGAGGCATTTCCAGTGTACGGTGAATGACGTAGGGTTCTTCAAGAAAGCTGTAAAAAATCTCTTCTTTAAAGCTGGCAATGCTAAGATGACTCCCCTGGACTTGCTTGTGTCCATAGGCTACGGTGATCGCTTAACTTCACGCCTGATCGTACTCACTACAACAGAAAAACAAACACCCAGGACCCAGACCAAGAACAGATTTTAGTTTAAACTTTAATGTAATTTCTGCCCCGCTGAGAATCGAACCCGGGTGCTCTAGATCTGCAGTCTGGTATGATGATATTATGGGTCGTTAAAGATAAAATAAATAACGTATCACACACATAGTCTTACAGTAGGGTAGTTATACGCTGTGTCGTGGTAGCACCCACGACACAGTGTATAACTACTACTAAGCGTATAACTGGACACACACAAAGACAGAATCACAAAGACCCAGACCGAGAACAGAAAGTTTAAACTCATCATTTAAAAGATTCAGCATGGTAACCATTACGCCGCGCGGGTCGTCATTCATACAAATGTAAAATATTTATCAAAATTCAGTAAGCTCCTGAAGAGCTAAAGCAATCAAGTCAGTTCTTAAATTAGTTCTTCCGGATTATTGACCATAGCAATATACTTTAGTTTTTTACCCAAAACTCTAATATACGAGGTATCATGTAGACTGAGTGGTCAAACTACTCTAGTATTGTCTGAGATCGTATGCAGTTGCGCTTCTCTCTCTCACTTCTCAGGGCCGTGATCGTCGGAAGTATCGTATATTCTCGAATGATCATTTTGTAAAAAATTGTAGAGTTATAAAGGGTATTATACTTTTAATAGCACCATATTCTCGATAATAATACTACAGAGTTAAGTATCAAAGAGAAAAAAGGTTAGAACACACCTCCCTCTGTCCCCCCGACAGAGGTCGAGACGGTGCGTAAATGCATTCCCTACTTAAAAAAAAAAAAAAGGGTCAAAAATGTGCTGGAAAATTCACGATATACGATTATCGATTTTATGAGTAGACCTCCAAGAATCTGCGTATGTAAGTGTAACGTCACAGAGTAAAAATGATTATTCAGAACTTTTCTCAAATTAACGCGCCAAATTTGAATGTAGTTTTATGTTGCTTGTCGGTCTTAGAACATCAAAGTTACTGACTCACCCTTCATTAGAACCGGCATAGCGTCTCGCTTCGATACATAATTTTTGTGCCAAATCTGGTGCGGGGCAAGAACGCACACATATTAATTTTGTCACACATTCACAAATATTCTGTCATCGCTACAGATCCATACATTTCTAAATATTTCAATTTCAATTAACAACGTCATTTTCTATGCACCGTCAACACTGACACTGATACACACAGACACAGTATAGTTGTATAACTAGAAGGCACATTGTGCACGGACGTTGGGACGAGGGGTTCGCCCGTAAAGGCCACTCCGCTGACGGGTGTCATACCTCTCATACCTTGATGCTCTAAGTTGTCGGTTGATTAATAATTTTGTATTCTTCAGACTATTGGGTGCTGTATATGTGGGAATGGTAATCATAATCGTCACTATTGGGTGCAGTATATGTGGGAATGGTAATCATAATCGTCTTGGACTTCTATATAAACTCACCCTAAGAAGTTCTCAATCGGCTAATTTTGCGTATGCCCAAGTTAAATTACAACTTTCACACTGTAATCAAAAAAATACTTTAATACCTACCAACAAAGTACCTTTTGCAGTGCAGCATCAAGGTACTAGGTTAAAGACATTGATACACAGTCCAATCAGAGAATTTTAATTGAACATTTCATTCATTCAGTAGTGGAATGTAAATGTTTGGTTCGTTTTAATAATTCGTTCGGTGATTTTGCTTTTAACTGTAATTTTCATTTACAATACTTATTTTATGTTTACTTAGTCGTTAGATTTGAGTAGCCAGTTAGAGTAAATCATACATTATAACAATGTTTGATCATTAGGTACATGAAATTTGGAAAAAGGTTCTGAAATCGATGAAATAAAAAAAAATAGTACATCTTGTATGTTTGAAAAGCAAAATTAAAAATTTATAAAACGTTTTCTATTTATATTCTATATTTTCTTGTCTACCATATTCCGGTATTATGGGGTACTCAAAAGGATGGAAAGTATACCCCATATCTTAATCTCACATGCTTGAGTAAATCCAAAAAAATCATCAAAGACACGGCGTGTAGATTTAGGAGCTAGGCTCTACGTGAAGTTTGTTTTTTCATAGAATAAGACATGCACTTGTCCTGGCTACATGTTTACTAATAAATATATATTTTTGTGGGATTTAATACTCTGTCTTTACTTTCATGTACCTAATAAGTTTGCGCTAAGTGTGTCAAATAGAGATGCGATATTTCATACTATCACCATCTCTTTTTCGTAGATGTGATGGTCTATCGGCGTTTCTTTCTTGAACTAACCCAGTCAAACACTCGTCGTCACCGCAGTAGCACTGGCAAATTGATGGCAGCTCCTGGATACGAATGCAATAAGAAATTAGACTGAAAGAAATGAAATGAAAACGTAGTTTATGAAATGAAATAGTTTATTAACATCCTGGGTAATAATATACACCTGATGTTAGTCATTGTACCTAGCCCTCGTCCCGAATACTACTTTAACACAGCATTCGGGCATGATAACGCCGGGCTAAGGCGTTGTTATGCCCGAAAGCTGTGTGAAAGTATTGTGAGAGTTAAAACTATAATATTTGAATGTTTAAATTAATGTGTGTAATAAAGTCAATCCTTGTATAAAGTGTTAGAGCCATCCAACCTAATTCTGTTACAATTGGTAGGGATTTCTTTTTCTTTTGCGGTACCAATATTAAAATGTATAAAAAAGTACTTCAGCAGATATGTTAGGTTCAGCGAAAATCAAAAATGAAAAAGCAATTTTTACAAGTTCAACGCGCAACTTGCCTTTACTTTAACGTACCCGAGTTTTGTTCAGGTTCAAGTTGTTTCAACTTAAACTTGTACCTAGTTTTACAAATTAAACAGAATTTTGAGGCGTAGTTGTACGCTCCGTGGGATTTTAAAGCGAGAACAAGACGGCTCGTAGTATTAGTTTTTTGTTTTAGTTATTTTTAAACGAGTGCAAAAAGAAGGTTCGCTTATTTCAGGGAATAAACTGCGCCTTATGCATAAGCTAAAGCAAAAGACAGGGATTCCAGAAAAAATGTAAACAACTTTTATGAAAAAAAAAAAAGAAATTTAAAATTGACTACATTGTAGTTTAAAAAACTAAAAAACATGCTTTTGTAAAATACGAACTAAAAAGTAAAAAAATAAGAAGAAAATGTATTTTACTGTAAAAAAGCGTGGGGTGCATGGTGTCAATAGTATTTTAAAAACCACCCCACGCTTTTTTTTTACAGTAAAATACATTTTCTTCTTATTTTTTTACTTTTTAGTTCGTATTTTACAAAAGCTTTTTTTTTAGTTTTTTAAACTACATTGTATAATAAGATAATAAAAACACTAATCCTCTTTCAATACTTTTAAGGCAGGACAACGTCTGCACCCGGGCGGAATTTGCGGGACCACTAGTAACTTATATAATATAGTTCATCATTTCTAATTAAATTATTCTACGTTATAATAAAATTAATGTTGTTTCTTCAACCTATTCATAATTTCCTTAAAAAATTAAGACCGCTTTCTGTAAATTGTCTGTATCTCTTATTTTATAGCCAAAAAATTAAATACAAGTGACGTAAACAAGAAATGTGTGCGCACAAGTCGCATTAATCAGAGCATCGGTTCGCGGCGAGTGAGCGCCCGTCGGGACTTCACGTAGGCCAGGAGCCGGTGACATTTTTGAACCAACTTAAAAATAAGAGAATTTTTTTGCCACCAATGATTCGATAATAATACTTGCAGTCATATTCTCACACTAGAATTCCCTGTGTCGTGCGTACCGCGGACTTATTATTGAATTTTCTGTTACACTGGGAATCGACGAACCCGGGACCTTCGCTTGGTAGCCCATTGTAAGCATCGCATCACACATAAATTCATTTACCAATTTGCTGCGTATTCGTTGACGTACTAAAAAGGACCACTCAGAGCGGTTTCAGATCAACGTAGCATAGAAGCTCCTAACATTTTGTTTTTGAAAGCCTGCTTTAGTGCATATTGGCGAGCTTATGCTACACATTTAACTGGTAAGCGCGTGTAAGCGCGTTTGCCAAAACGAACATTGATCCGCACAAAAATACGTTGGTCTGAAACTGCTCTAAGAGGGTTTTTAGCGGGAAGTCGAAAAAGACATATTGTGCTCTTGTTTTATATTTACTTTCTTGGTTTATTTTTGAGTTATATCGTATAAATTTGATGGCATTTTGTTCGATATGGGTTAATTAAAGTGCACGAGTGTTGTGAATTAAAATAACAGTGCGAAATATGTTTTTCGGCTTGCCTCCAAAATTCCATTGGTAACGTTCTTGTAAAGCTTCCCTAAGCTCCCTTCCCCCCGGACCTCGGTAGTGAGCACACGTATCCTAAAGTGTCAGCCAATTTTAATTTAATTAGCTTTTAAATTTAAAGAAATTTTAAATAACACAAAAAATTAGGACTGCATAAATAAGTGATATTGTGCAAATCGGTTGCGCCACTTCGTCTGCCATTAGAAGTTGTCGCGTGTGCATCATTTGGCCACCTGTTGCGCACGCGCCGCCCATTCTTCGGACAACCAACCGCCAAGCGGAGCGACGGACCTACCGCCGACACGACATATCTCCGGTCAGTTCACACTATTCACCTACTTGTTTATGCGCGCCTGGTACCTGGAATTATAGAGACGCTGTGTGAGCATATTTTGTTGTTCTGGAACGCATCTATAAAACCAATCTCAAACGAATACAAACAACAAACTTGCTTCTTATTCCCTGGTACTCATAATGCAACGCACACCGCCTAAGCAAATGTTAGTAGAGGGAGCCAAAGTGCAGTCACCGCCTACAGTACCCCGATCCAAACGCCAGCGTACTAACAGCTCACCCCCATCAACTGTTCCTAAAGACGACTACGAAGAGCTGATGTCGATTATGAATCAGGTATTAACTGAAATAACTGAGATACGTAAAGCGAACGCTGAAATGCAAAAATCTCTGAATTTTTATATACAAAACTGTGAGGAGCTGAATGAACGGATCGTAAAACTTGAGGCCGAAAAAAGAGAACGTGACTTACACATTCAAAACTTAAATAACAGAATAATTGAGTCGGAGAGACTATCCAGAAATACTTGTCTGGAAATAAGAGGCATACCTTCCAAACAAAAAGAGACTAAACAGGACCTATGTGATCTTGCTGACCGTCTACATAAGAAATTAAATGTAGAAATACAGCCATATGCGATTAAAGACATCTTCCGCCTTAAAGGAAAGAACGGGGACAGGCCTATAGTGATCGACTATACCACCACCATACTGAAGGCTAATATTCTGCTGGCTGTAAAAAAATACAATCGAAGTAATGTAACAGATAAATTAAACACAAATGCCTTGGGACTGGACACGTCGAAATCCCCTGTCTTTATATCGGAATTCCTGACAGCTCAAGCCAAGAGATTGTATTACCTTGCACGCGACGTTGCTAAAACCTGTAAATATGATTTCTGCTGGACTGCTAATGGAAGAGTATTTCTACGAAAAGCCGAAAACCTGCCCTCCATTGCGGTTACAAGTGAAGAGCAGCTCGAAATCCTTAAGCAAAAAAACTGAGCAAAAAAATTAGCGCCGCAAGTAAATATATCCTCATAGTTTGTCTTCTTATAAACACAATATCATTGCTATGTAATAGTATTTCTAAAGTGTCCTTTTATACTAAATTAAAAAACACATACATCACACTATTACTTCACTTCTTAACACATATTACGTCTGGATGCCATAAACGCTACTCATACAACATGTTTCATTTGCACACTCACACCTATACACATACAATCACACTCACACATACAATGAGACACAAGTACAGCACTCAATCACATCTAACATCAACACGGTCAATCAGCTCTCTTTACTTACCACATATTAGCCTTAAAGTCTCAAGGTTTAGTAAGTTTCTATCTGCTCAAAGTCTAAACGTCCTCATAAATTTTAAACCCATAAATTATGGATAAAGTGCAACAAAATGAATTATGCCAACTTTTAGATGATCTTTCGGTTGCAACATCTAAATTATTGGATCCAGCCACGTGTAAGACCGAAATCGTTAGTAATAAAAACACAATTAACATACTAACCATGAATATTAGAAGTGTAAATATGAATATGACTGCATTTGAATTGCTTTTGCATAGACTGGGTTTTCAGTGTGATATTTTAATACTCACTGAATGTTGGATTGATAATGAAAAGCCTTTTCCAATGTTACAGAACTACAACTCTGCTTGTACTAGACATTGTATCAATAAAAATGGTGGAATTATCATTTACTTCAAAAACGATTTACACTTAGAAATCGAAGAACCAGAGTTCTACGAAGCTAATTGCCTTTTAATTAAAATAAACTATAATATTGTAATTATTGCTATATACCGATCACCTTCGTTTTACAACACTGACAGGTTTTTGCTGTCCTTAGATAACTTATTAACGTCCTGTAAAAAAAATCAAACTATACTCATTATGGGCGACTTGAACATTGACATACATCCTAACAATACAGATCGGAATTCTGCAAGTTATCTGGAATTAACAGCCACCCATGGTCTCTTACCTGGTCATTACATTGAAACCAGGGGTGATCGATGCCTAGACCATATAATGGTAAAAAGCAATCTTAAGTGTAAAGCTATCGTCCTTAATACATTCATCACTGATCACCGACCAGTTCTTCTAAACATGGAAAACAAAACCCACGCTATAAAACACGCCTTAAGTATAAGTAAAATAGACTATAATAAGATTGCATCTGAAATGAAATCACTGAACTTTGCTGACGTCTTAAGGTCTCTTGACGTTAACGTTGCAGCCAATTTACTTACAAATAAATTAATGAATATATTAAAAACGAACACTCGCACATTCAAAGTCCCACATAACCAGCATATTATAAAACCCTGGATAACACGAGGTATACTTCGATGCATTCAAAACCGTGACAGGATGCATTTACGCCTCAAAACTGACCCAAATAATGAAACCTTAAAACTAACTTACTCTAGGTATAGGAATTATTGTACTAAATTACTAAAAAGGCTAAAATCAGACTACTATAAAAGTGAGCTTCACAAAAATAAAAGTAACATTAGAAAATCATGGCAGACTATAAGGCAAATTACGCATACAGTCAAAGTTAAAAATAACATTGAAATCCTTCACAAATTTAAAGATTCTCCATTAGACTCCGTCAATTCTATAAACTCTTATTTCTCGAATGTTGGTAAAAGATTATGCGAAAGTATTAAAATAAACTCTACCTATAATACCAAAAGACAGATTAATCTTCCTTCACAACCTAACTCCATAGCTTTGATAGATACAAATGAGAACGAAATTCTAGACATCATCCATGGGCTAAAAAAAGATTGTGCGGCGGGATTTGATGGTATTCCATCAAAAGTACTGCAACAATCAGCCATGACTCTAGCTCCAGCAATAACACACATATGTAACCTCAGTCTCACATATGGTTACTTCCCACAGTGTTTCAAATCGTCCATTATCACACCCGTATACAAGAATGGGTCAAAAACCAGTGTCGAAAATTATAGGCCAATCTCTATTTTACCTATAATCTCTAAGATCTTAGAGAAGGTCATTAATAGAAGACTAACCGGCTACTTGGCGAGATTTAATATCCTTTCTACATCTCAATATGGATTTCGAGCAGGTCGATCGACCGAATGCGCTGTATCAGACCTCACAAATTTCATTGTTGATCAAATGGACAAAAAGAACAAAGTAATTGGTGTGTTCTTGGACTTGTCAAAAGCATTCGACACTGTTTCGATACCCATTCTCGTAAATAAATTAGAGCATGTCGGAATACGTGGTAAAACGCTAAATCTTTTGAAAAGCTACTTAGAAGGTAGATCTCAGCGAACAAAAGTGGGAAGTATCATCAGTGAAGAAGAGACAATCAGCTATGGTGTGCCACAAGGCAGTGTCCTCGGACCTAGCTTGTTTCTTGTGTATGTTAATGACCTGTGTAACTTAAAATTAAACGGCGGTAAAATATTTTCATATGCAGATGACACTGCACTCGTATTTACTGGCAAAGATTGGGAAGAGGTAAGAGCTCGTACTGAACAGGGTCTTAGAATAGTAGCACAATGGTTAGAAGACAACTTGCTATCTCTAAACATAGATAAGACAAATTTTATTGTTTTTAATAACGCACGCGGAAGGAATCCAAGTATCGATATAGTCGTTCATTCAAATTGCAATTCTACTGGCTGTAACTGTCCAAAATTACGGTCCGTTTCAAACACCAAATATCTAGGGGTGGTTATAGACAGTAGATTTAACTGGAAGTCACATATTGATTTCCTTTGTACTAGAGTTCGGAAACTTATCTACATCTTCAAAAACCTTCGTGATGTGGCAGATCGAGAAACAGTGTTATGTGTATATAATGCTCTGTGCAGATCCATTCTTACATATTGTAACACATGCTGGGGAGGTGCTAGTGTGACATATATGATGGCATTAAAACGAGCTCAAAGAGCTGTATTAAAAGTTGCTACATCCAAACCTATTAAATATCCAACATTCGAACTATATAAAGACTGTAACGTTTTAACTGTTCGCCAATTATATATTCTGAATGTACTATTATCCCAACACCAAAAAACATCTGCTCTTTTGGAATCAAACAAACGTAGACAGGACTTGGTTTTTAAGTATCCGAAAGTCAATACCAGGTTAGCTCATCGTCACAAACTTGTTTTGGGTCCTGTACTGTACAATAAAGCTAGTAAACATATAAAAAATCTTAAAACACTTAGCAGTAGAGATGCAAAATTGGAAATTACTAAGTGGCTAAAAACCCTTACATTTGAAGAAACTGAGTTACTACTCAAATAAAAGCTGATTCACACACAAAAACACACACACACACTCACACACACAAACACACACACACACTCACACACACAAACACACACACACACACACACACACGCACGCACGCACGCGCACACACACACATGCATGCACGAGCACACCCACAGAAAAAAAATTTAGAAATGTTTCTAATCCTAGTTTATACTGTTAACATTCTAAATTGTTTAAAATATTACAAATTGTAACGTGTATATTTAAAAATTACACCTTGAAGGGTATGCAGACACCTACGATACAAGTTTCTAACTTAGTGTAGGGTCTGTGCCACATCAAATAAATATACATGAAAGTATATTTAATATCTTAAGTTATGTTTAAGTTATTGTAAAACTGTAAAGTTGAAATCGTATCAATAAAGTTCAAACCTCCCCAAAGTTCAAAGAAGCCATCGCTTTACTTTAATGTCTGACTGACTTGACTGACTAATTACTAATAACTTACTGACTTTACTTATTATTAGTCGTCCAGTTTCACCGAAATTGGCAAAAACGTGATGCAAAATTTATACTTGACGCTGGCAATATGCAGAGTTTGCGATGCCATAATTGGAAAAAAAAACTGCTCTAAGAGTTCACTACGTGACCACCCAAACCCAGACTCATGCCCTATTTATCTGTATCATTAAAACGTTCCCAGCTCTCAGTCTACATCCTTCAAAGCTTTCCAAGTAACAAATTGGCAAAAATTCTTACACATGCTCCTTTCAGTGGTTAAGTTTCCGAACGGCAGAATTTTATACTTTGCGCTTGTTTTGAGATATTAAGGGGAATTTGTCATGAGCTTTCGCAACGTATTATCGGGAGTGCTCTGGGAATTTTCGGGAATTTTTTCATCTTTAACGGCGTGTTACTTGTAATCGTTGGTGCGGGAATTACGAAAGGGAATTGGGAACTGTTTGATTGCTCCAGTTTTGTTGATGTATTGAGTAATAATTTCTTTTTTTTAAAGATTTATTTTATGGATTTAATGTTTAAGGGTATTTAACTTAGTTTTCTATAGTTATTTTTCGCAGGGTTATCTGATTATGTTAAACAGAGGTGATTGACTACTGATGAGACCGCCATCACCACCATTAAAATTGATGTCATTCTTTAAACTTTTAGACCCTTACTTGAGCATAACGAAATTCTATGACTATGGGTGTCGACGACACTTTAGTGTACCTATTTCATATTTCAACTTAATGTCGCTAAGTAACATATCTGCGATATAACTCATATAACCATATAGCACCATTTCTTACTCACATGAAACACATGTTTCTGTTATTAATGGTCTATTTGTGGCTACTTATTGGCTAGAAAGAAAGAGAAATGATTTATTTGCGCAAATATGGGTATTACAGAAGTTGTTTTATATATTTAAAGTCCGCCATATTTACCTTACTGAAGTATGCAAATATTTTTAAAGAAATAAAAAATTACTATTATTATATTAAAGAAATAAAAGTTACACTTAAATCTACCTATATAACTTATTGACTTTAATCTAAATAACTAATTTATTTATTATGTTTACAGACCATGTTATTTGTTTATTTATCTTATATTTTGCATTTTTTTTATTTTGTAGTTATACAGTGCAGTTCTACAGTAAGATAATTGACAAAATTTCCAGTCTCTATTTAATATGGTGACAAGCAAAGACGGGCAGAAAAACGGACTCACAGCAAAGGCAAGGTCCTAATTTTACCTTGGATTCGAAAACCTAAAAAGCTATTGAAATAAGTATATAAACCCAAACAAAATAAAGCCAAACATTATCTAGGAGACGGTGGAAAATTTGCCCAACGCTCGCTAGAGGGCGTCGTCAAAGCGCACAGTTGATTTAGCAAGCGTTCCGTATTCGGCTAATTTGACTGCGAGGACTCCTTGAGACTTGAAGGATGATTTTAATCGTGGATGTGGTAGTCTTGAGCATAGGAGTCGGGCTGAATTGTGATTTACTTATTTCAGTAAAAAATCCTAAAAGAGGTAACTTACATGGCTGTTGTGAGCACACGTGTTTATTGCTTTAAATTATGCTTTTCTTACAAATTATTCTTAAAAATAGGTGCTTAAGTGACGACCCACGTGGCGCAATGGTTACTATGCCGGACTGCCAATAGAGGGGTCCCGGGTTCGATTCCCAGCGAAACAAAAGTTTGAATGATGAGTTTAAATTTCTGTTCTCGGTCTGGGTGTTTGTGTTTCTGTCTTTGTATGTGTCCATGGTACCCACGCCACAGGGTATTAATTACCTTACTGTGGGGATATGAGTGTGTAACGTTTATTATTAAGTGTTATGGAATAGTATTTTAATTATATCACACGAGTGGTTATACAGCACCGTGAAAATTAACACAAAAATTATGCAATATTAAGTATATACTTACAAAGCGACAACATGTTTTTTTCTCAAATATTCAAACCTAAAAACATTTTGATATAACAGCGCCTATATTTTTTTAAGTGATCATCAAACGCTTGATCAATGATTGTTTATTTTTTATTATATTTACTGACCTTTATTAACAAAAATACATAATATATATATATATACGTTATACGTACATTTAAAATCTTGTGCTAATAAATAAATAAATAAAATCATAAATCCATCCTTTCGAACATTACAGAAATAATTTGCAATCAATTAAATTCCAGCTTATTCTAAAAACTTGAGGAAATAGTTAAAAACTCCTTTTTGGAATTAAATTAATGTACCATTTTTATAAAGGCAATTACTGTAATAATTATATTATTATTCGAAGACTAAAGTGCCGCATTCATGAAACAGTATTCGTAATCCAAGACGCATCCTCGTCGCGTCTGATTGCCGTCGCCTCGAATATTTATTGAATAAATGTTGAATCGTTTCATTTGTTTCTGCAGGCTGTCAAACAACTTGATAACTTTAAATGTTTCTATTGGCTTTAATATGAAATTTTGCCAATGATTGACTAAAATTATGTTAAGAATTGGGGATTAATATGACATTAAAAGAATATAACAAGATATAAAAACCTTGTCAAGGTACATGTTAAACAGCCCCTGTAGCTTCGGGATTCAGAATAGAGCTACGGTATCCCCCGCGTTTATTTGTCTTAATTAATTAAAGGGTTAATAATGTCATCATGTTCAAGACAACGAACACTCATTCTTTTTTTATAAATTAAATAAGTAGTATATTCAAAAGTCCGTAAGAGTTTTTTTTCTGATCCTTAGTTTTACTCCTAAAATCGATAATCGATATATCGTGAAATTTTCAGTACATCTTTGACCCTGTTCCGACCCTTTTTGTTTGATACATAATTCTATAGTAAAGTTTTCGAGAATGCTATTAAAGTGTAATGCCCTTTATAATTCTTCAATATTTTACAAAATGATCATTCGAATTCGAAAATACACGATAGTTGAGACGATCGCGCTTTGAGTAGGGCCCCTGTTGTTATGCGATCATGTTCATAAAAATAAGACAAGATATAATCATAAACATAAGATAATAAAGGAAATGTGTAACATGCATCTTTTTTTGGTATCGGAGGAGAAACCTGCAAAAGGTACCCAGCACCTTGGGAGAGGTTATCGGGTTATGTGGGATTTGACCGTACTAAAACCCCCTCGGTGGCCTACCTCTGCGCTTGGGAGGACTCCGGGATCTCGACTGGAACGCACTGGTGTCCTCCATGCACGGCCCCCCAGAACGGGTCCATCTTCGGGAGAGCAGATGTGCTCTCCTGCACCTTCAGGAATTCACGGCGGCATGCGGCCACGCACACACCGCCATCCCTCCCGGAGCTGCTGGCCGGACGGGTCAAGCTCCCACTCTCACCGTCCCCTATGCCTCGAGAGTGCTCAGTGTAACTTCAGCATGACAAATAAACAGAGAAGATTTGTGTGAGTAAAGTTGTTGTTGGTGTAAAAACTTGTTACAAATGAAATGAAAATATTTTATTTGCACAAAATGGGTGAAAAAAAAGGTTATACAAAATATTTAGAACTCCATATTTACCCCTTAGGGTGTACAAAGTATTCATGTTAATGATAGAGATGTTCAGATTTCTTCAAAACTTCATTTTGTGCGCAATGTCACATCACTACTACAACCGGAGCCGAACGGACTGAGTAAAATAGAATATCTATACCGAGCGACTTGGAAATGCTATGGACGAAACTACAAATGGAGTTTCAAAGTTGTACGACATTTGCATTAAATTAGTTTTAGTTGTAAACTACTTACGTTTAAAACTCGCAGTGCAGTATGTCTAAATTTTAAGCGTGTTACTTGCATTTTGTATAGACTGTGTTTCTGTTGAGAGTTCAACCATTCAAGACTTTGCCTGCAGAATACTTTAAATGAGTTGCCAAAATAACATCCCCTACATTTTATATGAGAAAAAAAGGCTTCTGACTTTTATTTATTTATTTATTTATTGCCATAACGTGTTAGGTTACAATAGATCTTACAAGTAGTTAGTGGATTAACCAGTGTTCACACGACCCTGGTAGGGCACGGCAAAATACAATATATCAATTGAATAAATGAATAAATCAATTTAGATGTCATAGCTTAAATAATCTAATTCAAATTTCATTCATTTGGGAAATTAATTTTACAATTTCAATATTATAGTTATGTCATGTCTAATATATAATAGAAAAAGTTATTTTTATTACTTGTCAATAATACTACATTTATATCTTAAAATTGCATGTTGTTTAGAACTCAATGAATTTAATAATTAATTTTCTTTCTTATTATGAAAAGGTATTGAAAGATTTACATAATTATTCTTCACACATTTGAAATTTGTCTTGACTTGACTTATACCTTGGCTGCAACCCATTTTGCATCCCACTGCTGGGCACGGGTCTCTCCCCATTATTGGGGACACTTGGAGCTTATTCCACCACGCTGCTCCAATGCGGGTTGGTGGAGATGCGGGTTAGTGGCCAACCCGCTGTCGGATGTTTTCAAACCGCCCGTATGGTCTCCGTCAAGGTTTAACGACTGTTATCTATCGACAACAACCGGGACCGACGGCTTAACGTGCCCTCCGAAGCACGGCAACGCGAATGAATTTATTTTGCCACTAGCGGTCACCCAACTCACACCCGACCGCGCCTGTTTGGCTTAGTTGCATAGATCGTTTGCGTTCTACGCTAACCGCCGGGCCATGCGCGCTTCAGTAGACTTATACCTACCTGTATTAAATTGTAAAGTTTATTATAAAAAAAATATATGGCGAAAATAAAAAAAATCTCCGATACCAATTTCGATGAAACTAGCTTATTTCCTAAGTTATAGTTACTATAATTAAATAACTGAGTGGTTGGCTGAGTGAGAAGGACCGCAGTCTCCGACGCGGGAGATTCCGGATTCAAGTCCTCAGCGAGCATCTCTGACAAAACGAGTTTGTAATGTGCGCATTTCATCGCTGCTCCACGGTGATGGAAAATATGATAATATTTAAGTGATTACGATGTTTTCCATCGCCGTGCATGCCTGAGAGAAACTTATAATTTCTCGATGGTATGATGTCCACCAATCCGCACTTGGCCAGCGTGGTGGACTATGGTTTAAATCCCTGTCACTTGTTAGAAGAGACCTGTGCCCAGCAGTGGGAAATAAAAAAAGGTTGAAAAAAAAAACCATCAGTCCCACTGCTTTCATCAGCAAATTCTTACCCATACAAAAATTACCAATTTAAAAAAAAAAAACAAATACAGCAATAACCGAAACGTTGGTCTATTGTAGTCAAAAACGGAAAAATATCAGGAAATATAAAACAAAGCTACATTCACAAAGGAGATTGAACAATGTGAGCATCGCCGTATATTTTTTTAGTTTTGATCACACGTGCTAGGATGCAGGTTTTCTCAAAAATAACAATAACTCAGCTGGAGCCATTTTTTCAGATACAAATACAAATGTTAGAATTTTCACAATGTATATGTTAGTAACGACTAGTATTTAAAATACGTTACTAGCCTTCCGCCAGCGGCTTCGCCTGCGTGTTCTATAGGTTCCCGTAGGATAAAAACCATGCTATCTCCTTTCCCAAGGTCCACTCTATCTGTGTTCCAAATTTCATTAAAATTGGTTCAGTAGTTTAAGCGTAGCAGAAAGACAGACAGAGTTACTTTCGAATTTATAATATTAGTAGGGATTTTCTGTGTTTCTGTTTTCTTTAATTAACTTAACCCAGCTTCAAAAATCTACTCCACTAAATAACGCATCACTAAAATCTATACCAACAGAATAGTCAAAATTAGTGAGTACTATCGTTCACACTCAAACAGATAGTTTGCACAAAACAGACAAAAACTCCCAATGCTGCTACAACGCAGTGTCCGAAACAAAGCAAACAGTCGTTTTGCGCAGGAAATTGGACAATGTGTTTGTCCACGCTGTCGCTAATTACAAAAAACAATGGGATTTGGGAATAGATTCTAAATGAATGTTATATACTTACGCATATATTTAATATATTGCAGTTACGTTTGTGACGGTCATATTTTGTAAGCGTGTCCAGCAGTGACACCTTTGTACTGGAAAACAATTTAAAACAGTTTCAACTTGCGGATATTATGAATTTTTTATTCAGCTAATAGTTGCACTCGTTCGTTCGTTATTATACTTCTTAATTATAAAACTTCCTTAATTTAGCGTCTATTCACAATCATATTGAGATGGTAAAGCTGTATATGACCATGTGTATACACATTACACACACACACACACAGTCAACTTACATGAAAAAAACGTATGTTGACTGTTAAATTGTATTTGATTGTATTTTGTTGACAAATTGTATTGAATACGCAGTTATTGTTTTTACTTTAGTGCATATTAATTTGTTTTGGAATAGCTTTCTTTTGAAGTCGGTTTTTTTTATTAAGAAAATTGTTTGTATATTTGATTTTTTGTCCATTGTAGCTTGCAAAATAAAATCCACATTACATGTAATAAAAAATCAATAAAAATATTTAAAATACGATTCCATATTAGCAGAATTTAAATAAATCAAACTAAGAATACTGAGCGCAGTTTAGCCGTCGTCGTCAAGTCAGCGAAGACTCGAACATCTAAATGTAATCGCTTCAATCTTGTTATAGTTTCTGCATTGGAAATACTTTGCATGTGAACTGAAATTCCTAGTAAGCTGAACGTATTTTGAATATATATTTTCCATGCAATTTATGTTGTATGTTAACTTTAGCTATATTTTAGGTGGATGAATATGTATGAATATATTCTTTATTTACAAAGGTGAATAAACAATTATGTTTTTTAACGTTACACATTCACAGTTACACACACAGTTAGATAATTAATACCATGTGTCGTGGGTACCATGGACACATACAAAGTTAGGATCACAAACACCTAGACCGAGAACAAAAATTTAAAATGAAATGAGATGAAAATATTTTATTTGCACAAATATGGGTGAAAAAAGGTTTTACAAAATATTTAGAACTCCATATTTACCCTTTAGGGTGTACAAGTTTTATTATATTAAATAAAATAATTATTTTAATGACTTAACTTAATGTAAACATAAATTGTCATCATTCAAATTTCTGTTTCGCCGAGAATTAACCCGGGACCCCTCGATTGGCAGTTGCGCCACGCGGGTCGTCAATTTATGAAATAATTATTTAATATTCAATAATGGATTATTTGAGCAGCGATGGCCAAGTGGTAAAAAACCGCGGTCTTCGACGCGACCGATCCCAGGTTCTTATCCTCGGCTCGCACCTCTGACAAAGAAATTTGTAATGTGCGAATTTATCGCTGCTCCACGGTGATGGAGAGAAATTCATAATTTCTCGAAAGCATGACGCCCACCAATCCGCACTTGGCCAGCGTGGTGGACTATGGCCTAAATCCCTCTCAATTGTGTGAGAAGGAGACCTATGCCTAACAGTGGGACATAAAAAAGGTTGAAAAAAAAAAATAGATTATGAAACACGGAGATAGTGACCAGATGTACACGAGTCGAACATTAGCCTTCATAGAGCAGTACAATTGCATACGACCTCTGGTAAGACCTAGGCTTGCTTAAGGTTGTGTATCTGTCGCAGTCGGATCGTATAATCCGCCGTATTACATTCCGGCTAGCTATTTCCTAAAACAGGGCTGTATTGTAATGCGGCGCACTCTAGTTCAGCCGGATTGCAATTCAGCTAAATTAGCGAACGTTGTATTGTATGAGCTCTTCGCGTTCGTCAAAGCGGCGTAATATCGTGCCGCCAAATTGCCTATATATTACAGCCAAAGTAATATATCCGGATATTATATATTATCTAGCCATTATTTATAATATCTACTCAATTTTGATAAAGTGATAATTGACAATGAATTAATCACTTTCCAAGGCTTGGATAATGTAATAAAACAATTGGCTCTGTGACATCTCCGGCGCTGCGGGAAGACCACTCCCTCCGCCCCAGCGTAAGAAAGCGCGGCACCTGCGCTCGCTTTCGCAGCTTCGGCTTTCTCCTTCGGTCTCCCTCCGCGCCTCCGGATTTTTATATACACTCTAGGGGTAGTACAGACAAGACCACGTGGATAGTGGGATGCTCTGATTCGGTTTGGGTATTTTTCGAATACAAATAATTATAGTGAAAATGTGTTTCAGGGTGCCTACGAGGCTTCATTACAATGAGGCTAAACGTGAGCCGCCATATTGTAGAACGTATCGCAATAACAATCCGGCTAATCGTGGATCCGCCACAATACAGAACGGCCCTGTTTTAGGAACCGGCTAGCTGTAATGTTATACGGCGGGTTATACTATCCGACTGCGACATATCCATAAGGCCTCCGAAAAGGTTTAACAACTGTTATCTACCGACAACAACCGGGACAGACGGCTTAACGTGCCCTCCGAAGCATGGAAACACGCATGATTTTTTTTGCCACTAGCGGTCACCCGTCTCACATCCGACCGCGCCCGTTTGGCTTAGTTGCATAGATCATTTGCGTCCTACGCTAACCTCCGGGCCATGCGCGCTTCGTATACATATTATTATAATAAAAGGAGTATACGTACCGCCATCCATCCGTCCATCTGCCATCCGTAACGATAAACTGTGCAAACCCAATTTATAGAACGTTTTGTCTAATGAAATTTGCTACTGCCGCCGATGTACTATTAACTGCAAAGATTCACCATACACACATGCGATAAATCTGCGCAAACAGGCCTGTACAGAGAAATTGCAAAGATTTCTCGTTACGTGCGGTCCATGCATAAGCTGCAGCGACCACGTAATACCACTTGGCTTACATGCTCGTCCGCAAGTCCATAAAAAAAACTAAACTTGAATTAGGCCATTTCGAACCAACCGCTGTAGCACAGGTAATAGCTTACAAAGTAACACCTACGATATGATAATCTTTCTGTATGTATAGTCATGATTTGCACGAATGAAACTTTTCAAAATATTGCCTTACCCTACTTATACCTCGTACTCCTAACGTTAAAATATGAGTATGAAACTTTATATCGCTATAAACAAACACTAAAATAACGTGAGATGCCTGAAAAATTCCCACTCCTGTGTAAAATTCCCAGTCTAGTGTGCAGCCGCTGACTAAAGAATTTCCGGTCTTATGTTACTCTAGGCACTTTTACGGGCTGCAAACGAAATATATTAGTGAAGTGGACGATACAGTGCTATAAAATATTACTACCACAAAAAAGTAAACTTGAATTAGGCCATTTCGAACCAACCGCTGTAGCACAGGTAATAGCTTACAAAGTAACACCTACGATATGATAATCTTTCTGTATGTATTAGTCATGATTTGTACGAATGAAACTTTTCAAAATATTGCCTTACCCTACTTATACCTCGTACTCCTAACGTTAAAATATGACAAAAATATGAGTATGAAACTTTATATCGCGCTATAAACAAACACTAAAATAACGTGAGATGCCTGAAAAATTCCCACTCCTGTGTAAAATTCCCAGTCTAGTGTGCAGCCGCTGACTAAAGAATTTCCGGTCTTATGTTACTCTAGGCACTTTTACGGGCTGCAAACGAAATATATTAGTGAAGTGGACGATACAGTGCTATAAAATATTACTACCACGTTGTCGTATTGGGTTTCAAACGAATCCGTTGTCTAGGCATTTTAGTGGCGAGGAGAATTGCTTGTGGATAATATTGTATTCAGTTTCCTACATAAAATATTGGAGGAAAGTATTTCGATGTTGACTTCGTCTCGACAAAAGGAGTACAGGCCGCCTTCCTACCAAGTGGACTGATGACCTAAAGAAGACAGCGGGAAGCCGCTGCATTCAGAAGGCGCAGGACCGGGAGGAGAGGGGAGGCCTACGTCCAGCAGTGGACTACGAAAGGCTGAAAAGAAGAGGCGAAAGATTCCGACGTTTAAATAAAATAAATAACGAATAAAAGTTATTATGACATGCTGTGATGGTAGTAAAAATATCAATGATAAGTAAGTAAAAATCATCTGTTTTCTTTTTTAGAAAATTCCATCAGCCCGACGCTGAATCGATAGTTAGGATCTTTGTGTTTCTGTAATCGTCGTAGTTCCAAGTCCCTGTATTCCTTTACTTTCTACGTATAGACATTTTTGTCTTTGGCGACTTTGGATCAATGGAACTTACCCAAAGCCACTGGAACAACAAGCTCGAACTGTCTAATATAAGCCTTGGTGTAAACAGGTCTAGATCACAGATGCAACTGAACGATATGTAAGGTTCAGTGTATTAAGTAATAAGGTTTAAATCTTTAAAATAAAAACATTGTCTTTGTTTAGTTTCCAAGTGTCTGTCTTCAGCGAAGGACGTATAAGATTCTATAAATTATTTTGGCGCTATCGGCGATATCGTTCCGTAATATTACTTTCTAGCTACAACGACATCGACAGTAATTACTACATATGGATTTATAAAGGTATGATATGTATTGACATGACAATGACATCCATTTCGCCGCATATAATCAAAGTCGTAACTTTGTATCTGAAGTCAAATACATATTATTTATTTACATTATTACCAAAATATACGTTATTATCACAGACATAAAAACAAAAGATGTAACATAAGGCTCTAAATATACATATGTCTGTGAGCTGATATTACATTCAATAATATAAAATATTAATTCAACGCTTTTCATTATAGTTACACTTAAAAATAACAGAATTCTCCGTTTAAACAGACCCAAATATCCCCAGTTTCAGTACATTTCGCAGGTTTACGAACTGCACACTAAATATATTAAACGAATGTATGATGCAGTGTTATGAAATATTATTATCCATTTTGTCGGCACTTTTGTTGAAACTTGGGAATATATCAGATGATAAAGTGTTAGTTTTCCACCCTTTTCAGTATTTTACAAATATCATTCGCTTTAAGGACCATTCCATGATAGCTGAAAATGGTTTTATTAACCGACTTCAAAAAAGGAGGAGATTACTCAATTCGACCGTATATATGCTTTTTTGTTATAATAACATTTGATATGTGATAATTTTATTCTATTAATGTAAAACATATCCAAAATTTATTTGATATTCTAATTTTACTTCGCTTTATTCTCGATATGATATAATTACAAAGGCTTAGAATAATTACAATTACATTATAGAAACCAAGTTCGCGTGCCCATATTGAAGCACTCCGGGCCGCTCCGTAAGACTTAAGAGGCCGTATACGAAATTTTGCCGATTTCGCTGATTTACCTCATTTTATACATGAGATTTTCCAGTTAAAATACAGTATTTCCATAAGTTTTATTGCACAATATGACTGATCATTTCAATAATAAACTATTAAATGAGCTACTTTTTAATTATTATTTCGTTATTTTGCTTAATAGACCTGAAGCCGGTGATAGTTTTGTAAATATTACTGTAATAGGTATAGAATAACACATATTTCTGGATCATTTTAAAGTCTAAATAGATCGAAAAAAATGCCATATATTGCTGTAAAAACCACATACAAAGTGTATGAGCCACTTTTTGCCACTCTCATACAAAAATATTAGTAAAAATCCATTGAACTTAGTCAATTTTGAGAGAAAATGGGCCAGAAATTGCATTTGATTTCGGCAAATTGGAATAATCTTTCGTAAAATTTATCTCACATAAATACTCTTCAGTTTATAATCAATCCGTTTCCTGAAAAAAAAATCTTACTAATAATGATGATTCGGCATTAAACATCTTTTAAAGTAACCTAAATCTCGCATTATAATTCGTGACGCAAGCTATAAAAGTGTCTAATGTATTAGATTATTAATGAAATGAAAAGTTATATTGTGCAATGATACTTGTATTAGTACTGTAATTTATCTGCAAAATCTCATGTGTTAAATCGGGTAAATAAGCAAAATCGACAAAATTTCGTATACGGCCCCTTAAGGTTAAATTTTATCACAACACTTTTTAAAAACAAAAGTAGTCTAGTAGAATAACTTTTCACAGTGTTTTCAATATTTTGTAGTATGTTATAGTTAATTTGGTCAAAATAAGAATATTTTGTTTGTCAGCTGTAGGAATCTATTTAGTGCTTCAATTATGACAGCGCGCTTGTATGAAGACACTCATTCTATACGTATTTATTCTAAGTACAAAGGTAGTTTCCCCTATCCTACAAGGCAAGTTCACAGTTCAAGTTCAGTTTCATATCTTCGAATAAAGCGAATCATATAATAATAATCGAACTTCACTTTGGGGAAGTTCGTTTGACCATAATATATTGTTATTATAGATTGACATTGAATTGTAATTTGGAAAATATCTTTCTAAACAGTTTGTATGTAGTGTAATAGAAAATTACAGTGGATTTGTATCCTAGAATTTCACCTGTAAAATTACATTAATTTGCATTCCGACAAGGGAGAATGAATGGAAAGTATACATACTATTTTTAAGACCTTTGTAACTCTTATTCTCGTAAATAAAGATTATGAATATGAATTATGAAGTTTCTCCTTTTTTTGAAACCTCGAGATAATAATAATAATTACGTTTCACACTCATAGCCGCACAGTAATATAGATACGACACAGGGTATATCTACTCTAGGGTAGATATACCCTGTGTCGTGGGTACCATGGACACACACAGAGACAGAAACACAAACACCCCGACCGAGAACAAACATTTAAACTCACCATTCAAATTTCTGCTTCGTCGGGAATCGAACCCGGGACCCTTCGATTGGCAGTCCGGCATCCATATGGCCACGCGCCACCATTTTCAGCGTTCAAATAGTAAATAATGTACATTTTCAAGACATATGGGTTTTAATTGTAAATAAACAATTTCAATTTAAATACGTTTCTTTGTGCTTGGCTACAGTATTTCGCCCTCGGAACACAGTTTTATTGTGGACGTAATTCTTGCATGCTTAGCTTTATTATTCAGGCGTACATTTATTTATGGCGTGCTCTGTTGCAATGGTAGCGGGATATGTATGTATTTATTTGTTCAAGATTTTGGATGTAATGTGAGTATTCCTTAATATCGATCTCGGTATGGGATGTAGAATTTACAGGGCCAACTGCTGAGTGAGTACCTACCCGTTTCTACCGTGATATAAATAATATAAATAACGTTTCACATCTAGATATACCCAATGTCGTGGGTACCATAGACACATATAAAAACAGAAACACAAACACCCTGACCGAGAACAGAAATTTAAACCTATCAATCAAATTTCTGCTTCGTCGGGAATCGAACCTGGGACCCTTCGATCGGCAATCCGACATGAATTGAATTCCCAATAAGTTATTTACTCATTTTATTTTCATGGAAGAAACTTCGTTGGAAAGCGATGGCCGAGCGGTGAAACCCGCGTTTTCGACAAGGAGATGGCTGCAACCCTTTTGCGTCCCACTGCTGGGCACGGGTCTCTCCCCCTTATTGGGGAGGCCTGGAGCTTACTGCACCACGCTGCTCCAATGCGGGTTGGTGGAGATGCGGGTTAGTGGCCAACCCGCTGTCGGATGTTTTCAAACCGCCCATAAGGCCTCCGACAAGGTTTAACGACTGGCATCTATCGACAAAAACCGGGACCGACGGCTTAACGTGCCCTCCAAAGCACGGAAACGCGCATGAAATTTTTTGCCACTAGCGGTCACCCATCTCACAACCGACCGCGGCCCGTTTGGCTTAGCTGCGTAGACCGTTTGCGTTCTACGCTAGCCGCCGAGCCATGCGCGCTTCAACAAGGACACCGACAAGGAGATACCGAGTTCAAAACTCCAGCGCGCAACTCTCAAAAACGTTACACACTCATAGCCCCACAGTAAATTAATACTTTAATAATTAATATGGACACATACAAAGACAGGAACACAAATACCCAAACCGAGAACAGAAATTTAAACTCATCATTCAAATTTCTATTTCGCCGGGAATCGAACCCGGTACACCTCGATTGGCAGTCCGGCATGGTAACCATTGCGCCACGCGGATCGTCAATCTGACCTCTAACAAAGAAATTTGATTATCGCTACTCCAAGGTGAGGGAAAATGTTTTGATTAATTAATAACGATGTGCATGTGCCCAGCAATACAAAATACAATACAAATACATTTTTTTATTTGTCTCATACGTAACTATACAAGTTAATCCGTAGGACGGCAAGCAATGGGACATAAAAAGAGTTATAAAAACAAGTGAAACTGCCAGCCATTAGCCGTTAGGATCTGCGAAGCACACTTGTGAATGGCATAGAAGTTCATAGAACACAACACATTTACGCAGCATAACGGGCGCGGTCAAGTGGGAGACGGGACCACTAAAGGCAGTATTACATTATAGCTTTTAGTGTTTATAGTGTCTCATACAATCAGCTGTCACGTGTGCCCATTATGGACCCATAGCCATACTTTTATCTCACAAACATATGTATATATGTACTTTTTTTTTTAAAGTGTCCTGTTCGGAGGTTATATCTTTCTACCATTTTTCTCTCAGCTCAACATCTAGCCCAAACGGGCACTTAAAGGCGATGACCGGGAAAAAATTACATTCAGCGAATCGAAATGCTTAGTTGCGTAGATCATTTGCGTTCTATGCTAGCCGCAGGGCTACGCGTAAATATTAATAATACTTGTAAATCCATGAATATAAAAGCTTTGATAGATAGACTCTTGTAAGCGAAAACAGTACTCGTTGTTCTACATTTATAATGGTAGCTTTACATCAGCAAAGTTATTCAGGTTATTCGCAGAAAAAAGCAATTACGGATATCAGTGTTGTAGAATTCTCTTTGCTACCAGTGTACTATAAAATTGTTTATTCATTACTATATTTTGTTTTTACTATTTACAAGTGTGTCGAGCTGAAGGCCGTGTCTCTGTAAATTGAAAAAAGGTCTCTATAAAATAATATGGCGATTGTTCGGACGGTATGGAAAAACCTTGTAATTTAGTTACAAAACGATTCTTATTTTCTGATTCTTCTTGCTTAATTTTGTGATTCTAGCTCAATGGTATATACAATATGGGTTCTGATTAGGTATGAAGCATAAAAATCCTCCAAGTATAAGAATCTGCAGATCTGAATTATAATTTTCAAGTAAATCTATTTATAAGTTTTTCACATGTTATGGACAGACACCACAATATAGATATAAGGCAGGCGCTCCTTATATTGTGCATACACTACAAGGTTATCATGCAGCTCTTTTTTGATTTGATCGTGATTAGTGTCTACTAAATGTGATAAAGAAAAAAAAATACTACAATAAAATGCATCGCATAATAAAACTAGTATTATTATAATTAATATATTATTATATAATACATTATTTGTACAAATGAACGTTTGTTATTTAAAGAAATCAATAAATTGAACTATAAAAGAAATGGCATCCGAATTACTTTTGTGTATAATTGATTACATTAGATATTTCTCTTTGCCAAATTCAACATAAGAGCAAGTATACATTAAGAGTTCTGTATGTGATACCTAGTATACGCTACTTGTGTGGCAATATGCTGTAGGAGTCTGTAAATCTATGGCAGCGCATTGTGAATGCAGCCTACGGCAACTGTATAGAGCTGATACAATTTCACGTAATATTTCGGTTTCTGCTGGGTACAGAGACCTAGTCCCTGTAGCTTCAGGACTTAGAATAGAGCTACATTATCTCCTGCCTGATTGTAAGAGGCGACTAAAAGGGGGCTTTCGAGGTTGCGGACGGTGAGAGTGGGAGCTCGACCCGTCCAGCGAGCAGCCCCGGGATTGACGGCGGTGTGTGCGTGGCCGCATACCGCCGTGAGTGCCTGAGGGTGCGGGAGAGCGCATCTGCTCTTCCGAAGATGGACCCGTTCTGGAGCGCCGCACGTGGAGGACACCGGCGCGTTCCACTGGAGATCCCGGAGTCCTCCCCAAGTGCAGAGGCAGGCTACTACGAGGGTTTTAGAGCCCTACAAAACCCACATAACCCGGTATCCTCTTCCAAGGTTGGCTGGTAGCATTTGAAGATTCCCCCCGATACCAAAAAAGGGTACCTATTCTGGTGAGGGCTAGGATTTACTTCATCACCCTACTTCAATATTTTTT
This sequence comes from Pyrgus malvae, assembly GCA_911387765.1. Taxonomy (NCBI): domain Eukaryota; kingdom Metazoa; phylum Arthropoda; class Insecta; order Lepidoptera; family Hesperiidae; genus Pyrgus; species Pyrgus malvae. Next base: position 2,410,027 of record OU426969.1, on the reverse strand, counting down.
GGTAGTATCCCTGTCATTATACAAAATTTAACCTATTTATTCCATTTAATTTTATGATTTACTCCCGATTCGCTTAGTTTTTATTCGGGAGGCTTTTAGAGACGTCGGTTACGGTTGTCGATAGAGAATTAGCTGTCGTTAAATCTCGTCAGTCTTATGGGTGGTTTGAACATGCAGCAGCATGTAGAATACTTATTCATATTTCCACTAGGTAACTCAAATGGCACCACCGGTATTTCTGAATCACGCTATCGAAGTTTTCTGAATATCTGACCATATATACAAGCTCCGAACCGTGTCAGTTGGAGCGCGGCAGCTCCCCGGGCATGACCACCTCACCCGGCGGGAGATCTCCCTTTGCCAAATATGTATTATCAACTCCCACTAAATCCCTGTCAAAAATTCTATTTGGCGCGGCGCAGTAAGAATATGGCACGATTTAGTTCAGGCCCCTTACATTATGCAGAGCGCCGAAACGCCCCGTAAATAACTATCATTCCTGTGATCCATTTAATTAATTTTAGGAACGCCTCCGTGTACCACGAAATATGCCTCCATAATGGCCAAGTGCAAAATGCTTGATTGTGGCAAGGAAAATACTTTCTGAATAGTAGAATATTTGCTTCAATAAATTAATCATATTTTAAACGAAATGAGACAGTTTTTAGTTGTTTTTGTTCAAACATTTGATGGATGTACACTTATAGTCCCATAGTAGGATATCGTGTGTCGCCATGCCATGGACACGCATAAAGAAAAGGAAATGAAATGAAATGAAAAAAGTTTATTAACATCGTGGGTAATGAGTAGTGGGTAATATACACTTGATGTTTGTCATTGTTATACGGCCAAGAACTGACCGTCGTCCGCTTTGGGTGCCCTAAGGCTTATATGGGCTAAGAGAAAAAAGTGGGCGAGAAAAAACTACAGCCCTGTTTCAAATAAATGTTCAGGTACAAAGGTATTTTAAATACAGCGTGACTGTGGGGCGACAAGGAGTACACGAGTCAGCTATTGTGTGTGTCAATGTTATCACACTGTCATCCACTAACAAATTTCATTAAAGTTAAAAGTATTATATGATATATAGAGACAGCCTTATGTGAGATGTTTAATCCCAAGCCTTTTTATCATTTAAATCGTCCTTGGTTTCATAATAGGCCTTGCAGTATAGGACTTGTTTAACAGTTTTCTTAAACTTGTGTAAAGGCAAGGATTGCACACAAGGATAAGGCTTCATGGGAATCAAACCCGAGATCCTTCAATTGGCAGTCCGGCATGACAAACATTGCGCTACGCAGTTCGTCGGTATGACATTATTAATACTATTTTAGTCAGAAAAACAAATTTGTATGAAACTTGATAACTTGTGGCGAGAGATAAGATTGGTAGCCGCGGCGTATAGATATTCTTACACATTGATTTATCTAGTACCTTTAAACGAGCAATTCTTGTATATCTTTATATGTATAATTCTTCTGTACGTGTGTTGACAGTGAACTCCTCCTAAATGGCTGGACTGATTTTAATGAATTATTTTGTGTGTGTTCAAGTGGATCTGAGGATGGTTTATATTCACAATTTGGGCCCCTGGAAATCTTTTTTTAATTATTTTTTTTATTTAAAAGTAGTTTTCCCATATAAATTGTTACTACCTGTCAAACTTTTGTATTTCGTGCCCCGCCGTTCTAAACTTTGACGTAAGAATAACAGGACAGTTCGTATGTCATTATTTGTTTTATATTTTGTTTGACAGTAACATGAAATCTCTTTAAGATAATAAAAAAACAAATCCTCTTTGGACAACGTCTGCACCCGGGCGGAGCTGGAGTGGACCACTAGTACCTAAATATATTTTTTGCATCTCGGAAACGGCTTCAACGATTTTGATGTTTCAGGTTTCGGGTGTGATAAATCGATCCAGCCAGGTTTTATATTTAGAAATGTTTAATTATAAAAAATATTTTTAGCGATATTCAAATTAAATATAAACTGAAAATAAGACTCTTCCTGACATCTATTGGAGAGTCATAATATTGTGGCGTAGAACGCCGTCAAACGCCATCCGCCAATCCGACGTTCAAAGAAATAACAATCTCGATTTGAAAGAGCTCTATAAAATTTCGTACATTGAATTAAAGCTTCCTTTGGCCGAATGGTTACGTGGGATGACTGCGGAACTAGACCCGGGTTCAAACCTCAATCAAAACCATATTGCTTTTACTTTTTATTTTTTGTGATTTTTTTTATTGGGATCAATTTCAGATGGCGTTGTTAAGTAACACTAAGCAAATGAGTGTTTCGTTTGAAACTAAACCAAGAAGATAAATTATTTTTATCCGTGCAACGATCGGTCGTCCAGGTACCGTCCGGTACTCGCTGAGTTACCGGTTAAACACTCGGCCATCGCTGCTCAACTAAAAAAAAAAAAAAACATAATTTGTCTAAAATACGAGAAATTGTAGCAATAATAAAATTTCAACAGCCGCTTTGTACGTGCGACGAGTGCGGGCACATTGATATTCTACACACATTCACACATTGATTTATTTTGTTTATTGGTTGAACGTACAATAAAATATGGTGGCTCTACTATGTTTCAATTAGGGAGTTCGAAGCTTCATTTTTTAACAATGATAAAGGTGTCGAAAAAAATTGGTAAGTCGTGTAAAACTAGCGTTGTAGTGTAGGCTATTTTACGTAACATTTTCAATGCTTCTATTATGAAATAGATCCTTAAGATAGCACACAGACTAGCTACATAGGTCATACTAGCAGCCGTCCGCGACCTCGTCCAGGCTTTAGTTTTAGAATTTTAAATAAAAGTAGACTTAATTAATCCTTATTACATCAACTAATTAGTTGATGTTGACTTTCACTGGCAAGTGCTAGTGTAAGTCCCGTCAAAATCAGTCCAGCCGTTTCAGATATTAGCCGGAACAAACAGACAGTCAGACCGTCAGACAGACAAAAATTGTAAAAAAAATGTTATTTTGGTATATGTACCGTATATAAATTCATATGGATGTAGTAAAAGCGGTTATTTAAATATTACAAAGAGATACTGTAATTTTATTAATTTGTATAGATTTTAGATCAGGTTTAAAGTAGTTATAACATTATAATGTCCATTTGTCTTTGTTTATATACGTAATAAAATGAGTTGCCTAATTTAACCAGATCTAGTACTATTCTAGTTAGATCAAAACACATTTGTCTAAAAACATGATAAATTGTAGTAAAAGATAGATATCGGCAGCCGCGGCGGACGTGCCATGAGTGCGAGGGTTTTGATATTCTGCACAGATTTGTTCATTGATTTATTGTATTTATTGTTTGGACGCCAAATGTGGCTTTGCTAAGCATTTCAGGCTATTGAATTATCTATCAGGCTATCCTCACTGTTTTAACTACAGTAGGTTAGACTCTGCGATGTTGAACGAGTCGTCACAAGTGTTTTTGTATGTATAATAGTTAGATAACAAATGTTTTTTTTTAAAATATACATTTTAAAACTTTCTAAATCGCCATGAAGCGCGCGTGGCTCGGCGGCTAGCGTAGAACGCAAACGGTCTGCGCAGCTAAACCAAACGAGCGCGGTCGGTTGTGAGATGGGTGACCGCTAGTGGCAAACAATTTCATGCGCGTTTCCGTGCTTCGGAGGGCACGTTAAGCCGTCGGTCCCGGTTGTTGTCGAAAGATAACAGTCGTTAAACCTTGTCGAAGGCCTTATGGGCGGTTTGAAAACATCCTCTACGCGGGTTGGTGGAGATGCGGGTTGGCCACTAACCCGCATCTCCACCAACCCGCATTGGAGCAGCGTGGTGGAGTAAGCTCCAGGCCTCCCCAATAAGGGGAGAGACCCGTGCCCAGCAGTGGGACGCAAAAGGGTTGCAGCCAGATCGCCATATAATTTTTAATGTAATGTTACACATACCCTATAGCAAACGGATACGAAATTAAAACGCATCCAACGATCCCTCACTTGTAAAAATTATGATAAAAAGTTATAGGGGAACAGACTTACATACATACATAAACACCAGCTTATTTGCATGACCAATCAAGCAAAAAAGAGGAATCACAACCCTGCCTTTTTTGCCTAGTTGTAGTCGAGTAAAATAACCTTCCATTTTCTTTTTAGTTCTTGTTATAACGATATCATACAATATGGTCCATTACATAAGACTCGGATACTTAGAAGCTGTCGCTCAAGTAGAGTCGGGCGCATAAATCACATCAGAGGGCAATCTGGAAACAATTACTTGACAACTACGGATTCGCAACACGTCTTGGTCTAGGGTTGACTCTGTCTCCCTTATCAAATACAAAAATATTTCTATTCTATTTTGATTTATTAAACTCAATGAAATTAGAAGAAAAATGTAGATATGTTAGCCGCTAGAAAAATGGCACCTTTACAATACAAACTCTTTATTGCACCAATACAAATAATACATAAAATAAAAGATACAACGTAAAGAAAGCAAAAGGCGGTATTATTGCTACAAATAGCAATCTTTTCCAGACAACCTAGAAGGAAATATATAAAAGACAATTCAAAATTTGTGCGTAGGGTGCATAATCGGCAAATGACACATTTGCCATCATATTAAACGGTACAGCTACCTTCCTATCTTCACGCGTGTTGCACACTACATCAAGGTACTCAAGGAATAGTTTTTGAACAGAAATTACGTATTTTGATTTTGCTTGCCTGACATTTGCCTCTGAGCAATTTCGTATAACTCAGAGTCATAATAGGCACAGTGGAGCAGTATTCGTATCATTCCCTCCTTGTAAGTGTTTAACAAGATTTTGTAATTAAAGACAATGTTATCAGCTTAAAATCAAGTAAGAAAATTTTTATATCATTCAGTGTATCAGCATTTATTCATTCATATTAGGCGACACAAATGTTAGGAATGATTATAATCATGCATTTAAATTATTTTATTTAGTTTACTATAAAAATAGTGTAAAAAATTTCAATTATTAGCGCAGTCGCAATATGTAAATAAAAAAAACATAAAGCTTAGAATTTACAGTTTCTGCAAGATATGGCAACCCTAATGCTCTAAGCGGGGTGCGCTCGATTGCGCCGGGTTCGAGGCCGTGAATACAATTTGTGCCACCGCTCTCTGTTTGCACTTGCTGTCTGTACCAGCGTACTGTGGATTCATGCAAACGTTAACATTTTTTACATTTCATTATATTATTAATATTATTTAGCTACAGAAACATTGGCTGATGTTTCCTTGTTGTAAGGACAGAGAAGTAAGAAGTACTGTTAACAGACGAAGGGAGTTTTTCTATCTTACGCTTTACTCATAAAAGTATAAATGGCCTAAAATATAGTGAAGTATAAAACGAGGTCATTTAAGAAAGCTGTCAAAAAGCTTTCCTTGAAAGCCAGCAATGCTCAGAGGATTCCCCTGGAGGTTTTCTCCAACGGCGACAGTATGCTTTTAATTTTTGTCTGGTCTATGAACAAATAAGCTGATTCTACATGCTAATAGAGATTTTTCAGGTTTTACTTTCGTTTGTACTATGGATATACACACAGACATGACTAAGAACTCGGAACGAGAACAGAAATTAAATCTCATCATTAAAATTTTACCCCAGTGAGAATTTAATATTTTGTACCGGTAAAGTACTTCTGCCATGAAATAATTCTGTTGTGTTTCAGCGGAGAAGTGCAGTTGCCGGAAAGACACTATCAGCCATCAAAGATAGATGTCCATGGGACCACTTAACACTATTGGTCTGCATGCTGGTCTGCTAATCTTTTAGTCATAATATGACTATGTATGGACCTATAACCAACCCGCGGCCCGTAGTTTGTACAATTCACACATTTCACAAAATTATCTCGCGAACATTAGGGCCATTCCAAAGAGCCACTTACACCGCGCTTCAGGTCTCTACAGACTCGCTACTTTTAGCTTCGGCTATCGACAAATCCTAGTTTTTCTTTAAAATTAATTTAAGTCACAATTTTTTGCGTATAAATGTTTTTTTTAAATTTGAATAATAATTAGGAACAAAACAATTCCGTCAGTTTTTATAACAGCTTTCGGTCTGAAAGAAATGAAAGGAACAATAAAGACAAGGTTAATATGTACCGAAGTTTTGAGTGATTGGTGTTTGAGGATCTGTACTCGTCTATATCTTCTAAAATTTGGTGTGATTTGCCTTTTATTTATCAGATTGAAATGACTGCTTCAATCTGTGGTGAGAAGAAATCCTTGCCCAATAATGTTTCGGAACTGTTAGGCGCAAGGCACAAAACTACGCGAGGACGATATGAACGTCATAGTTTTTTTACGTATTGACACTTGTTGCATAGAATGGCGGAGTTCTGTTGTTTGGTTCTTTAAGTGTGTTGTCTAAAGTAACAAACTCTTTTATTCTCTTATAACAACGTAGTTTTATTGCATTTCGATGCAAAAGTGCCGTTGCGACTTATGATTATGCCTTATTAGCGACTATTAGACTCTGAAGTACTTACTATTACAACTGCATACAATCTCGGGCAAGTCTTGGGTTTACTTAAAGATGTGTGTAGTTAGTCATTGGCTGCAATTTAATACCACATGGCATATATGCTTCTGAAAGTCCATTGGCTGCAACCCTTTTTTACGTCCCACTGCTGGGCACGGCTCTCTCCCAATTATTGGGGAGGCCTGCAGCTTACTCCACCACGCTGATCCAATGCGGGTTGGTAGAGATGCGGGTAGTGGCCAACCCGCTGTCGGATGTTTTCAAACCGCCCATAAGGCCTCCGACAACGTTTAACGACTGTTATCTATTGACAGCAACCAGGACCGACAGCTTAACATGCCCTCCGAAGCACGGAAACGCGCATGAAAATTTTTGCCACTAGCGGTCACCCATCTCACACCCGACCACGCCTGTTTGGCTTAATTGCATAGATCGCTTGCGTTCTATGCTAACCGCCAGGGAAAGTCCATTAAACGAATAAGAAGCAATTGATTAGGAAACTCCCGTATATAAAGTCGGTCAAAAGTAGCAAGTCTGCGGAGGCTTTCGACAGCTCTATCCGGGTCAGTGGGTTACTCGTTAGTGCATTACTTACTGCTTTTTGTTGACTACTTTTAACATTGTTTACACCTTTTGCTCTTTCTAGTTTATTTTTATAATTCAGCAATGTTTAAACTAAAATAAAAAGTGTAAAAGCAATATTAAATTCCCCCAAACTCATGAATATGACAGTTACTTTCAATATGGTCTACGCTATCTTGGTCCCAAATTTCAATTAGTTCAAAAAAAAAACAAAAAATTGGTTCAGTAGACAGACAGAGTTACTTTTGAATTTATAATATTAAGTATAGATTTAGTAAATTATTGTTTCTGTACCTGCTAAATGACATCAAAGTTTTGTCAGATTGCGACGCGGTTTCTATCTATATTTAATCAACAAAACCGACAACCAATATTCTGAATACACTGCTCAAATTGTATTGTAAATTGAACGTTAGTTTCTCTTTGTCTTGTGTGTGTACCGTGGTTGGCCGCAACCCCTTTTGCGTCCCACTGCTGGGCACGGGTCTCTCCCCATTATTGGGAAGGCCTGGAGCTTACTCCACCACGCTGCTCCAATGCGGGTTGGTGGAAATGCGGGCCAGTGGCCAACCCGCTGTCGGATGTTTTCAAACCGCCCATAAGGCCTCCGACAAGGTTTGACGACTGTTATCTATCGACAACAACCGGGACCGACGGCTTAACGTGCCCTCCGAAGCACGGAAACGCGCATGAAATTTTTTTGCCACTAGCGGTCACCCATCTCACACCCGACCGCGCCCGTTTGGCTCAGTTGCATAGATCGCTTGCGTTCTATGCTAGCCGCCAGGCCATGCGCGCTTCGTGTGTACCGTGGTTACGGAAGGATAATATAATTATATGAGATGACTGTAGAGTATAGAGCAAAGTAAAGCTACAGTTTGTGGCTTGTGAAGAACACAAACGATCTACGTAGCTAAAGGAAACGGGTGCCGTCGGGTGTGAGATGGGTGACCGCTAGTAACAAAAAATTTTATGCGCGTTTCCGTGCTTCGGAGGGCATGTTAAGCCGTCGGTACCGGTTGTTGGCGCTAGATAACAGTCGGTTAACCTTCTCAGAGGCCTTATGAGCGGTTGGAAAACATCGGACAGCGGGTTGCCACTAACCCGCATCTCCACCACGCCGCATTGAAGCAGCGTGGTGGAGTAAGCTCCAGACCTCCCCAATAATGGGAAGAGACCCGTACCCAGAAGTGGGACCCAAAAAGGGTTGCAGCCAAGTATTAAATGAATTTATTTCTATTTTTTAATGACAACTGCAGGCAGAAACTAGTTAGCGAACCCAGTTAAAATAACGTTACATAAGAGAAAAAATAACAACTCCAACATTTATTTACTAACTAACGAAACTTTTATTAACTGCTTGCTGACAGCACATCCTTTCAATTATTCCGAAATTTCCGCAACAAAATGGCGTCGAAGTTTTGACAGATTGCGGCGCAGTTTCTATATATAATTGACGACCCGCGTGGCGCAATGGTTACCATACCGGACTGCTAATCGAGGGGTCCCGGGTTCGAATCCTTGTGAAACAGAAATTTGAATGATGAGTTTAAATTTCTATTCTCGGTCTGGGTGTTTGTGTTTCCCGTATTTGCATGTGTCTATGGTACCCACGACACAGGATATTAATTACCTTACTGTGGGGCTATGAGTGTTTAACGTTTAATTAACAAAACAATTACAAATCCCTACTAGACTTGTATTGTAAATTGAACGGTAGTTTAACATTGCTTTTTTATTTACGTATGCCGGTAGTTTTTTGATCAAACGACAAATTTTTTTAGTTCATGAATAGTCCAAAGTATTAATCAAAGATAGAGTAGCACCAATCTCATCACCTTCATCTTTATTTTTATAAAACTGGTCAAGTTGCAAATAATTTAATTTTAAGAGCGTCTGAGTGCTTATGAGTGCTCTGAGGGCATACACCTGCAAATTTATATTTGTGAACTCTTACTTGAAGTGCGCATGGCCCGGCGGTGAGCGTAGAACGCAAACGATCTGTGCAACTAAGTAAAATTAATTAAATTTCATGCGCGTTTCCGTGCTTCGGAGGGCACGTAATGCCGTCGGTTCCGGTTGTTGTCGATAGATAACAGTCGTTAAACCTTGTCGGAGGCCTTATGGGCGGTTTAAAAACATCCGACAGCGGGTTGGCCATTAACTCGCATCTCCACCAACCCGCATTGGAGCAGCGTAGTGGAGCAAGCCTTCCCAAAGATGGGGAGAGACCCGTGCCCATCAGTGGGATGCCAGAAGGGCTATAGCCACTTGGAGACGCAGTTCTGTATATTGTATACACTTGCCATTGGCTTGCAAATGTAGTTGCCATTAAAACTACAACTACAGGCTCAAGTTTCTACGGAACACACGGTTTAAATAAATAAAATAAAATAAATAAATAAATGGTTTTTATTAAATTAAAATTGAAACCAAAGCTGAAGGCAAAGCTAAAGCAAAAATATTCAACCTATATAACATTTTGTTATTAATTATAACAGAAATTTAAACTCATCATTCAAATTTCTGCTTCTCCAGGAATCGAACCCAGAACCCTTCGATTGGCAATCCGGCATGGTAACCATTATGTCACGCGGGTCGTCATAAATCCCTTTCAAGTCCGAGAAAAAACTTGTGCCCAGCAGTGGATTAGTCACAGGTTAATTTTTATTATATATAAATCACTTAGAAAACAGCTGAATGTATTTGGAGGCATATCGTGATTTTAAGACGGCCCGCGGTAAATCTTTAGTGTGAAAGCAAAATCTGATCTAAGGAAGCCGCCTCTGCTGTGAACTCTTGCATTAATTTGCACAGAATAGCGTTACTGCAGAGATTACCAATGTTATTTCTTTAAAAACAGATGTTATTATGAGCAATACTTAGTGTTCCATATGCATAGTAAGAGGAATCAAACGCAAATAGCAAAGGGACGATTTTATTTGAAGATCACTGACTTTTACAACAACATAATATTTAACAACATTATAAATTCGTTCAGTATTATTACAAGATTGCACTCTACGTGAGTATCCATTTCTACAAGTAATGGTGTGTTGGAACAAACTTTATTTTTTATTTTATTATTTATGTACACACAGGTGACAGAAAAGAAATACAAAAGAAAAAGAATACACAAAAAAGTTTGTACAAAGGTACTACTTATTACCATTGGAATCTTTTGTAACGATTACTCAGTATAATTTTTTTACTCAATTTAATTGAAGGCATCAATCTGAAAAGTTCTTTGGAGCACTCACCATTTAAATAAAGTCAGTAGAGCACGCAGAACGCCTTGCGTTGTTGTTCTTGAATCGTGGACAATTTGGACTGCGCGGTATGCACCGTGTTAAATGAGTGAAGCTATTTCATTTAATGAGGTATTTTGATGCTCCTGTCCAGAGACGGGAGCAGCCGTGCGAGACCTTTTAGGCCTTATAAAGCGTCAAGAGCTGCCCTGTAGTGAAGTCCTGCCTCGCCCTGTTGAGGATACCAAGCTTTTCGGATGCCAATTCGGATTTGTACTCCGTATATATTTCTATAAAAACCACAAAACTGTCAAAGCAATTTTTTAAATCTTCTCTCTACATGTTTTCTACTCTGTGCAAGCTTTTACGTTTTAAAGTGAGTAGGTAGGAGCTCTTTGTGTAGTAAAACGAGATTTCGTTCTCAATGAACCCGCTGCTATGTTTTATATTACATTATTAATGCAATATTGTTCAATATTCAAAAGGGATTAGTGAAAGATATAGCCCAAGAGGAAATGTTGTACGTGATTATTTACGTCCTATGCGTAAAAATTTGTACAAAATGCTTAATTTTTTTCTCAACCAATTTTTTGTTCCATTGCTGGGCACATGTCTCCTCTTACAAGTGAAAGGGATCTAAGCCATAGATCTCCACGCTGGCCAAGGACAGATTAGCGCGGATCATGCCTTCGAGAAGTTATGAGTTTGTCTGAGGCATGTACGGTATCACAATGTTTTTCATCACCGTGGAGCAGCGATAAATATGAACATTACAAACTTTGTCACCAGTGCACGCCGAGGATTTGAACCTGGCATCTCCATGTTATATTTACCGGTCGGTCATCATTGCCTGCTTTTATTCGGTTGAAGTCAGTACAGGGTGATAGGTACTGGTCAGAATCTCTGCCTGTCACGCGGGAGACCGAGGTTTGATTCCCGCCGGAGGGCTTAAAATTTAAATATAACTTAGTAATCATTTAAATAAAGCTTAAAATATTTCAAGAATATATAAGGGTTTTAACCATTTTTTGGAAAGTATTTTAATTCAAACATAAAATGCTAATACAACGTTATAAATAAATAAAATAAAAAACCAATTCAGTTCCTAAAATAACAAAAGGAATTATAAATAGTATTTGGGGTTTTTTTACTATAGTATACGGCGAAAGAAATACAAACATTTTAAAAGCTACTCTAATATTATTTAAGCTCATCTGTAAACATCACTGCAATCTCGTAGCTAGATAAAATCGTCTACGAAATAATGCTACGCCGTAGACTAGCGCTTTAATAAAACGTAATATTTAAAAACGTGTATTAAGCACTATTAAAGTTGCTATAAATATTTGCATACAAAGACTACAAAAATATTTTTCCTGTATAAACTATCGCTGCTCCACATTGACGGAAAATATTGTAATATTTAATTAATTGTAATGTTTTGCATCACCGTGCATCCCTGAGAGAAACTCATAATTTGTCAATGGCATGATATATACTAATACACACTTGGCCAGCGTGGTGCACTATGCCCTAAATCCCTCTCACATGTGAGAGGAGACCAGTGTCCAGCAGTATGACATAAAAATATTAAAAAATCTCTAACAACGCAAATTTAGAATCCAAGAAACATACGCTCCAAATCCAGCAAATTCGATGTATGCACTGAATTTGAGAAATATATTTGAAGTGCAAAGACAATTTGGGAAAGGAAATTTCAATAGATTCTCTATTGAGATTTACTGCCACACAGATGCCCAGATTTCCGATAGATTAAAATTCAGAAGTGAAAATTCAAATACGAAAATCTGCGCGAAGGTTGCTAAGTTTGTATCCCAGTAGAGGAGAAACTTGATCGATATATTATGTCGACTTTTCTTGACTTGGTTTGTTTTGTTTAAGGGTGGTTGGTTCCTATGGATGTAAAGTATTGAAAAAAATACTCAAAGGCTTATTGTTTAACAGTAGCAAATTGAAGCGCGCATGGCCCGCCGACTAGCGTAGAATGGAAGCGATCTACGCTGCTTAGCCATACAGGTGAGGTCAGGTGTAAGATGGGTGACCGCTAGTGGCAATAATTTCATGCAAGTTTTCCATCCTTTAGAGGGCACGTTAAACCCCGACGGTTGTTAAAGATAGATATGTTATTGGAGATATTATGATAGAAACTTTAATGATTAAAGATCACATTATTAATTTATTGATTGTAGAAATAAATAAATAAAGTTTTGAGAATATTTTTCGGAAACTTGTTGATGGTAATTTTCATTCCTACTCTTAGTTTGATGACATATTGAATCTATCGCGTTTTTTCTATTATATTATATTTATTAAGGGCTTTTCTTACTTAAAGTATGTGAAACTATATGAAGTTAGTAAGAAACAATTGTTGGTTATATATATTTTTGTGCTCGGCTTCTTTTTCCTCTCAGTGTATAAAACCCAGTTAATTGGGTGCCCAAAGCCGATGACGCTGATAAAATACCGTATAAATAATTGCCAAAAACAATCAAATAAAAAACCGCAAAATATGGGATAAATATAAATCAATAATATGATTAGTAAATTGAATACTTAAATAAATTTGTAAGTTAGATTTTAGTCACTACTTTTATTTATTAATAATATTTGCAAACCTTACTGAGGTAAATATGGCGGACTATTAAATGTATAAAACAACTTTTGTAATACCCATATTTGTGCAAATAAATCATTTGTCTTTGTAACTTTGTATCCTTATCAGTGTAACATTCTAGTTTCGATAATCGCAAAAGATAGCATCACAATATCTCGAGACGTCAAAGTCTTACTGTAATAAATGTCACATGAATACGAATCCAAAAGGCATCTAGCATTCGTAAAAGTCGTGTTTACTCCCAGAAGATAGATCGTTTGCAAAAAACTTTTATAATTCATTGCTACTAGTTTGTACTACATCGAACGATGTTTTCTTTTGAATTTCCTTTTATCTGTTCCAAGTTTAGATGTGATATCTCTTACAAGTTTCAAGTTGAGTTAAACGTAGAATGTTGATCGGATCGTTTAGCATAGGTTACGTTAAGTCTTAGAGCATCAAGGTATGACAGGTATGACACCCGTCAGAGAGGATTGGTCTTTACGGGCGAACCCCTCGTCCCAACGTCTATGCACAATGTGCCTTCTAGTTATACAACTAGTGTTTCTATATGTGTCGGTGTCAGTGTTGACGGTGCATAGAAAATGACGTTGTTAATTGAAATTGACATATTTAGAAATGTATGCGTCTGTAGCGATGAAAGAATATTTGTGAATGAGTGACAAAATTAAAATGTGTGCGTTTTTCCCCCGCACCAGATTTGGCACAAAAAATATGTATCAAAGCGAGGCGCTATGCCATCTCTACTGAAGGGTGAGTCAGTAACTTTGATGCTCTAAGCGTTAAGTGTAAATATACATGTTTTGTTTGTTTTGCGGTACTTTGGCGTATAAAAGAAATATTTTTGTTTATACTGGACAGCGGCAAAAAAATAGTTATGATGTTTACGTTCATCAGTGATAATGATAAAGGACGTACTTTTGAGGCCTCTTAATATGTTGAATTTTATTTTTGTATCACTTAAAATATTTTTAGATAGTAATACCAGAATAGACTCTAAGAAAGAAGCTCTTTGTATTGTGGGAATACTGTGTGAACTTAATCGTAAGATACCTATTTAATTGGAATTTGAGAGTTTGACACATACGAGTATATCTGATCTATAAGAAACCATCAGCATAACGAGTGTCAAGGCAAATATATAGGACTTCCGGCCAGACAAACATTTGATTGATATATTGCGCCACACGGGTTGACGACCTGCAGTTACCATACCGGACTACCAATAGGAGGACACCGGGTACGATTCCAGGCGAAACAGAAGTTTGAATGATCCGTTTAAATTTCTATTCTCGGTCTGGTTTTTGTTTCTGTTTTGTGTCTATATCTACCCTACTGTGGGGCTATGAGTGTATAAAAAATAAGCCACATTTTTCTTGAAAAGTGCAATACTATAAGAAAATAACATAAATAAGTGGAAGATGACGCAATGTTGTCAATTAACAGCCTTATTCATTAAGATTATTTAAATTTTAAGCAATATGAGTGAGTGTTTAAAAATTGCCATTCATAAAATTTTTTAGGCCCATCTATTTAATCTGTGTCTTAAATAGCTGTCAAATTAAACCTTCTCACTTATAAATTCTTTATGTGCTAATGAATAAATTAGTTAAATAATTAGTTGTAGTTAATTAGTTAAAAACTGTTTAAATAGTTTTTATGCACAACTTTGTATGTGTTTTTCAATTTTATTATCAATATATTTTACTCAACTATTTTATAATTTGAATTGGAATACTAAATTCCTACTAATATTATAAATTCGAAAGTAACTCTGTCTGCTACGCTTTCCCGCTTAAACTACTGAACCAATTTTAATGAAATTTGGAACACATATAGAGTGGACCTTGGGAAAGAACATAGGATGGTTTTTATCCTACGGGAACATATAAAACGGATTCACGCAGGCGAAGCCGCTGGCGGAAGGCTAGTATACAAATAATACAAAGCATCGCCGCGTCTCAGCCTTATATAGGCAAGAATCGTGTTCGTGCATTTGCTGATACAGGACTACGGCGCGTGGGAAAGAATAGCCCCGCAGGTGCATAGATATTCTGGTCTAACATCGATCGCGAATCACTAGCTTGGAAAATTATTAGTTTTCATTTCGCACCCTGTTGCGATCGCCCTAAATATTACTCATATCAAAATATTTTCGAAGGATAAATCGATTCATTTTTTTAAGCAATTGTAATTTTATCTAGAACATTTTAATGTAACATTAATACTTAGTTTTAGATCGATACTGCTGGGTATTTATGCTAGAAATATTCACGATATCAAGATACAAATACAACTGGAGGTGTTCAACGCTAAATCCCGCCATAGCCACTCAATATTGCATGCCTTGTCGCTGCGACGCCGACGTCCTGCCTTCACTAGTGATGCGCCTGATTTAGCAGTGAGGTATCTCATAAACATAAGTAAAAATAATAAATACAATATGTTCATAAAGATTGCCATTTTTTACAAAATAAAATATTATATGAAAAGACGAAAGTATAAAAAAAATACAAAATATAGCTGTTCTTCCTTAAAATGACAGGAAAACCTATCAAAAGTCTATGAGCTTTAAAAGCGGCAAATTTCTCGTCAACGTACTAATCCCTTGCCATGTAACTTTAACTCGCACTATTTTTAATTTTATGTGACGAGCTCGAGCAAGTGTAAAAATTTAATACCCTCCCTTTAATTTGACCAAAAACATTTTAAAGCGTAGATGTTTTATAAAGGCATATGTTCTCCTGACTTCCTTTTTCTGATTTCCGAGCTAAACCATTATATTAAATGCACAAATTCATGTTACTATAAACTTAGAGCCATATTTATAGACATTTATAGTCTCTCTATACAAAATATTCGCGATTTCAAGATAAACAGTCAATAATAACAGGAGGTGCGCAGCGCTAAATCCCGCATAGCCACTCAATATTGCATGCCTTGTCGCCGCGACGCCGACGTCCTGTCTCAACTTGTGATGTGCCTGCTCTAGTAGTGACGTATCTTTTAAGTATAAACTTTACTTGGCTGCAACCCTTTTTACGTCCCACTGCTGGGCAAGGGTCTCTCCCCATTATTGGGGCTTACTCCACCAAACATTTTGGTTGTCCTGCTCCAATGCGGGTTGGTGGAGATGCGGGTTAGTAGCCAACCCGCTGTCGGATGTTTTCAAACCGCCCATAAAGCCTCCGACAAGGTTTAACGACTGTTATCTATCGACAACAACCGGGACCGACGGCTTAACGTGCCCTCCGAAGCACGGAAACGCGAATGAATTTTTTTGCCACACGCGGTTACCCATCTCACACCCGACCGCGCCCGTTTGGCTTAGTTGCATAGATCGCTTGCGTTCTACGCTAACCGCCGGGCCATGCGCGCTTCAAAAACTTTACTTAAAATGTAAGATCTGTGAAGTACGCATGGCCTCACAGCTGACGTTAAACGCAATTAACTTTCGTAGCTAAGAGTAATTTAGTTAAGAATATGGTGGAGTAAGCTCCAGGCCTCCCCAGTTATGGATAGAGCCTCTTGCACAGTAGTGGGACACAAAGAGGGTTCAATCAGAGAGTAGAAAGAGAGAAAGAGTATTGACAAATCTAACTATTTCAAAATACAAACTATGAGAAAAGTCAAATGCATTTCTTAATAATTTATTAATTGCATATAGATATCGTGTAAAGTATATTACTTAATTAAGAAACAATTATGTTGCTTATTAACAAAAATATGTCAGTGGTTCCCGGCCACACCTATAGAGCAATTTCACAGACTCCGGAGTATCAATGCAATTTTAACTAAACTTCAAGAAAGAAAACGAGAATTCCCAATTCTACTATAATGTCATAAATTCATGCCAATAAAAACAAACTTTGCAAAACTATTCTCTTCCAAAATGAAAACGTTCTCTAGAGAATATTATCCGTAGAGTTTAAATCACAAAAGCTTTTAAAAATTGCTACGCAAAAGTGTCGAAACATTAACTGAAAATACTTTGGAAACTATCATCAATAGCTATAAATGTCATCGTTTGTAATAATAACGTTTATTTGAATTTACGCCAGCATATTTAAGGCTGAAAGCTGACCGGAGTGTTATATAAAACACCATAAATTGATGTTCAAAACCGATACAAAATCCCATTTTGGTATCGTAGTCAATTTATAAGTCATTCTTTTGTAAATAAAATGAGGTAGCTGACGACCATGGAGGGTACGTAGCATTAAATGGTTACAATAGTATCTGCAGGTCAATTCCTGTAGCTTTGGTATTAAGAATAGAGCTACGGTATCTGGGGCGGCGCGCGTAGAGGACACCGATGTGTTCGACTGGAGATCCCGGAGTCCTCCCCAAGCGCAGAGGCAGCCACTGAGGGGGTTTTAGTGCTGTCAAATCCCACATAATTCGGTATCCTCTCCCAAGGTGCCGAGTACTACCTTTTGAAGGTTTCCCCCCCGATACAAAAAAAATATCTGCAGGTTGGCATAAAGAGTATGAGCTACGGTATTACGACAATATTTTAATCTGATCTGATTTGATCGGACTATGGTCCGCCACGCTGGCTAAGTGTGGATTGGTGGGCATTATGCTTTCCAGAAACAATAAATTTTCTCCCAGGCTTTCACGGCGATGGAAAACATCGTAATCAATTAAATTAAACATTACAATTTTATCCATCACCGTGGAGCAGCGATAAAATGCGCACATTACAAATTTATTTGTCAGAGGATTTAAGCCCGGAATCTCCCAGACCGCGGCATTTATCGCTCGGCCATTGCTGTTCTAATCTGAAAGAAATTACAAATATTTTTCAGTTTCAGGTTAATATTAAATGTGACTAAATCTGAGACTACCTTGCTTTCTTAGCAAATAATTAGATTGGAATTTCTTAACGTTTACAATTGAGAGACAAAATCTTTATGTAACTTTAAAAACGCATAAATCGTCAAGTAGCACTTTACTTAGTTTATTTGTTTGTTTTTCCTTCTTTCTAGTTGCAATAAAGTGATCTTATGGTATGATTTATATGCAAAGATAGCTAGAAAGGGCGAGAGTTACGACTACTTTTCATCGCGGTAAAAGAAAGAAAGAGAAATGTTCTCTAACACCAACTCATACTTTGCGCGTGGTAGGGTCCTAACGAATCTTAGAGACCAATTTCTATTTTTACTATGTTACTTGTAATGTAACCTTTTCACCACGATTCCATTATCCTATTCAAAACCGTCTTATATCTTAAAATATGTTGAAGGAATGCCAAGAATTAATAAGTAATAAGGTAAGGGGCAAATTTAAATCTATTTGCACCTGAATCCCACCTAAGGGAACGATTCTGCCTCCCACTTACAATCCAACACGTCTCCTCCATTAAGGGATTAATCTATGACACTCACCTATTGAAGAAGCGAGTATAATGAAAGCGAAGCTAACATAATAATATGTAAAAAGCAAATGCCAAAAATGACAAAATTACAAAGTGTGTTCTCGTCCAGATTACCTCAATGTTTTCGAGCAGTGTGTGTTGCCATGGACTTTTTCAGTTAGCCTTTTTCATAAGATTAAGGTCGTTCAGCGAGCAATGGAGAGGGCTATGCTTGATATTTCTCTACGCGACAGGATCAGTAACGATGAAATTCGAAGAAGAACGAAGGTTAATAGAAGGAAGAACGAACACTGTGTGTGTGTCCCTGGCACGTCTCCACAAGATATCCTAGTGTAGAGCTGAAAATGAGAAGCGTTATATTTCTCACAATAGCATGAACATCGCTTCGCGTTTTATATACCCAACCTTATTTGTATTACATGTTGTACATCATGGATTACAGATAGTTTGGATCTTTTGAATTCTACAATTTCGTCGCGACCTGTCCTCGTGTCGGTAAGTGATTAATTCTGATAAAATGTTTCATTTAATAAAGAATGTTTAACTCGGAATAAATCTGAATGGTCTACTCTATTATCTTTTACTTAGATTTAAGTTCATAGAGAGAATTTAATAAAATGGTGTTTGTTTTATTTCAATATTTTTTCAACCTTTTTATGTCCCACTGCTGGACACAGGTCTCCTCACAAGTGAGAGGGATTTAGGCCATAGTCCACCATGCTGGCCAAGTGCGGATTGGTGGACTTCATGCTTTCGAGAAATTATGAATTTCTCTCAGGTATGCACGGCGATGGAGAACATCGTAATCAATTAAATATTACGATATTTTCCATCACCGTGGAGCAGCGATAAATTCGCACATTACAAATTTCTTTGTAAGAGGTGCGCGCCGAGGATTTGAAACCAGGATCGGTCGCGTCGAAGACCGCGGTTTTTACCACTCGGCCATCGCTGCTCAATTCATTCAATTCAATTTATTTATTAAGTAAAAATTCAACTCATTTTTCAAAGGGCACTATGATGGTATATTGGACGTATTTGGCCCTCAATGAACACTTGATTTGAACCTTAGAGCATCAAAGTTACTGACTCACCCTGACGGGTGTCATACCTGTCATACCTTGATGCTTTAAGATTTGAACATACCGATGATATAGGTCTTATACCTAATGACAGTAAAAATTGAAATATAATGATCAATTTGTACCCCGATGTCGGGATAGCTAGATAGCTTTTTACATATTAAGCGAGTCCTAAATGTCACGGATCAAAGATACGGTGTTTGACCCGGTCGCTTGGACAACCTCCGAGCATAGCTTTAACAGCTCCAATCTGGACGGCCAATTAAGAAATGCCTATTAAGGAAAATTAAGGCAAACCTTTTCCTCTGGGTTATCACTCCGCCTGCCAGAGACGAGAAACAGGGGGACTTCCCCGGGACCTCAGTTCCGTGGTGTGGTTACTCACCATCGGCTCGTCACATTATTATTACTACCAAACTGCGAGACTCCACATATACTCGTATATCCCTAAATAAGTACGTGTTTTGATTTTTTTTACATTATTTGAAAACTCTAGTAAATCAATATTATAAATAATAAATCAATATTATAAAAGAAAGTTACAATATCAAATAAAAATTTCAAATTTTTGAATAATTGGGCTATTTCAAATCTGAAACTGGGTACAAAAAGCATTGGTGTAATTATCTTCAAAAATGAACACTATTTTTTGGTATACTTGTTTCTATCTGTGCAACCTGTCCATACAGGGCGAGGAACCAAGCCTGGGACACTGAATCGGAAGTCTGATATTTTAACAACTGCGCCATACGGGTCATCATACGATTTAGCGAACGGAGCGTATAACTTGTCACGTCTGCATTATTAATCTGTACTCGGGTATCAGAGCGCACCATGGAGTGATGACGTCATAACTCTGGAATACCCACTTCGGTTATTCATGGCGGATACTGCGAAATTTTACTGTCATGCTATTCATCCTTACTAAGTAGAACCCGGTATATTTTCATGACCTGTAATATTAAGTGATTAAGTGAATTGTTTACTGGCACCTGGCATTATATCTATACTAATATTATAAATATAATGATAATATATATAATAAATAATATATAATATAGGAAAGATTTGTATTTTTGTATGTTTGTATTTTTGTAATGAGTAAACACAAAAACTACTGTTCCGATTTCAAACATTCTTTCACCATTAGAAAGTTACATTCGCCCTGAGTAACATAGGCTACTTTTTACCGCGGGAAAATGCTTCATTCCTACGTGAAAACGGGTAATAGGGTCAACGCGGTTGAAGCAACTGGCTAAACGCCTATGATTTTAATATAGCAATGAAGCCGGGAATGCTATTTTTTAACCTACGGGTACCCATTAAACGGGTCCACGCGAGCGAAGCCGCTGGCGGAAGGCTAGTACCTAATAAAAAAGTTATATTATATATGTATTCGGTTATGATTTAATCTATGAAGTCGCAGAGTATTTTATTTAAATTTCTACTATTTTTTAAATCATAATTTTGCATGAGCTTTATAAAAAAATGGTATTCTTTTCTTAATTTCATTATTTTAATTATGGCATCGCAAACACTGTGCATATTACCAGCGTTATGACAATGTATAATTTTTGCATCACTTAGTAGTAATAGAAAAAATCAATAACCACCAAATGATGGTTCACAGATAAGTTATGTCCACACACATACTGACGTCCTGCCTGGAGCCGCTTCTAACGTAGGCTCTAGCCGTCCACAACTCCAATAGCCTCCTTTTAGTCGCCTCTTATGATCAGGCGTCTCTTAGATAGGGTTAATAATAACTATCGCACGCAAGCAGCACGCTTTAAAAAAATACATACGTACAGTTCGGGTAACTTTGAACATTTTTTACATTATTTTTATTATTAAAACTGATTTCTATTTATGACACCTTTATTTTATTGAATGAATAGTGTCCTTTTGAGTTGGTTTTTCTGTCTAACAAAATAAATTTGCAGAAGAAACAACAGAACTACCCATAATTTCCCTTAAAACTCGAATTTTCATCAATCATGAATTTTGGGTAACTTTGAATAAATTTCTTTAGAATGTTAAAACCTTAATTTTTTAAAACCTTAATATTTTAAGGTTTAGGTAAAACAAAAAGAAGGTATTATTAAATTTAAAAACCTTATTTATATAAATAACATCTACACTGACGTAAAAAATTTACAAATAGCTTGGTTTTGCCATATGAATCAAAGTGGACTAGTTTACGATTATAAATCAGCGCTCAAAAACTTCCAGCAACTTAACCACGGAAAAGGCGGGAATTTTCAGAATTATGGCATTGATAGTTTATTTCTTTAATTTTCATTTGGTACAAAAAGATTTTGGCAATCCATTTAACATAGTTATTATATTGAAATATCAAAAAGTTTCGATGTAATAAATTGTTAAATCTTTATTCCAACTTTGTTCAAAGTTAAACGTCAATTCAAAGTTACCCGTAATGACTGTACCTATAGTATGAAAAAAATACATAGGTACCTATACTATTTTTTTAAAAGCATGCTGCTGGGAGTTTTTTTGCCGCCTTCTTTCTCTAAGCTCAAAATCTAGCCCAAACAAGCACCACTAAAGGCGATGACCGGAAAAAATTACCTCCATTAACCGAATATTTTGATTCCCTAATGATAAATAAATAATTTGATTTTGATTTTATGTCAAGCTCAATGAGAACTTTTTATTTGTCTAACTGTACAAATATTTGATCAAACAATTTGAGCCAATACTTGCATAGACTGGTCTCAGTTGTCTGAAAGCTGTATAAATGATTCATACGGGCTCATTGTCGGCTTAATTGCGCCGTCCGGGCGTCCCGTGTTTGTTCATTACGATATGAATATGTTGGGGAATTCCGCAGGGGATTTCCGTCGTCGACAATTTTGCTGGAATACTTATTTTAAAAGAAATTTCAGCTTTTAATATTCTGTTTTATCAGAATTGGCAGAATCAGCAGGAAATAAATGATGAATAATTGAAGACCATTATTATGTTGGTCACCTTTATATAACATTTTTGGATCTACACGTATTTCCACTAAATAATGATATATTTTTCGGTAGTATGCATATAAATGCATAATTAGCATCCCTTTGAGAACGAATTTGAAGTGAATAAATAATAGTTTTTGGACGAAAAGTACCCATTAGCAAACAAAGCTTGAATGTGACGTAAAAATTTGAAAGTTAAAAGTGATTTTAGTGATTGTTTACTACTTATCATAACACATATACTCATGATGATATACAGATGATCATAACCTTGGGAAAAATCGTGTAGTCCACACGGGAAAAGCCGCGGGCGCAAAGCCAGTGTGAAATAAATTAAGAAAGCATATTTGATGTACTGACTGAATCTTAAAAACAGTTTTTATTTAAACAGTTTTTTTGAGGTAGCGTGTAGCTGCAGAGACCACGTTACACCGTGCTGTATTTTTTATGGGGGGGGGGGGCGTTCAAATGTTACCCGGGACCTTAGGAGATGGGATACCGGGTTATGTGGAACCCTCTGCGCTTGGGTAGGTACTCTGGGATCTCTAGTAAAACGCACCAGTGACCTCCGCCCATCTACGAGTGGCCGGCCACAACCCTTTTTGCGTCCCACTGCTGGGCACGGGTCTCTCCCCATTATTGGGAAGGCCTGGAGCTTACTCCACCACTCTGAAGCACGGAAACGCGCATGATTATTTTTTTGCCACTGGCGGTCACCCATCTCACACCCGACCGCGCCCGTTTGGCTTAGTTGCATAGATCGTTTGCGTTCTACGCTAACCGCCGGGCCATGCGCGCTTCCATCTACGAGTACTGGAGAGCAAATGTGCTCTCATGCACCTTCAGATTCTTACGGAGGCATTCAGCTACGCACACCGCCGTCCTTCCAGGCACCACTGGTTGGACAGATCGAGCTCCCACTCTCGCCGCCCGCAACCCCACTAACCCCCTTCTAGTCGCCTTTTACGATCAAGCAGGGAAAACCGTAGCTTTATTCTTAATCCCGTAGCTACAGTATCCTGCATGGTAGTTTGCTGTTTAAATAATGAAAATTGTAAAAATAGTAATTAAATGGATCACCCAATAACACCATTGGTAACAAATGAAATAAAATGCACAGTGCATTCGATGAAATCGGTATTCAATTGTATATAATAGGTTGGTTGTTTTTGATTTCATTATAAAGGATTATTGTGTGAAAATTTAAAGCAGACAACATAAAAGGAATTTAAATTTATGAACGGCATAAATCAAATGAAAACAAACATAAATATATGAAAATGTACACACGATTTTCAATACAATTTTCATTAATAACTAATACGTTTAGCCTGTTAATCCAATTAAGGACACTGAATTCTTGTTTAAATATAGATAGCATTTTGGGATTTTATTTTGTAATTGTTACTGGAGGTTACCTCAGTGTGTTTTTCAGTTTTTTTGAATGGATGTCTACATAGGTCTACTGATGACAATATGCGTAGTTTCGCTGCTCCGGTAGGTGATGTTCTCCTCATATAAATCTGGCCGGCAACCGCACCTCTTTGCCGAAACGGTAGAATTGTTTCCAATAATATAATAATAATAATAATTTATATATTTACATACATTAGTAATGATAAATTAATATATCTACTTATAACTAAAATAAAGAAAATTAAATATACAAATAATTGTAAAAGAATATGCCATCCCATAACCCATCCTGCGGCATAGTCCCCAGAAAGCTGGCAGCATTATCGCGTTGAATTGCTAAGCTAATTCTTTGAGCAAAGTAGCTGCCAGCCCTCCGGTCACCCGAAGTGAGAATGAGCTTGGTCGACATGTCCCTCATGAAATTTTTCATGTCAGCCGACCAAGGATAATAATAATAAAAATAATTAATAATTAATAACAATAATAATTCCTTTATTTCAGGCATCAAGACCTATTCAATAAATGTCTTATAGAGTAGCATACATAATAATTATAACTTAAAAATTACGTCACAATTTCTACGGCGATGTGAGCGCGGGTCCGGCGACTTCTGGCGGTCGTCAACGTCAATGATACTTTCGGAACACGACCCCCTTTGGCCACAACTTCTCGTCCAAGAAGGTACTGAGAAATTCAGTAGAGACGCGCACCGCCAATGAACTAAAGTTCAGTGGGTTGTGACTCCAACTTCTCAACACTTAATGCTAATTTAATCGAGAAGCGAAGACCGAGTGGTAAAAAGCCGCGATATTCGACGCGACCGATTCCGGGTTCAAATCCTCGGCGCGCACCTCTGACAAAGAAATTTGTAATATGCGCATTTATCGTTGCTCCACGGCGATGGAAAATATCGTGATATTTAATTGATTACGATGGTCTCCATCGCCGTGCATGCCTGAGAGAAATTTATAATTTCTCGAAAGCAAGACGTCCACCAATCCGCACTTGGCCAGCGTGGTGGACTATGGCCTAAATCCCTCTCACTTGTGAGAGGAGACCTGTGCCCAGCAGTGGGACAAAAAAAGGTTGAAAAAAATGCTAATTTCGTCTTCACCTTCAGGTACTCCTCGATACCGAAGGCCTTCGTAGTGAAGTGAAGACGAGAGATGTAGATGTACGCTGCTGGGATGGCGAGACGCAGCAGATTGTTGTGTCCAGTCGGTAGCCTCAAAGCAGAAATGTGTGAATATTTTCTCAGTCTAATCATGAAAGTATATAGCTACCAAGTATATATCTAGAGGTGTGTATAATTGTAGTTGATATAAGTAAGAGTTTGTGGCTAACCAACTGATGGTTATTTTCGAAAGACGTCAACTAATAATAACCTGGTTATTCAAAGATTCGTTGCTCCAACTCGCGTGTGGCTGCTAAAAAAAATGTTAAAGAGTTTATGATTTGTACGGTTTTAAATAACACTTACGCACTTTTCAATTTCAAGAGAATATGGCTGCAACCCTTTTTGCGTCCCACTGCTGGGCACGGGTCTCTTCCCATTATTGGGGAGGCTCGGAGCTTACTCAACCACGCTGCTCCAATGCAGGTGGAGATGCGGGTTAGCGGCCAGCCTGCTGTCGGATGTTTTCAAACCGCCCATAAGCCCTCCGACAAGGTTTAACGACTGTTATCTATCGATGGACCGACGGCTTAACGTGCCCTCAGTAGCACGGAAACGCGCATGAATTTTTTTGCCAACTAGCGGTCACCCTTCTCACACCCGACCGCGCCCGTTTGGCTTAGCTGCATAGACCGCTTGCATTGTACGTTAGCCGCCGAGCCATGCGCGCTTCAGAAAACATATATTAAGTATAAAATGGGATAGTACCAGCATTTAGAATAGAAATGTTCAACATTAGTTGCCAAGCCAAGTAATATAAACGTTCGCTTGTTGCCAAGTTATAAATAACATAGCTCGCTCGCTGTAGCGATCAGTCGTGTCGAATTTATGGAGAAATAAAGCGAGCTGACAGAACAAGACGTATTTAGGTTTCAGGAGTAAGGCCTTTAGGTTAAGAAGGTTCGAGATCATCGCTCTTATAACGTGAGGTTAACATTTTAAACCTCATAATAACATGAAAGGCCACCTTACTGTGTGACATACAGTTAGGGTTGCCAACCATACTGTTAAAAACAGTATTATACTGTTTTTCACTACATAATACTTTTTACTGTTGAACAAAATTAAAGTATTCAAAATACTGTTTTCAGTTTCAAAATCTCGGACGAACGAAGAACGAAGAACGAAGTTAGTGCAGCGCAGTCACAATCGAGCGTTTTAGAACGAATCTGTACGAGTATGCACGTTGCGTGTCGCGCGTAGAACTTAACATTTTTTCGTGTAGGTACACCTTGCTCGCCTTTGTTTTTCAATTAGTGTTTTTAGTACACAAAATATGAAAACTGGAAACAATTCACTTTACCTAAAAAAATACTGTAAATTTTTGTAAAATACTGTTTATTTTCCTACTCAAATATAGTTTAATTCTTGTAAAAAAAGTTGGCAACCCTATCTACAGTCCCAAAGGAACAGTTTTTTTAGATTTAACGTTTTAATCTCTACAAACATGTATTTTAGCAGTGGTGGAGCTCTAGGCCTCCGCAGTAACGAGGAGAGACGCGTCAGCAGTAGTGCAGAAGTGGGATGTAAAAATCATTACAGTCAAACAGAGCCTTAAAATAAAAGTTAATGGACATAGAGTTAATGGATAATAGAGTAGTAACTTAGAATTGCACGTAAAATTGATAAAGACAAGGATTTTATTTGCACAAATATGGGTGTTTACAAAAGCTGATACATACTTAGTACGCCATATTTACCTTCATGAGGTATGCAAATATTACAAAGATAAAAGAAAAAACTTAAGTATAGCACAATTTATATCGTCTATGAATTCGTTTATATGACTGTATTGTTGACGAATACGACGAGCCGCGTGGCGCAATGGTTACCATGCCGGACTGCCAATCGAAGGGACCCGGGTTCGATTCCCGGCGAAATAGAAATTTGAATGATGTTTAAATTTCTGTTCTCGGTCTGGGTGTTTGTGTTTCTGTCTTTGTATTTGTCCATGGTACCCACGACACAGGGTATATTTACCCTACTTTGGGACTATGAGTGTGAAGCGTTATTTATTTATTTTTATTTGATCCCATATTGCGCCTGTTAAAAAAAATTATTTCAATTTTTTTATATATGTACTAGCTGTGCCCGCGACGTCGTCCGCGTGTATAAAGACTTATAAAATGGATTGATTAAAAATTAAAGATTATTTATTTGCATTGAATAAGTAGTAGGTAGATTATTCTTACATATAGTGAAATCACTTATAATACAATGTTCATATGTTCAGAAGAAACCTAATGTATTTTTTCTAAATCCTTCAAACCTAAAACAGTAAGGAATGCTTACTGTACTGATCTTACTATCCGCTTTTCTCACGTTTCGCTCTTCTCGCGCAATCAGATTCTCTTTACAAATATGTACCTCGTTTATTAAAGTTAAGAGATACTGCTGTGCCCGTGGCTTCATCTGTGTTAAAAATAGTATCTTTAGTAAATTGGGTGAATTTATACTGCAAAGAATGAAAGACTCATTCTATATACCCTACTGCAGAAAAGAGGTGCACTATACAACTACTTGTAGTTGGGAGATAAAATTTCTAAACATATACGTGCTTAGGATTAAACAATCGGAAAAATAATTGTAAGGTCAATTTATAAACTATAGGTTTAAAACTTGCGGACAGCAGTTTGGTCATAAGTCATAACTCATATAACATTGTGAAAACTAAAGCAGAAGGCAGGGTCTCTACACAGTGTGCTATCTGTATTTGGAATTAAAGAATATTTTTATAAAGAATCTTTAAAGAATCCTTAATATCTCCATCAATCAACGTGTGTGGATGAGCCCTCAGCCCGTACGCAATAAAGAGACGCAAAAAATGAGTTAAGTTATCATTGGTCCAATTAACAATGTTCAGCATCATACGTATACCTACCCAACGATGGGACAACCCGCGTGGCGCAATGTTTACTATGCCGGACTGCTAATCGAACTGTCCCGGGTTAGAATCCGGGCGAAGCAGAAATTTCAATGATGAGTTTAAACTGTTCTCGGTCTGGGTGGTTGTGTTTCTGTCTCTGTGTGTTCATGGCACCCACGACACAGGGTATATCTACCCTAATGTGAGGCTATACGTGTGAAATGTTATTTTTTTTACACTATGTACTTACTTTTATTAAACTTAAGGCTTTTATTTGAAATTATCTCCATCGAATCACTTTGGAGAAGAAATGAATATTGCTCAATAACGCCATCTTCCGTATGACATGTAAACTTTGTGGTTGATAAATCGAATGTCAAATTAGCAAATAGGTAGATATTGAGATTAACAGTTGGTTCACTAAAAAGTTTAACTATTCGTCACCTAGATGTCTGCAGTAGTCTCGTTTTGTTAAGGCTTTGTACATTCTGTATAAAGGTTTAGATTCCGTATCTTACAACCTTAATGCTGGATGCATTGAGATTGTAAGATTTGGATTTCGGTTCATCGGAGCTAGAGGCCACCTCAATATTGGGAGAGCTCCATGCTCAGCAGTGGAATGCTGAAAAGGTTGCAGCTTGATATAATGTAGCGATAATAATCGTTTCAGCTGCAGCCTGTTCATAATCTTCCACCCCAAAAGAAGACTAATAAGCTGAGCAACTAACTCAATGGAGCCTGTGATGTAAGGTTCGGCGGCGGTAAGGCTCGCGATGCACTTATTAGGTACCTATAGTCTAGCCATACTCGGCCAACGAAAGAAAATACAGTAAGCTTATCTAAGTATATTTAATATAGTCGACAATATTAGTGAGAGTTCAAAATAATTTTACTTAAATTTAAACTTTTATTTATGGTTTTGAATGGGCTGTGACCGAAACTTTCATACAAAGTCCCCAAAGTGCCTTTTAAGTTTATGTCGCGTATTGTGTAAATGAACATAACTTTTTTGTTTATCACCCGATTGATATGAAATACACACTAATTTTACGGAAATTCATTCAACAATATATCAGTAAACACATCATTCAAAGAAGGGAAAAGAATTTGAGAATGAAATATTAAGTAAAGGTTAATTATTATACGCTTGAGATACCAACTTTCGAATCCATTTTATTTGCTATTGAGGGGTAGTTATGAAAAAAGCTTAAATAGAATTCTTACTATGTTAGTAAAGATAACAAATACAAAATTATAAGTATATTACTCTGCACAAAAATATTCTGTACATCAAGTTTCGACACTCAATTTTCAAAGAGTTTCAAAGAAAATTGACATTAAAAGGGTGAATTTCGGGAAATGCTGAAACACATATTCTTTTATTTTGGTTAGAAAATATTTATATCAAATTTCAAGAAAATCTACTGAAAAAATCCAAGTTTTCCATACAAATTTTCATCGCTCATTTCACACCCTTAAAGGGTAATTTTTAAAATTATCTATAGCCTAAATGTTAGCGAGGACCAATATATATAAAACTGAAAAAGTTTCATCAAAATCCGTCCAGTAGTTTTTGCGTGATAAGCTAACAACAGACAGACAGACAGACAGACAGACAGACAGACAGACAATAATTTCAAAACCTTTATTTCTAGTTTCTGTTACTTATAAAAAGACCCCTAGAAGTATTTTTTTAAATATGCAATGTACAGAATTGACCCTGCTTACAGTTTTATTATATGTATAGATTTAAGTATGTTTTTATTTAGTTGTTTGTTTATTTAATTATTTATTCATATTTATTTATATTTCGGATCGTATCCGATCGTCGGCTTTGCGTACCCATACAATATTCTAACTAAACCCAGAATATTCTAAAACATAAAGTAATTTAATAACTTTGACTTTTATTACAAGAAATTATTTAGTAACATTCTCGGTGCCAGAAATTCAAGCAATCTCTAGCTTTAAAGAATAACTTAGGCGGCATATTCCCAAAAGTACCGAACTTAAGATTACTATTTTAATAACTTAGAAATATAAAATTTGGTTACTTTATGTTTTTAACCCTTAAATTGTTTCTGCCGTTCTATGAGACATATCATAAAAATGCACATAAGTTTGAATTACGTTGCCGATCGCACCTGTCAAGTGTATTGTCACGACTTATAGGCTATCCATGTCACACTCAAGCGTTTGATTCGCGTTCTCGCTCTACAGAAACGTTGTGTCGAGCATTTTAACTATTGCAACGTTAGACTAATTTTGCACTGGCCAGTAACTACTCATGTGCCAATAATATTGTAATTACGTAAAGCATTTTTTGTTTTATGTTATTTTTATGTCTAATTTAGTTACAGTAATAATCTTCAATTGTTAATCTATAACAATCTTCAATTGTTCCCATAGCCGTAGTATTCGTGTTTTTTCTTCGATATCCAAATAAACCTTTATGTCATTTGTAACAAAATTCGTCATTTAGCCTCTCAAAGATATTTTCAATGTTTGTCACTTCTAAAGGACGTGGCCACTTAATTCGTCTTACGGCATTGGATAAAATTCCTTTCAGCCATTCAATATTTTCTTTTCATTTTTAATAATGGCATCGCAAACTCTGTGTATATTGCCAGCGTCAAGTATAATTTTAACATCACTTTGTTTAGTAGTCGTAGAAAATATCTGTTAGTCGTCAGGTACCAGTCAGTCTAGTCAGTCAGTCAAATGTTCAAGTAAATTTCTGCCGTGATCCAATACTATTGTGTTTCGGTGGAAAGGTGCAGTTGCTGGCCACACTTACATGAGGCGACCTGATGCTTGCTTGAGGTTGTATGTAGATGTCCATGGGCTGCAGCGATAATTTAACACCACGTGGCCTGCATGCTCGTCTGCTATTCCATTAAAAAAATATTATACAAACTTATTTCATCCCTACTAATATTATAAATTCGAAAGTAACTCTGTCGGCTACGCTTTCCCGCTTAAACTACTGAATCAATTTTAATGAAATTGAAACACATATAGGACCTTGAGAAAGAACATAGGATGGTTTTTATCCTACGGGAACATATAAAACGGGTCCACGCGGGCGAAGCCGCTGGCGGAAGGCTAGTAAAAATAAAATATAGCTTCGGTGAAAGTCACGAGCACAGGCTTGTTTTTAACGTAACAGCATTATTTTATTATTTAAGAACAACCTCAATAAATAAACTAAAACTTCTGTCCTTCTCAGTTGCAAGTATATCAGAGGCAGTCTGAATAAACGTTCCCTTAGAAAGTTGTTTCATACTGAAAATATTAGCAAAGTTGTGAACAAAGCAAGTCTTTATAAAAGCTCCTGACAAATTTTTTATTCACCAACTTCTGCAATTCAACTGTTTTGATACAACTTAAAGTAGATTTATTTAGAGTAGGTTACTTTATTCTAAATTATTTATTGTATTATTCTTTAACTTTTTAAGTAATAAAAGTCTTTTTTGTAGATCATAAAACTTCTTTGGTTCTGGGAAAGTACCATTGTCGCATCGTATGCAATTATTTTCATCAGGGTGATTTATTTATTTTATTTATCGGATAACAGAGATCCATTTTTTTTGTTAGAAAAAAGAGAATGAGAGGATAAGCCCATATCTTAGAGCATCAAAGTTACTGACTCACCCTTCAGTAGAGACGCCATAGCGCCTCGCTTCGATACACAATTTTTGTGCCAAATGTGGTGCGGGGGAAGAACGGACACATGTTAATTTTGTCACACATTCACAAATATTCTTTCATCGCTACAGATGCATACATTTCTAAATATGTCAATTTCAATTAACAACGTCATTTTACCCGTATTTATAAACAATACTATGAGGTCTCATAGTGCTCGCCAATGCATAGGGTCTAAGAATTCATAGAGCTAATTACTTCCTCCAGGAAATCTTATTGCTACTAACGATCACAGAACATATTAAGAAAGGTAGAACGGCAATAATGCGCCGTTCGTATGAAAACTGGTGTCGCCGATCAAGCTCCACCTTTCATCTCCATTACATCTGTACGAATACGAAGCTTACGCACATATTTGCAATTTCAAATCTAGCCAATCTTAGCGCCGCACAATCACGCGATTTCAAATGAACGAATCACACCCAAGCACGCACACAAGCACACATATCACGCATGATCGCATAAGCACGATCGCGTGTTTCTGTAGAGATACGAGCGTTTGCTCAAAATCCTTGGCGCATCTGCTCCGCCTACATTTCCATTCTAACCTCTTTTAATAATATGTTCTGTGCTAACGATGTATTGTCGATAAAATTATATCCGAAATTAAACAACCTCCGCTAATATTGAACATCCATGTTATGAACGTGTAATTACTAATGAACAAGTACAATGAATGTAACAAGGTAATGTTTTTGTGTATAACGGATGTTTCAGCTCTCATTCAGAACGATAGATACCTCCGTTTATTAAAGGCACGTTAATGAAATTTACCTTCTCTAATCATGTCAAACTAAAAGCCTGTAAATTTAAAGAATTGGCTCTCAACTCCTAACCGTTGAGGAGTAACTACAATCATTAGATCAGCAACATGAGATGATGATTATTATACACAAATATAGCGCATGGCCCGGCGGTTAGCGTAGAACGCAAACGATCTATGCAACTAAGCCAAACGGGCGCGGTCGGGTGTGAGATGGGTGACCGCTAGTGGCAAAAAAATTCATGCGCGTTTCCGTGCTTCGGAGGGCACGTTAAGCCGTCGGTCCCGGTTGTTGTCGATAGATAACAGTCGTTAAACCTTGTCGGAGGCCTTATGGGCGGTTTGAAAACATCCGACAGCGGGTTGGCCACTAACCCGCATCTCCACCAACCCGCATTAGACCAGCGTGGTGGAGTAAGCTCCAGGCCTCCCCATTAATGGGGAGAGACCCGTGCCCAGCAGTGGGACGCAAAAAGGGTTGCAGCCATACACAAATATATCTTTTGCTTCAGAAAGTATAAGAAAGGCACGAATCGTCCCTTCTACATTCACGTGTTAACATATTCGTGACTAAAACCTGCCGCAAAATGGACGTGGAAGCAGCTGATGCAATTACTTCGTTTACTGTGCCTGTGGCAAAATATAACTATTTGTACTTTCAAAATAAAAAATCCGAAGAAGCTTAAAGTTAAGGTTAAATCAGAAACCAGACGAAAGTTAAAGTTCCACCGACACCATCTGGACTCGTGGCGGTCCTCCACAGTCCGCTTTGCACGCTCCTCTTTACCACGGACTGGTAAGTTATGGGACAACCTTCCAGCTGAGGCATTCCCAGTAGACTATGACATTGGGTTCTTCAAGAAAGCTGTAAAAAAAGCTTTCCTCCAAAGCCTGCAATACTCGGGTGGCTCCCCTGGGATTGCCCGTGTCCATAGGTGACGGCGATCGCTAACACCACGCACGTACAGGGCCTGTTTTTTGTACGATTTATTTATGAAAAAATATAATGGCCTCGTAGAAAAAGATTCTGATGGTTGATGACTAAAATACATCGTATCCGAAAATAATACGCGAAATGTGGGCATGCCGTGAAATGCAGTGAATGTACTTAGATGTGACATGGTTAGAATAATATGCGAAATGTGGGCGTGCCGTGAAATGCAGTGAATGTACTTAGATGTGACATGGTTAGAATAATACGCGAAATGTGGGCGTGCCGTGAAATGCAGTGAATGTACTTAGATGTGACATGATTAGAGGTATAAAGAAAACAACAACTTTCAGTAACTTACTCATATAATTTTTATATTTGAAAATTCTTGGTACAATGTACAATTTGGGCTTAAATTTAACGGGCTCAAAAATTTAGAATAACATCGCGAAACGTCAGATATATAGAAAACAAATCTATTTTTAATGCCAAGTTTTTTTGGTCACCATATAAACAGACAAAACTATAAACTAAATTATTGCTTTCATCATAACATGTGGTAACTGTAATCTAAAAAAGTAATATCTCATTATAAAACTCAAAATAATCAATCAACTTATAAAAACTGCTTTATTAGTTTTTACAAAGTTCAATATCAATATCAATAATTATAATAAAATCATTTACTTTAAAATACAAGAAGAAACTTGGCATTAAAATCACAACCACAACATGAATCTTTACAAGCATTTAAAGCAATAGGTAATTAAAAGAAATTTAATCAAATCCATGTAATATGATCGAAAACCATATATTTTTGAACGCCATTAAAATTGAAAATGTTGCCGATCAAACATTACCGAATTCTCATATCTCAAAATTCAACAAAACGGAATAAAATCGGTAAATACCAGCGAAAATATTCTGATTAAAAAGCGTAATGACGTACCATTTCACCGATTTCCTCGTTTTGATTAATAAAAGTACACAACATAACCAATGTAAATTAAACTTTAAGAACTTGTAGCAAGATTCATATTCCGTTGTTACAAAATTTGCAGTTTTGCCGTTTCAGTTATGATCGCACCCATTAGTACAGTCGCGGACAGAAGAAAATTTATCTTTATTAAATAATTGATTCTGGCAGTTATTACCGATATGGTAGGGTTACCTTTCATGTACTGTACTCAATAAATCAGATCTTCAATCCAATAATATTACGAAATTGCATACACATTGTATAAATATTTTTACGCTATTCGATAGAACAATAGTTGGTTTAAGTTAAGCTTTAAGTACTTTGATGAAATTACTTAGATGTAGCTTAAATTTAAGTGAGACAAGATTTCCATTGTCAATTTGTTTTTAATCGGACAGTGAAACCGTAGCCTTAAAATAGTAATGCCTTATGCTTTGGAACCATTTTTTTATATTTACAAAGTGGTTTCTAAGAATTGACAACAAATGCACTGATTTCGTATGTTTCAAAGTTCTTTGTCACTACAGAGTTTATATGAACCATAACCACACATACTTTTAGAAACTAATATAATCAAGAGATTATCATGTTTATAGCACAGTTATCAATCATATCACCAGCCAATATGATGCAGTTCATCGCAAAGTTTTGGGACTTATGAATAACAATAATTGTGAGTAGCTTAGTATTGTTAGTTATTATATGATATTATAATAAATAAAATAATTTAGATATTGGAACTTTTCAAACGCATAATATTTTATATTATTAAGGGAAATGAATAAAGCTGGTGATAGGTAACGAATTACAATGACCGACTATTTTTTACGCTTAATGCACGGTCATGGTATGAAACGATGTATTGAGCAAAGACCTTTTTTTTCTTTTAAATATAGACTAATTCGAGTACCAATATGATGCTGATATTGCTGTAACATTTATCTAACTAAATGGTCAAAAATTAATAACTATTTTACTAAGACCTATTCCATGAACAGGATTTAACAAATGCATTTTGCTGTAGTTAATACTATTTACATAGTTACTTTTAAGCGACATCATATTGCTTTTTTATATAATTTGATTAATTTATATATCAGTATACGTATTTCATATAATTATAATATATATTTAGATTACATTTTTCAATTTACACAATAATCTATCGTGTGATTTACTACAATATAGGAGTCGAATTTTTGATCAATTTTTATCCTTTCTATTTTGTGTCTAATTTAATATGAGCAAGAAAAGCGATTTCGCAAAGCAGCGCTTAGACCAAAAACTCGACCCAACATGAAATTTAAATTTATGACAATATTTTTCTAAATTGACAATATTTAAACATAACACTTTTGCACACGACTGTATTTTAAATACTCCGCGTATTTGCTCATTTGGCAGATTTTACTACTAAAGGCTTGCATGTACTAACCATGTCGTTGTGTTATCGATGAAGAATGTCGCGTCATTAAACCACTGAAGATTTTTTTTCGATAATCGAAAAATATGTTTTCTATTAACGTTTTCTTAATTTTACAAATTATTTCGATCGAGTAACAAAATCTCTTGGAACTAACTAAAATAATAATCTACATCTCACTTAAAGGGTAAAACGGTAGGTACCCGTTTACTAATACTCCGCTGTCCGTCCGTCTGTCTGTCCGTCTGTCCATCTGTCATCAGGCTCATGAACCGTGATAAATAGAGAGTTGAAATTTTCACAGATGATTTATGTCTGTTATCGCTATTACATCAAATAATATAAGTATTTAAGGGGGGTGCCTTACATCAAGCGTGATTTTTGTGCAGTTTTCTGTATATGTAAATAAAGGTATTGAATGCTTCGTGCGTGAGTCATACTCGCACTTTTTATTTTATAATTGTGTGGCTGGATCTTCTTGTTTAGAACCTCTTTCACCACCTTCAAGTAAAGTGACAAGTACGCTAATTGTCGGTTAGTCACCCGTAACTTTAATTTCAATTTCACGATCTTCGAGTAGCACTAATCGTGTGAGAAACTGACCCGTACTCGTAGCTTTTACTTGTCAATTAACTTTACTTGGGATGTTCTTAACTAATCAACACTTTACTTGGAGATGGTGAATGAGGCCCTTAGTCTTCTTGCAATAACACAAAACACGGTTATAGTACAAGGCCCATTACCTAAATGTTTTGTGCAGAACTTTGAATCTTATTCCAATGTAATAAGGTCTAAGCGTAGCAATAATGGTGCGCTTATATTCATGTATTTACATTATTATTAATGTTCTTATTATAGTACAAAACATTGGTTTTTCTAAATATTTTTTCCTACTTACAAATTAAAAGCCAATTGAGGCTAGATTTGATTCAATTTTCATTATTTGTTGTAATCGTCGTTGACAATTTCTCATTCTACAGTTTTTCTATGGTTTAAATCGGCCGTGGAATGGGTTATATTTAAAGAAAAAACAACTTATTAAACTAAAGTAATGATTTTGTTTTTTGACTGAAAATGAGAAATTACACGACGTTACATTTTTTTAGTTTTCTTCGTGTTTTCACATTACCTATGACCAAGATGAAAGGTCTCAATAATTATAAATATTCAATTAAAAGTGCCTTCCACGACTAGAGCTATTTTGTGCTCACATCAAAAATATTATATATGTATATAATTTTTACTTATAAGCTTCCATCCTTTACTTAAAGGTTCATACATCAGTTTTATCACTTACGACTCTCAAGCTAGCTTTAATACACATAGATTAAGTACAGTCACAGACAAAATTCATTCATGACTCACGAATTAATTTTACAGGTACATTTTGAACAATTGAAAAACTCAAAGAAATAAAATGGAACAATTTTTTATTATAAAATAGTTAGCTAGAAAACAAATTAAAAAAAATTGAAAATGTACACCATATTATACAGAATCGTAAGCGATCACCGCATTTCTCGGTTAGCTGTGAAGCGAGCAGCGAAACAGTATTACAGAAAATCATGACAAAATATTCGATTTTGGAATCATTACATATACCTATACTTAAGGATACGCTCGATTGGTTCAACTAAAACTTATTTTAGGTATTTTATATAATTTGATAGTATTTTTTTAACATTGTTTAATGTTTTACTGGGTCTCGGAGATTAAAGGAAGGAACAAAGTTTACCAAATACAATAATATAATATAATTATATAAAAGTTAGACATTCCTGCTTGCTATGATTCTTGCGCTTAGCAACACAGCCACCGCATTTGGTTTCTATCGCGTAAAGGTTATAAATAACACTTCACAAAAAGTTTTTTCACTTCTACCCACTATCGAACAATTCCTGCGTATAAATAGCTCAGTCGTCGCAAGTTTTGCAACATTGTTCCTTGTAGCGTCGAAGCGCGCACATATTCATCGCGCGCACGTTCTCACAGTATCGCGACGAATCTTTGCATACGCCATCTGTTGGGAATGGAAATATTTATACACAAATAAAAAGCGACCATAGTATGCAAGTAATCTACGCAGCTAAATGAATAGGACGTGGTCAGATTTTAAATAAGTGACCGCTAGTGGCAAATTTGCACGTTTCTATGGTTAGTGAAAATGGGTGTTAATATCATTATTTTTGGATATGATAAAAATATAACGGTTCGACCAGGAAAGTACCATCGCTGCACCCACTTCTGTCATGAAGCAATTCTGCTGTGATTCAGAGGGAATGCACAGTTGCCGACCAGACTTTCACGAGGCAACCGTCATCCTTCGGAGTAGTAGCGCCACAGGCAAGACTTGCTACGAATAAATGATTCGTTATCTGTTTGTACTTTCCTTTTATTTAATTAACTTTTTTTATCAAAACATTAAGTAAGATTTTTATTAATATAAAACAGAAACAAAATTATTTACATTGTAGATATAAAGAAAACTATATACAGCTTGATTCCATACTTAAATTAAATTATAAATATAACACATTAAAAATATATATAAAACTAAGTAATATAAAATACTTCATCTAGATTACTTCCATGTGGAAGAGTACCCAGAACACTGGTAACGTTACCTCGTTAAGTGGCCAAGCTTATTCTTGGCCGAGGTAAGTACCAGCTCTCTGGTCACCCGTAACCTGGACTAACCTGACTAACTAACCAATAGGCAGAAATATGTAGTATTATAATTTTACATTAAATTTTTTAATTTAAATTTTAGTCTATATTGTTTCTACTTAATATAATAGGTAACAAATATGTTACCTAAACACACGAATTATTTTCTTTTGTAATTAAATTAAATCACACTTTATTTAGTTGCTACTTTCATTTTAAATTAAAAATTTAAATTTTAGTCTTTCTTGTTTCTACTTAATATAATAGGTAACATATATTTTTAAACACATGATTTATTTCTTGTGCAATTAAATTGAATTGACACTCGATACACTTTATTTACAGAGTTGCTATTTTGAATTCCAATCAGCAACACAACGCGAAGTTAAACGAATTGTTTTAAACTAATTATTCACTTCGGACATTATTAATGAGACCGTGTTAAATGCTCGTTGACCCGCGCAAAGACAATATTGGCGGCTCCATTTACCACTCACTATTAATAATATTTTACTGACCTACATATCAAATTGAAAGAAAGTTTTTAGAAAAAGACATGAGGATACCAATAATTCTCACTCATCTCAAGCAAAAGACTTCGAATTCATCTTGTGACAAAAACGTTAGGAAAGATCATAGACTTAGGATATACTACCGGGAAAGATGTTATCAACTTCGTCTGACGTACGTAATCGGTACCAGAACATTATGGCATAGTCTGTAGAAAGAAAGTTAGCTGAAAATGGACAACTTTAATTACATATTTTTCAAAGAGACCTTTTTGTGTAATAATCCCAATAACTTTAATAATAAAGTGTCAAGTTGCCTTACAAAGAACACTATGAATGTAGTATGGTAGATACTACATTCATAGTAAAATTGTAACACACACAAATGTATATACATATATATATTTACTTTAAGTATGGATTTCCAAAATAAACTGCAGGATTTGTCTGTAGGATTTGACGATTGATCGTAAATTATTTATAATGTTGCTATTTTCATTTCAGTCTGAAATTCAATGGGATAAATCCATCGTATTTACTTAATAAAACTCGTTGGCCAGTACTTAATGAGAACGCTGAGCTACGCAAACACAATATTGGAAAATGCACAATATTAGTAATTTATCATGTTATTCGAATTTTACTTGGTTTTGCTGCCATATTTATTGGGGCCAAAATGATTTATATGATTTAAACTTCATAAATGTAATAATTTTTTTTCATTAGTATCTGTTACGTTTGCTTTCACTCTTCTTTCTCTCGTTACAGCTGCTTTATTTTTTTTTCCCTTTTGTCACCGCCTTCATCGATCTCCCACTACCTTAAGGTTGACTGGTAGAGAATGCTTTGAGCATTAAGTCCGCCTTCTGTCCAATACTTTTGTATGGCGTAAAGTTTAGAAGAGGGTAGATAATATAGGAGGATGCATATAATTCAACAAAGGCTTTGAAATATACTTTATTATTATTTGATACGATGGGCAAGGGTGCAACCCTAATGTCACGGTAATCAGTAAGTGATTACTGATAGCCTGACCACAGATATAGAGCCTAACCTTTTTTGCTTCGATGCGTATATTGCTTGCGATCTACGGCAGCCAAAGGCCTTGCGAAACAGGTCTCTAAAATCCTATCATTTCACCTCACCTTTCATCGTGCAGGGCGCTACATAGCAATCCCTAGTGACATTGGGCCTCTTCATGCCCTCACAGGCGGCTGAGATCCGTTCCCTCCGGAGCCTCTTGCCAGGGATGACAGGACGCCACACGCATCTAAGGATGCGGTGCTGACGACCTTGGCTGCCGCAGGGGCCGATGCACTATTTCAAAAATAACATACAGTAAAAAGTAAATATATATGTAGTAAAAATGCAGTTTGCAATAACAGAAACAGTTCAAACAGAATTCAGTATAACAACTTGTTTAGCGCGGCCTCTGGAAGTATTATATTGGCGAAATCGATGGTGCCAATATAAGAATATTGAATTTAATAGATAATACGAATGAACGATATGAATAAATCCGATGTCTTGGAGTATGTGAATGCGAAGACAAAGTTACACAGGTGGGCTGAGAAGCTGGAATCGCACAACCCGGTGAACTTGAGTTCGTTTGTGGTGCACCTCGCGACCAATATGAATTGTGGAGCACTCCTTTCATAATATCTCAGGCTTATATTTTAAGAGGACTTTAGGAATAATGTGACGTTTGTTTTGACGTTTATTCTGAAACCTACCTTACTCCACGGCCCAACAGACCAGACTGGCTTGCACGGCTGCTCCCTTCTTGACTTCTCAGGCTGTATGCTGAATGCGCAGGAAGATTCTGGAAGGATTGTGCCGTTGTTGGACACGCAGTCCACATGACGACGGGAGATTGCTGTTGAACATATGACGATTAGTACAGAAGGTTAAGTCAACGAAAGTGACTATATGCAGAACATTATGTTAGGAGGACCTATGGGGAAGAATGGTTTTCGAATGACGGCCTCGTCTCAGCAAAAGGAGTACAGTCTTTGGGACTAACTAGGACCTACTTACTAGGTAGACTAGCAAAATTAAGGAAACAGGGGGGAGATGGATTCAGAATGACAAATATTGGTAGAGATCTAACATCCAGCAGTAGTTTTTCAAAAGCTGGTGGTCGAATATTATGTTGATGAAGATGCACTATCGAATCTTTTCCAGTGACACTCCGGAGGTTGGTAATAGTTTTAGGTCTGTCTGGTAGCCGGGATTATTTAAAAACATTACACTTCGGTTTATTCCATTCCATTAATTATACACCCATTAATCTAGTCTACACATACTACACGCGTAAAAAGTTAAGCGAAGTAACTTTCTCAATTTTGTGGGAAATGCCTGAAGTATATAACAAGAACTGTCAACCACCATGCTGTTGTCTATTTGTGGCGGACTATTGCCCAAATTAATCTCTTATAAGGGTTAGAAAAATGTAACAGGTATTTTTGGTATCTTACCAGCACCGCTAGCGAGACACCTAGGCTGAGACCAGGGTGATGTCCGCCACTCCGCACAACTTTCGCCGGAACATTCGCGCAGCACCTCCGGCGGTGTCGCGCCTCTAGAGAGACACTCGGTGGTCTCCACTGTCGTTGTTTGATTGTCTTTCTTGTGCTACAAAAAAAAAAAAACAGACATACTTTTGAGACATTTCATACAGAGAATACATATGAAATTAGCGGCACTAAATTTTACGTTTTTAAGTTAAAGCGAAGCTTAATGGAACGCTTATGGGAAGCGCCCATTCTTTATTATACCGACCCAAAGTATATCTTCTAGGTTAATGCATTTAATAGTCCTTGTTAAAAGAATATTAAAATGTGCCTTTCTTATTTTTTTAAATCATAAAAAAATTGATCAAATAGTTTCAACATTAGAAACTCTGCATTGTGGTTTACTATTTGCTAAAATCATAGTGTATGTGTATCATTCGTACTCGACAATGCATAACGTGATAACGTCCAATTTTTTGTATTTAAATAATTTTTAAAAGCCTCCAGCCCTTGTTATAAAAATATTCAATTGATATAAAGGCTCTAAATAGTAGAAATTAATCGATAATAAAATTTCGTTGCATAATATGACATCGTAATATTGCTCCAGATTCAAATGAAAAATTGCAAAATGCTAAAAGTGGCAAATCTCACGGAATTAAAGAAATCTGTCAAAGGAACAGTAGAAATGCGAGTCATTCTGATGAATAGTAGGTTTGAAGGAAGGAGCTAATTTGACTTTGTCACTATGATTTATATCCAATTTGTTGTAGAGCCCCGTCGTCGTCGCAGTCGTCATGAATCTTCTTTGGATGAGTTGTGTAAAATACAGAAAATTTGATTTTAGCCTCATTCGGAATGGACTAGAATTACCTAATTTTACTGTATAATGAATTCTAGGTGTCAATAAATTATTCAGGATCCTTTAATTTTAAACAATAAGCTTTACATTTCATTATTTTTAAAGAAAAGTTAATTTTAACTGTAAAATAGGAAATAAGATATAGTTCTTCCGAAAAGGACCAAATATAAAACAGTCACGCCATCAATTTCATGTTTATTTTAATTTTGAATAGATACTAGAAACATCCACGAAATTGAAATACGCTCGGACAATCATCTATGTTTTGAAATTCGGAAAAATTTAAGGTTGACATCGTAAATTATCATGATGATTTATAGAGAAGATGTTAATTATAATCATTAAAACTTTCACTTACTTGACATGCAGCACCTCTAATTTGATGTCCTATCTGACCACAAGGAGCGCTGCAAGGTGACCATTCAGTGGTCATCCAACTGTATTCCTTGGCGTCAGCTGCGATTATTCTACAGAAAAATTAAATAATAGTCAGTCTTGATATCTGTAAAAATAAATACCTAGTACGACTTTTTTTCATATTTTTTTAACATTTACTTACTTTTTTTCTGCAGAATCAGTAGTTGACTCCACCATTTCACTCATATCTTCCTTTAAAGGTTCAATTCTTGCTTCATCTATAGTATTTCTATTATAATCTTCATTAACGATTATAATGTCTGAATCATCATCCTCTGGAAATACTATCTGTTTATCTTGAAGATTTACTACACGAGTCTTTGTTGGAGTTCCATAATTTTGGTACATGATTATGGAATCGACCATCCGTTGACCTCTCGAGTTCCCAATGGTCTGAAAATTCCAAAACATCTGGACATATCAATTATAACTGATCTTTATTGTTACAAAAAAGAAGAATAATATTTAAAAAAAAGTAAATCTATAAAATGTTAAATAAACCAAAAGTTTAGATTCTGATATAAAACATGGGATGCATAAAATCAAATCACAAAACATTATAAAACCATATATATATTCACTCAAGTTGACATAGAAGATTTAGAAACTTATTCCACAGTAAAGTAACCAAAATTAAGAACCAATAAAAATAAAACCAAATAAAAGAAAATTTCCAAATGAAGTGACCAATGACAATAACCCAAAAATAACTACAAAACCAAATACAACATGCGAATGTTAAATTGTCGTCCACGATTGATAAAATTAGTGAACAGAGTGAAGTTAGAAGGTGATGTATCCGATGAGAAATTTGTTTCTTTTATTTGATTTTAAATGAATTTATACAATTATGAAGATATTATCCATAAAAATCTGAATGATTGAATAACCATTAAGAGAAAGAGTATAAGTTTTATTATTCTTTCAAATGTTATAACAACTTAGTATAAGTCTAATATTAACATAGTCACTATTAGCCTTAGCTATACAAATAATTCATCTTGTCTCTTTGATTACTGTGAAAAAGACAGCCAGCAATACAGTAAAATATAAAAATAATTGTAAGATACAACAAGACAACAAGGTGATGAAATTTGGCCTTATGGATGATACAATATCAATGAGCCAAATATCCAGAGATTGCATCGTGGACGACCAGAAGCAGACCCAGACATGCTCTATTCTGGTAACTCCTCACCTGAAGCTGCATAATAACGTAATGAAGGCACGGCAAGAGTCTGGAGGCACTGCTGCGTTTTGGCGGAAGCATCTGAGACGATATAGCACTCTTCTCCTTAGATCCCAAGCAGCAAAAAATTCAAAGATTTGTTATGTTCTATCCGACCAAGCTAAGTAGACGAGTTCAATGAGTTCTATGTCAAAAATGTATGTAGGTACCAACGACATAAAAAAATCCTTTTTTGTCAGTTCTATATAATAAAAACTAAATGGCGGGTCCACATTATTGCCGTGAATTCACGGCGTGAATACACGCCGTAAATGCATAACGCAAATCACTCCAGGAAGGCGTGCGTGAAGCCCGAGAAAGCCATCCCCACTTACTTCGTACGTACTTGTACGTTCATGCCAATTTTTCGGGTTGGCCATAACATTGAGATTTACAATAAAA
The DNA here is from genome assembly GCA_911387765.1 of Pyrgus malvae. Classification (NCBI taxonomy): domain Eukaryota; kingdom Metazoa; phylum Arthropoda; class Insecta; order Lepidoptera; family Hesperiidae; genus Pyrgus; species Pyrgus malvae. The sequence continues at coordinate 2,365,754 of OU426969.1, read as the reverse complement.
CAACGGGTATAAACAATTCTAAAAGAAAAAAAAAAACAATAGAGAAATTTAATAGCGTGGTTCTCCCATTCGTCTACTTAGTTTGGCCTATTTGCATAACATTATAGTTTCATTACGTAAACTTGATATCTATATTTAATTCAGGCAATCATGTAACTTAAAATTGGCTAGATAAGTCGTCATCATCTTAAAATTGCTGGATGTAAAGCGGTTATTGTAAGAATGTGGTTTCTTATTGGGTTTAATTAGTGCAAATATTGAAATGTTTGAGTGAAATAAATCAGTGTATTTACATCTTCTGTAACAAAAAAACTTCTTCTGTAACAACAAAACTAACCAATCACTCATGTTATCTCTTAAACTGCTAAAGCTAGAATTAAAATGGTTCATTCAAAAAAGAGTTCTTCAATTAAATAAATGATTAAAACTACACTTTAGCAAATTCCAAAAATAGAAGAAAGAAGAATATATATAAAATAATAGTCATATATTGCGGCTATCGTATGTCGTAACGTCCAGTATACATCGTTTATGGGTCGCATGTGAGTCTAAGAGCATCATAATCGTTATATCCGTCCTCCAAGATTCATGACTTACCGTCATAAACTATACCTAACCATCGCTTTACAATAACTAGCTCTGCAGCTGGTATGAAACATAAAGAATCATTAAAGTTAAGCACGTCAGTTACGGTCGAAATTTGGATGGGTATTTGCAGAATATTAAATACTCAGTAAATCCCATGCACAAGAAAAAAAAAATTGTTAACCCATGTAATCAAATGATACACATGATATACTATATACATATTATAACGTATTTAATATTAATTATACTTCGCATCTCATCCTCATGATCACTTTAATTACTTGTAGTCGTGCTTATCTGGACTACTACGCTGCACAAAGCTTAAAAATAAAAAGGAAAAAACCTCTTCACTCCAATGTCATCTGTCCACATAAACGTCATATTACTGAATATGTTTGTTAATGAATTACGAGAGATAATTAAGGCCACATGGAGCGCGGCGAAGGTTTTTAAAAAATATCTCACCCACTATCCCTTAGTAAAAAGCCAGGCCATGGAGGTTGCAAATGCAATGCAGTGGAAGACAGTTTCTTTCTAGTTTTTTTTTTCCTGGTTCCGAAACTAGCCTACTAAAAGGCTTATAACCTTAAAAAAAATACCATTTAATTCCTACTAACCACTTTATGTTGTTAAAGGATATCATGACAGATTTAAAATTATTAAGCCCTGGTGACGACCTGTGTGGCGCAATGATTGCCATGCCGGACTGTCGATCAAAAAAAAAAAAAATTGGTTATTATTTGGGCAAAATAGATTTAAAGAATGCATATTTTTAAATTTCTGTATCTAGCAAAAACAGAAAAATACTTTCGTTTCCTCTTGTAAATAATATTTTATATTTATATGCATTAATCTGTTTACCTTTTGGGTTAAACACAGCCCCATTATATAGATTTTTTGTGTCTAGGGGCTACCTTAAATCCAAGTCAAGATAACAAGTGTTTACTGAATGTGATATTCATTATGAATTTTATTAAAAGTTTGTCACAGGCATCGCAACAATGTCAGCAATTCCTTATAGCCTTCTCTACACAAATATGTTTGAAAGGTTTGAAATCAAAATAAGATAAAAATATTGGTATTATTGAAAGCCGTACGGAATAAACTTTGTGTTTATTTGTATTTACCACCATACTGAATTGTGGAAGAAAAGTTTTTTAAAAACAAACAATTCCATTCAAACGTTTTATTTTGCTGTAGAAATTTAGTCGGATGCCTAAAATTTATATCAGGATGAGGTTTTCTTTTTGAACAACCCAACTTTAATTAGGTAATTTATTAACTCTAGGTAGAGTTATTGGCCGCATCGCATGATTGCGTGATTTTAATCTTAGTCAGAATTTATTGATATAACTATTATAATCGCATTATGGCAACTAAATGGGCGGTACTAGAATTCTACATTTACATATTATTATGTAATTTAGTTTTAACTTATGGCAGGGTTTGAAACTAAAAATATATGGATTTATGCATTGTACATTCCATCGTAAGAAAACAAACGCAAAAGTCTAGATGTTCTTGTTCTGAAGTTAATTTAAAAGAAATATTACTATACTACTAGACTATATTATACAATAAGTTTGGAGGAAGATATATTTGTCACCAAATCTAACTCAAAATATACATTTTATGTATCATGACATACGGACCCAGAAGCTAAATTTATATAGATGCATTTACTATTCGTTGGTCCAAGCATTACTTTAATGCTTTTTCCTCATTCGCACTTATTTTAAACTAACAGATTCAAATAAGTTTGATGATGTGATAATGCACGAGAAATAATGGTTGTAACAGATTGACCACCTCGGCCATTGTACCTTTGGTTGTTTACATGATTAACTGAAAATAAAACCAAATACTAATTAATTACTTTCACTTTTCAGCAGTTTTATGTGAAAATCGCTAAGTCGACTAGAATCGTAGAGCATGCTTAAATGTAATGTAAGCCTCGATTTCAGGAAAAACTGATACAATATATTTTTATAACACTTTGGAATAAGTTTTATGGGAAGAAGGACGTCGACCCTTTAAATGGATCGGTTACTATAGTTATTATTGTTATTTCTTTTTTGACATTACATTGTAATTATGAAAGTGATCTACGCCATAGGTCTCTTAAAAGATGTAGATCTGCCCTTTTTTGCAATTAATATCAGGGCAATGATGACAGATTCAAACGTTTTTTCAAAGCATAGTTGATGCCACGTGCTCCTAAATAATGATTTGGAATCGAACGAACGAATGGAAAACCAATATTATTTTAAATTACCTTACTTCTGAGTTTCCAAATGAAGGCCTTAGTCTTCAGTCACTTACAAAAAAAAAATCATCAATCGCTGTATGTACTGGCTACTAAATTTAAACAATAGCTTTAATAGAAGTATCAAATGTTGTTTAATTATATAACGAGATCATTATTTAAGTCGGATAGATATGAATATCAAAACATTCGTTTCATTAATATTCTTACCAAACTATTATACATATGATAACAATCTAATGATTTGTTCAGCATTGTTCTTCAATAACATTCAAGTTACTGAACTTTCCAGGCGAAATAACGATACTTCTTATTTTTAAGAAGCCTTACCACGCCGCTTTACCCATCACTATCAGCAGATGGATAAGGGATTTTTTGAAGCTTGCGGCGTTTATATTTCTATGTTTAGTTCCTGTAGTAGTACGCGCCATGCGTGTGTATCATGAATAATTTTTTTTCAGTGCATAAATATTGCTATTATATAAGTATAAGAAAAGTAGTGAACCAGTTTTTTGACCACAAAATTTGACCGCTTTTGGAAGTTTTTATAACAGACCCATAAAAACTAATTTATTCTATTTTCTCTTTACCTATTTTTGACAATTACTAAATGTCTAATTTAGACATTAACCTATGTCTTTATTTATACTATTAACAAAAATAAGGCTTTTATATTTAATTAACATATTTTACATATGTTACTTTGTGTTATTCAGCAATTTTATAGTTTCTTTTAACATCCTACAAGTAATTAAAGTGATCATGAGGATGAGATGCGAAGTATAATGATAAGATCAGACGAGGTTACCTGTAACTGATGTCCGATCTTCATTATACGAGCATCTCATCCGAAGTGATCACTCCCTCAACCACCCATGATTCAATGCTAATATTATCATTATTTTTTCATCACCCTGTATAAAATTGCTGATGTCTTTAAACTAATGACGTTTATGTGGACAGATGACATTGGAGTGAAGAGGTTTTTTACTTTTTATTTTTAAGCTTTGTGCAGCGTAGTAGTCCAGATAAGCACGACTACAAGTAATTAAAGTGATCATGAGGATGAGATGCTCGTATAATGAAGATCGGACATCAGTTACAGGTAACCTCGTCTGATCTTATCATTCTTATTGATGTTTAGATGGTAGTCGTGGTCGTATGCCACATATTCTGGTAAAACAGTATGTTTATATGTAGTAATCGAAATATACCATTAACGTTTAAAGTTGGGTTAAATCTTATTGAAATTTTATGCCATAATGAAGTAACTTAACAAAATATATTTACTTCAGTCCAAAAATATCGCGAAAGATAAAATGACGAAGCGTAAATGACATTACGGAAAAGAATACGAAGAATATTCTTTGAAATTGAACAGTAAAGCAACGTTCTCGGTAAAATCTCTAGAGGCCACAACTGACCCGACCTGACCCAAGATCTGATAGCCTGATTCTTTCGAATAGAATTGCTACAATTGCTTTCTACGAGTATAATATAGCTGCTACTTATGCTTGCTTAATATTAATATGTTCTTCTTCTCTTCTCTATATCTATAAAATTTTCTAGTCATACTGTTAGTTGCTATGCTCTTCCGACAGAAGTACAAACAAAAATAAAAAACTAATGTAAAAGACAATATTACTCTGTTGATTGCAATCAAAATAACTTATTTTAATTAAACCATTATGCAGCAATCGTCGAGGAAATCGAATTTTAAAATACTTTTTTTTTCAATTTGATATTGAAAAGTTACGCAATATTCACGCCCAAATCCACTATCGAGCCTGCCTGACCCAAGATCTGATTGACTGGTTCAAAATAATCGGCCGTCACTTTCTTAGGGATTGTCGATAATGAAATCAATGTTCTTAGACAATAGGACGATTTGATATCTTGTGTTCGGTTATTAGAAGGAGGCACTTTTAAACAAGCAGGGTTGGGTTTTAGTGGTAGAAAATTTTAGTGGTTGCTCTCCCCTTCCTGTAATTTCAACTGAATTATGTTTTTTTTAAATACATAATTTTCCAATAACACGAGTACTGTCTAAGTTTGATCATAGTTGCGCAGTTCCTTCGGAAGTTGATAAGATTCTGGTTCAATTCAGAAGTTCAGGAATTGCTACTTGATAGGAATATGTGCGACACCTATTCGGTCGCATATTGCAAGATAAAAGAAAAACAAATAAAATAACCTTAACAGATGCCGAAAGACCCTACAATCCATACTTAATATTATAAATTCGAAAGTCTGTCTGTCTGTCTGCTACTCTTTCACGCTTAAACCACTGAACCGATTTTGATGAAATTTGGCATAAACATAGAAAGGACGTTGAGAAAGAACATAGGCTACTTTTTGCCGCGTGAAAATATCTCATTCCCTCGGGAATAAATGGAATGAATGAAATGCGCCGTGTACTGTTATAAATACACTACATGTTATTACTTACTTCATTTACGTCCATTATCATATTTTATAACTTATATTCTATTGTTTTATTCTTATACTTTACTTTTCCTATAGTATTTCTTTACAAAATTATTTAATTTCCGTGTTTGTTTATTTATATTTTCACGCAGCTATCAAAATTGTCACGTCTGACTTTTTTGTTACTTATTTTTTTAATTCATTTTAAGGCATTGTATAAAAATCCTTTTAGCCATTCAGTATTAAATGAAAAGAAAATTTTTATGTTTCTTATTTCATTTCATAGATTAATAAAGTTATAGTATTGTCTTTGGCTTAGTCATGTTTTTTATAGTATAATTATTATAAATTATTATTTTTAAATAATAAATGAATATAATGTTCTTCGAATCTTTATATATATATTATACCTATAAATGAATTGCTGTTCGTTAGTCTCGCTAAAACTCAAGAACGTCTGAACCGATATGGCTAATTTTGGTCTTGAAATAAACGTTTAAACGTTTCACACTCATAGCCCCACAGTAGGGTGTATATACTCTGTGTCGTCGGTACCATGGACACATACAAAGACAGATACACAAACACCCAGACCGAGAACAGAAATTTAAACTCATCATTCAAATTTCTGTTTCGCCGGGAATCGAACCCGGGACCCTTCAATTAGCAGTCCGGCATGGTAACCATTGGACCACACGGGTCGTCAAATCAAATATTAGTAGAAGTCCATTGGATCTTCGCGCCATCGTCCAAAAGTTTGACATAGTCTGAATAACAGTTCATCTGTCACTGTTCGTTTTTAATTTTTTATTTGACAGTAACATAAAAACCCCTTGAGATGATAAAGAAACTAATCCTCTTACAAAACTTTTAAGGCAGGACAACGTCTGCGGGATCCACTAGTAGAAGAATAATTAATGAAAATGAGCTCCAAATAACGGTATCATAACTGCAATACAATTTTATCAAACCATTGTTTTGGGTTTTTACGTTATTTCGTTTTTAAATTTTTATCACTGTATAACAGCTTTAAGTATAGGTGATACCCCGGTAGAAAAAACACACTGAACTGTCAAACAATGTTCTCGGCTAAATCCCTAGAGTCAACTATTGAGCCGTTCTGACCCAAGATCTGATTGCCTGGTTCAGAATAATCGGCCTTCGCTCTCTGGGGATTGTCGTTAATGAAAGCAATGTTCGTGGACAATAGGACCATTTGACATCTTGTGTTCGGTTATTAGAGGGTCCGTTTTGATATTATGTGGAGTAATGACGTTTTTGTACGACATTTTATAATAAATGTTCTGTCACGAAGTCCGTTCGACTATGATTGTTGTGGGGCCTGCACATATTTTTTATTTGAATGGAGTAGCAGACGAGCATGCAGGTCACATGGTGTTAAGTGGTCGCTGCAGCCCATGGATATCTACATATTACATAGTGAAATAGAATATCTATTCTTGCTATAATTTTGGGTTTTATGGAGAATGTTTTAATCATCTAGCTGGGGTTTCATCATTACAATCAAAATAATTAACTGGATTGTCTTATTAGTTGTGTTAGTATGGTGCAGATTGATTGAGTGCATATTATGCTTTTGACTTTCAAGGAAGAACCCTAAAATTTGATTTTTTAGTAATAATAATTGCTTTTTTGTCCTTACCTTTTTAATGGGGGGGGGGGGGGAATCAAAAGGAACCCGACACTTTGGGAGAGGATACCGGGTTGTGTGGGATTTCACCGCACTAAAACCCCCTCGGTGGCCTGTCTCTGCGCTTGGGGAAGACTCCGGGTTCTCCAGTGGAACCCACCAGTGTGATTGACCTGATTTTTGCATGTGGGTAGTTTTTGGGCTAGAGAGTCAAGTTGTCTACATTTTACCGAGCGAAGCTATAAGATATAAGGTACTAGTGGATCCCGCAGACGTTGTCCTGCCTTAAAAGTTTTGTAAGAGGATTAGTTTCTTTATCATCTCAAGGGGTTTTTATGTTACTGTCAAATAAAAAATTAAAAACGAACAGTGACAGATGAACTGTTATTCAGACTATGTCAAACTTTTGGACGATGGCGCGAAGAACCAATGGACTTCTACTAATATTTGATTTGACGACCCGTGTGGCCCAATGGTTACCATGCCGGACTGCTAATTGAAGGGTCCCGGGTTCGATTCCCGGCGAAACAGAAATTTGAATGATGAGTTTAAATTTCTGTTCTCGGTCTGGGTGTTTGTGTATCTGTCTTTGTATGTGTCCATGGTACCGACGACACAGAGTATATACACCCTACTGTGGGGCTATGAGTGTGAAACGTTTAAACGTTTATTTCAAGACCAAAATTAGCCATATCGGTTCAGACTTTCTTGAGTTTTAGCGAGACTAACGAACAGCAATTCATTTATAGGTATAATATCTAATACCTTTAAACGAGCAATTCTTGTATGTATCTAAATATATTTTTTGAATCTCGGAAACGGCTCCAAATATTTTGATGAAAAATAGTACCCTGGTTTCGGGGGTGATAAATCGATCCACAAAATTTTTATTGTTGGAAATTTTTAACTGTATAAAAATATTTTCAATGATAATCAATTTAAATATAAACTGAAAATTACGACTCTTCCTGACATCTATTGGAGAGTATTAATAATATTGTGGCGTAAACGCTGTCAAACGGGGGAGCCCACGGGGCTCATTGTGGATTTCCTCAAGCGTCATCAGGACCTTGTGTTTTTTATAGGTTGGGTGGTAGGAAGTTTAAAATATTATATTATTTAATATTATTATATTTTATGACGTTTTGCGTTTAACCAGTGGAGAGAGATTTTTATTATTTAAAATTCATGGTTCAACGGTAACGGCGTATTCTAATCTGACTATTTTGACATCCAGAAGTAAGATAAAAAATTATTGTACCTATATAGAAGGTCTTTTATTAATCGTGGCAGTACTCGACAGGAAATGAAATGAAATAAAATGAAATATTTATTTGCATAAAACACGGTACATTTTACGTTAAAAATCTTACAATATTGTTCATGCGTGTCTTACCGACCTAGTCGGTGGGCAAATATTTATTAATAAATAAGATAAAGTCATCGTGTCTTTAGTGATAACAGTATATCCTTAATCTATAGGTTAAATCATTAATTTACTTTTTTTAATTTAAGGATATTAAATGCAATTTCATACCCGAAGGTACATGTCAATTTTTTAAAATAATAACAATAATAATTTAATAACAATAATATTAGATAATAATAGTAATGATAATATTTGCATAATTGAATAATTGAATAAAAATTTATAATTTATTAGCCAAGCGTTTGAGGTGTCCAGCATGACAATATTCTATAAATTCCTTTGTGGAATAAAAACAGTTCTTAATCAATAATTTAAAAATAAAACCCTTGAACCGATTTAATGTTAAATTTTTTTAACCGAGATGGCAGCAAATTATAAATCTTGATGCACATCACAGAGCTGTTTCTCGAATAGCATGCCGCATAAGATAATAGTCTATGCAATTGACCCCGATGCCGATTGGAGAATGTATCATCTTTGGTATCAAATCGATTTTGATTATTTTTGACACATATCAGACTTTCGTAGATGTACATTGATGGCAATGGCGGGAGATTTAGTTTTTGAAGTGAAAACTTCTTTAGCGGCGTTGAGCACTTTTTGTGGGATGGGTAAAAACTATGAAACTCGCGCGAGGTCACGTGTGCTGATCGCAAAATTTCGTAAGATAGTAGAGGAGACGAGGAAGATCGACCTTCACCGATCTGATAATTCGATGAGACATATTGTTTACCAAATATAATTTATAAACATATATGCCTATGATAACGAAAAGTGTTCATAGCTATTTTTAGTAATCAATTTTCTTTCATATCATCTTCACTCTTGTAACAACCGAACGAGTGAATATCTTCACCGGCTCTTAGACCAAGACGGAGGGGTGACAGCTGATGACGGCTCATCTGACGGCTGTCTATACTTTTTTTCTTCAATTATGGCATCGCAAACTCTGCATATTGCCAGCGTCAAGTATAATTTTATCTTAAAATTCGTTTATATCAAGTATTTAAAATATGGACATTGAACAAAGTGCATCTATTAATGAAAAAAGTGACGAAGAAATAGTGAAAGAAAATGAGAGAGTACTTTGTAAAAAGACTAGATAGAAATTAATAGGTACTGATAATTCAAGCAATTCGTGCGGAATTATTCCCTAACGATTCCAAGACATCAAAAATGCACAACGTTAATGTTTTCACTTCTGCCGGCACTCCCGGAGTGCAACCCATTGTTTTTTTTTTAAATATTGGCTTACAGGAGTCCATAGGTTCCGCACCTAAAATGGCCCTAACACATTTCTTTTGTATAATAAATGCTCTATTGAAGTCAGTTGAATTCCCCCATAAGAGTAATCCGTATCTTAGGACCGAACACACGTATCCGTGAGTAAGCCATCAATGCTGTTTTTTATTTGCTACTTTTGAAAGATGGTGTAATGCGTATATGAATTTATTTAGTCTTTGGCATACTATTTCTACATGATTTTTCCAATTTAAATTTGAGTCGATTTCAATGCCAAGAAATTTAGCTATTTTATTTTAGGATGCAAGGTGTACCCCATATCTTAATCTGACGCGCTCGAGTAAATCCGAAAAGCCCCTCTTGGGCTCCGCTACTACCATCCGCCAATCCGACGTTCAAAGAAATGACAACGTCGATTTGAAAGACCTCTATGAAAATTTCGTTCATTGAATTAAAGCTTCCGTGGTCGAATGGTTGCGTGAGCTGACTGCGGAATTAGAGACCCGGGTTCAAATCTCGATCGAAACCATATTGTGTCTATTTTTTATTTTTATGAAAATAACTTTTTTTATTAGGAGCTATTTCAGATGGCTTTGTTAAGTAACACGAAGCAAATGATTGTTTCGTTTTAAACTAAACCAAGAAAATATTTTTTTAGAAAATAAACGATTTAATGTTATCTCATTGTATAAAATCTGGTGCAATAAAGTATTTTTGTATTGTATTGTATATATCCGAGCAACGCTCGGGCGTCCAGGTACTATATATAAAGATTCGAAGAACATTATATTCATTTATTATTTAAAAATAATAATTTATAATAATTATACTATAAAAAACATGACTAAGCCAAAGACAATACTATAACTTTATTAATCTATGAAATGAAATAAGAAACATAAAAATTTTCTTTTCATTTAATACTGAATGGCTAAAAGGATTTGTATACAATGCCTTAAAATGAATTAAAAAAATAAGTAACAAAAAAGTCAGACGTGACAATTTTGATAGCTGCGTGAAAATATAAATAAACAAACACGGAAATTAAATAATTTTGTAAAGAAATACTATAGGAAAAGTAAAGTATAAGAATAAAACAATAGAATATAAGTTATAAAATATGATAATGGACGTAAATGAAGTAAGTAATAACATGTAGTGTATTTATAACAGTACACGGCGCATTTCATTCATTCCATTTATTCCCGAGGGAATGAGATATTTTCACGCGGCAAAAAGTAGCCTATGTTCTTTCTCAACGTCCTTTCTATGTTTATGCCAAATTTCATCAAAATCGGTTCAGTGGTTTAAGCGTGAAAGAGTAGCAGACAGACAGACAGACTTTCGAATTTATAATATTAGTATGGATTTATCAGCAGAACAGATCGACTCGATTGCGTTCAATAGAATCCGAATAGCACTTCTAATTGCTTTAACCTCTGAGGATAGTCGGATGAAAATAGTTCTGAAAATCAATACGACAATTTGGTCTCTTGTTAGTTCAATCAAAAGGCTTCGGTGAAACGATTGGTTGGTTTTAAATTGCTTGAAATACAGACAGAAATGAAATATTTTATATTGAGGAAATGATGGGGAAATGTACTCGTACTTCTTTTTTGTAAAACCTTGTTTTTATATTACAATATCGCAAAAATAGGTGCAATGTTTGCACGTTCCCGGGCGCGCTGAACAAATTCCTAATAATTGACAGCAACCATTTAACACCATGTGACCTGCATGCGTATCTGCTACTAAATTCAAATAAACCCTTTCCCAAAAACGGCGTTTTTAAAGCAACTTTTCCCATAACAAAGTCAAGGTGCCCCAGATGACGCAATGATTAGCTATCTGAAGTAATTCTCCAAGTTGAGCAATAAAGCGGCGCAATAAAGTTTATTGTCGGCTTTATGGCCACAGTAAAATTATTATTGAATGTATACAATATAATACAGAAGGCGATAGACAGAATGAGTCTTAGAAGTCATTGTTAAAATTCGCTTAAGTATTTTATCGTATGCGTTGAGTGCTTTGCAAAGATTGTAGATTGAAGATTGTAGATTTATAAATTTCAGATGACCTTCTTCTTCAGAATCTTATCGGGGGAAAGTCTTCAAAAGTTACTCGGCAGATTGGGAGAGATATCAGGTTATGTGAGATTTGTACCACTCTTAAACCCCTTCGGTGGCCTGCCTCAGCGCTTGGGGAAGACACCTTTTTTATGGTATCGGGGGAGACACCTTCAAAAGGTACCCGGACACCTTGGGAGAGGATACCGGGTTATGTGGGATTTGACCGCACTAAAACCCCCTCGGTAGCCTGCCTCTGCGTTTGTGAGGCCTCCGGGATCTCCATTGGAACACACCGGTGTGCTCCACGCGCGGCGCCCCAGAACGGCCCCATCTTCGGGAGAACAGATGTGCTCTCTTGCAGCTTCAGGTGTTTACGGCGGCATGCGGCCACGCATATACCGCCGTCCCTCCCGGGGCTGCTGGCTGGACGGGTCAAGCTCCCACTCTCACCGTCCGCATCCCCGGAAGCCCCCTTTTAGTCGCCTCTTACGATCAGGCAGGGGAAACTGTAGCTCTATTCTTAAATCCCGAAGCTACAGGGACTTGGGGAAGACTCCTGGATGTCGAACACAGCGGTGTCCTCCATGTCCAATGTTCTTAACGAAACTATCTCGGGAGTGGTAGGTATATAGCTCCCCTACACCCTCAGTTCCTTACGACGACGTGCAGCCCGGGTAATTCCCGGGCCCTCTGGCTGGTGGTTTACGCTCCCACTCTCTCCACCCACAACCGCAGAAGTCCCCTTTTAGTTGCAGAGTTCTGAACCAAAGTTCAGAGAAATTCTTGGTCTCTTGATCGTAACGCCCAACGCTGCGGCTGCGGTTTTCCATGTAATCGATCATCATATGGGTTTAATATCTCCAGTTTTACGATAATTACTACGGAGGGCGATGAAAATCAATACACAATGTATGGTTATACTCAATACGAATTTAGTACAGGCAGTAAAGCAAATGACTATGAATAAAATATTTAGATGTAAATTGGTTATATTCGTATCTTCTTGGAGCACACAGTTGCGCTACTTCAACGGCCGCCTCTTGTAAGAGGCGAAATAAATAAGAACATAAGAGTGGATTTTTCCATCATTCTTTCACAGTCAAAGCAATGCAACTCTGGAATATCTTTCCCGAAAATATAAGGGAGGCACCTAGCAAATTTACATTCAAAAAACTGGTCCGGGTTAGTTCTTGAGTATTCCTACCAATAAATTCCACCAATCCGCACTTCGCCAGCGTGGTGGACTATGGCCTAAATCCCTCTCAATTGTGTAAGAAGGAGAACTGTGCCCAGCAGTGGGACATATAAGTGGGACATATATAAACTTCAACTTACTGCAATTTTTATAAAAAACAGATCATTAATTTTTAGGATATGGAATAATAAACATTTACTCTCATAGCCCCAAGTACGGTAGCTAAACCCTTTGTCATGGGTACCATGGACATACAAAGACATGAACTATCCAGACCGAGGACAGAAACTTTATAATTAAGTAGAATGATTGTCGACTATCTCAATAAGTAGAATAATTGTTGACTATATATCTCAAAAAAATTTAAAAGCCGTAACAACAGGACTTTTTTCTACAGTTCTGTTTTTCTCTGCAGTTTTCTTCATAAAACTACAGAGTTCGTGACACGCGAAGTTTTATTTCGTGGTTTAACGAGATTTTGTTTTATGTCTTCAGATTTCGATTTATGTTTCAAATCTGATTTGATACGTCGAAATATTTTTGCCATTTCATGTAATGTCTAGAGGTCTGTGAAATTGAGGTTAGACTACTTATTATTATGACGGTCGACCCGTATGGCGCAATGGTTACCATGCCGGACTGCTGATCGGAGGGTCCCGGGTTCGATTCCCGGCGAGGCAGAAATGTGAATGTTAAGTTTAAATTTCTGTTCTCGGTCTGGGTGTTTGTGTTTCTGTCTTTGTGTGTATCCATGATGATGGTACTCACGACACAGGGAATCCTAGCGTGGGGCTATGATTGTGTAGCGTTTATTTATTTATTATTTACTAGTCTTCCGCCAGTAGCAGCGCGCGCGTGGACCCGTTTTTAGGTTCCCGTAGGATAAGAACCATCCTATGTCCTTTCCAGGTCCAGTCTATTTGTGTTTCAAATTTCATTAACAATTGGTTAAGTAGTTTAAGCGAGAAAGCGTAGCAGACAGACAGACAGAGTTACTTTCGAATTCATAATATTAGTATGGATTTATGATTCATTGTTTCCATTAGGATTATGGATGTTTCCATCCATCCATCAGCCTTTAGAAGGCCACTGCTGGACATGGGTCTCCCCTAATATTCGCCACTCCATCCAGTCAAAACCCTCTGAATCCAGCAGCTTCCCGTAGTCTTCTTCGGGTCGTCTTTCCATCTGGGTGTAGGGCGGCCTGTGTTCCTTTTATCGAGGCGTGATCACCATTCGTGAACCTTTTTACTCCATCGATTATATTATCACTCATCTTCATCAGCACAGGTCTCACTTATAATATTATCAGTGAAATGAAGTGTTTGTTCGTTTTTTTTTTGTTGTTTGTCATTCTTTCACGTGGCAACGTTTCAATGTATAGCCCTGATTATTATATAGGAATATTTGGGACGTGAGTGTGACATAGGATACTTTTTATCCAAGGAAAATATCTCATTCTTATAGTAAAAACGTATACTTGTAGCCCACGCGGATGGAGCCGGAGTATCTTTATAATATGAATAACTTTGTTTGTCAAAAATTTTTCTAAAGAAAGAACTTATTATACTTAATAATCAACCGAGGAGAAACTACCTTGGTTTGGCCGCAACCCTTTTTGCGTCCCACTGCTGGGCACGGGTCTCTCCCCATTATTGGAAAGGCCTGGAGCTTACTCCACCACGCTGCTCCAATGCGGGTTGGTGGAGATGCGGGTTAGTGGCCAACCCGCTGTCGAATGTTTTCAAACCGCCCATAAGGCCTCCGACAAGGTTTAACGACTGTTATCTATCGACAACAACCGGGACCGACGGCTTAACGTGCCCTCCGAAGCACGTAAACGCGCATGAATTTTTTTTGCCACTAGCGATCACCCATCTCACACCAGACCGCGCCCGTTTGGCTTAGTTGCATAGATCGTTTGCGTTCTATGCTAACCGCCGGGCCATGCGTGCTTCGTTTACCTATTACCCTTGGTTTACCTACACGAAATTGTATTATGTGTCTAAAGTGTGAAACAACTATTTTTATTTAGTTAAGGTGGCTTCTAAAAGATTATTATTGCTTTGTTACTTGAGAGAAAATTCTAGCGTCTAATCCGCTTATGGTGTTGTTATTATGTGATAAAAATAGAGTGTTTTCATTTATTTTTTAAGACTAGAATACGTGTCATTTAGATCTTTGTATGACATAGGTTGGAGCTTGCGTAAAACATAAGCGATCTACGCAGCTAAGTCAAACGAGCGCGGTCTGGTGAGAGATGGGTGAGGGCTAGTGGCAAACATCAGATACACAAGAAAATTGCTACTCCTTTTTAGATAAGATAAGGTTTCACACTCATAGCCCCACAGTAGGGTAGATATACCCTGTGTCGTGGGTACCATGGACACACACAAAGACAGAAACACAAACACCCAGACCGAGAACAGAAATTTAAACTCATCATTCAAATTTCTGTTTCGATGGGAATCGAACCTGGGACCCTTCGATTGGCAGTCCGGCATGGTAACCTATGCGCCACGCAGGTCGTCACGGCTTTTTTTATTTCAAAGTCTTTATTTCCTTCTATCGTAATATAGAACTTTAAAAAACCTTGTTTAGGGCTAACTGGTACACACATCGCATTGGAATTTAAATCTACGACTCAATATTCTATCTTAGATACGTTACTTGTAAATAGCAATAGGCATGATGACATATTTTTAAATACCTTTCCTTATTGTAGGTACACGTCTCCTAGTTTCGAAAAAAAGTTTATTTCAGCAATAAACTTAAGTTTTAACTTAAATTAATGTATTTTCTGCTATGTAATTTGAATTAAGCGCGAAAACGCTCGTAGGTGTCATGGCGTCGGCTTGCTCGTCAAACTTCAAGCAACACGATGACTTTTACTGAGACGTGACGTCATTCCTTTTGATTGGCGTTTCAGATAACATGGCCGATTGCTGTATTTAATACTTTTATTTTATTGAAAATCTTATTCTTCTTATTGTTTAAATTAAAACGGGATCATATTTTAGAACTTTTTTAGCATATATTTTTCTGTAAAATAATTTATTCTCTGATTCTTTAATAGTGTCATCATGCCTATTGTTGCTTCTTGCATGTTTGACATCCAATAAAGGGTATTGAATCTTACTTTAGCAAATACATATAACCTACAATTTAAGTGATGACGACATATCTATCCATTACATTTAAGAAAACATTTTTACACTGCAAAATTATACTAGTGCTAAACATTAACCTCCGTTATAATAAATGATATACGAGTATAAGCTTCTCTTAGTTATACAATGTTTTGTCTTGCTTCAGCATTATGTCATTTTGTTTGCGTCAAAGCAAGATAGAACAGTAAATAACTAAACTAAGTTTAATTAATAGAATCAGGCGTTACTTTGCGGAACTCCGTTGTTATAAAGTTAGGTAAAAACTTCTTTGCAACAATCCGCAATCAGAACGTATGATGGTGTATATTTTTTATTGTTGCATGTGCATGTATCCTATGTGGGAGGGAGGTGCTATTGCATGAAAAAAGTATACAGCATCAAACATTCTGATCGCGGATTGTTGCAAAGTAGTTTTTACCTAACTTTATATACTAAGTTTGTACATCGTTTATTGGTAAGATGGTTAGAAGAAATTTTGAATGTAAGCTTACCTCATTCTCGTCATATATGTCCCTGGCTTGACTGTTGTAGCTCGGCGAAGCCTTAGTACTAGTTGTTGCCGGGTTGCCGTAGAGAGACTCTCGAACTTTGTCTATTTTACCTGTTTAGAAAGAGACATACATATTGTACTTCGGGTGAATTTAAAAGACTAGACTAAAATTGATTTGCACTTAAAATTTCGGCTTTTTTTCCTCTTAGTGTACAAAAACTCTGCAATATGGGTACCCAAAGCCGACGATCGGATCCGATCCGAAATATTAATATTAATATATAATATAAAAATAATTAAATGAACAAACAACTAAATAAATACATGCTTAAATAAATAAAAATTTGATTTTTTAAAAGGCGCAATATGACATCTAATAAAATAATAATAAAATTTATGCAAATCTACATTTTTTTAAAATTAATTATGTTATAATTAAGTTTTTCTTTTACCTTAGTAATATTTGCATACCTCATGAAGTTAAATATGGTGTACTAAATATGTATTAACAACTTTTGTAAACACCAATATTTGTGTAAATAAAGTTCTTTGTCTTTGTATTCAGAGACATACTACTTACTATTACGTAGGAAAAGGTCATGTCGTACTCTTCTTTTATTTCCTTTTATTTGTGTATTTTTGAAATATTTTGTTCGATAGATTAATTATATTTGATATTTAATATTTGATAGATTAATTAATTAACTAGTGCACCGAGTATTGTGAAGGGAATTACCAAAGTAAATAATAAATAAATAAATAAATATCTTTGGACAATTCACACAACACCATCTGATCCCAAACTAAGCAGAGCTTGTACTATGGTAATCAGAAAGCTGATAAAGATACTTATATAATTCTAAATACATACTTAAATAGATAAACAAATTAACACCCAGACACAGAACAAATAGTCATGTTCATCACACAAATATTTGTCCTGGGTGGGAATCGAACCCACGACCTCACGCTTCGCAGTCGGCTCATCATCCACTACGCCACGGAAGGTGTCAAAGTGTAGGAAAACAATTACGGATGTTGTGAAGTTGAAATAACTGTAATAAATATGTTTTGTTTCTGCTTGTCTTCAAAACACCTTCGAACCCGTTCTGGCAAATAACCATCGCTTTACTAGGATATTTGACTGAAAGATTACTGACTGATTATACAACATTCACTTGACAATATTCACTTAATATTGACAAAAAAATAGCTTAATTTTTGAATTATGTCGCGAACTACTCTGATTAAATAAAAAAGTATTTTGTTTAAATAAATAAAAAAGGTGTTACATAAGATTACGCGTTTCCTTTATTCTAGTCCAATAAACGTCACACATTGGAATGAAAGCAAAGTTATGGAAATCAATATGAGTCCCGCAAATTACCGCAATATCAAGCCAGGGGATCCCAAGTGCGGCGTGCTCAATGAACTTCATATTTGCGTAAAGCGGTCTGTGCGGGCGGAAACTTTATCTAAGTGTCGCTGGGTTTTGAAGAAGGAAACTTCATTTAAAGGTGATATTCAATTGAATCACAGATCGTACCTACATATTGATCAGTAGAAAATGTAAGTTGACTATTAAATTGTAGAAGAATACGCAATATTTTTTTAAATTTTTATTGCATATAAATTTGGTTTGGAATAGTTTTCTTTTGAAGTTGGTTTATTTTTTTGTTAAAATTTTTGTTTATTAACTGGATTTACTCACAAGGAGTCCAACTAATTTAAGTCTGAAATAGTTTGGCCTCCCTCAAAATTGTACGGAACGGATCATTTTTCATTTTTATAAATAAAATAATATTTAGCTACACTCACGATTCTTTATATTAGAAAAAAATAAATTTAAAGAAAGAATTTCCTTATAATTATAAAAGTTATCGCGTTTAATGATGGTGAAATGTAATTTTAAAATTAATAGGTACAAGGATTTATGCATACCTTTTTGTCTATTCTTATAGTTTTTCCTTTGGTCACCTGGCCGCTGCTCATGACTCTGGTCGTCTGATCGACCACCAATCATAGCACGGTACCGGCCATCTGCTCTGCTGTTTAAAATAATATTATTACAGTATACTGCAACTCATCTATAGAGTCTATGGGGTCCATACCCAATGTCAATGATACTTGAAGAGGTCACGAGCTTACTCCAAAACACAGCTGCTACAGCTGGGTTGATGAAGATGATAGTGGCCAATCTACTGCTGGATGTTTTAAACCACCCATAAGGTCACTGACAATTTACTCGTATAATGACAGCTATCTTTCAATAACAATGGGAGCCCGGCTTAAAGTGCCCCTGAAGGACGAAAACTTGTATGAAATTGACTAATATCAATTACCCACAAGAAACCTTACCAGCAAGAGCTGCGTAAATCACTTGCATGTTACGCCAGTCAAAGGGCCATAGTTGTAAATTTCACCAATTACCATGAAGTCAGCGTAATCGACCATGACCCAAATTTTACTTATCTATTTGTGAGAGAATACCTGTTCTTAGTATTAAGGGAACCTATTAATAAATAAAGCTATATATAAAATAAGTAGACATACATAAAAATAATGATTGACTTTACCTGTCCGCTAGTGGCGATGACGGTTCATCTAAAGCTTTTTGTCTTTCAATTTCTTCACTCGAAGGAAATTCTCCAGGTGCTAGTTTTACTAATAAGGTCAAATTGGCACTTGATCTTCCAGCAACGCAAGTATAGACCCCATGATCTCGTAGTGTAAGTAATGTTATACGCAGAGCCCCCTGAAAAGATAATACATGTTACAATATAAACTGATCGCCCGCAACATCGTTCGCTTTACCTTAAATAACTTTTTTTTTCAAATATCATTCTAGCTGCATAAAATATACTTCATGACCTATTCTCAGATTTACTAAATATACACCCAAAATTTCATGAGAATCGATCAAGCAAAGTGACACGAGAATTTTATATACGTATAAGAAAAAGAAGATTAAAATAATTATAAAACACTAAAGACCTAGAAAGCAACCCTGAGAAACTCTTGCTCGCACAAAGTCTTGCTGAACTTAATTTTTTGTGCAATTTATCCTAAATGTGGAAAGTACATAACAGTTCAGAGATAATACACAGAATCAACTCGTTAGTATAATCCAGAAATATAGTCTTTAGTAACTGCAGCTGCGCTATGGAAGTGTGTTTGTATCAAACGTTTTTGCTAAGTTAAATCCGAGGCGCTCAGAACTACTGAGAGTTACTGGGAAAGCCAAACATTACAACGGGAATTCTAGTTCTTTTATTATAACTTAACATCAATAACTTGGTGATAAATAAAGTTAAAGTTAAATACTTTAGTAGAAGACTTATTAGTCCAGACTTTTATTTTAGTTCGTTTTGTAATTTAGTCTCTAGTTGGTTTTGAAGAAGAGAAAAACAGAAAGGTGCACATACAAGACAAATGTTGTCATTGGCTATATTATTATTAAATAGAAGAAGCAATTTTAAGAGTGGTTACTTTTGTTTAATAGCTAACACAATTATATTTATTTGTTATCTTCATATTAAAATGTGAAAAAACCTTTTTGGATCACAAAATTATTTATTTACAACGTAACGATATTCAATGCGAACAAAATAAAATATGAATAACTTTTGGGCAATGGTTCAGGTTTCACATTTGATATCTGAAACTTTATGCTCAATTTAAACGGATTTAATGAGATTACAGATTGCAGGTTTTAAAATACACTTTGACCTGGATTGCAAATTGATTTCAATAAACGGAAAATATATTTAAAATATTTAAAGCAATCAATGTTACTGGCCCATTTAAAGCCCTCAATTAAGTTATAGAGATAAAGTATAAGCGTAGGGAGAACTTATATAGAACTTATATTTCTTGCAAAATATATTATATAAAATATATATAAAGCTTTACCTTTTTAGATATCTTGTATTTCTTGGATTTCGTAATAATTTGATTATCCTTCGCCCATTGTATCTTCGTTCTGTTGTATCCTTTCACGGGGCATTTTATTTTTACCTGTGTTCCCGTAAATATAGTTGCGGAGCCTCCTACTTTTACGGTTACCTGACAAAGGAATCGCGTGTAAATTAAATTATTAACTACATTTTTTAAAGGTTTTCATCTATTGTGTTAATTAAAGAACCGCTGGCGATAACATTTAACATAAATATAGGGTGAACATATAGTTCATAAATATAAAGTTCTTTTTAATATCGCAACATATAATATACTATGGCGATACACATCTATACAAATAAAATAAAATTGGAGTGTCTGTTTGTCATATTAAAATAACCGCTTTTTACTACATTCATGTGAATATTTACACGGTACATTTACCAAAATAACATTTTTACGATTTTTGTCTGTCTGTCTGTTTGTCCCGGCTAATCTCTGAAACGACTGGACCGAGTTTGACGGGACTTTCACTGGTAGGTAGCTGATGTAATGATGAGTAACTTAGGTTACTTTTATTTTAGAAAAAAATCTAAAACTAAAGTCTACGCGGACGAACGCAGGCGGCCGCAAGTACACAATATAACATAATATTCAGCGGAAAATGGAACCTCGAAGTTAGTATTCTGTGCCCGAATTGAATCTTTAAAAAGGCAAACTATTTACTAGTAACAGAAATTGCACAATCCACTGGAAAAATATCACCGCTGAACAAAGGTTCATAGCTGCTATGAAGCAATTATTTGTGTAATTAAAATGGGCTTGTTAATCATATTAACAGCAGCACTACTTTACACCAATTTAAAAAAGGCTCAATTTTGCTTGATGTTGGATTAAGATGCCCGGTGGGTCTACAATGCCATCGGCTGTTGTGTTTATCACCACGTGACTGTTCATACGTTTGTTCTTCATTCTGAATTTCAAAGTAATCATCAACTAACCTTTCTCTTCTTTGGATCATGCTGTATATAAGATGAGTTTGCCAAAGATATCTCAGGTGACGACGTGTCTAGAAGACATGGTCGACTGTTGCACGATTTGGTTGACGCGGGCCGTGGTGAGTTGCAAAGTGCCGCTGGACGTTCTACCACGTGTGACTGGGCCATTATCTGTTTACACTCCACCTAGTGCGGATATTTATTTTGTTATCTTATGTTAGACAACTATATTAAATAAATAGTTAAAAAAATTGTTACAACACCTAACTTTAATAAATGTTGTTAGGTATCGTATGTGTTCAATTAAAAACCCCTTTATGATGAAGCTTGAATGCCTGAGATTTTTTATGGGTTCTGTAAAAAGCTCCACTTGACTATTGTGGTGCAGTATAAAATCCCTTGCGAGCAGCGATGGCCGAGTGGTATAAATCCGCGGTCTTCGTCGCGATCGATCCCGGGTTCAAATCCTCGGTGCGCACCTCTGACAAAGAAATTTGTAATGTGTGCATTTATCGCTGCTCCACGGTGATCGAAAATATCGTGATATTTAATTGATTACGATATTCTCCACCGCCGTGCATGCCTGAGAGAAATTCATAATTTCCCGAAAGCATGGCGTCCACCAATCCGCACTTGGCCAGCGTGGTGGACTATGGCCTATATCTCTCTCACTTGTGAAAGGAGATCTGTTCCCTGAGTGGGACTTATGTCCCACTGCTGGGAACAGATCTGCTTTTTTATAAAAGGTTGAAAAAAATCCCTTTGGAAATAAACGTTGTGTTATATTAACAGCTCAAAGTGAATTTATGTATCAAATGATAAACAAATTACGTCTTCGGGCCCTAACTGGCTTACCCTTCCTTGTAACAAATTGATATTTGTTACAATTATGTCAATTATGTCATGTCCTTCCTTATCACTTACTATATCTACTTTATTCTTAACTCTTTAAGCACATGCTCCAATCGTATGCCGACTAGCAGAAAAGAGTCTTTCGTTCCATTTAGAATATGATAGGTTCCTTTTTTATTTTAAAAATAACGCTTCACACTCATAGCCCCACAGTAAAAAAATAAAATAAAATAAATAACGTTTCACACTCATAGCACCACAGTAGGGTAGATATACCCTGTGTCGTGGGTACCATGGACACACACAGAGACAGAAACACAAATACCCAGACCGAGAACAGAAATTTAAACTCATCATTCAAATTTCTGCTTCGCCGGGAATCGAACCCGGAACCCTTCGATTGGCAGTCCGGCATGATAACCATTACGCCACGCGGGTCGTTATATCAGTAGACAGTATCGTAGATATACCCTGTTTCGTGGGTAGACACAACAAAGACAGAAACACAAACGTCCAGACCGAGAACAGAAATTTTAAACTCATCATTCAAATTTCTGCTTCGCCGGGAATCGAACCCGGAACCCTTCGATTGGCAGTCCGGCATGATAACCATTACGCCACGCGGGTCGTTATATCAGTAGACAGTATCGTAGATATACCCTGTTTCGTGGGTAGACACAACAAAGACAGAAACACAAACGTCCAGACCGAGAACAGAAATTTTAAACTCATCATTCAAATTTCTGCTCTGCCGGGAATCGAACCTGGGACTCTCCGATCGGCAGTCCGGCATGGTAACCATTACGCCACGCAGGTCTTTATAAACTTTTATCATAGCTATTTTAGTGTCTTGACTTACGTCTCTCTGTTTCACTCCACCTCCGCAAGTCTTGGAGCACTTCGACCAATCGCCGGTGTGCCATTTCACTGGACAGTCCAGCACGTTGCAGTACTGCCTATCTGGTGGTTGTGGTTGTTGACACATACTGTTCGGTACTACCACTGTGTTGGTACCTCCGCGGGTCACCTGTAACAAATGAGATGTGAGAAAACTGAAAGATAAAATTGGAAGACAATGCTATTGACGAGTGATGTTTGATGGTTTTTTGAAGAAGACAAAGATTTTAATGAAAATTGTTACGTTCATTGGATGAATTCACAAGATTACAAATAGTAGATTACAATATCGTAACGTAAGATTGATGTGACTGAAGTACCTTTTTTTTTGGTTTCGGGGCGGAAACCTTCAAAAGGTACCCGACACCTTGGGAGAGGATACCGGGTTATGTGGGATTTGACCGCACTAAAACCCCCTTCGTGGCCTGCCTCTGCGTTTGTGAGGACTCCGGGATCTCCATAGGAACGCACCGGTGTCCTCCACGCGTGGCGCCCCATAACGGTCCCATCTTCGGGAGAGCAGATGTGCTCTCCTGCACCTTCAGGTGTTCACGGCGGCATGCGGCCACACATACACCGCCGTCCCTCCCGGGGCTGCTGGCTGGATGGGTCAAGCTCCCACTCTCACCGTCCGCATCCCCGGAAGCCCCCTTTTAGTCGCCTCTTACATCAGGCAGTGGATACCGTAGCTGTATTCTTAATCCCGAAGCTACAGGGACTGTGAATGAAGTACCTACATGTTCATTTACAGCTCAAATTAAGTAGTTTAAGGGCCTCATTCACCATCTCCAAGTTAAGTGTTAAATAGTTATGTCCCAAGATAATTGACGAATAAAAGTTATGAGTACGGGTCAGTTTATCATTTATGATTAGTGCTACTCGAACATCATGAAATTCAAATTCAAATTACGGGTGACTTTAACCAACTATAAGTATACTTATCACTTTACTTGAAGGTTGTCAAAGAGGCCCTAAGTTTAATGTTTTCTGATGTTAATGAAAATAATATTATTTGAAATAAATAAATATCATTGGACAATTCACACAACGTCATCTGGTCCCAAACTAAGCAGAGCTTGTACTATGGTAATCAGAAAGCTGATAAACATACTTATATAATTCTAAATACATACTTAAATAGATTAATTAACACCCAGAGACAGAACAAATAGTCATGTTCATCAGACAAATATTTGTCCTGGGTGGGAATCGAACCCACGACCAGACACTTCGCAGTCGGCTCATCACCCAGTACGCCACGGAGTCTGTGATAGATAAACAAAATAAACAATGTTATAAATATGAATAAATGAATTTAAAAAAACCAGATAAATATGAAGGCACTAAAATTTTGATTACAAATACGGTAGGAATAAATAAAAGATGAAATACATATGTATTATGCTGATTCTACAAAAATAAAATAAGATATTTTGCAAACGTATTTACCTCATGAATGCATGTAACTTCTCGAGTCTGAATACCAATTCCGCAAGATTTGGTGCATTGGGAGAACTCCGTGTAGTTCCATCTGAAACAAATTATTTATGAAATTTACTTATTTGGTCCGTATGAGTAACTTT
The DNA here is from genome assembly GCA_911387765.1 of Pyrgus malvae. Lineage (NCBI taxonomy): Eukaryota > Metazoa > Arthropoda > Insecta > Lepidoptera > Hesperiidae > Pyrgus > Pyrgus malvae. The sequence continues at coordinate 2,341,000 of OU426969.1, read as the reverse complement.
GTATATTTACGATTTGATTTTCCGAAGCATTTTCGCTGACTGTTATTTTGTATCATTGGAATAAAGTGATCCAACATTTTATACTACTCAATACAGTAAATACGATGCATAATGGCCATGCAAGCCTCACTGAAACACAATCTCACGATTATAATTTAATATTTTGCCTTTTAAGGGTTTTGTAGATTGTTACAAACGTCGAAAGACGATTTAGATATATACGGTAGCTGTCACGTACATACATTCCCTCTCGGGCCAAAGCTCCATACTGCAAATAATTGCCATTGTAATGAAATGAAATGAAAATTGTGTAATATATAGTAGATATTTTAAAACCGGGCTTAAGTATTTTACCGTCTAGCGAAATTTAAATTCATTTCTCTAATGGTCATTTATGTATTTCTTTTTTTTCTATTTTTTTATATCCCACTGCTGGGCACAGGTCTCATCTCACAAGTGGGATTTAGGCCACAGTCCACCACGCTGGCCAAGTGCGGAATGGCGGACATCATACCCGCATGCACGGTGTTTTTTTTTTAATTTATGGACAGTGATTTTTTTGCCTTCATCTGGCAGCAGCACATGCCTCCCTAGATGAATGCTACGCTTGTGGTTTAGCGTACCACAATTTAAAAGGAGGTGGCGTGGTGTCTCGCTCTCCTCCCCCACAATATCTGCACGTCTCGGTTGAACTTAGTCCTAAAAGCGACATGTCTTCCGAGCTTACAGTGTCCAGTAAGGACTCTGGTTACCGATGCACGGTTATGGAAAACATCGTAATTCCTTAAATATCTTACATTATCGTAGAGCTGTGATAAATACGCACATTAGTAATTTCTTTGCCAGAGGTGCGCGCCGAGGTTTTGAACCCGGTGTCTCCGTGTCGAAGACCGCGGTTTTTACCTTTACGCTCGGTCATCACTGCTATTAAAAATAAAACTATTCGTCGAGTAAATGTTAGCGCTGTCAACGTTACACTTATAACATATGGAAAGGACAGTGATAACATCAACTAAGGAGTAAAAAATCGGCCCCTTAAATATGAAAATAAATCATTACATAATAGGTAATTATATAACTTCTATATTCTAAACTCTGGGAATTATACAACCCGTCCAAACTGGCAGAATTCTATGAACCCGTCCAAACTTGCTGGGTTCTATGAACGACAGCTTCGCCGAATACAATGTCATCAATATATCAGACTAACTTAAATTGAGTCTCGTCTTACATGATCTAAGTTATGTCGAGGTTAGATCGTTCACTTCAAATGACGTCAAAACTTAGACACTAGAGAATGGCAAATTTTCTTGTTTGAGAGAAACACTATGTAATCATGTTTTCCAATTGGCGAGATATCTAATAAGTGTGTCCCGTAATAACAGCTTTTCACGAAAATCAAAATACTAAAATGGCTAGCAAACATATGCGGGCAACAGTTCATTTCCGCTCAGACCATACCTCTTACTGTGCTGACAACAAAGGTAGTAACATAAAATAGTTAAGCTAAATCATACAAACAAATAACATAGGATCCCTCCATGAATCTGGTAAAAAATAACATTCGCTTTCTTTTATTTTAATGAAGTAGCAGACCATGCAGGCTTCTTGCGGTCGCTGCAGCACATGGACCTATCTACACCCAACCTCAAACAAGGCTGAGGCGCCGTTTACAGTCACGAGCTTTGGAGACTGATGGTTGTCTCATGTTAGTCTGAAATATAACCGCACCTTTCCAAGGGCAGTCATACGTACAGCGGTTATATATACCCATATACCCTCTCGAATTGCAAAAGTTTTACCAACTACAAGACTCTATCTATAAACATCGAATTTAATGAATAACCCCTTGTCATCGATATATCAAACTACTTTATATCCTGTCAACTACGACCTCCTCGTCTTAGAAACAAGTTTAAACCAAGATTTGAAAGCGCTTATATCGTATAATCTAACCTGACTTGACAGGATCGTCACTAAATCTAACTTAGATCATGTAAGTCGGAACTCAATTTAAGTTAGTTCGATATATCGCTGACATTGTATTCAAGGATAGTCGTTCATAGAATTGGGGAAAGACGGATGTAGTTGTATCGGTCTCAGGGAGAGTCGTGATACATACCTTCCTTATTTGACAGGTGATCGAATCTTATGTTTGACTGGAGAGAAACTGTTCGAACCTTAGAGCATCAAGGTATGACAGGTATGACACCGTCAGAGGAGTGGTCTTTACGGGCGAACCCCTCGTCCCAACGTCCATGTACAATGTGCCTTCTAGTTACACAACTAGTGTGTCTGTGTGTCGGTGTCAGTGTTGACGGTGCATAGAAAATGACGTTTTCAATTGAAATTGACATATTTAGAAATGAATGCGTCTGTAGCGATGTAAGAATATTTGTGAATATGTGACAAAATTAAAATATGTGTGTTCTTCCCCTGGTGCCCACTGGCACAAAAATTATGTATCGAAGCTAAGCGCTATGCCTTCTCTACTGAAGGGTGAGTCAGTAACTTTGATGCTCTAAGGTTGGAACATATATTTTTGTCAGCAATTTTCAATATTATTAAAACTACCATAATACTTCCGCTATATATATATTTTTGTACATACTACCAGATTAACAGTCGTTAAGTCATATCGGATGCATTATATGCAATTTGAAAACGACAGCGGGTTGGCCACTAACCAAAGCATGTCCGCCAACCCGCATTGGAACAGCACGGTAGAGTAAGATCAAGGCTCCCCCAATGCCCCATGCCCAGCAGTGGGACGCGGAAAGATTATTACCTGATGCTACTAAATGTATCAGCCCGTCAAACATTAATTTTATGTACTCTCGTACATATGAATAGTACCTGCGTTGCTCGGATAAAAATAATTTATTTTCTTGGTTTAATTTCAAAAGAAATACTCATTTACTTAGTGTTTAACTTCTTATTAACGCCCTCTGAAATAGCTCTCAATAAAAATAAAAAACACAAAAAATAAAAAATAAACGCAATAATAATATGGTTTTGATTAAGGTGTAAAGCCGGGTATCTAGTTCCGCAGTCAGCCCACGTAACCATTCGGCCAAGGAAGCTTTAATTCAATGATCGAAATTTTTATAGAGCTCTTTCAAATCGACATTGTCATCCCTTTGAACGTCAAATTGACAGATGGCGTTTGACGGCGTACTACGCCAAAATATTATTAATAGTCTTTAATAGATGTCAGGCGCATGGCTTAGCGGCTAGCGTGGAACGCAAGCTGTCTATGCAGCTAAGCCCAACGGGCGCGGTCGGGTGTGAAATGGGTGACCGCTAGTTGCAAAAAAAAAACATCCGCGTTTTCGTGCTTCGGAGGGCACGTTAAGCCGTCGGTCTCGGTTGTTGTCGATAGGTAACAGCCGTTAAACCTTGTCGGAGGCCTTATGGGCGGGTTGAAAACATCCGACAGCGAGTTGGCCACTAACCCGCATCTTCACCAACTTGCATTGGAGCAGCGTGGTGAAGTAAGCTGCAGGCCTCCTCAATAAGGGGGAGAGACCCGTGCCATGTCAGGAGTAGTCAGGACAAGTCGTATTGTTCAATTTATATTTATTTTTGATTATCGATGAAAATGTTTTTTTTTATAATTTTAAATTTCTAAAAAAAACCTAGCTGGATTGGTTTATCATCCCCGAAACCAGGGTCCTGAATTTCATCAAAATCTGAAGCCGTCTCAGAGATTAAAAAAATATAGGTACATACAAGAATTGCTCGTTTAAAGGTATTAGATAACAGTTACTATAAAGCTCCGTATTTACGTTACGTTAACATGTCATATAAAGAAAATCCTGTAATAACCATGACCAATAGTAGTTATTGAATGATTTCGACAAAAATTGCTGCCACAATGTTACAACGGTGAGCTGCCTCTGACCGTTGGGACTATTCCATTTGACATACTGTTATGACCAGCGTATGAAGTTTAAAGGCCTGTTATAGGTTTGGTACTCTCTATATACGCATGTAATTTTACGTCAGGACAGTTTTTGGGCTGTGTAGCCAAATGGGAAAAGAAGAACTGAGCGAATTTGATACTCGTATCAATGCCATTTTTTATAAAATGTATAGTACCTAGTAGTTACTCCGTAGTTAATCCGTAATAAATCTTTAAATAGTTTTACTCTTGGCTGTATCCCTTTTTGGCATCTCACTGCTGGGCACGAATCTCTCCCCATTATAGTGGAGAAAGGAGCTTAGACCACCACGCTGCTACAATGCGGACCGGTGGAGTTTTATTCTTACCAAGTCTATATAACGGCGAATAAAACATGTGTTATAATGTTTTTTCTTACTCTTTAACTATTCAAAGTGGTACATGAAAAAGTAAAATATAACTGACTAGTCATCCGCCAGCGGCTTCGCCCGCGTGGACCCGTTTTAAAGGTTCCCGAAGGATAAAAACCATCCTATGTCCTTTCCCAAGGTCCACTCTATCTGTTTTATTAAATTTCATTAAAAATCAGTTCAGTAGTTTAAGCGGGAAAGCGTAGCAGACAGACAGACAGAGTTGCTTTTGAATTTATAATATTAGTATGGATTGTTGCTGCCTCCAGATAATTAAACGCTTCACACTCATAGCCCCACAGTAGGGTAGATATAACCTGTGTCGTGGGTGCCATGGACACACACAAACACCCAGACCGAGAACAGGAATTTTGAACTCATCATTCAAATTTCTGTTTCGCGCGGGAATCGAACCCGGGACCCTCCGATTGGCAGTCCGGCATAGTAACCATTACGCCACGCGGGCCGTAGTAGAGATCATGCCCAGCTGTACGACGCATAAAATGTAGCCGTGAAGTGCGGTCAAGGGATTAATTTCTAAAAAATATTTCAGCTCAATGGCGCGGAATATGTTATACAGGGTGCGTATTAACTGAAATTGAGCTGAACTCGTTAACGTGTAGTCACTTCACACCTCTAGTGCCCGCTGCGTTAATTTTATTGCGGTGGACGTCAAATTTTAAATTGCTTCATTTCATTTCGTATAAAATATGAATGAAAATAACATCAAAAATTTATACGCTCATGTATGAGTTTTTTAATTTGGTTTTTAGCTGCAATGTGAAGCAGTGATATGAAAGTTATAGTGCGTTATTATATTGTACTTCACGAAGTTTTGCGATTATAAAGTTTATCCATTTATCGATTGATCTTTCGATTTATCCGACAGCCTCCGTGTCGTAGTGGGTGATGAGCCGACTGCGGAGCGTGAGGTCGTGGGTTCGATTCCCACCTAGGACAAATATTTATGTGATGAACATGACTATTTGTTCTGTGTCTGGGTGTTAATTTATCTATTTAAGTATGTATTTAAAATTATATAAGTATGTTTATGAGCTTTCTGATTACCATAGTACAAGCAGCTCTGCTTAGTTTGGAATCAGATGGTGTTGTGTGAATTATATAAAGATATTTATTTATCCTTTTTTCTAATTAGGCTTATATTATGATTATTTACTTCCGGCACTACTCACGTTGCATAATTGATGATGCTCAACTAGTTTCGGACCTGAACGACGTCCTTCCTCATGAGCCGTCGCGTCGCGGGCGGTCGCTAGGAGGAGCGCGCGCGAAACTAGTTGAGCATCATCAATTTTATGCAACGTGAGTAGTGCCGGAAGTAAATAATCATGTTAAGTTACACTCACGATTCGTTATATAACAGGCTTATATTAATTAAAAATTAAATTTGTTTTTTTTTTGTAAAGTACAGTCAGGCTTTAAAAGTGATGTAGCCTCTTTTGGTCAATTTTCGACTTTATGCTTTAAGAATTCTTATCTATGTTCTAAGCGTACGTGATGAGTGCGTGGAAGAAGGTCATATCTGAGACCCACAAGTTGACGCGATAGTTTTTTGGAAATCTACATCACTTCTGCACCGTACTGTTTGATTCATAAGACTTGGTTTAATTAAAAATAAAGAAAATTTTAAACATATGACGTTTTACAGTCATAGCCCCACAGCAAGGTAGATAAATCCGGTGTCGTGGGTACCATGGACACACACTAATACAGAAACACAAACACCCAGACCGACAACAGAAATTTAAACTCATCATTCAAATTTCTGTTTCGGCGAGAATCGAAACCAGGATCCTTCGATTGGCAGTCCGGCATCGTAACCATTGCGCCACACGGCGTCAAACATATACGTTTTGATTTCCTTGTAAATTATGAGAAACGCATATTTAATTATCGCCATCTACACACAACCTCAAGCAAGCATAGGTAAGTCTTGTCTGAGGTCGTATACAGTTGCGCTGCTACTCCGGAGGCTGATGGTCGTCTCATGTAAGTGTGTAAAATAAAGTAAAATTCTAAAAAATAATTTCTTACTCACCTCGGTGGACAGGGATGATCGTTGCAAGTCCTCACTCGATTTTCTGGTTTCGTCAGCGGGTCACACATGTAAGGCGATGCGTTCTTCCCGTCTTCGTCTCTTACGCATTGGATTATAAGTTCCTGGTATTGAAAGATGAATTTTATAAGGTAAAAAAGGTTAAAAACTCAGAAAAAATAAGGAACAGTATACGAGCTATGTCATGGTAAATGATCATAGTTGCCATCTAACATTTGCAGCTGTTGGTGTGTCACTAATCTATCGTGGATATTTTTTTTTACATATACCTAGCTGATCCCGCAAGCTCCGTACTGCCTACTAATATGGCTATTAAAAATAGGGGGTAGATGGTAGAAGGGTGAACATTTAGGGCTGTATGTATATTTTAATGTAACACCATAAAAATTTACCAAAAAATATTATTAAATAAATAAATATCATATCGCCTAAATACCTCTTAATAGGGCTTTATTTTTATTTATTTCATTACGTTTGTATTAAGATTACCTGAACACCACTAAGACATGACGCACTGCAGCTGGTATATCCCTTCTCCTTCCAAGAGTAAGACTTCCCCGGCGACCCAGGCGCCACTCGAATATTGCTGGATGTCCCGAAGATGAGAGACCTGCTAAAACAAAAGTTTGTTTATCGACACAAGTTTTGTACAAACATTGACTCTGACGTGAGAGATTGTATTTTTAGAAGATACTGGATACCGATATTTTCGTTCATAGTCCTACACTTGGATTTTTTGTGTCGTGGGTACCATGGACACACACAAAGACTTATCATTAAAATTACTGCTTCGCCGGGAATCAAGCCCGGGATCCTCCAAACCGTGGTAACGGTTGTAATATGTAATAACATTATTCAAATTTATATTACTACAACTTAAATGGATAATTCTCAAATCATAGAAAAACAAAGAAATAAGAAAAGAAAATGTTTTTTAATAAAAAAATAATGTTTGCTTTACATGGGATCTTTGATATGTATATGATTTAATAGAATATACTTTATCGTGTAAAGCTAGAAGCAAGGTAAGATATTGATAAAAGAGTCATATATACGCCATATTTTTAAATTATCCTTTATAGTCTGTAGGAATTCAAAAAATAAGGGCAGCATAATATTATTTTAATCGAAAATATGTCTGCTTTTAAACATTAATTACCTGGACGACCGAGCATTGCTCGGATAAAAATAATTTATTTTCTTGGTTTAATTTCATCATTTGCTTAGTTTTACTTAAAATAACGCCTACTGAAATAGCTCCCAATAAAAAAAACACAAAAAAATATAAACGCAATATGGTTTTGATTGAGGTTTGAACCCTAGTTCCTAGGACCTCTAGTTCCGCAGGCAGCCCACGTAACTGAATGGCCGAATGGTCAAGGAAACTTTAATTCAATGAACGAAATTTTCACAGAGCTCCGCCACAATATTATTACGAGTAATACTCGCCAATAGATGTCAGGAAGAGTCGTATATTTCAGTTTATATTTAAGTTGATTATCGCTGAAAATATTTTTTTATAATTTAAAATTTCTAAAAATAAAACCTAGCTGGATTGATTTATCACCCCCGAAACCAGGGTACTAAATTTCATCAAAATCTTTGGAGCCGTTTCCGAGATTCAAAAAATATATTTAGGTATATACAAGAATAGCTCGTTTAAAGGTATTAGATAAACCTCAGTTACATGTATGGAAACGTATCTAATATAACGAATATACAGCACCATTCCTGATACGAGTTTATGATGTTATTAAATCAGAGCAGAGCAAGCCATATCATTTATTTATCCATTCTAATCACTACAATTTTGGAGATTATTATCGTCTTATCACTGTTATCATTCGCGATTACGCTAAAAATTCTGTAACAATCTATAATCAAGGTGTCAGTGCACTTGTATTTACAGTGTGCGATATGTCTTTAGACGTGAATTTTAGTGAACCAGATGAATTTAACTGTAACGAACTCCACAACTGCATTAAAACAGTTGCTAACATTAAGTGTATTGAAGATTTTACGTACCATGTGGACTATATATGTGGAAAAGGAGAGAGTTATATTGCAAATGTTTTCAGAGTTCTTATCAAAGACGCTAACAATTGTGATAACAATGTGAGTGTTATTGTGAAAACCCTCGTAAATACTACTAGACAAGAACTATTTCATGAACTCCATAAAAGAGAAGTCACGGCATATCAAGATGTGATACACAGATATAAATACTTTCAAAAGGATTTGGACCCTGAAGACAGGATAATATTCCCAGAATGTATCACATCAACCACTGATAGAGGCAACGAAGTAATAATACTCGAAGATTTATTATTAAATGGATTTGAAATAGGTTGTAAGGCAGACAATTTTGATAAATTGAATTTCGATCAAATTAGTCTTATTATTACAGAAATGGCAAAGTTTCACGCCTTATCTTACGTCTTTGAAAGGCTTGATCCCATAAAATATTCAGAAATAAGCGAAAAATTCCATGACCTAATATTTCGAGAGAGCTTCATCAACAAAAGTAAACTAAGAAGTTACTTCATCGAGTCGTACGAAATGTCTTAGAATTTAGTTAGCAATTTGGAGGCAAGGGCAAAGTTAGAGAAAGTCAAGCCGAAGCTGTTTGAAATTTTGAAAACGTACTCCGAGCCCAAAAAGTATAACGTATTCTGCCACGGTGACTGTTGGATTAACAACATACTTTTTAAAACTGAGGTACGAAAATCTTTCAACTAAATTTATTGTAGCTTGTATAATATTTTATATTTAAGCAATTTTAAATGCAATTTTGTATCACATACATAAGGTTACTCTAAATAACGTCAAAAATATAAATTGTTTCATGTTTCTTAAAGTATAAATTATTACGTACATCAAACTATCCTAAAATCCTTTTTAATACCATGAAATTAATATTGTAGTGTGACCATTTTTGTATCACCATCATTAACTCAACTTTTAATTTTCTCTGCTAGAAATGGATGGATCTATTCTCAATTAAGGCCATAGTCCACTCAATGACCAAACGATACATACATACCTCTTATTAGATTTATACAACTTTTAGGTACATAACTTTTATTAACGAATAGCAAGTGATAGTGTTTATTACATAACTATTATTCAAAATCAGTTTACACTGGGATATGATTTCTCGGCGTAGGATTCTAGGAGATCTTAAACATTAGGCTGACACTGCATTTACTTGGAATGAAATATAATGGCTCATTTAGAATACGAAAATAAAAGAGCACGAAATTTAAGCCACTTGTAAACAGCCCAAGGAGGTAATTCTGGTAAATATTTAATTCCCTTCTTTATAAGTGTTTAACTGTTTCCTCCGGGCTTGTTTTCTTAAGCTGCTACAATCCCCCGAGATCCTCATAGACTTGTTTCACAGAATTTAATAGGATTTTTGGTAAAATACCCATCATTTAGGATTATTAATGTTAAATATTGTTGTGTTCATTAGTGAAAATGTAAATAGATACGTAGCAATTAGTGCGTAGGTCATTGAATAATAAAACGACAAGTATAAAAGCAGATTCAGATAAATTAATTATGCAATTAAAATATTTATTTATTGGCATTGGCTATGTCCATGCTGGGTCCTCAAGCACTATTTGCCCGTAACTTCTGCCTGGTAAAGATTTTTTAACGATCGTTTTACGATTTTATGCTATATAATACACAGCTGAATGAGAATCCAATATTTTATTTCCATTAGTATTTTTTATTATCATGCCTAAAATCCTAATAGGGTACATTTTCTGCTTTTTATGAAAGCTAGTTTAAATCTGTGTGATACATTCCAGGAACATCAACTGAGTAATCTATAACTGAAGACTTATTTTTTTGCAGGAAACGAAAACAAAAATGTGTTTCCTCGACTTCCAAGCAATGCGATTCGCAAGTCCAGTCACTGATATCATCTATTTCCTCTACATCTGCACCGACTCTCAATTTAGATCTGACCATCTCGAAGACATCAAGAGAATTTATTACAACAGTCTAAATTCGTTCTTAAATCTATTCAACATAGATTCTAGTATCGCGTATCCAGTTGACGCGTTTGAGAGCGACATGAAAGAATTTTTGCCTTTCGGATTAGTCGTAGCGTTGATCGAGCTGAGAATAATCACAACAACATTGGAGGACGAAGCTACTAAAAAGTTCGAAATTGAAGATTTAGATGCTAAAGACAGTGAAGATGAAGGCAAAGAAAGTCTATTTCAAATAAGAGTCAACGATGTTGTTAAAGAAGCAGTCTCTAATAGAGTTCTAGATGAACTTTGCAATGCAAACTGACTGAAGGATAAAAACTATGAATATTTAAGTACTTTGGATGTAATTTATTTTGTTTTGTTTTATGTACCTATCATTTTTTGTAAAACGAGTTTAATGAGCTTTTGTTTGTACTGTACATAGTATTCAGGAAAAATTATATCTGAGAAAACCAGACATGCGAGTTTTTTAAAATTTAATAGTAATGGAACATGTAGGTCATATGGTGCAAAATGTCCACTGACATGTATCCACATACTCCCTATATTATCTCCCAACGTCGTGTTTAAGGTTAACTCGATACCAAAAAAGGTGGGCAAATATCTGAAGCGTGAAAATATTATATGATACGATCTATTTTACAAAAGTAGGTATTTAAAGAATATTTTGACAAAAAAGGTACCCTACATTTAGTACCCGGCACTGCGTTATGAACAATAACTTACACTTATCTGCACTTAACGCTGCGCAGTGCGCTCTGAGAGTGGCCAGTTATGCTTTATACCTGAGTGCTTTGGATGGAAATTTTGTTTCGTTTTTTGCTATTTCTCTGGTCGTTGATTACCTAGGAGTGGGTGTAATTTATTTAAAAGAAAATAAACTTTATACAAAACAAAATAAACAAGGGAATCCATACAATATTGCATCTGATAAAATTGTGTAAGGAATCTTTACATAACGTGCTACTGTTCTTTTTTGCGATTACACCTCAGCTAATATTAGTCATTATGTTATTAACTCTCTGCTTCTATGCCTCAGATAAAAATACGAGTATATTGACAAGAACTTAATACATAATTGTAAAAATATATTTCTGTCAAAATGATGACTTCTCTGGAAGTCAGCTTTAAGGTTTACTCGATGCAAAAAAGTGTCTAAAATTCAGATGCGTAAAAAATCTCATATAATCCTATATTCTTTATGAAAGCGGGTATTTTTAGTATATTTTGACAAAAAAGATTTACAACATTTAGTACCACGTACGGTTATGAACAATAACTTATACTTATCTGCAGTTAACGCTGCGCTGTGTGCTCTGAGAGCAGCCAGTAATGCTTTATACCTGAGTGAGTGCATCAGATACATACATTGCTTTTTTTGCCATTTTCCTGGTCGTTGATTGCCTTTTTGTGTACACATGAAATATTTTACGGTGGTGTAAGAAAAAAATTAAACCTTATCAAAACTTCTTTAATAGAAAAAAAAAATCCTGGTAGCAAATGAATTGAAATTCGTTAATCGTGTTATTTTTTGTGATCTAGTCTTATAACACAGACAAATAAATTTCGAATTAGAAAATGTTTTTTTGCTATTTTGTTGAGAGTTACAATTCTAACTCTCTAATACTGTTAAATTTGCTAGCAAGTTAATAAAGTATATATAGCGATAGATAAGTAAAGGTCTCACAGCGAAGAGAAGGTCATGACCATTTTGATTAGTTAGGCGGTTTTTTTTACAATATCTATAGTCTATTCTATTTAAAAAAAATATTTTTCAAACAAAAATTAATTCATATTGTCAGTAATTCATAGCAGCAGTATTTAATATCGCTGCTACAATAGAACCAGCAGTTACAAACACAAAACAAGTCATTAATATCCCTTACGTTTTATGCATTGCTCAGCGAGCTAAGTGCAGTAAAAGGGAATATTTATTGTTTCTTCTCCTCATATTATTGTTAGATACTAGTTTCCAGTTTTAATGTTAAGTAAATTTTATTTAGCTTTCCAGGTTACTGTATTGAATTTTTTTAATAATAAAATATCTTTATTGCATCTCCAACAAATTACATAGTCATTAAAAGTACACTTGGGGTTATTCTATACAGTGTTGACAATAAAACATTATTTTACAGTTATATAGTTCTTAACAATATAATGTAAATTGTGGGATATATGGAACCTAAACTAAGCCGAGGCCTGTATTTTAGTGCACCAGGTCCAGTCCCCTATATTAATATTTAGAACCTGGACGCCCGAGCGTTGCTCGGATAAAAACAATTGATTTTCTTGGTTTATTTTTAAGCAAAATATTCATTGGCTTAGTGTTACTTAACAAAGCCTTTTGAAATACGCTCCGAATACTAGCTCCTAATAAAAAAAATTGTCACAAAAAATAAAAAACACAACTTGCCTACTTGAGGTTTGAACCTGGGTCTCTTGCTCCGTAGCCAGTTTTCGTAACCATTCCACCAAGAAAGCTTTGAGTCCATTGCCGAAATTTTTATGGAGGTCTTTCATATCGACATTGTCATTTGTTTGAAGGGCGGATTAACAGACGACATTTGACGGCTTTCTACGCCACAATATTATTAATATTCTCCAATAGTTGTCAGTAAGAGTAATTTTGTATTAAATGGAATAAACATTAAATAAAACGACAATTTCTATAAAAAAATTGCTGGATTATTTATCATCCCCGAAACCAGGGTACTAAATTTCATCAAAATCTTTGGAGCCGTTTCCGAGATTCAAAAAATATATTTAGATATATGAATTGCTCGTTTAAAGGTATTAGATGAGGAAATTTATAGTTCAAGAATTGGAGCGCGCCTATAATTGCGAAGATTTGTGGATTAATTACATTTTACATCAGTAGGTATCTCTCATATCTGTAGGAATGAAGAAACATAGAGTCATAATTATAATTTATAAATCATAAACAGCGCAGTGAATGCTAGTATGCCGGACTGCCGTTCGATGATCTAGGTTTGATCTCCAGCTACGCAGAAATTTATAAGTTAACTTAAAATTTAATACGTACTTTTAGTAATAGTTTGTAGCATTACTAAGAGAACAGGCCCTATCAGTGCTATAAAATAGTGTGCAGTATTTAATATCGCTGCTACAGTAGAACCAGCAGTTACAAACACCAAACAAGCCATTAATATCCGTTACACTTTATGCATTGCTCAGCGAGCTAAGTGCAGCGATAGGGAATATTTATTGTTTCTTCACCTCATATTATTATTACAATTTAGTTTTAATGCTATATTTATTTTTATGATAATACATTACTTCAATGAGTATCGATAGAAAGTGGTTTAAATATCAACTTGCTGTTGGACGGCTAAATGTACTCTAAACCTAAATCTGCACCGAAACGTGCATGAAACATTTAACCACGAGGAGTCAATTTTACTATCAACCACACCCTTAATTGCTTAGCTTTGTAAACTCCTTAATTATGAATATTTACAAGCCTCAGCTTATCTTCTTTATATATATAATTCATCGGTACGTGTGTTGACAGTGAACTCCACCGGCTGGACCGATTTTAATGATTTTTTTGTATGTGTTCAAGTGAATTCGAGGATGGTTTAGATTCATAATTCGGTCCAGTGGATTTTTTGTTATTTTCTTATTTATTTAGTTTTCCCATATACGAGTAAATTGTTCCTACATGTCAAACGTTTGTATTTCGAACCGTTTCGTTCTAAACTTTGACACAGTCAGAATAACAGGACAGTTCGTATGTCATTATTTGTTTTATAGTTTTGTTTGAGTGTAACATGAAATTTGTTTAAGATAAAAGAAAACAAATCCTCTTTCAATACTTTTAAGGCAGGACAACGTCTGCAGGGCCTACTAGTAAATTTTTTTTAATAAATAAACGTTACTCACTCATAGCCCCACAGTAAGGTAATTAATACCCTGTGTCGTTCCCACGACATTAATTTAGGACCATGGACACATACAAAGACAGGAACACAAACACTCAGACCGAGAACAGAAATTTAAACTCATCATACAAATTTCTGTTTCGCCGGGAATCGAACACGGGACCCCTCGATTGGCAGTCCGGTATGGTAACCATTGTGCCTCACGGGTCGTCATAATAATAATAGTCGTCATAATGAGTAATAAATTATTAAAAACTTGTATTTATTTATAACTTACAAGTATTACAAGCTTGTCCTATTGCTGGTACATAAAACGGGTTAGACTATGAAGTAATCGAGATTTAGGATATGGAGCAGCGAAATTTGTTTAATAAGTTAAAATTTTAGTGCTTCTATGTATCTTACGATCAAAGACTGTATTGTATCTACCATACTGAGATACAGTACTATTACTCAAGTAAAGTGTAGAGCAATAATGTTAGTTGAAGAGCTTTGCTGAGCGAGTTAATTGCACTAATAGGGAATATTTATTGCATCTTCTCCTCATCTTATTATTACTAATACCAGTTATATTATACTAGTTGTGACCTACGGATTCACACGCGTTACAAAGTATCAAATATATTTTATTAAATCTTTCTATAGGAATGAGATGTTTTAACGTAGTGAAAAGTAGCCTATCTCACTATGAAGCCCTCTAACTATTTCCACGCATAAATATCCATAAGAGCATTCCATTGTGATGTGAAAAAAGGACGAATAAACAAAATTTTACACTTTTAATATTAGCATAGATTAGGCTAAATATCAGCAATAATAATAAAGTAAAAGTTGTTTTTCCTAGGAACAAAAATTTCCGTATTTTGTCGATGCTTTAATTGTTTGTAGAGTATGATTCCTATTAAAGTTAAATGCATTTTCGCAAATATCCTCCATTTCACTTTGAAAGTAATTTAGATCTTGATTTTCCTCTAATTACTTCGCCGGTTTTTGATATACTTGTCAATAAAACGTTGGTGAAAGATATTGAATTAAAATATTTAAGGATATTGCATTGCTTTCAGCAAAATGAGATTTCTGAACAAATTTCTTCCTTACATAATTTTCCATAGCTCAAGTATTTTTCATCTTTTAAAAAGAAAAAATCTACTTCCGTAGCGCAAAGTAAGCTTCCAAGTAAAATATTGACAGTTTTGATTTTATATAAAGCTAAAAGCTATTTAAAATAATTCGAAAGGAAATATGTAAATGGAACCTCCAGATTTGCCGGTTCGTTTAACTCTGTTACATTTCATTGGCTCGGATTTACGTCAAAAATGTCGGTTGCAATTCAAACGTTCATAGAAATACACTACAGATTAAATATTTTATCGGCATTTCACATTTTTCAAATAACACATGCGATTGCTTTTATATTGGACAATTATTATTAGTTGTGTAGTTTTAGCTATGTTATATTTTATATACAGATAGACAAAAATAACGTTAGATAAAATATATCATCATACTATAAATCATAAAAATATTTTCCTTATTGAAATTTTCTATATTAGTTCTTTAATTCACTGTACTAATGATATTTAATGTACTTTAATTTAATGTTGATTACTAAGCTTTCTTCAATATATTCTTTACATGTCTGTTTTAGCACACAATATATTAGAAAAGACATATTATTTAAATTTAACATAAAAGAGGATAAGCCAATAACATCTCACCTATCACCACCATTGTAGGCTGGAACACTAGAATCCCCAAAAGATGTCCCATACGCCATCGAACATGGTTCCATAACACATCTCTCCGTTTCTTCTGAAGGCTTAGGTCCCACGCACTTGCTATCAGGTAATTTGGCAATCGTTCTGCTAAACTCCAAGAAGATCTTGCAGTGGACTTCCTTCTTCCTCCAACCTTCGCCACAGGTAACGCTGCAGGGACCCCACTCATCATCCTTGATGTAGCTATAAAATAAGACAATGACTTAGTAGGCTATAGAGATTTGGAAGTTATTGATTATGGAAAATAAGAAATAGAAGATTTGATATAATTCAGACTGGCTGGCGAATATGTTGGTTTAAACATAAATAGAACGGTTGAAATAAAATGAAAAACGGAATCGGGATTAACAAAGAGTGTTAAATAACAAAAAAAGATTCAAATACGTGATCTTAATAAAATAAAAATAAAAACAACATAGCATCAAACATAAATTACGAATTTCACTGGGAAAAGGAAATTAGGAAATTATTCGCCAGTCAACGAATTTGTTATCTAATAACAAAACTATTGACGATCCACTCAAGACTTTCATATACATGCTGGGTGCTCAGGGCATTGATAAGTCTACCAATCCTAAATACATTTCATTATTTCTGGCTGGTATATGTAGAAGTATGTGCACCAGTGTTTCTCTGTAGTGTACTATCGCCAATCGTCTATCTTTTCACCTGTAATCTTCAAAAGTGACATTCATAGAAGAAATATTAGGAAATTTGCGAGAAAAAGATTTAGAAAACTTGTAGCTGTGTTAGTGTCAGTGCCAGAAATGTTTAGTATAAGAGTAAGTACCGGAAAGAGTTAAGAAGCAAAAGAAATAATAGTTATACAAATTGTAGACAGTGTAGTAATTGTGCAAAGAAATTCAAACCTTACGGTGCAGTGCATAGAGTAGAAAAATAGACAAACTGTGAACTTTAGTCGAAACAGTTTAAAGCGATGGTCCGTGAAAGATAATGATCTGAAGATCTTATACATTAAGGACTATGTGCAAAAGAATTTGAATGTCAGTTCGATGATAACCATGGTAACTTTGTTCGAATTTGCTCTGTACAGTGTTCAATTTATGCATCTATACTCTATGATGTCTGAGTGCATTTTTACAAACCATTTTGTCACGTAAGTATATTTTCTATTGAAATATAAATCTTCAGTGTTGAGTGACATTCAAAAACCATCTTTAAGTCCTGCCATATTGAGTTGACAGTACCTTAAAAATATTTTGTGAATATCCATACACAAGCTGAGAACAAAAAGGAGCAAGCATCCACCAGAGTCGTTTTGGATGAGGGGGTAATGTCATTCCTTGTAATAAAATGTGTGATGTTTCTGAATTTAAAAGTGAAACCTTTAAAACTGGAGTTTCAGGTACAATACCTTACATACAACCAGCCACACGCAAAGAATATTTTGTAATTGCTGAAAACAACAACAAAATACTCTGAGCTCTTATGGAAGACATAGGACAGGACACAGTTAATATTATTCTATCGCAGTTGAATTTATATCACAATTCTATCTTTATATTAAATTTTATTGACTGCATGCAACTTTACAAATTGTTCAGTTATCATATAAGTTACAGAACTAATTATAAGTTTGTGTAAGGACTTCACATTCTACACTTTAATTTCTGTGCGAAGGCAATGACATGTCAACTAATATTTTAAATGGTAAATACTTTATTGAATCTCGGTGACTGCTTTTATGAGATTGCCTTCACAAATAAACGTTTACAGATATTGAACTATGGCAATACTTACGTGGCTTCTACTGGCACATCTGGATCTCCTATAAGTTGCTCAGCTTTGGCTTGAGGGGGTGGGTATGGCTGTATTAGAGGTTGAGTGTGATATACAACGCCTGGGAGGAGTTCTTCTATATCGTCCTGTAGGTAAAGTATAAGTATCTTTGTGACAACTTTGTCATCTTTATCTATTAGCTATATTTTCAAATTGTCTGTTTAACATTAATTGCTTTGACCATTTTAATTATTAATCATTTTCTAGAGTATATATACAATAAACATATGTTGAATTATATATAAAGAGAAAAATAACGTGACACAAAATTTATACAAATATAATACTTCATTACACGTGATTTTGTTGAGTTTCAGATTGTCTTATTTCCTGGTAAAGAAATTATTTAAAGCAAATCAAAATTGATTAATCACTTTCTGAATCTTTTTTAGAAATAGTTCCAAATTGTAGAACCTTTCTTATGGTTCTGTAACCGAAGGGTGCCAACGGAACCCTGTTACTAAGCCTCCGCTGTCCGTCTGTCTGCCATCAGTCTGTATCTTACGAACCGTGATGGCTAGATGTTAGGAATTTTCACAGCTATAACAACAAAACAAAAAAGAAGAAAATAAATATATATAGAGGCTCTCATATAATAAATGATACAATAAGTGATTTTTTTAGATACTGGCACGGAATCCTACTTGCGCGGGTCCAGCTTGCCCTTGGCTGGTTTTTGTAATTGTAGAACTCTGAAGTATACATTATCATTACACTTACGTCAGACTCATCAGCCTCTCTGTAAGATGGACAGCTGATGCCAGTGGAACATGACCTGGATATCTCCGGCCTGGTAGCGGGGTCGCATCCACCACCAACTGGAGTGCACTCGACTCCTCGGACTTGAACTCCTTCACCGCATGATACTGAGCACTGTGTAAGTGTAAATGATAAAGAGTTTCAAATTTATGATATATAAGAAGAGTGGAAAATTGTGTATTTACGTAATACAATTTTAGTTGCAAATAAATGCAATAGACAAAAACACAAACACTCAGACCAGGAAAAGGTATCTACTAGTAAATTCATAATTTAGATATCAACACTAGATCTCTGTAATCCTTTTCATGTTAAATTGGCATGGTGACAACTATAAGTTTACACGGTAATCTAATCATTCAGAAAGAATATTTAGACGAGCACATCAACGTAATGTATAATAATATCGGTTATTAAAAAAATGCCACTCCAAAAAAAGTCGTTGAAATTACAACAACTACATACTGTAGATCATTAATATGAAGCAGAAACAGATAGGAACGAACTATTAAAATAGTAAAGAAAAGCAAACAAACTAATTCTTCGAAAGTCAATTCAAGACAGAGTATACAAGAGTGCTTGACAATTTCAAACTAAGAAGAAAAGAACTGATTATATCTTGAGACGACGGTGTTTTGATACTTTTCATAAATAAAAATAAGCTGAAGACGAGAGCAGGATTGAATTGAAAGAATTAAAAGGTTTTGAAAGGTTTTGAAAGTATAACTTAACTAACCTTCCGCCAGCGGCTTCGCCCGCGTGGACCCGTTTAATGGGTCCCCGTAGGATAAAAAATTGCGTATGTGCATTTCCAGGCTTCATTGCTATATTAAAATGCGTAAGGCGTTTAGCCAGTTGCTTCAACCGCGTTGACCCTATTACCCGTTTTCACGTAGGAATGAAGCGTTTTCACGCGGTAAAAAGTAGCCTATGGTACTCAGGATGAATGTAGCTTTCAAACGGTGAAAGAAGTTTTGAAATCGGAACAGTAGTTTTTGAGTTTATTTATCACAAACATACAAAAATACGAATCTTTCCTCTTTATAATATTAGTATAGATAAATACGTAAGTCATTGATTAATAAATATTATCCTTTTAAGTATTTATATTTGTTTATATTGTGTGCATTTTTGTCTTCCATTACTATTTCCGTTACTACGCCCATCTGGGTAAGATGGACATGATTTATTATTAAAAAGTGATACAAGGAAATTTAATTTAAAAGGAATATAAGTAAAATAGTTCTAATCTAAGATTTTAAAATAATATTTTTAATTAATCTAACAAAACTAAAAATGTTTTTTTACGGAACTGGCAACAAGATAAAGAATAAAAACTGACGAAAACAAAAAATAAAATGTTTTTACGAACCTTATGTTACCAATCTTAACTGATTAAGACAAAAAGCGCAGTAAATAAATGATGTAGTTTAAAAAACTAAAAAACACGCTTTTGTGAAAATACGAACTAAAAAGTAAAAAATAAGAAGAAAATGTATTTTACTGTAAAAAAACGCGTGGGGTGCATGGTGTCAATAGTATCTCAAAAAGCAAGTTTTTTAATTTTTTAAACTACATTATTTATTTTTAATTCTTTTTTTTGATTTTTTTTCATATTATTGCATTGTCATCGGCCCTTGACCCCTGTGCAAATTTGAAGTTAATCAGACGCTTAGAAGTAGGTAAAAATGAAGTTCAAAGATTCCGTTACATATAAACTGTGATGCTCCAGAAACAAAAGTCATAAAAATCACTTGCTACTATTATCCAAAAAACAATTACTTTATCATCAAAAGAATTCAAACTTAGGACCTGACGTTCGTTCACGAGTTAGATGAATCAGTTTGCGAGTTTTTATTACTTAAGTAACTGATAGTTTTTCGAAACTTGCCAGAAGCTCTCTTCGTTATTTACTTTTAGTTCTACTTTCTAAACGTTTGGTTTGAAACACGGTATTTCTTTTTGTGTTAATTTTGCTAGAAAATCGATTGATTACATCTCTTTCTGATGGACTTCTACAGCGTACTTTAAAAAATGCAGTGCTATTTCAGATATTTCAATCGCAATTTTATATTTCAACCGCATGGCCCGGCGATTAGCGTAGAACGCAAAAGATCTATGCAACTAAGCCAAACGGGCGCAGTCGGGTGTGAGATGGGTGACCGCTAGTGGCAAAAAAATTCATGCGCGTTTCCGTGTTTCGGAGGGCACGTTAAGCCGTCGGTCCCGGTAGTTGTCGATAGATAACAGTCGTTAAACCTTGTCGGAGGCCCTATGGGCGGTTTGAAAACATCTGACAGCGGGTTGGCCACTAACCCGCATCTCCACCAACCCGCATTGGAGCAGCGTGGTGGAGTAAGCTCCAGGCCTCCCCAATAAGGGGGAGAGACCCGTGCTCAGCAGTGGGACGCAAAAAGGGTTGCAGCCAGCTAGCCAATCGCAATTTTAAATAAAAATCCGTGTTAGTGTACATTTAGCCGTGGATACTTTTTCTTTGTCTTCGTCTTTTCTAAAGTGTTCTGTGATAAAGACAATTCTTCGACTGCCACACAAGATACTGGTGAGTTCCACTGGAGATCCCAAAGTCCTCCAACAAGCGCAGAGGCAGGCCACCAAAGGGGTTTTAGTACGGTACAAATCCCACATAACCCGGTAAGGGGATACCCTTTCCCAAGGTGCCGGGTACCTTTTGAAGGTTTCCCCGATACCAAAATAAAACTTGCCTCGAGAATACATGCGTAATAAACCTAATAAAATAACATTAATACGTTAACTTCACTACGTATGTATATTATAATAGTTTTCAAGGAGAACATATTATTATGACTGCGCAGTCTCACAAGATAATTTATATCTTCTACATAATGCCGGACTTACCAAACTTCACGATAAATTATATCGTGAATAGGTACTTGAAAAATTGTAGAACGACTTAAAATACATTTAAATATTATACACATTTATGCAATATTGTAACTTGAGAGTAAAGAAACATTGTTGTTTGTGATGGTTCAGTTTGAATATAAAAATTTCATGCAGTTTTATATTTCAAATTTTTCATAGAATATTGTTGTGGAAGTTACACTTTATTGCTATTTTTATTTCACACGCTTTTATTAGCTTGACCTGTATATATGCATGTAACGGAATCTTTTAATTTCATTCTACGAGTTCTACGACTTCTACGAGTCTGATTATTCTGATTAACTTGAAAATTTGCAATTTGGGGTCAAGGGCCGATGACAATACAATACTATGAATCAAAATCCAACTAAAAATTAAAAATGAATAGTGTAGTTTGAAAACTTAAAAGAAAAAAAACACGCTTTCGTGGATAAATGAACTAAAAAGTAAAAAAAAAATAAGAAGAAAATGTAACTTTATTGTAAAAAAAGCGTGGGGTGCTTTTTGAGATATCAAAATGATAAGCCTTCTACTAATATTATCTTATTCTTACAATAATACTACTATTGACACCATGCACCTCACGCTTTTTTCAATAAAACGGGTACATTTTCTTATTATTTTGTACTTTTTGGTTCGTTTTTTCACGAAAGCGTGTTCTTTAGTTTTTTAAACTACATTATTTATTATCAAACGTTTTAGGTCGTAGTCTTTAAACATTTAGGCACAGGGAATCCTGGTGTGGGACTATAGACTATATAGTGTAAAGTGATTTTCTGAGGTGAAAATAAATGTCAATTAAATTATCTTACCCCAGACCAAGAGCCAGCTACCCAGGTTGGACAGGCGTGGTCATTGCAGGGTTGTGTTGACCTTGGAGCTGGTGACGCGCAGCCTGGTTCGGCACTGGATCCTGTTGAAAAATAAAAGACAAGTTAGGGCACCGGGTGTCTAGATCGGGTAAATTTGACGAAGAATCTTAAAATTGTGCGCAATTTTTCAATCGTCATAATAATATAATAGCTAAGCACATTGGATTGAGACGGATTAAGGGCATATTCTGTGAATAAACTGTGTTATTGTACGGAATTATGGAGAATTTATTAAAGACATAATGTTATACGAAACTGAAAACGAAATGATAAACGAAAAACATAATGATACATTTTTTAGAATAGCTGTAATGTTTTTTGCGTCTCACTGCTTTTTCCCATTGGGGAGGTTACTTACACCACGCTGCTCCAATGCGGTTCGGATATTTTATACCGCCCATAAAGCTTCCGCAGATATTTTCAAACCGCACATAAGGCCTCCCACAAGGGTTAACAACTGTAATCCAAAGATAAAAACCGGAATCAACGGCTTAGCCTGCCCTCCAAAGCACTGTAACCTAAATAAAATTTGTTACAAGCTGTAACCCTTCTTACACCCGACCGCGCCCGTTTCACTTAGCTACGGGGATCGTTTGCGTTCTACGCAAGCCGCAGGGCCAAACGCACTACAGTTTAACGTTAAAAATGTAAAATTACCTGGTTCATAAGTATCAGCTCTGGTCACGTTAGCAGATCGGGCACACAGCACCCGTCGAGTCCGTACTCCTCCACCACAGGTCACGCTGCACGAGGACCACTCGCCCACGTACCACCTGGGAGTACAAAACAAAGTTAATACTTTTATCATAGTTTTATGGGCCGGTAGCTAGGTATAGCCAGCCACACTTACATGAGGTGACTATCAGTCTTCGGAATAGCAGTACAGTACAACTGTCCACGACCACAGACAAGACTTACTTACATGCAAACCTCCGTATTCAAGAAGCATACTTGCTTAAGTAAGGAGGCAACGCTATGCAATGAGCGCTTATTAACTGTACGTTCGTTATGTCAAGCCATCGATTCATGTCATTTTATTGACATGACATGATTTATTCAAGTATCGTCGATGAATTAGTTTCGATGACCCTATGCGTTAGCGAGCACTATGAGACCTAATAGTATTGTTTATGAATACGGGTGTTAGACTTGCTTGAAGTTATGTGTAAATGTCAATTTTCTGCAGCGACCCCTTAAGAGCGTGTGGCCTGCATACTCCATCTGCTACTCCAATACAATAAAATAAAAGTTTAACAGTAAATGTTAAAAAATCATGAAAACGCTTGCAATAACGTGATTCGGTATTGGAGACTTTTAAGTCTAAGGGCCTCTTTCATCACCTCCAAGTAAAGTGTTGATTAGTTACGTCCCAGTAAAGTTAATTGGCAAGTAAAAGCTATGAGTACGGGTCAGTTTATCATATTACTGTTATTACGGGTGACTTTAACCGACAATTAGCGTACTTGTCACTTTACATGAAGGTGGTGGTTCCCTTCAAAATCCGCATTGTTTAGGAAAAATGTTCTAGGTATGGCTCCAAAAATCTATAAGCTACCAACCAGCATAAAAAAATTAAATATCTATTGAGCTTCCAAATATAATTAAAAGGTCTTTTATTTAAACTAAAAACCAAAAAATAATAAAATAGATACAGTCGTGGGAATTATAAACATATGCATAGACTAGACTAAAATAAAACCGTGGGGCACGTCAATTGTCTACAAATTATCGACTTAATGTGCGATAGAAGAATCGTTTAATTCGTCGTTAAAAGAGGCAGTTGGCCCGCAGACGGTGAGGAAATTACTTACTATTTTCTTGCTCATGGAAATTCCAATAGTTATACACTCCATGTTAATAAAAGAGATGTTTCAACTAGTTTATCGTTGGACATTCACACTGCTGGCTGGCGAGAAATCGTTTCACTGCTCGTAGTTTGTCTTTAATCGACAAAACATGATAAAAGTACTACTCGCTCACCACTATGAAACCCTAAAACTCGCTTATAATCGAGCTTGCTAGCTTGTTTCCACATTCTAGCCCTACTTATCACACGTCCATCGTTGTCGGTTGAACAACTGCCTAATTATAGTGTAACATTACAAAACAAACATTTTAATCAACGATTGTAGACAATTGACGTGCCCCACGGTTTTATTTTAGTCTAGTCTATGCATATGTTTATAATTCACACGACTGTATCTATTTTATTATTTTTTGGTTTTTAGTACATTTATCTTAAAAATTGCAATGTATGTTTAACATAAAACCGTTTAACTTAAAAAGTTTTTTTACCTATTTTTATTTTCTAGTTTTGAGTTTTTATTTCGCATTCTGTTTAATTCATTTAGTGCTTCATTATTGCAAGGTTTCTTGCCCGTTAGTTTATTGCAGTCCAACTCCTCTTATCTTATCTTATCTTAAATATTGAGGTTGTATAGTGCCCTGTATTCTTCTTGTCAAGCCATTTTATTTGATACCCATATTGGTGGGATTGATAAAAAATTGTTATCAGCCATTTGGTAGCGGCGGCCATCTTAGATTTCAATTTTGCATAGTAAATTGTATTCTACTGGTTGAGCACTTTCATTTGATACCCATATTGATGGGATCGATAAAACCTACGTTATCCGCCATTTTGTAGCGGCCGCCATCTTGTTTTTCAATTTTTTATAGTATATTGTATTCTGCTTGTTGAGCCCTTTCATTTGATACCCATATTGATGGGATTGATAAAACCTACGTTATCCGCCATTTTGTAGCGGCCGCCATCTTGGATTTCAATTTTTTATAGTATATTGTATTTTGCTTGTTGAGCCCTTTCATTTGATACCCATATTGATGGGATTAATAAAACATAAATTATCCGCCATTTTATAGCGGCGGCCATCTTGAATTTATAATGATAATGAATAAACATAATTGTATTGTCACCAAAATCCAAAGTGTATACAAAATTTCAGATTAATCGGTTGACAGGAAGAGGGTGAAATTTGAATTACTAAATTTGACCCAAGAATAAAACAAACGGGGTGAGCTAAATAAAACCGTTTAATAATAAAAAAAAGGATATTACACGATCTAGGAGTTTTTGGACTGTTATTTTCAATCTGGTCTGCGTAAATAAGTTGTTAATGAATAAATTACTTTGACTTGTACTATCATATTATATTGTATGCCATGATGGCAGGATACCTTATCCTAGGTGTGATATATCTTTATACAACATCTGTAATGGTACCCCTTTTCACAATAAATGACATTTGATTTGATTTGATTTGATTTGAAAAGCGTTGAACACAATATTCCAATCGTTCTATCTGAATTACAGTCAAACGCAATAAACTAGGGCAGGGTCTAATGGAGTACTCGCAGACTTTACGTGTCAGGATTCGTAATTGTGTACTAACGGATTATCGGGAATTTCTGACCTAGAAAATAAAGGTTTTCCATTAAACAGGAAGGAAAGGGAATAACCGAGATTTTTTATCCATTAATAATTATGTCGTGGATTTATTGTATCATGGAATATTATAATCTAATGGTCAAATAAGTAATTCAATTGATTACATTTTGCAAAGTGGGTAAACGGAAAAGCTGACGTCACGATCAGTTGTTAGTTCAGTAATGGTGGGACGTGAACGGAGTCGTATTGAAGGAGTCGACATGCGAAGCGATCAGTCTTATTTGAGACGCCAAGCAGTGCACACCTCTAATACGATACTGCCAGTTTGCTTAGTGCGTGAATAATAATCTCGTAATTTAGTACGCGTAGTGTACGCTGTAGCTACAGCTAGCAGTAAACGAAGATAACGGCACCGCTCAGCCATCCCCTACGCCGTCAAGTATAACACGAGTTATGGCGTGGTGATATGTGATCGCTGCAGCCCATGGATATCTACATACAACCTCAAGTAAGCCTAAATCTTGCCTGTGGTCGTATGCAGTTGCGCTGCTACATTGAAGGGTAATGTTCACCTCATTTAAATCTGGCCAGCAACTGAACCTTTCTACCGAAACACAATAGAATTGCTTCACGACAGAAGTGGGTGCAGCGGTGGTACTTCCGGGTTGATCCATTATAGTTCTACCACCTCGTACATTATACAAAATAAATTATTTTCTTAAACCTATTTCTGCATCACGGTTGAATCAAACTGGTCCTTTTTTTCGGGGGGATACCCGGCACCTTGGGAGAGGGGAACCGGCTAATGTGGGATTTGTACCGCACTAAAACTCCCTCAGTGGCCTGCCTCTGCGCTTGGGGAGGACTGCGAGATCTCCAGTGGAATGCACCGGGATCTTCCGTGTGCGGCGCCCAGTACGGGCCTATCTTCGAGGGAGCAAATGTGCTCACCTGCACCTTCAGATGCTTACGGAGGCATGCAGCTATGAACACACTGCTGTCCGTCACCGCCCGCAAACCCAGAAGCCTCCTTTTAGTCGCCTCTTACGATCAGGCAGAGAATACCGTAGCTCTATTCTTAATCCCGAAGCTACAGAGACTGAACTAAACTGGTCCTACCAAAATTATTAGATACTTACTTGAAAGGACACGGATGTGTATTACACCGAACAACAGACGCAGCAGGTTTGCTGGACCCGTCGCAAAGTTGCTCCGGCGCATCAGTGCCCGTGAGTCGATCCCTGCACACCGCTAGCGACATCTTGTAGCCTAAAACAAAATACAACAGTATTTAATAAAATTAATAAAAGCTATTTTACTTTAAAATATACTGTCTTTAACAAGGTAGTTTAGCGACCACATGTGAAGCTCATAATGAAAGAGCTCGCTACGGTCCGAATCTAGTGGGCTCCCTCGAAATTAATACTGAGTAAAACTGGTGGCTATATAATCAAGAATGAAAGTTATTAAAAAAATTAAACCCACTTCAAATAACTGTCCGACCCAAAAAATAACGTTAATAATTATAATTATTATGGTTATTATTTGGTCGGGTTTTTTATAATTATTAGTGTCACATATATTATGTAAGATCAAATTTTTTTTCAAGTGGCGACATGTTGGAGGACCGTTAAGTGAGAAAAAAAAATCGGTTGTCTGTAAAGTACTGACGATAGTTGAACGTGACAAAGTTATGAGAAAATACTTGTTGCTATAAACAATTGACACCACATTCATTTTTCACTGCACTTCATACTTGACAAAAACATGTAAATGTATTATTGTATAGCGCAGCTGTCAACGCGGACGCATCGCTCACTCAAGTAGGAGAGAGACAGATGTCGAACGCTGCCGAACGCGGAGGCCGATTGTGCCTCTTTGTCGCTCGTTCTGCGCTTTCGCTTGCACTTCAAGCCTTAAATGGAACGCATCAGAGCGAGGTAACGCCACATGAGTCATGTTTTTTCGTGCGTGCAGCCGGCTCTATCGAATTATAAGACGTCACGTCAAAAGGTGTAGTTGCATATTGCAGCAAAAGAATTTACTCCGAAAAATTCGCTAAATCGACACAACCGTCAACATCGTCTGGCCAAGTTTAGCGGTACCCCGATGCGACGAAGCTTAACAATATTAATTTTTAATATTAATTTAAATAATTTTATTTTTTCATCCCATCAAAAAACTGCTCCTTGTCGCTACCAAAAACGCATTTGTGACTTTTGTGTTATGCAAATAATTATCTAGTTTCTGAAATAAAGAAAAATAATGGATGGAGAATGTCCAATGAAGCCTCTGACAAGTTTTTCGAATGCTGTCGTAATTTTTGAACATATAAAAAATTATAAGAAGTTTTTGAGCTTGAATGTAATATGAAAATATATGATATACATAGCTTTAGTCCTTTATAGGTACAGAAAGTGTATACAGGCAAGTGTATATAATTTTTATTTATTATTAATATATTTTGATAACCGGATATTGATTCTCAAATTACGTGAATACTAAAAGGTCAACACTAAATATTTCGCTGGAACTCTGAAATTTCAAACAATTCACAATATCGCTAAAATGAAAACTTGATTAAATCCTCATGTAATATTCAAACAACGACGCTATTAATAACAAAGAACCACAAGATAATATTACCCCTAATAGCCAAGAGCACTGAGATTCAACCTCCACTTCAATTTGCTGAGATATTTAAATTTGCATCTCTTTATAAAACTATCTAGACAACGTTAGCTCTTTTAAGTCCGGTTTCTGAGTTTCTTTAACCTACTGTTAACTGTCTGATTGACACTTTTAAGAAATCTTGAATATTAGCTTGTGAATCGATTAAAAACCTATAAAAAAATGAGACTTACACCCATTTTCACTAACCATAGGATACGCCTAAATCAGATGGCCAATTATTTAGGAGTTGCTTTGAGGAAAAACGCGTTTCACTAACCCTTAAGTCACGACTAACGACATTTGGCCATAACTATTTAGTAATCTGTGGTTTGGCATAACCTAGAGTGTCACCGATTTGAGATGGCGTAGTGTTTAGGTACCCCTAAACTGATAAATGTAACAGTCGCTCAAATTGATAATAGATTGACGAATAAAATCATGGACTACTGTCAAAAATTAGGCTACTTATATGATAGGACCAACCTATTACAATTTGTTGGTGAAACGGAACTTTATGCTATGCATTGCCCTAAATTGGGAGTTATTTAGTAAGGCGTTCCTTTATTTACTTTTATCGTTAGCCTTCTAAGTTCAAATCAAAGACTCAAAATCACTCAGAAAGCAATGATGAGAGCTATGCTTTGTATATCTCTACGTGACATAATAGTAAACCATAAAATCCGTAGACGAATAACAGTTTTAGAGCTATAACCCTCAAAATCTACAAGCCTATACCATATTGATAGGAGGTAACTGATAAAGGACGGGAAACAATAATTCAAGATATAATTATGTTATAAGTTATCGAAGACGTTTAATTCTTAAAGTCTTAATTATAACTATGTTACAACTTAAACTCTATTTATTACTACAAAATGTATTGAAACAAGGAAGATTTTACGTAAATATCAACGAATTATCTGTTAAAAATCTATTAAAAATCAGTCACGTTTTAATCACCCATTCTTACAGTGGTCAATAAGTTTGACCAATAATCATAGAAATGTTAACTCGTGGTTTCAGAAACCGGCCATTATTGCTGCAACAATTTCTACAAAGTCGACCACAACTGCGCTATTTTCAGTATTAAAACGAATATTATATAAACCTGCAGTGGTAAAACAGACATTAGGTGAGCTTTAAAATGAAATTACAGATCGTGGCAATGGAAAAGAAAATAGTAATCTTTGGCTTTTTTGTATTTTTATTTAGAATGAGCAGCGACGGCTGAGCGGTAAAGACCGTGGTCTCCTACACGTATATATCGAGTTTGGACCCCAGCGCGCCCGTTGACAAAGATTTTTTTTTAAATGGAGTAACAGACGAGCATGCAGGCCACGTGGTGTTAAGTGGTCGCTGCAGCCCATGTACATCTACATACAACCTCAAGCAAGCATAAGTAAGTCTTGTCTGAGGCCGTATGCAGTTGCGCTGCTACTCCGGAGGCTGGTGGTCGCCTCATGTAAGTGTGTCCGGCAGCTGCACCTTTCCACCGAAACACAATAGAAATGGTTCATGGCAAATTTGCTATGTATTTGTAATTTTTCGACGACATGATGTCCTCCAAACCACATTTGACCAGCGTGGTGGACTATGGCCTATAGACCTCTTACTTCTGAGAGGATACCTGTGCCCAGCAGTAGGAAATAGGAAGGAGGAAGGAGAAATAAAAAATAAATATAGAATTACTTTAGAAGCGTGCATGGTTGAAGCGCGCATGGCTCGGCGGCTAGCGTCGAACGCAAGCGGTCCATGCAGCTTAGCCAAACGGGCGCGGTCGGGTATGAGATGAGTGACCGCTAGTGGCAAATAATTTCATGTGCGTTTCTGTGATTCGGAGGGCACGTTAAGCCGTCGGTCCCGGTTTTTGTCGATAGATAACAGTCTTTAAACCCAGTCGGAGGCCTTATGGGCGGTTTGAAAACATCCGACAGTGGGTTGGCCACTAACTCGCATCTCCACCAACCCGCATTGGAGCAGCGTGGTGGAGTAAGCTCCAGGCCTCCCCAATAATGGGGAGAGACCCGTGCCCAGCAGTGGGACGCAGAAAGGGTTCTTCTTATTTTTTACTTTTTAGTTCGTATTTTCACAAAAGCGTGTTTTTTTAGTTTTTTAAACTAACTACAGTATCTATTAAAGTTACAGTTCTCTCCCGATTAACTGGTAACAAGTTAAACAGATGATTCGGAAACTTGCCTCTAACCGATGGAGTTATATCTAACTCCACTGGTGGTGGTGGACTTAGGTCCACCACAATGGGCATGATGACAGATTTTTAAATACCTTTCCTTATTGTAGGTACACGTCTCCGAGTTTCGAAAAAAAGTTTATTTCAGCAATACACTTAACTTTTAACGTAAATTAATGTATTTTCTTCTATGTAATTTGAATTAAGCGGGAAAACGCTCATAGGTGTCATGGCGTCGGATTGCTCGTCAAACTTCAAGCAACACGATGACATTTACTGAGACGTGACGTCATTCCTTTTGATTGGCGTTTCACATAACATGGCCGGTTGCTGTATTTAATACTTTTATTTTATTGAAAATCTTATTAATCTTAATGTTATTATTAAAACGGAATCATATTTTAGAACTTTTTTAGCATATATTTTTATGTGAAACCATTTATTCTCTGATTCTTTAATAGTGTCATCATGCCTATACTGTTATTTTCAGTATTAAAGCAATACTATAAAAACCGGCAGCGTTTAAATGGCCATTAGGTGATCTCTGAAATGAAATTACAAGTCGTGGCAGTGGAAAGTAAGGAGAATGGTAATCTTTGGCCTTTCTATGTTATTATTCGTAACTAAACAAGGTTTATGGTCTGGTAGCTAGTTACTGATAGTACCTAGTTAGTTTATAAAATTAGGGGTTGGCTGGTGTGCTCAATCCATATATTGTCATGAAATGTACGTAGTTTTAAGTAGTTTCTGCAATCTGGTCGCGTAAATAAAATAATTGTAACTAAAGTTATAGTTTGTAGTTACATACGTAGTTACAATAGTGTCCCATACGATCAGCTGTCACGTGTGCCCATTATCGACCCATAGCCATTCTGTTATCGCAAATATATAAATGTACTTTTTTAAAAGAGTGCTGCCAGGATTTTTTCCGCCGCCTTATTTCTCTCAGCTCAACATCTAGCCCAAACGGGCACCTAAAGGCGATGACCGGGAAAAAATGACATTTATTAAGCGAATATTTCGTATAGAGCAGCGATGGCCGAGTGGTAAAAAACCGCGGTCTTCGACGCGACCGATCCCAGGTTCAAATCCTCGGCTCGCACCTCTGACAAAGAAATTTGTAATGTGCGAATTTATCGCTGCTCCACGGTTGTGGAAAATATCGTGATATTTCATTGATTACGATGTTCTCCATCGCCGTGCATGCCTGAGAGAAATTCATTATTAATCATATCGAAAGCATGACGTCCACCAATCCGCACTTGGCCAGCGTGGTGGACTATGGCCTAAATCCCTCTTAATTGTGTGAGAAGGAGACCTGTGCCCAGCAGTGGGACATAAAAAAGGTTGAAAAGAAATTTAATAATAAACCTAATATAAAATAAAAAAACTTTTCTTTTTCTTTTCTTTACACGATAACTCCAGAGATTTTTTAAGCACACACATAATACCAACAGCCTACCTACTACCTACTAACACCTACTGTAATTTCTAGCTCATGAATAAATAATAAACGTTTCATACTCATAGCCCCACAATAAAGTCGATATACCCTGTATCATGGGACTATGGATACACACAAAGACAGAAATACAAACACCCATATCGAGAACAGAATTTAAACTCATCATTCAAATATCTGTTCTGAGAATCGATCCCGGGACCCTTCTATTGGCATCGGCATGGTAACCATTGCGCCACACGGGTCGTCATCAATGCCGGACTGTCAGATCAGAGGGTCCCAGGTTCGATTTCCAGTGAATCAGAAATTTGAATGATTAGTTTAAATTTCTGTTCTCGGTCTGGGTGTTTATGTTTCTGTCTTTGTATGTGTCCAGGGTACCCACGACACAGGGTATACTTACCCTACTGTGGGGCTATGAGTGTAAAACTTTTATAACAAGCTACTTTTTCAATTTCTTCGTTCATTATTCTAGAACTTTATTATTTTGCCGAAAAAACAAATCAAGTATTTAGCTACGGCTCAAAATAACGTCTTAAAGGCTTAGAAGAAATCCTTACAAACCTGAGTTGAAGTATTTAATCCCTAATTAAGGGACGTTGGCTACCATTAGAATGTAAACGAGCTGAATTAAGGGATTAATTAAGTATCAAAAAATAGTCGGATTTTATTATCCTCCAGTATTTTTTGACGTCCCGCGTGGCGCAATTGTTGCCATGCCGGATGGTTAAATACGAGTCCCGAGTTCGATTCCCGGTTAAGATAAAATTAGAATGATGAGTTTCAGTTTCATTTTCATTTCTCTATTTGGATGTTTGTGATCACGACTTTGTTTGGAACCATGGTACTTTGGCAAAGGGAGATCTCCAGCCGGGCGAGGTGGTCTTGCCCGGGGAGCGGCCGCGCTCCAACTGACTCAATTCGGAGCATGTATAATATGCTCGGATATTCAGAAAACTTCGATAGCGTGATTCAGGATTACCCGTGGCACCATCTCTTGATGAGTAGCGGTAGTTCGCTACAGTACCTTTTTTTGGTATCGGGGGAAAACTTCAAAAGGTACCCGGCACCTTGGGAGATGGGATACCAGGTTATGTGGGATATGTACCCCACTAAAACCCCTACGGTGGCCTGCCTCTGCGCTTGGGGAGGACTCCGGGATCTCGAGTGGAACGCACCGGTGTCCGCTACGCGCTGCGCCCGTACGGGTCTATCTTCGGGAAAGCAAACACGCTCTCCTGCATCTTCAGGGAACCATGGTACCTATGACACATGGAACCCTGGTGTGGGACTATATATGTGTATATCATGAGTCGGTTGCAACCCTTATTGCGTCCTACTGCTGGGCACGGGTCTCTTCCCATTATTGGGGAGGCCTGGAGCTTACTCCACCACATTGCTCCAATGCGGGTTGGTGGATATAGCATGAGTACCGTTAATTAATATATTATATATACATATTTTAAAGTTGTGATAAAACGCATCCACGCAATTCTCATTGGAGATGCGTGGTGGAGTGAGCTCTTGGTCTTCGAAATTGTGCAGAGATTTGCTCAGCAGTGGGAAGTAAAAAAGTTTGCAGGCAAGTCGGTATATGACAAATTTTTTACCAACCTTTTTTATATATGGACACACAGGTCTCCTGTCACAAGTAAGAGGAATTGAGTCCATAATCCAACATTCTGGCCAAGTGCGGATTGGTGGACATCATGCTTTCGAAATATTATGAGTTTCTCTGAGGTATACACGGCGATATCGTAATCAATCAAATATCACATCACTCAATATATTTTATTTTTTATTTGAATGGAGTAGCAGACGAGCATGCAGGTCACGTGATGTTAAGTGGTCGCTGCAGCCCATGGACATCTACATACAATCTCAAGCAAGCATAGGTAAGTCTTGTCTGAGGTCGCATGCAGTTGCGTTGCTACTCCGGAGGCTGCTGGTCGCCTCATGTAAGTGTGGCCGGCAACTGCACCTTTCCACCGAAACACAATAGAATTGGTTCACGGCAGAAGTAGGTGCAGTGGTGGTACTTCTCCGGGCGAATGATAATAGTTCTACCACCTACCAAATTAAATAAAGGTAGTTTTTACCGCTTCGCCACGCCTTCGCAAGCTCAGAAAACTTTCAAGATATTGCAATGTATAATTAAATCCGTAAAATCCCATCAATCAACGACACAAAAAATATCTCTTAAAAGATCATTAAGAGCTGACCGTTGTACTTCAACCCTTAACCGACAAAGGGGTCTGACGGGCCCCATTCATCATTGGCGCTCCGACACCTAATTAACAATTGAAACGTCTGCAGTGAAGAGGGGGTTGTCTCGGGTCGGCGGTGCCGGTGTGCAGATAACTTCACAAAGGTGGCTGACGGGTTGAAACCCGTACAATGCTCTACTGGACAATACGTACAGAGTATCATGAAATTCATGAATATAGAGTATCTTTATGTGAAGGAATTCTTGTACATGATACTAACTATAGTGTCTCATAGAATCAGCTGTCACGTGTGCCCATTATGGATTCATAGCCATACAGTTATCTCAATTATATATGTACTTTTTTAAAAAGAGTGCTGCTGGCATGTCTTTTCCGCCGCCTTTTTTCTCTCAGCTCAACATCTAGTCCAAACGGGCAGCTAAAGGCGATGACCGGGAAAAATAACATTCGTTAAGCGAATATTTTGTATCCCTAATATGAAATAAATATTTATGATTTTTTGATTTTGATTTTTAACACCTACCTTGACGTTATTTGAAACGTGTGTGGATCTAAATCTACACTAATATTATAAAGAGGAAAGATTTTTTGTTTGTTTGTATTAAATAGTCTCCGAAACTATAGGACCGATTTGAAAAATTCTTATATCATTAGAAGCCGACACTATCCCTGATAAACATAGGCTACTTTTTACCACGGAAAAATACTTAATTCCTACGGGAAAATCGGTAATAGGGCCCACGCGGTTAAAGCAACTGGCTAAACGCCTATGATTTTAGCAAAACATCGTCTTACGTAAAAAGTTAGAAATATAAACTGGAATAGCACATAGGCTATTTTTTTCCTACGGGGACCCATAAAACGGGTCCACGCGGGCGAAGCCGCTGGTGGAAGACTGGTAATAATTGTATTAAAAAATGTACTGTAAGGCACCATTACAAAAAATATTGTATGAGGCAGATACTCGTACGATTTTCAATTGACTTGTTTTACAAGACAGTAGTAGAAC
Organism: Pyrgus malvae; assembly: GCA_911387765.1. Lineage (NCBI taxonomy): Eukaryota > Metazoa > Arthropoda > Insecta > Lepidoptera > Hesperiidae > Pyrgus > Pyrgus malvae. The sequence goes on along the minus strand of OU426969.1, from coordinate 2,305,621 downwards.
TTTCATGGTTCACCCGGGGAAGTACCACCGCTGCACCCACTTGTTCCATGAATCATTTTATTGTGTTCCAATGGAAACCTCCTGGACTCGTTTGAGATTGTGTGTAGAACCACGGGCTGCAGGGACCATTTAAAAAAACTACTATTCCATTCAACCATTTCAATCGTCTTCTATTCCATTCAAATAAAAAAAAGACATCACATTTAAAACCTGGCTTGTCGCCCTTAGCTCCGCCCGCGTCGATTACACGTCATCCTTAAGAATGAGATCTTTTCTCTGGGTAAAAAGTAGCTTATGTCCGCGTTCAGCCCCCAAAATATCTTCATTGAACAGGTCAATCCGTAGCACCGTTGTGATGTGCACAAAGGACAAAGAAACAAGCATACAAATAAAGAAATAAAATTTCTCAAAAATAATATTAGGACGTGTTTTCTCATGACCTCGACAAGAAAAAAATTAATGACAAAAAGGAAACTGTAATATTTTTGGTAAAATAAATCTCTCTCAGCTTCAAGAGAAGACCCTCACTTTCAAAAGAGCCCAGCAGTGGGACTTAAACGGGGTTAAAAAGAAGAAAGAAGTAACTCCTAACTCTAACAGGATGTAATTTTTTCCTGTCATCTCTTTAAGTGTTCGTTTGGGCGTAATAATACATATTGAGCTAAAAAAATGTGGGTAAAAAAAAGTTCAAACAAAATATCCCGTTCGTAGTACCTACATTTTAATTACAAATCATCACCAACTTGCATAACGGCACAAAGCTGAAAATTAATCGCAACCTCCGCAAAGTCAGTAATGACAGCTGCGAACAAAGAAACGGGGTGAATTGAAAATATAACCAGCCGTTGCTACAGTAATGGTATCTGCTGCTAATACCGATCGAATTGATAAATGAATAAGCATTTATAAATTTCAGCTTAAGAAGCGCGCATGACTTTGCGGCTGGCGTAGAGTTTAAGTGATCTACGTAGCTGGGCGAAATGTGAGCGGTCGCGTGTGAGATGAGAGACCGTTAGTGACAAATTTCATGCTCCTTTCCGTGCTTCGGAGAGCAAGATAGGCCGTCATCCCGTCCCGTCGGTCCCGGTTGTTACCGACAGATAGTAATCTTTAAATCTAGTAGAAGACTATCGGTTTAGAAATATCTAACAGCAGGTTGGCCACAACCCGCATCTCCACCAACCCGCATTGGTACGACGTGGAGGTGTAAACTTCAGGCATCCCTGATAATAGGGAATGCTGAAAAACGAGACATAGAAAGTCTATTTATTAAGGTTTCACACTCATAGCCCCACAGTAGGGAAGATATACACTGTGTCGTGGATACAATGGACACACACAAAGACAGAAACACTAACACTCAGACCGAGAACAGAAATAAACTCATCATTAAAATTTCTGCTTCGCCGGGAATCGAACCCGGGTCCCTCCGATCGGCAGTCCAGCATGGTAACCATAACGCCACGCGGGTCGCCCGTCTTAACTAACGACGAGCAAGGGAAGGCCTTACTGAGTAACTCCTAATTTAGGGCAATGCTTAGCATAAAGTTCCGTTTCACCAATCGATGTATAAGGTTGGTCCTATGTTATAAGTAGCCTAGTTTTTTGACAGTTGTCCATGATTTTGTTCGTCAATCTATTATCAATTTGAGCGACTGTTACATGTGTCAGTTTAGGGGCGTCTAAGCACTACGTCACAATACAAAGAGCTTCAATACTTATGTCTCTGTTTTTTTTTTCAACCTTTTTTATGCCCACTGCTGGGTACAGGTCTCCTTCTCACACAATTGAGAGGGATTTAGGCCATAGTCCACCACGCTGGCCAAGTGCGGATTGGTGGACGTCATGCTTTCGAGAAATTATGAATTTCTCTCATGCATGCACGGCGATGAAGAACATCGTAATTAATGAAATATCACGATATTTTCCATCACCGTGGAGCAGCGATAAATTTGCACATTACAAATTTCTTTGTCAGAGGTGCGAGCCGAGGATTTGAACCTGGGATCGGTCGCGTCGAAGACCGCAGTTTTTTACCACTCGGCCATCGCTGCTCCATGTCTCTGTTGTGACTACGTTATCCTAAATCGGTGTCGTAACTTTAGGTTATGCCTTACGCCGTTAGTCGTGACTTAAGGGTTAGTGAAATGTGTTTTTCCTCTGGGCAATTCCTAAATATTTAGAGGCATCTGATTTAGGCGTAACCTATGGTTAGTGAATATGGGTTTATGAATCACTATGGGCCTCGTTCACCATCTCCAAGTAAAGTGCATGTTGATTAGTTACGTCCCAAGTAAAGTTAATTGGCAAGTAAAAGCTTTGAGTACGTGTCAGTTGTCGTGTGAGTTTATCATATGATTAATGCTACTCGAACATCGTGAAATTGCAATTGAAGTTACGGGTGACTTTAACCGACAATTAGCTTACCTACTTGTCACTTAACTTGAAGGTGGTGGAAGAGGCCCTATGTGTATTAGTTTTTAATTGGCTGATTATTTTCTATTTCGATTATCCAAACGAAAAAAAATCTCCGTAATACTCCAAATAGAATAACTTGAGACATTCAAAATAACTTCAACAGACAATTTAATATTCAACAAATCGCGGTACCAAATGAACTTAGCGGTATTTACATATTTATGTATTCAAAAGAAGTTTCGACTTTCCGTAATCGCTCGTTAGCATGACTGTAGGCCGAATATTATTATAAGTGGCCTGAAAATACAAAAAAAATAAGCAAACATAACCTAGTAATTGATGTAACTTAAGTGAAGCAGTATACGAGTAGAGTGTAGTTTGAAGATTCATGGGTGATATAGACAAATATATCTGCGACTAGCCTTCCGCCAACAGCTTCGCCCGCGTGGTCCCGTTTAATGGGTCCCCGTAGGATAAAAAATTGCCTATGTGCTATTCCAGGCTTCATTGCTATATAAAAATCATAGGCGTTTAGCCAGTTGCTTCAACCGCGTTGACCCTATTATCCGTTTTCACGTAGGAATGAAACATTTTTCCGCGGTAAAAAGTAGCCTATGTAACTCAGGGTGAATGTAGCATTCTAATGGTGAAAGAATTTATGAAATCGGAACAGTCGTTTCTGAGTTTATTCATTACAAACATACAAATCTTTTCTCTTTATAATAATTATTAGTATAGATATAAAGGGCTTATGATGAGTTTAATTGAAATTTTATCCATAGATGGGAGTATGAACATATTTTTGGAGAATTTTTACGTGAAAACTATGTCAGCATGTCGGCGTGGGGCACACTAGAATTCTTTTTGTCGTGGATACTATGGACACACATGAAGACAAGTACACAAAACCATGAACAAAAATATAAATTAAAACTCATCACTGAAATTTCATCTACGCTTGCAATGCCACTCAGGACTCTCATTCAGCAGTCCGGTGTGATAACCATTAGGGTTGTCGTTACGATATGATTGTACTAATCTATCGCGGGAAGAATAGATACATAGGAGGTACAGTAGGTAGAAGCGCGCATGGCACGGCGGCTAGCGTAGAACGCAAGCGGTCTATGCAGCTAAGCCAAACGGGCGCGGTCGGGTGTGAGATGGGTCACCGCTAGTGGCAAAAAATTTCATGCGCGTTGCCGTGCTTCGGAGGGCACGTTAAGCCGTCGGTCCTGGTTGTTGTTGATAGTTAACTTTTGATAAAGCTTGTCGGAGGCCTCATGGGCCGTTTGAAAACACCCGACAGCGCGTTGGCCACTAACCCGCATTGGAGCAGCGTGGTGGAATAAGCTCCAGACCTCCCCAATAATGGCGAGAGACCAGTGCCCAGCAGTGGGACGCAAAAAGAGTTGCAGCAAAGTGAAGCAATATACGAGTAGAGTGTAGTTTGAAGATTCTAGGGTGATATAGAGTCAAATAGGTATATCAGTGATATAAAGGGCTTATGATGACTTTAATTGAAATTTTATCCATAGATGGGAGTATGAATATATTTTTGGAGAACTTTTAGGTGATAACTATGTCAGTATGTCGGCGTGGGGCACACTAGAATTCTCTTTGTTGTGGGTACTATGGACACACACGAAGACAACACATGACCAAGTAAGTATATAAATTAAAACTCATCACTGAAATTTCATCTACGCTTGCAATGCCACTCAGGACTCTCATTCAGCAGTCCGGTATGATAACCATTAGGGTTGTCGTTACGATATGATTGTACTAATCTATCGCGGGAAGAATAGATACATAGGAGGTACAGTAGGTAGAAGCGCGCATGGCACGGCGGCTAGCGTAGAACGCAAGCGGTCTATGCAGCTAAGCCAGCATGCGGTCGGGTGTGAGAAGGGTGACCGCTAGTGGCAAAAAATTTCATGCGCGTTTCCGAGCTTCGGAGGGAACGTTAAGCCGTGTCGGTCCCGGTTGTTATAGATAAATAACAGTCGTTAAACCTTGTCGGAGGCCGTATGGGTGGTTTGAAAACATCCGACAACGGGCTGGCCACTAACCCGCATCTCCACCAATCCGCGTTGGAGCAGCGTGGTGGAGTAAGCTCCAGGCCTCCCAATAATGGGGAGAGACCCGTGCTCAGCAGTGGAATGCAAAAAGGGTTGCAGCTATACAAATTACGATAATTTCGAATGAAACGTATGTCTAACCCTTATCTAACTCTTATCACAATACCTCAACCTTAAAAACGTTAACACTAAATCCAACTAACATAAATTGCCCACCTGAATCAATCCTCTCTCAAGAAAGTGTTTCTCCGAAGACAAAGGGCATTTCTACTGATTTACAGCGACTGACAGCAAGGGGGGAGGTACGAATTACGAGACTCGTTCCTATTAACGACGTTGTATTGTGTATAGTTTATAGCGGAACGGCCTGTTTACATTATTTATTTCGTAACATTCTTGAGTCTTGATATATTTTGGTCATTCCTCTTTAAATAAACTACTTTAAAATCTCACTTAATTCTGATTTAATGAAAATCCCATATCTTACAAAACATGATTTCGGTGGAAAGGTGCAGTTGCCGGCCACACTTACATGAGGCGACCACCAGCCTCCGTAGTAGTAGCGCAACAGCATACGACCTCAGACGAGACTTACCTATGCTTGCTTGAGGTTGTATGTAGATGTCCATGGGCTGCAGCGATCACTTAACACCACGTGGCCTGCATGCTCGTCTGCTACTCCATTCAAGTAATAAAAAAATTTATTGCTTTAATACGCGATTATAACTGTGGTAGCAAATTTCCAGGAGATACATACATACAAGTTACATAAAAACAATTTATTTTTTATCTTTTTATGTCCCAATATTCAAGTCTTCTCTCTGAAGCAAGAGAGACTTAGGCCATAGTCCACCACACTGGAAAAGTACGGAATATTGGCAATAACGAATTTTTTATTTAATATATATTTATTTAATATATAGCCATTTATTTAATATAACGAAGTCACAAGACTGCGACTATAAATCGCCTGTGTGCAACAGACCTTAACGTCAAAATTTGTAGGCCAATTCTAATTAAGAAGACCGTGAAAGATGGACGCTTGGATAAGATTTAGGATCGAGATACAACACTTATTTGTTCAGCGGACGTAATGAAGCAGATTCGGGCTCTTCATAAAATTGAGTCTATTTATATTAAGCTGTAGATTCTACATTAGTACCTGGATGGCCGAGCTTTTCTAGGATAAAAATAATTTATTTTCTTGGTCTAACTTCAAACCATTCTTAGAAAATATACTTAGATACGAATATGATGCCTTGATAAAGGGCACCAAAGAATAGCTTTTCTTCTTTGAAATTATATAAATCTATACAAATAAATAAAATTTGAGTGTCTGTAATATTAAAATAATTGCTTTTTACTACATCCATATGATTATACTGTACATATACCAAAATAATATTTTTTACAATTTTTGTCTGTCTGTCTGTCTGTTTGTTCCAGCTAATCTCTGAAACAGCGAGACCGATTTTTTCGGGACTTTCACTGGCAGGTAGCTGATATAATGAGGAGTCACTTAGGTTACTTTTATTTTAGAAAAAAAAAACTACAAGTAAAGCCCACGCGGATGAAGTCGCGAGCTGCTAGTAATAAAATAAAAAAACAAAACATCGTGCGCGCTTCATTTCGTAAATGGTAAAATACAAGGTCTATATTGTACTTCATGTGGCTTTTCATACATAAATCCGTTTTTACTTTGCTAACATGAACCAAATAGTAATAAAGTAAGGCTCACAGTGATGTATGTTTTATGTAACAATGAACGGGAAGCGAATATCTTTATTATGAAACACTGCTGTATGGCCATTAGTGAAATTGTGACACCAAAACAGAAAAAATGTGTTAAAAAACGTGTTATAAAAATTCGAAATATCAAAAAAATACTGGTATTAAAAAATTTAAAAACGAGTATTTAAGTAATTCATATTTACGAACACATAGCCCGCACATAGCCCTGCGTTATAGGTTATAGGGTATGGGACAGTGTTCCAGCTGAGGCGTTCCCAATGGACTATAACATGGGATTCTTCAAGAAAGCTGTAAAAAAGCTCTCCTTCAAAGCCGGCAATGCTCGGGTGACTCCCCTGGGGTTGTCCGTGTCCGGCGACGGTGATCGCTTAACACCACGCGGCCCGTCTGCCTTTTTGTTCGGTTTATTTGTAAAAAAAAAAACGTAACTTCAATTTCAATTTCACGATGTTCGAGTAGCACTAATCATATGATAAACTGACCCGTAATCATAGCATTTACTTGCCAATTAACTTTACTTGGGACGTAACTAATCAACAATTTACTTGAAGATGGTGAACGAGGCCCTTAAAGTAATAATTTTGCTTCCAGAAATAATACGAATAGTTTAGTAGGTGATAAATAATCACTTTCATAAATGTTTCGCTTAATCCCACTAATTAGTTTTCCGAATCGCCTTCGATGTAAGAAACGGGCCTGAATGTACCATTGTCTTACTTTAAGCGACTAGATGACTTTGGAGTGTTCACTTGGAGTAGAAATCTTAAAAAAAATGAAACATAGTTTTCAAATAAATTGAGTATTATTTAAATAAAATTTGTCTGATTATTAAATAAAAAATGTCTTAAAATTTCTATAGAAAATCAAAAATAAAGTGTTTTGAAGTGAAAACTTCTTTAGCGGCGTTGAGCACTTTTGTGGGATGGGTAAAAACTGTGAAACTCGCGTCAGGTCACGTGTGCTGATCGATAAACCGTAAGACGGTTGGAGAGTAGTGTTGTAACATCGAAATCGATTAATCGAACAATCGATTGTTTATTTTTTATACGATTGTAAGGGTATTGATTAATAAAAAAAATCGATTTTTTAAAAATCTATTTTCATAAAAAATGGGTTAAAAAATTTTTTTTCAAAGTATGAAATTTTTTTGTAAAGAATTAGAAAATGAAATATAAATTGTAATGTTTGTGTACGATAGCGCAATAAATAAATATTGTATTCAACGACATAAATAATAGTACTTTTATATTGATAATAAAAGCAATTCGTTCAAAATTATTCCCTAACTATTTCAATAAATCAAAAATGCACAACGTTAATAATCAAGTTTCCACTTCTACCGGCACTCCCGGAGTGCAACCCGTATTTTATGTAAAAAAAAAACCAGCAAACAGGCATACGGGCCACCTGATGGTGAGTGGTCACCGTCGCCTATGGACATCTGCAACACCAGAGGAGTCGCCTATGCGTTGCCAGCTTTTTTTTTCAAGGGTTCTTTTAACGCCTTTCTTGAAGAACCCCATGTCGTAGCCCAACGTGAATACCTCAGAGGGAAGCTTATTTCGCAATTTGCATGTTCGTGGTAGAAACGAACGTGAGAAACGGACTGTTGACGATTGCCATATGTCCAGGTGGTGGGGGTGATACTTCTCTCTTCAGCTGCGGCGATTTATAAAAGGCGCAATATGGGACAAATAAAAATAATAGTAAAATAGATGTTAATGTACATTTCGTAATTGTGTTATAGTTAAGTTTTTTTCCTTTTATATTTTTGTCAATGTATATGTGCATTCCTCATGAAGGCAAATATGGCGAAATAAAAATATATAAACAACTATGTAAACACCCATATTTGTGCAAATAAATGTCTTTGTCTTCGGTATATTGAAGTACATTGACGACCACGTACATTCTTGTGTAAAATAATAATGTCATGAAATAAAAACGTTTATTAAATTGATTATCTTCGCTTTGCTTACGCAATGTGTTTTTTTATGATGTTGAGCAAAAAGTTTCGGTAGAAATCAGGTGAATTGATAACTTTCGCAAAATCCAGTTACTTCCATTGAAATAGCGTTTTAAATAGTCACATCGATTCGCTTAAGACATGAAAGATAATTAAGTAACTGTCGGTAATAATCTTTAAAAAAAAAACGTGTCACAGTGTTTATTACTATACCTCTCCGAAACGGCTGAACCGATTTTGATGAAATTTTATGTTCACACTTGGTAGGTCTGAGAATAGTGTTTTAACTATTTTTCACCCCCCTAAGCGATAAGTGTGGCTCACCCTAAACATTTAAACGCGGTACGGAGTCCGCGGGGTCAGTTAATATACATTCAAAATTAATTAATAATTCAGATCCAACAACCCGCATTGGAGCAGCGTAATGGATTAAGCTCCAGGCATCCACGATAATGGGCATGATGACAGAATTTTTTAAATACCTTTCCTTATTGTAGGTACATGTCCCCTAGTTTCGAAAAAAAGTTTTATTCAGCAATAAACTTACGTTTTAACGTAAATTAATGTATTTTCTGCTATGTAATTTGAATTAAGCGCGAAAACGTTCGTTGGTGTCATGGCGTCGGCTTGCTCGTCAAACTTCAAGCAACACGATGACACTTACTGAGACGTGACGTCATTCCTTTTCATTGGTGTTTCAGATAACATGGCCGATTGCTGTATTTAATACTTTTATTTTATTGAAAATCTTATTAATGTTAATGTTTATATTAAAACGAGATCATATTTTAGAACTTTTTTAGCATATATTTTTCTATAAAACCATTTATTCTCTGATTTTTTAATAGTGTCATCATGCCTATTGGGAGAGACCCGTGCCCAGCAGGGACGCAAAAAGGGTTGCAGCTAAAAATATAGATAATAACAGTTCAAACTCATAGTCCCATATAAAGAATCCCTGTGACATTTGTATCATGAGTTACACTCAAAGACAAAATCAGGTATTTAGATGTACAGGAAAATTACTTTTCATCATTAATTCATTAACACGCTTTTATTAGCTTGACTTGTATGTATGTACGTAACGGAATCTTTTAACTTCATTTTCACCTACTTCTAAGCGTCAGATTAACTTGAAAATTTGCACAGGGGTCAAGGGCCGATGACAATGCAATATGAAAAAAAAATCCAACTAAAAAATTAAAAATAAATAATATTAAGTAGGTAGTTTAAGAAACTAAAAAACACGCTTTTGTGAAAATACGTACTATTTTCTATACATTTTCATAAAAGCGTGTTTTTTTGTTTTTTTAAACTACATTATTTATTAATCAATAAATTCCCTAGTCGGGAAACAAACCTATGACCCCTTTCACGGTACACTGCATTGTTGACCGCTACGTCATATAAATCATCATAAAATAAAATACATTATTAAAACTGACGAACGTCGCACTTTATTAAATGAACAACTTCTTTCACTCATTCAGCGCCACAATGCAGCTTTGTGGTTTTAATCCATCGCTTTTCATTCGTTATTACAACAAAAACCTACTGGCCTACTCTAACCACATGTGAAATGGAAACAGCAAATCATATGTAAAGAAAAGCTTATGATAAAATATGTTTTTATTTTAGGTTGGCAAATGGATATAATAGAAGCAATGATATTATTTAAAAAAATGTACATATACTTATAATAATTAAAATATTATTTGAATTTTTGTCTGTCTGTCTGTTTGTTCCGGCGAATCTCTGAAACGGCTGGAACGATTTTGATGGGACTTTAACTGGCAGGTAGCTGATGTAACAAGGAGTAACTAAGGCTACTTTTTTATTCTTGAAAAAATCTAAACTAAACTCCACGCGGGCGAAGTCACGGGCGGCCGCTAGTACTAATATATAAAGCTGAAGAGTTTGTTGGTTTGTTTGTTTGAACGCGGTAATCTCAGGAACACAGAAAATACTAAAAGAGGTAGAATGGAAATGTGGGCGGGGCAGACGCGCCAAGGAATTTTGAGCAAACGCTCAAAATTCCAAAATCTCTACAGAAACATGCAATCGTGCTACGATATGCGTGCTTGTGTGCGTGCTTGGATGTGATTCGTTCATTTGAAATCGCGTGATTGTGCGGCGCTAAGATTGGCTAGATTTAAATTGCAAATAATAATATGTGCGAAAGCTTCGTATTTATTTAAGTACAGATGTAATGGAGGTGAAAGGCGGGGCTTGATCGGCGACACCAGTCTTCATACGGACGGCGCATTATTGCCGTTCTACCTCTCTTAATAATGTTCTGTGCTCAGGAACTACTGGTTCGAATTGAAAAAATCTTTTTGTATAACTAACTATGTGTGCATCTGGAAAATATGACAAATTGACGAGGGTACAAACTTCCTTAACTCTCGCTCAACACCTTAGGGAGGTGGGGTGACTGAAAATCAGCGCTACACGAGGTCATCTCCTCGCAGTACGCGCTACCATTTGCCCAGTGCCTGATTTTAATGTAATATTTTTAAATATTATGTAATAATGTATTTATAATTAATTTGTATTTTGTAATTTAAATAACAGTGAGATTGAGGCAATAAACTTTATTCATTATTATTATTTTTGTGTTGAATAGTTCATTTTTTGGAGAAGGCTATATAACATCATGCTATGACTAATACCAAAGTCCACGCGGACGAAGTCGCAAGTGGCCGATCGCTAGTATGTTATAACCATTCAACAAATAACCGCTTGAAATCTGTATTTAAGCTCATATTTAAACGTGGGAAGGATTGTTCGAGGGATAATTCTTGAACTGAAATGTCATTCTTATATCTAGTACTAATGTATATTTTATTTATAACAAGTCTTCCGCCTGCGGCTTTGCCCGCGTAGACCCGTTTTAAAGGTTCCTGTAGGATAGAAACCATCCTATGTCCTTTCCCAAGGTCCAATCAATATTTATTCCAAATTTCATTAAAATCGGTTCAGTAGTTTAAGCGGGAAAGCGTAGCAGACAGACAGACAGACAGAGTTACTTTCTAATTTATAATATTACCGAGATACCGGGTTCAAATCCTCGGCACGCACCTCATTTTTTGGTATCGGGGGGGGGGGGAGGGAACCTTCAAAAGGTACCCGGCACCTTGGGAGAGGGTACCGGGTTATGTGGGATTTTACCCCAATAAAACCCTCTCAGTGGCTGCCTCTGCGCTTGGGGAGGATTCCGGGATCTCTAGCGGAACGCGGACTTCGCGAGAGAAGATGTGCGGCCACTCACACACCGCCACCCTTACCGTCCGCAACCCCAGAAGCCCCTTTTAGTCACCTCTTACGATCAGGCAGGGGATACCATAGCTCTATTATTAATCCCGAAGCTACAGGGGCGTCGCTTTGAAGGATAGGATTTTGTTTAGTTCGTAAAATTAATACATATTTATATTACCTACCTTGTTTAGTTCGTCAAATTAATACATATTTATATTTTTATGACCCGCGTGACGCAATGGTTACTATGCCGGTTTGCCAATCGAGGGGTCCCGGGTTCGATTCTCGGCGAAACAGAAAATTGAATGATGAGTTTAAATTTCTGTTCTCGGTCTGGGTGTTTGTATTCCTGTGTTTGTATGTGTCCATGGTACCCATGACACAGGGTATTACTTACCTTAATGTGACACTTCTACGCCTTCTTATTTCTGTAAAACCATTACCTTATGCCGGCCGTTCAAGGCTCAGTATAATTTGTCGCCAATTTAATGTAAAATATCGTTTTAATTAACAAATTCACCCAGTCACTACTCCAGTTAATTGCCTTTTTAAGAGGGTTCTGTAGCCGAATGCAGAAAACGAAAACCTTTAAGGTTCGTCATGTTATTCCGTCTGTCTGTCTGTTTTCTTGTTCGTGTGTAGGTGACTGTCACTTTATTCCGAAACTATTAGAACTAAAAAGTTTAAACTTAGTACGTAGATGTACTTTATGAACTGCTTCAAGATTTTTATATAAAAAAATTAAAAATTAATTATAGCTTTTAATTTAAAACAAGCAATACGTGTCGAGTATCTATCTATATTTAGTCTTGAGACTTGCTTCTAAAATTTTTTTCTCGAAGTCAACGTTTTGAAAGGTAGACTTCCACCTTATTATTTACTTTATACAAACACTATAAATAGCAAAGATATTATTTGCTGGTGATGCAATTGTTAGTTGATTTTTCTATGGAACTTTGGCACAAGGAGATCTTCCGCCGGGCGAGGTGTTCATGCCCGGAAGCGGCCGCGCTCCAACTGTCTCAATTCGGAGTTTGTATATATGGTCGGATATTCTGAGAACTTCGATAGCGTGATTCGGGAATACCCATGGCGCCATCTCGTAATGAGTAGCGGAAGGTCGCTACAGAACCCTATTCTATACCCCAATACCACCGAGCTCTGCCTCAGCGCTTGGGGCGAACTCCCGGATATCTATTATGCATCGGTGTCCTCCACGCTCCGCGCCCCAAAACTGGTTCATCATCCGGAGAAAGATGGTGCTCAACTGTAATTTATTATGCTTGCGACGGCATACGACCACGCACCCACCGCTCCACTCCCACTAATTTAAACTCCGGAAACCCTCTTAATAATAACGAAGCTACAGTAACTTTACGTAACGGAACCCTACATGGGTGTGCCCGACTTGAACTTACTCGTAGACCCTTTTTTATCTGCTAACTGGCAGTTTACAAGAGTTTATTTTGTATTGGAAAAACCAATCTTTGCCGGCCTTTTGCCGGCTTTGGAGGAGAGCTTTTTTACAGCTTTCTTGAAGAACCCCATGTTATAGTCCACTGGGAATGCCTCAGCTGGAAGGTTGTCCCATAACCATAAGTAAAGTAAAATAAAAGAAATTAAGAAAAGTAATTAAACTACAATCTACACAATTAACTAATTTATATAAATAAAAATGACAAACAGAAGCTTATTCCTAGAAATAAAACAAAAAAAAGTTAAAGAAACTTAAGCACGTTCACAGAAAATAGGATTTGGAAATAATATTGTTTCCATTACGTCGTAACAGAATTATTTTTTCTATCCACAGAAAGATTTAGGAATATTATCCCCTTAATCCATTTACTTAGCCACGGTAGCCTATGTAGTCCAAGAGGGGATTATTGGATTTACTCGAGCGCGTCTGATTAAGTCATGATATATTTATCTTGCCTTCTTTTGAGTATTACCACAGTAAAAAAACCCCGTCATACAAACGCTAAACGCATTTTGGAATTTTTATCTTTCTTCCGGCTACAAAATGGCTACATTACAATATCTCGTTATCGTTTGGTGATTTCTTGTTATATAAAAAAATGCTGAGTGTTGAAATGTATATTTTATTTCACAGTTTTGAGTTATTCTAAACCTCTTGATTCATTCTACAATCATTAGATTACTCAATAATAATGTAATCACTCTTATTCTACGTTAACTTGCCGAGCTCGCTTTGAAAACCTGTAGGCATTTTGCTCGGACGCGAAATGGAAAAAAATATAAACCATTTTTACCTCTTGCCTGCACAATCTATAAAATACACTACGTCTCAGGAACCCACATTTAGCATCGTGGGCTCCTTGAAAACCAAGAACCCTAAACCTCAACCGTCGTCAGATTTATGACAAATCTGGCAACGGTTGGCCGTCGCCACTTCAGCTTTCTAGATTTCCAGCTACGCCTACCGTGATATTGAACCATGTAAAAGCCGTCTCAGTTTATTTTCTAGAAAGGTCTTTTCTTAAAAGTATCTCGCCAGCCGCCGCCATTACAACCAGACAACTTTATTTTAGGTATTACCATAGTATTATGTACGTTACGGCAATAAGAGTACAATCTGTCGTCCAAACAAGTGGCTTAACGACCTATAGAAGATGGTAGGAACCCGCTGGAATCAGGTAGCCGAGTGGCGAATGTTACGTGAGACCTGTATTCGGCAGTGAAAACTTTAAATGCGGATTGAAAGCAGTCAATATCGACACAATACGTATTTTGCAGTCTTCTGCAAACTGAAAGAATGACAAACAAACATTTAAACAAACGTTTTGTCTATACACGGGCATGAGATGAAATATTTGAATCGCTCTTAAAAAAATCTCCTCCTTAGTATCTCCCCACACTCCACTTCCTTCTATGAAAAATCCTTTACAATTGTTGCCACAAAGCTCTGGAATTCCCTCCCTCAATCCATCCGCAATGCTCCGTCCTTACAATCCTTCAAAAACCAACAGTGGAACATAAAAAAGCAGGTTGAAAAAAAATTATCAACTCACCTCCACCACAAGTCGCAGAGCACAGAGAGCCAGGGGTGGCCAACCAGTGATACCGAGGCCTCGAACAGGAGGACCCATCGCCGCCGCACACCCCACACTCGTCTACACGTCGAGTTGAACCAACACGGAGGTCGCAGCCCACTCTCTGTTGACAAAGGTTTTGTGTTAGAAAAATACGTCACACATTTAAATACAATTTTTTAAGTGGAGGAGTTGAAGCATGGCCCAGTGGCTGGCGTAGAACGCAAGCGAACAAGCTGCGCTGGTAAGCCTAACGGTCGGGTGTGAGATCGGTGGGCACTTAAGGTCGACCGAAACTAGGTTATTATAATGTTTCACACTCATAGCCGCACAGTAAGGTAGATATACCCTGTGTCGTGGGTACCATGTACACATACAAAGACAGAATCACAAACACCCAAACCGAGAACAAAAATTTAAACTCATCATTCAAATTTCTGTTTCGCTGGGAATTGAACCCGGGATCCTCCGATTGGCAGTCCGGTATGGTAATCATTGCACCACACGGGTCGGCAAAAGTTATAGACAGATAACAGTCGTGAAACCTTATCAGAGGCCTTATGCGGCTTAAAACATCTGATACCGAGTTGATCACCCGCATCTCTACCAACTGGGGCAAGGCCTCCCCAATAATGGGGAGTGATCCGTCTCCAGCAGTGGGACTCAAAAAGGTTGGTCTTCAAGCAAGGCTGAGTCTTGCCTTTGGTCTTATGCAGTTATGCTATTGCTCTGGCGGCTGATAGTCACTTCAAGTACTCGTATGTCTGGCCATCAACCACATCTTTTCACCGAAACAACAGAATTTCTTCACGGCAGAAATGGTTGGTACCACGGTCGAGCTACAAAGTTTTACCATCTATTAAAGTACGTCCCTATGTTTTACTTTTTTTATTAGTTATTTATAAGCTTTCAAAAAGGTTTAAAAAGGTTTGTCTTTAAAGGATTGGGATCAGAAGGGTTTCGACAAATTGGTCGCTATATATACAAATAAATAAAATTAGAGTGTCTGTTTGTAATATTAAAATAACCGCTTTTAACTACATGCATATGAATATTGAATATACGGTACATATACCAATTCTTTTTTACAATTTTTATCTGTCTGTTTGTTCCGGCTAATCTCTGAAACGACTGAACCGATTTTGACGGGACTTAAAATTGGCAGGTAGCTTATGTAATAAGGAGTAACTTAAGCTACTTCTGTTTTAGAAAAAAAATAAAACTAAAGTCCACACGGACGAAGTCGCGGACGGCCGCTAGTTAATGAATAAAGAAAAAATATATTTTGAAATTTCATTGAGCACACTAACAAAATGAGGAACTTTATTGCCTCTAGAGACAATATTCGCTTCAACGTATCCTGCTACGCTATACTCCAACTAGAGTCTAACGTATGTAAAGATAGTAAGGCTACGTATCCAAAACGAGTAATACATTAAGATAAGAGGAATTGAAATGCCGGAAGGTACATTCAACAGGTTGCCATTGTACCTCTGGGTGTCCGATTATGTAACAAGACTGCATAAATCCAAACAAATGGTTTTGTAAAAGCTTTCAGTTTTCTACAATGTAAGGAAGTGTAAGTTTCAAAATAGAGCCCCATCCTAAAAAATATTAAGTTTCTTAACCCGAACATTACATACCAGCTTTCCGTTCGCGGTTTCGGCCGCGTGGGTTTCCGTTATCTTTACATACGAATTTTTATCTTTTATTTTTTCCCCATAAAGGTCGAAATATCATAAAATCTAGTACAAATAAATTTTTATTACTTGTACTAAATTTCATGTTTTTATCTATGCTAATATATAAAGCTGAAGAGTTTGTTTGTTTGAACGCCCTAATATCAGGAACTACTGGTTCGAATTGAAACATTCTTCTTGTGTTGGATAGTCCATTTATTGAGGAAGGCTTTAGGCTATATAACATCATGCTATGACTAACACCGAAGTCCACGCGAACGAAGTCGCAGGCGGCCGCTAGTCTACGATAACAGCCTTTAGTGCAAGTTTTTGTCCCTTATTTCAACTCCTTTAAGCTTATTTTTCACTATAATAACTAACCACTGTTCTTTCCTAAGGTCTATTCTATATGTGTACCAAATTAAAATTGGCTCAGTAGCTTAGACCTGAAAACGTAACAGAAACACACAGACAGATAGAAATACTTTCGCATTTATAATATTACTAGTAATGCGGCCTTTTACCTTATCGGGTAAAAATAAGCGCTGTTCGCCTATTATTAATTAATAAGTATTATTATTAATAAGTAACCGACTACGAGAACGTTATGATACTCGTAAGACTTGTGGATAAGCTATGAGACCCTAGAAACAACTATATAGCCATTGTCACATTTCTTTTAGTCTTGAGATAACTTACCTACAGCAGTCGTGGCTATGCGCGCTTCGCGACATATAATTGCAATGTAATGCTGACATATTGCTGTCGTCCCCCGAACCGTCGTCTATGAATATTCTATGAGGTGCCGCAACCGATATCTGCGGAACACCTCCAGGTGATGTATGACCGCCTGGTACTTTTTAGGTCTGGTAAACTCTGGTAAATTTTGGGCACTAAGTATATAATAAATATATATATTTTGTAAGTGATGTAGCAGATTGTAAAATGATTAAAATAAGTGACGAATACAGCAGACAGGTAGACAACGTATTGATTCTTGAGCCATGTAACTCCAAAAATAAATATATGAAAATAATATATTGTAGAAAGTATCAAACAGTAGATAGCCGTAGTGTTAAAAGGTTAGGCATTGCTGTTCTATCCGTCCTATTGGACCCGCAATGGAGCAGCGTGGTGGAGTAAGCTCCAAGCCTCCCCAATAATGGGTAGAGACCCGTGCCCAGCAGTGGGACGTAAAAAGGGTTGCAGCCAGCCATCCGTCCAACCTCAAGCAGGACTCGAGTAGAATAAAACCCGATATTATTTACAGCAACTTCTGAAGAGACTATTAGATTCATTTGTGAGATTGTCTTAATAGTATATTAACAGAATATAGTATTATATTATTACATGTTTTATAGATGGTAGAACGTTCATGATTCGACCGATGAAGTACCATTGCTACAGCCACACTGAATAATAGTGCAGAGGGGGTACTTCTCCAATCAAATTACGAAAGTTCCACCTATTATAACAAATAACTACTCACCACCAACAATGTCACTCACACACAAAATGTTCTCCATTTTAGAAAGCGAATCGTAAAATAAAATGCTCATATGCTAGCTTTCTGCGAATACGACTCTACAATATATTACAAACGCAATTAAATCTCGTTAACAACCGAATGGGGATTGCAGTAAGTAATCAAAATGACTCGTCATAAAAATCAGGCTGTCTCATTCCGTCTCGTACGTTCGAAGTACGGTAGAGCAGGACAGGTTGCCTACTTTAATATGATAATCGGAAAATTCTGCACATTTGTGCGGTACCAGCTCTCGACTCGATTACGCTCGGTTCTGAATATATGATGAGGATTGTCATTGGAACATATCAGGGCAATTTATAAGGGTCGTGGGTGAAACTGATTTTGTGGGTAAATGCATAAAAATTCGAATGTATCGGTAATGTTCGCGGTTTGAAAGTATTTTCAGCGCCACATTTTGGTGTTAAGTGTAATTCATGTGATACGGATTCGAACACTGTAAATCAGTTTATTGGTTAGCATTAAAGGTTTATTCGTCTAAAATCTTTTTGGCGTCCCACTGCTGGCTACGGTTCTATCTCCATTATTGGGGTGACTATGTAAATAGCCATGAATGTAAACAATCAAACATACATCCAGTAATATTTTAGTCTATGTATCTTAGTTTTTTCTAGCTACTTAACTGAACTTAACTACTCTTTGTTGTATCTGTATCTAAAAGTATATAACTTGCACATTTAACCCCGGCGGTTACCATGCCATAGTCTTAAATCGCCAATTCTCCAGTTCAACTCTGTATCTTTTTAAATTTTAATTTTATCTTCCAGTTGTGTTACAGTAGGAAGACTATTCATATTTTATTCGTAAATCCACATGCTTAACACAGTCAACCTCCGTTGGCCAAATTAATATGTGCCACCAATACCCTCACCAAAGGCAAAAACCTTCAACCATAAATAAACCAAGACGAACATCACAAAACTCAGCTACATTTACCTTTCGCGAAAAAGTCACGTTTGCGTCAAGTGCCCAATATCTTCCGACGTTAAAAGTCGTATAACTCCGAAGTCCACCGCGCAGACCATCTTGTCGTATTTTGCATAATTTCATATATTATTTAAGTGGAAAGTTCGGTGGAGTTCGTTTGCATAATCTGCGGAGTGAACAGAACGAATACAAATTTGTTGGTGAAAACTGTCTTCATTGATTTTCTTTACTGCTTAGTACTAGCTGTTCCCTGCGGCTTCACCCGCATTAGAAAAAAAACCGCCTTCAAACAGTAAGAAATAATATTATTCAGTACTTCGCATTTGATACTTTTCCTTGCTAATGGTAGTGACTCTTAAAACTATTTTGGAGTCGGGCCCTTAGTAAAATGAAGTACCTTTCGCTCTGAATGGGCACCGACTCCAAAATTGTTTAAAAAAAATGTTGTCCCATACTTGATCCCCTTTGTTGTCAACGCAAGGTGCTTCTTTGGTACGCGGTATTTCTTTTACACGTTGGATTACATCACCAAAGTTTTGATATCAGTATGATCCTTATAGTTTTTGAAAATACTCTATGGCCTATGTTCAGCAGGGACAATAAACGATTCTAATTCTTTTACTATCCAGGTAATAAATTTCTAAAAAAATACACTAAACTAAGCGATCTCTTTCTCCGAATAAATTGCCCAAGTAGCAAAAATATTATAAAAAGATATCAGTTAGGAAAAGGTGGATTTTGTTTAAAAACTACTTGGCATCTATTATCCTTGGAGCGTTCTTGACCTGGAGCGTTCTTTTCAAAAGACTTTATTTTTGACCTTCAAAAGTTATCCAGAATATTGGGAGTGATATCAAGTTATGTGGGATTTGGACCACACTAAATTATTATAAGACAAAGACAAAGACTTTTATTTGCACAAATATGGGTGTTTACAAAAGGTGTTTTTATACATTTGGTTCGCCATATTTACCTTCATGAGGTATGCAAATATTACAATAATTAAAACTTAACTAATTACACATTACAAACATAAAAATGTACATTGAAATAGTGTCATTTATTTTATTATACGTATACTACATTTATCTTTGTTTGTACCCATATTGCACCTTTTAGTTTTTTTTTCCGGATCGGATCCTATTATTATTATTATATTTATATGATTATTATTATTATTATTATACTATACCATACTATGCTTTACTATACTATACTTATTACTAACATAATATGGAAACAAAATCTGAATTAAAGATTATTATTATTATTAAAACCAACTTAGTAGCTTACCTCAGCGCTTGGGGAGGTCTCCGAGATTTCCAGTGGAACGCACCTGTACCTATCATACATGCGCGGTGCATCAAACAGTGGACCTATTTGGGAAAACGATGCTGTTGTCCTACACCAATGACCTTATAGGTATATTTAAAAAATACGTTGACATGTCACCAGTGTTATACTACGGTTTGATTATTGACTAAAAATTGTCACATTTTTAGGTGTTATTTTCTGAGCGGTTACGGTATGATAGTTCAATTTAACTGTTGTCTCTCAAATGTATTAATATGGGTGCTACTGTCAGCAAGAACGCTGATTAGTTAATGGGGAAAAATTGCCAGATTGTCAGATTTCTGGAGGTCATTATCTGAGCAGCTATAGCACATTTCTTTTCATATCTTTGTCCTAAACTATGTAGCCATTAAAAATTATTTTATTTAAATTTTCATCATCTTTTCACCTATCCAAGTAAATAACCTTTATATTAGTACCATTATTACCCATTTCCAACAAGCCGGTCTCCAAAAAGAAAATGTACGTAAAACGTCCGGTAAAGAACAAAGTCTGTGAACAAAACAATGACTGAATCCTTCATATTATTTATTCAGACATCTCTTAAGAATAGTCCAGTAGGAGACGAATAATTGTGAGTTGAGCAAATATTCTTTACTAGTCTATGAAAGCGACTTTCCCCGCTATGTCGCAAGACTTTTCATTAAGAAAGTTTCGAAAATGATGAAACACCCATTTATTATTTTCAAACGAATAACTACACTTCAAAAAACTATAGGTGGTTGACTACACTTTTATCACCTTAACGAAATAAGAGTGTCTATTGCATTGAATGTAAATGGCCTGATCCTGTAGCAATGCCAATACAGTGTTGGAGAGACGCTGGATCCAGCCATTGGGTCAATGTAAATCAGCCTTTACTTTTGACGGATTCACTTGCAAACAAACATTAATTAACCTTTCGTAAGGTTATTAATAATTTTTAGTTGTGAAATATAAAAAGGATCCTTTTATAGATAACTAGTGAGCCGGTGAGCCTTCGCTCGGGTGATTTGAGTTATGTGTTACACACGGGAACAGTACATTTTTCCAGGATAAAAACTATACTATGTTCTTGCCTAAGGTCCGCCCTATCTGGGCACCAAGTTTTATTAAATTTGATTCAGTAATTTAGGCGTGAAAACATAACACACGCACTCCTACATAAACACACACACAGACAGCGTTACTTTCACTTTCATGATATTAGTATGGATTTCATGTTTTTAGCTTCAGTCAAGTCAACAATGATGAATAAATTGTCTTAGGCGGGACAAATTTTAATATGTATAGATTTTGGAGTAAAAGCCGTTTCTTTCTGGCGAACAGAACTGCGAATTGAAAGCTCGTGACACAATGGCGGATGCGAGCTGACGTCATCAGGGAATGGGGCCGCGAAATAATAAGGCTCGGGGGCGGCCCGAGGTCGGGGTTGCAGCGGGGCAGGATGCAAATGAACTGGAAAATTAATATTTTTTACATCGATCTATGAAATTATATAGAAGACCTTCCAAGGTTATTGTTACCAGGGAAGTACTCAATATCATTGTTGTTACATTTGATGGGTACCTTTACATATCGTGACCTTCATCATCTGGAGTAACAGCACCACTTCATACCAACTCTAACAAGACTAGAGCTTGCTTGGTTGTAGACTGATGCCTTATGCCTGCCATACACGTTAGGTTAAGCATGACAGTTATAACCTTAAAAGCATATCTGACAGGCATAACCTTGCGTGTGTGCTACAAAACTGTGTACTCTATCTATCTATCTACTCCTGTACATGCAACCTGACAAATATCAAAATATATATTTTTGCCGCTTGGTTATGCTCTAGAACGAGCCCATCTTTGCGAGAGCAGAAGTGCTTACGGCGGCATGCGGCCACGCGCACACCGCCGTCCTTCCCGGGGCTGCTGGCTGGACGGATCGAACTCCCACTCTGACCGCCCGCAACCCCGGAAGCCTCCTTTTAGTCACCTCTTACGATCAGGCAAGGGATACCGTAGCTCTATTCTTAATCCCGAAGCTACAGGCACTGACATGGGACACCTTTACACGCTAGCGCCTGTGACTCGGGCACCGCGTACCGTATACCGGGTTCGCTTTGTCTAGGTACCGTTGTGTTGTCCCCGTTTCTAAAATTAAAAGTATGCCCGGAATGCACTGTTATCTCCTTTGATGCTCGTGCGGTGGAGGAGAATCCTTTGACGATTGTGGTGGTAATAAGCAATTTGGTTTAGTTCTATATATATTTTTTGTAAAATAGAAGTCAAAAGAACACATTTTCATACTTCTGGGATGACCGGAGCAACTACTGAAGACTTCTGTTTTTTCTCAAGACTTTATTGCAACGACTTTATTGTAGCTTCTAGAAGATCACACTGATGGTTTGATTTTATTCTAACTAATAATCTTTGAGCCTGGTAGAGAGGTTTTTAAGTAGTGTTAAATATTTATCTTTTTGTTGAATTTAGACCAATTTTTACCACTAGACTCCAAAACAGCAGTCTGAGTGGCGAGTTTCCGAACTCAATGATGTGAAAATGCAAAATAAAATTATACAAAGACTTGATATCGTTGTCAAAAACGGTTATCTTTGACTGGAAATTCAAATCTTCACAAAGCAATCCTATTAAAAACATGTTTCCATCTTTGTTTTGAATCCTTTCTAACGAGTATTTTTACATGTGAGTGTGTGTCGAATCTCGTTATTTTGAAATTGACATCATCTTTAGCGATATTGAAATATTATGGATGTTCTCTTCTTTTCCATATAATAATTAGTGCAAGTTGGTATAAGAATTACCTTGCCTTACACATGGCCTTGGTGTAGAACGTAAGCTGTCTACGTAGCAAAGCGCTACGGATGCGGTCGTGTTTGAGATTAGTCATCGCTAGTGCCAAATTTCATGCACGTTTCCGTGCTTCGGAGAGTACGTAATGCCACCGACCCCGGTTGTTATCAATGCCGCAGTATGTTACCCAATATCTCGCAACTCGACCAATCAGCATTGGAGCAGTGTGGCGCATATTCCAGGCCTCAACATGTAAAAAGACACCGGTGCTCAATTATAAAGTTAGGTAAAAACAACTTTGCAACAATCCGCTATCAGAACATATGATGTATACTTTTTCATGCATTAGCACCTCACTGCCTCTCACATATGATACATGCACATGCAATTATAAAAAATATGCACCAACAAACGAACCACCACCACCACGTGTTTTGCCCCAAAACAGAGCATCATCAGGGTTATTGACTCTACGACGATTACTCGCAAAGTGCTCAGTACTGTGATGCGAAAAGGGGTATATTGAGAACAATCGCGACCTACAGCTTAACGTGCCCTCTGAAGCTGCGCCGATTCCGCTTAGCTGCGTGGATTGCTCGTGATTTTCGTTAGCCGCTGGGCCATGGTACGGATAGGATTATTATAGGACAATTTACCGCCTGCATTTTTAACTTTATTACACCATTGTTATAGGCTGCAACCCTTTTTGCGTCAAGTTAACGACTGCTATCTGTCGACAACAACCGGGACTGACGGCTTACCGGTACCCTCCGAAGCACGGAAACGCGCATGAATTTTTTTGCCACTAGCGGACAGCCATCTCACACCCGACCGCGCCCGTTTGGCTTAGTTGCATAGACAGTTTGCATTCTACGCTAACCGCCGGGCCATTCATAAGCCAGGCGCTTCATGTTAATAATTACTCTTAAATTTGTTACAAGTGTATTTTCTTATACCAGGAACATTCGTAATTGTGTTGTGTAGAATCCCATTACTTGGAAGTCTTGTCAAATATGTCTTTGTTATAACGTTGATTGTGTATTCGATTTTCGGTACTCGTGTTTGAAGTATTTGTTTTTAATTAAGCTGGAGATTGTTCAGGAAGAAAATCCTCCTGTTTGTCATTTTGTTTGGTTGAAACCATTTTTTTTAGGTTTAAGTTTTAAAATGTCAAAGTGTCTGCAAAGTTTCCTCATAATGTTTGTATAGTTGAAGTGTAAGAAACAGACATAAAAACGGGTTGCACTCCGGTAGTGCCGGCAGAAGTGAAAACTTGAACATTAACGCTGTGCATTTTTGATTTTTTGGAATGGTTGGGGAATAATTTCGCACGAATTGCTTTTATTATCAGTATTATTTTTTCATCTAGTATTTTCAGTAGGTTCTCATCTAGTATTTTTATAAAGTACTCACTCATTTTCTTTCACTATTTCTTCGTCACTTTTTTCATTAATAGATGCACTTTGTTCAATGTCCATATTTTAAATACTTGATATAAACGAATTTTACAAGTATAGACAGTCGATCCCTCCGTCTTACGAATATTCGATCAGGCCACGTGTCCTGACGCGAGTTTAACATTTTTTACCCATCCGAATAAAAGTGCACAACGCCGCTAAAGAAGTTTTCATTTCAACTGCTCCAGTGCGGGTTGGTGGAGATGCGGGTTAGTGGCCAGCCCACTGTCGGATGTTTTCAAACCGCCCATAAGGCCTCCGATAAGGTTTAACGACTGTTATCTATCGACAACAACCGGGACCGACGGTTTAACGTGCCCTCCGAAGCATGGAAATGCGCATGAAATTTTTTGCCACTAGCGGTCACCCATCTCCGCTTCACCGAAGCCATACGCGAGAGAAACTTCTTAGTGCCATTAATATTTTCAAAGCGAAGAATGTTGTTCGTTACTCCCGCGCGCATTCGCATTTGAGTATTATGCGAAAAATTATTGTTTGAAGCGTACAGCTCTGCGCTTTTATAAGATATACCAGTATATAGTCAAAAAACACAGGTGCGGTAGGAAGATGTGTGACCGCTAGTGGCAAAGGGTGCATTACACTGTCAGTCCCGGTTGCTATCGACTTTATCCATACTAATACTATAAATTCGAAAGTAACTTTGTCTGTCTGTCTGCTATGCTTTCCCGCTTAAACTACTGAACGAATTTCAATGAAATTTGGAACACAGCAGATAGAGTAGACCTTGAGAAAGGACATAGGATAGTTTTTATCGTACGGGAACCTTTAAAACGGGTCCACGCGGGCGAAGCCGCTGGCGGAAGATTATCAAAATATTTTATTCATTTTTAGAATACCTACAAAAAAAATGAACGCCAATTTTTCAGTCATATCTTCTAGGTACCCTTTTGGGCGATGTTATAAGCTAAGAGATCTCAGCCGGATAAAAACGCTAAAAAGAATAAGATAAAAAGAATGGGTGTCAACAAATGTTGAGTGCGGTCAAAAGAAGGATGGGTGGCAATTCAGCAACATCTAGTGCGGTCAAATGTAGGAATGGTGGCAACAAAGTAAAGCAATGTCGAGTGTCGTTACAACTTTTGGTCTTAATTTTTTTCGTCTAGCCCCCTTTCGCAACGCGCGATAGGAACTTCGTTTCAAAAAAATTATAATAATTTCAATTATTATATTCGATAAAGCGTATCTTTTGATTTTCTCATACTCATTGGTTTCTTTACTTTTCCCGCATAAACATGCGATAGCATGTTGGTTTTAGTTAAGCCAATCCATATTAGATCAGCATAAAAATAAGACACGATCATTCTACATATAGATAGAGAACCCAGCAGTGATATACAAAAAAGTTTCAGCTAATTCTTTAAAAACTGAGTATTTCTCTGACTTGTTTAGATTTAGTGTGGTTGATATTTCTTGCATTTTAATTGCATCTTAATGGAAAAAATGTGTCAAATCAAATCAAATCAAAAACATTTATTTTGTATTAGGAATACAAAATATTCGCTGGTTGACATTTTTTCCCGGTTATCGCCTTTAGGTGCCCGTTTGGGCTAGATGTTGAGCTGAGAGAAAAAAGGGGGCAGAAAAAAAACTCCCAGCAGCACTCTTTTTTAAAAAAAAAGGACATATTTAATGGAGATAACAGTATGGCTATGGGTCCATAATGGGCACACGTGACAGCTGATCGTATGAGACACTATAAGTGTGTGTTAGAGCTTTCCTTGATAAGCTTCAATCAAAGAAAAATAAATTTTCTGTTATTTAAATAAACATCTAAGAATTAATCACTAAGCCGTTCACTGCTTCCAAATTCATTACCTCAAACAGTTCAACGCAAATTATAAGTAAATATCCGAAGCCGTACGCGAAGAGAAACTTCTTAACGCCATGAATATTGTCAAAGCAAAGATAATTGTGTTGTTTGTTACGCCCGCTGACTTTGAGTACCTATTATGCAAATAATCATTGTTAGTTATTGTTATAGGCTTCACCTATAGCATTGCGCTATAACGCATACGATCTAAATAGCCAAGAAAAACGGGTGCGGTCGGGAGAAAAATAGGTGACCGCTAGTGGCAAAGGATGCGTTACACTACCGAGATTTGGCTGGCTGGCTGCAACCCTTTTTGCATCCCACGGCACGGGTCTCTCCCGATTATTGGGGAGGCCTAGATCTTACTCCACCACGCTGCTCCAATGCGGGTTGGTGAAGATGCGGGCTAGTCGCCAACCCGCTGTCGGATGTTTTCGAACCGCCCATAAGGCCTCCGACAAGGTTTAGTGACTGTTATCTATCGATAACAACCAGGACTGACGGCTTAACATGCCCTCCGAAACGCGCATGAATTTTTTGCCACTAGCGGTCACCCATCTCACACCCGACCACGCCCGTTTGGCTTAGTTGCATAGATCGTTTGCGTTCTACGCACACCGCCGGTCCATGCGCGCTTCCCGTGCGCTTACCGATATATAAATAGACGAAATTAATGTTTATAAATTTACGACCTGCGTGACGTAATGGTTACCATGCCGGACTGCCAATCGAAGGGTCCTGGGTTCGATTCCCAGCGAAACAGAAATTTGAATGATGAGTTTAAATTTCTGTTCTCGGTCTGGGTGTTTGTGTTTCTGTCTTTGTGTGTGTCCATGGTACCCACGACACAGGGTATATCTACCCTACTGTGGGGCTATGAGTGTGAAGCGTTATTTATTTATTATAGACTTTATACAGCAAAAAGAGCCTACCTATTAAGAATTTGATGTAAAAGTTTATTATGCCTCTCTATATATGTAGCTGTTAAATAAAGGCGTAATACATAGTAACCTCAAATGCCTGAGCACTTTTTATTTTTTACCTGAAAAACAAAAAAGAACGTTTATTAGAAACGGGTAAGCCATGATAAGTAATTCATATTGCGAAGGATATTATATTACCGGGGTTTCCCGGGTCGCATGGTGTTAAAAATCCAGGAGTATTCTACAGAGACCTACCAACGAGTAAATTATAAAAGGGAAAATATTTTTTAATACAGTTGCTCAAAAAGTGGCGTATTGCAGGGACGTATAGCGTTCGGGAAGTGGGCTATTACACACTCGTGCGTTTTGTTTACCTTTTCCGAACTCGTGCGTTCTCTTTCCCAACTGTCAAAATAATGTCTATTAAAAAAAAACAACCACGAAGTTTTAGAAGTTTTTATGATTCATGCAAATATTTCTAAAAAGAAGCTACTAATTAGTTTCAATATCAGATTTAATGATTTGATTCAATGAGTTAGGTTAGGTTTTATTTCATTTCATCTCATTAACATTTTCATTTCATATCAATAAAAAAATTCTACTGAAGACTTGGCTGTATGGGCATAGTTCCCTTTTGCCTACCCAGAATGGGTGAAGAAAACAAAAAAAAATCTCTGCAGGAATTCTTTTACGGCTTGGAGTTTTGGCGGGAAGTCTGAAGGGACAAGTTGTGCTCTTGTTTTATTTTCATTTTCTTGGTGTATTTTTGAGTTATATCGGATAAAGTTGATGGCGTTTTTTTTCGATATAGGTTAAAAACAGTGCACGAGTGTTGTGAAATAGAATAACAGCGCGAAAACATGTTTTTTTGGCTTGCCTCCAAAACTCCTTCGGATATGTTCTCGTAAAGTAGCCATCGCTTTTCTTGAACACCTGACTGCCTAGATTGACTGATACCTGACGACTTACTGTTTTATATAGAATAATAGATGCAGAAATTATACTTGACACTGGCAATATGCACAGAGCGCGATGCCACTATTTAATATTGAAACGAAAATATTGAATGGCTGCAAGGATTTTATCCAATGCCGTAAAATGAATTCAAAAAAATCTTTTACTGCTGGCGCCATTTTTCAAAAATGTTCTTTGCGATTTTTTATTATTTTATAAATTGCTTCATTTTTTCGCAACTGTATTAAAAAAAGTTGTTCAGTACACGTGCGGAACCGTCATTGGAAGGAGTTCCGACTGTCAACCCTCACCTTCGGCTGCGCCTCGGCTCGGGTAGACATTTGTCGGAACTCCTTGCAATGACAGCCTTTCCGCACTTGTAATGAAATATACTATTCTGAAATATCGTAAAGATATCAAAATTAAAAATAAATTGAAAAATAAGAATTTTATTCTTCAAAACCTTCACAGGTCGACGTAAACATCAATTACAATTAATTTAACAATTTAATAGTTAATAGTTAATATCAAATGAAGGCCGAATATATTTTCTTCAATACCTATACAAACCTATACAAATTCAAACATTTTCCGCAGTTTGACCCTAATTTTCATTAGTGAATATGACGAACAATCCATCTATATTAATAATTCCACTGCTGGACAAAGACCTGCCCTAAAACTCGCTACTCCATCCAGTCCTGCGCCATTTAGACAAATACATAACATTAAACTTTCAAGTACCCTGGGCTCTAACACTTTTTAGGAAGGCC
This sequence comes from Pyrgus malvae, assembly GCA_911387765.1. Classification (NCBI taxonomy): domain Eukaryota; kingdom Metazoa; phylum Arthropoda; class Insecta; order Lepidoptera; family Hesperiidae; genus Pyrgus; species Pyrgus malvae. Next base: position 2,276,876 of record OU426969.1, on the reverse strand, counting down.
TGGAGCTTACTCCACCACGCTGCTCCAATGCGGGTTGGTGGAGATGCGGGCTAGTGGCCAACCTTTTGTCGGGTATTTTGAATGACTGGTTCTAATTAGGGATGTTATGGATATGAAATTTCGGATACGGATTGGTTACGGATGTAGGAATAATTATTATACCGGATACAGATACGGAAATGAAATTCGGATTATCCGTTAGTTTCGGATAATTTCGGTTACGGATATTAAATTATTAAGGAATTTCAAAAGTAATATACAAATAGCTAATAAAATGATTTTATTTGTATGTCACCATTTGGTAAGAATTATTGTGAGTAATTATTACAGTTAATTAAAATTAAAATGACTAGAAATATTATATTGATTATAAATAATTATCTTATCTACCTGAAATGAAAATGTAATAACAAAATTATTACTTATACAATATTAATTAACCTTCGGCATACAACGTGGGGTATTTTTAACCCCAGCTCCAGAAAAATACGTCGACTTGTAAGTAATAATCGAGCAATAACATTGAAATTCCCAGTAGCTGGGCGTTAAAAGTTGCCGTGTCGACTCGTGACCTTGGATCAGTGCTACGCGGAACGCGCTCGTGTGTGCACGCGCGTATAGCGGGTCCCGGTGTTTTTAACCCCACGTTGTATGGGACGGTGCTGAAAAAATTGTACTGATTTAGATAACGAATGATCTCGCTAGAATAAAGAAACTTGTTATTTATATATTTTTAATAATGTTACATATTTCTAGTTTTATAATATTGGCTTAGACTAAAAGCTCCTATTAATATAAAAGACCCACGTGTTTTATTTTTAGATATAAGGAAAATTCGTTAATTTTTAGGAGAACTTTGGTATTTTGTGTTGTTTTTTATAATTAAAGTTTATTTTCTTAATTATTTTGCGTTTTAATTATTACTTTATAACTAATTAAGCCAAAAACCCTATCTAAGCGGTTGTATTTAAATAATACCCTTAATACATAGTATATTTACTAGGGGTTATTTTAACCCCACGTTGTACGGGTAAGGTTTTTTTTTCACCTTGTATGCCGAAGGTTAAAACAACTCATCGTAACGTGGCTCAATTAGGCTCCGCCCCTATCCGATGTCATCCGAAACTTTTATTTCAGATTCGGTTACGGTTACGGATACTTTTTATATCGGATATCCGATAGTTTCGGTTATGGTTACGGAGCTCCCTAACATCCCTGGTTCTAATACAAATAGGGCATCAGAACTCTCCTATTTTTCTGTGATAAAACGATATGGAAATTAGCTCATATTTCAAGGAAGATACATCGACTCATAATAGGTACTCTCATCCCTGATTTAGCTCAGTGTTTCTGAAACTGAAACACGGTTAGCCCATTACCGGTGAGAGTCGGGTCCGTGGCTGTTAAACATTCAAGGGAAATCTACCCAGAGATTTACCTGCTTTATAGAGATGGATAGAGATTGTCGACGTAAATAAAAGTAATCTGATTTAATAGACGTTTAAGGCAAGGGTTTCCGAAAAATGCCAATTTAGTTTGTGTTTTATCAATTAATGTTTCTTTTCTGAAAATTAAACATGTTTTATTTTAGTCTTTGATCAAGCGATTTGTGTATCTGAATGATGGACAATTTCTTACTCTAGAATCTTTATTAACATGTTTTTTTTATTATTAACTTGACCTGTATGTATATATGTATGTATGTAACGGAATCTTTTACTTCATTTTCACTTACTTTTAGGAGTCTGATTAACTTGAAAATTTGCACATGGGTCAAGGGCCAATGACAATACAATAATCTCATAACTTTATATTAAAGTCCTAACGAGGATCATAAGGATAAAAAAATATACGAGGGGCGGCTGATAAGGTCGTGGCCTAAGGTACTTAATGAAACAAATTTAATATAAAGTTTTATATTTTTAACACGTCTAAGCGTCTGATTGACTTGAAAATTTGCACAGGGGTCAAGGGCCGATGTCAATGCAATAATATGAGAATAAAAATCTAACTAATAAATTAAAAATAAATAATGTAGTTTAAAAGCTAAAAAACACGCTTTTGTGAAAATACCAACTAAAACGTAAAGAAAAGAAAAAGAAACATTATTTTACTGTAAAAATAAGCGTGGGGTGGTTTTTAAGATACTATTGACACCATGCACCCCACGATTTTTTTACAGTAAAATACATTTTTTTTTACTTTTTAGTTCGTATTTTCACAAAAGCGTGTTTTTTAGTTTTTTAAACTACATTATTTATTTTTAAATGGAGGTTCACGGTTTCATCCGCTTTAGAAAAGGTCAGTAAATTATCATTTTTATTGTAATTAAGGTTCATTATTTTGTTCATTTTAAATTAACTAGAGGTCCCCCGCGGTTCACTCTTTTGGTTATAATGACTTACACATGAGATATACATAGATATATACGGTGGCGGGCTTTTTTGTAGGACTATTAATTAAGATAAACATTTCCATCATACATTACATAGTGTAACTCTAGCGGTTTTAGCAGCGAGAACAGAAATTTAAACTCATCATTCTTTCTCTTTCGCCGGGAATCGAACCCGGGACCTTTCGATTGGCAGTCCAGCATGGTAACCATTGTGCCACGCGAAAAGAAAAATGTTTTTTCTAGTTTTTTTTAATAGGAAAAGAATAAAGCCTAGAGTATAAGCAAAAGGATTATAACCATCCAATCCAGTTCAGGAACCATTTTCTTATACAAAGTGTTAATAAAATGTGATTTCCTTTACACAACAAAGTTCCTCAATGAATTCACGCTTAAAGGACTTGCAATCGCCCCTTTTGCCTCTATTTCGATTGTATTTGATGTAAATACGATGTACGATTTACATAAGCACCCCGTTTGTTGTAGAAGTGAGTGTAAGAAAAAAAAACTGTTAAAACTTGCAAAGAAAAGGCTTCGCATTAATATTTAGTGTTGGGAGTGTTTTGCGCCGCCTTTTTTCTCTCAGCTCAATACATTAATGTCGTCATCATACTTTTCTAACGAAACCCAAATATTCGTAAAATCACATACGGTGGTAGTACCTACTCTTCATTAAGCAATAAAAATTCTACCATTTACAAATTCGTAATGAAAAAAGTACCAAAAATAACGTTCAAAGAACTTTGGATATTTTTGTCGGTAACACAATTTGTAAGATGCCTTATATTAATGTATAATACGAAACTGAAAAGTAACACGACAGGTCAAAAGCTCACTCAAAACTCAAAAACAATTTATTTACCCTTGGACGCTTCATTGAGAATCGAGAAGCGTCGCCTTAAATAAAAACTGAAATTTAGAAAGAAACAGTCAGTAGTCGTAAATTTTATTATCATATAACAACCCAACAAACAAATACGTCGTATAAGTCTTGACTTGTACGACCTAAAGTTGGATAGCAGTCTTACAATGGTAATGATATAACTACCAGGTCCTATATACGTTTTTAATGTAACTAATTAGTCGTGCGTCGAATAGGTCTTTAAACTGGTCTTAGCAACGTTTGGGTGACTAAACTATATGACGTTATATTACATCTTAGCTAAAACGTTTGTACGACAACGCAATAGTCATACTAACGTTATAGTCCGATAAATGTTTTGAACTGACCAAATTATGTCTTTGGAAAACCTTTATATGACATTTATATAACGTGCATATTGTATAGACGTTTTCACAGAGACGTTTATATAACAATCACTATCTTGTTTTACAGCGGTCAATTAAATACTCTTAAATGACTTGGTTGTTTATTGACGACTCAAATATAACCTTTATATTACATGATGTCCGTTTAATGTCATGTCCTGACTTTAATCAAACTTGCAGTCGCATTTAAATCAGGTTTTGACTAGGCGGCCATATTTACGAACTTTTGATGAAATTTTGTTACGGAAATGGAATCAAAAAAATCGTGGAAACGTTAACGAGAATTAGATTAACGAGAATTTTGGTGAATATTCACAATATGAAAAGGGTTTTTTATGTTTCTTGAGGAACCCTAATAGCTAGCTGTCATGGCGACCATTATCATCACCATCGGGTCGTATAGAGGTAAGTTTGCGACAAAAGCAACATGTCGGACATTTTTAGAAAAAAACCTATTATTATTAATAAAAATCTATTGATTTTAACTCAAAATTACGAGGGGGCATGAAAATCTTAATAGTATTCACATAGGTATATTATCATAAAACTTCAGTTCCCAGTCGAACTAAATAGCATGAGAGACAGATAAAGTAAGTAAGATATGAAAATGACATAAACTCAGCTAGCATTTATTTCCTTGTAATTATTTATTTTACACTAAAATCTTGAAACGAAACCAAACATAATACGAATAAGTCTTACAGGTATTGTCTCTTGACTCAAATAAAACGTTTTAGTCATTCAGTAACACCTGTACGACCACAATACAACAAAGCGACGAAAGTTATGGTTATCCCATAACATATTTTGTACGACTTTTGAATGACGTTAACGAAGTTGGCTCGAGACTTCTGTATGACCATTATACAACCATTGAGGTCGTATAACTGGGGCCATTTTCGCGTTTAGTAAACGTTATTATAAAGTTAGTATGACTTTACTATTGCGATGTATGGTATTCAGATAACGTTTACTATACCTTTATACGACGATAAATTGTTACTTGGGAAATGTTAGTACTTATAGTTAAGTGATATAATATTAAGTATATTATGTACTCGTAATCCATTCTTAATCTAATATATAAAATTCTCGTGTCACGGTGTTTGTATTAAAACTCCTCCGAAATGGATCGACCAATTTTCGTGATATTTTGTGTGCCGTTAGGTCTGCAAATCGGACAATATCTATTTTTCGTGCCCCTAAATATTTAGGGTGGTCCACCTCAAACATTTAAACGCGGTACGGTGTTCGCGGGGTCAGCTAGTGTATATTATAAATGGGGAAGTGTGTTTGTTTGTTTGTCCTTCTTTGACGTCGACGGATTGACTTGATTTTTTTGCATGGAGATAGTTTGAGGGTTAGAGACATAGGCTACTTTTTACCCGGAGAAAATACGTCATTTCATGGGATTCAATGGGACATATCGTGAAGCCCGTGGGCATGCGGATGGGGTCGCGGATTTAATTTATAATATTTGTTTTTTTTTCTACCTTTTTTATGTCCCACTACTGGGCACAGGTCTCCTCTCCCGGCTAGAGGGATTTAGGCCATAGACCGAGTGCGGATTGGTGGACGTAATTTTATATTTTACTTACTTACAACTGAGAACAATATTATAAACATAGACTATGTTTAAAATTGTTTTGAAAATTGATCTAGTGTTGAAAATTTATTAACTACGTCCCATTCATACCCGACTGCGCCAGAAGGAGAGTTATATTTTTCGAGAATATGTATGTGTTTTCCGCTAGGAAATCTTATAATTTATATATATATATATATATATATATATATATAACTGATTAAACCAAAAAGTAACACATTCATACCATAAATTTACATTGATGTTGGGTCGGTATTATCTCATACATACATTGAGAATCAAAACTGACCTTCATACATTGATAATGGACTTTCAAGATCTGAACTTTGGCCCTAAAACAAACTTTCCTTATCTCCTTTGTTATTTCGATTGTGATGAGATTCCAATATATAAGAACCTTTAAACAGAAGAACACTTTCCTAGTCATGACATTAGTTCACATTGACGTGGGTCCCTTACCTTTACAGACGTGAGACGCTAAAGTTTATTCGATAGTGCGTAATGGACTTTCAAATTCGAAACTTAGACGGAGCCTTCTGATGTTTTTAGTCTTGAAGGACATCATTTTGCTTTTAAGAAAATACTGGAATCTTTCGTAAATTATTTGACTAGCTCGTTTCTTAAAATTTCGTACCTAGCTCGAAGGAGATTGTTGATGATAGTTCGGGCGAAAAGATTAAGTTAATGAGAATTCTGTTCAATGGAACTAAATAGAGGGCCAGGCGAAGTCAATCCGTGCGTGTGAAGTATGCATATTGAATTTTTTTTTCTATGTATTCTAGAAGCGGCCGATTGTAATTGTGTTCGAATGAATGAATGAAATTATTTATTTGTTCGATGTATTCGAACCAGAAGCTAAATTATTTTGTTAACATTTGAAAATTACATCTTCTTACCTATTTATTCCGTTCTTATTGACGACAAATGGTTGAAACACAAAAGTAAAAAAAAAACCTCAACACACTAAATTAAGAAAATATAAAAGTACAATTAATCCCTTAAATTAATTATTAAAGCCAAGCTTTGGTTGAGACCCCTTACCAACGCCTACAGGGATGAATATGGAACTCATATAAGGTAGAATCAATGTGCTCATAGTCTGTGAAAAAATGCATTGAATAGTAGTCTACTACCAAACAAACTTTCTCTATCGCCTTTTGTCTATAACCAATTGTGATGATATACCAATATATAAAAACCTTTAAATACAGAGACACTTTTCTATTAACATTAATTTACATGTCTTGTCCCTTCAAAGACGTGAGATGTTAAAGTTTATTCGATAATGTGTAATAGACTTTCAAGTTCAAAACTTTTTATTTTAGTATGTATCGAATATTCTAGAAACGCTTAGTCAGATATTGACATCAAAACAAAATAGCCGGTCGTCATTTACCCTTATTATATTAATGGTCATTATTTTCTCCGGTCATCGGTCTTTAGGAACCTTGGACATAAAATGAATTATCATCAAGAGTACACATACACCGACAATCAATTCTTTATGGGCTCCAAAGACCACTTAACACCACGATGTAACTCGTTTGCTGTTTTATTTTGTACTATCTGTCTGCCCGCGGCTCCACTCGGTTGGAGATCACGTTTTTTCAGGAAGGAATGTCACTCTCCCGCCCCCCATTTTTTTTTCAATAAATTTTGAATTTTTATAATAAGTATGGATAAGTAGTAAAATTTTGAGATCTGCTGTCTGTTCATAAAGAGAACTAACGTGAATCTAGAGGCGATGTTATTTTTTTTACAAAATGGCCACGCCCATTTTTTTCTAAACAGACTCTACAGAATCATCTAAACCTTAAAATCATCCTTACTTTAGAAAATACGGATTCCTATATAACGTAGCTTGGCATGGCTCCTTTGAATACGTTTGAGATGAAAAGCATCTGTGTTTTGCAACGGGGTATTTGCATCATCGTTCGAACATTAATCCAACTGAGGCTTCGACTTCCTTTTGAACGCGAGTTATGTCTCAAAGAGATTTCTCTACAGTACACACGGCTGTGAAAAAATAAGCTATTTAATTAATGTTTTATAAATAACTATAATAATTAACTATGTAGTGCGGTTTTCCTCGCGGTTGGAGTGGTAGCTTAATTTTTGAAACAACTTGGTTTTTTGTTTTGTTTTAGTTAATATGTGTGCGATGTACAAGAAGTGAACTCAGGCTGGGGCAAGATAAACTATTATACATACTGCCCCCTGGATAAAGGTCCAAATTCAGGGATTCAAAAATCCCAAAAGATCTCCTAAACGAAAAAAGAAACCTATAAAGAATAAGCTAGATATGCTACCTCCTGCTGTTTCCTTTGTATATTTTATATTTAGAGTGCGTGTCTTCGTGTAACGTGGAAGGCAAATTTACGCGAGGTACCCAGTGTGAACCCCCCCAAGATCAAAATCTTGCCTCTTCCTGACCAAGTACTTGCCTTGACCCCTTGACCAAGAACCTGGGTACACGCCCATGTACGTACTAACTCAGAGAAATAATTGTCCATTGGGCTGCAATGACCAATTATCGTAACATCTTGTCTTGTAATTCCGTTTGCTACTTCATTTTGTGTATAATGAAAATAAATCTTATAATGTTCTAGAATCTGTTCAAAAAGAGAATAGGCGTGGTACTGGGGGTGATGTAAAACTATTTTCATGGATTCGCTTTTTAAACTATAGAATTCTTATCAGTTCACAAAACAGTCACGCTCATTCTCCTTCTGAACAGATACTACAGAAACATCTAACGATAAAATCATCGTTTGATGAGAAAATATTATATAACACCACTAAGTATGGCAACAGCCTTTTAAGCTTCTTTGAATACGTTTGAGATGAAAAGCATCTGTGTTTTGCAACGCGGTATTTGCATCATCGTTCGAACATTAATCCAACTGAGGCTTCGAATTGCTTTTGGAGGCCGCAAGTTATGTCTCAAAGAGATTTCTCGTTGATACACACAGCTTATTCAGCTATAAAGCATTTTTTGTTTTTTTGGTGAATGCGTGTGGCGACTAAATAAAAACCGGCCAAGTGCGAGTCGGACTCACGCACGAAGGGTTCCGTACCATTATCTATAAAAAATCACGTTTATTTTATGGGAGCCCCTTAAATATTTATTTTATTCTATTTTTAGTATTTGTATAGCAATAGCGGCAACAGAAATACAACATTGCTTTTGATTATCCATAAAAATCATTGCATTAAGATTGAATAAAAGGTAAATTGTGGTTTACGATTTAATATGTATTAAAAAAAACTACTTACTAGATCTCGTTCAAACCAATTTTCGGTGGAAGTTTGCATCATAATGTACATCATATATTTTTTTAGTTTTATCATTCTCTTATTTTAGAAGTTACAGGGACAGGGGACACACATTTTACCACTTTGGAAGTGTCTCTCGCGCAAACTATTCAGTTTAGAAAAAAATGATATAAGAAACTTCAATATCATTTTTGAAGACCTATCCATAGATATCCCACACGTATGGGTTTGATGAAAAAACATTTTTTGAGTTTCAGTTCTATGTATGGGAACCCTCAAAATTTATTGCTTTTTTCTATTTTTGTGTGAAAATCTCAATGTGACTCACAGAATACATCTACGTACCGAGTTTCAACAGTATAGTTCTTATAGTTTCAGAAAAAACAGAAACAGAGACAGACAAACAAACATCACGAATCCATAATGGTTCCGTATTTGCCATTTGGCTACGGAAGCCTAAAAATGATGTGACCATTATCCCTCAAGAGTAGAAAGACAACAGCATATTCATAGAGAAACTATGTATGTGCAATCAATATGTAGGTACATAACTTTAGACAAGTTGACCATTATTTAACAACATTTGTTGTAGTTTCGTTTGTGTCTTCATTTTGTTTAACCAAATATTGCAGTGATCTGGATTCTGTTTTTGTTTTTTTCAGTCAAATCAAATTATTTATTGCTGGAACATAGTAACTTTTAGTGAAATTTTTCTAGTGTTATGGACTTAATTTAATTTGCCATTAGCGGTCACTCGTTTTGCTTAGCACAGAAGGCTGCGTTCTGAATATATTCTCTGAGCACCTTACTGAAGATAAACTTTAAAAATTACTTACTCAATTAAATGAAAAACAAATAAAATTATAAGGAGTCTTCTGGAAATGGTTTTCCACAAGACATTTTATTTTTTATTTAGTGGTTGATAATATTAATTTAAACTACTCTCTTAGTGGTTAACTAGCTGGTATTCTCGTATTCCATTTCATTGGAATTGGCTGTATTTTAGGTTGTACGTAAAGCTTTGCGGTTGAGACATATCTATAACTTCTGTCATGAAGCAACTTCTTTTTTTTTTCAAGTTTTGTACTTCACTTTAAATTTCACGCATATTTAAATTATTTTCAACGTCTTCTACTTTCATTTTAACATAAATCGTCAATGTTCAAGTTAATGAAACTGTTCAAAATTCATGCTTAGCTTGTTTGTTCAATTGCACTTTAAAAAAATAATCATTTGCCAATCTGCAATAGCTTTTAATTCATTTTAACCCTTTAATTATTAATTAGAAAAAAAACCTTGTAAAAAAGTCGACATTTAAATTAAAAAGTATATTTCATAAAATTAATTCCTTGCTAGAAAAGTGTGAAAAAACTCTATTAAAATTCCAATTTGCAAGCATTTTACTCGCCCGTATTTCCCGCTGTTGCTTATTCCGTTCAATTTTCCCCAAGAAACTGATTTTATAAATGGCTCGGCAACCTCCGATGTTCCGTATTGAAAAGGCGTCACTGAAGGAGCTCTTTGTTTGTAAACAAATGAAGCCTCTCCTGCGTTTGGCGTTTATTAATTATGGGAACTGGAAATGGTTTTGTGCAAGTCATCTTGTTTTCTTATTTAGTGGTAAATAAGTAAGATTCGCGTGATCAATAGGAAGTGCGCATGACCCAGCAATCAGCATAGAACGTAAACGATCTACGAAGCTAAGCACAACGGGCGCGGTCGGGTGTGAGATGGGTGACCGCTTCGGTGACCGCGTTTTCGTGCGTTGAAGGACTTGAAGGTCCTTGTTAGCGGTTGGTTTCGGTTGTTATTAGATAGTGGCCATTAAACCTAGTTGGAGGCCTTACGGGCGGATTAGAAATATCCGACAGCGGGTCGGCCACTAACCCGCACCTCCAACAACTCGTATGGAAGCAGCGTGTTGGAGTAAGCTCCAAGCTTCGTTGCAAAAACAGTTACAACGAACGACGAAGTAAGATTCAGATAATCAAACTTATTATTAAATAAATCACGGATGAACCCAATGAATTTTAGTACCTATACCATCCTATATCACAATCACAATAAAACTATGCATTCTATATATATCAGTCCTGTAACAGAAAAAGAAATACACATAATAATACAACGTCTAAAAAAATACCTACAGCGTAGGATACGATAACATACCAGTGTTCTTGATAAAAAGAGCAGTCAAACACCTAACAAAGCCTTTTACAGAACTAATAAACCAATCGTTCCAAGAAGGCGTTTTCCCTGATTTGCTAAAGATATCGGTTATAAAACCATTATTTAAAAATGGCGATGAACAAAATCCCTCAAATTATAGACCAATAGCCTTGTTACCTATAGCTTCAAAAATATTCGAAAAAGCCATGTGCAAACGGGTTGTTTCCTTTTTAGAAAAATTTGAACTTTTAAGTAGACACCAGTATGCTTTTCAAAAAAATAAATCTACGACCCTAGCAGTATTTGACTATACAAATAAAATTCTTCATTATATAAATGACAAACACTATGCTGTTGGTATATGTCTAGATATGAAAAAAGCGTATGATAGGGTTTCTCATAAAATATTATTACAAAAACTTTGGAATATTGGTATACGGGGTGTTGCCCATGATTGGTTTAAATCATACCTAACAGAAAGGCAACAGTATGTAAGTATAGACTACTTAAATGAAGATGCCCAAACTCTTCAACAAGTACACTCTACAATAAAAACCTTACACCAGTCTATACCGCAGGGAAGTGTACTAGGATGTGTATTATAAAAAAAATTAAATTTATTAAAAAAAAATTTTATTAAATTAAATTAAAAAAAAATTTAAGTACATATGGGTCAAACATTGTAAAATAATGGCCAGAAAATCGGATACTTCACCATCATTTTTTATAAAATCGGAAAACGACCTTTTAAAAATAACATAAAAATTGTCAAACCAGTAACATTTTATCTTGAACAAAAAACTTTGAGAGTCGCATGTGAAGCCCGAGTCTTTTGTCCGTCTTATCGCTGTTCAAGTGCAGTGGTCAACGGGGCAGTCGTCCAGTCCGCATCGCAAGTAAGTCCGCAACACAGCACACAATCGCCGCCAACACACGCCTACGCTTGCGATGCTCTAGCGCTTATTTTGCCTTGCGCGCTTATTGATTCCAAAGTCGATATTTCTTTGGAGCCCTTTGTAAATGTGCTATTTTTATTTTACTCTACCGTATATTTAAATTCTTCCTTTAACTTGTCTTGGGTATTTAACGGCTGCTATAATAACGTATTTAAATGTGCTTTAAATTGTTTAGTTTTAAGATGTGTGTTGAAATTATTATTTTTACCTAAACTATTACATTTTGTTCGCCTAAACATCCATAAAACATACCTTCCAGGCTTGTTTTGTATCACGTATCGTGGTGTTCCTCGCTTGCGTAATTGTTTAAAAAATTGCAATAATGGCTACATTTAGCATTTATTATCAAAATACTCGAGGGCTCCGCACTAAAACTCAAATATTTAAAAGAAACTTATTGCTCAAATCGTATGACATAATATCCCTAACGGAAACTTGGTTATTAGATGGTATTTATAATAAGGAACTCTTTGACGATCGATATATCGTTTGGCGGAGGGACAGGAACTATGCAGCCACGCGTGAGAAATATGGTGGTGGTGTTCTCCTGGCGGTTCGTCGTGAACTGTGTGCGGTCGAACGTCCAGAATGGTTTTCAACTGCGGAAGATTTATGGATTACTTTATCCATAAAAGACAAATTTAACAATACACTAAAAATACACTTGTGCACGTTATATCTATGCAATGAAAATTTAGGTTACTCATTTACCTCGCAATTAAATAACTTTACAGATAACCTATCTCGAATAGTAAACACATGTCCTCGTGATATTTTTATAATAATGGGTGACTTTAATTTAAGTAACATTAAATGGACCACTAATAGTAACATCTATCCTCAGTACACTGGCGAATCAGGAGAGGCACAAATATATTTCCTTGATACGTTAATGGAGAGTAACCTCACACAATTTAATTTCTGTCACAACATAAACGACAGAATTCTGGATTTAGTACTATGCAACAATAGTTTACTGGTATCTCAATGTATGGAGCCACTAGTACCCGAGGATGACCACCACATTAGCTTGGAAATCTCATTAGTAATCTCTAACTTTAAACAGCTTAAGTCCAAACCAAGATTAAAATATTACTATGAAGCAGCAGACTATGATAGCATAAAGCTTCATTTGAATGAAATACGCTGGGAAGACTATTTATTTAAAACCCCACTAGATGACGCAGTAAACTACTTTTATGAACACTTATATAATATTATAAACAAATTTGTCCCTCATAAATTAATATTACCTTTAAGTTATCCACCTTGGTACTCCAGTGCATTGAAGAAGGTTCTCAAGGAAAAATTTAAATTTCTTAAAAAATATCACAGATACGGTAACATGGCAGATTACGACTCCTTTTCTTTACTTCGCCAAAGAGCCAAGATACTCGAGGCGGACAGTTATACACATTACCTTCAAAAATGCGAAGAAAGTATATCAAAGAATCCTAAACTATTCTGGTCATTCGTCAAATCTAACAAAAACAACAGCAATGGTGTCCCCTCATCCCTATCCTATGAAGGGCAATCAGCCGATACGGGTGAAGATAAATGTCAACTATTTTCAAAATATTTCCAATCAACATTTCTCTCCTCTCCCCCTGACTTGAATTGTATCCAAGATGAAGGTCAAATATCGAGCATCAATCCCATAAATGTAATCAGTGACATAGAAATAAATTTTAAAGATATTAATAAAATGCTTAAAACATTAGACCTAACAAAGGGTGCGGGCCCAGACAAAATATCTCCAATATTTATAAGTAAATGCTCTGATAGTTTAACTAAACCATTAGAAATACTCTATAGGCGTTCGGTAACGGAAGGTATTGTCCCCAAAATCTGGAAGTCAGCCTTCATTACACCTGTTTATAAAAGTGGCAATAGAAATGAGATTAAAAATTATAGACCCATATCGAAATTATGTATTTTTGCAAAAATATTAGAACGTATTATTCATACTCAGGTATATACCAACCTTTCTACTTACTTTATAGCGGAACAACATGGTTTTCTTAAAAATCGCTCAACGACATCTAATTTGCTAACATTCGTAGAATATACTACACTTAATATGGACTCAGGTGGGCAAGTAGACACAATATACACAGACTATCACAAATGTTTCGATCGCATCGACCACAAAATTCTACTACAGAAACTTCTCTTCGCCGGAATACACGGTAATTTATACAGGTGGTTTAAGTCTTATATCGAAAATAGATCTCAGGCAGTAGTACTAAATGGTTATACTTCTTCATGGAATCCCGTTCCTTCCGGTGTTCCGCAGGGATCTCTGCTGGGTCCCTTACTCTTTAATATATTTATCAACGACGTAGCTTCTTGTTTACATCATTCTAAATTTCTTCTATACGCTGATGATATGAAAATTTTTAAACAAATTCGTACCATCACCGATTGTGAACTGTTACAACTGGATTTATGTAGGTTTGATAATTACTGTCGTTTAAACAACCTGGATCTTAACGTCGCCAAATGTTTTGCAATAAGCTTCACTCGCAAGATCAATCCGGTCAAATTTAACTACTCCCTCAGTAACCAAGAATTACAACACGTGAATGAAGTCCGGGACTTAGGTGTTATTCACGACTCTAAAATGACATACGAGCAGCATATTGACTATATTACTAAAAGAGCAAACAAAATGTTGGGTTTTATCATTAGACAAAGCTCTCAATTCGAAAGTATTAAGCCTATTAAGATACTTTATTGCTCATTCGTGCGGAGTACTCTCGAGTATTGCTCACAAATATGGAACCCACGATATGACGTATATATAAATAGGCTTGAATCAATACAACGAAAATTTCTTAAATATTTGCAATGGAAGTGTCTAAAATTCGACGACAATTACGTCTCCAGATGTAAGAGACACCATATGTTACCCCTACAACACAGACGAAAAATAGCAGATGTAACACTACTATTAAAAATAGCACAATACAAAATTGACTCTAGTGAACTTCTTAGCAAAATTAATCTAAAGGTGCCTACTAGGTCAGTGCGACAGAAGCATATCTGCCTGCACGTTCCACACAGTGGTACCAAATACAGGCAAAACTCATATTTTTTAAGAACAGCGGCGCATGTGAACAAACTGGACGACTTACCCGATTTTGACATATTTAATACATCGACAATAGACTTCAAGAATAAATCTTTAAACAAATGGTTTGAGACCCATTAATTTAGTATGCGATTCTTAAATGTTGAACCACAGAGTTACTATTGTCACTAATAGATTTCTATTAATTTATTTTTGTCTAATATTAGTTTATCTTACTTTAAATTAGCAACGTGCAATTTGTTTATATAAATGCGAAAACTGTTAAATGGCTTTTAGACACTTAAGTTAATAATAATATTTGTGATTAGAGCTGTAAGTTTTCCAAATAAAATAAAATAAAATAAAATAAAATAAATTATTTTTAATTTATTTAAATGATCTACCAGACCAAATAAATGAGCATATTACTTTATTTGCTGATGACATTTCTATCGTGTTTAAAATAAAAAATGAACTAAATCTAACAAACAAACTTTTGAATATATTTAATACAATTACCTTCTGGCTAGAAAGTCAAAATCTAATAATTAATTACTGTGAAACAAAAATTATGCAATTTTATCCTTACCAAAAACACCCATTGACATTTAATTTTAATTATAATAATATTGACATAGAAACAGTTGACAAATTTAATTTACTAGGCATAACATTAGACTCGAATTTGACATGGAAAACGCATATTAAGAATTTAAAAAATAAATTAAATAAATTTACCTACGGCCTAAAAGAAATAAGTAAAAATACAAATGAAAATACTGCACTATCTGCATACTATGCATATGCCTACGCCTGGCTAAAATACGGAATAGTAGTATGGGGTAACGCGTCCAACATTCATGACTTATTCATTTGTCAAAAGAAATGTATTAGAGTAATAGCAGGTATAAAAAGAACAGAAAGTTGCTTACCGTGGTTCAAGAAATACAAATTACTAACACTACCCGGTCTGTACATACTAGAAATGTTAATGTGTGCGCGTAAAAATAGTCATTTATTTAAATTGAAAAAGCTTGAACAAAATACACGTAGAAAAGATAATTTAGATTTGGCGTATCCTGATGATAAAAAGTTAAGTATATTTAGTAAAGGCGCATACTGTATGATAGTAAAACTGTATAAAAACTTGCCAACTGAAATAAAAGAAATAAAAGAAGACAATATATTCTTCAAAAAAATTAAACTAATTCTGACTTCAAAATGTTATTACAGCTGTGACAATTATTTAAACGACAAAGAAATATTATGATAAAACTTGACAATTATGTATATTAATCATTGACATTTATTAATTTATTATCATGACATGTTCTTATTATTATTATTATAAACATATTATTGCTATTGTTATCTTCGAATCGTTTATTGTTACTCTTAAAAGTTGTTCAATATAATTATTTGTATTTAATGTCTTTAAAAAGCCTTAATCGGCATTGTATTTTTGTGGTGTGATCGACAAATTGAATTGTAAGTGAAATAGTGTAACCCAAAAATACTAATAAAGAATTATGAATTATGAATTATACTACTTTGAATATCAAACCTTTTGTGCAACCTAAGCAAGCATCTTTGTTTTTGAATTTTGTCCTCGTGAATTTTAACTATGTACGTCTACCACTTGCAAACTTAACTCGAAAGTTCATTAAGTGATATATTTCAATTTAAATTTTAGCATCATTTGTTACCAAATTTTTATTCTCGTTTCTCGGTAAGTTTACTCTTAGTTCCAGTATGAAGAGCTTCAACGTTCAATAGATATATCAATCCAACTTTTAACATCGTCTTTTAACTTGCGTTATAAACTTTAATATCAACCTATGTCGCTCTCTTCTGTATGTTATCAACTTCTTAGTATTTAGTAAGTTTACTGTAGCCTTCAATATTCCGTATTTGAAGAGTTTTAACTTTATATTCACATTTAACTTTACTTTCATCATCGTCTCCAAGCTGCAACTTGCGCAATCAACTAATCAACCCATGTATGTCGTCCCTTTCAGTTCGTTATCAATCTTAAGTAAGTTTACTGTAGCCTCCAATATTCCGTATTTGAAGAATTTTATCTTTATATTCACAATCAACTTTTCTTTCATCATCGTCTCCAAGCTGCAACTTGCGCAATCAACTAATCAACCCATGTCGTCCTCTTCAGTTCGTTATCAACATTCAATTTCTCTTCGCAGGTAACTCCACCCTTCCAAAGTTTCGTATTGAGGAGTTTCTGCTTTGTTTGTAAATAAATAATCTTTCCTGAATCTGGCGTTTATTAATTATGAAAACTGGAAATGGATTTATGCAAGTCATCTACTTTTCTTATTGAACTCCAAATAAGATTCTGGCAAGGTGTTTTGTAATGACTTTGAAAGAGACATGTCATAGTCTTGTTGTTTTATTTTCATTTTCTTAGTATAGTCACAATACAAAGAGCGACTTATATCTCTATTATGGTATAGTTTTGGGTATTGATGGCTTACAACCTTAGAGCATCAAAGTTACTGACTCACCCTTCAGCGGGTGTCATACCTGTCAGTCTATCTTGATGCTCTAAGCTTACAACTGTATGTGCACAATAATGCGGTCATAAACAAATAAAGGTTGTTGTATAAGGCATAAATGCAAGACTATAGTTTTTTGGGTTGCCTTTTCATGATATTCATGATGATTCATGATAAAGATATAATAAGATTCATAATAGGTCTATGATTTGAAAGATTCAAGAAGAAATATTTCGCCCATCAAATCAATGCTTCCTTGGCTGAATGGGTACGTAGGCTGAATATAGGGTTTTTTTAATTTTTTTATGACATTTCTTGTGACAGCTTTTTCAGATGGTGTTGTTAAGTACACTAAGCGAAAGTGTTTTGTTTAAATTAAACAAAAGTTTTTATCCGAGCAACGCTCGGTCGTCCGGGTACTCATATCTTATATCTTCAAGTTTCAATTCCCTATGTACTATATTGAATATTGCTTCATTTTTCATCAAATGACGTCATCTCTCTTACCTTTCCGTTTATTAATTACAGAAACTGGAAATAAATGTCGCTTCACTTCACATCAATGGAAAACCGCCGGTCATTTCGCTTTCTTGCTTAGAGTTAAATAATTTTCCGCCATCCTTTTAACGCTGATTGAGTGACTTTGGGTTCATCAATGATATTAGAGGAGAAAATTAAATAGGGTTTGGCTACAACCCTTTTTTGTGTTAGAACGCTGGTGCGCTCTCTCCTCTTTATTGGGGAGGCCTGAAGCTTACTCCACCACGCTAATCCAGGTTGATGAAGATGGGCCCATCAACCCGCATCTCCATCACCCACTGTCGGCTGTTTTCAAACCGCCTATAAGGCCTTCGACAACGGTAAACAATTATTATAAATGGAGTAACCGACGGCCTAACGTGCCCTCTGAAGTACAAAAACCCGCATGAAATTTTTACCAATAGCAGTCTCCCGTTTCATATCCGACCGCGTCCGTTTGGCATATCTGCGTAGATCGCTTGCATTCTACGCTAGCCGCAGGGGCATGTGCTCTTTCACCACATTTTTTTTGTTTATTCTTCTATTATTTCGAAGCTGATGTTTAATGCTAAGACAGCATGTGTACTCGTATTGTCAGAATAATAAAGAAATATCAGAATAAATATATACATACAGAAATAATTAAATTATTTAATAACGCTAAACTAGAGTATAACGCTAGGTACATATAACATACATTTATATTTATGTGTTATAAGGTGTACTAACACCTATATCATACCTAAAATACAGTAGTGTAGACACTACTCGCACTTAGGGAATTCTAGTGAGGGGTTATCTCCACGCCCATTGTTTTTCCCTTGCCCAGCACCATTTAATCATTCAATGAAATCTAAACATTTAATATAATGTAAGCGCTTAATCAGAGTATCTTCCCTATTATACACTTCGGTAATTACTTCCCGTCTTTCAGACTGCGTCAAATATTTAGAGCTTGCCTAATCTGAGAGCTAATGCTACTGTTGACATTATATACGAGTTATTATGCCTTAACCATAATATTTTTATATATACTTGACGTAGTCAAAGTCATAAAAAATCTATGGCCTTAACTTACAAAATTGACGAATGCAGATTTCCGATATGTTAAACACAGAAAAGGTATCGGGTGCCTTTAAAAAACTTTTCTAGAAATTAAAAATAAATATCTTCCAAGTCTAAAGTTGTTTGAGAATTATCGCCGGTATTATATTGTTACGCGCTATGGGTAACGAAAATGCCGTTGGTAACGTAGAAGGCGTTTATTGTCAGCTTCCACAAAAATCCACTTCACAGAGTCCGAATCACAATGCACAATCACTATAGTCCAATATCTTCGCTTGAGTCGTCGAAATAATTCTTCCTTGTGTCTTGGTAGAGATCGCTTCGGTTTCACTTCCGGAAATAAACTGCGCCAGTCGCGGCTCGGCGCGTGCCTTATATACGGCTGCCCATGGTTCTCTAGAAATTTCCCGAACCACCAAATACAATAGGCCCGTCCCGAACCTTCCTTTATGTTATTACGCACCTATGTACAGCTTTTGTAGTCATAAACAATAGCCGCGGCCCGCGATGTAAACAACCTATACATGTACGCTATATATAGGTACGTACTCACCGCGGATCCCGAATTTGTTTACTTGTAGAAATCGATGTTTTTCTTATCACTGATTTTTCGAGAACTTTCTTCACTGTTCGATAGTAGACCAAATACCTGTTTATGCGTTTTTGGGGTTTTGCTGTACGACGCTTTGTTTTCGAGTTATAGCTACTCAAAGTCGTAACATTACCCCCTCCTTAGTCATGCTCGTCCCGAGCATGATTCTTTCCGTGGTATTTTGCTAGTCGGTCTACATGTACTACTTTTAGCTTGCCGCGGGGACCCTTCTTAATCCGGTACGTGATGTCGTTAATCTTTGTGACAATAGTGTGAGGTCCTTCCCAGCGAGGTTGTAATTTCGGAGACTTCCCCTTCTTTCTCTGCGGATTGTGAAACCACACTAGAGCTCCTTCTTCAAATCCCTTAGAATTGGCTTTCCTGTCGTCTAGGCCTTGCGTCCTTATTAATTTCACATGACCCGTTGTTTCCTGTTTCTGACAGTCGACGTTTCTACGTCCTTTTCCACTTAAGGATACCCCATGTGCGATTTCCGTTTGAACTGCAGCTTCTCGCGTCACTGGACGTAGATACTGGTTCCTCGTAGGCAAATCCCTGCTGTAACTGCGAGTGTCTTTCCCCCAATCCTTGCCTCCACATCGTTCCCCGGTGTCGCCATTTCTGCACCTCCAACATTCTCTCCCCTCAGTCACGCGCCAGGCCCCAACTGCCTGCTTTCGGGAACGCTCTTCTTTCTCGCGGTCCTTTGACGCCGTAGCCACAGGTTTGGCGGCACCGAACACCTTATCTGCTGAGACAGGTTTGCGTACCTTCTTTTCAGCATGGGTCTCGTAGTAAGAAACCCATCTTCTCTCTTTCTTGGGACACTCCAAACGAATATGCCCCTTTTCGCCGCAACCGTAGCAAGTGGGTCCATAACGTGGTTTCTTTTCCTCCGTTACCACTTCCTTTACTTTTTGGTACCTCGCGTCTTGTCGCACGGCTTCGACTTCCAGGGCATGGACCAAGGCACTCTTTAGAGTTTGGTGATGGCCCAAGCGCACAGCAGCCCTAACCTCCGGATCACATATCCCATCGATAAATTTCTGAAGCAGGAACACTTCAATGGCAGCTGGAGTTGAAGCGTATGCCCGTCTAACGAGCCTTTCAACTTCTGTTGCCCACTGTTGAAGGTTTTTCGTTGGGCTTCTGAGTTCTTCCCTGTAGCTGGGCTCTATAAACACTTTCCATGTGCTTCTCGCCGTAGCGTGAGTCTAACGCTTCCAGGAGAATTTCTAATATTCTACCTTCCGCTGGTAAGCTCTCAATAGTCCTCAAGGCATCCCCTCTTAAGGCAAGAACGAGTGCGGCAAAAGAATAGTCCTCTCCCCAGGCATTTGCTTTTGTGAGAGTCTCAAACTGATATCGAAAAGCCGTCCAGGAAGAACTTCCGTCAAACCATGGTAGGTCGAGCCTGGCTGACAACGGTAAAGCTCCTGTTATTGGCTCTCGATTCTTCAGCTGAACTATCTCATTACTCAGCAATTTTAAGCGGTTGTCATATTCCTCTACCCGCTTTTCCAAATAATCAGTTCTTCGCATAACTTCTTTAACTTGATGCTGGACCTCCTTGAGTTTTTCTCCGTGTCCAGCCAGCCTACTGTTAATTTTGTCAATCACAGTTTCACGGCTGGCCTGGATCTGCTCCTGGATCTCGCGGCGGCTGGCTTCTAGACTGGCCTGGATCTGATCCTGGATCTCGCGGCGGCTGGCTTCCTGTTCACGGCGTATGGCTTCCTGTTCGCGGCGGCTGTCTTCTCGACTGGCCTGGATCTGTTCCTGGATCCCCTGTATGGCGGACAGTAGCGCTGCCATATCCATTGCAGGAGTCGGTGCTGCCCCTGACAACGACCCCGGCGCAGCGGTCTCGTCCACCCCTTCAGCCGCAAGTTGTCGCGCAGCATCCATACCGACCTGTCTCCTGGTCCTCGGAGTGCGCCCCTCTTCTTCTCGTTGTACTAACGGCATCCCACTTCTGACACCAATTGTTACGCGCTATGGGTAACGAAAATGCCGTTGGTAACGTAGAAGGCGTTTATTGTCAGCTTCCACAAAAATCCACTTCACAGAGTCCGAATCACAATGCACAATCACTATAGTCCAATATCTTCGCTTGAGTCGTCGAAATAATTCTTCCTTGTCGCTTGGTAGAGATCGCTTCGGTTTCACTTCCGGAAATAAACTGCGCCAGTCGCGGCTCGGCGCGTGCCTTATATACGGCTGCCCATGGTTCTCTAGAAATTTCCCGAACCACCAAATACAATAGGCCCGTCCCGAACCTTCCTTTATGTTATTACGCACCTATGTACAGCTTTTGTAGTCATAAACAATAGCCGCGGCCCGCGATGTAAACAACCTATACATGTACGCTATATATAGGTACGTACTCACCGCGGATCCCGAATTTGTTTACTTGTAGAAATCGATGTTTTTCTTATCACTGATTTTTCGAGAACTTTCTTCACTGTTCGATAGTAGACCAAATACCTGTTTATGCGTTTTTGGGGTTTTGCTGTACGACGCTTTGTTTTCGAGTTATAGCTACTCAAAGTCGTAACAATATTACCTGTTACCTTAAAGCATCAAGGTATGACAGGTATGGCACCCATCAGAGGAGTGGCCTTTACGGGCGAACCCCTCGTCCCAACGTTCATGCACAATGTGCCTTCTAGTTATACATCTAGTGTGTCAGTGTGTGTGTGTCGGTTTCGGTGTCGGTGTCAAATGTCAGTGCATAGAAAATGACGTTGTTAATTGAAATTGACATATTTAGAAATGTATGCGTCTGTAGCGATGAAATAATATTTGTGAATGTGTGACAAAATTAAAATGTGTGCGTTCTTTCCCCGCACCAGATTCTGCACAAAAATTATGTATCGAAGCGAGGCGCTATGCCGTCTCTCCTGAAGGGTGAGTCAGTAACTTTGATGCTCCAAGCCTGTTACTAATAAAACAGTAACCATAGATATATTTAGTGTAAATACTCCACTGATAATATGGATTAATTGAAAAACACATCTCATTACGTAAATGAAAGCTGCAATTGAAATCCTTGCATAATATTACTTGAAATCAATAATCACCGTACAGTCTGCAAAATTAAAAGCAGAGCGGTGTGGTTTTTATTCTTACCTATTTAAATAAATTTCTGATACATCGTTTTCAATGTTTTGTTATGAATATGTACTAGCTTCCTACTTGCGGCTACGCCCGCGTAGATTGCACGTTTTTTCCATAGGAATGAGATATATTCTCGAAGTAAAAAGTAGTCTATGTCACACTTCAGTCCCCAGTAGCACCGTTGCGACGTGAAAGAAGGACAAACAAATAAAGAAACTCACTTTTTTATTGACGTCTTCACATCACATTTGACGACACGTGTGACGCAATGGGCCATGCCGGACTGCCGATCAGAATCCCGGGTTCGATTCCCGGTGTAGCAGAAATTTGAATGAGTTTAAATTTCTGTTCTCGGTCTGGATGTTTGTGTTTCTGTCTCTGTGTGTGTCTATGGCACCCACGACACAGTGTGTATCTACCTTACTGTGGGGCTATGAGTGTGAAACGCTATTATTATGTTACATTTATAATATACTATACTATACATATACTATACTATACTATAATACTACTGAGATACATGACAACAGAAATACAAATGACAAAACATTAAATTTTTCAAGATTGAAATAGAGTAGCAGACGATAATGTAGGTCACGTAGTGTCAAGTAATCGCTGCAGCCAATGGACACCAACACATCATTATCTTAATCAAGCTGGCGTTTTGCCTGAGGTCGGATGCAGCTATGCTGCGACTCTCGGCTGATTGTCGATTCATATAAGTTTGGCCAGCAGCGTCATCTATGCATCGATAGTGACTGATACACAAGGGAATCGGCGAACGGCAGATAACAATCAAAAATGGCTGAGTCTATCTATGAAATCGCGCTTGTCCAGCGTGGTGGACTATGGCATTAATATGCCTCAATTCTTAGGAGTTTTGTATCGGTGGGAGGGGAGGGGATCTTCAAAAAGTACCCGACACCCCGACCGGTTGGAGAGATACCCGGTTATGTGAAGGTTTTACTGCATTAAAACTCTTTCGGTGACCTGCCTCAGCGCTTGGGGTGGACTCCGGGATCCTGGAGATCCCGGAATGAACCAGTGTCCTCCACGCGCGGCGACCGAAACGGCCCTATCATTCAGAGAGCGATGGTAGGTACCCTTCTGCACTTTCAAGTTTTTGCGACCCCATGCGGTCACGCATAAGGCTGTCCATTCCTAGGCTTTTACTGGACGGTTGGAGCTCTCACTGCCGGCACACATAGCCCGGGCAACTCCCTTTTAGTGTCCTCTTACGATTAAGCTGGGGATACCGTAGCCCCATTCTTAATCCCAAAGCTACAAAGACTACATACAATTGATAGATCTGTGCGCAGCAGTTGAACATTAAAAAGGGTTAGATATTTGGACTGCACTAAGGGAACACTCTTACTAAAGACTCTTACTAGCTAGATCTCTAACTCTTTTTATCGTAAAAATTAGGTCGCCCCGTTCATGTCCTTTTTAAATTAAATGCCTAAGCCATATAAATAAGTAATTATTTGCGTACTAACTCCTCGCGTGAACTAGTTTGTCCGCGCCCTGAATACTTAACGAATGCAGCGAAGGCGATATTTATAGCAGATTAAAATAGCTGTTGCAATCAAACAGACTTTGAATCAGATAAATACATTAAAAATGCAATGTTTGCTCTACAATAAATTTGAAAACGACTGTAAGAAAAAGTGATCTATATTAATATTATAAAGAGGAAAGATTTGTATTTTTGTATGTTTGTAATGAATAAACTCAAAAACTACTGTTCCGATTTCAAAAATTATTTCACCATTAGAAAGCTACATTCACCTTGAGTAACATAAGCTACTTTTTCCCGCGGCAATTCCTACGTGAAAACGGGAAATAGGGTCAACGCGGTTGAAGCAACTGGCTAAACGCCCATGATTTTAATATAGCAATAAAGTCTATTTATTAGCACAAAGGCTATTTTTTATCCTATGGGGACCCATTAAACGGGTCCACGCGAGCAAAGGCGCTGTCGGAAGGTTAGTCTATAATAAAATTAATGCAACCCTTTTTTGACAGTATTTTTGAGGGTCTTTTTCGAAGTATTTTACGATAATTGTCGTAGGTATTTATTAAAGGAGATTCAGTCTACTATAGTATAGTAGCAGCGAAAATTATTACTTACGACAATTATCGAAAAAGACTTCGTAAAGGACTTTTCCTGGAATAGAACGAAACAGGAACCTTCGTTACATGTCACTGTTGTATTTACGATCGCTTTTCTTCTATTTTTCGGACTTAAGAAGATCAGATTTATGAGCGTCCTAATTCTCCGTGACATCGTCTTATTGAGAAAATTAGGTTGTTGACCCTCTTAATTTAGTAAGGATTTATTTGTAACGATTGAAGATTGGCTAGAAGATATTTATGTCCATCGAAATAGGATTACAATGCTGAACACATTGGCCTCCGTCGAGGTTCAGATTCTGACGAAAAGCATTTATCCCTACTAATATTATAAGTGCGAAAGTAACTCTGTCTGTCTGCTATTCTTTCCCGCTTAAACTACTGAAGTAATTTTAATGAAATTTGGAACAAAGGTACAGTCCTTGGGAAAGGACATAGGATGATTTTTATCCTACAGGAAACTATAAAACGGGTCCACGCAGGCGAAGCCGCTGGCTGAAGGCTAGTTTTAAAATATATTATTATAGTTACATCTAGAAAAGAAGATAAAAGTATGAGTATATCTTAATTTTAATCTAGATACGCGTAGATATATCTATAATGAAGTTGCAGCTTCATGCAAACTGTGTTTGTTTTTATGTTTGTTCTTCTTTCATGTCACAACATTTTTTCCGTCAGACCTGATTTGTATGGAGAAAGTTCAGGGGCTGTAGTGCTGAGTGAGATAGGCTACTTTTTACACGAGAAAATAATCTCATTCCTATGGGAAAAACAAGTAAAACTGCTGGCATACGGCTAGTTTAATTTAATAAGAGGTAAATTTCTTTCAGTAGGAAATGGTAAAATCCTATTTCTTTCAAAATTAAAAGTTTTATGTAACCCTCGACAGAGGATAAGGTGTTTACACTATGTAGTCCTATTTTCCCTAAAAAATGTAAATATCTATGACATTTAACTTGTGACTTTCGGCAATGAGTCAAGAGATGGCACCACACGTATTTTTTTTATCACGTCGTAGTTTTTTAATATCTTGCATATGTACACGGTCTGAAATGAGATTATAGGAGCGCGGCTGCTCTTGTAGGCATTACCATGTCGCCTGGCACAAGATTTTCTTTGTCAATTATGTATGTGTCCTTGTGCTATAAAGCTTTGTGTAAATTTGTGTCGTAATACAAACGTTTGTTTGTAACAAACAGAAACAGTAGCATGTATATTTCAAGTAAATTCATGATAGTCTTGTATAGTATTTGAAATCATATAATAACAAATCCATACCTTTACCCAAACAAAATATCTCTAATATGAAACACGAACAACACATTTTCACTCGATATAACAAATGTCACCTAATAGTCGTTTCAATTTTGTTTATTCCCACATTACAGGGCGAATATTCCCAAAAAATTCCCAACACGCCCTCTTAGTATTGGCATTGTTTACGACGAGAGACCGGAATAAACACGCCCTGCCGTCTCCGAGTATAACTTGTTCTCGATGAGACTTGAATATTTTATCGAACCATTTCTTAGGATCGGCGACCACATAACGCAGACAACTTCATCTACGATTTTTGATGGAAGGTCTAGATGTTTACCATTTATGATGATACTTCCCACAGATAGTGTCTTATATTGTGAATATCGGGACGGATAGAAGAAAAAAATGTTAGTCTTAATGTAGCAGCCATTGAGTTTGACTGTGTTCCTACACTATATATATATATATATATATATATATATATATATATATATATATACTAATTTTACAAAGCTGAAGAGTTTGTTTGTTTGAATGCTCTAATCTCAGGAACTACTGGTTCGAATTTAAAAAGTATTTTTGTGTTTCATAGGCCATTTATCGGGGAAGGCTTTAGGCTATATAACATTATGCTATGACTAATACCAAAGTCCACGTGGACAAAGTCGCGGGCGGCCGCTAGTCTTTTATATGGCACAGTCGGTAGGAAGAGTATATTACAGATAGGAAAGATATGTAGCTTAAAAAGTAGAGCACCACTACTATTATTTTTTTTTTAATATAAATTACTAGTCTTCCGCCAGCTTCTTCGCCCGCGTGGACCCGATTTAAAGGTTCCAGTAGGATAAAAACCATCCGTCCTTTCCAAAGGTCCACTCTATCTGTGTTTCAAATTTCATTAAAATCGGTTCAGTAGTTTAAGTGGGAAAGCGTAGCAGACAGACAGACAGACAGACAGAGTTACTTTCGAATTTATAATATTAGTATGGATTGCCTTAGAAACGATTAGAAGATCCTTCCCTGATTCCCTGAAGAGTTCATGGTACCAATTTTCAACACCACTTTTCATTCTTTATTTCAACTTTTTAGGGGTTGATAATCATAATCATAATCATAATCTTTATTGGATCTATTTTTGGGTTACAATTGATTATAATTTACATATGTAACTTAGAGCTCCAAAAATAGTTTATGCCTGTGATGGCGTTCCAAAAATTGACAATACAATTAAACATATAATTCATATAAATAAAATAAAATTACAAAATAAAATTAAATTAACAAATTAGGAATTTATAATTATTTTACATTTTAAAAACTCTATACGTCATTTTAAATATGAAAATATGAAATTAAATATTTGCATGTCTATACACTTTCAAATTTGTCATTAAAATATTCATTGCAATTATAATAACATTTATTTGTCGAAATGAAGAAATTATTTTCTTTAATTTACGATAGAATATGTGGTCTTTTTCAATTTCCTTAAGTGTATTTGGCAATTTGTTATAGACCTTTACAACCATGCAGTAGGCACCTTTACTAAATATGCCTAGTTTTTTATTTTGTGGATAAGCAAGATTATTTTTTCGCCGAACGTTATATTTAGAATCATTCAAGTTAAATAAATGATTTTGTTTTCTTGCGAACATCATAATTTCTAATAGGTATACACAAGGTAGTGTTAATAATTGAAATTTTTTAAACCACGGAAGGCAACTGTCTGTTTTCTTTATACCCGCTATAGCCCGCACGCATTTTTTTTGGCAGGTAAATATGTCGTTGATGTTAGACGCGTTTCCCCAAACCACAATGCCATATTTTATCCAAGCATAAGCGTATGCGTAATATGCTGATAAAGCTACTTGTGTGTTGGTACTTTTCTTTATTTCCCGTAACCCATAAACAAATTTGTTTAGTTTAATTTTTAATAAGTCGATATGTGAATGCCATGTCATATTACTATCTAAAGTTATACCTAATAAATTAAAATTGTCAACTATATCAATGTCAATATTATTATATTTAAAAGCAAATGTCAAAGGATTTTTTTGATAAGGGTAAAATTGTATTAACTTTGTTTTCGTGAAATTAATAGAACGCTGACCGCGTTAAGTAATGATCTCACGTAATAGATCATTACTTAAGAATTTTAATATAATAAATAATCATATGAAAAATAGATAGATTATGGTTGGTGCGAAGTCTATTACAGTTTCTTCAAAACGCACTGCCGTCTTAGTTGTAAATTTTAGAATTTTAATTTTAGTTATTGCAGAAAAAAGATCATGGCCTAAAATATTTACTGACCATATCGCAATGGTACGGTAACCGACTTGAAAATTCACCATGTACATATTTCTCCAGCTGAGAATTGAAACTGAGGCGAAGTGACCACTGCATTTTAGGGGTGGTGAAGGCACTTACCTGACATCTTCCATCGATGCACATGTCCAGACTGCCTGGTCTACACCTGGTGCCATCTGAGACCCTGGCTGCGAGCACAGCTACCACGACGCGGTCGTCGTCGTCCAAGGATACAGTCTAAAAAAGAAAATGATATTACAATTTTGTTTGAAAAATATTTTGTTACTTATTATCGTCAGAATTAGGGGCCCCGGAAAGGAATAGAAGAACTACATTGCTCTTTCTGTGAGTTGCAATAAGTGGTTAAAATGTATTTTTAATGGAGTAGCAGATGAGCAAACATCCACGTTGTGTTAAGTGGTCACTGTAGACCATGGACATGATATACACGACCTCAAGCAAGCATAGGTTAGTTTTGTCAGGGGTCGCATGCACTTGCGTTACTACTCCGAAGACTGATGGTCACTGGAACACTTTAAAATTGATTTACAGCAGAAATGGGTGCAGTGGTAGTACTTCCTCAGACGAATCATAAAGTTCTTTGATTTGTATCGGGGGGGGGGGACTTCAAAATGTATCCGGCACTTTTTGGGAGAGGAGATATCGGGTTATGTGGGATTTGTATCGCACTAAAACTCCCTCGGTGGCCTGCATCTGCACTTGGGGTGGACTCCGGGATTTCCAGTGGGACGCATCGGTGCCCTCCATGCGCGGCGCCCCAGAACGGGCATCTTCAGTAGAGCAGAACTGATCTCTTGAACCTTCTGATGCTTACGGCGTCATGCGGCCATGCACATACCGCCATCCCTCTCGGGGCTGCTGGCTGGACGGATCGATCCCACTCTCAACGCCCACAGCCCCGGAAGCCTCCTTTTAGTCGCTTTTTACGATCAGGCAAGGGTAATACTGTAGCTCTATTCTTAATTCCAAAGCTATAGTCCCTGTACTAGTTCTACCACCCACAAACTAATTTCTTTCTGATAGATAGTTGTTTCTTAACTAAAGTAAACGTTTTCCAGACATTGCAGAAAAAGAGTTAATATCATAAAAATAGGAGTAAGGATAAAAATAAATAATGTAGTTTAAAACACTAAATAATACGCTTTTGTGAAAATACGAACTAAAAATAAGAAGAAAATGTATTTTACTGTAAAAAAAACGTAGGGTGCATGGTGTCAACAGTATCTCAAAAAGCACCCCACGCTTTTTTCTACAGTAAAATAAATTATCTTCTTATTTTTAGTTCGTATTTTCACAAAAGCGTGTTATTTAGTTTTTTTAACTACATTATTTATTTTTAATTCTTTAGCTGGTTTTTTTCCTATTATTGCATTGTCATCGGCCCTTGACCCCTGTGCAAATTTTCAAGTTAATCAGACGCTTAGAAGTAGGTGAAATGAAGTGAAAATATTCAGTTACATACATACATACATACATACATATATACATACAGGTCAAGCTAATATAAGCGTGTTAATGATTCCAGTTTCGGTTCGGAAACAAAGTGTGTTATATTTTTCCAATCTTAAATATTTAGCAGAATTTAGCAAAATACTAGAACCGGAGCTATACCCATGAGTACTCAAAAATGAAAGTGCAGTGTCGTAACCGTGAGTACAATTTCTAAAGTGGTACACTGAGTCATAAAGCGTAAGTTACTTGGCGACCATATTGTTTATTCCCGCTGGCTCAGTCCACATTATTTTTGGGAGGACTGGAGCTTACTCCTCCACACTGCTGCAATGAGATTAAGATACGAGTGGTCAGCCCGCTATCAGATGTTTTCAAACCCACAAGGCCTTCGAAAAGACATGATGACTATTTTGTATCGCTCATAACCACATGACCAACAGTTATAGCACTCTCTGAAGCACGGAAACGCGCATGAAATTTGCAACTAGTGGTCCCCTATGTATCTATATGGTCCCCCTCCTTATTCGTTTTACTCCTGACCGCGCCTGATTCTCTTAGTTGGGAAGATCGCTTGCGTTCTAAATTAGATACAGGGCAATGCACGCTGCTTAAATGAGTTAGTTACTTTTTTTATTTGAATGGAGTAGCAAACGAGCATGCAGGCCACGTGGTGTTAAGTGGTCGCTGCAGCCCATGGACATCTACAACTACCTCAAGCAAGTATAGGTAAGTCTTGTCTGAGGTCGTATGCAGTTGCGCTGCTACTCCGGAGGCTGGTGGTCGCCTCATGTAAGTGTGACCAGCAACTGCACCTTCCCACCGAAACACAGTAGAATTGGTTCACGGCAGAAGTGGGTGCAGCGGTGGTACTTCCCCAGGCGAACCATAATAGTTCTACCACCTACCAAAATTACTTTACTTAAAATAAAAGTAAAATATGTTTTTGCATCCTTAGCAAATTACTTCTTAACTCCGTTTGAAAAATCTCGTGCAACTCATTAAAACTGTCCTAAGACCCAAAGCTACTTAAGAGAGCAACAGAGTCGTGAATAAACCTAGCTTCTAAGAAAACCGGATAACGTTTCTACTGAGATTAAACCACTTAGCAAAGATTTTTTAGCAATGTCCGTTAAAGATTCTTAAAGATTTTTCATTTTTGAATTACATGAAAGTTGTTAAAAAAGTTTTTAATATAATTTTAACGTAAGTGCTCAGTTAATACTGTTAGTGGTTGGGCGATTTGTTATTATCATGTTACTTTCATTTTTTCATAGGTTTAATATCTATATAAAACACTCTCAATTATTGCTAGCTTGCCGGCATAATGTTTTCAGGAGTGCTTATCGGTTTCTGATTCGCAGTTTACCGAACTCCTTTCATATTGGATGAAGGAGAAGAGTATCATAGGCCTCGTTGTCTATGATTAGTAAAAAAATAAAAATAGAATATTATCTACGCTTGCCAGTATGGCGGCGGTTGCATACGAACGGTACTTACGTCGACTAGCGTTCTTTGGCTATGTTCGAAAATATTCTTATGTACTAATCTAAAACCCATCAAAGACTACAAGCGGAACCTTGAAGCGGCAGACTGCAGTCTGGAAGAACGTCCAGGATCCTGTGACTGTATATAGGAGAGGTGGCTTAGATTCAAGAATTCCGTAAGTACGATATGAATGCTTTATGTTGGGGGTGTGGGCAGTAATTGAAATGTTTCCACTTTCCAACAGTGGGCTCGGGTCATAATTACGCGCCCGCCCATCCAGTTAGGGTTTTATCACTTTTCGGAGTGAAAGTCCCGTCAGTCGTTTTTAAACCCCTATTTTTCTATCATCTGTAGATTCCTCATTTGAAAATATAAAAATATATATAATGCCCATTCATGTATACTAGTATACTTGTTTATAGGTGGTAGAACTATTATAGTTTGCCCGGGGTAGTACCACCGCTGCACACACTTCTGACGTGAACCAATTCTATTGTGTTTCGGTGGAAAGGTGCACCGGCCACACTTATATGAAGCGACCACCAGCCTCCGGTGTAGCAGCACAACTGCATACGACCTCAGACGAGACTTACCTATGCTTGCTTGAGGTTGTGTGCAGATTACCATGGGCTGCAGCGAAAATGAAAATGAAAATATTTGTGCAAATAAATTATTTTCATTTTCATTTTCACTTAACACCACATGGTCTGCATACACGTCTGCTACTCCATTCAAATAAAAAAAAACTACATTTTTAATATTATGTTTTTTTGTAAACTATTTTATTACTTCGAAGTGCGCATGGCCCGGCAGCTAACGTAGAATGCAAGCGATCTATGCAGCTAAGCAAACGGGCACGGTCGGGTGTGAGATGTTATGACCGCTAGTGGCAAATTATTTCATGCGCGTTTTCGTGCTTCGCCTTCGGTGGGCACGTTAAGCCGTCAGTTCCGTTTGTTGTCGATAGATAACAGCCGTTGAAACTTGTCAGAGGCCTTATGGGTGGTTTAAAAACATCCGACAGCGGTTTGGCCACTAGCCCGCATCTCCACCAACCCGCATTGGAGCAGCGTGGTGAAGTAAGCTCCAAGCCTCCTCAATTTATTTATTTATTTATTTAAAAACTTTATTGAACCCCAAATATTGTGGTACAATAGGCGAGCTTAATGCCCAATGGCATTATCTACCAGCTTACCTAAGGGAGTACAGAGAGATTCAAAGGCGGTAAAAATGAGAATACCGAAAAAAGTAAACAATTAACAACAATATAAACAATTTGGAAAGAACGATAAATTAAAAAAAAACTAAAATAAAATTAAAGACTAAATAAATAAATATTATATAATAATAGTAACCATACATTAACATAAAATAAAGACAGCTTTATGCTGGATATAATTCATTAAGGAAGTGAGCATTGACACCTTTTTTGAAAGACAACTTAGAGTCAGACTCAATAATGAGGCGAAACCCATGGTTGCCACCTTACCTCGACCTATGGACCGTTGAGTAGCACTGAGGGGGCTAAAATGGCAGCGTTTGAATTTCTTAGTGTACAATTAAACATTCATATATGTAGTTACCGGTTCTGGTCGCTGCCCAGAATGCTGAGGAGTACCCCGACAAGTTAGGGCGCAAGGCTCTGCATCGTCTCTGTGAGCTCTCCAGTGGAAGAGCTCTCCTCCGTACGGCGTATTGTCATGGGCGCTGCACTGCTGTTCCCTCCATATATCCTCTTCTAGGAGGGAGATGTTGCCGCGACAAGGCTGGAAAAGAAGAACAGTTTAGAATTTGGATTGGTGTAAATTTGGCACAGCGAGATCGTTGCTCTTGCATGATTGAGCAACAAAAATACATCGCATTCGCTTTATAATATAAATAATAAATATTTTCTTATTTATTTTATTTTGTTTATAATTTTATAAAAACAAATACAAAGACATTAAATACTAATTATCTTCCGTGTTCAATACTTATTACACTAAAAATAACATCTAAAAGAAAATATAATTCGAACGTTATCTCTCTATTTTGATTCAAATTCTAAATGAAATGAAAATTAGGACTAAAACAGTAAGTAAAGTAAGTTAAAAGAACATTTATTTGCTCTTACAATAAAATCCTATTAAAGGTACACCGCTTTGTTTATAAAGTTTCTGCCGAAAAATACATTGTTTTTGTTTTATTTTAAAACTTTATTGAACCAAAAAAAAATGTGGAACAATAGGCGAGCTTAATGCTGACATTGCTAACAAGCATTATCTATATATACTTTACAACTATGCAAACAGTGACGACCCGCGTGGCGCAATTGTTACCATGCCGGACTGCCAATCAAAGGGTCCCGGGT
Source organism: Pyrgus malvae (assembly GCA_911387765.1). NCBI lineage: Eukaryota > Metazoa > Arthropoda > Insecta > Lepidoptera > Hesperiidae > Pyrgus > Pyrgus malvae. The sequence goes on along the minus strand of OU426969.1, from coordinate 2,243,315 downwards.
TCGATTCCCGGCGAAACAGAAATTTGAATGATGAGTTTAAATTTCTGTTCTTGGTCTGGGTGTTTGTGTTTCTGTCTCTGTGTGTGTCCATGGTACCCACGACACAGAGTATATCTACCCTACTGTGAAGATATGAGTGTGAAGCGTTTTTTATTTATTTAATGTAAGCATTTAAGTATATAAAGAAAAAATCCCCATCTCAATTCTTTATAAAAGGAAGGAATGAAAATATTTGGAAACGTAACATAACTTCAAAACGTCGTTGTTATAGAAGAAATAGGGAACGGCAGAAACTGCCTTCTCAAAGGTCATTAGGTGCTGATTTGTCAAGCATTGAGGAAATTTCTGTTGATTCTGTTGTAAAGCGACGATTTCCTCAGGTAAAGAAAGGTTTTTAGAAGACCGAGTTACTTATTTGGAGTTTTACACCATTGTGATTGCCTCCAGTAAGGCGGAGGCATTTTTATATTAAGTTATTTAATATATTATAGATGTTTTTGTGCATTAGTATTTCGGACCAAAGTCAATAATTTATACCTAAATTTTAAATTATCCAGATTAAGTATGTATGGGAACATAACGCTTTGACCTTTGTATAATGAAATACGTCATACCTATATGAAAAAAAAATAACAAAAAAAAACAACTTCAAAAGAAAACCATTCCAAAACAAATTAATACCTATGCACTAAAAAGTAAAAAAAAATGCGTATTCTTCCACAATTTAATAGTCAACTTACATTTTGTACTCATCAATATGTAGGTACAATTTGTGTTTACCATATAATGTAGGTACAATTATAGTTTTTTTGGAAGTCGGTGTCAGCCAAGCGTAAACGAGCATGAAGGAATTAAGTGGTCGCTGCAGCCCAAAGACATTCTAAACACAACTTCAAGTAATCCTCAGTGTTGTCTGTGTCCGTATGCAGTTACGCTACTATTAAGAAGGCTGACGATCGCCTCATGTAAAACTGACCGGCAACTACACTTTTCCAACGAAACACAAAATAATTGCTTAACGGCAGAAGTTGGTGCAGCGGTGGTACTTCCCCAGTCGATCCACTAAAGTTCCACTTACATAATATGTACCTATATTTTCCAAACAAATTGTCAGCAGTTTGTTTTGTAGTACATAAAGGAAAATAAATTCTTCATCCTAATACAAAATAAATGGAGGAATTGGGAAATTTTGGAAACGGTACATAAATTCAAAACGTTTTTGTTATAAAAGAAATAAGGAAAGACGCGAACTGCCTACTCAAAGGCAAAACACGAAGTAATAAGGTGCAGATTTGTTGAGCGTTGAGGATATTTCTTTTGATTATGTTTGTGTAAAGCGATAATTTCCTCTAACGCTTGTAGACCCGAAGTATTTGTGTTTTTCCCAGTGGTCACATTGGTAGACAGACTAGTCTGACCAACAGGAATTTCGGTTGTATGAGTTTTATTTTTGATTGCCTTCAACAAGTAGCAGACATTTTTAAATATGTAACAACTTTATATGAATTTTATTATTGAAGCTTAAATTTAATAAATTTCTTTATGTGCAAACTAGTTGTATCTAGTAAAACTGCCAAACTTTTTACTGACTGTAACGTGATATCGCCTTTGGCCAGATACTGATGCTTTGTTAAGCTCATTTGAGACCTTAAAGAAATCATTACCATTACATACTTTGTAGCTACGAGTAAACAACACCTTGAAAAAGAAAATCTATTCAGTAAATTGAACACAATTTAAACGGCAGCAGCGAAAATGTTTGGAAACGTTACATTACTTCAAAAAAACTTTGTTATAAAAATAAATACGTAATAACTCTAACCGCTAATACATAAAAATACATTAAATCATTACCATAACAAACTTTGTAACTACATGAAAACAACATCTCAGAAATGAAAATCTATTCAATCAGTTGAATACAAAATTGAAAATGTTACATAACTTCAAAAGACCTTTATTATAAAAAAAATACGTAATGGAGCGAGCTGCCAACTCAAAGGCAAAAGCAACACGAGGTGATTGGGTGCTGAATTGTGGAAGTGAATATATCTAGCAAATTTGTTTGTGTAAAGCGACAATTTCCTCAGTTGAATACAATATAAATGGAAGAAACAAAAATGTTTAGAATAGCTACATAACTTCAAAAGACCTTTATAATAAAAATAGGCTTATAGATTTGTAGAAGTTTTTTCGAGTGAGCGAAATTTTCTCAGGTTTAAACTAATTTTATTGAGAGTTCTACAGCTACAGACATTTTCTGTATTAAATTTTATAAAAAATACTCAATTTTCTTTATAAAATTCAATATTTATTAGGTTTTTTATTAGGACGCACAAATTTTCGTCGCCTATACAAACGATAGAACATATTTATATAAATCTATATTCATATATAATTTCAAACATGTTTCACACGGCTACTAGCTCATCATGTTAATTTGTAATATGATTTTAGAATTTAATAAATATCTTACTGTGAAAAATTATTGTACTAAAAAATACTGACATAATATTAATTTTGACTCGATATGATGCCTTTTAAAGTTCATTTAAGACATTAAAAAAAATCATTCACATAATATACTTTATAGGCAACGAGTAAACAAAAATCTATTCAGTCAGAGTAACACAATACAAAAGGAAACAAAAATGTTCAAGAACGTTACATAACTTCAAAAAACCTTTATTATAAAAATACGTAACAGAGGGAGCTGCCAAGTCAAAGGCAAAAGCAACACGGGGTGATTAGGTGCTGATTTGTGGAAGTGAATATTTCTGGCAATTGTGTTTTCAAGTGAACGACAATTTCCTCAGGTAAAGGTTTTGGAAGAATTTCTTTGCGAGGGTTTTACAGCTACAGTCAACTTTTTATTGTATTAGGTTCATGATTCGTGATAAGAAACAGGCATTTTTTTAGATAAAAATCAATATTTAGTTTTTTGTCACAACGCACAAATTTTCGTCGCTTGAACGCTATAAGAACATTTATATAACTTTATATTTACACATAATTTCTAACATATTTTACACGTCTTCTGAAACATCATTCTTATTTGAGATTTGTGATATTATTATCTGTGTGATTTGAGAATTGAAGAGAAGCAACTGTGGTCATTAAGTGCTGATCTGATCAAGAAGCGTTTGAAATATTTCTGACAATAGTGGTTTTATACACCCTGCACGCACAGCTCACATCTAAAAAAATCTGTTTAACAACATACTTTGCAATGGATAGCAAACAGTTTACATCTCTAAAAGGAAAATCTTTTCAGTCAGTTGAATACAAGCGAAAATGTTTGGAAACGTTACATAACTTCAAAAGACCTGTATTATAAAAAAAATTACGGAGCGAGCTGCCAACTCAAAGGCAAAAGCAACACGGGGTGATTAGGTGCTGATTTGCGGAAGCGTTCGGAATATTTCTGGCAATTGTGTTTTGGAGTGAGCGACAATTTCCGGAATAAAGATACAAATTGATATTTTTTCCCACCTGAAATGCTTTTGAATTTGATTTATCGGAGTTCAGACATCTTAGATTGTCGGAAAGTACTTTCATATGTAGTTGGTAAAAATTTACAACACAAGGATAGTACCTACCTTAGAATAACTACATTACATTATAGAAACCAAATTCGCGCACCCAAATTGAAGCATGTTGATTGAGCAGATGTGCTCTCCAACACCTTCAGGTATTTACGGCGACATGCGGCCACGCATACACCGCCGTCCCTCCCGGGGCTTCTAGCTGGACGGGTCAAGCTCCCACTCTCCTCGCCTGCAGCCCCGGAAGCCCCCTTTTAGTCACCTCTTACGATCAGGCAGGGGATACCGTAGCTCTATTCTTAATCCCGAAGCTACAGGGACTAACTAGTTAGTACCTAACCATACGTTTTATGGCAACGGAGTATGTAAAATTGGGTCAATTTAGGTTACAGATTCCAGGCTTATTTGGCTCTACGATGATGATTGAGTTAATCAGGACGTCTTTTTGTATGTATGTATATCATTACAATTATGCTGTTGTTCCTGTTTTTTTAGTACCTAACATTGTAACTTTCTTCTTTTCACAATCACAAAATTCTCTTCGTGTTTATCATTGGATTCGTAATTTGTGATGTGCTGAACACTTTTCTATTTTTCTTTTATTCTTACGCCAATGTTTGTCTAGAATAGATTGCTTCTTAGCGATAAGACCACCAAAATTGTATTGTTTTTAGTTTGTAGTTCTCTTAATAAATAATAAATAAACGTTACATTATCATTACATTGTTTAACCATGATCATCAGTATTAACTCATTCCTGAGCCACGATAGCTATTTGTATTGCCGTATTTTATTTTATTAACAAAACCAATAACGTATTCATTAGAGTGCGAATATACAGTCGATTTAGCATAATATTACCGAATTCCAAAGTTAATCTTTTCGAACGAAATGCGGGGAAATTGAATGAATGGCGCTTTCAATATGAAAACATTCCTTATTGTCATTCTCCCACCATTTTCTCTCTACACCTCACAATCTTATTTTAAAGGCTGGATTTATATTTCAATATGATGGTGGATACAATTTCCTAATTAGTCATAATCATAATATAATCATAAATCATTTAATCTCAGAAAACAAGGCCCATACTATAAATACCTTACAGACTAGCATACATATTTATATCTTAAAACTAAGTTACTTTCGGCGTTATGCCTAGACGCGGCTACGGTGACTCCTGATGGTCGACGGCGTTTACGATACTTGCGGAACACGACCCCCTTCAGCCGCATATCTGTCTATAATTATAATATTGCTAAATAAACTTTGAAATGAATTAAAAAAGCAACACGGATTTACAAATTTCACAACAGCCTAATAACGAAATAATAGTATATATAAATAAGCTCCAGTACACCTCCCCATCATGAGGATAGTACGACTGTACGACCCGTGTGGCGCAATGTTTACCATGTCGGACTGCCGATTGGAGGGTCCCGGTTTCGATTCCCGGCAGAAATTTGAATGATGACTTTAACATTTCTGTTCTCGATCTGGGTGTTTGTGTTTCTATCTTTGTGTTTATCCATGGCACTCACGACACAGGGTATATCTACCTTATTGTGGAGCTATGAGTGAGTAACGTAATTTTCTTATATTTGCGCCTACCAGTGGGACGCAAAAGGGGTTGCAGCCAAGCCAAACATTTTCGAAGTCACAATTAAAACATTTTTTTCAACCTTTTTATGTCCCACTGCTGGGCACAGGTCTCCTCTCACAAGTGAGAGGGATTTAGGCCATAGTCCACCACGCTGGCCAAGTGCGGATTGGTAGACGTTATGCTTTCGAGAAATTATGAATTTCTCTCAGGCATGCACGGCGATGGAGAACATCGTAATCAATTAAATATCACGATATTTTCTATCACCGTGGAGCAGTGATAAATGCGCACATTACAAATTTCTTTGTCAGAGGTACACGCCGAGGATTTGAACCCGGGATCGGTTGCGTTGAAGACCGCGGCTTTGACCACTCGGCCATCGCTGCTCAATTAAAACATTCTCAGACCAAAGCCAATTGTGTTGTAAAAATAGCCTTAAGGAAATGCATGTAATTTTTCCCTTACCCTTCGAAATACAAGCGTTTCTAACTTCAAAACAACTTGCCGAACTCCCCAACTAGCTGTGAAATTACATTATTGTTATAATATTAACATTTTGGCAGATGAGGGTTGAAGTTGGGTTAATAGGATATTATTTACTTAGATATTGTATTAAAACTTAGTGTTATTATAAGTTTAGGGCGACCTGTTTACGCTGGCGCGGGTCAAACGAAGCTTGAGAGAAATTTGAGAGTCTGGTGTTGTAACACATATTAAGCTGACATTTCTATCCATTAATAGCCTTTCTTAGTCTATTGCTGGAAATTGGCCTCCCCTAACGTTCGCCACTTTATCCGGTCCGGCGCTCTTTGAATCCAGCGACTTCCCGTTGTCTTTTTTAGGTTATCAGTTCACCTAGTTGGAGGACGGCCTGTACGGTACAGGCTGTACCCCTTCGCCGAGACTTGGTCGCCATTCGAGGACCTCCATCGGTTGGTCGGTTCTCTTAACTACATGCCCTGCTCTTTATTACTTCAGCTTGCAGATTTTGAGAGCTATGTCAGTAACCTTCAGTCTGTTCTTCTATAAATGTTGTGAGGCGTGAACATGTATATTGTTTAAGTGTGCGTAACCTCGAGACCGCTCAATGTCGACTGTCGATTAACGTACGGTAACGGACACGTAACAGAAATTTCTCGCAAGGTTATCTTTGCTGCTGGGACCTACGGCTTTACATGCCCGCCGAAGCATAGAAACGCGCATAAATTTTTTGCCATTAGCAGTGTACATTGATTGAACCAACGAAACAACAAGGAACTGTCCAATATACACTGATAACAAAAAAACGGCAAATTGTTTGTAAAGTAGGTTTACGATCGAGATGTTTACGTGATAACGTCCGCACGAGAAAATCTCCATTCGTTTGTATGCCGCTAGAGTGAGAGAGACGGAAGATCGGTCCACTCACTCGAACGCTATGCCAGCCTCCGCTCGTGAGGATTCCGCGTGACAAGTTTCACGGAATGACTGGCAGCGCTCGAGATGAGACGGGAGATCGGTCCGTCTCTCTCTCGTTATACCTGCGATCGCGCTCGTGAGGTTTTGGTGTGACACAAGTTTCTGAACATGTCACCCGACTAAAACGATTTTAAAGACGTTATCACGTCAAAAACTACTTTTCTCGAATAATGCCAGATACTCGTACCTTGGTATGACTCTAGATGCAAATTTGCGGTGGAAAGCTCTAGCGGTCGACCATCTCACATCTAATAGCACCCATTTTGCTTAGATGCGTAGATAGCTTGTTTGTTACTGCCAGAGTATTCGAAAATTGGCATTTTTTTGTTTTTATCCGTAAACGTTACATACTACAATATTATATATTATCCCATCCATCCATCCATCAGCCTTTTATTGTCCACTGCTGGACATAGGCCTCCCCTAACGTTCGCCACTCCTCCCGGTCCTGGGCCTTCTGAATCCAGCGACTACCCGCTGTCTTCTTCAGGTCTTAAGTCCATGGAGGGCGGCCTGTACTCCTTTTGCCGAGACGTGGTCTCCATTCAAGGACCTTTCTTCCCCATCGATTTTCGGTCCTCCTAACTATATGGCCTGCCCATTGCCACTTCAGCTTGCAGATTTTGAGAGTTATGTTCGTATATTATACTATTTAAAATAAACAAGAACGCGAAACCAAAACTCGCATAACTTCCCCTAACTCACCACTATCGGTTGTCAAACAACAGCGTCGGAACTTACCTTCCAGTGATGGTGATTAATGGTTCCGTCCAGTTGTTTGTGAAACTTTGCTAAGTGAGGATCGGTGGCCTTACGTCAAACCACGGGGCTATTACTGTTTACATAGATGTTCTACAGTGGCAGATTTACAAATTTACCGCCAGTAGGCTATTCAATTTTTACACCCCCCTCCCCCCTTCTGACCTCTGAAATTAAACTCTCAAAATTTTGTTAATAATAGTAACAATTATAACAATAAATAACGGTATACACTCATAGCCTCACAGTAGGGTAGATATACCCTCTGTCGTGGGTGCCATGGACACACACAAAGACAGAAACACAAACACCCAGACCGGCCACGCACACACCGGCGTCCTTCCCGGGGCTGCTGGCTGGACGGATTGAGCTCCCACTCTCCCCGTCCGCAACCCCGGAAGCCCCCTTTTAGTCGCCTTTTACGATCAGGCAGGGGATACTGTAGCTCTATTCTTAATCCAGAAGCTACAGGGACTAAGACCTCCGCAATAATTGGTAGAGACCTGTGCCCAGCAGTGGGTACCTTGCTTCTTCATTCTTTAATAAGTGCCATAACAGTGTTAAGCGATCGTCAAAAGAAATCATAACTTTGCAGATTAAAGCAGCTGGTTAGCATCGCGCAATTAAATCATAGTGCTAGACTTTTGTAAGTAGGTAATTTAATTGTTCAACAAAATGCAGTCCTTTACAATTTCATCTTTCATTAGCGCTAACAGCTTTACCAACTTCTTCAAAAGTTCTGGAGTGCAAATTGTTTAATAGCATTTTCATTATTCCGAATAGTTGTGGTTTTAATTTAATAAATACATTAGAGCAGCGATAGTCGAGTGGTAAGAAACCTCGGTTTTCGACGCGAACGATCCTGGGTTCAAATCCTCGGCGCGCACCTCTGACAAAGAAATTTCTAATGTGGGCATGTAATGGAAAATATCGTGATATTTATTTGATTACGATGTTCTCCATCGCCGTGCATGTTTGAGAGTAGTTCATAATTTCTCGAAAGGATGACGTCTACCAATCCACACTTGGCCAGCGGCTATGACCTAAATCCCTTTCAATTGTGACAGGAGACCTGTGCCCAGCAGTGGGACATAAAAAAAGGTTGAAAAAAAAAATACATTTTATTGCATGTAAAACTTTGATGGTTCAGCCGGAGAAGTACCATCGCTGCACCCACTTCTTCCGTGACGTGATTCTATTGTGTTTTGGTGGAAAGATGCAGTTGCCGGCCAGACTTATCGCCGCCCCACATGTAACAAATTTCATTAGGTAAATCGTTATCGATTGCTTTTGCACGGTTTATCGTTACGTGGATGGCGTCGTGATCGCTCAGTTTGGCAGTATTATAGGCAGTACAAACATACATTCCAATTTTATTTATTTGTATAGATACATAAGTAACACGTTCTGTTGTGTAGCTGTTACGCTTTCACGCCTGAACTACTGAACCTATATTAATGAAAATTTGTACACAGATAGCCTGGATCTTGGAAAAGGATATTAGATAGTTTTTACTCGGAAACGGCTCCCACTATTTTCAAGAAATTAAGTGTGCAGGAGGGAAATAAATCGATCTAGCTAGGTTTCATTTTTATAAAATATCACGTAATTTGTGTTTTCAGTAACAAAATATGACGCTTTGTGACATATATCGGTGAGATTTTTAAAAAATTGGAAGCTGAAGATGATGGCGTTGTTCAGTAGTTCAGGCGTGAAAGCGTAACAGCTACACAACAGAACGTGTTACTTATGTATCTATACAAATAAATAAAATTGGAATGTCTGTTTTTAATATTAAAATAACCACTTTTTAATACATTCATAATATGAATGTATTAAAAACTGTCTGTCTGTTTGTTCCGGCTAATCTCTGAAATGACTGGATTGATTTCGACGGGGTTTGCACTGGCAGATAGCTGATGTAATAAGGACTAAATTAGGCTACTTTTGTTTTAGATTTTTTTTAAACTAAAGTCCACGCGGACGAAGTCGCGGGCGGCCACTAGTTTATAATATTAGTATGAAAATATGTATAGAGGTTAGTAAACTTATAATGGAATGATTAACACTTATTAACAATGGTTCTAGTTTACATAGTGAAACTATCCCTCTCTATGTTCATAATAAAATTGTTGAACAAAAGTTACATCATTCAACATTTCATCTTTCATTAGCGTTAAGGGCATTTGCAACTACCGAAGTTCTAAAGTATGTAATTGTTTAATAGCATTTCATTATCTAGAATAGTTGCGGCTTTTACTTAAGTGATACAGACAGACTGAGAGTGCATTTCGAACAAACTTTTAAAGTACGAAGTTACAGAAATATTTAGAACTAGCGGCCGTCCGCGACTTCGTCCGCATGGACATTAGTTTTAGTTTTTTTCTAAATCTAAATAAATGTAGCCTAAGATACTCCTTAGTATATCAGCTACCTGCCAGTGAAAATCCCGTCAAAATCGGTCCAGCCGTTTCGGAGATTAGCCGGAACAAACAGACAGACAGACAGAAATTGTGAAAAATGTTATTTCGTATATGTACCGTAATATTCATACGCATGTGGTAAAATGTGTTTAATATAATATTACAAACAAACACTCCAATTTTATTTATTTTTATTATAGATTGGCGAAAAGAAACGTTATGTTCTAGGAGCGACTAAAATATATTGTTGATTTAAATTAATAACGATAGCAATGGTAGACTTAAAAAATGTCGTTTATTTATTTTATTTTTATTTTGCAGCTGATGTTGCTGCATTATGAGTGGCAGTCGTATTTTTTTATATTTTGCTCGTCAAAAATAACCGATTACAGAAAACGGTCACTCTACTTTATACAATACGTTCAACTGTCGCGGTTAATGAGCCTAGTGACAGACAGACTGACAGACAGATAAATCAAATCAAATCAAAAATATTTATTTCATAATAGGAATAATGTCATTTTTCCCGGCCATTGCCTTTAGGTGGCCGTTTGGGCTAGATGTTAAGCTGAGAGAAAAAAAGTGGCGGCAAAAAACTCCCAGCAGAACACTTTTTTTAAAAAAGTGCATGTATATTTGAGATAACAGTATGGCTATTGGTCCATAATGGCCACACGTGACAGCTGATCGTATGATGACAGGTTAATTTTTCCCGGTCATCGCCCTTAGGTGCCCGTTTGGGCTAGATGTTGAGCTGAGAAAAAAGGCGGCGGAAAAAAACTCCCAGCAGCACTCTTTTTTTTAAAGTTCATATATATTTGAGATAACAGTATGGCTAACGATCCTTAATGGCCACACGTGACAGCTGATCATTGACGACAGATGGACGAACAGCGTTTTGAGTACGGAACTCTAAAAACTACATTCAAACAAAATTTTCTAATAGCATAAATGAATAGGTAAAACCATTGTTATAAAACCAAAACACTCAGCTTCTTGCAAACAAAACCACACTGAAATCTATTCACCTGAGGAAGTAGGGAAACTAAATTCCCCATAATTTCATACCTCGCTCCTAATAGCTTTCAAAACTCCATTCAGAAGTTCGTATTAATTGTTTAATGGCATTTAATATGGAACCATTTACATAGTTGAGAGTTTGGGAGAGTTTATTTAATAAAGTGCGAAGCGGTGACAGAGTTCAGAGTTCGAAGCGCAATGCTCACTTTGGAATGCCAATAAATGGACCGTTAACAAAAGCCATAGCGGCAAAAATAAAGGATATAAACGACTTTCAGCCTACACTACACAAAACTAGGCTCATGAAACTGTCTTGAGCAAGGATTTAAGACATAAAAAAACAGAATTGGTAGGTGGTAGAACTATTATGATTCGCCCGGGCAAGTACCACCGCTGCACCCACTTCTGCCGTGAACCAATTCTATTGTGTTTCGGTGGAAAGGTGCAGTTGCCGGCCACACTTACATGAGGCGACCACCAGCCTTCGGAGTAGCAGCGCAATTGCATACGACCTTACCTATATATATTATATACTATACCTTGCTTGAGGTTGTATGCAGATGTCCATGGGCTGCAGCGACCACTTAACATAACGTGGCCTGCATGCTCATCTGCTACTCCGTTCAAATAAAAAAAAAAAATTTAAACAAAACTAGGCTCATGAAACTGTCTTTAGCAAGGACTTGGCTGCAACCCTTTTTTGTAGATACTGGTTTTGCAATGTAAAGTAGTTAAAGACTCTATAATTATAATTATTCTCTAACTCTATAATGGGCATGATGACAGATTTTTAAATACCTTTCCTTATTGTAGGTACAAGTCTCCTAGTTTTGAAAAAAAGTTTATTTCTGGAATAAACTCAAATTTTAACGTAAATTAATGTATTTTCTGCTATGTAATTTGAATTAAGCGCGAAAACGCTCGTAGGTGTCATGGCGTCGGCTTGCTCGTCAAACTTCAAGCAACACGATGACATTAACTGAGACGTGACGTCATTCCTTTTGATTGGCGTTTCAGATAACATGGCCGATTGCTGTGTTTAATACTTTTATTTTATTGAAAATCTTATTAATCTTAATGTTTATATTAAAACGGGATCATATTTTAGAACTTTTTTATCATATATTTTTCTGTAAAACCGTTTATTCTCTAATTCTTTAATAGTGTCATCATGCCTATTATAGATTCTTTAACTTTACTCATTAAAATAATTATTTTTAAAGTGAACATTTTGCTGTAAAATGTGGCCAAGACGATTGTATGTGGCACAACCTGTTAAAATATATCAGATTTTATGTAGAACCAAGTTGCTGAAACTACAAGTGCTAACTCTACCAGACACAACTTCACCAACTTTTTTTGTATCGGGGGAAACCTTCAAAAAGTACCCGGCACCTTGGGAGAGGATACCGGGTTATAAAGGATTTGACCGCACTAAAACCCCCTCTGGCCTGCTTCTACGCTTGGGGAGGACTCCGGGATTTCAATGGAACGCACCGGCGTCCTCTGCGCGCGGTGCCCTGGAACGGGCCCATCTTTGGGAGAGAAGATGAGCTCTCCTGCACCTTCCGAAACTTACGGTGGTATGCGGCTACAATATACCGTTTTTTTATGCATTTTGAAGGCTTGCTGGTTACTTCTATTTCAATTTCTTCCAGGTACCTATGGCTAATAGTTTTTAAGTATTTTTTTCTATTGTAAACAATTTTATACCGCTCATAATGTTTTCTTAGTGCTTTATGCCTCAGTTCGAATAATTAAAAAATATTTCTTGATAAAATCACATAATAATTTTTTTATTAATTCTGCAAGAAACAAAACGAAAGCTTCGTGGAATGTTATCAATAAAAACAAAATAAAATATCCTAAACACGAAATAACAAAATTATGTATTGATGGTAAAACCATTTGCGAACCTTCTAAAATTGCAACGGAACTTAATAATTACTTTGCAGACATTGCAATCAATCAGAACTGTAATGTTGATAAGGCATCCCAAATAAATTATAGTAGCAGTAAGTCACTCTTTTTGCCACCTATTATACCTGATGATATTTTAACAATAATAAAATCCTTAAGGAGTACAAACAGCGCAGGATGTGATGGTATAATTATAAATAGAATTAAAGAGGTGTCGGATATAATCTCACCAGTATTAAGTCATATATTTAATATTTGTATACAAAAAGGTATTTTCCCTCAAAAATTAAAGTACGCCGTAATAAAACCACTACTTAAAAAAGGTGATCCTACTTACACTTATAATTACAGACCAATAGCACTTTTACCAGCTTTCTCCAAGATTTTTGAAAAGTATATATATAAATGCTTATACACTTTCTTTGAATCAAACAATATACTATGTAGTGAACAATACGGGTTTAGGGAGAACAAAAATATAAACTTGGCAATTTACAACTTATTATCCAAAATAACAGCTGATGTTGACAAAAAAAAACCTGTAGTGGCTATGTTTATGGATATTACAAAGGCGTTTGATCATGTGCAACACAACATTTTATTAAATAAACTGTATTCTTACGGTGTTAGGGGTCTGGCCAATGATTTAATAAAATCATATCTTGAAGGAAGGGAACAATCAACGCAAATTTTTAGAGTTTGTGTTAGATCAAAAACAGAGACATACTATGAGTCTAAATATACAAAAACATCATTTGGTGTTCCACAGGGTAGTATTTTAGGCCCTTTGCTGTTTATAATATATATCAATGACCTCCCCAAAATCACTAAACACCAAATGACACTGTTTGCTGATGACAGCACTATCATTTTTTCTAATAACAATAAAAATAATCTAGAAAGTGACATAAATGACTCTTTGCAAGACATAGTTACATGGTTGGAACGCAATAACTTAAAAATTAATTTAGGTAAAACAAAATATATTTATTTCTACAATAGAGTAAATAATTTTCTTACAAAGGACATAAACATTAATTATAATGGCTACAAAATTGACGACACAAGTGAGACAAATTTTTTAGGAATTCAAATTGATAAAAATTTGAACTGGAAATGTCATATTGAATACGTTTGTAAGAAAGTTAGTCAATATTCTTATGTATTACGTAAACTACGTTGTGTTGCAGATCTACCAACGGTTTTAACAGCTTACCATTCCTTCGCTGCTGCTACACTTAGGTACGCTGTAATATTTTGGGGTAATTCGACTAATTCAGGTCTAGCTTTAAAAGCCCAAAAGCGTTGTATTAGAGCAATGTGTAATTTGAAACAAAGGAAATCCTGTAGGCCGTATTTTAAAAAATTAAAAATATTAACTTTACCATCATTGTACATACTCGAGTCCGCATTGTTCATAAAAAGAAACCATCATTTATTCGAATACCGATCAAATCCTCGCTTAAAAGATACTTTATCAATAGTACCTTCAAATTCTCGGTGGTTTCGGAATAGTTTCTTTGGAATAGCATCGACAATTTACAACAATATACCAAAAGCAATACGGTCTATAGAAAACATAGATAAATTCAAACAGCATCTTTATACATTCTTGATCAAGAAATGCTATTATAGCGTAAAGGACTTCATTTCTGATAAGTCATCATAAACCTATGCTTATCGCTGGCACATACAGTATGGGGTCTGATTTTGTTAAAAAAAATATTGTACTTTTGTAATTACTCTTTCGCTTATTTAAAATGAATTTTTGACATAATTTTAACGTTTGAAATGTAAAGAAAAACATTTTTTATTTTATAAATATTAAGCGTATATAACCTTCACGTCAGTGTAGGATGCAAGCGATCTACACAACTAAGCGTAACGGGCTCGTTCAGGAGTTAGATGGGTGAACAGTGGAGAATTTATGAAGTAAAATGCCTCAAATGACACGTTTAGCTATCTATAACAAACACACACAGCCACAACTACGAACAGTTGTTACAAAAGTAGCAGTCGTCAAACATTGTCAGTGCCCATAAGGCCATAAGAAGATTTTTCTCGCGCACGTTATCCGTTACGTTCCTACACTGAACGTCTCAAGTAGGAAGTATTTTCAGAAGTGGCCATATCGGCGGGAAGAAAATATAAATTATTTATAAATAATAACAAATTATTGATTACCAACACGCATAAGGGTAGCGAAATGGAGTAAGGTAAGGTAAGGTAACCTTACCTTATAAGGTAGGTAGGTAAGGTTGGCATTCGGGAAGCTCCGAAACATCTTCTCGTATTCTATACCACAAAACCTTTAGACGAAAGTCTTTGACCAGTGCGTCCTACCCGTTATGACCTACGGAGCTGAAATGTGGACGCTGATGATGGGACTGGTTCATAAGTTTAAAGTCGCGCAGCGAGCAATTGTTAGAGCTATGCTCGGTGTGTCGCTTCGAGACAAGATCCGAAATGAGAAAATCCGGAGGAAGACTAAAGTCATGGATATAGGCTCTAAGAGTTAGCTAGCTGAAGTAGCAGTGAGCTGATCACATCTGCCAAAGAACCGACAATCGTTGGATGAGACGGCTTTTGGAGTGGAGACCGCGTTCAGACAAACGTAGTGGCGGGAAGTAACTGGATGCATTCAGCTGAAGATCGCGCTCAGTGGCACGCCTTGGGAGAGGCATATGTCCAGCATTGAACTGATATGGGCTGATGATGATGATGAAGGTCAGTAAATTGGCCACTTAATTAGCAATATGTCATGAAATTTACTGGTAGAGACCAACGCCCAGCAATGGGACACAAATGCACGCAGTGAATAATTCAGCTTCCGCTTTAAACAATACTACATATAACTTATCATTTAAAAAAAGAAGAAATATTTATGATAAAATATTGGCAAACCTTACACAAGAAACAAAATTGTTTTTCCCTGTGAGATAGGCAAAATTGATCGTGATTCAATATTGGCTGTGTTTAATCCGATACCAGTTGATTAGTATTCAAACCAAGTCCCCTCTATCCACGTATCACCCGATGCGACATGTTTGCATGCTACTGCGACAATGGGGCAATTAGCGAAGCTTGGACGTGTTGAGACGTGTCTCGTGTTGCGAGTGTATTAGCTTGTTTGGAAAATAATTTGTAGCAGTGATGTGCTGCTTTTATATTATGATACTAGATTACAGACTCCATATAACTTATCATTTTAAAAAGAGAAGAGATGTTTATGATAAAATATTGGCAAACCTTACATAAGAAACAAAATTGTTTTTCCCTGTGAGATAGGCAAAATTGATCGTGATTCAATATTGGCTGTGTTTAATCCGATACCAGTTGATTAGTATTCAAACCAAGTCCCCTCTATCCACGTATCACCCGATGCGACATGTTTGCATGCTACTGCGACAATGGGGCAATTAGCGAAGCTTGGACATGTTAAGACGTGTCTCGTGTTGCGAGTGTATTAGCTTGTTTGGAAAATAATTTGTAGCAGTGATGTGCTGCTTTTTTATTATGATACTAGATTTCCGCCCGCCACTTCGCCCGCATGGGCGACACGTTTTTCTATAGAATTCGGATATTTTACCGAATAAAAATAACCTTTTCACTATACATCTCTTAAATTATCTCCATACAAAAAATAAATCATAGCAGTTTTTTTATTGAACAGTTTACAAAATAAGTTATTTCACAACGTGCAATTATGCGAGTTTTACTTTCTTTATTAAAAGACATCGATGTTTTTTTATTATTCAGAGATTTTTTTATTGTTAGGGAGCTGAAGAGTACAACTTTTTGGCTGCAACCCTTTTTACGTCCCACTGCTGGGCACGGGTCTCTCCCCATTATTGGGGAGGCCTGGAGCTTACTCCACCACGCTGCTCCAATGCGGTTTCTATACAACTTTTTATCCGAGGAAAATATCTTATGTATAGGATAAAACGTGCAGTCTATGTGGGTGCAACAAAAGTTAATTCGAAACACCTAAATGTAAGGTATTATTGATTCGACTTTGTATGATTAAAGTAGAAAGGTAAAAAATTGACTATAAATGATAAAGCATTATTAAATGCTGATGCTTCATTTATTAGTATGCTTTAACATTTGTAAACATATACTATATTTTTTGTATATATAAGAAAATCAACGTTACAAAATTCGGCATTTATTTCACAGCAATAACAAAAAGCAGATAATCAAGCAATCAAGATTCCGAACAAGTTCAGGCTATTCACGTACCGCAGAGCAACAGAACATGTTTGTGTGCAGCGACAAGGAAATAATTATCGCCTGGAGCGTGTCGCTTAGACGTGTTCGGACGTGACTCGTTAGGGACAACTTACGAGTATGTGTATTATGTATTATTATATAGCTTTTGTTGCGGCAGATTGTTGGTAATTTAATAAAATATTGTCAAAACCTCTAACATTATTCCCTATTTTATCTCGTTTTTGTCTTTAGCTTTGATTGACAAATTTTGAAGAAATATTTTTTTTTATTTATATTGATTCGCTTAGACAATTATTGCAGTTACAAATGACTTGCTCCTTACTTTAAATGACTAGGATTGGGCTTTATGTAGATAGTTACATATTTGGTAAGAAATTAGCTAGTATCGTAGTTCGTCACAAATTTTAAACCTCACTCTCAAACAAGAATATGTTAATGTTTGTTTTACTATTACTGCAACAAGAATAAACCTATGCTTGTTAAATAATAGTAACACTTATAAAATCTAATTTATAAAAAGAACTAAGTACATAGCTTACCCTGCATACTCAGTACCAAATTTAAATAATTAGGGTGATCCACCTTTATGACTTAGGGGTTTAAAACTGTGACACAAGAATTTTATACACTTAGACGAAAAACACAGAAAAATACTTTCCATTGCTTTGAGCACGATAATCAAGCAATCAAGATTCCGAACAAGTTCAGACTATTCACGTACCGCAGAGCAACAGAACATGTTTGCGTGCAGCGACAAGGGAACAATTATCGCCCGGAGCGTGTCGCTCATACGTGTTCGGACGTGACTTGTTAGGGACAACTTATTTGTCGATGTATTATGATATGATATTGCTTTTGTTTTAGCGAATAGTTAGTAAATAAGGAAATTAATACTGGTTTTTGTCTGGAACTTAGATAGATACGTTTCAAATTTTGTTTTATTCAATTTTTTATTTAAATCTAAACGCATATTTCGCACTAAATAGTACACTTAAGATTTGCTTCTCATTTTATATGACGGAGACTTAAGTTAATACAGATCGGTACTTAAAAATATTGATAGCTTTCATAAATTCTTTTAAACAAAAAATCGATAAATATCGGCCAAAAATTGTATATTTATATTTTCATTACACTGCCTGAGACCGTTTTGATAAAATGTTAAACTTTGATTTCATAATCTTAATAATAATCTTTATTTCTTTAAACCAAATGAAACAGTAACTTTAATGAAGCCTCTGTAAGCTATAACGTAGCGTACAGAGGCTTCATTAAAAACTGTGTTTTAGGGACCAGCATCTTCTCCCAATTTTTCTAAGGCATAAAGGTATGGTATACAGATTACAGACTTATTTCTAGTTATTTATTACAAATTTAAACTAAGTGCCTGAGTGTTTTGTTTTTTATATGTTGTAAATAAACTAAAATTTATTGGAAATAAACGTTATAGTCGGCCATACCAAAACTGCAACTGAACTAAACCATTTCTGTTTCTTGTACCTAATTTTACATGTAAGTATTTTAGCCAAAACTGTACTTGTGATAAAAATACAAAAATACTTTATGCATATCTTTTTATATAAATGATATGTATTATTTTACAGTTCTTCTTCTACATTTTTATGTGGTTAATGTCTGAGATAGTCGATTTTTTTTCTCAGAGCACTTTTAATGATGAAAACGCAACTATCTATACTCACTTGCATGTTACAAATCTTGTATCTGACTGGCTCTCCTCTACAGCCTGCGGGTGATGAACATGTTCTGAGCTGTCGGGACACGCCTCCATCACACGTACGAGAGCATAGTGACCATTCGCTCCACTGTGACCATCCACCACGTTCCTGAAGACAATAAAGATATATTAATCAAGTGAAAATCTGTATAGTGTAGTGGTCAGCATGCCAGTGTGCCGTGAAATAGGCCCTGGCTTCGTTCATGCTTATCGAGGCGGATATGGGCTGCAACCCTTTTTGCGTCCCACTGCTGGGCACTGGTCTCTTGCAATTATTGAGGAGACCTGGAGCTTACTCCACCACGCTGCTCCAATGCGGGTTCGTGGAGATGCGAGTTAGTGGCCAACCCGCTGTCGGATGTTTTCAAACCGCGCATAAGGCCTCCGACAAGGTTTAACGACTGTAATCTATCGATAACAACCGGGACCGACGGCTTAACGTACCCTCCAAACCTATTTAACTCAAGAAATAATAAAATTTATAAGGCATTTTTACTATTTAAAAAAAAACCATAGTGATAATACTGATAATTGATCATTACAGTGCAGTGATC
The DNA here is from genome assembly GCA_911387765.1 of Pyrgus malvae. Classification (NCBI taxonomy): domain Eukaryota; kingdom Metazoa; phylum Arthropoda; class Insecta; order Lepidoptera; family Hesperiidae; genus Pyrgus; species Pyrgus malvae. The sequence goes on along the minus strand of OU426969.1, from coordinate 2,224,065 downwards.
AACACACCAGTGTACCATGCAAAGGATCCTGGGTTCAATTCCAAGCAGAGGATCCATTAAATGATGACCTAAAACGGCCAGCAAACCATGTCTATATATACGAGTATATACTGCAGTTATTGCCCAGTAGAGCGTTGGCGGCTACCCAAATGAGATTAGCCGGAACACCGCATGTATTGTTTTGAACACAAATCAAGTGGCGGCCAAGTTTTCCGGTCAAATGAAATTTAGATGCTGGAAGCTGTTGTGCACGAATTGGGAAGATATTTTCTTGTTTTTTTTGTGTGGTACATGATTTTAAATAATGGTTTTCTGAGAATTATTTGACTAATTGATTAACTCATAAAAGATGGTTTCAAACTTGCCCACTACATAGTGAGCAAGTTTGATTTGACAACTATGAGACGAATGAGACGAGAATTTTAGTAGGCGGTAGAACTATTATCGTTCGCTCGGGGAAGTACCACCGCTGCACCCACTTCTGCCGTGAACCAATGCTATTGTGATTCGGTGGAAAGGTGCAGTTGCAGGCCACACTTACATGAGGCGATCACCAGCCTCCGGAGTAGCAGCGCAACTGCATACGACCTCAGACAAGACTTACCTATGCTTGCTTGAGGTTGTATGCAGATGTCCATGGGCTGCAGCGACCACTTAACACCACGTGGCCTGCATGCTCGTCTGCTACTCCATTCAAATAAAAATAAACTTAACTTTCCCTACATTACATCCGTACAAAAAATTAAGACAATCTGTAACACTGTTGCGACATGAAATAATGGCAAACAAACAAAGAAATACACTTTAATATTAGTTTTAGTATGGATGATTATGCTGGAACCACTCTTTCTTTGTAAATTCATACAAATGTAATGCTTTCACGGATAGTTTTCATTTTGAAATGGTGAAAATAGATCTGACGATCCGTGTGGCGCAATGGTTACCATGCCGGACTGCCAATCGAAGGGTCCCTAGTTCGATTCCCGGCGAAGTAGATATTTAAATAATGAGTTTAACATTTCTGACTTTTCTCACTCTGGGTTTTGGTGTTTCTGTCTTTGTTTGTGTCCGTGGTACCCACGACACAGGGTCTATACTACGATATTATGGGGCTATGAGAGTGAAACGTTATTATTATAACTAATCAAATCAATGTTCGGTAACTATTGAATCGAACAAAATCAAGCCTTTCAAAAGGTTGTAGTAAATGTACTGTAGGCAACGTCTTTAACCGTGTCGTACCAATTTGTATTGTTAATTAAATTCCCACGTTAGGCTGCTATTAGTGGTGCTTCTCTAGCGTAGAGCAACGACGGATGCCAGCATACACTCTCAAGGAATTGTCTTAGAGCTGTTTCAATCCAGCTTATTTTTCTGCGCGTGTATGGTCGTTAGGGTCATCGGCATTAGAAGCAAGCATGGACCGGCGGCTAGCGTAAAACGCAAGCGATGCAGCTAAGTCAAACGGGCGCGGTTGGGTGTGAGATGGGTGACAACTAGTAGCAAAAAATTCACGCGTATTTCAGTGCTCCGGAGGGTACGTTAAGTCGTCGGTTCTGATTGTTGTCGTTAGATAACAGTCATTAACGTCAGTCATCAAAGTCATAATCTTGTCGGATGCGTTATGGGCGTTTTAAAAACATCCGACAGCGGGATGGCTACTAACTCGCACCTCCACCAACTCGCATTATAGCAGTGCGGTGGAGTAAGCTCCAGGCCTCCCCAAATATGGGGAGAGACCCGTGCCCTGCAGTGGGATGCAAAAAGTGTTTAGCTGCAACCCATGCAAGCCATGGTTGTTTTGGCATAAGCAACTTTGCGTCAAAAAAACCTTTCCCGCTCAGAAATTAAAATTAATTGTGATTAGTCGCAACTAATGTGAAAATAAGATGATGTCTGTACACAGAAAATTAGAAAATTACGTTTTTCTTATTTTGTAAAAGGAAACAAACAGTGTCAATATGTAAAAAGTTTGCCTTTCTACCCTGGATAAAATTTTGCGAATAGCAACGTATCGAAACCGACTCCATTGATGGATGGCACCATCGTTGCTCTAAGTCTTCAAGCGATTAAATTAAATTCTGATACGGGAATCAGGTCGGAATGCTTTGATGCTTGTTGCACGTTACACAAAATGGTACGTTTCGGTATGGTATCATTTTGCTAAAATTGGTGTTTAAAGTGTCCTTATATCTTGTTATGAAATTATTGCCTCTTTCACATATTTTATGCCTTTTAGGGATATCAAAACCTGTAGAGAAATCATGATCGATACCATTTATTTATAGTAAATTCATACAAACTTTGAAGAGCTGTTGTAGCTTCGGGATTAAGAAAAGAGCTACAATATCCCCTGCCTGATCGTAAGAGGCGACTAAAAGTGGGCTTCCGGTGTTGCGGACGGTGAGAGTGGGAGCTCTATCCGTCCAACCAGCAGCCCCGGGAAGGGCGGCGGTATGTGCGTGGCCGCATTCCACTGTAACCTGAAGGTGCATGAGAGCACGTCTGCTTTCCCGATGATGGGCCCGTTCTGGGGCGTCGCGCGTGGAGTACACCGCTGTGTTCCACTAGAGATCCTACCGGAGTCCTGCCCAAGCGCAGAGGCATGCCATCGAGAGGGTTTTATTACGGTACAAATCTCACATAACCCGGTTTCCTCTCCCAAGGTACTGGGTACCTTTTAAAATGTTTCCCTTTCCCCTGATACCAAAAAAAGGTATTACTATCTAGAAAACAGGTTCTTATATCGATAGTAGTCGATCCCAGTAGGGATCAGGTTTGCTTGAAGTTGTATGATTTGTCCATAGGTTGCAGCGACCGGCATGCTTGTCTGTGCTGTTATTATTTAAATTAGAAAAGAAGAAAAAAAATCCAACGGCCACTGTTGTCTTTGCCGTGAAACTATTTTTTAAATAGACAAAGAAAGTACGAGGTTATCAATCATCATAATAATTATCAACTTATCCATTATGCTAATATTATAAGCTAGAATTACTACCACGTATATATTAAATAATTTTTATGAAACATTCTAGACATTCTAACAACATTTTAGGTCAAAAAATAGTAGGCAGCAGAAGTAATAAGATGTTCTTTCACACATTTCTAAGTATCACTATTAACTCACCAGCTTAAAATTACTTGTAGGTTCTAAAATACCAAAATCTATCCATTTGTATACTGATCGGGTAGGGATCAAAGCATAGCCAATTTCCTGTATCGGAATTTAATTTAATCGGCCGAGGCACAGCATTGATGAGTGTAGTGACGGAACGGCGTAATGGGAATTTCATTAACATAAGGTGCAACACTATATTGTGTTACGTTTAACGGGTCAAAGGCTTCTGGGTATAGATGCTCGATGTCACAAAGTGCATTCGGCTATGTATGTAATGAGGCGTATACATGCACATTGGCTTTGGTGGACGTAACCTTGAGAACACTCTGTGTCACGTAACGTCAGCATAACAACTAAATGTGGAAAAGATTTCCGCAGTGAATTAATATCATTAAAGGATTTATATCTTATCATATTCCTTTGCTAACGTTTCGAAAGTTTACGCACACAAGCGCGCTTGTCAGTACACATCACTACTACAATCTAACTAATATTTATAACAGCCTCAAAAAACTTGAGTTTGACCGAAACACCAAAACCTACCCATTTGTATACCGATCGAGTAGGGACCAAAGCATACCCAATTTCCGTGTATCGGAATTTAATTTAACCGATCGAGGCACAGCACTGATGAGTGTAGTGACGAAATAGCTTATGGGAATTTTATTTACATAAGGTACTGGAGGGAATCCGGATCGACGGATCAGAAATGTTGGAGAAAGGGGGGACCTCCGGTTCGCTATGACCAAAAATGGTGGTGGAATAAAGGGTGGAAAGGAGGGTGGTCCCCCGTTGCGGGTGATGGAATTGTGGACTGTAAGTTGCGGTTTGTTTTGCAGGTGGAAAACGAGAAGGATTGATAAAGGGAGCGCACTTACTTGGTGTATCCCAGGGGCTGGAGCAGATGGTATGCTCGTGTGCTGCTGAAGTCTTCATCAATCTTCTCTTGCCCGGGAACTGGTGTTGTCCTTCACTCTCACTATTATAGGTACCTATTAATCACTAAACTATTAACAGCGGTGATGGTGGCGATGCGGCGAGTCTGATGACCACGTGTTAGGTGGCTTGCGGTGCGGTTGTCACTAGAGGACTTGCATACGCGTCGGCGGCGTGCGCGTCGGCGGCGGGACGAAGGCAGACTGAGTTGATAGATCTTCCTGATCCATATTATGTAATAGTGCGCTTGCGGGAAAGAGAGGGAGGGTGAAGGGGAGGGAGGTGAAATGACTTAATTGGCGCGAACATCCCCCCGGCCTTGAGGTCTCCTCAAATAGCGAATTAAAAAAAATAAACATAAATATATACAGCGGAGTTAATATCATATAGAAAAAACTATATATGCGGTGAACAGAGGCGATGCGATGAATATAATTAGTAAATTAATAAAAATATTATAATAGCGGGATAAGAATTTATACTTAAACTATAACTTATAAAATATAAACTACATAGGCATATAGAAATATTATTGCGTTGGTAGAGGGCAAAGTCTAACAATGGGCCGCTGCAAAGTGGAGCTCTTAGTCTTCACTTGTGCAACGCGCACCACACCATCCCTACCAGGAAACAGTTCAGTGACGACGCCTAGCGGCCACTGAAGAGGCGGAGCGTTATCCATATCGATAAGAACAACGGTTCCTACAGAAATGGAATTAATAGAATGTTTATTCCACTTTTCTCTTGCTTGTAGTGTATGTAAGTATTCTGATCTGAAGCGTTTCCAGAATGACTGAACTATCGAATCAAGCAATGAAAAACGTGATAAAAGATTAATGCGTTCTTTACTAAGATCCGCGGCGGGTAAACATCCAAGTGGATTAACAGCGAGGAAATGCGCGGGCGTAAGTGCAGTAGGTTCCGCCGGATCGCTACTTAACACGTAAAGCGGTCGTGAATTTAATATGCGTTCGACCTGAGTGAGGACAGTAAGCAATTCCTCGTACGTGAGGATTTGCTTACCTATGACGCGAAATAAATGATACTTTACTATCTTTATATTTGACTCCCAAAGCCCACCAAAATGTGGAGCGTTTGGAGGGTTAAGTTTCCATGTGATGCGGTTATCAGAAAGGACCTGATTAAATACTTTATAATATTCGTCTGAACGTAAAAAGGAATGAAGTCCATTCAAGTATGAACGCGAAGCAATAAAATTAGTAGCGTTATCACTAGTGAGTCATCATCATTAACGATGTGCGAATAAATCACGCAGCCATACGCCTTTTCACTGGCGTCGGCGAACGCGACTAGCGAGACTTGCGAATTTTTATTTATACCCATATGGCGAGGAAACTTTAATTTCGATATCAAAGGTAACTCTGAAATATATTTTTGCCATGCAGTGACAACGTGAGCGGGCGGAGCCTGGTCCCAGTCAAGTTTGAGAACCCATAAGGTTTTAATGAGAAGCTTAGAGAAAAGAATTACTGGACCCACGAGCCCCAGAACATCATACAAGCGAGCGGTTGCGGATAACATAGAACGCTTGGTACAAGCGAGCGGCGGCGGCGAAACTAGAAAAGAAAAACAATCAGTTGCGGGGTGCCAACGAAGAACCAATATTTTAAAAATATTTTGGTCGTCGAATGAGACCTCGTCAAGCTGACGGTGCGTTGCAGGGATGTGCTGTAAAAGCTCTGAACTGTTGCTAGTCCACTTAACCAATTCAAATCCTCCACGCTGAAACATTTGAAATAGTTCAGTGGCTACGTCAACGGCGCTGTTGACGCAGGGCGCGCAGGACGCGATATCGTCCATATAAATATCTCGCTCGACCACCGAAGCAGCCAGAGGATAGGACTCCCTCTCCTCGGAAGCCAACTGACGTAATGCGCGCAGCGCAAGAAAAGACGAAGAGCGTAAACCAAAAGTCACACGATTAAATTCGTATGTTTGTATGTCTTCCTCATTAGAAAAGCGATAAAGAATGCGTTGAAACGCGCGGTGCGATTTTTGTACTTCAATGTATAAATACATTTGCATAGCGTCGGCAAAAAATGCGATGCGATAAACTCGTACGTTTATTAAAATATTAAAAATATCAGACTGTAAATTTTGCCCACTATGTAAAATATCATTTAATGAAATGTCATTATCTGACTTAGCGCTTGCGTCGAGTACTATTCGCAATTTAGTTGTACTTTTATCATTACGTATGACAGGGTGGTGCGGGAGATAAAAGCAAGGTTCCGTAAAATTATTTGAAACAACCAATGATAAAAAACCCTTGTTGATGTATTCTTGAATTACGTCATTGTAGCGGGTGTTGTAAGCGTCATAGGAGCGAGAAGCGTTTTTTAGCGGTTATAAAAGAATCTCTTATCAGGCGTGTCCTTGAAGGGCAGGGCGACAACACATCGTCCGTTCAAACTGCGACGAGTAGTGGAAGTATAAATATTCTCACATTCCTGTTCATCAGGACTCAAATAAGGTTTTTGCGGCAGCTTGCATGCATGATTCGGCAAATGCATGAGCGACGTTTGACTATTATCAATACGAGTAGGATAAGAAACTAAAGAACGCGGCATGCATGTAGGAAAGTCGATATCTGCGTCTCCCATTATTATGTATCCTAGTGACGTTTCTATGGCACTCGGCGATTGCGAATTAATTATTTTATCAGTTAACAAAATTTGTAAATAAGTGTTAACCCCTAATAAAACGTCAATGTCACCTGGTGTATGGAATTGATCGTCAGCTAAACGTAAATTATTTATATAACTAATTTTCGAAACGTCTATTAACGACTCGGGTAATTGTCCAGTTATAGTGGGAACGACTAACGGTTCAATATGATAAAGTTTATTTTCATCAAAGCGGGAGCTAAACTGCAAAGAAGTAACACCTAAAACCTTCTGCGATACTCCACCGATTCCTTGCGCCTCTTTAACTGATGTTTTATTGGAGATCGGTAGGTACAAACGTTTGCAACACTGTTTCGTGATGTAATCACATTGCGAGCCAGGGTCCACTAAACAACGCAACAAATATTGGTGTCCGTATTTAGTACAAACTTTAATCTTCGCAGTTCCCAATAATGTAGTGCGGTGCGGCGCATTACCACAATCGCGCGAAACGTTACATGACGTGGATGCATTTTTTTCTCCTGGACCTTGTTCTACCGAAGGCTGATCGACCTTATTCCTACTACTAACAAAATGAAGTAGCGTATGGTGCGAGCGGGAGCAATACCTACATCTACGCTGTGACTTACAAAAAGGAGTGGCGTGTTTATTACTTAAACAATTAGTGCAACATTTATTTCGTTTTACAAAATTGTACCTGTCCTGTGCATTTATTTTTAAAAAATGCGGACAGACAAATAGGTGTTCGTGATCACCCGATTCACAGAAAATACATGACCGATTCGAATCTGTATTAATAAAAGTTTTGCTTATATTTTTAGCGGGAGCGGGAACAAAATTACCTTTAATTTTATGGTTGTTAGACGTATGCGAAGTATTTATTGTATGGCATAAAGCCCTATTCTGGTCATGTAAAAACTGAACCAAAGCGGAATATTTCGGTATGTTTACGTTGCGACATGACATTTCGAACGACTTTACGGTATCGTTATCTAATTTTCTAAGCGCGATATTTAGAAATAGAAAATCAGATATGTCATCAACATTAAGTTGCTTAAGAGCGTTAATAGAAGCATCAAATTTATCCATAAATATTTGATAACCAGCGGATGTGTTAGTGTTTACGTTCTTCAGTTCTAACAGCTGACTGACGTAGGTAGTCGCGAGCGCACGCTCGTCGTTATATCTACGTATGAGCGCGTTCCATATCACAGAATAGTTTTCCGCTGTAGGCATTAAGCCTGAGCAGACTGATAATGCCTTATCACTAAGTTTACTAACAAGATAATAAACGCGTTCAGCATCTGTTAATTGCTGATTATCATGAACTAATGTTTTAAATTGTTGGTAGAATATAGACCAGTGTCGTATGTCACCATTAAAAGAAAGTAATTCTATGGGCGGAAGCGATGGTATAATTTTTGTAGGTAAACTATTCTGTGATTTACTTGAAGATGAAGATGGAGCGTTTAATTTGGACACTTGACTTTTAATACGACTATATAGATCATGAAAAGATTTCCACGATCCGAAATCGACTTGCGCATTCGGATTTAATTTTAAATTTGTAACATTATAAGATTCTAACGTGTCCTTGAACTCGGTACGCAAGTATTCAAGGTCAGATGCCGTGTCAAGAAATGTGTCCTGTTCGTCTGACGAACTTGATGCACTTATAGATAAATCATAAATTTGTTGTAAACGTTCGTAAATAGCATTTCGTTTTGCAATTAATATTTTCAAACTAATTTCTTCATTTGAAACCGTTTCAGATACAATTTTACCTTTAGTAGACATTTTGTTGTGAACAAGATAAATCAGTTAAAACAGTTAAGATTATAAAAATTATGTATGGCGTAATGAATGAATGATTACGTAGGTAGTTATTAGCGAAACAACGATCGCCGGTCGCGTCGGTTCCAGTTACAATATGGCGGACTTCAATTAATGAAAAATAGAATGCGTACCTATGAGGTGTAATTTCGATTACAAATATAGGTAAATAATGGTGCGAATGGTGCGAATGCGCTTTGCAAAAATAATAATATACCTACGTGAGCGGTGCGTTATTAATATGCGGGATATAAAATAATCGTAGATATAATACTTATTTGCAAAAATAAATAGCGGATGGTGCGGTGTGTTTTGCAAAAAGAATAATAATATACCTACGTGAGCGGTGCGTTATTAATATGCGGGATATAAAATAATCGTAGATATAATACTTATTTGCAAAAATAAATATGAATAGGCACTTATAATATATTACATGAAATACATATGTATGCGTATTTATGAGATTAAATAATTAACCCGGGTGATGTGACCAAACTATTGGCTCGAAATCCGGCTCGAAGGACCAAAAAAATTGGAGGAAATCCGGATCGACGGATCAGAAATGTTGGAGAAAGGGGGGACCTCCGGTTCGCTATGACCAAAAATGGTGGTGGAATAAAGGGTGGAAAGGAGGGTGGTCCCCCGTTGCGGGTGATGGAATTGTGGACTGTAAGTTGCGGTTTGTTTTGCAGGTGGAAAACGAGAAGGATTGATAAAGGGAGCGCACTTACTTGGTGTATCCCAGGGGCTGGAGCAGATGGTATGCTCGTGTGCTGCTGAAGTCTTCATCAATCTTCTCTTGCCCGGGAACTGGTGTTGTCCTTCACTCTCACTATTATAGGTACCTATTAATCACTAAACTATTAACAGCGGTGATGGTGGCGATGCGGCGAGTCTGATGACCACGTGTTAGGTGGCTTGCGGTGCGGTTGTCACTAGAGGACTTGCATACGCGTCGGCGGCGTGCGCGTCGGCGGCGGGACGAAGGCAGACTGAGTTGATAGATCTTCCTGATCCATATTATGTAATAGTGCGCTTGCGGGAAAGAGAGGGAGGGTGAAGGGGAGGGAGGTGAAATGACTTAATTGGCGCGAACAGGTACATCACTATAATGTGTTACGTTTAACGGGTCATAGGCTTCTGGGTATAGATGCTCGATGTCACAAAGTGCATTCGGCTATGTATGTAATGAGGTGTTTACATGCACATTGTTTTTGGTGGAACCTCGAGAATACTCTGTGTAACGTAACGTCAGCATAAAAACTAAATGTAGAAGAGATATCCGCAGTGAATTAATATCATGAAAGGTTTTATATCTTATCAGATTCCTTTGCTAACGTTTCTAAAGTTTAGGCACACAAGCGCGCTTGTGAGTAAACATCACTACTACAATCTAATTTTAACTAATATCTATAACAGCCTCAAGCAACTTGAATTTGACCGAAACACCAAAACATACCCATTTGTATACCAATCGAGTAGGGACCAAAGCATACCCAATTTCCCTGTATCGGAATTTAATTAAACCGGTCGAGGCACAGCACTGATGAGTGTAGTGACGGAATGGCTTAATGGGAATTTTATTTACATAAGGTACAACACTATAATGAGTTTAAGTTTAACGGGTCAAAGGATTCTTTGTAGATACTTCATTTTGCGAGCAGTGATAGCCAAGTTATATGATCTTAACAATTTTGCTGTTAGTGATTCTACTATTTGATGTTTGCTCAGGCTCTGAAGTGGAAATGGGCGGGCCACGTTGCCTGATTTACAGATGATAGATGGACAGCACGGATAACAACATGGGAAGGCCCTAAGGGATCCAGAAATAGAGGCCGACCAAACGGCAGATGGGCAGATGAAATAATAGCTACCGCAGGAAAGACTTGGCTTGAAACAGCAAAAGACCGAGAAAAGTGGAAATCATTGGAGGAGGCTTTTACCCGAAAGGGGTCCATACATCCTTAACGATTAAAAAATTTCACGTTCGACTTTGTAATCTTAATATTTTAGAATAATTTTGACATATTTTATATTGACAAAAAGAAATAGATGTTGCAACTAATTTTGTAATAAATATTATTTAAATTGACATTTAGAATTTTTAAGTAATTTATTATCAATACAATTAAGTTTCTTGACATAAATTAATAAATTTGACGCATAATTCTTACTGACTTACAAAAGTTGTTGTAAAAAATAAGTGTTTGTTTTAAGATTATTCTGTGAAAAAATGTAATGAATTATTTTGCCAATGCATGTATGGAATAAATAAAGCTTTATTATTATTATTATTATTATGATTCTACTATTCTTCTGGACTATTTATTTACTGCTAGATTAAAAGAAGCGCGGCAATAATAGAACGCAAGCGATCTATACAGCTGAGCCAAACAGGCGTGGTCGGATGTGAGATGGGTGACCTCTAGTGGTAAAAATTTCATGCACGTTTCCGGAGGGCACGTTAAGCCGTCCGTCCCGGTTGTCGTTAAACATAGTCGGAGGCCTTATGTGCGGTTTGAAAACATCCGATAGCGGGTTGGCCACTAATCCGCATTGGAGCAGCGTGATAGAGTAAGCTCCAGGCCTCCCAACAATATCACTGATGGGTACGGGTCAATCCCCGATTGAGATGACGACCGGTTCCGGGTTCGATTCCCGGCGAAACAGAAATTTGAATGATGTGTTTAAATTTCTGTTCTCGGTCTGGGTGTTTGTGTTCCTGTCTTGTTGTTCATGTATCCATGGTACCCACGACACGGGTATTGACTACCTTACTGTGGGACTATGAGTGTGCAACGTTTTTTTTTTATTTTATTTTTTTATAAATAAACCTAACAATAAGGCAGACGGGCCGCGTGATGTTAAGCGATCACCGTCGCCTATGGACACGGGCAACCCTAGGGGAGCCGCCCGAGCATTGCCGGCTTTGAAGGAGAGCTTTTTTTACAGCTTTCTTGAAGAACCCCATGTTATAGTCCACCGGGAATGCCTCAGCTGGAAGGTTGTCCCATAACCTACACGTCCGTGGTAAAAAGGAGCGTGCAAAGCGGACTGTGGAGGACCGCCACGAGTCCAGATGGTGCCGGTGGAACTGTAACCTTCGTCTGGTGGTATAATCATGGAATGGTGATGTAGGCATCAATTTGAAGAGTTCCTCGGAGCACTCACCATAGTAAAGTCGGTAGAACACGCAAAGCGAGCCTATGTCTCTTCGCAAGCTAAGCGGTTCTAGCCTGTCAGTCAATCTTGGGTCGTTGACGATTCGGACTGCGCGCTTTTCAACGGAGTCAAATGGGTGTAGCTGGTACTTCGGTGCTCCTGCCCAGAGATGGGAGCAGTACTCCATGTGGGGTCTGACCTGGGCCTTATACAGCGTCAGGAGTTGCCCCGCAGTGAAGTACTGCCTATTTATTTATATTTATAGGCGGTATGCAGTGTAGACCGCCGTTAACCCTCAGCGTAGTGCTGAGGGCAATGAAGGTACATAAAAATAACGAGGGTGATACCGCGGGGCACAGCTACCTATCACATAATTCTAGAAAATAATATTATTCTAGACCAGTTGAATTGTTTTATCCCTTCAACTTCTTTTCAAAGAAAATGTTTTGCAGCTGTATTTTTTTATTATTTATTCCTACGCTCCTTTATACAAAAGAACGCTCTTCGCTTGGCACTCAAGGCTCATTATTAAATGAATGAATTTTAAAGGCAATCTAATAGGATTTGATTTTTTCGATTCAATTTGAGTTCAAAATATCTTCAACTAGCCTTCCGCCAGCGACTTCGCCCGCGTGGACCCGATTTATAGGTTCCCATAGGATAAAAACCATTCTATGTTCTTTCCCAAGGTCCACTCTATATGTGTTCCAAATTTCATTAAAATTGGTTCAGTAGTTTAAGCGGTAAAGCGTAGCAAACATACAGACAGACAGACAGAGGTACTTTCGAATTTATAATATTAGTAGGGATTACAATTTTTATTTTATTTTGTAGAGCCAATCACCTGCCAACTGTCAATATGCCAAATATTTTTCTCAAACAAAATCTCATAGGGTAGTTTTATTATATTTATATTTTCCTGAAATCTCCCTGAGCGAGAAGAAATTCAGTAGCACGTAACTGTTTAGCATACAACTGACCGGAATATCTAATTATAGCAGCTAACCTGTAGCTGTAGTCTTGTAACGAATTTGAATTCTAATACCTAAGAAATAAAGGTGGAAAAGGGTTAAGGTTACGTGAAAATTTTGCTTGTATCTAAAAGATATTTCTTAGACGTGTGACCGATTTCAGCTTTCAAAATCAAAGCATAAATTTGTATTCAAGGGAGATCCTCTAGGATTTGCGATAAAATATAAAAGCTAAGGATGAAGATATTATATATATCATAATCAATATCCTTATCTTTACTTTTCTTGGATTTCTCATCATACAAATGTATTATTAGTATTATATAGATACATTTGCATTTGGTTATAACCATCGATATAATATAAGTAGGTAGATGCAAGGTTCCCATACAAAATTGAGTCAAAAGGTGGCCCCGCGTAAAAACGTACTTATTATAGATATACATTATACAAGTATTCTAAACAAAAAAACAATGGGTTGCACTCCGGGAGTGCCGGCAGAAGTGAAAACATTAACGTTGTGCATTTTTGATGTCTTGGAATCGTTAGGGAATAATTCCGCACGAATTGCTTGAATTATCAGTACCTATTAATTTCTATCTAGTATTTTTACAAAGTACTCTCTTATTTTCTTTCATTATTTCTTCGTCACTTTTTTCATTAATAGATGCACTTTGTTCAATGTCCATATTTTATATACTTGATATAAACGAATTTTAAGATAAAATTATACTTGACGCTGGCAATATGCAGAGTTTGCGATGCCATAATTGAAGAAAAAAAGTATAGACAGCCGTCAGATGAGCCGTCATCAGCTGTCACCGCTTCGTCTTGGTCTAAGAGCCGGTGAAGATATTCACTCGTTCGGTTGTTACAAGAGTGAAGGTGATATGAAAGAAAATTGATTAAAATTAATTAAATTAAAAATTGCTATGAACACTTTCGATAGTCAAGTTAACATAGGCATATATGTTTATAAATTATATTTGGTAAACAATATGTCTCATCGAATTATCAGATCGGTGAAGGTCGATCTTCCTCGTCTCCTCTACTATCTTACGAAATTTTGCGATCAGCACACGTGACCTCGCGCGAGTTTCATAGTGTTTACCCATCCCACAAAAAGTGCTCAACGCCGCTAAAGAAGTTTTCACTTCAAAAATATTTTAAGGTATCTTACTTTTTATCTATTTTAAACCTTATGGTACTGACATAAGTAAGACTATAAGTCCATGTTAAATTGTTACTTATCACCTTCTGGTTCGATGTTTATAATACGGCAATAAAATTTTACGACTTTAGACTTACGAAATAGGAGTTCATTGAGAAATGAAACCAATATCATTACAATAAAGCACAAATTCGTTTACAAGATTAATTTACCGCCATATTTACACCACCAAACAAATTTTACTAAAATAATAATAAATAGTGAACGTAAGAGTTTGTAAAGGAACCGTACAGTGAATAAAGAATATTTCATTTCATTTCATATGCGTTATTAAATTAAGATAAAGATGTACTCACTGGAAGTATGATACTCCGTACTTTTTTTGCGTTTTTAGAGTGTAATTTTTACAAATTTTTACTGCGGACTTTGGCATCACTAACGTGCGACACGTGCGTGGCGGTTTAACAAATGAAAGCGAAAGAAGGCATATTGCTGCCGTTATGCCTTCTTTTGCCGGTGCCACTTTTTTGCGGCGACTGTGAATCTACCTACTTATATTATATCGATGGTTATAACGCTTCACACTCATAGCCCCACAGTAAGGTATATCCCCTGTGTCGTGGGTGCCATGGACACACACAAAGACAGAAACACAAACGCCCAGACCGAGAACAGAAATTTTAAGCACATCATTCAAATATCTGCTTCGCCGGGAATCAAGCCCAGGACCCTCCGATCGGCAGTCCAGTATGGTAACCATTACGCTACACGGGTTCTTAAATGTACATAATGTATCTAAGAAAGTCTGAGTTGTGATTGGGTTCGCATACAATTTTTGTGCTAGTCCGGAGACTGATGGTTACGTTATAGGTTCGCATACAATTTTTGTGCTAGTCCGGAGACTGATGGTTACGTTATATAAAACACAGTAGATTTGTAACATGACAGAAATGGCTGTAGCGGTGGTACTTTTCCGATCAAATTGTGAAATTTACGCACGCACATAATACACGTGCACGTGTGGAGGAAAAGGGGAGATATCCCGCCAGGCGATGTCATTGCCTGGGGACCGCGGTCCGAATGCTAACTTCGGACCTTTTGTATATATACTGAGAATCTGAGAAACTTCGATAGTGTGATTCAGGATACGTCTTCTGATTGGCCAGTTCAGTATGACGCGTGTAACGTAGTACTCTATTGTTTACAATGTTCGATGCTTGCGTCGTCTTGCATGGTCAGCATTTCATGTGAGGCGCGTGTCATGTTGCTGTAGGTATCGCGCCGCTACATCACTCCCCCTCCAACTATGGGATGATGTCGTAACTCTCGTATGCCAGTGTCGTCATCGGCCGTGTCTGCCGGAATGATGCGATGCGTGCGCAAGCACGGGAGGGAAACCCAGAAAACCTCTTGCTGCGTGCTGCGGATCGCCGAACTTGAGCGTTGCAGGATGAAGGAACCAATGCGCTTTTTGAGGCTGCTCGTGGAACCTGGTCATTGTGCTCGTTGCTGCTGGCTTGACTCCATGACTCCTTGTACTTACTGAAGGACGTCAGATACTTCGAGGATGAAGGTGCTGGTACCGTTGAAATGTGTTCAGCAGGGCGTCTTCAATCGACGGTGGTCACCAATGTGGAGGAAAAGGGGAGATATCCCGCCAGGCGATGTCATTGCCTGGGGACCGCGGTCCGAATGCTAACTTCGGACCTTTTGTATATATACTGAGAATCTGAGAAACTTCGATAGTGTGATTCAGGATACGTCTTCTGATTGGCCAGTTCAGTATGACGCGTGTAACGTAGTACTCTATTGTTTACAATGTTCGATGCTTGCGTCGTCTTGCATGGTCAGCATTTCATGTGAGGCGCGTGTCATGTTGCTGTAGGTATCGCGCCGCTACACACGTAATACTACGTGGTATTTATACTTGTAACTCCTTAGTAAGGGTTAAAAACAATCACACAAACAATGGTTAAAACAGTAACTTTTTACTGTACAATAAACGTTCCGTTTTACTCCGTCGTCCAAGTTATTCATAATCTGGAAAATGTCGAGATAAAATACACTGACACACTGTTATCTGAAGGCTCATACATTTTTTATTAGCGACCGGAGGCTTCATGCAAACAAGATGACGTCAAAGAATAAAAAGGTATTTTATTTGCAAGTCACTTAACTGCATTCACAAGAAAAATATGTCATTAAATATTGAATATAATAAAGCAATTGTAAACTGAAAATGTACAGAAAAAATTAAGCGTCGTACTTGTTATCTGAAGAATGTTACTACAAACAAGATGACGTCATCTCGATTGTATCCTTACAACTTTGTAGATTTATTTCAATACAGAAATTAAAATTAAAATCGCAGAGATTTGAAATCACTGGTCATTTATTAGAATGTAAGCAGACAAATTAAACAAATTAAATAAACCTAACTATGGGATTATCCCATTAGTTCCTTGAAAATTTACCGCGTTTGCAATCAAATAGTTCTGTGTATTGTACGTTCTGTGTATGATTAGATTTTGAGTACTTCAGTATAATGTCAATTAAAGAATAAATTATGTAGTTTAAAAAACTAAAAAACACGCTTTTGTGAAAATACGAACTAAAAAGTAAAAAAATAAGAAGAAAATGTATTTTACTGTAAAAAAGCGTGGGGTGCATGGTGTCAATAGTATCTTAAAAACCACCCCACGCTTTTTTTTACAGTAAAATACATTTTCTTCTTATTTTTTTACTTTTTAGTTCGTATTTTCACAAAAGCGTGTTTTTTAGTTTTTTAAACTACATAATTTATTTTTAATTTTTTAGTTGGATTTTTATTCTCATATTATTGCATTGTCGTCGGCCCTTGACCCCTGAGCAAATTTTCAAGTTAACACGTTTGTTAAAAATATAAAACTTTATATTTGTTTTATTAAGTACCTTAGGCCACGAACTTATCAGCCGCCCCTCGTATATTTTTTTAAATTCTGAAGATCCTTGTTAGGATTTTAATATGAACTAATGAGATTATTGTATTGTCATCCGCCCTTGACCCCTGTGCAAATTTTCAAGTTAATCGGACTCCTAGAAGTAAGTGAAAATAAAGTTAAAAGATTCCGTTACATACATACATTCATACATACATACATACATACATACATACATACATACAGGTCAAGTTAATAAAAGCGTGTTAAAAAAGAAAAAGCCGTGAACGAAAAAGTTTGTGAAATTTGAAAACCTGATTTACTTATGGTTTCGTTTATGCACTGGAGATTTGGTGCTGGAGACGTATGCTGACAGTCCCGTATACGGCTTTACGTACTAATGACTCCATTTTGAAAGAACCAAAAATTAAAGACAGGCTTAGTTCAATAGTACAGCTCCGGCTAAAATTCTTCGGTCAGATCTGTAGGAATAAAGATTCCCTTAAACGGTTGGTAGTGCAAGGCCAAGTCGAGGGAAATCGCTCCAGGAGAAGATCACCAATCCGCTGGACAGACTCAATAAAAGTGTCTACTCAGACTTCAATTGTTCAGTGTACGAGAAATGCCACCAATCGCCAAAAGTGAATAATCGAACAGTAGCAACCTTCCCCAAGGACAGAAACGCTCTATCTATGCCGTCATCAGAGCACACGACTGCTCTGACAAGAGAGAACGACCTAGAAGAAGAACTGCATACGTTCTTGAGATTATCTTGCTGCACAAACATACGTACAACATAAAAATTTCAATGTTTCTATACTCGTATATCTAAGATGAAGCGCGCATGGCTCGGCGGCTAGCGTAGAACGCAAACGGTCTACGCAGCTAAGCCAAATTGGCGCGGTCGGTTATGAGATGGGTGACCGCTAGTGGCATTAAATTTCATGCGCGTTTCCGTGCTTCGGAGGGCACGTTAAGCCGTCGGTCCCGGTTGTTGTCGATAGATAACAGTCGTTAAACCTTGTCGGAGGCCTTATGGGCGGATTGAAAACATCCGACAGCGGGTTGGCCACTAACCCGCATCTCCACTAACCCGCATTGGAGCAGCGTGGTGGAGTAAGCTCCAGGCCTCCCCAATAAGGGGGAGAGACCCGTGCCCAGCAGTGGGACGCAAAAGGATTGCAGCCATATCTAAGATAAGGGTTTCTAAAAATAAGTTAAAAAAAAATTGAAACCAGTTAAACAGCTACATACAACTACAACCAGGAAAACATGGCAGCAAAAGGAATTTAATAAAGGCATAGTCTTCCTATTTGCAGAGAACCGCGTATACAAAAAAAATATCTGAATGAAATGGAGGTATTGTTACTGTTCAAAATAATTTTGAAGAGTCGAGGATTTTTTCGAATAAAAAGTTATACTGTTGTTATTCTTTAGCTTTGAAAAAAAAATCTTGAATTGAACAAAAGTTATACAAAGTAACGACTATTTTGGGCTAGATTTTTAAATTTCGAATCCAAATAAATCAAATACTTTTTTTTAAATTAATGTGTTTGCCGTATCCTTAATTTAGCAAGGTATATTTTTATATAGTGTGTACATCATTCCCAAAAATAACCAATACATCCACAAAAATAAATAAACCTCATTTAAGTCTGGCCAGCAACCACACCATTTCAAGGAAATATTTAGGCAGGTTCAGTGTTGATTTTTCCTCGGTCAAGCGGTCGATCGAACCACAAACTTTGTACTACTTATACAATCGAGTTCAATAGTTTTCTGTCATGACTATCTATATACAATGTATTAATAAAAACCGGCCAAGTCCGAGTCGGACTCGCGCACCGAGGGTTCCGTAAAACATTTTTAATATATCATATATTGTTTTTAATTATCATATATCATATATTGGTTTTCTCCACTCCACCAACCCGCATTGGAGCAGCGTGGTGGAGTAAGCTCCAGGCCTCCCCACTAAGGGGGAGAGATCCATGCCCAGCAGTGGGACGCAAAAAAGGGTTGCAGCCATATTGTGGTTTTCGCAATTTTTTCTTTATTTGTGCTATAAGACGTTGCTTCATACCAAATTTCAAGATTCTGAGCTCACGGTAAGTACCCCATAGATTTTGATTCACTTGAAAGTGTCGAAAATTTGCGGCATAAACGGCTGTATCTTTTGATTGCGCTGGCTTAGAAGTTTGATTTTTTCACAGGTCCAAGGGACAGTAGACCTGAGTATTTGATATAAATTCCAGCTTGGTACCTCCATGCGTTCCTGAGAAAAAGGGTCTTGTCAGACAGACTGACGGACGGACAACAAAGTGATCCTATTAGGGTTCCGTTTTTCCTTTAGAGGTACGGAACCCTAAAAACCGCGTTGTAATGTTTTGAGTAATTTGAAACAGATATATAAGCATATACTTAGCTGAAAGTAACTTTATTTTAAACCGACTAGAAAAAAAAGATGGACAATATCAACTACTCTATTTTTATACTCTGTAGAGATTGGATTATTCTACTGAAAATTTCTTTTTTATTTCACTATTCTCTTGTTTTTTGTTTTGTACAACAGAAGCAAAGCCTTGAAAATATCACTTTTAAGGTGCGACTTCAAGTGTAAGCTATGTATTTGTTCCCACCCGCAATATCGGCTGTACATTTCCGGCGAAGAGGGTTAACTAAGCGGTCGCCCAGCGGAGTGTCGGGGAGGTTGGGGCTTGTTTTCATGATGGCGTGTAATGCGATGGCATGGGATTGGAATGGGAATGTTGTTTTGCAGGTAATAAGTTTTACTGTGGTTTTATAGTGTGATAAAACTCTATCTCTCATATTTTTATTTTTATTAATGCAGAGACTCATCCATGAAAGCACAATCGGATGATAGAACTTCCAGAAATTCCAGTTTAGTTTATTCCTCATAAGTTAGTCAATCTCTTTTGATTAACGAAAACGGTAATTAAATACGTTGGATATATTTGAATGTTTAAGCTCGTTTACAAGGGATTACGTGTATGATTTACATGGTCGTCAAAAATAAAAATAAAAGAATTACTTGCTTAATTCGACTGGTTTTTTATACTAGCGTATGTAAAAATTGGATATTATATTTTTGTTTTACTACTGCTAGCTTTGCTTCGTTCTACAACTACCTTTGCTATTCATAGCCACCGTATCGGCTGTACATTTCCGGTGAAGAGGGTTAACTAAGCGGTCGCCTAGCGGTGTGTTGGGAAGGTTGGGGCTCGTGTTCATCATGGCGTGTAATGCGATAGTAAGGGATTTAAGTACGAATGCTTTGCAGGTGAAATGTTAATTTTTAGATTTCTATGTGTCTGATTTTATAAAAATGGAGCAGCATTATGCAAGTCACGTGCAGTTTTTCTTACCGCTACAGTCTCATGCAAGCCTTGAGTGTTTGATATACAGTTACGGTGCTGCTTCGAAGGCTGACGGTCTTCTCGTGTAAACCGAAACATATTTGTAAGTAGAAATATGTGTTTTGATGGTGTTTATACAGTTCCATGCAAGTTCATTATACATAATATGTATTTGGCAACGCAAGCTCTTCAAAACTTACTAAACAAAAAGAAAAGGTACCTCAATTTTGAATAAAAGAAAAAAGGAAAAATATTTTTTTTGTGCAAATGTGGTTATCAGACTTCAAAAATGTACTAAAATAAATGTATTCAATTTTATAAGAAAGAAAGAAAGATAGACAGAAAGAAAGATAGACAGAAAGAAAGATAAATGATTTATTTGCAGTAATATGGCTAGTAAAAAATTTACTATGTAAAGATTGGATGATAATGAATCTACTTTTTTTACATTAATTTACTTCTTGTCTCTGATGCCTCAATCTTCTAATAATAATAATCTTCAACTGCTTGTAAGCTATGTATATTTGTTCCCATTTTCTATCGGCTGTACATTTCCGGTGAAGAGGGTTAACTAAGCGGTCGTCTTGCGGAGTGTCGGGAAGGTTGGGGCTTGTGTTCATCATAGCGTGTAATGCGATAGTAAGGGATTTAAGTGCGAATTTTGCTTTGCAGGTGATAAGTTTATTTTTAGCTTTCTATGTTGTCGTGTATTTTGACGACCCGTTTGGCGCAATGGTTACCACGCCGGACTGCCGATCGGAGTGTCCCGGGTTCGATTCCCGGCGAGGCAGAAATTTGAATGATGAGTTTAAATTTCTGTTCTCGGCCTGGGTGCTTGTGTGTATCCATGGTACCCACGACACAGGGAATCCTAGTGTGGGGCTATGAGTGTGTAGCGTTTGTTTATTTATTTATATGTCTGTTTTTCTTAAAATGGAGCAGAACTATGCAAGTCACGTGCAATGATTATAAACTAGTATTTTTTCAAAAACAACAAAACCATAGTTTCATTGAGAGTCTTTAATACGTCTGCAAAACAAAACTTTGCGATTTAACATACAGTTTAATCGGACAACTCTCCCTCACTTTAATTTCTAGCGTTAAGGACTAGTTTTAATGTAAGAACGGTACACTACTGTGTAAATAAAAAGACTTCTCCATTTATTATTCCTTCTGTTATCCTGTTTCGCTAACATAATGAATAACCAGATTCCAAGCTTGGATTATTCCTTATATTTCTGCATTTTCATTAAAATAGAAAGTCATAAGTATACAAAGTCGCTAAAAATATCGTATACTTTGCATGAAGTTTCCGGCCGCTAGTAAAAAAGTTATGAGAGAAGTGTGGCGTTGTATTTTATATTCACATTTTTCAGATTATGAATGTCTTGTTGAAAATTTGAATAAAAAATATATTACAATAAATATGACTATCTTATTTTTAGACACAATGTTTTTCCGTTTGTGACATAATTTTTATTTTACTACGTTTTAAGAACACTTAGTGCTTTTGTGAATATTTTTATTGTATATGTTTTCTATATAATAGACTATTGATAAAGAAACGAAAAAACTTGTAACATTAAAAAAAATCACAAAATCTCAATATTCCTCATTTTTTTCTTTCAATTTTTATTTTAAAATATTTTTCAAACAATTTAAACGAATTGGCCGTATTCTCAGCTTTTACAAAATGGGTACTAAGTTCAAAATTTTAATGAATCAACCAATAAATTTAAAATTTTCGCGTCAGGTAGACGACACCTGTTCGCAAAGGTTACCATGCCGGACTGCCAGTCGGAACTCGGAGGGTCCCGGGCGTCCCGGCGAATGAGTAATTTGAATAATTAGTTTTTGTGTTTCTGTCTTTGTGTGTGTGTCCATGGTACCCACGACACAGTGTATTATCTACCTTATTGTGGGGCTATGAGCGTGAAACGTTATTATTGTTATTTTAGACAGTATGCCGACTATGCGTTACCTACTATGAGTACCTACTCCCTAACTGGAAATTAAGTCGGTTTTTGAACAATAAGTGTTTTATTTTGTGTGTTACCTATTTTGTGGACAACTATTTGGTGTTTTATTTCTAAAATATTGAACTGTCTTTTAATTTTATTTGTTTCGCATTTATGAATTGTCTATTCAGAAAACATACACAACAAAACAATAGTTTGTATTAGCAGCATATTTTGTGTGGTTTATAATTTTCCCTTAAAATCGGGGTATTTTCAGCAAAATAGTACAAATCATCAAATATTTCTGAAAATAGTACAGGGTGTAACATAACTTATTTTACAGCAAATGGTCCAGACTTTCACACCTTAAAATTACACCTATTACAAATTACCCTGTTAATTTCCAACTCAATATTAATTCACTGTAGATTATTATAAATAAATATATAATATTAGGACTGTTCTCGAAAGTACCTCATTTCAAGTTTTCATTATACTGTCAGCATACTTATTCAATTTTAAACAGCATTATTTTAAATGTAAATGTAGTACAGTGCCATACAAATAAAAGAACTATTCCATTATTTATCCTTTAACCACAATGTTTTCCTAACATAATGAATAGCCAGTTATTCCAACTCTACTAGATTTTTCTTCATTTTTTGCATTAAGTCAACAAAGTCGTGAGTCTAGTCATAAGTCCACAAAGTCAGCTAACAATAACATCACGGCGGGAATTGTGACGTCATCCTGTTTGCATGGAGCTTCCGGTCGCTAATAAAAAATGTATGAGCCTTCAGATAACTGTGGCGCCGTGTTTTATTAACATTTTTTCGATTATGAATGCCTTGTAGGACAACTGGGTTAAGAAGAATGGCTTTGGAAAATGTTGCTAAGTAATTTAATAACTGAAAAAATATATTGCAGCTATGAACTATAAGTATTTTGATAGTTTTTTGTTCTATTATTAATCTTCTTTCTTCGTTGTTTTCAAACATGGTTTGATCGAAGAAGCACAGACGACCCACTAAGTTTTACCACCTAGAAATTATTTTGTATTTTACGGAAAACTGGGAACAATATAATAACAGAAGAATTTCATTAGTTTTCACTAAGCAGCAGTTTAGTGGTGCTGCTGTATGTGACGTGCGGTGAATGTACGTGTAGGTTCTCTAAAGGATAGGATAGTATAGGAGATTCTCTAAAGGACACCTAAAGGAAAGGATTCATGACTGTAGTAATAGATTTAATTATCTATAGGGAGAGGATTTCCCCCATGTAAAATATAAAACTTACGGATATTCTGTATTTTAACTGTAAGATCTTATATGTAAATTTAGGTAAATCAGCGAAATTGGCAAAATTTCGTATACGAACTCTTAAGTTACATTTTTAGTAATATAGCCTTAGAGCATCAAGGTATGACAAGTATGACACCCGCCAGAGGAGTGGTCTTTACGGGCGAAGCCCTCGTCCCAACATCCATGAACAACGTACCTTCTATTTATACAACTAGTGTGTCTCTGTGTGTCGAAGTCAGTGTTGACGGTGCACAGAAAATGACGTTGTTAATTGAATTTGACATATTTAGAAATGTATGCGTCTGTAGCGATGAAAGAATATTTGTGAATGTGTGACAAAATTAAAATGTGTGCGTTCTTCCCCCGCACCAGATCTGGCACAAAAATTATATGTCGAAGCGAGGCGCTATGCCGTCTCTACTGAAGGGTGAGTCAGTAACTTTGATGCTCTAAGAATAAAGCGGACGCTCATTCAATTCCACGTAGTAATTTTTGCATAATGCGATAACAACACAACCGTTCGTACTGACTGTAATGTTATCGTTAAGCTTATTAAATAAATAAATTGATAAATAGATAACGAAAATTCAAAACTCATACTTACAATTCGGGTAACTTTGATTTTTTTTTACATTATTTGTATTATTACAATCTGATTTTATGATATTTATTTTATTGAATGAATAATGTCCTTTTGAGTTGTTTTTTTTTCCCAACAGAATAAATTTACGGAAGGAACAACAGAACTATCCATAATTTCCCCTAAAACTCAAATTATTATGTGTTTAGGGTAACTTTGAATTTTTTTTTTAGAATGTAAAACTGATAATTTTAAGGTTTAGGTAAAACAAAAAGAAGGTATTGTTAAATTTAAAAAAAACGAATCTATAAAAATGACATCTACACTGACTTACAAAAGTAACAAATACCTTGGTCTTGCCATATGAATCAAAGTGGACTAGTTTACGATTCCAAATCAGAGCTCAAAATCTTCCAGCAACTTCACCATGGAAAAGGCGGGAATTTTCAGTATTATAGCATTGTCAGTTTATTTTTTAATTTTCATTTGGTACAAAAACATTTTGACAATCCATTTTACACAGTTATTATATTGAAAAATCAAACAGTTTCGATGTAATAAATTGTTAAATCTTTTTTCCAACTTTGTTCAAAGTTAAACGTCAATTCAAAGTTACCCAAAATGACTGTAAAAGTATCATAATAATATTATCTGCTTCTCTAACTAAACGACAACGTACAGATATAATCGTGTTACAAATTTTTTACCTATACATTTATAGGTAATTAATCTTTTGTATCTTGTAACAATAGCATTAAGTCCTACCTTTCCATGATGAGTCGTGTTCTCAAGATTAGCATCAATTAGTTCCGGATCCTCCGTAGATATGTCATGGCCGTGTCTGTGTGCGCACCAGCCCGGTATCTGTAACAAAGGATAAAAATAATTAAACTCCACTAATATTATAAAAGCGAGCAGCGATGGTCGAGTGGTAAGGACCACGGTCTCCGACATGGAGATACCGGGTTCAAATCCTCGGCGCACAGCTCTGACAAAAGAAATTTGTAATGTGCGCATTTTATCGCTGCTCCATGGTAATGGAAAATATCGTGATATTTATTTGTTTAAAAAGGTTTCATCGCCGTGAATGCCTGATAAAAATTCATAATTTCTCGAAGGCATGACGTCTACCAATCTGCACTTGACCAGCGTGGTGGACTATGGCCTAAATCCCTCTCACTTGTGAGAGGAGACCTGTGCCTAGCAGTGGGACATAAAAAAGGTTAAAAAAAATAATATAATAACTGCGAGAGTTTGTATGTATAATAAAATAAAAAATAAAATAACTCTTTACACTCATAGCCCCACTGCTACAGTAAATATAGTGTTACGGGTACCATGGAAACACCCAAACAGAATCATAAACACCCAGACAGAAATTTCAAACTCATCATTCAAATTTTTGCTTTGCCAAAGTCAAGTTTGAATCAAACACGGGACTCTCCGATCGGCAATCCGGTATGGTAACCATTACGCATACGGGTCGTCTATGTACTCCTCGTATGTTTGGATGGATGGATGTTTGTTGCTCAGAGCTGTTGAATAAGCACAGAGATATATTACACGTATATAGGTACATAAATATGAGCTAAATGACAGTACTTTAATAAATGATGCAGCCGATGAGGGGTGGAGACCTGGTGTCCTGAAATACAAGCCCCAAAGCTTAGTTTAGGCACCGGTCCCCACAGTATACTTACACACAGTAGTACATAAGCACAAATAAATAAAGATTTATAGTCATTTTTCTTTTTTGGGCCCAATTGTAACAAGTTTAGATGTGTCTCATAAACAGTAAAATAACATTACAACATTAATTTATGTAATCATCACTTGGTTTTTCTAATCCAGGACTCATTTTTCAATTTCTTACTATTAAAGATTTTACTAAGATAATTACTAAGAAACTGATTTGAAATTAAAATAATAATATAAGAAGATTGTGATTTTTTTGTTCATTTTTTAAGTTATAATGATAAAATAAATATTTATAGGTATATTCAGGTCCAAAGTTTTGGTATGTACTAGTTTATTAAATATAAGTGATAACATTTATGTATAATTAAGTAAATAAATATCTATGTAAAATTTAGTATTTATAAGCTATATTGTGGGTGAGAAATAAACAAATTATTATTATTATAATTTATTAGTTTGGAATAGCATATACTACATTGCATAGGCTACATTTTATGCTGGAAAAATATACTGTTCCCGTGGAGTAGATTTGTATAATCATATGAACTCAAACCACGTGAAGAGGTTCACTAATGCTTTAATATTTTTTTCGGCAACACAGCAAAGATATCTTGATTTTCTCTTTGTGTGGCAGTCAGATCGGAAATGAGAAAAAAATCGTCCAACCCATGGTTGATTGGAAGCTATTATAAGTGGTAGGTGGTAGGGCATAAATAGTCCAATCAGATGTTTTCTTGAACTTGTAATTTAAAAGTATGGTATTGGCAAATATTATAGTTTTAGATAAACGGGATGGCATCCTTTTTTTTCACATAATAAGTACGTACGTACTTTTTTTTGCGGCAGAAATAATAAAAATAAAAATAATAATAAAACGTTACACACTCATAGCCCCACAGTAAGGTAATTAATACCCTGTGTCGTGGGTACCATGGACACATACAAAGACAGGATCACGAACACCCACGAGAACAGAAATTTAAACTCATCATTCATATTTCTGTTTCGCCAGGAATCGAACCTGGGACTCCTCGATTGGCAGCTCGGCATGGTAACCATAGCGCCACGCGGGTCGTCAAAACTGAAAAGAAATGACTGTATATTATTTAATTTTGATTTAGAAGTTCATCTTCACGTATGTCTGAAATTAAGGATCTTGTTAGATTAAGGAGACAGACAGACGAACGAACTGAGAAATAAGTGATATTCTTTAATTCTTTTCAACCCTTTTTAAGTTCCACTGGTGGGCGCAAGGTCTCTTCACAAGTGAGAGGCATTTAGACCACAGACCACCACGTTAGCCTAGTGCAGGTGAACATCGTAATCAATTGAATATCACAATATTTTCCATCACCGTGAAGCAGCGATAAATGCGTACATTGAAAATGTATTTGTCAGGGGTGCGCGCCTAGGATTAAAAGTAAGAGGCATATGCCATAGACCACCACGCTAGCCTAGTGCGGATAGGTGAACATCGTAATCAATCAAATATCACAATATTTTCCATCACCGTGGAGCAGCGATAAATGGGTATACATTACAAATTTATTTGTCAGGGGTGCGCGCCGATGATTTGAACCCGGTATCTTCTATCATTCGGCCATCGCTGCTCTAGCGACTTTTTAGTACAAAACTCTAAAAAGATAGTGTCGCTCATCGCTTGTCACATAAAGTGTTGCATATTATCCAGCCAGTGAGCGACTCGCGCTACATTAAATGGGGTCTGTGTGTTGCGGGCAATGTGGCGAATTTTCCAAATGTGCTAATCGACCCGTGGCGTAACTCGATAAGATTTTGTGTGATTTTCCAGCAATATCGACACTGTTTGCCTGTTTTTTTTAAATTTTCAACAAACTTAAAAAAGATTTTTCAGTTTTCTTAGCTAAAAACCTAAGAAAATTAATCTATGTATTTTTTCGGCTTCGGTTGGCGTAGTTACAGTCAGTTGGTACGGTAAAGGTGATGGGCGGCCTTACTGGCGGTTTGAAAACAAGCACCGGCAAGTTAGCCGCTTTTTCACATAAGAACATCATGTAGCAAAATATTCCATACATATCTAAAAAAGTGGAAAGCAAAAGAGCTTTTAATACATTTATAGAAAATCCTCTCTTAAACAAGAAAAGATAAAATATTTATCCTAAAAATGTATACTTTTAAACAGTGCCCAAAATCATTTTTTCTAACTCTACTGAAATACATAAATACACTCTGCGAGATGAAATTATCGAGAGCTACTGTTAATGACAACTTTATCGAGTTTCCTTGCTCGCTAGTTTCAGCTGGGAATAAAAATGGGTGGTTAATAAACTTAGCATCTAGTATAAATGTGCCAGCTTTAAGATCTATACTAATATTATAAATATGTATTGGATATCCTTGTATCATTCATTATTTAATTTTATAATAAAAACAATTATTTTAAATTCCTGTGAATTATTTCTTTTATCTGTGATATCTGAATTACTTTATTTTAAACTAGCTGTACCCGCGGTTTCACCCGCGTTAGAGAGGATCATTAGCATAAAATGAAGTCCCTTCTGAAGTGCCGCTGGACCGATTTTTTTTGTAGGACTATTTAAGATAAACATTTTCATCATACATTATATATGTGTAACTCTATCGGTTTTAGCAGCGCATGCCAGAATAGCTCGCAGATGGTACATTTTTTCCTATTTACTTGACCCTTATTGTCATATTTTGGACAATTCACACAATATCTTTATAAATTGTAGCCTATATGTTATTCTGATGTATAAGCTACTAACTAACTAACTACTTTACAATATAAAGTTTCATTAAAATCCATTCAGTAGTTTTTACGTGAAAGAGTAACAAACATCCATACTTACAAACTTTCGCGTTTATAATATTTGTAGTATTGGGTATAAATACTTAAAAAATTCAAAACTAAATTTGATCTTCGAAAGTACCTACGTAAGTATCTTCATGCATTAAAAAGGTAGATAAACAGTAAATGAAACCACTACTCCTTTTACTGGTCATAATAGGATACAGTTACAAATTCAAATTAATGACACAGACGATGCTAAATTTAACACGAAACGTTCACTGGCCTAGATAATGAGGCCTGAAGTTGATAAAGAAATTAAGTGACAAGAGACCAGCGACATAATTAAAAAACGAAAATATAAAAAAATATAATAAATAGTAAAAATGCCTGATAGTGAGATAAAAAAGAAAGCCTAAGTTTTAAACCATTCAGAAATGCACGTATCACTAAGAAGATCAGTCACTGACAGATCAGATCACAAATCCAGAA
This sequence comes from Pyrgus malvae, assembly GCA_911387765.1. Lineage (NCBI taxonomy): Eukaryota > Metazoa > Arthropoda > Insecta > Lepidoptera > Hesperiidae > Pyrgus > Pyrgus malvae. The sequence goes on along the minus strand of OU426969.1, from coordinate 2,195,111 downwards.
AAATTGTCAAAAAATACATGTTTAAAATAAAATAAACAACATAGTTAAGAAAATAATTTCGATTTCCTTTAAAGAAAATTGAAATTAGATAAACTTCAATTTTATTTAGCTAGAGATTTTTAGTAATTTTAAATAATATAACTTATTCCATCAAAATGTCAAAAGAAGCTAAATCAAACATATTTTAGAGTCAAAAAAGAGTCAAAGTTACACCAATACAATTTAAAACATTAGATGTTTAAATATTAATTTAATATTAAACATTCATCCATCTTAAAAATATTGTTACCGCTTTATTTAGTTCGTAAACAAAAACCAATTCAAAATAATCAGAATTTGAAAATCTAGTCATTGTTAACGGAGTAGGGTGCTCCATTTTCAATCCAAGTCTAGAGGCTAAGCGATGAGATACCAATCCAGCTGAATTCAATTCCGGATAAGGAACTGTCCCCGGCTCTCCAATTTTATCTATGTGCTTGAATGTCGTCCAAAATTTAAAAATGCAAGGGACGAGTTTTCGAGTGAATAGAAATTTATCTGCCGAGTTTGTGGATTGTTCGACATCTAATTCAAATGTGGATTGGTTGGAACGATGAGAACGTTATGCGGGAGTATGAAATTCCGAATTTAAAATTAGTGAAGGAAATTGCAATTTAAAGTTTTATGAAGAGATTTAGTTTTTGAAGATTTATTCAGGCTGTCGGCTCGGAATCTTTGTTAAATTTTATTTTTTAAGGATGAATTATCTGTTGCTTATCGGATTCTTCGGGAGTGGAAAACTACTGATTGAAATTGGCTCTTGAATTAATGCCGCAAATTACACCAAAATACAATAAGATTTTTTAAGGCAGTAATGTGTACAGTGGTAGCACTTCCCCGGTTAAACCTCATAATTTACTTGTAGGTGGTAAAATATTCATAAGATATATGTACTGTCTAGGCGCGAAGTACCCAAGTGTATGATTAATTAGCGTTATTAGAGATGATGGCAAGAGACCTGACGGAGCGACACTGGTGCCATGGCGTTTAGGTCGAGCCTGCGTGTGGTACGTCACGATTGTGGATACCCTAGCCCCATCCTATTTAAATAATACCTGTAGGGAGGCTGGGGCTGCAGCCGACCATGCCCAGTTTTTGAAGCGCCGCAAATATTCAACTATTACTGTTAATTATGAATTTGCGGCGCTGGCATTGGAAACAATGGGTCCTTGGTCGGCGGACATGAAAAATTTCCTCCAAGGGAACATGGACATGGGACAACAGGGGACATGTCCTCCAAGCTCATTCTCACTTCAGGTGACAGGAGGGCTGGCAGCTACTTTGCTCAAAGAATTAGCTTAGCAATTCAACGCGGTAATGCTGCCAGCGTTCTGGGGACTATGCTGCAGGATGGGTTATTGGATGGCATATTTCTTTTATAATTTATTTGTTTATTTTATTTTCTTTATTTTAGTTTTAAGTAGTTATATTAATTTATCAGTGTTATTTTAATGAAGTAATTTTTAATAATATAATATTTTAAAAATTAAACTTAGCTGGATCGATTATCACCCCCGAAACCAGGGTACTAAACATCAAAATTGTTGGAGCATTAGCGTTATAGTTACGTGTTTTTCTATTGGAATGTGATATTTTACTGAGGTTAAAAGTATCGTCACTCTCCAGTGGTATGTAAAAAATCAGATCAACCCGTACCACTGTTACAACATGAAATAAAAACAAACATACTCACTAATATTAGTATGGATGATTCAATGATCTTGGGACTACAATCTACGACTCCCAGCGTAAGTGACTTCGAATCTTTTTTTATTATTTGAATGGTAACTAGGATGCAGGCCACGTGGTGTTAAGTGATCGCTGCAGTTCATGGACATCTACATACAACCTCAAGCAAACATAGGTAAGTCTTGTCTGAGGTCGTATGCAGTTGCGCTGCTACTCCGGAGGCTGATGGTCGCCTCATGTAAGTGTGGCCGGCAACTGCACCTTTCCACTGAAACACAATAGAATTGGTTCACGGCAGAAGTGAGTGCAGCGGTGGTACTTCCCCGGGCGAACCTAATAGTTCTACCACCTACAAGAATCATAAAATTAAGGTTCGAAACTTCAAAACGTTTAACAAAATATATAGAAAAAGTTTCCAAGAAGCCTCAAAGTGTGGAGTAGCTAACGCCCGTCACGATTGTTTCGAAAACTTTTGATGTTAGAAACCCAATTTTCCGTTAGATTAACTTTGGGCAACTCAAAAATAACTTGCGGAACTTCCTCCCATCATCATTCGGTAATTTTCTTTTCCTTGACGCTTAAGTTACCTTTTGAGCATTGAGTGGGTATTTTAGTTTAGAAAATTTTGACTTTTAAATTAGTTTTGCCTTTTTTAAACGTCTCAGAATCAAGTGGTGATGATGTACCCTATCTGAGATACTCGATATTAAAAAATAAATAAATAAAGTTTCACACTCATAGCCCCACAGTAGGGTAGACCACAGTATATATACCCTGTGTCGTGGGTACCATGGACACACACAATGACAGAAACATAAACACCCTGACCGAGAACAGAAGTTTGAGCTTATCATTCAAATTTCTGTTTCGCCGGGAATCGAACCCGGGACCCTTCGATTGGCAGTCCGGTATCGTAACCTTTGCGCCATGCAGGTCGTCAATATAGTTAAAAAAACTAAAAAACACGCTTTTGAAGCACATCGAACTAAAAAGGGGCGCTCTGTGCCATATTTCTCGTATATCGATCCCTCCAAGCCAATTTTTTCCCTCCGCCCCTCCCCGAACTCCCCAAAGGATTTGTCCCCCCAAAAATCCCCCCGTGGTCTGAAAATAACCCCAAATTTGGGGGGAATCCCCCATCTGGCATCAGTGTATCGATCAATCCGCACTTTATTCATAATAATACTAGTATTTTTTCTTTATTTTTATTTTCTGCTGTAATTACAGGTTTTTAAAAAAGTTAAACTTTTTTAGTTTGATGTGCCTCAAAAGCGTGTTTTTTTAGTTTTTTAAACTATATTCATTATTGATTTTTTAGTTCAATTTATTGTTTTTTCTAGTTCTCAGAATTAGATAAACTCATGAAATTATTGTATTGCCACCGATTCTTGATAAGTGTCCAAAGTTTGAATTAATCTGTCCGTTGAAAGTAGGTCAAAATCGAGTCCAAAGGAGAGTTACAAACATGCTCACAAACGTACAGGTGAAGCAAATAAAATCGTGTTAAAATTGTGTTTATTTTGTATTTTGTAACCACACTTGAAGCGCACTATGAAGCGCGCATGGCCTGGCGGCTAGCGTAGAACGCAAGCGATCTATGCAGCTGAGCCAAACGGGCGCGGTCGGGTGAGATGGGTGACCGCTAGTGGCAAAAAAATTTCATGCGCGTTTCCGTGCTTCGGAGGGCACGTTAAGCCTTCGGTCCCGGTTGTTGTCGATAGATAACAGTCGTCAAACCTTGTCGGAGGCCTTATGGGCGGTTTGAAAACATCCGACAGCGGGTTGGCCACTAACCCGCATCTCCACCAACCCGCATTGGAGCCGCGTGGTGGTGTAAGCTCCAGGCCTCCCCAATAAGGGGGAGAGACCCGTGCCCAGCAGTGGGACGCAAAAAGGGTTGCAGCCAACCACACTTTCAGACAAAAACTTGACTATTACTTAATTTTTGAAACTTAAGTGAATAGATACAACAAAATTTTATAATATTCTGTTAGAATTTGAACCGTATTTTGTTATAATAGTGTACGAGTTGACCTCCCAATCCCGACTACTATTAACATTTTGTTATTTTAAATATTTTTTTAAAGTTTTTACATAGAAATATATTTTCACTTGTTTCTTTTTCGCGGTACAACATTTCATTCCTATGGGAAGACCCATTTTAATGTATTTGATCCTATCTAAGGCAGGTGAAACCGCGGGGCAAAGCTACTTAGTAAAATAATTAGATAGCGAAACGCCTTAAAATCACAAAACGTCTGTTATATTTATTCTCTAGAAGCTTAAGCAGTTACTTCCTGAACCTTGAGTGAAAATTGCAGTTTCCTTACGGAATATTGTGTAAAATTTTCTGTCTTGGAGATAATTGTAAGATATTAGTAGACGTAACAGCTTTTAACGTAAGTGCTAGCAACGGTAATGCATTTATGATCTTATATTGTGTTTATCTTTAGCTCACTTGCCTCAGGGTCTCTGAACTTAGAACCTTCAACTTCATTTTTGGTCTTTTTTTTTTCATTTATGGCATCGCAAACTCTGTGCATACTGCCAGCGTCAAGTATAATTTTTGCATGAACTTTTTGCCAGTTTCAATGAAACTGGACGAAGTAATAACAAAGTCAGTAAGTCAGTCTTCAGTAATCAGTCAGTCTAGTCAGTCCAACATTCAAGTAAAGCGATGGCTACTTTACTAGAACGTGTCCGATGGAATTTTGGAGGCAAGCAGAAAAAACATATTTTAGCACTGTTATTCTATTTCACAAACACTCGTGCACTGTAATTAACCTATATCAAACAAAATGCCATCTACTTTATCCGATATAACTCAAAAATACACAAAGAAAATGAAAATAAATCAAAGAGCACAATATGTCTTTTTCGACTTCCCGCCAAAACTCCGTTTTTTTTGGTCTTAAAACATCGTGAAATAGAAACATGTTTCCATTTTTCTTCATCCTTTAACTGACTTCAACGTAAGGGAAAAAGTTCTCAATGAAAATGTATTTTTTAAGTATTTTAAGGCTTCTGACAAGGTTTGTTGATTATAATCTGTCGATTACAACCGGCCGACGCCGACGGCTTAACGTGCCTTCTGAAGCACTAGCGGTCACCTATCTCTCACCCGATGGGCCCGTTTGACTTATCTGCGTAAATCACTAAGGTTCTACGCCAGTAGCTGGGCCATGCGCCCTTCCATCTGTGTAAAGCATTTTTAGGGTTCCGTAGCCAAATGGCAAAAAACGGAACCCTTATGGATTCGTCATATCTGTCTGTCTGTCTGTCCGTCCGTATGTCACAGCCAATTTTTTCCCAAACTATAAGAACTATACTGATGCAACTTGGTAAGAAGATGTACTCTATAAACCGCAATAAGATTTTGACACAAAAATAGAAAAATAAATCAATAAATTTTGTGGGTTCCCCACACGTAGAACTGAAACTCAAAATTTTTTTTCATCAAAACCATCCGTGGGAGGGTTTCTACGAATATGTCTTCAAAAATTATATCGAAGTTTCTAATATATTTTTTTCTAAACTGAATAGTTTGTGCGAGAGAAAATTTCAAAGTGGTAAACTGTGTTTAAAATCCTGTAACTTCGAAAATAAGAGAATGATAAAACTAAAAAAAAATATGATGTATATTACCATGCAAACTTCCATCGAAAGTTGGTTTGAACGAGATCTAGTAAGTAGTTTTTTTTAATACATCATAAATCGTAAGCCACAATTTACCTTTCATTCAATCTTAATGCAAAGATTTCTATGGATAATCAAAGGCAATGATGTTGCCGCTATTGTTATACAAATACTAAAAATAGAATAAAATAAATATTTAAGGGGGCTCCCATACAATAAAAGTGTTTTTTTATAGATAATGGTACGGAACCCTTCGTACGTGAGTCAGACTCGCACTTGGCCGGTTTTTTTATACATAAGTACATTTGTTAATGTAATTGTGAAGAAATCGAGTCCAAGTTAACGATAAGAACATTTATCACGCCTTCCAAGAAAATCAGAACCAAATTGTCTTGAGGCGTAAAGTAATGGCCGTTGACACAATCATTTGTGATGTTATACAAGCGTTTAACTGAATGCTTACTGAAGTGATTTGGTAATCTAAACCACTTCAGTGAGCAAACCTTAATAGGCTTTAAGGAATTAGGAAATACTAATTTACTTAGATAATTAACGACACGCGCATGGCCTGGCGGTTAAATTAAAAAACAAATTCATCCAATGGTTTCCTACCCTTCAGGTTAGTACTTTATTTTTCAATTTATATGGGACCTATTTCGAAGTATACCCTTTACAATCAAAAAAGAATTATCAAACATAAAACAAACAAAAAAATATACGCGTCGACTTGAAAACCTCTTACGTTTTTTTAGTCGGATAAAAAAGAATAACTCTTAAAACCCTCCAGCCAACACGATAGTCAATAAAAAGCAAAAGCTGTCATAGCGACAACTACGCCCGTAGCCATAGCAACCCGTATTTGTTCAATGTAGTGGTTATATCCTCTTTGTCAATAGCCACGTAGTGATTACATACTCTCTGCAATAGCCGTGCACCAACGGGACGAATTTCATCGAAAATTTTACTGAAACAATAAAAATGGTAATCCTTCATGTCAAACGAGGTGATGAGAGCCAATTCCTATACGAAACGAGTGTCAATAATCCAGTGGATGAAGTGATAAAAGATATAGTGGCCATTTTCAATGGGAGGCTGAAAGTCACGAGAATTTGCTACGAATTGGATGAGCTACGAGAACACGGTACATTTTTGCCCCAGGAAATGCAAGGGTTGACTGATGAGCAGGTACGCTTCACAAGAATATATTTTTGTTTATTTCTTTATAAAATTAAGTGGCTACTCGTAAGTAAAGCCAATAATAATTAGTATCGAAAGGTCTTATATTACAATGTTGTTTTCATGCAGCAACGGGCGAAACATCACTTCTCACACATAATGCGCACATGCATATTTGACTGTTTTGTACTTGGTACATGTTCGTAATCACCCCATACTATGCAGATGTGTTATAAGATAGTCTGAAATTCTTGCTAACACGCTATGGAGTCCTGCTAATTTTTGTTACTAAATTAGTAGCAAAGTTTTATGTGGTATGATGCTCTATGCTGATGCCCTGCTAAATCAGAGGCTAATATAATAGTCGCTTTAGTTGGCAACACCTTTCGTAAGAAATAAAAAGGAATTGTTTGACGGTAGAAATGAACCAAATTTGATCCCTGGTTTCCCAACTAGATCGTAACCTCTAGAATGTCAAAATTGGTTATAGGTAATAATATGCTAAACTATTAATTTGCTTGTGACAGATTCAAGAACTAAAGCTAGAAGACCCCTGGGCTAAGCGGTGTGCCCCTCAGGGGTATGTGTTCAAAAAGGATGAGATGGGGCGACGGTGCGGTTTAGCACCACCACCACAGCTGCAGGAGGTTTTGAAGAAGACTGCTGAAACTGCCAAGGAAATTATTAGCAAGAAACATGTAAGCTTAATTAATTTAGATTTCCGTATTATAGTTAAAACAGTACGCTATTGCCAAAGCCTCTTAGTGTATTTATCGTGGCTCTGTATCTTACATAATTAAGTAAATTCTTAAACAATAAACCAAAACAACTCGTAGCCCCATACAAGGATTCCCTGGGTCATGGGTACCGTTGACACACAACTCTGGTACACAACTATCCTTAATGAGAACAGAAACTGAAATTCCTCATTCCAATTTCTGCCTTGCCGTGATTTAACGATGCACTTAATTGTCAGTCCGATATGGTGAACATTCCGTCACGTAGTACGGAACGATTAAAAATAAATCTGGAAAAAAGGCTACCCATAAGCAACCTGCGACATGCAGACAACTGCGACGTACACATTTTTAAGAATTTAATTTATTACAGAAAATATATATAATACGGTTTCGTTAGTCGTAAAATTGGTTTTACTTACAAAAATTCTAGTTTTAAAAATATCGGTTATATTACAGTCTTTCTTCATCTAATAAAATTGTGAGGATCGTCTTTGCTTTACAAATCTGACGTGTGCAATGACCTTTACTTTTTATTTATCAACAACGTAATAAAGACTTCATTTTATTTCGCAAACATACGCTCAAATTTTATGATAGTAAAAGCCTGGACTGGAATATAAAATATTTATTGAAAATGCACTCAAAATTTTTGTTCTATCAAAATACTGTGCCTGCAGTGTTTTACTGCAATTCCATTTAAAGATATGAAATCTCATCTGCGGAATACCTGGAATATTGTACCATTTTTTTAAGCCTTTTTGAATAAAATAAAGGTTATTTATTCTTCGAGTTCTTGAATGTAGGTCAAGCGAAATCTTGCCAAATTGTGATTTTAAGCTGGGCAGGTTTGAGATGAACTTGTTCGGGATACTTCCTTATCGAACATATTTTATGCTATTTTTATATTACATAATACGTTGTCTGTCCTATCGCTATTCACTAAATTACGTTTTGACAGTAATACCACAGAATACTAATGGTAGTACACAGATATTGAAGCCTATTCATTTATTTTACAATTTATTTTAGGCTTATTAGATACTGTGAAAAATGGACAAGAATATGGGCCAGATTACATGCATAATCGGAATTCTTGACTGTATTGCCTTGACCACAGAACATATTAAAAGCGGTAGAATGCCAATAATTAAAACCGTTATCGCCGATGCAGCCCCACCTTTCACCTCCACGACATCTGTACTTAAAATAAATATGAAGCTTACGCACATATTTGCAATTTCAAATCTAGCCAATCTTAGCGACGCACAACACGTGAATGAACGAATCACACCCAACTTGGCGCATTTGCCCCGCCCACAACTCCATTACGCAAATCGCAGCGCGATTGCGTGTTTCCGTAAAGGTATGAGCGTTGCTCATATACTTGGCACGTCTGCCCCGCCCACATTGCCATTCTAACCTCTTTTAATATGTTCTGTGGTCTTTACCAAATCTGTTGGCATTGCTTAGAGAAAAAAAATCGCTAACCTAACATTGTCAAACAGCTACACGCAAAATTGTTTATAACATGCTATCAATAAATGCTAATGTTTATACTACCAGTGCATTATCAATCCTTACAGGTTGATCTTCGTAAATGTATGACTCAAAAGGACATCGCTAGAGCGTTGGATGAACTTCGTGGAGCCACAAAGATAGTATTTCCGGCTGGACTTCCACCTCATGATCCTGTGAGGATGGAGTTGGATAATGTTGAGGATCTAAGTGGCACCCAGGCAGCGACTGAGGTCATTGATCCTTCCCGAGCTTGTTTATGGGCTTGTGGGAAAAGGTTTATCAATGGCAATAAGCTGAGTGATCATTTAGGTAAGTTAAAAATAAAGAGAGAAGGAAAAAATAAGAGGTAAGTTAAAAATAAAGAAGAACAAAATAAGAAATAAAGAGATTAGAATTTCGACTTGCATTGTTTGGTCCAAGAAGAATGGTTATTCCTTACAATAAAGCTGCTGTATTTAAAGAAATCATGAAAATAAATTCGACTACATAAAAGTTGTCACATGCACATAACGTTCTCTAATGCAGTTGGCTTTCAAGGTAAAGCTGTGCTCATAAATCGAGTATTAGAAAATATTTAAAACCAGCTGTACCCTGCGCGCATTACTACGCTACTAACTAAAATAAATGAGATGTTTCAATCTTGGCTAGGTATTGTACACCATCTCAAAAATTCGAGAAAAAACTCAAGACTCCGAAAAAAATACTTAAAATTTGTTAAAACATGTACTTTTTCGGTACAAAACCAATTTAAATCAACAATTTTCAATATGGCGGTACAACTGATTCACTGTTAACTGTTTGTCACAGATTAATAATTTCAATTGTCAAAATGACATATTACCGCCATTATGTTTTTCTAGTATATTGTTGACTTGAAATTATTGTTTTGTACCAAAAATCCCAGTCGTTTATTACAAAACGCTTAACAAAAAACAATTTCTATACTAAATTTGCAATTTATTAATACGGTGTACAAATACCTGGCCAAAGGTCCATACATTTTGAAACATCTCCTTTGCAGTAAAGACATTAATTACAGAAACCTTTGTGGGCTCATGCACAATACTTTGCTGAAGATCATGACATGATCAAATACTTAGTATACTGTTCTATAAAGGACATACAGATAAACATTCATATTTATTATAGATACTTTTCAATATGAAAGATCCAATGTAGATAATTTCCTACCATTAACTGTTAATAGTAGCAACAAAACCAGAAGCATATAAATTAAAAACATATTTGAAGACTCGTTTATATATTATTGATATAATACTGAAGTATTATATCAAAAATGAACATTAGCTCATGTAAATTTAAACTGAAAACTTAATCAGCAGAAATAAATCTATCCTAGATATTGTTCCAATCAAATCGTCAATTTCAATAAATACGATTAATTAGTCGATCTTCGCAAACCAAGAAAAAAACGTATATATGTCTCAATGGAAACTTACTTTAAACTTTTAAATACAAACTGTTCGGAGCTAACTAGCCCGTAGATAGAATCGAAATACAAAGAGAAGTGTAGAAAGCTCTAGAACAGTCCGGTGAGGGCGAGTCAGGGCGTGGAAGGGAAGATTTAGTGCGGGCGGTTGTTTTGTGTTTCGTCCGCGGACATTCATCGTATCTCTTGCCGGTTCGGTTCCAGTGCTTTACGGGTTCTGTTTAAGAATGTATTGATAGGGTTTTATTGCATTTACTTTTTGTATTCATATCGTATGGAAATTGTGCAAAATGTAGTGGGTATGAGTAGGTTAATTTTGTCATAATTCGTGTTTGGAGTTGTAATTTTTTTAAGTATTTTTTCTGATACGCATAAGGGTTAAGCTTTGTTTTTTGTAGAAATTAAAACCGAAAGTTTATCCATATTGAACGCAAACAATATTAAAATGGAAGGGAACCATGCATGATTATTAATTATGAATAATCATATCGATTTGTTGGAAAATTTTTGGCAAAGTTATACTTAACATAATATTTGAATTGAATTAAATTGAAATTAAATGAAATTGAATTGAAATTGAAATATTGTTTTAAATATACCCAAATAGACAGATAATCGTCTTCGAACGTTTTATAATACCAAAGGATGATCTAAATATATTTGATAATCTTCACCTGGTCTGCATTATTATGTGGATGCATAGTATAATTTTTCATCAACTTTAAAGTATGATGTCATAAAATATCTGTGAGTACTATTTGTGTAAAAATAAACATACCGATGCAATTTCTAATTTCAGGTAAAAATGACAAATCTAAAGTAACAGTAAAGCTATGCTCTAACTCCGAAGGGGCACCAGGTCGAGAACCAATCATGACAGAAGATGAAAGGAAGCAGCTAATGCTGGAAGCTTACAGGAAGCAGGAGGAGTGGAAGAAATTGGAGCTGGATGATGATGACCACTACTTGAACTCGAAATGGGCTGATGGACAGAATCTGAAAAGGCAATTCCATGGCCTGAATGATATTTCCTGGAAGCCGGTTCTGAGAAAGTAAAGGTGGGAATGCGTTTTCCAATAATGTTTCTTTATTACAGAATTGCGTGTCTGAAAATTCTGTTGGGGTTTTTAGCAGAAGAGTAATCTTTTTAGGGAGTTATGTTTCTTATCAGATGTATTTATATCTTGATGGTGTAGTTATAAAATTGCAATTTGTTTTTTCTTGAGATTAATGTAATATCTATCTTTTACGACTATTAGTCCATACTATCCATACCTACTTAATATTATAATTTCGAAAGTAACTCCGTCTGTTTGTCTGTCTGTCTATTACGCTTTCCCGCTTAAACTACTGGACCAATTTTAATTAAATTTGGAACACAGATAGATTGGACCTTGAGAAAGGACATAGAATGGTTTTTATCCTATGGAAACTTATTAAACGGATCCACGCGAGCGAAGTCGCTGGCGGAAGGCTAGTAGTAAATATTTTATGTTTCGTTAATTTCGTAATGCATTTAGGGTCGGACATAAAATGTAGATAACTTTTATTTCTTCATATATACCTAAACTGTATCTGTACTAATATATAAAGCTGAACAGTTTGATTATTTGTTTGTTTGAACGCGCTTATCTAAGGAACTACTGATTCGAATTGAAAAAATATTTATGTGTTGAATAGTCCATTTATTGAGGACGGCTATAGGCATAACATCATGCTACTAATACCAAAGTCCACGTAGACGAAGTCGCGGGCGGCCGGTACTCTATTATATATTGAAATGTGCACATTGTCTTTGTTTTAGTTACTATAGTAACCCAGACTTTTACTGAATTTAATACACTTTGTATATTACTGTATCTTACATTCACATTGAAATATATAAATAGAATTCTACTTCGAGTTTCATTTCAATCCCTTCTTGATGAAAAATGAAAATCCGTGCAAGTAATATGGATGGATGAGCCGTTGATTAAATCAAGGCTGTCGTATTAGAGCGAGATGATACATCGCTGTCGAGACATTAATATGTGCTTCGTCATCTATAAGATTTCGGATGGATATATACACTAAGTATTTTTTAATACAGTTGCTCAAAAAGTGACGTATAGCGTGCGGGAAGTGGGCTATTACACACTCGTGCTTTTTCTTTACCTTTTCCGAACTCGTGCATTTTCTTTCCCAACTGTCAAAATAATGTATATTAAAAAAAACCAACCACGAAGCTTTTACTAAAAAAATCATAGAAATTTTTATGATTCATGCAAATATTTCTAATAAGAAGCTACTCATTTGTTTCAATTATCAGATTTAATGATTTGATTCAATGAGTTAGGTTTCATTTCATTTCATCTCATTAAATTTCATTTTCATTTCATATCAATAAAAAAAAATACTTAATAATAAATACCTAAGACTTGGCTGTATGGGCATAGTTCCCTTTGCCTACCCAGAATGTGTGAAGAAAATAAAAAAAAATCTCTACATATAGGTATTCTTTTACGGTTGGCGCCATTTTTCAAAAATGTTCTTTGCGAGTTTTTATTATTTTATTAAATTGCTTCATTTTTTCGCAACTGTATTAAAAATAGTTGTTCAGTACACGTGCGGAACCGTTATTGGAAGGAGTTCCGACTGTCAACCCTCACCTTCGGCTGCGCCTCGGCTCGGGTAGACATTTGTCGGAACTCCTTGCAATGACAGCCTTTCCGCACTTGTAATGAAATATACTATTTGAAATGGAATATTTGATTTTCACAAAGAAGTGAATGTATGTACTTTAATGTTTGTTTGTGACTGTAAGTTTGTTTGTTTGTAACTGTAAGCTTGTTTGTAACTCTCCTTTAGACTAGACATTAATATGTGCTTCGTCTTCTATAAGATTTTGGATGGATACGATACACTAAGTATTTTTGAAATGGAATATTTGATTTTCACAAAGAAGTGGGTGCAGCGGTGGTACTTCCTCGAGCGAATGTATGCACTTTAATGTTTGTTTGTGACTGTAAGTTTGTTTGTTTGTAACTGTAAGCTTGTTTGTAACTTTTCTTTGGACTCGATTTTGACCCAATTTTAACTGACAGATTTAATTCAAACTTTGGACAATTGTCAAGAATCGGTGGCAATACAATAATTTCATGAAATGAAAAAATGAAAAATAAATATTTAAAAAAATTAAACATAAGCTTTTGAAGCACATTAAACTAAATATTGAAAAATAACCCTTAATATAAGCAGAAAATAATAATGAACAAAAAATACGAGTATTATTGTGAAAAAAGCGCGGGGGCCTTTGGGTGGGGCTGTGGAGGCCATATTTTGCGTATATCGAGCAACCGACACTTTTTTCACAATATTATTTTATTTTCTGCTTATAAGTATTAAGGATTATTTTTCAATTTATAAGTTTGATGTGCTTCAAAAGCGTGTTTTTTAGTTTTTTTTAAATTATATTTATTTACCTAAGAAATGGATTAAGGAGATAGTACCACTTCCATTCGTAACAGTTCCATTACAGTAGAAGCATACGTGCTAAATTTATGAGAGTCATACGTCATCTTGGATTTCGTTTGTCTGCTGGCTCTCCTCCACTTTCCCGATCAATCATGTTCGAGCCATTGGCGCAAAAGGCTTGGCCGGCGTCCATTTCGCTCGGGACTTGAGTTGCATACCCGGATTTATAAAAGTCAGGGATATCTTCTTATATATAAAATTCTCGTGTCACCATGTTAGTTACCATACTCCTCCGAAATGGCTTGACCGATATTTATGAAATTTTATATGCATATTCAGTAGATCTGAGAATCGGCTACTATCTACTTTTCATCCCCCTAAGTAACAAGGGTGGCCCTCCCCAAACATTTAAACGCGGTAAGGAGTTCGCGGGGTCAGTTAGCAATCTTAAAGTTAACTTATAATTCAAATACCATATTTAAGAGAACACACGTACTGCTAAATTCTAGAATGATACATCACTTAGGTGATATGAGCTTATTTCATTAAGCGTACTTATATATCTCACAGGTACAGTACTTTTTTCCGGAATTAAAGAAACCTATATGCAATTCCAGTCTATAATCTATCTTGGTGCCAAATTTCGTCTTGATCCGTTCAGTGGTTCTTGATTGATTAAGCAACAAATGTCGATCGAAACTTTCCTATTTATAATATTGGTAGAGTTCAATAAACTATCCTAAAATACATAGGTTGAAGTATCCAGGGCTGACAAAGCCCGAGCTAATCTATCCCAAATAAAACAAAAATACATCACTTACAGAAACAGCCTTGTTAGACAGTTCCATTCAAGCATCATTTAAATAGTCCTTAATTTCGTAACACGAACAAGATATGTGTACAAAATAAGCAAAATCCTCTATGCCAGTTCTTCATTTCGTTTTTGCTTCAATCCTACACTTAATCATCCTTTTACCTTGTGACAGCGAACAGCTATGTTACCGCATTAACCCAATTTTAACATTAATATTTTCATAAGCTCAGCGCATTTCATGTCATCATTAAGGGATAAGAGCGACAACTGGGTATGGGGTTGTTATAACAGGAAAAACGTGAAGAGAGTGAAATATACGTATAATTATTGTAACGGACTGGATGAGCCTGTTTTTGGTCCTGTCACTTACAGAAACAGCCTTGTGAGACAGTTCCATTCAAGCCTTTTCATTATTTAAATAGTCCTTAATTTCGTAACACGAACAGGATATGTGTACAAAATAAGCAAAATCTTCTATGCGAGTTCTTTATTACATTTTTGCTTCAATCCTCCTCTTAATCATCCTTTTACCTTGTGACAGTGAACAGCTATGTTACCGCATTAACCCAATTTTAACATTAATATTTTCATAAGCTCAGCGCATTTCATGTCATCATTAAGGGATAAGAGCGACAACTGGGTATGGGGTTGTTATTACAGGAAAAACGTGAAGAGAGTGATATATACGTATAATTAATGTAAAGGACTGGATGAGCCTGTTTTTGGTCCTGTCACTTACAGAAACAGCCTTGTGAGACAGTTCCATTCAAGCCTTTTCATTATTTAAATAGTCCTTAATTTCGTAACACGAACAGGATATGTGTACAAAATAAGCAAAATCCTCTATGCGAGTTCTTTATTACATTTTTGCTTCAATCCTCCTCTTAATCTTCCTTTTACCTTGTGACAGTGAACAGCTATGTTACCGCATTAACCCAATTTTAACATTAATATTTTCATAAGCTCAGCGCATTTCATGTCATCATTAAGGGATAAGAGC
Source organism: Pyrgus malvae (assembly GCA_911387765.1). Taxonomy (NCBI): domain Eukaryota; kingdom Metazoa; phylum Arthropoda; class Insecta; order Lepidoptera; family Hesperiidae; genus Pyrgus; species Pyrgus malvae. The sequence continues at coordinate 2,179,596 of OU426969.1, read as the reverse complement.
GACAACTGGGTATGGGGTTGTTATTACAGGAAAAACGTGAAGAGAGTGATATATACGTATAATTATTGTAAAGGACTGGATGAGCCTGTTTTTGGTCCTGTAGTCATAAAATATATTATGAGTTTTTTTTTCTGCTTACACTTACATGACGACTTATATTACGAGACAACTATCACACTCCGGCGCAGCATATATGTATGAGCAGCGATGGCCGAGTGGTAAGAACCGCGGTCTTCGACGCGATGCCGGGTTCAAATCCTCGGCGCGCACCTCTGACAAAACAAATTTGTAATATACGCATTTCATCGCTGCTCCACGGTGACGAAAAATATTGTGATATGTAATTGATTACGATGTTTTCCATCACCGTGCATGCCTGAGAAAAACGCATAATTTCTCAAAGGTATGATGTCCATCAATCCGCACTAGGCCGGCGTGGCCTAAATTCCTCTCACTAAAGGAGACCTGTGCCTAGCAGCGGGACATAAAAAATGGTTTGAAAAAACAGCCTCGAGTTCTCTTGAGTAATGTGTAATTGTTGTACAACGGCACATATAAACCAGACCTGTATGCTCATATTCGTCTGTCCGTCCCCCTCACTTTACCATTGAAACACCGCAATTTCCCGCAGAAAATGGATACGGTGGTGGTGCTTCCCCGTTTCGAAACATTAAAGTTATATCACATTATGTGAATAGTCGAAGGAGTTATATTTATATTTTACTAGCGAACCCGGCAGACCCTGCCTTAAAGTATCAGAAATAAAATAATATTGCGACAATAAATTTATATGTCAGCTATCCTAACTTTCAAGTTGGATCAAACTGCACACGATGTGCATATTTTATTAAAATCGATTAAGTAGTTTAGGAGTCCATCGCGGACAAATAACATGACACGTAATTTAAATACTCGTATTGATATTACTAGCTATCCGTCCGCAGTTCCTCCCGCAAAGCCTTCATGTATTTAACCATAGGAATAAGATATTTTTCTCGGGTAAAAACTATATCCATCCAAAAAACAGGTCCATTGGTATCATGATGCGACGTGAAATAAGGACAAAGAAACAAAATAGCATTTTAAGATAAATTTTTAAAACGAACTAAAGGTATACAATATTGTTGCCTAGTGTTACTATAAATACAAATTCAATGCTGTAATGGTATGTACGTAACGGTAACGTGGGTGTCACTTTCCCTTTAGGTCCATGATGAATAGATAAGTGTAACTATTGTGAAGTTCTTGTAGATAAACGTGACAATGGTCTATTATGTTCTAGTTATTGTAGTGGACAGTGTGGGCTCTCACGTCATATCGTGTACGTAGGTATGTTACTTTATAGCAGGGGCGACAACGGTGCTAAATTTGGAATTACTCGTATCATCAAGTACCTTCTTTTTTACCGGGACCGGGAACCTTTCAGGTTACCGGGTTATGTGGAATTTGACTGCACTTAAACCCCCTCGGTGGCCTGCCTCTGCGCTTGGGAGGACACCGGGATCTCCATAGGAACGGACCGGTGTCCTCCACGCGCGGCGCCCCATAACGGGCCCATCTTCGGGAGAGCAGATGTGCTCTCCTTCACCTTCAGGTGTTTATGGCGGCATACGGCCACCCACCACACACCGCCTTTCTTCCCGGGGCTGCTGACTGGACGGGTCAAGCTCCCACTCTCACCGTCAGTAACACCGAAAGCCCCTTTTAGTCGCCTCTTACGATCAGTCAGGGGATACCGTAGCTCTATTCTATGACTATCATCAAGTACTTAGTACATTAAACAGTTAGGTTGGTAGCAAAATTAAAACAGTTACAAATACAAATATCTTTATTCGTGAATATAGGTCATTTACATGAGGTTTCATGAGGCTAGCTGAAATAGGTGCAGTAGTGATGGTACTTCCCAAGTCTGACCTGCACGTTCTACTACGTCTAAAAGTCGAATTTAAACTTTTGACCAAACTTTTTACCATTATTAAAAATAAAGAGCAAAATTGATCATTATAAATGACCCAAGAATGGTGATAAGTCCGACAAATTATTTAAATTCTTTTATAAGCGCTTTCTTTTTAAATGCTACCTCAGATCAAGTAAAAGCTTTGCAAGTGAAGTTTCTCAAGAAAGGTCAAGAGATAGCGTTTGAAAATTTGTAGTCTCAATTTGTCGATACTTAAACGTTTTAACTTTCAGAAAATTTTGCTCAGAGGGAGGGACGCATAGTTTTAATTTTTCTTACACATTTACACCGTCAATCTAGTTCATCTCTTACTCGTAGTTTCTCTTGACTAAGATTGGCAGCGGAAACCAACTTGAAGTGAGCTTCTATAGCCTGTTAAAAGTTTCGTTCTTTTCACACTTTTTATTTTCGAGTTTTTGAAGCTAACCTGGTGGCCAAAGCGTTTGAAAAATTACAATATCAATTTATAGCTGCATACCTTTTTTCTAAGTTTCAGAATATTTGGCGCAAAAGGAGGAACGCGTACTTACATTCAATTTTTTTCACACTTTTGCATGGAGAATTTCAATTGATTTCTTTCATAAGTGATTTTTCTCTAGAAATACCAAAAAATATCTTCTAACTAAGATTGGCAGCCGAAAATAACTTGAAGAATTTAATTCAATTCTTTTTATAAATGACTTTTCCCTAGAAATACCAAAAAACGACTTTTAAGATTTCTTAACAAAGATTGGCAGCCAAAATCAACTTTAAGCGAGGTTCTATAATGGCCTGTTAAAAGTTCTGTCCTTTTCTCACTTTTAATTACTTATTTATGAGTTTTTTAAGCTATCCCGGGAGCCAAGTCGTTTAAAAATTGCATTGTCAGTGTGAAGCTGCATACTTTCTTCAGAACATGAAAGGAAAAATGCACACATTTTTTTTCCATTTATACTTTTTATTTTATGAATTCCTTTCCGTTCATTCATTTATTCATATCCAAGACAAGTAGACTCAAAATTACTTCATGTAGGTTAAGTATTTTTAGGGTTCCGTAGCCAAATGGCAAAAAACGGAACCCTTATGGATTCGTGATGTCTGTCTGTCCATCCGTATGTGAATGGATATGTCATCAAAAATGATATTGAGGTTTCTGATATAATTTTCTGAATAGTTTGCGCGAGAGACACTTCCAAAGTGGTAAAATGTGTGTACCACCCCCCCCCCCTTTAACTTCTAAAATAAGAGAATTATGAAACTAAAAAAAATTTATGATGTACATTACGATGAAAAATTCCACTGAAAATTGGTTTGAACGAGATCTAGTAAGTTTTTAATACGTCATACATCGTAAGCCACAATTTACCCTTCATTCAATCTTAATGCAATGATTTCTATGGATAATCAAAGGCAGTGATGTATTTCTGTTGCCGCTGTTGTTATAAAATAACAAAAAATAGAACAAAACAAAATTTTAAGGGGGCTCCCATACAATAAACGTGTTTTTTCATAGATAATGCTACGGAACCCTTAATGCGTGAGTCCGACTCGCACTTGGCCAGTTTTTTAAGTGACTCTTCTCTAGAAAGACCAAACATGCCTATTAAGATCACCAGCCAAAATCAACTTTATGTGAGGTTCTAAAAAGGCTTGTCATAAGATCCGTTCTTTTTCACAGAAGTGTAGTTTACTGTTTGAAGTCAGTTAAATTTTTTTTTCAACCTTTTTTTTATGTCCCACTGCTGGGCACAGGTCTCCTTCTCACAAGTGAGAGGGATTTAGGCCATAGTCCACCACGCTGGCCAAGTGCGGACTGGTGGACGTCATGCTTTCGAGAAATTATGAATTTCTCTCAGGCATACACGGCGATGGAGAACATCGTAATCAATTAAATATCACGATATTTTCCATCACCGTGGAGCAGCGATAAATGCGCACATTACAAATTTCTTTGTCAGAGGTGCGTGCCGAGGATTTGAACCCGGGATCGGTCGCGTAGAAGACCGCCGCTTTTACCACTCGGCCATCGCTGCTCTAAATCGCTGCGCTAAAAAATATTAAAAGTAACAAATCACAGTTCCAAACGCTTAAACCAAGTCTTTAGTTCAGATAAATTATTCATTTTTGTTACTTGGCTGCAACCCTTTTTACGTCCCACTGCTGGGCATGGGTCTCTCCCCATTGTTGGGAAGCCTAGAGCTTACTCCACCACGCTGCTCCAGTGCGGGTTGGTGGAGATACGGGTTAGTGGCCAAGCCACTGTCGGATGTTTTCAAACCGCCCATAAGGCCTCCGACAAGGATTAACGACTGTTATCTAACGACAACAACCGGGACCGACGGCTTAACGTGCCCTCCGAAGCACGGAAACGCGCTTGAATTTTTTTGCCACTAGCGGTCACCCATCTTACACCCGACCGCGCCCGTTTGGCTTAGTCGCATAGATCGCTTGCGTTCTACGCTAACCGCCGGGCCATGCGCGCTTCTTTGTTACTTTCGTTTTTCGTTTGTTACTTATCGATGGGTGAAATCCCTGGGGATTTGATATCATTAAAGTAAGGGGTCCTGACACCTGTAACCATAGCGTGTATTCCTAATGAGCCTCGTAATTATTATACGTCAAAGCGACGTTCGGTATGGGTTGGAATTGACAGGGATAAATTGGTTTTTGGGAAATTAATGTGTAAAGTTTAGATAGATTTTTGTGAAATTCATTTTCTTTTTGTACTCCATTACACCTGGCTTATAATTTTTGAGAGCTTTATATATTTAAAACTTTCTGCAAAAACAAAATATAAAATGGGAGATGTAATTTGAATCTATTAGTAACAACGTTACAATCCTTAATTTAATGCTAGGCTTTATTTAATGCTATACAATCCTTAAATTAACTCTAAGGTGTTCTTTTTTTAAAAAAAAATTTTCTTGCTTCTGATCGGTCGTTTTGATCGAAGGATCAATAATATTTAGCTATCTATACTTGTATAGGTCGTATAAAATTTGTATAGGTTTCCGGTGTAGCAATTTTACCGGAACTATACGGCTGCTGTAAGATCTTAACAATGCTCGAGCTTACTATGAGGATGGATGTGAATACCTAAGTGAACTTGCAATATACGAAATTCACCATAAATAATTTATCATTAGTACCCGAACGTCATGAAGCGCGTATGGCCCGGCGGTTAGCGTAGAACGCAAGTGATGTATGCAACAAAGCCATACGGGCGCGGTCGGGTGTGAGATGGGTGACCGCTAGTGGCAAAAAAATTCATGCGCGTTTCCGTGCTTCGGAGGGCATGTTAAGCCGTCGGTCCCGGTTGTTGTCGATAGATAACAGTCGTTAAACCTTGTCGGAGGCCTTATGGGCGGTTTGAAAACATCCGACAGCGGGTTGGCCACTAACCCGCATCTCCACCAATTGCATTGGAGCAGCGTGGTGGAGTAAGCTCCAGGCCTTCCCATTAATGGGGAGAGACCCGTGCCCAGCATTGGGACGCAACAAGCGTTGCAGCCAGCCAGCCAGTATACATGGTACATGTACCAAAATAACATTTAGTAAAAATCAGTTTTTTAATATTACAAACAGACACTCCAATTTTTTTTTATTTGTAAAGATTGAAGATTAATTATATTTTTTTGAAGTTTTTCTATGTTTTTAGTTATGGCATTTTTCTAAGATCTTATTAATTGGTTAGCTGTTTAATTTTGAAATATTCAATTTTTTACGTTTTGTGCTACATTTTTTGTTGACGAAAATGGCCTTTTACCATTTTCGTGTACATGTACGTAATTGTGTTTAAAATTATCTTGGCATTAACAATAAAATATTTTATATGATTGATTTCTTTCATTTTCTGTATAATCTTACCCAAGTAAAGTGAAAAGTATGAGAACCTCTAGTTCAATCTTTCCCCGGCGGGGCAAGATTGGAATATAAAAAACAAATAATTTGTGTTATCTCTGTTATTAGAAGGTATTTTGATATTATGGACAGTTCTGAAGAATCAGGACAATTAAAACTATAGCCTACTAACCGTCAATATTGTCTGACATTAATTTGAACGATTTTAGAAACTACTTCGATCTTTCCCCACAACCCTTTCATCTTTCCCCTGGTTTTTCTTTTCCGATAAAAACATTGTAATTATTATTTTTTGCTTTCTAATAAATATAAAACAGGGATTTATCGATATGACATGAAAATATGCTCTTTGTACTTTATTCAGTATAGATATAATTTAAGCTAAAGTTAATATTACGTACTGTTCTACAAGACGTCAAACACAACACTGCTCATTAATGCTCATCTCATCAAAAAAACCGTTCCATCTTCCCCCACTCACCCTACTTTCACTTATTCCATACAAAACGGCAATTTCATAGGTAATAACTACTAGGTTACCTAATATAATAAGTTTTACATGAAAACACCTTAGTATTTCTTAGCAGTCCTCAAACTTAGCACTAGCTCAATCAAGGCGTAGATTTAGTGGCACGTCCCGCTATCACGTAGAACCACTTACTGAGATATAATTATTATTCGTGCCGAATTTGCGGCAACCTTTCTCACATTCAATTTCAGACCCGCTCCGAATAAAGTATGCTTGAGGATATTATAATAATGTTACCAATTCTGTCCTTTATTTGAGGTTGAGTTTTAGGATCTAAAGGATTTTACTTTATTTTTACGTCTTTTCTTTTAACTTTATTAAAAAAATACACTTCCAGCAACGTCGTTTAACTCACGACGTACGACCAAAAATACAAAGTTTTATAATGTAACATTTGTCTATAAGTACCTAAAAACTTAAATACGACACGACGTTTTGAGTCTACGCGTAACTTAGTTAATAATTCACCATCTCTAAGTAAAGTGTTGATTAGTTACGTTCCAAGTAAAGTTAATTGGCAAGTAAAAGCTAAGAGTACGGGTCACTTTATCATATGATTAGTGCAACTCAAACATCGTGAAACTGAAATTGAAGTTACGGGTGACTTTAACCGACAATTAACGAACTTGTCAATTTACTTGAAGGTGGTGAAAGAGGTCCTAAGTGTTAAAAGAGACTTAAAAAAATGGTGCAGCTTAGGCGCTGACGAGAGACGAAACGGTGACAATCTTGACAGGGAGATCTGTCTAAAAGTACCTTTAAGCAGGTACAATAATAAGTTTTACATGAAAAAATGTTAGTATTTCTTAGCAGTCCTATCCACTAGCCCAATCAAGGCGTAAATTTAGTGGCTCCCTCCCGAGCACGTCCCGCTATCACGTAAAACCACTTACTGAGATATAATTATTATTCGTGCCGAATTTGTGGCAACCTCTCTCACATTCAATTTCAGACCCGCTCCGAATAAAGTATGCTGGAGGATATTATAATAATTTTACCGTTTCTGTCCTTTATTTAAAAATGAGTTTTAGGATCTACTCGTAAAGGATTTTATTTTATTTTTACGTCTTATTCTTATAACTTAATTTAAAAAAATTGCCTTCAAGCGACGTCGTTTAATCTCTCATATTTATGAACAGCTTTAAGGCAAAATTTCTACCTCCCAAAAGTAGTGCTAGAGTCATCTCTAAAGTTTTTTTCTATGCATCCAGGCTCAAACTCACTGTATTTTAAGTATTCTCCCTTTTAATTACATTAATTCTACTGTTCTCATACATTCAATTTCACGAACCGTTTTTAAGAACACGTTACATTAAATTTACTATCCTTGTCGCGACGTCTGTTTGCAGGTACTTTTGTAACTTTGCTCGCTCCAACTTTAACTACGCTTAAAAGTTCTTTTAAGTTTCGGCTGACGGTACTCTTGGCCGGTGGGCATGCGACGCTTTCAAACAATTTTCAGTTCCCTTATATAACTGCTGCAGAATTGTTTCAATCCATATTATACTGCACAGTTTACTATAAAATCTACAAAAAAAATATAAAGTTGAAGAGTTTGTTTGACAGCAGATCTCAGGAATTATTGGCAATACTTTCCGCGGGTAAAAAGTAACATAAAACGTCACTCTACAAACTTCAAACTATCTCCACACAAAAATAAGGTCAATACACACCACCGTTGCGACGTGAAAGACAAACAAACAAACACACTTTCACGTTTAAATTTATTTAAATACTTATATAAATAAATAAACGTTACACACTCATAGCCCCGCAGTAAGGTAATTAATACCCTGTGTCGTGGGTACCATGGACACATACAAATACAGGAACACAAACACCAAGACCACGAACAGAAATTTAAAATGATCATTTAAATTTCTGTTTCGCCTTAAATCGTACCCGGGACTCCTCGATTGGCAGTTCGGCAAGGTAACCATTGCGCCATGCGGGTCATCAATGGTTATATGGGAGTATGGATACACCTAAAGACAAAAATCCAGCGCGGTTCTCGTCCCTAATTACAACATTTTGGTACATATTTTGAAGAAAATTTATAAATATCAAATCATTAAAGACGGGTACACGCACCAATTATTCCGAACCGTATTACGTACTTGAATTACGCTCATTAATCTTACGAAGAAAACTTCATTGTTCGCAAAATAAAAATCGAGGTGAACGCCCAAAATTTTCTCAACACACATTTTTGGTGTCGGTACCTGTCATCAATATTCATCGATGTCAGCCGCAGTAGATTTATTGGTAACGAATTAGGCACCTGTCTCAAAATGGAACGTTGACGAAAGTATTGAAAAAGAGAAAAATCAACTAAAAATTTAGAGCATATAATTTTTAAGAGTATGCAGAGATTAATTTGTAGGTATTTTAACCTTATACATATTCATGGTAGTTATAAAAAATAGAAAGAGTAATCGTGCCTTTATATTCAAATATACTATATTAAAATGCTTTGTACGCTAAATAATCGCTGTCTAAAAATAAACGACGTTTTGATTCGCGTTGAGAAACACCAAGTATTCTGTCACTCGCTGACCAACTTAAGTCTTTTAGAGAAGTCCAAGTTATACATACCTTATCAGCACCATAAATAATCACGGGCAATAAATGCTGCTGACCTGAGACACCTTTTAACTTAAGGCACGATGGAATTTCAGTATCGGAAGTTTTCAGTGATCTCTATACAGCGACTAAGTGATCTCTATATAGCGACATTGAAGAAATAATACGATGACTACAGTGAAATTTGAATAGTTGCGATTCAGAATAGCGGATCTGTCTCCTCTGTTAATGGGACTGGGGAAATAATGAAGCTAAAGAATAAATAATGTTTGTGGCTATTAGCCATTCTGTTAATTACTGTCTGAATATTAAACAAGAAGACTCACAACACGGAAATTTGGATTATTCTATTAGTCTTAATATTATAAAGCGAATGAATTTGTTTTTTAGTTGTTCGTTAGGTACTTGTTTGAGTGAGTTGAGAAATACCTTTTGTGTTGGAAGTTTATAAAAGGATAAAACGTTAACGCCTTATGTCTAGTATTTTCATAAATTCGTTAATCTTTTACTAGCCTGTATTCGTACAGCTGGTTAAAACAGTATGTTATTTCACTCTATGGATTACCTGATGTAGATAAACCTAATGAGCGGTACCGTAATAATATCTTCGGGCATTTTTCCTCAATAATTTGATATTCAAAGCCATGTAATATTTCCAGTAATATTTATGACGGCAAATTTGAAAATTCGGAATTTCGTACAAAATATTTTTGATAACTTGAATTTTTAGTAGGTAGGCCTAAAAGTAGATAGGATAGTGATGGTTAAATTTTAAACGGTATTGGCCTTTTTATGCGTTCAAGCGAGTTAAAGATGATTCCCTAGAATAATGTCGTTTAAACTAAACTAAACCTACAATTTTAATATAACAAAGAAATCCTAAATTACTTGTTTAGAAGATCTAAGTCATTAAGTCCGTTCGGTCATGAATTTTGTAAGGCAATGTAAATTTTGTAAAGCACATGCACATTGTTTAACCCTCTGCCACTGACGTTACGTCTGACAGACACCATAAAATACAAACGTTGTTGCTACGTCACCATTTTGACGCGTATCGTTCCGTCTGTTCCTGTACCTTCCTGCGGAGGGACGGCCGTCCAACCAGTGCAGCGACGTCGGCTGCAGCGAGCGCAGGTGTGGAATTAGAGCAGTTTGGTGTCTACAGGACGTAAGGTCAGTAATAAGTGATGGATCTGATATTCGTATTGTCAGTAAAATAATTATAATGTCATAGTGTCTCACAGACTTCATGTCAGCAATTTACATATAGCCATAGTGTCTATCAGTTGTCACCTCAGTAAAATATTTAAATTAAATTAGATCCGCTGCTGTAGCTTAGCATAGTGTTATTATTTCTAGAGGGCTAACAATACGGACAACGAAAGATCTTCAAGAAGAGGAAATCCCTTAATGAATAACAGATTCATCAGTGATTAAATGAAGAAGATGACCAAGAATTGAGTGATTTTGTCGATGACGTAGCCGAGAAGGATTACGTAATAAGAGATATATGAAAATAATGAAATATCTGCTTTCGAAGAAGAAAATAATTTGACTGAAGAGATTACTAATACAGAAACAGAGATTGAAACATAACCAACAACGTCTAGTCTCTAGTTTGTTTATATATTCTTATAGTCGCTTGGCCACAAGCAATTTTCTATCGTTTGGTTGATATAGCTGTTGTATGGTCATTGTCCTCGAGCAAAGTTAAGAAGAGGAGATTTCCAGTTGCAATTGGCTCGAGAATTAGTACTTCTTGCTTTGAAACAACGTGTTTATAGTGAAAAGATTCCGAGAGAATTGCGCATGACCATACATTGTGTTCTGGGTCCAGATTTACCACCTCCTCCACCTTCCAGTGACCCTGCACCATCAACGTCAAGGAAGTTGTGTCGTATTTGTCCAAGCAAAAAAAAGAAAAATGCGGTTTACCTGTTGCGCTTGCTAAAAGCGAATCATCTGCAGTGTACAGCGCAAATATGTGAAGATTACAAGAGTGAAATTTAAGGATAATTAAAAAAAAACTACTCTAAGAATTTTTTTCTTTTATTTTTTTTTATAAAACTTTATGCCAGTAGATGGCAATGTCATGTTTAATGTTTTAATTTTTTTGTTCATAATTTTTAAAAAAATACGTTTTTAATGGCTGTGTCAAAAGTTCCTAGACTGAAGTAATATTAAACGAGATTGGTTATGTATTAAAATATTGAGTTTTATTTCGATTATATTTGTTTTTCGTAACTCAAAAATATTACAAAACAATAAGAATATACCTTTATTACAAAAATCTGCATCGTTTTTAAATAATTGATACCTTAACGGTACGTCTGTCAGACTACCGCTCAGCAGAATGTTTTGAAAAATACCACCTCAGTGGCAGAGGGTTAAGTGTGCGTAACCTCATGAGCGCTTAGTGTTGAGTATGCATGCCGTCAGCATGACAACTAACTAAGAGTTAAGTGAGTGAGGTAATATAATTTTTTTTAATTGACAGAATTATTATTGTTCAGATTTAGTTACTAATTACTGTCTGCTACGCTTTCCCGCTTAAACTACATAACCAGTTTTAATGAAATTTGAAACACTGATAGAGCGGACCTTGGGGAAGGACAAAGGATGGTTTTATCCTACGCGAACCTATAAATCGGGTCCACGCGGGAGAAGCCGTTCGCGGAAAGCTAGTAGAATATACGACTGGCCTACAGACTAGCGACAGACAGACAGACAGAGTTACTTTCTAATTTATAATATTATAGTAGGAAAGTAGGGATACCAACGGCTTTCACTTACAGGTTATTCTGACTCAATTACCGTAATATCACATTGAATTATATATTGCAAATTCTAACTATTATACTTTTATCTGCATTTTTTTTATTTAAATGGAGTAGCAGACGAGCATGCAGGCCACGTGGTGTTAAGTGGTCGCTGCAGCCCATGGACATCTACATACAACCTCAAGCAAGCATAGGTAAGTCTTGTCTGAGGTCGTATGCGTAGTTGCGTTACTACTCCGGAGGCTGGTGGTCGCCTCATGTGGCCGGCAACTGCAGCTTTCCACCGAAACACAATAGAATTGGTTCACGTGGCAGAAGTGGGTGCAGCGGTGGTACTTCCCCGGGCGAACGATAATAGTTCTACCACCTACACTTTGCATTTGATATTTCTAAACTATACATTTTTTTATTATTATTAAATTCTTCTAACTATGATCACTTACTTTTTCGCTGACTTATACATTTAAATCAAAACTAAAAATCAGCAAAATTTCGCAACGGTGACACTTTTTCTTTATTTTAAAACAAGTTGTAACACGTACTTTTTCGTATTTCAACTTGTGAAATATAAATAAAATTCTCCCGTTGAAAATTGTTATGTTTAGTTCGCAGTCAGAAGGTGCCGTTTTGTTCTCAATTGTTCTTTTATTGTTCTTGTTAGCTTTGGCTTTGGCTATGAATTATTGTTCCATTGTTAAGATTAATGTAGTCACATCCGTTAACTTTGTATTTCGAATCCTTTATTTTTATTTCTTTCTCTATCTTATTGGCTGCAACCCTTTTTGCGTCCCACTGCAGGGCACGGGTCTCTCCCCATTATTGGGGAGGCCTGGAGCTTATTCCACCACGCTGCTCCAATGCGGGTTGGTCTATCTTATTAGCTGATATGTAATTTCTACAAGTTATTTTTTTCGTTACAGAGCAAGTAATATTTTGAATTACGCGAATTTGAATATACTGGGTGTAGGATATATCTTTAACTTGTATCATTGAAGACAATTTTGTAAAAGGTGCTTGTCTGAGAGTTATACAAAATTACCTCAATTAAATTTGGTTACTGTTATGGCAAAGGGAGACCTCCCGCCGGATGAGGTGGTTATGCCAGGGAAGCGGCCGCGGTCCGACTGACTAGATTCGGAGCTTGTATAGTGTCGGATATTCAGAAAATTTCAATAGCGTGATACAGGAATACCCGTGGCGCCATCTCTTGAGTAGCGGAAGGCTGTAATAGACTAAAATCCCTTTCAATTTTGAGAAATATCAGATCATAGACTAGCAGTAGAAATAAAAAAAATGTGTGTGCTTACCCGACCCGCGTGGCGCAATGGTTATCATGCCGGACTGCCAATCGAGGGGCCCCGGGTTCGATTCCCGGCGAAACAGAAATTTGAATGATGAGTTTAAATTTCTGTTCTCGGTCTGGGTGTTTGTGTTCTTGTCTATGTATGTGTCCATGGTACCCACGACACAAGGTATTAATTACCTTACTGTGGAGCTAGAGTGTAACGTATAATATTATTATTACCTGTTCGAAGAATAATTGCCACCGCTACATTTCTGCCTTGAAGTATATTTATATGTGCTTAGGTTTATCGGCCACACTAATTTGGGTCAGACACAAACCTCCGGAGTAGCGGCGTGATTTAGGTAATACTTAGATATAACCTCAAACATGATACGAACTTTGAGGTTGAACCAAAAATGCCAGTTCATTTGAAACGCCTCAATTGGGTAATTGACACTAAGTAGAGAAAAATTCACAATGCATACCTCAAAAAGGTTGCACTAAATCACGCTTCGAAACCAGGATAATTCTTAATAAATTTTTGTTAATGATTTTTATTTCATTTTAAATTAATAATAATTAAGTAAGTTGACTATACCACCTTATGACGTCATAAATATTTTTTTCATACAAAATGTATGAGAATGTCGCGTTTTGACAGCTCATTAAAAGTATCTCAATTGATTTGGCAGTCAACTACCGTATTCAGTCGTCAACTTCGTAGTATACAAAAGAGCAACATCGAATAAGTATTTTGTTATTAAGGATGCCATGTACATAAGAAAAGCAATTTCCAAGGCCTTTAATAAACATCAATTTATCTCCTTCGAGATCATAAAACAAGTATCGGGGTTCGTACAAATAGTATCCCTAGTAACCCTTTCATTTCCCCTAAATCAAGAAACATAATAGACTTTATATTTACGACAATACGATTGTACTACTTTATCTTGGGAATTGGTGTGAAAGGAAAATCAACCTTAAGAAGTCGGAATAAGGTTCTTAAGAAGAGAATACTTTGTTTTTATGTTCTTAGGGTGAGGCTCCGGTCTTACGAGGAGTGGAGAAATACTTGTTTCAAAGGAAAACACACCAAATTTATTTTTGAATTCAGACATCAAGAATTAATAAAAGGGTCTTTGAACTTATTGATACGTTCTCTTCATCTCAGCGTATAGAGTAGGTAGTGCTTCTAATTAGAACGGCGTACGAAACTTCGTGACATGTCAGGCTTTATTTTTGGATAAGACTGAAGAAATTCTAGCAATATTATTCAATTAGTAGATTAATTTTATCATTCTCTATGGTAATGATAAAATTAATATACTAATTGAATAAAATAGTATGAAGCGCGCATGGCATGGTATGAGATGGGTGACCGCTAGTGGCATAAAAATTCAGGCGCGTTTCCGTGCTTCGGAGGGCACGTTAAGCCGTCGGTCCCGGTTGTTGTCGATAGATAACAGTCGTTAAACCTTGTCGGAGGCCTTATGGGCGGTTTGAAAACATCCGACAGCGAGTTAGCCACTAACCCGCATCTCCACCAACCCGCATTGGAGCAGCGTGGAGTAAGCTCCAGGCCTCCCCAATAATGGGGAGAGACCCATGCCCAGCAGTGAGACGCAAAAAGGGTTACAGCCAGCCATGGTAATCCTAAAAATCATGAAACAACAAAATATGCCGAAAATGTATCTAAAAATGTTGTATTATGAACTTCTGGATCAATCCATACAAGCCTACAAAAGCGTTTAGGAATGAGTTATCTGTAAAAACTCTCGCTTATGGTTACACGACGTGGGCATTTAACTAGCGTTTGTTTGAAGCCAATGGACTACAGGGTAAACTCGTCCATCAAAGCATGCACTACAATAAACAGTAAGCGAGAGTGGCGCAATAAAACACGCGACACACACACAAACCACGCGATACACACCAGCAGGATGCGTATGCGAGACTAATGATAAGGATTTGTATTGGTTGTGTTTTGACATGTAAAGTTTTCTCATTATAAGGATCATAATACACAAATTTGGTAATACACAAGCAGTATTGTGTTTAAGAAGAAAAGAGTCAGAGAGCCTTTTCGAAATAGTCACGACCTAATAGATTGTAATTGTAAATGTATACTCTCTTAAGAGGCCTTGGTTCGACGATTTCGCTGATTTAGCTAATTTTTCATAGGAGATTTTGCAGTTAAAATACAGTATTTCCATAAGTTTTATTGCACTTATGACTGATTGTTTCAATAATAAACTACTACCTAATAAACTATGTGCCACTTTTTCATTTTTACACTCACTTTTACATTTTACGTTGTTTTGCTTAATAGACCTGAAGACTTTTGCTGTAATAGGTATGTATATAAAATTACATATTTCCGGATCATTTTAAAATCTAAACAGAAATCAAATTGAATCGAAATTGCATTTGAATAATCATTCATAAAATTTATTTTACATAAATACACTTCAGTTCATCTGTTGAAAAATTCAAATTGTTCAAACTGTTTCCTGATAAAAAAATCAAATTCATAACGATAACCTAAGTTTGCACTATAATTCTTGACGCAAGCTAAAAAAGCGGCTAATAGATTATTATGAAATGATGAGTTATATTATGCAATGAAACTTATGAACATACTGTAATTTAATTGCAAAGTCTCATGTTTTGAATCAGGTAAATCAGCAAAATTTCGTATACGGCCTCTTAAAACGAATTCAAAGCGATGAGTTTTGATTGGAAAGCAATTTTTTAAAAGTCCTTGGTTCCATCCTTTGTGATACAATATCAGGTAACGCGAAACAGTAACACTGACTATTGGATTATTAGATTAGTGAGAAGATAAAGAGAAGTTCAACTCATTGACTGAAAATAACAATGTTAAATTACTTGATATGTAGCTTGTAGGACAGTCAGTAGGCAGTGAGGTTGATTCGTCCATCAAAGCGTTCACTACAATAAACAGTGAGCGAGAGTGGCACAATAAAACAGCGGCTCAATAGCTCGGCTCAAATAATAAATGAGGTGTCTGACGCTCTTAGTCAATAGGCAACAAGGTTAACCCGTCCATCAAAGCGTACAGTACAATAGAACAGCGGCTCAATCGCGCCACGACACAATTACTGTAAAATGTAAATCGACACCAGCGAGACTTGGGTATGTATGAGACAGTGATGTTAGGGATTTCTGTTTAATGTGTTTTGGAGGGAAAGGAAGGTTCTCTTTACCATCAAAAAGTATTCTTGTCATATTACTATGGGTTCGATTACTAGGATAATAAGCTTTCGTTAATAGAAGAATTCAAGAATATAATGATAATAAATGAAAGTGGCTGTAGTCCATTGACGAAAAGAAAAAGAGGACGAAAACATTCGTCTTAAATATAGAATCGAAATTGGTAGATTTTATGCAAGAACCCAAAATTATAATAATTTAAATTGGCTGGTTAAGGCGCATCATAGATTACACCGGTCTTTCTTATACAACACAGATTCAATTTCTTTCAACCTTTCTTGCCATTTGACGCATCAAGTTGCTTCACGTCGTCTGAATTGGAAGAGATCATCTCTTCCAATATTTTGTATAATTGTAGTGGCAAGAATAGTAACAGAAGTTGCTTTATAAAAATGAGAGTGCTTTACTGCCACAAGAATGCTCTAAAAATTATTTATTTCTCTATGTATCCTGACCAAATTGGCTGCAACCCTTTTGCGTCCCACTGCTGGGCACGGGTCTCTCCCCCTTATTGGGGAGGCCTGGAGCTTACTCCACCACGCTGCTCCAATGCGGGTTGGTGGAGATGCGGGTTAGTGGCCAACCCGCTGTCGGATGTTTTCAAACCGCCCTTAGGGCCTCCGACAAGGTTTAACGACTGTTATCTATCGACAACAACCGGGACCGACGGCTTAACGTGCCCTCCGAAGCACGGAAACGCGCATGAAATTTTTTGCCACTAGCGGTCACCCATCTCACAACCGACCGCGGCCCGTTTGGCTTAGCTGCGTAGACCGTTTGCGTTCTACGCTAGCCGCCGAGCCATGCGCGCTTCCTGACCAAATTACTTAACCAAATTGCTTATAAACAGGTATTTAACCAGGTATCTAGCAATCGTAGTCAATAGGCAACAAGGTTAACCCGTCCATCAAAGCGTACACAACAATAAACAGTGAGCGAGAGTGGCGCACTAAAACAGTGGCTCAATCGCGCCGCGACACAATTTCGGTAAATTGACACCAGCGAAATAGGGGTATGCGAGAGGGAAGCATTCCATGGGGAGTTTTATATGAATTCTATTTCAAGAGGAAAGGAATGGATTTCCATAAAATAAAATAAAAACCAGTAACTTAGATATTATATAAGCATGCATTACATACATAAGACGACCCGCGTGGCGCAATGGTTACCATGCCGGACTGCCAATCGAGGGGTCCCGAGTACGATTCCCGGCGAAACAGAAATTTGAATGATGAATTTTTTCTGTTCTCGGTCTTGGTGTTTGTGTTCCTACCACACTATTGGGGTACCCTACCGACGATACAGGTTATTAATTACCTTACTGTGGGGCTATGAGTGTGAAATGTTTATTATTATTAATATTATTTATTATTTTTGCTAAACTTATACTTTTCCTCATATTTCGAAGATGTGACTGGAGCCAAATACAAATGATCTACGCAGATAAGCTGAACGGGTGCGATCGGATGTGTAATGGAAGTACACTAATGGCAAATATCAAGCGCGTTTCCGTGTGTTAAGGCACGTTCAAAAGTCGGTCCCGGTTGCAATTGCATACCATGCAGTTGTACCCTTACAGATTTTGATACCATGCCAGAGGATTTTGGGTTGTTTTAAGACCCTCATCTCCACTAATATAAATTTATTAGAGCACGGTAGTGGAGTAAGCTCTAGGTCTTTCAAATAATCAGAAGGGATCTCTCTTGATTAAGTGCATAAGAGTAGAAAGCAAGCAAGCAGCCATTCCTCCTAATTACGGTACAGTATCTAGAATTAAACTATAATTTACCAAAATTAAGTAAATAAATACATCCAAACTTTGCATTCATAATTTAGCTCACATTCTACTTATATTATAAATGCGAAAGTAAGTTTGTTTTTTAAACTTTCACGCGAAAACTACTAAACCGATTATCATGAAACTATGTACAATTATATTCTTGGAGTTAAAAAAATAGGGTACTTTAAAAAAATTAACGCGGGTGAAATCGCGGGGCACATCTAGTAACTAAATAACTGTCAAGAATAGTTTATTATTATTTATTATTAAATTAACAAAATGACATTATTATGAATTTTAATGGAACTCTAATTTAAAACTGCAAGCCTTTAAAATTGAAAGTTCACTTTTCTATCACTAACCGATTGTTCTATAGAAGTAATCAGCGAAATTGAAGTAACAGCGTAAATAGTAGTTTCTTACAAGTCTGGAAACTTGGTCCGATTTCAACAGTTACAGCTTAAGTAGAGTAACCATCGACAGTGAACCTGGATTTACCCGAGCGTCGTAAGGATCTATAATAAAGTAAAAAACATAATTTGGTGTTTACTTGAAACGGTTTCGGTCAGAAAAAGCAAGTACAGGCTTTGAAGAGTTAGAGAAAAAAGTAAGGAGTTCCTTATAAAATCTGGAGCTTGCCAAATATTATGACAATATGTTGTTATGACAGCATGAATTATTTAAAACACTCTGTAGGTGGTCATATGGTAGAAAACTTGCCAACTTGTTATTTTGACCGTATCTAGTGAGGTAACATGGTTTTTATTATTTAATTTTTAAGGAAACAAAAACAGAATAACAGGACTCCCTAATTAAACAATTTTGACAAACAATAATCAATAAAACTTTAGCAGCCTTAAACAAAAGGACTAACATTAATAATGTTTGTTAGATAAAATAAAATCCCAATATCTTAATTTTGAGGCGCTCGAGAAAATTCTGAAATTCCTTCTTGGACCACCCTACAACTAAGTACCACTGGAAATAATGGGCTCGGGCTGGAAAAGACAATAGAAAACTTCCACGTAGTTCCAATCGGGTTAAATTAAAACGGCTCTGAAACTTTTCTTCCTTTTGCAGCATTGGTATTGAATTTGTTAATAATATCAAGCTTTTTGTTTCGTTGGGTAATTACACAGGAAGCGCGCATGACCCGGCGGTTAGCGTAGAACTATGCAACTAAGCCAAACGGGCGCGGTCAGGTGTGAGATGGGTGTCCGCTAGTGGCAAAAATTTCATACGCGTTTCCGTGCTTCGGAGAGCACGTTTAGCCGTCAGTCCCGGTTGTTGCAGCCAAAACAGTTTTAAAGATTTTCTGTCTCTTTCTGATTCTGTTATTATAAGAGTAGAATAAAATAAATGAAAGGAATTCCCCGGAGCATTCAAAGGGTTCCAAGAAAATTTTCAACAGGTTTTAGAGGGCGTAGGATCGTAGGAACTAATGTGATGTGACCATTTGCAGTTGTGCTGAAAAAAAAAGAAGAAAATTTCAATAATACAATGACACCTAATCAACATAAAATATCTACTTATAGGTAGTAAATAGTACTGATAAATAAAATTGCTCCTCCTCCAGATACCAAAATTTATTGAACTTACTTCACAGTAAAAATGGGTTATTCCTGTCAAAAAATTAAAGATAACCTACCTAGAGTAAAATGCAATTTTATATCTTATATAGAAAATTTTCGTGTCACAATGTTAGTTACCATACTCCTGCGAAACGGCGCGACCGATTCTCATGAAATTTTGTGTGCATGTGAGGTAGGTCTGAGAATCGGTCAACATCTATTTTTCATCCCCCTAAGTGATAAGGGTGGCCCACCCCAAACATTTGAACGCGGTACGGAGTTCGCGAGGTCAGCTAGTAATTAAATAAAAAGAACATTCTGACAAAGCCGCGGCCTTGAGATAAGTAACAGTAAAAGCATAAAATATTTCCATCTAGAATAACACCATCCAACGTTTCAGGGATAATACGATGAGTCGAGTGGACAGAGCAATATCCGACGGTGTCCGTAAATAATAATCTGAGTCGACGTTTTGTACACTCGCCCGCTTTTATTGCTGAAAATGTAATAATTTTTATGTTTGGGAGTGCCGAACTGAAGTGCTCACCTAATGAAAATGCTTTTAATTGTGGTGCGTTAAATTTTAGAACCTGTCAGAAGGGATACCAAGACATAGTACAGAACAGCGTAATGGAGATGGGTGGGGCATATTATGTAGAAACAATGACCGATGGAGTCGTAGAATCCCGGGGTGGCTAGATAAAAGAGTTCTCGGGTGAGTTCCGAGATTAAAATTATGAGCTAAGCTAACCCCTGCCTGGTCTCTAGAACCTGATAGTAAGAATATGAGCTATAGTATCCCCTGTCTGATGGTAAGAGGCGACCAAA
This sequence comes from Pyrgus malvae, assembly GCA_911387765.1. NCBI lineage: Eukaryota > Metazoa > Arthropoda > Insecta > Lepidoptera > Hesperiidae > Pyrgus > Pyrgus malvae. The sequence continues at coordinate 2,159,209 of OU426969.1, read as the reverse complement.
GGGGACTTCTGGAGTTGCGGGCGGCGAGAGTGGGAGCTCAAACCGTTCAGCTAATGGCCCCGATAAGGTCGACGGCGCGTGGGTGACTGCAAGCCTTCGTAAGTATCTGACAAGCGGTCAAAAAGGGGTGCGGTGATAGTGAAGACTTTAAGCGTCCAGTTAGCGACTCTGGAAAGGATGGCTGTGTGTGAGTAAAAACACTTTAACTTGTTATTAGATTATTAAAGCATTATATAAGTGTATTGAAAACACTATTTATCTGTGACAACAATAGAGATATATGAAGTTTGTTTTAGAGGCACCAAAATCGTAAATGGGCTTTGCTTTTGGTGGGTTACCATAACTCCCGACCGCACCCGTTAGTACTTAGTTTTGTAGATGGATTGCATTTAATAATCTAATTTCATTCAGTATCGGAAAAATACGAATGTGACTAGCGTGTCGAAGTTCCCGAACAAAACCAAGAGTTTCAGCATATTTTAATTTACAGCGACAAAAGTATCCGAGCACAAAATAAAGCAAAAACAATCAATATGTCGTCATGCCACTTTTGCTCTACAACTTTTAATTAGCTTCGGTTTTATTTTCTCTGCAGGTAGAAAACTGGACCAGTTTATCTGCTTTGTTTTTCCTGGTTTTTCTCTTTTTTATTAAGGCGCTGCGCAAACACGTGTTTTCGACTGACAACTTCAAGACTGACGACGTCGAACGTCGACTTTAAGTTTCCAGTTTCAGAAACCTAACGCTTTTTGATAGCCAACGACTATGTAACAACGTTTGCCGGCCACACTTACAAGAGGCGACCACCAGCCTCCGCAGTAGCAGCGCAACTGCATACCTCAGACAAGACTTACCTATGCTTGCTTGAGGTTGTATGCAGATGTCCATGGGCTGCAGCGACCACTTAACATCACGTGGCCTGCATGCTCGTCTACTACTCCATTCAAATAAAAAATAAAAAATAAAAACAAGTGGAAGCAATTGGACACATGTCTGCGCGGGGAGTGGTTGAGTTCATACTAGTTCTATAGAAGTAAAGTATTCATTGATAGCTTGTGTCCTACACAAGATACAAAAGTGCCCTTAATAAAGTAGCAGGCAGGCATGCCGGCAACATTGAGTTAAGTGATCTCTGCAGCCCATGGATAAATGTTACACTACGTCATGCAAGCCTGAGCCTTCCCTGAGGTCGTATATGTAGTTGGACTGTTACTCTAGAGGTTAATGTTCGCCTTATGTAAGTCTGGCATTTTTTATGTCAGGGGGAGGGGGGTGGCTTCAAAGATATCCGGCACCTTGGGGGAGAATACTGGGTTATGTGAGATTTATACCGCACTACTACCCCCTCGATGGTCTGTCTCTATGATCAGCCCATCGTGGGGAAGGCAAATGTGCTCTCCTGCACCTTTCGATGCTTACAGCGGCATGCGGCCATGCACATGCCGTCCTTCCCGGGGCTGTTGGCTCGACGGGTGGAGCCCCCACCCTCACCGCCCACAACCGCGAAATCCACGAAAACACCCGGAAGCCTCCTTTTAGCCTCTTACGATCAGGCATACCGGAGTTCTATTCTTAATACCGAAGTTACCAGTACTTTGTAAGTCTGGGCTGTAACAAAACCATTTATTCGAAGCATAATAGTTGCTGCTTCACGAACCGAATAATGTTGTCCACAGAAGCCTCCTCTACTTGGCGTAGTTAAAAAACTGTAGTCAAACGTTTGTGAAAGTATTGTAGCGCAAACAAAGACATATTCTTTGGTTATTTCGTAGCTGGTCACTTTACCACGCTGCTCAAATTCGCATTGGTGTAGATAGTGGAAATACGATTATTCATAAATCAAATATCTGATACATACATAAATGTGTATATATATATATTACATTCCTGTTTTCTCCCTGCTTTTAAAAATACTGTGCTTGTCACAACTAGGGTTGCCAGATGTCCGGTATTTAAGCGTACAGTCCGGTATTTTCGAGGCCTGTCCGGTAAAAAATAAATGGTCATACCGGACAGAACAATGTCCGGTATTTTGAGGAAAGTCGGTACTACTGGTCACAAGCACTCAAAGTTAGCGTAGTCTTGGCAACCACAATTTTATAACTGCATTATATTTTGTTACTAATTTAGTTGACTTATGTGATGTTGATTAGTATAAAAAAAGTATTTTTTGCGAACTAGCATACACCCCCCCACCTGTTTGGGGTGGTCCGGTCCAACTCACCTAGCAACCCTAGTCACAACTCTCCAACGATCAACTTTACGTTATTTTAATTTACAGCTACAAAAGTATCGAAATACAAATTAAAAAGAACTAAAAACATCTGCATGCTGTCATTCACATTTCACTTCACAACTTTTAATTAATACAGATTGTTTTTTCCTGCAAGTAGGAAATAGGGAAACCGAGGTTTCGTAGCTGGCAATAAGTATAGGACTGTTTCGATTTTTTTACTGCGACCGTCAGAAAAATAAATATTTTTATCTAACGATATGTGGGAATGGAACGTAATAGGACAATAGGTGAAATGAAACGTATGTGATTGGCTGAGCGATTGAGTGAAAGGAAAGAGTGTGCGGTGACATAGGGTGAATGATATCATTATTAGGACGGACGACGTTGTAGGTGAATGTTAAGAAGCGAGAATAAGACCAATTTATTAAGTTTAAAGTGATTTTAATTTGACTTCAAGATCGCAATTACTACAGAAATAAAAATATATCTAGTTACGTTATAGTAAAAAAAATGGCCCTTCAAAATGTGGCATATTAACACGTTTGTCCTCATAGACATAAAATACACTAGCCTTTTTGAACTAGCGGGTTGAACCTACATCCCGTAAGTCTCCTAGCCCTAACTTCACCAACACTATATCTCATCTAATTTGTACCTCAATTTTTCGGAGTTCAGGGGGTCAAAAGTTATAACTTTGTTGTACGTATACTTACGTTCGTTCGCGTATCTAATTTTAGCTTTCCATGAATAGTATATCAGGAAATGACAATTTCATTTTAATATAAATAAAATCTAAAGTAACAGAGGTATACATTACAAACTTTAATATTTAATAAATTCACTATTGAAATTATACATACAGAGAATTTTAAACATCTCGTTTACTCGATACCATATTTCTCCAGGGGTCTCTGAGCCTCCCCAACAGTGGGATGAAAACAATTGCAGCCATATTTCAGTATAAATGGATAATATAAGATAACCTACGTGCTTTCGTTTGCTTCCAACCAAATATCTTGGAGTCGGTGCCCATTCAGAACGAAAGGTACGCCATTTAACGAAGACTCCAATATAGTTTTAAGGATCATTACCATTAGCAAGCAAAAGTATATTAACCTAACAGTCTTAAAGAATACTATCATCAGTCCATATAAACGTATGAATTTATTGAAAAAAATTTGCTCTTTACTCCTTACCGTTAAGTAGTTGGAGGAAGAGGACCTTTAATCATCAGCTCAGTAATATGAGGTGATAATAACTATATATAAATATCTATTTTGCATTAGTAAGTATATGAAAATCAAAGTGTTTGCCTATAAAGTTTTAGAGTTTCCCTTGATTTTCTTGGCATCATACTATCAGATTTTGACAAGGTGACAATTGGACCACCTTGTGAGTAAAAAATTATGAACAAAAATACATTTGTTGAAAGAATTTCCTCTCAATTCCTAACTGTCGTAGTATCTTCCATCCTCAGCTCAGCAACAAGAGATGATGGATACTATGCACAAATGTCTATTTTTCTTTAGAAATTATGAGAAAATTAATGTATGTGCCTATAAAATTTGAGAGTTCCTCTCAATTTCCCTATAATCCCATCATCAGATCTTGAGTTGGTGACAATGAAAGCACCAAGAAAGTATAAGTTTTTGAACAGTAAAAGAATTTTGCAGGTTGGTCCACAAACGGCGAAGTAATCAGTGAACATATTAAGTAACTAAAAAAACATACAACCGAATACATTAGGAACATCCTTTTGGAATTCGGTAACTTTAGAACAAACAAGAATGATCGAACAATATATGTGTCGCAGTCGGATTGAATATTCCGCCGTATTACATTCCGGCTAGCTATTTCCTAAAACAGGGCTGTATTGTAATGCGGCGCACTCTCGTTCAGCCGAATTGCAATTCAGCTAATTTAGCGAACGTTGTATTGTATGAACTCTTCAACAAGTGGCTCTGTGACATTTCCGGCGCTGCGGGGAGACCACTCCCTCCGCCCCAGCGTAAGAAAGCGCGGCACCTGCGCTCGCCTTCTGCCTCAGCCGCTACGGCTCTCTTGATGCCTGCGCTTTCCCACAGCGGGCGGGGAGTGGTCTCCCTCCGCGCCTCCGGCTTTTTATATACACTCTAGGGGTAGTACAGACAAGACCACGTAGATAGTGGGGTGCTCTGATTCGGTTTGGGTATTTTTCGAATATAAATAATTATAGTGAAAATGTGTTTCAGGGACAGGATAGCTCAATGACGCCTGCGGTCAAAAGTAAGATGGGTGGTCATTAACCAACATGTTGTGCAGTCATAAGAAGTATGGGTGTTAATAAAGCTAAGCAGTATCGAGTGCGGTCAAAGGTAGGATGGGTAGCCATTAAGAAACATCTAGTGTGGCCAAAAGTAGGATGAGTGACTTAGGCAACATCTTACGCGGTCATGAAAAGGATGGGTGTCAACAAAGCTAAGCAATGTCGAGTGCGGTCAAAAGTAGGATGGGTGGCCATTCAGCAACATCTAGTGCGGTCATAAGCAGGATGGGTGTCAATAAAGCTCAGCAATGTCGAGTGCGGTCATAATCTTAAGTAGGGTGGGTGGCTACGAGGCTTCATTATAATGAGGCTAAACGTGAGCCGCCATATTGTAGAACGTATCGCAATAACAATCCGACTAATCGTGGACCCGCCACAATACAGAACGGCCCTGTTTTAGGAACCGGCTAGCTGTAATGTTATACGGCGGATAATACGATCCGACTCCGACATTATGTACAAAGTTTCTAGTTACCAACTTCAAGTAATTTTAATTTAGAACAACAAAGTTACCAGAATACAAAAAAAAAAATGGGTAGATTGTTTTTAGACTTTTTGTCGTAGAATTTTGTTGCATGTTGTTGTTTGCTGCAGAACTTTTAATTATTACGCATTGGTGCTGCACCCTTCGTTGGAAAACAGATAATTTCTTGCTAGCAAAAGCTACAAAAATGTTTTACAGTTTGTTCTAACTCCGTCAGAAAAAAGTTGTAAGTATCAGAAATATTCAGAGTTCGCTACTAATAAGTTCCTACTTCATATAGAGATGCTTAAAAAACGTAATATAACGTAACGTATAAATAATCAACTTCAAGAAGTCTGATCGGCTCTCGTTGTTAATTAATGTCTCGTTGTTAATTTGGGTAGCGGCCGCCCGCGACTTCGTCCTCGTGAACTTAGGTATTAGTCATAGCATGATTTTATATAGCCTATAGCCTTCCTCGGAAAGACTCATAGTCACTGGAAAGATCGAAGGAAAGAGACCGCGCGGTCGCAGCCCGACACGTTGGTCTGATCAGATCCGTACCTCACTTGGTACCCAGATGCATGAAGCTCTCCACATCGCTACAGATCGCAAGAAATGGAAGGACAAGTTAAGATCTGTCCAAACTAACACAATTGCCACATCTTAGAACAGAGGTCACGACCCTCAGCATTGAGGAAACGACGCGAGGAGGAGGAGGAGGAGGATAGCCTTCCTCAATGAATGGACTATTCAACATAAAAAAAATACAATTCGATCCAGTGGTTCCTGAGATTAGCGGGTTCAAACAAACAAACTCTTCTGTCAGCTTTATATTAGTGTTTTGTACTGACAAGCGCGCTAGTGTGGTTAACATTTGAAGCGTTAGCAAAAAAAACCTGAAAGGACGTCATTAAAAAAAGCGTATAAAAATACAAACTTGCAGCATCAGCTTAACGCTGTTTTAATTTCCAGCGTCAAAATTATCGGAAAACAAAATAAACAAGGCGAATACATGACATTGTTTTCGGTTTGTCGTCATGCCCCTTTTGCTGCACAACTTTTAATTAACATCGTTTGCTGCCACTCTTCGTTGGACACAGAAAACTGAGTTTTTTCTGTACCTGACATAATTAAAATACTGTTTAACATTTTTTATAATGTCAGAAAAAGGCAAGTGTCGGAAATATTAATGCTTCATTAATACAATCTTTACAGTATCGTAAAGATATCACGAAGAAAAATATATAGTGTACTTCAAATTAAATGATATTCAATGAAAGTTTTTTTAAATTTCAAACTTTGTAGGAATGTTCCTGCTTCGCTTATAGCTTCTTAGGATAAAGGCGCTCATCCAAATAAAAACATGACTAAAATTCGCAAAGTGCACTTTTTAGACTAGACACTAGAATATTTTTTTTGGGTACCATTTACACAAAAAGCCAAGAAAATAAACAAGTAGACTGAGAACAGAAATTTAAACTCATCATTCAAATTTCTGTCTCGCCGGGAATCTAACTCGGGACCCTTCGATTGGCAGTCCGGCAAGGTAACCATTTCGCCACGCAGGTCGTCAAAATAAAATATTTGTGATCTTCTTCATTTTATTTATATAACATATTAGTATTATAACATATTAGTATAACTTACATTATAATTTAAAGGTCTACGTGTTACACCCTGGTTGGGCATTGCAAAAGCTAGAGGCTTATTGATTACTAGCCTTCCGCCAGCGGCTCCGCCCGCATGGACCCGTTTAATGGGTCCCCGTAGGATAAAAAATAGCTTATGCGCTATTCCAGGCTTCATTGCTATACTAAAATCATAGGCGTTTAGTCAGTTGCTTCAACCGCGTTGACCCTATTACCCGTTTTCACGTATTAATGAAGCATTTTCCCGCGGTAAAAATGTATGTTACTCAGGGTGAATGTAGCTTTCTAAAGGTGAAAAAAAATTTGAAATCGGAACAGTAGTTTTTGAGTTTATTCATTACAAACATACAAAAATAAAAAATATAAATCTTTCCTCTACAAAATCACAAAAAAACAAATCTTTTATAATATTAGTAAAAATTGTATAGATTACGAGTATTAGATAAAAATAGTTACCTTATACATTTATTATAAACATAAAATAATCCGTGAAGCGCGCATGGCCCGGCGGTTAGCGTAGAACGCAAACGATCTATGCAACTAAGCCAAACGGGCGCGGTCGGAGATGGGTGACCGCTAGTGGCAAAAAATTTTCATGCGCGTTTCCGTGCTTCGGAAGGTACGTTAAGCCGTCGGTCCCGGTTGTTGTCGATAGATAACAGTCGTTAAACCTTGTCGGAGGCCTTATGGGCGGTTTGAAAACATTCGACAGCGGGTTGGCCACTAACCCGCATCTCCACCAACCCGCATTGGAGCAGCGTGGCCTTCCTAATAATGGGGAGAGACCCGTGCCCAGCAGTGGGACGCAAAAAGGGTTGCGGCCATTATAAACATTATTTACATTTAACCGTCATTCATAAAGCCACGTGCAGTAAGCGTCATGAAATGATTTCCAAGCCTCTAATTAAGAGAAAAGGCCCGTGTCCAGTATGGAAACTAGTGGGAACTAAGGGTACGGTTCTCTCAAAGAGGTGACGTCATATCACGAAAAAAAGAAAGAAAAACTTATTTACTCTGTGCCAGTAACCTACAACTAGTGTATATTAATGGATGTTGAATTGAATGAATACCCTGAGTATTAAGCTGCCTGCCAGGTTTTTTAGATGACTTATTAGAGCATCAAGGTATGACAGGTATGACACCCGTCAGAGAGGAGTGGCCTTTACGGGCGAACCTCTCGTCCCAACGTCCATGCACAATGTGCCTTCTAGTTATACTACTAGTGTGTCTGTGTGTGTCGGTGTCAGTCTGACAACACAACACTGTGTTGACGATGCATAGAAAATGACGTTGTTAATTAAAATTGACATATTTAGAAATGTATGCGTCTGTAGCGATGAAATAATAATTGTGAACAAAATTAAAATGTGTGCGTTCTTCCCCCGCACCAGATTAGGCACAAAAATTATGTATCGAAGCGAGGCGCTCTGTCGTCTCTACTGAAGGGTGAGTCAGTAACTTTGATTCTCTAAGGATGTCTATAGATTTTACGTATCCAAACTTCAAAGTAACATCAGACACAGGTTCAAAGCAAGTTCAAAGTTGATTACAAAGAGCAATAAACGTTAATCTTGAAAACTGTCTAACGATTTGTATAATAATTTTTTCGATCATGAAAATTTTTTTCTATCATTTTTAAAGATCATGCCTTCTAAAACCTATGAGTTTCTCTCAGGTATATGTATCATCGTGCCATAGAAAACATTTCAATTAATTAAACATCACAATATCTTCCCTCAACGTTGAGCAGCGATAAATACGTTGAGGTGGGCGCTGGAGGTTTCATCTGGGTTTCTCTGTTTCGGAGTGGGTTTTACCGTTCAGCCATCGCCACTGAACGTTTTATTTAATAGGCCTTTGAGTATAAGAAGTCGTAAATGCACAAAAATAATATGATTTGAGAAAAAAACAAATACCAACAGCTACCGTAGACAGAAAACGATCTACGAAACGGGCGCGATCGATTGTCTTCGAAGGGTATACTAAGCCATCGGTTCCGATTGTTATCAATATATTATGTATAGCAGTCGTTACACTTTGTTGGAGGCCTTATGGGCGGTTTGAAATCATGCGACAGCTGGTTCACCACTAAACCGCATCTCTATTCACGTATCTCACACGATCAGCTGTCACGTGTGCCCATTATCGACCCATAGCCATTCTGCTATTTCAAATATATAAATGTACTTTTTTAAAAGAGTGCTGCTGGGAGTTTTTTCCGCTGCCTTTTTTCTCTCGGCTAAACATTTTGCCCAAACGGGCACCTACAGGCGATGACCGGGAAAAATGACATTCGTTAAGCGAATATTTTGTATTTCTAATATGAAATAAATATTTTTTCTTTCTTTCTTCCTTTCTACCAAGCATTAGAATAGTATAATAGGAGTTGTAGCCTCATTTAAATAAGTAACATTTGGTAAGCTCATTATTCCATAGAAATACATTTTACCTTTACAATCAGGAAAATTCCTACTTTATACCGTTTCAAGAAAGAAATTTAAATTCAAAGCCAAAGCTGCCTACTTTAAACAATAAATCAAAATCAATATGAACTCGATTGTAATATTATTCACTGCAATCAGAGACGGTAGCAATATTGAATTTTCCATTTTCCAAACGAATTCCTTTCCACCCTTTGTGGCTCTGGAATATAAAAAGCGAGGAATTTTAAAACGGTTCTGGAATTCACCGTATTGGAACGGCATGATGCTATTTAAAGGTTCTGATGTATTTTATAAAAATATTTTTCTGTATAGTCATATTGGGTGTTATGTTTAATATAAATTTTTGACGTTCGGTTTTCCATATTAAATTTCGAGGAAAAGACTGTAAAATAATATTACTAAAAGCTCCTTATTTCTGGGTATCGTATTGTGAACTAAGGTAGAATAAATACATCCATGCTAATATTATATATTCGAAAGTAACTCTGTCTATCTCTTACGCTTTCCCGCTTAAAATATTGAACCAATTTTAATGATATTTGAAACAGATAGAGTGGACGTAGGATGTTTTTTATCCCATTGAAACCTATAAAACTGGTCCTACGGGCGAAGCCGCTGGCTGAAGGCTATTACTTAATAATTGTAAAATAAATGTGAAAGTTTGTTTGTTCTTCTGCCACGTCGCTACGGTGCTACGATTGACCTGATTTTTTGGATGGAGACATTCTTGGGGTTGGGAGCGACATAGTCCACTTTTATCCAGAAAGAATATCTCATTTCTATGGGACAAACGAGCGGAAGCGCGGGCGGAAAACTAATGGGAAATACAGATTATTGATTGGCGACCATAACTCGGCAATAGGAACGAAGACCTAAAGAAGATAAGCCCCTAGACACAGAAGGCGCAGGATTGGTCGGAGAGTTGAAAGCTAGGACAGGACTTTGTACACCAGTGGATCTCTAAAGGTTAATAGAAGTTGAATGGATGCGATTCTTTTTTTCTATAGTTATCGTGAAACTATATTGGAGATCTTCTGGGCAATTACAAAATTTTAAAATAGTCGCATTAGGTGGTATGGCATATACTGTATGTAGTTACGACTGTGTGCTCGACGATAAGTACTGGGTTAGTTCCCTCATAAGGTCAGTCAGTTCGGATTCTTCTTCGTTCTTTATACAAAATACTTCATGACAGAAACAGGTGCAGTGGTGGTACTTCCTGACCAAACCACGAACGTTCTAAAGTATGTGAGATAATAATTACTACGTCACAGGGCTCCTCAATCATCTTAGTCAGTAATCTTTAAATTGTAATAGAAGGTAGCAGGTATTAGCCTTTGCGCTGCATAAAAGCATTTAGCGACCTATTACAGAATGAAGGATACAAAATATATGCAGAAACTTACAAAACGCAGTCTATGCGGCTAAGCGAAACAGGTGTCGGGTGTGAGGTACGAAAAGTTGGAGTTAAGTTGTCTCTGTAACTCACCCACGATTGCAAGCATGCCTGAGTCTTGCATTTATTTATTTATTTTATATTTATTATTTATTTATATTATTTATTTATTTTCATTCAATAGTCTAGCACTGTTTGTTATGGATAAAAGCTCCTTTGCGCCTTACAATAATTAAAAGCAATAGTGCACGTCACATACTGCAATATCATCTAAGTAGGCGGTCCACTCAAGACAAAACATTTAAAAAATTTCAAAAATATTTATTTTCCATCGAAAATTCTATGACCAAAGACAAATATATAATATACCTAATCATATATTTGTATACGGTCTCCGTCTTTAAAATTAAATGTTCAAATGGTTACTTAGGTTGTATATTTCCGAACAAGGAACGTAATGTAGCACATTTCCTACAATGGTCCTGTTAGGGTTCCACGTGTGTTCTCGCAGATAACAGCCCTATTTTCAGGGGAAAGTAATGAGGATTTGGTACCTCTAAATTGTTTGAAGTGTACCGTTACAATAGAGTAAGATGTTAATACTTTTTGCTAAGCTGTACATGCGTAAAATTGGACGTGGTACCATCGGTGGTACAATGGGAAAAGCGCTGCTTTTATTTTAGAAAATTATATTTGAAGTTAATTTTTGAAGTGAAAACTTCTTTAGTGGCGTTGAGCACTTTTGTGGGATGGGTAAAAACTGTGAAACTCGCGTCAGGTCACGTGTGCTGATCGAAAAACCGTAAGACGGTTGGAGAGTAGTGTTGCAACATCGAAATCGATTAATCGAACAATCGATTGTTTATTTTTTAATCGATTGTAAGGGTTTCATTAATTAAAAAAATCGATTTTTAAAAATCTATTTTCATAAAAAATGGGTATTTTTTTTAAAGTATGAAAAAAAATTGAAAAGAATTAGAAAATGAAATATAAATTGTAATGTTTGTGTGCGATAGCGCAATAAAAATATATTGTATTCTAGGACATAAATAATAGTACTTTCGTTCAAAATTATTCCCTAACTATTCCAATAAATCAAAAATGTACAACGTTAATAATCAAGTTTTCACTTCTGCCGGCACTCCCGGAGTGAAACCCGTATTTTGGTATATTCACTACGACTACTATGCAAAGTCCAGGTTTAAAAAAATCTGAGTGAACACTGTTCAGAAAGGAGATAAAAAAGGGATGCAACCAAGACTACAAATGAAGCAACATATTTTATTTTATTTGAATGGAGTAGCAGACGAGCATGCAGGCCACGTGGTGTTAAGTTGTCGCTGCAGCCGGACATCTACATACAACCTCAAGCAAGCATAGGTAAGTCTTGTCTAAGGTCGTATGCAGTTGCGATGCTACTTCGGAGGCTGGTGGTCGCCTCATGTAAGTGTGGCCGGCAACTGCACCTTTCCACCGAAACACAATAAAATTGGTTCACGGCAGAAGTGGATGCAGCGGTGGTACATCCCCGAGCGAACCATAATAGTTCTACCACCTACAACAGAAGTGGGTGCAGCGGTGGTACTTCCCCGGGAGAACCATAATAGTCATAATATAACCATAATGGCATAGATAAAGGTTCTTTTGCGCCTGACAATATTTAAAAGCAATAGCGCATGTACATTGCCATTAACTAGCCGATTTTCTTTTAGTAATGTATTATCAACAAAATTTTATTTGGCAGTCGAATATTCTAGTGCCAACAAGTGATAAATCTATTACAAAATAGTTACTTAAATAAATACTCAGGTCGTATGTTCCCGAATAGGGTAGGAATTGTAGCACATCTGCTACAATGGTCCTGTTAGGGTTACAGGTCTATTTTCGGCGCTAAGAGCCCTATTTTCTGGGAGAACTAATGAGGGTTTGCTACCTCTAAATTGTTGAAGAAGACCGTTAGAATTGAGTAAGATGTTAGTATGTAGTGCGTAAGTACTTTTTGTTCGGTTAGATTCTAAGCGCGAAAAAAATGTATTTAGTACCTACCCGTCGGTGGTAAGATTCGGTGGTACAAGTCATAAGTCATAAGTGATTTATTGGTAAATATTATTACAGGTTAAAAAAAATAACACACTGTACACATACATTGTATACTTATACATATTGTATAGTTTATAGATATAAATGTCAAATAAATTAATCTTAGGGCCTCTTTCACCACCTTCAAGTAAAGTGACAAGTACGCTAATTGTCGATGAAAGTCACCCGTAACTTCAATTTAAATTTCACGAAGTTCGAGTCGCACTAATCATATGATAAAGTGACCCGTACTCGTAGCTTTTACTTGCCAATTAACTTTATTTGGGACGTATCTAATCAACACTTTACTTGGAGATGGTGAACGAGGCCCTTAGAATAATAATTGTAAAATCACATTCATAAATAATAAAAAAAACAAAATCAAATTATTTACCAATTGTCAAAAATATAAAATAACTCATTAATAATAATAACATTAATGCAAGTATCTATCCTATTTGTTCACGAATTCCTCGAAGCTATAAATAGTTTGATCCACAAGCGAGTTTACAACGGGAAAAGTGCGGCTTTCGTTTGAAAAAAAATATACTTATTTGAAATTGAATTTCTTCATAGCTCGTATTTTCTTTACACACTTTACAAATTTTTGGTGGTTAAGTAAGGTCCAGGCGTCAAAAATTAGTCAACACTGCAAAGCAGCCAAGCATACAACCTAGTACTATGGTGGATATGGATAGATGGACGCTCTTTTGCGCCTGACAGTACTTAAAAGCAATAGCACACGCCGCACAGTGCCTCTAACTAGACAAATTCAAATTCAAATTCAAATTCAAATGTCTTTATTTGCAAGAATAAGGTAATACAAGGTCTAATGTTTTATATACATCCTCTCATTCTACCTATAAGGCATGCAAATTTTGTGATTTGTGATAAAAAATAATAATTAAATAAAACTATAAAATTACATTAAATTAATCAAATAAAACTATAAATTACAATATCGCAAATTAATAAACAACAATTGTATTATAATGTCAAATTACATTTCAATGTCAATTTTCCTTAAACCTAGATATTCGCTAACATTATAAAAACATTTTTCTACTAGCCATTTAGTTACAATTTTCGACTAAACGCTTTTTAATTAGCAATCGAATATTCTTGTACGGGCAAATGACAAATCTATTACAATTATTGTACCGGCAAATTATAACTCTATAAGAAAATGGTTATAGTTAACTAAATACCTACTTAGGTCATATGTTTTGAACAGGGTACGAAATGTATCGTAACACATTTGATACAATGGTCCTGCTAGGGAAACACGTGTATATTCGGCACTATTTCTGAGGTAAATAAGGAGGATTTGCTATCGATGCTACCTCTAAATTATTTGAAGTGTAGCGTTAGAATATAGTAATAAGTATTGGTTTTGTGTGTTTCGAGAAAATTATATTATGAGGCTTTAAGGCTTACATTGCATGGCATTGCGTTAAAATAAGGTTGGACTAGACAAACACAAAGACTTTTATTTGCACAAATATGGGTGTTTACAAAAGGTGTTTTTAAACATTTGGTTCGCCATATTTATTTTCATGAGGTATGCAAATATTACAATAATTAAAAACTTAACTAATTACAAAAATAATAATGTACATTGAAATAGTGTTATTTATTTTGTTATATGTATACTACTTTTATCATTATTTGTACTCATATTGCGCCTTTTAGTTTATTAATTTTATTTATTTTTACTTTTCGGATCGGAAACGATCGTCGACTTTGGGTACCCATATTGCAAGGTTTTTGTACACTAAGAGGAAAAAAAGCCAGCGGAAAAAACAGCGCTAATATATGTAGATGTGTAGATCGCTTGCTTTCTACGCTAGCCGCAGAGCCATGCACGCTTCTAGATCAATACCCAATCCGCACACGATGTATCGATGTTCATTTCGTACCAAGCACATTACACGTGTTTTCTAGTCGCGATTTCACCGATTTTCATTTAAAATAAGCACGCACATGTAGTATTTCTGTATGTACTATCATAATTTGCGAGCGTACTAAATTTAGATGTAGTCATAGAATCGTTCTAGATCACATTAACCTTATATTTTGGTGCATAAGATAGGGAAATATTACTCAACTGCTCTTATATTGTTACGAGTAGGTACTCTTTTGAGCAGCGAAGGCCGAGTGGGAAAATTCCGCGGTCTTCGACGCGACCGATATCGGGTTCAAATCCTCGGCGCGCACCTTTGACATGTGCGCATTTATCGCTGCTCCACGGTGATGAAAAATATCGTGATATTTAATTGATTACGATGTTCTCCATCGCCGTGCACGCCTGGGAGAAATTCATAATTTCTCGAAAGCATGACGTCCACCAATCCGCACTTGGCCAGCGTGGTGGATTATGACCTAAAATCCCTCTCACTTGTGAGTAGGAGACCTGTGCCCAGCAGTGGGACATAAAAAAGGTTGAAAAAAAAACCAATAAAATTTACCAACCATCTAACAGCGCCCGTTTCTCTTAGATGTGTACGTATTTCGCTTGCTTCTTACGCTAGCCGCTGAGCCATGCACGCTTCTAGATCAATATACCCAATCCACACACGATATACCAATCATTTCGTACCAAGCACGGTACAGGTGTTTTCTAGTCGCGATTACACCGATTTGCATTTAAAACAAGCACGCACATGTAGTATTTCTGTATGTACTATCATAATTTGCGAGCCTACTGAATTTAGATGTAGTCATAGAATCGTTCTAGATCACATTAACCATATATTTTGGTGCATAAGATAGGGAAAAATTACTCAACTCTTCTTATATTGTTACGAGTAGGTACTCTTTTAAAAGTCCCTGTGGCTTCGGGATTAAGAATAGAGCTGCGGTATCCCCTGCCTGATCGTAAGAAGCGACTAAAAGGGGGCTTCCGGGGTTGCAGACGGTGAGAGTGGGAGTTTGACCCGTACAGCCAGCAGCCCCGTGGCGTGGCCGCATGCCGCCGTGAACACCTGAAGGTACAGGAGAGCACATCTGCTCTCCCGAAGATGGGTCCGTTCTGGGGCGCCGCGCGTGGAGGACACTGGTGGGTTCCAATGGAGATCCCGGAGTCCTCACAAGCGTAGAGGCAGGCCACCGAAGGGGTTTTAGTGCGGTCAAATCCTACATAACCCGGTCTCCTCTCCCAAGGTGCTGGGTACCTTTTGAAGGTCCCCCCCTCCCCGGTACCAAAAAAAGGTACTCTTTTAAAATAGAAGTTTATTTATTTTTTTCAAATAAAAGCCATAAAAGAAGTACAAAAAGGCCAAATGGTGGTAAATAAACCGGCCAAGTGCGAATCGGACTCGCGCACCGAGCGTCCCGTAAAGTATTTTTAATATAATGATGTTACTAAAAATTTACGGTTTTCGCAATTTTTCCTTTATCTGTACTATAAGATGTTGGTTCGTACCCTGTAGGTTTTGATTCCCTTGCGAGTGTCGAAAATTTGCGGAAGTATGCGGCATAAACGGTTGTATCTTTCGATTGCGCTGGCTTAGAAGTTCGATTTTTTCACAGCTCCAAGGGACAGTAGACTTTAGTATTTCATATAAATTCCAGCTTGATATCTCCAGGCGTTCCTGCGAAAAAGGGTCTTGACAGACAGACGGACGGACCACAAAGTGATCCTATATGGCATCCATTTTTTCTTTTCGAGGTACGGAACCACAAAAACACTGCAGCTGCTTTGATGGCCCATTTGGCAATCAAACTGCTTTACTGCAGGAATGAGAGTAGCTGTGATATCTGCTAGGCACGGGTCTACCTCGATAATTTGGAAGGTTCGAGCTTATCACTGTCGGATGTAATTTATCTGTCCGTAAGCCCTCCGAAAAGTCTTAACGAATATATCCAACCGGACCACTAAAGCCGACGGCATAAGGTGTCCTTCGAAGCACATAAACGCGCGTGAAGTTTGTCACTAGCGATACCCACACCCAAGCGGGCGCGTTCCACGTGTCGATCGCTTGCATTCTACGCTAGATGCAGGGCCATACGCTATTTAAGTTTGACACATAACGATTCCACATCAATATACCAATGCTCATTTTGTAGCGAGTACCATACAAGTGTTTTCTAGTCGCGATTACGTCGATTTGCATTTGAAATAAGCACGCACATGTGGTCGGCCTGTCTGTACTATCATAAATTGCGAGCGCACTGAATTCAAATGCAGTCATAGAATTAGTTTAGGTTACTTTTACTATATATTGTTGTACATAAAATGAAGATAATTGACTAGTCGACTGCTATAACAATACGATATGTAAAACTCAAAAAATAGTTGCTGATTAAAAAAAAATACTACTGTACCTAATCTTTTTTGTGTCCCAATACAGGACGCAAGGGTGTCTCCCTATAATTTGGGAGGCCTAGAGCCTATTGCACCACACATTTCCAATACAGTTTGGTGGAGATTCCGGCTAATGTACACATCTCTGTCGGATGTTTTCAAACTGCCCATAATACCTACTGCTATTTATCGATAACATCAGCATCGATGGCTTAATCTGCCCTCTCAAGCACGGATAGGTAAATTAAATTTGTCACCCATCTAATACCTGACAGTGCCCTTTTCTCTTAAACGTGTAGATCGCTTGCTTTCTACGCTATCCGCAGAGCCATGCACGCTTCTAGATCAATATACCAATCCGTCGTGGTCTACCAAATCAATTGAGACACTTTTAATGAGCTATCAAAACGTGACATCCTCATACATTTTATATGAAAAAAATATTTGTGACGTCACAGCTCATTTATAGTCAACTAACCTTCCGCCAGCGGCTTCGCCTGCGTAAACCCTTTTTATAGGTTCCTGTAGGGTAAAAACCATCCTATGTCCTTTCCCAAGGTCCACTCTATGTGTGTTCGAAATTTCGTTAAAATTGGTTCAGTAGTTTAAGTCGGAAAGCGTAGCAGACAGACAGACAGAGTTACTTTCGAATTTATATATTAAGTAGGGATATCACAATTTTTTTGACTGAAAAGGTAATAAAAATCGTGCATTAAATAAATTAACAATTATCCTGCTTTCCAAGTGTGGTTTAGTGCCACCTTTTTAAGGCATGCATTTTGATTTTTTCTATGCATTGTATCCATAAGCCTATTCCAGACCAGATATACCAATATTCATTTTGTACCAAGCACCGTACAGATGTATTGTTTTCTACGCGATTACGCCGATTTTGCATTTGAAATAAGCACGCACATGTGGTCAGTCCGTCTGTACTATCATAATTTGCGAGCGTACTGAATTTAGATGTAGTTTACCTTTTTCGGTCATTAAAACTTTCAACAATTTCGTGCGTAATTGGAGAAACTCAACTGCTCGATTTAAATACATTTGCACGCCTCATAAGCGTATATAATAATAATAATCTTTTCGAATATTTTTTGTGAATCCATTTTTCTCTATTTATCATTCATAGCCATCATTAATATTTTGTGAAAATCTGAAACAATGTCAAGTTTAAATTATTTTCAAGGATATTTATTATAGTGGTGTTTGGTTATGGAATTTCAAATTTTTTTTTGTAAATTAAGAGGTTAATTTGTATATATAATATCTCTTGGACGGTAAGACACATATCGGTAAGCTTATCGATGATGTCAGATGTCAATCAATCTCTGCAAAATTATGGTTACAAAACATGAGGTATTCACGTATTTATAATTATGTTAAATATAATTATTATGCATTTAAAGCATTAATATAATAAAATGGTATAATTTTTCCCACCTGTTCATATAGAACATTTATATATCAGATCCAAAACATTGCATGTAGACTGCTAAACTTTGCATTCGTACTTACATGTGAAATGTATAATTATTTGCGTTTTCTTTCTTAGATGAGTAACATCCAGGCACTTGACACGTAACCATAATTGTTTAGAATAATATGAATTTATTTCGTTCACGAATTACGCTAGGACAATATTATAATACCATATAGTGTACGTGAATGACATATCATATCTATCTCGCTTTAACGCATACGTAACTATTTTCTTTCTCTTTTGTATTGCCCATCTACCTTGACGGAGTCAAAATAAAATATCTATGGTGTCTGCATGTGGCCTTAGGCAAGTTTTTGACTTGCTTGAGGTTGTGTGTAGGAGTCTATAGGCTACAGCAACTACATTACATACATACTTGTGTGCTACTCCACTAAAGAAAATTTGCATGAAAAGCCAATCAAACAGTATTTATTGCCGCGGTGTGTGCGGAACGCTGAAGGCAATTTTCTGTAACTGAACACACAGATAGAGAAACAAACGGAAAAAAACGGAAACACAAGTTTTGACGTGACAACGTCTAATAAATCGATGAACGTCGGCTGCACGCATGAAAAAGGATGACTTATTGTAACGTTACGCTCATTGTATCGTTACGCTCATTGTAACGTTACGCTCATTGTATCGTTACGCTCATTGCATAGTTACGCTCATTGTAACGTAACGCTCATCGTAACGTTACGTGGAGGCTTGAGCGTTCGGCTGTTTATAAAGTGAAGTGTAAAGTTAATGTGGTTTTCATTGTTTTCTTATGACGTTGTCACAATAAACTATCGTCCGTGGACCGACTTTACAGACAACCAATTTTTTTCTGTCTTTTGTACACGGTCTATTTGCAATGAAATCCTATATTGCAGTGTTTAATGACATGATGTGTGTGAAATACGGGAGGCAATTTTTGTAACTGAATAGACATATTGAGAAATTTTGAGGAAAGAAGCTGGAAACACTGTTAGTCCTATTAGTGTTTTGAAATAAGGGTACATGAGGATAGATTACATAAAAGTTAGATGGAAAGGTGTAAAATTATCTTCAATTAACGGTCACTTTTCATGGTTTCAGATATTTATTTATAGTTTTTCATTTAATAATAAGTATAAAGTTTTTCATATTCCTTTAAAATATTATTACTGGATGATTAGTTAAATATACCATCTTTTTAAAACA
Source organism: Pyrgus malvae (assembly GCA_911387765.1). Classification (NCBI taxonomy): domain Eukaryota; kingdom Metazoa; phylum Arthropoda; class Insecta; order Lepidoptera; family Hesperiidae; genus Pyrgus; species Pyrgus malvae. The sequence goes on along the minus strand of OU426969.1, from coordinate 2,139,657 downwards.
AAATGTTTCTCTGCTCAATCAAAAAAAATTTTTTTTTTCAATAACTAGAAATATCTTAAAATTGTACTTACGATAGCCGCTGAGAGAATCGCGAGGAAGATCAGAGCCTGCGTCGCCATTTTGTTACGCCCTTCTTGTCATGTCTGTTACGTCATCTCCACCTGAAACCAAGAAATACGTTTTATTAACTACTAAATTATTCAGACGTCACGCTCAGTAATAGAGTATCATTTTCCCTGCGGACTAAAGTATAGAGGGACTTTGGGATTTTCTTATGTCGTGGATACCAACCGAGCTAAAGAAAAACCTTTTAAATTTAATGTATCCTAAACTACCTTGGATTATTTCTACGGTGTGTGTAGTCCAAAGCTATGATTTTGTTGTTTGCATATTTATCTCGTTTGTTCTAAGAAGAAAATAAGGATCGCGATTCTTCATTATAATGTGTTTCTTTACCTTGCTTGTCTGATAGTGTATAACTATTAGAGCGGATTGAAACCAGCGCATTTTATACTTCAAAAAAACCTCAGCTCGCCGTTTCACGCCTATACACGGTTCCAATAACAATTTTTTCGAATGTATAATACGTTGGTGTGATACCGCTCTTATTCTGTTAAAATCTGTCAGATTCGGGCCTAATTATTACTCAATCGTTTTAAAAGGTATTCGCGCTTCAGTACATTCAAAACGGTGTAGTGGTTTCGTTTTCAACCTGCGACCTTTATCGTAATAATTATGATGATCATAATATTATTATATTTTTTATTAGTGAGATTAGAATATCCATGAAGAAGAAAACGTCTTTATATAATATTATATAGTTATTATAATGTACACTTAAATAAATAAACCTTTTGTCACCAAATTCCTAATCAATCTATCCATCACCCTTTTCTCATCCCCTACTTGGCATACTGGTTTATATTTAAGGACCTCTTTCCTCAGGGAGAATCGAGCCTTCTGGATAACTTTTCCATTGTACTTAAAATTGCAAATTTTGAAAACTGTAAGTTATTATAGTAATAACTTAGAGCATCATACATACCTTATGTATGACAGGTATAACAAGGGTAAGTCAGTAACTTTGATGCTCTAAGAATAATAACAATATTTTTTATTTCAGATACATATCTATTTCAAAAGTTGTTTAATCATTTTACACATTAATATCCATTATTCATATATAAAATTAAATTAAAATAATTAAATTAACAATTATTATTAATTTTAAAACATTTTAAAAACATATTAAACCCATAAATTTTATTATTTATAAAGTATGTCCCATAACAATTCTGACATAATAATATATGGTGAGTTGTACTTGTCACATTATATTTTTCAGGATGCTGTTGGGGCTGCCGCGCAGCTTGGAAAGTAAATAGGCTGATTATGACGACCTGTGTGGTGCAATGTTACCATGCCGGACTGCCAATCGGAGGGTCTCAGTTTCGATTTCCGACGAGGCAGAAATTTGAATGACGAGTATTAATTTCTGTTCTGTCTGGGTGTTTAGCGTAGATACATAAAGTATTCTTTGTAGAACAAGGTTATCTCAATTTCGCACTACTCCCAAATTTGTACAAAAGAAAACGACCATTGAAAATGTACTGTACCTATGAATACCCAATACTGTACATGTGTTGTATCTACTATGTTTCATGTAGAAAAAGTTATCCGAGAAAAGATAAATCACCTACACGAAAAATGTTTCAAACACTTCTCGTGAGGGTTTAGAGGTTACAGACGAAGGTCACAGTGCGATGACCCGGCAAATTGTCACTTACTGTAATTTTGTGACTAGCGAAAAAGTTTTATTAAAACCTACTAATAGAACGAAGCGCATAGCCCGGCTGCTGACTTGACTTGAGCCAGAGATGAGATGGGTGACCTTTAGTGGCAAAACTCTCTTGCGCGATTCCGTGCTTCTGAGGACACGGTTGTGGTTTGAACAAATCCGACGAGATAACACGAGAATATCATTTCATAACGTTATATAACGTTAATAACGTTAACGTTTTCCATTAATTGTCCTCTCGTCATCCGTCGATAGAAAATAAATAAAAACTTGTGTCTGTTAGCACGACATCTGTTCCAAATATTTGCTATGTAATCTATACTAATAAATAAAAAGCTGATGAGTTGGTTTGTTTATTTGTTTGAACGCGCTAATCTCAGGAACTACTGGTTCGAATTAAAAAAAAAAAACTTTTTGTGCTGAATAGTCCACTTATTCATTTCTCATTTCCTCAACCAACCCGCATTTGAGCAGCGTGGTGGAGTGAGCTCCAGGCCTCTCCAACAATGGGGAGAGACCCATGCCCAGCAGTGGGACGCAAAAAGGGTTGCAGCCAGCCAGCCAGTCCATTTATTGAGGAAGGCTACAGGCTATATAACATCATGCTATGTCTAATAGCAAAGTCCACGCGGGCGAAGTCGCGGACGGCTGCTAGTTGAAATATAATTTCCGTGTTATTAAACACTACTTTTTTTCAACCTTTTTTATGTCCCACTGCTGGGCACAGGTCTCCTCTCACTAGTGAGAGGGATTTAGGCCATAGTCCACCACGCTGGCCAAGTGCGGATTGGTGGACGTCATGCTTTCGAGAAATTATGAATTCCTCTCAAGCATGCACGGCGATGGAGAACATCGTAATCAATTAAAATCACGATTTTTTCCATCACCGTGGAGCAGCGATAAATGCGCACATTACAAATTTCTTTGTCAGAGGTGCGTGCCGAGGATTTAAACCCGGGATCGATCGCGTCGAAGACCGCGGATTCACACCACTCGGTCATCGCTGCTCTACACTACTTTACTTTATAATATACTTAACATTTGTCTGATCAGCTTATTCACCTACAACAACTATTCCGATTATTTGTCCGCTCATCATCTATCGATAAAGAATAAATAGAAACTCGTCTCAGTACGGCATCCGTTCCGAATATTTGCTGTGTTGATATATTGCCGAACTAGCTCCAAGTTACCTGTACTGAATACAAGGTTTTTGTTGTTTCTTGCTTTTGCGTCCCTAAAGTTTTTACGCTCACCGCTCGTTGGTAATCCGACGTCTCAGAGACAGAGGGCGGCAAAATGCAAATAAAAATAAAACGAAAGAATCCCCAGGTATGTTCTGGTACTGAAACATACGAGTACAAGCTTAAAGTTACCATATCCAAATATTTTTTATAAATACTACGTAGTCAAAGTAAGTGTCACCGCACACGGGCCACCAGCCATAACCACAAAACGCAGCCACCGACCTATTTCCTGTGGTTGAAATGAAATGAAATGAAATGAAATGAAATGAAATGAAATGAAATGAAATGAAATGAAATGAAATGAAATGAAATGAAATGAAATGAAATGAAATGAAATGAAATGAAATGAAATGAAATGAAATGAAATGAAATGAAATGAAATGAAATGAAATGAAATGAAATGAAATGAAATGAAATGAAATGAAATGAAATGAAATGAAATGAAATGGAATGAAATGGAATGAAATGGAATGAAATGAAATGAAATGAAATGAAATGAAATGAAATGAAATGAAATGAAATGAAATGAAAATACTTTATTGTTGACTGTTTACAGACATAAAATAAGATGTTTAAAATTATAATTGGAGTTTTAAACAGTCTACCATGTTCTGGCATACAATATTATTAATTAAAATTAACTAAAAAATATTTTGTTTTAAGATCCGATAAGAATAATCTTAACGGATCATCGGCTTTTGATGCCTACCCACCGCTGGGTCAATGAGAGAAAAAAAGCCGGCGGAAAAAAAACTCTCAGGCATTGTTTAGAGTTACACTTATTTTATAATGTGTATTTTACGCGGAAGCTCCCCAAACTATTTTTATTACACGTATTACGATGTTTTATCTTAAAAACATTCGTTTATATTGTAATATGCTTTTTTATAAGCCAATGTTTTAATTGTTTTTTGAATTTAGTATTTGAAAACTGTTTTATACCTATGGGTAATTTATTATATATTCTAATAGCAAATATGTATGTACTATTTCTGAAAATCTGACATTTTACTCGAGGTAAATACAAAGCGTCAATATCTTTTAGTCTCGTGGGCACATCTCTTATGCGCATCTTACTTTTGTATGAATTCGCCGCACTCTGTAGACGCCGGTGGTCGCCACACGCCACAAACCGCTTCTAGTCGTTGGCTCGGCCACAAAACGCCGACACAAGCCACTCGCGCGATTCCCCACCCCTCTCTCCCTTCATTTTACTTAACCAGTTCGAAGACAACACACGCACTTTTAGTCTTATTCGTCTTCCACCACGACGTTTTTTTATCAGCAGCAGCGCAATTAAACCTTCTTCGTCGGAGTCCAGTATGATACTGCTAGCACGCGTTAAAAAAGTAGCGGCCACCGACCGCAGGTGTCCAACATGGACCACAAGTGGCTGTTGCGCTCGTCATCTTATTTTGTAGCCGCTTCTAGCTTCAAGTGGCGGCGATTGTGGATGTAGCTAGTGGCCAGTGTGCCGCGACCGTAAATTTATGGTATCCATAGACAAGGCACTCTTGAATTATTTCTTTACCACACAACAAGTTACCAAGACAAAAATCTGCTGATGGCTTACCCAAGTCCTCATAAGTCTATGATTTAACAATAAAATTTAATAATCACTTATAGTTTTCATCCGAACTATTCGCGCCACATATTGCTTAGCATGGAAGACATACTGTGTGTGTGTCTTCCATGCTAAGCAATCAACTTATTACACATGCTGTGGCGTACAACGCGGATTTTGGCGGAGCTCAAAAAGAAAACCAATACACATAGACACAATATACAAAGTTGATATCAGTAACAGACTAGTGAGTTTACTTATCTAGCAGTAAAGCGGTCACCAGTCAGTCAGGAGCTAGAGGTTAAAGCCAAAACGATGTAGGCAACAAAAAATAACCAAACCCAATTTATATACTATGGGAATTCTAAGGGGGGTTCTGAGCGAGTGTCTAGTTGAGGGAACCAGGCTTCACTCATACTCCGCGTGGTGGGTGCACCCTTGCCTGTAATGGTCGCCTCGGTGGCCCACGTCAACGTCGGAAAATGCACGGTGCTACCACGGCTAGCGTTGCTCATGCTCCAAAAACGTCCGTTCCTTGCGGAGCCAAAGAATTTTCTCTCAACTCCTAACCATCGTAGTACCTTCCATCATTAGCTCAGTAATATGAGACGATGGTTACTATGCACAAATATCTATATTGCTTCAGAAAGTATAAGAAAATCAATTTGTGTGCCAGTTAAATTTGAGAGTTCCCCTCGATTTCCCAATCCTATCATCAGATCTTGACTTGGTGACAATGGGACCACCTCGGAAGTATAAATTTTTGAACAAAAAAATAATTTTGAAAATCGGTATACAAACAGTGGAGTACTCGGTAAACATATAACTAAAGAAAACATACAGCCGAATACATTATCTCCTCCTTATGGAAGTCGGTAAAACTAGATACTGGAAACCAAAAATATTATTGGTATGAATAAGGGCGTGGTATCAAATTATTACGCATGCAATTACGCTTACACAAATAATACACAAATAACTTGTGTTCTCTTTTTTAGAGAAATACTTCAAAAAACTTGTAAAAACTTCAAAACGTGCAAACATTCCAACTATTCCCATTATTTGCCTGCTCTTTATAGAAATAAATAAAAAACTAGTCTGTCAGCGCGGGATCCGTTCCGAATATTTATTGCGTTGATATATTGCAGTTTGGCAACTCCAAGTTTTCTATGCTCAGAATCCCTATTTTGTATTCTTATTCCTACACTTTTTATATTTGGATTATTATTTCCAAAAGTGTCTAAAAGTTATCTACACATATCGTACCTAATCTTTTTTTAAGTGAGTCAAATGGTTCTACAATAAACCTAGCACATAGTTACACAGGTATTTTTCCGTGAAAACTTCCCAATTATTCCCATTTATGTCCGACTTTTAACCGTCCGTCAACAGCAAATAAATATAAACTCGTCGGTACGGATCCTGTAGGAAAATTTGGTGCATTGATACTCGTATATTGTCGAATTACCTCCGAGTTACCTATGTTGAATATAAGGTTCTTTCTATGTTTATGTATTCTCCTTTTATTTATGGTTGCTTTTTTGCTCTAAAAATTCCCAAAGGTTTTTATGCTAACGCCAGTTGGTAATCTTATGTTTCGAAAACACAGGCGAAACGCAAATAAAAATGATACGAAGAAATCCCCAAGTAAATTCCCATAGCAAAACACTCACGTCACATTCGTACAAACTTATAGTCGCTGTCTACATAGTCAGCGCAGTCTTATTTTCATCTCTTATAAAAATTATCGTGACAAAAGTCAGTAAGGGCTGGTTTCACCATATCCAACACTAGCCTTCCGCCAGCGGTCGCCCACGTGGACCCGTTTAATGGGTCCCCGTAGGATAAAAAATAGGCTATGTGCTATTCCAGCCTTTTGCTATATTAAAATCATAGGCGTTTAGCCAGTTGCTTCAACCGTGTTGACACTATTTCCCATTTTCACGTAGGAATTAAGCATTTTACCGCGGTATATGTTACTCATGGTGAATGTATCGTAGCTTTCTAACGGTGAAAGAATTTTTGAAATCGGAACAGTAGCTTTTGATTTTATTCATCACAAACATACAAAAATACAAATCTTTCCTGTTAAATAAATAAAAATAATAGTAGTAAAGATCTAAGCCGCTGTGTCGATTTATAACCAGTATCCATCCATACATCAGCCTTTCATAGTCCAGCCACGTTGGTACAGCTAACGTTTGCCACTCTATCCGGTCCTGCGCCCTTTGTATTGTAGCGACCTTCCGCTACTAATCAAGAGATGACGCTACGGGTATTCCTGAATCACGCTACCGAAGTTTTCTGAATATCCGAGCATATATACAAGCTCCGAATTGAGTCAGACGGAGCGCAGCCGCTCCCCGGGCATGACCACCTCGCCCGGCGGGAGATCTCCCTTTGCCAAAGTATCAAGTTTCTTTAGGTCATCAGTCCACCTGGTTGGACTGCGGCCTGTGCTCCTTTTGTATTAATATAAAGATATACTGACGACCTACGAAGATGACGACCCGCGTGGCGCAATGGTTATCTTGCCGAACTGCCAATCGAGGGGTCCCGGGTTCTATTCCCGGCGAAACAGAAATTGGAATAGTGAGTTTAAATTTCTGTTCTTGGTCTGTGTTTTGTGTTTCTGTCTTTGTGTGTGTCCATGGTACCTACGACACAGGGTATATCTATCTTACTGTGGGGCTATGAGTGTGTAGTGCGGTAGATATTTCTTAGTCAAAAATGCTTATCATCACAGAGAGGAAACCAAGTAAAAAACATCCTCAAGTCACAGGTATTGGATAGTTACTCTGAAGTTAACATTGAAAACGAAAAAGTAACAGAAAATCCTTTACGGATTTCACAGGTTTCCACTGAAAAGCAAAACCTTTCAATATTTGGAGCACACGCCGCCATTACGCGAACGTGTCGATGTGGTTTGGACTGGAGCCCGCTCATAGCGCGTTTGGGTTCATGCAAGTCAGCTGCAGTGATAGAAAAATAAATTAAAAAAATTAAGACGACTTCAAATACCTGTCATTTAATTTCCTAGGTACATTTTTAATATACTCTAACTCTACTATAAAATCCTTGCACATGAAATTGCCGATACTCAATACTGGCAAATTTAAAATCATGTCTTGCGTTTGATTAGGAATTCCAATTTCAAATTTATTTCGAAATAAAGCCAGAAAAATGTTTTCATATTCGTACATATACATATTCGTTCCTTACTAAAAACTTATTTTTAAATATTTTTTAATACAGTTGCTCAGAAAGTGACGTATTGCAGGTACGTATAGCGTGCGGGAGGTGGGCTATTACTAGTACTAGTACGTAAGTACATTATTCTTAGTCTAAGGCTATTACACACTCGTGCTTTTTCTTTACCTTTTCCGCACTCGTGCGTCATCTTTCCCAACTGTCAAAATAATGTCTTAAAAAGAATAAAACCAACCACGAAGTTTTAGAAGTTTTTATGATTCATGCAAAAATTTCTAAAAAGAAGATTTTTTTTTATATGTAAACCGAACAAAAAGGCAGACGGGTCGCGTGGTGTTAAGCGATCACCGTCGCCTATGGATACGGGCAACCCCAGGGGAGCCACCCGAGCATTGCCGGCTTTGGAGGAGAGCTTTTTTTACAGCTTTCTTGAAGAACCCCATGTTATAGTCCACTGGGAATGCCTCAGCTGGAAGGTTGTCCCATAACCTACATGTCCGTGGTAAAAAGGAGCGTGCAAAGCGGACTGTGGAGGACCGCCACGAGTCCAGATGGTGCCACTAATTTGTTTCAATATCAGATTTAATGATTTGATTCAATGAGTTAGATTAGGTTTCATTTCATTTCATTTTACATTTGCCTACCCAGAATGGGTGAAGAAAACAAAAAAAAACTCTGCATATAGGTATTCTTTTACGGTTGGCGCCATGTTTCAAAAATGTTCTTTGAGAGTTTTTATAATTTTATTAAATAGCTTCATTTTTTCGCAACTGTAGGTATTAAAAATAGTTGTTTAAGTAGTACACGTGCGGAACTGTCATTGGAAGGAGTTCCGACAAATGTCTACCCGAGCCGAGGCGCAGCCGAAGGTTTCCGCACTTGTAATGAAATATACTATTCCTTTTCGATCGCTGCTCAGAGACTGCACGATTGCTGCATGTAGGTGGTGTTTTTCAACGCAAATTGCAATGATATAGGGTGGTCGAATATGCGCGAATAGAAAACGCATCCGTCGGTACGCGCCCACAATACAGTACAGTACCCACAGCCTTTGACTCTTGAACGTACTTTTAATATGGATGTTCCTTTCTAAACTCCCTTCTCTATAAACATTGACACTAGGAGTTTGTAGCGCAGCCCGCATAAAACACGCCGCGATCTTAAGCAAATAACTTTATATTCACACCGCTCTCGGTATTGGTGCGTCAGTAGACACGTGCAGTATATATAGCTGGTAATTGAATTGTTATACTATGATAATATAAAATCTGTCAACTTTTTTCAACATAGGTATGTAACGACCATCGAGGACCCGGCGGAACATACACTAGAGGAGTGTCTTGCATGGGCTAGGAAGCGCCGTGATCTCATTGCAGCTGTCGGAACTGACCTCTCGCTACCGGCTTTAGTGAAAGCCATGATTGAAGAAATCGTGGAGTGCGGGGGTTTTGTTCTGCGAGCAAGTGATATCGCAGAAGGATGCTGAGGAACGGGAGAGGGAAATAACAACTGACCTTCCATATCCGCAGCAGGAGAGCAGGGCGTCGGTGGGAGGAGGATCTACCACGCCCTCCTCCAACACACATGATTGATGTCAAGACGGTGGACGCGAGGGCGTCCATCGTCTTACATGAAGACTTCGAGGTGATGCGCGCCTTTTCCTTTTGTGCGCCCCCTCAAAGTTGACGGATGGCTCCTTAAGATACTTACGCTGATGAGGTCGTGGAAGAATGCGAGAGCGTACCCATGAGCCTCACAAAAAGTGTGCTGAGGAAACCGTGGGGTTTTAGCCGGTCGGAGTCCGGCATAACCTCACTGTTGCCCTCGTTACAGATCCATGATGGATTTCCCCAAGAAAAAATGTATGTAACGATTATAAAACCACCAGAACCTTTGACGACCAAACCTAGTATAGATGTATCCAAGCATAAACTCCATAAACATTGACACTAGAAGTTTGTAGCGCAGCCCGCATACAACACGCCGCGATTTTAAACAAATAACTTTTATATTCACACCGCTCTCGGTGTTGGTGCGTCAGTAAACACATGCAGTACACGGTAGTTGGATTTTTATACTGTTATGTAAATATACAACTGTATAAAAATCCAACTTTAATTATTTACGCTGTTTCGAGAATTAAATTTATTTTTAAATCAGGAAAGTGTAATGCTTACTGCATTGGCACTTACTCTATAAAAAAGATATTAAATCTCATATAGATGCTCTCGGTGTGTTTCAGTTTAAACTGTACTTGGTCTGGGTGTTTGTGTTTCTGTCTTTGTGTGTGTTCATGGTACCCACGACACAGGGTATATCTACCCTATGTGGGACTATAAGTGTGAAACGTTATTATTATTGAAACGTTATTATTTTTCTTATTACTCTTAAGACGACTCACAATGCCTAGGTACCGAGAAAGATCTGAATCATACAGTGTGGCGATACCTATATAGTTTTAACAATACGTGTGACTCACATCACTTTTTGATTTCATATGCAAATAGGCATTTAATTCGAAACTGCTGTTAATGAACCCGATATGCGAATGCATGCACTATCATGCGGTTATCAAGGGATTATTGCAATCCGTTAGTTAAATTTTGTTGTTTAATTTTTAAATGCACAAACCAGCAGTTTGTAACTCATTTATTGAAGGTAAATAGAAAGAATACAAAAGGAATTTTGACTTGCCAGACTGAAAGTGTCGTGTTGGTGGTGATTTTGGTCTACCAAGAAACACCCGGGTTCAAGTTTTTATTTATTTATTTATTGAAAACCAACATAATGTACACCAAATTAAACAAGAAAATACAACAACAATAATTTATTGCATACCTCAGACAAAATTCGAGTTTGATGATCAAGTGGCCCTGTATACTCTGCGTCTACGTCTGCTACTCCATTTAAATAATAAAAGGTCAGAGAAATAAACCCATTTTCCCGAATTGCAACCTTCTTTTTGTATCCTGAGCTCTATTCTTAATCCCGAAGCTACATCTCGAACAGCAAGTCTGAATAAACCCATTGTTCCGAATAACAACCTACCAATGGTTTCCAGTAAAATAAAAGCCAAGCCGATTTGTCATTTTTAGATAAGTAAATAAAGTCTGAAATGATAAAATAGATCCGGTTTGGAACAAATCCGTGTCAATACCGAGAAATGATTTTAAAAGTAAATATCGTTTTTATATTCGATATGGCATTGTTGAGTTAGGAATACCTACGTTGCTTTATTTTTAATTGATTAAAAAAAAAGTGGATGTTATTAATTTGATTTGTATGTAAGCAGTATTATCAAAATTGCATAATTTTTGGATACATAGTCTATATCCCGCAACGACCCACGTGGCGCAATGGTTACCATGCCGGACTGCCAATTGAGGGGTTCCGGGTTCGATTACCGCGAAACAGAAATTCGAATGATGAATTTAAATTTCTGTTCTTGGTCTGGGTATTTGTGTTCCTGTCTTCGTATGTGTCCATGGTACCCATAACACAGGGTATTAATGTAATGTCTAGGGTAATAAGTAATGTAATGTCAGCTCTAAACAATAACAACGTGTGCCAAATTTCATATGAGTATGTAAGCATGTATGTTTGTCCACGCATGGCTCTAAAAGTATAAGCCGTATTGAAAATATTCTTTCCAAGTTGTATTGTGTATAAGACCTCAACTCAGGGATCAGTCTATCAAAATCAGTTCAGCAGTTTTGAGTTATGGGTTGTGTGGCCATAAGCAATTTAAGTAGAGATGTATGTTCTTCGTCAATGTGAACCTGCCGTATTATTACTAGAAGTGGGTCGCCAGCAAAACTTCTCGTTTATTCAGCAGAAAAAAAGGAATCCCAAAAGAGGAATTTTAAAACCTATGAAAGATTTAATGTTAATTTTACTTCAATCTAAACTGTACGTCACTCATCTACTTTTGGCGGCAAAAAAAACTTTTGTCAAATAGCATTTATTATGTAAGTTCAATTCGAATTAGAGCTTGTCCATAACATACCCTTGTTTATTTCATTTAGTAATGTCGCGTACGACTTTTTATACTAATCTATACCAATATTTGTGTATAAAGCTGAAGAGTTTGTTTGTTTGAACCCGCTAATCTCAGGAATTACTGGTACGAATTGAAAAATTCTTTTTGTGTCATATTTTTGAATGAGGAACGAACTAACAACACAATACACATGAGTTTTCGGGCGGGAAGTCTTAAGGACATTTTGTGCTCTTGTTTTATTTTCATTTTGTTGGTTTATTTATAAGTTAGGATAAATATCGGAATATCTTTATCTATATCATATAGGATAAAGTTGATGGCATTTTGTTTGATATAGGTTAATGAAATGACAGTCCACGAGTGTTGTGAAATAAAATGACAGTTCGAAAACATGTTTTTTCGGCTTGCCTCCAAAACTCCATCGGACACGTTCTGGTAAAGTAGGCATCGCTTTACTTGAACATGTACGACTTACTGATTTTTTCTATTAAGTGTTGATTCTATTTAGCGTTGTAATTGTAGTAAATGTTGTGTGTTGTAAGACTACAAACTACTAAGTGTTGCATAAATTATACTTGACGCTGGCAATATGCACAGAGTTTGAGATGTCATTATTGAATAATGAATACTTCAATCCTTGTCATAATTTTGAATGAGGATCGAACTAGCAATAAATATTTGACAGGTCGGAATAATTACTTGAAAAATATTTTTTTTATAAACTAAATTGTTTTTTTTTTCTGTACATCTACGTCTGGATTTCTTCAAAATGAGACCATAACCGATTTTTGTGTGCAGCTTTCGTCCCATAATTACTGGGACAAAATCGGTTTGAGCTATTAATACGAGTATATAGAATGTCGTATTATAATGTACGTATTATGTATTGTGCGAATCCAGTACTAGTATAAATTATGTAAATACTAACACCTTTTCTTTTCTTTTTATACTACATTCGTCTTTCTTACCTACTTATGCATTCTCATAGGTAAAACCTGAAGTTAGTGAAAGCGATGCTTCCAAATCCCAGTGGAACTTCGCTAGGAATCGTCGAAGAGTTCCGAAGTTTTCCGAATTCCCCCGAAGTTTCCCGAAGTTTCCGGAAACTTCCTTAAAGGATTCGAAAGGCGTTCGAACAATCGAATACCGTTTGGGTATGCAGTAACGCTCAAGATTTGAGAATTGTTTTTTTAGCTTTCAACATAGTTTTGCGAGTAGTGTTTCTTCAGGGTTCCTTACCTCAAAAGGAAAAGAGATATAAATGTTCTATGTCACAAAGTCCGATCGGCCAAAAATGTTGTGAGACATGCACAAGCACATTGTTTTAGTGTGCATAGTCTCGTAATTACAAAGATGTTCACATTTATTTGCAAACGCTTTAAAGTTTACGCACACATGCGCGCTTGTCAGTACGCATCCCTACTATAACGAGAGCCGATTTGGCTTCGTGAAATAGAATATCAATACCAAGAATAGGGTACAGCTATGGTGCGTAGCAGACCCTGTTGTCTGTCACGATGTCTCTTCTAAAGTGCTTGTGAGAAATGGATATCCAAATATAATAACAATAATAACCCCATAGGGCGGCTTGTGGTGAGCTCTTGGTGATTAATGATACCACGGACCCAATTGCTCCCGGGGAATTCCCCCTGTTCCTCGTCTCCGGCAGGTGGAGTGATAACACAGAGGAACTTACTTTAGATTATTTATTAGTCTGAACGACAGGTGTCCCATAGTTCTCCGTACACGGGGTATGTTCGTTGTGCTACCAGTCGTCAATAGACCAAATATTAGTATCCTCTTTTGTAACAATAGCGCCTGTGCACCTGGCGGTGAAATAACAGATGAAACCACACGCTTTTGTAAAAACGATTAAAAAAGTAAAAAAAATCAAGAGTTATAAATATTTTATTATTATAATTATAATTTTTTAGTTGATTTATTTCATATTATTGCATTGTCATCGGCCTTTGATAAGTAGGTATGCAAAGTTTGAAATTAATCCGACATCTTGAACTACGTCAAAATCGTATTCACACTTTCCGTTACAAGCATACTACAACTGAAAATAATAAAAGTGTGCTAAATTACAAACTACCAAACAAGATACAAAATACCAAGATACACCACAGTCCGCATCGCATTAATAATAGGGTTCTGTCTGTCCGCATCTTTTGCACACGGAACCCTTAACTTTCCCTTCCATTTGCGAAATTATTAAGTTAAGAGTCAGATAAACCTTTACTAATTATAGCGGTCAGCAAACAAACATTTTGACTACTTATCTCAAGTATCTCAATAGGTTGATGGCAACTTATCAAAGCAATATTCATATCTCGGATATTTGCCAGCTCCTATCTGTGAGAGTGCTATCTGTAACTCTCCAACTAGCATACATTTGCTTTTAATGAAATAGCTTTTTAGTTATCAAGCCCATATTAACATCTAATAAAATTTATGTAAAATGTTTTTTCTAAGTGCTTTTTGCGTAATGATACTATGGAGTTTTATATATTTTTAGCGACCATGTAGAGTCCTAGCTAATTAAAGGTTAATTTTTCTTCGACTTTTAAGTTTCTGCATATATTTTTTTCTGTATCTGTAAGATCTTTTAAAATATCTGTACGTAATAACCCCCTACATTTCTTAGGCTTAACGATACTTTAGATTTAGACATTCTGGTAGACCTTACGGTTTTTTTTTCGTTTCGTCGTGAGTAACATGGACAGATACAAAGACAGAAACACAAACATCCAGACCGAGAACAGAATTTTAAACTTATCATTCAAATTTATAAATCTATGTTTTGGTGGAACCTATCTACCTACTTACGCTGCGTTCATTTTATGCTCTGTGTATTTTGTAATAATAGTTGCACCTATTAAAAAGAGCACCTTTTTTGCGTCCCACTGCTGGGCACGCGTCTTTTCCCCTTATTGGGGAGGCATGGAGCTTACTCCACCACGATGATCCAATGCGGGTTGGTGGAGATGCGCGTTAGTGGCCAACCCGCTGTCGGATGTTTTCAAACCGCCCATAAGGCCTCCGACAAGGTTTAACGACTATTATCTATCGACAAAAACCGGACAGACGGCTTGACATGCCCTGCGACGCACGGAAACGCGCATGAAAATTTTTGCCACTAGCGGTCACACATTTCACACCCGACCGCGCCCGTTTAACTTAGCAGAGACCGCTTGCATTCGACGCTAGCCGCCGGGCCATGCGCGCTTCGTATGAATGAATTTATGAATGAATGAATTAACGATTGAACGAATGAATGAATGAATGAAAGAATTTATGAATGTATGTATGAATGAATTTACTTATTTGTTAAAGTATGCGTATATATTTGGTGTTATAAACAAGGTTAACCGACATACTTTTCTGGATACACCAGTGTACAAATATTTTATACCACATTAATTCATTAATGGAATATGATTTAAAATTTCAAACCATGATAATGATAAACTGAACGATGCGATTGTGATATACATTCTTCGTACAAATATTACACTATGCATTGCATTTACAAGAAGCAGTATATTAAAGCGAAGTTTATCTTCTTACGAATGCAGTGCAACTGTAACTGCAGTATCTGCAGTGAAAGACACGTGTACCCGAATGCAGTTTCTAGGCCGCGGGTGAAGGAACTAGCTGTGAAAGTATGTTAGAAATATGTTACGAGTGTTTTACCTCACTTTTTGGGTTTTCGTTACTGACATATAAACATCGGGTATGCAAGTCAACGGAAAAGTGGGACCTCAATTCATTTTGAAATATTTTTCAGGAACCATATACATTATTATGTATGTAAGTATGCGTACTGGAATAACGCAATCAATATTTCACCTATTTCCTAAGCTATGTGAATTTGATACATGAGTTTGGTTTTATTGTCTTTTTTATTTAAAGGTACGGTTATAGACAAAAACAAAGACAAATACTTTTATTTGCACAAATATGGGTGTTTATACATTTGGTTCGCCATATTTACATTCATGAGGTATGTAAATATTACAATAATTAAAAACTTAACTAATTACAAATTACAAACATAAAAATGTACATTGAAATAGCGTCATTTATTTTATTTTATGTATACTACATTTATCTTTGTTTGTACCCATATTGCGCCTTTTAGTTTATTTATTTTTATTTTCGGATCGGATCCGATCTTCGGCTTTGGGTACCCATATTACAGGGTTTTTGAACACTGAGAGGAAAAAAAGCCGGCGGGAAAAAAACCTCCCAGGTTTTTATGCAATTCCTTTATGCCGTTTTATCGTTTAGAAAATCAGTGACTGAGTAATATGCCTTTTCCAGTAAATACGTTTTAAGTTCCTTTTTAAACTCATTGCCGGCCAGGCCAGAGTTACTACACTTACAAGACTATTGGTATCTCGATAAGTGACCTTATATAAGTGTGGCTTGCTATCGCAACTTTCCACAAAATTCCTAATTATCCTTGAGTCAGCGCGGCAGATATTATACTTTTTGTAGGTTGGTAGAACTATTATGTTTCGCCCTGGGAAATACCACCGCTGCACCCACTTCTGCCGTGAACCAATTCTACTGTTTTTCGATAGAAAGGTGCAGTTGCCGGCTACACTTACATGAGGCGACCACCAGCCTCCGGAGTAGCAGCGGAACTGCATACGAACTCAGACAAGACTTACCTACGCTTGCTTGAAGTTGTATGTAGATGTCCAAGGGCTGCAGCGACCACTTAACACCACGTGGCATGCATGCTCGTCTGCTACTCCATTCTAATGAAAAAAAAAACTTTGCCGGTCAAACGTAATAATATACTAAGTAGGTACGTCATACAATTAATACATCCCATACAGTCCATTAAGTAGACATCAATTCATCAACAGTCTCTTAAAAGCCATCAAGAGTCTCTTAGAAAACTTGAATATTTTTTATACAGAGTGGGCCAGAAAGGCGTGCGAATTTCAAAATCGCATTACTCGTGACAGGAACGTGGGAACTGGGTGCGGGTAGTGGGAAAAGGTAGCTAGCTTGGTTCTCGAAAACTCAGTTGCCATGGAACATTTCTCTGGGGGTACCTCAAGAGTCGCCGTTTACGCCAATAAACCGACGACGATTGTCCAGCTCAAAGACAACATTCGTGAAATCGAAATAGACGCCGCGCAGTAGTGCACGAAACGCCATTTTCGTAATACGCCTTTACACAAACGGCACGCTGCTCACCGTTGAAACGCTCCATGACAACTGAATTTCCGAGAACCAAGCTACCTATCCCCACTACCCGTATTCTTCTACCGCGTTCCTCTCACGAGTAATTCGATTTTGAAATTCCCACGCCTTTCTGGCCCACCCTGTATCATTTTTTTCAACCTTTTTATGTCCCACTGCTGGGCACAGGTCTCCTTCTCACACAGTTGAGAGGGATTTAGGCCATAGTCCACCACGGTGGCCAAGTGCGGATTGGTGGACGTCATGCTTTCGAGAAATTATGAATTTCTCTCAGGCATGCACGGCGATGGAGAACATCGTAATCAATGAAATATCACAATATTTTACATCACTGTGGAGTAGCGATAAATTCGCACATTACAAATGTCTTTGTCAGAGGTGCGAGCCGAGGATTTGAACCTGGGACCGGTCGCGTCGAAGACCGCGGATTTTTACCACTCGGCCATCGCTGCTCGCTGTATCATTGGTAAATAAAAAATAAAATCAGAGAACAACTTTTTTCTAAATGACGTATTTAAGATGAAAAAAAATATATTATTCTAATAGGTCTTAATATTTTGCGTAACAACCCTATCAAATTCAAGTGGACCTAGACCTTTAAAAAAGCTATCTGTAATTGCTTTTTATTAATTCTTTGCCAACAATAGAAAAAAGGTAAAACGTTGGAAGATTATTAAAAACAGAGACTAATTGAATTGGACCCGAGAGTCTTTGAAAATAACGAACGAAATAATTAAAGGGAATAAAAGAAATAAAGGTTGGGAGAGAAAAGACTTAGTGTAAGGATAAGATAAAGCAGTAAATAAATTTTGTTTGACTGAAAAAAAAACATTTCACAACGGAAATGTTTTATTTAAGTAGTTTATCTTAAGTACATAAGTTATAGCTTCATTGCAAGAACTCTACGAATGATACCAATTTTTATGCCTTTTAATATAAATAAATAACGTTACACACTCATAGCCCCACAATATGTTTCCCGGTGTCGTGGGTATCATGGACAAACACAAAGACACAAACAATGTAAAAAGAAGAAGTAAAAAAATGGGTTGTGTTTAATTATGATAAGTATTGTAACTAGTAATAAATCTTTGAAATCTTTGAGAAAATCAATGTCGAAAATATTAAAAATATATATAGTTCTATGCCATTTCACCTGTTTACAGAAAGAAAAATAGAATTTATGGATGAATAGATGGATGTCAAACTTTGATACAAATGAATACGAAGGAAAAGAGTTGACAGCAAAAACAAAGTGTCCAAGTAAAATTTTTATTGAAACCATTTTAATTGACTGTGAAAGTGTTAACTGTTTCGTTAACGGCCCAAAGCGACGATCCCCGGAAAGGCGTATAATTAAACTAATGAATTTAAAATACCTGCGCGACCGTTAGAGGCTCATATTGATGGTTTGGGACCTTATTTCGGACTTATTGGATTGCTGTTTGAAAAGCAAATTGAATTTATGTCATGACTCTTACATTTCGTTACTATTAAAATATTCTGAAAGCTGATCGTAAATGTACGTATATAGAACTGAATATCGCCACTTTGCTTTTCTTTTCTACTTTGACAATAGGAAAAGTATATTTCTTAGATACACATTTTTTTAAATATTATACTTGATGACTCATGTAGCGTATTATTTACCATGCCCGACTGCCAATCTAAGTGTTCGATTCCCGGCGAGTGAATGATGAGATTGAAATTTTTTGTTTCCGCATTGTATGATTGTGGTCTGTCTTTGTGTGTGTCAAAGTTATCCAGGACACAGGGACTCCTAGTGTGAGGCTAAGTATGTAAGCGTTAGCACTAATACTCTGAGGGCCTCGTTCACCATCTCCAAGTAAAGTGTTGATTAGTGACGTCCCAAGTAAAGTTAATTGGCAAGTAAAAGCTATGAGTACGGGTCAGTTTATCATAATAATATGATTAGTGCTACTCGAACATCGTGAAATTGAAATTGAAGTTACGGGTGACTTTAACCGGCAATTAGCGTACCTACTTGTCACTTTACTTGAAGGTGGTGAAAGAGGCCCTTAATTTAATAAGCTTCCAATAATTTAAAATGGCAGTCCAGCATCAGATAAATACTAAAAATAAATTAGTAGAATCAGGCGCTATTTTGCGGAACTCCATTGCTACAAAGTTAGGTAAAAACTACTTTGCAACAATCCGCAATTAGAACGCAAGATAAGTCCTTTGCGAGTAACCGTCGTAGAGTCAGTAACCCTGATGATGCTCTGTTTTGGGGCGAAACACGTGTTGGTGGTGGTAAGTATGTTGGTTTATATTTTTATTTTTGCATGTGCATGTATCCTATGTGGGAGGGAAGCAGTGGCGGTCCCAGGGGGGGGGTCACAGGGGACATGACCCCCCCAAATCCATCAGTCGTGTGTAGATGGAAGGCGAAACAAGCCAATTTGGGATACCTCTTCCCCCAAATTTCTTAGTGACCCGCCCCCCAAATTTCTTGACGACCCCCCCCCCCCCCCCCAATTGAAGGCTGCGACCGCGCCTGGAGGGAAAGAGGTGCTATTGCATGAAAAAGTATCCACCATCATACGTTCTGATTGCGAATTGTTGCAAAGTAGTTTTTACCCTTTATAAAAAGTACCTAATTATTTTGCTTAAAATATTTTTTGCTTTAATAGAGGTTCTATAGGCGCTAGCATAAAGCTCCGATGACCCAAAAACCGTACAGTAACAACAAAACGATTACGAGCCAAACGATGGAGTCGTATCCATCATCCTCTCGATAACAGATGGCGCTACTGGCGCGGGCCCAACTGCCTTAATGTCTGCGATGGACGTCAATAGTAATGGTACGGTTGTTGCTAACAGAAAATATTTTACCTATACCTAGGCCCTATTATGGGCTATTATTATTAATAATAGGTACATTTGGCGGCGATTGTGCAAGGTGTTTTGTTCACAAAAAATAATTCATATCGAGTAATGTTTTAACTGTAATATAATTCCGAGGGTCTTTTTAGCAAATTTTTAGGGTTTTGTACCTCGAAAAGAAAAAAATATAGGATCACTTTGTGGTTAGGCGATTTGTTATTATCATGTTACTTTCATTTTTCATAGGTTTAATATCTATATAAAACACTCTCAATTATTGCTAGCTTGCCGGCATAATGTTTTCAGGAGTGCTTATCGGTTTCTGATTTGCAGTTTACCGAACTCCTTTCATATTGGATGAAGGAGAAGAGTATCATAGGCATCTTTGTCTATGATTAGTAAAAAATAAAAATAGAATATTATCTACGCCTGCCAGTATGGCGGCGGTTGCATACGAACGGTACTTACGTCGACTAGACTATATAATTCCTTAAGAAAACGAGCCTTTATACCACTTTTGAAGGAGAACTTGGAGTGTAATTTCCTGACATCAGCGGGCAGAGCATTCCAAAACCGATTGCAGTGAGAAAAATTTGGATATATATAAATTCGGAGCGGTTTATATATGATATTATTATACCATCATATACAAACATAAACATATATATATATAACATCTACAAACTAGTATTATAAATCCATCAAGCTAGATTTTATTCAACTAACCAAGCTCTATATCAAAGCTATATAAAACTTTCTATATAATATAGAAAATTTATGAACACCAAGGCAAATTCATTTTGTCTGGGTTACGATTTCTTTAAAGTCGAAGAAATGGAGTTATTTAGATGTAATTTAATATAGAGATAGCAGGAAAAACGGAGAAGCAAGAGGGTAATAATATGTAACGCGCATGGCCCAGCGACAAGCGTAGAATGCAAGCGATCTACGCTAAGCGAAACGGGCGCAGTCGGATTTGAGATGGGTGACCGCTAGTGGCCAATTTCATGCGCGTTTCCGTGTTACGAAAGGCACCTTAATTCGTCAGTAATGGTTGCTGATAGACAGCGTGCGTTAAATCTTGTAGCAAGCTTTATATACGGTTTGAAAACATGCTACAGCGGGTCACTAACCTGTATCTCCATCAACCCGCATTGGGGCAGCATGGTGGAGTAAGCTGCAAGCCTCACCAATAATGGGGAGGGTCCCGTGCCTAGATATACTTTCCTACTAGAGAAACTCTTCCGATTATTTTTGACGGTTAACGAAATGCGTGGTTGCTGACCACACTCATATATTTAATTTTAAAGGATATAAATGTTATAAACACTAAATAACATTGACATGTAATAAAAGCTATGCACACTCTCAGCCAAGACCCTGAGTTCTTAAGAGAAGAGAAATAAAATGTTTTTTTTATTGTCATTATAATCCCTACTAATATTATAAATTCGAAGGTAACTCTGTCTGTCTGTCTGCTACGCTTTCCCGCTCAAACTACCGACTGAACCAATTTTAATGAAATTTGAACACAGATAGAGTGGACCTTGGGAAAGGATGGTTTTTATCCTACGGGAGCCTATAAAACGGTTCAACGCGGGCGAAGCCGCTGGCGGAAGGCTAGTATAAAATATTTACTACCAAAATCGTTACCTAATAAAATTACTAATAACAATTATACAATCCACTATACGAGGGTATTATGACGAAAATTATCCCATAACTATGATAATAATATCATAATCGGAGCTGCAACCAATTATTTTGAAAATATCATGTCATTTTGGATAATTCGGTGTCGCCGTGTATTTTATGGTAGCATCGTGACTTGACTGTTACTAACAAGGATGTTAGGGCGAGGTCATGTTTACAGGCGATAGCGGATTGTAATATGATTTAAACTTGTGACTTATATATTTTTGTTTGAAAGATTTTCGTCTATCATTTTAACTAAATTTAAAATAGTATCAATAGAAAAAACACCCTATAATCATAGATATATATTTTGCAACATACTGACTTCATGAGATAAAGCCTGCACAGAAAAAGAATCGATGATTATTTGAATTTGACGACTCATATACTGGACTGCCGATCCAGAATCCTAGGTTCGATTCCCGGCAGGGCTGAAATTTAAAGGCTTCAAGGCAATTATGGTGTAAATAGGTAGAATGGTTTAACTAGGGAAGAACCTCGGCTGTAGGCATTTCCTTGGTGAAATTCTTTAGTTACATTTTAGTGGAAGGATGAGAGCGCCTATTTAATTTCATGAGCCAACCATTCTAGCGTAGTATCAAAAGTGCGGTGTTAATAGTAAGTTGTAAAATTGTGATAAGAAAAATTTAGGAAACACTGTTTTTCACCATCAAACTTAACTATTCGTCCATTACTGATATTTTGGCTATCGAGTGAATCACTAAAATGCTGACTATAAAAGATACCAGGAATATATCGCTACGTCTTATTACTCTAGGGGCACTTTTAAAAACTGTTCGTAAATTGCATACTTCGTTCCGTATCACACCACAACACACATCAATCACGATACCTCATTATTCACTGCGCTGTACGAAAACCATTGTTATTTTAATAAACGAAATATTGTATAGTTTAAAAGGATATATCAATGTCTTTATTAACATTATTGTTAAGAGATTATTATAGAAATTTTGGCTTTTGACTTATAACAAATAGGGTATGCTGTAAAGAATTTACATAATGTTCCTTGTTAGTATAATCTGCAAACCATAACTTGGTTTGCAGATAGTATAATCTGCAAACCAAGGAACATTGAATATATCCTCAAAAGCCCATTTGTTTCAAATAAGGCTATAAGGGTTATCAAATAAATAAATAAACGGTTCACACTCATAGCCCTACAGTACAGTAGATATCCCCTGTGTCGTGGGTACCATGGACATACACAAAGACATAAACACAAACACCCAGACCAACAACAGAAAAAACTCATCATTCAAATTTATGTTTTGCCGGGAATCGAACCCGGTACCTTTTGATTGGCAGTCCGGCATGGTAACCAATGCGCCACGCAGATCGTTTTATTACGATACAGGATGAAAATATGTAGATACTATTATATTTATTTCATTATATTCATCTATTAATTACCTTAAATGTTCACTGAGTTTGTAAGACGGGGAATAAAATTATTTCATTCCATTTCCTTGAGTTATATATAATTCTAGCTGACCCCGCTAACTCCGTACCGCGTTTAAATGTTTGGGGTAGGCCACCCTTATCACTTTTTTTTTCAACCTTTTTTATGTCCCACTACTGGGCACAGGTCTCCTCTCATAAGTGAGAGGGATTTAGGCCATAGTCCACCACGCTGGCAAAGTGTGGATTGGTGGACGTCATGCTTTCGAGAAATTATGAACTTCTCTCAGGCATGCACGGCGATGGAGAACATCGTAATTAATTAAATATCACGATATTTTCCATCATCGTGGAGCAGCGATAAATGCGCACATTACAAATTTCTTTGTCAGAGGTGCGCGCCGAGGATTTGAACCTGGGGTCGGTCGCATCGAAGACCGCGGTTTTTTACCATTCGGCCATCGCTGCTCGCTGCATAGTAATATATTTGATATAATTTAAAGTTGTTATTTTCACGTGTTCCTGAGATTGAATAGACGGTAAACAAAGTGAAAAGCCCTACTTATTTGTATTATCAATTCGAAAGTAACTATATCTGTCTCTCTGCTACGCTTTCCCGCTTAAACCAATTTTAATGAAATTTGGAACACAGATAGAGTGGACTTTGGGAAAGGACATAGGATGGTTTTTGTCCTACGGGAACCTATTAAACGGATCCACGCTGGCATAACCGTTGGCATAAAAGTAGTATTAATAAAATATTTTATTATAGTTTCTTTTTCTTTCTGAGGTACCGAACCCTAAAATGCAAGGGCAATGCAAAGACAGGACGATTCGAAAGACTACCTGAATATTTTACACCGTGTCGTACACGCTTTACAACGACAAAAAAGTTCATTTACAGTGACTTACATAGACTACAAAATTGTGACTGACACCTTAGGCCACAGATGCGAGAAGCTATTCAGGTATTCCCATATAAACGTACAATGTGTCCTGTTGATAAATCTACTGGTGAGAATGGTATGGAATGGCTTATCCTCAGACTGAAGATTGACGCTATAGACTTATGCTCTGTTGTGTAAAACTACGACTGGAATTAAAAAAAAAACATGTACTAACATAATCTTACTACAAAATACACCTCAGGCAACAATTACGAGTAAGTAGCTACCTATTCTAGTTCTGACAAATTATGTAAGGCTGCAGAATGAGAATTTGAAATAAAAGATAGAAACAAACACCCAGACCGAGAACAGAAATTTAAACTCATCATTCAAATTTCTATTTCGCCGGGAATCGAACCCGGGACCCGATTGGCAGTCCGGCGTGGTAACCATTGCGCCACGCAGATTCAACAACCTACATTGCTTAGCTTTATAAAACGTTTAGCACCAAGTACTCTTACTCGTAGCTTATAAATTTTCTAAAGAGAAGTTATACTCGTAAATGCCCTTTCAATAACCTGTAAATGCGAGTTTCAAGACCTTGAGGTCACTTCGTGAGTCCCTAGTTGAAACCAGAGACCGCACTTACCTTTATTGCATTTTCGCGTAATTCTCTGTGCCCTTTTAGGGTGAAAAGGTCTTAAACATAATATAGTATGAAATTGAATTTTTTACATATAAGGCGATTTTAGACTTTGGAGAAGTAATGCGTTTGTGTTTGCTTTAAAACTTTAATTATGTTTAGGGTTTAGTCTTAGAAGTAATAAGTATTGAAAGAGTGTCTTCATACAAGCGCTCTGTCAAAATTAAAGCACTATGAAGATTCCTACAGCTGTCACATCTGACAAACAAAACATGCTTTAATTTGGGCGCGCGAACTAGGTTTCCATAATGTATTTGTAATTATTTTTCTGGGTTTTTTGGGTTTAGTCAAATTTTTTTAATTAAAGAACTAAAATATTTTGATAGGTTCTCATAATATTTGCGAATTTAAAATATACTTTGCTAGTCAAGTATTGGTTCGTAATAAGCAAGTCAATGTGGTGAGTAAAGTTGTGGTGTGCAGAGAGATTCCTGGATTCGATTCCAGAGAAGGCAAAATCTTAACGGTGGAATTTGTTTTTTTTTTCAGAGATTTAAATGTTTGTTAACCTATAATTGATCTGGTATCTTTTTATGTTCGATACCTAAACTGAGTGTTGAGATTTTTGTTCAATAACACTCTTTATGAATTTAATTGCCTACCTTTTGGGTTGTCAACTGCTCCCTTTGTATTCACTAAGTTAATGAAACCTGTGGTTGAATGTCTCAGAAATAAAGGTATCAGATTAGTAATTGGACCTATTTACGCAAACCGGAACCAATCCACACTCATGCCGAAATCGAGTTAAGTACACAGAAAAGCTTAAAATTGCACTTTTTATCGAACCTAAAAAGATCAAAATGATCTGACAATTTGGACAGAACAATACATTTTCATGACATGTTTACCAATCCACAAAACATCAGTTGTATAATACATTAAACAGCTTTTTCTCAAAACTATCATCATCATCATCATGTGTGGGTTGGTTCCGGTTTGCATAAATAGGTCCAATTTATTTAGATGATATCATATGTCTTGGCTCATCATATGAAGAATGCTTAAGTGTAGTAACCAATAATTGGAAATAAAGAAATGATTCACACGAGTGTTGTAAAATAAAATAACAGTGCGAAAACATGATTTTCGGCTTGTCTCCAAAACTCCATCGGAGAAGTTCTGGTAAAGTAGCCACCGCTTTACTTGTACATCTGGCTGACTAGACTGACTGATAACTGACGACTTACTGAATTTTTCTATGACTAGGTACTAAGTGTTGCAAAAATTATACTTGCCGCTGGCAACATTCACAGAGTTTGCGATGCCATTATTTAATGGATTGAATGAATTAACTAGCCTTCCACCAGCGGCTTCGCCCGCGTGAACCCGTTTAATGGGTTCCCATGGGTGAAATCGGAACAGTAGTTTTTGAGTTTATTCATTACAAAAATACAATTAATCTTTCCTCTTTATAATATTACTATAGAGTATAAATGAAACGAAAATATTGAATGGCTGCAAGGGTTTCATTCAATGTCGTAAAACAAATTTAAAAAAATGCTTCACACTCAATCCCCAAGCCGGTCAAAACACTAAGGCTCCCTGTGTCTTGGGTAGGTACCAAGAACTCATACACACCCAGGAACACAAATTTATCGACCGAGAACTGTAGTATCTTTCAACTGTTGGGAGAATCACCTACTGATACTAAGGAGACAAGTGATACATTCCAAAAAGACATTGGCCTGAGGTGGGAGCATGTTGCGATTTCGGGCCTTACAAAGGACGCAGGAGTCTTCTTGAGAAGCATTTAGATAAAATTTCTCTTTCAAGGAAGGGAATCGAACCTGGGACTTTGGATCGGCAGTCTGATAATAATCTTAGCACTACAAGGGTCATCGTAAAGTTTATGTAAACTACATTTTTTCTTTGTATAATCTTTATTTATTCCTATTTACTATATATTCAATATATAATTAGCAGAACTTCTTATTTTACTATACAATGGATGATGAAGAGTACCTGGACGACCGTTGCTTGGATAGAAAAAAATATTTTCTTGGTTTAATTTCAAACGAAACACTCACATGTTTCTCTAGCTACGCAGTTAGCCCACGTAACCATTCGGCCAAGGAAGCTTTAATTAACGAACGAAATTTTTATAGAACTCTTTCAAATCGACGTTGTCATTTCTTTGAACGTCGGATTGGTGGATGGCGTTTGAAAGTGTTCTACGCCAAAATATTATTAATACTCTCCAATAGATGTCAGGAAGAGACGTATTTTTCAGTGTATATTTAATTTGATTAACGCTTAAAATGTTTTTTTATAATTAATAATTCCTCAAAATGAAATCTACCTGGATCGATTTATCACCCCCGTAACCAGCGTACAAAATTTCACTAAAATCGTTAGAGCCGTTTCCGAGATTAAAAAATAATAATTTAGGTATCAAGATTTGCTCGGTATTAGCACAGGAGTAGTTAGATAGATAGATATAAACAGGTATTATTAGGCAGCATACACAGCTCGCCGGAACCGGATGTCGCCGCGCTGAGAGCGTAATGCCTTCCGATTATACTTTTTCAGGGCACGTACTGTTCTGCGGTTTTTCTTACGGAGATGCAACTGCTATTTTCGCTTTAACTTTGGTAAATTGAGGTCACCGTAACTTTGTATAATTTGAAAGCAAAATTGCAACATTATTGCAGTTATGCAGCATCATAAAAAATCATCAATTTTTTAGGGTTCCGTACCTCGAAAGGAAAAACGGAACCCTAATAGGATCACTTTATTGTCCGTCCGTCTGTCTGTCTGTCTGTCTGTCTGTCAAGACCCTTTTTCTCAGGAACGCCTGGAAGTATCCTACTGTCCATTCGAGCTGTGAAAAAAAAACTTGTAAGCCAGCGCAATCAAAAGATACAGCCGTTTATGACGCAAATTACCGCAAATTTTTGACACTCGCAAGGGATTCATAATCTACATTGCTTAGCTTTATTGACACCCACCCTGCTTATGACCGCACTAGATGTTGCTGAATGGCCACCCATCCTACTTTTGACCGCAATACATGTTGCTGAATAGCCACTTGGCCATCCATTCTACTTTTGACCGCACTCGACATTGCTTAGCTTTGTTGACACTTTGACACCCATCCTTCTTATGACCGCATCAGATGGTGCTTAATGGCCACCCATCCTACTTATGACTGCACTCGACATTGCTCAACTTTATTGACACCCATCCTGCTTATGACGGTCATAACGGCCAATGCAATGACGGCCATTAAGAAAATTCTAGTGCGGTCAAAAGTAGGATGGGTGACTATTAGGCAACATCTTATGCGGTCATAAAAAGGATGGGTTTCAATAAAGCTAACCATAAGAAGGATAGTTGTCATTGAGCTAAGCAATGTCCCTGAAAAACATTATACTTCCTAAGCGGCTTATCGACGATGCGCCCGTTAGTATATGTATGTACAATTGGGCGGCACGATAAAACGGTGCTTTAAAGAATGCGAAGTGCTCATATAATACGGCGTTCGCTAATTTAGCTGAATTGCAATCCGGCTGAACGAGAGTGAGCCGCATTACAATACAGCACTGTTTTAGAAAATGGCTTGCCGGAATGTAATACGGCGGAATATACAATCCGACTGCGACAAATATACCCTAAACTTCTAACGAGATTTAAAAACACTTTCATCTCAAAGATCGCATCTCAATAGCCAATACCATCTGCACTCTACTTACCTTCCGAACTAACTTTACAAGAACACTAAAAGCCAGTGATCTTAACTGCAAAACTAGCCTTAAGTCGTTAGAGGTAGATTTCAAAATCACAGAACGGTGTTTGTTATTAGTTGGCAAATATACTCATGTTATGCTAGCGTGATAAAAATCTGACTACAGTTAAAAAGTTTTAAAAGGTTTTTGAAAATTATTTTGGATGCTCGTAACGTAAAAGTTTTTAGCTTTGATTGTAATAATATACATTTAATTTTTTAGTACTCTTGTAGCAACCCGCTGTCGGATGTTTTCAAACCGCCCATAAGGCCTCCGACAAGCTTTGATGAATGTTATCTATCGACAACCACCGGGTCCGACGGTTTAACGTGCCCTCCGAAGCACGGAAATGCACATGAGATTTTTTGCCACTAGCGATCACCCATCTCACACCCGACCGCGCCCGTTTTGCTTAGTTGCATAGATCGTTTGCATTCTACCTACGCTAACCGCCGGGCCATGCGCGCTTCAAGATTTAAAGAACCATTATCTTTGTAATAATATAGTAGTAACAAACAAAACGTTTCATACCAATTTGAAAAAAATTGAGAAAAATTTGCTAACAACAACTCTGCTTAGCCTCAATTATGAAGAGAAGACAACTGCTTAAAAGAAAACAGAACTGCTTATTCGCTAAACACACACACACATTCTACACACACATACACTTTCACTCTCTCTTATGTATCTAAAATTTCATCAATAATGTCTAAAGGATTGTTAAAGCACTAATATAATATGTAATATTATTATCCTATGTTTCAAATTGTTATTTGTCTGTTTTACCCACCCAGTACAGGGACCCTTGCCACTTGTTTGTTACTACCTTTTGAAACAAATAAACGATTTTTGATTTTGATTTTTTTTTAATACAAAACTGAGTATTCCAGGCAGCCAGTTTGACATCAACTTCAAATGAAATTCACTTTCCGAGATCTTAAGATCGTATCTCAATAACCAATAACATTTGCACTTTGCTTACCTTCCGAACTACCTTTACGAGTCAAGCCAACGTTCATTTTACCTTCGAAATGAACCTTATGCGTTAGAAGTAGAGTTCAAATCACACGTTTTGATATTACTTGGCAAGTATGCTTATGGAGTTATGCTTGTGTGAAAATAATCCGACTATATTAAAGTTAGGAAATGTTTTTAGAATTATTGTGGCTTCTCGCTACCACATCATAAGTTTTAATTCAATTCAATTCATTTATTTATTTGTCAAATAAGGTAGATAAGTTGTATAGTTGTAATTCCATACATAGGTAGTGCGCTTATTTTGGCGCATTGGGCGTACAAATATATTACAATACTATCTAAGAATCATTTAATTAAATAAATAAAACAGAATATTCTCATTAAGTTAACTAAAAATTAGAACTAAAGGATCACATCTTTAAAAAAACATTAAATTATAACAATTACAAGCATTAAATTTATATGTCATAATTTCAATTAAAATGTCAAGTACAAGCAAAATTAAAAATAATGTTATCAACAACATCTATTAAAAATTATTATCATAAATTAATTTATCAAAAATAAAAATATTGCAATTATAGTCAAACGTTAAAATTATGCCAAGTTGATTATATTGTAGTAAGTTGATTATATCTTAAGTTATCTTAAGTTACAGATATATCAAGTAAGTTGATTATATCTGTAACTTTTATGTAACTATAATTATGGTGACCAGAGTCCTTACTGGACACTGTAAGCTCGGAAGACATTATGTCGCTTTTAGGAGTAAGTTCAACCGAGACGTGCAGATATTGTGGGGAGGAGAGCGAGACACCACGCCACCTCCTTTTAAATTGTGGTGCGCTAAACCACAAGCATAGCATTCATCTTGGGAGGCACGTGCTGCTGCCAGATGAAGGCAAACAAATCACTGCCTGTAAAATCCTAGCCTTTTTCAAGGCTATCGGGTTGGACGGTGATCTGTAACCTGGCTACGGGTACAAGCAATCTTCATAGGTTGAAGTACCCTAGGCTGATATAGGCCGAGCCTCATTATTAAAAAAACGTCAGCGAGCTATACGGTTAAACAAAACAAGCATGGTTGAAATTTAGATGGGTGACCAAAAAATATCAAAATATATCACGCGTGTTTTTGTTCTTCGATGGCACGAAAAGCCGTCGGTATAGTAGGCTGTTATAGATAGATCATAGTCGTTTTTTTGGAGGCCTGATATTTTTTTATAACTGCAATTCTTTTTAACACGCTTTTTAGCTACATTTTTATGTTTGTGAGATTATTTGTAACTCTTCTTTGGACTAAGAGCATTCATAGCATAATTATGAAACTATGCTATGAATGCCGAAATCGATATATGAGTCGAAATCGATAAAGAAAAATTTAGCTAAAAGTTTGTCGACGCCTTTTTCACAATACTAATAGTATTTTCGTTCATTATTGTTTATAGCTTATTTTAAAAATTATTTTTAACTTTTCAGTTTGACGTGCTTTAAAAGCGTGTTTATTTAGTTTTTTTAACAATATTTATGGTCCACTGGACACGGGTTTCTTTCCATTATTGGAAGGAAAGTCTGGAGCTTACTCCTCCGCTCCGCTGATCTAATACGGGCTGGTGGAGATGAAGGTTCTTACAATGAACCCTAAGATTTTTTAAGATTATCATCGACTGTTCTGAATCAGCTGTCCTTCTTCGTGGCCGGCAACAGGCAGTAAGATACAAACGAGTGCTTTCTGATTGCTGCGATCTAACGTCCGGTGTTCCACAGGGTGGAATTCTTTCATAAGTTCTTGGTCACGTAGATTTGGGATCAACATTAATCCTGCCAAATGTCAGGTTATCATTATTAGCAGCTCACGCCTCATCATCCATCTCATCTCATTCATCTCATTCATCTCACCAGTCACGCTTGACGATAATATTGTCCCATTATTGCCCACGGTTAAGAACCTTGGTCTGCACATTGACGCTACCCTTAGCTGGACAGCCCAGGTAAAAGAAGTTAGTTGGTCAGTCTTTGCAATGCTGCGCTCAATAGGTTACGGAACTTTCTGCCGATAACCAACAAAAAATATTTAATCCAGACTCTTGTCCTTCCGTTAATTGATCGATTAATTATAACACAATTACAAAAATTTACATTTTCATCTATTTTATTATTATTTAAAATTTTCTCATATTGCGCCTTCTATAAATTAAAATATTTATTTATTTATATTTCGAATCGTATACGATCGTCGGCATTGGATACCTTTTATGGAATCGCTTTATGCCGTTTTATCGTTTATGAATCGAAAAATATCGTTTACCTTTTTCAGTAAATACGTTTTAGGTTCTTTTTTAAACTCCTTACCCGTTTTAATTTTGAGGAATTCCGGTTGATCGATATAATATATTCTTGGTCCCATGCAAAAGACTCACACATACAAAAGACTCAAGCTCACATGTAAGCGTCTTTGCTGAAACCGCAACTTGCAGATAAATACGCTGGCCTTAAACCGCATTTTATTGTGACTGACAAACTAACTTCAATGGTATATACGGGAAAATTATCATTTCAACACCTATTCCTAGAAGTAACTTTGCAAGTTTGTGTGTAACAAGTTAACAAAGTACACGAATCCTTCGTACAAGACCAACATACTCGAAACAACAATAAAAGTTTCAAACACGCAGGAATTGTATTAATAATTTCCTTCTCGCACAGAGTGGAAAAACCACAGAGGTTGAACTTCTTAATGCTCTTCGTTTGTTTATTGCGGAAATTTAATTAGGTTAGAGAACTTTTTTATATAAGCTATGAAAAAATATAAAAGATAGTTGGTAAAACATTCTTGATTCGACTAGGAAAGTCACCGCTGTTCTTCGGTGTTATGTTTCGGTGAAAAGCTGCGGTTGCTGGCCAGCTTTCCTTAATACGACCATCGGCCTCCAGAGTATCAGCGCAACTGCTTACGGGCTCATGCAAGACTCAGGCTTGCTTAAGGTGGTGTATGGATGTCCATAGGCTGCACCGACCACTTAACACCTGTATGTTCTGCCTGTTTCTCTCATTCTTTTAACTTGAGTTTTTTGTTAATATTGTAATAAGCACATAAGTTGAACTTCGTAATGCGCTTTACTTGTGAACCGGGAAATTTATTTTGTTTACAAAAAGTTTATATGAGCGTCGAAACAAAAATGTGAAAAAATTAAAGATATTTTTTTTATTTCTTTGTCTTATTGGTATCACTGAAGGCTGGCTCTAAATCTGGCAACACATTCTCATTTCCAAGTGTATATTGTGGAGCTAAATTTCACAACACATTGTCATGTGCAATAAGCTTGATGCCGCCGTCGCAACGTAAAAAGATCTAGTTGCCTAAAAGTGGTCCTGAAGAATTTATTATAAAATTAGCGGCCATCCGCGACTTCGTCCGCAGGACTTTGCTATTAGTCTATACTATGACTATGACTAATTATATGCCTTCCCCAATAAATGGACTATTCAACACAAAAATAATTTTTCAATTCGAACCAGTAGTAGTAGATTTGCGTGTTCAAACAAACAAACAAACACTATGGATTTTACAACATTTTTCACTTGACCGTGGGACCGTGGGACGACCCACGTGGCGCAATGATTACCATGTCGGACTGCCAATCGAGGGGTCCCGGGTTCGATTCCCGGCGAAGCAGAAATTTGAATGATGAGTTTTAATTTCTGTTCTCGGTCTGGGTGTTTGTGTTTCTGTCTTTGTATGTGTCCATGGTACCCACGACACAGGGTATAAATACCCTACTGTGGGGCTAGGAGTGTGAAGCGTTATTTATAATGCTTCGCTCCTATTGGTTGCAGCGTAATGTTATATAGCCTCAAGCCTTCCCCGATAAATGGAATATCCAACACAAAAAGAATTTTTAATTCGAACCTAGATAGATAGATAGATGTTCTATACTGGAAAATTATCTGTGTCGGAACTAGTCTGTAGCTCATCATCCATAAATAAACACAGTTATAGCATGTAGAAAATTGTATGGAGGCGAGAGAATCGATATCGCTCCAAGAATCTACCAATTAAATTGGAAGGAGTCGCGATCGTCCATAGAATAATGCACATGTAGACATGTAGTTCTTTGATACCAGGTAGATTTGAAAATTATAATTAAATTAAATAAAAAAAAAAAAATTTAATTGTAGATGTAAAAAGCGCTTGATCGCGGTATGGTAAGTCTTCTTTCTTTGGTTTGAATTAGTCAATCAAGATGGCGCTATACCATTTGTTTATCATCCAAACTTAAGGTTGTAACAAGTAGTCACCACGTCTAAATTTCATGTAACCCTCCTAATTAGAATCAAAATGTTGTGATAAAAAATATTATTGGTCTGGTCGAACTTATTTTAACATTCATCCCAAAAATTATTGAATTTAACAGCGTCAGGTCTTTTTTCGATAGTTTAAGCTAAAAAAGGGTACTTAGAGTCGATGACGGCGAATTGATTTATTTTAATAAAGCAAATCATGTATCCGAATAAAAATAAATTTAAATTCATCATTAACGCTAAAATATTAAATAATTTACGTTATTATAGTTTCATTTAAAAAAAAACAAATGAGTTATTTTTGCTAAAGTAAAATATTTTTTGATTAAACAACAAAAAACCCTTCATGTTTGGTCAGTATTACATTTTCCGTTTTTCATGCCCGTTGCTTGCAGAACACAAAATAATTGTGGCATATAATTTATGCAGATTACCCGGGTTGGTTGCACTGTTTGTCGGGATTTTATAAACGAATAAAAACCTTTGATTTTATGAGCTGCGAATGTGTTTTAATGTAATAAAACGTGGTGTGTTTCGGAATAATTTTGAGTTCGTCATTACAATCGTATTGTTACTCAGTAAAAATTTAATCTACACTGATATATATAGCCGAAGAGTTTGTTTGTTTGAACGCACTAATCTCAGGAACTACTGGTTTGAATATATTTTTTTATGTTGAATAGTCCGTTTATTGGGGAAGATTATATAACATCATGCTATGACTAATACCAAAGTCCACGTGGACGAAGTCGCGGGCGGCCGCTAGTTTCTTATAAAAGTATGGAAAGGTATTATATTGGGATGTTTTCATTGACTACAATAAATTTTATGAGGCAATTCCCATGAAAAGGCAATATAAATCAAAGATTGGAAGTAGTTCATGACATACTTTTATTTAGTTTGATCAATTATAATTAAGCCTTTTGACTCAAGGAAATTGTTTCAAAAAAATACCATACTTTTCTCAAGGATTTAGGCATTAATTTGTATGATAGTTTAAAATGTATAATTAAAATTTCCCTATTTTTTACTTTCCGCAAGCCTGAAACAGATTATGTTTTTAAAATCTATACTATATTAATGAATTGTTTGTTTGCATTGAACAGGCTTCGAAACTACTGGACCGGTTTGATATAAAATATTTTATCATTTGATTCGTACTCCTGACAATCATACGATAGGCAATAGAATATTTTCAAAAACTTTAGGGACATGATAACTCCGATAACGTGGATAAAGCTATAGAAAATATTTAATTCATGCTACTGACCCTTTCTAACAGGTGTAAAACCGCGGGGGGACGTCTGGCATAAAACGAAACGCTTTAGCTTCAGTTTTATAAATCAATCACAGTCCCATTCTAGTACAGAATGATTTGAATGAGACCAAATATTAAAAAGCAAGCAAGAATGAACAAATACACAAGTAGAATAAAATTATTTTACTATTTTCATTCAGTAGAGCCAACTATTTGAAACATAATTTTACTAGAAAAATCTAATCCAACCTTCTCTATTTTTACCGTACTCTATGGACAATATATCAAACGCACGCACAGACCGACTAATTAAAATAGATGACCCATTTACATACTTATTGAGATTTAGTACGGTCGCCCTTTGTTCTCGTAAAAATGTTCAAGTGATTAAGGACCTTTTGGTTAGGGCTTAAATATTTTTGTACATTTGCATTTAGTGTTTGAAATATGAGTTCTGTTAACCTAGGTTTCAGGTTGAATTACTACTAATATTTAAAAATGGAGTAGTTGAGATTACTAGGTCGTGGGTGAAGCAGGCATGGTCCCACGACTGGTGTGGAATGCAAGAGATTTATACCGCTACGTGAAACAAGCGCGGTTGGAAGTGAGATGGGTGAGAGGTTAGAGTAGTGAGACTAATGATCTGGTGGCCTCAATGGGGTGTTTGAAATTATCCAGCAGCGGATTGGCTAATGGCTTCCATCCCCAGCAACCCGCATTGATGTAGCGTGATGGAATAAGCTCAGTACCTCCCAAAAATGGGGCGAGATCCGTGCCCAGCAATTAATGTCTAATTTTACTCTAACAGCTTCCACTGTGCACCGGTGTTTACTCCGTAACGTTACTCTTTTTGCCAACCTTTTTATGTCCCACTGCTGGGCACAGGTCTCCTATAACAAGTGAAATAAGGCTATAATCCACCACGCGGGCCTAGTTGGATTGTTAACTGTTAATGTTAATTATTAGTTTCTCTCAGATATGCACGGCTATGGAAAACATAAAAAACAATTAAACAATATTTTCCATCATCGTGGAACAGCGATGAAATGTGCACATTACAAATTACTCATGTCAGAGGTGCGTGCCGAGGATCTGAACCCGGCATCTCCTGCGTCGGATACCGCGGTCCTTACCACTCGGCCATCGCTGCTCTATTGCTGATTATTTAGCTAGGGTTAATTACCAAAGAATTGTCCTTTAAAAAATCCAAGTCACACAAACACCCCAAACACAGCACATAAATGAAAGTTCGCTAAAAGCATACAAAACTCCAACCTATAATTTGAATTGTGCAACCATGCGCCAGTGAATCGTCCTTTAAAAAAGCCAACACATAAACACTTCAAACACAGCACATAAATGAAACTTCGCTAAAAGCATACAAAAGTCCAACCTATAATTTGAATTGTGCAACCACGCGCCAGTTTTCAACTAAACTCATAAACTTAATGATAGTTCCGTTTCAACTGAAACTTCAAGAAATATCTTGGAAGTTTCATGTTTTAATTCTGTTTTATTATAATGGGTCTAGTTGGAATGTAATATTGAATTATTAGTTGCACTGTCTTTTCTTGCAACTTGGAAACGTGGGCCATAGTCTGTTCAGAATAAGAATAAGTATGGAACTAGATACGTTGTTTGACGTTTCTCATAGGTTTTACCCGACTGAGCAGCAGAACATAAAGCAGAGTAATATGTATGTTTATCAGTCTATGTCTATGTCTACTGCAGTGCATCTGGCATGTTTGCAGACGCTCGTGTGCCATGCTTCTGGGCCACGATGCGGTTGCGAGCAGCGTCACTTGTGCGGCGGGTGCGGGCCAGCCCCAACAGCATTCTAATAATGATAGGGGCCAGATTGGACTGTCCCTATATGTCTCACTGCTGTGGACTGGCGAATAGCTCGGCGGGTAGTGTAGAACGCAAGCGGTCTATGCAGCTAATCCAAACGGGCGCGGTCGGGTTGTGAGATGAATGACTGCTAGTGGCAATAAATTTCATGCACGTTTCCGTGATTCGGAGGGCACATTAAGCCGTCGGTCCCGGTAGTTGTCGATAGATAACAGTCGTTAAACCTTGTCTGAGGCCTTATGGGCGGTTTGAAAACATCCGACAGCGGGTTGGCCAATAACCCGCATCTCCACCAACCCGCATTGGAGCAGCTCCAAACCACACCAATAAGGGGGAGAGACCCGTGCCCAGCACTGGGACGCAAAAAGGGTTGCAGCCATATTTTATTCAAATGGGGTAGCAAACGAGCATGAAAATTACATGGTATTCAGTGATCGTTGCAGCCTATGAATTTACATAGTTGCGAATGTGATGCTACTCCAGAGGCCGAGACGGTGGCTTCATGTAATTCTGGCCAGCAACGTAATATTATCTATATTTGAAACAAATATTTTTCATAATGTTAGAAGGTAAAAGCGTCTTAACAATTCAAACACAAAGAAAGCCTTAATCTGATATTTGAATAAAAATGCGTAAGCTCGTTATGATGAATCTGAATCTATGTCAGAAGATGTGAGCGGAAACTAATTTTTATTTTATTTGGTCCACTGGAAAGTCTTTTTATTTGTCTTTTTTTTGTTTTGTTTTTAAATACACACAACACCATCAGATCTGATTCCAAACTAAGCAGAGCTTGTGCTGTGGTAATCAGGAAGCTGATAAACATACTTATATAATTATAAATACATACTTAAATAGATAAATTAACACCCAGACACAGAACAAATATTTGTGTGATGAACATGACTATATGTTCATCACACAAATATTTGTCCTGGGTGGGAATCGAACCCTCACGTTTTGCAGTCGGCTCATCACCAACTACGTCACGGAGGCTGTTTTTAATTATGTTTTTAATTATAAGTAGTTTTCCTATATAAATTGTTCATACCTGTCAAACGTTTGTATTTCGTGCCGTGTCGTTCTAAACTTTGACACGGTCAGAATATCAGGACAGTTCGTATGTCACTATTTTTTTGACAGTAACATGAAATTTCTAAAAAGGTGCTACAACAGGGCCTACCTGTTGGAGGGGCGTTGGATGGGGACTCACTCACTGGTTCTGCAGTTCGGACCCTCCACTCTAAGAACTGTGATTCGTTTCGTTTGATCAGTGCGGTTATAATAATTGTTTAGAAGTTTTCAGTTAACTATAAAACGGTGGTTAAAAGTGGTTAATAGTGTGTAATCGCTGTTTTTCTTTGCTCGATCACCTTTGCGCGCCCACACAATGCCTAACGACGGTGTTAATAATACAGCTGAGGGCTCACTCTCTAAGCATCCGTCCGTAAGTTCCAACATTTTCGGAATCATTTTTAGCATGCTTAGATCGCTTCTTTTTCATGAATTAATAAGATAAGCGTTATCATTGATGACATTAAGCTATTGAATGAATAATATTGCTAGAATTTCTTCAATCTAATCCAAAAATAAGGCCCGAAAATTCACATAGTTTCGGATACAGGCGTACAGAGTGGGCCCTCTGATCCGACAAATATATATGTTTATTTCCGTCTTCAACTTGCACCACACACCGTTGTTATACATCACCCTTTTTCTATTTATTATTGATGGCAACTTCTTCAGTTGACAGAATTGATTAATT
Organism: Pyrgus malvae; assembly: GCA_911387765.1. Lineage (NCBI taxonomy): Eukaryota > Metazoa > Arthropoda > Insecta > Lepidoptera > Hesperiidae > Pyrgus > Pyrgus malvae. The sequence goes on along the minus strand of OU426969.1, from coordinate 2,101,179 downwards.
AAAGCCTCAACCAAAATCTCGTTACGCCAGTAATTGTAATCTAGATAACGAATCGTTTTTTTAATTGGTCAAATCTAAATCGGTTTCCATTGGGGAACAAGGTCCTTAATTGGAAGGAAAATTTGAAGGAATTTCTTTGACCGTAAGATTTATCGAATGTTCTGTCATTCTAATATTCTTTTACTTAGATTTGTAATATGTATGGTACTTTTTTTGTGTTATTCTTAACAATATTACTATTCAAATGAAGCCCTGCGGTAAGTGTACGATGTAAGGTTATAGAGTCGCATTTAGGTAATAATATCTGATAGTGATTGGAGCAATAACCCGTTATCTAATACCTTTAAACGAGCAATTCTTGTATATATCTTAATATATATATTTCTTGTGTGCGTGTGTATGTCACTGAACTCTTCCTAAACGACTGGACGGATTATGATGAATTTTTTTTTGGGTATATTCAAGGGGATTTGAGAATGGTTTAGATTCACAATTTGGTCTGCTGGAAAATGTTTTTTAACTATTTTTTTAATTGTTTAGTTTTCCCATATAAATTGTTCCTACCTGTCAAACTTTGTATTTCGTGCTGTGTCGTTCTAAACTTTGACACACTCAGAATAACAGGACAGTTCGTATGTCATTATTTGTTTTTTTTTTTTTGACAGTAACATGAAATCTCTTTAAGATAATAAGAAAACAAATCCTCTTTCAATACTTTTAAGACAGGACAACGTCTGCAGGGCCCACTAGTCTAAATATATTTTTTGAATCTCTGAAACGGTTCCAAAGATTTTGATGAAATTTAGTACTCTGGTTTCGGGGATGATACATCGATCCAGAAAATTTTTATTGATAGAAATTGTCATTTTATTTACAGTCATTCCGGGTAACTTTGAATTGACGTTTAACTTTGAACAAAGTTGGAAAAAAGATTTAACAATTTATTACATCGAAACTGTTTGATGTTTCACTGGGAGGTTTTTTTTCCGCCGGCTTTTTTTCCTCTCAGTGTACAAACACCCTGTGATATGGGTACCCAAAGCTGACGATCGAAACCGATCCGAAATATAAATAAATAAATATTTTTATTTTTATTTATAAAAGGCGCAATATGGGACAAATAAAAATAATATTAAAATAGATGTAAATGTATATTTCGTAATTGTATTATAGTTTAGTTTTTTTCCTTTTATATTTTTATCATTGTATATTTGCATACCTCATGGAAGGTAAATATGGCGAACTAAATATATATAAACAACTTTGTAAACACCCATATTTGTGCAAATAAATGTCTTTGTCTTTGTCTTTGTCTTTTTCAATATAATAACTGTATATAATGGATTGCCAAAATGTTTTTGTACCAAATGAAAATTAAAAAATAAACTGTTAATGCCATAATTCTGAAAATTCCCGCCTTTTCTGTGGTGCAGTTGCTGGAAGTTTTTGAGCTCTGATTTGGAATCGTAAACTAATCCACTTTGATTCATATGGCAAAACCAAGCTATTTGTTACTTTTGTACGTAAGTGTAGATGTCATTTTTATAGATTAGGTTTTTAAATTTAATAATACCTTCTTTTTATTTTACCTAAACCTTAAAATATTAAGGTTTTTACATTCTAAAAAAAATATTCAAAGTTACCCAAAATTCATGATTAATGAAAATTCGAGTTTTACGGGAAATTATGGGTAGTTCTGTTGTTTCTTCCGCATATTTATTTTGTTAGACAGAAAAACCAACTCAAAAAGACACTTTTTTACTGTTTTAATAATACAAATAATGTAAAAAATGTTCAAAGTTACCCGAATTGTACGTAATGTTTATGCCGTTAAATATAAAATTACTCTTACTGACATCTATTGGAGAATACTAATAATATTGTGGCGTAGAAAGCCGTCAAATATCGACCGTCAATTCGCCCTTCAAGCAAATGACAATGTCGATATGAAAGACCTCTATAAAAATTTCGTCAATGGAATTAAAGCTTTCTTGGTCGAATGGTTACGAAAGCGGACTACGGAGCTAGAGACCCGGGCTCAGACCTTTATAAATATGATTACCATGCTAGACTGCCGATCGCCGGGTTCGATTCCCGGCGAAGGAGAAATTTCAATGATGAGTTTAAAATTTCTATTCCTAGTCTGGGTGCTTGTATTTCTGTCTTTGGGTGCGTCCATGGCACCCATGACACAGGGTATATCTACCCTATTCATAAAAAAAATAGGGCAGTGTTGCGGAATAAGTCAATAGTAGAGAGAGGTACGCATTGGCAATACGAGTAAAGCGGTTGCTTACTAGCGTATTATACGCGCGTAAATGTCAGCTCGACATATATGTGGTCATCATTTTTTTTTAAATATTGAATTTCATTGAATAAATTGTGAGTATTGAAAAAAAAAAACGCTAAGCCTACGTCGGTAAGCTTTTGTAACTGAAATGTTTATTTTAAAACCAATATTCCTTTTAGTGAATTTAATAGCAGGGTTTTCAAAAGCACTTTCAATTAATGCAAATTTTATTCAAACCTCCACAATGTTTTGTTCAATCTAACGCTACCCTTTGATTTTGAACAATTCACCCGTAAAACACACTGGTCTTATTATCAACACGTCATTAAAATCCGGAAAATTTGTGAACGTGTCGGGACTTGTTGTGTCATGTTATGACGTGTAATTATAATGCGTCTTTGAAATGACAAGTAAGAACGTACAAAACGAAATTGCTCAAATGCTGCTGTTCAATTCTACTCCGATATTTTTTTTAATTAATCACACTAAGTGCCTTTTTGAAAATAATATCAGGTATTAGAATGTGCTAGACTTAGATATTTTAATAAACTATCAATCTAATAAGAAAAATTAAAAAACCTAAAATTATCAAAATATTCAATATTGAGATTGGTAAACATAATTTGGTTAAAAAAAATCTGATTCTGTGTCGACTGTACATTAGGGCAGGATATAAAAACGAAATAAATTTTAAATTTGCATATAAGTATAATAAGCCTTTAATTTTTAAAATTGGAAGAGATGTAGAAGAAAATTTTAAGATTAAAAAATTTGGATGATAAAATATGTAGTACAGGGGAAAATTTGTTTACCAAATTGTTATTTAGACTATAATTTCCTGCCTACCAGATTTAACAAAGGTCTTGTTGAAAGCACTACCAACTAATGCAAATTTAATTCAAACGTTCACAAAACAATTTTACTCTAACGCTCCCCTTTAATCCAAAACAATTCACCCTTAAAACAATAGCATCATTATTCACACGTCATTTAAATTTCGTAAAATCCGAGGACGTATCGGGACATGTTGTGACATATAATTATAATGCTGAACGTTCAAAGCAAAATTCCTCGACCGCTGATATTAAAGTTGTGTGTATAATTAAATATTATGTCGAAATGCTTTACCCTACGTTTAAGAATTGATAACTTAACAGTATATAGTGAAATTGTAAAGTAACTTGGGATGAAAAAAAAAATAAAGCTGCTTAATATAGAGCAGCGATGGCCGAGTAGAGCAGCGATGGCCGAGTGGTAAAAAACCGCGGTCTTCGACGCGACCGATCCCAGGTTCAAATCCTCGGCTCGCACCTCTGACAAAGAAATTTGTAATGTGCGAATTTATCGCTGCTCCACGGTGATGGAAAATATCGTGATAAATCATTGATTACGATGTTCTCCATCGCCGCGCATGCCTGAGAGAAATTCATAATTTCTCGAAAGCATGACGTCCACCAATCCGCACTTGGCCAGCGTGGTGGACTATGGCCTAAATCCCTCTCAATTATGTGAGAAGGAGACTTGTGCCCAGCAGTGGGACATAAAAAAAAGGTTGAAAAAAAATAATATAAGTAGAAACAAAAAAAAAACTCCAGCAATTAAGTTCAATTATTGTTGTTGTTACTGAGCGCGCATGTCCCGGTGGCTAGCCAAGCGATCTATGCAAATAAGCCAAAAGAGCGCAGGTGGGTGTGAGATGGGTGACCGTTGGTGGCAAAAAAGTTCCATGCGCGTTATGTGCTTTGGGGGCACGCTAAGCCGTCGATCCCGGTTGTCATCGATATATGACTGCTATTAAACCTTGTCGGAGGCCTTATGGGCGGTTTGAAAACATCCTACAGCGGGTTGGCCACTAACCTGGATCTCCACCAACCCGCATTAGAGAAACGTGGTGGAGTAAGCGCCAGGCCTCCTATATAATGATGAGAGACCCGTGCCCCGCAGTGTGACGAAAAAAGGATTGCAGCTTATTGAAAATTAATTTAATTTTCGTCCATATTTCTAAGTCCATTACTGTTAATTAAAACAGTATTTTAATGACCACCTATTTGTAACACAAAATTATCTTTAAATCCCCACTTTTCAGACAAAGCAATCAACTTTTTGAACTCTGTAACGATTCATGTATTTTATTCTACCGCTCAAAAATTATTTTTGTTCTAACGCAACCCTTTGGTCGGGGAGTATTCGCCCGTTAAACTTATTATCCACACGTCATTAAAATCGCGGAAAATCTGAGGACGTGTCGGGGCGTGTTGTGACGTGTAATTATAATGCTGAACGTTCAAAACAAAATAACTTACGCTGCTATTAAAGCCGTATCATATTATGTCAAAATGCTTCACGCAACGTTAAGCGAAAACATGTCAGGTTTGGCAAAGACGTGGTGGATCAGAATTACGTTTTAATTAATCATGTTTTTGATGATCTTGAACTCACCTTACATTATGAGCAATGCTAAAATAAAATCAAGTACATCAAAATAAAATATTTGATTCTATTTAAGCATTGTTTGTATATTATACAAAAAGATGCGAATAGTATAAAAAATGAATTATAGTTATGCTTATTTAATCTATGCTAATATTATAAAGTTGAAGAGATTATTTGTTTGAAAGCTTCGGGAACTCCCAATACCACGTTGCTCCAATGCGGGTTAGTGGCCAATTCGCTGTCGGTTATTTTCAAACCGCTCATAAGGCCACCAACAAGATTTAACGACTGTTGTCTGTCAATAACAACCGGGACCTCGACATGTTAACATGTCTTTTAAGCACGGACGCGCATGTAATTTTTGCCGCTAGAGATCACTCACCTCAGACTGGGCCGCGTCTGTTTCGTTTAGCGAGACTGCGTAGATCCATGCGCGCTTCACTTTAAGGGCCAAAGATCATTACTTTATCAGAATTACAGATCCCAAACAAAAGGGGTGTATATCAAGAACTATGTAAAAAGCCGTTGAAAATTTTACTACCCAATTATCTACAACAATGGCCGTTTGAAACTTAATTAGGTGTGTCGTAAATTTGGAGCTTTATTGTTGTAGCTTTGGAAACGGTCAAGTGATCTACCGCCGCTGTTGTATGGATGCTTAAATCTTTCCCAGTTTATTGGACTTAAATATAGTTCTTAGTTGGACCCCCGTTAAAATTATTCTTTTTCCCGTTATACTTTTCCTACAAAAGTAATGGTAAAAGATTTTTACCGTTTTACTCACTTACTTTATTACACTTGAACACTTTACTTTACAAAGAAACCTACGTACTTTGGGTTAACAATTTTGGAATTGACAAGTGTAGCGACCTTCCGCTACTCATCAAGAGATGGCACCACGGGTATTCCTGAATCACGCTATCGAAGTTTTCGGAATATCCTACCATATATACAAGCTCCAAATTGAGTCAGTTGGAGTGCGGCCGCTCCCCGGGCATGACCACCTCGCCCGGCGGGAGATCTCCCTTTGCCAAACTGGTGACCCCGGACAAGAATACGTCCCTTCTGACCTTCATCAGTCGCACCTTCACTCCCTGGATGGACTGCAGTATCACTTCACCAGCTCATCAGGTTCATCGCAGCGCACCATGTACACGATTCCTGTTCCTGATCAAGCTGCCTCCTGCGACGTCGTGGACGGCTCGAGACTCTACTCGCCTCCACATTCTAACCTACCCTCACATCTCGACTCACCGAAGATAGAGGGCATCTCCACACTTCGCTACACCCTCACATCTCGACTCACCGCAGATAGAGGGCATTCAAGGCGCTTGTAAGCGAAGATTACTCAAGCATGAATAGAAGTTATCGACCTCCGGTCTGAGCAGGGGGTGATGTAGCGACCTTCCGCTACTCATCAAGAGATGGCACCACAGGTATTCCTGAATCACGCTATCGAAGTTTTCGGAATATCCTACCATATATACAAGCTCCAAATTGAGTCAGTTGGAGCGCGGCCGCTCCCCGGGCATGACCACCTCGCCCGGCGGGAGATCTACCTTTGCCAAACAAGAATCATCAGTCAAATCGTAAAGCATGAATTATTGTGCATTAGGCAACATAACAAAGCTCTATATATTACAGAGGTATTGTACTCCAACGTTTTTGTTTATCTAAGTAGAATTAGAGTAGAATTTTTCTAGCAGATATTAAGACTTGTTAAACAGACCAAAGAGACCACAATCTTATTTTCAGCCGCACCTATTTAGTTTAGCTGATGCATTTCCAGTACAGCATTGGGTTCTTCAAAAAAGCTCTCCTTCAAAGCCGGCAATGCTCAGGTGACTCCCGTTTTTGCCCATGTCCATAGGCAACGGTAATCGCTTAACACCACGCGGCCCGCCTGCCTTTGTGACCAGTTCATTATACAAAAAAAGCTTGCATTGTACTCGAGCGTCAGGGCTATCTAAATATTTGTTGTTATCTAGTGCACAATATAAAATAGAACTCTGTATAAACCTAAACATAACAGCCTAAACGTTACATAAAGGATGGTACTACAAAAAACACAAACACCACAGCACGACACTTGTAGCAACAAAACCGATTTATGACTTTGAATAGACAATATACAAGTTCAGAACGATCCGGTATTTTCCATACGTTTTACTCCAAGAGCAGAGCGATCAAAACTGCAAGCGTTTTAAAGGATGACTTTGTAACGTACGTTTTGATCACTCAGCTGCGTCTGCTGCGTCTCCGGCTGCGTATATATCAGTACAGTTTCCATATCAATCAAAAGTATATATCACTTCTAATATTATAAATTCGAAAGTAACTCTGTCTGTCAGTCTGTCTGCTACGCTTTTCCGCTTAAACTACTGAACCAATTTTAAATGAAATTTGGAACACCGATAGAGTGGACCTTGGGAAAGGATATAGGATGGTTTTTATCCTACGGAAACCTATAAAACGGGTCCACGCTGGTGAACCCGCTGGCAGAAGGCTAGTTTTTTAATAAATGTGATTTAATATGTTTGGGTTTAATCATCCTTCAACAAAATATTTTAAGTTATCGTGTTAGACGTTAATTTAGAATTATAATAAACATTCATTACGCAAGTTTTCCCCCGTAAATGTCCATATGCAAATAAGGAAAGTATTTTACAATTTTAGTATCGATTTTTGTACATATGTTTTTTAAATAGAATTTTATCGTCCGTTTTCTACTGGTTCACTGGTTTCCTTTTGGAATTTAAAGAGGTTTTGGGCCATTTTTTAAAGCTTCAGATATTTATGATATACTCCTCGCCAATTAATATTCAGGAAAGCTATGTATTTGTCTACTTCAGTAGTAAATAGTATACGGTGGGCTGAGAGTGACAAATGCTTACAATTTTTGATCGCTTTCCCCTGGCATTATTCGCGAACAATACCATCATTTCGCCATTATACGTATCGGTCGATTGTGAAACATGGTAGCGTGTTGGATGTTTTTGTAGTTTTGAACTATATTTTGTATGGTGTGGATTTTATGGTGGTTGAATGGTGAGTTTTGGTAGAATTTCAAAGAGGCATTGCATATCTTCGAACTATGCAAGACTTCGACTAGCGTTTTATGAACTTCAGTTTGTGGTTTAGTGTATATATCCTAATAATATCAAACTGAAGAGTTTGTTTGTTTCTTTTAACGCGTAATCTCAAGAACTACTGGTTTGAATTGAAAAATTTGTTTTGTGTCGTATAGTCCATTTATTGAGGAAAGCTATAGGCTGTGAGGCTACGAGAGTGAAGCGATTTTTTAAATGTATATAAAATTAACTATGCGGACGATAACTCTGATGAGGCAGGCGGCCCAAAAACAACAGTAACAGAACGAAACAATAGCTCCAAATTTTAAGTTATTAGAAGGTTCTAACAAATTATTCTTCACGTTCTTTTTTATCCTTTGTCAACGTTGGCTTTATATGAATACTAGCTGTGCCCGCGACGTCGTCCGCGTAGATAAAGACTTGTACAAAAGGCTTGATAAGAGTTGGATTATTTGTTCCTCCTCCTCCTTAGTCGTTCACTCTTGTCAGAGTGGTCGTTGCTGATGAGGTTGCAATTTCGTTCGTGACCGCTTGCCCTCCACTGTCCCTTGGATTATTGTTACCTTTTATGAAATTACTTATGATACAACAGTTCATATTATTATGTTGAGTAGATACATTCTTCCTGAGTCCTTACAATCTTACTGTACTCCTCTTATAATCGACTTTTCAGTCGTTATCATCAGTTTCTCTTTACAAATTAAACGTACTATAATAGCCTGTTTATAAAGTGTTTAGATAGTACTGCTGTGCCCGCGGAAAGGATCATTATAATTAAATAATTTGTGCTGCAGATAATGCATAGATTCATTATCATCATGTAACTTAAATATATTGCAGAAAGGTGGTGAAATGTCTACGCTATGTCAGGCGTGGTTAGTAGTTGGTTAGTCAAATTCTTGGTTGCTTACACGTTGGTTGCAATTGTCGTTAACATATTGTCGTTCATACTTAATGGAGGTCTTTTGAGCGATTTAAAACTTGCGACAGCAGTTAGACCACTAACAATGAAGATGTCATCAACCTGAATTGGGGCAGCGTGAGAGGATCAGGCCCTACGCGATTAAGAGTCAATTGGTCCTATTAACAACCCTTCACACAGCATCAGAAATAAATATATCTATCTATATATCTATATATCTATTACTAATATTATTCTGGGCGTGACCACCATGCCGTGCTGCTGCCGTGACGCTTTAGCATATTAGTATAACACCAATGCCAGTACTGCGTATGTATGTAATAGCTCTTATTAAATTAACCACCGAAAACATCTGCTCATTTCTATAACATTTGTTTATTAGACCCTCGGAAATTGCTTATTCGTTTATTCGAAATCACTTTTTTTATAAATAAACCGAACAAAGAGGCAGAAAGGCCGCGTGGTTAAGCGATCACTGTCGCCTATGGAAACGGGCAACCCCAGCGGAGCCACCCGAGCACTGCCGGCTTTCAAGAAGAGCTTTCTTTACAGCTTTCTTGAAGAACCCTATGTCAAAGTCCACTGGAAATGCCTCAGCTGGAAGGTTGTCCCATAACTTACACATCCGTTCAAATATCAAAAGGAGCGTGCAAAGCGGCCTGTGGAACTTTAACCTTCGACTGGTGGTGTAATCATGATATGGAGACGTAGCTATCATTTTGAAAAGAACACTCAGCATAGTAAAGTCGGTACAACACTTTGATTTTTTTACGTTTCACACTGATAGCGCCAGAGTAGGGGAAAATATACACTGTGTAAGTAATGGGTACCATGCGACACACAGAGACAGAAATACAAACACTTAAACCGAGAACAGAAAATTAAACTCATCATTCAAATTTCTGCTTCGCCGGGAATCAAACTCGAGACCCTTCGATTGGCAGTCCGGCATGGTAACCATTGCGCCACGCGAGTCCAGGCGCGGTCGCAGCCTTCAATTTGGGGGGGGGGTCGCCAAGAAATTTTTGTGGGGGGTCACTAAGAAATTTGGGGGTTGAGGTGTCTCAAATTGGCTTGATTCGCCTTCCATCTACGCATGAGTGAGGGATTTTGGGGGGGATTCATGTCCCCTGTCCCTGGGACCGCACCTGCGCGAGTCGATAATTATTATTGTCTATTAAATAAGGTCGATACCAATAATATGTGGATGTAACCACCGCGCCGCGCCTCCATAATGCGCTACCACAATGAGTACAATATCAGCGCCAGTTCCAAAGCTCTGTGTTGTTAATTTTTTATTAGATACTTTATTAAGTAAATATACTCGTAATTAATTATTTGAAATAATCTCCACCTATCCACTTTGTAATAGCGTTATTGGGTATAATAATGATTATGTAACACCACCTGTAAATCTACCTGTAAAAAGCAATTAAATATGAATAAATGAATAACAACGACATCTATCGTATAGCATGTAAACTAAATTGTCGATATACCGAATTTGCAACAGAGCACTAAATAGTTCTGAATGTGAACATAGATGTCGGCAGTAGCCTCGTTTTGTTAAGGTTTTGTACATTTTGTATTGAGGATTTCTTTGAATATGTGGTGATATGATATGTATGGTTTTTTTAAATATTAAGAGATGAAATCTAGCATAAGTGTTTGAAAACTTGCTATCAGAATATTAAGAGATGTTAGTAGTTATCGAAACTTGTGGTGTGACCGCTCGCATTAACTTTATTATAGCGTGCAGGTGTTCATCCATTTCATCATTCTTGAAATTGACGTAACTTTTTTGTTTGTGAACCGATTTAAATAAAACAAACCCTAAATGTTAATCCAAAAAAATACCAATACTTCAGTGAAAACCGCATCCTTCTACGTTAAGCCGTTCCTGAGATTAGCGCGCACAAACGAACAGATAAACAGACAAACAGATAAACAGACAAACAGACAAACAGACAATAATTCTAAAAATCATTGTTTTGGGTTCTATTACGCTAATAAATAGCCCTAGTGACAGTTTTTTTCAAATATCTTCAATGTACAGAAACGGACTTGTTACAGATTTATTATATGTATAGATAGATATAGATTATATGGTATCAATCCGGTCTTGGACTACCAAATCAATTGAGATACTTTTAATGAGCTGTCAAAACGCGACGTTCTCATACGTTTAGTGTGAGAAAATGAGGTGTGACGTCACTTGTCGTTCATAGTCACTTAACTATTTTTTTATTGATTTAAAAGGTAATAAAAATCGTGTTTAACAATAAATTTACAATTATCATGCTTTTCAGGCGTGGTTTAGTGCAACCTTTTTGAGGAATGTATTTTTAATTTTTTTTGTGCATAGTGTCCAAGACCCTATTAGGTTTTTTCAGAGTTGTCTTAAAATAAGACTGAAAATTCGCAGAGTGTTGGCGGAGGCGTAAGGACCAGGCCTTTGATTTGGTTAAGGTCCTTTAATCTTTTAAAGCGCCTTTACATCTTTCTCTTACAAGACTTAGCGACATGAAGTATAATAATATACACTACAAAGGGTTTGACCGATTTGTCTAATGTAGCGAGTGGAACAAGAATGATCATCGAGGAAAGGAGGGCGTAAAGAGGTCTGGAGAATGGTTCTAAGTAAAGAAAATTGACCTCTTTCGATTCTTTGAAAGAATCGTGCTTACTGTAACATATTCAATTCAATTCAATTTTATTTATTGGCTAGATAAGGTATACATTGCAGTGGTTAAACATAATACAGCACCCTTATCTGAACCCACCAGGGTTTGTAAATTAATGTTAAAGGTAACACCAAATTATTTTTACAATTGTATAGAAGTAAGTACACTCTTAGAATAATTACAATTACATTATAGAAACCAAGTTCGCGCGCCCAAATTGAAGCATGTTGATTGGTGCCATTAATGGCCGCTCCGTAAGACTTATAGATAAATTTAACGCAACACTTTTTAAAAACAAAAGAAATCTAATAAAATAACTTTTCACAGTATTTTCAATATTTTATAGTTAATTTGGTCAAAATAAAAATAGGTACATATTTTGTTTGTCTGATGTGACAGCTGTAGGAATCTATTTAGTGCTTCAATTTTGACAGCGCGCTTGTATGAAGACACTCATTCTATACGTATTTATTCTAAGAGTACACTGTATTATTCACTACATTAAAATAACACCATATCATTAACCAAAATAAAAATAACATTATAAACAGCAATTTAAATCGAAAATTTACTTCGAAAGTTTTCTTCATCTATTCTTCAAATTGTTCATTCATCTTTAATATATTTTATATTTATCATTAATATAATATGTAGTTACAATCATTTTGCGCATTATTGGTATGATTGAGATTGATTAAGTACCATGAGGTGTGCGTCAATAATGTCAAATTTACTATGACAAAGTCGTCAAATGAATACAATTATAGCAAGCTAAACGATATCGATTCTAACATGAATCGATAATGTTTGAAGACTGTTTTCTGGGTGCAACAACAGGGACCGATGGATTCATGAAAATTGGTTTCAATGAAAAAAATAAACCACTAGCAGTTTTTGCTAATTAATCGCATTAATTGACTTATCGAATTAATGTATAAGTCATAACAATCAAGTTGAGCTATCCAAACGTCAAATTGAAATCAATGTGCGTTAATCCGTTAGTTAATCCGTTACTTTTGTGTTTAAATTCATAACATTAGTGAAATTCTATAAAGTGTAGTTGTTGTCAGATATTATTATGATTAGTACTAGTAAAACATGTTACACTTAAATGAGTTTGCTTGGTGAAAAATCTCATACTCAGATGTAGAAAAGCGCGTATCTCTCGAAGAGCAAGTTTCGTGCCGCGAACAATACCCGCAAATGTATAGGAGTCACGCGATCCGAACATTTTCGACCTGATTCGGAAAGAGTGGTATTTGTTCCGCGATTTGTACTTTTGTTCCGAGATTTATTTCGAGTATTGTTTTTTGAACGTTACGTTACTTATTTTTTTAATTTCCACTCGTGTACTAAAAAACATTAAAAGGTCCATCTCTTTGATCTCTTTGAAGATATTTTACTTTTTTGTCGCGTTTCGTAATTTACGACAATTATTTCCGTATTTTTACTAATTTCAGAATGACATATGAGGGACATACTTTCAAATAAGTAACAAAATTTATGCAGCTAATTATGCGTAATTTTTTTTTTACAACCCACTTCAAACCGACGATTTTAATCCTTAAATATTTTAATAAATGCACCACATTTGAAAATTTTCATCGTACTTTTATACGATTTTAGGCAATGTCTTATTTAGCTAATTAAGTCAACTAAACTCTACAACGAATCTGCAAGAGTAAACTTCTTTCATCATTACGCTAAAATTGTTTTGCTTGGCGATAAATCTCACACTCAGATGTAAAAACGCGCGTATCTCACAAAGAGCGAGTTTCGTGCCGCGAATAATACCCGCAAATGTATCGGAGTCACGCGATCTGAACATTTCGACCTGATTCTGAAAGAGTGGCATTTGTTCCGCGGTTTGTACTTTTGTTTTGAGTATTGCTTTTTTTAAACGGTTATGTGAGCGCTTGTAAAGGGTGGTTGACCCCCTGGTCGTCATCAGTTGTATCTTCATAATTTTTTTTAACCACACACAATATCTCCCTAGAATATTAACTACATTAAGGATATCTAAGGTGCCTTTTTTCACTATGATTTTCTAACTTAATAATGATTTTTTTGACGTGATAACGTCTTTAAAATCGTTTTAGTCGGGTGACATGTTCAGAAACTTGTGTCACACCAAAACCTCACGTGACGTGATAACGTCTTTAAAATCGTTTTAGTCGGGTGACATGTTCAGAAACTTGTGTCACACCAAAACCTCACGAGCGCGATCGCAGGTTTAACCCCTCAACTGCCCGCACGACACCTACGGTCTGCGGCGTAATATTCAGTCAAGCGCCCGCATGTACGCTCGTGTCTGCACTCAAGTGGCTCAAATTACAGTGTTGTATTTTAAAACTTTGAGCTCTGTCACTTATCGGAATTAAGAAAAAACATAATGCTACAGATAAGGAAGGAATAAAATGCGTCAACAGACTTGCCACCTTGATATTTTTTTTTGTAATTCGGTATATTCTCGGCCGCATTCCATCGACAAACTTTAGTTTAATGTTCCCATACATTTCCTGTTAAAAAAGTATATGTAGGCCTCATATTTGAAATAAACCCATTGTAAAACGACGATCTTGTCTTGAAAATTCAAGTATTGTTTCTTTTAAATATAAGAATGATTATTAGATGTAGGTATATTAAAAAAAATAATCTTGTCTTGACTTAAATAAATAAATAAAAAAACGCACTTAAATTGTATAAAATCTTCTTTCTCCGAGTGTAAGTTTTCGTGCCGCTAACTTAGAATTCAAACCATAATGATTAATTTAATTGACTTATATAAATAAATAAAAAACGCACTTCAAATGTATAAAAACTTCTTTTTCCGAGTGTAAGTTATTTACGGTCAGATTCTGAACGAGCGGCATTTATTGCACGATTTCTACTTTTGTTCAGAGATTCCTTTCAAGTATTGTTTTTGAACAGTCACGTGATTTTTTAGAAAATATTGTTAGAATCCTTGAAAAAATTCGTTTTTAACCTTACACTTTACCTGATTGGAAAAAAAAAGTATTTTTAATCAGTACCTATTTATTTTTTACATTATTAATTTATTCTAGAAGAGTGGCAGTTTTCCTAACTTTTTCAGAAAATGCAAGAATATCATGCACGACATAATATAATATAAAAAATGGAAAGTTTTAAAATATTTTTTTCATAAAAAAAATTGAGTTACATAGATTGCTAAATTCTGTAAAACAAGGAACACTGATGCTGTTTGATATTTTACATATCAAATATATACATGTATACATATATACAGTTGTTTTTCTTTGGCTTTTCATTCAAAATGGTATTTCACGTCACGAAAATTTTCTTTCTGCACAGGCTCTAATACTCGCAAATGAATTGGAGTCACGCGATTTGAACGTTTTCGACCTGATTCTGAACGAGCACCGTTTAATCCACGACTCATACTTTTGTTCTGAGATTTCTATCGAGTATTGTTTTATGAACGGGAGCAAGGGTAATAGATAGACTAACAACCTTATAAATAAATAAAAAAAAACATTAGCTTGATAAAATTACTAGCCTTCCGCTAGCGGCTTCGCCCGCTTGGCTCAGGGTGAATGTAGATTTCGAATGGAGAAAGAATTTATGGAATCGGAACAGTAGTTTTTGAGTTTATTCATCACAAACACACACACACTCTTTATAATATTAGTATAGATAACCCGATATTTTGCTCGAATCATATAGAATTATTATAATAAAACATTTATGTTTATCATGTCATCATCATCATCATAATATTTTTTATATATAAAAGACTTTTAAATACATTTTATATGCAGTTGAAAATTTGCGCCATTATAAGTATGAAACATGAATATATCCTCATCTAAATTAAATTACATATAACGTAGGTTAGCCGTGATCGTATGCCAACTAGTGGTACCTTACGAAATATATTTTAACAACATAACCAAACGATACGTTCGTAATAATAATTATAAACCTCTCTTTGAATAACCATCGTGGGGAAAAAACAGCCATAATCACAAATCTTTACAAGAGTTTGTTTTCATCGTTGTCATATTTCAACAAATATTATATGCACTGTGACTTTGAGTGTTCCAAAATATGAAACTCTTTCCAAATTCCAGTTTGTATATACCCACTGCATTTGAAACACACTCGACTTTTACTTTTTCATGTTTTGATGTTTCAGTCCTTGTACAAATGTTTACAGTTTTGAATGTTGAAACAGTTGCAGAATTTCATAACACCAGGTTTCACTGTGAATTTGTCTGAAAATCTGTGAAAATTCTGAAATAATTGTAAAATGTATTTTTAGGCAGAATTTGGAGTGTTTTTTGCAACACTTGAGGTCGAAATACTCGTACGTTTCAATGTGTATAAGTATAATTGGGAAACATAATATTACCTATATAAAATACTGTGTATACAAAATATAAAAACATCTTAACAACTAAATTTATTTCATATCAGAAATAAAGGAAAAAAATAATTTAAGTATTTAGAATTATATAAGTATGTTTATCAGCTTTCTGATTACCATAGTAGGTACAAGCTCTGCTTAGTTTGGAAACAGATGGTGTTGTGTGAGTTATGGAATCACTTCATTTTCCGTGAATTTGATAGTGTCACGTGTACAGTATAAGTTTTTTTGCTATAGAGGAGAAACCTTCAAAAGGTGCCCGGCACCTTGGGAACGGATACCGCGTTATGCAGGATTTGTACCGCACTAAAACCCCCTCGGTGGCCTGCCTTTGCGCTCGGGGAGGACTTCGGGATCTCCAGTGGAAAGCACCGGCGTCATTCACGCGCGGCGACCCAGAACGGGTGACGGGCCATCTTCGGGAGAGCAGATGTGCGCTCCTGCACTGTCCGAAGTTTACTTACGTCGGCATGCGGCCACGCACACACCGGCGTCCTTCTTGGGGTTGCTGGCTGGACGGATCGAGCTCTCATCCTCACCGCCCACAACCCCGGAAGCCCCTTTTTAGTCACCCACAACGGCAGAAATACAAAAACTCAGATCGAGAATAGAAATCGAACCCGGGACTCTTCAATCGGCAGTCTGGCATGGTAACCATTGCGCTACATAGGTCGTCAGTTGTAGCAATGCTGCGCGTCAAAAAGGTAAAAGTAACCCTAAGATATATAATCACTTCATTGTGCGTCAGTCGCTTAATATACAATAAATGTAACTAAAACGCATGCAACTTACTTGACGTGGGAAAAAAGCAAATGTCAAAAAAAATTCAACCCTTTTTTATCTCACTACTGGGCATGGATGTGGGCACTCTGGGAATTGAGAGGAATTCATGCCAAAATCTGCCATCTCACACGTTATGAGATGGCGGATACCATGCCTTCACCAAATTTTTGTGTAACTTTCAAGCATGTCAACATCCTAATAAAATATTACAATCTTTTAAAATTCAAATTACTCAGAGAAGCGCGCCGAGGTGTGAACTGGAAACTTCAGTATTGGCGATCGGTGTTTTAACCAATTGTATAACACTACCCAACACAAAACAAGGTTATAAATAAACACTTTTGAATTTCTCCAACGCTTTATTTAATTCTGTATAAAAGGTCTTTGACACTCGCTTCTGGGTCTTAATAGGAATAGAATTCCTTATTTAGATTAATCCTGACTTTAAGACGTACTAAACATATCTTATGGGATGTGTTAATATTACATTAGAAGGTTTCTTCTTCGTGTTAGCTTATATTTACTTCCCTGTTCATAACTCAGATGACATTATGGCACAATGTGCCATAATGTTATTATCGCAGTCAATGAAGGTCTAATTTTACAACAAAAGTATCTGTTAAAATAGGACTACAAATACCAAAATTTTTACCATCAAGAATTGGAAGTTGAACACTCAGCAATGTTTCATTTTGTGTGCCATTTTCCAATTACTTACCTTTTTTTTTGGTAAAGGGGGGGAAATTCAAAAGGTACCCAGCACCTTGGGAGAGGACACCGGGTTATGTGGGATTTGAACCTCACTAAAACCCCCTCGGTGGCCTTCCTCTGCGTTTGGGGAGGACTCTGGGAACTCCCATGGAACGCACCGGTGTCCTTCATATACGACGCCCTGGAACAGGCCCATCTTTGGGAGAGCAGATCTGATCTCCTGCACCTTCCGATGCTTACGGCGGCATGCGGCCACGCACACATCGCCGTCCTTCCCGGGGCTGCTGGCTGGATGGGTGAGCTCCCACTCTCACCGCCCGCAGCCCCGGAAGCCCCCTTTTAGTCGCCTCTTACGATCAGGCAGGGGATACCGTAGCTCTATTCTTAATCCCGAAGCTACAGGGACTTTTTCTTATGTTACCTATCCATCAGTAACTGATACTACGAGAATTTAAAGAGGAAAGCTTAGTAATTTCGAGTCATTTTGTAGTTGTAACTTGTGGTAGGCAATTGGAATAGACAGACAGACAAGTTCGATGTATAGAAGAACTATACCTTCGTTTCCTTCTTTATCTGTGACTTAGGAGGGACCACTTCTGCGGTTTACTTGAATGCAATGGAGTTTTGGTTCAAGGTATTAGTATTCTGTTCGATTGCTAACCCTAGTCCAAAACGACTCGAACCTTGCTTGAGGCGGTGTTGCTATGGGCTGATTTGACCACATCATACTATGGAGCATGCTTATCATCTATTTTGTTTCACAGAAAAAACGACTTTCACGTTGCCTTTACCTAGTTTCGTTGTTAAAGAATTAAAAAAAACAAAGGATTTTACATACACATATTACTTTTCAACTATATTTATAATGGCTTAACAAACACAGCTATATGACACTAGAAAATTAAAGCATGAATTAGTATTAGATTACCTTTTTGACAAGCTTAATCTCTCACCATTTCCCAGGGTTGACTGACAGAAAATGACACTTCGCATTAAGTTTTATCCTGTAACCCTTAAATGACGGTGGTACAAAGTAATATTATTTGAATGTTTAAGGAATATAAACATTCAGCTATTGAACTCAATTAACTACGGCTGGTGGAGGAAACAGGGAGATCTCCCGCCAGACGATGTCACTGCCTGGGGACCGCTGTCCGAATGCTAAGTTTAGACCATTTGTATCTAATATCTTTAAACGAGGAATTCTTGTATATATTTATGTAAATATATTTTTTGAATCTCGGAAATAGCTCCAAAGATTTTATGAAATTTAGTACCCTGGTTTCGGGGATAATAAATCGATCCAGCAAATTTTTATTGATAGAAATTGTCGTTTTTTTTTAAATGTTTATGCCGTTAAATATAAAATGACTCTTACTGACATCTATTGGAGAATATTAATAATATTGTGGCGTAGAAAGCCGTCAAAATGTCGACCGTAATCCGCCCTTCAAACAAATGACAATGTCGATATAAAAGACCTCTATAAAAATTTCGTCAATGGAATTAAACTTTCTTGGTCGAGTGGTTACGAAAGCTGATTACGGAGCTAGAGACTCGGGTACAAACCTCAAGTAGGCAAGTTGCGTTTTTTTAATTTTTGGGTCATTTTTTTAAAATTTAGAGCTAGGTATTTCAAAAGGCTTTGTTAAGTAACACTAAGCCAATGAATGTTTTGCTTAAAAATAAACCAAGGAAACCAATTCTTTTTATCCGAGCAACGCTCGGGCGTCCAGGTACTAATAATATATACTGAGAATCTAAGAAACTTCGATAGCGTGATTTAGGATACGTTTTTTGATTGGCCAACTCAGTGTGACGTAGTGTGACGTAGGTATTCTATTATTTTACAATTTTCGCAGCTTGCGTCATCTTGCATGGTCAGCATTTCATGTGAGGCGCGCGCTCATATCGTATTACTGTAGGTACGCACCGCTGCAGGCTGCAACCCTTTTTTGCACGAGTCTCACATCATTATTGGCCCAGTTTACTCCACCATGCTGTCCCAATGTGGATATATCTCTCGATAACAATGACGGGACGGCTTAACATGCCCTCTGAAGCACGGAAACGCGCACTACATCAAATTAACGGATAAAACGCGAAAAAGTGATGAATCAAATCATATAAAATTACTGATTATAAAGATAATAGATAGATTAGTACGTTATGTTATTATAGATACTTATTAAGCTTAACGCAAGACCTACACAAATTAAATAGTAGCTGAACCATTGTATAACGTTTCTTATAGACCTGTTCGCAGAATCCTAAATAATTAATGTACGGTCAGCAGAAAGATAACAATAATATTGCTATTTTGTCCGTAGGGGATTTGTTCGCCATTTTTATTATTGGAGAAAAGAAAACATACAAATGAAGATAATAAGGATGCTTATTATATCAAAATGAGAAATGTCTACAAGGAAGGAAATATTGGATTTGAATTTATAAAGCTGTCTTATGTATACATATACAGCTATTTGTTAATTATATCATCCTACTAGCAGTCGCCCGCGATTTTGTCCACGTAGAATTTGGTCATAGCATGGTCATAGCATGATACCTTAACCAATAAATGGACTATTCAACAAAAAAAATATTTTTCAATTCGAACCATTAGTTCCTGAGTTTAGCGAGTTCAAACAAACAAACAAACTCTTCAGCTTTATATTAAATTAGTAATTAGTATTAGTATTAGTATAGATATTTTATTTTATTTATTTAATTTTTTGTAGCATCTTAACTAAGTGTTACAGGGTTAAACTTAATGCCTAATGGCATTCTCTGCCAGTCAACCCTGGGTGACGTTGAGAAACTTAAGGTAGGCAGGAATACTACGAGAAGGTTTTTTAAGTGAAAGTAACTAACAATTCTAATAATTTAGTCAGACATTGTGGTAAGTATATGTACATGTATACATACCAACATATATAAATACCTACATACACACATACATGCGATATTAGATTTATTCTGTTGCCAAGCAATGTATAAGAACTGTTTCAAACTCTTTTCAAATATTTTCCTTACATTCGTCGTCCTCACGCACCACTTTGGGGTATTATGATATCTGTAGCTAAAAATAAAAATATATATTTACTAGTGTAAGTACATCATAGGCATACACTCTTATAAGAGGTATCCACTAGGAAGTGGATACATCCTATAAAATTCTCATCAGAAATAGGTGGGCAGAATGGGTGGTCCTACCACAAAACAATTTTTTTACTGCTGAACATTATTTTCAGTAAAATAATGTTTACTTGCCATAAATAAAACCTATACATAAATTCCATCAACAAAAACATTTTAACGATTAAGCACCCATGCGAAATCTCTACGTAACTTTTTTTGCAAACGCTACGCTTCAATGTTTTCAAACTTTTATTTACAAAACAAGCATAAAACTTTCTGGCGTTTATTGGCAACAACTTTTTTGCAGACGCTACGCGCTATCTCGAGAATACTCGCACAAATTACGTATCGGGCGGCGGCGCGCCGAGACAGATGGTCCACTCGGAACTAAAGCGCAATACTGTTACGCACTCATTGACTTTGCGTTTACAGGCCGTCTCGGACAATCTGGGACAGAACTATAGTCGAACTGTCGCTCGCGAGTGTTTAAAATTTGACGAGCTAAAAAATGGATAAGCGTTTATAATACTGTTGCAGTGTATTCGGATGTTTTAAAACAACACAAATTTTTTTAAAAATAAATACATAAATTGTAATATTTAATATTTTCCCATAGATTATTAAAAAATATATCTGAAAATGCAAATGTTTTATTAACACTTTAATATGCAATAATAATTGTGCTTTCAAGCAATGTAAAAATCGAAGAAAATATTTTTTTGTTACTAATTTGTAAAAATTATTATTATTATCAAATATTACTTGTTTTCTGTTTCATAAGTATGTTTCATAAACAATAAAAATAGGTTCATTTTTAGGATTCCGTACCTCAAAATGAAAAAGGATCACCTTTTAGGATCACTTCGTTTATTTACCGATCTCTCTTTCTCTCTCTTTTTAACCGAACTTGGCGCCTTTCTGCATTTTGGTTTTGTTCAAACTTAGTGCACTTGTTTACATTTTCTTTTTTTATTTTATCTGAGTTAACATTATTATGTTTTTGGCGGGATCACTACGTAAAATGGCGGCAAACCAACATAACATAGTTAAAGTCGTCGTCGTGTGAGATGTTTTGTATACATATGTACTCATGCTTTTAGATAAATGATTATAAGATGATGGTCTACCCATTTAGGTATGCACGTATAAGATGAATGTGTAAACGAATCGATGTATCGCTGTCAATATAAAGCACCTAAACTAGACTTCAAAATTAAGAAATACTTAGTACAGTAGCAACCCTAGGGAGTCAACCCAGTTTAGGTAGTTAATTTCGAAAACGGCGGGAGTGGACTTTCTGGATATTTTTTATTTTGTGATACTCGACTGATTTATCTTGAAGCTGATATTTTATTCTGCCAGTCGGTACAGACAGCAGAAAAATTATTGCCGAGGAATTCTTATTTGCAATTTCGCACCGTGTAGGTGTGAAACAATATATTTATTGGATTGCCGAACAAATTAAGTTTGCCTGTTATGTGGCTTTTATGATTTTACTTATTATGTAGATGTAAATAATTTTATTTAAGGGGTCTTCGTGAATACGATTGATTTTTACCTAACTTTATAAGAATACGATTGCGTTAATAATGTCTTGAGTCACCTTAACCTTCGATAGAATTTAATGATATTCGACGGGCGAAGTATCACCGCTGCAATCACTTTTGCCGTGAAGTATTCCTATTGTGATTCGGTAGAAAGATGCAATTACTAGCCAGACTTACATTAGCATAAGCATACAGACCATCAACCTTCGGAGTAGCTCCGTAACTACACGCGAATTCAGGCAAGATTTAGCATTGCTTGAAGTTGTGAGTAGATGTCCATAGGCTGCAGTGACCACTTAACACCACCTGGCCTGCATGCTCGTCTGCTAATCCAATCAATGCAAAAGACCCCCCCCCCTCCCCCTCCTTGCCCCGTTTTGAATATTGCACTAGATAGATGTGGTGGTTCCCGACTTAAAGCCAAGCGCGCACCTCTGACTGAGAAATATTTTTTCACTGCAGTGATTTTTTTTAATTCAAATTGTTCACGGAAGCTGAAACAATGCCAGAATAATTTCATATAGATATAAAGAATATCTTACAGTTTTAATACGTATTTGCCAACAATTCACCCTACGATGCGCCCACTTATGTCTCACGCATGTACGCGCTTTGCTTCCACGGAAACCGTCGCCTTAAATGTGCGAACTATTTGTAATAATTCTGTGAAAATTTCCATTTGAAAATGATTTACTAGAAACAGCGATGGCTAAAATACATCATTAGAGCCTGAAAGTCAGTGTTTATCTTCTTATTTCATAGGTATCGTCGTGACTGAACTCATCGTTATAGGTCCGCATTTTCAATCAAGCAAATTGACCGTATGCTACTTTGAAACCGATCTTAGATAGGATCATTAGCACGAAGTGAATACGAGTAATTCCCGTAAATGTCATGGATTCCAATAATAACCTTAACTTTATTCCTTATTTTATACTCTTGTTTATAACAGGTGTCATATTTTGAATCAGGAACTGATATTTCTTCTACTTCTTGTAGGTGGTAGAATGGTTCGCCCGGGGAAGTACCACCGCTGCGCCCATATCTGCCGTGAACCAATTCTATTGTGTTTCGGTGCAAAGGTGCAGATGCCGACCACTGTAACATGAGGCGACCACCAGCCTCCAGAGTAGCAGCGCTGCATACGACCTTAGACAAGGCTTACCTATGCTTGCTTGAGGTTGTGTGTAGATGTCCATGGGCTGCAGCGACCACTTAACACCACGTGGCCTGCATGTTCGTCTGCGACTCCATTAAAAGAAAAACTTTTTACGAAAACTAAGCAATGTCAAGTGCATCAAAATTAGGATGGGTGGCCATTCCGCTATACCTGGTACGGTCATAAAAAGGATGGGTGTCAACAAAGCTAAGCAATGTCGAGTACATCAAAAGTAGGATGGGTGGCCATGAAGCAACATCTGGTACGTTTATAACAAGGATTGATATCAATAAAGCTAAGCAATGTCGAGTGCGGTCAAAAGTAGGATGGGTAGCCACTTAGCAACATCTGGTGCAGTCATAACAAGGATGGGTGTTGATAAAGCTAAGCAATATCGAGTGCAGTCAAAAGTAGGATTGGTGGCCATTCAGCCACATCTCGTGCGGGTGACAACTATTTATTTAATAAACATTTCTTTTCATTTAATACAAAAATTCAATATTAATTCCAAGATGCTTCAACTGAGTGACCACGGCAAGCATCGCCACGTCGCACCAACAATCCTGTTTACCCGCGCCTATAGTTGTTACACATCAATAAAAATAAAATCAAGAAGTATAATAAAGTATCTTTTATTAATTTGTCTATATATGTCTCAACTTATCTAGACTTGTTCCCAAGACAGTTTCCAATAAAGCCCTGTTTTCTTTTCCACTATCCTTCGAGTATTTGTTGCGAAGAAATTTCAGCGAAAACGTTCTCTGATATCTTTCATATTAGAATCTTCGTTATTCAATAAGCTTCACATATATCTTCCAAGAATAATGCTTTGTTTATGAACATACTAGTGCTTAAAGGCTATATTGTATTAGGTAAGGTATTGTTAAATAGAGTAAGTATAATGGCAATAGGCGTGATGACCTATTCTTAAATACATTTCCTTATTGTAGGTACACGTCTCCTAGTTTAAAAAAAAGTTTATTTCAGCAATAAACTTAAGTTTTATCTTAAATTAATGTATTTTCTGCTATGTAATTTGAATTAAGCGCCAAAACGCTCGTAGGTGTCATGGCGTCGGCTTGCTCGTCAAACTTCAAGCAACACGATGTCTTTTACTGAGACGTGACGTCATTCCTTTTGATTGGCGTTTCAGATAACATGGCCGATTGCTGTATTTAATACTTTTATTTTATTGAAAATCTTATTAATCTTAATGTTTATATTAAAACGGGATCATATTTTAGAACTTTTTAGCATTTATTTTTCTGTAAAACCATTTATTCTCTGATTCTTTAATAGTGTCATCATGCCTATTAAAATAATATTTTTAAACAAAATATTTTGTTCAAGTAATTTAGGAAGAGCATAGGTAGGTAATATGTATTTATAGGAAGAAAATAACATTATAAACAAGTATTAAACTCTATTTCTTTGCTTTGATACCTATAACAATTACTGTTATTTAAAAATGTGATATCTTAAAGTAGGTTAAAATTAATGTTTACGTTAAATAGGTTTCGAGTTATAGGGGTCAAAAGTGGCACCAAGTTGTTCGTGTAATATTACTCTCGGCGCTGGCTACCCAGTTCCTTTGCTTGAACTTGGCTTGACACGCTGCCGCGTCTCTAGACCTAGCTGGATCGATTTATCACCCCTGAGACCAGGGTACTAAATTTTATCGAAATAGTTGAAGCCGTTTCCGAGATTCAAAATATGTAGTATATTTAGGTATATGCAAGAATTTCTCGTTTAAAGGTATTAGATAAAATACGCACATGGCTGCAACCCTTTTCGTCCGTCCCACTGCTGTGCACGGGTCTCTCCCCATTATTGGGGAGGCCTGAAGCTTACTCCACCACGCTGCTCCATTGCGGGTTGGTGGACATGCGGGTTAGTGGCCAACCCGCTGTCGGATGTTCTCAAACCGCCCATACGGCCTCCGACAAGGTTTAACGACTGTTATCGATCGACAACAACCGCGACCGACGGCTTAGCGTGCCCTCCGAAGCACGGAAACGCGCATGAATTTTTTTGCCACTAGCGGTCACCCATCTCACACCCGACCGCGCCCGTTTGGCTTAGTTGCATAGATCGCTTTCGTTCTACGCTAACCGCCCGGCCATGCGCGCTTCAAATTCGCACATAACAAAATTATTTGACAGACATTGGAGCCGGTATTTGAACTCGGTATCTTCTTGTCGGAATAATCGTTCCCACTCGGCCTTCGCTGCTCGATACTCAGCAAAAACAAATCAGTGGTCGCATACCACTCACGCCACAGATAAAGGAACCGACCAATTTATTTTTTCAACGCCTAAGTGAGATACCCCGCTGTGGCATATCACTGTCGGCGCCCGCTGCGTTCTTCCTTTTATTATCTTTTTTTTATTTTTACTCTGTATTAAACATGATCCTTTGTTCTTAAGTCGATTTGCAACGCTCTATCCTTTGGGCCTAGACGAGTGGCATTCAATTTCAATTTGAAATGATCTTTATTCCAACCGCGCTCTTCGACACGACCGATCCCAGGTTCAAAATCCTCGGCTCGCACCTCTGACAAAGAAATTTGTAATGTGTGAATTTATCGCTGCTCCACGGTGATGGAAAATATCGTGATATTTCATTGATTACCAGTCCGCACTTGGCCAGCGTGGTGGACTATGGCCTAAACCCCTCTCAATTGTGTGAGAAGGAGACCTGTGCCCAGCAGTGGGACATAAAAAAAGGTGAAAAAAAAATTTATTACTTACTAAAAAAATAAAAAAAGGTTGAAAAAAAAAATATTACATATTACACACATCCAGTGTACATTCAATCCTAGATTGTAACGACCACAGATTACATTGCTTGCTTGCTTGAGGTTTTGTGGGCCTATATACTGTCTGCTACTCCATTGAAATTTGAAAAAAAAATGGAGTTCATCAATTAATTAATGTGTTTTGAACTTGTTTTTTAACTCCACCGTTAGTTTAATTTTTTGGAATTCCAATAGATTGTTACCTATATATTTTTGGTCTCACACAAAATAACAATTATCTAATTAGATTACGTGCACATTGATAAAGTAAATTAAACATAGATAGCTATCTAAAACCTAAACGAATGATCAGCAAAACTTATGCATGATAATATGAATCTGATTGCGACACGTTCGCGAATTCTTCACTACAGTGCTTCTCAAAGTGCTTATATTGATGATATTTTTTTTCCACTCTTTTTATGTCCCACTGCTGGACACAGGTCTTCTCTCAGAAGTGGGGAGATGTAGGCCATAGATTTGGAGATATTATAATAAATAAGTTAAATAAAGTGGGTAATTGAGTGGTTAAGACAGCGAACTCTAGGGGTTCGCATGGGTCAGTATTAAACTCAAGATGTAGACATTTTGCTAAAAAATCACTCAGTTCTTGTACACTGTGTCGTGGGTGCTATGGATAAAGGCAAGGACAAATAAACAGAAACACTCAGACCGAGAATGTAAATTGAAATTTTTCATTCCAATTTCTGCTTCGCCGGGAATTGAACCCATGCCTCTTGAATGGCAGTCCGACATGGTAATAGCAGTACCACAAAGCTCCAGGGTTTAATTTCCAGCTACTCAGAAATATAATTATGAGGTGAGACGTCACGAGCAATCAAAATATTAAAAAAGTGAGTAGTCTAGTGGCAGTGTCACCACCTTTGGATAATCCGCATAACAATTCAGTCCTTACAACGTTTAGCTTTCATTGTTAGAAGAAAATAGAGCGATAAAATTGTCACCGTAGATTTCAGTAACATATTAAATAAAAATATTTTTTCTTTGCACAAAGATCAAAGCCAAATATACAATAGAAAACAATTCTTATGCTCTAAGTCACTTTATTTGTTAAATTGTTGAAAGTTATTTAAAAATAGAGGTTTCTTTTCTATGAGACCTACAAACAATTTCAGTACTTACTTACTCAACTCAGGTGTTTTTTTTTATAAATAAACCGAACAAAAAGACGAGCCGCGTGGTGTTAAGCGATCACCTATGGACACCGGCAACCAGGGAAGCCGCTCGAGCATTGCCGGCTTTGGAGGAGAGCTTTTTTACAGCTTTCTTGAAGAATCCCATGTTATAGTCTACTGGGAATACCACTGCTGGAAGGTTGTCCCATAACCTACTCGTCCGTGGTAAAAAAGAGCGTACAAAGCGGACTGTGGAGGACCGCCACGAGTCCAGATGGTGCCTGTGTGTTGATGTTTATGATAAAAAAATATATGTATATCTGTTTTTATTGTACTTGAAGACTTGAATAAAAATAGATAAATATTTTTTTACAATATATTTGTCGTATATGTGGTATAATCGAGTAAAAACGCCTTTTACTTTTACATATAATTCTTTAATTTATAAAAATCATAGAAATTTGCCTAGTACCTGTACCGCACACAACCGCGCCCTTAGCTTCGAAGACCGCTTTCATTCTACACCAGCCGCAGGGCCATAGATATGCGTGTTAGAACTGACTAGTGAAACTCTCCGACAGCTATTTGACAGGAACACTTACGTGAATTGGAACGTGTACGTTCTATTGTTATTGGTCTACGGTCGATACACTCCTTACCTAAGCTCCTTACTTCCAGAGTAAGAAAAATTTTGACGGATTTTTTATAATGTACAATAGCAGCAACATGCTTGCATTCCTTTACTGGGAATATGTATGTCTTGGAATTATGGGATTATTACCTATCAGAACGACCATTAATAACCAAATTGAGAAGTAATTATTAAAATGGTAATTTTTCATGATGAGTTTAAATTTTTGTTCTCGGTCTGGGTGTTTGTGTTCTGCCTTTGTGAGTATCTATATATCTGTATCTAGAGTACCCACAACGTAAGCAATCCTAGTGTGTAACATTTTATATTTTTTTTATTGTTTGACCAAAAAAGTGTGGTTACTTGCTAGTCTTACATGAGACCGCCATTAGCAGCGCCCTTTACAGACGACCAAAGCTGTGGTTATACGTGGGATTTCAGATCACATAACCTCCATAATCACCTGCTATTTCATTTGAAAAAAATATATTATGGACTGATTGGTAACTGTATCTTGAATGATATATATATAATAAAACCATTAATAACCAAATTGAGAAGTATGTGCAAAAAAATTGTGTGTTGTTTTTTTTTTTGCTTCACTCTACCAAACAATTAAGCCACAAAAGAAAAAATAACTGAGTTAAAACATTATAGTATTTTATTATATAACAAAGTTCTCAATAAAAATACACCAAACACCTTAAATTTATTGTTAAATCTTTTATAATGTTTCATATTCAAAGTAAATATGACGAGAATAGCAATTTTTGTAAACCAAATAAAAATATTTGTTTTTAACTAAACTAAAACAACATAGTAGCGACAATTTTATTTTTCCGCTTATTTTCTTTACTAGAAAGATCAAAGCTTTATAACAAAAATAGGTTAACGGACCTTAAAAGAATTCTTAAGTACCCAGGCTACAAAAAAATTAATACCTCAAAGAAATAAAAAATACAACCCTCAAAGAGCTATTTTTTCTAGGACTACTTTAGGGCTGGTAGGCTTTTTTTTAAGTACATTTCTTTCTATTGCGATTGAAACTATGTAATTTATAAAAGTCCTAATTTATTTAAGGTTCAGCTACATAGTAGTGTAATTCAATGTACAGTACAATGTAATGTAGATAATGTTACTACTATTTGAAGTTGGTTAAAATGAGTTCAACATCATAATTTTTGAAGTGAAAACTTCTTTAGCGGCGTTGTGCACTTTTTTTGGGATGGGTAAAAAATGTTAATCTCGCGTCAGCACACGTGGCCTGATCGAATATTCGTAACACGGAGGGGTGACAGCTGATGACAGCTCGACTGTCCATACTTGTAAAATTAGTTTATATCAAGTATTTAAAATATGGAGATTGAACAAAGTGCATCTATTAATGAAAAAAGTGACGAAGAAATAGTGAAAGAAAATGAGTGAGTACTTTATAAAAATACTAGTGGCCGCCCGCGACTTCGTCCGTGGACTTTGGTATTAGTCATAGCATGATGTTACATGTATAGCCTAAAGCCCTCGGGTGGCTCCCCTGGGGTTACCCGTGTCCATAGGCGACGGTGATCTATTAACACCAGGCTACCCGTCTGCCTTAAAAAAAGCCTTCCCCGATAAATGGACTATCCAACACAAAAATATCTTTTCAATGGGACCAGTAGTTCCTGAGATTAGTGCGTTCAAACAAACTTACAAACGAACGAACTCTTCAGCTTTATGTAAAGATTAAAATGTTGATTAACGGGCTAATATAAAAAACATGAATAAGCCAAAAACAATACCATACTTTATTAATCTATGAAATGAAATAAGAAACATACATTTTTCTTTTCATTTAATATTGAATGGCTGAAAGGATTCTTAAACAATGCCGTAAAACGAATTAAAAAAAATAAGAAAAATAAAAGACAGACATGACAATTTTCATAGCTGCGTCCTGCGTCAAAATGTAAATAAATAAATACAGAAAGTAAATAATTTTGGAAAGAAATAATAAAATAAAAGCAAAGAATAAGAATAAAACAAAGGATATAAGTTATAAAATATGATAATGGACGTGAATGAAGTAAGTAATAACATGAGGTGTATTTATAACACTACACGGCACATTTCATTCATTTCATTTGCTTCCCGTGGGAATGAGATTTTTTCCGCGGTAAAAAATGGCATATGTCCTTTCTCAACGTCCTTTCTATGTTTATGCCAAATTTCATCAAAATCGGTTCAGTGGTTTAAGCGTGAAAGAGTAGCAGACAGACAGACATACAGACAGAGTTACTTTCAAATTTATAATATTAGTATGGATTTATGAAAACCTACTGAAAATACTAGATGAAAAATAATACTGATGATAACAGCAAACCGTGCGAAATTATTCCCTAACCATTCCTAAATATCAAAAATGCACAGCGTTAATGTTCAAGTTTTCACTTCTGCCGGCACTACCGGAGTGCAACCCCAGTTTTTTTCACAATGACAATTAGTATAAATGTAAAACTTCTATCGGTTTCAAAAGAGACAAACTAGAGCTCGATAGCTCAATGAGTGTTGAAAGCGTAAATCTTGTTCAGCGTCGATTTAGGACGAGCAATTTACTGGACTAAGATAAAGCGGTTTCTGTTTGCTGGATGTATTTCTGTTTGGGTCCTATGAAATTACTCTTATCGTGATCATGTGGTCACACGTGACGTTAAATGGTTGCTGCAGCCATGGGCGTACCGAGGGGGGGGGGGCAGGGGCAGCTGCGCACCTCTGGGTCAAGGTCCAGATTCAGAGATTAGGGCTAACGTAGAACGCATGCGGTCTGTGCAGCTAAGCCAAACGGGCGGGATGGGTGACCGCTAGTGGCAAAAATTTGATGCGCGTTTCCGTGCTTCGGAGGGCACGTTAAGACCGTCCCGGTTGTTGTCGATAGACCTTGTCAGAGGCCTTATGGGCGGTTTGAAAACATCCGACAGCGGGTTGGCCACTAACTCGCATCTCCACCAACCCGCATTGGAGCAGCGTGGTGGAGTAAGCTCCAGGCCTCCCCAATAATTGGAAGAGACCCGTGCCCTGCAGTGGACCGCAAAAAAGGGTTGCAGCCATTACTTCTATTAGTTTCAAAAGAATCAAAGCAACACTCAATAGCTCAATGAGTGTTGAAGGCGTAAATCTTGTTCAGCGTCGATTTAGGACGAGCAATTTACTGGACTAGGATAAAGCGGTTTCAGCTGTGCGGATGGATCTATTTGCTGAAATAGTGTGTTTGGGTCCAGGAAGAAAAATAGTATACACTCCGGTCATAATCAATACTGTCTTGAATCCAAATTTGTGTGTTATAATTGTATTTTTGCGCTTCATTCATTGTCATTTATGATAATCTTATAATTAATTACAACAAGGGCTTGTAGCTTCTAGCCTGCTGCATGATGTTAGTACAATCCAATACTCTTAGGGTGGATTACACCGTAGGCCTGTTTATAGTTTCAGTTAAAACTAGTTGGTGGAGATGCGGGTTAAAGGCTAACCCGCTGTCGGATGTTTTTCAAACCGCCTATATGGCCTCCGACTAGGTTTAACGACTGTTATCTATCGACAACAACCGGGACCGACGGCTAGACGTGCCCTCCGTAGCACGGAAACGCGAATGAATTTATTTTTTTGCCACTAACGGTCTCCCATATCACATCCGACCGCGCCCGTTTGGCTTAGTTGCATAAATCGTTTGCGTTCTACGCTAACCACCAGGCCATGCATGCTTCACTGGGAAAGTATCATGGCAAAAAACTAAATGAAGAAAATCATTTCTTAAATTAATCAGAGTAATCAAAAGCTTTAATGTTCAAATTCAAATTGAAAACGAAATTCAGTCATTAGCAGAAGTTAGCCAATCCACCAATAATTACCAGCCTTTTAGTACCAAACGTTAAAGGAAATTAATTAAAAAAATTAGCAGAACCACATTAATTTCCACTCAAACAAGTAATTAAAGAGGAGTAAGTTTTCAACCAGAAAAGTAGTGAAATCACTGAGAGGCAAGTAATTACAGCGGCGCTGGAACTATTAGTGTGTAATGAATCAGCTTTACTATTTTGTTACGTGCTCCGGGGAGCATAATAACTTGCGAGAATTCGCAGGTAATACGAATTCGTATCTAAAATAGAACGTTTCTTGGAATTTTCACAACTAGTTCGTACATTTGAGACAAGCTCTAGCAGCATTGAAGCGCGCATGGCCCGGCGGCTAGCGCAGAAGGCAAGCGATCTAGCGAACTAAAAAAACGGGCACTGTCGGGTGTAAGATTGGTGACCGTTAGTGGCATCGTTTCCGTGCTTCGGAGAGCACGTTAAGCCATCGATCTCAATTGTTGTCGATAAATAACAGTCGTTAAACCTTGTCGGAGGCCTTATGGGCAGTTTGAAAACATCCGACAGCGGGTTGACCACTAACCCGCGTCTCCACCAACCCGCATTGGAGCAGCGTGGTGGAGTAAGCTCTAGGCCTCCTCAATAATGGGGAGAACCCGTGCCCAGCAGTGGGACGTAAAAATGGTTGCAGCGAAGCCTAGCAGCATAACTCTGGTTATGTTACATGTTTTTGGTCAATCTGTCTTTTGCCTTTTTCCAAAAACGTATGCCTTATTAATGTCGGGTTGATTCAGAAATTTGAATAATGAGTTTAAAGGAGACTGGCGGTTTTCGGCCTGAAGCCCTACAAGAGTGAGTCATATGCGTAAAAATACGTAATTTTTTTCTAGTTTAGATTGTCTTATCAGCGATTTTGTAGAACTTGTCCAACTAGAGAAAACATCTATTTTATATTTAACAAATCAATATTTTTTGTGAATCGATTTGTCCCGGCTACATTTCACAATAAAATCACGGTATCTTTAACATACGTACAGATCGATTCACACTTTAAATACTCGATAAAATGACATATTTCCCCACTACTAAGAAATCAAATGATGATCAATGAATCGATGCGTCATCGATTATTTGACATCTGTCGTGACAAGACTGACAAGCTAATCGAATCTGTCATTGACGTCATTGTCATTTTTCATTTCATTCCGGTGTTGCATTTTTGCTTCTGTTCTGCCTGCTTAGTGAATATTTTATCGTGTTTTCCCGTGAATTCTTACTTTCACTTTTGAATTTCGGACTGTGGACCCTGCATAAACGTTGACCTGGCGAGTTTGATTGGACCTATATTCTTGACGATTTGGATTTTTCCATAATGGAACGGATGCGTTGTTGTCAAAAGTTAACTTCAACTACTTATTTCAGTTATAAAGACAAGTTCTTTGAAGAAATTAAAAGCATGTTTTAGTTCCTATTAAAATATCCTACGAGTAAACATGAAAAGTATCCATGTAGGTGACCAGGCCGAACTCTGATAGTAAAACCGCCAGTCTCCTTTCTGTTCTCGGTCTGGGTGTTTGTGTTTCTGCCTTTGTATGTGTCCATGGTATCCACGACAAAGGATATATCTATACTACTGTGGGTCTATGAGTGTGAAACGTTATTATAAAAACTAAAAACGAAATGAAATGAAATGAAATATTCTTTATTCACTGTACGGTTCATTTACAAACTCTTAGTAACGTTATTTTTTTGTTCTGTCTGCTCTGGGTGCGCTTAGGCAATGCTGAGCTGAAGAAAAGAGTAGACGGAGAAAAACTTCAGCCCTGTTTTAAAATATGAGGTATACAATAATTAGCTTTCTTACAGAGTAGCTACGATTTAAGATTATATTAGTATGATATGTACCTTAGTTAGTACCTACCTGTAAGAAGTACGAAGTCTGTGTCTTAAGCTGTGCTGTCTATATAACCCACGAGAAATTTAATATATATATTTTGCTGATTTCATTGTAGTCATTGCTGTAGTAACATCAGTGTCAAAGTAACAGCTCAACAAAGTTCAAAGTAATGCGATGTCAAGCAAATTCTTATGTTATCGGTAGCACGGGAAATAATGTTCACCTTATTTAAGTAACTAAGTAACTTATACTAAAAACCGGACATTATTTAAAAACGTAATGTTTCCTTTGTCATTAAATAATATACAGTCACGTCGTATCCGTTAATAGATATTATGATTACAATCAGAAATAAGAAACAGCATAAATAAATAAACAGGTTTTTCCTCATTTTACATTTCGCTTTATCTTTACCAGCAGTAACAGTACATTTCATTCGCTTACTTTTCCCCAGCATTTTAGCAATACTTCTACTAGAATATATATCCAGTAGTGAAGTTATTTCGCTAAATTAGAACTTGGCAGTCCGGAACGTATCGACATTCAGACTTCACAATTCGTTTAGATCCGTAATTGAACATACTTTTCACTTGCTACGATCTTTCACCGTCAAACGTTAAGCGTTTCTTGTACCGTGTAATATTAAAGATTCAATTTTCAATAAAGCGTCCACCGTTTTTTGTATCTGCTAAACATGGGTCTTTTCTCATCTCACGGTAGGCCTGGAGTCGATGGAGATGCGGGTTAGTGGCCAAACCGCTGTCGGACGTTTATAAATCGGCCATAAGCTCCCACAAGGTTTAATGATTGCTATCTTCATTCATTCCTTCATTTATTTTTCATTTTTAGCTAAGAACTTGGTTGGAACCATTACGTACGAAAAATTAATAAAATAGTCACATAAAAGACTAAAATAATTGGTACTGGACCATTTTATGTTTTTTATATAGTAATAAACCGAACAAAAAGGCAGACGGGCCGCGTAGTGTTAAGCGATCACCGTCGCCTATGGACACGAGCAACCTCAGGCCACCCGAGCATTGCCGGCTTTGGAGGAGAGCTTTTTTTACAGCTTTCTTGAATAACCCCATGTTGTAGTCCACTGGAAATGCCTCAGCTGGAAGGTTGTCCCATAACTTACACGTCCGTCATTGAACTGTTAGGTACTGCCTCGTTCTGTTGAGGACACCAAGCTTTTTGGATGTCAATTTGGCCTTGTTCTCCGATACGATTTAGTAGAACTTTTATAGTTCGACCGGGGAAGTACAACCACTGCATTCAATCTGCCACCAATGTTGTGTTTCGGTGTAAAGGTTGCAGATGCTGGCCAGACACACATGAGCTGACTTTTTTGGAGTAACAGCGTAACTGCATGCGACACGCAAGTGTACCACGTGGCCTGCATGCTCGTCTTTGTTTTTGTAACCTACATAAGGTACCCGGCACCTTGGAAGAGGGTACCGAGTAATGTGGGATTTGTACCGCACTGAAACACAATCGGTGGTCTGCCTCTGCGCTAGGAGGACTCCGGAATCTCCAGTGGAACGCACCGGTGTCCTTCACGCGCGGCGCCCCGTATGGGCTCATCGTCGGGAGAGCAAATGTGCTCACCTTCAGATGCTTACGGCGGCATGCGGCCATGCACACACCGCCGTCCGTCCCAGAGCCGCTGGCTGGACGGATCGAGCTCCCACTCTCACCGCTCACAACCCCGGAAGCCTCCTTTTAGTCGCCTCTTACGATCAGGCAGGGATACCGTAGCTCTATCTTTAATCCCAAATCAACGGGACCATTCCATTCAAACAAAAAGACAATAAAGTCAAACTCATAAAACGAATCTGAAACTCAACACTTTGAGAAACGCTGACACAACGGACGGATAATCATAACACGATGTCCGCGCGTCAGTACTGCAGTTGACAAAATGCGAGTTGTGAGTGTGTGCGTTATACTGTTGGTCGCTGTTTGTGAAGCCAGCAATATTATTAGAGGTAGGTAATTTGTATCTTACTATTTAAACTAATATGCTATAACAGTTTGCGACTAACAGACATTTTAGATTGTGCCGTTTTGTGCCTATTATAACTTCTTATTTGACAGCCAAATATGTATAGTAAGGCAGTTACATCAAGACATAGGCGAACTTAAGACTATGTGATACATATTTAGAAACTTTAAACAAGAAGTAGGTAATATTCCTAACAAGATAGGTGAAAATTAGTTAGGATCAAATATTGGTTCTGGTCGTATTGGTCGATTTAAAATACGAATAACTGAGTAATTTGAAGGACTCATATAAAGAAAACGACGTAAATATGGCTCAGTTCTCTGTCCACTATATCTCTAAAACAAACAAAAAAATCAACATTTTATAAGACCGAAACCAACATTAAATCTACATGCATTTTTGTCTATTACAAACATATTTTTGCTGTGTCAATGACTTAAAGCCAGGGAATAGTTCGGCTGCAACCCTTTTTTTTACGTCCCACTGCTGGGCACGGGTCTCTCCCCATTATTGGGGAGGCTTGGAGCTTACTCCACCACGCTGCTCCATTGCGGATTGGTGGAGATGAGGGGTAGTGGCCAACCCGCAGGGAATAGTTCAAATATCTGTAATTTAGGCTTTTATAAAGGTAATAATGTTATTTAATGCAAAGTATTTAAAAAGATGTAGAATAGGATTGCAGTATCATAATAATATCGCATTTAATATACTTGGAATAATGTTGATTATGAAATGTTTATTATCATTTTGAATTGACGTGTTTGCATACGCATGCATTATATGTGAGACTCTCATAAAATGTAGAAAATTGTATATCTTATAAATAACAGCAAAACTTAATTTACTCTACGTTTTTGCAAAGATTTTGTCGTAAGTACAATCTTAATCATTATTGAACCTCATGTGTCAGTAAAAGTCGGCACTAAACAGGACCGGCTGCTAAGAGGATCTTGAATGGTAACCATAGAATTGTGTGTATAGATATAGTAATATGATATCGTGTATATTATATTGTGTTATTATTGTTTATTAATTCTCTATTTCTATAGTATGTGCCTACCACAAACTCTACTCATCAGCCAGGGTTGGCTGGTAGAGAATGCCACTACGCATTAAGCCCGCCCTTGTATCCTTAGTATAAGTTGTATACTTAATGTCCTTGACCTTCAGAAATAAATCCAACATTTTTCAACGGCCCATTAACAGATAGAGATTTTGGAAAGTTACCATACTATTACCCAATTTCTAATTTCCAAAGACTAAGGTTAAATAAAAATAAAAAAAATAAACAAATAAAACATAATCCCAGCAAAAAAAGCGGAGGCCACACTCACAGACAATGGAAACACAAATATAGAGACACAAGCACCCAACCCAAAAGCAAAAATTAAAACTTATATCATTCATATTTTTGCCTCCCCGGGAATCGAAACTAAGACGCTCATTGGCAGTCTGGCATGGTAACCATTGCGCGGTATGGATCTTCAATAGGCGATGACTACGATTCAATCAACAACAAATATTATTCAAATTTGTTATTTAAAACAGTAGCGATACTATCGTAAATATTTGCATACACATGATCATAAAAATGAGATCACAAAATGCTGACGCATAATCCACTATGTTTGTTTAATGCTTTTGTAATTTAACCGTAAAAATACCACTTCTAGAAGGGAATTGACTTCTGCAACAAAGTGCGAACTAATGCAGAAGGCAAGGTCTATTTGTTGAAATAAATATTTTTGGAAATAAATTATCTTTTATACATTTTATTTTTTCTGTATGTAATTTATGCATACTGTAAGAACCTATTTTGTTTGTTATGTTTGAATAGAGTACATTACAACATATGTAGTAAATGTTGCAATAATAAAGTATGCATGGCAATGCGCCCCGCAATATAAATTTTATCGCAATGTACCTAAGGGTAGAAAGGTGATCGCTAGTGGCAAAGTACATGCATATTTCCGTATTTCCGATGTGATGTTAAGGCGTTGGTGGTAGTTAACAGCTGTCATTAAAACTCGTCGGAGATATTTGGACGGTTTAAAGACATTCAACAGGATGTTACTATACTAATCTAACATACAT
The DNA here is from genome assembly GCA_911387765.1 of Pyrgus malvae. Classification (NCBI taxonomy): domain Eukaryota; kingdom Metazoa; phylum Arthropoda; class Insecta; order Lepidoptera; family Hesperiidae; genus Pyrgus; species Pyrgus malvae. The sequence goes on along the minus strand of OU426969.1, from coordinate 2,063,604 downwards.
CTGATCTGCAATGGAGAAGCATAGTGGAGTAAGCTCCCTCCCTTTTAATAGTATACGTTCCTCGCCAAGGGACGAAATAAAGGTTGCAACCACTATTCATACCAAATACTACGGTAAATAGTTAGGTGTAAATTGATTTATTTTTATGCTTTAATTTGACGCTATGTTTATCTCATTTTCAGGCTTATACTGCAAAGATCCAGATACCGGAAAATTATACGAAGTAAATTCAACATGGCCGTCACAAACCTTTTGCGGCAATTATACCTGCAAACTACGAAAGAAAAATACAACCGAAACGCAATATGCACCTATACAACTAGATATATCAGATTATGTGAAGCAAATAAAAGAAGATGATGACATGGCTATTAGTCCTAGCGACAACTCTATTGTAATAACAAAGAAAACTGACAATGATAAACAGCCTTTATTTCACAAAGACTTGAAAACAAAAAATAAAGACGAAATTCTTAAAAGCAAAAACTTCAAGGATGGCGATAGATATTTAACAGAGTCAGAAATTAAATCAATCACTGATATGCTTCATACAGTGAAGAAAAGTGACCTTGAGTCCATAGTTGATATCTATAACTTAGCCCAAGATATTTATAAGGAAATAGATACTGTAAGTACTCAAAATCTAGTCAAAGAGACAATCGAAGCCGGAAAGTTAGAAAATTTAGAAAGGATCAATAACAATGTAAAAAACTCTTATTGGTATGAACCCTTACACCATCACAATAAGCAAGTAGATATGTCTCATGAAGGAACAAATGTGAAACCAACCAATGCACCACCTTCAGAAATAAATCCAACATTTTTCAACGGCCCATTAACAGATAGAGATTTTGGAAAGTTACCGTACTATTACCCAATTTCTAATTTCCAAAGACTATCATCCTACAGGCATCCGAAACCTTCAAGTGATTTGGAAATTGCTCCGTCCGAAAGTAAGCCTTGTAATAAGGTATCAAATAACTACAACTATATAGCTGTGCCGTTGTATGGTGGATCTATTAAAAACCCGTCTAAAAAGCCAGATGCAGCAACAAAAGCTCAAACTTCAACGCTTCTACCATATCCCTTCTCTTACGTCTATCACTATAACGTAAGTGGATATCCCACTGGCTATTACCAGTCTAATCCGTATTATAACTCTTACTATAATCCATTGGCACAAGCAGAGTATAGCAGGTACAGAAACTATCCCCAATCGTATTATGCACAATACTATGCGCCATATCCCAGCTATGCTTATGTCAATCCCGATACATTACCAAAAGAAGATTCATCCGAACTGAAATCATCAGATAATGATTTATTGGATTCATTGATAAAGTCATCTAAAGAAAAGAAGAATTTGTTGCCAGATTGGCAGACAGAACCCTTATCTGAAAAGGTTCTAGAAGAAGTCAGAGCTCACCTTAATGATAAGCCAAAATCATTATTACCGACTTCATTGAAAGACACTTTAAAGTTAGAAAGAATCGGAAAACTCATTAAATTAGATGAACTAATACGAAAAAGAAGGAATATAATAAACGATGTCAAACAAAATGATGACTATGACACTTACGATGAAGAATTTGAAGCATACGTTGAAAAAACTTCGTAAGTATATTATAAATATGCGTTCTTCATATTATAAATTCGAAAGTAATTCTGTCCGTCTGTTACGCTTTCCCGCTTAAACTACTGAACCAATTTTAATGAAATTGGGAATACAGATAGTGTGGACCTTGGGAAAAGACATAGGGTGGTTTTTATCCAACGGGGAACAGGCATAAAAAGGGGCCACGCGGGGGAAGTTGCAGGCGGAAGGCCAGTATATTATAAATTCGAAAGTATTTTTTTCTGTGTCTATGTGTGTCAGTGTCTGTTTCATATGAACGCCTAAAATACTGAATCAATTTTAATAATATTTGGTAAACAGATAGAGTGGACCTTGGGAAATGACATGAAAAATGTAACGTTCCAATGGATCACTAGTAATTACATACTAAGCAGATACTATTGGATTTTCCCAAATTCGTGAATCTAACAAAAAATAATTTGTCACAACATAAAGCTTGTGCAGTTCAACTTTAGGGCAAAAACTATCGCTTCTCTTAATAGTTTTTTTTTTGTGTTTGTAATCAATAATATATGCTTTACGTATAATATGAGCGATAGCCGAGTGGTAAAAGAACGCGGTCTGCAACGCGACCGATACCGGGTTCAAATCCTCGGCGCGCACCTCTGGCAAAGAAATTTGTAATGTGCGTGTTTGACGCTGCTCCACCGTAATGTAAAATACGATTACGATGTTTTCCATCGCCGTGCATGCCTGAGAGAAATTCGTAATTTCTCGAAAGCATGACGTCCACCAATCCGCACTTGACCATCGTGGTGGACTATGGCCTGAATCCCTCTCCCTTGTCAGAGGAGAGCTGTGACCAGCAGTGGGTCATAAAAAGATTGGAAAAACATGTATGATGGGGTAATTAGTTCCCCGTTTGAAACATGTTAGTTCTTTCATGTATTAGAAGTTATCTCTACAAATCTAACATTCTTCATACGCGTCATTACATGTGAGACAAAACCCTCATGTCAACGTGACAAATCACACGGAACCCGCCAGTAGACACCTGGCGTAAAAAGTTGACAAATCAGTGTAAACAAAAAACAGACGAACCGCGGTCGATAGAAGGGTCCCACAGTATATTTTTGATTTATTCGACACTAAATTACTACTTTTATCACATACTCCCTCTATGTTTTACAAACTGGATGGTAAATTCATTTACTAGTACAAAAGTGATAAGTATGCAAATAACAAATTTTCTCGGTCAGTGGTGCACGCTGGGGTTTGAACCTGGATGGTAATCACTGATTTAAAGTAAAATTAATTAATAACTCTTCACTCTTATAGCACAACGCTAGGACTTCCTTTGTTGTAAGTACCATGTATACACACAAAGATTGGGACACCAACACACATACCGAAAACAGAAATTTAAGAATTTCTACCTCATCAAGAAATCGTAGGCATACCAGACCGTCAAACAATAACTACTCAGATACAAAAATTATTCAGGAGAAAAGTAAAAAAAATCTGTTTATTTGACCCTTAGAGCAACAAAGGTACTAACTCACCCTTCAGGAGAGATGGCATAACGCCTCGCTTCGATACATAATTTTTGTGCCAAATCTGGTGCGGGGAAAGAACGCACACATTTTAATTTTGTCACACATTCACAAATATTCTTTCATCGCTACAGACGCATACATTTCTAAATATGTCAATTAATAACGTCATTTTCTATGCACCGTCAACACTGACACCGACACACACTGACACACTAGTTGTATATATAGAAGGCACATTGTGCATGGACGTTGGGACGGAGGGTTCGCCCGTAAAGGCCACTCCTCTGACTGGTGTCATACCTGTCAATTTTATCGCTCTACGATTTGACCTAACAAAAGCATGTCAAAAACCTCAGCTAGTTTAACCCGTCAACTCTCGCAACTGTCGACAGTAACCGACTAAACTTTTAATTAACTGCGTCCACTTTTTACGTCCGAAGTTCATCCCCAAGTATCAACAGCATCTGTTGACACGAACTTCGGACACAAAAAGTAGTGCCTTGATAGTTCGCGCCCACAACTTTTTAATGGTCTACGGTCGTAGTTCTTGTACTGACTTGAGGAGCTGTGATTTATTGGGGAACTATCAGTTATGTAATAAATTTATTACCTATATATATGAAACCTTGAAGCGCGCTTGGCCCAGTGGCTAACGTAGAATTCAAGCTATCTATAAGCACTTAAGCTAAACGAGCGCATTCGGGTATGAGATGGATTCCCACTATAGGCAAATTCCATGCGCGTTTTAGTGCTTTGGAGGGAGGAGAGCTAACCCGCCAGTCCCTATTGTTATCTATAGCTGTCATTGAACCTTTCCGCCGGATTTATTTGCAATTTAAAAATATCTGACAGTGCGTTAGCCACTAACCCACACCTCCATTAACCCGTATAGGATCAGCGTGGTGAAGTAAATTCCAGGCCTCCTCCAGATCTCCAGGGAGATCCATGGCGAACAGTGGGACGTAATAAAAGGTTATTATACTCGTAATAATATGTAATTCGGATACAATTTCAAAATTCTGTTTATTTGACCTAAATAAAGCGTATCAAAACCTCAGCTTAAGTTAACCTAACTCTCGCAACTGTCACAGTAACCGACTAAACTTTTAATATACTGCATTTACTTTAACGTCCGAAGTTCATCCCCAAGTATCAACAGCATCTTTTGACACGAACTTTGGACACAAAAAGTGGTGCCTCGATAGTTCGCGACCACAACTTTGTAATGGTCTACGGTTGTAGTTCTTGGATTTAATTGAGAAACTGTAATTAATTGGGTAATAATAAGTAATGTTATTTATAATAGTGATATGCCTTAGTGATTACAGTTTAATCAGCCGGTTAGAAAACTATATTAAAGCAGTGTATAGTATGTCCAGAAGTGGGCCTTTAAAGGCTGACTGGATGTATGGAAGTAATTTTTAGAATCGATTTTTTGATTGTCTTTTTGAAATATTATGAATTAAAAAAAATTGGACACTTGGACACTTTACACAGACAGAAATCTATTAATGCGAGATAAAAACTTTATCAACATACGTAACAACAACTAAGGAAATTATCAACATACCCTGAGTAATTATGATTATGTAGGTAAAGTGGTGAAATATTCTAATACTTACATCTAACCTGAACAAGGAATTTAAGTCATCGAATCATTGTTTTACTATTTTTGAAGACAGGTCATAAATCTCGTACTAGCTGGTCACAATAATACCTAGGTACACATAATTGATTCTTTTCTTTAGCAAAATGTCGCTCTTCTTGAAACAAAGAAACCTTTCCGCCTTACTTCTCATTATTCGTATTCACCATCTATAGTTGATTAAATTACTAAAAATTATTTTGGTCCTCTTTTTTGTTAACAAAAATCTTCCTAACTTTCAGATGCGAAAACATCACAGAAGTGGGCTACTTCAGCTTCGGGAACATGTCCCAGCCGTACCCTTTCTGCTGTCCACAGAAAATTGAAACCATTCATACTGTACCTAAAGTAGTAATAAATACTAATAATTGATAAACTTCTTGTCTATTATTTTCTATATTTTTATCCTTTATGTCTTAACTCCCATGTTATCTGCTTGCTGTTTTACTGGCTCATATTAAGCGTTCATTCATTTATTGGTGACTCTTATTCACCACACTACAACGTATGACTGCCTGAATGACTGACTGTATGAAGGCCTGCGTGGCGCAATGGTTACCATTCCGGACTGCCAAGCGAAGGGTCCCGGGTTCGATTCCCGGCGAAACAGAAATTCGAATGATGAGTTCAATTTTCTGTCCTCGGTCTGGGTGTTAGTGTTTCTGTTTTTGTGTGTGTCCATGGTACCCACGACACAAGGTTTATCTACCCTAATGTGGGACTATGAGTGTGAAGCGTTATTTATTTATTTATTTATAGTTATTGACAGGTTAATTGATTGCGGATTATTGCAAAGAAGATTTACCCTCACTTTATAAATGTTCACATCAAACAAACTATAAATATAACAGAAACACGGTAATAGAAGACTTAAAATGGAACACGTAGATACTGACCAAACTTTAATTACATTACAACATAACAAAAACGGTATTTGAAGACTATAAATAGGAAACGTCCATACTAACAGTTCTGACATTTTACTCTACACATCAATATATCAACACCTAAAGTATGGAATCAAAAGGAAATGCTAACCAGAAGTTTGTTAAAAATACATTAGTCAGTTCACAAGCCCAATTAAGTCCCAGTCGAAGTGAGATAACTCCTAATTTAAAATTAATCACCAAAAGAAAAAGAAAAAACGTAGCAATAAATCAGATAACGCGTTTCGCCCTCACATGGAGCGAATGACAATAAAAACAGTTTTTAAAAGAATTTGAATAAAAAAATCTTACAACCACCGGCTGTAATTTAATTTATGGTGTTATAGTTATGGGGAATTTTAGTGGTGAATAATGAGGTAGTTTTTTGAAGCTATGGCGTGAGATAGTATCGATTAGATTTGATTCTTTCCTTGTTGTTTATTAATTTCTCGCGTCAGATTCATTCATGCGTAACCATCGTTTTTATACAGAGTTTGTTAACTTGTTTTGGATCTTTTAGTCTTAGCTTTTATTATTATCTTTTTTGTTTTTATTCTTATTTTGATTCGATTTACTTACCATAAAATATATGGTAAAAAATAAATGTGGGTATTATCCACATTAGTACTATTGTTTGGAAAAGATTATGATTATCATGTAGTCTACTATATAAGTTTAGCTTTTAAGACCCTCCTTAAAGTTCCTGTTTGGTTTATTAAAACTGTTTAGTTACACTTAAAGTGTAAAAACACAACACACAAACCGAATAAATCAAAGCAATAACATTCATTCGAATAAAACACGGTAATTAACCACAAAGCTGAAATCGCCCAAATTTACAATAAAGTCCATTCTGCCTAATGGAGCAGAATCTATAATGTTACACAAAAAAACGAACACTTCGTAGGGTTCACTTAAAAAAGCATTTACTCTGCGACATCCCTGTGACTTATTGTATTCGGAGGAAAAGAGACACAGATAGAAAATTCTCTTGGTAAAACAGAGAAAGAAGATTGCGACAGAAATATTTAAATTAAGTTCTCCTTTAATGTCGGACATTATTTTTTTATCGGCGCCTCCAAATAAAGATAATAATATGTCGCGACTCGAGTTTTTTGAGAAGAAATGTTATCTTGAAGGGAAAATGTAAAAATGAGAGTTGTACGCTTTGCTATCGGCTTTTATGGTAACGGGGCCGTTCTTGAATTAAAAACATTTCATTTTCTCTCTTTATTGTAACTCGTTGCTTTCATGTGAAATTTCTAGTTTAAAACATCAGCACATGTTTTTTTTTCATTTGTTGTAAAACATCTGTAGATATTGCTATTTTGCAGCAGGATAAAATTAGAAATTAAAAGCATACTTACATAATTATAGTATTTATAGTTAAACACAATTATCATTAGGATAATCATAGTTTAGTAGGTGGTAGAACTATTTTGGTTCGCCCGGGGAAGTACCACCGCTGCACCCACTTCTGCCGTGAACCAACTCTATTGTGTTTCGGTGGAAACATGAGGCGACCATTAGCCTCCGGAGTAGCAGCGCAACTGCATACGGCCTCAAGACTTACCTATACTTGCTTGAGGTTGTATGTGGATGTCCATGGGCTGCAGCGACCACTTAACACCACGTGGCCTGCATGCTCGTCTGCTACTCGAAATAATGAAATGATCGTCTGAAATGAACAATATTAAGGATAAATAATATTAATTGATGTCACAAATATTATTCTGTAATAAAATTAATGCATAAAATCCTGAAACAGAACAAAGTAAATAATAATAATTACGAGGCTGGGTCTAGTTGAATCAGGTTAGTTTAGTTTAGACCATTTTAAACTGGTTATAACTGGATAAAACCTGCTTGAATTAGATAAACTAGTTTGACCCAGACGAAACTAAGTTACACTGAAAACTGGGGTCGTCTAGCTCCATAATGAATGATTTGTAACATAATTCTTTAGTAAACTGGGTCAAAACTCATAACTAGGATTGCGAACCGTACTATTCATAATTTGTATTCGTAAAGTAGTGAACTATATTTTGGAGCCCCAACTGTATAAAAATATTAAGTAAACGTAAATACCTACTATATTTGGAAGAATGCAATAAAGCAAATGTCCCAATAACAGTAGAAAAGCTAATGATTTATGATCATTAATTATTCAAAAATTGTGTGCGACTATCTTTTATCAGCCCTATGATATTATTAAAAATAAAAATAAATATTTAAGAAATTTTCACGAAGAGTAAGCAGTTGATATAAAAAAGTGAAAATATAAATTCGTCTTTTTTATGTAGCCATAAAATACGATATTCAAATTATGAGTTCAAATTTAGATTCTCAGTCTGGGTATTTTTATTTCTGTCTTTTGTGCCCCCGTAGGATTCTTTCAATCCTAGAATGGGACTACGAGTGTGATAAGTATTAAAAAAACTATTCACATACTGGGACCCCCGACTGAGAACAGAAATTTAAACTTATCTTTTATTTATTTGAATGGCGCCTAACTACACGACAAAATCAGTAACGATGAAATCCGTAGAAGAACGAAGGTTACCGACATAGTTCTCAAAATTTGCAAGCTGAAGCAGTGGGCAGGCCATATAGCTAGGAGGACCGATAACCGATGGGGACGAAAGGTCCTTGAATAGCGACCACGTCTCGGCAAAAGGAATACAGGCCGCCCTCCAGAACCAAGTGTACTAATGACCTGAAGAAGACAGCGGGTAGTCGCTGGATTTAGAAGGCCCAGGACCGGGAAGGGTGACGAACGTTATGAGAGGCCTATATCTAGCAGTGGACTATCAAAGACTAATGCATGGGATGTATGGATGGATTTGATTAGAGTAACAGACGATCATGTAGGTGTTAAGTGCTCATTGCAGCCCATGGACACCTACACACAACATCAAGCAAGCCTTTGCCTGTGGTCGTTGAAGGCTGAGGCTGAAGGCCTGATGGAACATATTTGTTTCTCGGCAGAAGTGGGTAGGTGCAACGTAAGTACCTTACCGGTTGAACTATTAGAATGTCCTACCACCGCTACCACATAAAAAAGTAAATAAATAAAATAAATAACCCTTTTACACTCATAACCCCACAGTAAGGTAGATGTACCTATGTGTACCATGTGTCGTGGATGCCATGGCCACACTTGAAATACCCAGACCGATAACAGATATTTTATACTCATCATTAAAATTTCGGCTTCGCTGGGAATCAAACCCGGGACCCTCCGATCAGCATTCCGGCATGGTAACCATTACGCCACAAGGGTCGTACGATAAAAATCACTTAAAATTCTGCCTTACTGGAAATCGAATTCTGTCCTCTTAAACGTTATAATGGTAAGTATCATCGCATGATAACATAGTAATAATCAAAAAGGTCCCAACAGGAAATAAATTAGCATAATCCTCTCTAAACCAAACACTTTGAAAAAGACCACAGAACAAACACAGGTTTTGATGTGTACTCGGTATAAATTTTCACTTAAACAAACAGAATTTTGAATGAGAAAAACATCATGGATTTGATTTTTTCTTAAGATGTTTATTTTCAACCTTTTTTATGGCCCACTGCAGCTGCTGGAGGTCTCCTCTCACAAGATAAGGCCATAGTCCACCACGTTGGCCAATTTTGGATTGGTGGACTAGACATCATGTCTTGGAGAAATTATAATGAGATTCTCTCGAACATGCGCGGTGGAAGAAAACATCGTAATTAAATAAATATAACAATACAATTTTGAATCAAACTCCACTGGTATGGGCAAGACGTTTTTTCCCATGGTAATGAGATGTTTTGGCTGCAACCCTTTTTACGTCCCACTGCTGGGCACGGGTCACTCCCTATTATTTGGGAGGCCTGGAGCTTACTCCAATGCGGGTTGGTGGAGATGCGGGTTAGTGGCCAACCCGCTGTCGGATGTTTTCAAACCGCCCATACCTCCGACAAGGTTTAACGACTGTTATCTTGACAACAACCGGGACCGACGGCTTAACGTGCCCTCCGAAGCACGGAAATGCGCATGAAATTTTTTTGCCACTAGCGGTCACCCATCTCGCACCCGACCGCGCCCGTTTGGCTTAGTGCATAGATCGCTTGCGTTCTACGCTAACCACAGGGCCATGCGTGCTTCGTGAGAGATGTTTTACCCGGGTAAAAATTGAAATGAAATGAAATGAAATGAAAATACTTTATTGTTGACTGTTTACATACATACAGTTAGATGTTTAAAATTATTATAAGAGTTTAAACAGTCTACCATGCTCTGGCATACAATATTATACTTATTACTAATTTAAATTAATGTATAAAATAGTTTTATTTTAAGATCCGCTAAGAATATTCTTAACGGATCATCGGCTTTTGATGCCTACCCACCACTGGGTCAATGAGAGAAAAAAAGCCGGCGGAAAAAAAACTCTCAGGCATTGTTTAGAGTTTATATTTTACGCGGAAGCTCCCCAAACCATTTTAATGCACGTCATCATTAATCAATTAGCCTATGCTACTCTTTTGCCTCAAACGAGTTATCTCCATACAAAAAATAAAGTTAATTCAAAGCAAGAAAAGTGAAAGAATGGCAAAAAACACAGGCACTTTCATATTTATAACATTAGTGTATATAGATTTAGTTATTTAAAATATTGTCGGTGTATAGATGGTCCATATTATAAAATGATAAATTTTAACCCTTTCTAGCCAAGAAAGGCCTTGACGCCATCTTTTCTAAGAATTCCAAAAAACAGATTAAAACACGTCGGGGTTGTTATCGGAGGAAGACAAATATTTTACATGCATCCCTTTACGGTTCCAACCCTTAATCCTTTGGCGTCAAGTTTTCTGTTTTTTATTTGTTTAACTTGTAATTTGGGTAAGGGGTGGACCACACGTACTGCTTGAGACGACAATTAATTAATATAATAAAGGATAATTAATTTAAATGTAACATTTTTTGTAATAAAAAGGAAACAAGTATAAAAATATTACATTATATTCCCGATAGTATGAACATTTATTATTATTTTTTAATTTGAATGGAGTAGCAGACTAGCATGCAAGCCACGTGGTGTTAAGTAGTCGCTACAGCCCATGGACATCTACAACCTTAAGCAAGCATAGGTAAGTCTGAGGTCGCATGCAGTTGCGCTGCTACTCCGGAGGCTGGTGGTCGCCTCATGTAAGTGTGGCCGGCAACTACACCTTTCCATTGAAACACAACAGAATTGGTTCACGGCAGAAATGGGTGCAGCGGTGGTACTTCCCCGGGCGAACCATAATAGTTCTACCACCTACAATGTTTCGAATGTTTATTAATGCAGTTTACTTGGTTCTAAAATCGAAATCATGGTTCCTAAGAAAAAATGTCGATAGTTACTTAGTTTCAAAGGTCTCCTCACTGTCAGAATGTTTATGTTACAGTCAGAATACTAAATACTTATATAAAACAAAAATACAGAATATTCTTCAAAGATACTTTTGAAAAACAAATTCATGTCATATTCGTCCCAACGTGTATGCACAATGTGCCTTCTAGTTATATACAACTAGTGTGTGTGTGTCGGTGTCAGTGTTGTCAGTGCATAGAAAATGACGTTGTTAATAGTCTTATACTTTATTTATTTACAAACTATTAAAGCTACTTTATATTTACAATTTATATTAAAAAAGACTGAACTTTATACAATAAGAATAAAAAGACTGTATAAAAATATTGTAATTACAAAAATAAAACCAAAAAAATGTTAATTTAAATTGACATATTTAGAAATGTATGCGTCTGTAGCGATGAAAGAATATTTGTGAATGTGTGACAAAATTAAAATGTGTGCGTTCTTCCCCCCGCACCAGATTTGGCACAAAAATTATGTATCCAAGCGAGGCGCATAGCCCTCTCCACTAACCGGTGAGTCAGTACCTTTGATGCTTTAAGTATTCAGTAAAATTTTTAGTGAAAATATAAGATAGGAAAAATAAAAAGTATTTGCGGACAAAATTGTCATTTTAACTTAGAGCAATGACTTGACACAGCGCATGCTGACATACTTCGTAACTCTAAGTTATTTAAATAACTTTAATACTAAAACTACTTTCTGAATGAAGCGTAGTGGAATGTGGCCTAAAATCCCTCTCCATTGTGAGCCCAGTAGTGGATCATAAAACGGATTAAAAACAATCCAGTTACAGTCCCTTTCTTTTTCAGGTACAAATCACTAAAAATATTAATCACTTGTCAATTAAAAACACTCCTCGATTTAATTATCAATTAACACCAACACTTAACTCACTTAATTTAACCAGTCAATAAGACCATAACTCAACCCCATAGTTGTACAGCCACAATAAATTAGCGGGCACGAATTAATGTCCAAACATATTTCATTGTTTGAACACACAATAGATTTAACAAGATATAATAGGTTCAATTACAGCGCAGGAATTTCATTAGGTCTTTGTGACCTTACTGGGGACTGCTTGTAGGCTAGGAGCCAGAGAGCTGCGTAAGTCTTCGTTCTTTATTTGATGTTACATTTTTCAGTCATTTTTTTTAATAATGGCATCGCAAACTCTGTGCATGTTGCCAGCGTCAAGTATAATTTTTGCATCACTTATTTGTCATAGAAAAAATCAGTAAGACGTAATGTATCAATTAGTCTATTCAGTTACATGTTCAAGTTAAGCGATGGCTACTTTACCAAAACGTGTCCGATGGAGTTTTGAAGGCAAGCCGAAAAACATGTTTTCGCACTGTTATTTTATTTCACAACACTCGTGCACTGTCATTAACCTATAGCGAACAAAATGCCATCAACTTTATCCGATATAACTCAAATATACACCAACAAAATGAAAATAAAACAAAAGCACAACTTGTTCCTGCAGACTTCCCGCCAAAAGTCTCAGCCAATTTTTTTATGTAAATCGCGAAGCAATCTTTGTATTTGTTATCGTTATTCTACTATTTTTTCTTGATATTAACATTGTAAGTAGCCAAAGAAGATATTAAATAAAGAGTTTCTGTTTTCTTTACAAATACAATTCTAACCCTTTATTATAATAACCATTTACCCACAGAACAAAGTAATAAAATAACTCAGTACAATGAAATTATAAATTCTTCTTTGAAAACCTCAAGAAGCACTTAAAGTTTTATAGTTCTTATCAAGTCGACAATAAAATTAAGAGTTCTTAATTATACGCTTTCCTTTGATAACATTACTGTTAATTGTCCTTGAGTCTACTTAAAATCTATTTTGAAAATCTGGAGAAATACTGTAAATGTTATTTCAGATTATTTTAGTTTTATTATATATAGAAAATAACGACCTTTATGACGCAATGGTTACCACACTGGACAGCCAGTCAAAAGTTTCGGGTTCGATTCCCGACGAGGCAGAATTTGGAATTATGTGTTGCAATTTCTATTTTCGGTCTAGGTATTTGGGTTCATGTCTTTGTGTGTGTTCATGTTACCCACCACACAGGAAATTTATTAATATGTCATGTTAAAAGTAAATATTACAAAGCCAAAAATTTACTGTTATGCATTATCTTGAGCCATGGTCCATACTTTTTTTGAACCTTTTTATGTCCTGGGTACTGGGCACAGCTCTCCTCTAGCAACTGGGAGGGGTTCAGGCCATAATCCACCCACGCTGGCCTAGTGCGGATCGGTGGACGTCATACCTTCGAGAAATTATGAATTTCTCTGAGACAGCACGGCGATGGAAAACATCGTAATCAATTAAATATCACAATATTTTCCATCACCGTGGAGCAACTATTAAACATATATAACATGGAATATCCTACTAATTCTTATACTATAGCATAAGAATAAATAATAATAATACATAGAACGGAAACTCCCGCTCCGGACGGGCTCAAGGTCCTGATATTAGCCTACACCGTTAAACAGAATACTCAGTCGGGCTGTCTCGATTAAACATATATAACATGGAATATCCTATTAATTCTTATACTATAGCATAAGAATAAATAATAATAATACATAGAACGGAAACTCCCGCTCCGGACGGGCTCAAGGTCCCGATATTAGCCTACACCGTTAAACAGAATACTCAGTCGGGCTGTCTCGGACGACGCGTCAATTACAATAATGGCGTCAAGTTATTGTGGTGTGTTTGGTTGTACAAACAATGCAAAAACAATACCACACTTAAGTATTTTAGTTTGCCCAAAGATGATGCGAGGTAAGTAATATTTTTTAAATATAATTCCGTTTCTGTACCTAATTTATTAAAAGGACATGAACAGTTCTTTTTGTGTAGCCAATTGTTTCACTTTCACCCAACTGGAAAAATTTTTGTTAGATACCTATAACATTTTAACATGTCGCCATAATCTACTTTAATAGCCATCGGTCGTTGAACCTTTCTCGCTTGCTTTGCCTTGCGATCGAGCGCGTTTTTTTTAAATCTACACTGATTTTGAACCTGATTCTTAAGTAAAGGAAAACTTTTATTTTATGTGCGATGCGATATCATCTAAGTAGGGGTGTGCGAATAATTCGAACTTACGAATTATTCGTTCCGAATCGAATATTAATATTCGATTCGAAATTCGAATCGAATAATTCGAAAATTCGAATTATTCGAAAGTTCCCGAATAATTCGAAAAAAATTCGAATTATTCGAATTTTTTCGAATATTCGAAATTTTTCGAATTATTCGGGAACTTTCGAATAATTCGAAAAATTTCAATTTCCTCTTCGGACATCATATTTTATTTCAAATTATCAAAATAACATATAATGACAATTATTAAGTCCTATTTAAAATAATTAACATGTATTTTATAATTACCTTTTATTGAACACTGAGATTAAATAATTAATCACTTAACTGGTAGAAAACATACGTTTAAAAACGTTTAGAGGGAAACTTGTTTGTATTTAAGCTTCTCAGCTGATCACCGAAGACTACCGTAAATAGCCGACTTCCGAAGTAAAATACTGAAGAGACCTGAAGATAGGTTCAATTCAAATTCGTTCGAGGGCGGGTTTACGCTAGCTGTCGGAATTCAAACTGGAAACAATAGAAAATCCAGTAATATTTCGATAATTCGCGAATTGTTCAAATTATTCGCGAATTATTCGAAAATTTTCGAATTATTCGAAATTCGACGAATAATTCGAAAAATTTCGAATAATTCGAAAATTTTCGAATAATTCGAAAAATATCAAATAATTCCAAAATTTTCGAATAATTCGTCGAATTTCGAATCGAATATTAATATTCGATTCGATTCGATTCGAACTGTATTCGCACACCCCTGCATCTAAGACAAAAGCATTATTAACAGTTTACAACTCTGACAACACGCCTGGGCGACAGAGGGGCGTAACGAGGTGAAGGGGGAAGTAGGTATACAATGGCCTTCAAAAAAGATTCCGTTCTAGTTATTATTTATTCTTATACTATAGGTCCATGATTATGAAGCGATAATTAAATTAACACTATTCACCAATACGCCAGCTCTCAGCCTATAAAGGAAAACAAGAGAATGATTTACATGGTTTGGAAATTAGGCCATTGTTCCGAGAGTGCGAGAACTTACGCGTTAAAGTTCACCGATGATTTATCGTTGAAGGCATCACTCTCCAAGTTCTAGCGATGAAATGTAATATTCTGACTAGGCAATGTATTATTTCAGTCATGAACCTGACATTACAAAATGAAGTAGGCGAGGTTCGCTACGAAATAATAAATAAATAAATAAATAACGTTTCACACTCATTGGTGCTATCCCCACAGTAGGGTATATATACGCTGTGTCGTGCGTGCCATGAATACACATGAAGACAGAAACACAAACACCCAGACCGAGAACAGAAATTTAGACTCATCATTCAAATTTCTGCCTCGCCGGAAATCGAACCCGGGACCCTCCGAGCGGCAGTCCGGCAGGTGAAATGTAATGTAATTATTAATCCATTGTTACCGTAATTCTTTATTGTAAACGAAATCAAGTACATAATATATTATATAACTCTATATTCGTAAATTATTTTATGGACCAATTAGTCTGCTGATTATATATCTGTAGTGGTAATCCAGTTCATAGAATAGAATAATGTAGTCCCTGTTGTTTCGGGATTAAGAATAGAGCTACGGTATCCCTTGTCTGATTGTAAGAGTCGACTAAAACGGGGCTTCCCCTTCCCCTAAAAGGGGGGGGGGAGACAGGACAGTATAGTATGAGCGTGAAACGTATTGTAGCGACCTTCCGCTACTCATCAAGAGATGGCCCCACGGGTAATCCTGAATCACGCTATCGAAGTTTTAGGAATATCCTACCATATATACAAGCTCCGAATTGAGTCAGTTGGAGCGCGGCCGCTCCCCGGGCATGACCACCTCGCCCGGCGGGAGGTCTCCCATTGCCAAAGTATCATTTATAAGATGGTATAGAATAGGAAAGAAAAGAATATTATTTCAACTAAAATAAATATGTCTTAACAGGTAAATGAAACCCGGCCCGGCAGCTGGCGTAGATCGTGATTTACGCAGCTAAAACAAACGGGTGCGGTCAGGTGTGAGGTATGGTTACCGCTAGTAGCAAAAAGGTTAGGTGTTTCGGAGGGCACGTGAAGCCATCGGTATAGGTTGTTATAGATAGATAATAGTCGGTAAATTTTGTCAGAGGCCTTACGGCGGTTTGAAAACTTTGGACAGCAGGTTGGCAACTAACTAGCATCGCATCTCCACCAATCCGTATTGGAGCAGCGTGGCAGAGTATAATAAGCTAGGCCTTCGCAACTGTGCAGTAGGACGCAAAAAGAGTAGCAACCAGCCAGCCAACACATGGTCAAGTCCGGGTTAAACTAAATGAAATCTACTAATATATAAAGCTGAACGAATCGTGAGTGTACTAACATTGTTCGTACTCACGTCATGGCTCTCCGCCGCGATGCCACCGCGACCCGCGGAAGCTCCTGAAGAAGGTCCTCGGTCAGGACCGAAACATGTCGGCAGATCCGATAAAAACTGACCTGAGTACAGTCGTTTAATATATAACTATAATATAAAGCTGAAGAGTTTGTTTGTTTGAATGCGGTAATATCAGGAAGTACTGGTTCGAATTGAATGAATGAATGAATTATTTTTGAAATGAAATGAAATGAGCGATTAGCTAAAATTATGTTTTAAATTAAATGTCAATATGTATTTCCTTTAAAAAAATTATAATGCAGCTAATTTATTCCAATGTAATTGAAATTGATAGTAAATTTATAATTTAAAATGTAGAATAATTTAATTTGAAAGATTAAGATAATGACAATATTATATAGATTTATGTTTTTAAATTATTTTTATAATGTGTTAAATTAGTAGTTTGTTACCTGTTATTAAAGTAACACTAAGTTTGTTACCCATAATTTATTCTTGCAAAAATGTTTCAGTGTTTACTTTGTTGGTACAACATTAAATAAATAAATAAATAAAATAAAATGAAAATATTTTATTTGCACAAATAAGGGTGAAAAAAGGTTTTACAGAATATTTAGAACTCCATATTTACACCTTTGGGTGTACAAACTTTATTATATTAAATAAAATAATTATTTAAATGACTTAAACTTAATTTAAGCATGAGTTCTTAAAATGACTATTACAGAAGGGTACATAGGAAACATTAAAGTAGTTATAAATTTTACAGTTTTAATTATTTAGACTTAAACCCAATTTTGTGCTTTTTATAATAATTTATTTTATTTGAACAGCTTTGGGCACCCACCAGGATGCGTTTTGTGTTAAATAGTCCATTTATTGAGGAAGGCTATAGGCTATATAACATCATACTACATATGACTAATACTAAAGTCCACGCAGACGAAGTCGCGGGCGGCCTCTAGTATTATAATATTTTGCCTAGTAGCAGCGATAAATATTTTCTGTTTATGTAACCCTAAGCCCAGGACAACACTAAAACTAAACCAACCTCGTTAACGGTCCCGGGTCAATATTTATTCCGGGTCGAAAGGATTTTTCTATACAATAATATTTTCCATTGACATTAGGGATTTTCTTGGCGTGATGAGAATAGGAGAGAAAAAAATTGGGTGCCGTTAGGATTGGGAATTTAATATAGAAACAATATTTACTGAGCAATTTTTACAGAAAGTCAAAATAATACAATGTATAGAATACTAGGAATATTGCTAATACATCTAAGGAAACAGAAATAAACATTTCGTTCTGATGAAAATAAAACATACATATTTCATCTGCTATTGTAAATATAGGAAGTTCCCTGAACAAATATTGGAATTTGATTTGTATAGGTACATCAATATTTATCAGTAAAAACACAATAAAATAAATAAATTACTCGCGCTTCGCAGTCGGCTCATTACCCAGCTCATCCGTGGCATAGTATGTAGTAGGCTGACAATGAATTATATGTAGAAAGTATATTTTTGTTATTGATAAGAAATAAAATTCGTTCATTCCTACTAATATTATAAATTGGAAAGTAACTCTGTCTGTCCGTCTGTCTGCTACGCTTTCCCGCTTAAACTACTGAACCAATTTTAATGTTTGGAACACAGATAGAGTGGACCTTGGGAAAGGACATAGGATGGTTTTTATTCTACGGGAACCGTTTAAATGGGTATTCGCTGGCGAAGCCGCTGGCGGAAGGCTATTTAGTAATAAGTCCAGTGGTGGTACTTCCCCCGTCCAACTATGAAAGTTCTACCAGCTATAATCATAGTATTACACCTTCAAAACTAATATTTATTTTATGTATTTCCACATTTATAAAGCTTCTCGTAAAAGCTGTAGGTGGTAGAACTATTATGGTTCGCCCGGGGAAGTACCACCGCTGCACCCACTTCTGCCGTGAACCAACTCTATTGAGTTTCGATGGAAAGGTGCAGTTGCCGGCCACACTTACATGAGGCGACCACCAGCCTCCGGAGTAGCAGCGCAACTGCATACGACCTCAGACAAGACTTACCTATGCTTGCTTGAGGTTGTATGTAGATGTCTATGGGCAGCAGCGACCACTTAACACCACGTGGCCTGCATGCTCAAAAAAAATAGTATTACACCTTCAAAACTAATTTATTTTATGTTTTTCCATATTTATCTTCTTATCCTTCCCTTTTATTTGTATGCTAATAAATTCTTCACAAGATGAAGATGTCACTAACAATTTACATTTCCGATCAAAGATCAGAATGAATCATGTTAAAACAAAATTCCAATTCGTAAGCCTTTCCGATAAGGTGCCATTATGGCCGCATGGGTATTCATACGAGATAGAGTTAAGAAATAATAGAAAGGAGCAAAGGTCACAGAGTTTTGGCTCTGTTATTAGCCGCTACCTTTTTTGCGTCTTACTGCTGGAAAATATCACTTGGTGGAGATACAGTTTAGTGGCCTTGCTGTCGGATGTTTTTAAACTGCTCGTAAGGCCTCCGACTAGGTTCTACCGATAACAACCGGAACTGACGGCTTGACGTAACCTCCAAAGCACAGAAACCTGCTTGAAATTTTTGCCACTAGTGGTCACCCATCTCATATCTGATTGCGTCCGTTTGGCGTAGCTGCGTGGATCGCTTGCGTTTTACCTCAGCCGCCGAGCAATGCGCGCTTCGCTTAAAGTTTACAGTAGGCCTAGACAAGTGGCATTTTACTATAGTAAACGCTGTGATATAATAGAAGGACAAATATGTATATGGGATTCGCGCGTAGACCAACCGTTGGTCCAACTAGTTGGACCACGGGGATTTTTTTTTCCCAATTGACGTTAGCAAACGAAATGTCACCGTAATCTCGATCGTTAGCTTATTCGTATGTCTATCCTATACATTTTAGATTCCATTCTACCGATATTAAATAATCATTTCTATTACACAGTAACTCTACAGACATCCCCATAAACACTCAGGGCTGTCGATAATTTCTAATGTATCGTTCTGAGTCATAGTTCTGACTACATATATCTGAGCATATGACACGCTTCTGATCTGTAGGCAGCTTAATGGAATGCTTTATTTGTTTTTATTTTATTTTATTTACCGATGAATGTTTTCTATCAACACGTCTATGGACGGATACTATAATGATTTACGATATTGCAGGTTATTGTACTAAGTATAGTCGTTGACTTATTGTATTGTATTAAATAATGAAATAAAAAAAACGTTCGTTGATTTTAACTTTATTACAAAGATTTTAGTATCCGTAAAAATAAATTTGTATGAACCTATAAATAAATTATACATTACGCTTTATGCGTCCCACTAATTTAAAAATTAAATATAATATATCCTAATTTTTATAAGTGTTAATAAACAAAAGCAAATAATTAGAAAACAATGAGAAAAAACTGAAAGAACACGCAAGCACAAATGAATAAAAATATTGTTTTTTCTAACAGTTTTATGAACTTGAATAAAGTCATGATAACCTATACTTTTTGAAAGTTTGAGCATTGTAACTCTACTACTACCATTTCTACAACTAAGAAACTTTTAAGGCTAATTTTCTCTAGTTTTTGTTTTTGTATCATAACACTTTCATCCACTCATGTCTTCAAATATTTAAAGATTAAATTCGATAAGCGCCCAGAATTAATTTTCTTAAAGTACATCTCTCAGTGTTTCAGTGAAGGACTTTCGGTAGTAATAACTCCGATAATACGAGATTGCAAGGAACCCTCTAGGAACGGCATAATAGGCGAAGTCTTTGTCTTTTCAACCCTAAATTGAATAAGGCCACAGAATGACTAACTTTGACAATTAACTTCACCCATAAAGGATAATGGTGTCGCTAAACTGTGTACGTATTCATTTACCTAAAAATGTAAGTACAAGTGGACTAACTTTATATTAATGTAACTTTATAATCTAATTTTCTTCTATATCACACACACAGCCGCATACAAACACACACATACACGTTACACTAACACATCTCAGAATATGGGAAATTCCTTTCTCGAGATTTTCACTTCATTCGCAGAATGAGTTAATAATATACAATTTTGTTTATGTTAAGCATGAATACAGACTCCATAAGGATAGAAATAAAATGACGCTTTACACTCACAACCCCAAACATCCTGTGTCATGGGTGCCATGGACATTCACAAAGACAATCATAGAAACACCCACATCAGGAAAGGATCCCTTAATACATAATTTTGATATATCCCCACCAGGAATCAAATCTAAGACCTTTTCTATGGCACAACGGCGTACTACTGTCATACAAGTCATTAAAAATACATAGTTAATTTGTATAAACATCACAACTTTTTCCTGCTACAAGAAACGGATCTTCTGATTTTTGTGCCAACATTAAAAATAAAAATTCAATGTGGGAATAAACTATTATTTTTATTTTTTATCAACACTAGCTGATGCCGAGCTTTTGAAATGTAATGATGACACACTTAAATTTTCTTAAAACTTAAATGTGTTGTATCCATTACATGAATCATGTCAAAATAATTTCTAAAAGAATATTGATAACATTTGCTCTACATTTAAAATATAATGGTAAGTAGTATGTTAGTGTCTTAGTGACCGTACTTTCTCTATAATAAGAAAGTCACTAAAACTTAAAAACTAAAAACAAACAAATAGTCGTAAAGATAATTTAAAATAGAGAAAGCACTGTTGACGAAACCTTAATTATACTCTTTGTTATTACGAGTAGATATAAGAAGAACATGTAAGGTGTGTTTACATTAATGTATATTCTAACAGTCGATGAGCAGCGATGGCCGAGTGGTAAGAAACCGCGGTCATCGACGCGACCGATCCCGGGTTCAAATCCTCGGCGCGCACCTCTGACAAAGAAATTTGTAATGTGTGCATTTATTGCTGCTCCACGGTGATGGAAAATATCGTGATATTTAATTGATTACGATATTCTCCATCGCCGTGCATGCCTGAAAGAAATTCATAATTTCTCGAAAGCATGACGTCCACCATTCCGCACTTGGCCAGCGTGGTGGACTATGGCCTAAATCCCTCTCAGTTGTGAGTAGGAGACCTGTGCCCAGCAGTGGGACATAAAAAAGGTTGAAAAAATATTCTAACAGCCTTCGGGGTATTAGTGCAACTGCATAGGAACTTAGACTGCAAAAGGAAAACTAACTAAATTGTGGGATAATCTTTCAGCCGAGAACATTCCAGCTTACTATGTTATGACATTCTTAAAAAATTCTATGAACTCTCTTTCGAAGTCGGTAATATTCAGCAGCCTAGGTAACTCTGGAGTAGTCCGTGTCCATAGGCGAAGGTAATCGCTTAACATCACACGGCACGTTGCCTTTTTGTACGTTTTTTTTTTTGCTATGCTTTACTTTAGTGACGACCGGTGAGGCACAATGGTTATCATGCCGGACTGCCAATCGAGGGGTCCCGGGTTCGATTCCCGGCGAAACAGAAATTTGAATGATGAGTTTAAATTTATGTTCTCGGTCTGTGTCTTTGTTTTCCTGTCTTTGTATGTGTCCATGGTACCCACGACACAGGGTATTAATTACCTTACTGTGGGGCTAAGAGTGTGTAACGTTTATTATTTATTTATTATTATTATACATCAACGTACTTTTCCAGTTGAGATATAATTTTTACCTTCTTGTATAGAGACTTTGCTCAGATTCATATTCGTATCCAGTATTTTAACACACATTTTCCAAAATCCATTGCTTGTTGCGTTTTCTGTTGTGTTGAGTGCAAGAAAAGTGACCTGGAAAATGTACTCGCGCGGTCATTAGCGGATGAGTGTATGGCCAGGGAAACAGCGGGGTAAGATAAGACTTTTACGATTCATTTGGGGAAGTACCAGTATCCATACTATTGATTTTAGATGGAAAGATGCAGTTAATTGAAAGGGAAAGGAAGGCGATGTTCACCTCACGTAAGTTAAAGAAAGAAAGAAAAAATATTTATTTCATATTAGGAATACAAAATATTCGCTTAATAAATGTCATTTTTTCCCGGTACACATGATGTGCAGTATACACGTGCGGTATACATGATGTGAATATCACCCTCCAGAGCTGAGCTATCCAACTGCATATGACCTTTTTTTGGTATCGGGGAGAAAACTTCAAAAGGTACCCGATACCTTGGGAGAGGATACCGGGTTATGTGGGATTTAACCGCACTAAAACCCCCTCGGTGGCCTGCGTCTGCGCTTGCGAGGACTCCGGGATCTCCATTGGAACGCATCAGTGTCTTCCACGTGCGGCGCCCCAGAACGGGCCCATCTTCGGGAGAGCAGATGTGCTCTCCTCCACCTTCAACCTGCATATGACCTAGTGTAGATGTTTTATGGTGGGATAATCTCTAAGCTTTCTTATCTTTTTTTAAATTATGGCGAAAAAATCAGATCCGTTACGGGTACGGGTTTACGAGTGGGGTACAACAAGCTGCAAACAATTAGAATTTGTTTCAGTAAAAATATGTTTTCTTATACTTTCAAATATCGCTCATTTTGTGGCTTCGCAATAATGTTTTCTGGAAGTAGTAGTTAAAACATCGTTTTATTGCACTGTGTGAAAATCTTAACGATTTGTTAGACTTTCAAAACTAAATAGTAATTGCCGTTTTAAAAGAGTCCTTTAAATACAAGGCAACTAATATGTTTTCTTCATGAATGAAAAAATATGAGCAGTGATATTAAGAATAGTCCGATATTTCCCGAGACTGAGGCCGATATTTTTCGAGTTCAAATCACACGAAAATTAGACAATGTCGATTTTTCAATCCTCAGATTAATGTATTAGTCACTTAATATTATATTATAACTAATAATCCTTTTTATTATGTGGATGACAGCGCTAACATTTATACGGAGAATATTTTTAGCCGGGGATTGGAAAATTGGCTCTAAGAGAATTTGTTATATGCGTATTTATTACGAGCTTTAGAGTAAAGGGAATTATTATATTCATTGCTATATATTTCACAGCTTATTTCAGTGCTTTTACAGTGTATGCCTGTGAATTATACATAATTACTCAAAGGCATATCATCCAACAACTGTCAGTGTTTCAAATCAAATCGTTTATTTCATGTAATTAAAATATGGACAAAATGCAGTTGAGAAATATCTGCCTTTTACGGTAGTTTTCACTGTGTTGTAAAAGACAGGTGCCTTATGGTATTAGCACGCTGTCCTTATTTTTTCTGGGAAATAACCTATGTCCATCATTGCGAAATTAATAAGGATTGAAAGAAGAAATAATAACTACTGGTTACTAAATAATCTCTGTGCCTCATTCCTAGAGTGAAGCAACTCTTTCAATTTTAGTTGGAAAAGTATGGTGACGTATCGGGCTATATTTACGAGTATCAGCCAAGCTTATCATCCATACTAATACTTTGTTAATGGTGTGTTTATTTGTTTGTTTGTTTCTCTTTCACGTCGCAACGGCGCTACTAACTGACCTATTTTATTTTTCAATGGTAATAGTTGGTGGACTCGAGGCTTAATAATTTTTGCCTAGTCTGGTACAGAAATTTTATTGTAGACATTGTAGTCATTGTAATAAGAGCTACTAATCGATGTACCAAAATTGAGCACACTGCTCTAATGCGAGTTGTCAGATGTTTTGAAACCACCGAAAAAGCATCCGACAACGTTCAATGACTGCTGTCCAGCGTCAAACCTTAGCATTTTGGATGTACTTAGGTGACTGTGATTAGTGACATTGCATGCCCAAATGGGCCTAAATATGAATGTAACTTTAACCTATTTAAGATACATTGTACCATAGTTAGCAATAAATGTTTTTGATTATGAAAACCACGGTAGAGGATATAAGATTTGCCACTTATATCATCCCCAAACTCATTCATAGCACTTAGCATAAGGA
Source organism: Pyrgus malvae (assembly GCA_911387765.1). Lineage (NCBI taxonomy): Eukaryota > Metazoa > Arthropoda > Insecta > Lepidoptera > Hesperiidae > Pyrgus > Pyrgus malvae. Next base: position 2,039,019 of record OU426969.1, on the reverse strand, counting down.
AGAGAAGGATATACCCACGTAAATCTTAAGTCTATGTTATTTAGTAATCCAATCCTTTTCTACACTTTTCACAGAGCTATGCACGTTTATAGTTATTTTCTTATATTTTATCCTTAAATCCATTCCCATAGAAAACGACACGCAAGTATCACTAGGATTACCGCGGCGTAGCTATCATTAAAAATTCAAGGATTCATTAATGAAACCCGGCGCGCTCTATAGTATTAATTGCGGTCGAAAGTTTATTGAGGCACGTGACGTTGTTATTATTCTGCTTGCTGGTAAATTATATACAAGTGTAAATTTTATTGTGGAATTGAAAAAAATAAAACTGTTACTTTTAATTATGACGCTACACATAACCTCTAGGTTATCCCTGTGTCGAAACTCATCGTTCCAATTCTGCTACCCCGGTAATTGAACCCTGGGCCCTTGATTGGTAGTCCGACATAGCTGGTTACTAATTGCGCCACGTAGGTCGTCGTCATCGTTTCTAAATGCCATTATTTAATTTTTTCAACCTTCTTCTCGACCAACTCGTATAGGAGGAATATTCCCCAGTCCTTATTATGAGGAGAGATCAGTGTCTTCAGGCCCTTATTATGGGGAGAAATACGTGTACAGCAGTGGGACATAAAAATAGTTGCAGCCAAACCTTCCAAAACACCGTGTCATCAAAATCTTCGACCCTTGATTCGCTACGAAGAGATACAACATAATAACATTATGATATTTTCATTAGATATGTATTATTATTTAAGTACCTCATATAAATAAAACATCTTTAAGCTACTATGTAAACAAATTTACAAATCCACCAAAAAGTATTTTACAATTAAAATTTAGGGTTTCATTAATAAGTCTTGAACAGCATTAATTGGGTTAAGCTTTGTTTGGATGACACTAGGTTTCAATTGAGCCAATTAAAATAATGTGTGTGTGGAGGCTGATTTATAAATATGTGACCAGCAACCACACCTTTGTTCAAAAATATTCATAATCATAATCGTTTATTGCAGAACTAAGGTACATAGGATGTCACAATAATTTACACAGAACAGTCATATTTCGCCTATTTCGGCATGCAATGTCGTAGGTAAAATCAAATCAAATTCTGATTACAATGCAAAAATGGGTGCAGTGGCTTGGGTACTTCCCGATCGAAGAATATTAATTGGATAATGTTTTATTCCACCATTTTCATTTTCACAACATTAGCGGATTGACTCAGATAGATCAGCTGCAACCCTTTTTGCGTCCCACTGCTTGGCGTTATAGGATCTCCCTGGAGCTTACTCCACCACACTGCTCCAATGCGAGTTGGTGGAGATGCGGGTTAGTGGCCAAGCCGCTGTCAGATGTTTTCAAACCGCCTTTTAAGGCATCCGATCCTCAGATAGATTAAGTAGTATGTATGAATTTATAACAAGTGATTAGTGTGCAAATATCAAAACGCGATAGAATATTTATGCAATAAACATGTTAAAAGAATGCCAAATAAATATCATATTTCATAGTATACGTTGTAGACGCTGCCCAATCATTTTATATTCATACCTAATAACATAAATCGCCGTCAAGTTGCGAGTCAGCGAAATCGGACTCCTCATCGGCCGCGGTATCGGTAGCCGCTGCCCGTTCCCCGCCTACCCCATCGAAGGTGTCGCATGCGCAAGTTTCGTCACCGCCTCAACGTGACTACGCCGCAGCTGCGGCCCGCCAGTAACCCAAAAAGCAGACAATTCTGAGGACTGAGAGTGGGAGTGGGAATACTCGCTACGAATCCCCTCGTAGAGCGGTGTCTATTAGACACCGGACAAGGACGGCTTCATCAAGCTCGAGCACTGCTTGTCTTTCCTGTCAAGCACTGCACCGACAGGAAATAACCAGATACTGCGTCCCGCCATCCCAATCAATTACATCTACGTATCCCGTCTGCACTTCGCTACGAAGGTCTCCGATGTCGTGGAGTACGTGAAGGCGAAGTCAAAGTATACAGTGTGGGTTGAGCAGCTAGAATCGCGCAATGCACTGAACTTTAGTTCGTTTGTGGTGACTTGTGAGCAGTTTGCAAACATCCGACAGCGAGTTGGCTACTAACCTGCATCTCCACCAATCTGCATTGGAGCAGTGGTGGAGAAAGCTCTAGGTTTATTCAATAATGGGATGAGACCATTAGTATAACAGCAGTAGGATAAAAAAAGAAAAGCTTGCAGTCATTCTCGATTTTTTTATAAAATTTTATACTACTCCGTTACTCGCCTAAAGTCCAACAGTTTCCTTAAAAAGATAGGTAAACATAAAGCTCCAGCATAAAAATGCAAAATCTCAACTAACGTTCAACCTCGCCGTGAATTCTTGCGAAGACCTGGAACAAAGAAAACATTACAGTTAGAAACTTAATAAAGCGGGCTTAGAGCTTTAGCTCGGTTTAGTTTGAGATTTAAATTCTTCGAATAATAGATGCAATGTTTTTGAACTCTGGATTAGGATCTCTTTCTGTAAGAGGTAAGTATCTCTTAGATACTTCCTCTCTGGTATAGTCTATCTTCTTCCATATCGTCAACATTGTAATAATCCAATGGTGAATATCAGTGTTTATAGATATTATTTTATCTGTAATGAACGTGTCAGCCAGCTAGCTAATTGGAGCCATGCCGCCATGACTCCCTTAAGCCAAGCCAAGCCCTAGCCAATAAGAAAAGAGTTGTCTCTATATAAGCCTTTGCCAGCCATTATTCTGTGTCTTTCTGCTTGTCAATAAAAAAATGCAGAAGCTCTGTTTTATTTGTGGTTGTATTTTGTTAGAGTGTCAGCCTACGATATCGAAACTGTGTATTATTCTTTAAAACCCTTATTAAAGCTTCTGACAAGGACTAAGTACTAAACTTCAGCAACCTCAACAAGAAATGTATGCTTCGTTGAGGTTTTGCATGGATGGCAAGTGGCAAACATCATTTGCGTTTCTGTACATGACGCTTTGAAAAGATCAAATCATTGAAACACTTTGGGACAGTAAGCCATGTATAAAAATATGTAACAACCCGTCCCTAATAACGGCTAAATATGACGACTTGTTAAGTCGGTTGCGTATTTGTTTTTTTTCACACCCTTTTTTCTTTAACTTATTTCGCCAGTACCGTTAAAAATAGACGAAGTAGTAATATATTAAATCAGTTAGCGTCAGTAATAAATAATTCAGTAAAGATAGTCAGATGTATCAGATCAAGTATAGCAATGGCTACTGTACTAGAACGTGTCTAATGGTGTTTTGGAGGCAAGTGTCAAAATATATTTCAGCACTGTTATTTTATGTCACAATACTTACCCACTGTAATTAACCTTAATTGCACAAAATGCCATCAATTTTATACAATATGACTGAAAAGTACACCAAAATTAAGAAAAGAAAACAAGAGCCCAACATGAATTTCCCAACTGCCGCCAAAACTATTTTTCTACACTTTAACATTACCGTATAGATTTTTTTATGTAATGTTAGCTAAGATTCAAGCTTGACATAATATTTACGTAACAGAGTTCAATAGGTCTATACCTAATAAAACCGCAAACAACAATATTACTGTCGTGAGATTAACCGTATCCAAAGCTTCTCAAGTTTCAATATATTGAAGCCTATCAAATATCCCCTACTATAATTCAATATTATACAGTGTAATATTATTTTATCAATATCAATATATTAAATTGGCGATCCAATATAAGTTTCATGTAAATTATATTGACAAAATCGGATGAGCGGCGGGTGGTAGCAAGATTTTAATAAATACGTGATTTATAGGGCTAATTTCATTATACTGTTAATAAATTTCGGTTAAAAGACGGTTGGTATGCAAACAAGATGAAAGTGTTTAAATATAAAGTTATGGGCTCGTTAAGATCTTAGAAGTGTTTTAGATTAGTATAAGATTTTGTAATAATCTTTTGTGTATAATATAATCTGTGGTTTTCCACAGGGTTCTATATTGGGCCCATTTTTATAAATCCTTAAATGTAATATTTTAATAGAATCGGGTGAAAGTTTATAAACTACTTAAGACTTCTATAAGTGCTTCTATCCTAAAGCCGGAGCTTTATAGATGATTGATGAATTGGGGTGTAAGTAGTAAAATATGTAGTTAATAGTAATTTTATTTTTAGGTTGAAGTAAGAATCTTAAGCTTAGGTTTTAAAGGATTTGTATATAAAAGGCGTAAAACTTAAACTTCATGCGGCCTGTTTCTATTTTCTATTTTGAAATACATAATGTAATAGTGATCTGGCCGCTACGATAATATAAAAAGTCCAAGTCAGGGTCAAAATGTTTTTTTAATAACGCTTCGCACTCATAGCCTCACAGTAGGGTAGATATATCGTGCCTGACTGCAAATCGTAGGGTCCCGGGTTCGATTCCCGGCGAAACAGAAATTCAAATGATGAGTTTAAATTTCTGAACTCGGTCTGGGTGTTTGTGTTCCTGTCATTGTGTGTGTCCATGGTACCCACGACACAGGGTATATGTACCCTACTGTGGGGCTATGAGTGTGAATCGTTATTTATTTAATAAGTCTATTTATACATCAAGCTTGTTCACTGGGCCAATTTTGCATCTAAATTTTGTAACCACTTGCTTTTGTAAGCCACAAATTTCCCCAAACGCCACAAACAGGATCTAATTATTCCCCATCAGCCTGGGCTCGGCATCAAAAGGACATAACGCGCTGATGGGTCCTTAATGCAGGCCCAAATGAAGACCTCTCGACCTCAAACGAACTTCGAATTACAAATTAAAACTGCCACCTGTCACACCGACTCGTTATGTCAGTTAGTTCGCCCAATTTCAGAGGTATTTAACGTAATGAAGTCGCAGGAGTCAGAATAATTTAAGGAAAACATTTTTTTGTGCAAGTGAGAAAGAAATTTCTTTTGGTAAATATGTTAATAGTAATAATAAATATAATATAATAAATAATTTAAAACCTGTTTTAATTATCATAAAAATAATTACTATTTTGAGAGAATTAAAGCTTCTTGTTTCAGCCCTTTTCTTTTACTTTGAAATTGTAACTAATCGCTAATTAGTTTTATAAAAGAAATAAAAAAGCTCAGATAATTAGATTCTTATTTATTGTATATTGGAATAATTACGAATTTTAAAACTATTAGGTTATACCAAGTATTGTTTTTTGTTAAAGTTGTCTAAGGAGTGTTGTTTTTAAAGGTATATTTAGTAAGCAGTACCAACTTTAATACTTAGGTTTTAGTATTAAATAAATCTTAGTAAATATTACAATTCGGTGAAATAAACAGGATATAGAAATTATTAATTAGGGGCGATCTCAAATAAATCTACCGAAAATTCAATTTTTTCCCAAGTGCGATGTCAAATTATGCGATGTGTTTAATGTTTATTAAAACAGAAGCCTTAATATTACACCCTCTTTATTCAGTCTATTGTGTTTTTTAATTAATTATGTTTTATGTACGTAAACGCTGAATTAAAATTAAATTTATTTGCGAGTGGGTCGCTTTGTTATCTCATAAAGCGTTAATCATATTCCAAACTAAACGTCAGAGTCTTTATTTGTTTATTTACATTTTTTTTATTTGTTTCATACTACTACTACTACTACTACAGCGAACATTACTCTTTAAAGTTATCAAAACTATTGAATATTTGCCGCGGGATTTTCCCATTATATTTGTTTTGAATCGTCGTATCTGTTCAGCAGAAATTTGTTTTACCCATAAATTATATCATTAATTATCTATATATTTCTAGAATTTTACTTTCAACGTACTTTTAACGTTGAATGTTACTTTTAACGTTCAAGTGCACCTAAAAGGACACCTGCATCGTGCTTAAAAACAATAATGGTGTTAATAATTGACGACCTGTTTGGCCGACCGGAGGGTTCCGAGTTCGATTCCCGGCGAGGCAGAAATTTGAATGATGAGTTTAAATTTCTCTTCTCGGTCTGGGTGTTTGTGTTTCTGTCTTTGTCTGTGTCCATGGTACCCACGACTCCTAATGTGGGGCTGAGTGTGAAGCGTTTATTTATTTATTTACAATTTCAGATTTGCTCAACTTTATCCTCTCATAATTTGGTTCTGTGACGTTTAAAGCGTGTTAAACTCGTCAATATCTCGTTTATTTACATAGTAACGAAAAGCTTGAGTTATGAAATAATGATTAAATTCTCTTATATCGAAACTTTCAATTATTTAACCTTTGACATTTGTGGTGGCTTCTGAATTGTTTTGAACGCAGATCCACCGCTTCTTGAACACCAATTTATTTTATTTTATTTTATTTATACTTTATGTACATACCCTAAACTAGGTGTACAAAGGTGGACTTAATGCTATGAGCATTCTCTGCCAGTCAACCTTCGGGTAGTGAGGAAAGCAGCGATAGGTGGCTTATTTTTAAATTTGAGAAAATAACGGCAAGCAGAAGATGAACTAATGTGTAAAACAAGATTTACATACATACATAATAAATATACATACTTATATAAATACACATATTATACATAAATATATATATATATATATATATAAACATATATACATACATACATATAATATAGATACAACTACATAGAACAAGTATAACTACAGAAAGCTGAAAATATAGATACATGTAAATATAAGAATTAGATGATGGGAGAAAGTAAAAAAAGAAAGAATGAGGGGGGAAAATTGCCTTTATGACCCTAACTACTTTGAAGAAGCAAATGTTTGCGTACATTATTTTTAAATGTCAATTTGCTAGCAGGTTTTCGAAGATCATCAGGAAGCGCATTCCAAAGTCGTGCAGCTTGAATAGCAAAAGAATATGAAAGGGAACCGGAGTGGTGAAGAGGGATAGAAAGACAGTGTGTCTCAGAAGAACGAAGGTGCCGTTCATGGGTATTACTTAGAAACTGAAACATGTTTTTCAAGTACTTAGGAGAAGTATCATCATAAAGGATAGTGAAAAGCATAGAGAGTATCCTCAATTGCCTTCGTTGCCGAATAGGAAGCCATTTCAGCTGAGATCGGAGAGACGAAACGTGGTCGAACTTGCGAAGGCAGAAAATGAAGCGGATACAATTGTTGACGAGCCGCTCTAGTTTATTCAGAAGGTCCTCATTGAGATCGGTAAAACACACATCGCCATAATCAATAATGGGGAAAATAAGAGCTTGCACCAGCATAACCTTTGCATTGATGGGGAGGAAATTTCTGAGACGGTTAAGTGCACCAAGCTTTATCGTCACGGAACGGCTATTATTTTATTATTATTATTTTTTATTATTTTATTATTTTATTATTATTATTAGCAATTATTCTTAACGAATCTGTTGTTTCACTTGTTATAGCAAATACTTGTCTTGCGACCAATTTAATAGCCTTTCATTATACTCTGCCATTCCCGTTAAAGTCAAAGGAAGTAATGGTAAATGTCGATCGATCATTCTCAGAATTTGCTATTGATTTACAGTACGCTCTGTATCTTCTTGTCGTTGTGTATTTTTTGTGTGTTTGTGTTCTGTTTGACATCTTATTTAACAAATTGTTTATTCTTTAACATACAAAATACAATATTATTTAACAAATTCATGACACATTAATTTTCTAGATATCTGCGATGTATCATATTTCTTTAATTCGTTAAGTATGGAAAGCGGTATCACTTTCACGAAACGATCAAAATATATTATATCTTTCGAAACTAATGGAATGTTTGTTGATGGTTCTTGGTGTTTACAGTTTCACTTGGTCAGTAGCAAGCAAGAAAGGATTAGCCGAAAAGAAGAAGTTGTGGAGTGGTGTCAGGTCACGATCGGAAATCCGCTTCCCGTTTATAACCCCAAGATTAAAAGGGCAGTGAGTTGAATAACCCTTCTGGGGACTTCTCTTGTTAGTCACGAATCCTGCCTATTATAGCAGCGAGTTCTAGCTACAGAGGTCAGGGTTTCAGCAACTTATATATCCTATTATTTTAATTACATTATTGAATTTTATAGTCCCTTGGTTCGGTCCAGTGGCACTGGTGACCTGTACCACAGGTATTTATTTAACCTAACTCAGGCACCAGGTTTTCACACGTAAGGCTCTGTGATATATAATATGTGTATAATATGTGTATAATATGTTTAAGTTAAGTACCTTATGCCTGTGAGAACAAATAAATGTCTTTATTATTATTATATTATAATATATCTACAAGCCTTACTTGGACTATGTTATTACTATGGAATATTTATTCGTATCTTCTACATGTAAGTAGCTATAACTTATACTGTGATGCGATTATAATAATTATATCCCTACTAATGTTATAAATTCGAAAGTAACTCTGTCTGTCTGTTTGTCTGTCTGCTACGCTTTGCCGCTTAAACTACTGAAACAATTTTAATGACATTTGGACCACAAACAGAGTGGACCTCGGGAAAGGACAAAGGATGGTTTTTATCCTACGGGAACCTATTAAACGAGTCCACGCGGGCGAAGGCGCTGTCGGAAGGCTTGTTTTTTATAAGACAAAAATAAATACATATTTGCAACTAGTAGAGAAGATAACAAGATAATTTAAATTTTCTATGAGAGGAAGAACTTATATATTTCGACCACGAAACTACAATTGCTGCAAGGAATTTCGAATTAGGGTGGAAAATAACCGCGACCTCTGATAAGACTCAGGCTTGCTTGTTCTTCATAGGAAGCAGCGACCACTTAACTCTATGTGACTTTCATTTTGGCGCTACTCCACTGAACTAATAGAAAGAAATATACCCTTCTTGGCTGCAACCCTTTTTGCGTCACACTGCTGGGCACGGCTCTCTCCCCATTATTGGGGAGGCCTGGAGCTTACTCCACCACGCTGCTCCAATGCGGGTTGATGGAGATGCGGGTTAGTGGCCAACCCGCTGTAGGATGTTCTCTAACCGCCCTTCCAACAAGGTTTAACGACTGTTATCTACCGATAACAACCGGGACCGATTGCCCTTTGAAGCACGGAAACGCGCATGAATTTTTTTGCCACTAGCGGTCACCCATCTCACACCCGAACGCGTCCGTTTGGCTTAGTTGCATAGATCGTTTGCGTTCTACGCTAACCGCCGGGTCATGCGCGCTTCTGCCCTTCTTATATTACTGTAATTGAAAAACAAAAAATTGCTGCCCTGCACCCATAACTCTCAGTGGGCGGTGAGCCTTACTGGCGCCATTTTTCTTTTCCGCCATTCGCCCGCTGTCAACTGTTTGACCCTAGCATTTGTTACTGAAACTTAACTGTACTGAGTAGTTTTACAAGCCTTTATTTCTATTCTTCTTTTATTTGTTTTTGCAGAGTCTGAAAAGCTATTTAAATTGAAGGCGCCTGTTTTTTTAGTTTGTTTTCTTTTGCTTGTAACAAGATTAGAAAAAATAATTTCGTCTCACTTTTTTTATCGGTCACTTATTAGTTCTGTTTCATAGGGTAATTATTTTGTAATGAACATATTAGGCTGCGTCTTATCTCAGATCATGTTATTACATGGCTACTTCGGAGGCAAAACACATGGGTTACTATCTATCAACACCTTCCAAAAATTTCACGCATTTCACCGTTGTGAAAGGAAGTAAGTTTACGTTGGTTTTGCAACCGCCCTTTTTTTTGCGTCTCAATACTGGGTCTCTGCCTATTAATGGGGAGCATACTACACCACACTTCTCCAGTGCGTTTAGTGGAGTTAAGTTACCTTAATTTAATCTATATACTAATATATAAAGCTGAAGAGTTTGTTTGTTTGTTTTAACGCGCCTATCTCTAGAACTACTGATTCGAATTGAAAAATTCTTCTTGTGTTGAATAGTCAATTTATTGAGGAACGCAGGCTATATAACATTATGCTATGACCAATATCAAAGTCTACGTGGACAAAATTGCGGGCGGCCGCTAGTAATTTATATTTCTATACTATGGGTATAGATAACCTTTTTATGTTCTACTGATGGGAACAACCACGTTCTTGAAATTGAGAGGGATTTAGGCCATATACCACCACAGTAGCCACGGATATGGAATTCCAAACCTCTACGTTAGAGATCGTTGACTTAAAAACTCGGCTATCGCTAATCATCCTACAAAGATAGACTTAATAATTTTAAGATGCAATCATTAACAGATCGAAGACGCATGCTCGACATTGTGTTCCTTTTAAAGCTTCCTAACGGCATTATAGATGTTCCTGATTTGCTTTCAACATTAGACTTTTGTATTGCACTAAAAACTCCCAGATTCTCTAAGTACTTATAATCTGCTGTCTTATTCAGCATGTAAAACAAATTTGGGTGAATATGCCCCACTGAATAGAATGATAAGAGAATACCTATAATTCACTTTCCAATACAAAACAGGCAGATCTATTTTTTGACCACTTAAGCAAGCTTAAGAATGATTTATTAAATTGACCTGAATACAAATTATTTCTTTGTTGATTTTTCAAATATTATGTTTAATTCTATCTCATTGTTATTAATTTAATTTGTTATTGGTATTACTTGAATTTTATATTCATTATTATCTTGCTAAACTTCTATTTACAATTTAAAAAATAATCTATTTTTACATTTAATAAGTTATTTGTTGTTAATATTATTAAATACTATTTAATTTTTAATCTTATAATTAATTAATTCACGTGATGTTTAGCATGCTGTCGTCACCTGTAACTTTACTGACACTCAAGCAGCAACAATATTTATTGTATTATATTTACATGTCTCAGTATACAGTATGTTGGTGACCTATAATAAATAAATAAATCATACTTCGTCAAATTCAGCCAAAATTATGTAACTCTAACACATTTGCCAAGCAGAGCGGTCATTCCTCTCCGCCATGTTTCCCCGAGGCCTGTCATCGCCGCACCCGCATTTGTCATCTCTCTATACTACAACTAGTTAGGGAACACGGTGATTTGATTATATGCTCTGATTCCTTTCAGTTCATAGAAAACAAATTAATATTTATTTATGTACTGAATTTAAAAAGCAGCAATACTGCAGCCATCTTAAATATCAGCTACCATGAATTAAAGAAAATTCATTTGTTTTGTATTATACTGGAAGAAACTGTCTCGGTATCGGGTATCTACACCTCTTTTAATAATGAAACGAATAATTTGCTATTTACCAACTACCCATATTAAACCCACTTCCCTTAGATCTATTTCATAGTCTATAGGTATTTAAGGTTTTGTACTAGCCGGAGTGAAACGAGCATGGCCCGGCGGTTAGCGTAGAACGCAAACGATCTATGCAACTAAGCCAAACGGGTGCGGTCGGGTGTGAGATGGTTGACCGCTAGTGGCAACAACATTCATGCGCGTTTCTTTGTTGATGGTTGCTTAACGTGCCGTCGGTCCCGGTTGTTGTCGATAGACAACAGTCGTTTAACCTTGTCGGAGGCCTTAGGACAGTTTGAAAACATCCGACAGCGGGTTGGCCACTAACCCGTATCTCCACTAATCCGCATTGGAGCAGCGTGGTGGAGTAAGCTACAGGCCTCCCAATAATGATGAGCACAGCAGTGGGACGCAAAAAGGGTTTCAGCCAGCCACTAGCCGGAGAGCCATGTGTATTTCAAAGAAACAAAAGTATGATCTGTACAGAAAGAGAACATGGTTGCAAGAGCCCTATACAGTAATCTACTAATTATAATGACCTACATTGTCGATGATAATGATTTTTTATTGGCAAATGACTATTTTCAAGTAATCAAAAGCAAAGGTTTCGAATAAATTGTATTAAACATCGAAAAAAAAAGTAATCAACCCTTACATCCATATTTTTCACCCTGTTTTCCCATGTTTTTAAAATGTCAGTTTGCCCCACATTTGTCATTCTAAGGAACCCCTATTGTCAGTTTCTTATTGTCATAGATTTATTGATGAGGACGCAAAATTTACAAATCTTCTCTTTTAATTAAAAAGGAATTTTAATGATCGAATTACGAGAACCAAAGTGCAGTGATCACTAGGCTTGTGTGATGTACAAGGAGTCCTATATTTGATTTCCAGCGGGCAGATATCTAAATGGAATAGGTAATAAATTGAGATCTTTTCTTGGTATTTTGTTATCCTGTTATTGTATGGTAGCAGCCACTAAACAGAGTATCCCACAGTGGGGCTATGAGTGTGAAGCATTCTTTGGGTTGGTAGAACTTTTAAAAGAAATCCCTAATATTTATTTTTAAATCCACATGCCACATCTTTTTTTTTAGTATCGGGGGGGGGGGGGGGACTTTCAAAATGTACCCGGAATCTTGGGAGAGGATACCGGGTTATGTGGGACTTATACCGCACTAAAACCCACTCGGTAGCCCACCTCTGTGCCTCCTCCCCAAGGACTCCGGGATCTCCAGTGGAACGCACCGGTGTCCTCCACGCGCGGCACCCCAGAACAGACTTATCTTCGGAGAGCAGATGTGCTCTCCTGCACCTTCCGATGTTCCCGGCGGCATACGGCCACATACACACCGCCGTCCTTCCCGGGGCTGCTGACTGGAAGGATCGAGCTCCCACTCTCACTGCCTGGAAGCCTCCTTTTAGTTACCTCTTACGATCAGGCAGGGGATACGATATCTCTATTCTTCCCGAAGCTACAGCCACATCTAGTTGCTTTAAGTTCATAACGCGCTCCATACTATTTCCAATCTGCCCTAATGCCTTGTTATTTTTGCTTTAAACTCTACCTACACTTTTTTATAAGAGTGGGAGAAACATTCAAAAGGTTCCGGCATCTTGGGAGAGGATACCGGGTTATGTGGCATTTGCACCGCACTAAAACCCTCTCGGTGGCCTGCCTCTGCGCTCGGGGAGGACTCTGAGATCTCTACCTACACCTAACCTGTTAAAGACTTGTTATTTATGTGTACGTATTAGACCCTTAAATTACAAGTAAACTTATGTATAATGTTATGTTATGCTCGTGTATATTATAAATTTGAACTCTTTAAGTAACACTTTGAGTAACTCTGTCTGTCTGTCTGCTAGGCTTTCCCGCTTGAACCACTGAACCAATTTTAATGAAATTTGGAACACAGATAGAGTGGACCTTGGGAAAGGACATAGGATAGTTTTATCCTACGGGAACCTATAAAACGGGCCCACGCGAAGCGGCTGGCGGAAGGTTAGAATTGTATACGTGCGCAATTTAAATCAACCGGAGTGTACTACGTAATTTTCATTCGCGGCTAACGTCACTTTAATTCGTCTATCTTACTTACTTGCTCTTATGCCACTGCATTGTACCTACACGTCTCCATTAAAACGATTCAAATTATTTTCGCAAGTTTTCTATTTTCGCAAACCTCCTCCTCCACAACACATTATGTTAGAATCATATCTCATGAACTCTTACGAATCACAGAAACTGTCTTACAATAAAACTCCTCGATGAAATCACTGAACGAAAAAAAGTTAATGCTTTCAGATACTCAAATAATATTTAAATCAATCGCATTACTTTCAAACAATTTGATTAAATTTACGTCTTTCTTTCTCAGACAAATTCTTTTACAAACCACCAATTTTTATTAATAAAGGGAATCGTACTGAGAATACCATTTTGCTTTTTAATTAAGAATAATAATTCATCGAACAATATCTAGGGCAAACCAATAAGCCTAAATTGTAATAATAAAATTTATACAACCTTGCGCAACTTCAAAGACTGAGAGATACTTTCAAGGCTTCAGTAATTTATGTAAGGACTATCAAAACCAAGCGTCTTAATAGAAAAAGCCTTTGTTGAAAATAAAGGTGAATTTGATTTGTCTTACTAACGTATGTAAGACTGAATGAATCTTTTATTACTTGCCAATGAACAGAACATTAGAATCTAAACTTAAAGTTCACGAGGCTGATATAAAATAGATGCTATTTTTAAATTTTATTTAGATAGAGTAGCGGATGTGGATACAAATCTCACGATGTTTAGTGTTCGTTGTGGTCTGTTGACGCACAACCTCAAAAAAGACTGAAGCGGCAGTAAAGACGGTGACTTTCTACGGATTAATGAGCTGTCCATCGCCTTTCGAATTGATAGCACAACTGTTAACGATTGTTTTTTTTTATAACGCTACACACTCATAGCCCCACACTAGGATTCCCTGTGTCGTGGGTGCCATGGACACATACAAAGATAGAAACACAAACACCCAGACTAAGTACAGAAACTAAAACCCATCATTTCAATTTCTGCCTCACCGGGAATCGAACCCGGGACCCTCCGATCGGCAGTCCGGCATGGTAACCATTGCGCCACACGGGTCGCCTATATTTATTTATTACTAGCGGCCGCCCGCGATATCGTCCGCGTGATTTTTGGTATTAGTCATAGCTGATGTTATATAGCCAGCCTTCCCCAATAAATTCTACACAAAACTATTCAACGCAAAAAAATAATTCAATTCGAACCAGTAGTTCCTGAGATTAGCGCGTTCGAACAAACAAACACACTCTTCAGCTTTATATATGGGGGATCTGAAGATGATCCCCCGCTGCGGGTGCAGGAATTGTGGACTGTAAGTTGCGTGTCGAATTAAAGGTGGAAAACGAGAAGGATTGATAAAGGGAGCAAGCGCACTAACCTGGATTATCACAGGGGCTGGAGCAGATGGTATGCTCGTGCTCTGATGAAGCCTCGATCAATCTTCTCTTGCCCGGGAACTGGTGTTGTCCTTCACAATACACTATAGGTACCTATTAATTACTTTGAGTCAGTTAAATCATAAACTATTGACAGCGGTGATGGCGGCGATGCGGCGAGTCTAACCACGTGTGTGGTGGCTTGAGGTGCGGTTGTCACGAGAGGACTTGCGTGCGCGTCGGCGGCCGGACGAAGGCAGACTGATTGATAATTATTCCTGATCCATATACATTCGTGCGAATGGTGACAATATTATATAATAGTGCGCTTGCGGGAAAGAGAGGGAGGATGAAGGTGGTTAATTGGCGCGAACATCCCCCCGGCCTTGAGGTCTCCTCAAATAGCGAATTATAAAAAATAAAAATAAATATATACAGCGGAATCAATATTATGTAGAAGAAACTATATATGCGGTGAACAGAGGCGATGCGATGAATATAATTAGTAAATTAATAAAAATATTATAATAGCGGAATGAGAATTTATACTTAAACTTTAACTTATAAAAATAAACTACAATATTATTGTGTTGGTAGAGGGCAAAGTCTAACAATGGGCCGCTGCAAAGTGGAGCTCTTAGTCTTCCCTTGTGCAACGCGCACCACACCATCCCTACCAGGAAACAGTTCAGTGACGACGCCTAGCGGCCACTGAAGAGGCGGGGCGTTATCCATATCGATAAGAACTACGGTTCCTACAGAAATGAAATTAATAGAATGTTTATTCCACTTTTCTCTTGCTTGTAGTGTATGTAAGTATTCTGATCTGAAGCGCTTCCAGAATGACTGAACTATCGAATCAAGCAATGAAAAACGTGATAAAAGATTAATGCGTTCCTTACTAAGATCCGCGGCGGGTAAACATCCAAGTGGATTAACAGCGAGGAAATGCGCGGGCGTAAGTGCAGTAGGTTCCGCCGGATCGCTACTTAACACGTAAAGCGGTCGTGAATTTAATATGCGTTCGACCTGAGTGAGGACAGTAAGCAACTCCTCATACGTGAGGATTTGCTTACCTATGACGCGAAATAAATGATACTTTACTATCTTTATATTTGACTCCCAAAGCCCAACAAAATGTGGAGCGTTTGGAGGGTTAATTTTCCATGTGATGCGGTTATAGTTTTACTACGCGGTATTTTTTTTATAAATTTTAGTACATAAGCTACGGATCGGAGATATTTATTCCATTTTGAAAATTTTAAGCTAAGAGTGATAAATGGATGCTCTGGACTATTAGTAACGGTACATGTTACAGTTTTTTGTTCCGGTAGATCGGTGGCAGATAGTGAAAATGGTTGTATTGGCCACTCACTTCTCGGTGAGGACAACCAAGAGGGACCGTGTAGCCACAGAACACAATTTATTATTTGCGACGGCAATAAACCGCGAGAAATATAATCGGCGGGATTTTCAAAACCAGCCACGTGAAATAAATTATCAGGCGATAAAGAAGACTGTATTTGCGAAATGCGGCTAGCCACAAATGTGTTAAACCTGTGTGGTGAGGAGCGGGCCCAACAAAGGGCGACTTCAGAGTCCGAAAATGCATAAATATTACTAACAGGATGTCTAGAGGATAGCGTGTCATGTACGGTACGCAGTAAATTAGCGAGTAATACTAAGGCGCATAACTCGAGCCGAGCTAACGAAATAGTTTTTAGCGGCGACGCCCTTGATTTAGAACAAATCAGCGTTACCACTGGTGAGTCATCATCATTAACGATGTGCGAATAAATCACGCAGCCATACGCCTTTTCACTGGCGTCGGCGAACGCGACTAGCGAGACTTGCGAATTTTTAATTATACCCATATGGCGAGGAAACTTTAATTTCGATATCAAAGGTAACTCTGAAATATATTGTTGCCATGCAGTGACAACGTGAGCGGGCGGAGCCTGGTCCCAGTCAAGTTTGAGAACCCATAAGGTTTTAATGAGAAGCTTAGAGAAAAGAATTACTGGACCCACGAGCCCCAGAACATCATATAAACGAGTGGTTGCGGATAAAATAGAACGCTTGGTACAAGCGAGCGGCGGCGGCGAAACTAGAAAAGAAAAACAATCAGTTGCGGGGTGCCAACGAAGACCCAATATTTTAAAAATATTTTGGTCGTCGAATGAGACCTCGTCAAGCTGACGGTGCGTTGTGGGGATGTGCTGTAAAAGCTCTGAACTGTTACTAGTCCACTTAACCAATTCAAATCCTCCTCGCTTAAACATTTGAATTAGTTGAGTGGCTACGTCAACGGCGCTGTTGACGCAGGGCGCGCCGGAAGCGATATCATCCATATAAATATCTCGTTCGACCACCGAAGCAGCCAGAGGATAGGACTTCTTCTCCTCGGAAGCCAACTGACGTAATGTGCGTAGCGCCAGAAAAGGAGAAGAGCGTAAACCAAAAGTCACACGATTAAATTCGTATGTTTGTATGTCTTCCTCATTAGAAAAGCGATAAAGAATGCGTTGAAACGCGCGGTGCGATTTTTGTACTTCAATGCATAAATACATTTGTCTAACGTCGGCAAAAAAGGCGATGCGATAAACTCGTACGTTTATTAAAATATTAAAAATATCAGACTGTAAATTTTGCCCACTATGTAAAATATCATTTAATGAAATGTCATTATCTGACTTAGCGCTTGCGTCGAGTACTATTCGCAATTTAGTTGTACTTTTATCATTACGTATGACAGGGTGGTGCGGGAGATAAAAGCAAGGTTCTGTAGAATTATTTGAAGCAACCAATGATAAAAAACCCTTGTTGATGTATTCTTGAATAACGTCATTGTAGCGGGAGCGAAGATCGGGACATTTATTAAAGACGTCTCTCTAGGAGCGAGAAGCGTTTTTTAGCGGTTATAAAAGAATCACCTAACTTATCAGGCGTGTCCTTGAAGGGCAGGGCTACAACATATCGTCCGTTCAAATTGCGACGAGTAGTGGAAGTATAAATATTCTCACATTCCTGTTCATCAGGACTCAAATAAGTTTTTTGCGGCAGCTCCTCTAACTTCCAAAATTTTTCGAGCAAATGCATGAGCGACGTTTGACTATTATCAATACGAGTAGGATAAGAAACTAAAGAACGCGGAATGCAAGTAGGAAAGTCGATCTCTGCGTCTCCCATTATTATGTATCCTAGTGACGTTTCTATGGCACTCGGCGATTGCGAATTAATTATTTTATCAGTTAACAAAATTTGTAAATAAGTGTTAACCCCTAATAAAACGTCAATGTCACCTGGTGTATGGAATTGATCGTCAGCTAAACGTAAATTATTTATATAATTAATTTTCGAAACGTCTATTAACGACTCGGGTAATTGTCCAGTTATAGTGGGAACAACTAACGGTTCAATATGATAAAGTTTATTTTCATCAAAGCGGGAGCTAAACTGCAAAGAAGTAACACCTAAAATCTTCTGCGATACTCCACCGATTCCTTGCGCCTCTTTAACTGGTGTTTTATTTGAGATCGGTAGGTATAAACGTTTGCAACACTGTTTCGTAATGTAATCGCATTGCGAGCCAGGGTCCACTAAACAACGCAACAAATATTGGTGACCGTATTTAGTACAAACTTTAATCCTCGCAGTCCCCAATAATGTAGTGCAGTGCGGCGCATTACCGCAATCGCGCGATACGTTACATGACGTGGATGCATTTTTTTCTCCTGGACCTTGTACCGAAGGCTGATCGACCTTATTCCTACTACTAACAAAATGAAGTAGCGTATGGTGCGAGCGGGAGCAATGTCTACATCTACGCTGTGACTTACAAAAAGGAGTGGCGTGTTTATTACTTAAACAATTAGTACAACATTTATTTCGTTTTACAAAATTGTACTTGTCTTGCGTATTTATTTTTAAAAAATGCGGACAGACAAATAGGTGTTCGTGATCACCCGATTTACAGAAAATACATGACCGATTCGAATCTGTATTAATAAAAGTTTTGCTTATATTTTTAGCGGGAGCGGGAACAAAATTACCTTTAATTTTATGGTTGTTAGACATATTATGCGAAGTATTTATTGTATGGCACAAAGCCCTATTCTGGTCATGTAAAAATTGAACCAAAGCGGAATATTTAGGTATATTTACGTTGCGACATGACATTTCGAACGACTTTACGGTATCGTTATCTAATTTTCTAAGCGCGATATTTAGAAACAGGAAATCAGATATGTCATCAATATTAAGTTGCTTAAGGGCGTTAATAGAAGCGTCAAATTTATCCATAAATATTTGATAACCAGCGGATGTGTTAGCGTTAACGTTCGTCAGTTCTAACAGCTGACTGACGTAGGTAGTCGCGAGCGCACGCTCGTCGTTATATCTACGTATGAGCGCGTTCCATATCACAGAATAGTTTTCAGCTGTAGGCATTAAGCCTGAACAGATTGATAATGCCTTGTCACTAAGTTTACTAACAAGATAATAGACGCGTTCAGCATCTGTTAATTGCTGATTATCATGAACTAAGGTTTTAAATTGTTGGTAGAACATAGACCAGTATCGTATGTCCCCATTAAAAGAAAGTAATTCTATGGGCGGAAGCGACGGTATAATTTTTGTAGGTAAACTATTCTGTAATTTACTTGAAGATGAAGCGTTTAATTTGGACACTTGACTTTTAATACGACTATATAGATCATGAAAAGATTTCCACAATCCGAAATCTACTTGCGCGTTCGGATTTAATTTTAAATTTGTAACATTATAAGATTCTAACGTGTCCTTGAACTCAGTACGCAAGTATTCAAGGTCAGATGCCGTGTCAAGAAATGTGTCCTGTGCGTCTGTCGAACTTAATGCACTTATAGATAAATCATAAATTTGTTGTAAACGTTCGTAAATAGAATTTCATTTTGCAATTAATATTTTCAAACTAATTTCGTCATTTGAAATCGTTTCAAATTTAATTTTACCTTTAGTAGACATTTTGTCGTGAACAAGATAAATCAGTTAAAACAGTTGAAATTATAAAAATTATGTATGGCGTAATAAATGAATGGTTACGTAGGTAGTTATTAGCGAAACAACGATCGCCGGTCGCTTCGGTTCCAGTTACAATATGGCGGACTTCAATTAATGAAAAATAGAATGCGTACCTATGAGGTGTAATTTCGATTACAATTATACCTAGGTAAATAATGGAGCGGATGGTGCGGTGCGTTTTGCAAAAAGAATAATATACCTACGTGAGCGGTGCGTTATATGCGGGATATAAAATAATCGTAGATTAGAGAAAAATAAATATGAATAGGCACTTATAATATATTACATGAAATACATACATATGCGTATTTATGAGATTAAATAATTAACCCGGGTGAAGTGACCAAAATATTGATTCGAAATCAGGCTCGAAGGACCAAAAATGATGGTGGATCTGAAGATGATCCCCCGCTGCGGGTGCAGGAATTGTGGACTGTAAGTTGCCTGTCGAATTAAAGGTGGAAAACGAGAAGGATTGATAAAGGGAGCAAGCGCACTAACCTGGATTATCACAGGGGCTGGAACAGATGGTATGCTCGTGCTCTGATGAAGCCTCGATCAATCTTCTCTTGCCCGGGAACTGGTGTTGTCCTTCACAATACACTATAGGTACCTATTAATTACTTTGAGTCAGTTAAATCATAAACTATTGACAGCGGTGATTGCGGCGATGCGGCGAGTCTAACCACGTGTGTGGTGGCTTGAGGTGCGGTTGTCACGAGAGGACTTGCGTGCGCGTCGGCGTGCGCGTCGGCGGCCGGACGAAGGCACATAGATAATACACTTATGCGAAGGCAGACTGATTGATAATTCTTCCTGATCTATATACATTCGTGCGAATGGTGACAATATTATATAACAGTGCGCTTGCGGGAAAGAGAGGGAGGATGAAGGTGGTTAATTGGCGCGAACAATATATTAAGTATATATCAATGATTATAATGGAAACCAGTTACACTAATCAGTCAAGTAAGTTACATTTGAATCAATTAAATATGAACTAAATTACAAAAAAATCAAAACCAATAAAGAATTAACAATAAAAATGAAATAATATAAAACAAATGTCAAAAAATACGACTAAAATAATTTTCCATTTGAAATCCTTATCCTTACTAATATTATAAATCGGAAAGTTTGTTTGTTTGTTCCGCTTTCACGCCGTAACTACTGAACCGATTGCTTTGAAATTTATATAATAGGATTAAATAATAGGGTACTTTTTATCCCGGAAAATTTTGATATTCCCGAGGGAAAACAAAAATATTGTTAGCTTCATACCAGTTCGGTGATAGATGGCGCTGTATGTCGTTTAAAACAAGGTAATATATTGCAAACGAATATGCACATGTAAACTTAGAAGCTAAATGATACGATAATTAATCCCCGAAAATGAGGAATTCCCGAAGGGATGGCGTACAATTTGGTTTATCGTCTAAACTGGTTTTTTACATCTACTTATCCTGTGTACTTAGTATTTTTTTACTGCAGGTAAGCAAAAACTTCTGTACTTATTTACCTACCCTTTATCCTGGTATAATAGACTGTTCCAGAGGGTTAACAAAAGTTATGAATAATCAAAAATGAAATGAAATATGAATAATGAAAATATTTTATATGAAGTTATGGGGGAAACTACTGAATATTTATCTGTAGACACAGTGATAGAAACAGAACATAGCACCTCATATCCTGTAGAGTTCTTAAATTCTTTGGAATTATCTGGGGTGCCTTCTTATAAATTAAAATTAAAAGTAGGGGTTCCGGTGATACTCATGCGTAAACTCGATGCCCCTAGACTGTGTAATGGTACCAGGCTGCGTGTCACTCAGCTTGGGCGGAATATTATTACAGGAACTATTTTAACTGGCGCAGCAAAGGGTGAAAGTGTACTCATTCCTCGGATTCCGATTATTCCAACAGACCTCCCATTTCAATTTAAAAGACTTCAATTTCCTATAAGGGTTTCATTTGCAATGACCATTAATAAAGCACAAGGCCAAACTCTAAGCGTTGCTGGAGTACACTTGTAAAAACATTGCTTTTTGCATGGTCAGCTCTATGTAGCGTGTTCCCGGGTATCCAGTGCCCACAATCTGCATGTTTTTGCTCCCCAAGGTAAAACATATAATATAGTTTACCATTCAATTTTGGTTTAACAACTCATCTTATCCAGCGTTATATCGCGCTTGCGTATTGCTGCTGTATAAAAATTAGTGCAGCGGTGGCATAAGAATAAATAATAATTACATAGAAGGGAATCTCCTTTGACCGGGTGGAAAACGCCGCTATTTTTATACCTACTTCCCCCTTCACCTCGTTACGCCCCTCTGTCGCCCAGGCGTGTTGACAGGGTTGTCAACTGTTAATACTGCTTTTTTATAGATAATATAGGTAGCTAAAATATAAGTTTTCCTTTACTTAAAAATCATTATTTTAGTTTAGTATTACAAAGTATGAGAATGATAAATACTTACCTACTCTATAAATACTTATAAATAATATTACTTAATAAATAAGTACCATACCAAATGAAGCCATTTAAGTAAGTATTACTTACCTACATAGGTGTAAGTACTTACGTAGTGTAGGTTTAAAATAAACGAATTACATATTAAGTATAACGTGCGTGCGCCAGTGCCGCGGCGCCGCAATCGCGAGGCAAAACAATCGAGAAAGGTTCAATGACCGATGGCGGGGGCTATTAAAAAATATTTTGGCGACATGTTAAAATGCTGTAGTTATCTAACATTTTTTTTTATAATTGAGTGAAAGGGAAACAATTGGCTACACAAAAAGAACTGGTCACATCCATTTGATAAATTAGGTACGGAAAAGGAATAATATTTAAAAAATATTACTTATCTCGCATCATCTTTGGGCAAACTAAAAAAACTTAAGTTTGGCATTGTTTTAGAATTGTTTGTACAACCAAACACACCACATTAACTTGGCGCCGTTATTGTAATTGACGCGCCCGTCCGAGACAGCCCGTCTTCAGTAGTCGGTTTAGCCGAAATTAAAGTGTAGGCTAATATCGTGACCTTGAGCCCGTTTTGAGCGGGAGTTTCCATTCTACGTAGTATTATTTATTCTTATGGCGGTGGTACTTTCCCAGCCGAACTACTAAAGTTCTTCTACCTACAATTCACCCAGATTGTCCCAGATAACTAAAACCCTGTGATATATAGAGGACGAGAGAGAGAGAGAAAGAAAATCAATTGCGAGGGCCCTTGCCGTGTAGGTTCATTAAAGATGATTGAAAAAAAAACCTGAAAATATCACAAACTTGTTTCAAATAGCTTACAAATGACGTACTCGTAATAAATCTAGGCCTTAATGATTAGTGTACGTAACTAATCCTGAAGCCTTTGTATCAGCTTGCGGCTGTCGGATACGATTATCAGACGCCATGTTGCTACAGCTGATTGTGCAGTGGCTGATCTGATTGATTGTGTTACTAAATGCCTACAATAACGTTGATAATGTGTGTGAATAATAGACTATAATGCTACATACGTAGAATAATAACGTTAAGAACGTTAGTCTTCATACAAGAGCGCTGTCAAAATTGAAGCACTAAATAGATTCCTACAGCTGTCACATCTGACAAACAAAATATTTTTATTTTGACCAAATTAACTATAAAATACTACAAAATATTGAAAAATCTGCGAAAAGTTATTTTATTAGATTTCTTTTGTTTTTAAAAAATGTTGTGATAAAAGCGGCCCGGCGTTTGGTGCCATGAATGGCACCAATCAACATGCTTCAATTTGGGCGCGCGAACTTGGTTTCTATAATGTAATTGTAATTTTTCTAAGGCTACATATCAAAGACTTACATATATTAATAGGTACCAAAGATCCTTGTGTGTGCGTGATATTCGTGGATGATTGTATGAATTAAAAGAAAAATTTTCATAATTTCCGACTTTTCAATGGCTGCCAAGTCACACTAGCTACTTCTAGCATCGACGATTTAGTCACTAAATGCAGCGACCGAAAGCTGCACCGTGCACATTTGAAAACGCTAATTGCCGCCCACCCGTAACTAGAAATCGTTCGATTTTAGACTGTACAGGGAAATCGAACTCCTAGTGCCTCCACACGCCACCGATATCTGCATCGATCGTCAGTTTACGGCAGAAGTTCACACAATAAACATGTCATCCACGATGGAAAATGATGATGATTCACTTACGTTGTTGGGCCTAATTATGTATTTAAAAAAAGTCGAGGAGCATACATAATATTGCATAAAGCTCGCTTTGCGTGACACACTCGTTCGAACACAAACGGGGTCTGAAACGAGCTGCCGAACTGACTGAGCGATCACAACCACCATCCACACGTAATGATAAACTCTGCAAACGCAATCGAGAACGAATTGTCTAATAAAATTTGCTACTGCCGCCGACGAACAATTAATTGCAACGATTCACCACCCACACGTGCGACAAATCTGCGCAAACAGATATGTACAGTATCACGTTACGTGTGAGGCGGGCATAAAACGCGCGAATCAGATGACAAGGTTGACAAAACGCGATGCACACGCCAAATCACCGAATGCTCGAAGTAGATAGTGCGGCCTGACCGTAAGGATTTTCGTAGGTATGGTCTACAAAAACCCAAGTGAATTTCCCATGTTTAAATCTCGATCCGGACCAAATTGCGAATCAATGTCCACGGGACCGAGAATCAATCGATTATACAAATCAGTTAACCGTATTGGTAGACCCATATCACTCACTTGTCAAATTGACTTACTGTTACTTCCTGCCCGGAAGAAGATTTCATTTCATTTTAAAAGCTTGTATGATTTTTGAGATTATCTTGATTTCTCAGAAATATAATACATTATTAAGGTTTAGTAATATTATTGAGGTGACTACGTCTTATAAATACATGAACGTTTTTTTCAACCTTCTTTTATGTCCCACTGCAGGGCACAGGTCTCCTTCTCACAAGTGAGAGGGATTTAGGACATAGTCCACCAAGCTGGCTAACTGCGGATTGGTGGATGTCATGCTAGGTACACGTGACAGGTGACTGTGTGAGGCACTTAATATATACATACACATATACACACTATAAGACTCTGTGTAGATTTTATACCACTCAAAGATGACAGGCAATTTCGTCTGACGTGTCTCTAGGGTACCTTGCATGTGGTTACGGGTCAAGGAACGCAATAATATCTTCACTACATATTAACTAACGTCAAGTACTGTGACCTCGGATGATATTACTTAGCTTTGAAGCTGTGGGGAATACGACCTCAGTTTGTACGTTTACGTTCTGAATTAGAAAAAATGTTTATTCGGTTATTCGTTTGGTGGATTATGATCATGGATTATGGTCATTATGGTTATGGTTATGATAATGGTCTCTGCAGACTGTGGACATCTTCACAGTACATTAAGCAAGCCTGCTTAGGTCGTATGCAGTTGCGTTTTTGCTCCAAATGCTCCAAATGATTGTCTCATTTCAGTCTATCCGGCAACCACACTGCACTACTTAAGGCAGAAACACATTATTAAAACGAGACGTGACGCAACGTGTCGACACCCGATATGCACCGTGCACATTACCAACACGCGACGCCACGATATAGTAGCAATTTCTGAATATAGTTAGCTAACAGCAGTGGAAGTGTATGGTTATATACATAGTTCTCGAACGACAGTCGCGTTGCGTTGGGTGTTGTCTAGAAATACAAAGTGCGCGCCGCGGTGGATGGCGTGTTTCCCCAGCACCGGTAACACACCAAGCTGGCACGTCTAGGTCGGGTAACGTGTGCGGTCATGGCGTCACGTCGGATTTTCATAGGATTCTGGTATATAGAAAACAATACATTAAATTTGATTCGACTCAACACGCATCGCGTTTCATCAGGTCGCGTCGCGTTTTAATAATGTGTTTCCGCCTTTATACCCTCCTTTACACTGAAACAATCCAAATTGTATTTCCAACCAGATTTTAAAAGCCAATTGTGAATGTTTACGTTAATTTGTTGCGCTTGCAATACGATTTATGAGTGTATGCAGCGTGATTTAAACAATCTAGTTAAATGGCCCGTTAGCGACCCGCGCTGACGAGAGAGATTGTTCTAAAACCGAATGTACGGGTGCTTTAGACCATTACATTAAACAAACCGAATTTTAGCATAATACTTGTAGAGAAATTAACAATTGATGAATAGAACCTCATACATTTTTACTATTTTTTTAAATGATAAAAAGGCTTGGGATTAAACTTAACTCACATAAGGCTGTTTCTATATACCATGTAATAATTTTAACATTTTTAAAATTTGTGAGCGGATGGCAGTGTGATAGCATTGACACACACGATAGCTGTCTCGTGTGCTCCTTGTCGCCCCACAGTCATGCTGCATAATAAATACCCATTGTACCTGAAAATTTATTTAAAACAGGGCTGGAGTTTTTTTCCGCCCGCTTTTTTCTCCTAGCCCATATAAGCCTTAGCGCACCCAAAGCGGATGACGGTCAGCTGATGACCGTAGAACAATGACAAACATCAAGTGTATATTATTAGTATTATTACCCAGGATGTTAATAAACTATTTCATTTCAAAAACTATTTCATTTCAACTATTTCATTTCATTTCATTTCATTTTACGACATCGTCCGCGTGGACTTTGGTATTAGTCATAGCATGATGTTATATAGCCTATAGCCTTCCCCGATAAATGGACTTTCTAACACAGAATTTTTCAATCATAACCAGTAGTTCTGAGATTGGCTAGTTCAAATAAAAAAACAAACAAACAAACTTTTCAGATAGAGATTATGATATAGATATAGATTTATGTATTACTCATATGGCGTCTTAAGCAACGTCTCTTTCCTCAAAGGGTTGATGGATAACAGCTATAACTAAAAGCAATAAAAAAAGTTTTGTAGAAACCTAAAATATCAACCAGTTATTGCACGACCGAGGATCCGACGATTGAATTCTCTCAAACACATCCTACGATAATAATTGGTTTATCTACTTCATTCAAGTAAAGCCTGAAATTGCAATCGATGTTTGAATTTTGTGTTTAGGCCAATTACACACTCTCATCCACGATAGGGGTAAATTTCATAGCAATGTACGTTGAGTCGGGTAATCTCGCCACAGTTAAGCTCAACTAATACAAACGCACGTATTACTATGCAAATTCTTTTGTATCCATTGTGAAAGGCTCTGAAGTGTAGATGTTCATAGGCTGCAGTGGTTATTTAAAACATGGCCAACGTTGTTTGTTTTGCTAATTTTTTAAGTGCTTACAAAACTCGAGGCAGAAGATTTTTGATAATGTGTTAGTTTAGTTCAACACTAGTGATCTATCTATATAGATGTATTAGTTATTTCGTTCATTTTATTTACCTATTAACATTTTAGACACAGGAACAGGAACAGCACCAGGCGTGGTCACAGCCTTCAATTTTGGGGAGGTCCCTAAGAAATTTTAGGGTCACTAAGATATTTGGGGAAAGAGGTGTCCCAAATTGGCTTGTTTCGCCTTCCATATACGCTTGACTGATGGATTGGGGAGGGGGTCATGTTCTCTGTCCCCCCCCCCCCGAAATCGCTCTTGAACAGCACATATTTTTTCCAAATTAAAACTATCCTTTGCTCTTTTCTCAAGGTGCACTTTTTCTGTGTACCAAATTTCACAGCGAATAACTGCCGTAGAGTCAATAACCCTTATACTCTGTTTTGGGGCGAAACACGTGTTGGGTAGTGGTACGTATATTGGTGTCTAGTTTTTATTGTTGCATGCACATGTATCCTATGTGGGAGGGACGGAGGTGTTATTGCATGAAAAAAGTATACACCATCATATGTTCTGATTGAGGATTGTTGCAAAGCAGTTTTTACCAAACTTTATACCATAATATAAGCTTGAAAACGTAACAGGTATAAATAAGTGTTTCAGCTCTAGGAATGCCGTTTTTCTCACTAATCCTAATCCCAAGATCAATTCTCTCACTAATTGCACAATTTCCATTGTTCAGCTGACTTATAGCTTGAAATTCAGAGCTGCTTTCAGATTGGTCGTCCAATATAAGCATTTCAGTCCAGTTTAAGCATTTAGAACATTTTACTTCAAAATTATTTTTTAAGACTTGCAGATATTTTATTATTGTCTGTATTAAGAGAAACTTAGTGGCCCTAAGACTATATAACGATAAATATTAAGCCCGTAAAGGACCGTCCATTAATCATGTGATGTTTCTTTTTACCATTTTTAACCCCCCCCCCCTTGATGATAAATGGTGAGGTTTAAGACTACCCCTCCCCCCTATGTCACGTGTATTTTTAGTACTTATGTACAAATAATCTTTTTTTCAAAAATATTTTAAATCCCTACTAAATATTACAAATTCGAAAGTAACTATATGTGTCTGTCTGTCTGCTACGCTTTCCCGCTTAAACTATTGAACCATTTTAATGAAATTTGGAACACAGATAGAGTGGACGTCGGGAAAGGACATAGGATGGTTTTTATCCTACGGGAACGGCGGAAGGTTAGTGTAGCGACCTTCCGCTACTCATC
Organism: Pyrgus malvae; assembly: GCA_911387765.1. Taxonomy (NCBI): domain Eukaryota; kingdom Metazoa; phylum Arthropoda; class Insecta; order Lepidoptera; family Hesperiidae; genus Pyrgus; species Pyrgus malvae. The sequence goes on along the minus strand of OU426969.1, from coordinate 2,010,759 downwards.
AAGAGATGGCGCCACGGGTATTCTGAATCACGCTATCGAAGTTTTCTGAATATCCTACCATATATACAAACTCCGAATTGAGTCAGTTGGAGCGCAGCCGCTCCCCGGGCATGATCACCTCGCCCGGCGGGAGATCTCCCTTTGCCAAACTGGTGACCCCGGACAAGAATACGTCCCTTCTGACCTTCATCAGTCGCACCTTCACTCCCTGGATGGACTGCAGCACCACTTCAGCAGCTCATCAGGTTCATCGCAGCGCGTCTGAACCACGCTTCCTGATCCTGATCCAGCTACCTCCAGCGACTTCGTGGACGGCTCGAGAACCCACTACTCGCCTCCACACTTCAACCTACTCTCACATCCCGACTCACCGTGGATAGAGGGTATCTCCACGCCTCGCTTCACCCTCACATCCCGACTCACCGCGGATAGAGGGCAACACAATGCCTCACCTTCACATCTCGACTCACTGAAGATAGAGGGCATTGAAGGCACTTGTAAGCGAAGACTGCACAAGCTTGGATTTCTGAAGATATCGACCTCCGGTCTGAGCAGGGGGTGATGTAGCGACCTTCCGCTACTCATCAAGAGATGGCGCCACGGGTATTCTGAATCACGCTATCGAAGTTTTCTGAATATCCTACCATATATACAAACTCCGAATTGAGTCAGTTGGAGCGCGGCCGCTCCCCGGGCATGATCACCTCGCCCGGCGGGAGATCTCCCTTTGCCAAACTAGTATAACTATAATAATAACGTCTTGAGGTAGACAGAAAGGTTGTTTGTAAAAATGAGCTCAATTTTTTAGCATTTCTATTAATTTGAAACATTATTTGAAATAAATTATAAACGGAAGGTTAGTTTTAGTATTATGACCACTTTTCTCAAAGCATTTTTATTTTGTAACAAACTTTTATTCAATTTGCAATGAATAAATGTTCGTATGGGTGGCATATTGCAAGTAAAATTTGATCCATTATCGAAACCGATTGAACTGAAATGTTGTGTGCATGTGTACATCGGATGACACTTCAAAAATTATTTTATTATTATTTTTTATTACTAGCATTCCGCCAGCAACTTCGACCGCGTGGACCCTTTTAATGGGTCCCCGTAGGATAAAAAATAGCCTATGTGCTATTCTAGGCTTCATTGCTATATTAAAATCATAGGCGTTTAGCCAGTTGCTTTAACCGCGTTGACCCTATTACCCGTTTTCACGTAGGAATGAAGCATTTCCCCGCGGTAAAAAGTAGTCTATGTTACTCAGGGTGAATGTGGCTTTCTAATGGTGAAAGAATTTTTGAAATCGGAACAGTAGTTTTTGAGTTTATTCATCACAAACATATACAAAAATACAAATGTTTCCTCTTTATAATATTAGTATAGATTACATTACAAGCTTAACACCTAACATTACAGGAGTCCTATTGCGTTTGTGAAACTACGTATAAAATAAATTAATCAATAATTACACAAAAGAAAAATATTTTTATTTATTTTCATGACGACCCGCGTGGCGCAACGGTTATCATGCCGAACTGCCCATCGAGGGGTCCCAGGTTCGATTCCCGGCGAAACAGAAATTTTAATGAAGAGTTTAAATTTCTGTTCTCAGTTTGGGTGTTTGTGTTCCTGTCTTTGTACATATGTGTACGTGGGACCCACGACACAGGTTATTAATTACCTTACTGTAAATACCCTGTGTACCCAGGCTATGAGTGTGTAGCGTGTGGCGTTTATCTAATATATAAAATTCTCGTGTCACAGTTTTCGTTGCCATACTCCTCCGAAACGGCTTGACCGATTCTCATGAAATTTTGTGAGCATATTGAGTAGGTCTGAGAATCGACCAACATCTATTTTTCATCCCCCCCCCCCCAAACTGATAAAGGTGGCCCACCCCGAACATTTAAGGGCGGTACGGAGTTCGCGGGCACAGCTAGTTTTATGTAAAATTATTTATATCAGATTTAAAAAAGTCCAATAACAAGCAAGTGAAACACATTTCCGCTAACCATCTGAAAGAACATGCTTAGGTGTGGACCTAAGCATGTAATTATTGAGCTTAAACCAACAGTCTGATCGCTGAACCGAACTGAATTGCAATCGTTATGTGCACAATTGATCCGCTTCATCGTACGAGACATCGCTGACGCCTGCTTGATTGTAGCTGTAGAAATTATATTAATTAGGTAGACCGAGATCAAAAATAATTGAGATATGGGTTACTTACTAAAGCAGTGTACATTAGCCAGCTATATATTTTTAGAAGATATCTCCTAAAAAACGCATTGGAGCAGCGTGGTGGAGTAAGCTTACCTCCCCAATAATGGCTAGAGACCTGTGCCTATCAGTGGGACGCAAAAATGTTGTAGACAACGACAACAACAACATTATGTCTCATATCCAGTACATAGTATTCGATTCTAAGCTTAGCAAGTCTTATTAAATCCTTGCCTACTCCAAACACATTATTATTGTTAACTCGAACATACATCATTGTTCTGTATGTGACGACACGATTGTTATTGCGATAACCCGTTCCCTTGGACCGTCCGTACAACAATAGATTATAAACAAGGAATAGATATGTACGTTATATTAATAGTAGCTTTGTATTAATAGATCAATACATCCCTTTAAGAATAATAAATGTTTTCTTAAATATCAGGACCATAGACATAATGTAGACATAAATCGAAATTGACATAATGTCTATAGTCTTGAAATAATGTAGGAAACATAATTTAGAGTCAAGTAAAGCTATTTTATAATTTAGTACTATATCTGATGATAAAATAACAGCAATATCAACCTTTATCATATTCTGAAAATAATCAAGATTTAAAAGCTTACGATTCTAAATTGTATTTAACTATATATATACACAATTTTCTACAAATGTTGTTGCACTGGGGGTTGTACACTAATTAGCACAGGGCCAGCGTGGTGAACTATGGTCTAAATACTTTTCATTTGCGAGAAAATTCCTGTGCCTAGCAGTGGGACATAAAAGAAAATTAAAAAAAAATTAAAGCTGAAGAGATAATTGTATGATGAGCTAAACAGTATGTCTTATATCCAGCACATGTACGATTCTACGCTGTCTTATCAATAATCCTTGCCGACTGCAATCACATTCTCATTGTTATCACGCATATGTCATTGTTCTATATGTAATGAGACGATTGTTATCGAGCTGACCCGTTTCCTTTGACCGTCCGTTTAACAATAGATTATATGTATGTATATAAGGAAATAGAGATATACGTTATATCAATAGAAGCTTCGTAATCTCAATAGGCGTGTGGAAGATAGAATAAAGGTAATATTAAATATCAAGAGTTTAGAAGATTAGAGCTTACACATAAAAAATCTTCCGTAAGATCACACCGTAACGATCTAAAAGAAGGACAAAGATGTAGATGACCATCGGCTACAACGACCACTTAACACCACATGGCTTTCATGCTACTCCATTCATATATAAAAATAAAAAAGTGTTGCTTCCGGTTTCGGAAACGTAATATCGAGATAATATTCATACCATGATGACATTGATGACAGACGACCCGCGTGGCGCTATGGTTACCATGCCGGACTGCCAATCGAGGGGTCCCGGGTCCGATTCCCAGCGAAACAGAAATTTGAATGATGAGTTTAAATTTCTGTTCTCGATCTGTGTGTTTGTGTTTCTGTCTTTGTATGTGTCCATGGTACCCACGATACAGGGTATGTATACCCAACTGTGGGGCTATGAGTGAGAGTCATTTAAATATTTTTTTAATAATTTTTTGCTAAGGCGACAGTAATACAATCTATATTATCGTATACTGACATAAGAAAAAATCAAAAGCGTACAGTTCTGAATTGTATTTAAACAATAATTACGTTCTCATATAAGAATAATATTGTAACCTTTACAAAATGTTATTTTTCTCGTTAAAACCCTTCACTTTTCCAACTTATGTTTTCGTAGGAAACGTGTAAACATTCCTGTTTTTGTTACGTTCAGGAAGTTCAATCTTGTTTTTGCTACAGTCGGAAAGTAGGCTGAAAGATGGGAAAAATAAATACAAGATATTGCTTCGATTAAATTAGTTGATCTTAATTTCTAGTATTTTTGAAGTGAAAACTTCTTTAGCGGGGTTGTGCACTTTTTTTGGGATGGGTAAAAAATATTAAACTCGCGTCAGGACACGTAGGTGTGACAGCTGATGACGGCTCGACTGTCTATACTTGTAAAATAAGTTTATATCAAGTATTTAAAATATGGACATTGAACAAAGTGCATCTATTAATGAAAAAAGTGACGAAGAAATAGTGAAAGAAAATCAGCGAGTACTTTTAAAAATACTAGGTGAAAACCTACTGAAAATACTAGATGAAAAATAATACTGATAATAAAAGTAATTTGTGCGAAATTATTCCCTAACCATTCTAAATGTCAAAAATGCACAACGATGTTCAAGTATTCACTTATGCCGGCACTACCGGAGTGCAACCCGTTGTTTTTTTTTTTCTAAATGGCGTATTTAAAATAAAAAAAATTATTTATACCTAATATTATTCACTAACCATATCAAAAATGCACAACGTTAATGTTCAAGTTTTCACTTCTGCCGGCACTACCGTAGTGCAACCCGTTTTTTTTTTAAGAAATTACTATTGTATTTATTTTGTCGTGGCCATTAAAACAACTACTCTGTGGTTGGTATGGAGTGTGAGTTACTCTGCGCTTAGTAACTCTGAGTTGGCTGCAACCCTTTTGTGTCCCACTGCTGGGCACGGGTCTCTCCCCCTTATTGGGGAGGCCTGGAGCTTCCTCCACCACGCTGCTCCAATGCGGGTTGGTGGAGATGCGGGTTAGTGGCCAACCCGCTGTCGGATGTTTTCAAACCGCCCATAAGGCCTCCGACAAGGTTTAACGACTGTTATCTATCGACAACAACCGGGACCGACGGCTTAACGTGCCCTCCGAAGCACGGAAACGCGCATGAAATTTATTGCCACTAGCGGTCACCCATCTCACAACCGACCGCGTCCGTTTGGCTTAGCTGCATAAATTGCTTGCGTTCTACGTTAGCCGCAGAGCCATGCGCGCTTCAACTCTGAGTTAGCTTGCTTATATCTCTGCTTCTCAGGGCCATGTGCCCGCAGCAGCGTTTGGTGTTGGTTGTTGTTGAATTAGCAGTCATTAAACATTGCCGCCACTTTATAGACGGTTTGAAACAACCAACAACAGAGTATCTGTACTCTTATTTCCAACAATCCGCACTTGGCCAGCTTGGTGGTCTATGGCCTATATCCCTCTCACTTGTGAGAAGGAGACCTGTGCCCAGCAGTGGGACATAAAAAAATATATATTTCCAACAATCTACATTGCAGGTTCGTTATGGTATAAGAATCAAGCCTCCTTAGTTACGATACAAGATATATAATTATCCCTACTAATCATCTACTAATATTATAAATTCGAAAGTAACTGGTGTGTCTGTCTGTCTGGTACGCTTTCCCGCTTAAACTACTGAACCAATTTTAATGAAATTTGGAACACAGATAGAGTGGACCTTGGGAAAGGACATAGGATGGTTTTTATCCTACGGGAACCTATAAAACGGGTCCACGCGGGCGAAAACGCTGGCGGAAGGCTAGTATTAAATATACTTCACTATCAGTTGACGCAAAAAGATAAGATAGAAAGAATTACCTACTGTACTCATCCTTAACTTTTTCTTCTGTAAATGTCAAATACCACAAATCATCTAAAACACCTTTCTAACACTCTGAAACCTCTTTATCCTTTTATCCAAGTTATCCAAGTTAGCAAACCCATTACCGTCTGCCTAACCGAATACAGCGCGGCTGGCTATCCCGGCAAATTACATTATCCCGCACCTCCCGGGACTCTATCCGACCCGTCCCTCGACATTAACTTGCCCAGCTGTGCTCTACGGAGCTCCAATACTAATTATTGACAGAGCATATTAATCAATATCTAAAGAGAAAATTCTGCTAATGGTTTTTGTTTTCCCTTATTGTAAATTAAAAAATATTGGTGTATAAGACAACATGTTTAACATGCCAGATCACTAATCCAGGGTCCCGGGTTCAAAAATCAAAGAGCCCCGGGTTCGATTCCCGGCAAAGTAGAAAATTGAATGACGAGTTTAAATTCCTGTCCTCGGTCTGGGTATTTGTGTTTCTGTCCTTGTGTGTGTCCATGTTACAAAAGACACAGGATATATCTACCCTACGTGGGGCTGTGAGTGTGAAACGTTACTGCAGAAACTAAATATTTACATAACACAAACATAAACTAAATAATATATAATAATAATAAACTAAATATTTACATAACACAAAAGTAACGGATGCCTTCATGACGGTAGCAAAAGTGTTAAGCTAAACATTTTGACTGAGATGTAGAGTGAGGTGAAATTAGAACTGGTAGACTTAAGGCGTTAAGTTTCATAAACTTGGCTCTTCAAGAGATCTGATAATCTTTTCACAAAGTATGCCAAAACTATGAACTCGTCTGGTAACTTTTTACATATTTATTTTGTTGTGATATAGATATTGTTAAATATCGGCATTAAAGAATTAACTACTAATACGAGTGAAAGCTCAGGTACAACGACTCAGGAGAAAATGTCCAGACTGATGGATCGTGGAAGTATTTTTGTGAATTTACAGCACTTAATTCTTTAATTAAATAAAATACTACACAGAGCAACATAACACGTATATTGAGGCGAACGACAGAAATTGACAATGCAGATTGACAGATGTACTTTTAAAAAAAAAACATTTCAGTGTTGCAATTAATTAATCTCAACATCCTCTTCTTAATTGCAACCCCATAACAACGGAACAATCTTCAGTTTTGATTTGAGAAATTGGTTTTGTAAGTATGTCGGCAACCATGTCCTGAGTCCCAACATAGCGCAGTTCAATTTCCTTTTCAGCGACCCTCTCTCGGAGAAAATGATATCGTATATCAATATGTTTGCTGCAAGCACAATAAGAATCAATACCTGCAAATTTAATAGCACTTTGATTATCACAATAAATTATGGTTGGTGCAGCTGCAACTTTCCAATGTAGCTCCAACTCCAAATGCCTCAACCATATAGCTTCTTGTGTGGCAGTAGCTAGTGCCATATATTCTGCCTCCATGGTTGATAATGCTACTGTGTTCTGGCGTTTAGAACACCATGAGACTGCAGCACCCTGAAACAGAAATGTGTAGCCAGAACATGATCTCCGGCTATTAATGTCTGAAGCCCAATCTGAATCACAATAGCCAAATACTCTTTTTTCTTCTTTGTTTTGACTAAATATTAATTTACAATCCTTTGTTCCTTTTATATACCGCAGCACTCTTTTTACTGCAAGCCAGTGTTGTGTTTCTGGTTTGTTATTGAAGCTACTCAATTTATTTACTACAAAGCATATATCTGGTCTTGTACCTTGTGATAGGTAAAGTAAACTTCCAATAGCTTCTTGATAGGGAACATTTCTAATAATATTATTTTGATCTCCTGTGCTGATCAATTTGGAGCTAAGATCACATGGTGAATAAACTGGATTACAGTCTGTCATATTGAATCTCTGTAGAATTTTTTCTATATAAGCAGTCTGATCAATATGTATTTGGTCTCTGGCCTCATTTTGACTTATTCTCCAACCAATAAAATGATTTACAGGTCCAAGCATTTTCATATTAAATTTACTTTTAAGCTGTTGCTTTATTTCTTCACCTTTCTGTTTATTGTTATAAAAGATTAATAAATCATCAACATATATCAGTATATAGAGAATGCTACCATTATCATTTTTGTAATACACACATGGATCCACAGACGTACTTTTCAATCCCAACTCTTTCAATGCAGATGTAAGTTTTAAATTCCACTGGCGACTTGCTTGTTTCAAACCATAAATGGACTTATTTAATCTGCAGACTTCATTTCCATGTTCATAGCTGGGTGGTTGGCACATATATATCTCAGCGTCTATGTCTCCCTGCAAAAATGCTGTAACTGCATCCATTTGTTCAATATATAAGTTTTCTTTTACTGCCATTGCAAACAAATATCTTATTGAATTTGTTCGTACCACTGGAGCAAAAATCTCATTATATTCAGTTCCTTTTCTTTGAATGAAACCTTTTATGACTAATCTAGCTTTGTATCGTACAACTCTACCATATGCATTGGTTTTTATTTTATAGACCCACTTACAAGGGATTATTCTTTTGTCTTCGGGAAGAGTTACTAATGTCCATGTATTATTCTGAAGGAGTGATTCATATTCACTGTCCATAGCATCTTTCCACTCTTTAGCCTTTGGGCCAGAAAGAGCTTCTTCCATGGTGTTCGGTTCCTTTAATAATACTGTTGAATTAGTTAGATTTTCTTCATGACATAAATATGTAGTAGGTTTAATATTCCTCGGCCTCAGAGTTATATTTCTAAGTGACATAGGATCTTCTTCTTTAAAGCTCTGTGGTATGTAATCTGGATCTTTATCTGATTCTGAATTTGACAGTTCACTAGTAGCATCAAATAATTGTTCCTCTTCTGAACTTTCATTTACTAAAGTATCGGTATCAGATTCTTGTTTAGAGGTAGTTTCCTGTTGCAAAGTAGTAAGCGGCATTATAACACAATTATTTTTAACAGTGTGTTCCAAAAAAACAACATCTCTACTCTTGTATATTTGTTTTTTGCTCTCGTCATACAATCTGTAGCCTTTAGTGTATTCACAATAACCTACAAAAATCATTTTTACAGCTTTTGAATCCCATTTTTGTCTCTTTTCCTTTGGTACGTGAACCATTGCATGACAACCAAAAATCCTCATATTATTTAAGTTTGGTTTTTTACCTGTCCACATTTCATATGGTGTCTTGTAATCCAAAGTTCTTGTTGGTGAACGATTTACAATATAAGCCGCTGTAGAAACCGCTTCAGCCCAAAAATTTTTTTGTAATCTGGAATTCAAAATTAAACATTTAGCTCTCTCTACCAATGTGCGATTCATTCGCTCCGCCATGCCATTTTGCTGAGGTGTATATGGGTTAGTTGTTTGTTGCTGGATACCAGATTTACACAGAAACATCTTAAAGTCATTATTTATATACTCTCTTCCATTATCTGAACGTAATATCTTTATTTTTTTATTGGTTTCATTTTCAACTAAATTTTTAAATTCTTTAAACTTGTCTAATGTCTCAGACTTATTTTTCATGAAATAGACATATACCTTCCTACTATAATCATCTATGAAGGAAACATAATATCTGGCACCTCCAATAGAACTTGTCTCCATCGGACCACATATATCAGAGTGAATTAATTGGAGCAATTCAGAAGCTCTAGTACCAATATTTTTAAACGGTTGTCTACTCATTTTCCCTTCCAAGCAAGTTGTACAAACTTGATTACCTTTTTTTAATAATTGAACCCCTTCTGCACTTTCTGTTATTTTCTGTAAGTCTGTGAAATTTAGATGGCCCATCCTTTGATGCCATAAATTAACATCTCGCTCATCTACTGTTGATAGCAATGCCGGTGCTTCAGAAACATTATTTAAAATATACATGTTATTGCGATGCAAAGCTGTCAATATTAATTTGTTATTTTGATAAATTTGACAACCACCTCTCTCAAATTTCACTTCACAACCATTATTTACCATTTGACTTACAGAAAGTAAATTTACTGTCAGTGTAGGTACAAATAAAACATTTCTGACCTGTATTGTCCGTAATATGCCATCTGAGTCTTTTATCTGAAAATCTACATTGCCACTGCCTCTTACTGCTACTGTCTTATTGTCTGCAACCTTGATGTTGCTGATTGTAGACGGAGATACATCGTACATCCATTCCCTGTTGTTGCACATATGCATTGATGCTCCAGAATCCACATACCAGCTGTTTCGATCCAACTCTGCAGCAACTGGAAAAGCAGCATAATAACTATTATTTTTAGAATTATTTGTGTTTGAGGAACCCTTCCTTTTGTCTTTAAAATAACAATCTTTACTTATGTGCCCATATTTATTACATACATAACAACGTGGGCCCTTGGGTTGCCTTTTTTCTTGTGATTGGCAATGTGAATTTTTTTGTGAAAACTTTGACATATTATGTTTGTTATTTGACTTGGCATAGTAAGCTACAGAATCTGATACCTTAACCTCTTGTAACAACTTAGTTTTTACATAATCAGCAGTAATAGCCACACCAGAGCTCTCTAAAGCCATTATCATCGGTTTGTAGTAATCGGGGAGGCCAGCGAGCAGCAACGTACCCAGCCACTCGTCTCCTACTACAAAATTGATATTCCGTAACTTATGAGCTGTTGTTATTACCTTATTCACATAATCCTCCACACTCGAGTAATTTTCCAAGTTGGTGGTAATCAGGTCCCTAAGTAAACCTACTTTTCTACTGAGCCCGGAGTCATCAAACACTTTTTCAAGTTTTGTCCAAACCTGTTTCGCTGTCGCAGCCTCCTGAACGTGGACATAATTAACTGGGTCTACCAATAATATTATTTTCGACCTTGCTTTTGTATTTTTCTTGCTGTCTGATATATAACCCACATCGGGTTCAATTTCCTGCCACAATTCTTCATGTTCCAGGTAATTCTTGACGGCAAATTTCCAACTTTGGTAATTTTCTCGTCCAATTAGCTTCTCTACTGTTCCCATTGATATTTGAGATACCATTTTCAATGTTCTTTTTAAAATTATGCTGAAAGAAAAGAACGACCACGCCGGTAATGGCCGGTTGCGAAGCTGTCTAATTTTGATCTTATTGAATCGCGGAACTTTCGACTTCAAAAACTTTTCTATTTTACTTTGGGACACACTGGGCCCATAACCTGATGGATCGTGGAAGTATTTTTGTGAATTTACAGCACTTAATTCTTTAATTAAATAAAATACTACACAGAGCAACATAACACGTATATTGAGGCGAACGACAGAAATTGACAATGCAGATTGACAGATGTACTTTAAAAAAAAAATCATTTCAGTGTTGCAATTAATTAATCTCAACACAGACTGACTTAATAATATAAAGACAGCTATAACTAAAATAGAAAACAGAGAACTGGTAAAAAAACCGTCAAAATAAAATGTCTCTTCCGTGCGATAATATAATACGTTTAAAATAATTTATCCCGTTATCCCGTACCTCCCGGGATTGTACCCGATCTCGTCCTTGGGACATTAATAAGTCCCAGCTGTGTTCCACGAAGCCCGAATACTAATTATCGACGGAATAAATGAATTAATTTCATAATTAGGAAAAGGTTTCGGTATTGGGAGCCTTCGTGAATTATTTTTGGGTGACAAATATCAATTGTCTGGGAATTATGATAAATTGTAAAGATATCCTTTAGATTAAATTCTGAAATAGCCTTGTTTTTTTAATAAAGGTATAATAGGTGTCCTTTACTTTGACTTCAGTTTACTATTGAAGGTATCAAAACGTCAGAAATCAATTTGATTACTTATTATGTTTTTTTTTATATTTGGACCATCTGATTCCAAACTAAGCTGAGCTTGTATTATGGTAATCAGAAAGCTGATAAACATACTTATATAATTCTAAATACCTATTTATATAGATAAATTAACACCCAGACACAGAAAAAATAGTCATGTTCATCACACATATATTTGTCCTGAGTGGGAATCGAACCCACGACCACACGGTTCGCAGTCGGCTCATCACCCACTACGCCACGGAGGCTGTAAAATTCAAAATGTCAAACTTATTATGTTATTATTATTTTCGTCTACCAATCCGCACTCGGCTATCGTGGTGGATTATGGCCTAAATCCCTCTCAATTGTGATTGGAGACCTGTGCCAAGTAGTGGGAGGAAAAATGTTGAAAAAAAAAATGTTTTTCATTCAGGATCATCGCACGATTCGTGCATATTGCCAGTGTAATGTTTTTAATTTTTTTTATAACGATTCACACTCATAGCCCCACAGTAAGGTAGTATACCCTGGCGGGTGCCATGGAAACAGAAAAAGACAGAAACACAAACAACTAGACCGAGAACAGAAATTTTAAACTCATCATTCAAATTTCTGCTTCGCCGGTAATCGAACCCCTTCGATTAGCAGTCCGGCATGGTAACCATTGCGCCACGTGGGTTATCAGTGTGGAACTTTTTTTTAAACACAATAGAATTTCTTCAGGGTAGTAATGGGCGCAGCGGTGGTACTTCTCCGGTTCTACCACCTATTATTAACGGTTCTACCGCCTATTATTAATATTAAATTAATAAGATTTTTTAAATGTGAAATAGGACGTATCATTCTGAGGTGCTTGACTTTTACCGAGCAACACAGAACGACTCTACCTACATTGATCACAGTTGAAGATTGGGAGACTTGAAAGCGCTTGTCAATGCCTCTTGACTTCAGAGGCAAGCGCCTGATCAATGGAGTATATGCATTGATTGCTATTTGAACTTGAAGTGGAGAACGCCAGTGCCTTTGACTAATATTAAGCCCATGAGAAACAGTAAATACTCTAAATTTATATTTTTGGAATTTTAAGTAGCAAAAAATTACGCATGTCACGACTTGGAGAGTTTTTAGGGTTCCTTAGCCAGAAGGCAAAAAACGAAACCCTTATAGATTCGTGATGTCTGTCTGTCTGTCTGTCCGTCCGTATGTCACAGTTACTTAATTCCAAAACTATTAGGACTTCAAAGTTGAAACTTGGTAGGTAGATGTAATCTCTGAACCGCTTCACGATTTTTATACTAAAATAAAAAAAATAAGGGGGGCTCTCCACACATGAAACTCAAACAAAAAACTTTTTTTTCATCAAACCAATTCGTGTAGGGTGTCTATAGATAGGTCTTTTAAAATGACATTGAGGTTCCTACAATATTTTTTTCTTCCAAAGTGGTAAAAGCCCCCCCCCCCCCCCCCCGTCTAACTTTTAAAGTAAGAAAGCGAAAAATCTATCAAAAATATATGTTGTAGATCTCAATAAAAACTTTGTCGTTCATACAAACACTATGAAAAACAAAGTTAATTTTGCTGACGAAAAATAATAATGCCGCATGGTGATAAATACCTCATTGTATTATATAATGTCACCCGAACAGTAGCGGATCTAGGATTTCAGTTTGGGGGGAGCGGGGTTTGATGACGTGTATTTGGACCGCGCCTGGAATTGGGGGGGGGGTACTTGATTTCAGTTCTTGAACCCCCTAGCTCCCTAGGTCCGATAGTGCATTAGTGCATCTGACAGCTTGCTTTTGTCATAGTGATCTCCATCTAACCGTATTGAAGTTGTGTGGTCGAGTAGGGAAGCTTCAGAAGTTTTCAACTCTGGTTTGCAGCCCCCAACAGCGGGACTCAATACGGTTTTTGACCTTTCGATCATCAGCTCAGCGAAGATCAGCTTTATAAACACAAATTTACTAAACCTACTTTCCTTACAAGGCCTCGATTCCACCGCCATCACATCCCATTATGAGTAAAACGGATTAAATTTGGCCCGCAATAAATTAGTATGCGACCCACGGCTTGGACACATCTGTCCCTCATTAGTGTCCAAGTTGACTATGATTCAATTAGTTTATTGGACTCGTTCGGTCAAAAATTTGTCGGACATGTTCTAGTTGTCAGATGAGGGTAACTTGTTATCTTGTTTTGGGTTAGTTTAAGTTACAACAGCAGAAGCGATGGCCGAGTGGTAAAAAACCGCGGTCTTCGACGCGACCGATCCCGGGTTCAAATCCTCGGCGCGCACTTCTGACAAAGAAATTTGTAATGTGCGCATTTATCGCTGCTCCACGGTGATGGATAATATCGTGATATTTAATTGATTACAATGCTCTCCATCACTGTGCTGTGCATGCCTGAGAGAATTTCATAATTTCTCGAAAGCATGACGTCCACCAATCCGCACTTGGCCAGCGTGGTGGACTATGGCCTAAACCCCTCTCACTTGTGAGAAGGAGCCCTGTGCCCAGCAATGGGACATAAAAAAAGGTTGGGAAAAAAAAATACAAAGGTTAGGTGTATTTTTGTTCAATCCCATTTTCTTATAACCTACTTCTCTAGCTAAAATAAGTGTAAGTCGCGCATGGCCTGACTGCGTGGAACGTAAGCGATATACGCATCTAAGCCAACTGAGCGCGGTCGGGTGTGAGATGGATGACCTCTAGCGGCAAAAATTTCATGTGCGTTTCCGTGCTTTGTAGGGCACGTCAAGTTATCGGTTCCGATTTTTATCGATAGACAACAGTCTTTAAAACTTATCGGAGGCCTTATGGGCGCTTTGAAAACATCCGACAGCGGGTTGGCCACTAACCCGCATCTCCACCAACCCGCATTGGAGCAGCGTGGTAAGTGGAGTAAGGTCCAGGCCTCACCAATAATGAGGAAATGCCAAATGAAGTTACATTCCAGATCACCTGTAGTTTATTAATGCTGTGTATACTGCAAGGATGTAAGGTCATAATAATAGGAAACCTGATCATTAAGAGAATCACAGAAGATATAATAATAACAATAAAATAATAGTAACAATAATCTTAAACATTTATGTCCCAATCCTAAGTGTATTATGGCACATAGATTTAATTAAAGAGACTGTAAATAATTATTTTTAAACATCCTGTACCCGTTAGCGCTAAAGCATTAGATTTCTATGTAAAACAAATTAATTCTACACGGAAGTCCTGAATATTTTCTTCCTTCTCTGTCTATATAAAAAATATAACGTAAGACAAAGAAAGCTTTAGTAGCCGTTAAGCAAGCAAGAACGTGTCTTAACTCAAATATTTTATGTACCAATTTGGCTTGTACATGAAATGCACTTACGTTGTTATCACCTAAAGTAAAAGATCGTAAGAGCTTTAAATTTGTCGAAATATAAACGACTTTAGTGTTACCAAAATAGGGTTGGAATTCCTGTGGTCGGAAAGTTTATTTAGTAGGTGAGATGCAGGAACTTGGGTCGCATACTAATCGTGGGTCAAACACTTAATTATACTTCTTGCTAAGAAAATGGGGACTGCAAGGTAAACAGGCAGTATGCTAAGGCTATGGAGTCGTTCGGGACAAATTATGTTATTTCTTTTTCGGAGCCTTTGTCAATATTTTCCTCAGTTTATTTTGATGGTGCCTGTGCATGAATAAGGTTTTCTTTTTCTTTATATTTGAGAAAAAACTTGATGTAATATTGACTGCCCTTTTTTAGATTCTGCTGTTGGACACGTAATATTCGACCACCCGCGTGGCGCTATAGTTACCATGCCGGACTGCCAATCGAGGGGTCCTGGGTTCGATTCCCGGCGAAACAGAAATTTGAATGATGAGTCTAAATTTCTGTTCTTGGTCCTGGGTGTTCGTGTTCCTGTCTTTGTATGTGTCCATGGTACCCGCGACACAGGGGCTCAATTATCTTACTGTGGGGCTATGAGTGTGTAACGTTTAATATCTGTATGATAAGGGTTCAGTACTTTATTCACCTTAGTTATCTGAAGCTTGCTCCACCATACGGATTAGTGCTAAGTAAAATAGAAATGTATAAAAATAAACGAAATCCCGTCATTAGGGTTCCGTAGCCAAATGGAAAAAAATGGAACCCAACCAATCCATAAATTCGTGATATCTGTCTGTCTGTCTGTCCGTCCGTATGTCCCAGCCACTTTTTTTCGAAACTATAAGAACTAACATACTGTTAAAACTCGGTACGTAGATGTATTCTGTGATACCACATTAAAATTTTTACACAAAAATAGAAAAAAGCAATAAATTTTGATTCTTCATACCCTACGTGTGTGGTATCTATGGATAGGTCTTCAAAAATGATATTGAGGTTTCTAATATTATCATTTTTTTCTAAACTGAATAGTTTGCGCGAGAGACACTTCCAAAGAGGTAAAATATTGCGCCCCCCCCCCCTGTAACTTCTAAAATAAGAGAATGATAAAACTAAAAAAAATATATGATGTACATTACAAATTTTACAAATACTAAAAATAGAATAGTATAAATTTTTAAGGGGGCTCCGATAGAATAAACGTGAATTTTTATAGATAATGTTACGGAACCCTTCGTGCGTGAGTCCGACTCGCACTTGGTCGGTTTTTTTTAAATATTAAAATATGACAGATTTCATGTAGAGTGACGCTACTGAATCTATCCGCCTATAGGGCTGATATAGTTAACCCTAACTTCATCAACTCATCTACGTCATTGATGTTTTAAATTAAAGAATAAGACTAAGTATTAATGGAGAAATCTACGTAAAATCATATAGAGTTCGGACTTGTACACTTAGGGCGTGTAGATTCAGAAGCTTGGCTTTACATGAGATAGGTCTTTTTTACAGGGTAAGCCAGATGCACACGTCTTGGAAACATTTTACATGACAATGTTTTGGTGGACTTCGTTGTAACAATTTATGAAAGCGTCCTACTTTCACCACAAAATAAAAAATATCCAGAAAGTCCACTCCCGCCGTTTTCGAAATTAACTACCTAAACTGGGTTGACTCCCTAGGGTTGCTACTGTACTAAGTATTTCTTAATTTTGAAATAGTCTAGTTTAGGTGCTTTATATTGACAGCGATACATCGATTCGTTTACACATTCATCTTATATGTGCATACCTAAATGGGTAGACCATCATCTTATAATCATTTATCTAAAAGCATGAGTACATATGTATACAAAACATCTCACACGACGACGACCGAATCTATGGGAAAATATTAAATATTACAATTTATGTACTTATTTTTAAAAATTTGTGTTGTTTTAAAACATCCGAATACACTGCAACAATAATAAAAACGCTTATCCATTTTTTAGCCCGTCAAATTTTAAACACTCGCGAGCGACAGTTCGACTATAGTTCTGTCCCAGATTGCCCGAGACGGCCTGTAAACGCAAAGTCAATGTGTGCGTAACAGTATTGCGCTTTAGTTCCGAGTGGACCATCTGTCTCGGCGCGCCGCCGCCGGTACGTAATTTGTGCTTTCACGTACAACTGTGCTTGGGATTGAACATTTTTTTTGTATGCTATCTGCATAGGTTTTAGGAGTGGAGAGTTAGGTAGAGAGTTCACCTATGGAACGCAGATCACATGATGAAACACTATTTTATTCCCAGACACTATACAACGGCACAGATACGACTCGTATCATACGAGTACGGTTTACACGTACCGTCCCCGCCGCCCGGCGCGGACGTCGTACCGCGCTCAGAGGCACGACCGCTCGGTAGTCCCGCGTGCCCGGCCGTCTCTTCCAATGGGCATGGTGACAGATTTTTAAATACCTTTCCTTATTGTAGGTACACGTCTCCTAGTTTCGAAAAAAAGTTTATTTCAGCAATAAACTTAAGTTTTAACGTAAATTAATGTATTTTCTGCTATGTAATTCGAATCAAGCGCGAAAACGCTCGTAGTTGTCATGGCGTCGACTTGCTCGTCAAACTTCAAGCAACACGATGACTTTTACTGAGATGTGACGTTATTCCTTTTGATTGGCGTTTCAGATAACATGGCCGATTGCTGTATTTAATACTTTTATTTTACTGAAAATCTTATTAATCTTTATGTTTATATTAAAACGGGATCATATTTTAGAACTTTTTTAGCATATATTTTTCTGTAAAACCATTTATTCTCTGATTCTTTAATAGTGTCATCATGGCTATTCACCGTAAACCCCTGGGCACACCGAGTCAACCCGAGTCGAGGTCCGAGCCTCACAGGAGGCGCCCTCTGGTCAGTCGCTCAATCCACAGCCCTGTTCTTCTTGGGGCGGAGCAACGTGAACGGGCTGCGGCTTTTTCGCCAGGACCCGGGATCACTCATACCATTGAACCACTCAGGCTCGCCACTAAAGCTCGCTGAAAGAGTAGAGGCCGGAAGGACCAACTGCAAAAAGTCCGCTAGAAACAGAGAGTATGAAAAAAACGCGGGTGTAGCCGCGAACAGAAACTTAGTTCTAAATATTTAAAAAGTATTCGTCAATTTACTCAGCATCGTTGTATAAAATCTAAGCAGATTTACTTCGAAGCCAGGTCTATTAATTTAAGTACCACGTCAAACCCAGCCGACTTTTATAATTTAATATTTTATTTTGCCTTTCAAATTTTATGCAACTATGGTAGAAATATTTGAAAATAATATTAGAGACAGAAAATAAAGTATTTTTACCGGGTAATTATCGCTACTACGTGTATTTTGCGTGATGGTTAATATCTATAGATACAGAATGCATACAGTATATTCAGTAGTTTGATGTTATAAGTTCCAGAACCTGCGAAGTTAAGTATTCCATGTGAATTTCAACATTATCTTCATTTGTTTTTAAGAAAATAGGTGTTGATAGATAGATGGCTATCGGAGTGATCTTATAAGATGCTAGATGAGCTCCGCAATTTACCTGCGTTTTAGCGTGATGGTATCTAGGCTAAGACCTTCTCGATAAATTTACAATCCAACACAAAAATAATCTTTCAGTTCCAACCAGCACTTCCTGAGATTAACGCTTTCAAACAATCGAATCCTTCAGATTTAATATATTAAGTACTAGCTGTGCCCCGCGGTTTCACCCGCGTTAGAAAGAGAAGTGAACCAAACTTTACAGGATTACTCGTTGGACCAATCTGAAGATTCTCCGAGAATTTCACTGAAATCGGTCCAGCCGTTTCGGAGTCTATAAGGAACATACATACACACTTTCTCTTTTATAGATATGATGATGAGTGTAGTAACAGTGCATTATTTCCACTTTAGTTAAGGAACCTTAATTTTTTCCATCCTCCATTTTGTTAAGACTTCGTATTTTTAAACATACTTTATCGATGGTCATCCATCCACGCTTACTTTTATAAAATCTAAGCTCATTTACGTTAAAATCAGGTATTAATAGACGACGTCAAACGCAATCGGCTTCAGTAATGGCGCCTTTATTTTCACAACATTCGCTATTTATTTTGCCGTTCAATATCGTTTGATTTAATATTGATCGCAGTCAATTTAAAAATTAAAAATGTTAATGAAAACAAGCCTTATAACATCAATTACTACAAACAAGGAGGTTATTGTACACGTATTAGGCAAATATTTATATTGTTCCTCTTTTTTGATCCGTTATTGGAAATAAAAAAAATCAATTAGATAGGTACGTACTTATTACGTATGTATGTATGTAAGTACGTATGAGTTTAATCATGAGAACAAAAATTGATAAATCAAATAATAATTTAAAATTTAGCCCTTTTCTGGTATCGGTGGGGAACCTTCAAAAGGTACCCGACACCTTGGGAGAGGGTACCGGGTTATGTGGGATTTGACCGCACTAAAATCCCCTCGGTAGTGGAACGCGCCGGTATCCTCCACGCGCGACGACTCAGAACGGGCCCATCTCCGGAAGAGCAGATGTGCTCTCCTGCACCTTACATTTTTTTCATACCTAACAATAGTAATATCGGTATAAAATTTATTGGTTTTCGTGCTCTTTATATTGGATATACTAAAATTAACGCAAGATTTAAATAAGCGAGTAAGATAAGAAGATTTTTATTCCCTGCTTGATCGTAAGAGGCGACTAAAAGGGGGCTTACGGGGTTACGGGCGGTGAGAGTGGGAGCTCAATCCATCCAGCCAGCGGACCCGGGAAGGACGGCGGTGTGTGCGTGCCTGCATGCCGCCATAAGCTTCTGAAGGTGCAGGAGAGCACCTTTGCTGTCCCGAAGATGGGCCCGTAGTGGGCACCGTGGAGGACACCGGTGCGTTGCACTGGAGATCCAAAAGTCCTCCCTAAGTGCAGAGGCAGGCCTGGGTTTTAGTGCGGTGCAAATCCAACATAACCCGGTATTCCCTTTTTCCAAGGTGCCGGGTGACATAGGAGAAGGTACGGGAACCCCCCCCCCCTTTCCCCCCACCGATACAAAAAAGGTGGTAGAACTTTAAGTAATGCTTTGACAGAGCCATTGACTGACAGAGCAGGCCAGTAGCAGCGCGACAGCATACGAGCTGCGACAAGACTCAGGCTCACTTGAAGTTGTGTGTAGATGTCCGACGACGACAGCGACCAATTAACTCCACGTAGCCTACATGCTCATCTGCTTCTCCATGAAAAAAAACGGGTTGCACTCCGGGAGTGCCGGCAGAAATGAAAACATTAACGTTGAGCATTTTTGATATTTTGGAATGGTTAGGGAATAATTTCGCACGAATTGCTTTTATTATCAGTACTAATACTTTTCTTCTAGCATTTTCAGAAGGTTTTTATCTAGTATTTTTATAAACTACTCACTCGTTATCTTTCACTATTTCTTCGTCACTTTTTTCATTAATAGCTGCACTTTGTTCAATTTCCATATTTTAAACACTTGATATACACGAATTTCGAGCCATCAGCTGTCACCCCACCCTGTCTTACGAATATTCGATCAGGCCACGTGTCCTGACGCGAGCTTAACATTTTTTATCCATCCCAAAAAAAGTGCACAACGCCGCTAAAGAAGTTTTCACTTCAAAATGACTTTATTGAAGATGGTGTAACTATTAAACTAGTAACTGCGTTACTATAGTTATACCATAAAGTAATCCCAATAAAATTTTCCTGTTGCTGCTTGACGCATAATTAAACTCATTTCGTTTAACAAATATTGTTTCAAACTGTATTGAGCGAACGACGGATGGCGGGAAATTAATTTACTCCCGACCATCGACACTTGTGTCGCGCTGACTGGTTTTTCTAAAATAATATAATATTTTCAAGCTTATGACACTTTATCAGCAGAACATTGTTTTGTAGCTTAGATATGCAAAGAGAATTAAAATAGTAATTACTTTATAATTATCAATTATTTTAATATAATAATAATATATGCCTACATAAGGTGGACATTCTTATTACTTATACATATAAATATAACTCGTGTCGATGTTAGTTACCATACGCCTCCAAATTAGCTTGGCCAAGTTTTATGAATTTTTATATGTAAGTACATTTGGTAGGATTATTATTTAAACAAACTTGAACAGGCAGTACGGAGTTCGCGGGGTCAGATAATCCTTACTAATATTATAAATTAGAAAGTAACTCTGTCTGTCTGCTACGCTTTCCCACTTAAACTACTGAATCCATTTTAATGAAATTTAGAACACAGACAGAGTGAACTTTGGGAAAGTACATAGGATGGTTTTTATCCTACGGGAACGTTTAAAACGGGTCCACGCGGGCGAAGCCGCTGGCGGAAGGCTAGTAACTTAATAAGTCTTAACTTACAAAAAGCCATAGAATAAATTTCAAGAAACGTCAAGATGTGCCTACAATAGGCATGATGACACTATTAAAGAATCAGGGAATAAACGCTTTTACAGAAAAATATATGCTAAAAAAGTTCTAAAATATGATCCCGTTTTAATATAAACATTAAGATTAATAAGATTTTCAATAAAATAAAAGTATTAAATACAGCAATCGGCCATGTTATCTGAAACGCCAATCAAAAGGAATGACGTCACGCCTAAGTTAATGTCATCGTGTTGCTTGAAGTTTGACGAGCAAGCCGACGCCATGACACCTACGAGCGTTTTCGCGTTTAATTCAAATTACATAGCAGAAAATACATTAATTTACGTTAAAAGTTGAGTTTATTGCTGAAATAAACTTTTTTTCGAAACTAGGAGACGTGTACCTACAATAAGGAAAGGTATTTGAAAATCTGTCATCATGCCCATTCTAATCATTATTTTTTTTCAAATTGACTTATTTATCGTTTGTTACATATAAATAGTGTTCTTCTACCTACAATGATAAAAATTTCAAGATCATGTATTGTGGTGTCAACACTGTAACAATCCGAAATCGTCATAAAATAGGAGCTTGGATACACATTATTGGTAAAATGCTTGTGAGCGCTTTCTTCTAAGATTGGGTAGTACAGATAGGAAATAAAGCCACTCGATTTATTTACATGTAACTTAAACATATCTAGCAAAATGTTTAAATGTGTTATAACAGGCCGGTTTTTTTTTTTGGAAACATTTAAAAGGTCTCCGGTAATTTGGGAGAGGATACCGAGTTATGTGGGATTTATACCGCACTAAAACCCCCTCGGTGGTCTGCCTCTGCGTTTGAGGAGGACTTCGGGATATCCAGTGCAATGCACCGGTGTCCTCCACGCGCGGTGCCCCAGAACGGGCCCATCTTCGGGAGAGCAGATGTGCTCTCCTGCACTTTCCGATGCTTACGACGACATGCGGCCACGCACACACCGCCATCCTTCCTGGGGCTGCTGGCAAGACGTATTTAGCTCCCAATCTCACCACCCACAACCCCGGAAGCCCCCTTTTAGTCGCCTCTTACGATCAGGCAGGGGATACCGTAGCTCTATTCTTAATCCCGAAGCTACAGGGACTAGATCGGTTCAATCGAATCGTTTTTCGAATTAGTTTTTATATAAAATTACTTTTCACTATTTTTTAGGTTCTGTACAGGTGAAGCTAATATAAGCATGTTAAAAAAATATACTTGTGGCATTACAAATTAAATTGCAGAAAAGCAAATTGCAAATTATTTTGCAGGGCTATTTGCGCAATTTATAACTTAGGTACTAGAGAATCACTTAGAGAAAATTTTAAAGAGATAAATATTCTTACATTTGCTTCGCAATATATCTACGAAAACATAATGTATGTACGCAAAAAAAACGGCAAATTGTTTGTAAACTAGGTTTACGATCGAGATGTTTACGTGATAACGTCCGCACGAGAAAATCTCCATTCGTTTGTATGCCGCTAGAGTGAGAGAGACGGAAGATCGGTCCACTCACTCGAACGCTATGCCAGCCTCCGCTCGTGAGGATTCCGCGTGACAAGTTTCACGGAATGACTGGCAGCGCTCGAGATGAGACGGGAGATCGGTCCGTCTCTCTCTCGTTATACCTGCGATCGCGCTCGTGAGGTTTTGGTGTGACACAAGTTTCTGAACATGTCACCCGACTAAAACGATTTTAAAGACGTTATTACGTCAATAAAGAAAAAAATACTACCATTATGGACTTGCATACTCCTAACTGTGTCCCAACTAGGAACGGCCACAAGCTGGCATTTCAAAATTTATTGGGATGCTTCTTTTATTGGGATGTCCATCAGGATATATAATAAAATCCCAATAAAGATTCAATCCCTGCCTTTAAAACCTTTTAAGAAGACAGTCAAACAAGTCCTCTGCCGCAAGGCTTACTACAACACTAAGGACTTTCTTAATGATAAAGGAGCGTGGGAATGAATCTTGCCCACACATAGCTATTTCTAAATTAAATGTAATACATAGTTTTAGTAATTACTCGCATCTGTGAGCAGCTGGAAGTGGGTTTATAGTGTCTCATACGATTAGCTGTCACGTGTGCCCATTATGGACCCATAGCCATACTGTTATCTCAATTATATATGTACTTTTTTTTTTAAGAGTGCTGCTGGGAGTTTTTTTCCGCCGCCTTTTTTCTCTCAGCTCAACATCTAGCCCAAACGGGCACCTAAAGGCGATGACCGGGAAAAATGACATTCATTAAGCGAATATTTTGTCTTCCTAATATGAAATAAATATTTTTGAATATTTTTTTTTTGAATTTTATTGACAATGATTAAATACAAACACAACAGTTCAGAAAAATAAAGCAATATAAAAGTGGTCGGATCTAAAATATTAAGTCGATATTATTTTTCTGCAGACGCTACTGCAATACAATCAGGATTGGGATATAAAGGGACGCTGGTCGTAAACTGCGTCTTGCGAGATTACACGACATTTGTACTGTTTTCGTTTTATTTCATCATAATTGACACAGCTCAAATAGCTGTTGTTGGATTCGGGATCAATGTGAAATAGTTTTTTACTGGTTTTATAAACGAGGAGGGTCTCGATTATATTTTTTATGTTGGTGTTCATGAGTCAATTTGGATATTTCTTTCTTGGGAAGAACTAATTAAAAAAGGACTTTATCAACATTCATTCTTACACAAAACATCTAATAACATGAAGAAAAAATCTGAAATCCTTAGTGGAAAATTAAAGCGATGGTGATATGGTTATAAAACATTTTTGGCTATTTAAAATATTCATAAAGTCTGAATAGACAATTCAATATTGCAGAAATAAAAGACCAAAAAGTTGTAACATAAAAAAAAACATTAAAATATTAATAAAATCTGAATAGACAATTCAATATTTCAGAAATAAAAGATTGTAACATAAGAAAAAGTTGTAACATAAAAAATCACGTAATTTATGTAAATTTTTTTTTTCTTTATTTTTTTACTATAAAGTTATTTTGCAAACAACATAAACAAAATCTCCGATTTCTCAGCTTTATTAAAAGAATTTAAGTGTTGATAAAATAAAATATCGAAATTGGACTACTCTGTAAAAAGTCATTCGTAGTTAGTAATTGAGTGAACAATCACACATGTTTTTTTATCCTTAAGATACGAGTGGGATTTTATTCCAATTTTTTTTTGGCATCGAATTGACAATATCCCTCGTGTTTACCCTCGGTTAAAAAGAGCTAATAGCATGAAGCCTGACTTACTTTCAGATTTATTTAAAATAAAGATCTATTTACTCTCAATTCGCCCAGAAAAGCCAAGAAAAGGCTTATTTATGTTGAAATAACATGTTCCCAATCTTAAAGCAATCAGGGTCGGGGTATAAAGGGATACCCGCGCGTCGTAAACTGATCCGAGCCGGTTGTAGGGAATTCATCTTATTTACGTAATTTTTATACAAAGGCTGTAAAATATCGTTTTAGTTTTAATGATCTGTGAAATAAAAATTGTATTTTTTCCTTAGAATAATTACATTACTTATAGAAACCAATTTCGCGCGCCCAAATGAAGCATTTTAATTTCCGCCGCTTCGTAGTATTCAAGGTTAAAATATCTACCGAAAAAAATATGACAATTTGTTGTGTTAAGATATGTCCTAACACTTTTGAAAAACAAAAGAAATCTCATAACTTTTCACAGTGAAGTTTTCAATATTTTGTTGTATTTTATAGTTAATTTGGTGAAAATAAAAATATTTTGTTAGTCAGATGTGACATCTGATTCTGTGTTAATCTATTTAGTGCTTCAATTTTGATAGTGCGCTTGTATGAAGACACTCATTCTATATTATTCTAAGATTTTTTCTAATTTTTTTAGGTATATAAATGAATACTTACATAATACGCAGTAGGCAAGATTTTAAAAAAACTTCAATACTTCTATATAAAAAAATATAAGTAAAAAAATAAATAAAGGTAACAAAAAAATTAATGGGAACTTCCACTTCGTTTAAGAGAACCTTGCGTTTTTGTAGGTGGTAGAAACTTTATGGTTCGCTCAGGGAAGTACTGCCGTTGTGGCGATCACTGCCCCCGCGCCTGGTCCCCGTCGATGGTAGGACGCGAACACTTATGGCTGCAACCCTTTTTGCGTCCCACTGCTGGGCAAGGGTCTCTCCTCCTTATTGGGAAGCCAGGAGTTTACTCCACCACGCTGCTCCAGTCCGGGTTAGTGGCCAACCTGCTGTCGGATGTTTTCAAACCGCCCATAAGGTCTCCGTCAAGGCTTAACGACTTTTATCTATCGACTACAATAGGGACCGACGTCTTAACGTGCCCTCCGAAGCACGGAAATGGGCACGAAATTTTTTGACACTAGCGGTCACCCATCTCACGTGTGTCGGTTCAGTGTCAAAAGGTCACCTAAAGCTCAAGTGCTCTGGAAAATATACGAGTATGTTTCTCTGTGCATTATGATTCGTGGTTGAATTTTGTTTTTGAAGTACGTCTAAAAGAATCGACAACGCAATTTATTGAAAAATTTGAACCGATCCTGAACAAGCGATCGGTCTTTCCTAAGATGTTTTTCTATATAATTAAAGGATTCCACTTTGTGTCTTTGCGTTTGAAGAATGCTTTATTTATATTTATCCTCTTTCCGGGGATTGTATTTTCTTGTTTTTAACGTATTACTTTTGTCTTCCTTATTTATCTTTCATTCTTGTATAGCCTTCCTTATTGCCACCTACTTTTGTTGTTTTATATCTAAATTAGCGTTCCGCCCGCGATTTTTCCTGCGTTGAATTCGGTTATCATTCCATAGCTACTAGTTTTTATGTCCTACTTCATCCTCATATAGGTCAAAATGTCAAAAACTCTTTTCAACCAGCAAAGTTATTGTTAATTAAAAAAGAAATACCTATATAGCTATATTGTTTTGCTTTTAACTTTGTATCATTATATTATTTTTATTCATTTATACTAGCTTTTATTTAATATTCTGTGGTAGTTTTGTACTGTGAGAGAAATCTTTATATCTTGTATTTTTTTAAATTAGAAAAAGAATATTTATGGTTGTTTTTATTTTTATTCTAGTACAACTGTCCCTTTGCGTATAAGATAGTTTTAGAAAACGATTTTCATTTATATATGTATTTATTCATAATATGTTATTGTAGAATATGCCTATAATTTTGTGATCCCACGATTTTGTAATATTTATCAAACAAGGTATCTATCTATAGCTTGCTTGAGAAAATTCCCAAATATTTTAAAGTGTAAGCTATTGAAATATAATTATAGGAATGTGATGGAACAAAGATCATAACTACAAAGTCGTGAGATAATGGTATAAATTATGATCTTATTTACATATTCTTTTCAATACTTTTAAGTGACGGAAATCGTTATTAAATATCACAATGTTTCCCTCGCCATGGAGATGCGATATACGAGATATATTTTTCTGTCGTGCCGTCTCTATTTTTATAATCTATGGTTGTCTATTGCTTTTTTAATAATATAAAATTTCACATAAAATAAGTAGTTGGTTTTTCCAGCCCAAATAAATTTATTCGTAGAATAACTGTTAGCCGCTGTCATTGTTATTTTAATGTCATATGAAAAAGACGGCGATAATATTAACTGACCAATAATAACTTCATCTGGGGATGCAAAAATCGCCCCTAACCTTCCTATATGTTCGTTATTACAAAAAACTTAACAGACACTAGCAATTTCTTATCACTTCTATAATTGGGATATGGAATTTTTTTTATTGTATCAATCGAAGTATTTTTGTTAGGGATTATCATACAAAAGTAAAATTAATTAGAACAACTTATAAAATTAGCAAATTCGTACTTTATCGTTAAATTGGACGTTTTAAATTGAACAATAATCAGAGAGAGACTGGATCGTTACGTTTCCTGTAACACAATACAAAATATTAGTAAAACTTCGTTTTGCTAGAATGGGATAGATAGACATTTATCTTTGAAATGTTATAACTCTGTTGTTTTAACCAATATTTATATTGATTTGAATTTATTATTCAGCAATAATTAAAATAAATACCACATATTCAAAATCAATCAGCTACCCAATTGTTTGATAAACATTTGCAACCAGATTTTCTCTATAAACTTAAGAATCGCCATTATCTTTAAACTTAACATACTACGTCAATTTACAGCAATTTATTACCTGTTTAGTGTCCCGAGCGCTTTAAAATACAAAACTACACGACGTAATGTATAAAATTTGTTGTTAACATATTCGACGTTAATCGCTCGAAAAGGGTCCATTTTTCATAATTATCGCCTGATTATGTTTCGGCTGTTGGCTAACAAACCTCAGTTTAGAATTATTGCCCAAGCAGGATTTTATTTGAAACGCTAAGGTGTTTCACTGTCACTAGATAGAAGATAACAATAGAAATTACACAAAATATGTACTTTTATTTAAATCCATACTAATATTATAAAGGTGTAATATGATTATAACATACTAATATTATTATAAAAATGTGTTTGTTTATTTCATTGTTTCTCCAGCCTTCACGTCGCAAATGTGATTTGGATTGATTTATTTTATTGTAAAGAGAATAGTTGGTAATGTGTTCCTATTTGGATTAAAAATTATGTGTCCAGCTTCAAGTCGCTTAAGT
This sequence comes from Pyrgus malvae, assembly GCA_911387765.1. Taxonomy (NCBI): domain Eukaryota; kingdom Metazoa; phylum Arthropoda; class Insecta; order Lepidoptera; family Hesperiidae; genus Pyrgus; species Pyrgus malvae. Next base: position 1,982,728 of record OU426969.1, on the reverse strand, counting down.
TTGCCAAAATCATTAGTTAGCACTTTTTAAAAATATTAAGCTTTCAAATTTTCAATTTTCAACCTGAAGATCCGCGTGGCACCTTGGATACCATACCGGACTGCCAAATGAAGGGTCACGGGTTCGATTCCCGGCGAAGCAGAATTTTGAATGATGAGTTTAAATTTCTGTGCTCGGACTGGTTCTATGTGTTTCTATCTCTGTGTGTGTCCATGGTACCCGCGACACAGCTACTGTGAGATATTGAGTGTTAAGCGTTATTTATTTATTTATTATTTACTACATAGCACATTTCAGGCGTAAAGAAATGTTTTGCTAAAAAGGTGTGGTTGCCGGCTTTACGTACGCAACTTAACACTCCATTTATTTATTAAATAATTGTTATTTACAATTAAACACTGCTTTTAATTGAAACGTAGCTGATTACTTTTGTTTAGTCAAATTAAAAAAAAATCTATTTATTTATTTGTATTTAAAAAAACAATTATAATTTTAACACAAAGACACGTGTATATTTTTGACCTTTGTAAAAAATATCAGAATAAAAAAACAAGTATACATACAAACTTTAGCGAAAATGTAGCTTTCATAGGTATTCCCAGAGAAGAGGTATCTTACCTGAAAAAAAAAGAAAAATTGATGTTAAAAGTTCTTAGCACATCGCACATCGTATATAAGTTTAAGTGAAGCAAGAGCCTAAGTCGTGTCGGCTTACAAAGTTTAATATCAAAATTGGAATAGGCTGGATTTGTGTTCCGGGCATTATTTAACGCTGAGACGATAAATTTATTTAAACAAGTTGTATTGTAATTTAATTCTTTGAAACTTCCGCGGATACTTAGTCCAAAACACTTTTGTAATTGTAAAGTTTTCAGTATTTAAAAAAGTTGTACGACGAAAAGCCCTTGAGAATTTCAAATAATTCTTACCACATTCAGTTAAATTTTATTGTGTCTGTAAAATATTATTATACAATGTTAGTTTACACTCACGATTCGTGTAATAATATAATACCTATTATGCAGATTTTAAGATTAATTTCACGAAGGTAAAGGTGCAGGAATGCAATGGAATTTCATAGGATATATAGTTTTGTTATTTAAAGGCTGGCTGCAACCCACTGCTAGGCACGGGTCTCTCCCCATTATTGGGGAGGCCTGGAGCTTACTCCAACACGCTGCTCCAATACGGGTTGGCGGAGATGCGTGTTAGTGGCCAACCCGCTATCGGTGTTTTCAAACCGCCCATCAGGGCTCAGACAAGGTTTAACGATTGTAATCTATCGACAACAACCGGGACCGACGGCTTAACGTGCCCTCTGCAGCACGGTAACGCACATGAAAATTTTTGCCACTAACGGTCACCCATCTCACACCCGACCGCGCCCTTTTGGCTTAGTTGCATAGATCGTTTGCGTTCTACGCTAACCACCGAGCCATGCGCGCTTCTACTACTTCCATTATTTAATATTATGTGATAACGTTCCACACTCATAGCCCCTCAGTAAGGTAGTCGTAAGTACCATGGACATACCCAACATACAAATAAACATGAACAAAAACACCCAGACCGAAAACAGAAAGTTTTAAATTTGGTATTGTAATATGCCAAGGTATATTCTCTTTTTTTTTTCAACCTGCATTGGATAGCATGGTAGGTAAGTAAGCTTTAATCCTAACCAATTTGAAAAGTTATTTTCTAGAGCAATGCGTTATAATTCAAACCCCGTACAATGTACATCCCGGGTCATACACATAATGTTAGGGCAGCTCAAAAGAAACAAATTACTTTAACATTTGGTCCGTGAAGAAACTCAACAATTCCAAGATGACTCTATTATAATAAGCGCTTCACACTCACAGTAGGATATATACTCTGTGTCGTGGGTGCCGTGGACACACATACTGACAGAAACACAAACACCCAGACCGAGAACAGAAATTTTAAACTCATCATTCTTTATGCTTCGCGCGGGAATCGAACGCGGGACCCTCCGATCGGCAGTCCGGCATGGTAACCATTACGCCACGCGGATAGTCACTATTAACTGAAACATCTTATTAAGAAAACAGAAGAAGTGCTAAGCTTTCTTTTTTTCTTAGGTAAGAAATGTTTATTTTTCGCCACGAACAAAACCTGTATACCAGTTTTTCTGTAAGTCGAGCAAAAACAGAGGGGGAGTGAAAAAGTGAAAAATTGTAGCATAATGTAAATAGTCCTGTTAAGGAAGCCTACTGCTGCAATAAAACATCCATTTGTCTCTTTCACTCACTCTATATTTGTGTAAGAGAGAGGGGAGAGGACAATGGAGATTATACAAAGCAGGTAGAATGATCCCGCGATTTCATAATAAAATCCCGGTTGTCATAAACAAGAGAAATATGGCTTGGAAAAAGACGTCCTCTTGTAATTTTTCACGTACTTTTTTATTGTTCAACTTTTATTACTTTCTAAACGGATTGACTGTTATTTGTGACTTACAAAAAGATTTAATATTTTTTTTAATAAACGTTACACACTCATAGCTTCACAGTAAGGTAATCAATACCCTGTGACGTGGGTACCATGGACACATACAAAGACAGGAACACAAACACCCAGACCGAGGACAGAAATTAAACTCATTATTCAAATTTCTGTTTCGCCGGGAATCGAACCGTCCCGGGTTCCCTCGATTAGCAGTCCGGCATGGTAAACATTGCACCACGCGAGTCGATTTAAGAATGATTGATATTATTTGCACGAGTATAAAAAATAGCAAGTAAGTATATTATACTTATTATGTTTTCACTTTAACTTGACCTTCTTTCGTATCGGGGGGAAACCTTCAAAAGGTACCCGACCCGGCACCTTGGGAGAGGATACCGTGTTATGTGGGATTTGTACCGCACTAAATGTGCGGCCACGCACACACCGCCGTCCTTCCCGAGAGCCCCCTTTTGGTCGCCTCTTATGATCAGGCAGGGGATACCGTAGATCTATTCTTCATCCCGAAGCTACATGGACAACCTTAACTTGACCTAATGATGTAAAATATTTCGAGCTCGAGAGGTTGTTACAAACTAGTGTATTCCAAAAACTAAATTTGCGAGCTTCAATTTGTAGGTGGTAGAAAAATTATGGTTCGCCCGGGGAAGTACCACCACTGCACCCAATTCTGCCGTGAACTAACTCTATTGTGTTTCGGTGGAAAGGTGCAGTTGCCGGCCACGCCTACACGAGCCACCAGCCTCCGGAGTAGCAGCGCAACTGCATACGACCTCAGACAAGACTTACCTATGCTTGTTTGAGGTTGTATGTAGATGTTCATGGGCTGCAGTGACTACTTAACACCACGTGGCTTGCATACTCGTCTGCTACTCCATTCAAAAAAATAAAAAAATTACACTGGTCTGAAAATGCACTAGAGGGGGTAAACGTACATAAGTTTAAAATAAATATCAATCAAGTCTTCCAAATTTATCCACTTCCCAGTAAACACCACTCTAACTCTCATGATTACTGGTAAATGAAATTGCTGTGTCGACTTGTAGCGGACACTCTGGTATGGTGTAAGGTTTAGGGAATAGCGGATTGTTTTTTGTTCTTGTGTTTTTGAAATTTCCTTTTTTTATTAAAATGAATTATTGAAAGGGCACGCAGCCCACATGGTGTAAAGTGCTTGAGACACACTATAACTACGGAGGCTGGCAGTACTTTTATTTTCTTTTAATATTACTTTTTTAGATAGGGATTACAGGGATTATACGACGGTAGAATTTTTATTTAAATACACTCTACTATTGTAACTGAAATGTATAGAAATCATTTTAAAAGACTACATAATAATACAGTTTTGGCGGGAAGTTGAAAAATATATATTGTTAATGTCACCTTGATATTATATAATTTAACGAATATGACTTAAAATTACGCCTATTATGAGTTATATCGGATAAAATTTATGGTATTAACATAAATTTACATTAACTTAACTTAATTTATTTTAATTTGTTAAATATTTGCACGCCGAGTGATATCGGTAAAATATGCAGGATAATTGGGTAGTTGACACTAAGTAGAGAAAAATTCAAAATGCATACCTCAAAAAGGTTGCACTAAATCACGCTTAGAAACCAGGATAATTTTTAACAAATTTTTGTTAATGATTTTCATTTCATTTTAAATCAATAATAAGTAAGTTGACCATACCACCTTATGACGTCATAAATATTTTTTTCATACAAAATGTATGAGAATGTCGCGTTTTGACAGCTCATTAAAAGTATCTCAATTGATTTGGCAGTCAACTACCGTATTATAATGTAAAAACTTATATGCACACATATTTATATAAATAAATTCATTCATTCACTCATTCATTCATTTAGTTCGCGAGTGCGCGAGTGTTGTAAAAAAATAACAGTGCGGAAACATGTTTTATTCCAGTAGTTTCCACATAAAGTTTGAATCCCTCTTATTAACCTGTACCACAACATATAATTTGATGGTGTTTCTGGATTGAGCCTTAATTTCGTGATTCTGCCCGGCGCACCTCACAGAGCCAAAAGCGTTGCTTCTGACTAGTTTTAGGGCTAAGTCTTTTATAGGTATTTTTTTAACGAACTTTTATGTTTATTTGGTTGAAAATGTATTTTTTATTGATTTACAGGCTGTCAAAGTGTAAAAAGATGTTTCTTTTTACATTTTCAAAATAATATCAGGCTGGACTAATCAGCGCGAAGCCGAAGAAGTATTCAGAGGGCAGGAATGGACGGAGTGGTGAATATTAGGGGAGGCCTATGTCCAGCAGTGGATTTTTAAAGGCTAATGAATGGATGTAAATAAGAAAACACTAATCCGCACTTCGCCATGGATATGGTCCAATAAAAATAACCTTGTGTACTCGTAACTATGGATTTTCAACCCTGAAGTGTGCATCGACCATTAGGAACAGAATTACCTTCGACGGTTTATTGCTGTTCCAAATTCTTTATTTAAATGTTTGAAAATGGCCCATGAAATGTTTGTCGTAGAACGCCTTCTATTTATCGATTATCGATAAAATCTTTCAATTCGATTGTAAACAAAACGCCGATACAATCAAGCTTGTCAACAATTTTCGTTTCCTCGCCGTAAATATTTGTACTCGATTTTATGAAACAATAAATTCAGGCCATCAATGGTTGGTAACCATCTGAATAAAATACATTTTTGGAGACTTGTGGTACCGCAAAATTTTTAACTGTTAACTAATAAAATTGATATTAGGGTTCACATATACGTTTGAGGTTACTACAATGTTAGTCCATATATCAGCCTTTAATAGTCCACTGCTGGACATAGGCCTCCTCTAACGTTCGCCACTCCTCCCGGTCCTGCGCCTTCTAGAACCAGCGACTACCCGCTGTCTTCTTAAGGTCGTTAGTCCAACTGGTTGGAGGGCGGCCTGTGCTCCTTTTGCCAAGACGTGGTCGCCATTCATTGCTTAAAAAACTAAAAACCGGCCAAGTGCGAGTCGGACTCACGCACGAAGAGTTCCGTACCATTATCTATAAAAAAATACGTTTACTGTATATGTATAGCCCCGTTAAATATTTATTTTATTCTATTTTTAGTATTATAGTTTAGTATCATATATGAAATTTTCTAATGTCTAGCCATCACGGTTCATGAGATACAGCCTGATGACAGACAGACGTACAGACAGACGGACGGAAAGCGGAGGCTTAGTAACAGAGTCCCATTGGCACACGTTGGTAAGGAACCCTAAAAAACGGCAAAAATAGGTGGTGTGACTGTATTTTCCCGGTCAGACCATGAAAGCTCTACCACCCATAATTTTTTTATACAACCCAGATTTCTACCTCTATTAAGTGCACTAAGCGATCCAATAAAACCAAGCGATAAAATCTTGCGGGCACCTAATTAAGATATTGAAGAGGTGGTATCTTTACTACTTAAAAGCAACTTCGAGGCTTCTTCGCAGAGTAAAAAAATATTGCATTTTAATTAAGAGGTCTAGATAAAAATAGAAGGAGCAAATGAAGCAGCCGTATCAGAAGTTACTTTTTTATCTTGGTAACTAAGGAGGTTAAAAAAGAAATTTTACACTTAGCTATATTACTCTTAACATTTTTTTTCAACCTTTTTTTTTATGTCCCACTGCTGGGCACAGGTCTCCTTCTCACAAGTGAGAGGGATTTAGGCCATAGTCCACCACGCTGGCCAAGTGCGGATTGGTGGACGTCATGCTTTCGAGAAATTATGAATTTCTCTCAGGCATGCACGGCGATGGAGAACATCGTAATCAATGAAATATCACGATATTTTCCATCACCGTGGAGCAGCGATAAATTCGCACATTACAAATTACTTTGTCGCGCGAGGTGCGCGCCGAGGATTTGAACCCAGGATCGGTCGCGTAGAAGACCGCGGCTTTTACCACTCGGCCATCGCTGCTCATCAACATTTATTAGTAGGAAATTAAAACACGTTGATGTAAAATATAAGTTGGACAATAATACCTACAACTATAACGACGACCCGAGTGGCCCGATGGTTACCATGCCAAAGTGCCGATCGAAGGGTCCCGGGTTCCATTCAAAAATCAAATCAAAATCAAAAATATTTTATTTCATATTAGGAATACAAAATATTCGCCATTTTTTCCTGGTCATCCGTCATTCGTCATTCTCGGCGAAGCAGATTTTTGTGATTAAGAGATTATGCTCCTTTCCAAAGGTCCAAGATAAAATCCAGGCGGGGTACTCTGAACTTAAAAATGTTCTGGTTCTGGGGCGTCGCGCGTGGAGGACATCGGTGTGTTCCACTGGAGATCTCGGAGTCCTCCCCAAGCGCAGAAGCAGCCACAGGGGTTTTAGTGCGGTCAAATCCCACATAACCCGGTATCATCTCCCAAGGTGTCGGGTACCTTTTGAAAGTTTCCCCCCGATACCAAAAAAAGGCCTCCTCAATGAAGCGGAACCGTGCCCAACAGTGGGACGCAAAAAGTGTTTCAGCCACTCTTACTTCTACTAAAATAAACCTTGTAACATAATTGTAACAAAAAACTCTCCCATTTTATTACGACTATCCCAAAAGGGATCTGTATAATGTGAACACATTTCATTTAAGTTTATGGTCCTTAGACGCGGCGTATAAGCAAAATCGCGGCTCAAACGAGTTTATTACAATATTCATAGATGACCCATTTTTATAAATATACTCACTTTTTACCTACTATACAATATAAACCTTAACACAGCAATGTAAGGTATATTTTTGGTTGTAGGATATCTGCAAAAGGGTTCCTTTCGCATGATTAATCACATACGCAAATAATGCGTGTGATGCCATTAAAATAGCTACAAAGGCTTTAAGGCTTTTACGTTGGATGTTATTGTAAATGTCTGAATTTGGGCAACTACTTTTTTTCCTTTAGCTGTAAGAACCCATATTTTTTTCTAAAGGACTGTTTTTTTCCTTTTTATAAATAAATCGTACAAAAAGCCAGACGGGCCGCGTGGTGTTAAGCGATCACCGTCGCCTATGGACACGGGCAACCCCAGGGGAGCCACCCGAGCATTGCCGGCTTAGGAGGAGAGCTTTTTTTACAGCTTTCTGAAGTGTTTGCTGTTCGCCCTAGTTGCCTTTATGCTTCCCACCACTACAAGCTTCAACTGATTTCGAGGCGGAGGAGAGTTCAAACTGCATATTTCTTCAAAAAGAAAAACCGATGAGTAAATAACACAAGTTGTGCTACAATTATATAAAAATAATTTAATATTTTTTTATTTCATGGGTTAATTTTGGTTTTATTTTATTATCAACGATTTTTTAATTTATGTATATAGATAAAGTTGTGTTAAATTTGTTTGTGTAAACCACATCTATCTTATGAGGAAAACGGAGTATTACAAATATACCAGCAATATTAAGTAATGTAATTTCAATTTATTTTTTCTTTAAATTAAATTAAAGGTAATATAATAGGTAATGTAATGTTCATGTTGTTTACAAAACAACGAAAATTAAATTGCACGACGTAACATGTGATAGCATACACATTTCAAATTATAATTCGTATTAATTGCTGACATAAAGACATTTTTTTATTTATTTGAATGGAGTAACAGACGAACATGTAGGCCAGGTGGTGTTAAGTGATCGCTGCAGCCCATGGACATCTACATACAACCTCAAGCAAGCATAGGTAAGTCTTGTCTGAGGTCGTATGCAGTTGCGCTGGCACTCCGTAGGCTGGTGGTCGCCTCATGTAAGTGTGGCCGGCAACTGCACCTTTCCACCGAAACACAATAGAATTGGTTCATGGCAAAAGTGGGTGCAGCAGTGGTACTTCCCGGGGCGAACGATAATAGTTCTACCACCTACAAAAATACAATTTTACTGTTGATTATAAATACTTTGTTTTGTAAAATGTAAAGATCAAAAAAACCTCCGACATTACCTTACCTTATCTCCTGCCCACGCCTGGTCCACACTATTTATAACAAAACCAGGCCCGATAACATCACACGCCCACGCGTGGGGTGAAGTGGATGCTTCTCGAAATAATCAATTCATTCCAAGACACATCGAGATTATCGGGCTATGGATAGATCCGATAAATTGATCGCTGTTTACGTGTTTATGTGGACAGAATTAGATTTACATATAAATGAATTCGACGTCAGTGGCACCTTATACAGTTTAAATTGTTTACGCTCCGTTGTAGTAATTCTGTATTACTGTAAAAAAAACTCTTAGGTATATGATTCACCTACGAATACTCTGGCACACAGCTGCGAGGATATTAAAATAATAAATAAATAATAAATAAACGTAACACACTCATAGCCCCACAGTAAGGTAATTAATACCCTGTGCCGTGGGTACCATGGACACATACAAAGACAGGAACACAAACACCCAGACCGAGAACAGAAATTTAAACTCATCATTCAAATTTCTGTTTCGCCGGGAATTGAACCCGGGACCCCTCGAGTGGCAGTCCGGCATGGTAACCATTGTGCCACGCAGGTCGTCACGTATTGGTTATTAGTATTGGATCACATTTTTATATTTTCATTGTTGCCATTGACATGTCAGTTGCCATTTTATCGAATAGTACCTGGACGACCGAGCGTTGCTCGGATAAAAACAATTTATTTTATTGGTTTAATTTCAAACGAAACACTCAGTCACTGATTTCTTAAACGACAAAACGGCATAAAGGAATTCCATAAAAACCTGGGAGGTTTTTTTCCGCCGGCTTTTTTTCCTCTTAGTGTACAAAAACCCTGCAATATGGGTACCCAAAGCCGACGATCGGATTCGATCCGAAGTACAAATGAATATGAATAAATAATTAAATAAACAAACAACTAAATAAATACATACTTGAAGAAATAAAATTTAAAAATTTAAATTTTCAAAATGCGCCGTATGTGATCAAATAAAAATAAAAATAAATTGATAATAATGTACATTTTTATAAATTGTTTTATTATTAAGGTTTTTCTTTTATGAAAGATTTTATGAAGATTTAGGAATGTATTAACAACTTTTGTAATCACCCATATTTGTGCAAATAAAGTTCTTTGTCTTTGTCATTGACTCATTTGCTTAGTGTTACTCTTATATACAATTACAAATCTTAAAGCTATTGATAGTAAACTTAAAAACTTATAAACTAATCCTAAAAACTATATCTAAGTTGGGCCCGATTAGTCAGCACGTACATTATATGACAATGGTTCAGGTACTGACAAACGTGTCAGAAAATGCCCTCAGGATGCTATTGGAACTGGGCTGCATCCCTATGCATGAACGATGCACCAGGGATGTGCATCGTTTATGCATAGCAGTGTAGACACATTCTTGCAGGCAACAGATTTTATGTTAAATCGACATGTATAAAAAGAATGTTCGTCTTTTTTAGGGCCCACTATGTACGCCCGTATCCGAATCTAAGTGAATTTTCGGGCCTCATTTTTGGATAAGACTGAAGAACTTCTACCAAAATTATTCATTCAGTAGCTTAATGTCATCAATGACAACGCTTATCTTCATAATTCGTGAAAAATAAAACGATCTGAGTATGCCAAAAATGATTCCGAAAACCTACGGACGGATGCTTCTGTAAGCAGCATCAAATCAGTAGTAGGCCCTCTGATTATCTTATTTTTTATTTCTTTTTGTTTTACTTTCTTGTGTATTGTTATGAAGTATGAAGCATTCATGTGCTACAGCGAATTTTGTTTTCTTTCTTTCTTCTTTATTTATAATCTCGTTTCGTATTACCTGCCGTTGTATAACATAGTGTGTTAAAGCCCTAATATTTAGCTTATGCTAATTGAAACGCAAACTCATTACGTTCTCAAAACATAAACGATTTATTCACATTTCCGTTAAAACCGTAAGTAGGTGAGAACTCGTGAGGATCTCAAATCTTATACAAATTATTCGCTGACTCCTATTGCAGTGCGGGTCTCCCCTTTTATTGGGGAGGCCCGGAGTTTGCTCCACCACGCGTCTTCAATGTGCGTTGTTAAAGACAAATTATTCACATTTCTTTATACGTATAAATCAAGGCCTAAACAATATAAAAATACGTAAGCTACGTAACAAGTATCAAAATATATAGAGTACGCGCAAAACAAACAAAAGTCTTCCAATATTTGTAGCGCACGTGTTCAATAAAACCGCGACTACGCAAATCGGCAGAGATACACTGTTACGTATACAGAGAATATTTATTTTGGTAAGGCCGCTATTACACTGGCGTTTTAAGCGTTGACGGCTCTCCAACGCTTAAAACGCATTTGAACGCATCGTTATTTTCACGCTTGTCTGTGTTTGGATGCTGACAATAACCCCACCCTCCTCATAGGGACAAAATGGGATGATTAATTTTACGAGTTTGCTAAATAAAGCAAAGTCGACGTCACGTCCATGTTGACATCGCAATGTCGCGAAGTCGCAGCGGTAACGCTTATCGATAGAAACTCTGGCGCAGCGATAACGTTGGAGAAATGCTAACGCTCTTAAAACGCTAGTGGTATAGTGGCCTAAGAGTAATTCATGAATTTTGCATTTAGAAACTACTATGATTCTGAGAGGTGATCTAGCAAGAATAACAATCATTCAACTGGATTCTTTAGCGTTTGGTTGGTATTTATAAACTTGTATACGTTCCTAAACCTAAAAATTGATATTCATCTGAAGTTTCCTTGCCTCTTTATTTTATACATTTTACATTATTATAAGCTTCATATTTCTTAAAGTAACTGAATCAGAAATGTTGAAATATTTAAACATGGCTCTCAAAAACAGTACGAACCGGGGAGGTTACACTGTGAGAAGGACCGAACCTGGTGGATAAAAATGTCATCAAAAGGTTCTACGTTTATGCTTAGTTAGTACAGGTATGGGTACCTACCAGGGTGACAAGGTGACAGAAGACACACTACGTTGTTGCGACTCTTGGGGTCTAAAATAAGCTCTCCTAATAAGATGATAAGTTTGTAATCCTCCAATGAGTCATCGATTATGACTGACATTGATTCTTATGGGTTAAGACAAATACAAAGATAAAGTCAAAGTCAAAGACAAAGACTTTTATTTGCACAAATATGGGTGTATACAAAAATGTTTATATATATATATGTATATGTATGTACATATATTTAGTCCGCCATATTTTAAAATTAACAAAATTAATAGAATAAGGCGTTACTTTGCGGAACTCCATTGTTATAAAGTTAGGTAAAACTACTTTGCAACTCACCATGTTTACCTTCTAGAAGTGTGCAAATACAAAATAAGACTTATGGTCTTATTGGTAAGGGTAATAGAAGCAATTAATTCTTCGTCAATTGAAATCATTTGATTTGAATATAAGATAATCATAACGTAACGTATATTGACATTGCAAAGATAGCAGCATTTCACTGTTTTAAATAAACATTTACTAATGTAAATCGAACACACTGCCAAGCTGAAATCATACTTCGTCGTAAGATAAATTTCAACTTAATGATGAAACAAAAATATAGTTATTACTCCGTACCAAAATTGTGTTAAGTATGCGTACTGCGTTACGAAATATACTGTGTCACGTTAGAAATAAGATTGTGTTTAGTTTGTATTCTTGTATCGGCATTTTAGGGTTCCTTGCGAAGGTTAAAATAGCTTTCAAGTCAATTCAAGTCTATACCCAATATAATAACCTATTGCTGGGTACGGGCCACTTCAAAAATTTAATTAGTAATAAAAATATAATGTTTCATCCTTCATAGCCCCAACCTGCGATTCTCTGTGCCATCGGCATACATTACACTCAAGCAATTTAAACTCATAATTTAATGTGGCGTCGCCGGGAATCGAACCAAGGACAGTCGATTGGCAGTCTGGCATGGTAACCATTGCGTCATATGGGTCGACAAAGGCCATGCTTTGGTGCAAAATCTATGCACATTAGACAATTGGATTCTGGCTTCGAGGAAATTTGGGCAACTCTCAGTTTACAATGAGAATAAATGTATGAAGCACGTTATTTTATCTTAAGTATCTAATTACGAGTATATTTTCTACAGTGAAGTCAATTGGACGACCCGCGTGGCGCAATGGTTACCATGCCGGACTGTCAATCGAAGGGTCCCGGGTTCGATTCCCGGCGTAGCACTTGAATAATGAGTTTAAATTTCTGTTCTCGGTCTGGGTGTTTGTGTTTCTCTCTGTGTGTCCATGGTACCCACGACACAGGATATATCTACTCTAATGTGGGGCTATCAGTGTGTTTAAAAAAATTAAGCTAAGAACCTTAGAATAATAACGATAAGAACGTCAGTCTTCATACAAGCGCGCTGTCAAAATTGAAGCACTGAATAAATTCCTACAGCTGTCACATCTGACAAACAAAATATTTTTATTTTGACTAAATTAAGTATAAAATACTACAAAATATTTAAAAAAACTATGAAAAGATATTTTATTAGATTTCTTTTGTTTTTAAAAAGTGTTGTGATAAAATTTAACCTTAAGTCTAACGGAGCGGCCCGGCGTTTGGTGACATTAATGGCACCAATCAACATGCTTCAATTTGGGCGCGCGAACTTGGTTTCTATAATGTAATTGTAATTATTCTAAGCTAAGAACAAAATTACTTCAAGAAATGTCTTTCAAAATGTTTCTGCAAAGGTTTTAGAGTAAACGTCTTCAGCAAATAACCCTTTTGGTTGTTATTTTCACAGTACTGAGTACTATGACTGCTCCAGTCGTCGTATTTCCCAAAATATGCCTACAAACATTTGGCTATTTAGGTCGACGGGTCTTTGCCTTCTGAAGTCTAGTTAGGAATAGGCTTTCAAATTATTGTAAGTGCCACTTCGATCACGAAAATTGTAGATACAATGTTTTTATACTGCATCCATAATTTTACTATACTTAGGTATATAAAGAACCTGACTATGACGTATGATGCATTGGGTTACGGGTTCCGGGTTCGATTAATGGCAAAGCAGAAATTTCAATGATAAATTTTAATTGTTGTTCTCAGTAGGGATGTTCGTTTCCCTGTCTTTGTGTCATGTTGTACTCGTATATATGTCTTTTTTATTGGTATTGGTAACCTTCAAAAGGTACCCGGCATCTTGGGAGAGGGGATACCGGGTTATATGGGATTTGTTGTCGCACTAAATCCCCCTCGGTCGCCTGCTTCTGCGCTTTGGGAGGTACTCCTGGATCTCCAGTAGAACGCACCGGTGTCCTCCGCGCGCGGCGCCCAGTACATGCCCATCTACGGGAGAGCAAATGTGCTCTCCTGCACCTTCAGATGCTAACGGCGGCATGCAGTTACGCACTCATTGCCGTCCACCCCTGGGCCGCTGGCTAGACGGAGTTTCCACTCTCACCATCCACAACCCCTGAAGTTTTAGTAGCCTCTTACCATCAGACAGGTGATACCGTAGCTCTATTCTCAATCCCGAAGCTACAGGGACATAATAATATATGCCTAGAGAATATACGTTGTATACAGAATTTATTTAATGTTACTGTGTAATAGGCAATCTAAATAACATGCTTAAAGCTCGTAAAACAGTTAAATCAACAAAATAAATTCAGTTTTAGCGCCCCAAATAAACGCCATTTTAACATCCTAAATAATTACTTTTGTAAACATTTAGCTAAATAATTAAGTAAAGTCCAACATCCCTGTGCTTTGATAATTAAGTACGTATTTCTAGGAACTTAGTATTTTCACTATGTTTGGTAATTTGAAATATAAAATTGAAATTGTGCGTAATATAAGCTAGTGAAATAAGCTCTAGACTATCCCAATATAGAGGAGGTACCCTTGTATAAGTGGCAATTTTTTTTAAATGTTTTAATTTCAAACACTTTTAACTTTTTAGATAAGTAGGTCGTTGGGTCTGTGCTATCAGAAATCTATTTAGAATAGTGTTTTGGATAATTATAGCATTTATATATATAGTTCGCACATTTCTTATCCTAATAATTTCAATTACCAAAGTATTAAGTAAAATAAATATGCACCTTACCTTACTATTTCCGCTTTTAAAGTAGGTAACGAATGTAAGAAATGTCGTGTCCTTAAACACGAAACGAAATAGAAATTTTATAGGTCTAAGATTGAACGCCTTACATTATTCAAATCGTACTGCCAGAGTTTCTACACGTGCAGCCTGTGGGCTAAATATACGCAAAAATCGTTCAACGCCTTGCGAGTTCAATATAATAATGGCTATAGAGTGCTGATGGGGCTGCCTCGTTTACAGAAACGAATAATGTTTGCGGAGGTACGGATAGATGGTTTTCATAGTGCGAAATCGCGTTTCCTCACTGGTGCTCAGAATACGGGGCAGCACCAACAGCATTCTTAAAATGTTGTCAGATAGGCTGGACTCCGGCTAATAAAAAACTACGTCCGTGTAAAATGATTAATTAGGATTATTTTTATGTTTATTATTTTACTATACTAACATTTATTATACTAACATAGTTTTTAAGTTCTACTAACATATTATTTTGGATGCAAATTTGAGAATAAAATTATTATTACTATTCTTACACTTGTTAAATAAATACTAGGTACTTACGTGATAAAATATTATAAACCTATTCCTTAATAAATGGTGACTAAGCGAGTAATTACATGTTTTGTCTTACTCTGACGCACATAATATGACTTAGGCCAAAACAAGACAAATTTAGAAATAGTTTAGCTTTAAAACAATGGAGATTTTTAAATAAATTAACGCCTGATACAATTCGTACCTAATTATTAACGGTATTTTTTTAGACAAAGACAAAGACATTTATTTGTACAAATATGGGTGTTTACAAAGTTGTTTATATATATTTAGCTCGCCATATTTACCTTCATGAGGTATGCAAATATACAATGATAAAAATGGAACAGGGTCAATATTTAGGGGTTATATTATGTTTTTATATTTTTTATAAATATCTAAAAAAACACTCATAAAATACCATACAGAACCCCTTCGAAGAATCCTCATACTTTTGGAATGCATCAACAAATTAGAAGTACAGTTGTTCAAACAAATTGGATGTTTAGAGCTGACATGTTAGCGTGTGGGTGTTCTGTTCTGATGACAATCTAACGAGTCAAAAGGCATTTAAATTTATTTGAAGTATCTATTATTTACGTAGCAATAATAGAGTGGTGGATAGAAGCGCTAGTTCCAATGCCGAGGATATGGGTTGTATGCCTACACGTTTGTATACTTCATTTGATTGCAAATTCATTATTGATTTACGAGAAAGAACTTGGCAATGAACTTACAAGTGGTAGAAATTATATGGTATGTGTATGGCGGATGGCGTTTGACGGCGTTCTATGCCACAATATTATTAATACTCTCCAATAGATGTCAGGAAGAGACGTATTTTTCAGTTTATATTTAAGTTGATTTTTGCTGAACATATTTTTTATACTTTAAAATTTCTAAGAGTAAAACCTAGCTGGATTGATTTATCACTCCCGAAACCAGGATACTTCATTTCATTAAAATCGTTAGAGCCGTTTCCGAGATTAAAAAATATATTTAGGTACATACATAAATATATACAAGAATTGCTCGATTAAAGGTATTAGATAAAATAACGTTTCAAAGTCATAGCCCCACAGTAAGGTAGGGTATATCTACCGTGGGTACCATGGAAGTCCGGCAAGGTAACCGTTGCGCCATGCAGGTCGTCGTATAATATTATAATAATAATAATAATAATAATAATTAATCATTTGTTGCCTTAAAAATAACATAAAAAAGTACAAAAGAGGTATGGCTGCAACCCTTTTTGCGTCCCACTGCTGGGCACGGGTCTCTCCCCAATATTGGGGAGGCCTGGAGCTTACTCCACCACGCTGCTCCAATGCGGGTTGGTGGAGATGCGGGTTAGTGGCCAACCCGCTGTCGGATGTTTTCAAACCGCCCATAAGGCCTCCGACAAGGTTTAACGACTGTTATCTATCGACAACAACCGGGACCGACGGCTTAACGTGCCCTCCGAAGCACGGAAACGCGCATGAAATTTTTGCCACTAGCGGTCACCCATCTCACACCTGACCGCGCCCGTTTGGCTTAGCTGCATAGATCGCTTGCGTTCTACGCTCGCCGCCGAGCCATGCGCGCTTCGCTTAAAGAGGTATAATACCACTTAAATAAATTAAGGCAAAAGGATATGACTCGACTTTGCTGCCACAGGATCGAGACCCTGTGCAGCGCTGTTTTTCAGTCATATCCTTTTATCCCTTAGATTTTATGCGGGAGTATGTCTGTGTCCGCCGCCGATTTACAATAGTTTTTATATATAATTACTTTTAGGTACATATTTACATGCAAATTTTAAATTTCAAAATATATTTTTACCATTCATAAAATATTCAATTCTAATTTCTAATATACCAATTACAAGTCTAATTGTCATTCGAATTATTAAATTAAAACACCAATTAATAAATCATGCAAAAAGATTTAAAAAAATAATAATATAGTAGGTACTTACATATAAAAGCGTATAGTCCCAAGTATGTTGGCATAAGGGACTTTACAGTTAAAGAAGAAACCTAAAAAAAAAATAAGTTAGGAAACGCGCATCGCTCGGTAGTTGGCGTAGAACGCAAGGAATGTAAGCAGCTAAGCAAAACGAGCGCAGTCGGGTATGAGATGGGTGAAAGCTAGTAGCAAAAATTTCATGCGCATTTCCGTGCATCATCAGGCACGTTAAGGCGTCGGTCCCGGCTTTTCTATAAAATATAGCAGTCGTTTAAGCTTCTGAGAGGCTTAATCGGTTTGAAAATAGGCTATTTATTACACTGGTCAGCAACGCTTTTGCGCATGGGTCATATGTTGTATATATGACATGTATCCACTTATTTCAATTTAGAGTAACTAGATTTTTGTAAAAGGATTTTGCCGATAGCAATATTTGTTGCGTATATAATCAGAATGTACTCAGTTAATCCCATGCGCAAGAGAAAAAAAAAATGTCCGATGTTATTCGACAGTGCAACTCGCATCTCCACCACATACTATTCAGGTTTCGACAATGATGGGGCGGAGCTGTGCTCATCAGAGGGGCAACAAAACGGTTGCAACCAATAAACTAAATTGCAATACAGGAGATATTTAAAAATAAATGACACCCCTTAGAATATATACGTATAGAATGAGTGTTTTCATACAAGCGCGCTGTCAAAATTGAAGCACTAAATAGATTACTAAAGCTGTCACATCTGATAAACAAAATATTTTTATATTGACCAAATCAATTATAAAATACTGCAAAATATTGACAACAGTGTGAAAAGTTATTTTATTCGATTTCTTTTGTTTTTAAAAATTTAACCTTGTCTTACTTACAGAGAGGCCCGGCGTTTGGTGCCATTAATGGCAACAATAAAAAAGCTTCAATTTGGGCGCGCGAACTTGGTTTCTATAATGTAATTGTAATTATTCTAAGTGACACCCACCTTTTATTTTTAAATTTATATTCATTTTTAAGGTTAAAAACCTGAACAAGTAATAAAAAAGTTGCTTACTTCTTTAATATCTTTTTAAGGTAATGCAAGAAGCCATCACGTAGTTTTTGTGTATTTTAAAAATTTCTCGAAGCTAGCAGAATCTTTTGTATCTTTTTTATTTTCTTGGAAGCGTTGCTTTTAACGTTAATGGTTTTACGGCGAGGTGTTTTCTAATCTGTGGAGATTGTATTTTTTTAATAAATACGAGAGGGTCCGAGATTCAGGTCATGTTTTAAGAGAATTCGCACAGATTAAAAAATCAAGTTGAGTAACGTCATTATTTATTTAAATTTTTAGTGGATAAATATTTTTATTCAGTTTTATTATGAATCGTTTGAATCTTTGGTGGAGTTTTGGCGGGAAGTCTGAAGGAACAAGTTGTGCTCTTGTTTTATTTTCATTTTCTTAGTGTATTTTTGAGTTATATCGGATAAAGTTGATGGCATTTTGCTCGATATAGGTTAATGATAGTGCACGAGTGTTGTGAAATAAAAAACAGTGCGAAAACATGTTTTTTCGGCTTGCCTCCAAAATTCCATCGGACATGTTCTGGTAAAGTAGCCATCACTTTACTTGAACATTTGACTGACTGGACTGACTGATACCTGACTGACGACTAACTGACTTTTTTCTACGACTAGAATTATACAAAAAATTGACTTGAAGCTGGCAATATGCACAGAGTTTGCGACGCCATTATTAAAATTGAAAAGTAAATATTGAATGGCTGAAAGGATTTTTATCCAATGCCGTAAAACGAAATAAAAAAAAAAAAAAAAGAATCTTTGGTGTAAGAATCATTGAGAAATCATTATGTAGTCATAATAGCGTATTGGGCACTATGAACAATAAATTAAGACATACCTTTTAACCTTTTGACGACCCGTGTGGTGCAAAGGTTACCTGCTGGATGATTGGAGGGTCCCGGTTTCGATTACCAGCGAAACAGAAATTTAAATGATGAGTTTAATATTTCTGTTATCGGACTGGGTGTTTGTGTTACTGTCTATGTGTGTGTCCATGGTAACTACGACACAAGGTATATCTACCTCACTGTGGGGCTGTGTGAAGCGTTATTTTATTTTTAGTTTTAACCATTACGTTTGAAAAACCGAATAACTTTATTGTTAATTCATTTTAATACATTATTTCTATTATCTTTTAAATCATAAATAAGTCAGTTGAATATAAGAAAGAAAGAAAGAAAAAATATTTATTTCATAATAGGAATACAAAATATTCGCTTAATGAATGTCATTTGTTCCCGGTCATCACCTTTAGGAGCCCGTTTGGGCTAGATGTTGAGCTGAGAGAAAAAAGGCGGCGGAAAAAAACTCCCAGCAGCACTCTTTAAAAAGTACTAAGTAAATTATATATTTGAGATAACAGAGTGGCTATGGGTCGATAATGGGCACGTGACAGCTGATCGTATGCTGTAAAATATTTTGACATCAAAAATCAGTAGTCGGACCGACCGACCCTAAAAATGTTCAAGGGAACATTATCTATCTGAACAGACTCCATCAATCGGTTATCAAATTTGGTAGTTTATTTCAGTAATTAAATTTTGCTCCAACGTGAGTCAGATCCGCCGTGACTCATATCGCTAATCGTTGGACGTGTGAGCAGTTGAGCGGCAATTAACGTCCAATTAGAGGCGATATATCGATTGGGCAGTGACCGGAAAGCCATGGTTTAGAGCCGGAAGGATGGAAATGTAGTGTGTTATAATTAGGTGAAACGCTCTCATTGCTTATATTATGTTTATTTTTATTAATAAACTAAACAAAATAGCAGACGGGCCGCGTGGTTTTAAGCGATCACCGTTGTCTAAGGACACAGGCAACCCCGGAGATCTTTTTAAGAGCTTTTTTGAAGAATCCCATGTCCACTGGAAATGCCTCAGCTGGAAGGTTGCCCAATAACTTACACGTCCGTGGTAAAAAGGAGCGTGCAAACCGGACTAGAGGACCGACTCGAGTCCAGACGGTATCTTTTTTCTCTCAGCTCAACATCTAGCCCAAACGGGCACCTAAAGGCGATGACCGGGAATAATGACATTCATTAAGCGAATATTTTGTATTCCTAATATGAAATAAACTTTTTTTTTTCTTTCTTATCTTTTCAATACAGTTTTTTCAGATGAGGTGGTAGAAATTTTATGATTCGACTCCACACACTTCTGCCGTGAAGCAATTTTGTTTTGGTGAAAACCGCGTAACGTACTCGTACGAGAGTACATATATTATATTAAAAAGTGTTTGAAATCAAGCATATACTAACAACTCATTCGCTGATATTGTTATAGGAAGTAAGAATAAATTTCACCCCAGGCTACAGGTCGAGTACAGTTTGTAAGTAAATATTTCTTGAACTCTATCGATAGTGAAAGTTATATTAAAATCGGTGCGTTGGTTTGAAGAGTAGTAAGCAAACAGACAAATGTTGACCACTTTAATGTTCAACTTATTAATAATGTATTTTGTATGGTTCTTCAACTGAACTGGGTTAAAAAGCTGAAATACCACATTGTATGTATGTTTTATTTCACAGCTGCATACTAATATATTATGTTTATCTATTACTAGCCTTCCGCCAGCGGCTTCACCAGCGTGGACCCGTTTAATGGATCCCCGTAGGATAAAAAATAGCCTATGTGCTATTCCAGGCTTCATTGCTATATTAAAATCATAGGCGTTTAGCCAGTTGCTTCAACCGCGTTGACCCTATTACCCGTTTTCACGTAGGAATGAAGCATTTTCCCGCGGTAAATAGTAGCTTATGTTACTCAGGGTGAATGTAGCTTTCTAATGGTGAAAGACTTTTTGAAATCGAAACAGTAGCTTTTGAGTTTATTCATTACAAACATACAAAAATACAAATCTTTCCACTTTATAATATTAGTATAGACTATTTTTCAACGGGGCTATGCCGCAAAAATTTAACAAACTAAGGCAGACCCACTCACCACCACATATCAATACTATTCATTACACCCTTTCAAAAAACCATTCGACTTTTTAACACGCTTATATTAGCTTCACCTGTATGTTTGTGAGCTTGTTTGTAACTCTTTTTGGACTCTATTTTGACCCACTCTCAACGGACAGATTTAATTCAAACTTTGAATACTTATCAAGAATTGGTGGCAATAAAATAATTTCATGGGTTTATCTAATTCCGAGAACTCGAAATTTTTTTTTAATACAGTTGCTCATAAAGTGGCGTATTGCAGGGACGTATAGCGTGCGGGAGGTGGGCTTTTACGCACTCGTGCTTTTTCTTTACCTTTTCCGCACTTGTCAATTTAAATAATGGCGTCGCAAACTATGTGCGTATTGCCAGCGTCAAGTAAGTTTTTTACATCACTTAGTAGTTGTAAAAAATCAGTTAGTCGTCAGGTATCAGTCAGTCTAGTCAGTCAACAAATGTTCAAGTAAAGTGATGGCTACTTTACCAGAACATGTCCGATGGAGTTTTGGAGGCAAGCCGAAAAAAACATGTTTTCGCACTGTTATTTTATTTCACAACATTCGCGCGCACTCGCTGTCATTAAGCTATATCGAGCAAAATGCCATCAACTTTATCCGATATAACTCAAAAATACACTAAGAAAATGAAATTAAAACAAGAGCACAACTTGTCCCTTCAGACTTCCCGCCAAAACTCCCTTTTCCGCGCTCGAGCGTTCTCTTTCGCAACTGTCAAAATTATGTCTATTAAAAAGAAAAAAAACCAACCACGAAGTTTTAGAAGTTTTTATGATTCATGCAAATATTTCTAAAAAGAAGCTTCTAATTTGTTTAAATATCAGATTTAATGATTTGATTCAATGAGTTAGGTTAGGTTTCATTTTATTTCATCTCATTAATATTTTCATTTCATATCAATAAAAAAAATCTAGTGAAGACTTGGCTGTATGGGCATAGTTCCCTTTGCCTACCCAGAATGGGTGAAGAAAACAAAAAAAAATCTCTGCATATAGGTATTCTTTTACGGTTAGCTCCATTTTTCAAAAATGTTCTTTACGAATTTTTATTATTTTATTAAATTGCTTCATTTTTTCCCAACCGTATTAAAAATAGATGTTCAGTACACGTGCGGAACCGTCATTGCTAACAGTTCTGACTGTCAACCCTCACCTTCGGCTACGCCTCGGCTCGGGTCGAAATTTGTCGGAACTCATTGCAATGACAGCCTTTCCGCATTTATAATGAAATATACTATTTTTTAACAATAATCGAACTAAAAAATGAAAAATAAATATAAGTAGTTTAAAAAACTAAAAAAAACACGCTTGGGAAGCACATCAAACTGAAAACGTGAAAAATAATCCTTAATATTAGCAGAAAACAATAATGAACAAAAAATACTAGTGTTATTGTGAAAAAAGCGTGAGGCGCCATGTGCTATATTTTTCGTATATCGAGCAACCCATACTTTTTTCACAATCATACTAGTATTAGGTATTTGTTCATTATTATTTTCTGCTATATTAAGAATTATTATTCACTTTTTTTATTTTGATGTGCTTCAAAAGCGTGTTTATTAGTTTTATAAAACTATAATTATTTTATGTACGTTTATACTTTTCACAATGATTTGTTCAATACGCTGTGATATTCGACTGTTAAACCGAGGTGCAATTTCGTAGTAAGCGTGTTCGTGTCATTTGTGTGTGTATGTACATTGTATACATGGCGAGGTGCAGTTTGGAAATTTGCAGAAACTGGGCTCATTTCTTTCTTCACGGCATTCTATATTTGATTTTTTAAGAAGGGATAAGTCGAGTTTAAAGAAATCGTTGCAAAATCGGTCGCATCGTAGTCGTTAGGTCTGAAGAACCTCACATATATTTGCAAGTAAAGTATCGTGGGCTGTCATGAGACGCTATTCGCGATTTGATTTACGCTCCCTATCCCTTCTGGGTTCCGTATCTAAACGGACTATTTGAATGATTTATTATGGGAAAATAATAAATATTTATTATGTATTAGCTATACGTACCCATCGGTTTCATTCCCCTTCGATAAGATCATTGCCACTAGCGAATAATATATTCGAGGGATGCTTTAATGGTTTTCTATTTTATAAATGTCCCTACTTTACCAACTTGGCTGCAACCCTTTTGGCGTCCCACTGCTGGGCACCGGTCTCTTACCATTATTGAAGAGCCTGGAGCCTTAGAGCAACAAAGGTGACTGACTCACCCTTTATCAGAGTGTCATACCTGTCAATTATCTGTATCAACCTTTTTCTTGGTTTTTGACCAATTGGAACGTGTACATTGGAATCTTAAACATTTATGATTTTTAATTTGCTTGATTAAAATCCCAATGTACAAGTTCCAATTGGTCAAACACCAAGAAAAAGGTTGTTACAGATAATTTAGTATCGTGGAACGCTTGGGTATTCACTTATATATACCTACCTGTCAATTTTGACGCTTTACGCCTGGAGCTTACTACCGCCCATATAGCCTCCGACTAGGTTAAACGACTGTTATCTATGGGTAACAACCGGGACATATGGCTTAACGTGCCCTCCGAAGCACGTAAATGCGCATGAATTATTTGCCACTAGCGCTCATTCAGCTTACACCCGATCCCGCCTGTTCGGCTTGACGCATTCAGCTCTGAGGCAAGCGCGGTGATGGAAAACATCCTAATTAAATAATATATTTATTTGTATAGAATAGGGCATGCAGGCCACGTGGTGTTAAGTGGTCATTGCAATCAATAGAAATTTACACGCAATCTCAAACTCTTAGATCGTATGCAATCACGCTAGTACTCCGGCGACTGATGGTGACCTCACGAAAGTCTGGCCGGCAACTGCACATAACCGCCAAAAAAATTCTTGGTGCAGTTCCCCTGTGGAGCCATTAAAGGTTTATATTTAGTTTGGGGAGCTTCCGCGTAAAATAAATGATAAAATAAATGTAACTCTAAACAATGCCTGAGAGTTTTTTTTCCGCCGGCTTTTTTTCTCTCATTGACCCAGCGGTGGGTAGGCATCAAAAGCCGATGATCCGTTAAGATTATTCTTATCGGATCTTAAAACAAAACATTTTTTTATTTAATTTTAATTAATAATATTGTATGCCAGAACATGGTAGACTGTTTAAAACTCCAATTATAATTTTAAACATCTTATTTTATGTGTGTAAACAGTCAACAATAAAGTATTTTCATTTTCATATATTAGAATAGCGGCTGCCCGCGCCTTCGCCCGCGTAAACTTTAGTTGTAGAAATTTTCAAAAATAAAAGTAAGATAAATTATTCTTTATTATATTAACTACCTGCCAGTGAAAGTCCCATCACAATCGGTCCAGCCGTTGCAGAGATTAGCCGGAACAAATAGACAGACAAAAAGACAAAAAAAAATAAAAAATATTTTGGAATATGCATCGTATATACATTCGTCGTATATACATATGCATGTAGTAAAAAGTGGTTTTTTCAATATTACAAAAAGACACTCCATTGTTTTTATTTGTATATAGATAGTAGACGTAATTAAAATTCATTGCAATGAATGGTAATGTGGACCATGGTTAATTTTAAGCCCCAATATTCATATCCATAATTCACACGGTGTGTAAATGGTTTCAAGGAATGATAAAATAAGCAGGAATTCACATCAGCCTCCGAAAGCATCGGCTAATGAACTTGGCAGCGGTAAACGAACGGAAGGACCGCGGCGTTTTGTGACTTGTTGGAAAATATCGTGATATGTAATTGATTACGACGCTCTTCATCGCCGTGCATGCCTGACAGAAATTCATAATTTCTCGAAAGCATGACGTCCACCAATCCGCACTTGGCCCGCGTGGTGGACTATGGCCTAAATCCCTCTCACTTGTAAGAGGAGACCTGTGCCCAGCAGTGGGACATAAAAAAAGGTTGAAAAAAAATCATTTTCGTAACTATCTTTTTTTTTTCAACCGAACCCGGGATCGGTCGCGTCGAAGACCGCGGCTTTTTACCATAATTAAATATAATTAAATATTTTGAGATTTTTTTGGCGTCTAATTCCCGCTCGTCTAATCAACCTCCAACAAAACCAAGATGTTTGTAAGCGAGCCATGCCGTCCGAATGTCAAATGTTTACCCTCGATGGAAAGAAATGTGATGTTTGTCCGTAAGTCCACAGTATCGGATAGTTGGGACACTCGGGACGCACTAAACTTCCTGTCATACGGAAGGATAATTGCGATAAAGATATTATAACGATATCAATTTTGAACTAAAGTCTACTCAGAAAGAGAAATAGAATTTGACGAGCGTTGCTTAATGTTTGTTTATTTTCATTTTTGCTATGGCTGCAACCCTTTTTTCATCTCACTGCATCTCCTTCTCTCACTCACTCTCTCACTTTGGAATCACTCTCTATCTCTAAACTGGGAACTTTTGTAATTTAGCTTATATTATGTAAGTTTACTGTTTTGTTCGCCTACCACAACCTATCGTCATCATTAGGGGTTAAGCAGAGAATGCCACTAGGCATTAAGTTTGCCCTTATAAACTGTGGGGTTACAAAAGAGTACATAAATAAAATTAATAAGCTTACTCCACTACGCTGCTATAATGATGGTTGGCTATAAACTTTTGATACGAGTGTATTACAAGTTTATTATTAGTATTGTACCTATACGAGTACCTACAAGCGCGCTTGTCAGTACAACCAGACACACTACAACTTTCATAATAATATAAAATAGAATATTTATACATGAAAAATATTACATGAGCATTCACTATTATTTATCACTTTTCCGAATCTATTACAATATTTTATTTAAAATCAATCTACAACAATTTATTGTAAGTTATATCGCTGTATCTCTGACGGTGAGACCTGTCACTCATAGTATCGAATAGTTGAGAACTTTACACAACAGTCAGAGCTCGTCTGTTAATAACCGAGCAAGCAAACCCTTTATACTTCAGTTAGTTATTTAAGGACTTAGAGGGTATATAAACCTATAGAGCACGTCTGGCTCACCTTAAATTTTTAAAGGAATACCAGATTAGCATACAGGTCAGTTACTGTTAAGTAGTCACTGCAGCTCATGGACATCAAGCTCCGAAACCCGATGGCTGATGGTCACCTTACTAACTGACCAACAACCACACATTTTCACCGAAACACAATAGAGTACCTCACGGCTGAGATGTGGGTACCTGTGGACTGGAACTTGGAGAAGGGCTGGCTGACTGCAACTCTTTTGTTGCGTCTCAATCCTGAGCACGGTTTCTCCCTATTATTACGAAGGCCTAGCGCCTGCTTCACCACGCTGCTCCAATGCAGGTTAGTAAAATGCTAAGGTGTTCCGCATACTACTACATATATACATTCCGCATACATTTAGTTAAAAGCAGCTCCATACTGTTGCATAACTCTTTTTTTAAAGAAGAAAAGAAAGAAAACGTTTATTCTTCTCGTGAATTCTGCACGTATACTAATACAGCATAATAACAAAAACATAATAATACTAATATAATAAGACAAATATTAACGCGGTTATAATTAACAACTATGTATGTATACCAAACAATAAAAATGAAATAAAAAGGTGAAACGCCGCAGAATCACAAGATGGAATAGGACTGCACTCAGGTTTTCAGTCTTCATGCTTAGATGCGAGCTCTATTGTATGTGTTATGTCACCTCTAAGTTTAAAGGTTACTTTAGGCAGTTTATTAAAGGAATGACGAGAGCGGTTTGTTAATAAAATATAATAGAAAAGGTCAACGCAAAATTTGTTCACGCGAAAGTTCTACACTATTTATACTGATTGATTGTTTAACCTCAATACTCGGGGGAAATTTTTATACAATTTTTGAGATTTGATTCCATACAGATTATTCGATACTAGCCTTCCGCCAGCGGCTCCGCCCGCGTGGACCCGTTAATGGGTCCCCGTAGGATAAAAAATAGCTATGTGCTATTCCAGGCTTCAATGCTATATTAAAATCTTTTGGCCAGTTGCTTCAACCGCTGTGACCCCATTACCCATTTTCACGTAGGAATGAAGCATTTTCCCGCGGTAAAAAGTAGCCTATGTTACTATGATACAGTGACTATGTTACACTCATAGCCCCACCGTAGGGTAGATATACCCTGTGTCGTGTATACCATGGACACACACAGAGACAGAAACACAAACACCCAGACCGAGAACAGAAATTTAAACTCATCATTCAAATTTCTGCTTCGCCGGGAATCGAACCCGGGACCCTCAGATCGGCAATCGGGTTACCATTGCGGTCGTCAAATTATTAGTTAAGTTAAGTAAATAATACGGTAACGATGAAATATTTGGTGTGAACTCTAGGTACTACTAGAAAAAAAATTTAAATTATGTATTAGTGCTTGTTTGGCTGATAATAATGCTTTTTTATAGAGCTACAGTGTAGAAACATAAATTGTAGCAGCGTAGCAGAAAGAAAGAAAAAATGAAAAATATTTATTTTATTACTCCTGTTATATTACCTGTATCCCCCTATTATATTACCTGTATGTTCTTAATACATTGTTCTTTGGCTTTTTAGGGTTGCCTGGGAGAAATCGCTTTTAAGCGGTAACGACGCCCATTGTTTGTTTAACTGTTTTTTGACGTGATAACGTCTTTAAAATCGTTTTAGTCGGGTGACATGTTTATAAACTTGTGTCACACCAAAACCTCACGAGCGCGATCGCAGGTATAACGAGAGAGAGACGGACCGATCTCCCGTCTCATCTCGAGCGCTGCCAGTCATTCCGTGAAACTTGTCACGCGAAATCCTCACGAGCGGAGGCTGGCATAGCGTTCGAGTGAGTGGACCGATCTTCCGTCTCTCTCACTCTAGCGGCATACAAACGAATGGAGATTTTCTCGTGCGTTTTGATCTTAAATTTAAAACGTTAATTTATATAAATTATTAGTGATATACTGACCTGTTATTTTACAAATAAATATTAACTTACTCGCAAAAATAAACAATATTTTACTTTTCCCAAACAGCAATAAAACCCTTATAAATAATTTACGCAAATCTTC
Source organism: Pyrgus malvae (assembly GCA_911387765.1). Taxonomy (NCBI): domain Eukaryota; kingdom Metazoa; phylum Arthropoda; class Insecta; order Lepidoptera; family Hesperiidae; genus Pyrgus; species Pyrgus malvae. The sequence goes on along the minus strand of OU426969.1, from coordinate 1,954,629 downwards.
CAAAATACGATAAGTACTAACGCTGAAATATCTCAAAGAAGATTAACAAATTTCATAAATACAGTTACTTAATTTTAAGCTAAGGACGTGTCCCACCACAAGCTAATAAAAAGCAATCGAAAATAAATAATGTAGTTTAAAAAATTAAAAGTAAATAATGTATTTTACTGTAAAAAATGCGTGGGGTGGTTTTTAAGATACTGTTAACACCATGCACCCCACGCTTTTTTTTACAGTAAAATACATTTTCTTCTTATTTTTTTACTTTTAATTCGTATTTTCACAAAAGCGTGTTTTTTTAGTATTTAAACTACATTATTTACTTTTAATTTTTTAGTTGGATTTTTATTTCCATATTATTGCATTGTCATCGGCCCTTGACCCCTGTGCAAATTTTCAAGTTAATCAGACGCGTAGACGTGTTAAAAATATAAAACTTTATATTTGTTTCATTAAGTTCCTTAGGCCACGAAGTTATCAGCCGCCCCTCGTATTCTTTTTGTATCCTGATGATCCTAGTTAGGACTTTAATATAAAGTTGTATTTTGTATAGAAGTAAGTGAAAATGAAGATAAAAGATTCCGTTGCATACATACATACATAAATACAGGTCAAGTTAAAAATTATTAACAATAATAAGCACTTGAAATACGTCAGAGAGAGTAAGACGCAGGTGATATATGTAGCTACGAGAAACAGAAGTGGTTAAGAGTTAGATGAGAAACAAAATACGGTACTCACTTCCGTGCTCGCGAGCTTTAGAGGGCGAGTTAAACTGTCCTGTTTCCATCAATAGATGGCAGTCGTTAAAGCTTGTCGGAGGGCTTAAGAGGGACGGATTGAAAGCATCCGGCAACAGATTGGCCATTAATTCGCATTTTTCTAAAAAGATAAATATGCCAGATTAACAGCACGACGACCGCGTGGCGTAATTGTTACCATGCCGGACCGCCGATCGGAGGGTCCCGGGTTCAACTCCCGGCGAAGCAGAAATTTGAATGATGAGTTTAAAATTCTGTTATCGGTCTGGGTGTTTGTGTTTCTGTCTTTGTGTGTGTCCATGGCACCCACGCCATAGGGTATAACTATCCTACTGTGGGGCCATGAGTGTGAAACGTGATTAAAAAAAACAGCTCCATGTTTTGTCTATTAAGAACTTGACAAGCTAAAAATATTATCGCTGCCAATCAAACAATGGTCGAAAAGGCAAATTGTTGATTTATTTACAAGGGACTCCTAAATTATTCACATAATTGCCTAAATTTACATTTCAAACACAAATTAGCGGTCCACGAATACTATTTTGCTTTAGAAACACTCTTTACCAAGGACTTCAAAGTAACTTCTCGAGTAACTATAAATTGCTACCAAATATTAATGAATTTACTAGATAGCATAAGTTAATTTGCTTGTTTAAATTTATTTTTTGACTCACGACGGAAACAGAGAGTTTTAATGTCTGCAACACACGTCTCTAACTTCGACTGTTCTTATCATTTGTACGCCGATGACCTACAGTTATATTCCCAAGCCATGATAGATGACTTGCCTAATGCAATAACTGTCATAAACCAAAATTTAGATAAGCTGAAAGCATGGTCAATCCCACAAAATGTCAGGCCATTCTTATTGGAAGCTCCAGACTTCTAGGCAAAATTGCGATACGACGCTTTGTTTTCGAGATATAGGTACTCAAAGTCGTAACAATATGTAAGTATGAATATATATTTATATAAGTAATAAATATATATGTTTATCATATTATGTATATATTTTAGTATAGGTATAATGTGTATTTGTGTATGTTATCTAGGTACTTAGTATTTTTTATTTTAAACATTGTTTAAATTATTCTTGCTTAGTTTTATCTGTGGCGCCTTTGTAAATTTTATTTATGATACCTACCACAATTTTTCAGCATCGCCAAGGGTTGACTGGTAGAGAATGCCATCAGGCATTAAGTCCGCCTTTTGTTAAAACACAATAAAGGGTAAATAAATAAATAAATAAAGGGTAACAATATATCGTAGCGATTTATCTGCAATTTATTGAATGATAACCTTATCTTCATCTTGACCATTTTTTAATATCGGAAAAGAAACATTAAAAAGGTACCCGGCAGAAATATCGTTATGTTGAATTTGTACCGTACTAAAATCTTCGTAATGACCAGCCTCAGTGCTTAGAAAGGACCCTGGGATCTCCAGTGGAACTCACCAGTGCTGGCAGTCCAAACGGACCTATCTCAGGAGAGCTATATAGCTCTCCAACTCTCTCAAGGGCTTACAACGGCATACAGCCGCTTACACACCGCAGTCCTTCCTGTTACCACTGGTCTCACTTTCATCAATAGAGCTCCCACTATCATCGCTTACAACTCCGAAAATCTACTGTAAGTCGCCTCTTACAATCAGCCAGGGATACCATAGCTCAAATTCTTAATCCCGACGACTTACAGCTATATGTTAACCGAGTAAAAAATTTCATAAGTAAGCAAAGTAACAAAGCTTTGATTAAATTGTATAAGCTTAAGATTAAGCCTTGATAATGGACGTTAAATAGTCCCTGTTGTTATATTAAGATAAGAATATTCTCCTTGATGCAGGTCTTTATCACATACATCGTATATTCACCTGGGGGGCGACTACAAAGCAGTAAAGATAATATCTCTTAGACATATTAATAAACTTTCATATTTTGAATTTCTGGAAGTGTAAGCCATAAATAAATATAAAGACGATACATAATTAATTAATTTAATAATATTAAGAACAGTTTACTGTTAAACTCGTAATTTAAATTACTGCGACAGCAAAATTGATTGAGACCAGGACCCATCTAACGGCATATGGGTATACCGATGATCGTAACGGTACCTAAACATTTCACCATATCAGTCATCATAATTAATTGATTAATAAATAGCACTCACGCTCATAGTCCCACACTAGGGTTTTCTGTGTCGTGGACACACGCAAAGATATGAACACACTTTACTCAAGACTAGACCATACTTACGGACCATTATTACCAGACAGAAATTTAAAACTCAGCATTCGGATTTCTGCCTCGCTAAGAATCTAATTGACTGGCAGTCCGGCATGGTAACCATCCATCATAGGTTTTGAATTATTTTCCCGTTACACGGATCATCCAATACAAGATGTTACAATAACATCTGTTGTTAGCTGAAACCTTAGAGCACGGGTGAGTCAATTCCTTCGATGCTCTAAGGCTGAAACTGTCAAGTAGACTACATTACCAACCTTTTTTCCAACCCTTTTTGATTCGACCTCAGGATTTAAAAAAATAACGTTTATCTGCTTGGTTTTAAGGACATGAACCCAGGCCTTTGTAGTTTTAGAACAAACAAAAGAAACTCGTACATCATTGTTAAAAAATGTAGAACTTGCCAACCGCAAATAGAAGTTTTTCAAACGCGAATACCATGAACTGTAACAATGGCTTGAATAAAATTATTATAATACTGATATTATACAAAAAAGATCCACTATTCCCCTCAGAACTGCAAGTTTAAATGCAGTCATAGTTGGCAGATTACAAGTGAACTGGCGTTAGCTTTAGTAGAGGAGCCTCCGAAACTAAATGTGTATTTACTAGAGCGTCAAGAAGACCTGGTGGTTTATACTGGTAGAAAGATAAAAAGGTTCAAATGATGTTATTCATTTCATCAATAGAAAGAGCGCGCACAGGTTTTAAAAAAATGTAAAAGTAACAGGAAAAATATCAATCTCGGCAATTTTAAATAAAATAAATTTAATTTGCTGGAAGTGTTTCATTAATTTGATTATTTTAGTATATAATAAAAGGGGGAAGACCACAAACGTGTAAAATCATTTTGCTTGCTCGAGAGTTCGCAATTTAATTCACTTTCTCACTCTCGAGAAACACCTTCGACCAAGAACGTATTTTTTTCATTCTTTTATTTAAAATTAAATCGTCAAATGATAACCAGCTAATTTTGATAACCTTAAGTAAAAGAAAATATTCTAAAACTTAGCGTTTATACATAGGTGGCTATTTTAATTGTGGGAGTACTTAAGAGGATGCAAATAACCCATAATAATATCTTAATCTGACGCACTCAAGAAAATCCAAAAATCCCCTCTTGGGTCCCTGTACTATTAGGATCTCTGGATTCATACAAAACTCCGCTGAAAACCAACCCGGCCAAATAAAGTAGGTCATTTACCCTTGCTGTAATAAAGCCATAAAACTAGCGCCGAGATTACCTCTCTATTTGGCTAGCTTATCTGTCCGCAGTGGGCGGCAAAGAGTAATAAGAATGCAGATGGTAATGTTCGTTCAGTGTTTGTAGCTGTTTAGAGTTGTTACTAGACTTTTTGGACTGTAATATGGTGTTCGTAGCAAATTCAGGCATATTCCTAAAAGTAAAAGTAGAGCTCGTGATCTCGTACGGATGAATCGTTATATTTTTCCGACACTGGATATTTTTGGAAATATTAAAATGTCACCGTAAATTTGCATTTACGCACGTCTCTTTCTATAAGTTTTACATGAAATAGGGTTACCAATTAAGTACCAGACAAGCGCACTGGCCATAATAATGTAACTTTGCCGCTGCATATGCAGTTTAACTGCTACTTACGCAGTTGATGGAAACATCATGTAACTTTAACAGGCAACCGCATATTTCTATTAAAATACTAGATTTGATTTACGGAAGAATATGATAGCAAAAGTTGTAGGTACCTGCTTCCTGTAATATAAATGGTACGGCAGTGTGCTTTGCGCTCGACTTGTCGCGGGGGCACTCCCGTGCCCCCAGATCGTGCAACGAACGCTTTTGGCTTTAAATTTCTGTTAAGAAGAAACAATCACGTTTGTTGTATGGAAGCCCCTTAAATATTTATTTTATTCTATTTCTTAGTGTTTTTGTTATAGCGGCAACAGGAATATGTACATCATCTGTGAACTAATTGATAGTCATCATGGTTCATAACGTATAGCCTGATGACAGACAGAGGGACAGATAGACGGCTCTCCGACAGCGGGGGCTTTAGTAATAGGGACCCTTTGGCATCCTCCGAGTACGGAACCTTAATAAAAAAAAATTACACTTACTTTTTATTGGTGCCTGTGCGAATTTTGAGTGTACTTTATTTCATCTCTCTTTCAAAATGACTCAATACTAACGACAAACAAAGACACTTCTGAGCATTGCTCTGCTAGGCAACGTCGCCAGTGTCAAATTAAACAAATCCCCCGGAGTCATGACAATATTTGTGTTTGTCTGCGCTGCTGCGCGCCGATTATTTACTCCTATATCTACGTTTTGTTCTATGTTTTTAAATATCAAAATAATAATACTCCATAGTGTTCCAATAGGTTATTTTTAGCATTAACAGATGATTTGTTACTGTCTCTTTTTAGCTTTAACAGATCTTTTGTTACTATTTGTCATTAGCTCAGTAAGTAAGCCGATTACTTACCGTCCCAAATGTTATTAAATTTTTTGGGTTTTATTTTAATTTGCTTTTAGTCACAGGCAGTTACTTTATTTTGTATCATATTTCTCTCTAAATATCTCAATACTGACGACAAACAAAGGCACTTCTGCGCACTTCTCCTCACGAAAACGTCGCCCGTGTCAAATTAAACAAATCCCGGAGTTATGACAATATTTGTGTTTGACTGCGCTGCTGCGCGCCGTCTACTCGTACATCTATATCTACCCGCATATCTACTTTTTAGGGTTCGGAACGGAACCCTTATGGATTCGTGATGTCTGTCTGTCTGTCTGTCCGTCCGTATGTCACAGCCACTTTTTTCCGAAACTATAAGAACTGTACTGTTGAAACTCGGTACGTAGATGTATTCTGTGAACCACATTAAGATTTTCACACAAAAATAGAAAAAAGCAATAAATTTTGAGGGTTTTTGCTTTCTTCGGGATACTTAGAACTGAAACTCAAAAAAATTTTTTTTCATCAAACCCATACGTGTAGGGTATCTATGGATAGGTCTTCAAAAATGATATTGAAGTTTCTAATATCATTTTTTTCCAAACTGAATAGTTTGCGCGAGAGCCACTTACAAAGTGGTAAAATGTGTGTGGGGACACACGGCCTGGTCCCCCCCCCCCTGTAACTTCTAAAATAAGAGAATGATAAAACTAAAAATATATATGTGGGATTGTAAAAATTGTAATTATATTATTTTATTTAAATCTCAAAATGTAATGGTATGTCAGTGTGGAATTGCATGAAAGGGAACGTAAGACGAATGAATGTGCATGAAGGAAAGAATGGTACGAGTGAATGGAAGGAATAGGAGGGAGTCGGTGTGAAGACGTAAGACGAGAAAGACGGACGATTATATTAATTGCGATTTTTTAAAGTTAATAAAGCTAGTGACCATATCCGGAATTTCATTTTTAATCACCACATATATGATGTACATTACGATGCAAACTTCCACCGAAAATTGGTTTGAACGAGATCTAGTAAGTAGCTTTTTTAATACGTCATAAATCGTAAACCACAATTTACCTTTCATTCAATCTTAATGCAATAATTTCTATGGATAATCAAAGGCAATGATGTATTTCTGTTGTCGCTATTGTTATAAAAATACTAAAAATAGAATAAAATAAACATTTAAGGGGGCTCCCATACAATAAACGCGACTTTTTATAGATAATGGTACGTGCGTGAGTCCAACACTTTTTAATTATTTTAGTGTTACTTTTACACTTTAAACTGAATATTATTCCGAAATAAGCTCGTCTCATTCGTGCTATTCAGCATAATCAAAGTAATTAATATTTTAAAGGTAAAACTTTCATAATACTATCAAGGAAATTCCACCGATTTACTGAGACCATTGCTTCACGGTGTAAGTCGGTGCACATTTTATCCGTCAAGCAATTCTATTGAGCGCGGTCTGGTTGCTGACTGGACTGATGTGAGGCATAAAGTTAGGTTAATCAATCAAGTTAGGCAAATCAATAGAATCAGGCGTAACTTTGTGGAACTCAATTGTTATAAAGTTCGGTAAAAACTACTGACGTTAACACATAGCTCCACAGTAGGGTACATATACGCTGTGTCGTGGGTACCATGGACACACACAAAGTCGAACACATAATCGCCGAGACCGAGAACAGAAATTTAAGTTCATCATTCAAATTTCTGTTTCGCCGGGAATGGCATCCGAGACCCTTCGATTGATAGTCCGGGATAGTAAAAATTGGCGCAGGTCGTCAATACAAGTAATTATAAAATAGTTTGTTTTATCTTGAAAAACAAATTGAGTCCTCGTTTCAACGTCGTTTCTCGACAGTGAATAATAATATGTCTCAAGTATCGACTTTTTCACTTTGACGCAAAAAACTGTACAAATAGGATAATCCTGTTTGTTTCCTCTAAGCTGGGGCTTATGAACATTCTTCATTATGTTCAAGGCGTTAAAGTAATTAAGGTTTATTACCGAAAAGCTTCTTCAAATTTTAAACTTAAACGTTAAAAACGTTACACACTCATAGTCCCACAGTAAGATAATTAATACCCTGTGTCGTCGACGACGACCCGCGTGGCGTAATGGTTATCATGCCGGACTGCCAATCGACGGGTCCCGGGTTCGATTCCCGGCGAAACAGAAATTTGAATGATGAGTTTAAATTTTTGTTCTCGGTCTGGGTGTTTGTGTACCTGTCTTTGTATGTGTCCATGGTACCCACGACACAGGGTATTTATTACCTTACTGTGGGGCTTTGCGTGTGTAGCGCTTATGTGTCGTGGGTACCATGGACACATACAAAGACAGAAACACTAACACCCAGACCGAGAACAGAAATTTAAACTCTTCATTCAAATTTCTGTTTCGCCGGGAATCGAACCCGGGACCCCTCGATTGGCAGTGCGGCATGGTAACCATTGCGCCACGCGGGTCGTCACATTGTGAACTTGATTTTGGTTTTACTCATTTTCATAGATACTGAAACAAGTACTTATAAAAACTTTACTTTGTCTTGAAAATGAATTTAAATCCTCCATTCGACGTTATTTCTCGACAGTAAATAATAATATGTCTCAACTATCGACTTTTTCATTTCGACGCAAAAAACTGTACAAATAGGATTATCCTGTTAGTTTCCTCTAAGCTTGGGCTTATGAATATTCTTCATTATGTTCAAGGCGTTAAAGTAATTAAGGTTTATTACCGAAAAGCTTCTTCAAATTTTGAACTTGATTTTGGTTTTACTCATTTTCATAGATACTGAAACAAGTACTTATAAAAAACATTGCTTTGTCTTGAAAAAGAAGTTAAATGCTCCATTCGACGTTATTCCTCGACATTAAATAATAATATGACTCAAGTATCGACTTTTTCACTTTGACGCAAAAAACTGTACAAATAGGATAATCCTGTTTGTTTCCTCTAAGCTTGGGCTTATGAATATTCTTCATTATGTTCAAGGCGAATAGTAATTAAGGTTTATTACCGAAAAGGTTCTTCAAATTTTGATCTTAATTTTGGTTTTACTCATTTTCATAGATACTGAAACAAGTACTTATAAAAAATTGCTTTGTCTTGAAAATGAAATTAAATCCTCCATTTGACGTTATTTCTCGACAGTAAATAATAATATGTCTCAAGACTAGACTTAGTTTAGACTAGACTTATACTTTTTCACTTGACGCATTAAACTGTATACATAAAGAAGTTCTTCAAATTTTGAACTTGATTTTGTTTTTACTCATTTTCATAGATACTGAAACAAGTACTTATAAAAAACATTGCTTTGTCTTGAAAATGAAATTAAATGCTCCATTCGACGTTATTTCTTGACAGTAAATAATAATATGTCTCAAGACTAGACTTAGACTTTTTCACTTGACGCATTAAACTGTATTTGAAATAGGATAATCCTGTTTGTTTCCTCTAAGCTTGAGCTTATGAACTTTCTCCATGTTCAAGGCGTTAAAGTAATTAAAGTATATTACCGAAGAGGCTCTTTAAATTTTGAATTTGATTTTGTTTAACTCATTTTGTATACAGTAACAAGTAATTATAAAATATGTAGTTGTTTTGCCTTGAAGAAGAAATTAAGTGCTCCTTTCAACGTTGTTTCTTGACAGTAAATAATAATATAATGTCTCAAGTATCAACTTTTTCACTTGACGTAATAAATTCTACAAATAGGATAATCCTGTTGGTTTTCTCTAAGCTTGGACATTCTTTAGTATATTCAAAGCGTTATAGTAATTAAGGTTTATTACCGGAGTTTTTGGGGGGAAGTCGAAAAAAACATTTTGTGCTCTTGTTTTATTTTCATTTTCTTGGTGTATTTTTGAGTTATATCGGATAAAGTTGATGGCATTTTGTTTGATATAGGTTAATTACAGTGCACGATTGTTTGTGAAATAGAATAACAGTGCTAAAATATGTTTTTTCTGCTTGCCTCCAAAATTCGATCGGACACGTTCTAGTAAAGTAGCCATCCCTTTACTTGAATGTTGGACTGACTAGAGTGACTGATTACTGACAACTTACTTACTGACTTTGTTATTACTTCGTCCAGTTTCATTGAAACTGGCAAAAAATTTATGCAAAAATTGTACTTGACGCTGGCAGTATGCACAGAGTTTGCGATGCCATAATTGAAAAAAAAAGGTTTATTACCGTACCGAGGTTCTTTAAATTATGAATTTGATTTTGTTTTTAATCTTTTTCATAGATACAGAAACAAGTAGTTATAAAAAAACTTTGCATTGTCTTGAAAAATAAATTAAATCCTCCATTCAACGTTATTTCTCGACTCTCTCTCTCTCTCGAGTGAATAATTAAAGTAAATAATTTACTCGACAGTAAGGGCCTCTTTCTCCACCTTCAAGTAAAGTAACAAGTACGCTAAAAGTCAACCGGAACTTCAATTTCAATTTCACGATGTTCGAGTAGCACTAATCATATGATAAACTGACCCGTACTCATAGCTTTTACTTGCCAATTAACTTCACTTGGGACGTAACTAGTAACACTTTACTTGGAGATGGTGAACAAGGCACTAAATGTCTCAAGTACCGACTTTTTACTTGACGCAGTAAATTGTACAAATAGAATAATCGATAAAATAATTAAGGCTTATTACAGAAACGGTTCTTTAAATTTATAATATTATTGTCGCACATTTTCCCGTACAGTTCATTTCGTAATATTTGTAACTCGTTTATCACAACTAAGGCAGAGTCGTCAAAATAATATTAATTGATTCCACGTATCAAAAAAAATTTCGTCATCGCCACTTCATAATCTGTTTTTCTGTTTATCTGCGTCTATAAGGAAATTATATATCATCATCCTCATCCTTTCGATCGGTTCCACTCGCCAAAAATAAAAAAGGTATGTACATACGGTTTTTTTTTTTGTTACTCCTTCCTTAGTGTGTACGACTCTGTATCTACGTCTATAAAACCGGCCAAGTGCGAGTCGGACTCACGCACGAAGGGTTCCGTACCATTATCTATAAAAATCACGTTTATTGTATGGGAGCCCCCTCAAATATTTATTTTATTCTATTTTTAGTATTTGTATAACAATAGCGGCAACAGAAATACATCATTGCCTTTGATTATCCATAGAAATCATTGCATTAAGATTGAATGAAAGGTAAATGTACTCTGTACTCTGTCTTGCATGACCCATCTTCTCCTGTGTACCTCAAGGAAAATTTTCAATACCTCTGCTCTGCCCATGACAGAGGATTACGTTCCACCAAAAATCTTAGTATTATTCTTCCGCCACATAATACTGGATTTTTTCCATCACTCCTTCACAGTTCAGGCTATACAACTATGGAACACCCTACCTGAAAATATAAGAAAAGCACCCAACAAATTGGCATTCAAGAAGTTGGTCCGAAAACATTTATTGAGTATCCCCACAATCATCTAATTTTTTTATTAATAAGAGTTCTATTTATAGTTCCATTAATTATGTGTATATATATGTATGTATATATATAATGTATATGTATGTATGTGTGCATTTATTTATTTATGTAAGTATGGATGTATCTATGTGTATTATTGTGTGTATTATATTATTAGTATGTGGTTATAATAAAATCATTACTCTACTATAACATTTTTTTTCTTTCTTCTTAATCATTTTTTCTTTTAGCTTGTTTATTATGAAAGCTTACCTCTCATTCTCAACATCACCCAGGGTCGACCGGGAGAAAATGCCAATAGGCATTATAAATTGTGGTTTACGATTTATGACGTATTAAAAAAACTACTTACTAGATCTCGTTCAAACCAATTTTTGGTGGAAGTTTGCATCGTAATGTACATCATATATTTTTTTTAGTTTTATCATTCTCTTATTTTAGAAGTTACAGGGGGGGGGGACACACATTTTACCACTTTGGAAGTGTCTCTCGCGCATACTATTCAGTTTAGAAAAAATTATATTAAAAACCTCAATATTATTTTTGAAGACCTATCCATAGATACACTACGATAATATTTAACGAAAAAAAATTTTTTTTTGAGTTTCAGTTCTAAGTATGGGGAACCCTCAAAATTTATTGCTTTTTTCTATTCTTGTGTGAAAATCTTAATCCCACCAAAACATTCTGTAAAAAACTAGCCAAGTCTCGATGGAGCTGCTTGTTTATCTCTAAAAAGTAATGAAATCTAGAGAAAGTCGTGCCAAGTCTAAGGTTCCTTACTGCGATTTCTTTATTATTATAGTTAACGTTGTGTGACTTGGCCGTTGAACATTCTTTTTGTTTACACGTAATGTTATATCTGTTTTAACTACCTATGTTCATGTACGTACCATGTATGTACCATGTTAAGCGAGATAATAGCCCATACTGGTATTGGTAATTGGACGCTAGTGTCTCATTTTAGGCTGTTGTTGATTGTGCAACACATGCATTCAGCATTGAGAATGCTGACTTCTGCTCACTTCTTTTTGGAGCGTCAAATCGACCACCGATCTAACATAAAATAACACTTGTGTATCCTTCAACGGCCAAGTCACACAACATTAACTATAATAATAAAGAAATCGCAGTAAGGAACCTTAGACTTGGCACGACTTTCTCTAGATTTCATTACTTTTTAGAGATAAACAAGCAGCTCCATCGAGACTTGGCTAGTTTTTTACAGAATGTTTTGGTGGGATTTCACTTCTTTTTGTAGAAACGTGGGCATATTGATTTATTTTATTAGATTTTCTTATTTGACACAGTTTTTTTCTTTTTATTCGAAGTACTGCCTAAATGTAAATTAAACCTAGAAAACTAAGAGTACTATTTATTTATTTATTTATTATTCACAACAATTGCTTGTAGCGCTTACAGCGATGCCAAATCGCACTACCAGCTAACATTATTACATTATAAAAATATTATTGAAGAACTACAATATTAATCATATTAAACACAAATATTATAAAATAGTACATAAGCAATTATATTGTATTACAAATTAAATTAATTATTATTTAACATAAAATTTAAGAATTTAATTAGATTTCAATTATTATTAATTGAATTAAAATTTATTAAAAACAAATAATTATCAAAGATTATGTATTGATACAATTTTAGCACAATAAAATATAAACTTATTAGTGGACGTATAGAATAGGTCGAGTTCTGGTTCATGAGTGATAACAGCATTAAGCAAACTATGGCCTGTGCGGTGGGAGCGTGCCGCGCGGTCTGCGTGCGCGCGGGCGGGCCCGCCAGCAGCCGCGCCGCGCGCCGCCGCCCCCCCGCCCCGGGATGCGACATTCAAAATAAGATGATGCTTTCTTTTCCTCGCGAGCGCTGGCCGCTGAAGTAACGCATGCCATCAGTCTCTTCTCTTCGCCACGCCACTCCCATCCCATCCCACCATGATACCACCCGTGACCACTGTCAACGATGGACGCGTACTTTTTATGCCCGTATCGCCCGCGAAATACAAAAATTTCAAATTTTATTTCATTTTGTTTAGTTTTTGAAAATATATTTTGTTTCTTAGTAAGTAAGTATTAGGTATAAGTTATTATTTTTAGTAAGAATTAGGTAATTTTAAAGTTTAGAAAATGGGAAATAAAAGTAAAAATAAATTATCAAAACGGAAATATTTACAATTCAAACGACAGCAAATAGCTTATATGAACGAAGAAAAAAGGTAAGTAAAAAGAAACAATACCCGATATATCGATAATCTATTTACAATAATTTTTTTCGTAATATATTTTATTTTAGGCTAGCTAACTCGGTAGTCACACTTGGTCCTTATTTCACGATTTGGAAAGTAGCGTCTGTAGTCAAGTTTTTGAAGTCTTGTTTCACTCACGTTTGCAATACGACTCAGGTTCGATCCCCAGCGTAGCATATGTTTTTTATATTATATAAATTTGTTTTTTTTACTATTTTAAAATTACAAATAATTTTTACATTAAAAAGCTTATAAAAAGACAGACTGAAAACATAAATATTTGAAATTCTTACGGCCGAAAGAAGTCTACATGAACAAAAGAAAAGTACGTAAGTAACCTAGGTACAAAGCTATGATTCATTATATACTTTAGGTGTTTATTTTTTTTACACCGTAATCAATTTTGTTTCATAAATAAAAACCTACAATTACACTACAACGACAACGACACGACAACGAGAAATCCTTACGTAGGTAATGTGTAGCCATACTGATCCTTTATTTCACTTTTAGTGAAGTAGTGAGCGTAGCTCGTAATAAAATCTCGTGCATTTCGTAGGAGTGTTCTGGGTTCGATTCCCACTTGTAAAGTTTTTGTAAAATTAGTCCTCAACCACAAATATTTTTTTTACAGTGAAAACGTTTTTCCGTTTCTGATTCATTAAAAAAGTGAACAAAATTGTGAATTTATTTTAAGTATCGATTTTTTTACTTTATAATTTTACATATGAGCTGCGGCCCACTGTATACAATCGTAGAACAGTCGAAGCTGTACATTCGTATTTTTTGCAATGTTTAATTACTGTACGTTGCTGATATATTAAACGTATTTGTTCAAAATTTTGTTACTAAATGACATTGTTGCAAGACAGTTATTTGAGCTTCTTCGTTGTATAAGAGCTTCTTCGTTGTTCCGCTAGGTGACGCTGGCTCGTAATTTAGAAATCAACTTATTTTTACTTAAAGTCACCGATAGATGGCGATGGCGAGTTTATGGGAACATCACCCCGCCGCAGGGTAGAGGCGTGGCTTGTGATTAGGTATTTCGCATTGATGCATGCCCTAAACCTTAGCAAACCTCACGAAATAATAAGCGAAATCAACAAAATGCAAATAATCCCTCCTTATCCATAGCAAACGTTTTCAAGCGCAGTAGAAGAATGTCGTAAACGAGTCGATTGTAACGCGGCCGCAAGCGCGTTTTAAAATACAGTCAGGCGCCATCTAGCGACCTCACTATCACCGCCACTCTTAGTCCAATGCATTATATTTTGACCAAATGAGCGAAATTAATATTTTAGTGTAATTTGTTTATTTAATTTACCTATGTAATGTTCGAGTAGAATAAAGTTAATCGTTCGACTGTGTCTTCTTGTATACTTGTAAGTATAAGTATAAAAGCCAATCTTGTCTTATCCAGAGTTTTCCTTTAATTTTATTTATATGCGTATTAAAAGCAGAAGGGGAGGCATTCGCCCAGCATTGGGACGCAATAGGCTAGATTAAATTAGATATTAATAAAAAAAAACTCAAAGAAAATAATACTGAACCTACTCAATCTATACAAACTATAAACATACCGTTAACTCTTTATCTTTATTATTAGACAAGTGTTAATTATTAATATTAATAATTACATAATAAAATCAATGAACTTTCTACCAAAGGAATTACCTACTGTCCTGCCTCCTGGAGGACTCGAGGAGAGGGGGTTGAGGTTCGAAAAAACTTCGGGTCACTTATTCTCGGAGTCGAAGAAAGGATGTGACTTCGAGTCCCATTTATTTGCGATTGCTTTAAAAATTTTCATACACTGGGTCTTATATACAAGTTTGACAATCCACCCTTCAAACAAATAACAATGTCGATAATTATGAAAGACCTCTATAAAAATTTCGTGAATAATGTTAATGCTTTCTTGGTCGAATGGTTACGAAAGCCGACTACGGAGCTGGAGACCCGGGTTCAAATCTCGTAGGCAAGCTGCAATTTTAATTTTTTGTGACAATTTTTTTTTATTGGGAGCTAGGTATTTCAAAAGGATTTGTAAAGTAACACTAAGTCAATGAATGTTTTGCTTAAAAATAAACCAAGTAAATAAATAACGCACTCCACCCAGAGATCTTCAATCTCCCTTACCGTCTGCGTTTACAACGCCGTTGCAGCACTGTCACTCAGATTCAAATATTTCTGAGACTGGAGACGAAGGAGGACTAAGCGCTGCTAGTTCCTTCACTAACATCGCAAAAAGAAATGTACCAAAACGGAAGCGCGCGGACACGGATGACATAACCAAAGCAGAGTTGTATGATTTATTATCCACTATACAACAGCAACAAGACGCAAAATATGATGCGATTCTAAGCTCCCTCAGCGACGTGAAATCGTCCCTAGACTGTATGTCGGTTAAATACGACGAAGCAATAAAGAAAATCGACCACCTTGAAGGAGAAATAAAACAGGATAAGATCTACATACAGCAACTTGAGAGCTCCTTGGAATTTCTACAGCGAAATGCCAGAAAGACGAGTTTAGAAATAAGAAATATTCCACAAGACCAAGAAAATAAAGAAGAGAAAGCGGACCTTATAAATATCATTAATAATATTGCCGAAAAACTAGAAATTCCCGTACAACCCATAGAAATTAAGGATATATATCGCATTAATACAAAAAGTACAGTCAAACCAATTATAGCCGAGTTTACGACAGTAATTAAGAGAGACAACCTTTTGAGCTCTTTCAAAAAGTATAACAAAGAGCACTCAGAAAATCGGCTAAGTACTGCTGACTTAAAAATCGGAGGAAATAGACAACTCATTTATATTTCGGAAAACCTAACACAAAAGGAACGCAAACTATTCTACAGCGCTCGCCAATTTGCGAAGAGCCACGGTTTTAAGTACTGCTGGACATCGTTTGGGAAAATATACTTGCGCAAAACAGATGGAACACCGCTAGTACGTATAACCAATGAAAGCGATCTAAACAACCTAATGACTGTTTAACCCGCAAAGTTCTTAAGTTTTTATATATCTATTTTACTTCAATCTATTGTTAATAAGCAGACGAATCCATAGCAAACACCATACACAACACATACACTACACATATCCATACACTACAGACATTCACACCAGACTCAAATATTCATAAACCACTAAACTTATTCTACGAAATAAACTATTAATTTATCTATTTTACATTTACAATAATGAATAACATCACATTCCACTTAAAACAAAATCAGTGACAAACTGAATTAAAAAAAACCATAATTATTAATATTATATATACGTGATTAATATACATAATAGATCTCATTAATAACATCGTACTAGAAGACGTTATTATTATATTATATTATATTTACTATTATATTGCCTATTTTATTTAACATTTTTTATCATAAATTGACAATTAGCGACAAACTGAGTATTCACAATATATATATATATATATATATATATATATATATATATAAATATATTAAATTATAATATATATATATATGTGTGTGTTCTTATTCTAAATTTATAATATATATGATTAATAATTATATACAATGATAGATCTCATAAATAATAACGTACTAGAGGACGTTGATAACACTGCATTGATAAGCTGTAGACATCTGGATGATCCGTCCAAATGCTCAGTATTTCTAAACTATAATAGTGATTATGAAAATCTCACAGTATTATCATTAAACATTCGTAGCATCCACAAAAACATGGACCTGTTTCTAGCCTACTTAACAGATTTTGACATACCCATCGACGTGATCGTCTTATCTGAATGTTGGACAGGTAAATACGACCCTCCCCCAATCCTTAACTATAAAATGTTTAACACTAAACGTAGTATCAACCAAAATGACGGAGTTGTTGCCTACGTACGTGACAAATTTATGGTTACTGCGTCGGAGCCCCCGATGACAGAAGGCAATTGTTTAATTATTGAAATAGATAAAACTTACTCTATAATTTGTACCTATCGTCCACCGTCCTTTTCCAACCCTTCGACCTATCTTAACTCATTAGATAACATTTTAAGCAACCTCAAACATAAAAAAAATATAATTTTAACTGGAGATATTAATATTAACACCCAGTCTAGCTTATTGTCGGCCCATACTACAGAATACTTAAATTTATTATCAACGTATGGTTTAATTGAAGGTATAAACCTTCCAACTAGAGTTTCAGCTTGTCTCGATCATTTTATGGTAAAAACAAAAGTTCATTGTCAAACAATAGTATTTAACGAACTTACCGATCACTCGCCCATTTTATTACATTTAGCTCTCAGTACAAAAAAAAGGTTAGGTATTAAAAATCAAATTTATAAAACACGGACAAATCTGAATGCAGTGAGAGAAACTCTTGCAGTCCACAATTGGAACGATTACTATGCTTTAAAGGATGCCAATCGGGCTTCAAACCTTTTAGTAGCTACAATACAACAAGTAGTACAAGATAATACTACACAGACACGCATTTCGAACAAGTATAAGGCAATCAAACCTTGGATCACTGCAAGCGCAATAAAATGCATTAGACAGCGAAATCGATTACAGAAACAACATAAAGCTTCCCCGGATAGCGCGGAACTAAAAGTAATTTTATTAAATATCGAAATATATGTAATCGCTTCATCAAAACCTTAAAAAATAACTACTATAAATCACAAATAATGCAGGCTCGTGGAAATATTAAAGAAACCTGGAAGATCATAAAAGACCTGTGCAATTACAGCAAAACCAAAAATGATTCCGACTCTTTGTTAAAAATCACTGACGATCCACTACACTCGCTTGATCATGTCAATAAATACTTCACCTCCATAGGTAGAGATCTTGCTAATAAGACGCTAAAAATACTCAATAAAACTGAACAAGAGCTTGCTGCAGACGTTAATTCCCTTAACCTACAACCGATTAATTCGTTTTCCCTTTTCTTGACAGACGCAAAGGAAGTAGCCGACACCATTTATAGCCTCAAAGTCAATAGTGCCTCTGGCTGGGACCAAATCTCAGCTTCTCTGTTGAAATCATGTGTTGCATCACTGTCTGATCCTATAGCCCACCTGTGCAACCTATGCTTTGATTGTGGTGCTTTCCCCTCGGTATTTAAAATGGCAATGGTTTGTCCTATTTATAAATCAGGTGATAGTAAAATCCCATCTAATTACAGACCCATCTCCCTGTTGCCGACTCTATCAAAAGTAATCGAAAGGATAGTGAATAAGAGACTGTTGTCATATCTTGATAAAAATTACTTCCTCGCAAGCAATCAGTACGGGTTTCGTGCCAGAAAGTCTACTGATGATGCCGTGCTTCATCTAACATCCCTTATCACCAAATATGTCAACAATGGAGAAAAGTGCGTTGGCATATTCCTAGATCTCCAAAAAGCATTCGACACTGTCTCTGTTCCTATACTTTTACAGCGTTTGAGTGGCGTCGGTGTGCGAGGAACTATTCACAAATGGTTTACCGACTATCTTACCTCCCGCATTCAGAGCGTTAGTCTCAATGGACATAAAAGTGAAGGTAGAGTCTGCGAATACGGTATACCTCAAGGAAGCACGCTCGGTCCTACCCTTTTTATTTTATATATAAATGAACTTTGCAAAATGAAACTAACAAACGCCGATATTATAATGTTCGCAGATGATACCCAGCTAGCAAAATTGTCTTGGGCTCAGTTACATATAAGAGTGATGGTATTATAAGTAGTTTATAAGTATCTTGATTAAGAACAAACCTCGTATTAAAGCATGCATAGAGACATTTTGAACTTATAGAGTATAAAAGCTTATTAGAAACTCTTATAGGCATATTTAAGTCAGCCTTATAAAACATTTACAAGTATATAGGTCATACAAGAGCACGCTGTAAGTCCATTTACTCTTTATTTATTTTTATACTTAAAGGGGCTCTTACTAAGGTTGTTTCTTCTTTAAAGCGTCTCTGATAAGTGTTATATAAGAGTACTGTTCTTACTAAAGCATGACATAGAACTTTTTTATAACTAAAATCTTATAAGCGTGAGTCGTCTTAGCTAAGATGTTTATAAGATTATTTGAACTTACAAACGTTATAAGCATGCTTTACAAAGAATATTGTTGGATTTCTTATTTTGTCTACAACATCTCGTTTGTCTTTTGGCTACTGTGGATTCGATACAATTATGGATTTAAATAAATGGAAACGTTTCAAAAGAAGTGGAGGATATCGCAGAAGAGTAAATAAACAATACGTTGAACTAACAAGTGAACCATCCGTACAAAGAGCTAACCAAGTTGAAGTCAGTCATATTTGTGATGGTTCCGTACAAGAAAATATAAATTGTTCTAGTGATGATGGTTCCTTGCAGGAAGAAATGTATTATTCTAGTGATGACAGTGAACATGAATCTGACTTTGTAAATTATGAAAATAATCTACAGTTGCGCGAAGATATTAAAATGTGGGCCATTAAATACAATATTCCACATTCAGCTTATAATGAGCTTTCTTTAATTTTAAATAAAAATGGCAATATAATTTTGCCTAAAGATGCTCGAACGCTTTTTCAAACGAGTCAAGATGTACAGATTATTCCTCAATTTTTCATGCTTTTTTGGCCAAAATAAAGTTCCACTAATTTCCCACCCGTCCGGCACTGCAGTTAATACAGGCCTTCCTTTTTCTATTGTTTGTACTATTTTGTAGGGCATAGTTTTGGCTTATCTGAAAAAAGTAAAGTTTGCTTAAGTCACAAAACTGCATTATATTACCTATAAAAACACTAAAAAACAAACACTTTCACTAATTTTAAACACATACCGATACTTATAAAATGCAATATTTATTTCTTTCGTGATAAGCGACAAGTAATAATGATAATCTTGCGGCGCGGCAGTATCATATCACCCACAACATAACGCCAGCGCAACTAAACAAACTCTAGCCTTGAACTTGCCGAACGCGTGACTTTTGTTTATGTTGGTGAAATGAAGTGATGTACAGGCGCGGTGGGGGAACGCTTCTCAGATATGTCAACTGACGAACCAATAAGAACACTCCTTTTGATTCACCGGCAGTTCACACTTGCTTCCCGCCGCGCTACGATTTTTGAGTGTTCCAAGTGATAAATAGTTGTTACCTACCTAAATTATTATTATTTACGTACTTATATTTTTATGAGGATTTTTAGCTTATTATAATCGGTTAGTTAGTTGCATACTTCACATTCGTCATTTGGGTAGTGGTCGTATATTGCAAATTCTTGGCAGTTTTGACACCAGAAGAAACTTGAGTGCAATAATTTAATTATATCATTATGTCTTATCTTAAAATGTAAAGGTTTCTGTGGATTGTCGTATGATGTAGCGTATTCACAAGCGATACATTTTTTAGACAGTATAAAGTGCGTTAAGGTCCAAGGCCATTTTTTGTTCTTGAGTTTTCTGATTATTTTCTTATTTAAAAAACAATCGACATCCATTATAATAACCATTAATGTAATACTGCAGGCTACTCTAGAACAACAATAAAAAAAAATTGTTTAAAAAAGTATTAGAACCTTTTTCAGTGTTAGGAACGCTGTTTCGGCCACCGTGGCATACAGCATTTCACGTGATTCAAAAAAGGATCCTTCTATCTGGCCCAAGGAACCCTAAATTTACATACCACAATATGGCGGTCGAACATTCCTTATGCAAGTGTGTATAAAGAACATTGAACTTAAAACGTATTTAACAGAGCCATATAAGATACATCGAGCTTAATTCGCACTAAACCAAGAGCACACTATTGCGATATCGGCCATTATAGAAATAAGTTGAGAGATTTTGTATATTTCGACTGAAAAACAATAATGAAATTATTATTTAAAACTCACATGAGAAATGGCCCGAGTATGCAAAGTTATTTATTTTACAATTCCTTCGAATAAATGTACTTCGCAAGTAGTTCAACTTATAGTCCTATAGTAACACGAGCACAAATATAATTGTCAGCAATAAGTCAAAATTAAATTAAACTTATAAATACAATTGTACTTTAATTATCACATTTGAAGATAGAATGTTGCGCACAGTCGCGCGTATATACCAAACAATATTCGGTAGTGGTCAAAAATACTCTTAAAGGAGCGTCACGAAGAGACAAATCAGGGTAATCACTCTTAGAACGGCAGTAGTAAGACTTAAATCAGGGAAATCACTCTTAGAACGGCATTAGTAAGACTTCACTAGGACTTTTTGCCCTTTAACATTGCCAGTGTAAGGTATTTGTAAGAGTATAAAGCACTAAATAAGCAATATGCAGATCATTGTAAGATTAAAAATACTCTCCTCAAGACCTTAAAGCAATAACAGTAAGGGCAAACACACTTACAAAGTGCGCCCAAATCGACACTTACAGATCTTTGAAAGTGTAAATCAAGAGTAAAATAAAAGTGGTCTTAGGATACCTGTAAGACCAAATTTTGCTAGCTGGGTACTGTCCTTGTATTTCATGGGCCTACGTGGACTCAAACTCGACAAATAGCCGAGGAGGGACTAGCCAAAGTTATGTCATGGCTAGAAGCTAACCTACTGTCACTTAACACTTCGAAGACCAAATACATTTGTTTTAAAAAAACAAACGCCAATAAATTGCCATCTGATTTCCAAATTATCGCCCACAACTCAGCATGTAGACTTACTGAATCATGCAATTGTCAAAAGCTAGAAAATGTCAACGAAATTAAATATCTTGGGGTCATGTTAGACCACCGACTAACCTGGTTTCCTCATATCCAGGTGGTATCAAAAAGGATAAGAAAACTCATTGTCGTTTTTAAAAATCTTCGCTATGTGGCAGATCAACCACTATTGATACAAACATACAAAGCCCTAGGGGAAAGCATCATCAGTTACTGTATCCGTTCATGGGGAGGAGCAGCTAAGACACACATGATCGAAGTAGAGCGGGCTCAACGAGCACTCCTTAAAGTATTAATGAGTTTACCTTATAGAAACCCTACTACGAACCTCTATGAGCAGTGTAAAGTTCTGTCTGTCAGGAAACTTTTCATCCTAAAGTGTATCGAACGGTATCACAAAGAAACAATACCGTTTTTACAGTTTGATACCAACAAGAGGGTGAAAAATGTCCCGGTCCCAAGATGTAACAGTGCTATGGCACGTAGACACTATAATTATTTATGTCCTAAATTATACAATGCGATTAGTAAAACCCATGAAATTAAAAATTTAACCCTTCAGAAAGTGAGATCGATGATCATTAAATGGCTTACTGACCTTGATTATGATCGAATAGAAAATCTATTTGTGAAAATAGAATGAAGATAACAAAAAAAATATATATATATAATAAGTCGCACCATCACACATATTTATGCACGCAATCTCTAACACATAATCATCTCATATACGCGCGCGTGTATAGCTACTCACGCGTACAAACACGTAACTGAGTTATGCACACACATACACACACACACACACACACACACGCACGCAAGCACGCACGCACACACACGCATACACGCTCGCTCACTGGAGAAGTGTATTTCTTATTTTTTAAGGTATAGTTTTAAGTTATTTTATGTTTTATGTTAACCATATATTACTTAATATTAGTTCAATAAACTTATTGTAATAGACCACAACTGGGAAGGAACTGACTTCTGCAACACAGTGAAAACTAAAGCAGAAGGCAGGGTCTCTATACGGTGTGCTATCTGTATTTGGAAATAAAGAATCTTTAATCTTTAATCTTTAAAATTGTTTTATTCCGAGCAACGCTGGACGCCCCCAGGTACTATCTAACTAAATAAACAAAATTTTGCTTTCGCTTAACTTCGGAACTAAATGACCTACAGACTTGTAATTTTGGATTTTAAGTATGTGATTATAGCTTACTGGATGATGAAAATTTCAGCGCTCTGGTCTTATCCAGAGGTTCTCTAATAGGGGCCTGAAAATGTGGCGAAATGGTTCTAGTAAAGGATGGACCAAGAGTACTAAATGATCCTAGTTATCCTAGTTTTTATAGTTTTCCCTTTATGTGGCCATTAAACCCTAACTCTGTACCAAATTTCAGCTCTCTGAGTTTATGGGAAGTACTAGTTCTATTTTGATTTTATGAGTGAGGTGAGTGTCGTAAATGCGAACGAAAATGCGAAACTTTGCTTTCGCTTAACTTCGGAACTAAATGACCTACAGACTTGTAATTTTGGATTTTAAGTATGTGATTATAGCTTACTGGATGATGAAAATTTCAGCGCTCTGGTCTTATCCAGAGCTTCTCTAATAGGGGCCTGAAAATGTGGCGAAATGGTTCTAGTAAGGGATGGACCAAGAGTACTAAATAATCCTAGTTATCCTAGTTTTTATAGTTTTCCCTTTATGTGGCCATTAAACCCTAACTCTGTACCAAATTTCAGCTCTCTGAGTTTATGGGAAGTGCTAGTTCTATTTTGATTTTATGAGTGAGGTGAGTGTCGTAAATGCGAACGAAAATGCGAATCTTTGCTTTCGCTTATCAGCGGAACTAAATGACCTAGAGACTTGAAATTTTGGATTTTAAGTATGTGTTTATAGCTTACTGGATGATGAAAATTTCAGCTCTCTGGTCTTATCCAGAGGTTCTCTAATAGGGGCCTGAAAATGTGGCGAAATGGTTCCAGTAAAGGATGGACCAAGAGTACTAAATAATCCTAGTTATCCTAGTTTTTATAGTTTTCCCTTTATGTGGCCATTGAACCCTAACTCTGTACCAAATTTCAGCTCTCTGAGTTTATGGGAAGTACTAGTTCTATTTTGATGATCCATGAGTGAGTGAGTGTCGTAAATGCGAAACTTTGCTTTCGCTTAGCTTCGGAACTAAATAACCTACAGACTTGAAATTTTGTATTTTAAGTATGTGATTATAGCTTACTGGATGATGAAAATTTCAGCGCTCTAGTCTTATCCAGAGGTTCTCAAATAGGGGCCTGAAAATGCGGCGAAATGGTTCCAGTAAAGGATGGTACGGCAGTGTTTGCTTTGCGCTCGACTTGGCGGGGCACTGACGTGCCATCCCGATGTGGTTCACAGAATACATCTACATACCGAGTTTCAACAGAGTTCTTATAGTTTCGGAAAAAAGTGGCTGTGACATACGGACTGACAGACAGACAGACATATCCCACCAAAACATTCTGTAAAAAACTAGCCAAGTCTCGATGGAGCTGCTTGTTTATCTCTAAAAAGTAATGAAATCTAGAGAAAGTCGTGCCAAGTCTAAGGTTCCTTACTGCGATTTCTTTATTATTATAGTTAACGTTGTGTGACTTGGCCGTTGAACATTCTTTTTGTTTACACGTAATGTTATATATGTTTTAACTACCTATGTTCATGTACGTACCATGTATGTACCATATTAAGCGAGATAATAGCCCATACTGGTATTGGTAATTGGACGCTAGTGTCTCATTTTAGGCTGTTGTTGATTGTGCGACACATGCATTCAGCATTGAGAATGCTGACTTCTGCTCACTTCTTTTTGGAGCGTCAAATCGACCACCGATCTAACATAAAATATCACTTGTGTATCCTTCAACGGCCAAGTCACACAACATTAACTATAATAATAAAGAAATCGCAGTAAGGAACCTTAGACTTGGCACGACTTTCTCTAGATTTCATTACTTTTTAGAGATAAACAAGCAGCTCCATCGAGACTTGGCTAGTTTTTTACAGAATGTTTTGGTGGGATTTCACTTCTTTTTGTAGAAACGTGGGCATATTGATTTATTTTATTAGATTTTCTTATTTGACACAGTTTTTTTCTTTTTATTCGAAGTACTGCCTAACTGTAAATTAAACCTAGAAAACTAAGAGTACTAAATAAGTAACAATTAAATAAAGCATTCAATTAAAACTTCTTTCAAATCTAATAATTAAGTAATAATCAGTAATACGTCACTAATCAGAATATTCCTAACATAGGTACCTATTCAAATCTTAGAATTGTTATAATAACAACCTGCTAATTAAGGGCATGCATTAATAAAAAAGGAGTAGGTATTGCAATTGAATATGTTTCATTTTGTAGAAACGACTGGAGAAATAGTTTTTACATAATCTGAATTTTCATTATATTTACTAAATTTTTATGCAACAGAAAACACGATGCCATAAAATTTTCTCGATAGAATTATTTTTCAAAATTAGGACAATATTTTCAATTTTTATCATTTTATGTCAAAACGAGTTTGAATGTAAGTATTTATCATTATTTTTTTACAACAAGCTAATATTATTATAGAAAGCTTTATAATAATATGCAAACAGTTTTCTATGTTTTGTTTTAGTTTTTTAACGAAAAATGTTTTTCGATTTGGCGCTTACGACATAAATAAGATGATGCTATCTTTTCCTCGCGAGCGCTGAAGTAACGCATGCTATCACTCTCTTCTCTTCACCACTCCCATCCCACCATAATACGATAATACCACCCGTGACCACTGTCAACGATGGACGCGTACTTACTTATGCCCGAATCGCCCGCGAAATACGAAAATTTCAAATTTTATTTCATTTTGTTTAGTTTTGAAAATATATTTTGTTTCTTAGTATGTAAGTAAGTATTAGGTATAAGTTATTATTTTTAGTAAGAATTAGGTAATTTTAAAGTTTAGAAAATGGGAAATAAAAGTAAAAATAAATTATCAAAACGGAAATATTTACAATTCAAACGAAAGCAAATAGCTTAAATGAACGAAGAAAAAATGTAAGTAGAACTCTTGCACTTGTATATTTAGTTAGAAACAATACCCGATATATCGATTACATCGATAATCGATTTACAATACTTTTATTCGTAATATATTTTATTTTAGGCTAGCTGTCTATTTATGAGCAAAGAATATTTAGGTTACTCGGTAGTCACACTTGGTCCTTATTTCACGATTTGAACAGTAGCGTCTGTAGTCAAGTTTTTGAAGTCTTGTTTCACTCACGTTTGCAATACGACTCAGGTTCGATCCCCAGCGTAGCATATGTTTTTTATTATATAAATTTATGTTTTTTTTACTATTTTAAAATTACAAATAATTTTTACAATAAAAAAGCTTATAAAAAGACAGACTGAAAACATAAATATTTGAAATTCTTACGGCCGAAAAAAGTCTACATGAACAAAAGAAAAGTACGTAACCTAGGTACAAAGCTATGATTCATTATATACTTTAGGTGTTTATTTTTTACACTGTAATCAATTTTGTTTCATAAATAAAAACCTACAATTACACTGCCCCTATCTATATCGACTGAGTCGATAGACTGACGACAACGAGAAATCCTTACGTAATGTGTAGCCATACTGATCCTTTATTTCATTTTTAGTGAAGTAGTGAGCGTAGCTCGTAATAAAATCTCGTGCATTACGTAGGAGTGTTCTGGGTTCGATTCCCACTTGTATAGTTTTTGTAAAATTAGTCCTCAACCACAAATATATTTTTAACAGTGAAAACGTTTTTCCGTTTCTGATTCATTAAAAAAGTGAACAAAATTGTGAATTTATTTTAAGTATCGATTTTTTTACTTTATTTATAATTTTACATTTGAGCTGCGGCTCACTGTACAATCGTAGAACAGTCGAAGCTGTACATTCGTATTTTTTGCAATGTTTAAGTACTGTAGGTACTAAGTACTTATAATAAATATCAGCAAAGGTGACGAATTACTAATTTTTTTAAATTTATCTTTGTCTATCTATGTGTATATCTGTTTGCCTGTGCGCGCATCACGCAAAAGCTACTAAACCGATTTATTGAAGTCTTCATAATAAGCCGGGTCAACATTTAGGATTTTATTTATACCGGGAAAGTGTAAGGATAATAAAACAACTGCCACAAATCTGAAATCCACATGGACGAAATCGCGGGCAGAATTAAATATAAATCGTAAACGAGTCGACTGTAACGCGGCCGCAAGCGCGTTTTAAAATACAGTCAGCGCCATCTAGCAACGTGTGTGGGTATCATAGCCACTCTTAGTCCAATGCATGATATTTTGACCAAATGAGCGAAATTAATATTTTAGTGTAATTTGTTTATTTAATTTACCTATGTAATGTTCGAGTACAATAAAGTTAATCGTTCGACTGTTTCTTCTTGTATACTTGTAAGTATAAGTATAAAAGCCAATCTTGTCTTATCCAGAGTTTTCCTTTAATTTTATTTATATGCGTATTAAAAGCAGAAGGGGAGGCATTCGCTCAGCATTGGGACGCAATAGGCTAGATTAAATTAGATCTTAATAAAAAAAACTCAAAGAAAATAATACTGAACCTACTCAATCTATACAAACTATAAACATACCGTTAACTCTTTATCTTTATTATTAGACAAGTGTTAAAATAATTAATATTAATAATTACATAATAAAATCAATGAACTTTCTACCAAAGGAATTACCTACTGTCCTGCCTCCTGGAGGACTCGAGGAGAGGGGGTTGAGGTTCGAAAAAACTTCGGGTCACTTATTCTCGGAGTCGAAGAAAGGATGTGACTTCGAGCCCCATTTATTTGCGATTGCTTTAAAAAATTTCATACACTGGGTCTTATATACAAGTTTGACAATCCACCCTTCAAACAAATGACAATGTCGATAATTATGAAAGACCTCTATAAAAATTTCGTCAATGAAATTTAAGCCTTCTTGGTCGAATGGTTACGAAAGCCGACTACGGAGCTAGAGACCAGGGTTCAAATCTCAAGTAAGTTGCATTTTTATTTTTGTGACAATTTTTTTTAATTGGGAGCTAGGTATTTCAAAAGGATTTGTAAAGTAACACTAAGTCAATGAATGTTTTGCAAACCAAGTAAATAAATTGTTTTATTCCGAGCAACGCTCGGGCGTCCAGGTACTATCTAACTAAATAAACTGACAATCCACCCTTCAAACAAATGACAAT
The DNA here is from genome assembly GCA_911387765.1 of Pyrgus malvae. Lineage (NCBI taxonomy): Eukaryota > Metazoa > Arthropoda > Insecta > Lepidoptera > Hesperiidae > Pyrgus > Pyrgus malvae. The sequence continues at coordinate 1,926,463 of OU426969.1, read as the reverse complement.
GTCGATAATTATGAAAGAGCTCTATAAAAATTTCGTCAATGAAATTAAAGCCTTCTTGGTCGAATGGTTACGAAAGCCGACTACGGAGCTAGAGACCAGGGTTCAAATCTCAAGTAAGTTGCATTTTTATTTTTGTGACAATTTTTTTTAATTGGGAGCTAGGTATTTCAAAAGGATTTGTAAAGTAACACTAAGTCAATGAATGTTTTGCTTAAAAATAAACCAAGTAAATAAATTGTTTTATTCCGAGCAACGCTCGGGCGTCCAGGTACTATCTAACTAAATAAACTGACAATCCACCCTTCAAACAAATGACAATGTCGATAATTATGAAAGACCTCTATAAAAATTTCGTCAATGAAATTAAAGCTTTCTTGGTCGAATGGTTACGAAAACCGATTTCGGTGCTTGAGACGCGGGTTCAAATCTCAAGTAAACAAGTTGCATTTTTATTTTTGTGACATTTTTTTTAATTGGGAGCTAGGTATTTCAAAAGGATTTGTAAAGTAACACTAAGTCAATGAATGTTTTGCAAACCAAGTAAATAAATTGTTTTATTCCGAGCAACGCTGGACGCCACCAGGTACTATCTAACTAAATAAACAAAATTTTGCTTTCGCTTAACTTCGGAACTAAATGACCTACAGACTTGAAATTTTGGATTTTAAGTATGTATTTATAGTTTACTAGATGATGAAAATTTCAGCGCTCTGGTCTTATCCAGAGGTTCTCAAATAGGGGCCTGAAAATGCGGTAAATGGTTCCAGTAAAGGATGGACCAAGAGTACTAAATAATCCTAGTTATCCTAGTTTTTATAGTTTTCCCTTTATGTGGCCATTAAACCCTAACTCTGTACCAAATTTTAGCTCTCTGAGTTTATGGGAAGTACTAGTTCTATTTTGATTTTATGAGTGAGGTGAGTGTCGTAAATGCGAACGAAACTGCGAAACTTTGCTTTCGCTTAACAGCGGAACTAAATGACCTACAGACTTGAAATTTTGGATTTTAAGTATGTGTTTATAGCTTACTGGATGATGAAAATTTCAGCTCTCTGGTCTTATCCAGAGGTTCTCTAATAGGGGCCTGAAAATGTGGCGAAATGGTTCCAGTAAAGGATGGACCAAGAGTACTAAATAATCCTAGTTATCCTAGTTTTTATAGTTTTCCCTTTATGTGGCCATTAAACCCTAACTCTGTACCAAATTTCAGCTCTCTGAGTTTATGGGAAGTACTAGTTCTATTTTGATTTTATGAGTGAGGTGAGTGTCGTAAATGCGAACGAAAATGCGAAACTTTGCTTTCGCTTAACAGCGGAACTAAATGACCTACAGACTTGAAATTTTGGATTTTAAGTATGTGTTTATAGCTTACTGGATGATGAAAATTTCAGCTCTCTGGTCTTATCCAGAGATTCTCTAATAGGGGCCTGAAAATGTGGCGAAATGGTTCCAGTAAAGGATGGACCAAGAGTACTAAATAATCCTAGTTATCCTAGTTTTTATAGTTTTCCCTTTATGTGGCCATTAAACCCTAACTCTGTACCAAATTTCAGCTCTCTGAGTTTATGGGAAGTACTAGTTCTATTTTGATGATCCATGAGTGAGTGAGTGTCGTAAATGCGAAACTTTGCTTTCGCTTAGCTTCGGAACTAAATAACCTACAGACTTGAAATTTTGTATTTTAAGTATGTGATTATAGCTTACTGGATGATGAAAATTTCAGCGCTCTGGTCTTATCCAGAGGTTCTCAAATAGGGGCCTGAAAATGCGGCGAAATGGTTCCAGTAAAGGATGGTACGGCAGTGTTTGCTTTGCGCTCGACTTGGCGGGGCACTGACGTGCCATCCAGACATCACGAATCCATAAGGGTTCCGTTTTTTGCCATTTAGCTACGGAACCGTAAAAAAGAATGTTTTGCTTTTAGAAATATTTTTTGATCGCACAAAAAAATTCTATCCTCCTTTTAACGTCGTTTCTCGACGGTAAATATGTCTCAAGTGTCAAATTAAGCATCTCCAAGTTTTATCTTGATTCGAACAAGTTGACGCAATAAACAGCACAAATAGGATAATACTGTTTGCTTCCTCTAAGCTTGGGCTTATGGACAACCTTTATTCTGATCCTAGCGGTAAATGAGCTGGGGATCATGATAAAAGGCCCTGTAAGGGTTCGTTCATATTCTTTCATCACAATATTAGTAAGTAAATACAAAAAAGTATTTTAGACTGCATATAATATACAGCAAAAACGTGATGCAAAAATTATACTTGACGCTGACAATATGCAGAGTTTGCGATGCCATAATTGAAGGAAAAAAAACATGCGTCTTTCGAATGTCAAAATATGACTTAACTTTTCAAAATCTCGTTGACTAAAAATGTATCTAAGGCATTATTATTTATTCTTATGTCTAAGGAGTTTTAGCGGGAAGTCGAAAAAGACATATTGTGCTCTTGTTTTATTTTCATTTTCTTGGTGTATTTTTGAGTTATATCGGATAAAGTTGATGGCACTTTGTTTGCACGAGTGTTTGTGAAATAGAATAATAGTGCTAAAATATGTTTTTTCTGCTTGCCTCCAAAATTCCATCGGACACGTTCTAGTAAAGTAGCCATCGCTTTACTTGAATGTTGAACTGACTAGACTTACTTACTGACTTTGCTATAACTTCGTCCAGTTTCATTGAAACTGGCAAAAATTGATGCAAAAGTGATACTTGACGCTGGCAGTATGCACAGAGTTTGCCATGCCATAATTGAAAAAAAAAGTAATCTAACCATAGACACAATATAGATAGATATAAGGCTTAAGACTAAGAATAATGTACTTACGTACTAATATTAGATATAAAGAAGCTTTCTTTGTATTATGCCATAGACTTATAATAATACTAGCTGTGCCCGCGAACTCCGTACCGCCCTTAAATGTTCGGGGTGGGCCACCTTTATCAGTTTGGGGGGGGGGGATGAAAAATAGATGTTGGCCGATTCTCAGACCTACTCAATATGCTCACAAAATTTCATGAGAATCGGTCAAGCCGTTTCGGAGGAGTATGGCAACGAAAACTGTGACACGAGAATTTTATATATTAGATACTTCGCTAGTAAGCATCAAAGGTACTGACTAGTAACTCACCGGTCACCGGGTGTCACACCTGTCAATACCTTGATGCTCTAAGTATTTAACTAACTGGTAATTTGCGCATACTAAAACAATTTCCGAGGTTCAGTATGTAACAACTGAATAATAAATCGCTTCCCATGTACAAGCAATGTTTGGTCATAAACGCTTCAAATACCTTTAAAACTAGCTCAAAATCTCATCCATAAAACGAATTGCCTTTAAAACCTAAAGTCAGAAAGTAAATCATAAGCCATAAGTCTTGCAAGAGCACAGTAGGTAGGAAAGTTCAGGTATGAAGCAACTGTATTTTGGAGTAAGAAGAGTTTTCGCTCCTCCTAAGCCAGTCGGAGCAAATAAATTGTGGCTCCGATAAATGCTCGGCATATCTCGCGCCGAGGAAAATATATAACCTTTTAAATTGTGAAATCCAGCTAGGATACCTCCTTAAGGTCTTGCTTCATCGCTGCAGGGCAGAGGATTTTTCAACACGCTTTTATTAGTTTCACCTGTATGTTTGTGAGTCTGTGAGCTTGTTTGTAACCTCCTTTGTACTAAGAGCATTCATAGCATACGAAACTAAAAAGTGTAAAATAAATATGGTTTAAAAAACTAAAAAACTAAAAATTTAAAAACAATTTTTAAAATAGGCTTAAAACAGTAATGAACGAAAATGTTACTGTATTTTTTACTGTGAATAAAGCGTGGGCGTTATGTGTCATATTTTTGGTAAATTTTTAATTTAATCTTACATACTCCTTGCTGATCATAAAGTTGTCAGTTGAAGACACAAGCTACTCGTTCATTCTGTGTTCATACGCTGCTACAGGACACCGCGACTACCACAGAACATTATTTTAAGAGAGATAGAACGGCAATACTGCGCCGTTCGTATGAAGACTGGTGTCGCCGATCAAGCCCCGCCTTTCACCTCCATTACATCTGTACTTAAATAAATACACATACATACACATATTTGCAATTTCAAATCTAGCCAATCTTAACGCCGCACAATCACGCGATTTTAAATGAACGAATCACACCCAAGCACGCACACAAGCACGCATATCGTAGCACGATCGCGTATTTCTGTAGAGATTTTGGAGTTTTGAGCGTTTACTCAAAATTCCTTGGCGCGTCTGGCCCGCCCACATTTCCATTCTACTCTTTTAATATGTTCTGTGACGACTACAATGAATTCCCGTGATGATGTGCCGTGTCGGTAACTAAAATTATCTAAGTTTGCTCAGCGCTATAAATTACTACCTACTCTATTCAAAAATGCGTTTTAAGTTATAATAGGGCAAAGAATATAAAACTTAATTATGTTTAGTTTAAAAAGTTTTAAATAAATAAAATCAACCGATTTATCGTATAAGCAATCGTAGTAAAACTTTAACATTTTCTCAAAGCAATTTCTTGGTAATTCTTTTTTGTTCGTTTAACTTTAACATCTTTGCTTTGTAATAAGTTTTTTAACAAGGCAGCAATGCAGCAAGGAAACTTGCCTATTAAATTAACACTTAATTGAGTAGGTATTTTAACAATTTTTATTTTTATTTTCATATTGTGAAACGTTGTTTTGCACATTATCTGACGACCTGTGTGACGCAACTGTTAGCATGCCGCATGGCGATCCCGAGTTTGATTCCTGGCGAAGCAGAGATTGAAATTACGGGCTTCAGTTTCTGTTCTCGGTCGGGTGTTTGTGTTCATATCTTTGTGTGTGTCTGTACTATCCGTGAGGCAGAGTGTGTTACGTTTTTTTTAGGAACTTTAATTACGCTTATTTCATCTTAGTACAGCAACCGGTTTAAATGAAGACAGAGATTCCAGTTTAGTGAAACACCAAGATGGGAACCAAGATTCATTATTCATGAAATTTGCACCTAATTACAATTCTGTTTATCTTGGTTTCTTTTTAGGAATTCAGATGAGCCGACGGTTCTCCGATAGGCCACTTATAAGTTCAATCTATCAGAGTTTTTAAGTTTCTTCTGGGTAAAATTTAAAAGAAGAATACATGGAACATTCAGAAAATTCTTAATAATGTAAAATATAATTGTCTCGTGCATAAAATAATATACATGAACAAAAAAAAGAAGATCAAGAATTGTGTTGAAAAGTCAATTAATTTAAGTTTAAACCCTATGGAGGTAGTAATCATACAGAAACATTTTCATTTAAACATTACAAATAATCTATTGAAAGAGGAATTAATATTTATTTATCATTGAGTTCGTTTTTATATTACTGTAAAATAAAAAGAATTAATAATATTATATGTATAATATTAAAAATCTTCATAAAAAGTTACATATTTTTGAACGAGTACATGAAGAAGAAATTATTGACAATCCGTTTCTATGGGAAAATATAAAATAAGATAAATATTTATATTGTTACGCGCTATGGGTAATGAAAATGCCGTTTGTATCGTAGAAGGCGTTTATTGACAGCTTTCACCAAAAATCCACTTGACAGAGTCCAAATCACAATGCACAATCACTATAGTCCAATATCTTCGCTTGAGTCGTCGAAATAATTCTTCCTTGTCGCTTGGTAGAGATCGCTTCGGTTTCACTTCCGGAAATAAACTGCCCAGTCGCGGCTCGGCGCGTGCCTTATATACGGCTGCCCATGGTTCTCTAGAAATTTCCCGAACCACCAAATACAATAGGCCCGTCCCGAACCTTCCTTTATGTTATTACGCACCTATGTACAGCTTATGTAGTCATTAACAATAGCCGCGACCCGCGATGTAAACAACCTATACACGTACGCTATATATAGGTACGTACTCACCGCGGATTTGTTTACTCGTAGAAATCGATGTTTTTCTTATGACTGATTTTTCGAGAACTTTCTTCACTGTTCGATAGTAGACCTAATACCTGTTTATGCGTTTTTGGGGTTCTGCTGTACGACGCTTTGTTTTCGAGATATAGGTACTCAAAGTCGTAACATTACCCCCTCCTTAGTCATGCTCGTCCCGAGCATGATTCTTTCCGTAGTATTTTGCTAGTTGGTCTACATGTACTACTTTTAGCTTGCCGCGGGGACCCTTCTTAATCCGGTACGTGATGTCGTTAATCTTGGTGACAACAGTGTAAGGTCCTTCCCAGCGAGGTTGTAATTTCGGGGACTTCCCCTTTTTCCTCTGCGGATTGTGAAACCACACTAAAGCTCCTTCTTCAAATCCCTTAGAATTGGCTTTCCTGTCGTAGCGGGTCTTCATGCTTGTGCTGGTTTTCAAGCTGTTCTCCCGAACCATCTTGTGTACCTCATTTAGCTGGTATTGAAGATCACTTACGTACTCCGTCACAATCTTGGGACCATCCGGTGGAGTACCAGTAATGGCGTCTATCGGAAGCCTCATTTCTCTGCCGAAGTTAACCCTTGCTGGAGTAAATCCTGTACTGTCGTGGAGTGCCGATCGATACGACATAAGGAACAGAGGTATGTATTGGTCCCAATCTTTTTGATGTTCATCCACTACCTTAGCCAAGTGATTTTCCAACGTTTGGTTGAATCTCTCGACCATACCGTCTGACTGTGGATGAGCAGGAGTCGTGCGTGTCTTATGCATGCCCAGCAAACTGCACATTTCTTGGAAAAGCCCCGACTCGAAATTACGTCCTTGGTCCGAATGGATTTCCATAGGTACACCATATCGGCAGACTACTTCTTGCACGAGCTTTTTAGCCACGGTGTGTGCTTCTTGATTGGGAGTGGCAAACACTTCAGGCCACTTAGTGAAATAGTCCTGCACAACTACGATGTATCGGTTTCCATCTTCGGTTACTGGAAATGGCCCAGCTACGTCAATAGCTATACGCTCCCAAGGTGCTCCAACGTTATACAACTTTAATTTGCCTTTACTTCTTGTTTGGGGACCTCTGACTGAAGCGCAAGCTGTACATTTTCGGCACCAGTCTTCCACATCTTCGCGACAATGTACCCAATAAAATCTTTTTCGCAGCTTTACTAGTGTTTTCTTCACGCCAAGGTGCCCACCAGAAGTTCCATCATGAATGTGCCTTAGGACGGACGACACCATACTTCTTGGTACTACGATCTGTAGGGTTACTTCCTTTCCGGTGTTAGACTCCCATCTTCTATGTAAGACATCATTTTCCAAGACTAAGCTGTCCCATTGAGCCCAATAGCTTTTAGTGACTGGACTACATGCTGACACATCATTCCAGCTGGTTTTGTTCTCACTTCGTTTCCAGTCCAGTATTAACCGTAGATCATCATCTTCTTCTTGCGCTTTCTTCATGTTTTCGTTGGTCCATTCATCGTCTAAGCCTTGTGTCCTTATTAATTTAACATGTCCTATGGTTTCCTGTTTCTGACAGTGTTTGCAATCTTCAGGACACGGTCTTCGTGATAAGGCATCGGCGTTGCCGTGTCCTTTTCCACTTCGGTGTTCCGTAACAAAATGAAACTCTTGCAGTTGCTCGAGCCATCGTGCCACTTGACCTTCAGGATTTTTAAACTGCAGGAGCCATTGTAACGCTGCGTGATCTGTCCGTAGTGTAAACTGACGACCAATAAGGTACTTCGAAAAATGTTGCAAGACCTTGACCACAGCAAGTAATTCTCGACGAGTAACGCAGTAATTTCTTTCTGGTTTCGAGAGTGATTTGCTGAAGTATGCTATCACTACAGTGTGCTCGCCTTGTATCTGTGATAAAACGCCGCCGATTCCAGTATTACTCGCGTCCGTGTCCACGATGAATCTCCCATCGCGACTTGGATATCCTAATACAGGTGTTTCACACAAACAACGTTTTAGCTCTCTGAAAGCATTTTCACAAGTCGAATCCCAGACAAAATCTCGTTTTTCCTCCGTAAGGCGATGTAATGGCCTGGCTATATCTGAAAATTTCTTTACAAAACGTCTGTAATACGTACACAGACCCAGAAATGAACGTACTTCAGATTTATTCCTCGGAGTAGGCCAGTCCTGCACAGCCTTAATCTTCTCTGGGTCGGTTTTAACTCCTTCCGGGGAAATAATGTGTCCAAGGTAGCTCACTTCTTTCTTGAAGAGGGCACATTTCTTCGGGCTTAGCTTAAGGTTGGCGTTCCGAAGCCGTGTAAAAACCTTCTCCATATTCTGCAGGTGTTCCTTAAAAGTACGCCCCATGATGATGATGTCATCAAGGTAGACCAAACATACGTCTCCAAGAAGGCCGACCATTACCCTTTCCATGAGACGTTCGAAGGTTGCCGGTGCATTACATAAGCCGAATGGCATAACTTTAAATTGCCATAGACCGTTACCTATTCCTGTACTGAATGCTGTCTTTTCCTTATCTTTCGGATCTATCTCCACCTGCCAATATCCACTCTTCAGATCAATGGTAGAGAACCACTTCATACCACTGAGCATGTCCAGCGTGTCATCTATTCGAGGCAGGGGATAACTATCCTTTTTGGTAACGTTATTCAACATCCGGTAATCTACACAGAACCTTGTGCTGCCGTCCTTTTTCTTTACTAAGACAACTGGTGAAGACCACGGACTTGTAGAAGGTTCGATAATTCCGTTACAAGCCATGTCTTTGACGAGTTTAGTGACTTCTTTTTCTTTTGCCCATGGTATCCTTCGAGGTCTTTGTTTAATGGGCCTAGCGTCGCCGGTGTCGATTTGGTGCTTGACGAGTCCCGTTCGTCCGAAATCACAGTCCTTTGCAAAAATGTCTTTAAATTTTGATAGGAGTTCCCATGCCTGCTGTCGCTCGGAAGTAGATAAATTCTCCTTAGAAGCTTCGAGAAGTTGACAGACAATATCGGCGCTAATTTGTTTCTCTGGCTGTACTGCTTTGATATTTCCCAGCTGTCTAAGAAGTTTCACTTCCTCGCATCTTCCCATTAAGCTGTTCTTCTTTAAATGAACTTCCTCGTTACTCATATTGAGAACCCGAACCGTAGATACTCCTTTGGACATGAGTAAAGTTCTTGCAGTAATCAAGTTATGGTTACTTCCGGTGTCCTCAACAATCACGCATCTTCTTACTTTAACCTTCGAGGGGAATTTCACTTTCACTAGAGACTCCGATCTGGGTGCCAGTACAGTGTCCTTCAAGCAGTAAAGATTGCATGGTTCAGATCCATTAAGACATACTTCTTGATCAGGGAACCTCAAAACCCCTTTCCGTACGTCAACAACGCACTGTTCTTCCCTTAAGAAGTCCAGTCCCAATATGCAATCATCGGTGATACTGGCAATTAATACTGGATGTCGGTATACACGGTCACCAATCTTCAAATCAACGTCTATATTGCCGAGGACGGAAACTGGTTGACCGGTTGCTGTTTGAAGACGGTATGCTGGCGATCGCTTGGTCCACTGAATGGTTCGCGGAAGTAGCTCAGGCTTCACAATTGAACAAGAGGCTCCAGTATCCACGGTGAATTGGCAAGTCCGGTTATTCACAACACCCTCAATTGTTAAGCTGTTTCCGTTGCAAACTTGGTTAATTGTAATACAGGGGGCATTAATTTGACCAACCAGCGCCCGCCCCGCGGCCCTGGCGACATCTAGTTTAACGGTAAGTCGTTCACTTGGGTTTCCGAGTCAGAAACCCATCTTCTCTTCTTCTTGGGACACTCCAACCGAATATGCCCCTTTTCGCCGCAACCGTAGCACGTAGGGCCAAAACGTGATTTCTTTTCCTCCGTTACCACTTCCCTTACTTTGTGGTACCTCGCATCTTGTCGCACGGCTTCGACTTCCAGGGCATGGGCCAAAGCACTTTTAAAAGTTTGATGATGGCCCAGACGCACAGCAGCCCTGACCTCCAAATCACGTATCCCGTCGACAAATGCCTGCAGTAAGCACACTTCGATGTTCGCTGGTGTCGAAGAATAAGCACGCCTTACCAGTCATTCTACCTCTGTGGCCCACTGCTGGAGGTTCTCGTTGGGCTTCTGGTTTCTCTCTCGAAGCTTGGCTCGGTAGACATACTCAAGATGTTTTTCGCCATAGCGAGTTTCTAGAGCTTCCATTAGAGCTTCCAGAGTTCTGCCTTCTTTCGGTAGGTTTTCGATAGTCATCAGGGCGTCCCCTCTTAAGGCTAGAGTGAGAGCGGTGAAAGAGTATTCGTCCCCCCAGGCATTTGCTTTTGCAAGCGTCTCGAACTGGTACCGGAAAGCCGCCCAGGAAGAGGTTCCGTCGAAGTGTGGAAGGTCGAGCCTCGCTGAAGATGATGATGGTACTACTACGGGCTCGCGAGTCTTTAGTTTAATGACTTCATTGCTTAGTTGTTGTAAGCGGTTGTCGTGCCCTTCGACTCGCTCCTCCAAATGATCCGTCCTCAGCGTAATTTCCTTTACTTCCTGCTGCACCTCTTTGAGCTTTTCCCCAAGTCCAGTCAGCCCACTGTTAATTTTGTCAATCACAGTTTCACGGCTGGCCTGGATCTGCTCCTGGATCTCGCGGCGGCCGGCTTCCAAACTGGCCTGGATCTGTTCCTGGATCTCGCGGCGGCTGGCTTCCTGTTCGCGACGGCTGGCTTCCTGTTCGCGGCGGATGACTTCCTGTTCCCGTTGGCTAGCTTCTAGTCTAGCTTCTAGATTGGCCTGCATCTGTCGAAGGCTGGCCTCTTGACTGGCCTGGATCCTTTCCTGCATCCCCTGCATAGCGGCCAGAAGCGCTGTCATATCCATTGCCGGAGCCGGTGCTGCGGTTGCCCCTGACGACGACCCCGGTGCAGCGGTCTCGTCCTCCCCTTCAGCCGCAAGTTGTCGCGCAGCATCCATACCGACCTGTCTCCTGGTCCTCGGAGTGCGCCCCTCTTCGTCTCGTTGTACTAACGGCATCCCACTTCTGACACCAAATTGTTACGCGCTATGGGTAATGAAAATGCCGTTTGTATCGTAGAAGGCGTTTATTGACAGCTTTCACCAAAAATCCACTTGACAGAGTCCAAATCACAATGCACAATCACTATAGTCCAATATCTTCGCTTGAGTCGTCGAAATAATTCTTCCTTGTCGCTTGGTAGAGATCGCTTCGGTTTCACTTCCGGAAATAAACTACCCACTCGTGGCTCGGCGCGTGCCTTATATACGGCTGCCCATGGTTCTCTAGAAATTTCCCGAACCACCAAATACAATAGGCCCGTCCCGAACCTTCCTTTATGTTATTACGCACCTATGTACAGCTTATGTAGTCATTAACAATAGCCGCGACCCGCGATGTAAACAACCTATACACGTACGCTATATATAGGTACGTACTCACCGCGGATTTGTTTACTCGTAGAAATCGATGTTTTTCTTATGACTGATTTTTCGAGAACTTTCTTCACTGTTCGATAGTAGACCTAATACCTGTTTATGCGTTTTTGGGGTTCTGCTGTACGACGCTTTGTTTTCGAGATATAGGTACTCAAAGTCGTAACAATATAATTGAGAATTTTATCGTAATTTTAATACATATAGTAACGTGTTAATCAGGAAGAAGACATATCCATAAATTCAAACTTTTATCGCTGCTCCACGATGATAGAATAATATTGTGATTGAGAAACTCATTATTTCTCGAAGATGTCCACCAATCCGCACTTGGCTAGGTGGAACATTACCTCAATCCCTTTCATTTGTGATAGGAGATATGTCCCCAGTAGTGGGACATAAAAAAGGTTGAAAAAAAAAATTAAATTTATGGAATTTTCACCGTAAAAGAAATAGTTTTTTTTATGTTTATTTACTTAAAACAATATTTGATGGGGTATATAGATTGGGCTTCAAAGGCTTTGACATGAATGATTCTTGGTTACCTTATGGGTCGTACAATGGTGATACTAGTAATTCTCACTGTCAAAAAGCTATTGCAAGGTTACAAAACATATTTTTCTCAGGAAAACGCAAGGCTTCCCTCCGAATGTGCTCAACTTCAAACAAATAGCAAGTACGAGAAAGAAAATCCAGGAAAATCAATGTATACAGCCGAAGTAAATGTCTCCCTCACTTACGTCCGCCACATTCATCACGACAATCTCTGCGTGCCGTTAATTTGTGACAAATTTACCTAAAAAGACACCCTCGAGGAAGTTCGTCCACAAATCTTAAGTAATCGGCGCGATCCTGCCTTCTGTTCGTGTATAAAAGGTAAATTTGGACGTATTTTTTTGCTTGAGACCTTCTGCAAATTATGGTGTTCAAAACGGTGTGTAGTAATTGGTTCTGAGCTGACTTTTGGTAACAATTAGTAAATGCGATGTCTCACGAGGTTTTCTATTTCATTGGATGACCCGTGTGGCGCAACGGTTACAATGCCGGATTGTCAATGAAGGGTCCCGGGTTCCATTTCCGGCGGAGCAGAGGTTGTAATGATGAGTTTTGATTTCTGTTCCCATTCTGAATGTTTGTGTTCATATCTTTGTTTGTATCTATAGTACCGACGACACAGAGCATCTTAAAGCCTAGTGTAGGGCTATGAATGTGAAATGTTATTTATTTTATTATTTCTGTGGAGTGGCAAAGTTTGTTACGCCTTTGTCTATTTATTAAAGGAAATATCAGCAGCCCCGGGAATGACGGCAGTGTGTGCGTGGCCGCATACCGCCGTAAGCATCGGAAGGTGCAGGAGAGCACATCTTCTCTCCCAAAGATAGGCCCGTTCCAGAGCGCCGCGCGTGGAGGGCACCGGTGCGTTCCAATGGAGATCCTGGAGTCCTCCCCAAGCGCAGAGGCAGACTACCGAAGGGGTTTGTTCGCGCCAATTAAGTCATTTCACCTCCCTCCCCTTCACCCTCCCTCTCTTTCCCGCAAGCGCACTATTACATAATATGGATCAGGAAGATCTATCAACTCAGTCTGCCTTCGTCCCGCCGCCGACGCGCACGCCGCCTACGCGTATGCAAGTCCTCTCGTGACAAGTGACAACCGCACCGCAAGCCACCTAACACGTGGTCATCAGACTCGCCGCATCGCCACCATCACCGCTGTTAATAGTTTAGTGATTAATAGGTACCTATAATAGTGAGTGTGAAGGACAACATCAGTTCCCGGGCAAGAGAAGGCTTCATCAGAGCACGAGCATACCATCTGCTCCAGCCCCTGTGATAAGGTTAGTGCACTTGCTCCCTTTATCAATCCTTCTCGTTTTCCACCATTAATTCAAACCGCAACTTACAGTCCACAATCCTACACCCGCAGTGGGGGACCACCCTCCTTTCCACCCTTTATTCCACCACCATTTTTGGTCATATAGAACCGGAGGTCCCCCCCCTTTCTCCAACAATTCTGGTCCTTGTCGAGCCGGATTCCTCCATATTTTTGGTCCAGTCGAGCCGCATTTCGAGCCAATAGTTTGGTCACATCACCCGGGTTAATTATTTAATCTCATAAATACGCATATTTATGTATTTCATGTAATATATTATAAGTGCCTATTCATATCTATTTTTGCAAATAAGTATTATATCTGCGATTATTTTATATCCCGCATATTAATAACGCACCGCTCACGTAGGTATATTATTATTCTTTTTGCAAAACACACCGCACCATCCGCTATTTATTTTTGCAAATAAGTATTATATCTACGATTATTTTATATCCCGCATATTAATAACGCACCGCTCACGTAGGTATATTATTATTTTTGCAAAGCGCATTCGCACCATTCGCACCATTATTTACCTATATTTGTAATCGAAATTACACCTCATAGGTACGCATTCTATTTTTCATTAATTGAAGTCCGCCATATTTGTGGTTGCCGGAGCCGACGCGACCGGCGATCGTTGTTTCGCTAGTAACTACCTACGTATTCATTCATTACGCCATACATAATTTTTATAATCTTAACTGTTTTAACTGATTTATCTTGTTCACGACAAAATGTCTACTAAAGGCAAAATTGAATCTGAAACGCTTTCAAATGACGAAATTAGATTGAAAATATTAATTGCAAAACGAAATTCTATTTACGAACGTTTACAACAAATTTATGATTTATCTATAAGTGCATTAAGTTCGTCAGACGAACAGGACACATTTCTTGACACGGCATCTGACCTTGAATACTTGCGTACTGAGTTCAAGGACACGTTAGAATCTTATAATGTTACAAATTTAAAATTAAATCCAAACGCGCAAGTCGATTTCGGATCGTGGAAATCTTTTCATGATCTATATAGTCGTATTAAAAGTCAAGTGTCCAAATTAAACGCTCCATCTTCATCTTCAAGTAAATCACAGAATAGTTTACCTACAAAAATTATACCATCGCTTCCGCCCATAGAATTACTTTCTTTTAATGGTGACATACGACACTGGTCTATGTTCTACCAACAATTTAAAACATTAGTTCATGATAATCAGCAATTAACAGATGCTGAACGCGTTTATTATCTTGTTAGTAAACTTAGTGATAAGGCATTATCAATCTGCTCAGGCTTAATGCCTACCGCTGAAAACTATTCTGTGATATGGAACGCGCTCATACGTAGATATAACGACGAGCGTGCGCTCGCGACTACCTACGTCAGTCAGCTGTTAGAACTGAAGAACGTAAACACTAACACATCCGCTGGTTATCAAATATTTATGGATAAATTTGATGCTTCTATTAACGCTCTTAAGCAACTTAATGTTGATGACATATCTGATTTTCTATTTCTAAATATCGCGCTTAGAAAATTAGATAACGATACCGTAAAGTCGTTCGAAATGTCATGTCGCAACGTAAACATACCGAAATATTCCGCTTTGGTTCAGTTTTTACATGACCAGAATAGGGCTTTATGCCATACAATAAATACTTCGCATACGTCTAACAACCATAAAATTAAAGGTAATTTTGTTCCCGCTCCCGCTAAAAATATAAGCAAAACTTTTATTAATACAGATTCGAATCGGTCATGTATTTTCTGTGAATCGGGTGATCACGAACACCTATTTGTCTGTCCGCATTTTTTAAAAATAAATGCACAGGACAGGTACAATTTTGTAAAACGAAATAAATGTTGCACTAATTGTTTAAGTAATAAACACGCCACTCCTTTTTGTAAGTCACAGCGTAGATGTAGGTATTGCTCCCGCTCGCACCATACGCTACTTCATTTTGTTAGTAGTAGGAATAAGGTCGATCAGCCTTCGGTAGAACAAGGTCCAGGAGAAAAAAATGCATCCACGTCATGTAACGTTTCGCGCGATTGTGGTAATGCGCCGCACCGCACTACATTATTGGGAACTGCGAAGATTAAAGTTTGTACTAAATACGGACACCAATATTTGTTGCGTTGTTTAGTGGACCCTGGCTCGCAATGTGATTACATCACGAAACAGTGTTGCAAACGTTTGTACCTACCGATCTCCAATAAAACACCAGTTAGGGAGGCGCAAGGAATCGGTGGGGTGTCGCAGAAGATTTTAGGTGTTAGTTCTTTGCAGTTTAGCTCCCGCTTTGATGAAAATAAACTTTATCATATTGAACCGCTAGTTGTTCCCGCTATAACTGGACAATTACCCGAGTCGTTAATAGACGTTTCGAAAATTAATTATATAAATAATTTACGTTTAGCTGACGATCAATTCCATACACCAGGTGACATTGACGTTTTATTAGGGGTTAATACTTATTTACAAATTTTGTTAACTGATAAAATAATTAATTCGCAATCGCCGAGTGCCATAGAAACGTCACTAGGATACATAATAATGGGAGACGCAGATATCGACTTTCCTACATGCATGCCGCGTTCTTTAGTTTCTTATCCTACTCGTATTGATAATAGTCAAACGTCGCTCACGCATTTGCTCGAAAAATTTTGGAAGTTAGAGGAGCTGCCGCAAAAAACTTATTTGAGTCCTGATGAACAGGAATGTGAGAATATTTATACTTCCACTACTCGTCGCAATTTGAACGGACGATATGTTGTCGCCCTGCCCTTCAAGGACACGCCTGATAAGTTAGGTGATTCTTTTATAACCGCTAAAAAACGCTTCTCGCTCCTAGAGAGACGTTTTAATAAATGTCCCGATCTTCGCTCCCGCTACAATGAAGTTATTCAAGAATACATCAACAAGGGTTATTTATCATTGGTTGCTTCAAATAATTCTACGGAACCTTGCTTTTATCTCCCGCACCACCCTGTCATACGTAATGATAAAAGTACAACTAAATTGCGAATAGTACTCGACGCAAGCGCTAAGTCAGATAATGACATTTCATTAAATGATATTTTACATAGTGGGCAAAATTTACAGTCTGATATTTTTAATATTTTAATAAACGTACGAGTTTATCGCATCGCCTTTTTTGCCGACGTTAGGCAAATGTATTTATGCATTGAAGTACAAAAATCGCACCGCGCGTTTCAACGCATTCTTTATCGCTTTTCTAATGAGGAAGACATACAAACATACGAATTTAATCGTGTGACTTTTGGTTTACGCTCTTCGCCTTTTCTTGCGCTACGCACATTACGTCAGTTGGCTTCCGAGGAGAGGGAGTCCTATCCTCTGGCTGCTTCGGTGGTCGAACGAGATATTTATATGGACGATATCGCGTCCTGCGCGCCCTGCGTCAACAGCGCCGTTGACGTAGCCACTGAACTAATTCAAATGTTTCAGCGTGGAGGATTTGAATTGGTTAAGTGGACTAGTAACAGTTCAGAGCTTTTACAGCACATCCCCGCAACGCACCGTCAGCTTGACGAGGTCTCATTCGACGACCAAAGTATTTTTAAGGTATTGGGTCTTCGTTGGCACCCCGCAACTGATTGTTTTTCTTTTCTAGTTTCGCCGCCGCCGCTCGCTTGTACCAAGCGTTCTATTTTATCCGCAACCGCTCGCTTGTATGATGTTCTGGGGCTCGTGGGTCCAGTAATTCTTTTCTGTAAGCTTCTCATTAAAACCTTATGGGTTCTCAAACTTGACTGGGACCAGGCTCCGCCCGCTCACGTTGTCACTGCATGGCAACAATATATTTCAGAGTTACCTTTGATATCGAAATTAAGGTTTCCTCGCCATATGGGTATAAATAAAAATTCCCAAGTCTCGCTAGTCGCGTTCGCCGACGCCAGTGAAAAGGCGTATGGCTGCGTGATTTATTCGCACATCGTTAATGATGATGACTCACCAGTGGTAACGCTGATTTGTTCTAAGTCAAGAGTATCTCCGCTAAAAACTATTTCGTTAGCTCGGCTCGAGTTATGCGCCTTAGTATTACTCGCTAATTTACTGCGTACCGTACATGACACGCTATCCGCTAGGCATCCTGTTAGTAACATTTATGCATTTTCGGACTCTGAAGTCGCCCTTTGTTGGGCCCGCTCCTCGCCCCACAGGTTTAACACATTTGTGGCTAACCGCATTTCGCAAATACAGTCTTCTTTATCTCCTGATAATTTATTTCACGTGGCTGGTTTTGAAAATCCCGCCGATTATATTTCTCGCGGTTTATTGCCGTCACAAATAATAAATTGTGATCTGTGGCTACACGGTCCCGCTTGGTTGTCCTCACCGAGGAGTGAGTGGCCAATACAATCATCTTCACTATCTACCACCGATCTACCGGAACAAAAAACTGTAACATGTACCGTTAGTAATAGTCCAGAGCATCCATTTATCACCCTTAGTTTGAAATTTTCAAAATGGAATAAATATCTCAGATCCGTAGCTTATGTACTAAAATTTATAAAAAAATTACCGCGTAATAAAACTATAACCGCTTCTGACTTAGAATACGCAGAGAAAACTATTATTAAAGTGGTACAATCTAACGCTTTCGCGGAGGATTTGACTAAAATTCAAAAGGGGCGTCCTTGCTCTTCTGCCTTACGCAAGTTAACTCCGTTTATCGCAGACGATCTGCTTCATGTGGGTGGACGTCTTCAATATTCGTCTTTACCAGAGTCGCAAAAACATCCAATATTATTACCAAAAGGTGGACATATAATAGATCTTTTAATAGATTATTATCACTATAAAAACTTTCACGCTGGGCCGCAATATTTACTCGCCGCGTTGCGTGAGAAGTATTGGATATTATCTGCACGACGCATAGTACGCTATCGCGTCCATAAATGCAATGTTTGTTTTAGACATAAACCTAAAGCAGCGCACCCGATGATGTCCGCGCTGCCTGCTTGCCGACTCGAGCAGTGCAACGCATTCACTCACACGGGGGTAGACTACGCTGGCCCTCTTAACATCACGTTGACACGTAGGCGCGGCGTTCGCAGTCAAAAAGCATACTTATGCTTATTTATATGTCTCGTCACTAAAGCAGTTCATTTAGAGCTGGCCTCGGATCTAAGTTCTGCCAGCTTTTTAGACGCATTCAAGAGGTTTATATCTCGTAGAGGTCCATGCAAGTTTATCTATAGTGATAACGCTACTAATTTTATTGCTTCGCGTTCATACTTGAAGGAACTTCATTCCTTTTTACGTTCAGACGAATATTATAAAGTATTTAATCAGGTCCTTTCTGATAACCGCATCACATGGAAACTTAACCCTCCAAACGCTCCACATTTTGGTGGGCTTTGGGAGTCAAATATAAAGATAGTAAAGTATCATTTATTTCGCGTCATAGGTAAGCAAATCCTCACGTACGAGGAATTGCTTACTGTCCTCACTCAGGTCGAACGCATATTAAATTCACGACCGCTTTACGTGTTAAGTAGCGATCCGGCGGAACCTACTGCACTTACGCCCGCGCATTTCCTCGCTGTTAATCCACTTGGATGTTTACCCGCCGCGGATCTTAGTAAAGAACGCATTAATCTTTTATCACGTTTTTCATTGCTTGATTCGATAGTTCAGTCATTCTGGAAACGCTTCAGATCAGAATACTTACATACACTACAAGCAAGAGAAAAGTGGAATAAACATTCTATTAATTCCATTTCTGTAGGAACCGTTGTTCTTATCGATATGGATAACGCTCCGCCTCTTCAGTGGCCGCTAGGCGTCGTCACTGAACTGTTTCCTGGTAGGGATGGTGTGGTGCGCGTTGCACAAGTGAAGACTAAGAGCTCCACTTTGCAGCGGCCCATTGTTAGACTTTGCCCTCTACCAACGCAATAATATTTCTATATGCCTATGTAGTTTATATTTTATAAGTTATAGTTTAAGTATAAATTCTTATCCCGCTATTATAATATTTTTATTAATTTACTAATTATATTCATCGCATCGCCTCTGTTCACCGCATATATAGTTTTTTCTATATGATATTAACTCCGCTGTATATATTTATGTTTATTTTTTTTAATTCGCTATTTGAGGAGACCTCAAGGCCGGGGGGATGTTCGCGCCAATTAAGTCATTTCACCTCCCTCCCCTTCACCCTCCCTCTCTTTCCCGCAAGCGCACTATTACATAATATGGATCAGGAAGATCTATCAACTCAGTCTGCCTTCGTCCCGCCGCCGACGCGCACGCCGCCTACGCGTATGCAAGTCCTCTCGTGACAAGTGACAACCGCACCGCAAGCCACCTAACACGTGGTCATCAGACTCGCCGCATCGCCACCATCACCGCTGTTAATAGTTTAGTGATTAATAGGTACCTATAATAGTGAGTGTGAAGGACAACATCAGTTCCCGGGCAAGAGAAGGCTTCATCAGAGCACGAGCATACCATCTGCTCCAGCCCCTGTGATAAGGTTAGTGCACTTGCTCCCTTTATCAATCCTTCTCGTTTTCCACCATTAATTCAAACCGCAACTTACAGTCCACAATCCTACACCCGCAGTGGGGGACCACCCTCCTTTCCACCCTTTATTCCACCACCATTTTTGGTCATATAGAACCGGAGGTCCCCCCCCTTTCTCCAACAGGGTTTTAGTGCGATCAAATCCCAGATAACCTGGTATCCTCTCCCAAGGTGCCGGGTACTTTTTGGTTTCCCCCTCGATACAAAAAAAAGCTTTATATGGTGATATAATGTTATGTTACGATTGCAATATAATGTTACGAGTAAAAGTGATGAGTGTGGCATATCAAAATTCAACTCCTCAACCGGATTGGAAATGGAATTTCAAGTATGATGATTACTACATTAAGGTAAAACTAGATTAAGTTGAAACCAAAGAAGAAGAAAAAATAGAATATGTAATTAAAACAACTGTTCGGTAACAAAATAGGACAAAATATTTTCCAAAAAATTTGTAGGTATGACCAACCATGGTATGTTTTCAACTAACAGTGTGACATTTTTCTATAATTTGTGAATACATGTTTTCTACTCTAAGATGATATGTGTGTGTGTGTGTGACTGGTTCCTTAGAACAAATATCATTTCGATATAAATAACGCTACACACTCACAGCCCCACACTAGGATTCCCTGTGTCGTGGGTACCATGGACACACACAAAGACAGTAACACAAACACCCAGACCAGGTCCAGAAATTAAAACTCATTATTTCAATTTCTGCCCCGCCGGGAATCGAACCCGGGACCCTCCGATCGACAGTCCGGCATGGTAACCATTTCGCCACCCGGGATCGTCACATATCTCTTATTGTTTCAGAGTCCGCAGTCCGAATCGTCAACGACCCAAGATTGACTGACAGGCTAGAACCGCTTAGCTTGCGAAGAGACATAGGCTCGCTCTGCGTGTTCTACCGACTTTACTATGGTGAGTGCTCCGAGGAACTCTTCAAATTGATGCCTACATCACCATTCCATGATTATACCACCGGTTCCACCGGCACCATCTGGACTCGTAGCGGTCCTCCACAGTCCGCTTTGCACGTTCCTTTTTACCACGGACGTGTAGGTTATGAGACAACCTTCCAGCTGAGGCATTCCCAGTGGACTATAACATGGGGTTCTTCAAGAAAGCTGTAAAAAAAGCTCTCCTCCAAAGCCGGCAATGCTCGGGCGGCTCTCCTAGGGTTGCCCGTGGCCATAGGCGACGGTGATCGCTTAACATCACGCGACCCGTCTGCCTTATTGTTAGGTCTATTTATAAAAAAAAAAGAGTCCTCTCACTTTTCTATCAAAATTAATCCACTTATATGGTGTAATCATTCGTATAAGCACATAAAGAAAGGTCCCACTGTATTACAACATTAATAAGGCCCGTAATTGCAATAATCCAGAAGAAAAATAGGCTTAGCATACAATAATAAATGGGAGATACATTTGGGCTGACGAGGAGAATTTATCGCAAAGAGAAATAGCCTTTATTCCTAATTGCATTAAGAAACACAATACGTACAATAGTCGTATTTAGTGTCAGTTATTCCGTAGAATAATACGTTTAATTCGCAGTAATAACAAAGTGTCTGATGATATCATAGCAAAATGAACTTAATTTGTCACAGTAATAGGATACACAATTGCTCGAATTGCTAGCTTTTTCTTAGGGACTGTTTTGGACACAAAATAAAAAAAATGTGTTTTAGGCTTGTCTCTTATTTCGCGACTCTATCCCTCTCTTTCTCCCTCTCCTTTAGTTACATTCCTTAATTAATTGCAATTGTTCATAAAAAAGCTTAGGTTGTTTTGTACCAGGGTTGACTTTTGTAACAGTTATAATTTTTGAAGTGAAAACTTCTTTAGCGGCGTTGTTCACTTTTTTTTGGGATAGGTAAAAATGTTAAATTCGCGTCAGGACACGTGGGTTGATCGAATATTCGTAAGACGGAGGGGTGACAGCTGATGGCTCGACTGTCTAAACTTGTAAAATTCGTTTATATCAAGTATTTAAAATATGGACATTGAGCAAAATGCATCTATTAATGAAAAAGGTGACGAAGAAATTGTGAAAGAAAATGAGTTAAGTAGTTTATAAAAATACTAGATGAAAACCTACTGAAAATACTAGATGAAAAATAATACTGATAATAAAAGCAATTCGTGCGAAATTATTCCCTAACCATTCCAAAATACCAAAAATGCACAGCGTTAATGTTCAAGTTTTCACTTCTGCCGGCAATGCCGGAGTGCAACCCGTTGTTTTTTTTTTCATAGAACTTAGCGAATACAGGCCTTAAAACCCTAAAACAAGGTTCTAGGTCCAGGTCGGATGCAGTTTCGTAGCTACTTCGGAGGCTGATGGCTTGTAACTACAGCCTCATGTATGTAAGGGTGGGCGGCATTACCATCTTTCAACATAATATCTTCTAGAAATCTTCGTTTTATATCGGAGTTGTCGTCCTCACAAAAAAATATGTCTACTGAACTCAATCCACACTAAGTCAACTTGATAGACTATGGTCTAAATCCCACTTCTGAAAGAAGACCTGAGCCCAGCAGAAGAAAAAAAAGATATTGAAAAGAAATAATTCATTCATTTGATATTTCATTTGATACTTTTTCTTGCGAATGGCTGCAACCCTTTATGCGTCCCACTGCTGGGCACGGGTCTCTCCCCATTATTGGGGAGGCCTGGAGCTTACGCCACCACGCTGCTCTAATGCGGGTTGGTGGAGATGCGGGGTAGTGGCCAACCCGTTGTCTTTTGCTTTCTTGCGAATGGACTTTGAAAATCATTATGAGGTGTATATCGGCTATGCTTATATTTAGGAGCAGCGTGGTGGAGTAAGGCGAGGGCCTTACTAATTGTAGAAAAAGGCCTGTTGACCCAGTTTTCGGATGTAAAAAACCCCCTCGTATATATTAAATATGTATTAATTATTTATGTTTAATCTAAATTTATATGTAAGTATTTACGTATATGTAACTATTTATTTTATATTTATATATTTCTATTTATATTACAGATATATAATAATATCATATCTACGTTTTTCGTTACACGTTACACTTCCGCGTGTATATTTTTTTATGATTATTATGCATCTTTGTTATATGTTTTGTAATCCTCGTTACACATTTTATACAGTTCGTATTTTTTACTTTCTTTGTCGCAATTTTTTCTCTGCTTTCTTTTTCCTCCTTGTAACATTTCGTTACTGTTTCTTTGTTACCGCCTTCATTGATCTCCCACTACCTTAAGGTTGACTGGTAGAGAATGCTCTAAGCATTAAGTCCGCCTTCTATCCGATGCTTTTGTACGGTAGAAAAGTTTAAATAAATAAATATATAAATAAATAAAAAGAGTTGCATTTCTCTATAGACAGATAGTTTTCAAAAAAGAACAAGTTCATAAAATATGACTACCTTACATACATCATACAACACTAATAGCTTGACCGTCTGTTTGGAGTAAATTAACAGCCGTCAAACGGAAGGACGCGCGACAAAAAACTTAACGAACCGACCAGCAGCGACGGGGTATGGTGTAAAGGGTAGGCAAGGGCGGGTAACTTTAAATAACATCCATCTTAAATAAAATAAAATAAACTGTTTTAAGTAATAGGTCCACAATTGGATTGCTTTACATTCGTTTTCTTTCAATAAATCATATACCTATTAGGTATTCAGGCACTCGAAAGTTTGGCGAAAAGCAACTCTTTATGTACTAAAACATATAGATAGGTACACAGCAAAATTAGATACGTGAATTGTGATGACACAAGTCTGCATGTCTTAACTGCAGGCTGACACACTTTTTTTAATACTTGAACGTCTTAATTTTAATAGAAGCAGTGATAACTAGCTGCGATAAATAAATAAACTGACGATACTACAAGCCTGCAAGACAGATCGCCAATATTTTTTTCTTTGGGACATGTGAAGTCTATTTACCTGCAATAGACCAACGTCATCAATGGCACCTAAACGCGTTAATAATTTTAATATCTCGAACTTTATTCCATGCAGTACTGAAATAAACGACGCAAAAATAAAATGTTTAGTTTGCCAAGAAAATTAGGTTAATAACAATTTCTAACTCTGCTATATCTCTTATAACTTGGACCCGACCCAATTCTTGTTTACGAATGAATTTTTCGTGTAAACGAATGAAAACATCAAAGATGTTTGCCAAATCTTTGACACCAACGAAAACGCTTTCAAAATATTAGGTCAAATTTTATGTTTAAGGATTGGCAAATATGAACGTACTCACGACAAAATAAGACTTCAGGAAAGAGGATTACGGCAGGCATTTATTTATTTGAATACAATGTATGAAAATAATTTATATTAAAAATATTGCAAAATCAAGTACATTTTATTATTTAATATTAAATAAACGTTTCATGCTATAAGACGAACATCCGATGGGGAAGAAAATTCCCCGATTGGCGATCAAATTTTGGGAAAAGTGGCATAAGCCAACCAGGTGGACTGACAATATTAAGACAGTGTGAAGCCGGTGGATCAAAGGGCACAGGAACGGATAGAGTGATTAATGTATTTAAAGCTATGTAATAATGGAGACAAAAGTTTGTAAGTATGTACCTACTTTGACATGAATTTGCATGCATGGCTTAAGATAACATTACAATATTAACTGTAACAACTATTGTTAACCTTATCTAGCAATAAATAAAAATTGAAATTGAAAAATTGAATGTTAGGAGACATGGCTGGACATAGGCAGTGGACCATGAAAGGCTGACGGATAGAAATGTGCCTATTGATGATTTAAGGTTTTTCTTTTATTTTGATTCTTTTTATCAGTGAAAACTGAAACTTATTCATTAAAATATTGCTACACACTTATAGCCACACATTAAGTTCCGTGGACACAATAAAAGAGACTGGATCTCACGTCCAGAACGAATACAGAAATTTGAGCTCACCACTAAAATTTCTGCGTCGCTGAGTGTATCCGGAACCTTGGATATACAGTTCTACAGTACTTAATTATTACCCCATACGGGTTATCGAACAAGAGAAGCAAAAATTGACAGTTTATCCTTAAAAAATCTGTACCCTAAAAAAATTGCTTCCCGTCTTAGAAAGAAAGAAAGAAAAAATATTTATTTCATATTAGGAATACAAAATATTCACTTAATGAATGTCATTTTTTCCCGGTCATCGCCTTTAGGTGCCCGTTTGGGCTAGATGTTGAGCTGAGAGAAAAAAGGCGGCGGAAAAAACACCCAGCAGCTCTTTTAAAAAAGTACATTATATATTTGAGTTAACAGAATGGGTTTATAACGTGCATACGTTACAGCTGATCGTGTGAGACACTTAGTGTGAGATACTTAGAGACTTAGTTAACACTAGCACTCAATTTAAACTCAGTTTTGGCACAATAGAGATCTCTTTGTATTGTGGTTTTGGTCATTATTCCGAGGCTTGTCAAAAAGCTCCAAACACAATTTTCCATCTAAACCCACAGCTTTTTTACAGCAAAGCATATAAAACTTCGTTAGTAGGATTATGCGGTACAAAATGTAGAGGATTTTTCGGCGAAATTAAATTAAAAGCCGGCTTTGATGATGAAATATTCAGCGATGCGGTCCGATGCAGTTGTACTAACACATTCAATATGCAGGTCGCTTATGAAACACTCGTGTGATGGACATGTTTACATGGCAGGAATTTTAAACAAGTTTATTATAATATATCGAAGCATAAATTTGAATGATGAGTGTCAATTTCTGTTCTCGATCTGGCTGTTTCTCTTTGTCTTTGTGTGTGTCTGTGGTACCCAATACATAGGGAACCTCAGTGTGGGATTGAGAGTGTGTGGCATTATTTATTTTTTTATTATAAACATCGTCTACTTGGTCCTTAGAGCATCACAGTTACTGACAGGTATGACACACGTCAGAGGAGTGGCCTTTACGGGCGAACGCCTCCTCCCAACGTGCATGCACAGTGTGCCTTCTGGTTATATACAACTAGTGCGTGTGTGTGTCGGTGTCAGTGTTGACGGTGCATAGAAAATTATAATAATAATTTGTGAATGTATTAAAATAAAAATGTGTGCGTTCTTCAGCCGCACCAGATTTGGCACAAAAATTATGTATCGAAGCGAGGCGCAATGCCCTCTCCACTGAACTTTGATGCTTTAAGACTTGGTCTCACAATAGTGCTGTCGCAGTAAGATAGATAAAGCCATAATATAGTTATATCCCTAGGGATATAATTATATACCGTAACATAGTTATACGAAAGCGATTCATTACTATCTCACTAGGAATCTTTATATATATAATTCTTGTGTGAGTGTGTATGTCACTGAACTCCTCCTAAACGACTAGACGGATTATGATGAAAATTTTTGTGTGTGTTCAAGGGGATCTGGGAATGGTTTAGATTCACAATTTTGTCCGCTGGACAATGTTTTTTTAATTAATTTTTAATTTTTAAGGCAGGACAACGTCTGCGGGATCCACTAGTATAGTTATAAAACCGTCGAAGTTTAGTGATATACTTATATTACTAGATTCAGTTTAGTGAAATAGCTTTCGGAAATGAAAGTCATAAAATTGGAACATCAGTTGGTATCCTGAAAGATTGGTTACCCAGAAATGCAATACAGCTTTCAAACATTACTTTGAATGATATACCTATACCAAATGAAAACTTGTCACTGAGAGAAATATGCCGAAAAATTGTCGCGCTTTGGTGGCCAAGGCTATTTAAAATGTTCCTGTAAAAAATCGAATATACAGTGTTCTACTAAAAGATGTGCCTGTAAGAAGCATTCAGTGCTATGTAATTCTAGATGTCATGATTCCTCTTCTTGTCTGAACAAAAATTAAAAAATATTTTTAAAGAAACCAAGATCTCAACTTAGTTGATAAGAAATAAAGATATCTCAAAACCGTTTAGCTTTAAAAGATTTTTAATGTTAGATTAGTTTTAATTGTATTGTTAATGTTTAAATTCCAAAAAATATATTCGTTTTAATTATAATTACTTTGATACGTGATAATGTCACAAAGTATTGTAACTAACTACTTTAGTTCAGTGTTTGGCCCAAGAAATCAATCGTTTTTATCCGAGCAAAGCGCGGTCATCCGGGTACTGCGTCGTAACACGGAACGAATATAGAATATTCTATTTCAATTTTAATAATGACGCGGAATTTTCGGCGAAATTAAATTAAAAGCCTGACTGATGTGATATTCAGTGCAATGCGGTCCAATGCAGTTGTACTAACACATTCAATATGCACGCTTATGAAATACTCGTATGATGAACAAACATGTTTGCTGTTGTTTTAATGATTAGTCGTTGTAACCATTTTAACGTCACATTGTTATATTCCTCTGTAAAATAGCAGATGAACAGCAGAGGCCGACTCTAAGCGCGATCGTTCGAATGTATTTTCGAGTGATGATTTTGCAAAAGTTTGAAGAATTATAAAGGTTATTAAGCTCTTAATAGTACCGTGTTCTCAATAACTTTACTATAGAGTTATGTGTTTCCAAATAAAAAGGTCAGAAAAGGGTCAACAATGTGCTAAAAAATATTTGAATCTTCGGACCGTTGCGCTTAGAGTAGCCCTCTAAATATAGAGTTGATAAAATTGTATTTAAAGCCCGGCAAAGAGCAGCGATGGCCTTTAATTCCGGTTGAGCCACTGAGGCTCGCCACAAAAGTCCCGTGAAGCAGTAAAGGCCGACGGGGCCAACTGCAGCGCGTCCATTAGAAACAAACAAACAGCGATGGCCGAGCGGAAATAACCACGGTCTTCGACACGCAGATGCCGAGATTAAACCTCCCGCGCGCATCTCTGCTCCACAGTGAGGGAAAATGTCGTGATATTTAATGAATAAGAAAGTTTTCCATCACTCATAAATTCTCGAAGACATGATGTTCACCAATCTGCACTTGGCCAGCAGGGTGGACTATAGTCTAAGTCCCTCTCGCTTCTGAGAGGAGACCTTTGCCCAACTGTGGGACATTAAAGAGGGACGAAAAGTGGATGCAGAGACTACTTAACATCACGTGACTAATACTTGTCTTGTTACTCTTTTTATAGAAAAAATATCTTCATTTATACGGTATCAATCCGTCCAGCCAGCAGCTCCAGGAGGGACGGTGGTGTGTGCGTGGCCATGCCACCGTGAACACATGAAGGTGCAGGCGAGCACATCTGCTCTCCCGAAGATGGGTCCGTTCTGGGGCGCCGCGCGTGGAGGACACCGTGCGTTCCAATGGAGATCCCGGAGCCCTCCCCAAGCGCAGACGCAGGCCACTGAGGGGGTTTTAGTGCGGTACAAATCCCACATAACCCAGTATCCTCTACTGAAGTGCTGGGTACCTTTTAAAGGTTTTCCCCGATACCAAAAAAAAGTTTTAGAACTTTTTTGTTCGACCCAGGAAGTACTAGGTGTTAAATCGATTCAGCAATCCACTGTACTCACTTCATTCGGTGGAAAGGAGCACTTGTCGACTAAGACTTCAGGCGACCATCATTCTTCAGAGTAGCGACCTCCGTTTAGGTTTGCTTGAAGTTTTTATGTTGATTTCCATATGCTGCAGCGACCTAGTAACACCGCGTGGTCATGCATGCTCGTCTGCGACTCTAAATAAATTATATCGTTGTCGATCGTATGGTGTCTCACACGATCAGCTGTCACGTGTGACCATTATCAACCCATAGCCATTCTGTTATCTCAAATATATTATTATGTACTTTTTTAAAAAAGAGTGCTGGGAGTTTTTTTCCGCCGCCTTTTTTCTCTCAGCTCAACATCTAGCCCAAACGGGCACTTAAAGGCGATGACCGGGAAAAAATGACATTCATTAAGCGAATATTTTGTATTCCTAATATGAAATAAATATTTTTTCTTTCTTTCTTTCTTTCTTTCTTTCTTTCTAAAACATATTTAATATCGTAGTTCCATTTTTGTAGCAAAGGGCGGATTTAATTTACGATCAAACCTCGGCACCCACGACGTTTGAAAGGTACCTTATGCATTCCATGCCCGCTTAAGATAATGGTGTTTAAACGTTTAAGTAAAACTGGCATAGTTAACACATTCTCTCGGATTTAAGAGCTTATGCACGACTTCATATAACACACATGGGTGGTGTAGAGTGCACCCAAAACTTTCCATTATTTTGTCGTTTAATTCTTTGGAAAAACTCAAGAAATTAACATAGGTTTTTTGTAAAGGATCTGTAGATTTAGCTACAGAAAAATCGCTATAGAAAATAGGTATAGAAAATTATCTATACTAATATATAAAGCGTTTGTTTGTTTGAATACGCTAATCTCAGAAAGTACTGGTTCGAATAAAAAAAAAATTGTGTTGGATAATCATTTTATCGGGGAAAGCTATATAACATCATGCTATGACTAATATCATAATCCACGTGGATAATGACGCGGGCAGCCGCTAGTGTAATATAAAGGTGTATACTACTGTATATGTGCTCTATATATCTAGCTTAGCAATAACGGAGGTCTTCGGTAGCTAGGTCGGACATATGATTTTATATGTGATTTCATTTACGACTTATTTCTCATCAAATTATTGGTCATTATGTAACAACGTTTACTATGTTAACAACGATTATTATGTAAAAACGGTTACCATGATAACAACGTTTATTAACTGTCAAATTTCTTAAACTAGTGGACTATTATAAGTTGATTTAATCTTGTTATCCTATAATAATTAATATGTATATCTTGTAATGGTATTCTATAGTGGTCGCTAATGACCTTAGATGTTTAAGCGACCTTAAATAAATAAATAAAAACGTTTATTATGGAACAACGTTTACAAGTCCGAAAGTACTGGCGATTGAGTGTGCTGTGTTCGATACTTAGGACAAAAATATGATGTTTTTAAATGTCTGTTCATAGTTCCCATCCTTAGATCCCATCCTTGTGTGCCCTTAACTCCTACAACACAGGGTACTACTTATATAGGATTATAAGTTTAAACACGTACTGCTAAAATATTGACCATTATATCGACATTAGTGTACACTCTGGTCTTAGATATAGCTTTTAAAATATAATTTTTGCCCTTCAAAGTGCAGAAACGCGCATTAAATCATATTTCGGCTACGCCTGTTTCGCTTATTTACGAAAATCGACTGAGTTCTACACAGGTTATGGCCATGTTTTGTGATGTAGTCAGTATCTATAAACGAACACGCCAATAGCCAAACCTTTTCATTTGTCAAGTATTATAAGAGTTAGCCAAGAGTTTTTAAAGCGGAATAACCTAAAATAGATAAAAGTCACTTAACACAGTTATTTGAAGAGATTTAGAGATTATCCAGGTTAATGTTTTAAGGTGTAACTCGAGGACAACTTAAGTTACTTAAAAACTTACCTACATTAAAAGAGTGTCAACCGTTTCGCCCCAAATGACTTTAAAAGCTTAGCGATAACGACTTTGCCAGTAAAAGTAAAAGATTATACACTTTCGGTTTCTGTAGGCGGTATAAGTTATGTGGTTTAATCGAAGCATGAACTGACCTATTTAAAATGTATTTTTGTTAGAATATTACCATTTATTTTTGGCAAGGATTCTTTCAAAATCAAAACAAACTCAGGGCTAAGTTTACCACGTATTCGTAGACAAGTGTTAAATGGTCGCGACAGCAAATGAATTTTTACATACAACCTCAAGAAATCTTTTAGGTTTTAATCATTTGAGATGAGACTCCGAATGCTTACCTGTTTTGTTATGGTATGGCCAGTAACCGTCCGTTTTCAATGATTTACATGCAGACATTATGGATTGTATTAGCCTGAGATGCGCACCGGGATTTCAACCCAGAGCCCCTGTGTGTTCAAGAAGTTCAAGTTCACTACCACTATGATATCATTACTTCCAATCTTTCTATAATATTATGTACTTATTAATAAAATGATTAGCTATACGCTGTTATATCCGTAGCCACTGCATCCACAGAAGACAGAACGTTTTCTGTCTTCCAAAAATTGGCTTTTCCTTTTTGAAGATATACTTCTATTGGCGCGTTTGGATGAAAGTGAATTTGTGAGCTGCGGGCGCAGGAACGACATGAAGTTAGCCACAGAATAGAAATAACATCAACACTGAATATAGTTACAGTACTTAGTGGCCATACTATATAGTAGATAGATATTCATAAGCCAGTGTTGTGAAATATAATATTCATATAAATAATTAATCTTGAATATTAATTTAAAATAAATATCATGTTAATACGATAAAACTTTTTTATTTAAACAAAATATTTTTGATTGATTTTCATATTTATCGTCGATTACTACTACGTCTGAGTTATTTTAAACTTTTTTCAAACGCCATAGAAGCTTAACTTCTAAAGCGTGTACATAAGTACACACACTCTATTTTTACCTTCAACCCACAACGTTGAACTTTCATCGATTACATTCTTACACACACTTCTATAATATAATAAACTAATAATATAATAACATGAAAACGAAAATCTGCTATTCAAGCAAAAAACGGCCATATACATTTCTGAACTATCGCGGCAAAACACAATTTGTCGGGACAGCCGACGATTTTTTATCTTTTATATCATATACTCCGTCCCACCCAACCCTTGTTATTGGACAAAGGCGATTTGTATGAAAAATCCTATTGTGTCCGACAATATGTCAAAATATTAGCGGCTTTTAGGTAAATCACTTTCAAAGTTGGGCGGAGTTGTTTTTCAGAGCAATTGTTTTGGGACCGAAATTAATGTTGGAGAACGCCTACGAAGTTGCTGATGTTTTTGGAGGAAATACGCTTGTTATATTATAATGTCGGTTTCGGTTTGGTAGGCAAGGAGGAAAACGTGTTAATTAGTAAGAGATGACAGCCTAAAGCTTGTTTAGTTAAGATTATTTGATTATCCATACTTAATATTATAAATTCGAAAGTAACTCTGTCTGTCTGCTATGCTTTCCCACTTAAACTACTGAACCAATTTTAATGAAAGTTGGACACAGATAAAGTGAACCTTAGAAAAGGACATAGGGTGGCTTTTATCCTACGGGAACCTTAAAAACGGGTTCACGCGGGCAAAGCTCCTGGCGAAAGACTAATTTCAAATACAATGTTATTGGTGTAGATTTTTTTATTTATAATATAAGTAGGGGTTATCACTGAATGTTCTGATTTATTCTGGTTTTGCAACCTACAGTTAAAGAAAGTGCGCAGATCAAATTCACTGAAAGAAGCTTTAAATTAAGCACTTATATTAACGTTTCTCTTTCTTATGTATATGAATATAATATGAGATAAACTTCTAGGTCACACTAAAAAAGGCTCCCAAGACGATATCTTGACCTGTTTCAAAACTCCATTAGCTTGACTTATGTAATAGTTGTACACCGACTGTTCTCTGAACCACTTAAATATGAAATGGGACAAATATTTAAAACTTTGTGACGACAAACATTAAGAAACTGATCTGAGGTCCATAGAATTGAACAAATAGTGTTGACGGATTTGGAAAGTATTTCTTAATATTGATACTTAAATTGTTCTGAGAGGGTCTAGGAATGGACCACACAAACATCACATTTTTTTCGTTATTGCGTTGTTAACTTTTACTCTCTTGTAGTTAAAAAGCAATAATAAACAGATAGAGGCGAGTTCGAACGAGCGATGGGTTAGTACCAAATTGCGCGTTTCCGTACATCGGACATCAAGTCCGGTAGCGGTTGTTAAGGTAAACGTCGGTACTATCATCAGTTTTTGTCAGTGTCCCAATACTCGTCATGCAAGAAAAAGTATAACGTATTGCCTTTTTAAACATGCCCTTTTTGTAACTGTGAGCTTGTTTGTAACTCTGTTTTGGACCCGATTTTAACCCACTTTCAACGGACAGATTTAATTCAAACTTTGGACACTTATCAAGAATTGGTGTAAATACAATAATTTCATGAGTTTATATAATTCTGAAACTTTAAATAAAAAATAAAATTAAAAAACTAAAAAACACGCTTTTGAAGCACATCAAACTAAAAAAGAAAAAAATAATCTCAATATAAGCTTGCAGAAAAAAATAATGAACAAAAAATACTAGTACTATTGTATAAACAAAGAATAGGGCGCTCTGTGCTGTGTTTTCGTATAGAGCAACCCACCCACAACACTTTTTTCACAATAAAACTAGTATTTTTAGGATTATTTTTCACTTTTTTAGTTTAATGGGCTTCATAAGCGTGTTTTTTTTTCAGCTTTTATTCTATGAAATGACGAGTACTGACGACATTATGAACGTTTACCTTATCGATGGGTAGCAGTCGTAAAACCATGTAGTATTTGACTGTAGTATTATTTGTATTTGACTGCAAGTTCGGCACTAACCCGTATTACATCGCCCAGCAATATTCTAGCAAGGTGCAGTAGACTCTTGAACACATCTGTTGGGCGTAAAGACCTGTTTTAAAAGTGTGAAGATTGCAGCCAATTCATAGGTTATATATATTACTAGAAGCCTCATAGAAAGTACTTAAAGAAATAAATTAAATAAAATAAATAATGTTTGCTAAAGAAATAAAATAAATAATGTTTGCTTATTTAGGAGGCCTAAATAAGCAAACATTATTTCCATCAAGAATTTTAAAAATATGAGACATTACAATGCATTACAATACAAATTATCTTTACTGTGCATCGATGAAATTGAACTTAACAATTTAAATATAGGTAATATATAAAACAAGTACTTACATCAGGCGGTCTGATCGCTAAAACAGTGATCTCTTCTAAACAAATATGTTTGTTTCTCACTTTTCTCTTTAGTAAATTATTTATGTACAATATATCTGGTATGTTGGTCACATATTTATAAAACAAACCCACTTACAACATTAAAAAGCTTTGTTATTTAATTATGTCAACAAATACTGGTTTCTTCTAACTTTATGGTATAGTACAAGAGTAATTAATGTTCAAAATATGCAAATGGCTTAAAAACCATTAACACTCATTAGTTGTTGGTAGCGATGTGACTGGCATACATTAACAATGAAAATAGAACGATGGAATACTGATTTGAACAAACAAACAAATAAACTTACGTTACGTGAATATTCCTACATCAAACTCTAAACAAATAAAGAGGTAACTGTAACTGATGATGATGTATGAGATATGAACATATTTTTTAGTAGTTTGCGCTATTATTGATAGCTGCTTCCTTCAGTAGCTACCTTAGAGCATCAAAGTTAATAACTCACCCTTCAGTAGAGACGGCATAGCGCCTCGCTTGGATACATAATTTTTGTGCCAAATTTGGTGCGGGGGAAGAACGCGCACATTCTAATTTTGTCACACATTCACAAATATTCTTTCATCGCTACAGACGCATACATTTCTAAATATGTCACACCGACACACACAGACACACTAGTTGTATAACTAGAAGGCTCATTGTGCATAGACTGGGACGAGGGGTTCGCCCGTAAAGGCCACTCCTCTCTGACGGGTGTCATACCTATCATACCTTGTTGCTTTAAGGCATATACCAAATACTTGTGATGTGATACAATATGTATGGTTTAACGCCAATAGTCTCTTAGTCTAGGGTTCCGTACCCGAAGGGTGCCAGCAGGACCCTATTACTAAGCCTCCGCTGTCCGTCCGTCTGTCTGTCCGTCTGTCTGTCATTAGGCTGTATCACATGAACCGTGATGGCAAGATATTAGATGATATATTTATTTTTATTTTATTTTATTTAAAAACTTTATTGAACCTAATCTGCCAGCTTACCTAAGGGAGTACAGACACATTTGAAGTATTGCTGTTCCCGCTATAACAACAGATACTAAAAATAGAATAAAATAAATATTTAAGGGGGCTCCCTAAAAACCTGCCTTCTCATACTACATTATCTTCAACAGAAAAATAGTAATAAAATAATTTAGTCGCTTCACAGTGAACCTCTCCCTAAGTTTAATTCTATTTTCCCTCAGGTTGTTTTTGAATGTTTCCTTACAGCGACTTGTAAACATCTACTAACGAGTGTGATACGACACGCCTCACGTTCAGCACCTGCTTTGACACATTCACTTGACACTTCCTTTGCCTTCACTTATGTGAACTTTGTTGCCACTTGGGACTGCATTTAAGGTTTATTTCTTACAATTTGCAAACATTCCAGAAAAAAATTATCCAATTATGTGTAAAACTACTATGAGAAAAGTACAACATAAGCTCTTTTTTACGTTACTTCAATGTTTTTACGAGTTTTATTGTTCTAGTAAGGTTACAAGTTAAATTATTTACATTAAATATCTATAGGTACTTGGCATGTAACCTTGCTATAAATTGTACTACGATGTGTCTCTGAAGGCCGTGGACATCTACACACAAGCCTGAATCGCCTGATGATCGTCATTTATGTATGTGCTGTCTTGCATCATCAGGTATGCGCACCTTTCCAAAGAAATAATTTATAATAGAACTAGCTGGTTCTGCGAACTCCGTACCGCCTACTAATCTGGCTATTAAAAATATTGGATGATGGTAGAAGGTAGAAAATTTAGAGTTATATGTATTTTTAATGCGTCATAAAAATCATCATAAAAAAACTGTCCAAAAAACTTTTTTTGGGCTGGGCCACTTATCTGGGAATGAAAAAAAAAACCTATTCTCAGACCTACAAAGTATGAATATAAAATTTCATCAAACGATACAAATTTCGGAGGAGTATGGTAACAAACACTGTGACACGAAATTTTTATATATGTATCTATATAATATATATCAATCTTGATTCACGGTGGATTATGGTGGTACTTCGGTTGAACCCATAAACATAAATTAACTTAGAAAACAAACAGACAAACCTCGTAAAGCGATAAACAACGAGTCATCGCACAAACTGATCTATTTTCTAAGTACCATAAGAGGTCTTCCGGAAGTCCCTCCAAGAAATGGTTTCGTAACAAAGTGGGAAAACAAACGGTTTCGAGAGCACTCCACGCATCAATTCACTAAACAGCATTGCTTAAAACGTTCAAACATCAAGAACTGAGTAAATACGAAGTTTCCGACAAAACTAAGTTAGCTATATGTTTTCGACAGTATTTGTAATTGAACACAAACAAAAACAAACGAACTTACACGAGTAACAACAATAAAGTAATCCTGAAGATGTTTCTTTTTCATTTAAGATACGACCCTAAAACAGTTTTTTACGTATATTCTTTGCAAAAGATATAAAGTATGTAAGCAGTGTTTTTTTTTAAAGTGCTTAAGATACCGGTTCCCGATACGAGGGTCCCAAGTTAAAATCCCAGTGCACAATTTCTCACTGATTTTTTTACTTGCGTTTGTCTGTCTTGCTTCTCCACTTTGAACGGTGTTATGTCTCACTAGCGGCCACCCGCGACTTCGCCCGCGAAGACGTTGGTATTAGTCATAGCATGTTGTTATATAGCCTTCCCCATTAAATGGAGTATTCAACACAAAAATATTTTTTCAATTCGAACCAATAGTTCTTGAGATTCGCGTTCAAACAATCAAACAAACAAACAAATCTTCAGCTTTATATATTAAGATTTTATATATCACCGTGCATGCATATATCACAGTGGACAGTAGGACACAACTAACACTAGGCTAGCGTGATGAACTTTTGGACTCAAATCCCTATTAGTTCCAAGTGAAGACCTGTTTATAGAACATCAAAAGGGTTTAAAAAATATGATAAAGAAAATAAAAAGTAAATGTAATGTAGCAAATGACTGGTTATTTTATACCTTAAAACTATTTACCATAAGACTCGAAGTAGATATCACAGTAGCTAAGAAAGATTTTTCGTGAGCTTTTGATTAAGCTAATATTCAAACTTCGCACGTTGAAATATCTAAAGTTTCGGTTACATTCAGTATCACTTACAATTCCATAACACTGCAGATAACACTTGCAGAGCGCAGTTGGCAGACAGCGATCCTGACACATAAGGGATTTGCCCAAACCTGTGACTGATGTCTCTTGTGTAAGTTGGGGGACGCAAGTTGGGAGCAGGTGGCGTATTGGGAGATTTCAAAAAAGTTTAGTGGTAATCGGTTGAGATGTTTTGATTTGGATACAGCATTTAATGTGGATGGAAACGTGGATTCAAGTGATAAGGAATTCATATACAAGTTTCGATAAAAAGACTTGAAAACGCCAAAAAAAATTTTGAATTAATCTGATTATGGCGCCAAAGGTACCTGTTGAAACTCACAAAAAACAAGCTTAAATGCTTAGGGGAGAATTTTTAATTGGACTGAGGACCTGAAGAAGACAGCGGGTAGTCGCTGGATTCAGAAGGCCCAGGACCGGGAGGAGTGGCGAACGTTAGGGGAGGCCTATTTCCAGCAGTGGACTATAAAAAGCTGATGGATGGATGGATGGGATAGAAATACTTTAATGCACATATAATGTATTTGGAACTTTCATGTTTTACAATAATATAATAATGATAATTTAATCCCAGATTTGCATTAATCCATGTTTTACGTAAAGTACTTAATATTGTTATGTGTTGGCGCAAGTATCAAGTAATAAAACTAATATCAGTTTAGCTTCATTTGAATTCAAAATACAACCTTCTTCAACATGTAACACTGAGCGTCATCTAAGTCTCTGATTCTGGAAATACAAACCCAAAAAAACGAATACAACCATTTTCAATGAATGACTCTCTGACTTTCACCCTTTTTGGGCAAATTTACCCAAGTAATACGCAAAATCGACCAAATCCCTACGTATCACTTACAATTCCATAACTCGAAGATAATCCTCTCTGCAGAGTGTTGGGCAGCTCCAATTCTCACACAAAACTCTGACTGATAGCTCTTGTATGAGTTAGAGAGCGCAAGGGGAAAGCAAGTGGCGTTTTGTATTCTCCTGTCCAAACAAAATGGCTGGCAAAGGCAAACCTCATCGCTTTCACCATGTTTATTATCATCATGTTTGAATTTGGAATTCGGGAAAGATAATTCCTCAAGATTTTTATTTGAATGGAGTAGCAGACGAGCCTACGTAATGTTAAGTGGTCGCTGGAGCCCATGGACATCTACACAAAACCTCAAGCAAGCCTAAGCCTTGCCTCCTGTGGTCGTATGCAGGTGCGCTGCTACTCCGATGGTTGATGGACGTCTTCTTTTCATAACGTTAATTTAAAACAATAACCTCCCATCACTTGTACCACAGCTCTCTGGAGAGAGCTCGTCTGAAATTGCTTTGCGCGTGCGAGATGAAAATGACGTCATATTACGTCGGCTTAGCGCATACTGCCCACTTTTTGCTTTCACGTAAATGTATGATTTGATGGCTGTTGATGACTTAATGTGTTAGACTAGATTAAATGGGACCTGTATGGGATCTTGTATCTGAGTGTTTTAGTTGCGCTAGTATTAGTTAAAGGAGTCCCAGTAGTTTCCGGATTTGGAATAGAGCTACGGTATCCCTTGCCTGATTGTAAGAGGCAACTAAAAGGGGGCATTCGGGGATGCGGACGACGAGAGTGGGAGCTCGACCCATGGGAGCAGCCCCGAGAAGGACGGCTGTGTGTGCGTGGCCGCATGCCACCATAAGCGCCTGAGGGTGCAGGAGAGCGTAGAGGCAGGCCACTGAGAAGTTTTTAGTGCGGTACAAATCCCACATAACCCGGTATCCTCTGCCAAGTTGCTGGGTACCTTTTGAAGGTAGATACCAAAAAATTTGTATTAGTTAAAGGAGTATGCAGCCCGTGGACATCTACAGACGACCTCAAGCAAGCCTATGTCTTGGCTGTGGTCGTTTGCAGTTGCGCTGCTGTTCCGAAGGCTGATGACCTTTCAACCGAAACACAATAGAATTCCTTCACGGCAGAAAGGGGTGCAGCGGTGGTACTTCAATTGACAGAATCACTAAAAAAATAATTCTGACCCTATTCCTAAGTTTGGGTACCTGCTCTTTTCAATAAGATAAAAATAAAATTATAATAGTATATTATTGTAGTGATGTATAAAAGTGATACAAAACTCCATTGTAGCTTCCAGAGGGAGCAGGAGTACTTTGTGAAATGCAATATATTGTGAAGGGCGTCTGAGTGGGTGCAAGTGGAAAGTGATTATTTCCCCTGCCTCCCCTTTCTATCCATAGATATGATAAGATAGAGCTGTGTTTTAAATTTATTGTTATTTCATCCCCTTCTTTTATGTGGTGAACAATCATTTGATATTTTAAACAGCACGTTTCCATTTTCTTCATAAAAAAGATTGGTTGTATGTAAAGTCGGACGATAGTTTAACGTGACAACGTCATAAGAAAACAATGAAAACACACACTTCACTTTATAAACAGTTGACCAACGGGGCAAGCAAGTAAGTAAATTTTAAATATAATAAACGTTTCACACTCATAGCTCCACAGTAGGGTGAATATACCCTGTGTCGTGGGTGCCATGGACACATACAAAGACAGGAACGCAAACACCCAGACCGAGAACAGAAATTTAAACTCATCATTAAAATTTCTGTTTCGCCGGGAATCGAACCCGGGACCCCTCGATTGGCAGTCCGGTATGGTAACCATTGCGCCATGCAGGTCGTCACTCGTCATTTGCACACCTTAATGAGGTAAGGCACACTGGGCTAAAATGGATGTAACACCTTATTGAAGTACTGTGTTCTTGCAAATAAATAAATTGAAATAAATTGAAGCCGAACGTTCAAGCCTCAATGTAACGTTACAATCAGCGTAACTTTACGCTCCATTTCGTTCGGCATTCATCGATTTATTAGACGTTGTCACGTCAAAATAAACAGTTCATACTTTACACTGCTGCGCTTTGACTTTTCAATCATGAATGCGAAAGTGCTGAGGTGGCTGCACCATTTTTTGCCTCTCACTCTTTATAATTGGGGTTTCCCAGAGCTCTTCACCACTCTGTTTCAATGCGGGATAGTTACGTAGCGCATTACTTTTGTAAAAAGGACAGCAGACAACAGCACGAAAAATTCACACATTTTTCTTCTTCGATACGGCACGGATTCAAATGTAAGTTTTTGAATAAATAATAAAAAGTACGTAATAGGCGCAACTCTTTTTGCTGAGGTCTCTCCCTATTATTGGTAAGGCCTGGAGCTAACTCCAGTACGTACGCTGCTCCAATGTGGTTTGGTGGAGATGCGAGTTACCGCCCATAAGGCCGCCGACGACTCTGCAGATTGTAACATTATTCTGGCCAATCCTCTCTCAAAACACTTAAAATTGTTAATTAAATTATACAACATTATATTTTTAGATTAGGAATCCCACAATGTAAAGTTTTGATTTACTCGTTTTAAGTTTTATTAAAATTAAGTTGCTTCTGTTATCTTGACTCTACAGAGCGACATAATCATTATTGTGACTAAGCTCTTTAATAAATGCAAAAAAACCGCCGCCGACATGTTTAACGACTGTTATCTATTGATAATAACTGGGACCGACGGCTCGTCGTGCCCTCCAAAACACGGAAACCTGTATGAAATTCTGACCACCAGCGGCACCCAATAGTATGTAATATAACTGGAACATATGATGAATTTCGAACGTTAATCCATTATCAAAAGCCTTACTTAGCACTGGCAAGCTTATCAAAACTTTCGATCTAAAGCTTGTGGTTAAGCCCTTTGCACATACCGCCTTGGGGAGTAATAACTCTATATCCTAATCACTAAATAAATCTATTCACACGTTTAATTGTAGGTTCATTAATTACTTAACATTTAATAAATTGCAGTGCAGCTTAGTTATTGATTAAAATTATTTATAGGTTTACCACTAAAGATAAAATCAATGTTTACCAGCCACTTAGTTGGTCTCGTTTTGGAATTAAGAGAGATAAAAGCCATAGTTCCACCACGGTGGAATAGTGCTTATTGGTGGACATCATACCTTCGAAAAATTAACTCTCAGGCATGCATTATGTATTTTAAGTTACCAGTTGTAAAAAAATTGTACCTAATAGAATTTATTATAATGTATTTGATCCTCCCAAACTTGGTAGGTGGTAGAACTATTATGGTTCGCCTGGGGAAGTACCACCGCTGCACCCACTTCTGCCGTGAGCAATGCTATTGTGTTTCGGTGGAAAGGTGCAGTTGGCGGCTACACTTACGAGGCGACCACCAGCCTCCGGAGTAGCAGCGCAACTGCATACGACCTCAGACAAGACTTACCTATTCTTGCTTAAGGCGTGTAGATGTCCATGGGCTGCAGCGACCACTTAACACCACGTGGCCTAAATGCTCGTCTGCTACTCCAATCAAATAAAATAAAAACGCGGACGAAACCGCGGGGCACAGTTTATAAAATCTAATCAATTACTCGTATATTTCGAACTCCAATGCTAGTAAAAGCTCGTTCTGCTATTTAGAAATCAAATTAACCGAAAATTACCATAATTAAACATAACAATTTAATTTGTAGCTAAACTAACACGGTATGCACTACAACGACAGTTGCCGACAAAGCTTGTAAACTAAATCCCAACTACTAATAAACAGAATGCTGAAAATCCACTAGATATTTTAGACAGAAATTCAAATTATTTGAATAACAAGGTACATCGGTTCGACTCCCGGCGGACGCAAGTTTGTACGGTATCGGCCTTCGCGAATTATTCAAATCATTTGCGCCTCGGGCCCGTAGAGGGTTTCGATAAACGGGCGGTTGAAACGCTGCGTTTGAAAAGCGCATTAATACAAATTTAACACTATGCGGTTATTTAATAACTGACTTGTTAAAAAGAAATTGTTTTAAAAGGATTAAATGGTAAGGTAGAAACAAGTAGTAATTTCGCTGGCTATTTGCTAGTAGCTATTTGCGTCCGAGGTACGGCAGCGGGCATAGAACGCAAGCGATCTATGCGGTTAAGCCAAACGGGCGCGGTCGGTTGTGAGATGGGTGACCGCTAATCCGTCGGTCCCGGTTGTATTCGATAGATAACAGTCGTTAAACCTTGTCGGAGGCCTTATGGGCAGTTTGAAAACATCGAGTTTGAAAATATCGGGTTGGCCACTAACCGTCATCTCCACCAAACCACATTGGAGCAGCGTGGTGGAGTAAGCACCAGGCCTCCCCAATAAGGGGGAGAGACCCGTACCCAGCAGTGGACTGCAAAAAGGGTTGTAGCCAATACGTGACACGTGCTCTGATGCATCTATGAAATCAAATTAATCATGTGCCAGATTTCAAGAGGACACATTTGGAGCAGCTCTAACGTATCTACAACTTTTAATTTGTCATTGTAACTTTGACATTTATCATTGTCCATGTGAACAAAGACGTGAGAAGAGACCCCTATTATCCTAGAACCTAAAAAATATGGGATCTCAATATCAATTTAAATAACATTGTTCGTGACCATTCAAATCAAAAGTTGCTGAATTTAACGCGTTGTAAACGCCACTTATATAAAAATCTCGGTGGTCAGTAAGTTATCAGTCAGGCTGTCAGCGATAAAGCTATAAAAAGTAGTCGTAGAAAAAAGTTGACATTTTTAATTTACTTTATATTATTTCATGAGATAGGTAAGGGTAGGAAGTCCTTGTAGCTCCTGGATTAAGAAGAGAGCTAAGGTATCAGGGGGAAATCTTCGGTACCCGGCACCTTGGGAGAGGATATCAGGTTATGTAGGATTAGACCGCACTAAAACCTTCTCGGTGGCCTGCCTCTGCGCTTGAGAGGACTCAAGGCTCATGGGCCAATCTTTAGGAGAGCAGATGTGCTCTCCTGCACCTTCCGATACTTACGGCGGCATGCGGCCACGCATACACCGCCGTCATTCCCAGGGCTGCTGGCTGGATGGATCGAGCTCCCACTCTCACCGCCCGCGACCCCGAAAGTCCCCTTTTAGTCGCCACTTACGACAAGGCAGTGGATACCGTAGCTGTATTCTTAATCCCGAAGCTACAGGATGTTTGTATTCCAAAAATAAATGAAATATGTAAAGGCCAGTCCTATTTTGGAAATTGTTCAACAGCCTAAAACCCACAATCTATCAACCCGCATGGTATGAGTGGGTTGGAGTCAGCTCCAGGCTTCCCCATCAATAACGGGGGAAACCCTTGCCCAGCAGTGAAACGCTATGCTCTGTTACTGGGGATATTGTGGATATTGATCCACAAGGTTTCACAGCCAGCATTTACCTATAAAATGCGAAATACATAAGGCGTAAAAAGTAATATCACACTGACTCCATCTGGGTATTGCTTAGATAGATCACTTATATTCAGTTCTGAGATACATTGTCTTGTCCACCACACCACAGGGGTTTAAAACTCCCAGAGCTGCAGGGGTTTATAATCGTATTATTATGTCAATCGAATTATAATGTCCTTTTGAAGTTTTTTCCTTAAAAATGGGTTTTAAATACCTTTGTGCCTGAAAATTTATTTAAAACAGGGCTGGGCTATTTTCAAAGCGAATGACGGTCCGATGGCCATACAACAATTACAAACATCAAGTGTATACTAAATATTACCCATGATGTTAATTAACTATTTCATTTCAAACTATTTCATTTCATTTCTCGACATAAAAAAGGCCATAAGTCACCAAGTCAACTCCCGAATGAACTGATTTTGCTTGGTTAGATAGCTTATATACTAGTCGTGATTCGTAAGCTCTCCAACAGGGGTCTAAAGCCCCCAGAGCCTTTTGGGATTATAGGAATCACGGTCGCAAATATTTGGGGACCGCGGTCAGCCTCCATGGAACGGTATTACATAGTTTGCGCAAAGTAATCGAGTTTGCCTCATTTTTTATTTATGTTCGCAAATTGTGTAGCGCTATAATGGAAATTTTGAGTGAGTTTTTAATGTTTTTTTATAGGCATTGAATAAAAAAGGGTTAAAGTTTAGGCATTCTGCTCGATTGACTTTTATGTTAAAACAATACTTATATTTTAAAGACTATAAATCTACTTCGGACGAACCGTGTGGCGTAATGGTTACCATGCCGGACCGCCGATCGGAGGGTCCCTGGTTCGATTCCCGGCGAAGCAGAAATTTAAATGATGAGTTTATATTTCTGTTATCGGTCTGGTTGTTTGTGTTTCCGTCTTTGTATGTGTCCATGGTACCCACGACACAGTGTATATCTACCCTACTGTGGGACTATGAGTGTGAAACGTTATTTGTTATTATTTTTTATTTTCTGTCTTGAAGCGCGCATGGCCCGGCGGCGAGCGTAGAACGTAAGCGATCTACGCAGCTAAGCCAAACGAGCGCAGTC
The DNA here is from genome assembly GCA_911387765.1 of Pyrgus malvae. Classification (NCBI taxonomy): domain Eukaryota; kingdom Metazoa; phylum Arthropoda; class Insecta; order Lepidoptera; family Hesperiidae; genus Pyrgus; species Pyrgus malvae. The sequence goes on along the minus strand of OU426969.1, from coordinate 1,882,365 downwards.
GGGTGTGAGATGGGTGACCGCTAGTGGCAATAAATTCATGCGCGTTTTCGTGCTTCGGAGGGCATGTTAAACCGTTGGTCCCGATTGTTGCCGATAGATAGATGTCGGCTTCCGGGGTTGCGGGCGCTGAGATTGGGAGCTCGATCCGTCCAGCCAGCAGCCCCAGCAAGGACGGCGGCACAATACAAAGAGCGCCTTTCTACGGCGGTGTGTGCGTGACCGCATGCCGCCGTAAACATCGGAAGGTGCAGGAGAGCACATCTGCTCTCCCAAAGATGGGCCCGTTCTAGTACAGTTTAAGTACAACCTATTTAAGGTACTTATGGTATTTTAATTAGTTTTGTGCATAGTATCCTAGACCCATTGTCAATTTTAATTAGCAAAGTGACTGAAACAAAAATAAAATCAACTTAAAAGTCTCTTAAGTTACTTTTGAAGCGCGCATGGCCTGACGGCTAGCGTAGAACGCAAGCGATCTATGCAGCTGAGCCAAACGGGCGCGGTCGGGTGTGAGATGGGTGACCGCTAGTGGCAATAAATTTCATGCGCGTTTCCGTGCTTCGGAGGGCACGTTAAGCCGTCGGTCCCGGTTGTTGTCGATAGATAACAGTCGTCAAACCTTGTCGGAGTCCTTACGGGCGGTTTGAAAACATCCGACAGCGGGTTGGGCACTAACCCTCATCTCCACCAACCCGCACTGTAGCAGCGTAGTGGAGTATGCTCCAGGCCTCCCCAATAAGTGGGAGAGACCCGTGCCCAGCAGTGGGACGCAAAAAGGGTTGCAGCCAAGTTACTTTTAACACATACATACTCGTATCTTGCAAATTGCAAATTTTATGTTATTCAAAATAATATAATATGACTTTGGATTGCTAATCTTACCTATTATAAATTTTTTTGGTGAAACCAATTCGATTAATTTGCTTATACGATTTACTCAAGTTTCTATTCGGGTCTGTTTTAATGCTATGATAACATCACAGTCAGTTCTAATTCTGTCAAGCTAGCAATTATATAAAGAAGTGGGAAAACCCAACGAAACTATTGCATTTAGGTACAACATTTTTCGAACTTTTTCCGTAGTATCGTGTGCCGAATGTTCCGGCAATATATTTCCGCCGCCATTCATCACTAGTTGTCAACTACCACCAGTTTGCTGTTCCTGTTTTACTCACTATTAATGCTAATTTATTATAGTGCACTTTTAGCAACTTAAGGCAATGATTTCACCCGCAATAGAGAGGATCTTTAGTTAAAGTAAAGTCCCTTCTGAAGTGCCGCTGGACCGGCTTTTTTGTAGGACTATTAAGGATAAACATTTCCATCATACATCACATATGTGAATGATATGTGTAACTCTAGCGGATTTGGCAGCGCACGCCGGAATAGCTCGCAGATGGTAGATTTTTTCCTACTTACTTGACACTTATCGTCATATTTTGGACAATTCACACAAAATCTTTATAAATTGTAGCCAATGTGTTATTCTGATGTATAAGCTATATTATTGTAAAGTTTTATTAAAATCCATTCAGTAGTTTTTACGTGAAAGAGAACATCCATACTTACAAACTTTCACGTTTATAATATTAGTGGGATAATATAAAATAAAGCACTTTTTAAACGAAATAAAAAACATGAATAACAAGAAGATATAGAAGCACTGTGTAAACAAATTAAATTAACAAATCTTCGTTTTTACGTTTCGTTTCAGCTGTCTCTCAGTTAGTCTAGTCACTCAATAATTCATCACCAATCATAATTGATGATACACGCGATTTTGAAAAACTGATAAGTCTAAGGTGTGTAAATCAATTAGAGGAATTTTCAAAACTCCTCTTTTTGAATCAACCAAAAACTAATTTTGATTGATTCTTCTTGAGTTTGCTGGGTAAAAAGTTAATTAACAACAGACATAAATACAATACTCAAAACATTGAATATTTTTGATATCGTAATAAGTATTGTTTTCCGGGTCTGTTTTACACGATAACTTCATCGCACGGATGACTTTTATGATTGTAAGGGTTAATATGGCAAATTCATACTGAATGACAGGGTTGGAGACACGTTCATATGATAAGATAAAAATTAAAAATTAAAATAACAGTAACATTCATATTCATATTATTCCGTGTCGTGAACACCACAGAACAGCAATACCACAGAAAGAACTGAATTTAAACCTAACTATTCGTCATACAAAGCAATCCCTCAACGTGAAGCGAATCAGACTTTATCAGACACCCTCGATCGTTATTCTGGCGAGTTAACCATTGCGACTTATGGGTCGTCAAGTAACAATATTGTTACGACTTTGAGTAGCTATAACTCGAAAACAAAGCGTCGTACAGCAAAACCCCAAAAACGCATAAACAGGTATTTGGTCTACTATCGAACAGTGAAGAAAGTTCTCGAAAAATCAGTGATAAGAAAAACATCGATTTCTACAAGTAAACAAATTCGGGATCCGCGGTGAGTACGTACCTATATATAGCGTACATGTATAGGTTGTTTACATCGCGGGCCGCGACTATTGTTTATGACTACATAAGCTGTACATAGGTGCGTAATAACATAAAGGAAGGTTCGGGACGGGCCTATTGTATTTGGTGGTTCGGGAAATTTCTAGAGAACCATGGGTAGCTGTATATAAGGCACGCGCCGAGCCGCGACTGGGCAGTTTATTTTCGGAAGTGAAACCGAAGCGATCTCTACCAAGCGACAAGGAAGAATTATTTCGACGACTCAAGCGAAGATATTGGACTATAGTGATTGTGCATTGTGATTCGGACTCTGTCAAGTGGATTTTTGTGGAAGCTGACAATAAACGTCTTCTACGTTTCATACGGCATTTTCCTTACCCATAGCGCGTAACAATATATATATTCTAATTTGAGTTCGATATTATCATACTTTTTTATATAAAAGTACTTATACGAGTATTATAAAGAACTGCTTTTGAAAAAAACAATTCTAACTAACATTTCCACAGTTTTGTACCAGATCAACATAAAATCAAGTCAAAAGTTTCATGTAAATACAAATCAGACTTCCTTTACATCTATCTGTCCCTCTATGTACAAGATAAAATAAATTCACCAAATTAACTATCCAAAACTATAGAGGCCGTAATAGTTTGCATAATTCTGTACTAACATTATGAACTAACGTGCAAGCATGTATGGGACATGCAAGCGAATGTCGCCTTTAAAACTATTTGCTTATCCCTTTTTAAGTTGCTCTCTTTAGTCAGTTTAAAATCGACTTTATGTCTTTTTGATGTAGTTGTTTTTTCAGTGACTGTAAAATGATTGTACGGAACGTTTGCTCTACATGGAATTTGAATTCATTATTAATTTAATTAATCGTTATTTATTGAATAATAAACGATCTTGCGTCGGTAATATTATGTTTTGAGACCGAATGATTTGGGAATGAGGTGCTTGGTGGAATAGAATTCAATTATATTTATAGGTAATATCATTCAGTAAGTAGTGTGAGAATTTATGTAGATGTGTTTATGTTGACTACGGCGTAGCAAAGGCGAAAACTATGATATAGTATATTTCATTACAAGTCCGGAAAGGCTGTCATTGCAAGTAGTTCTGACAAATGTCTACCAGAGCCGAGGCGCAGCCAAAGGTGAGGGTTGACAGTCGGAACTCCTTCCAATGACGGTTCCGCACGTGTACTGAACGACTATTTTTAATACAGTTGCGAAAGAATGAAGCAATTTAATAAAATAATAAAATCACAATAAACTCAACTAACTAATCATCTAAACTCGCAAAGAACATTTTTGCAAGATGACGCCAACCGTAAAATAATATAAGCAGATTTTTTTTTTGTCTTCTTCACCCATTCTGGGTAGGCAAAGGGAACTATGCCCATACAGCCAAGTCTTCAGTAGAATTTTTTTATTGATATGAAATGAAAATTAAATTTAATGAGGTGAAATGAAATCAAACCTAACTCATTGAATCAAATCATTAAATCTGATATTGAAACAAATTAGTAGCTTCTTCTTAGAAATATTTGCATGAATCATAAAAACTTCTATGAATTTTTTTTAGTAAAAAGTTCGTGGTTGTTTTTTTAATAGACATTATTTTGACAGTTGGGAAAGAAAATGCACGAGTTCAGAAAAGGTAAAGAAAAAGCACGAGTGTGTAATAGCCCACTTCCCGCACGCTATACGTCCCTGCAATACGCCAATTTTTGAGCAACTGTATTAAAAAAATTTTTCACTGGTTATAATACATCGCTATAGTATAGCTTTAAGTTCAATGTTTTCGATAGTTGAAATGTGAAATCGAAGAAATTTGTTCTTATAAAAGTTATGTTATACTGTAACATAGATGAAGTCTTTATTTTAATTATTTTTAATGTCCCACTTCTGGGCAGAGTACCCCTCTCAATATTGGGAGTGATTTAGGTCATTGTCCATGCAGGCTAAATGCGGGTATGGGAACGAGGCATAACTCCATAATATTCTTAAACTCTCAGGTATATACGATAAAGGAAAACTTACAATGCATTTTGAAGTGAAAACTTCTTTAGCGGCGTTGTGCACTTTTTTTGGGATAGGTAAAATCAAAAAGTGTTAAACTCGCGTCAGGACACGAGGCCTGATCGAATATTCGTAAGACGGAGGGGTGACAGCTGATGGCTCGACTGTCTGTACACTTGTCAAATTCGTGTATATCAAGTTTCCAATGGAAATGGAACAAAGTGCATCTATTAATAAAAAAAGGGACGAAGAAATAGTAAAATATAATGATTGAGTTCTTTATAAAAATACTAGATGAAAACTTACTGAAAATACTAGATAGAAAAATAACTGATAATAAAAGCAATTCGTGCGAAATTATTCCCTAACCATTCCAAAACATCAAAAATGCACAAGGTTAATGTTCAAGTTTTCACTTCTGCCGGCACTACCGGAGTGCAACACGTTTTATTTATTGGAATAGAGTATCTGACGAGCATGCAGGCCCCGTTGTGTTAACTACTCGTTGCAGCCCATGAACATCAGCACACAACCTCCAACAAACCTTAGTCTTGTACGTAGAACATATTAAAGAGGTTAGAATGGAATTGTGGGCGGGGCAGACTCGCCAAGGATATGAGCAACGCTCATATCTCTATAGAAACACGCGATCGCGCTGCGATATGCGTGCTTGTGTGCGTGCTTGGGTGTGATTCGTTCGTTTGAAGTGGCGTGATTGTGCGGCGCTAAGATTGGTGAGTTTTTAAATTGCAAATAGGTGCGTAAGCTTCATATCTATTTAATCACAGATGTAGTGGAGATGAAAGGTGGGGCTGGATCGACCGGTTTTTATACGAACGGCGCATTATTGCCATTCTACCTCTTTTAATATATTCTGTGGTCTTTTCTTTGATCGTACACAGTTGCGCTGCTACTCCGAAGGCTGATGTTTGCCTCGTGGTTATCTTGCCGGTAGTTGCATCTTTCAGCGAAACACAAAGGAATTACTTAGAGCAGAAGTAGGTGCAGCCCCGGTCTAACCATTAAATCTCTACCACCTTTTTAAATAAAAACCATTTCGTCTGAGACAAAAAAAAATCTTAAACCAATTTAATAACTAATATATAATATTAGTGCTACAAAAAGCTCACAGATAATAAAACAAAGGCAACGTGTGGAAAGGTCAAGTTATATTTTATATCGACAGTATCAGCGTTGGATATAGAACCTTCAGGAGAGCAATAACCTCTGCCCTATATCGAACCCTTAGGCTATTTCTGCAGACACGGTTATCTTAGTATTAGTTTATATCTCAACACTTCAATAGTTATGGTCTAGTGGTTAAGAGGAAAATTCACGTTCAGCCCTGGGTTCCAATAACGGCACGCGGCTTTGTTATGTGTGTATTTTAATCGCTTGTTCCACAGTAATGAAAGCATTCTAATTTAATTACAAAGTTGTATGTACTATGTTTATTATGTTAATATATTATTTGTGTATTTAATATTGTGAATGTATGTATTTATGAATAGGTATATATTATTTTGTTAGATATTATAACGAACTTTTCCTTCACGCCATGCAAACCACCCATCGCCGCTTCTCTGACTGCCTTGTGGTTGACTGGCAGAGAATGTATTTAGCACATTTAGTATAAGTTCAAAAAGTTTAAATAAATAAATACCTTGCATGACTGACAAGTTACACAAATTCGTGTCAAGAATTCGGAAACGTGTCATGTTTATCGATCCATATTTTTTTTTAATTATAAATTAACCGAACACAGGCAAAGGCAGACGGGCTGCGTGATGTTAAGCGATCACCGTCGCCTATGGACACGGGCAACCATTATTTATGCAGCATTGTGGACTATGGAATTCACAGAGACCCTCAGATCTTTTTATTCGATTTTAATGAGATCATGAGATTAAATGAAAGCTTGAAAAACGGACAATGAAATGAAATGAAAATGAAAATAATTTATTTGCACAAATATGGGTATTACAAAAGTTGTTTTATGTACATTTATTAGTTCGCCAGTCGCAGAGCGAGTCAATCTCACGTCGAGTGCATTTCGTACTTTAAGAAGATATTGTTATATTTTAAACACATACCGCCATTTAAGTACAAACTTCGTGATCACCCGTACGCACGGGGATTTGAGTCCAAACTCCCAAGATTCTCAGTTATCTTTGAAGTACGGAGGTTTAATTACCTAGTACCTTGATTTACATACTTTATTCAAAGATTTTACCATCGATTTTTTAATATCAATCGATATCGAGTTTTTATTATCGATTAGTAATGCCCCAAGAGATCACCCGCCTTAAAAAGGATCCAAAACATACTCGTAATAATAGGAATCTATCTTCCCATGAGAATGAGATGTATTTGTTTGTGTTCCTGTCTTTGAACGTGTCCATTGTACCCACGACACAGGGTATTAATTATCTTACTGTGGGTCTGTGAATGTGTAACGTTTTTTTATGTATTATTATTTAAGTAAATGAGTATAAGATTTACCGTTTGCTTATCGTCATGGGCGTATTCTCAGTTATCTTAGAAGTACGGAGGTTTAATTACCTAGTATCTTGATTTACATACTTTATTCAAAGATTTTACCATCGTTTTTTTATATCAATTGATATCGAGTTTTTATTATCAATTAGTAATGCCCCAAGAGAACACCCGCATTAAAAAGGATCCAAAACATCCCCGTAATAGTGGGAATCTATCTTCCCTACTGGGAATCTATCTTCCCATGAGAATGAGATGTATTTGTTTATGTTCCTGTCTTTGAATGTGTCAATTGTACCCACGACACAGGGTATTAATTATCTTACTGTGGGTCTATGAGTGTGTAACGTTCTTTTTTGTGTATTATTATTTAAGTAAATGGGTATAAGATTTATCGTTTGCTTATATGTATATCTTATCGTTATCCTCCCATATAATCACTCCATGTGAATGTGAAACAGGGACATACGAAAAATGAAACATACTTTCCCATTAATAATATTAGTATGGATGTATGGATTTCAAAATTAATACACAGATAACATTGTTTCCAAGTTAATTTTCAAACATCAGCATAAAGATCGGTTATTACGCCATAAAAATAACTTATCCATTTACCCGTTACCAAATTCCCCCAAATCTATGGTAATAGCAGATCAAATGCTAATCTCCCGAGACGTGAGGGGAAACTCGATATTTTAATCAGAAGAGCAAGGCGAACGCTCGGCACATTTCAATGTGGTTGGAATGTAACCATAGGTTCTTCTTTACGAATGGCGTCTCTGTCGTTTGACCATTTTGCCAGTGTCAGAACATTTGTATTCAGTATTTGACCGCCTATGGTCAGTCAAAGTCAAATAAGTTGTCAGTTGTCAGTTATATATTCCTACTAGTGGATCCCGCAGACGTTGTCCTGCCTTAAAAGTTTTGTAAGAGGATTAGTTTCTTTATCATCTCAAAGGGTTTTTATGTTACTGTCAAATAAAAAATTAAAAACGAATAGTGACAGATGAACTGTTATTCAGACTATGTCAAACATACGTAAGTACATTATTCTTAGTCTAAGGTCAAACATTTGGACGATGGCGCGAAGATACAATGTTTGACAATTACTGTTACTAACTGTTTATATAGGAAAATAAAATAAGTTATTTTACTATTAATTTCGCAATGCTCCAGTTCTCTTCTCGCCAAAACTCCAATTTTGACATTATGCAGCTTTTACTACAAGCCGCAAAACGAAACTTTTATGCTACTAAAAATACAACTTAAACGTCAAAAGATAAGGTATTACAAAACCGACCTGTGTCATTTATATATCTGACATAACTGACAGGTCACGTCAAAGATAACGAACCTTGAAAAACCCATAAATTACATCTCAACACGTAATACTAACCGTAGATTAACCGCAGATCAAAGTGCATCGTGGTAACGGGCTCATTAATTAATTTAACACGATTAATATTAAAATTCACATAATGAAGTTGATTATTAAAGGCTTACGTAAGCTCGTTTTAATTTAACGGCTCATAAATAATTGTGTTATCAGAGTCAAACACGATGTTTTCTAACACGTAATTATTATGTGGGCATTTAAAGTCTTTATTATTAAATATAACGTTTTGAGACGAAAATGTTACGGTGACACGACACGTCAACCTTTTATGGGAACATATGAAGCACAAACATCATTGGCCGCAACCCATTTTGCGTTCCACTGCTGGGCACGTGTCTCTCCCCATTATTGGAGAGGCCTGGAGCTTACTCCACCACGCTGCTCCAATGCGGGTTGGTGGAGATGCGGATTAGTGGCCAACCCGCTGTCGGATGTTTTCAAACCGCCCGTAAGGCCTCCGACAAGGTTTAACGACTGTTATCTATCGACAACAACCGGGACCGACGGCTTAACGTGCCCTCCGAAGCACGGAAACGCATGCAACATGCAACTCCGAAGCATGAAATTATGTGCCACTAGCGGTCACCGATCTCACACCCGACCGCGCCCGTTTGGCTTAGTTGCATAGATCGTTTGCGTTCTACGCTAACCGCCGGGCCATGCGCGCTTCATATACAAACATTATTATTGGACTTAATTTAATAAAAATTATGAGTTTTTTACTCATCAAAAGAGCTTCTTTTATTTTGATCAAAAAAGGTTACAACCAAACTTTTTTATGACAGTATAATACAGTTTTTTTAATAATACTTACTTAAACTAGTAGACCGCTAAGCATTGACACGTACCTGAAAAAGAGAAAAAAATTAAATTAAACACTGAAGGAAATTACTGTCCTTAAATCATATTTAAATGCTTTTTTTTTATTTGAATGGAGAGACGGCATAGCGCCTCGCTTCGATACATATTTTTTGTGCCAAATCTGGTGCGGGAACAGAACGCACATATTTTAATTTTGTCACACATTCACAAATATTCTTTCATCGCTACAGACGCATATATTTCTAAATATGTCAATGTCAATTAACAACGTCATTTTCTATGCACCGTCATCACTGACACCGACACACACAGACACACTAGTTGTATAACTAGAAGGCACATTGAGCATGCACGTTGAGACGAGTGGTTTGCCCGTTAAGGTCACTCCTCTGACGGGTGTCATACCAGTCATACCTTGATGCTTTAAGGGAGTAGCAGACGAGCATGCAGGCCACGTGGTGTTAAGTGGTCGCTGCAGCCCATGGACATCTACATACAACCTCAAGTAAGCATAGGTAAGTCTTGTCTCTGTCTCTGTCTTGTCAGCAGTTGCGCTGCTACTCCGGAGGATGGTGGTAATCACGTAAGTGTAACCGGCAACTGCACCTTTCCAACGAATCGCAATAGAATTGGCTCACGGCAGAAGTGGGTGCAGCGGTGGTATTTCCCCGGGCGAACCATAATAGTTCTACCACCTACGAAGTAAAATATAACTGACTAAATATTTCAATGCTACCGTTTTTGCATCGCGCTTATTCCATCACGCTGCTCCAATGCATTGGTGGAGATTTGGCTTAATGGCCAACTTGCTGTAGAATCTTTATATTTTAACGCCGCCCATACGGCCTCAGACAAGGGTTAACGACTACTATCTATAAACAACAACCGGCTTTATGTGTTCTTTGAAGCACGGAATTGATCATGAAATTATCCACTAGCATTCACCCATCTCACACCTGACCGCGGCCGTTTCGCTTAGCTGCGTAGATCGCTATTATACCTATTAGCTAGTAACGAATGAGTCATAATAATTAACCACCTTTTGACATTCCTATCTTGTATATATACATGTATGTATGTATGAATATATGTATGTATCTATGTGTTTATTTTGTATTTAGGTACCTCTATTTATTTATATTTAAATATTTATTTTTATTCTACTTAAAAATCTTTTAATTAAGTAGACATTTTTCTGCCTATCATAAACTCTAACCATCACCCAGGGTTGACTGGCAGAAAATACCATTAAGCATTAATTCTTACCCTGTAACCCTTACTTTAAGGAGCTACAAATAATAAATTAACGAAATCGCTTGCGTACAAAGCCAGCCTCCCGCCATGTCCTTATTATGTCAAAAACTCATTTTCATTTATATCCTATCAATATCCAATAAACGTATGATTAATGGCAATCAGAGGTCCTGTCCATAAAGCTATTTAAGCCAACCGGAAGCAATTAATAAATCTCATTGATAATCCGGCGCTATGCTCATATCCGCCAAATTATAGGTTTGTCTTAACGATATGATGGAGCGAATAATTTGTAGTGATTTATGTGTTTGTTGAAATAACGAAGAGTGATGTACTCTAGTTTTTAGATCTACAGAATAAAGAAGCTAACGAGTCCAGGTCTCGTAATATCTTGTAGACGCTGCAAATAGGTGGGAGTACAAGAGTACATGCTTCTCTGATCTTCCCGCAAAATGCTATGACAATGTCTTATGCACTATTTCTAGCTTCAAAGAAATACAGAGAAGGCTGTAGGGCTGGCTGAGCTTCACAAGGACGTCTATGAAGCGAGAAAATTGGCACTTTACTGTCTTCACCCCACCTTCAACTTCTTCAACCCACCCCTTCACAACGTATCGCAGTGTGAGGTTCTTTGACGGCTTACTTGATTGCTCAACGTCTCGTGGGAGTTAGTTTTTTGTTTCGGTAAAGGCATCGTGCATAGCCCAGTGGTTGACGTAGAATGCAAACGATCTATGAGAAGGGTGGCAAAAAATAAGCAAAAATTTCATGTACGTTTCCGTGCTTCGGAAGGCACGTTGAGCCCTTGGTCCCGGTTTTTATCAATTAAACCTTGTTGGAGGCCTTATAAGTTGTTTGAAAGCATCTGACTGAGAGTTAGCCAGTAACTCGCATCTCCACTAACCCGCATATCCACCAACTCGCATTGGAACAGCGTGGTGGAGAAAGCTCCAAGCCTGCCCAATAATCAAGAGTGTCCAACAGTGAGACGCTTACAAGGGTGGAGCCTACATCGAACAAAATGCCTTCAACTTTATCTCTATATAACTCAAAAATATACCAACTAAATGAAAATAAAACAAGAGTAGTAGTCTGAACTACCGGCCAAAACTCCATGACAATGTCTTATACACTATTTCTAGCTTCAAAGTACCACACAGAAGACTGTAAGGCTGGCTGAGCGTGCTAAAGCTTCACAAGGACGTATATGAAGCGAGAAAATTGGCTCTTTACTGTCTACCAACCCCTTCACAACACCTAGCCGTGTCGCAGTGTGAGGTTCTTTGACGTGTTACTTGATTGCTCTACGTCTCATAGGAGTTTTTTTTCTTTTATAAAATGGCGTCACACAATCTTTGCATGGACAGTGTCAAGTAAGAACAGCTATAAATAAGATAAAGACAGGAGTTTTGGCGGGAAGTCGAAAAAGACATATTGTGCTCTTGTTTTATTTTCATTTTCTTGGTGTATTTTTGAGTTATATCGGATAAAGTTGATGGCATTTTGTTTGATATAGGTTAATTACAGTGCACGAGTGTTTGTGAAATAGAATAACAGTGCTAAAATATGTTTTTTCTGCTTGCCTCCAAAATTCCATCGGACACGTTCTAGTAAAGTAGCCATCGCTTTACTTGAATGTTGGACTGACTAGACTGACTGATTACTGACGACTTACTTACTGACTTTGTTATTACTTCGTCCAGTTTCATTGAAACTGGCAAAAAATTGATGCAAAAGTTATACTTGACGCTGGCATGTATGCACAGAGTTTGCGATGCCATAATTGAACAAAAAAAAAAAATAAGATAAAGACAGGAGTTTTGGCGGGAAGTCGAAAAAGACATATTGTGCTCTTGTTTTATTTTCATTTTCTTGGTGTATTTTTGAGTTATATCGCATAAATTTGATGGCATTTTGTTCGATATAGGTTAATTATAGTGCACGAGTGTTGTGAATTAAAATATCAGTGCGAAAATGTGTTCTTTCGGCTTGCCTCCAAAATTCCATTGGTCACGTTCTAGTAAAGAAGTCATCGATTTACTTGAATGTCTGAATCAGTGCGAAAATGTGTTCTTTCGGCTTGCCTCCAAAATTCCATTGGTCACGTTCTAGTAAAGAAGTCATCGATTTACTTGAATGTCTGACTGACTTGGCCGACTATTACTAACGACTTACTGACTTGTTATAACTCGTCCAGTTTCAGCGAAACTTGCTAAAACATGATGCAAAAATTATACTTGACGCTGGCAATATACAGAGTTTGCGATGCGATAATTGAAGAAAAAAGAGATAAAGACAAAGATTTTTATTTGCACAAATATGGGTGATTACAAAAACTGTCAATACATAATATATTTAGTTCGCTTTATTTACTTTCATGAGGTATGCAAATATTACAAAGATAAAAGATAAAACTTAATTATAACACAATTTAAAAAAAAAAAATTTATTATTATTTTTATTTGAACTTATATTGTGCCTTTTAAATTTTTTAATTTTAATTTATTTAAGTATGTTTTTTATTTATTTATTTATTCTGTTGTTTGTTTTTTTAATGATTTATTTATATTTTGGATAGGATCCGATCGTCGGCTTTGGATACTTTTAAATTAGGGTTTTTGTTCACAGAAAGGAAAAAAGCCAGCGGAAAAAAGCCTCCCAGGTTTTAATGATTTTTTTAATGTCGTGTTATAAAATAAAGGAATGATTTTTTTGCAAAAAGTATTTTTTTTAAATTTAAATGAAGTGGAAAATAAGCATGCAGGTCATGTAGTCATAAATTGGTCACTGCGCTCCACAGACATTGGACATCCACAGAAAACCACAAGCAACCATGTGTATTGACTGCGGTTGTGTGCACTTGCCCTGCTACTCCTTCCGTTAAGACTGTCTGCCCCGCAACCGCACTTTTGCACCGAAATACAATAGAATTGTTTAAACAATTGAGGTAATACTTCGGGAGATCCAATAAATTGTACCACCTAAAAATCTCTACATTATTTTTTTTGCTGAGGACAAATCCTAAACACAAATTTTATCATTCCTCATCCCTCTGTCTTTTTATGTGAGCTATGTGAGATATTGTAATAATATTTGGCTGCAACCCTTTTTGCGTCCCACTGTTGGGCACGGTTCTCTCCCCATTATTGGGGAGGCCTGGAGCTTACTCCACCACGCTGCTCCAATGCGGGATGGTGGAGATGCGGGTTAGTGGCCAACCCGCTGTCGGATGTTTTCAAACCGCCCATAAGGCCTCCGACAAGGTTTAACGACTGTTATCTATCGACAACAACCGGGACCGACGGCTTAACGTGCCCTCCGAAGCACGGAAACGCGCATGAAATTTTTTGCCACTAGCGGTCACCCATCTCACACCCGACCGCGCCCGTTTTGCTTAGTTGCATAGATCGTTAGCGTTCTACGCTAACTGCCGGGCCATGCGCGCTTCGTAATAATATTTAGTTTTTGTAAAATTTCCTATTCGCTAAAAACTTTTTTAAAAACTTATCTGCACTGTCTTGCCGTCGCTTTGCCTTTTAAAGTGCAATATTGTCTCGATTTAATATCTTTATATAATAAAAGACCAATATTTCGTCCAATAACCAAGCCAAGAACCAAACCAAGGATTGACCGCTTGATTGGCCAATTGACGAGATCCACACTTCGCATCCCTCGTCAAACCACAATATCGAAACTTTATTATTGTCCTCCATTGCTAGCGATCGTAAAATAGCCAATTTGTCAGCGGACGTAAAAATATAATAATATGAGGAGCCTTTCGGATCAAACACAATGGATAAAGGGATAGAGGATGCAAGGTATCCTTCCAAAGGTATACTTTTCAAGACATGTTTTCATATTTTATAACAGGAGAGAAAGGAACAACAATCTTGCGTTTTTTCAGCAGGATTGACAGCAATAAAGAAAAAAAACTACACCCTCTATAACGAAAATGATGACTCATGTAAGTATGACTAGAAACCGATCATTTCTCCAAATCACACCAAAAAAGCTTTAAGGACGGAATGTTAATTGTATTGGTGATAATTCTGTGGTCGAAACCTGCACGTCCTTCTTGTAGCTTCTTGGGTTTGCGAAATTTTCATATCTGATGTCAAGAATTTGATGCGATATAGTATCTTCAAATGTTTAAAAGTAAAAAGCTATAGAAGCGTTATAGCCGCTTTAATAATGTCACCTAAAAATGACGCTAAATGCTACAACGATCATATAAGTACCTGCCCTCTTCTTCAGAAATTAATATTAAGCGTACAAGTTTCCTAAATTTTATTGAAATTCTCTTAATTCCTAGACCTAAAATAATCTGGAGTTTTGTATAACGTAGTAAAATATAGAACATAGATAAGTACATTCTCTTTTAGGATATTTTTATTTGGGCGAATTTCGATCTTAGGCTGACCTCTAGTTCTAACTAATACGGCAAGCTAAATAAAATCTCGTAAAAATAACGACCTACAATCATTAACTTAAAACATACCTGTCCTACTGTTTAAAAAGTATTTTATGTGTACATACCCTAAAGTGGCGAAAGGGCATCACCGGTCACCATCGGACTCCCCGCTGCTCACATAAATATAACCTTCCGATTTTGTTTTAATCGCCTCTTATGGTGATCGTAAATAACCATCGATTTAAATTATCGACTCCTTAACCTACTTACATGGCCGCTGAGCTTGAATTATTGTGGGATTCGAGCCTATTTGTTTTTAAAGCAAAAAATATAGTTTGTGATAAACTACTGTTTAATGTATAAGATATATTAATGTTGGTAAGCATGTCAAGCATAAGCAGTTCGTTATTTTTCCTCAGTTTCAAGTAGTATTCTCTAACTATGAAACAATGGTTAAGAAAAAATAAAAATACGTTTTAATAAATAACCTCTATATTTAACTAGCTTTTCGACCGCGACTCCGCTCGCTTGCTACGCATTTTTTCTCATAGGAAAGAAATATTTCCCGCGGATAAAAATTAGCCTATGACATTCTCGACCCCCAAATTATCCCCCTATGAAAAATGAGGTCAATGTGGAATGGACAAACAAACAAACAAACGAACACACTTTTACATTATAATTTTACTATAGATAGGTCATTTGTACTAAAATGAAATTAATAATACTGCCAAAATAATTACGAAAGCTTTTCCTTTCACTGAAAAAAATATACCTTTAATCCCCTGCTTTATCTGTCCTACTAGGTTTTGTAATAAAATAGAAAAATAATTAATAGAATCAGGCGTTACTTTGCGGAACTCCATTGTAAAAACTACTTTGCAACAATCCGCAATCAGAACGTATAAATATGTTTTTCATGCACCCTCCCACTCCCTCCCTCCCACATAGGAAACATGCACATGAAACAATAATTTAAATTAGTTTAAAATGAAAAGTAGTTTTTACCTAACTTTATAGGTATAGAAAAAAGTATGTACTTATAGATAATAATAGATTGACTTTATCAGTATTTTCATCAAAGGTCTATCCCGAATTTCAGCTCAACCGGAAGTATACCAAATGTTTGGTGCTAACACCTTTTAACACAACCAATTAAATAAAAATCTGGACACTGGGAAATGAATAAAAGTTTTGCTACAAGAACCAACTAACACTCAAATTAAATAAAGTCTTATAAATGTCGCAGCCATCTGGTTAAATCAGCCACTCAATTAAAAGGCTCGCTCGTTCATTAAATGAGGGCAATCATTGAAGTGATTCAATGACAACTAGCCAAGTTGTTGAATGTAACGTCCAACGACTTAGCTATTTTGTTAAATATAATTTAGACGACTTTGTAATGTTTGGCTAGAATGACCGTTAGTATGCAACTTAAATGATTACTTGACATAAAAAAGGAAACTAATTATTTACGACTAACTGTACTGCACTAAAACCCCTTCGGTGGGACCTGCCTCTGCGCTTTGGGAGAACTCCGGAATCTCCAGTGGAATGCACCGGTGTCCTTCACGCGCGTCGCCCTGAACGGGCTCATTTTCGGGAGAGCAGATGTCATTGTGCTCTTCTGCACCTTACGGTGCTTACGGCGGCATGCGGCCACGCACACACCGTCATCCTTCCTTCTTACAATAAGACCGTATATAGAATAGAACTATATACCGTATATAGTTCTATTCTATATATACCGTATATAGTTCTATTCTTAATCCCGAAGCTACAGGGCTATCAACTTTCGGCCTAGGCATTGAATTGAATGTTTGGTCGCCGGTCATTATTACGGCGTATAATGACCGGCTAGCTTTTTAATTGAGTGGCTGATTCAACTAGATGACTGCGACATAAATACTACTTTTAATAAAAAGTGCATACAGTGCCAAGCATAGGGAAAATCCGAAAATAGGTCAATTATTTCATAGGATTAAAAATCTAACGGACTAAAGCTAATACATGAAAGGTTTTAAAAATAAAATGAGAGTTCTTTATCATATTATTCATTTCATGCTCAAGTGAGTCAAGCTTGTGCTGGATTTTAAAGCGTTCAGGAATTTTATACGTTAAATTATACATACTTGCTAATAGATTGAAGTTTTGTATCAAGTATAGAAAGTAATCAATTTAGACAGATAAGTTGTTATCTAAGCTGAAACTGTTTGGATGAAAACAGTTTGTGATGATTTTGTACACTTGCTTCTTCAAGTTATGAGACGGTTTGCGTTTTGTCTGCATTTTGTCTGCATTTTCATACTGAGAAGTATAATAGCAAACGTTTTTCCATGATTTTCAAGTAGAACATAATTGGAAGCAACTTTGAAAAGCATGACACTTTGACAAAAGGCATAAACTCAATGCGACTTAATCAGGCTGTGGAAGTTAAAAGTCCTTACAAACTCTCACTGCTTTAGGTTTTTATTTCAAAGTGAGTAGCTCTTACTTTGAGAAGTCGTTTGATTTAAAAAATGTAAGGAGAGTCACACGCGTTTGTATATCAGTTTTTCGCTTTATACAAAACAGAATTTATAAATGAACCTGAATGAATATGTAAGTATTAAACACATTTAATTTTGATACCAAAAGAACCGATTTTTAAATGTTTTCAAAAAGTCTCAGCGGCCTTTGAAAAGTTTTATCAAATACTGCATAATTTTTTATATTATTTTAATGGAATATCATATAAGTCACGCAGTGTTAAGTGGTCGCTGCAGCCCTTATCACCTCAATCCATCGATCAACACATAAGCTCAAGCAAGCCCAAGTTTGGCCTATGGTCGTATGCATTTGTGCTACTACTCCAAAGGTGATGGTCGCTTCATATAATTCTGGCTGGCAACTGCACCTTTCCAACGCAACAGAATAGCATTGCTTCACGGCAGAAGTGAGTGCAGTGGCACTTCTTCGATCGAACCATTACGTTCTACCACTTACTTACGTAGAGCATACTTGGAAAAGCACGACACTTTGACAAAAGGCGACTCAATGCGACTTAATCAGGCTGTGGAAGTTGAAAATCCTTTCAAACTCTCACTGCTTTAGGTTTTTACTTCAAAGTGAGTAGCTCTTACTTTGAGAAGTCATTTGATTTAAAAAATGTAAGGAAAGTCACACGCGTTTGTATATCAGCTTTTTGCTTTATATAAAACAGAATTTATAAATGAACCTGAATGAATAAGTAAATATTAAACACATTTAATTTTCATACCAAAAGAACCGATTTTTAAATTTTTTCAAAAAGTCTCAGCGGCCTTTGAAAAGTTTTATTATTTTAATGGAATACCAGATGATCATGTAAGTCACGCAGTGTTAAGTGGTCGCTGCAGCCCTTATCACCTCAATCCATCGATCAACACATAAGCTCAAGCAAGCCCAAGTTTGGCCTATGGTCGTATGCATTTGTGCTGCTACTCCAAAGGTGATGGTCGCTTATATAAGTCTGGCCGGCAACTGCACCTTTCCAACGCAACAGAATAGCATTGCTTCACGGCAGAAGGGAGTGCAGTGGCACTTCTTCGATCGAACCATTAAGTTCTACCACTAACGTACGTAGAGCATACTTGGAAAAGCATGACACTTTGACAAAAGGCGCCTCAATGCGACTTAATCAGGCTGTGGAAGTTGAAAATCCTTTCAAACTCTCACTGCTTTAGGTTTTTACTTCAAAGTGAGTAGCTCTTACTTTGAGAAGTCGTTTGATTTAAAAAATGTAAAGACAGTCACACGCGTTTGTATATCAGTTTTTCGCTTTATATAAAACAGAATTTATAAATGAACCTGAATGAATAAGTAAATATTAAACACATTTAATTTTGATACCAAAAGAACCGATTTTTAAATGTTTTCAAAAATTCTCAGCGGCCTTTGAAAAGTTTTATCAAATACTGTATAATTTTTTTTATTATTTTAATGGAATATCATGTAAGTCATGCAGTGTTAAGTCGTCGCTGCAGCCCTTATCACCTCAATCCATCGATCAACACAAGCTCAAGCAAGCCCAAATTTGGCCTATGTTCGTATGCATTTGTGCTGCTACTCCAAAGGTGATGGTCGCTTCATATAAGTCTGGCCGGCAACTGTACCTTTCCAACGCAACAGAATAGCATTGCTTCACGGCAGAAGTGAGTGCAGTGGCACTTCTTCGATCGAACCATTACGTTCTGCCACTAACGTACGTAGAGCATACTTGGAAAAGCATGACACTTTGACAAAAGGCGACTCAATGCGACTTAATCAGGCTGTGGAAGTTGAAAGTCCTTTCCAACTCTCATTTCTTTAGGTTTTTACTTTAAAGTGAGTAGCTCTTACTTTGAGAAGTCATTTGATTTAAAAAATGTAAGGAAAGTCACACGGGTTTGTATATCGGACTTTACGCTTTATGCAAAACAGAATTTTAAATGAACATATGTGAGGTAAACGTTCATAATATCGACAGCGTACTTATACCTACTAGTAATTCCATAGCAAAACGGCCAGAAGTTACACTTTATCTATGAATGACGAGTATCGGGACACTAACGAGAACTGATGATTGTGATGATGACTAATGCTTTTCATTTTAATAACACTTCTTTTAAATATTACTTTAATATATTTTTATTAATATTACAAATTATTTTCTAATTTTGTCACTAACAAATAGCGTTAAAAATAGTTTGATCTTGATTTTTATATATTTTTTAAATCGCATGCAAAGCCTATGTATATGCCTAAGAAAAGTTTTGTCAAATGCTATCTAAGATTTTTTTTATTGAACGAAATCCGCGAAGGCGTGGACGGAACGCATTCATATTTGACGTAAGCCATATATGTCAAGAGATTTTATGAGTAAAAGTCGTTGGAGATTTTCTTTATTCTAGTAGAAAACAGAAAATGTGAACGAAAGCAAGCGCCAGTCCTTTAGAACTAAAAACAGCGTTAACAAAAGAAAGGAGACAATGCGATTATCAGTAAGAACTAATTACTCAAATCAAAACTTCAGCATTTTGTTCATAAAGAGTCCAAAAATTTAATCAAATTTTGAAACTGCAGCCCAGAACCACGGAACAGGGTTGTGGACACAAAAAAAATGCATACCTTTTAAAAAGGTTGCACAAAACTACGCTTGGAAAACATTATAATGGTTAATTCAGTTACATACATCATTTTTACTGTCGATTCAATTGATTTAATTAAATGGTTTGTGACGTCACAAACCATTTTCTCGTACATAATGTATGAAGATGTCATGTTTTGACATCTCATTAAAAGTAACTCATTGAATTAATAGTCTAAGACCGGCTTCGGACATCTCCACATACATACTTAATATTATATTATAAATGCGAAGTTTGTTTTGTGAAAAAAGGAAAAACAATTATGTCCCTCTTCGAGTGTTTATATACAATTCATTTGGTACTAAAATACATTTGAGGATCACAGAAACTAAATTACCTAGTAAAAATATTGAAACCGACTTATAAATATGCCTTCTACATTTTGTATAAGGATTGGCACTTATTAATAAATATAAATATGTATGTCCCAAGAATATTACATAAATACTAGTATGTCCACCAACCCGCATTAGTGTGCTGGAGTAAGCTCCAGGCCTCCCCAATAATGGTGAGAGAACCGTGCCCAGTAGTGGGACGCAAAAAGGGTTGAAGCCACTAATATGTTGGTTGCATTGACAACTTTGTTAATATGAAATTTTTGAGAATGTTTACAAAAACTACCCAGCTCTTAGGACAGGGCTAAAATAAAGCAAAGACTCAGAAAGAGCACTAACAAAAGAAGCTGGACAAAGGCTGTTACCAACATGAACTAATTACTCAGTTGTGGCAACTACAGGACTTTGTACAGAAATTGTTTTGAAACTCAGGCACGAGTGAATTCGTTTTGGCGAAATACTTTTGTTCACTGTACCGTTTTTAGGCTTGTGTAAAGTTATTTCGTGTCCCACTATTAGGCAAGGGCCTTTCCTAATAGTTGGAAGGGCTTCATCCGCGAGGACTTTGGTATTAGTCATATTCGTAGCATGAGGTTATAAAGCCTATAGCCTTCCTCAATAAATGGGCTATTCAACACAAAAATAATTTTTGAATTCGAACCAGTACTTCCTGAGATTAGCGCCTTCAAAAAACGAACAAACTCTTCATCTTTATACATATATTAGACTAGATTTAAAATTTGTTTTTTGTGTGCTAATCCTCTAGCGAAAATACTTTGACTGAACCATAAGCAAAAATTTAGTACCCCAATTGGTAACCTCCTTTTTTTAATTTTCGCAAAACATGTCCAGTGCTCTCAGGAGTAACATAAAGCGTAGACTCAGAAACAGCACTAACAAAAGAAGCTGGACAAAGGCTGTTACCAACATGAACTAATTACTCAGTTGTGGCAACTACAGGACTTTGTACAGAAATTGTTTTGAAACTCAGGCACTAGTAAATCCGTTTTGGCGAAATACTTTTGTTTGCTGTAACTTTTTGACGTGACTACGTCTTATAATTCGATGGAGCCGGCTGCACGCACAAAAAAACATGACTCTTGCAGCGTTACCTCACTCTGAGGCGTTCCATTTAAGGCTTGCGGCCTCCGCGTTCGGCAGCGTTCGACATCTGTCTCTCTCCTACTTGAGTGAGCGATGCGTCCGCGTGGACAGCTGCTATACAATAATACATTTATATGTTTTCGTCTTAGACTAAAAATAATGTGCTTACGTTACGTACGTTTTCGTCAAGTATGAAGTGCAGTAAAAAGTGAATGTGGTGTCAATTGTTTATTGCAACAAGTATTTTCTTATGACATTGTCACGTTCAACTATCGTCATTAAACCCACTTTACAGGCAACCGATATTTTTTAGGCTTATGTACAGTCTTTTTTGGGTCCTACTGTTAAAGGGGTGCATGACAGACATGCAATAAGTACGCGGAATAAGGCCACAATACAAAGAAGAACAAGCAGTATAGTAACTTCATAATACACCGGTCAACATTTTTTTTTTCATGAGATTTACTGAGAATATTCTGAATACACATAACTCCCCCCGCGCGCCGCGGACGGTTAAGACGTAACTTCTGTGTCTCTCTAAATAAAAATCATAACAAGCAGTTAACACTTCAAAATCGTGTGAAATATTTAGTTACCCGTTAAATTAACGCATCAATGGACAAAATAGTGACATAATAATAACTCATAGTGCAGTGACAAATGTGTAAAATCATTACAAAGTTCAAAAAATTATAAGTGACAGTTAAAAGTTAAACAAGCAGAGTGACTGTGTTCATGTGAACAAAGACGATGACTCATCAAACCATTGCCGACCAACATTCAGTCCAATAGCAAAATTTGAAACAGATACAAAACTTTCGTCATTAACGTCAGCGACTCGGTGGCTCAGTGTGTAATCAAACAACTGCATCAAATTACGTCACATACCATGGTTCAAATCCTCGATCACCTTAGCTCATGCTTTTTTATTTAAAAAATTTTTTTTAATCATTAATATTTAAAATTGGTATTGGAAAAACACAGAAACATTTAAAAAAAAACATCACATTTTTTTTTTCTCACGACAATGGAAAATATCACATTAAGAAAAAAATTAATACGCTCCACCTCCGAAGCTAATATTGGCTTCATCACAGAAAATGCAGATATATGCAATTCTACCCTTATAGATTCATCTACGTATAGTCTGCACAGTGTGACACAAACAAGTGAAAATTCCTATACATGTGAATTAAAAAGTGAAATAAAAATATTAAAAGAAAAATTATGCGGTGCAGACCAAGAAATAGACAATTTATTGTCTGAAAATAGACGACTAACAAAAATTATCGACGAACAAAAAAATAAAATAGATCTTTTGAAGAAATTATCACAAAATTTTACTCTACCAAACCATGAATCTAATACTTCGCACACACCTATCTTTAAAAAAATGTTAAAAATTAAAATGTGCACGTCTAGATCATCCCCTCTTCACTGCGTTAAGAATGTATGTAGAAGCCTTGGTTCCACGCCTTTGAAAGTATGTACTGCAATAAATTCGACGACTGGATGTACAAAGACTACAAAACAATCAACATCTGAATCGATTCAAACTGAGGTCCCGAAGGAAAATCCTCTCCATCATAAAACCATAAACAATATAAAGTCAGAATCATGCTACAACCATATAAAAAACGAAACTAAAAGCAGATACAAAGTCATAATTATCTCAGATAATCAAGGCATTGGTTTAAGAAAAAAACTACAAAACCTTTTAGGTGTTGAATATAATGTGATAAGTTTCGTAAAACCTAATGCAGCTATCCCAAATATTGTAGAGACAATGAAGAGTGACATAAAAAAATTGACCAAAAATGATTATGTTATATTTCTAGGTGGAGTTAATGACAAAAACCCTTGTGAATTTAACTTTAGTTTTAATCTTTGGTTGACATCAGTGACAAACACAAATGTTATTGTGGGTGAGATACCATACAATAGATACCTTAATGTAAAAAAATTAAATTATGAAATGAAGTTTCTTTGTAAAAAATATAATAACGTAGTGTATGTAGATCTTAACTTTTCTAGATTTATACCAAGTTATAGATCTTTTGCTACTTACCTTGCGCGATCATTTTTGAAGGAAATTTTACATATCTTTTACAAAAGAGAAAAGGAAATTTATCACAAGAGTCTTGCTACAAAAAAATTTAATAACGTAAGCACCCAAACAGAGGGGGAGCTAACTTATAATCACAGTACTGAAATGTTAGTATGTAATAAATGTAAATTGGATCAATGTAATAGGACAATAATTAATGAAAATATTGACATGCCTCCTGTAGATAGTAATGACATTTTAATTAATAGTAACTCTTGTAATTCCGTAATGACAACTAATAATAATTTATTTCGTTTATAACTTTATCAATATTTTACATCAGAATATCAATGGACTAATCAATAAATCTGACCAATTAATTGTCTGTATTGATGACCTACACAATAGTGGCACGCAAGTTGACGTATTATGTATTACTGAACACAACTTGATTAGCGGTGACGAGTATAATTTGCACATTCCCAATTTCACACTAGCTGCATCATATATGAGGCAAACCAGACATGGTGGTAGTTGCATTCTTGTAAGGAACACTCATAAATTTAAAACCTTAGATGAAATTCACGCAATATCATTGCAGGGAATCGTAGAATTTTCAGCTATAGAATTAACTGAGCATCAAATCTATGTGATATGCGTCTATAGAGCTCCAAAAACCAACTCTCAATCATATAACATTTTTTGGGGGAAGTTGCAATACATGTTGTCAAAATACTTTCACAATAAAAAGCAAGTCATACTCTGTGGTGACTTCAATATTGATATTATAAAAAATGACAAGTACTCGAAGGAATTTCAATCCATTTTGTCATCATTTAACCTAAGTCTGGAATTGCAAAAGCCAACTCGATTAGTTAGTAGTACTTGTATTGACAATTTTGCGCACAATATTAAAGGTTGTAAGAACCAAATAATAGAGCTAGCGCTATCTGACCATACAGCGCAAATCTTAATGTGCCCCGTAACAATAACCTGCAAATTTAAATATTGGTATATTTTTAGGCGTGACTACTGTAAAGAAAATATAAAAAAGTTTAGAGACTGTCTCCAACAACTTACTTTTCACGATGCCTATACAAATGAGGATCCTAATACGGCTTTCAATATTTTTTATAATTGGTTCAAGTTGCTTTATGACCTGTGCTTTCCACAGAAAAAAATAAAAATAAATAGTCAAGTTAAACCTAAATGGATAACACGGGGTATAAAAGCTTGCAGTAAGCGTAATCGAGAACTATTATGGGTGTATAGAACATGTCCTAATAATAATAATAAGAATTCCTTCAAGGCCTATAACAAACGCTACAGGCAAGTTATTAAGCAGACCCAAAAGTGTCAAAATACTTATTATATAGACAATTCTTATAATAAAACTCAAGCTACGTGGAACATTATAAACAATAAAAAAATTAGATGCCCAACAGAAACTGTACCTTTGTTAAAAATTAATGGAAAAAGGATAACTGACCCTCAACAGATTTCCAATGAATTTAATAATCATTTTATTGACGTAGCTAATGCTGAAAATAGTTTAACTAATAAACAATGTGACATTAATCTCACAAATACAAATTTGAATTCAATTTTTATACCCCCGACGATACCGCATGACATTCATAAAATAATAATATCACTGAAAAATACTAAAAGCGCTGGTTACGATGGAATCACTACAAAAATAATTAAAAATTGCTCTATAATTATTTCTCCTGTCATCTGTCATATAGTAAATCTTTGCATCGAGAGAGGAGTTTTTCCCAGTCAGCTAAAGACAGCCATAATAAAGCCATTATTTAAAAAAGGTGATAAGTCTGATATTAATAATTACAGACCGATTGCTCTGCTTCCCGTCTTTTCGAAAGTCTTTGAGAAAGTCATATATAAGTCATTATTGTCATTTTTAGAAGCACATTCAATACTAAAACCTTAACAATTCGGATTTAGAAAGAATAAATCAATTAATATGGCAATATATAATTTTTTAGCAGATGTAATGTCAAAAATGGATCAAAGAATACCGACATCTGCTTTATTCGTCGACCTCACAAAAGCTTTTGACCATGTAGATCACGACATCCTTTTATCTAGATTATATGACTATGGCATTAGGGGTAACGTGTATGATCTCCTCAAATCATATTTAACAGATAGGGTACAATATACGCAACTTAGCAGCTTGTGTCCTAAAACAAAGTGTCAACTCAGTTATGAATCTGACCATAAAGCAATTAAATATGGTGTACCTCAGGGCAGTGTATTGGGGCCGCTTTTATTTCTTATTTATATAAACCCTCTACCTCAAATAATCGACCAACCTGCTACTTTGTTTGCAGACGACAGTACCATATTATTTTACAATGAAAACGTTGACAATCTGGAAAGTGACATTAATTCATCTATGATAAGTTTAATTAAGTGGCTCGAGTCTAACAATTTGAAAATAAATTTAAATAAAACTAAGATTATGAATTTCAGACAACGGAAAAATTTAACACCGAATCTTAATGTTAACTATTTAGGTCACAAAATAGAGGAAACAGATATCACAAAGTTCTTGGGTCTATACTTAGATTATAACATAAAATGGAAAGCTCATATAGACTTTATACGTAAAAAATTAAGCAAACTATCATATGCGCTCTATATGTTAAGGAAAACTGTTCCTCAAAAAACCGTTTTGACTGCATATCACGGATGTGTCTCTTCAACACTTAGATATGGTGTCATATTTTGGGGTAATTCCGTACACAAAGAAATAGCATTTAAAGCACAGAAACGTTGCATTAGATCAATATGCAACATAAAACCGTGGGAGTCCTGTAAAAAATATTTTAAAATTCTCAAAATCCTTACACTACCATGCCTCTATATATTTGAGTGCAGTGTATTCGTCAAGTGCAATTTACATTTGTTCGATTTTAAGACGAGGGCACGCAGAACAGATAAATTATGTACTGTAGTGTCAAAAACTCATTTATATAAACAAAGTGTGTTCGTCAAAGCACCTGTTATATATAATAAGCTTCCTGCAACGATCCGTGCCACTGTTGAGGTAGAATTATTTAAACATAGACTTCAAAAGTTTTTAATCGACAAGTGTTATTACACGCTAAATGATTTTCTTAGTGATAAATCTATTAATTAATACAATTGTTAATTTATTATTAAATCATTTGACATAAATAGCAATTTTTTAAATTAAGTATAGTTAAATTGTCTATATATTTTTTTTTAAATAAATTGTGATTTCTGTTTGTATATATTGTATGCCCATCCG
The DNA here is from genome assembly GCA_911387765.1 of Pyrgus malvae. Lineage (NCBI taxonomy): Eukaryota > Metazoa > Arthropoda > Insecta > Lepidoptera > Hesperiidae > Pyrgus > Pyrgus malvae. The sequence goes on along the minus strand of OU426969.1, from coordinate 1,855,539 downwards.
TGGCGGGAATATGGAGGATTGCAAAATTTTGTTACATCTTGTATTGTACTCATGTTCCACAATAAAAATGATTTGAATTTGAATTTGAATTTGAATTTGAATTATTTTTAATTATGCGCTCAACGTTGCGCGTTATCACTAACTAAAAGGAAGTAAGATAACGGGGGTGGTATTAAGTTCTTACATATGAAATTGCCGATCCTCATTCATTACTAGCAAATTTTAAATCTAATACCTTGCGTTTGATTAGGAATTCCAAATTCCTCCTTGTAGAGATAGTTAGTAGGTTTGCGATCTACATCAGCCATAGATTTCAACGGGCTTCTATAATAAACTTCGCTTATAACTAAAGAAGAGAATAATTCAATTCAAATCAATTATTTCTTTGTTACCTTCTGTATATCCTTCCAATTCAATTAATTAACGTTACGCAAGATGCCTTCTTCCTTTCAATTAAAACGTGCCCCGCAATGCCAGGGAAACAAAGAGCCCTTATCGATTTGGAGTCTCTATTGTAACGACTAGACAACATAGTATTATTTTAGCTGTTATTTGTATTTCAGACCAAATGATGAACATTGTCGAGAGGCCTTGACTTGGCCTGGACCGCGAAACTCAGGTACGGTTTGGTAAAGATACTTATGTATAAGTGAGCAGTGTTTTCGAAATTTTAACTGCTCCTAAGGCCTCCAACAGTCTAGCGACAGTTATTGATCCCTTCATTTTACTATCGATCGCACCTACCAGCCGATGAGCTTTAATAAATACGTAACATGTGAAATGAATCAAATCTAAATCCTTTTTTTATTATTGGTCCATTTAACGTACATTATTCCAATTAAATTAATTCACAGTACACAACAATGCCAAGGGAAACAAAGAACTTGAAGGGATTAGGAGTTACACTACAATAGAGGCTCTATTGTAGTGTATCTCTAACAACCAGATGGATCTCGAAGTACAATAATAGTAGCTGTTCTTCATATTTTAACCTGGAAGTTTGAAACTACCGTGCATGGCTCTTCCAGGTCTTCCAGGTCAGGTCTTAACGGCACAATCTTGGGACAGCAATCTAGTTGTTCTACACCATTAGGTGCTTATGATTGCGTGCAGCCACGTACACACCGTAGACCTCCCCGTGGCCGCTAACTGATCGGTTCAAGCTCCCACTCCCGCAACACCCAAACTCCCCATTTAGTTGCCTCCTTCAATCAATTCTTAATGCCGAGCTACAGGGACATAAGGCAGCTTTCAGAACAGCAGCGCAACTGCATAGATAAGAATCACTGATGGCTTGAGATTGTGTGTTGATGTTCATAGGCTGCAACCGTTAACTCTACACGGTATGTGTGAACATATATAAAGGTTCAGAGTCATGGAGGCAGTTCCAGGCTTTCTCAATAATCGTCAGCGAAATAATTTCAGCCAATATTTTTTCACTTCTGAAAATAGACTATTGAAACTGTAAATATAGACGGTAATACAATTAAAATGACTTATTGTTTTCAGTTGTAAGAGTACTTGATTCGATTTATTTAAGTGCCTATAATGTCTTTTACTTTTGTTTTATTTTTGTCTTCGTTTCTTTGCGTTTAAATTATTTTATTGAAAGGTATTATCCAATCCAAATAAGCTTTAGTAAATAACTATAACGTAAAAGTCCTTAGAATAGAATTTACTACTTAAATTTGCTTCGAAAGTATAAAATCACATCTTGCTAAAATTACTTATTATTTGCCTTTCGGAAGTTCCTTCATTCGATTGTCCAAGTGCTTATTCCTTCTGTTACCTTCGTTTATTCTCATTGTAGTCTCTTTGTTCACCTAATTTTATTGTACGGTGTTTTGTGCGACTTTTTCATTATTGCAATAAAAGCAATCTAAGTTTTATTGGACTACTGTACTTAGTTAAAGCCTGGTATTATTATTATGAGCAGCGATGGCCGAGTGGTAAAAAACCGTGGTCTTCGACGCGATTGCTGCTCCACGGTGATGGAAAATGTCGTGATATTTAATTAATTACGATGTTCTCCATCGCCGTGCATGCCTGAGTATAATTCATAATTTCTCGAAATGACGTCCACCAATCCGCACTTGGCCAGCGTGGTGGACTATGGCCAAAATCCCTCTCACTTATGAGAGGAGACCTGTGCCCAGTAGTGGGACACAAAAAAGGTTGAAATAAAATTATTATTATTTGGTGGAATAGAGATGTAAGCCAAGACTCAAGCTTAGCCTAAGGAAAGAAATTTATTAAGTATGTATATGTTTATTTATCGCTGATCTATGGAAAGCGATGTAATGTTTTATTGCGATATTTTCCGCCGCCACATGCTTGAAAGACAACGCAAAATGTCCCAAAAATATGTCATCCACCTTTTAAGAGTTGCATCATAAAAATGCAGTGTGTGAAACGTTATCGCGTCATCCTTCAGCAATCGACAAGTAACATTCTTTTTAATAGCTACTTGGCTGCAACCGTTTTTGCGTCCCGCTGCTGGGAACGGGTCTCTCCTCCTTATTGGGGAGGCTTGGAGCTTACTCCGCCACGCTGCTCCAATGTGGGATGGAAAAGACGCGGTTTGTTAAATTAAATTAATGATTGAATTAAATTAAATAAATATAAATTAATCGGCCAACCCGCTGTCGGATGTTTTCAAACCATCATAAGGCCTCCGACAAGGTTTAACGACTGTTTTCTATCGACAACAACCGGGACCGAGGGCTTAACGTGCCCTCAGAAGCTAAAAAGCGAATAGCTACTTATCATGTTGAAAATGCTAATCAGATACAATTTTCACACATTACTGCAAATAAATCTTCCTAATTGCGAAAACAACACCTCTTATGAAATATGTGAAAACGAAATCATTATACAGCAGTCATAGGGTCATTAAATCTTAATACTCCTGACCACCTTAGCCCTTAAACACATTAATATTGAATAAAACTTTCTACAGTGTATTAATTTTGTTTGGACCCGTTATGTATTAACATTCTTATTACAAAGGCCTAAAGGTGATTATTCAAGTTAAGACAGTGTAGAGATATAATATTTGTTTACCCTGCAATCACAATATTCATAATAATCGAGGTGTCACACCGACTATATTTAAGCGATTATAAATTAAATTCGTGGGCCCGGAACTGACAGAAATCGAATAATTCTTACTTTTACAAAATAAAGACACTAAAATTGTGAAAATAAGTAAGAAATAATTAAATTAGGAACAATTAGAAACTGTTTTAAGAATTTCTAAATAAATATTTTTACTACATAATATTTTAGTGGACAACTTTCGCTAAAAGTATAGTCAGCAACCACACCATCCCACATTTCTACCTCCTCGTTACCATGTTGTAATGGCAGCAACTCTTTTTGTGCCCCACTCTCTCAATAATAGGGAGGTATGAAGCTTTCATCACACTTAGACACTTAGACATTATTAACAATTAGACATTTATGTAACACAACAAATATGCACACGTAGACGAACACTCACACCTAAACACACACGCACGACATAAACGCACACAAACACATATACATACATTACACCCACACACGCCCACCCATACACATTACACACACACTCACCACTAAACAGCACACAGTACTTTTAGTATACGTATTTAGTATAGTAGTAAAAAAAAACAAATATGTAACAATATAATTTAGCTTAGTTGTCAAATATATTTAAATAAAATAGATAAAGATCTTTAAACTACTTACCAGCAAATTAGTAAATTATAAGTCCGCGGAGGGGCGCTGGTGAACTGTAACTCAGGTTTTTTAAACGTACTTCAGGCACCAGGCTCTTACAAAGACGCAGAAACCTTATATACAAAGCTGTATACCATTAGATAATAAGACCTCATTGTAAGAGCAAATAAATGATTTTTTACTTTACACTGATCAAATGAGTAGGGGTAGGTAGTAGCCAACCCATAGCCTATAAAACAAGGTTTAACTACTGTTAACTGTTGATAAAAACCGTGACCGACCTACTTGGCTTTCGGAGCATGATAACACGCGTGAAATCTGTCACTAGGGGTCACCCATCAAGCTGCCGACCGGGCGAGACTCGCTTAGCTACGTAAGTACATATATATGCGAGCGATTCAATGTTGCAATGAGACAGGTACCCATTCAACGTGCATCTATGATTTACGGCGCGTCACCGTGGGTTACCGCGGAACGTCATGCGATACCGAATAGTTTGGGATGCCCGAAATGCCAGGCATTCTGTGCTATGTGAACTTTTCGGGTTATGTAACGTGTTTAGTTATTTTAATACCTTGATAACGCATCCACAATATTTGAGGGATTATTATATTTGAGAAATTTAGGCCGTTACACCACGCTAGCCTGGTATAGGTTGACAAAGAAATCTTCTTGAAAAACATCACGTCCATCGTTCTTGGAAAATATAAAAATATTCAATTTGAGGCAGCGATAAATACGTACAAAAGAAGTTTCTTAATTTATTTTTATTTATTTATTTGCATTGAAATTCAGTAATAACATTGTACAAGGTCTTATGTACAGAATATATCTAGTAATTCTAACCACTATGTGGTGTGCATTTTTACAATATGAGAATACATTTTTACATTTTTGATAATATTTAATGTATACTCTAAATGGATATGATAAATTTAGAAAATAATTACTAACTTTAATATAAAGTCGAAACAAATATGTCAAAATATAATATAATAGTCATGTCACAAGTTGAATAAATTTGTCGTTTGCTGAGGACTAAATCTTGAAGTTTTTACTACTCGACTATCACTGTTCAGGTAATTGCAAAACCAGTTAACCAGGCTTAATATAGTTACGTATCAGAATAAAGATTTATGAGGTTTTGTCTTCAGTAGAAACATATATACCGATAGGAGACCCGCAGGCGTAGATTGCTTATCATTCTTAATACTTATGCAATGCCAAACATTCTTAGTCTTTCTGAATCAATCAACTAAGAGACGATATAGGATTTCAAATGGTATCAGTAAGCTATACTGAAATATTAGCTGCCATCTCAGTAGTGTGTCCAGAATAATTTGACTACTGAACTTTTTTCTTCGAGTATAATCTTTAAATCAATTTTTTGCCACTTTCGTAGAAACAGGATGAAGTAGTCCATCCATCCATCCATCAGCCTTTTACTGTCCACTGCTGGACATAGGCCTCCCCTAGCGTTCGCCACTCCTCCCGGTCCTGGGCCTTCTGAATCCAGCGACTACCCGCTGTCTTCTTCAGGACGTCAGTCCACCTGATTGGAGGGCGACCTGTACTCCTTTTGCCGAGACGTGGTCTCCATTCAAGGACCTTTCTTCCCCATCGGTTGTCGGTCCTCCTAACTATATGGCCTGCCCATTGCCACTTCAGCTTGCAGATTTTGAGAGCTATGTCGGTAACATTAGTTCTTCTAAGGATTTCATCATTACGAATTCTGTCGCGTAGAGAAATACCAAGCATACTCCATCGCTCGCTGGGCGACCCTGAGCTAATGGAAAAGACCACGTCTCAGCGCCATACAACAGCAGATACAGTACCTAGATATAGTACCTAATAAAAAATATCAATAAGTCGTCAGTAATTAGTCATTCAAGTCAGTATCATGAAAACTTTGAGAAGAGCCTTCATAGCATGCACAGTACATTGTATACCTATACAATGTACTGTGCATGCGCTAGAGTCATTACACGCAACATTTTTGTATTTAATAAATGAGCTTACAAATGAAATGCGTATTTCGTCACATACCCTTTAAACAAAGAACTTGCAAGACATCATTAATTTGAACGGGCCCAGTCGAGCTTACGCATAAAATGTTCACTTTATATTCATAGTGCGCGTGTAGATAACACGAACGGACAGCCATCCACTTCAAAATCTATAAATTAATTCACACAAGCCAACACCTGCAATTTCACGGTAGCTTATTAACCCATATTATGAAAGATGTTTCTCAAAATGTTAGCGAACGTTCAAAGTTGACACTGAATGAAAATTCTACTGCTCTTTGGGCCCCGTATAAAAATTTTTCATTAATTTTTTTTTCAAAAAAAATTATATTGTTTGTCATTCTTCTAACTAATCCCATATATAATTAAGGCATAATTCTCAATCAAAGGTACAAAAAAGTTGAATTTGTTCAAAATGAGAATGGGTGTGGTTACTTTTGCACCTAATGAAATTAAGAGGTATTAATGGTTGCCCCTGCTGGAGCAGCGATGGCCGAGTGGTAAGAAACCGCGGTCTTCGACGCAACCGATCCCGGGTTCAAATCCTCGGCGCGCACCTCTGACAAAGAAATTTGTAATGTGCGCATTTATCGCTGCTCCACGTTGATGGAAAATATCGTGATATGTAATTGATTACGATGTTCTCCATCACCGTGCATGCCTGAGAGAAATTCATAATTTCTCGAAAGCATGACGTCCACCAATACGCACTTGGCCAGCGTGGTGGACTATGGCCTAAATCCCTCTCACTTGTGAGAAGGAGACCTGTGCCCAGCAGTGGGACATAAAAAAGGTTGAAAAAAATTGTTTCCCCGGGAAGGACGGCGGTCTGCAGGTATGCAGCCGTTTGAATTGGAAGGTGCAGAGAACATCTACTCTCCCGAAGATGGGCCCGTACGGAGCGCCGTGCGTGGAGGACACCGGTGCGTTCCACTCATCTCGGAGTCCTCCCCAAGCGCAGAGGCAGGCCACCGAGGGGATTTTAGAGCGGTACATATCCCACATACCTCAGTACCCTCTCCCAAGGCACGGGGTACCTTCTAAAGGTTGCCCCCGATACCAACAAAAAGGTATAAATGCTAATTTTTCACCAGGCCGCACCAACAATCGGAGAAACGCGTGCCCAATAGTGGAACGAAAAAAGGGCTGCAGCCAAATAATCATTAAATAGCCCTTGCCCGTTCGTAGAATTGTTCTTTGGCAAAGGGAGATCTCCCGCCGGGCGAGGTGGTCATGCCCGGGGAGCGGCCGCGCTCCAACTGACTCAATTCGGAGCTTGTATATATGGTAGGATATTCCGAAAACTTCGATAGCGTGATTCAGGAATACCCGTAGCGCCATCTCTTGATGAGTAGCGGAAGGTCGCTACATCACCCCCTGCTCAGACCGGAGGTCGATATCTTCAGAAATCCAAGCTTGTGCAGTCTTCGCTTACAAGTGCCTTCAATGCCCTCTATCTACAGTGAGTCGAGATGTGAAGGTGAGGCCTTGTGTTGCCCTCTATCCGCGGTGAGTCGGGATGTGAGGGTGAAGCGAGGTTTGGAGATACCCTCTATCTATGGTGAGTCGGGATGTGAGGGTAGGTTGAAGTGTGGAGGCGAGTAGTGGGTTCTCGAGCCATCCACGAAGTCGCTGGCGGTAGCTGGATCAGGATCAGGAAGCGTGGTCCAGACGCGCTGCGATGAACCTGATGAGCTGCTGAAGTGGTGCTGCAGTCCATCCAGGGAGTGAAGGTGCGACTGATGCCCGTGGTGCCATCTCTCGATGAGTAGCGGAAGGTCGCTACAGTTCGTTTAAAGGCATTAGATTGAGGTTCGATATTTTTCTATCAAGGAACCCTAACACAGGTGAACGTGATCCGTTCGGATTAAAGCTATTATAATAATTAATTTGTGTTTAAATAACAGGCAGCGGTAGATACGATCGATATCAATCAACCTAATCGATTTTATGACGCATTTGATTCGATTAATTTGCATACATTCCTGTTTATTCAAAGTTCGCTGTTCGTGTGAAGCAGTTGATTGGTGGTTGCAACTTTTATATCCGATTGATTTTGTATCTGTATTTATTGCTTGCTCTATACTAAAAGAAACGTGAGAGATTTGCTGGAAATTAAAAACAAGCATATCGTCTAGTTTTGTTTCTTGCTGTGTGACTTTCATAGTCTCATAGTCTTGTAGAATAAAAACAACAATGCTAAATATGAATAAGTGAATTATTTGGAATAATCCGAAGAAGAAAATTTGAGCATAACTCAGGCAATTAGGGATCGTATATCACGGCTTACGAAATTTTTGAAATAGGTTTAAAATTAATAAGTTTATACTTATTAGTGTTTAAAGGAATCATCGACAGTTGGTGAGATATTGAGTTATTTGTCAATTTTTTACGCACATACTTAATGCAAAAAGACTTATATGGTTTTCTCATGGATGCCACAGTCAGAACTGGACCAAATTAAAATAGAACCACACGGGAAACACCGGTTTTCAAATAAAAAAGGACCATCAAAATCAGTTAACGCAATCGAAAGTTATTGAGGTAACAATCATAACAAAATTTTAGTATAGAAGTCCCACTAAGATTGACACTCTGTTTCAACTCTCCTTCTTGCGGGTCTGCTGGAAGAGATTCCTATTTAGGAATAAGCGGTACCCCTGTTCTCTTTTTCTTTAATCTACAATTTTATGCTTTGTTTGTGTGTACAGAAATAAATAAATAAAAACAGTCGAATTGAGAACCTCCCCTTTTTTTTAAAGTAAGTTAAAAATATAAAATCAGCACAATATCTTTTAACAAAGGTACCAAATCGTTACCTTATAACTGTATATGAGCTAATCTACCGTTAGTTTATAACTAGAGTTGGTATGCTAATTTAATCTGTGGACACAAAAAGTGCCATGTTGAATAAATTTGTGACCAAGATGTCCGTGTTGGACATGTATCGATTCAATAAAATTATGCGGGGTCTTTTCTATTTTCATTATCTCGAGCGTAGATTTTGATGATTTCTTTAAATTTAATGAGACTGCTTGTCACTTGAAATATTTATAATTTGTGTAGACAACAGATTTTAAAAGGAAGGACAGAATTTATGAAATGTAATGAAAATTATTTATTTGTGCAAAAATGGGTATTACAAAAGTTGTTTTAATTACATTTGTTAGTTCGCCATATTTAGCTCAGCGTAAAACGTTAAATCAATGTAAGTAACTACGAGTATAACTAAAATTACTTATAACTAAATTTATTGTAACTGAAGACAACACTGATATTATTTTAACCCATATTGTGCGATTTTTATTGTGTTGTTTTTGTGTTGTTAGCAAGTAGCGGTGATATTTTCTCGGTCCAACCGATAATGTTCTGTCACATATAGAATAGAATAGGATAGGACAGGACAGGACAGGACAGGACAGGACAGGACGGAACGGAACGGCACGGAACGGCACGGAACGGCACGGAACGGAACAGATTTGGCAAATTCTAAATTAATAAACAACCTATACCAATATAACAACCTATCGTGGTGAAAAGCATCGTAATTCAAATCAAATCAAAAATATCTATTGCTTTTTTTTTTTTGAATGGAGTAGCAGACGAGCATGCAGCCTACGTGGTGTTAAGTGGTTGCTGCAGCCCATGGCCATCTACATACAACCTCAAGCAAGCATAGGTAAGTCTTGTCTGAGGTCGTATGCAGTTGCGCTGCTACTCCGGAGGCTGGTGGTCGCCTCATGTAATTGTAGCCGGCAACTGCACCTTTCCACAGAAACACAATAGCATTGCTCACGGCAGAAGTGGGTGCAGCGGTGGTACTTCCCCGGGCGAACCATAACAGTTCTACCACCTACCAAATTTCATATTAGGAATAAAAAATATTCGCCTAATAAATTCTATTATTTCCCGGTCATCGCCTTTAGGTGCCCGTTTGGGCTTGATGTTGAGCTGAGAGAAAAATGGCGGCGGAGCGGCGGCTGCGAACTCCCAGCAGCGTTCTTTTAAAATAAATACATATCCATATATATATATGAGGTAACTATGGCTATGGGTTCATAATGGGCGCATTGTAATAATTCTTTCCCTCGCCGAGTGTGTCAAAGATAAAACATGCTAAATTGTGCACACATGCAATCAAAAAAGCTTTTGATATCTTTTTATATCTGTACCGATGAAATTATACTATTGGAATTGTAACATCCATTGAAAACCTTAACTTTAATTTAATATACACTTCTCAACTCATTGAGCAATGAACATCATCCGTAGCTCCGTAAGTATATTACACGGAAAATATAGCCCCTAAACCTTGTAACAGTCTCCATCAAATATTCCATCCACCACTGTGCGTTTCCTTATCTCCCAAACGTGTATATAAAGTCGCATAGAACTTATCGAGAACCCTTATAAAAACCCTTCACGTCTGAAAGAATATCCTTCAGAATAGGGCTCCTGCCAATCCAATTACGCCAAAACAACCTAACTCGATTTCGCTGCGTACGAATTCAAATTTTAATGACCTGTAACAGAGTTTATATTCGCTTGTGTTTCTTCTCTAGTTATGATGAGATTAGCATGCAAATTCGGGATATCTTAAGAGGCCTATTTAAGAAGGTACGTTCGTTTTAAGGAGCTATTGATTTTCACTTGTGCTGTAGATTTTATTGCACGTCTTCCATTTTTGGCGTCTTCAAACGTTCGCAGAGTGAGCGAATTAATAGAACTGAAGTGTTTGTTCTTGACTTGGAAAGCTTTTCTTTTAATAAATAGAGTAGATGGAGAGTGAAGGTTTTTTCCCAGTTTGAGGAAAATTCGGAAAAGGTACACTCCAAATTCGCTGATAAAGCTTAATCGACAATTTAGTATAAAACATGAACATTTTTTTAAATATAATTAAACCGAACAAAAAGGCAGACGGGCCGAGTGGTGTTAAGCTATCACCGTCGCCTATAGATACGGACGACCCCAGGGGAGCCACCCGAGCATTGCCGGCTTTGAAGGAGAGCTTTTCTTACAGCTTTCTTGAAGAACCCCATGTTATAGTCCACTGGAAATGCATCAGACGAAAGGTTGTCCCATAACTTACACGTCCGTGGTAAAAAGGAGCGTGTAAAGCGAACTATAGAGGACCACCACGAGTCCAGATGGAGTTGGTGGAACTTTAGCCTTCATCTAGTGGGATAATCATAAAATGGTGACGTTTTAAAACCTGGATTTTACAATGAAAACATGACAAGGCAACAACAGTAAAAACTTTTTTAATAAATAAATGAATAAAGGCATACACAGCATTGGAGCATGGTGGAGTAAGCTCCAGACCTCCCCAAAAATGGGGAGATATCCGTGCCCAGCTGTGGGACGCAAAAAGGGTTGCAACCAACACCTAGAATTGAAAACAAGACACCTACACAATTAATTTCATTGTAATATATAAGGTATGCCAATAAAGGTTTAGAAGATATAGAAGGGCATGTTTAGTCATTGGTGTTGGTATCGTAAGAAAAGCGTAAAAATGCCAGATTGCGGTTTGGCCGATACATAACCAGCATCATAAACCCCCGAACGAAGTAAGTTCCAGATCCCTCCAATCATGATAAAGACTCGTGCCCAGCTGTGGGGAATAAGAAACGGTTGCATCCAATCAAAGAGAAACGAAATAATGATATATGTTGTATGATATATATGAATAGTCACTACACCGGCATACCGTGAAGAGGTGGTTGATTGAATTTACAGCTGATTTCTCGAATCTTGAATTTAGATCACTGGCAACCACTGCTATTATCCAAAATACAATAAAATTGCTGGACAGCAGATTTGAGTCAGTAAAGATCCCTCCCGTGCCCACCAAAAAATTCCAACAACATATTTTCAATACCTACCTTAGGTTTTAGGCTACTTTTAACTTTTTTCGACACAATAAACCGACACGTAAAAACTGATGGACGCTTCTTGAACAGATTGGAATTAAATTTAAAATCTAGATGAATAAAAATCTTGAACTTTACCATGTGATACGTAATAAGCCGCTTCTCAGAAGTCGATATGAGATCTGTGACATCTCAATTGAAGTTTTTATTGGAAAAGTTTTTACTCAGCTCCATTGGTAAATAATTCCTTTATTATAGTTTTATCTGAGGTTGTGATTGAAAATAAAAAAACTTATGTAATCTGTGGGCTGCAACCCTTTTGAGTGACATTCCTAGATTTCGGAGTTTTGGATGCTTATTCTGAAATGAAATGAAATAAAAAACGTTTATTGACGACTGTTTACAAAAAATTTGGTGGTTGCGTTTAACAATAGTATTTAAACAGTCTACCTTATTCAGGCATCCAATAATAACTAAATTAAACTAAAGTTATTTATTTACTAAATTAATTACAATCATAACTTAATTTAAATTTTAAATTTTAGGTTTATTTTAAAGTTTAAATAAATTTTAACGGATCTTCGGCTTTAAAATTTAATTATTAAGAGTGGACATATGTTTTATAAATTACAACATTGGTTAAATGACGTTTCAAGTGGTACTTCTAATTCTGCTGAAAAGCAGTCCCGGTGTGTTTCGGTAGAACATTTTATGGCACAACCATCAGCCTTCGGAGTACAAGCGCAACTGCATACGAGTTCAAGTATGATTCAAGCTTGTTTGAAATTGTGTATAGATTTCTTAAGCGAACACTAACTTAACAGATTCTGATGTTATGGTTATAACACAATCGAATAATTTTAGCAAAAATAGGTGAAGCGCTGGTTCAGCTCCCGTCAAACCTACGCCTTCAGACAGGTCATTTTCACTGTGTAAACCTTTGTTTGTGATAAGGATAGGATTACTACTGAGCATTTGACATAGCATGTTAAATAGATCTCCCTTGTGTCGTCGAAACGATGAACAGCAAACTAAAAGGTTCAATTAGAAAAATGTTTTCAAAACTATATTTATTTATATTTAATAAATTATTAAAAAATCAAAAACAATTGGTAGGTAAGCCCCTTCTGAAGTAGAATGTTATATCAGTTTTAGCTGAAAGAAAAAGAAATGACCGATATTTTTTCTTAACCGGATATCTTTTGACGGGATTTACAGGATTTTTTGTGTTTCTATACTGAAACCGAGGGTTTTTGGAAAAATAAAACCAAATGTAACAATAATGTTAGCTTTAAATTAATCAGAGAAAGCAATAAAATGTGTAATTTATCGGCCTTAATAATATGGAGCGAAATATATTAAAAGAGAAAGTTTCGCAATATTTCACGATACAAAGAACATTACAGCTCAAACAAATTCACTTACGCATGAACTAAAATAAAACGGATAGCTGATTGTTAAGCTAGAAACGAAATTGCGGGTACTACTAAAACAACCAATAAAAAAATAACCTTTTACAATCATAGCCCCACAGTAGGGTAGATATACCCTGTGACGTGGGTGCCATGGACACACACAAAGACAGAAATACAAACACCCAGACCGAGAAAGAAATTTTAAACTAATCATTCAAATTTTTGTTTCGCCGGAAATCGAAACCGGGACCCTCCGATCGGCAATCTGGCATGGTATCCATTGCGCCCGCTGTTTATCTTCGCGGTCGACCTCTAAATTCATCATTTTTATATTGTCCATCCTCCCCCTGAGGATCAAACGCAGGAACACGACACACCGGGGCGGAGTGAGGGCGGAGTGAGCGGAGTGAAATTATTCTATAGGGGCGGACGTTGCTTGTAGCAAAATTTAAAGGTTAATTAGCCTCCGGAGTTGCTACGCAACTGCATACGATGACAGGCAAGACGCAGGCTTACTTGAGGTTGTGTTTAGATTAGACATTACGATTAGACGTTGCATGCATGTTCGTCTTCTAATCCATTCAAATAAAAAATATAAAGATTTTCATTAAAGTTTACTTTCTTTTTTTCTCCTCATTCTTAAATTAAATAAACGTTTAATTAAAAATAAATAAGAAAACAAGTGTTTTAATTTTAAATGGGGAATTATTTCAAAGTTACATAAAAAGTTAAATTGGATCCATGGACAGGATGGTTGGGTCACGTCCGATAGTGTGTTCCTAGTGTTACAAGCAAATATATTTCTCGCCCCGTGTAGGGTCTGGCGTCCATCAATTTCCACACTCAGGGGACCATCGGTCTTCCAGGTTTTTCATGGAAAGTCCTAAATTATAGAAATGGCCAAACTTTTGTCTTTCATGTTTTTGTCACAACTAGTTATAATGTTTTAAGGGTATTTCTATGTTACGAAGGGCAAGAAAAGTCTATGTTTTTATCGATATAAAACAGATTTCAACTTATACATTTTTTTTGGTAGCAACCCTTTTTTTAATGGGTTGACGACCCGAATGTCGCAACGGTTACCATACGGAAATGCCATTCGGTAGTCCCGGGTGTAATTCCAGATTTGATAACAGAGATAGAAATTATGTGTTGACAACCTGGGTATTTTTGCTCATGTGTTGTTTGTGTCCAAGGTACTTACGACATAGGATATGTCCACCCTACTATGGGGCTATGAGTGCAAAAAAATAATTAAATAGGTCTATCTCCTCAACTGGCCCAATGCGTGTATAAATGTGGGTTAGTGGCGAATAATTTTTGTGGCATACTTTCCTGCCTAAAAGACCTCTGAAACTTCTTAACCATTTCTATCAATATAATGCATGATATTTTTCGCGACTAGCGGTCACCCACCGACAGCACTCACTTTGCTTAGTTTTTTTATGAATGAACCGAACAAAAAGGCAGACGGACTGCGTAGAGTGCGATCACCGTCGCCTATGTATACGGGCAACCCCAGGGGAGCCACCTGAGCATTGTCATTTTTACAGATTTCTTGAAGAGCCCCATGTTATAGTCCACTGGAACTGCCTTAGCTGAAAGGTTGTCCCATAAGTTACACATCCGCGGTAAAAAGGAGCGTGCAAAGCGGACTGTGGAGGACCGCCACGAGTCCAGATCGTGTCGGTGGAACTTTAATCTTTGTCTGGTGGTATAATTATGAAATAGTGACGTAGGCATCATTTTGAAAAGTCCCTCGGAGCACTCACCATAGTAAAGTCGGTAGAACACGTAGAGCGAGCTGATGGTTGCTTCATGTAAGTCTGGCCGGTAACTACACTTGTTCGAACAGAATAGAACGTGCAGTGGGTGCAGCGGTGGTAAGTACTGCCTCGATCGAACCATTATAGTTCTACCACCTATAAGAAATCTCTACATTTTTACTGCAGAAAATAAATCGCTATTATACTTATATTTTATCCAACGCTCTATTGTGATATGGAAGAAGGACAAACAAACGTTACACACGTTATGTTACACACTCATAACCCAACAGTAAGGTAATTAATACTCTGTGTCGTGGGTACCATGGACACATACAAAGACAGAAACACAAACACCCAGACCGAGAATAGAAATTTAAACTCATTATTCAAATTTCTGTTTCGCCGGGAATCGAACCCGGGACCCCTCGATTGGCAGTCCGGTATAGTAACCATTGCGCCACCCAGGTCGTCAGACAAAAATCTCTTTCACATTAGTCTAGTTTCAAAAATCGAAGTAAGGATCCGCGAGTCCGCGAATATTTTTTTAGTTAAATTTAAAAAATATAACTAATTGTAAATAGTATTACTATAAATTAAATATGTTTATCTCACCTCGTTGTTGTAAGAAAAATATTTCTGCGCCCTGCGATATTACAGGGTTTCATGCTGTGACTGACTCAATGAAATGTACCTAAAAACCATGGAATGTAAATGAAGCATGATGCAATAAAGAATGATAAACGAACGATAAGTAAATGATAAACGATCAGAAATTTCAATGAGTTTAAATTTGTGTTTTCGATTTATCCTGTGTATGTGTTTATCTTTGTCGCTTATTTATTTAATTATTAATTTAATCTAATTTATTAATTTATCTCTAATTTAATACAACAGTTTCCTATTTTAAAGTAACACTACCATAACATTGATAACGTCATTCTTTTTCCAGTCGCATTTCTGTCTTTGTCTGTCTGATAAATATTTATGCAAAGTCCGGTAATGATAAACATAGCGTGACACGTTAGATTCTTAGCGAAACTTCACGAAACTTTGCCAGTTTCCAACCGAGATAAAATGTCAAGGTGATAAATAGTGCAGTCGTCTTTATGAGCCTCCGGAGACCTCTCGGTGTCACTTGGATTTTTTAGTATGCCCACCGTTTTTCATGAGTGTGTAGATTACTGAATTTTGTTAACAAGCTTTTATAGCTTTTATTGCTTTTTAGCTTGACCTGTATGTATACATATACATGTATGCATGTAACGGAATCTTTTAACTTCATTTTCACCTACTTCTAGGAGTGTCATTAACTTCAGAATTTGCACAGGGATCAAGGGCCGATGACAATACAATAATATGAAACAAAATTCAACTAAAATATTAAAAATATATAATGTAGTTTGAAGAATTAAAAAACCACGCTTTCGTGAAAAAACGAATTGAAAGTAAAAAATAAAAAGAAAATGTACCTATTTTATTGTAAAAAAAAGCGTGGCTACTACTGATCATACCTCATAAATATCAACATTTAACCGAGTATCTATTCAGAACATCACTGAATACCACACCTTTATAAACAAAAGAAGAAACAACCATAACGCGGCCGTCATTCCGTCAAGTCCGTCCCAACTCATATTTATCATTTCGAAATGCAAAATCGCTCATTTTTCATTCCTCGCACCGCATAGACTTTTATTGCCAAACTTTGCATTGCACGATGCATGCACATGCTCACGTACAAACTTTGTGCATTTAGTGATTCTGATGGCCGCATAAAGTTGACTTGAGAGCTTTACCTTTTACTGCTGTGTGAGAAGCAGATACTGATGGTTTGGCGGTGTGTAGATTTTAAAAGGTAGAGGTAAAAGAAAGAAAGAAAAAATATTCATTTCATATTAGGAATACAAAATATTCGCTTGATGAATGACATTTTTTTCGGTCATCGTATTTAGCTGAGAGAGAAAAGGCGGCGGAAAAAAATCACAGCAGCACTCTTTATAAAAAATGGCTGGCTGCAACCCTTTTTTGCGTCCCACTGCTGGGCACGGGTCTCTCCCCATTATTGGGGAGGCCTGGAGCTTACTCCACCACGCTGCTCCAATGCGGGTTGGTGGAGATGCGGGTTAGTGGCCAACCCGCTGTCGGATGTTTTCAAACCGCCCATAAGGCCTCCGACTAGGTTTAACGACTGTTATATATCGACAACAACCGGGACCGACGGCTTAACGTGCCCTCCGAAGCACGGAAATGCGCATGTTTTTTTTTTTTTTTTTTTTGCCACTAGCGGTCACCCATCTCACACCCGACCGCGCCCGTTTGGCTCAGCTGCATAGATCGCTTGCGTTCTACGCTAGCCGCCAGGCCATGCGCGCTTCAGGCCATGCGCGCTTCATAAAAAATACATTTATATATTTGAGACTAGCTGTGCCCGCGACGTCGTCCGCGTAGATAAAGACTTGTACAAAAGGCTTGATTAGACTTGGATTATTTGTTCCTCCTCCTTCTTAGTCGTTCAATCTTGTCAGAGTGGTCGTTGCTGATGAGGTTGCAATTTCGTTCGTGACCGCTTGCCCTCCACTGTCCCTTGGATTATTGTTACCTTTTATGAAATTACTTATGCTACAAAAGTTCATATTATTATGTTGAGTAGATACATTCTTCCTGAGTTCTTACAATTCTAACTGTACTCCTCTTATAATATCGACTTTTCAGTCGTTATCATCAGTTTCTCTTTACAAATTAAACGTATTATAATAGCCTGTTTTTAAAGTGTTTAGATAGTACTGCTGTGCCCGCGGAAAGGATCATTATAATTAAATAATTTGTGCTGCAAATAATGCATAGATTCATTATCATTATGTAAGTTAAATTAACCACTGAAAACGTCTGCTCGTTTCTATAACATTTTTTATTAGACCCTCGGCAATTGCTTATTCGTTTATTCGAAATCACTTTTTTTATAAATAAACCGAACAAAGAGGCAGAAAGACCGCGTGGTTAAGCGATAACTGTGAAAACGGGCAACCCCAGCGGAGCCACCCGAGCACTGCCGGCTTTCAAGAAGAGCTTTCTTTACAGCTTTCTTGAAAAACCCTATGTTAAAGTCCACTGGAAATGCCTCAGCTGGAAGGTTGTTCCATAACTTACACATCCGTTCAAACATCAAAAGGAGCGTGCAAAGCGGCCTGTGGAACTTTAACCTTCGATTGGTGGTGTAATCATGATATGGAGACGTAGCTATCATTTTGAAAAGAACACTCAGCATAGTAAAGTCGGTAGAACACTGATTTTTTTTACGTTTCACACTGATAGCGCCAGAGTAGGGGAAAATATACACTGTAATGGGTACCATGCGACACACAGAGACAGAAATACAAACACTTAAACCGAGAACAGAAAATTAAACTCATCATTCAAATTTCTGCTTCGCCGGGAATCAAACTCGAGACCCTTCGATTGGCAGTCCGGCATGGTAACCATTGCGCCACGCGAGTCCAGGCGCGGTCGCAGCCTTCAATTTGGGGGGTCGCCAAGAAATTTTAGTGGGGGGTCACTAAGAAATTTGGGTGAAGAGGTGTCTCAAATTGGCTTGATTCGCCTTCCATCTACGCATGAGTGAGGGATTTGGGGGGGGGGGGGGGGTCATGTCCCCTGTGACCCCCCCCCTGGGACCGCGCCTGCGCGAGTCGATAATTATTATTGTCTAATATATAAGGTCGATACCAATATTATGTGGATGTAACCACCGCGCCGCGCCTCCATAATGCTCTACCACAATGAGTACAATATCAGCGCCAGTTCCAAAGCTCTCTGTTGTTAATTTTTTATTAGATACTTTATTAAGTAAATATACTCGTAATTAATTATTTGAAATAATCTCCACCTATCCACTTTGTAATAGCGATATTGGGTAAAATAATGATTATGTAACACCACCAGCTGTAAATCTACCTGTAAAAAGCAATTAAATATGAATAAATGAATAACAACGACATCTATCGTATAGCGTGTAAACTAAATTGTCGATATACCGAATTTGCAACAGATCACTAAATAGTTCTGAATGTGAACATAGATGTCGGCAGTAGCCTCGTTTTGTTAAGGTTTTGTACATTTTGTATTGAGGATTTCTTTGAATATGTGGTGATATGATATGTATGGTTTTTTTAAATATTTAGAGATGAAATCTAGCATAAGTGTTTGAAAACTTGCTATCAGAATATTAAGAGATGTTAGTAGTTATCGAACTTTATTATAGCGTGCAGGTGTTCATCCATTTCATCATTCTTGAAATTGACGTAACTTTTTTGTTTGTGAACCGATTTAAATAAAACAAACCCTAAATGTTAATCCAAAAAAATACCAATACTTCAGTGAAAACCGCATCCTTCTACGTTAAGCCGTTCCTGAGATTAGCGCGCACAAACGAACAGATAAACAGACAAACAGACAAACAGACAATAATTCTAAAAATCATTGTTTTGGGTTCTATTACGCTAATAAATAGCCCTAGTGACAGTTTTTCTCAAATATCTTCAATGTACAGAAACGGACTTGTTACAGATTTATTATATGTATAGAATAGATAACAAAATGGCTATGGGCACACGTGACAGCTAATTGTGTAAGACTACGGACTTGTTACAGATTTATTATATGTATAGATAACAAAATGGCTATGGGCACACGTGACAGCTAATTGTGTAAGACTATCAAATATAAATATTGTGGGTTTTAATTTTCATGTATAGGATATGGGTTCAATTTGCTGTCGAATTTTATCGAGCATATGTATATTATAATCAAACGAAAACAGGAACAAAATACTTAGAACAGAAGTTCAAACTCATCATTTTATATTCTCGCTCTATGAAGAACCACTGAAACCATTAAGGTACCCCTCGAAACACAAACATGCGCTTGAAATTAGCCAGCACAAGCGGTCGCCCATCCCACTTCTGCTTTCCCCGCTTTCTCTTAGCCCATATCATGCCTACTTTCGTTATACTAGCCGCACGATCTTATGCACTTGTACCAAACTAAGACTTAAAGTACCACCTACCATTATTAAAAAATACTAGATCATTGCAATCTTCATTCCTTGCTTCAAACATATCCGTACGAGTACTTTTATTGGCAAAGTTGTTCAGCGCAATGGCAAGTTTATTCAAGCGGTCTGTATCGCTTGAATAAACTTCACGAATTGAAAAATCTCTCGTTTTAATTAATATTTGTTTGCGAATGATCGTATCTGTTTTATTGTTCTCCCAATTTGCGCGTATGATTGCCATCCTTAAAACTGCTGTGTTATTTTTAGAACGTTGTAGGAAGCAGATTTATTCTGCTTCTACTTTTAATTAGGTACTTATTGATAAATTTGTTAAGTGGCCTTGTCTCTAATAAAATAATAGGAGTGAAGTAAAAAGTAAAGCCTTTTTATGCCAATAAATACTTTAAATGTATAAAACCTTCAATCGTGGTTTCAGATTTTTAAGTGAAACTTTTTTCACATGATACTCCATGTGTAGTACCCTGTTTGTGTCCATGGTACCCTTTTTTGTATAGTGGGAAACCTTCAAAAGGCACCTTGAGAGAGAATATCATGTGATGTGGGATTTGTACCGCACTAAAACTCCCTCGGTGGCTGCCTCTGCGCTTTGGGAGGACTCGGGGATCTCCAGTAAAACGCACCAGTGTCCTCCACGCACACAACGGGCCCATCTTAGAGAGAGAAGATGTGCTCTCGTGCACCTTTCGATGCTTACGGCGGCATGCGGCCACGCACACACCGCCGTCCTTCCCGGGGCTGCTGGCTGGACGGATCGAGCTCCCGCTCTCACCGCCCAAAACCCCGGAAGCCCCCTTTTAGTCGCCCCCCCTGCCTGATCGTAAGGATCAGGCAGGGGATACAGTACCCACGACACAGAGAATAACAACCCTACTGTGGGGCTATGAGTGTGAATTCTACACTGAGAGTGATAGCACTACATAAAAATATCTATCTGCACAGAAATCTCAGAATTAACTAAAATAATAACGAATGTATTTAAACAACTACCTTCGACTCTACTTTATATTGAAAATCGTTACTTGTTACTACGTACATTGTCTACAATTTCCATACAAGCTTGCCAACTTAACCAAACATGTTGAATGTCCGGCAAACAACAATGCCAACTTAGGACAAACAGGAGACAAGACGGCACGAACCCCAAATATTGACCCGTCAGCGTCAATCAGAACTAATGTTTATACTTGTAGAGAAACTGTTGGTGGTGTTGTTTAGTACTTTGATAATGTTTGAGGTGTCAAGAGAAAGGTCTTTTTATGCATTGTGATAACATTTTTACTAGTGAGAAGCATTGCTCGACTGTGGAAATACCACAACTGCACCCATTTCTGCTCTGAAGCAATTTTGTTGTATTTAAGGTGAATAAGTGCGATTATCAGTCACTCTTACATAAAGTTAACATCAGTCTTCAGAATAGCAGCATAATATATTTTTTCCATTGTACTACTGGGCGAGTATCTCTCCTCGTTATTGGGTAGGTCTTAAGCGTACTTCACCACGCTGATCCAAAGCGTTGCTGAGGAATCAATTAGCTATCACTGAAATCTCATATTCTCAGAATTTGTTGAAGAGAAAAGATATTAACAGCTTAAGCTACCTACGACTCTAGTTGAAACTGAAAATCGTTACTTGTTACTATGTTACTTGTCTAAAATTCCAATACAAGCTTGCCGACCGTAACCAAATACGTTGAATGTCCGGCAAACAACAATGCCAACTTGGACAGACAAACACGGGACAAGACGGCACGAACCCCAAATATTGACCCGTCAGCGCCAATCAGAACTAATATTTACACTTATAGAGAAACTGTTGCCAATGTTGCTCTGTACTTTGATGCTGTTTAAGCATGTGAAAGTTATATATAGCTCAACTGGTACACAATGAAATTTGTTTGAAAAATGGAACGCCGCTTTGACGAACGCGAAGAGCTCATACAATACAACGTTCGCTAAATTAGCTGAATTGCAATCCGGCTGAACGAGAGTGCGCCGCATTACAATACAGCCCTGTTTTAGGAAATAGCTAGCCGGAATGTAATACGGCGGAATATACAATCCGACTGCGACATATTTACAAACTCAGGTCAGATTCTTGCCTAAAATCGTATCCAGTGATCCTACAACTCTGAAGGCTTATGACCGCCTCATGCTCATGTCGAATAAAAAATGCTTCATGTTTTGGCTAGCAACCGCACCGTTGCACTGATCCATATCTAATATTATAAATTCGAAAGGAACTCTATCTGTCTGTCTGCTACGCTTTCCCGCTTAAACCACTGAACCAATTTTAATAAAATTTGGAAAACAGATACAGTGGACCTTGAGAAAGGACATAGGATGGTTTTTATCCTACGGGAACCTTTAAAACGGGTCCACGCGGGCGAAGCCGCTGGTGGAAGACTAGTATTCAATCAAATGCATCACGTTAAAAAAGTTACGCAGCGGTGGTAGGTACTTCTCTGCTCGAACTGTTATAAGTATTACCCTATTCATTTTAACAATCCGCATTTAAAAATAATTACTTAATATTACAACTATGCATTTGAGTTTTTTGGCGGGAAGTCTAAAAAGACATATTGTGCTCTTGTTTTATTTTCGTTTTATTTGTGTATTTTTTAGTTATATCGGATAAAGTTGATGGCATTTTGTTTGATATAGGTTAATTACAGTGCACGAGTGTTTGTGAAATAGAATAACAATGCTAAAATATGTTTTTTCTGCTTGCCTCCAAAATTCCATCGGACACGTTCTAGTAAAGTAGCCATCGCTTTACTTGAATGTTGGAACTGACTAGACTGACTGATTACTGACGACTTACTTACAGACTTTGTTATTACTTCGTCTAGTTTCATTGAAACTGGCAAAAAATTGATGCAAAAATTATACTTGACGCTGGCAGTATGCGCAGAGTTTGCTATGCCATAATTGAAAAAAAAACTATGCATTTTTGATTCTTTTGTTTTGTTATAAATTCAATGTAAAATAAGTCAGTTAGCACCTAAACCTCGTAGTGTTTATACGACATCATTAAAAAACTTGGACTTGGGAACTGTGTGCCTCTACAGTTGCGTGTGTGAATAAAAGTCATTTGTTTTATCTCTAAAAATCGACTTTTTATTTATCGATACCTAAGGGAATCCTGACTGCCTCATCAACATATGTATAACCACTAAAGTTCTATTACTAATTGTGAACCTATTTTCCTTCATTGCGAGACAACCGTCAAATACAAACTAAATTTATATGAGTAGAACCGAACCATATTACGGAAGTTCAACTTTATCTTTTACGTGACAAGAAACGTTGGAGCCGAAGACTTTTCTAACATAAGTCAAAAACAGAATCTTTCTGCCCGATCAGGCAGTTTTAATCAAGGGCCGGAGCCATCAAACTTTTGGGTTAATGTATGCCAACCAATGTCTTGCGTAGACTTTGTGAAACTTAGTATGAGGCGTAAAAGTTTAAATTTTCCCACTCGCTTCCAAGTAGGGATTGCATTCCGGAAAATCGGATCCGGTAATCCGGTGGATTCGGTATCAATATAATTTTACCGAATTCAGTATGAATATAAACTTACTGGATCCGGCATTGATTTATAGGAGCCATTTTTACCGGATTCTATATTCAGGGTACCGGATTTACCGGATCTATTCATTGCATATTTTGGCAAAGTAACGGCATTTAAGTGAATTTAGAGTATTATTGTTCTTATTCTGGGCACATGAGTTCCAGAATTAGTTTTAAGTACATAATTTTAAAAATATTTATGCCGCTATTACAAAGATAAAGCAATACAAAATATTCTTTAAATTTACTGCCAAGTTCCTGTAGCAAAGCGTTTTTGGTAGACCCAAATAAAATAGTGGAACATTTTTTTCGTCTTTTATTTAATAACATGGAATAGCGTACTAATTTTTTTAATGATTTTTCAACCGGACCGTGTGTTACATGACTGATGTTAAGCCAAATGCGCTAAACTTTCTTCCTTGATTTTGCAAGTCACCCTGCATGTAACATAACCTTGACCTCTACCTCTACAGCTCTCAGAATACGGGATTTGAACCGGATACGGATCAGATTGATGGAAATCTGGTCGGATCCAGACCGGATTGACAATAAGGCTATGTTGCAATCCCTACTTCCAACTTTCTTCATCGTGTATTGTACGAAAATTAAATTCTTTATCAAATTTCCTTTGCCTCTTAATCTACACGATAAGAGTACCTAACTATAGGTTGGTTTATTGCTTCAAATTATACTCTCAGGCACGAAACGCTTCAATGTAAAGTGGTATTGCTATGGATTCGGTAAGAGTTTTTATACACGACCTAAATTACGCATACTTGGCTTCCTTGTTAATCAGTCTGATTGTTAGTTATAGTTTACTTTTTCTTTTTAATGACAAGAAAAATATACCTAAATTATTTAAAAAAAAAACGTTAAACTTAATCTTTTATCTTTAAGTTTTTCACAGAATACACAAAGAATCAAAGAATAGATCGTTTAGAACTATGGTTCTGGTAGCAGACGCGGTCCCAGGGGTGGTCACAGGGGACATGACCCCCCCCCCCCCCCCAAATCCATCAGTTATGCGTAGACGGAAGGCGAAACAAGCCAATTTGGGACACCTCTTCCCACAAATTTCTTAGTGACCCCCCCCCCCCCAAATTTCTTGGCAACCCCCCACTTCTGCCGTGAAGCAAATCTACGGTATTTCGATCACTTTCGGTGGGAAGGTGCATTTGTCGGTCAGACTTGTATGAATCGACCATCAGCCCTCGGAGTAATGGCAACTGCATACGACAACATACAGGCATGACTTATACTTGCTTGAAGTTGTCTTAACGCTGTCTGCATTGTCGACAAATATTTTCCCCGTCAAATGCTAAAACAAGGTTAATAAGACAGCGGTGAAGGCAGTGAGTGGCTGAAAAGCGTGGCGTGCGAAACGAAGCGGTGTGGCTGGATTGATACCGCATTAAATTTGTTATTTAGCGGAATCCAGCGTATTATGAACTGTTACCAATGTTTTTTAAACATTGCAGTTTTCAGAGAAAAGCGAGATTTTAATGTACGTATTTTATTAACTCTCCGCATGCCAACGTAATTGCATTTCCAATGCGGGTTATTGAAGCCTTCAGACCTTCTCGATGCTGAAATCTCTATTCTTATTGCTATTTGTGTTCATGTCGTTATGTGTATCCATGCTACGCAAGATACAGAATCCTGGTGTAGGGTTTGTGTTATGTATTAATAACAACGTATTAGTTCTTACTCATCAGAGCATCATAGACGTTGTAACTTACTGATAACCTTCTCAAAAAGCTCAAAGTCACTCAAGGTGCAAGAGAGAGCTATGCTTGATCGCTTCGATTATCTAAATCGAAAGTCACTGACATAACTCTCAAAATTTGCAAATTTGAGAGGTTGAAGTGACAATGCCACATTGCTAGGAGGACCGATACCCGATGGGAAAGAAAGTTCCTCTCAGTAGCAACGACGTCTCAGAAAAAAGAAACACAGGTCGCTCTGATATCAAGTAGAAGACGATCTGAAGAAGGCAACGGAAAGTCGCTAGATTCATAAAACACAGGACATTAAGAACGGAGTGGCGAACGTTAGAGAAGTCATATATCCAGCAGTGGATACATATAAGCTGTTCCTTGATAGAAGTATGTCTTATGTCTATTAACCTTGTTATGTCTTATTAACTTATGTCTATTAACTTTGTTACAAATCTTACATACTTGTAGATAAACTATATAGCAATGGAGTGAATTGCACACACGCGACGAGGCGAATCAAACAATATAACAATGTTAACAATAAACATATACAACTACATATTATTTTAAATATAAAATACCTACCCTCTGATGGACTCACCGCAACAAAATTTTGTGAATGACTCGTGGTCAGAGGCGGCTCGTCCTAAAGAGCGCTGGTGCAGTGCACTCCCAAAAAAATTACATAGGTAACTTTTGTCCCTTCATAATACATACTATCCTTACATTACATTCATTCTATTCTACTATACCTATACATAGTATATTATATTAATTATTACCTATATCTACGCGTACATTTAGCGTCAAGATGTAACGAGTGGAGCGCCAGCGATTGCGCTCCTATGAAACGAAGTTTAGTACGATTCCTAGCGCTGTATTCAATGAGTGCGAAAGAGAAACATCGACACAGGCCGACGCGTGAAACAAAAGATTCCGTATGAGAAATTAACATAATCTGGAGCGCCGCTCACGCGCGACGTTGCCAAACCGTATGCCGTGGGTTCGGCCGTGACGGCCTGCTTATGCGATGTTACCGTTCTTATGTATACAAACAAACGTGTCGTCGTCTTTGTCAGTTATTTCGTAGTTTTTCTTTTAAATAAACATTTAAAACATAGTTTAAGCGCGACATTTTGTGTTAAAAATGGAACAGTACTTACAGTGTAACTTTTATCATTTGTATCTTTTAATATGCAGTGTGAAAAAAACTTTCGAAATACGCCTTGAACTGAAAGCAAAAATGTAGTACGAAAACTAAATCTTTTACGCGTGTTTTTAAATCTGAACAATATTTCAAAACACATTGGTTGTGTGCATGTGAAGAAAGCAATAAATTAATTTGTTTTCTGTGTCTTGTGGTTATCAACTGGAACTGACACCGACAGTGGTGGTGAATATGCTTGGATGGCAACGGGTGGTAAAATATATATATTTTTTTTTTGTGAACTCCCATCGAAAAATGTCACTAGCCGCCACTGCTCGTGGTTACCAGAAATTTAATAATAATAATAATAATAAATCATTTATTGCCTTAAAAATAACATAAAGAAGTACAAAAGAGGTATAATACCACTTAAATATATTAAGGCAAAAGGATATGACTCAGCTTTGCTGCCACAGGATCGAGACCCTGTGCAGCGCTGTTTTTCAGTCATATCCTTTACATGTTATCAAGCTAAATGCAGCAAATTTTAAAGTCTTACTTAGCGTCTACTTGGTTCTTAACCCACTATGAAACATAATCTCCACAAGCTGAACAAAAGGTTGTCGAGATGCGAGGCAGCTGGCGTGTCGCCAATAGAGTGTACTATTAAATGATTGAACTGGGACACTTTGTGACCTCCGCTTGATTTACTCATAAAGATCGAGGATTGACAAAGTTTTGCCTTTAGAAAGATGAGTGATTATAGTCTGTTATGTTGAGCAGCGATGGCCGAGTGGTAAAAGCCACGGTCTTCTACGCCACCGATCCCGGTTTCAAATCCTTGGCGCGCACCTCTGACAAATAAATTTGTAATGTGCGCATTTATCGCTGCTCCACGGTGATGGAAAATATCGCGATATTTAATTGATTACGATGTTCTTCATCGCCGTGCATGCCTGAGAGAAATTCATAATTTCTCGAAAGCATGACGTCCACCAATCCGCACTTGGCCAGCGTGGTGGACTATGGCCTAAATCCCACTCACTTGTGAGAAGGAGACCTGTGCCCAGCAGTGGGACATAAAAAAGGTTGAAAAAAATGTTGTTTTTCACACTGACAAACTGACAGAATGAATGCAGAAGAAATCAAGGCATTACACTACACATTCAACCATTTAGCACCAAGTGCAAGTCTAGACCTAGTCTTAACCCATAGTCACATACCAGGTTAATCGCGGTTTGGAGCTGTGACGGTTAAATCATATACTTGTATCGTATTGCCTTTCAACATACCCAAATCTGCGACATTACTACTCTTTTAATCATATTTGGTAAGTCAACTTATCGTAATAAAAAAAATAGAAAATTTTCGATGATCTCTTATAGATTTAAAACCAAGCATAATCTTTAAAAGATGAACAAAGTTCGTCGAGATGCGAGGCAACTGGCCTGTCGCCAACACTGTGTACTTTACCACTAAATGATTGAACTGGGCCATTTCGTGACCTCGCCTTGATTCATTTCAAAAGACCGAGGTTTGATGCATCTTTCTAACCGTTTTTTTTTTGGTATCGGGGGGGAAACCTTTAAAAGGTACCCGACACCTTGGGAGAGGATACCGGGTTATGTGGGATTTGACCGCACTAAAACCCCCTCGGTGACCTGCCTCTGCGTTTGTGAGGACTCCGGGATCTCCATTGGAACGCACCGGTGTCCTCCACGCGCGGCGCCCCAGAACGGGCCCATCATCGGGAGAGCAGATGTGCTCTCCTGCACCTTCAGGTGTTCACGGCGGCATGCGGTCACGCATACACCGCCTTCCCTCCCGGGGCTGCTGGCTGGACGGGTGAAGCTCCCACTCTCACCGTCCGCATCTCCGGAAGCCCCCTTTTAGTCGCCTCTTACGATCAGGCAGGGGATACGGTAGCTCTAGGAAACAGGAGAATACGAAACCTCGATTTAGTCAGAAAGTTTCGGTCTGAGCTGCATCTGTCCCTATAGCACGCAGCGAATAATGCAGGGCGCAGCGCGATAGCAATAGTCATTCCAAAATACCTATTTTTCTAATTCGGCTGAAGCCGCGTTTTCTCTTAATCTTTTGTATTTACCTTGAGTTTGATCTCAGGAGAACCGTAGTAAATAGGTCCTCTGATATAAAACAAACAATTCTAAGTACTTGGCAGAAAAACATAAAAGTTAGAACTCTTTGTCTGTCTCCCATTCGAATTTTTATTACCAAAAATAGTATAACCATAGCGTGCTAAAGTATTCTTTATGGGAACAATAAAGAGCTAACATAGATTCCGTCGTTTCGACTCGAAGGCCGTTCTACCCTGATTTGATCAATAAATCGAGGTCGTCTATAAACATTACATAAGAGAGGCATAGTACTATGGCATGTGTATATTGTTATATAAAACATAACGTTACTGACGAATTGTATTGTGAGAATCGACGATAAATCGGACAAAGAAGTACCTAAGTCTCCAATGGCGTCCACCGATCAACGTTGTATAGTTTTATTTTTATTTTTAATTGAATGAAGTAGTATTTATACAATTGAAATTTTATCAACACTGGGTCACCAAAACCACGTCTATTGAATCTCTGAAGAGATCGGAAACATTATGTGAGGGTCATACAGCGGAATATCATTAATTTAAACCTATTCCTATTCCCCATATACGCAGTATGTCGTAATTCGACTGTTTAATTATAATACAAAACAATTTCCTATGAAGTAAATGCAATAAAACGTTTAAAAAAAATTAGGTACACTAACGACTTGGGTTGACCTACACTGTAATGTTATGTAAATAAATAAATAAATAAATGAATAAATAAAAAACTCGAAGTTCAAAAGACGTAGGCCAATCAATGTGTTTTTGCAGGCCACGTGTTGTCGCTGCAGCTCATGGAAATCTACACACAACCTCAAACAAGGCTCATCAAGGGCCTGTGGTCGTATGCAGTTACGCTGCTACTTCAAAGACTGATGCAAGTCTGGCCAACAACTTTTTATTTGAATGGAGTAGCAGACGAGCATGCAGGCCACGTGGTGTTAAGGAGTCGCTGCAGCCCATGGACATCTACATAAAACCTCAAGCAAGCAAAGGTAAGTCTTGTCTGAGGTCGTATACAGTTGCGCTGCTACTCCGGAGGCTGGTGGTCGCCTCGTGTTAGTGTGGCCGGCAACTGCACCTTTCCACCGAAACACAATAGAATTGGTTCACGGCAGAAGTGGGTGCAGCGGTGGTACTTCCCCGGGCCAACGATAATAGTTCTACTACTTACAAAACTTCACATATGTATATGTCTTTATTGTATGGAAGGGAGGAAATAATGTCATAATTTGTAAAGATTTCCGACCACTAGAATGACGCTTATATATTACGCCCAACACCGGGATCCTCTACTGAAGTACCTAATTGCCAGAATCGCACACTAATACAAGAACTTCAACATAAGACTATAAAGACAGGAAAATCATTGCCATATAAACTACTTATATGTTTAGAGACTTATTAGATGGTGAAGTATGAAATTCTTGAAGAATTGCATAAAATATTTCCAGATAGAAATATAGTGTTTTATATTATTCTTGGCGTCAAATAATTCAGGCGCCGACGCGTTTAAAGAATGAAATATCTAAAAGTGTTTTGTGAAATGTATGTCGATTTTTCATTTCATATGTTTGTATTATAGCAAAAACGCCCGTTCCATCTGAAGAGCTTTTCAATTTCAAAAGTGTTAGTTTGGTTGCTATTTTTTTTATTTTTGTAAACCGAACAAAAAGGCAGACGGGCCGCGTGGTGTTAAGCGATCACCGTCGCCTATGGACACGGGCAACCCCAGGGGAGCCACCCGAAACTATTTTATAAATACCCCGTTGATGAAATAAGGTCACTTCTAAACCAAGAAGGAGAGCGCAGGAAAATTCAAGAGGCAAAGTTTCGGATAGGTATTACAGCTTATACTTTGTTGAATGTATTTTAAGAACTGGCGGTTTTTAACCACACTTAACATCTGTTTTACGCCCATTTTTCTTCATACTCAGGCATTTTCGCTTAGCAGAGTAAATAATTTACTCTCAGTTTTCTTAGAAAGTAATAAACAGTCAAAAATAATAAGATAAATTCTTTACATTCACACTTTATTTGGGATAAGTTCTTATATCGGTTTATTGTGTAACAACTATTCCATTCCCACCACACACTCGTTTTCTATTTTTATATATAAATGAAAAAATATCCAGTATTTGAATAGATCTATAAATATTAACACTACAAAAAGAAAGATCTACCAATATGAGCACAATAATATTATGTAACGCATACGTTCATGTATGCATCATAATCTGGGTGGCCTTTTCCGCTGGCTTTTCCTCCCAGTGTACAAAAGACTGGGTATTTGTTCATAGAAATGGGCGACCAAAGATCGCATTTGATCCGGGAAAAAAAATTAAGTTTTTAATCTTTGTAACATTTCCACACCTAACGAAGATAAATGTGGCGAAACAAGTTTATATGAACAGCTTTCGTAATTACCCATATTTATTGGGCAAATAAAAGTCATTGAAATAATTCATTTAGTATTTCAGTCACAGTTCTAAAAAAAGTTTCATTCTACACCATACATAAAAATAAAAACCATTACAACCTTTTTCGCGCCAACGTCAAAAGGCAAGTGTCACCCATAAGTGGTATTCGCGTCGACTTCACGACATTAATATTTCACCTCTCGCCTCAGAATTTCATGCTTCGTCGTGAATATGCGAAAATATGAAGATTAAATATTCTTTCACGCAAAGTCACATTTTATTTTATAATAAATGTTTATTTTTACAAATAGGTGTTTAATTAAATGAATAGGTTCGATACCCAGTGGAGGAATCTAGATTTCGTGGTTTAGGTGTTAAAGAACTTACTTGTTTGAGTGTCTTACTTACTAACGACATATGTTTCAAACTTTATATTAATAATAAATCCACGAGCTATAGAGTTTAACGAATATAGTGCAATGGTTACCATTCTATACTAATGATCAATAGTTTCGGGTGCGATTTGGGAATCCCGGTTGTTGTCAATAGATAACAGTCGTTAAACCTTGTCGGAGGCCTTATGGACTGTTTGAAAACATCCGACAGCGGGTTGTCCACTAACCCGCATCTTCATCAACCCGCATCTTCATCAACCCGCATCGGAGCAGGAGCTGGGGCAAGCCAGCATTTGAATCATGAGTTCTAATTTTTATTAACTTTTTAGTTATGTTCTGGGTCTGAGTGTTTGTGTGTCTGACTATTTGTGTAACTATAGTTTCCACTGATAGTGTGGAGCTGTGATTGTGAAACGATCTGTATTTTATTGTATTGTTATTTATAAATAACTAAGTGTCTTAATATCAAAGCATCAAAACATTATTCGCACCGACGAGATGGCAAGACGCGAGTGTCACCCCATAAGTGGTATTCGCGTCGACTTCACGACATTAATATTTCACCACTCGCCTCAGAATTTCATGCTCCGTCACGAATATGCGTAAATATGTTTATTATTACGTAACCTACACGTATGAGACGATTTGAATAGTACAGTGGTCCTAACTACTGGGTCCTTGGTTCGATTTCCAGCGGGAAAATAAACATGAATTTTCGTGGTCTAGGAGTTTATAGCCATGCCTCTGTTTGCATCTACTAATTACTTAGGCGCTGCGCATACGTTTGTCTTTGACTGACGACTTTTATTTTCCAATTACCGACACCTAAAACTTTTTTTCGCAACCAGTATGTGACAGCTGCACACACAAACCTGCACACACAAAATAAACATTGTACGTAACACGACTGCGCGGAGAATTGCTAATTTCATACTTGTAGTGTAAAAATCAATTATAAATTAGTAGCTTGTATCCGACACAAGACAAAAGGTGTACATTTGCGCAGCGGCTTAAAAAACCCTAGTGTGTCCGTTAACAGTGTGACACGTTAATAGTGTCTCATACGATCAGCTGTCACGTTTGCCCAATTAGCTATACTGTTATCTCAATTATATATTAATATGTCCTTTTTTTTAAAAAAGAGTGCTGTTGGGATTTTTTCCGCCGCCTTTTTTCTCTCAGCTTAACGTTTTAGCCCAAACGGGCACCTAAAGGCGATGACTGGAAAAAATTGACATTCATTAAGCGAATGTCAATTTTGATAGCCTCCGTGGCGTAGTGGGTGATGAGCTGACTGCGAAGCGTGAGGTCGTGGGTTCGATTCCCACCCAGGACAGATATTTGTGTGATGAACATGACTATCTGTTCTGTGTCTGGGTGTTAATTTATCTATTAAGTATGTATTTAGAATTATATAAGTATGTTTATCAGCTTTCTGATTACCATAGTAGGTACAAGTTCTGCTTAGTTTACATCATCCCAGGTTAGTTTACATACATCCCAGGGCTATATACTAACATAGAAATTGAGAGCGTTAAAACATTATTCGCGACGACTTCACGACATTAATATTTCACCTCACGCCTCAGAGTTTCATGCACCGTCGTGAATATGCGAAAATATGAAGATTAAAAATTCTTTCACGCAAACTTACATTTTATTTTGTAGTTTAAAAGTGAAAGATGGAGTGTTCAAAGTTATAAGTTGTGTTGGATTTATAGCTGCTGATATTTTCCTAACATATTATAATAACCTGTAATAATAAACCTGTAATCTATACATATAATAAAACTGTAAGCAGGGTCAATTCTGTACATTGCATATAAATTTAAAAAAATACTTCTAGGGGTCTTTTTATAAGTAACAGAAGCTAAAAATATAAGTTTTGAAATTATTGTCTGTCTGTCTGTCTGTCTGTCTGTCTGTCTGTCTGTCTGTCTGTTGTTAGCTTTTCACGCAAAAACTACTGGACGGATTTTGATGAAACTTTTTTTGTTTTATATATATTGGTCCTCGCTAACATTTAGGCTATAGATAATTTTAAAAATCACCTTTTAAGGGTGTGAAATGAGCGCTGAAAATTTGTATGGAAAACTTGGATTTTTTCAATAGATTTTCTTGAAATTTGGTATAAATATTTTCTAACCAAAATAAAAGAATACGTGTTTCAGCATTTCCCGAAATTCACCCTTTAAATGTAAATTTTCTTTGAAACTCTTTGAAAATTGAGTGTCGAAACTTGATGTACAGAATATTTTTGTGCAGAGTAATATACTTATAATTTTGTATTTGTAATCTTTACTAACATAGTAAGAATTCTATTTAAGCTTTTTTCAAAACTACCCCTCAATAGCAAATAAAATGGATTCGAAAGTTAGTATCTCTAGCGTACAATAATTAACCTTAACTTAATATTTCATTCTCAAATTCTTTTCCCTTCTTTGAATGATGTGTTTACTGATATATTGTTGAATGAATTTCCGTAATATTAGTGTGTGTTTTGTTTATCGGGTGATAAACAAAAAAGTTATGTTCATTTACACAATACGCGACATAAACTTAAAAGGCACTTTGGGGAATTTGTATGAAAGTTTCGGTAACAGCCCATTCAAAACCATAAATAAAAGTTTATTTTGAACTCTCACTATATTGTCGACTATATTAAATATACTTAGATCAGCTTACTGTATTTTCTTTCGTTGGCCGAGAATGGCTAGACTTATAGGTACCTAATAAGTGCATCGCGAGCCTTACCGCCGCCGAACCTTACATCACAGGCTCCATTGAGTTAGTTGCTCAGCTTATTAGTCTTCTTTTGGGGTGGAAGATTATGAACAGGCTGCAGCTGAAACGATTATTATCGCTACATTATATCAAGCTGCAACCTTTTTAGCATTCCACTGCTGAGCATGGAGCTCTCCCAATATTGAGGAGGCCTCAAGCTCCGATGAACCGAAATCCAAATCTTACAATCTCAATGCATCTAGCATTAAGGTTGTAAGATACGGAATCTAAACCTTCATACAGAATGTACAAAGCCTTAAGAAAAGGAGACTACTGCAGACATGTAGGTGACGAATAGTTAAACTTTTAGTGAACCAACTGTTAATCTCAATATCTCTACCTATTTGGTAATTTGACATTCGATTTATCAACCACAAAGTTTACATATCATACGGTAGATGGCGTTATTGAGCAATATTCATTTCTTCTCCAAAGTGATTCGATGGAGATAATTTCAAATAAAAGCCTTAAGTCTAATAAAAGTAAGTACATAGTGTAAAAAAAATAAAAAAATACATTTCACACGTATAGCCTCACATTAGGGTAGATATACCCTGTGTCGTGGGTGCCATGAACACGCATAGAGACAGACACAACCACCCAGACCGAGAACAGTTTAAACTCATCATTGAAATTTCTACTTCGCCCGGATTCTAACCCGGGACAGTTCGATTAGCAGTCCGGCATGGTAAACATTGCGCGACGCGGGTTGTCCCATCGTTGGGAAGGTATACGTATGATGCTGAACATTGTTAATTGGACCAACGATAACTTAACTCATTTTTTGCGTCTCTTTATTGCGTACGGGCTGAGGGCTCATCCACACACGTTGATTGATGGAGATATTAAGGATTCTTTAAAGATTCTTTATAAAAATATTCTTTATTTCCAAATACAGATAGCACACTGTGTAGAGACCCTGCCTTCTGCTTTAGTTTTCACAATGTTATATGAGTTATGACTTATGACCAAACTGCTGTCCGCAAGTTTTAAACCTATAGTTTATTAATTGACCTTACAATTATTTTTCCGATTGTTTAATCCTAAGCACGTGTACGTTTAGAAATTTTATCTCCCAACTACAAGTAGTTGTATAGTGCACCTCTTTTCTGCAGTAGGTTAAAGCTATGTATATAGAATGAGTCTATACATTCTTTGCAGTATAAATTCACCCAATTTACTAAAGATACTATTTTTAACATAGATGAAGCCACGGGCACAGCAGTATCTCTTAACTTTAATAAACGAGGTACATATTTGTAAAGAGAATCTGATTGCGCGAGAAAAGCGAAACGTGAGAAAAGTGGATAGTAAGATCAGTACAGTAAGCATTCCTTACTGTTATAGGTTTGAAGGATTTAGAAAAAATACATTAGGTTTCTTCTGAACATATGAACATTGTATTATAAGTGATTTCACTATATGTAAGAATAATCTACCTACTACTTATTCAATGCAAATAAATAATCTTTAATTTTTAATCAATCCATTTTATAAAAGTCTTTATACACGCGGACGACGTCGCGGGCACAGCTAGTAATAAATATAATCGTACTAATAATAAATACTCGTAATAATAACATTATTACGAGTAGGTACCTAAGACGCATTAATCATAATAACGCAGTAGGTAATCTTTTTTTTATTTGAATGGAGTAGCAGACGAGCATGCAGGCCACGTAGTGTTAAGTGGTCGCTGCAGATCATACACATCTACATACAACCTCAAGCAAGCACAGGTAAGTCTTGTCTGAGGACGTATGCAGTTGCGCTGCTACTCCGGAGGCTGGTGGTCGCCTCATGTAATTGGGGCCGGCAACTGCACCTTTCCACAGAAACACAACAGAATTGGTTCACGGCAGAAGTGGGTGTAGCGGTGGTATTTCCCCGGGCTAACCATAATAGTTCTACCACCTACAAAAATGGTAGTAATCATGGTAGGACATACAAAGGGTCCGATTCACAGCAGAGGGACTCACATGAATTTTTGCTATTGTATGAATTATCTGTAGAATCATACAAATCAATAACATACTAGGTATATGTTTTATCTCTTCTTTAACTCTAGGTACTTAAAACACTAAAGAAGGAAGATAAGCCTTTAGCCTTTGCATCTCCATTTAATTATATCTCTTTATATTGTCATCTCTCGGACTTTAACTCTATTTTGAAACATTAAAGAAGAGAAATAAGGTATTCACTACAAGCAAACAAAGTAAGCAAGAGTCAAAGCCGAGTCAGTAACCCTCAGCGATTTATCTAAAGCTGCCGCAAACAAGCCAAAAGGCATTTGAACTAAACTCACTGAAGACACTTCGCAATCAAGTTAGACATACGAACGTGGAGAAAAACCAACGAAATTTAAAAATAACACAACAAATTTTTCTATGTTACCGACTGAGGGTTGCTCGGATAAAAACAATTAATTTTCTTGGTTTAATTTCAAACTCCACGCCATCTGAAATGGTTCCCAATAAAAAAAAGATATTTTCACAAAAAATTAAAAATAAACGCAATATGGTTTTGATTGAGGTTTGAACCCGGGTCTCCAATTCCGCAGTCAGCCCACGTAACGAATTATAAAGGAAGATTTAATTCAATAAACGATTTTTTGTAGAGCTCTTTCAAATCGACATTGTCATTTCTTTGAACGTCGGATTGGCGGATGGCGTTTGACGGCGTTCTACGCCACAATATTATCAATACTCTCCAATAGACGTCAGGAAGAGTCGTAATTATCATAATATAATTCTTTTGTATCACGCTGAATTCATCCGTCCGTGTGTCACAAACTAAACTGTGACAAAAAGTCCCCCGGTCTACCCCAGTTTTTCGACTGCGTCTGCATCTCAGTAACTCTACAGATTTTCTTGTCAACACACTTCTTTGTCAATAGTTTCTTTCTACTCTCGTATTTTCATTCGTCGTTTTTACTCACGACTGCTTAATTATCTCTTCATAACTTTAGCTGAATATTAACATAAAAATAAAAGCATTAGAGCAGTCACTGTATTGTTTCAATTTAAAAAGATTCGCCATATAGCCGATAGTAACATTGTAGTGTTAAGCAATTACGAGTACATAGTTTGCGACAACCGTAACGATTCAACAAACGATACACGAACTTGCGAGATGTGACGGACAGAAGGTCCGTCATATTTTAGGGCAGTTATTTTACTATTTAACTGTAGAATTCTAACCTTCTTTGTAAAAATACGTTAGAACAGGAGAATAAGGAAATAAAATGAAACGAAACAAAAATAATTTATTTGCGCAAATATGGGTATTATTAAAGTTGTTTTATGTATGTCTTATGTACATTTATTAGTTCGCCAAATTTACCTCAGCGAGCTATGCAAATTTGTAGGACAAAATTAAAACGTTAGTAACTATGACTAACATTACTTATAGGTAACTAAATATTTTATAATTGAACACAACACTTTTTTATTGTATTGTGTTATCGGTGCTATGGGCGCGCGTAGACGCTGGGGCTAGAACCCGAATCTACGCGTGCCTCTATAGGTCCTATAGCGGAGACGCGGAGACGACTCGACTATTTGAGCACGTCCAAAAGACGTCCGACAGAGTGCTGGAACAGTGTCCCTCGGCTGAGCTGGTGGTTCTGGGTGACTTCAACGCTCACCACACCGAATGGTTGGGATCCAGAATCACCGACTTTGCTGGCAGGGCCGCTTACAACTTCTCCTTGGCATATGGGTTGACGCAGGTGGTACACACTTTCACCAGAGTACCAGATATTGAGACCCATACTGCCTCTCTGCTGGATCTTCTGCTGACCACCCATCCATCTGACTACCGGGTGACGGTTGGGGCCCCACTTGGGACTTCTGACCATTGCCTGGTAAGTTCTGCCGTACCCTTGCCGCCCCCAGAAGGTTCTCGACCCAATGGGAAGCGTCAAGTCTGGCATTACGGGTCAGCGGACTGGGATGGACTCCGGGAATTCCTGGCCTCCTACCCCTGGAGGCAGCTGTGCTTCACCTCGGGTGATCCTAGCGCGTGTGCGGAATCGATAGCCGATGTGATACGAGAGGGCATCCTTGGTTTTATTCCCAGCTCTTCAGTATCCATCGGCGGGCGAAACAAGCCCTGGTTTAATGGGTCTTGCGCTAAGGCTTCAAGCCTTAAGCAAGAAGCGTTCAAAACCTGGGCTGATGCGCACGCGCGCAACGACCCCGAAACGTCTAAGCTTCGAAAAAAATTCAACGCTGCCTCCCGTTCGGCAAAGAAGCAAACAGCCAAGGCGAAGTTTAGGCACATCGGTAGAATTGGCCAGCGTCTATCAAGCTACCCTTGCGGGAGTCGAGCTTTTTGGTCGCTGGCCAAGGCTGTCGAAGGTAACTTCTGTCGGTCGTCTTTACCATCTTTACGGAAACCGGACGATACTCTGGCTCACACGGCAAAAGGGAAGGCCGATCTCCTGGGTACCCTGTTTGCCTCAAACTCGACTCTGGACGACGGAGGTGCCGCACCGCCGACCATCAGGCAGTGTGAGAGCTCGATGAAGGACGTGCGTTTCACTCAAAAGGCCGTCAGACGAGCTCTGCAAGCCCTCGATGTCAAGAAGTCGAGCGGGCCGGATGATATCCCCGCGATCGTACTAAAGACGTGCGCTCCCGAGTTGGCTCCCGTCTTAACGCGCTTATTCTCGCTTTCCTACACTACAAGTAAAGTACCGTCTTCGTGGAAGGTAGCCTTAGTACACCCAATTCCGAAAAAGGGTGACCGCAGTGACCCGTCCAATTACAGGCCTATTGCAATAACCTCCCTGCTCTCTAAGGTGATGGAGCGTGTTATAAACACACAGCTCCTTAGGTACCTCGAGAGACATCGGTTGATCAGCGATCGTCAGTATGGCTTTCGCCAGGGCCGGTCGGCCGGTGATCTCTTGGTGTACCTCACACACCGCTGGGCTGAAGCCATCGAGGGTAACGGGGAGGCTTTGGCAGTCAGCCTGGATATCGCAAAGGCCTTTGACCGGGTCTGGCACAAGGCCCTTCTCGCGAAGCTTCCATCTTACGGTCTTCCCTTGAGGCTATGCAACTGGGTGGCTAGCTTTTTATCTGAGCGGCAGATTAAGGTCGTTGTTGACGGATGCTGCTCAGATATGAAGCCCATTAACGCCGGTGTTCCCCAAGGCTCAGTGCTGTCCCCTACACTATTCATTCTGCATATCAATGACATGCTGCAACAATCACGCAGTATACATTGCTATGCAGATGATAGTACGGTGGACGCACTATACACCTGTCGAGCCAATGCCTCTAGGTCACAAGTGGAGGAAAGCAGAATCAAACTTGTGTCTGAAGTCGAGAACTCTCTGGAGCGGGTCTCGGAATGGGGTCAACTTAACCTTGTCGAGTTTAACCTCACGAAGACACAAGTTTGCGCGTTTACCGCTAAAAAAGCCCCATTTGTTATAGCGCCCCAGTTCAAGGGCACCGCGCTCACCATCGGTGAAAGTGTCGGTATCTTGGGAGTTGACATTACGAGTAAAGTGCAGTACCGGAGTCATTTGGAGTACAAAGCCAAATTGGCATCAAAAAAGCTTGGTGTCCTCAACAGAGCGAGGCAGTACTTCACTGCGGGGCAACTCCTGACGCTGTATAAGGCTCAGGTCAGACCCCACATGGAGTACTGCTCCCATCTCTGGGCAGGAGCACCGAAGTACCAGCTACACCCATTTGACTCTGTTGAAAAGCGCGCAGTCCGAATCGTCAACGACCCAAGATTGACTGACAGGCTAGAACCGCTTAGCTTGCGAAGAGACATAGGCTCGCTCTGCGTGTTCTACCGACTTTACTATGGTGAGTGCTCCGAGGAACTCTTCAAATTGATGCCTACATCACCATTCCATGATTATACCACCAGACGAAGGTTAAAGTTCCACCGGCACCATCTGGACTCGTGGCGGTCCTCCACAGTCCGCTTTGCACGCTCCTTTTTACCACGGACGTGTAGGTTATGGGACAACCTTCCAGCTGAGGCATTCCCAGTGGACTATAACATGGGGTTCTTCAAGAAAGCTGTAAAAAAAGCTCTCCTCCAAAGCCGGCAATGCTCGGGCGGCTCCCCTAGGGTTGCCCGTGTCCATAGGCGACGGTGATCGCTTAACATCACGCGGCCCGTCTGCCTTATTGTTAGGTTTATTTATAAAAAAATAAAAAAAATTATGTAACTGGCACAATGTTTTTGTAGTGTAAAGTATCGGTTCTTATGGCACGACAGAGAAATGCTACAAGTTTCGACAAACGCAACAACTCGGCAAACCGATACACAAACTTTCGAGGTTCTGTCAGTCGCAGTGAACAGGAAACCAATATTGTTTCATATGTTACATTGTGTTTGTGCATAGTCACATGCGAATTCGACAAGACTCTACATATGTTTGTACTTTAGCATGTTTTTTGTACATACTTGTCTGATTTTCAATATCTACGAGATGTTTTATAGTTATTGAAACCCAAGTTCAACTACATAGGACTGCCAAGAAGGGTGGGTCATAAGAAGTTATGTCGCTATTCCGAAAACTGAAGTTGCCTCTAATGTGAACGGCAAATATATCTTCAATTACAAAAGTAAAAGAATTGCTTTAAAGCAAAAATGGTCGTTACGATGGTACTTCCCAAGTGGAAATTACTGTATAATCTATACTAAGATTATAAAGAGGAAAGATTTGTATTTTTGTATGTTTGTAATTAATAAACTCAAAAATTACTGTTCCGATTTCAAAAAAATTTTCACCATTAGGAAGCTACATTCACCCTGAGTATGTACTATGTACTTTCAACCGCGGGAAAATGCTTCATTCCTACGTGAAAACGGGTAATAGGGTCAACGCGGTTGAAGCAACTGGCTAAACGCCTATGATTTTAATATAGCAATGAAGCCTGGAATAGCACATAGGCTATTTTTTATCCTATGGGGACCCATTAAATGGGTCCACGCGGGCGAAGCCGCTGGCGGAAGGCTATTTTTTATACAAAACACTAACCTTGTATTTTATCTGCTCAGCTGCATAAATAATATAATATATAGATTATTTATTATATTATCTATGCAGCTGAGCCAAACGGGCGCGGTCGGGTGTGAGATGGGTGACCGCTAGTGGCAAAAAAAAAATTCATGCGCGTATCCGTGCTTCGGAGGGCACGTTAAGCCGTCGGTCCCGGTTGTTGTCGATAGATAACAGTCGTCAAACCTTGTCGGAGGCCTTATGGGCGGTTTGAAAACATCCGACAGCGTGTTGGCCACTAACCTGCATCTCCACCAACCCGCATTTTAGCAGCGTGGTGGAGTAAGCTCCAGGCCTCCCCAATAAGGGGGAGAGACCTGTGCCCAGCAGTGGGACACAAAAAGGGTTGCAGCCAACCTTGTATTTTGGAAATGTTAAAGTATACCTACAGCTGGCAGATTGTTACACTACAGATTTAATACTTGGTCGCACTGTAGAGCAATTACAGAAGTTCCTACAAACGCAACAACTCGACAAACCGACACAATGGAACAGGAAACCAATACTGTTTTATGCGAGTATTCTAGTTGTATGTATGTATTATATGTATAGATTCCTTGTAAATGTATCTGTCGGATTTGTAGTGACTCTTTCATGACAGTGCTATTTTATAGATTTATTGCTATATTGTTGATATATAGAGTTTTATATTATAAATGTTATGTTTAGTGTGACCGGAAACTACATCTTAATTACAAATGTAAAATAATTTATTAACGGTAAAAATGCATACCTATAGCTGTACTGCCTAAATACTACTTTACTTACTTTACTTTACTGTATTAATAAACGTAAATAATAATAATAAATAAACGTTACACACTCATAGTCCCACAGTAAGGTAATTAATACCCTGTGTCGTGGGTACCATGGACACGTACAAAGACAGGAACACAAACACCCAGACCGAGAACAGAAATTTAAACTCAGCATTCAAATTTATGTTTCGCCGGGAATCGAAACCGGGACCGTTCGATTGGCAGTCCAGCATGGTAAACATTGCGCCACGCAGGTCGTCTTATCAGTAATATTTTATTGACAATAATTATTTTATTATTATCAGTATTATTTTTCATGTAGTAATTTCAGTAGGTTTTCATCTAGTATTTTTCTTTTACCATAATTATCAGTATCTTCGTCACTTTTTTAATTAATAGATGCACTATTTACAATTTTCATATTTGAAACACTTGATATACACGAATTTTTCAAGTATACAGACAGTCGAGCCATCAGCTGTCACCCCTCCATCTTACGAATATACGATCAGGTCACGTGTCCTGACGCGAGTTTAACATTTTCCAACCATACTTTCTTTATTCTTTAGCGGCGTTTTCACTTCAAAAAACTTTACTTGTCATCGTTTATACTGTAGAGTAATAATAAAGGTAAATATAAGGATATTGTTAATAGTTTCTAATGTCGTTTTACGGTTGTATAGTTCCAATTACACAAGTTTCTACAAACATCACCCTGTGAACCAATATACACGAACTTGCGAGTTTCTGTCAGTCAGAGTACAGAAGCTGATATTGCTTTGTGCTACATTTTGCTTGTCTCGTTTGAAAAGTCATTTTCTTGTCAGTATTTCGATTTTTCTCCAATACTGAATTGTTAAAGAAGAATAGTAACTTCATTGAATACATATGTTCATATTTAAAGATGGTAGAACTTTAACTTTTGAGATGCGATGGCCGAGTGGTAAAAAACCGCGGTTTTCGATGCGACCGATCCTGGATTCAAATCATCAGCGCACCTCTGACAAAGATATTAGTAATGTGCGCATTTATCGCTGATCCACGGTAATAGAAAATATTGATATTTAATTGATTCATTTCGAAAACTCTCTACATAGGTATTTGTCAATGTGAAATATGAAAATTTTAATTATTATTTCATTTCCTTCATTAATATTTTTTTTTACAATCCTTATAACTCAACAAGATAAATAATATATGACAACTATATACTTAAACTTAACTAAAAATTGCATTGCTAAAATTTTTCTCAGTATGTGGTACTTTTTTTTAATAAATAAACCTAACAATAAGGCAGACGGGCCGCGTGATGTTAAGCGATCACCGTCGCCTATGGACACGGGCAACCCTGGGGAGCCGCCCGCGCATTGCCGGCTTTGGAGGAGAGCTTACTTACTTTGCTTAGGTACTATTGGTATTGCATTCGCGGACGGTGACGTCATATTTTTCGCTTCGTTAGTATGGGCCGTTTTTAACGCTACGCGATGAGGTTTAACTTTAACTCATATTTATATATTTCTATGCCAAATAGGATCGATTGACACAGTAAAAAAACCATGCAAGTTCCCTATTGTATAGTGATTCAGTAACAAGATGTTTACGCCTGTTTCATTATAAAAATCTGTACGAATCAAGAAACAAAATTCTGAAAGTCAACTTATGTTGACCTCCAAAGTTTCAATCCGGTAAAATGTTGAAACAACTTCGTTCAACTACAAATTACAGGATCAAAAGTTTGGTAATGGCCTATTTCAGGGGCGCCGCAATTAAGGTTCATCTGTAATGTTCCGTCCCGGTCTAGAATTTACTAATGACCTTGAAATCACTTTACTGACACTTTTAACTGTTTTAAAATAGCGAATAAGCTGTAGACAAAAATTAACCGAAAAATGTATATTTTTATAGTCTGACGACAAATTACTTGGATTTTTCTTGCTTACTTCATGCCAAATTTCATGATTCTACGGGTATCATACCTGTCAATACCTTAATGCTCTAAGTTCTAGGTCAAAGACCTATGTCAAAGACAAGCTACAAGCTTTCATTTATTTGTCAAATATACGACACATATGCCTGTTTCTTGTATGTCTGATTGTGTCAATTTAAAGTTTCCTTTAACTTGTCGATAACACAAAGGTCGTAAGAAGACTCCAAGGGATAAAACCTTATGAGTTAGGGTCACAATAAAGACATAAGTATACGCTCTTTGTATTAAATATAATATAATTGTATAATTAATATATACAATTATATAATATATAAATATTATATAATTGTAGTGTATAATAATGTGTACAATAAATATTAATAATATAAATAATGTAGAAGTGTATTTTACAAACATAAAGAACAATCTTCACCTACATAGACTCTACATTAATTAAAACTCATTAATGGATACATTTTTAGATATAACATTACGTAGCAGTTAAAGTTAAAACAAATTACCTAATAGTCACAAAGCTACATTGTCATAACAGTGAAGTGTTCAAAATTTTAATACATATAAAAAAATCTTAAAGTCGGTCTAACGTCTACGGCTTTCAAAGTTTCATGGAATATTAATCGGACAAATCTGAACCTTTTAAAACTATTAAGCTGGGTTTAAGCTTACCTAGAGCAGCAATTTAATTTTTAAATTTTTTTTTAATGTTTAAGGCATGATGTCTATGGCTTAAATTACTCATGATTCCGGGACGAAACCAATTATCTAAATTAGTTTTTGGTGTGCTATAAATAGATGGCAAATACATCTCACATTAATAGTCCTTATAATAGAATCGCTGCAGGAGTTGTAGGAAATGCTTTCAAGCATAAAATAAAGCCTCTTAATGAGTGGGACGAGCAGCGATGGCCGAGTGGTAAAAGCCGCGGTCTTCTACGCGATCGATCCCGGGTTCAAATCCTCGGCGCGCACCTCTGACAAATAAATTTGTAATGTGCGCATTTATCGCTGCTCCACGGTGATGGAAAATATCGTGATATTTAATTGATTACGATGTTCTCCATCGCCGTGCATGCGCACTTGGCCAGCGTGGTGGACTATGGCCTAAATCCCTCTCACTTGTGAGAAGGAGACCTGTGCCCAGCAGTGGGACATAAAAAAAAGGTTGAAAAAAAATATAAGTGGGACTAGGAATGAACTTGGACA
Organism: Pyrgus malvae; assembly: GCA_911387765.1. Classification (NCBI taxonomy): domain Eukaryota; kingdom Metazoa; phylum Arthropoda; class Insecta; order Lepidoptera; family Hesperiidae; genus Pyrgus; species Pyrgus malvae. Next base: position 1,810,561 of record OU426969.1, on the reverse strand, counting down.
AGACCAAGGTTATGTTCAACGCATTCGTTATTCCTACCCTAATCAACGTTGCAGGTACGACACTTGAAGCTGTTACAAAAGATGTTTACCTTGGGCAGTCCATCCAGATTAATAGGAACAGCTTCGAGAAGGAAACCGATAGGAGGATTCAGTTGGACTGGGCAGCATTCGGAAAGCTCCGTCACATATTCTCGTCATCCATACCACAAAGCCTCAAGACGAAAGTCTTTGCCCAGTGCGTCCTACCCGTTATGACCTACGTAGCCAAAACGTGGATACTGACGGTGAGACTGGTTCACAAGCTAAAGTCGCGCAATAGAGAGAGCTATGCTCGGTGTGTCCCTTCGAGACAAGATCCGAAATCAGGAAATCCGGAGGAGGACTAAAGTCAACGACATAGCTGTAAGAGCCAGTAAGCTGAAGTGGCAGTTGGCTGGTCATATCAGCCGAAGAGCCGACGATCGTTGGACGAGACGGCTTTTGGTGTGGAAACCGCGTTCAGGCAAACGTAGCGTGACGGGAAGTAACTGGATGCGTAGAGCCGAAGATCGGGCTCAGTGGCATGCTTTGGGAGAGGCCTACGATCAGCAGTGCAATGATATAGCCCATATCAGTATGATGATAATTATGATGCTGTGCAATAAATGGTCTAGATTTGTCTGTCTGGCACTAACTAACGAGCTAAGAATTCACATAATTTGGCAGTGCAGATAAGAATTAATAAATTTATTCAATTCTATTTAACGGTAAAGCCCGACATAATTCATGTCAGTAAGGCATTATTTACGGTTCTAATCTCAGAGGAGAAATAACGATGTTGAATTTTGCGACAATAATTATATTCCCGTATGGCTCCCAGTTGACTAATATCATACCGCGTCTTCTCCTGCTTTCTAAACAGTCCCAGTAGGGTCCTAGAAGGGCGAAGTTACGGGAAGAAAATACAGCCTATTCACATTATAAGATAAAGGCATTACATACTAAGAGATGGCGTAGAAAGAAATTAAAATTACTTCGGCATTTTAAATCCGATTAAATTAATCGAAATTAAATTAATAGACGACCTGCGTAGGGCTATGGTTACCACGCCGGCCTGCCAATCGAAGGGTCCCGGGTTCGATTCCCGGCGAAACAGAAATTTTAATGATCCGTTTAAATTTCTGTTCTCGGTCTGGGTGTTTGTGTTTCTGTCTTTGTGTGGGTTCATGGTACCCACGACGCAGGCTACATCTACCCTACTGTGGGGCTATGAGTGTGAAGCGTTATAAACACATTAAATTACGTGATTCGACAATGGCAAATTCAAATCTAAACCTTATTTCCTAAAACTATAATGCTTGGTTTAGGCTTGTCTCGAGCAGTGGTGAAGAAGGCGGCAGGTGACGGGGGGACCGGGTTCTTTGAATTCCGTTATACTATGACACATTCGACGCGATCGATTCCGGGTTCAAATTCTCGGCGCGCACCTCTGACAAAGAAATTTGTAATGTGCGCATTTATCGCTGCTCCACGGTGATGGATAAAATCGTGATATTTAATTGATTACAATGTTCTCCATCGTCGTGCATGCCTGAGAGGAATTCATAATTTCACGAAAGCATGACGTCCACCAATCCGCATTTGACGGCCAGCGTGGTGGACTATGGCCTAAATCCCTCTCACTAGTGAGAGGAGACCTGTGCCCAGCAGTGGGACATAAAAAAAGGTTGAAAAAGCCGTAGCACGTAGCCAGTGCTGGCCACAAGTTGTTATCTAATTTGATCTGTCAATGTCTTATATAAAAATTTTGCACATGAAAATGTTTTTGGAAAGAAAATATATTTATTTTATAATCTTTTATGTCTATTTTTAACTTAAATCTTCTACCAGCGCGGTTTCTAAAACCGCGACAATATGTATACATATATTTAAAAAATTATATCGTCCTGAAATTAATATCATATCACATTTACCATATTTCTATGTCATATAACAATGGTTATTGATTACATTTACATAGATAAAAAAATACGCAAAAATATAAGGCATCAGACTGCAATAAAAATCTCTCTATATGTATCGTATCACCAAACCCCGTTCACACAAATTATTCTGGTTTGACATACTGTACTCAAATGCAGGGAAGAGTGCGTGAAATCAAATTATTAACTACTAGCGGCCGCTCGCGACTTCGTCCGCGTGGAGTTTAGTAGTAGAATTTTTCTAAAATAAAAGTAGCCTGAGTGACTCCTCATTATATCAGCTACATGCCAGTAAAAGTCCCGTCAAAATCGGTCCAGCCGTTTCAGAGATTAGCCGGAACAAACAGACAGGCAGACCGACAGACAGATAGACAGACAAAAATTGCAAAAAATGTTATTTTGGTATATGTACCGTATAAACGTATGGATGTAGTAAAAATCGGTTATTTTAATATTACAAACAGACACTCCAATTTTATTTATTTGTATACTTGCTGTATCTAGAAGATATATGAATTTGCAATTTCTATGTCCCCCAATCCGCACTTAGCCAGCACGTGGTGGACTATGGACTGAATCCCTCTGACTTCCAAAAGCAAAACATTCAAAATATTGGTAGCATTTTTGTGAAATAAACATCATTATCTCATTTGTCATTTTCCGCGTCATAGAGCAATGTTTATATCCATGAAAAAATACGCCAAAAATATATTCCAGTCCGCGATAAAAAATTATATTAAGTATCACAAAGTTTCGTAAATACACAAATTATTCTGACGCAGCCTACTTTATTCAATGAGAACCTAATTTATTTAATTTATTATATTATTTAACTGTAAATGAATAAATAACGCTGCACTCTCATAGCTTCACACTAGGATAATCTACGAAAAATTTAGGATTATATATTATCCATGACATGATGACTCGTATGTCATGGCTATCATGGATACAATGACATACAACCAGACCGAAAACAGAAATTTAAACTCAACATTCCAATTTCTGTCTCACCGGGATTCAAATCCGGGACCCTACCTTGGCAGCCTGGAAAATACAATAGTGCAAAGCGTCATTTGTAACATAAAAGATAGTCTAAACATTCAAAAAATATATAGGAAAGATTTTTGTTGAAAAAACATATCTCATTTTACAGTTTTCTGAGTGATATAACAATGTTTATATTCATCAAAAAATACGCCAAAAATATAAGTCGAAATAAAAATCTCTACGTATGTATCACAAAGCCCCGTTCACACAAATATTCTGACTCGGCGTACTTTATTCAAACGCAGGGAAGGGACATGAGAACTTAATTTATATTTTATCCCGCGCTCGTATGAAAAAAAGGCCAAGTGCGAGTAGGGCTCGCCATTGGAGGGTTTCGTATTAAGCACAGTGAGATGCCAGTTAGATCCCTAATCTAAATATAACCTTTGGCTTTCATCGTGTACGTCAGCATGACAAAATTATATTTGCGGTTTTTTTTTAATTTTATCTATCACAAAATCTATCGTAAAATCTTTCCATTGAATGTGTTCACTGAGAAACACAGCGTTTTTTTTTTTAGATTTCTTAATCTTCTACTTTAAAATTTAGGGGGAGACATTTTGTCTGTGATATACGAAGGGACATATAGAAATAACAAATCTATAAGGGTTCCTTTCTAGCCGATAACACACAAATTACTTATTCTGACACGGAGTACTTTATTCAAACTCAGGAAAGGGATATGAGAACCTAATTTATATTTTATCCCGCGTTCGTATGAAAAAACACTCCCCTGCCGAAGATAAATTTAAAAATCATTGGCCGACGGCACTGGCCAAAGATTTTTGTTTAGTATACATATCTCATTTAACTGTTTAGTGATATAACAATGTTTATATCTATGAAAAAATACGCCAAAAATATAAGTCGCAATAAAAATCTCTACATATGTATCACAAAGCCCCGTTCACACAAATTATTCTGACTCGGCGTACTTTATTCAAACGCAGGGAACGGATATGAGAACCTAATTTATATTTTATCTCGCGTTCGTATGAAAAAACACTCCCCTGTCGAAGATAAATTTAAAAATCATTGGCCGACGGCAAATCTGGCCGAATCATGAATATTTTCATATTTGTCTATGCATAGTGTAGTGGGCCACAGAGCTGAACCTTTATTACTGACGATTTTTTTACAATAAAGTGGCATAATATTTTGCAATAAGCGAGAAGAAAAAGATATAGGGTAGAGAAAAAGGAAAACAAATATATAAATTATATTAATTTTATATCTGGGTTCAGCGCAAATAGTTACCATCTGGTTAGCGTAAAACGCAAGCGATGAAGCTAAGTTAAACTGACTGGTGACTGCTAGTGGCAAATTTTCATGCATGTTTCCGTGCTTCGTAGGGCTTATTAAGCCATGTGTCCTGGATGCTATCGACAGATAGCAGTAATTAAACTTCGTCGGCCTGAAGAGTGCTTTGAAAATATCTGAAACCGGGTTGGTCACTTCCCGCATTGGAGCAGCTTTGTGAAGGACATTTCAGTAATGGTAAGAGACCTGTGGTCAGTAGTGTTTACAGCCAGCCAATACCCAATAATGATTACAGCCAGCAAGCCAGCCATATATAACAAAGACATTTCATTGCTTAAACCTAAATATAATAAAAAATATGGGCGTACTTAAAAATAACCAGGGAAAATAAGCACAGTACACCTTTTCTTACTTAGCGCCGGGAAATCGCCAGCGCTGTAATTACCATGCATATTTCATGCATGCATGCAAATAAGTGCAGTTTTCTACATTGAGCATGAAACATGTTTGCATTTATAACTTCGTCAACAAGCTTTATGAAGCAAGATAAAATTTTTGCTCAAATCTGATAATTTAACGAAAATTCTATATAGACTATGGTGTATGGTGGATGTATGGTGACATTATACCTTAGTTATACATAGTTCTTTCCACTAACTACAGCTACCATTGGTATTTATAGATAAATTACTGATAATGTAAGGTATCTTATTGTGGATACAATGAATAAATCAAATGATAAAAAACTAAAGAAAATTCAGGGGCATTGAGAAGTTTGATTCCAATCAAAACCTAAATATTAGTTAATTAAGTTAGTAACACTGTTTACTATGGACTACGAGAACAGCTTATGCAATTTGACCCCCATAATAACCGAAGGAAGGTTGTATTATAATCTTGTTAACACACGCTTTAATTCTTTCGGCGTCTGTTTGTTGCCATAAAAATGTATTTTAACGTTGAAAAAAAATTTAGAAATAGTTTAGTTGTGACACTCATAATGCAGCAGAAAATACGAAAGCCTCTGTCGATATAAGGTCTATGTAATATGCATATGAAGGGAGTCAGTCCCCACTGCACGGCGATCGGCTTTCGCCAAATGCGCCAATACGCGGAATATATTTTTGTACCCAAACCACAAATATTTTATACTTTTACTTATCTACGAATTATATTAAACTATGTAAAGTGACAACCAACTACCTAAATCTTATTGATCTCTTATTCGTATTAGAACTCGGATGACCGAGCGGTTTTTTTATTTTTTTTATTCACACAACACCATCTGATTCCAATCTAAGCAGAGCTTGTACTATGCAAATCAGAAAGCTGATAAACATACTTATATAATTCTAAATACATACTTAAATAGATAAATTAACACCCAGACACAGAACAAATAGTCATGTTCATCACTCAAATATTTGTCCTGGGTGGGAATCGAACCCACGACCTCACGCTTCGCAGTCGGCTCATCACCCACTACGCCACCGAGGCTGATAAAAAGTTGCCGGCTTTGGAGGAGAGCTTTTTTTTCAGCTTTCTTGAAGAACCCCATGTCATAGTCCACAGGAAATGCCTCAGCTGGAAGGTTGTCCCATAACCTACACGTCCGTGGTAAAAAGGAGAAAAAAAATCGTAGAAGCCGTTTCCGAGATTTAAATTATCTAAATTATGTTAATAAAATAATTGCTCATTTAAAGGTATTAAAAATATAAAAAAATGGATGAAAAAAGCGTCCAGGTCAAGTAAATAGCCCAAGCAAAATATCTTGCTTGTAGGCAGAACTTTAATTGTTCGACCGGGTAGAACCACCGCTCGCCGATCGTAACGCACAATGAGCGTAACGTACAATGAGTCATCCTTATTCGTGCATGCAGCCAGCGCTCATCGATTTATCACGTCAAAAAAATAGATGCTGTACGCGCACGGCTCAAAAACTTTTGTCAACGCAGAACATATAGGAAAAGGAAAAAATAGTTATTTTTTTGAAGCAGATTATTATTAAATTCACGTGCTTATTACTTATTTATTTTACATCTAAAATAAGTTCTAACATATTTACAGGATCCGATCATAAATTCAAATTCAAATTCCGGTTTTGGCGAGAAGTCGAAAGAGACATATTGTGCTCTTGTTTTCTTTTTACTATCTTGGTGTGTTTTTGAGTTATATCAGATAAATTTGATGGCATTTTGTTCGATATAGGTGATTACAGAGCACGAGTGTTGTGAATTAAAATAACAGTGCGAAAATATGCTTTTTCGGCTGGCCTCCAGAATGCCATTGTTCACGTTCTAGTAAAGAAGCCATCGCTTTACTTGAATGTCTGACTGACTTGACTGACTGATTACTAACGACTTGCTGACTTTACCTATTATTACTGATCCAGTTTTACGGAAACTGGCAAAAACGTGATGCAAAAAAATATACTTGACGCTGGCAGTATGCAGAGTTTGCGATGCCATAATTGAAGAAAAAAATTATTAAAATTCCCGCTAGAATTCCATTTATCAGAAATGTATCGTTGATTAAAACAGGCAAAGGTAACTCGAGAGATACATCCATGTAATCAGAACATCAAACCGGCTAATCCAATTTAGAATTTCTATGGTATCTCTACTGCATCTAAATATTCAACAAAATGTTGTGTCGCTCTGAAAGTCATATTTTAAATGAGTAAATACATATAAAATTCATTATATTGTACAGCCAAGAAAGTCGATGGCTTTTTTCAAAAATAAGTCTCTCCATCACTTTAATTTTAGCGGGAAGTCGGAAAATACGTTGCATTTTACAACACTCGTGCACTGTGATTAACCTATATTGAACAAAATTCCATCAACTTTATCTGATATATAGCTATAAAGCTTAAAATACGCCAAGAAATTGAAAATAAAACAAGAGCACAGTATGTCTTTTGAGACGTCCCGCCAAAACTTCTGAACAGAGTTTGCGATGTCATTATTAAAAGAAGAAAAAAACTGTTCACATTTCCCGCCACGTGCAAACCACAGACAACAATAAAATTTAAAAAGAGAAAATGCTTTTTAACGAATGTTAACAATTTTCTTTATGTTTTATTCCGAATATTATTAACCCACTTAATGTTTAAGTTCAAATGTCAAGTGATTTTAGTGAAGAACATTCGTAGCTCTTCTGCCCATTAATTTATTAATATATTATAAAAAATCTTGGAACATTTCTATGTTAAATTGTGTTTAAGTTATGAAGAAGTTCTTATAAACTTCTATATTATTATAAATCTAACTAAATTCAAATTGGTGTGAGTGTATTTAACAGGCTTTTACTTATAAATTCTCAAACAGATAAAGTTTTTAAAGGTTTTACTTGTCGGTTTCTTAATTTTTTAAAGGTTTTACATCTGATGAGTATTCAGTAATGTTATTAAGTGCCAATATCTCTCAATAAAAATATAAAATAATAACAAATTTGTTTTTTATACACCTACTCTCCACCAACCCGCATTGGAGCAGCGTGGTGGAGTAAGCTCCAGGCCCGTGCCCAGCAGTGGGACGAAAAAGGGTTGCAGCCACACATCTACTAGCCTTCCGCCAGCGGCTTTGCACGCGTGGACCCGTTTTATCGGTCCCCGTAGGATAAAAACCATCCTATGTCCTTTCCCAAGGTCCACTCTATCTGTGTTCCAAATTTTATCAAAATCGGTTCAGTAGTTTAAGCTGGAAAGCGTAGCAGACAGACAGAGAGAGTTACTTTCGAATTTATAATATTAGTAGGGATTTTGTGTGAGTAAATAGGTGTCAGCTAGAAAATATAGTCACAGTTAATTCTTTACAGTTGCTTATAATATAATTTTAAACAAGGCGTTTGACACCTATAGCTAAATAGCTTCCATTTCAGCCATTCGTAGTCTTGAAATAATCCCTCAGCGAGGTTGTGATTTATTATTTTCTTGGAAGTGAGCGGCTAAAAAAAAGAATCATCAAAATCTGTTCACCCAGTTCAATGTTCTGAGGTAAAAAACATAAAAAATACAGTCGAATTGATAACCTCCTCTTTTTATAAAGTCGGTTAAAAAATACAATAGATGACATAAATAAAGATAGTCGTCACAATAATTTCGGACCTGAATGTCAAGCATGAATTTTATTTTACTACTAGCCTTCCGCCAGCGGCTTTGCCCGCGTGGACCCGTTTTATAGGTCCCCGTAGGATGAAAACCATCCTATGTCCTTTCCCAAGGTCCACTCTATCTGTGTTCCAAATTTTATCAAAATCGGTTTAGTAGTTTAAGCTGGAAAGCGTAGCAGACAGACAGAGAGAGTTACTTTCGAATTTATAATATTAGTAGGCATAAATCGATGATATTGTGATTCTTTACACATCGAAGTCCCTATTATTTGCTGAAAGGGCCCTTTCGTTGTTTGCGAAATATTTTCTACGCCAACAAATATTGATAATGCTGTTTATCTAGGCATCTTATAAGAAAGGGTACAATAATATTTTACATAAGGACATACAAATTATTACGAATAGGGTATTATTACTTCGGGGAGTAAACTTTTGATGAATGAATAATTAATCATACGGAATAGCGTAGTACAAAAGTTGAGTATTTATTAATAAGGTAATAATAGACATGAATATGATTTAAGACTGCGTTATAGAGAGCAAGGTTCCAATATACAAAAAAAATATTAAAAGAACGCTGTGAACGACGAAGCAACGAAGTGTGGCCGGTGGCCAACTGCACCTAGCCGTGTACACACACGTGACACGCAAACACGTACGATACTGCACCTAGCTTTGCCAGTCGAATATCGGGCCCATTGAGTAAAACATCGTTTGTGTTTCACATGAAATCGAACCCGGGACCCCTCGATGGACAGTCCGGCATGGTAACCATTATGCTACGCGGTCGTCAATCGTCAAATGAATAGTTTTCATAAATAAAAATTATAATAATGTGGAAATATGAATTATGATCGCAACATGTGTGCGTAGGTCGATCATGCACACATGTTTACTGTTTACAAAACCGGCCTAACATTGTTGTTCGCGTAGTTCAATCTATACTTTTTTATTTGACCTGAGGTAACAACTGGCATTTAAAAGAGTGCCGCTGAGATCTTTTTCCCTCGTCTCTTTTCTCTCAGCTCAACTCATCGCCATAGGCGCCTAGAGCCGATGACCGCGATAAGATTGACGTTCAGAATATTTGTATTCCAAAATCGAATAAAATATTTTTTTTATGACTTTTGCGATTATACTAAAGTTCGATACCAAGCGAAGCAGAGATTCAGATGATGAGTTTCAGTTCCTGTTCTCGGTCATGGTGTTTGCGTTCATATCTATGTGTATGTCCATGGTACCCACGACACAAAAAAATATGTAATGTCTCTCAGGTAGCGACGCAACTGCATAGCACCACACACAAAAGTCCGGCTTGCTTGATTTTCTAAAGCGGTAGGCTGCAGTGACCATTTAATACCACGTGGTGTACATTCTCATCTTGCACTCCATTTCAATAAAAAAATAAAAATAGATCCGTTTTCAAAGATATTTTCGGTTCGATCTTACTTAAGACTACGCTGTATTCCATATCAAACATATATCGTAAGAAAAATCCTTCCACAAACAAATCGCCAGGGATTCTGAGCAGGCAATCATCTCTGATAGTCCGCCAACATTAGAACGTTACATTGGCTGTACAACGGGATCTTCGATCACAAAGTATTATGGATACAGCAAGCATTTAATACATCACGCGCGACTAAGCAAAAATAGCGTATAATTGATACGATGAATGTCCAGATTTAATCACACCTCCAGTCTCTGCACCATAGCTCCACAGTAGAGTAGATAATACCTTGTGTCGTGGGTACCATCGACACACACAAAGACATGAACACAAAAATCCAAACCGAGATCAGAAACTCATCGCTTCAATTTCTTCTTTCTGCGGAATGTGGGAATATTCTGGGAAATGTCTTATTCCTATGAGAAAAACACAAATAATCCACTCGGGCTGAGCCAAGGGTAAAAAGATGGTAATAATAGATCTCAAGCAATACCACACTTAACATTTACAACCACACATCTAAAGTTGAATACCATGCTGCATCCATTTCCTTTTGTGATCGAAGGTAGGCAAAGAAAAAATATCTCCCAGTAAAAAGGGGAGCGCACACAAGTGGCTGCGCCTACTTCTCACTTGTTTGCGTCATAAAATGAGGCGTTGGGGAAATACGCTGTTTTTTCGTATTCTGCGAAGCGCGAACGCTTTAGGCCGTTGACAAAGTACCGACAGATAGGACGAGGTTTTAGAAATAATGGAAACTACTTACATAGGATAACCATCCTGGTTTTAACAGCAAGTATGATTGTGTTTGTTTGGCGACTCTTGCTTATCCGTGGGTGGGAACAAGTATAGATTGTATAGTGTAGTGTACGATGAATTCTACGGTATTTTCCTTTTCTGTATGTAACTACTTCATTTTCTTTTTTGACGTGATAACGTCTTTAAAATCGTTTTTTACCTAACTCAACCGTGCAACCAATTTAGGGAGTACATCAAGGACATAAAAATCGGGGCATCAAAAATTACCAGCATACCAGAGATAGCACAGCAATTTAATAACCTTTATATAACACAAAATATCAATAACTCATTTGAAGATAAATATGTCCCTCAATTTGATAGTGTATGTCAAAGTATGTATCTTAAACCGGTTGACGAACAAGAAGTAGTTACAATAGTTAGGCAACTGAAAAATAAAAAAAGTTGTGGTTACGATGGGATCTCCACACAAGTAATTAAGTCTTGTATTAATGCAATTGTAAAACCTCTATTGTATATTATCAACATCATGTTAGAAACGGGTTGCTTTCCAGATGATCTTAAAGTCACATTAATTAAGCCCCTTCACAAAAAAGGCCCAAAAGTCATAATTAATAACTATAGACCAATAGCGTTACTGCCTAGCTTCTCAAAAATTATCGAGAAAGTAATCTTTTGCAGACTGGTTAGTTACATGAATAGAAATGAAATATTAAGTGATTTTCAATTTGGATTTAGGCAAAATAGATCTACCTCTTGTGCTATATACAGGATGCTTTCTCAAGTTTGGACACATATTAATAATAAAGTAAAATGCGCCGCTCTGTTTGTCGATATGACCAGGGCGTTTGACTGTGTCGTGCATAACATACTTCTAAGACAGTTGGAAAGAATTGGTGTTCGAGGTATCGCTTATAAGCTATTACAATCTTACCTTAATGATAGGAAACAATCGACGGTACTTACAACATTTAATAAATCGAACAATACGTTAGAAGAGGTTCAATCTAAATTCGAGATTTGTAAAATAGGTGTTCCTCAGGGTAGTGTTCTTGGTCCATTATTATTTTTAATGTATATAAATGAACTACCCACTATATCAAAATATCCATGTGTTATGTTCGCTGATGATGCAACAATTTTATTTTACAATGAAAACATTTCAGCTGAGGATTATAGGAATGAAATAAGAAGTACACTAGTAACTATAAAAACATGGCTAGACACACTGAACCTCAAGGTCAACTTAAATAAAACTAAAATAATGCAATTTAAAAATTATAAACAGAATTTAGAAAATCTAAATATTCATTTAAATGCAGTTGAAATAGAAGAAGTAGAGCAAACGAATTTCTTAGGGGTTTCCTTAGATACCCACTAAAATTGGAAAAGTCATATTGATAAAATTAATAGTAAGATATCGGCTAATTGTTATGCTCTTTCAGTATTAGTAGATGCGTCAACTCTTAAAGTAGCTAAAAGTTTTTACTATGCCAATATTTACCCCCTTCTAACATAATAATATGGTATTATATACTGGGGAAATTCTGTTAATGTTAGTAGAACATTTATATTGCAAAAACGTAGTCTCAGAATATTGTATGGTAAAGCGGGTGACGAATCTATTCGCTCATTATTTTCAGAAAAGAAATTCCTTACATTAACTGGAATATATATATAAGAGATTTGTACTTTCGTTTTTAATAATAAAAACTTGTTTGAAAAGCAAATAAACATGCGCATAAGAGATGTGCCCACGAGACTAAAAGATATTGACGCTTTGTATTTACCTCGAGTAAAATGTCAGATTTTCAGAAATAGTACATACATATTTGCTATTAGAATATATAATAAATTACCCATAGATATAAAACAGTTACCAAATACTAAATTTAAAAAACAATTAAAACATTGGCTTATAAAAAAAGCATATTACAATATAAACGAATTTTTTGAAGATAAGACATCGTAATACGTGCAATAAAAATAGTTTGGGGAGCTTCCGCGTAAAATACATTATAAAATAAGTGTAACTCTAAACAATGCCTGAGAGTTTTTTTTCCGCCGGCTTTTTTTCTCTCACTGACCCAGCGGTGGGTAGGCATCAAAAGCCGATGATCCGTTAAGATTATTCTTATCGGATCTTAAAATAAAATATTTTTTAGTTAATTTTAATTAATAATATTGTATGCCAGAACATGGTAGACTGTTTAAAACTCCAATTATAATTTTAAACATCTTATTTTATGTGTGTGAACAGTCAACAATAAAGTATTTTCATTTCATTTCATTTCGTTTTAGTCGGGTGACATGTTCAGAAACTTGTGTCACACCAAAACCTCACGAGCGCGATCGCAGGTATAACGAGAGAGAGACGGACCGATCTCCCGTCTCATCTCGAGCGCTGCCAGTCATTCCGTGAAACTTGTCACGCGGAATCCTCACGAGCGGAGGCTGGCATAGCGTTCGAGTGAGTGGACCGATCTTCCGTCTCTCTCACTCTAGCGGCATACAAACGAATGGAGATTTTCTCGTGCGGGCGTTATCACGTAAACATCTCGATCGTAAACCTACTTTACAAACAATTTGCCGTTTTTTTTTTATAAATAAACCGAACAAAAAGGCAGACGAGCCGCATGGTGTTAAGCGATCACCGTCGCCTATGAACACGGGCAACCCCAGGGAAGCCACCCGAGCATTGCCATTAATTAAATTAATTAATTAATTAATTAAATAAACATTGAGGTGTTTATCATCATCATTCATTTTTCCACTAATGAAGTTAAAATAAAGTTTCACTAATGGGCCCTTATAGAGTTAAAGTTATACCCTTAAGGAGAGTTTATGCAATACGCTACTACGCATGTTTGTAGAAGAGCGAGTTGAAGGAATTATAGGAACATATAAAAATCTAATTGTTTGGCCGATTTCTAGAACATCTGTATCGACTCTAACAAGCTATTCAATCATAGATAACTGAGACTATTTTGGGTTATTTTTAGGACCAAAACAAATGTTACTGGTAAAAACATGTTAATGGTAATGGGCCCTTCTGAAGGGGTTACTACCGCGGGGCACAAAAAGTGATAAAAATATTTTAAAGTTAAAATTATGGTAAAATTTAAAAGTAACCCTCGCAGATGTAACAATTTGTATCTTTCAGAGGTAGTCGAAAATAAAAAAAATATTTTTCTGTACTGTAACCAAAACCATTCGAAATTTGTTATATAATGTATCTATAAAAAAATACTAAATTTCAAACGTTATTAATTAGGCAATAGTTTCATTAATTCATTAATTAATTAATAATTTCAATCATTACAAGCACGTGTCTCTACACGCATCGTCCGTCTGTACATCGCATTATTAGTTATTATAGATATAATATTTGCTGCGTCAATATCGTCGTTATCATTTTCTGAACTTAAACTGAAATTATTCAATTTCAGACAGTATTCCTACGCAAGTTTATCACTAAACGAGGAACTTATTAGTATTTCTTCTATATTATTAACATACGTTTAAAAGTCGACCACTTATAAACGGCCTTAGCAGTCATTTCAGTCGTTCACGCGTTGAAGCGCCCTCGAGCGAAGATCACGTTATTAGATGCGTTACTCTAATTATATTCGAAATGTTTGCGAAGGCCGTGAATACGATTGCGACTAATGATGTACTTATTGTTCGTACAAGAGGTTCCTGTCGCTCTTATTTGCTTTTATTATATTTTACGGGAGCAATTCGGCTTAGCGAAAATTGTGATATAATTTGACAGTCAGCTTCGTAATTTGTGTCCTACAATTTTGGCTGCAACTCTTTTTGCGTCCCACTACAGGGCATGGATTCTCCCTATCATTGGGGAGGACTAGAGCTTACTCCACGCTGCTCCAATGCAGGTTAGTGGAGTTGCGGGTAAGTGGCCAACCCGCTGTCAGATGTTTTCAAATCGCCGATATGGCTTCCGGCTTAACGTGCCCTCCGAAGCACGGAATCGCGCATGAAATCTTGTGCCACCAGCGGTCACCCATCACATACCCGACCACGCCCGTTTAACTTAACTGCGTAGATCGCATGCGTTCTACGCTAGCCACCGGGCCAGGCGCACTTCTACAATTTTACCGTCTTTTAAATGAGGAATTTTTATTATCGATTAAGTTCGATATTATGATTACTATATAAAAAGACTAACACACTTATGTAAGCGCTGTTTTCTCAAAATCTATTGATTTTGCCATCAAACCATTTAGTATCGTAAGATCCGAATAATGGCTGCAACCCTTTTTGCGTCCCACTGCTGGGCACGGGTCTCTCCCCCTTATTGGGGAGGCCTGGAGCTTACTCCACCACGCTGCTCCAATGCGGGTTGGTGGAGTTGCGGGTTAGTGGCCAACCCGCTGTCGGATGTTTTCAAACCGCCCATAAGGCCTCCGACAAGGTTTGACGACTGTTATCTATCGACAACAACCGGGACCGACGGCTTAACGTGCCCTCCGAAGCACGGAAACGCGCATGAAATTTTTTTGCCACTAGCGGTCACCCATCTCACACCCGACCGCGCCCGTTTGGCTCAGCTGCATAGATCAATTGCGTTCTACGCTAGCCGCCAGGCCATGCGCGCTTCGAATAATATTAAATTTTAATCAAGCGAAATAAGAAATTTTTTAAAGTAAAAGTAAGCCTCTATTGAAAGTTATTCCTCTAGTAATATGTCAGTGAAAACCTCTTTCATTTTAATGCAGTATTATTGATGAGATGCGCGTAAAATATACAAACGGGTAGATAAAGACAAAATCTTAAAGGGTATTTTGACTTCCGTTGCTTAAATTAAAACAATACACATTGCTCGTCAATTAACAAACATATATGCCTGTTAAAATTTTATAATTATTATGTTATATATTAAAATAAATGTACGCAAAGACCGTGAATACGATTTATTGTTGGTACGAGAGGCTCCTGTCGTTTCCATTTCCTTATATTACGTTTTCAAGAGAGTAATTCGGTTATGCGTAATTTGTAACATACTTTGGCTACCTTGTCGTAGTTATGGCATAATCTATTAGAGTTTGGTTGTACATACAACTCTTATAGTACTGCAAACTACACACATGCACGCTATCGCCATAAGAATAAATAATATATCACGTCAAAACGGCGAAATCAATAAAACTAAAGTTTGGAATGAAGATAGTTCGAGACCCTAGGAAGAACATAAGCTGCCTATTTTACCGCAGAAATAAGTCTCAATTAGATGGGAAAATCACTTTGGCACGGCTACAGAATTGAATTTGTAATTTATATTAATAGTTTTAGACCCTATGAAGAATTACAAATATAATGGAAATGGATGGAGGATGGAATATATGATCTCAGTTTGAGATCCTGGAAGGGACATTCACTTTTCACTATGGGAATACATCATCATTCAAGCTCATTCTCACAGGAAACCAATCTCCTGAATTCTCCTACTTCATGGTAATTATACATAAAATTATAATGGAATGAATCAAATCAAAAGTAACAATGTAATTAATTATCTTATTAATATAATAATTACAATAAACACTAATTGACTCAATTAGAATTAATTAACTAAAGTAACTAATTTATTAAAGTAATGAATCTGTTACTACAAAATAAATTAATTAAATTAGACCAGGTATCCGAAGACATATAAGAAAAGTATATTTAACATATAGTAAGAGAAAAAAATAACGTTTCAGACTCATAGCCCCACAGTAATGTAGATATACCCTGTGTCGTGGGTGCCATGGACACAAACAAACTAGAGTAGAATATAATTTTATACTCTGTAAGAAAATATCAAAAGAACATATTATGAAGTGGATTTAGAAACCAAGCATGAAATATACAGAAAATCATCAACTATACCTAGGCTCAAACATTTTGACTCTCTGGCAACCGTAAAACACATTTTCTGTCGTATTTTTTTTTACGAAATTCACATGTCATAAATCTTGATCAATGCGATTTTTACAAAGAAGAAAGTAGTTATATAACTTGTCACTTATTCTTCTGTCATAATATATTAATCTCTTTCCTTTCTATTCATCAATTTAAAAATAAATTGAATCCTTATACCACTTATTCGAAGGCAAAAAACTTAAATGCTCCGTCAACAAAATTTAAAAAGTTATTATAAAGAGGGTTCAGTAATGACAACGTCCAAGCTTTTAATATTTTACGAGAAACCAGACTCTCTTCTGTATATCAAAATGTCTAGGTTAATATACAGCACCGCTATTTATATCCTTTGATATCTGAAAAACGAGTTTTTACTATCAAAAGTCCTACATAATGGCAGCCAAATTGCAAGTTTTGTAGGTGGTAGAACTATTATGGTTCGCCCAGGGAAGTACCACCGCTGCACCCACTTCTGCCGTGAACCAATTCTGTTGTGCTTCGGTGGAAAGTTGCCGGCCACACTTACATGAGGCGACCACCAGCCTCCGGAGCAGCAGCGGCATACAACCTCAGACAAGACTTACCTATGCTTGCTTGAGGTTGTGTGTAGATGTCCATGGGCTGCAGCGACCACTTAACACCGCGTGGCCTGCATGCTCGTCTGCTACTCCATTCAAATAAAAATAAAAACAAAGTTGACATGCAAGTTTTTCATCGCAAGGTTTTCATGCAAGTGGTATGTCCACTTGCATTAAAATGGTGGCC
Source organism: Pyrgus malvae (assembly GCA_911387765.1). NCBI lineage: Eukaryota > Metazoa > Arthropoda > Insecta > Lepidoptera > Hesperiidae > Pyrgus > Pyrgus malvae. The sequence goes on along the minus strand of OU426969.1, from coordinate 1,793,278 downwards.
TGTTAGCACGACTGCTACTCCATTATTTTTTTTAAATTGTTCCCTGTAAAGTCGGTTTACAGACGATAGTTTAACGTGACAACGTCATAACAAAACAATGAAAACCACAGTAACTTTTCACTACACTTTATAAACAGTCGACGAACGGCGCAAGCCGAACGCTCAAGCCTCAACGCAACGTTACTATCAGCGTAACGTTACAATGAGCGTAACGTACAATGAATCATCCTTTTTTGTGTGTGCAGCCGGCGTTCATCGATTTATTAGACTTTGTCACTTCAAAAGAGTAGTAACATAGTCGTAAACATCGAAAATATTTAAAGGGAAATACGGTAATTTAATGCCGTAATTCCCTTTAATCTGTCCAAAACCTTATACAACATAACAGTACAATATTTAGGTCAAATGCCGATTAAAAGTAAGCGTTATCCTGGATTTTAAAAAGGGTTTTATAAAAGGGGCACAATTATGAGAAGAGCAAGGCTTTAATATTTTATAAGCCCGGCGACCCGGCTGATGTACCCGCCATGACTGTGTTGTTTTACTCTGTGGCCAGCGAGAAACATCTTTGTTACAATGATTGCCAATTTCCTACGTTTTGTTGACGACACTTCGTGTATGTTTTGAGAGGTAGAACTGACAAGGATATACTGGGGAAGTACAATTGTTGCACTATTTGCAAGAAAATCTTTAATCAGAAATTACATTTGCTTTTTGATAGGTACCTTTTTTGTTTCTTTTAAAGGTACCCGACACCTTGGAAGAGATACCGGGTTATGTGAGATTTTTACTGCACTGAAAGCCCCTCGGTAGCCTGTCTCAGCGCTTCGGGAGAACTCCAGGATCTCCAGAAGAACGCACCGGTGTCCTCCACGCGCGACACCGAAATCCCGTCCCATCATCCGGAGGGCGATGGTCACGGATTCCCAAATAACGCACACCCCTATCATTCTTTCTCTGTGGCGATGGTGCACTTTTGCACTTTACAATGATGCCGACGACATGTGGCCACGGCGACGACCCACATACCGCCCACTTCCCGGGGTCGCTAACTGTGCGGTTAGAGCTCCCACTCTCTACCTCCTTATTACCTACACAAATCATCATTTCACTATTAAACTATAGATGATGCACTTTCTTCAAAAATACATTTTCATGCAAAAATATTTTTAGTTTTTAAAAGTTTGATTTTAGTATTCTAATCGTTAAATAAAAAGTGATTTTATTAAACTGATAAAAAAATCAATTTCGAATTCCCTAAAGTCTATCGACGTCACGTGGCATGTTTAAATTTAGAATGCGGAAAATAGCGTTGTTGAGATAAATTTGGAAATTATTAGAAGGTTATTTATTGCCCAATATTTGTCTTTGGAATTTTTTGTTTGTTTTGTTTCCTTCGTGTTTAATTTAAATGTTAATTTTGTAACGTACAGTATACATCCATAACTTATTATTAAGTTATTCTAAATCTGTATTTTTTTTAATAATTGTTTTTTAAAACACTTCAAATGCACCATTTAAAAAAAGAATGTCAATCCCAATTGTATAATAGTTATTACCTACTTATATTAAAAAGATGTAGTAAATTTTATTTCGCCTCCTTAATCTTAACTTGTTAGGGAAAAGCTAGAAATTTATAATTGCTAAACATTTCTGTATTTTATAATTATTAAGGCCAGTGTTTTATAAATGCCTTTCTCGTTAAAGAACTTAATGAAAGGGGTTCCTTAATGACAGCGCCATAAGGTTTTCATATTTCATAAGGACTTAACAACGTTGCTCACTGTATAACTACACTGAGACTATGTTGACATTAAACTTTTCCTCAGATATTAGTTAAGTATGAGTGAGGCTCGTACTGAAGGTTTCGTATTACTATAAACTAAAATGAAGTTTGCAATTGGCAACACTTTTTGTGGCCCTATGCTGGACATGGGTGTCCCATTTTTGGGGAAGCCTGGAGCTTACTCCACCAATTCTTCAATTTCTTGCTTCAATGCGAATTAGTGGAGATATGGGTTAATTTCAAAAAGATATTTGCAAACCACCTTACCGACAATCAACCGGGACCAACGCCTTAATGTGCCCTCCGAAACACAGTTTTTTTTTTAATTGCCACTAGCGGTCATCCATCTCACACACCACCGCGACCGTTTGACTTAGCTGGCTTTTGACTTAGCCTAGATCTACGATCTGTTCGTGCCGCGCAATGCGCTCTTCACTACAAAAATGTTTTAACAGTTTTTTAGTATTTTTGATTTTACATTTAAACTCTACTGAATAAAATTGATGACAATTTAATAAAGTTAAACGATAATAAAATTGACAACCCGTGTGGCGCAATGGTTACCATCCCGGACTGCCGATCGGAGGGTCCCGGGTTCGATTCCCTGCGAATCAGAAATTTAAATGATGATTTATTGATTTCTGTCGTCGGTCTGGGTGTTTGTGTTTCTGTCTTTGTATGTGTCCATGGTACCCACGACACAGGGTATACCTACCCTACTGTGGGGCTATGAGTGTGAAACATTTTATGATGTATGATTATGTTCCATGTAGGTTGATTAGATTTCCCGAAAAAATTTGGTGGAAAATAAAATTTCAGTGCGAAAACATTTTACTGGTTGCATTCATAACTCCATTAATAAGTTCTAGTAAAGTACCAATCGCTTTACTCTGATATTTTGCTGACTTGACTGACTGCAAAGATGTAAAAATTGGTTTCAAAATGTAAAAAAAAGGTTTTTTTTATTTTAATGGAGCAGTAGACGCGCATGCAGGCCACGTGGTGTTATGTGGTCGCTGCAGCCTATGGACATATACATACAACCTCAAGCAAGCATAGATAAGTCTTGTCTAATGGTCGCCTCATGTAAGTGTTGCACCCCACGCTTTTTTACAGTAAAATATGTTTTCTTCTTATTTGTTCAGTTTTTAGTCCGTATTTTCACAAAAGCGTGTTTTTTAGTTTTTTAAACTACATTATTTATTTTTAACTTTTAAGTAGGATTTTTATTCTCATATTATTGCATTGTCATCGGCCCTTGACCCCTGTGGAAATTTTCAAGTTAATCAGACGCTTTGACGTGTTAAAAATATAAAACTTTATATTTGTTTCATTAAGTACCTTAGGCCACGAATTTATCAGCCGCCCGTCGTATATTTTTTTATCCTGATGATCCTAGTTACGACTTTAATCTAATACCTTTAAACGAGCAATTCTTGTATGTATCTAAATATATTTTTTGAATCTCGGAAACGGCTCCAAATATTTTGATGAAAAATAGTACCCTGGTTTCGGGGGTGATAAATCGATCCACAAAATTTTTATTGTTGGAAATTTTTAACTGTATAAAAATATTTTCAATGATAATCAATTTAAATATAAACTGAAAATTACGACTCTTCCTGACATCTATTGGAGAGTATTAATAATATTGTGGCGTAAACGCTGTCAAACGGGGGAGCCCACGAGGCTCATTGTGGATTTCCTCAAGCGTCATCAGGACCTTGTGTTTTTTATAGGTTGGGTGGTAGGAAGTTTAAAATATTATATTATTTAATATTATTATATTTTATGACGTTTTGCGTTTAACCAGTGGAGAGAGATTTTTATTATTTAAAATTCATGGTTCAACGGTAACGGCGTATTCTAATCTGACTATTTTGACATCCAGAAGTAAGATAAAAAATTATTGTACCTATATAGAAGGTCTTTTATTAATCGTGGCAGTACTCGACAGGAAATGAAATGAAATAAAATGAAATATTTATTTGCATAAAACACGGTACATTTTACGTTAAAAATCTTACAATATTGTTCATGCGTGTCTTACCGACCTAGTCGGTGGGCAAATATTTATTAATAAATAAGATAAAGTCATCGTGTCTTTAGTGATAACAGTATATCCTTAATCTATAGGTTAAATCATTAATTTACTTTTTTTAATTTAAGGATATTAAATGCAATTTCATACCCGAAGGTACATGTCAATTTTTTAAAATAATAACAATAATAATTTAATAACAATAATATTAGATAATAATAGTAATGATAATATTTGCATAATTGAATAATTGAATAAAAATTTATAATTTATTAGCCAAGCGTTTGAGGTGTCCAGCATGACAATATTCTATAAATTCCTTTGTGGAATAAAAACAGTTCTTAATCAATAATTTAAAAATAAAACCCTTGAACCGATTTAATGTTAAATTTTTTTAACCGAGATGGCAGCAAATTATAAATCTTGATGCACATCACAGAGCTGTTTCTCGAATAGCATGCCGCATAAGATAATAGTCTATGCAATTGACCCCGATGCCGATTGGAGAATGTATCATCTTTGGTATCAAATCGATTTTGATTATTTTTGACACATATCAGACTTTCGTAGATGTACATTGATGGCAATGGCGGGAGATTTAGTTTTTGAAGTGAAAACTTCTTTAGCGGCGTTGAGCACTTTTTGTGGGATGGGTAAAAACTATGAAACTCGCGCGAGGTCACGTGTGCTGATCGCAAAATTTCGTAAGATAGTAGAGGAGACGAGGAAGATCGACCTTCACCGATCTGATAATTCGATGAGACATATTGTTTACCAAATATAATTTATAAACATATATGCCTATGATAACGAAAAGTGTTCATAGCTATTTTTAGTAATCAATTTTCTTTCATATCATCTTCACTCTTGTAACAACCGAACGAGTGAATATCTTCACCGGCTCTTAGACCAAGACGGAGGGGTGACAGCTGATGACGGCTCATCTGACGGCTGTCTATACTTTTTTTCTTCAATTATGGCATCGCAAACTCTGCATATTGCCAGCGTCAAGTATAATTTTATCTTAAAATTCGTTTATATCAAGTATTTAAAATATGGACATTGAACAAAGTGCATCTATTAATGAAAAAAGTGACGAAGAAATAGTGAAAGAAAATGAGAGAGTACTTTGTAAAAAGACTAGATAGAAATTAATAGGTACTGATAATTCAAGCAATTCGTGCGGAATTATTCCCTAACGATTCCAAGACATCAAAAATGCACAACGTTAATGTTTTCACTTCTGCCGGCACTCCCGGAGTGCAAACCATTGTTTTTTTTTTAAATATTGGCTTACAGGAGTCCATAGGTTCCGCACCTAAAATGGCCCTAACACATTTCTTTTGTATAATAAATGCTCTATTGAAGTCAGTTGAATTCCCCCATAAGAGTAATCCGTATCTTAGGACCGAACACACGTATCCGTGAGTAAGCCATCAATGCTGTTTTTTATTTGCTACTTTTGAAAGATGGTGTAATGCGTATATGAATTTATTTAGTCTTTGGCATACTATTTCTACATGATTTTTCCAATTTAAATTTGAGTCGATTTCAATGCCAAGAAATTTAGCTATTTTATTTTAGGATGCAAGGTGTACCCCATATCTTAATCTGACGCGCTCGAGTAAATCCGAAAAGCCCCTCTTGGGCTCCGCTACTACCATCCGCCAATCCGACGTTCAAAGAAATGACAACGTCGATTTGAAAGACCTCTATGAAAATTTCGTTCATTGAATTAAAGCTTCCGTGGTCGAATGGTTGCGTGAGCTGACTGCGGAATTAGAGACCCGGGTTCAAATCTCGATCGAAACCATATTGTGTCTATTTTTTATTTTTATGAAAATAACTTTTTTTATTAGGAGCTATTTCAGATGGCTTTGTTAAGTAACACGAAGCAAATGATTGTTTCGTTTTAAACTAAACCAAGAAAATATTTTTTTAGAAAATAAACGATTTAATGTTATCTCATTGTATAAAATCTGGTGCAATAAAGTATTTTTGTATTGTATTGTATATATCCGAGCAACGCTTGGGCGTCCAGGTACTATAAAGTTATGAGATTATTGTATTGTCATCGACCCTTGACTCCTGTGCAAATTTTCAAGTTAATCAGACTCCTAGAAGTAAGTGAAAATTATGTTCAAAGATTCCATTACATACATACATAGATACAGGTCAAGTTAATAAAAAGCGTGTTAAAAAACAAAACACTTTCCTTAATTCGCTAACACCCGATAACCATCTAATCTAATCTTTGACAGGCTTTCAGTGAGAAGAAAAGTCGAGTTCAAATTGAAAGAATATCTCTTCTCAGCGATTTGGCGAGATTGAATGAAGAACTCTTTGTACGAGTGACATCTTAGTCACTCTAATGGTCCAATCTGATTCTGAGACGACGTAATATAAAAAGTCGGATAGTTTTATCATTATATTTCGCGTTTTAGACAGCTGACCGAGCGCGCATGGCCTAGCAGCTTGCGTAGAACGTAAGCGATCTACGCATCTAAGCGAAACAGGCGCGGTTGGGTGTGGGATTGGTGACCATTAGAAACAAAATTTCATACGCGTTTCTGTGCTTCGGACTTTTTTTTATTTGAATAGAGTAGCAAACGAGTATGCAGGCCACGTGGTGTTAAGTGGTCGCTGCAGCCCATGGACATCTACATACAACCTCAAGCAAGCACATGTAAGTCTTGTCAGAGGTCGTATGCAGTTGCGCTGCTACTCCGGAGGCTGGTGGTCGCCTCATGTAAGTGTGGCCGGCAACTGCACCTTTCCATCGAAATACAATAGAATTGGTTCACGGCAGAAATGGGTGCAGCGGTGGTACTTCCCCGGGCGAACCATAATAGTTCTACCACCTACAACTACACGATAAGCCGTCGCCGCGTCGGCCCCGATTGTTACTGACAGATAGCAGTATGAAAATATTCGACAGCGGTTTAGCCAATAACCCGCATCTCCACCAATACGCATTGCAGCAGCGAAGTATATATACTCCAGGCCTCATAATGTGGACAGACCCGTGCCCAGTTCTGGGACGTGAAAAGGGTTACACAGTTGTAGACAACAGAAACGCGCATGAAATTTTGGCCATTAGTGGTAACCTATCTCACACCCAACTGCGTCCATTTGGTTTGATTGCTTGTATTCTACGCTAGCCGCCGGGCCATGCGCGCTTCCCTGGTATTACCCCGGTCATGCTATAGGAAGTGCTATCATCACCTTGTAACCATTTTTTTTAAATATATATAAATTAACCGAACAAAGAGGCAGACGGGCCGCGTGGTGTTAAGCGATCACCGTCGCCTATGGACACGGGCAACCCCAGCCGCCTGAGCATTGCCGGCTTTGGTTTGGTTTTGGAACCCCATGTTATAGTCCACTGGGAATGCCTCAGTTGGAAGGTTGTCCCATAACCTGCACGTCCTTGGTAAAAAGGAGCGTGCAAAGCGTATTGTGGAGGACCGCCACGAGTCCAGAAGGTGCGGGTGGAATTTTCTTCGTCTGGTGGTATAATCATGGAATGGTGATGTAGGCATCAATTTGAATAGTTCCTCGGAGCACTCACCATAGTAAAGATTACGATTTTCCACTATAACACGTATAACACAGTTATAAAACTATGTCATATATAACCATTGCTGAAGATGAACACGAGGATATTGCGTGTGGCTACCACTTAAGGGATTTATTGTATGGAAAACGATTTGTTAGTAGAAATGATAGTTAGATAGTGGCGATTAGTCGATTTGTAGATCTATTGGACGATGCTACGCGATGTTTGACTTATTGGCTTGTGGAATAGTTGAATCTTTACCGCTAATGACTTTTAAAAGGGATAATACTCAAACAGGTTAGAATTTTGGCTGTTTAGTCTTGATAAAGGCATGGTTGTAGGCAGTAGCGGTCATCGCAGACCATGAATCTATACTTAATATATAAATCTGAAGAATTTGTTTGTTTGAACACGCTTATCTCATGAACTAATGGTTCGAATTGAAAAATTATTTTTTGTGTTAAATAGTTCATTTATTGGGGAAGGATAGGCTATATAACATCATGCTATGACTAATACCAAAGTCCACGCGGACGAAGTGAATGAAGGGACGAAAGAATAGTGGGCTGCAATGACAACATGATACAGACAACCTAGGACCGCTCTGTCCTGGGTTGTCTGTATACACAACTTAGCCCGTTCCATATCTTTGGTAACGGTTGTCCACCTCTGCCCGGTGGTCTGCATCTACCCTTTTTCTTATCTGATGTTGCCAGAGCTTTTCTCACAGTACAATTCTCGTCTTGCCTGATCACAATGTCGGAACCATCTCATGCGACTCTCGGACATCTTTTCTGCTGTAGGAGTTACTTAATAACTTCAGCAAGGTACTATTAACAATTGTCAGTCACTCTTTCTACAATGCTATAAAACTATCCCATAAATTGCCGTCGAGGGAATTGCGTGTGGCTGCCACTTAAAGGATTTATCGTATCGAAAACGATGTTTGTATAATATACTAAGAGGCAGGTGGCCTAAAACTACGAGCTTTCTCCAGAAGCTGATTTATTTAATATAACTTTAGATTACTGGATTAGAGGCTATTGGTAACTATATTTTTTAAATATACTAATTATATATCTCACTATTACGTCTTACATGTATGATCTAAGATATTTTTCTGCGAGCAAAACATCTATCATTTCGCAGTATTCAGGAATGCAAAACATGTAACCAACGTCACACTTATATTAAAAATTTAAAAATAGGCATTTAAATAATAAAACAATTTATTTTCTGAAATTTTCAATTTTATCAACAGAAGAATTTTGCATAATAAAAAATAAAAATACTGATTTTTAACAGATTTAAGCCATATCTGATTTTCTTGTTTAAGATATTTCCTTGACTGTTGATCGTGCAACTTGTTTAGGTGTATAAAAAAAAGCCTTTACAAAATGCTTGTACTTCCGGATCGCTGACTTCTCGGAATATACAGATAGCAGCGTGATTAGACGATTTGTTCTGATGTATTGGTTGATACCATGCAATGTTTGTACATTATTAACTCTGTTATTGACTAAAATATGTGGTCTAGCAACGCTACTGACCTTTTATAATTAATTAACTTCAAGCTAGAAGGTATTTTTTGAATTGGATTTTTAATGAAGAGGCAAACGAGCAGGCCACGTGATGCTAATTTATTTAGAGTCGATGAACATCGCTTATCTTTGAGAAATTTCAAGGATTATTCCAAGACTTAAAAGTTGCGTAGGTAGTACAGAGAGAAGTAAATAAATAAATAAATATCTTTGGACAATTCACACAACACCATCTGATTCCAAACTAAGCAGAGCTTGTACTATGATAATCAGAAAGCTGATAAACTTACTTATATAATTCTAAAAACATACTTAAATAGATAAATTAACACACATAACAAATACTCATGCTCATCACACAAATATTTGTCCTAGGTGGGAATCGAACCCACGACCTCGCGCTTCGCAGTCAGCTCATCACCCACTACGCCACGGAGGCTGTCATGTCAGAAGTTCTTGTAGATTCGGATTAAGATTAGGACTATACGGTATCCACTGCTTGATGGTAAGAGGCAGCCAAAGCGTGTTATAGCGCATATGAATACAACACCTTAGGTGCCAGGTACCTTTTGAAAATTTCCCCACTAGCAATCATATTTTTAACCGAAACAAAAATGAACTGCTTCATAAGATCATGTTTTTTCAGTTAACCATCAGTAAAAATAAAATAATTTATTCTTCAGTATGAATAATTACTTATAATTTATATAATAACTAGTCTTCCGCCAGCGGCTTCGCCCGCGTGTACCTGTTTTATAGGTTCCCATAGGATAAAAATCATGATATGTCCTTTCCCATGGTCCACTCTATATGTGTTCCAAATTTCATTAAAATGGTTCAGTGGTTTAAGCGGTAAAGCGTAACAGACAGACAGACAGACAAACAGACAGAGTTACTTTCGAATTTATATTATTAAGCAGCGATTTACCCGAATCCCTCAATTCTAAAACAATTGTAATTTTAAACGATCACTTAAAACGTTCTTATTAAATTTTACAAAAGCGTACTACTCGGTTTCTGAATATTTCAAAGATGAACTTTAACTTCGTGAGAGATTATGGGATTACAGAATTAAAAACCAGGGAGGTTTTTGAATTGGGCGCCCAAAGCCGATGACGCAGGTAACAATACCGTATAAATAATAATCAGAAACGCAAAATAAACAATATGGGATACATATAAATCAATAATATGAATCGTAAATTTAATAAACTAAATAAATTGGTTAGTTACATTTTAGTGAGTAATTTTATTTCTATTTACAATATTTGCATACCTTAATCAGGTAAATATGGCGGATTATTAAATACATACAAAAAAAATTGTAATACCCATATTTACGCAAATAAATTATTTTGTCTTTGGTCTAAATATAATGCATATCATTTCAGCATTTATTATCTATTTAAAGCCTTGAAGAGTTAACATACGTTAGCAATTGAATCACTTCTCCGTAACTAAGCGAATGATGGGAAGTATAACTCGGTCAAGTTAACATGACACCTGGGAGGCTACTCTGTACGCCCGTATCCGAAACTCCGTGAATTTTCGGGTCTCATTTTTGAGTAAGACTGATGAAATTCTGGCAATATTATTCATTCAGTGACTTAATATTATCAATGACAACGTTAATCTTTTAAATTCATGAAAAAAGAAAGTGTCTAAATATGCCAAAAATGATTCCGAAAATGTTATGGACGGATGCATACAGAATAGCCCCCAGGTGTCATGTTAACTCAACCGAGTAGTATACTATAGTCACGTACAAGCTGTAGGAAGGGATAATGGGCCCCCATTAGGTCACGGGTCAGCAATCATTGCTGGCGACATGACTCAACGGTTTGAAGCTGAATGAAATAGAGTAACTGTAACTGAGTAACGAAGTTAGATGAATACTACGACAATATTTGGTATGTTCTAGTATTAAGAAGACCTTTAAATTAATTTTTATATAGTTTTTTTTTAAATAACGTTTCACACTCACATCCCCACAGTAAGGTAGATATACCCTGTGTCGTGAGTGCCATGGACATATACAAAGACAGAAACACAAACACCCAGACCGAGAACAGAAAGTTAAACACATCATTCAAATTTCTGTTTTGCCAGGAATCGAACCCAGGACCCTCCGATCGGCAGTCCGGCATGGTAACCATTACGCCACGCGGGTCGTCGTTTTTTTTATATTTGCAAATGAACATTTAGAGGGTCTCAGTTTTCTCCGTAGTTAATTGGAAGTTCTAGCAGATTTACAAAACGATTAATTTTGTAAATTTAATAAAATTACAGAATGTGATTAAAGGGTTTTTAATAGATTCTTATAGGATCTTCTTAGAATAGGTTTTTTATAGATAGAATCAACGTTAGGTATCTAACGACAGTAAAGATACTTACACAAACTATGTTCTGTTTAATGTCTTAAAGAGCTAACATACGGTCAATCGGATCACGTTCCCCGTAGCTCAGCGAACGATGGAAAGTACCACTATTGTCAAATATGAGTTGAAGAAAGGGATAATGGGCACCCATTAGGTCAGCACATTGCAGGCGACATGACTTAACGGTTTGACGCAGTGTGAAATATACTAGAATAGAATTTTTATTTACCCAAATAGTGATAAAGGGGAGTTTTGGCGGGAAGTCGAAAAAGACATATTGTGCTCTTGTTTTATTTTCATTTTCTTTGTGTATTTTTGAGTTATATCGGATAAAGTTCATGGTATTTTGTTTGATATAGGTTAATTACAGTGCACGAGTGTTTGTGAAATTGAATAACAGTGCTAAAATATGTTTTTTCTGCTTGCCTCCAAAATTCCATCGGACACGTTCTAGTAAAGTAGCCATCGTTTTACTTGAATGTTGGACTGACTAGACTGACTGATTACTGACGACTTACTTACTGACTTTGTTATTACTTCGTCTAGTTTCATTGAAACTGGCAAAAAATTGATGCAAAAATTATACTTGACGCTGGCAGTATGCACAGAGTTTGCGATGCCATAATTGAAAAAAAAATAGTGATAAATGTTGTCTAAATGGTGATGGTTGCCTCTTGAAAATGTGACACGAAAACTTTTTCATTAGAATGCTCTAAGAATTAGAGTACAGTAGCAATAAGTGCTGAGGTAGACAGGATTCACTACTTAGCTTTATTTATTAATTTATTTATTTTACTCAAATTTCAATCACTGAAAGAAAAAACTCTTATGTGTGTACTATGTATTTGTCCAAATGCCTTTTTTTTAATTCGTATTACATATTAATTTAATTAAGTGGTCAATTTGATCGCTTTCTCCATAGCTACAACTGAATAATAGAAATCGCCACACAAAGCGTAAAAAGTAACACCAAAACCATACTACTCGTGAATAAGTAATATCGTTATAAAAGATCATTATCACAAAATAAAAAATATCCAGAAAGTCCACTCCCGCCGTTTTCGAAATTAACTACTGTTAACGAGGCTAACTCATATTATGTTATCTGTGGTGCATGTCTGGACGTGAAGACTTGTGGCGCCATCTAAAGAAGAGGTAGAGGAAGCAGGGAGCGTGTCGCCGTGACAGTATTCTCTCGAGCTTGAATAATTTGTGCAATTCAAATGAGTAAACCAGGAGATTTTCACATTGATTTGTCGTTTCAGAATGTTATTTTATATATCAGAAGTGAAATAATAAAATAAACCTACGTGTCCTTACGTTTTTCATAATAATCAACGTGGGAAGGTTGTGGTCGAGATCCTAACTCGAAAACGATATTATTGTGATAAATCGCGTGACAGATCATAAAAATAAGAAAAACAATCGTCATCGATAAAAAAATAGAAAGATCAGAAAATATTATTGACAAAATTGTAAATAAGGAGTAAACTTTTTCTGCGAATATTTCAGCATCAGCAGGGTCAACGACCCCGCCTTGCCCCGTGTGTCCATTGATAACCGTTCCAGCCCCGTCGACCTCCTCAGATAGGCAAGAGGTGCCTGTCGTAGATTCAGTGGCTGCATAACAGTCGGTGTTGGATACACCGGCGACTAATGATGACGTCATGGTTTGTTCAAGTCAAGGACAGGTACACAAGTTATTTACATCTACCGAAAACATCCCTGTGTTTAATGGTAATTTAAGTTGTGACAATATGACAGTTTAAAATTGGTAGAAGCTTTAGTAAAAATTTATGCATGGGACGCGTTCGTCTCAACGTCAATAACGTTTTATTTAATAAATTTAATGACATTCAAATTATCCGGCAATGAACGCTTGATTTGACGTACCTACAGCCTATTTCACTTGGGTTCAATGGAAAGGTAAATGTAATTTTCCTAAAGGATGAGGAATAACCTCGAAATTATATGATTTTATTGTTATTATGATGGAGTTAAACTCTGTAACTGTTACGGTTGTGTTAAGCCACTCATCTGTGTATCTCATAATTATATTGGTTACGCTTCACACGCATAGCTCCACAGTAGGGTAGATGTACCCTGTGTCGTGGGTGCCATGGACGCACACGGACAGAAACACGGGCGCCCAGACCGGGAACAGAAATTTAAACTCATCATTCAGGTTTCTGCTTCGCCGGGAATCGGGCCCGGGACCCTTGAATTGGGGGTCGGGCATTGTAGCCATTGCGCCACGCAGGTCGTCAAATTGGTTGCTTTGTTATTTCCGTAAGGGATGATTATAATAATATGACGATCTTGACTGCTTTTGCTTTTCTAAAAGTATTTGGTAGAATACTTTTAGAAAAACCAGATGATGTTGGATAATTCAGGTAACGATATAATAATTGATGTCATACAACATGTTTCAATGTGTTTATTTGAATACTCTGTGTTTAAGAAAAAATTCCATGTGATGTAAAAAAAAATACTGGCTACGGAAATGATTAAAAAAGATGTATTGTGTCTTACACAGGTTGGATAATTTACACTCAATCGGCCGGCTAAGCTGGGTTGCTATATGAAGATGATGGTTCGAGTCAGACTCAAGGTCAAGTTCAGACTCAATCGGCTGGCTAAGTTGGGTTGTTAAACGAAGATGATGGGTCAAGTTCAGACTCAATCAGCTGCCTAAGCTGATCACGATGGGTCAAGTTCAGACTCGATCAGCTGGCTAAGTTGGGTTGTTAAACGAAGATGATGGGTCAAGTTCAGACTCAATCAGCTGCCTAAGCTGATCACGATGGGTCAAGTTCAGACTCGATCAGCTGGCTAAGTTGGGTTGTTAAACGAAGATGATGGGTCAAGTTCAGACTCAATCAGCTGCCTAAGCTGATCACGATGGGTCAAGTTCAGACTCGATCAGCTGGCTAAGTTGGGTTGTTATACGAAGATGGTGGGTCAGGTTCAGACTCAATTAGCTGCCTAAGCTGATGACGATGGGTCAAGTTCAGACTCGATCAGCTGGCTAAGTTGGGTTGTTATACGAAGATGATGGGACAAGTTCAGACTCAATCAGCTGCCTAAGCTGATCACGATGGGTCAAGTTCAGACTGGATCAGCTGGCTAAGTTGGGTTGTTATACGAAGATGATGGGTCAAGTTCAGACTCAATCAGCTGCCTAAGCTGATCACGATGGGTCAAGTTCAGACTCGATCAGCTGGCTAAGTTGGGATACGAAGATGATGGGTCAAGTTAAGACTCAATCAGCTACCTAAGCTGGGTTATTATATGAAGACGATGAGTCAAGCACAGACTCAATCAGCTGGATAAGTAATACGAGGCCGTATTAAAGTTCAGGATGGTCGACTGTTAACGAGGCTAACTCATATTATGTTATCTGTGGTGCATGTCTGGACGTGAAGACTTGTGGCGCCATCTAAAGAAGAGGTAGAGGAAGCAGGGAGCGTGTCGCCGTGACAGTATTCTCTCGAGCTTGAATAATTTGTGCAATTCAAATGAGTAAACCAGGAGATTTTCACATTGATTTGTCGTTTCAGAATGTTATTTTATACTACCTAAACTGTGTTGACTCCCTAGGGTTGCTACTGTACTAAGTATTTCTTAATTTTGAAATAATCTAGTTTAGGCGCTTTATATTGACAGCGATACATCGATTCATTTACACATTCATCTTATACGTGCATACCTAAATGGGTAGACCATCATCTTATAATCATTTATCTAAAAGCATATGTATACAAAACATCTCACACGACGACGAATTTAACTATGTTATGTTAGTTTGCCGCCATTTTACGTAGTGATCCCGCCAAAAACATAATAATGTAAACTCAGATAAAATAAAAAAATAAAATGTAAACAAGTGTACTAAGTTCCAACAAAACCAAAATGCAGAAAGGCGCCAAGTTCGGTTAAAAAGAGAGAGAAAGAGAGATCGGTAAATAGTGATCCTAAAAGGGTTCCTTTTTCCTTTTGAGGTACGGAATCCTAAAAATGAACCTATTTTTATTGTTTTTGAAACATACTTATGAAACAGAAAACAAGTAATATTTGATAATAACAATAATTTTTACAAATTAGTAACAATAAAATATTTTCTTCTATTTTTACATTGCTTTAAAGCACAATTATTATTGCATATTAAAGTGTTAATAAAACATTTGCATTTTCAGATATATTTTTTAATAATCTATGGGAAAATATTAAATATTACAATTTATGTACTTATTTTTAAAAAATTGTGTTGTTTTAAAACGTCCGAATACACTGCAACAGTAATAAAAACGCTTATCAATTTTTTAGCTCGTCAAATTTTAAACACTCGCGAGCGACAGTTCGACTATAGTTCTGTCCCAGATTGTCCGAGACGGCCTGTAAACGCAAAGTCAATGTGTGCGTAACAATATTGCGCTTTAGTTCCGAGTGGACCATCTGTCTCGGCGCGCCGCCGCCGATACGTAATTTGTGTCATTATCCACCGCTGTCTACGTGCGTAGACACACGCGTAGCATAATGCTACGAATGCTACGCCAAGTCGTAATTTACTATTCACACTCGCAGCAGTGAGAATAGTGCAACGTTTGTGACAATAAACTATATACATAATATATATAACATAATATTTGCAAGCTTTTATTCTTGCCTCCAAATACATTATTTCAGATCTGCAAACCTTGCTACCTACGTAGATCGAAATCTAATCAAACACAAAACATTTTGTTTATTTTTGACGACCCGCGTGGCGTAATGGTTACCATGCCGGACTGCCAACCTCGGTCCCGGGTTCAATTCCCGGCGAAACAGAAATTTGAATGATGAGTTTGAAATTTTTGTTCTCGTTCTGGGTACTTGTGTTTCTGTCTTTGTGTGTATCCATGGCACCTACGACACAGGGTATAACTACCCCACTGTGGGGCTATGAGTGTAAAACGTTTTATTTATTTAATTTTGGAATATAAATACTTATATAGTTAATGGTATCCTATGAAGGAGGGAGCTGCTATTGCATGAAAAAAACGGCAAATTGTTTGTAAAGTAGGTTTACGATCGAGATGTTTACGTGATAACGTCCGCACGAGAAAATCTCCATTCGTTTGTATGCCGCTAGAGTAAGAGAGACGGAAGATTGTCCACTCACTCGAACGCTATGCCAGCCTCCGCTCGTGAGGATTCCGCGTGACAAGTTTCACGGAATGACTGGCAGCGCTCGAGATGAGACGGGAGATCGGTCCGTCTCTCTCTCGTTATACCTGCGATCGCGCTCGTGAGGTTTTGGTGTGACACAAGTTTCTGAACATGTCACCCGACTAAAACGATTTTAAAGACGTTATCACGTCAAAATATACACCATCATACGTTCTGATTGCGGATTGTTGCAAATTAGTTTTTACCTAACTTTATACAGACATTTCTATACAGAATACTCTCGGATAGTCATAGCCATACGTAACACTGGTCAAGTGCGAATTGGTGAGAAAAAATCTAGAGAAGTCAAACTCTCAGCAGCACTCTTTTAAATGTCGTTTGTGACATAACATATACAGGATAATACGGTTATAGTTCGACAATGAACACATGAGCTATCAAATATCAATTTAAATCTTCTACGGACACTTGAAAACCAAATATTGTTGCACACCATGATTATGGTAGGATACAAGATCTTTGTGTTTTACTTATATGACCATCCTGTATACTGTATTCATGCAATAAATGATTTGAATTTGAATTTGAATTTGAAATCAAATCAAGGATCAGGAGTAGTTTATTTTTATCGATTCTCATTTTTTACGAAAAGACAAGTACAATTCTTAACTGAACCTACGTTTTGATCGATTTTTAAATCGTTCCCCCCAAGCATATCATACGTTATTACAAAATTCAATCACCCCGAACTAAGTCCACCCGGCACCCGTTCGCACCCAAACTTGAATAATCTGGAGTTTTCCCATTTCGCGGCAGATGACATGGCAGCGCTTGATTTCAGTTCAGTTTTTGTGCAGCAATAAAATACCGGTGTTTTTTATTTATTTTTTATTTTTATAGATAAACCGAACAAAAAGGCAATCGGGCCGTTAGTTAGTTACTAAGTTACTTACTTATTTACCATAAATAATAAACTTTACACACTCATAGTCTCACAGTAAGGTAATTAATTCCCTGTGTCGTGGGTAGCATGGACACATACAAAGACAGGAACACGAACACCCAGACCGAGAACAGAAATTTAAACTCATCTTTCAAATTTCTGTTTCGCCGGGAGTTGAACCCGGGACCCCTTGATTGGCAGTCCGGCATGGTAACCATCAGTAACTTTTTATGACAACAACTTGTCAATGATTAATTTGGCGGATTCGGTATAACAGAGTAAAAGTCTAGTTATTATATGGAGCCCTGCGATTTTAATAATTAAGTAAAGTCTTGAGTTGCTAAACCAATTTTGAGGAAAATGCCATTAAAATCCTACCATTACATTCGTATAAATTTGCTTAAAAATATACCAAAGTACAAACTTACACGCTTACAAAATATTGTATAAAGGTTTGGGATACTTTTTTTAAATTAAGTAGTTCCGATAACATTTATTACATGCTGTCCTGCTGGATTGATGATTTCACTTTTTTGAAGTTAATAATAAATGTATCCATTTTATTCTTGGTCTAAAACAGACTTACAAGTATGTACATATTATTATGTACTTACAGGTACAATAATATATTAGGCGACACCTACGGAAAATCACTTTCGCAATATAACATTACCATCTAAAATCCAATAACTGAAATAACCCCTCACCGCAATTGCAGCCTAACTTCATAACCCGCAGTTCCCCATTTCGCGACGACGCGGCGCCCAGCCATCGATTTTATTTCGTTTATAATCTTAACTGTCGCGTCCGGGGCTTAACCCCGCAAATTTTATTACAGTAACATTTTATTACAGTTAAAAGTAACATAGTGAAGCGCGCACGTAGAACGCAAGCGATCTACGCAGCTAAGTCAAACAAGCGTGGTCAGGTGTAAGATGGGCGACGGCTAGTGCCAAATAACTCATGCGCGTTTCCGTGCTTCGGAAGGCACGTTATCGATAGTTTTGGGTGGTTTAAAAATATCCGACAGCGTGTTGGCACTATCCTGTATCTTCACCAATTCGCATTTCAGCATCGTATTGGAGCAGTAAGCTCCAGGGTGCCCCAATTATGAGGAGGGGACCGTACCCAGCAGTGGGACGCATAACCAAACCAACCAAAGACGTAATGTGTATTGAGTCAAAAAATTGTAAAAAGTACAATTCATTGAACATTTTACTAACACTGAATTGTATGTAATGTTTTTTCAATAAAATATGAACAAAATAATTGAATATTTTTTTTAAATTAATAAGTCAGTTGTACTAAAAGAAAAAAAATATATCCATAATAACCAATCAATGATATGCATATCTAATTCAAAATAAAATCTGGCAAGAAATTTCTTTGGTTGAACTGTCTCTTTTTATTATTTGTTGATAAAAATAGTAATAAAAAAATTATCAGTATCGCAATTTTGATAGCAACATAATAATAACTCATTTGAATTGTCATACTATTAAAATAATTTAACAGCAGATGCAGATAACGAAAAAATTTTCCCCAGTCCTTTGCACGTTACACCGTCAGCATAAAAATATAAACTTGCACCGCAGTTCCACAGCGCTGTACCGACAACAAAAACGTTTTGTCTGCCATTCTTCACCAATTCTGTTTGTTACATTCACTAGGACGATATGAATGGCGGGCTC
The DNA here is from genome assembly GCA_911387765.1 of Pyrgus malvae. Classification (NCBI taxonomy): domain Eukaryota; kingdom Metazoa; phylum Arthropoda; class Insecta; order Lepidoptera; family Hesperiidae; genus Pyrgus; species Pyrgus malvae. Next base: position 1,774,170 of record OU426969.1, on the reverse strand, counting down.
TCGTGCTTATTTAAAAAATGAAAAATAGGCCTCAGAATTTCATTTTTTTATCTTGTAACAAAATTTTGTTGAATGTTGTTGATAAATAACTCATATGACAGTTAGATGCAAATCGGCTGTTTTATATGTTGGACATTTTCGGATTTTTCTATAACCACTCCGTTAAGATTAATGTTTCTTACCAATTATTAAGTATTTGAGACGATTTTGGTACGTAAATTTTTTTATGAACGAAAGAAAAGAATATTATTCCTTTTGTAATCGCAATATTAGTTAAACGGGAAAACCTATTAAACCAGGCGTATTTTCTTTGAAAATATGATAATAATGCAAAGTTTAAAATGTCCTTATTTGCATAAATACACTAAGTTCAACATAATCATGGTAAAACAGAACACAGAAAAATATTTCCAGTGCCTTTGTACCGTAGTACCGTCAGCATAAAAATACAAGCTTGCACTCCGACTAGCCGTACCGACAACAAAAACGCTTTGTCTACCATTCTTCACTAATTCTGTTTATTGCAGTCACTGGGACGAGGTGTTGGGCGGCCATGCTTGCTTGTTTATACAGGACTAGAAAAATAGGCCTCAAAATGACTTTATTTCGTTATTTCCTCGTGAGATTTTTTTAAAATAATTTTTATTTTATTTTATTTATTTATTTATTTCAGGCTATTTAGCCCATATAAACTGATACACAAATAACTTAAGAATATTATAAACGAATACATAAAATAATTAAAAATACAATACAGACTAAATTATGTTTGAGAAAAATATTTTGAAAAACTGCCATCGTTTAGTGATGAATCATGTAATTTTTGCAATTATTTAATAACTCTCTATATTTTGGTAAACCTAGAGTTAACTCACTTTTTAATGTTTTATAATAAAACTAAAGAAATATTTTCCATTTGAAATCGCTACTTGACTTAAACAGGGAAACCTAGTCAATCCAGGCGCCTTTTATTTAAAAATATGACTACGAGTATAATGCAATGTTAAAATTGTTTTCATTTGCATAAACACACTAGCTTAACACAATAATATTAAAACAGATGCAGAAAACAGAAAAATATTTCCAGTGCCTTCGCACCGAAATACCGTCGGCATAAAAATACGAGCCTACACAACGTAGAGCTCCGACTCAGTCGTACCGATAACAAAAACGCTTTGTACGCTATTCTTCACCAATTCTGTTTGCTGCAGTCACTAGGACGTAATGTAGGGAGTCCAAGCGTGCTTGTTTATTTAGGACAAACAATAGGCTTTTTTCATTTTCTTGTATCATTGTGACTAAATTGTTTTGAAAATTGTAGTTAAAAATAGTTTTATACATGTACACCGTCGGACGCTACCCCTGTGCACATTACTCCAGTAACTAAACAAATAATTATGTCACCAAAAAAAGATACACAAAAAAACCAAAATGATAATAATACCACAAGAAAAACCGTTCCCTCTAAAAATATTGAGCCCAAAACGATAAATAATGACAAAAATAAAGTAATTATTTTAGCAGATCAGCAGGGTCGCGGCATTCAAAAATTATTACAGAGTTTACTTGGGGATAAATATTTGGTGACTTGTTTTTGGAAGGCAGGTGCCCCAATTCATGAAATAATAAATACTTGTAACAAAGAGTTGTTGTCCCTAAATAAAAATGATTACGTAATCGTGATAGGTGGTACTAATGACAATAATCCCTATAAATTTAGCCTTGGCGTTAACAAGTGGCTCCAGGACAAAAGTAACTCAAATGTGATCTTTTGTGAAGTTCCGTATAATAAATATTTAAACGAGCATAAATTAAACTACGATTTAAAATTTGCATGTACGAAACTTAAACACGCGTATTACTTAGATATTGATTATAAACGATTTATTGCAAAAGGGAAACAGTTTACACTTAATATTTGTAGATTACTTTTGAGGCAAATATTACATATAGACTACAAAAATAGGTTTTTGACATTCAATCAGAAAAATAATAAAAGCGTTACGAGGCTCATAAAAAAAGACAAAAGTACTCAAACAGAAAGGTCAAACGTAGAAGAAAAACAAACTCAAACAGACGGATGTATAAACTTTTTTCGTGTATAAAAAAATTAACATACTACATCAAAACATCAATGGCTTAATAAGTAAATCCGACGAGTTGACTGTTTGCTTAAACAATCTTAGTGATAAAAGAATTTTAATTGATGTTCTCTGCATTACTGAACACAACATGGTCCAATCAGATACTTGCTTTTTAAATATATCAAACTATATTCTTGCATCGTACAGTTTGCGAAATAATAGGAACGGAGGATCATGTATATTAATTCGCAATGGACACAAGTTTCGTAACATACAGGAAATACAAGCTTTTAATATAATAAATAAATTAGAATGTAGTGCTATCGAACTTATAGAACATAAAATTATTATTATTTGTGTATATAGAGCGCCAAAAAATAAAATAAGCGATTATGATTGCTTCTTCAATAGTATGCAAAATTTACTTAGTAAGATCTGCTATAAAAACAAAAAAGTTGTTGTGTGTGGCGATTTTAACATAGATATATTAAAAAGAAATAAAATAACATCGGAATTTGAAGCAATGTTTGATTATTTTAATCTTAAACTATGCATAAAGACACCAACACGCCTTTGTAGTAAAACATGTATTGACAATTTTGCCCACAACATAAGAGATTGTAAATCATTTGTAGTAGACCTTGCGCTATCAGATCATACAGCTCAGATCTTACAGTGCCCGGTGAAAAGGAATTGTCTCGTTACACATTGGTATGCTTACAAGCGCGACTATAGTGTTGAAAATGTAATTAAATTCATCGATTGTTTGCGAAATTTAACCTTTCAAGATGTTTATTTAAGTAAAGATACTAACACTGCGTTCAATACATTTCACGAAACGTTTCAATTATTTTATAACCTTTGTTTTCCTATATTAAAAGTTAAAATTTCGACTAAGAAACGGCCTAAATGGATCTCAAAGGGTATTAAAAAATGTTCAAAAATAAAAAGATCTTTACTTTGGAAATGTAGAATATCTAGAAACTCGGTATCAAAAAACAGATTTAAAACTTATTCGAAAAAATTAAAAGCAATCATAAAGTTAACACAAAAGTCTCAAAATGACTATTTCATTAAGAATGCTCATAATAAATCTAAAGCTACATGGAAAATAATAAATGATAACACTATTAACGTTCCTAAACAAGATATTGAACAGATTAAAGTAGGAGATTCTACAGTAAGCGACCCTCAAATAATTGCCCAAGAATTTAATAACTATTTCATTGACCAAATTCAGAATAGTTGTGGCAATAATATTAATAATGTAAAATACCAAATTAGTAACAATCATTATAACTCTCTATTTTTGAAACCCACATCCACTGATGAAGTAACGACAATTATAAACAATTTAAATAATACAAACAGCACGGGGTATGATGGCATATGTACCAGTATTATTAAAAAGGTGTCAAAAATAATAGCTCCTGTATTGGCTTATATTATAAATTCAAGTATTGAAACAGGTACATATCCAGACAAGTTGAAAGTAACTATCATAAAGCCTATTTTTTAAAAACAGGACAAACTGGATATGGGATGCTATAGACCGATTGCATTAATACCAATATTTTCTAAAATATTTGAAAGAGTACTTCACAATAACTTGTATTCCTATTTTGAAAAGTTTTCTATTTTTGCAGATGAACAGGTAGGGTTTAGGAAAAATAAATCAATTAATATAGCAGTATTTAACTTTTTGCAAAAAGTAATGACTAGTCTAGATAATAAAAAACAAGTGGTAGGACTGTACATGGATATGACAAGAGCATTTGATTTCGTGGACCATAAACTATTAATTGAAAAATTAGAAAAATATGGAGTGAGAGATAATGCTTTAAAATTAATAAAATCTTACCTAACTAACAGAGAACAAGTCACAGAAATTACAAAAATCAATAATATAAACACAAGAGAAATTCCACTCTCATACTAGGACTGTACTTTATGGTGTGCCTCAGGGAAGCATATTAGGTCCATTACTTTTTCTTATTTACATTAATGATTTCCCTAAAGTCATCAAACAGCCGATGATACTCTTTGCCGATGATTGTACAGTTGTATTTACGAATAATAACATAAGTAATTATGAAATCGAAATAAACAATGCACTAGAATCATTAATAGACTGGCTTAATAACAACAATTTAAAAATTAATCTTGATAAAACCAATATAATGACTTTTAAAAATAGAGTATCATACGGTCAACCTATAAATATAAACTATAAAGGAAAGATGATATCTGAAACGGACACAACAAAATTCTTAGGTCTATACATAGATAATAAATTAACATGGCAGTGCCATATGGAACATGTTTGCAAACAATTAAATAAATTTTCATTTGCATTATATAAATTATCAAAAATAGTAAACAAAACAGCTGTCCTTAGTGCATATCATGCATATGTGGGTGCAACTCTTAGATACGGTCTCATATTCTGGGGTAACGCAACGGGAATCCAAACGGTTTTTAAAGCTCAAAAGAAATGCATTCGTTCTATGTGTCAACTTAATCAAATAGATTCTTGTAAGCCGCACTTTCAAGATTTAAAAATAATGACACTCCCATCTCTATACATTTATAAAATATCCTTAATGGTAAAAAAAGATATAAATAAATATGAAACCCTAAAATCAAAAAGATATAATAAAAAATTGTGTTCGATTGCGTCAAAAACAAAACAATATCATAAAAGCGTCTTTTGCATGGGACCAAAAATATATAATAATTTACCTGAATCCCTCAAATCTAAAACAAATTGTGATTTTAAACGAGCACTTAAAACATTCTTATTTACAAAAGCGTACTACTCAGTTTCTGAATTTCTAAATGATGAACTTTAACTTCGTGAGGGAATACGGGATTAAAAACCTGGGAGGTTTTTTTTTCCGCCGGCTTTTTTTTTCCTCTCAGTGTATAAAAACCCAGGTAATTGGGTGCCCAAAGCCGATGACGCTGATAAAATACCGTAAAAATAATACCAAAAACAAAAAAAAAACCGCAAATATGGGATAAATATAAATCAATAATATGATGATTAGTTAATTTAATACTTAAATAAATTAAAATTTCTAAGCTAGATTTTAGTCAGTAATTTTATTTATTAATAATATAATATATAATATTTGCATACCTTACTGAGGTAAATATGGCGGATTATTAAATGTATAAAACAACTTTTGTAATACCCATATTTGTGCAAATAAATCATTTGTCTTTGTCTTTGTCTTTAAAAACCCTTTTACCGTGGACAGATGTCATATCATTATTGCATCGAATTATGTGATATAGGTCTTAGGATCTTTCCGTATTTGGAAAGCCTAGAGGGTACTTTTTTATGTTTTATCATATAACCAAATATATATTTTTCGTTTTGAACAGGAAAACCTAATTAATCCAGGCGCATAACAATTAAAAATATGACTACAGTGTAGGGTTAAAAATATCTTCATTTGCATAAATACACTAAATTAGATAAACAGATGCAGAAGCCAGGAAAATATATCAGTACCTCCGCAACGAAATACCGTCGATATAAAAATACTAGCTTGTACAACGCAGACCTCCGACAACAAAAACGCATTGTCTACTATTCTTCACCAATTCCGTTTGTTGCAGTCAGTAGGACGAAATGTAGGGAGGGCAAGCGTGCTTCTTTACTCAGGACAAGTAAGAAACTGGGAACTGAGTAACCTATTTTTTAAATGAATGAATTGCTGCTCTTGTTATTATTATAAAAAGGTTTTAAGACTAAAGTTTATACTCAAACCTTGCTGATAATGTTGATAATGCTTTAGGCCTGTACAAAGAAAAAGGGATTTTTATTTTTATAATACTTTAGGCCTGTACAAATTCTTTCATAGTGTAGTTTCTTCAGGCTCTTTAGTTTTCCTAAAATCCTTGTTAATGGTCAACCCATCTAAAGTATCCCGTACTGAATAGTTGAGAAAAACAAAATGCTTTGTAAACATCAATCGTTTAATGAAAAAGTTGAGGCATTCTTTTACCCCTGTCTTCTTGAACTTTGTTGATCTTGCTGATCAGATTAGGTATATCATGTTGTCTTCCAAATCTCTTCGTTCAATCTTGAAAGAGAGGTTTAATATATTTCAATGCAGATTTTAATAAAATGGCTGCAAATGTTTTACTTCCCACTGCTAGACACGAGTTTCTTCCCATGAGAGAAAGAGGATCAGGGAGGCCTGGAAGTTACTTTAACACGCGGTGGGTGGAAATGTGAGTTAATGGACAACCCGATATCTATGTGTAAAAAAAAATATCGATAGCGGTTACTAATCTCGCATCCTTAAACATTGTCAAGTTGTTGTATAAGACTATCTCGGAACTTCGACTTATTAATGTATTATGGTAGAGCGATCTCTATAGTGGTATAGTAGCATTTGTTAATTAAGAATGTCTATGTCTATTGAAATTTTACTTTATTCTGCGAACACGAACAAAATGCAAACGCCATTCCAATAAAATGGTTTTGAAACCACCGACTAAGCATGAATCAGATTTTCCCATAGACTGCGATAAGCTTGTCCCGTTCTTATCACACCACAGGCACCGTGACAAAAACATGGCTACGACAGCACGGAAAGCGTGATAGAATGTTGCTGTACCTGTTATTAACTGGAGTGGTTGGCTCGCCTTTTTACGCTCTACTGCTGGATACGGTTCTCTTCCCATTATTGGGGAGGCCTGGAGTTTACTTCACCACGCTGCTCCCATGTGGCTTATTGCCAACCCGCTGTCGAATGTTTGTGAATGGACCCATAAGGCCTCCAACAAGGTTTAATGACTGCTATCTATCGACAACAATCAATCAATAAAGTATTTTCATTTCATTTCATTTCATTTCATTTCATCTATCGACAACAATCGGTTCCCGACGGCTTTACGTGCTCTGCGAAGCACGGAGACACGCATGAATTTTTTTCCACTAGCGGTCACCCATCTTACACCCGACCGCGCCCGTTTGGCTTAGCTGCATACATCGCATGCGTTCTACGCCAACCGCCAGTCCATGTACGCTTAATTTTTTAAATGGAATAGCAGACGAAAATGCAGGCCACATGGTGTTAAGTGGTTATAGCACCGCATGATACCACCATCCATCTAGACACAACCTCAATCTCACGCCTGGGTCTTGCCTGAAATCGTTTGCAGTTGGAGGCGTTGCTATTTCAAGAGCCTGATGGCTGCCTTGTGTCAGTCTAGCTTTCCACTGAAACACCACAGAAATAGCGTGATACTTTGACACTACTTAAAAACAGTTTTACTCATTTAACACTAATAAGGTTGAACGAAAAAGTGAAAAGAGAAAAGTTGAAAAGCGTAGCGCGTAAAGCGAAGCGGCGGTTTCTACCGCATTTGTTCTTTAGTAATGTGCACCTTCTTTTACTAAAGAACAAATGCGGTAATAATAATAGAGAACTGTGACTGAAGACCGAAGACCGAAGTAAAATGCGCATAAAACTGTATTGAAGAAAAAAAGGAAATATATGACGACTATATCATTGTCATGTCACGTTCAATACATTTATAAACGTAGGTACGTAATTTGTACTCCCTGTAGCTTCGGGATTAAGAATAGAGCTACGTAACTACATACTACGTATCGTAAGAGGCGACTAAAAGGGAGCTTTCGGAGTTGTGGACGGTGTCAGTGGGAGCTTGATCCACCCCTGGGAAGGAAGGTGGTGTGTGCGTGGCCGCATGCCCCCGCATCGGAAGGTGCAGGAAAGCAAATCTGCTCTCCCGAAGATGAATCCATTCTAGAGGTCACCGGTGCGTTCCACTGGAGATCCCGGAGTCCTCCCCAAGCGCAGAGGCAGCGGTATCCTCTCCCAAGGTGCCGGGTACATTTTGTAGGTTTATGTAATGGTGGAATATGTAAGTCTGACCAACAATCGAACCTGGCAACCGAAATCCAATAAAATTACTTCATGGTGAAAGTAAATAAATAACATTTCAGACGCATAGCCCCACAGTAGGGTAGATAAACCCTGTGTCGTGGGTACAATGGATACATACAAAAACTGAAACACAAACTCAAACTCATCATTCAAATTTCTGCTTCACCAGGAATCGACCCCGGGACTCTCCGATCGGCAGTCCGGCGTGGTAACCATTACGCCACACGGGTCGCCTAGGTAGTAAAAGGTGAAATAACGCTTCCCTAAACGTAAGCTATTCCATCTGAGCTTTACAGACCTCTTCCATGATGAAGAGTCTTTACTCTTAAGTATGTGGAGCAGCGATGGCCGAGTGGTAAAAAACCGCGGTCTTCGACGCGACCGCTACCGGGTTCAAATTCTAGGCGCGCACCTCTGACAAAGAAATTTGTAATGTGCTCATTTATCACTGCTCCAAGGAGATGGAAAATATCGTGATATTTAATTGATTACGATGTTCTCCATCGCCGTGCATGCGTGAGAGATAATTTCGAAAGCATGACGTCCACCAATCCGCACTTGGCCAGCGTGGTCGACTATGGCCTAAATCCCTATCACTTGTAAGAAGAGACCTGTGCCCTGTGAGACATAAAAAGGTTGAAAAAAAATGTCGAACATTTAATAAACATGCGCAGTTACATCAAATTAGACCTTACCGATTCAACAAATCTTTATGAGGGCCAACGCGACTCCGCCCAGCATTATAACATCATTAGTTGGAACTTTTTACGGCGTTTTTACGATGGTCGCAGCCATAAAGCGTTTTACTTGCCTGCTGTTGATTTTCAAATTGTTTCAATTTGAATTTTTATTTTCCAAGTTTCTTACAAAATCGAGCTATTATTTCCACTCGATGCTTGCGATTAAGCTTTCGAAACGTCTGAGAATCTTAAACAGTGTTACCTAGTTACTTTGTTGAGGGTGACAACATTGGGAAATTTTGTTTAGGTTTTCTTAACAGCTGGGCACAGGTCTCTCCCTCAGAGCTCATGAGAGATCAAGGTCATTTCCACCAGGTTGGCTTAATGCGGGTCGGTGGACGTTTTTCAAGAACTTTTCTGTAACTCGGTTATGCACGGTAATAGAAAACATTGTAATGAATTATGTTTTCCCTTAGAGCATCAAAGTTACTGACTTACCCTTCAGGAGAGACGGCATAGCGCCTCGCTTCGATACATAATTTTTGTGCCAAATCTGGTGCGCCCACAACGAACACAAAAAACGCACAATAATTGCTATACGTACACAGTCTTATACACTTCTAGTAGTAGTAATTTGTATTTACAGCACTAGCGGATCCAGGGGGGGCTAGGGCTCAAGCCATTCAATTCCCCCCCACCCCTATTACCTCTAAAATTCGATTCTCTAGAAGAATAGCAAGCTTTAACAAGTTCGTATAGAAAGTATTTTTAGGCAGTCAGGTTGTCTTTTAATTTTGTGAAACAAAAAAAATTATGGCCAAATTTTCCGCAGCCTATTAGAATAATTACATTATAGAAACCAAGTTCGCGCGCCCAATTTGAAACATTTTAATTGGTGCCATTAATGGCACCAAACGCCGCGCCGGCCGCTTCGTAGTATTCAAGGTTATAATATCTACCGAAAGGAAAATATGACAGTTTGTGGTGACACTTTTGAAAAACAAAAAAATCTAATAACATAACTTTTCACAGTGAAGTTTTCAATATATTGTAGTATTATATAGTTAATTTGGTGAAAATAAAATTATTTTGTTTGTCAGATTTTGACAGTGCACTTGTATAAAGACACTCATTCTATATTATTCTAAGCCGCAGCCCAAAATCTGCCGTCCTAACCTACAGCCTACTCAGCCCTTTGCTAAATCCAGCACTGCATACGATTCAACTAAACGGTAAGCCCCTATTCTAAGCTTTCTGCAGAAAATATAAACTACTTATAAACACAAACGTAACAACATGGAGTTGTTCAAAGCAGCTTTCTCGCAGCAATATTAAAATTGCGATATCAGCGGGAAATTTTATCACAAGCTTGAAGGATTTCGCTATAAATTTGCTACAGTTTTCCAATAACTACTGCAAATATTTATGTGCCGGAATAACTAAGAATTTTATATCGTTGAAGAAAATACTTACTGAGAAGTATAAACACAATCTATACTAATATTATAAATTCGAAAGTAACTCTGTCTGTCTGTCTGTCAGTCTGCTACGCTTTTCCGCTTAAACTACTGTTCAGTAATTTTTAATGAAATTTGAAACACGGATAGAGTGGACCTTGGGAAAGGACATAAGATGGTTTTTATCCTACGGGAACCTATAAAACGGGTCCACGCGGGCGAAGCCGCTGGCGGAAGGCTGGCAGATGTAGGATAATAGTGTCAACTCGGTTGAAGTAACTGGCTAAACGCCTTTGATTTTTTTTAATATAGCAATGAAGCCTGTAATAGCACATAGGCTATATTTTATCCTACGGGGACCCATTAAACGGGTCCACGCGGGCGAAGCCGCTGGCGGAAGACTAGTTAAACATAAATACTTGAGTATCAAGTAGAAATAGATAAGTAGTAGTTCCAAATAGCATAAGAGTTATTGATAAAAGATTTCATTGCTTGGGGCCCGGGTTTATTCCAGGCTATATCTGAGCAGCGATGGCCGAATGATAAAAGACCGCACTCCGCACGACCGATACCGGGTTTGAATCCTCGGAGCACACCTCTGACCTGATCTTATTAATGTGCGCATTTAACGCTACTCCACGGTGATGGAAAATATCGTGATATTTAATTAACTACGATGTTCTCCATCGCTGTGCATGCCTGAGAGAAATTCATAATTTGGCCAGCGTGGTGGACTATGGCCTAAACGCTCTCACTTGTGAGAGGAGACCTCTGCCCAACTATGCTATGCTAAAGGAAGAATTCGTAATGAAACCAGCTTACCTTCACTAATTTTATAGTCTAGCAAAATCGTAAGTTGTATGAAGTGGTTACCACATTCTACAAGTCTCTGACCAGGAGGACGACGTCGTGGGCATGGCTATATGTAAATATTATTGTAGGCTGTGTTGGGGCCTGTCCCTGTAGCTTCGGGATTAAGAATAGAGCTACGGTATCCCCTGCCTGATCGTAAGAGACGACTAAAGGGGCTTCCGTGGTTGCGGATGATGTGGAGTGGGAGCTCGACCCATCCATCCAGCAGCCCCCGGAAAGAACGGCGGTGTGGGCGTGGCCGCATGCCGCTGTGAGCGCCTGAGGGTGCAGGAGAGCGCATCTGCTCTACCGAAGATGGATCCGGTCTGGGGCGCCGCGCGTGGAGGACATCGGTGCGTTCCACTGGAGATCCCGGAGTTCTCCCCAAGCGCAAAGGCCGGCCATCGAGGAGGTTTAGTGCGGTACAAAGCCTACATAACCCGGAATCCTCTCCCAAGGTGCTGGGTACCTTTTGAAGGTTTCCCCCCGATACCAAAAAAAAGGGTCTGTTGGGGCCTAAGAGTCTTTGTTAACTCTACATCAGTATGGATTTTAATTCATTCAATATTTCAACATCCCTTATACAACATTCATACTTTTGAGCGTCTAGATTTGAGGGGACAAGTACAAAATAATCGGAAAGTACGAGATAAGCTTTGATATTGACAAGATATACGGGGCCGGCGGTGCGCGATTAGTTTTTTTTTATATTGGACATTTTCAACCTATTCGTAAGTTGTTACACTATATCATAACTCACAGCGTCAACTAGTATAATAAACTCTATAAGCCCTACATTATAACAGTCAAAATTCTTCTGACCAATTAATTCATTAAAGTTTACAGTCCCAATAAACCTCCGAAATTTCCTCGTTAAGCTAATGTTGGTATCGACTCTTTTAATTCCTCCTTAGAATTTATCGGGTAAATGCCCCAAACGGACACCTGCGCCTAAGAAGAAATAAATTCAATAGAACGGGTCTTGTAATAAAATCTCACTCTTTACATTCAGGTATCTATTTTAATTGTTCCACTGAAAGAGAATAAACTATAAGAGGTGAACTTTTACGCAGTTATATAAATAGTGCAAATTACTATTTCACTAAAAATCTGTACCTATTTTAGTGACCTGCGTGGCGCAATGGTTACCACGTCGGGTTCGATTCCCGGCGAAATAGAAATTTGAATGATGAGTTTGAATTTCTGTTTTCTGCTTGTTACTGGTATTCCTATGGGATGCAGTGATTACTTTACGACACGTGGCCTGCATGCTAATCTGCTACTCCACTCTATAAGAGTATTTGAAAAAACGTAGGGTTCTGTAATATTTATTTTATTTTATTATATTTATGTTTTTAGTATTTGCTGCTATAGCGCCAACAGAAATACATCATCTGTGAAATTACAACTCTCTAACTATGACGGTTAATGAGATACAGCCTGGTGACATTGGACAGACAGACGGAAAACGGAGTCTTAGTAATAAAGTACAGCTTAGCCCTTAGGGTACAGAAAGCTTTCCTGCTACATTAGGTCGCATTGAGAGCACTTAGCGCGAATCTCGTAGAAAAGTCATAAGCTAGCGTTAATGTGACGTAAAGTCGCAAAAACTAGCACAACACTTAGAGTTTATTACTTTATACAGCCTATTAAGCGCTTACTGAGGATACGTGAACATAATTGTTAAATCACCGGCGTTTTTGAAATGACGAAGTTTCTTCGGTTGCGATACGATAACCGAATGAGCATGAAGACTAAAAAACTTTTTTCTTTTAATTTTATTCATTTTGACAACCCCTATGGCGTAATGGTTACTATGCCGGACTGCCGATCGGAGGGTCCTGGGTTCGATTCCCGGCGAAGCAGAAACAAAATTGAATGATAAGTTTAAAATTTCTGTTGTCGGTCTGGGTGTTTGTGTATCTGTCTTTGTATGTGTCCATGGCACCCACGACACGGTATATCTATCCTACTGTGGGGCTAGAAGTGTAAAACGTTATTATTATTATAAATCATTCGTTTGATAGAGAATTCCAAAATGCTGCCCCCGAATAATCTTATAAAAAATATAAGCTCTTGACCTCAATGAACACTTTCGAAGAAAATGGTTGAACATTGTTTTGAGTTATTGTAAATCTTCAAGAACTTTATCATTTATTTTGTAATAACTTTGTCATTTATGCAAACACTACGAACAAACATGTTTTTTGCTAGCGTAATCGCCTTGGCCACTTTTATGGCATACAAGCTTTCCGCCCATAGCTCTGCTTGCACTGACTATAATATACTGAATATAATAGATTTAAAACAATCAAACTGCCTATGTTAGCAGGTGGTTATGGGACGACATTGACACATGCGGTAGCTGTCACGTATGTTCCTTATCTGCCCATAGCTACTCTGTAAGAAAGCTTATTATTGTATACCTCATATTTTAAAACAGGGCTGAAGTTTTTCTCCGTCTGCTCTTTTCTTCAGCTCAGCATTGCCTAAGCGCACCCAGAGCAGACAGAACAAAAAAATAACGTTCACTAAGAGTTTGTAAATGAACCGTACAGTGAATAAAGAATATTTCATTTTATACTTCTTCCCCATAGAAATGAGATATTTTTCCCATGTCACTTATCAGTCCAACTATAATTAGTACGAAAAATCTGCTCAATCCGTAGCACTATTGTGAGGTGAAAAAAGGACACACACACACAAACAAACACACTTTCACATTTACAAGTACTGTATAAGCGTTCTTTTCTTACATCATGTAACGACGACTCGCGTGGCGCTATGGTTACCATGCCGGATTGCCAATCGAAGTGTCCCGGGTTCGATTCCTAGCGAAACAGAAGTTTGAATGATGAGTTTAAATTCTGTTCTCGGTCTGGGTGTTCGTGTTCCTGTCTTTGTTTGTATCCATGGTACCCACGACACAGGGTATTAATTACCTTACTGTGGGGCTATGAGTGTGTTAACGTTTATTATCATTCATGTAAGGCTCTTATCGAATATACGCTCCTTTCTTGCTATAAATCAACTATTCTAGAATTCGCCTACAAGCGATAAAATCTTCGCTCGCCATCACTCAAACCAGCACCTAAATATCTTGTAAAGTAGGCATTTCAGAAATCCGAAAAGGGACGGTGAAACGTAGATTTCAGTACTTCGCAATTGAAATTCCAAACGAAACGAGATCACTTTAATTTTGTAGCAATTTCATTACTCTTACCTTCATTCATAAACAATGCTTGGCATGCCTAATAAAACTTTGCGACTTTGCGATTTTGCGACTTTGCGATTTTGCGACTTTGCGATTTTGCGACATTGCCCCGAATACAAATATTCTATGATTTGTTACATGCCAGATTGAGCGTATTAACGCTTGGTAAAAGAAATTAATTGGCAGGCTTCATTATTATTCGAATAAAGCTTTATTTATGCATTCATGATTCGTAGCGCTGAATTACTTCGGGATTAAGAATAGAGTAGCACTATTGCGCCGTGAAAGAGTTTGAGTCCCTCTCACCTGTGAGGGGAGAGCTGTGCTCAGTGGGACATAAGGCTGAAAAAAAAACGGGTTGCACTCCGGTAGTGCCGGCAGAAGTGAAAACTTGAACATTAACTTTGTGCATTTTTAATGTTTTGGAATGGTTAGGGAATAATTTCGCACACATTGATTTTATTATCAGTATTATTTTTCATCTAGTATTTTTATAAGGTACTCACTCATTTTCTTTCACTATTTCTTCGTCACTTTTTTTATTAATAGATGCACTTTGTTCAATGTCCATATTTTAAATACTTGATATAAACGAATTTTACAAGTATAGACAGTCGAGTCATCAGCTGTCACCCCTCCGTCTTACGAATATTCGATCAGGCCACGTGTCCTGACGCGAGTTTAACATTTTTTACCCATCCCAAAAAAAGTGCACAACGTCGCTAAAGAAGTTTTCACTTTAAAAACTATAACTGCCCATGTCTTTAAAGGAACATAAATCGCATTCCAATCAAGTGGACTGACTCTAAAGAAGACCGCGAGAAGCCGCTGCATTCAGTGAGCGCTACACCAGACCGGGGCCAACACGTAAATATTAATGAATTAGCCGTACTAGGTTAATATATTAGCCTTTTCAAGTCTACCACAGGGCATAGGCCTCCCCTAATGTACGTGTTAGCCGTGGTCTGGTCTAGCGCCCACTGAATGCAGCGGCTTCTCGCGGTCTTCTTCGAAGCTATATATTAGCCTTTTCAAGTCCACCTTTGGACACCTTTAGGACAGATACGTGGCTAAATTGGCGTATAACCCAAAAAATAGCGTCTAGATTCAGGCGGAAGACCAAGATTTTTATCACTATGCTAAGGAGACCGCTTTCTTTTTTTAATAGTTCTAGCGTTGTACGTGGATGAAACTTATATAAGCAGCTCATCTCGTGCAATTTTCATGTTATAGCGGTAATAAGTAGAACTAAAGGCTTACTGAGATGCTGGTAGCAGGCTCTGAGCCGTTATTGGATTTTTAGTTTTAATAAATTGTTGTGATAAGAATAAATAATGGTGAAGACAGATTATTTCATTTATTTAGCTACTAGCCTTCCGCTAGCGGCTTAGCACGCATGGATCTGTTTTATAGGTTCCCGTAGGATAAAACTCGTTTGAACCTGTCACGTCACTAATGAACAATATCACAGTAAGATTGACTAAATGTAAAATTTGCGCTTAGTATTTTAAGGGTTCCGTACCTCGCAAGGAAAAAACTGAACCCTTATAGGATCACTTTGTTATCCGTGCGTCTGTCCGTCTGTCAAGAACCTTTTTTCAGGAACGCGTGGAGCTATTAAGCTGGAATTTATATCAAATACTTAGTTCTACTGTCTCTTAGAGTTGTGAAAAAATCAAAGTTCTAAGCCTGCGCAATAAAAAGATACAGCCGCTTATGCCGCAAATTTCCGCAAATTTTCGACACTCGCAAGGGTATTAAACCTACAGGGCACTTCCCTTGAACTTAGAATCTTGAAATTTGGTACGAAGTAACTTCTTATAGCACAGATAAAGTAAAAATTGCGAAAACCGTACATTTTACGGAACCCTCGGTGCGGAAGTCCGACTCGCACTTGACCGGTTTTTTATACGGTCATCGCCACAGGTCATCGCCCTTTTCTTTAAGCATTCCATCAAACTCCCAACTGCACCAGTTCTGTTAAACAACGTAAATGTTTAGCTGTAACAAAGGGGAACCGCGCATGGCCATGCAGCTGCCTGGACCTACATTAACGCAGCTGAGCCAAACAAATGCGACCGAGTATGAGATGGGTGACCGCTATTGCCAAAAATTTCATGCGCGACGGCTTAACGTGCCCTCCGAAGCACGGAAACGCGTATGAAATTTTTTGCTACTAGCGGTCACCCATCTCACTCCCGAACACGCTTGTTTGGCTTAGTTGCATAGATCGTTTGCATTCTACGCTAACCGCCGGCCCATGCGCGCTTCGACGTTCAAGACGTTATTATCAGAATAATATGAAAAATTTATAAAGCTCTTTATAAAACCAGTCTTAGCTATGTGTTTCATAAAGTTGAATAGAACGGTGGTTTGAGAAAAACTCTCAGCAAGTTCGTACAATACGAGTTCCCAACTAGGCTCCTGCGCGCTCTTAGAAAATTTCATCTTACCGTGAATGAGGCAAGGAAGAATATAATATTTATGTTAATGCCAGCTTTAGTACGCAATTTTGTTCTAGGCTTGAATTCAGATCCTAACGTTCTTATATTATACTTTGCACAGGGTTTTTAAGTCAACAATGCATCAAAACATAGCCAAATTAGACTACACTATATTCGTATATTAAAAAATCGGTATACAAATTAAATCACGTAATATCTTACTTTTTTTTCAACCTTTTTTTTGTCCCAGTGCTGGGCACAGGTCTCCTTCTCACAAGTGAGAGGGATTTAGGCCATAGTCCACAACGCTGGCCAAGTGCGGATTGGTGAACGTCATGCTTTCGAGAAATTATGAATTTCTCTCAGGCATGCACGGCGATGGAGAACATCGTAATCAATTAAATATCACGATATTTTCAATCACCGTGGAGCAGCGATAAATGCGCACATTACAAAGTTCTTTGTCAGAGGTGCGCGCCGAGGATTTGAACCCAAGATCGGTCGCGTAGAAGACCGCGGCTTTTACCACTCGGCCATCGCTGCTCACCATCTTACTTACGTAATACTTTTATCGACGACCCGTGTGGCGTAATGGTTACCATGCCAGATTGCCGATCGGAGGTTCCCGGGTTCGATTCCCGGCAAAGCAGAAATTTGGATGAGTTTAAAATTTCTGTTCTCGGTCTGGGTGTTTGTGTTTCTGTCTTTGTGTGTGTCTATGGTACCCACGACACAGAGTGAGACTGAGTGTGTAATGTTTTATCCTTTCAATCATCAGCCTCTGCAAGTCCACATAGCCCTGCTGAATCTAGTCCTGCACCTTCTGAATCCAGCAGCTTTCTGCTATCTTCTTCAAGTCATCAGTCCACTTGGTTGGAGAGCATACTATTATGCTCCTTTAAAGCTATGTAAAGTCATAAATATACTAGATAAAACTTATTTTAAATATTTTGGTGAAAGTGTTGGTATCTTGGGAGTTCACATTACGAGTAAAGTGCAGTACCGGAGTCATTTGGAGCACAAAGCCAAATTGGCGTCCAAAAAACTTGGTGTCCTCAATAGGGCGAGGCAGTACTTCACTGCGGGGCAACTCCTGACGCTGTACAAGGCACAGGTCAGACCCAACATGGATTACTGCTCTCATCTCTGGGCAGGAGCACCAAATTACCAGCTACACCAATTTGACCCCGTTGAATAGCGCGCAGTCCGAATCGTCAACGACCCAAGATTGACTGACAGGCTAGAACCGCTCAGCTTGCGAAGAGACATAGGCTCGCTCTGCGTGTTCTACCGTCTTTACTACGGTGAGTGCTCCGAGAAACTTTTCAAACTCATGCCTACATCACCATTCCATGATTATACCACCAGGCGAAGGTTAAAGTTCCACCGGCACCATCTGGACTCTTGGCGGTCCTCCACAGTCCGCTTTGCACGCTCCTTTTTACCACGGACGTGCAGGTTATGGGACAACCTTCCAGCTGAGGCATTCCCAGTGGACTATAACATGGGGTTCTTCAAGAAAGCTGTAAAAAGAGCTCTCCTCCAAAGCCGGCAATGCTCGGGTGGCTCCCCTGGGGTTGCCCGTATCCATAGGTGACGGTGATCGCTTAACACCACGCGGCCCGTCTGCCTTTTTGTTCGGTTTACATATAAAAAAAAATTTTTGGGCTTGCTATATCATCAGGAAATAAAAGTAGTTCTTGCTATATAAAGCTGCTGCAATCTTGGAATATACGTAGGTAAGGGATAAACAGATTTTATTACAGAATGCAGATTTTACAAAGTTTTGCTCGTTTTTCAGGTTCCGTAAAATGGCAATAAATGGAAACCTTATGGATTCGTCATGTCTGTCTGTCCGTCCGTCCGTACGTCACAGCTACTGTTTTCCGAAACTATAAGAACTATACTGTTGAAACTTGGTAAGTAGATGTATTCTGTGAACTGCATAATATATAGAAATAAAAACAATAAGTAAATTGTGCGGGTTCCCCATACTTAGAACTGAAACTTATTTTTTTAATAAAACCCATACGTGTGGATACGTCTTTAAAAATGATATTGAGGTTTCTAAGTTGAATAGTTTGCGCGAGAGACACTTCCAAAGTGGTTTAATGTGGCCCCCCGCCCCCCTCCCCCCTAACTGTAACTTCTAAAATAAGAGAATGATAAAACTAAAAAAACATATGATGTACATTACCACGTAAACTTCCACTGAAAATTGGTTTCACGAGATCTAGCAAGTATTTTTTTAATACGTCATAAATCGTAAACCCTTTTACGGAAAACTCGGTGCGGCACTTGCCCAGTTTTTTCTTTTTGTAAATTTGATCATTCTCTAGCACGCAATTTGCAGGTAAATACAGATTTTTGAAAGATTTTGCAATTATTTGTGAAGATAAAAGTTCCTTAAAGTGAATATGTTTGGTGCTTATGAATAGTAACGTTTAGTAACACAGCATAAAAGCATACCTAAGCGATCTACAAAGCTAAGCTATATTAGATGCGGTAGGGAACTGGATAAAAAAGTTAATAATATCGAATGTTCTAAAAAAATTTATGAATGCCTAAATGAAACTTTATAAGAATAATAATAAAGCCTGGCCATAAACTTCTTTTAGCAAGCGTATTACGTTCAAACTAAATCTGGTACGTACCATCATAGAATATTTGCTATCTGGATAAATTCGCAAAATTTATAAATGAAAATAAGTATAATTTTGAAAAATCTACTAAATTTTACACAACAGATTGCAAAGAAAATGGTAATAATCATAAGAACAGCAACAATTTATTTATCGTTTTGTTGTGTTAGTGTTGTATTAGTGATGGCTTCATTAGGTAGTTGCTGTAGCTGTATAGTCCCTGTAGCTCGGGACCAAAATACGAGCTAAGGTATCCTCTGCCTGTCGTAAAAGGAGACTAAAAGGGGCTTTTGGGGTTGCGGGAGGTGTGAGTGGAAGTTCAAACCGTCCAGCCAGCAGCTCCAAAAAGAAACAACGGTATGTGTATGTGGTGGCACTCCGTTAGAGTAGAAGAGCTCATACTCATGCGCAAGAAGGGCACAGGTGCGTTTCTGTGGAGATACCGGGGCCCTTCACAAGCGCCGAGGATGCCATCGAAGGGGTTTTAGTTTGGTAAAAATCGCACATAACCCAGTACCTCCCAAGGGCACTGGGTGCATTTTGAAGGACCTGCTCCCCCTTTACCAAAGAAAAGGTAGTGGCTAAAGAAACCTATGGCAATAAAGACAAAATTGGTATTATGAACATTTGTTTACCGAAATAGCAACATAAGCAAATAATATTTCTATTCACGTTATTACTAAATTTATATCCATAAAAAAACATCATAATAGACAATAGCGGCTCAGAGCTTAGCAATCAAGGCTAAACTTTTACGAGTACCCAGCCGTAGGAAACAAACATTAGAATTTTAGCAACAGCGCCAACTGTGGTCAGGTTATGTCAACAAAGTTTGGAGACATTATTAGTTGGTACATAACATCTTGTCGTAAATGCGGTCCACTGCTGTTTACCCTGACGCGGCGAGGGCGTTTACCCCGAACTACCCTTATCTCTATCTCAGTTTTCTTTACGCATGCAATCTTTTATCTCTATCGCACTAAAGGCAACTAGATCCTTCTTCAAGAATTAGCAGAAGTAGGTCTTAACATTGACGAGAATTAACATGAATTAACCCGAATTCACGTTCATTTTTGTTTATTTATTTATTTATGATTATTCACAAAGGGCTTAACCTAATGCCCATTGGCATTGTCTACCAGTGAACCCTACGTACACAAATACATAAACATAAATACATACAATATATATATATAAAACCATACTCCATACTAATATTATAAATTTGAAAGTAACTCTGTCTGTCTGTCTGCTACTCTTTCACGCTTAAACCACTGAACCGGTTTTTATTAAATTTGGCATAAACATAGAAAGGACGGTGAGAAAGGACATAGGCTACTTTTTACTGCGGGAAAATATCTCATTCCCACGGGAAGCAAATGAAATGCGCCGTGTCGTGTTAAAAAAAACACTACATGTTATTACTTACTTCATTCACGTCCATTATCATATTTCATAACTTATATCCTTTTGTTTAATCTTATACTTTGCTTTTCCTTTATTATTTCTTTACAAAATTACTTACTTTCTGTGTTTGTTTATTTACATTTTGACGCAGCTGTCAAGTTATTTCATTTCATAGATAAATAAAGTATGGTATTGTCTTTGGCTTATTCATATTTTTTTATATTATAATTATTATAAACAAGTCTTTATCCATGCAGACGACGTCGCGGGCACAGCTAGTATACTATATACTCTATAGATATGACTCTTATTAGTAGGGAAACTCGAAAAATACTCTCGGACCAATTCCTTAAATGTCAATTTGCTGGGTGCTTTTCTAATGTTTTCGTGTAGTGTAGGGTGTTACAGAGCGTATGGCCTGAACTGTGAAAGAGTGATGGAAAAATCCACTATTATGTGGTGGGAGAAAGATACTGAGAACTAACTGTAGGAACTAATTGTAGGAACGTAATCCTCTGTTTTGGGCGAAGCAGAGGTACTGAAAGTTTTCCTTGAGGTACACAGGAGAAGTTGGATCATGTAACAGTACATAGTTTATATAGATTCTCTTCTTCTGTATAGATATTCGATTTCACGAAGTCCGGTCGGCTCTACCTATGTATAAGCGATGTAAAGGTTGAGGTTAAAAGCTTAAAGCATTAAATAAAATATCGTACCTACTAAAAAGGGCTAGTGATGAAAATATTGACCAAAGTTTTTTCAAACTGAATACCTATATTGATTCAGTTTGTACAATTTTGTTTTGTTTGTATTGATCAGACAAGCTATAATTCTAAGCGTAATAAGTATGTAACCGTCCTGGTTACATTCTTATTATAGAGCGCGAGCGTTGCTCGGATAAAAACAATTTATTTCTTGGTTTAATTTCATACGAAACACTCATTTGCTTAGTGATCCTTGACAACGCCATCTGAAATAGCTCACAATTGAAAAAAAAAACACAAAAAAATTAAAAATAAACGCAATATGGTTAATTGAGGTTTTAACCCGGGCCTCTAGATCCGCAGTCAGCTCACGTAACCATTCAGCCAAGGAAGCTTTAATTCAATGAACGAAATTTTTATACAGCTCTTTCTAATCGACATTGTCATCTCTTTGAACGTCGGATGGACGGATGGCATTTGACGGCGTTCTACGCCACAATTATTATTAATACTCGCCAATAGATCTCAGGAAGAGTCGTAATTTTCAGTTTATATGTAAGTTGATTATATTTTTACTGAGAATATTTTTTAATAATTTCAACCTAAAAATAAAACCTAGCTGGATCGATTTATCGCCCCCGAAACCAGGGTACTAAATTTCATCAAAATCTTTGGAGCCGTTTGCGAGATTCAAAAAATATATTTAGGTATATACAAGAATTGCTCGCTTAAAGGTATTTGATGTAAGAAAAAGTTATTAGATGTAAAGTTCTATGGACTGATTTCATATAACATAATCAAGTCATTGTGCTTTTGATTACATTATTAAGACTAAATTAATGATTTTTAAATAAGAAAACTATAGTTGGTAACGTTACCTACGTTGCCTACTTTTAAAAAAGATTGTAATTTAAAAAAAAAACATCAATTTTTTTAAATCAGCAGAATATTAGCACAAAACGTAGCAGAACCGAATCAGTATTTTACAAGCTACAATCTAAGTACAAAATCAACTGGGCCAACCACCCGTTGCATATTACCAGTGCCAAACTGAAAACTTGGCCGGGCTTGTTATTCTCAAACTTTGTAACGGTTACTATTGGTCAAAATTTAGACTAAGAATAATGTACTTACGTACATTTTTACGTACAAAACCTTATTTTGATGTGACAACGTCTGATAAATCGGATAACGCCGGCTGTATGCACGACAAAGGATGGCTTATTGTAACATTACGCTCATTGTAACGTTAGGATCGAAGCGAGAGCGCTGCACGAGCGAGCCAAAGGCACTATCTGCTTGAGCTTTCGGCTTGCGCTGCATCTATCTCTCTTCCACTCGATTGGCTTATGCGTCTTTCCACTCGATTGATATATATGTGATAGGAGAAGAAAGACAATGGCAGCACACAACTTACATCTACACGTGAACGGCTGCAACGCACGAAAAAGGATGACCCATTGTACGTTACGATCGGCGCTTGTAAAGTTACGTTGAAGCTTGAGCGTTCGGCGTGTGCCGTTCGTTGACTGTTTATAATGTGAAGTGAAAATTTAATGTGGGTTTTCATTGTTTTGTTATGACGTTGTCACGTTAAACTTTCGTCCGTAAACCGACTTTACAGACAACCATTTTTTTAAATTTATCGGAGAGCGCACAGAACATATTAAAGAGGTTAGTTAGAATGGAATTGTGGGCGTGGCAGACGCGCCAAGGATATGACGCTCATAACTCTACAGAAACAAGCGTTCGCGCTGCGATAGGCGTGCTTGTATGCTTGCTTGGGTGTGATTCGTTCATTTGAAATCGCGTTATTGTGCGGTGCTAATACTGGCTAGATGTAGTGGTGGTGCCACGTCCATGTGAGTTCTACGATTAAAACAAAGATGAGTTTAAATTTCCGTTCTCGGTCTAGGTGTCTGTGCTTCTGTCTTTGTATGTTTCCATGGTACCCACGACACAGGGTATATCTATCTACCCTACTGTGGGTGAAACGTTTGAAACACTCACGATTTGTCATATAACTTAATAATATCTAAAATCGAATAATTGTTTTGTGTTAGCTTCGACAATCATTCGAGAACCGATGGTAATCCCGAAATCCTGACGTATTAATGGCAAAACAGGGCGAAGCTTTGATGTTTTATTAATTGTTCCTGCGGCGATAACTCTGATTTATTATGGACGGCTTGTTGGCGATTCCATAATATTGTGAACTGACCCTCACAGCTGGGAAATTTAATCTGTAACTTTGGAAATATTCCGTTCGATATTGACCTTATTTTAATTAGACTTTAATATTTCAAGTACCTATCACAATAACATTTGATAAATGTAATGTTAAATAACTTTTGGTCAAATAATAAATTATATGAGACAGAAGAACCGCTTCACCCACTTCTGCCGTAAAGCAACCTTTAGTAATAACGTCTCACTCTTATAACCCCACTGGGCCCACAGTAAGGTAGATATACCCTATGTTGTGGGTGCCATGGACACACACAAAGACAGAAACACAAACGTACAGACCAAGAACATAAATTTCAACTCATCATTCAAATTTCTGCTTCGCCGGGAATCGAACCCGGGACTCTTCGATTGGCAGTCCGGCATGGTAACCATTGCGACACGTGGGTCAAAAATTCGTAAATTTAAAATAATTTCCTATTTCAATGACGTCATAACAAAATAAGGCTCCCGCTTGATGTTTTATTAATTGATCAAGCGGCGATAACTTTGATTTATTATGGACGTCTGGTGTTCGTTAGACCTTTCCTAAATCTGTGAATTCGCCCGGTTATAAAATCTACTCTCATGTATATTAAAGTTACGCAACTTTTAGTAAGGGTCAAATATTTGTCCAACTTCATCCCCAGCTCGCTCTGACAAAGGGAATTTTGTATCTTTTTAACACGCTCATATTAGCTTGACCTGTATGTATGTATGTAACGGAATCTTTTAACTTCATATTCACCTCCTTCTAAGAGTCTGATTAACTTGAAAATTTGCACAGGGGTCAATGGCCGATGACAATGCAATATTATAAAAAAAATCCACCTAAAAAATAAAAATAAATAATGTACCTAGTTTACAAAACTAAAAAACACGCTTTTTGAAATACTATTGACACCATACACCCCACGCTTTTTTTACAGTAAATTACATTTTCTTCTTAATTTTTACTTTTTAGTTCGTATTTTCACATAACCGTGAGATTAGTTTTTAAATTTTATCTAAATGGATACATCAGCAGTTCTTAATGGAGCAGATGAGCATGCAGGTCACGTGGTGTTAAGTGATCGTTGCAGCACATGAACATCTCCACACAACCTCCAGCAGGCCCATAATTAATACAGGATGTACAAGATACACAAAGACAGTTTGAAGACGTGATAAAAATTAAATGTACATTGACTAATTGAGTTCAAAATAATGATGTCCACGATACACTTACGAAAAATGTAAAAACGTATTGATTGAAACGTTTGGAATTCGCAACAACTTTCCACGCAACGCCGGATTACTTGGAAAACTAGAAAATATCATTCACATTATTACCAAGTTTTGAATTCTTATGCAAAAATAATGAGTTCTTAAAGTGAGAAGTAAATCTGTAATTCTGATTCAACATAACCTGCCTCTGCGCTTGGGGAGGACTCCGGGATCTCCAGTGGAACGCACCGGTGACCTCCACGCGCGGCGCCCAGAATGGGCCCATCTTCGGGAGAGCAGATATGCTCTCCTGCACCTTCCGATGCCTACGGCGGCATACGGCGTACGGCCACGCACACACCACTTCCTTCCCGGGGCTGCTGGCTGGGCGGATCAAGCTCCCACTCACACCGTCCACAACCCCGGAAACCCCCTTTTAGTCGCCCCTTACGATCAGGCAGTGGATACCGTAGCTCAATTCTTAATCCCGAAGCTACAGGGACTATCCTAATATAGCCTTATGGCACGAATTTAAATAATTATACTGTCACATAACTTTTTACTACCAAAATATTAATAAAATAAGTCTTCTTTAATAATTCCCTTTAATCCGTGCCGTGACAGAGGCCGGGACCTCAATGGGGATGTAGAATTAACAACCTCGTTACATTTGCAGTAAAGGTACCATTCCGGGGTTCATCATTTTTTATTTTATCTACGCTGAGGAAATGTATAAGATTTTTTATGGCCATGCCACTGTAAAATTTCGGCTATGAGTCCTAAAATTATTATTTGTACGAAATGTAAAGATGAAGGATCTTTAGGGTTTCCGGTGTTAAAATTAAAAAACAGAACCCATTAATTTTGCAATATCAATATTAATATTATAAATACCTACGAAAGTATGAAAGCTTGTTTTCTTCTGTCAAGGTGTGATAAGAGTTATCTTATGGAATGATTTTTGTACGTCGGTATTGGAGGAGATTGTACTAGGAGGCTTTTTATTGGTATTGATGGGATTTGTTTGGGCAGAAGCGTGGTGGTGCTGTTCTATATAAAGGGTGACAGAGCCCTTTTAAATAACTATAGACCCATCGCGCTTCTGAGCCACGTTTATAAGCAGTTTTCAAGGGTTCTAACTAATCGTATTGCGTGCAGGCTAGACGACTTCCAGCCTCCCGAACAAGCCGGATTCCGAAAAGGCTATACCACCATGGACTAAATACACACGCTGCGACAGATTATACAAAAGACCGAGGAGTATAATGCCGCTATGTATTGCGTTTGTGGACTATGAGAAAGCCTTCGATTCTATCAAGACCTAGGCGGTGCTAGAGTCTCTTCAGCGATGCCAGATTGACTATCGGTACACCGAGGTGTTGAAGCGTTTGTACAAAGCCGCAACCATGGCAGTCCGAGTCCACGACGGAAGCACTGGACCTATTCTACTGCAGTGCGGTGTGCGACAAGGGGATGTTATATCCCCGAAACTGTTTACCGCTGCACTGGAAGACGTGTTCAAGCTGATGGAGTGGAACGGGCTGGGTATTAACATCAATGGCGAATACCTCACACACCTTCGATTTGCCGAAAAAATATTTTCAGCGATAATCAACTTAAATATAAACTGAAAAATACGACTCTTCCTGCCTGACATCTATTGGTGAGAGTGAGAGCACCGTCAAACGCCATCCGTCAATCCGACTGTAACGTTCAAATGAATCTACATTCGATGGCACTGGCTCGGTCACTCGATGTGCGCAGGCGGCACGCCCGCTCTCACCCCCGGTTCGCACGGTACTAACGCTGCACGCCCCGCCACACCATGAGCACGAGACAGTGTTTATAGCTATTTCAATAGTTATAGTTTACTACAAACACTACATCCCTTTCTTATCAAAAACTTTATTATTTTTACTTTGTAAGTAAACATACTCCCAATGAATAATTATTAAATTTGTTTGATCCGTTCAAAATCTCATTAAATTGTTTTCAAGATTTCCATTTTCACTTAGTCTTCACCTACAGCTTCCCATTAGCCTTCTATTCTTTTTATATACCCCTTGTCTTCTTCATTCAAATCCGAGTCTCATGTCTTACATCTTCTACCTCCATAATCCCTTGTCTTTTTCATTCAAATCCGAGTCCCACGCCTTATGTCTTCTACCTCCATAATCCTTTGTCTTCTTCATTCAAATCCGAGTCCCACGCCTTACGTCTTCTGTAATCTTACTTTCTTAATTCTTCTTTTTTTCTTAATTCTTAATGGGGAAAATTTGTACAGAATATTTCCAATTTAATGGGGGTACTTTTGTACCATGCATTTCCAATTTAATGGAGGTACCTTTGTACCACAAATTTCCAATTTAATGGAGGTACCTTTGTACCACAAATTTCCAATTTAATGGAGGTACCTTTGTACCACATATTTCCAATTTAATGGAGGTACCTTTGTACCACATATTTCCAATTTAATGGAGGTACCTTTGTACCACAAATTTCCAATTTAATGGAGGTACCTTTGTACCACAAATTTCCAATTTAATGGAGGTATCTTTGTACCAAGTTTTCCAATTTAATGGGGGCACCTTTGTACCAAGCAATGTTTTCAAATTTAATGGGGGGTGTTTTATTATAAACAACAATGGTGTTGTTACGACTTTGTACACCCAGATCCCGCCAACCAAGCGTCGCACAGCAAACCTCAAAACGCGTAAACAGGTACCAAGTCCACCATCGGTGACAAGATCGCGGCTTTTGTTCACGACTTACATAACCACACGTGCACACAACGCAAGCAGTAGGTTCGGAACGGGCCTACCGTATCAAACAGTTCGGGAAAACTGTAGAGAACCATGGGCAGCCGCAACCAAGGCACGCAGCCCAGCTCCACAAGTGAAATCGAAACGGTCTCTGCCCAGCGACAAGAAGAAATACTTCTACAACTACAGCAAATAAACTGGGCCATAGCGACTGCGCTTGGCGATTTGAATTCCGCTAAGTGGACCCTTGCAAAAGGGGACAACAAACGCACTCTACATTACAACGGTATCATAACACCCATGCGCGCAACTGTATGCGCACTTTGTTCTTTCTCAGATGTTTCTTTAAATACTTGCCTACTTACACAACCATAGGCAGCACAGAGATATTCACCACAATACTACGTGTAAGAAAACCACGCACAATATTACATATTAGCATTTAGATAATCTTTAATTTTGTAGAATCGACCCCATATTATTTAATTTTTACGGGTATACTCCGTTTGCCCCCCTGGCGGTGGCTCCGGCAATGATCCCGACACTGCTACATTGGAATATAAGTTCCAAATCAATCATTAGTATATTGTACCTTTAGTGGAACAAGATTTAAACTTTATTTACTGTATACCCAAAAAAAACTACAATAGTGGTTTACAAACTAGAAGCAATAAAAAACCCTGTACCCCATAACTAAACTGCCCTGTTTGTTTCAGATAAATAATAAATATCTTTTATTTAGACTTATTAGATATTAAATTTAAGCATATATAGTAAACTGTAATTGATTCTGTATAATTAAGTTATTTACAGTCATAATGCTCACTCGCTGTTTGAACTACGTGAATACCAACAGGCTACACTGAAAATCAGTGTTGTAGTCTTTGGCTGCAAGCAGGCTGAGTGCAGTCCTTTTTCTCAAATAGACTACACAATGCCACTGTTATGTTTGTGACCCTATATTATATTTTTATTGTATGCATTTTGTAGTTTTAAGAAGAAATAAACATTTTTCTATTCTATTCTAAAATGAGTTGTTTTCAAATCCTTCCATTCAATCTCCATTCAATTTCCGAACCACAATTCTCAACAACAAGACACTGTACGGGCGTATACCAAACTGCACGCGAAGAATAAACGGCTTATTGACTGTCGTTACTTTGCCGTGTGCGAGTACCTAACGAGTTAAGCTACCTAGCTTAACCAACTAGTAACAAATGTAAACACTTACTCGCATACTGTATCAAACTCGTAACATCATAACCAAAACGTGCCAAAACGTATATTAGTTTTTCGCTTAAATTCCAGAATTTCTAACAAGATTTAAATATTTTGACTGTGCCTTATCTAATGCCCTATTGATATGTAAATAGGTATTACCTTTGTTACCTTGAATCTCATACATTTATTTAGTTATGAGAATACTTTGTACTGTTTTTATTTTATTTTTTATGAACAAGCTTTAAATATTTTGAGAGTGTTTTATCTAATGCGCTATTGATAAATAGGTATTACCTTGAATCTCATACATTTATTTAGTTTGAGAATACTTTGAACTATTATTGCCTTGGGTAACATTATACAAATCATTTGTTTCTAGACAAATTTTGTATTTTATACATATTTCCGAAAATTTGATTGATTTAATACAAATAAAATCAATAAACTATTCAAAATTTTTCATTGTTTGTTAACAGATATCTTTTTAGAATTTCAGCTAGGTATATTATGTTATGAATAAATCATTTTAATAAAGGTGTAGTTTTTTATTTATTTATTTACCAGCTGACCCCGCACCACGTCAAAATGTCTGGGGCGGGCTACCCTCAACACTTAGGGGTATAAAATCTGTTATAAACATATTCTCATACCTACTGAATATAGGTATATATTACATATTAAACCTCACCAAAATCCGTCAAACCGTTCCGGAGGAGTACTTAATAAACACAAACTGTGACAGAAGAATTTTATACCCACATTAGATTATGAGTTTGAAGACATTTGTCAATAACCATTGCACTAATTTAAAGAGTTAATCAACTGACAATACAGTTCCCTGCTATTATCCTTTACTTAATAGCTTCTTGTGATTAGCACCTAATCAGTACGAGCTAACACAACACTCACTCACTCAGCACTGTCCGCTTTCATCTTTTCCGAAAACCAGTTTTGATTTATGACATTGTTGCTATGTCCGCTTAAGACATACAGTAAAATACCATGGACACCATCAACGTCTCCACCACTAAGGGAAATGTTTTTATCATATTACCTTGTGATAAATGGTATTCATTACAGATTTCCACTTACGGCCCTTGACAGTCAGTATAGGTATTAAGATTTTAATAACCACCGATCTCCGCTGACAATCTTCAAGGTGCCTTTTGAGATATTATCTTTCACCAATCTACTCACGTATACGTAGGTGCATTATAGCCTATTTAGTGCCTGTAAAGACTCATCATAGTTAATATAAAAACTTTATAGTAATATGAAACTTTAACTGATATGAACTTTTGTTAAGTTTAATTTATTAAAGCGTATGCTTTGTATATGAACATGTATATGAACTCTGTACATCTTTCATTCTATTAAATTTCTAATTGCATTTCACGATTTAGCTTTATTCTTTAATACGAATACAATAATAGTATGAGTAGTTATTTTAAAACCTGCCTCAAAGGTTTCTCTGATTATAATTTAACTAGAGATTTCACCCGCGTTAGAAAAGGTCAGTAAATTATCAATTTTTTATTTAGTGTTGGTTCACTATTTTGGCTATAATGGCTTACACACTTTGGCCACATTGGCCTACACATGAGATACACTGTGCGGGCTTCTTTGCAGGACCATCCAGGACAACACATCCATCACACACCACACATGTACAACTCCAGCGGCTTTGGCAGCGCACACCAGAATAGATGGTAGACATTTCTTACCCTCCTGTCACCCATTGTTATACTTTGGGCAATTCACAAAACATCTTTATAAATTGTAGCTTATATTTTATTCCGTTGCATAAGCTATATTATTGTAAAGTTTCACTTAAATCCAATCAGTCGCTCCTACATGAAAGAGCAACAAACATCCATACCTACAATCTTTCGCGCCTGCAATATTAGTATGAAGAATGATTCTCCATTTCTTATTGCTGATCATTAAAATTTTGTAATTTCGTACACCCTAATATTTATTTTAGCAGGTGTTTAATGTTCAAAAGCTAGTCACCATACCGTTTCTTACCCGTGATATCGAATATTAATTATATATAATATCGTAAACGATATTTTAATATTGTTATACCTACATGTTATGAATGTTATGAATTCACGTTTAACCAAAAACCACAATCTAATTTGTATATAGATCGTTATAACATTATATTGTTTCTTTATGAGTTAGGTATGTGTAATTTGTAAGCTTATATATAACGCATTACCATATTGATTGGTGATAATTAATGATGAATAATTATAGTGATTCTAAAAGATTATTTACATCATTTATTCACTCAAAGGTACATCGACTTACGTACCAGTTAAAGGTTAGAATGTATTCGTCTAGTCTTACTGATTGAATCAAACAATATATATTATATATTTACGACCTATATTCACTGCTGCTGTACTGTGTACTGTACAAATATCCCACAAAATAGCTGTAAGACGAATTAGATCTCTCATGAATGTTGTAGGTATTTAGTTAGTAGTACGACATTCATGTAAATTATTTATTAACACATTCACGAAACCAACTCATAATGATACCAGTAACTTGAACGATATATGTAATTATTTTTATATCCAACCAACCAGAAGAAAATACATAGATTTACTTACTTACTTGCAATATTCATATAATTAAACTTGTCAGGTGTTATTCCATACAATTCCTGAAATACTTTTTATACCGGTTAGAAATAAGATCATTCTCTTGAATAGTAACTATGTAAGTTTCTTTTGTGAGCCATACACTGAAATTATTTTAACAAATTGGTAAATTTTCAAATCCAAACACTTTAAAAATAAATATTGTAAACAAATCGTCATTTTAAAGTTAATATTTTATGGGTAACGTACACCGGTTTTATACTTAATACATAATGACAGTGTATAACAAAAAGAAAGTTAATTACGTCACGACAATTATGTATTGAAATTGAAATTGTCTTTTAGTTTTAGATAAATAAGCTTTTTTAGTTCAATTTTTTGAATATAATGTAATTAATGGACTTACTCCCGTTATGATTCTTCCAGTTATAAACCAACAATCCAATGACTGTATTTTATGTTTACTTACAATTTTCTCCACTTCCTTGTTTCCTTCCCCTTTTTATTATTTCAATGTCCAGGAGGGAAAAAAATATATATACTGGTAGGATTTATACTCGTCGCCATTTGTAACGTTCAAATGAATCTACATTCGATGGCACTGGCTCGGTCACTCGATGTGCGCAGGCGGCACGCCCGCTCTCACCCCCGGTTCGCACGGTACTAACGCTGCACGCCCCGCCACACCATGAGCACGAGACAGTGTTTATAGCTATTTCAATAGTTATAGTTTACTACAAACACTACACCGACGTTCAAAGACATGACAATGTCGAATTGAAAGAGCGCTATAAAATTTTCGTTCATTGAATTAAACCTTCCTTGGCCGTATGGTTACGTGGGCTGACTGCGGAACCACAGACACGGGATCAAACCTCAATCAAAACCATATTGTGTTTTTTTTATTTTTGTGTTGTTTTTTATTGGGGGCTATTTCAGATAGGGTTGTTAAGTAACACTAAGCAAACGAGTGTTTTGTTTGAAATTAAACCAAGAAAATAAATTGTTGTTTTTATCCGAGCACCGCTCGATCGCCCAAGTACATCATTTAAAGATTGTATAAAACTAAATAGCTAAAAATGAATTTTAAAACAGAAATTTATCTAATTAACTAAATCTTCGCTATTACAACACCTGGTAACTCTCGCCTTCATGATGAAATTTTCAGTAAATTCGTGTTATAATCTCAAAAGGTGTTTCAGATAAAACCAGCCGTCTTTCAGCGAACGCTAAAGCTCATTTAGTTAGTGATGAAAATGGGTTTATAAAGTCGGATCCTTTATAAATAATGTACGAAGAATATTTGATGTATCGATAGTTTGATCAGACATAACTCTTCAGAATGCACAATAATATTTTTGATGTATCGGTATTTTAATCAGTATGCGTTCTTTCAGAACGTTGACGTAGTATTTATTCATATAAACTATGATAAATCATTATTATATTCGGATATACACTGGAGATTATAAAGGTAGAATAGAGATTTATTAATCGTTTAAAACTCTTCCGGGCGCAAAAATACAAATTTTCAATATTTGAAGCCATTGACTATTGAATAATAAGTCATTCGCAATATGTGGCTGATAAACTGGCTGCGACCTCTTAATTATTGCCTGGACAGACGGGCACCTCCTACTTTATTGGGGAGGTTTTAGGCTCACTCAAGGACGCTGTTCCAATGCGGGTTGGTGAACCAACGTTTCACACTACCCGGTGTCGTGGACACACATAAAGGCACAAATAAAAACACCCAGACCGAGAACAGAACTTTAAACTCATCATTCAAATTTCAGCCTCTTCGGGAATTGAACCCGGGACCCACCGATCGGCAGTCCGGCATGGCAACCATTGCGCCAAACGGGTCGTCAACACAACAGCAGTAAAGAACAACAAAAACTTAAGTAAAGAAGTGCTTTGAAGGGCACGTCAAATAGTCGGTCCCACTGGTTATCAAAAGACCTTTTGAATCGGCAGTTTGAAAATGCAAGGCTGACCACCAACCTTTATCAACCTATGTTAGAGCGTTGTGGT
Source organism: Pyrgus malvae (assembly GCA_911387765.1). NCBI lineage: Eukaryota > Metazoa > Arthropoda > Insecta > Lepidoptera > Hesperiidae > Pyrgus > Pyrgus malvae. The sequence continues at coordinate 1,740,692 of OU426969.1, read as the reverse complement.
GGATTTAATTCTAGGCCTCGTCAAATATGGGGAAAGATCCGTGCCCATCAACAGGGGTAAAAAATTAAAAAAATATACAATTCTATTGTGTTTCGGTGGAAAGGTGCAGTTGCCGGCCACACTTACATGAGGAGACCACCAGCCTCCGAAGTAGCAGCGCAACTGCATACGACTTCAGACAAGACTTGGACTTCCCTATGCTTGCTTGAGGTTGTATGTAGATGTCCATGAGCTGCAGCGACCACTTAACACCACGTGGCCTGCATGCTCGTCTCCTACTCCATTCAAATAAATAATAAAACTTTTTAACTCGATTTAATTTCTTTTATTTAATTGAAAACTCCAAATTTCAGCTTCTTTATTATTATTCTATTTGAAAACCAAAATTAATGTTAATTTCGTCTCATAAAATCCTTTTTTCTTTGTTCATTTTAATAAATGGCTTATTCAAAATTCGTAATTAACGTAACAAATTCAAATTACAAAACTCAAACGAGTTAAATGAGTTTTAGTTTTAATACTTTTTAAACGTCGTAATAGAAAGAGCTAGTCTAGTCTGAGTTAAGTCAGTGCTAAAAGCTTGACTATGTCTGATTAAATCTAACAGAGTTACGTAGGGAGGTTTATTTCTCGTCAGAATTTTAGTGTTGTGCCTAGGGTTGCCACCCGTACTTTATAATAAAGTACTGTACATTATTTCAGGTAATTGTACTCTATACTTTATGAGAATAATAAAATACACGAAAATACTTTATTTCGTATGATTTGATTTCTTTGAGACTTCGAAAAGTTTAGTCGTTAGTATTTTTTCTTTAAACGAACGAAGTTATTTCATTTTTATTGTCAATTCCTGCCACGTCAAACAGTAAATGCGAGACGAAAGAAACCAGCATCACTAAATTTGATAAAAAATGAATTAGTTACTTTATTTTAAAAATAGACTGCTAAGGTGAAAATTTGATTCAAACTGCCAAAAGCGATAAGCAATATGTCTTTAAAAATAATAATAATAAAAAAATACTTTATTTTGATACCCTGTACTTTATTTTTCTTACCTATAATAACCAATGTACTTTAATTGCAAATAAAAAGGTGGCAACCCTAGTTGTTCCGTACAAAAGTTTTATCGATATTTTGTTTTCGTCTAAATAATAATAATAATAATAACTCTTCACACTCATAGTACAGTAGGGTAGATATACCCTGTGTCGTGGGTGTCATGGACACACACAATGACAGAAACTCATCATTCAAATTCTATTTCGCCGCGAATCGAACCCTGGACCCTTCGATTGGCAGTCCGGCATGGTAAACATTGCGCCACGCAGGTCGTCAAAATGCTATAAAAAAACTATCTTACATATATTTTACGTTCATAAATTGAAGTAGCTTTAGTAGTATTCATTTTCTATGCACTTGCGGAGTGCAAGGAGGTATTCTTCTCTTTATTTCAACCTTTGTAAGATCTTTGCTGTGTTTTTACCTTTGCTGGGCACAGGTCTCCTCTCACAAGTGAGAGGGATAGTCCACCACGCTGGCCAAGTGCGGATTGGTGGACGTCATGCCTTCGAGAAATTATGAATTTCTCTGCGGCATGCACGGCGATTCTCAAATTATGACAAGTTTGGTCCTAAAAAATCGAGTCCTTATAAAATATAACCACAAAATAAATAATTATCCACAAATTTTATATGTGGTATACTGATTTAAATTTCCCGAGGCTGTAAAAATTAATTGAATTAAGTTCCAGTGATTTACAAGAATTTTGAAAATACCGCTAAAAAACGATGTAAGGTAAACGTCCGTACTATCGTCACTCTTTGTCAGTGTCCCGGTACTCGTCATTCATAGAAAAAGTGTAGCTTTTGGCAATTTTTTTATGTAATGATGAGTGCTAGTACGCTTTCGACATTATAGACGTTCACCTTAATTATCTGTTATCTAGTCAAAGGTTAGGAGAGACTAGAAGTTTTGACATTAGGCCTTAGTTAAAGCCAACGTGAGCTGTTATTTAAATTATAAGAGACTAAAGAGAGCTATTAGAGACTAATTTAGCCGGTCGAACGCCGAATCTTAACATCGTCATATCGGAGTTTGACCAAACCTGTCAGACCTCGATTCGATCAGGTGTTAGGTGGGATTAAGAACCCATATTTTTGTTAAGTTTGTAAGTTACTAACAGTTTATATAGGAAAATAAAATTAGTTATTTTACTTTCAATTTCGCAATTTTTCCATATTTTCACCGTTTAAACCTTCCCTGGACTTCTACTAATATTTCAAGACCAAAATTAGCCCCATCGGTTCAGCCGTTCTTGAGTTTTAGCGAGACTAACGAACAGCAATTCATTTTTATATGTAGAGATAATGATAAATAAGACTCAAAATTTACCTCTTAGTAGTCCGGAAAGGTTGAGATCCGTCGGTGTTCCGATTGTTCAACCCTTTGAAGTCCGAATTGATGAGGGTATAACGAACCTGAAATGGAAAATCATCTTAGTCATTATAATATAATTGTGCTAAGTTTAAGTTTCACAGAACTGTCTTTCTTTATTTAATAATAATAATAACTACATTTAAAACCTTTGTTTATTTGAATGGAGTAGCAGACGAGCATGCAGGCCACGTGGTGTTAAGTGGTCGCTGCAGCCCATGGACATCTACATACAACCTCAAGCAAGCAGAGGTAAGTCTTGTCTGAGGTCGTATGCAGTTACGCTGCTACTCCGGAGGCTGGTGGTCGCCTCATGTAAGTGTGGCCGGCAACTGCACCTTTGCACGGAAACACAATAGAATTGGTTCACGGCAGAAGTGGGTGCAGCGGTGGTACTTCCCCGGGCGAACCATATTAATTCTACCACCTTTCTTACAGTATAATATGTAGGTATCACAATTCACATTATTTTTGAGCTCTCGATCAGTGTTGGATTTAACAAAAGGCAGAGTAGTCTGCAGCCGTGGGCGGCAGATTTTGACGAGCGGCAAATTTGGCAAAATTGAAAGACAACCTCATTGTTCACTCAGAAGGTTTGACACTCATAGCCCCACAGTTAGGTAGACTGTCGTGAGTACAATTGGCACACACAAACACAGAAACACAAACACAGAGACCGAGAACAGAAATTTAAACTCATCATTCAAACAAACAACAAAAAGTGTTAGAGTTAAGAGTGTAAAGTTTTTTTTTCAAGTCTTATTAATACGCCATTAGTGAAAACAGGTGTTCGTTTAGGATTAAGAATTAATTAGCGCTACAGTCCAACCTGGCGAAACGCAGATTAGAAGACACAAGTCACAAGGCCCAAAGCCGATGACGCTGATAAAATACCGTATAAATAACTACCAAAAACAATGAAATAAAAAAAACGCAAGTATGGGATAGATATAAATCAAATACCCATATTTGTGCAAATAAATCATTTGTCTCTGTCTTTGCAAATGAGAAACTAGTTTTGCAGTTTTACCTGCTTTAGAAAGGATAATTGCCATTAAGTGAATATTCTCCGTAGATACCCCCTTTTGCAACTAAATTTTTAATACTTGTTCACAAGGACTACCAGGTGTAGTGACACCCTACTATACTGTAAAACGTAATCGTCAGCATAAACGACTGGCTGCGCCAGTCGCCTCCCCTCTCTACGCTAGTATGACGCTAGTGACATAAGTAAGTGATAATATATATTCATCGCTCATCAAAATGAGAAGCGTGCATGGCCTGGCGGCTAGCGTAGAACGCAAGCGATCTATGCAGCTGAGCCAAACGGGCGCGGTCGGTTGTGAGATGGGTGACCGCTAGTGGCAAAAAATTTCATGCGCGTTTCCGTGCTTCGGAGGGCACGTTAAGCCGTCGGTCCCGGTTGTTGCCGATAGATAACAGTCGTCAAACCTTGTCGGAGGCCTTATGGGCGGTTTGAAAACATCCGACAGCGGGTTGGCCACTAACCCGCATCTCCACCAACCCGCATTGGAGCAGCGTGGTGGAGTAAGCTCCAGGCTTCCCCTATAAGTGGGAGAGACCCGTGCCCAGCAGTGGGACGCAAAAAGGGTTGCAGCCAATATATATGTATTATGTTTATTATAGACTTTTATTTCTAAACCTTCTGATAGATAAATAGATACCTAAACAGGTATTATCTTTCTGAAACAGGAACATTTACGAGTACTCACTTTGACCTACTTTACTGCCTAATTTCAAGTTTTAAGCCAAAAAATGAATGCTTTTCATACAAGCTTTCGAGAACCCTTTTTTTCAACATTTTTTATGTCCCACTGCTGGGCACAGATCTCCTCTCATAATTGAGAGGGATGTAGGCCATAGTCCACCACGCTGGCCAAGTGCGGATTGGTTTCGAGAACCCTTAGACCTTCTTAATCCGGCTCTGTCGCAAAATCTGTTATTTGTGTATGAGTATAAACTACGAGTATAAACTAGCATTATGCCAAATTTTATCGTTATTCGTCAAGCGGTTTTTCGTTATTATATACCTATTCAGATTATAAGAACGAAGTTTCGTTAGAAATAAGTGATTTTTATTACTGTTATTATCTTAAAATCTTGTATTGGCCGGCAGTTTGAAAAGCAGTGTTCTAGAGCTCAGATTGGCTGCTCGACCTTCGCTTTGAAGTCAGTATTGATGAGGGTACGGCCTGAAATGGAAACCCATCCAAGTTGTCTCTTATAATGGAATTATAAAGCTCGTCTTTGTGCTAAGATAACAATTTACAATACTATCATGGAACACCGATAAATACTCATTAAATTATTTTTTGTCAGAGATACGGGCCAAGATTTGAACGAGTATCCCTGCTTGGGAGACTGGTGTCTTAAACTCTCAGCTATCGTTGTTCACGTCACATTTAGCATTTAAAAATACTGTCCAAAAGTTAAATAGATAGGCAAACAAAGTGAGGATATAACCTATTAATAAGAAAGTATTAAAGTACAAAAGCATATATCCAGCTTAAGTACATTATCATCAGTCTTAATACCTAGATGTAGACATAAAATAAAATATGTTTACCAATAAAAAAACTTAAAACCTTTAAAATGATATTGTATGGTAATACGACAGCAGTGGGAAAAAAGGTTGAAAAAAAGCAATCTATACATATAATAAATCTGTAACAAGTCCGTTTCTGTACATTGAAGATATTTGAAAAAAACTGTCACTAGAGCGTAATATAACCCAAAACAATGATATTTAGAATTATTGTCTGTTTGTCTGTTTATCTGTTCGTTTGTGCGCGCTAATCTCAGGAACGGCTTAACGTAGAAGGATGCGGTTTTCACTGAAGTATTGCTATTTTTTTGGATTAACATTTAGGGTTTGTTTTATTTAAATCGGTTCACAAACAAAAAAGTTACGTCAATTTCAAGAATGATGAAATGGATGAACGCCTGTACGCTATAATAAAGTTAATGCGAGCGGTCACACCACAAGTTTCGATAACTACTAACATCTCTTAATATTCTGATAGCAAGTTTTCAATCACCTATGCTAGATTTCATCTCTAAATATTTAAAAAAACCATACATATCACCACATTTCATAGAAATCCTCAATACAAAATGTACAAAACCTTAACAAAACGAGGCTACTGCCGACATCTATGTTCACATTCAGAACTATTTAGTGATCTGTTGCAAATTCGGTATATCGACAATTTAGTTTACACGCTATACGATAGATGTCGTTGTTATTCATTTATTCATATTTAATTGCTTTTTACAGGTAGATTTACAGGTGGTGTTACATAATCATTATTTTACCCAATAACGCTATTACAAAGTGGATAGGTGGAGATTATTTCAAATAATTAATTACGAGTATATTTACATAATAAAGTATCTAATAAAAAATTAACAACTTAGAGAGCTTTCGAACTGGCGCTGATATTGTACTCATTGTGGTAGAGCATTATGGAGGCGCGGCGCAGTGGTTACATCCACATATTATTGGTATCGACCTTATTTAATAGACAATAATAATTATCGACTCGCGCAGGCGCGGTCCCAGGGGGGGTCACAGGGGACATGAGCCCCCCCCAAAATCCCTCACTCATGCGTAGATGGAAGGCGAATCAAGCCAATTTGAGACACCTCTTCCTCCAAATTGAAGGCTGCGACCCCGCCTGGACTCGCGTGGCGCAATGGTTACCATGCCGGACTGCCAATCGAAGGGTCTCGAGTTTGATTTCCGGCGACGCAGAAATTTGAATGATGAGTTTAATTTTCTGTTCTCGGTTTAAGTGTTTGTATTTCTGTCTCTGTGTGTCTCATGGTACCCATTACACTATTTACCCTACTCTGGCGCTATCAGTGTGAAACGTAAAAAAATCAAAGTGTTCTACCGACTTTACTATGCTGAGTGATCTTTTCAAAATGATAGCTACGTCACCATATCATGATTACACCACCAGTCGAAGGTTAAAGTTCCACAGGCCGCTTTGCACGCTCCTTTTGATGTTTGAACGGATGTGTAAGTTATGGGACAACCTTCCAGCTGAGGCATTTCCAGTGGACTTCGACATAGGGTTCTTCAAGAAAGCTGTAAAGAAAGCTCTTCTTGAAAGCCGGCAGTGCTCGGGTGGCTCCGCTGGGGTTACCCGTTTCCATAGGCGACAGTGATCGCTTAACCACGCGGCCTTTCTGCCTCTTTGTTCGGTTTTTTTATAAAAAAAGTGATTTCGAATAAACGAATAAGCAATTGCCGAGGGTCTAATAAAAAATGTTATTGAAATGAGCAGACGTTTTCAGTGGTTAATTTAATAAGAGCTATTACATACATACGCAGTACTGGCACTGGTGTTACACTAATATGCTAAAGCGTCACGGCAGCAGCACGGCGCGGCATGGTGGTCACGCCCAGAATAATATTAGTAATCGATATATTTATTTCTGATGCTGTGTGAAGGGTTGTTAATAGGACGTGAATAGGACCAATTGACTCTTAATCGCGTGGGGCCTGATCCTCTCACGCAGCTCCAATTCAGGTTGATGACGTCTTCATTGTTAATGGCCTAAGTGCTGTTGCAAGTTTTAAATCGCTCAAAATACCTCCATTAAGTATGAACGACAGTATGTTAACGACAATTGCAACCAACGTGTAAGCAACCAAGAATTTGACTCCCAACTACTAACCACGCCTGACATAGCGTAGACATTTCACCATCTTTCTGCAATATATTTAAGTTACATAATGATAATGAATCTATGCATTATTTGCAGCACAAATTATTTAATTATAATGATCCTTTCCGCGGGCACAGCAGTACTATCTAAACACTTTAAAAACAGGCTATTATAATACGTTTAATTTGTAAAGAGAAACTGATGATAACGACTGAAAAGTCGATATTATAAGAGGAGTACAATAAGAATTGTAAGGACTCAGGAAGAATGTATCTACTCAACATAATAATATGAACTTTTGTATCATAAGTAATTTCATAAAAGGTAACAATAATCCAAGGGACAGTGGAGGGCAAGCGGTCACGGACGAAATTGCAACCTCATCAGCAACCACCACTCTGTCAACAGTGAACGACTAAGGAGGAGGAGGAACAAATAATCCAAGTCTAATCAAGCCTTTTGTACAAGTCTTTATCTACGCGGACGACGTCGCGGGCACAGCTAGTATTATAATATAAATGATGGCTTTAATAATGTAATCTAATATTAATAATTCCAATTGTTATGTTATTCTAACTTTGTTCACTTTACTATTTTTATAACTTTATTAACATTGAAGATTTTGACATAAATAATTATAATATTTGTAATATGACTTTGCAAATTATGTTAATTCATAATTATGTTAATTGTACATTTAAACATTAGCACACCGGTTCTACCCGTACAGTATGTTGGAATCTAAATATCTTTGCTAATTTTATATGTACTCATACTGATGCAAATAAATCCATTCATTCAGCACAGAGGCCTTCGAGAAATTATGAGTAATAATTAAAATATCACAATAATTATTTTTCTTCGCCACTGAGCTTATAGCTACTACGCACCTAATTTTCTTCGTCAGAGGTGCGCGCTGACGTTTGAACTCAATATAAGTAATCCGTTTCTTTACCGCTCGACCATCACTGCTCTGCCGCAATATTGCAATAAATACCTTATTATCAAATTAGCACTTTCAATTGATACGAAATGAAAAATATTTATGCAATTAGCACATGCTATTATTATACCCAGACAATAATAATTTTATATGTGGTGAGAATTTCATTACAAGTCTTCAATATTTTATATTAATCCATACTAATATTAATTTGAAAGTAACTTTGTCTGTCTGTCTGTCTGCTACTCTTTCACGCTTAAACCACTGAACCGATTTTGATGAAATTTGGCATAAACATAGAAAGGACGTTGAGAAAGGATATAGGCTACTTTTTACCGCAGGAAAAAATCTCCAAGCAAATGAAATGAATGAAATGCGCCGTAAAGTGTTATAAATACACTACATGTTATTACTTACATCGAATGACCATTATCATATTTTATAACTTATATCCTTTTGTTTTTTTTCTTATACTTTGCTTTTCCTTTATTATTTCTTTACAAAATTATTTACTTTCTGTGTTTGTTTATTTACATTTTGACGCAGCTATCAAAAATTATAGTCATGTCTGTCTTTCATGCTTCTTATTTTTTTTAATTCGTTTTACGGCATTGTATAAAAATCCTTTCAGCCATTCAATATTAAATGAAAAGAAATTTTTTATGCTTCTTATTTCATTTCATAGATTAATAAAATTAAGTATTGTCTTTGGCTTATTCATGTTTTTCATATTAGCCCGTTAATCAATATTTTAATCTATACATAAAGCTGAAAAGTTTGTTCGTTCTTTCTTTTATATGTTTGTTTGAACGCACTAATCTCGGGAACGACTGGTTCCAATTGAAAAACTCTTTTTGTGTTGGATAGTCCATTTATCGGGGAAATCTCTTTTTTAAAGACAGACGGGCCGCGTGGTGTTAAGCGATCACCGTCGCCTATGGACACGGGCAACCCCAGGGGAGCCACCCGAGGGCTATGGCTATATAACATCATAACTAATACCAAAATAATTTCATAAGACTATTCCCAATCTGCGCGATGGTCGTTGGAAAAATGTTGACATTGGCACTTTCATACTGACATCTGACCAGAAGTCCAGTTATTAAAACGATCCTGAATAGTCACAGATGATATTAATTCCAATTTATGACTCTCTAAGTCAATTATTGTCTTAATAACACGGTACTAAAAGGAATTGTCTAATAACTATCCGGTGGGGGTTTTGGCGGGAAGTCCGAAGGGACATGTTATGCTCTTGTTTTATTTTCATTGTATTGGTCTATTTTTGAGTTATATTCGGCTTGCCTCCAAAACTCCATCGGACACGTTCGGTATAGTAGATACCGCTTTACTTGAACATCTGACCGACTAGACGAACTGATTACTGACGAGTCTGACGACAAACTGATTTTTTTCTATGACTACTAAGTGATGCAAAAATTACACTTGACACTGGCAATGTGCAAAGAGTTTGCGATTCCATTATTGAAAATATTGAAAATTTCCGCTGTCCAACGACTGTTCTTTTTCCTAGTAAAGAAATATACAAAAAGCTTAGACTAAGAATAACGTAATGACAAAAAGTAACGGTAAAAACGGTACGATAAAGAAGATTATATAGTACCTACTATAAAAACTGCTAAAAAAGTCTTATATATAAAATTCTCTTGTTTTCGTTGCCATACTCATAACGGCTTGACCGATTCTCATGAAATTTTGTGAGCATACTGAGTAGGTCTGAGAATCGGCCAACATTTATTTTTCATCCCCCCCCCCCACCTGATAAAGGTGGCCCACGCGGGACGGAGTTCGCGGGCACAGCTAGTATTCATATAAAAATAGAGTAAGTTTGTTATAATAATTTCCATTTAAAAAACCACGACATGATTGACTGAAATGGCTTTAAATTTTAAAATATTTATGCTATCTCAAATACTTATCAGCGAATTAAAATAAGATTATATTCGTAATCAAAAGCGTGCGACGTACGTATAGATGGTGTTGATTTCACAAATGTTCCGATTTTGTTAATTAATTACTGGAGGAAATACACTTAAAATTCTCGCTTTAATAGACCGCCATTTTGTGAATTAATATGCTTATCTTAAATCTTAATTTCTTTTATTATGATCGTTTTTCTCTAGGTAATAAAACTTGTATAATTTGCCAGAGGAGATATTTATCATATATACCTATTACTGTGAACATATTTTTTGCCGTAATACAATTTTGTAGGAGATTTTGTTGCCGCCCAACGAGGAAGGATGACAGAATTAAAAACACTTCAGGTTTTTAACTTTTTTAATTTGAATGGCGCAGCAGACGAACATGTAAGCCACGTGGTGTGAAGTGATCGCTGCAGCCCACAGAAATCTACACACAACCTCAAACAAGCTAAAGTCTGGCCTTGCCTGTAGTCTTATGCAGCTGGCCTGTTACTCCGACGGCTGAAGGTCTGGCTGCCAACTACGCCTTTCCACAGAAACACAATAGAATTCCTTCACGGCAGAAGTGGTTTCAGCGGTGCCCCGGTCGAACCATTAAAATTCTACCGCCTACATTTTTGCGCCAAATTGTACGCAATTTAGATTCGCTTTTATTCAGATGTTGCCTGCGGAAGCCTTTATTTGCCGGAGTGCTGAAATTGTATTCTATTAAGTTACTCGTATATAATAAAAAGGATTTAACTTTTTAATTCAGATGAATCGCTCAAATTCACTGAAATTTCATTAATTATAGAAAAAGAAAGAAAAATAAAAAATATTTATTTCATAATAGGAATACAAAATATTTGCTTAATGATTGATGAATAATTTTTCCCGGTCATCGCCCGTTTGGCCCATAGAGAAATTAAACACTACCTATGCGACGGAAAAAACTCTTTTAAAAAGTACATTTATTTATATATATTTCAAAATATTAAACGGTTATTTGTGTGAGCGATTCATAACATAGTCAAGGCAACTTTTAAACGAAGTTATACGGCAAGAAACTTTTATTTTTATAATCACCATTGATTATATAAGTAGTTTACCAACATTTATAGTTCGGAAAGAAGGCTATTCGATATATAAAATAAATATCAAAATCTAAAATATATAGTTACGTCCTTACGAATAAGCATTTAATGGGTGCCGTTAGCATAAAATTATAATATTTATTATGTTTCATGGCATGTATAGTAATTAAAACAATATTATGATATTTAGTAACATATTTGAATGATAAAAGAAACAATTAATTTTAATACAAGAAAATCATGACAGGCGCTGAATTAATTTGTTTATATTTGTTGGTTTTAAATGGAATGCCATCATAAAATAGCCTTTATGTAGCTTATAGGGGTCTATTTATTGTAAGAATATATTTATTAGCATTTTCTCAAATGCCTACATATTACATTTGACGACCCGTGTGGCGTAATGGTTACCATGCCGGACTGCCGATGGGAGGGTCCTGGGTTCCTTTCTCGGCGAAGCAGAAATTTGAATGATGCGTTTAAGTTTCTGTTTTCGGTCTGGGTGTTTGTGTTTCTGTCTTTGTATATGTCCATGGCACTCACGACACAGGGTATATCTACACCGCAATTTGTAGCGAATTTCCTTTTTTAATTGGCAATTGATTGGAAAAACGGACAAAAGCTTCTTGCCAATCTATATATACATACTAGTGGGCCGGCCCGACTTCGCTCGGGTAGTTTGAGTTTATATTATGGATATGAGCTATCCTATCTTTCAAGCTGGATCGAACTGCACACGGTGTGTAAATTTTATTAAAATCGGTTACGTAGTTTAGGAGTCCATTGCGGACAAACAACGTGACATGTAATTTATATATATTAAGATTTACATCTATAACTTGACACACGTCAATCTACATATACAAGTACACATCGAAGCAGTTTGAATGTATTGTAATTACGTGATGGATTCTCAAGTCACGTCACAGCTCTTGTGACCGCTCGAGACAACATCTTAGAGTTGCTTCATTAAGCATATTAGTTTATCAAGCCTAGGTTCCAAGAGATTTGAGTTACTTTGATTTACCGTTAATTAACATGTTAGTTACTTAGTTTAAAGTTATCATACGATAGCAGGAGACTTTTGATTCATGATTCATGGACATACACGTGTTGCGTATTGGGAATATAGTACCTACGGTCCCAAGGGATTTAGGTTACTTTGTACTGAACGGTTAGCTTGCATTGGCATTTACATCGATCTTCAAGTAGGATCCTTGTTATTGTGTGGCAAGCAACTATTTCTTTGCATCGACTGGACAGTTTGACAAAGACAAAAACATTTATTTGCACAAATATGGGTGTTTACAAAAGGTGTTTTTATACATTTGGTTCGCCATATTTACCATCATGAGGTATGAAAATATTAGAATAATTTAAAACTTAACTAATTTGTTAAGTTTGTGTAAGTAATTACTTACATAACAATTTCCATTTAAATAGCTTTATTTTATATTTATATTATTTGTACCCATATTGCGCCTTTTAAATAATTAATTTTATTTATTTTTATTTTTCGGATCGGATCCGATCGCCGGATTTGGGTACCCATATTGCAGTGTTTTTGTACACTGAGAGGAAAAAAAACGGCGGAAAATAAAGCCTCCCAGGTTTTTATGGAATTCCTTTATGCCGCATTTTCATTAAAAAATCAGTGACCGAGTTATACGCCTTTTCCAGTAAATACGTTTTAAGTTCCTTTTTAAACTCATTGCCCGCTTTAATTTTGAGGCATTCCGGTAGGTTATTATATATTTTTGGTCCTATCTAAAAGACACTGTTATGAAATTGTCTTGTTTTAGAAGCTATTGAACAAAGTTTATTGTTTTGTTTCAACGAAACACAGTAGTATTTCCTGTTCGGCGGTGGTTACTATGTCCTCAAAGTCCTCAAGTCCCTGAACACAATTCTGTAATTGCTAATGTGTTGTAAAAGAGTTTTGAGTGAAATATTATCAAGCCAGTAGGATATTAACTAATCAATTGTCACACAGGACACATGTCTCCAATTTAATTATTACATAAAGGATACCAGGCTGAATGTACGTAATTACGAAATAGGCCCTTGAGACGTCCAAGCTCTCATGACCACTCTACACAACATCCTAAGAATCCCTTGATTAAGCATATCAGGTAATTGGCAAACCTTGGTCCCAAGAGATTTGGGTTACTAACATGAAGCTAAAGCTTCACTGCAATAGTCACTGGACTCTATGGTTTCCAAGTTTCCATCGTGCACCACTGTGCATTAGCAATGCTTGTTGCCTTGTAATAAAACATTTAAACTTTTTATATAATATCGATTTACTATAGATGTTTATACACGTTTTCAATTTAATTATCGTATTGAAGGGTACCAGGCTGAATGTAATTAAGGTATGGGTCCTTAAGACCTCAAAGCTCTCGTGACCTCTCTACAGAGTATCTTAGAGTCCCTTGATTAAGCATATTAGGAGATTGACAAACCTAGGACCCAGGAGATTTTGGTTACTTTGAACTATTAAGGATGGTTGTAGGATGTTGTTGATGATGTTGAAGGATGTAGGATATACTCGCGTAGTTTGTAGTTTACAAACCAGTTAGATCTTTCGATACAGTTAACTCTACGTCAGTTTCCAATTAATACATAATAGTTCAATATTAAAAGTAATGTTACCAATGAATTAGGTTAAAATTTTTAAGTTAAAAGTCTTTATTGATATATAACAATAATAATCATGTTTATAAAGTACAAAAAGCTACAAAATATTTCGGTAGATCCTAGGTAGGTATGTACCTTAGAGCATCAAGATATGACAGGTATGACACCCGTCAGAGGAGTGGCCTTTACGGGCGAACCCCTCGTCCCAACGTCCATGCACAATGTGCCTTCTAGTTATACAACTAGTGTGTCTGTGTGTGTCGGTGTCAGTGTTGTCGGTGCATTGAAAATGACTTTGTTGATTGAAATTGACATATTTAGAAATGTATGCGTCTGTAGCGATGAAAGAATATTTGTGAATGTGTGACAAAATTAAAATGTGTGCGTTCTTCCCCCCGCACCAGATTTGGCACAAAAATTATGTATCGAAGCGAGGCGCTATGATACTCTACTGAAGGGTGAGTCAGTAACTTTGATGCTCTAAGGTATGTACCAATCATTTATTTATTTATTTATTTAAACTTTTTGAACTTATACTAAACGTACAAGAACAAGGGCGGACTTAATGCTAAAAGCATTCTCTGCCAGTCAACCACAAGACAGTCTGAAAAGCAACGAAAGGTGGTTTGCAAGGCGTGAGAGAAAAAATCGTTATAATATCTAACCAAACAATATATACCTACTCATAAAATAGATACATAGACAATAATAAATACACAAATAATATATTAAAATATAGACATACATATATTTACATAATATAAAGAATAGATAAATAAATACATATACATACATATATATAAATATAAAAATATATACATACTCGTATATACATATAGCGATGATGATTAAAGTGACAAACACGATACCAACGCGAAGATGGAGAAAAAGGACTACATCATTTAGTGGGATTGAGCAGGTAACTTCGGAGATTCCTTTTAAAAGTATATTTGCTGGCGGGTTTTCTTAAATCATCAGGAAGCGCATTCCAGAGTCGTGCGGATTGAACGGCAAATGAGTGAGACAGAAAACCAGAGTGGTGAAGTGGAATAGCGAGCATGTTAGACCCAGAAGAACGCAAATGCCGTTCGTGAGTGTCCCTCAAAAGTGTGAATTCTTGTTTCAGATATTTGGGGGAAGTGTCGTCAAAAAGAATAGAGAAAAGCATTGAAAGTACCCTAAATTGCCTTCGTTGCCGAATAGGGAGCCAATTTAACTGCGAGCGGTAAGACAGATACAGTTATTAATGAGACGATCAAGTTTGTTCAAGAGATCTTCGTTTAAATCCGTAAAACACACATCACCATAATCAATAATGGGGAAGATCAGAGCTTGCACCAAAGAAACCTTAGTCTTCGTGGGTAGGAAATTTCTGAGCCGATTTAGCGCACAGAGCTTATAAGTGACAGATCGGCAGACTTCGTTTATTTGCGCATTCCATCGCAGGTTACAGTCAAATATAATCCCCAAGTTCTTCACTCTGGAAGAAAAGGGAATAACAATGTTGTTGAATTTTACTGTGGTGACAAGATTTAGATTTACCTTGGCCAGCTGGCGATCATCACAGTACTTACCTTATCGATCTAGATTCTAGAGCATTGGTCAGACAGAGAAAATCATTTGACATACGAGTAGGTAGTTAAACTTGAGTAAACATGTAATCCCTACTTAATATTATAAATTCGAAAATAACTCTGTCTGTCTGTCTGCTACGCTTTCCCGCTTAAAATACTGAACCAATTTTAATGAAATTTGGAACACAGATAGAGTGGACCTTGGGAAAGGACATAGGATGGTTTTTATCCTACGGGAACCTATAAAACGGGTCCACGCGGGCGAAGCCGCTGGCGGAAGGCTAGTACATTTATAACATTACTAGATTACTGAATATGCATATAAAATTTCATAAAAATCGGTCTAGCCGTTTCGGAGGAGTATGGTAACTAGCAATGTGACACGAGAATTTTATATGTAAGATAGATTAAAACTAACGTTACCATAAAAACAAACCTTTTATTTAGCAGAGGGTTGGTGACCTTTCATCTCCACACTATACAAACGAATAAATTTCCTATATAAAAGATATAAAAAGGTAAGTCTTTTTCATAACCGCCGCAGTCGCAGGCGGATCGCTGTAAATAATAAATCCGCTGTAGTCCTCATCCGCCTGTCAATATTTAATGCCCCCGTTTACTTATTCACTGACGTGCCATGTCCGGATTAAGCCTGCCTATGGATATTATAATATATTTTATTTTATACTTATTTTATTCTAAAAACAATCATATTCTAACAACACAGAATGAAGGTAAATGAATAGTTGAACCCTAAACCCTACATGCTCTCGGTCGAAATAATGATTAAAATTAAAAAATATATGGTGTAATGTTTTCTCTACTACACCGATTAAATGCGGGTTAATTGTCAATCTACCCTCTGCATTGTCGTTTCCGGTATATAATGTCGTGTACGAATGACTATTGCAAAGATTTAAAAACTTTTCGCTAGCTTAAAATATTTAACACTCAACGCATTAGCAATGTCCCTTTGAGATTTAAATTACTAAAGGAATATAAGAGACAATATTAAAAGGTTTAACAAAGTTCTAAGGCACAGAATCCGCTGTAAATAATAAATCCGTCAGATCCGCGGTATCGTCCTCATCCACCAGTCAATATTTAATGCGCTTGGTTACTTATTCACTGACGTGCCATATCCGGATTTATCCCGGATTTGGTTGGACGGAAATAATTAATATGTTCAGGCACGGTCCCAGATGGGGTCACAGGAGACATGATCCCCCCCCCCCCCCCAAATCCATCAGTCATACGTAGATGGAAGGCGAAACAAGCCAATTTTGAGATACATCATCCCCCAAATCTCTTAGTGACCACCAAAATATTTCTTTGTGACCCCAAAATGAAGGCAGAGATCGCGCCTGAATACGTTTTATGCAATATAATTTTATAAGTAAGAATATTAGGTATTTTTTTTATAATATTAAAAATATTGACTACCCATGTGGCGTAACGGTCACCATTCCAAACTGCCAATCTAGGATGCCCGGGTTCGATTCCCGGCGAAACAGAAACTGAATTGATGTCATGAGTGTCGATTTCTGTTCTCGGTCTGGGTGTTTGTGTTCATATCTATGTGTATGTCCATGTTACCCACGACACCTGTAGGTAACCTTACCGTGTGACTATTAGTATGAGTGTCAAACGTAAAATAATTGTTAATTTCCGGAAACTTCTATTTTCACATAGCACCTCTCAAATCCAAAACATATCGTACGTATAACCCCTTCCATTCGTTCGCAAAATTTTGAGGTTTCAATTACTTGGAACGTCAAAGCGAAGGTTTTCCTGTTTGGTCCCAAAATTCGATACCTCAGAAAGAATATACGTTACACAACATTCACCAAGTGAATTTCCTTTTCCTTGTAAAAGTATTAAAAGTACCTACTGTTTGGTTGTTTGAATAATAAATCCGGTACTAATAATAAATAAATCCGCCATAACCACGGTATTTTGACCTATTTTTCCGAAACACAATACGAGTAGAATGGTTTCACGACAGAATAGGGTGCATCGAACCTTGAAACTTTTTAGTCATATTACTAGCTTTCCTCGCCGTGTGGTGCCGGCAGAACAGAATAGCACCACCCCCTATCTTTCCGTGGGGGTCGTAGGAGGCGACCGAGGAAATATTTGACCCAAACACTAGGGTCCTGGAGAAGGAAAACTCCACATTGAAACCCGGATCGGGGTCTCCGTCAGACACGTGTAGCAGAGCTCTTAGTGTGGCAGACTCCTGCAGCCGACCTGGCTCCGCACGTATCGACTCGTCGTTCCTGCGGATCAAGCTAGTGAGGCCGAGAGGGTGGCGCAGGTCCTGGGCAGCCCTGCGTTTTCCTTAATTGCGTCCCAGGCAACGCAGTGTCTGTGGAGAGGTTACTTCACCCGCGTCATGCGGATACCAACACGGGAAGTGGCAGTCACCGGTTATAAGTCTGCACATATGGGCGTAAGTGCGGGCGCCAGGGGTCACTTCCGCCAGTGGGAGGGTCCATCGTAGGCTCACTGATCAGTTACCGCCCGCTTTAAGTTGGGCAGCCCCCGACCAATAAGGTACTGTTCCGCCCCGGTGCTGGTTTGCTCTTTTAGGGTGTAGAGAGCACCAGCTACAACTGGACAATCAGCACCGTCCAATCAACACCTGCGACTAGAAGGCACAAAAATAGTAAGAACCAACACCGCTTAACCATGCGTATTGCGACATGGAACGTCCGTACTATGAGGACAGGTCTCCATGACACCTTTGGAGGCTCTTCTGTTGACGCACAAGATCTGCGTAAAACTGCCATTATAGACGCCGAACTGAATAGACTGAACATTGCTGTTTGTGCTTTACAAGAGACCAGACTCCCTGATGAGGGCTCCTTGCGTGAGACTCATTACACCTTCTACTGGAAAGGAAAAGACAGTAGCTCTGTGTGCGAGCATGGCGTAGGCTTTGCAATCCGCAACGACCTCTTAACATCCATTGAGGCTCCTCGCGGCATCTCGGAACGTATTATGTTGTTACGGTTGAATACTAACTATGGATACGTTACACTGATATCTGCTTACGCACCAACATTATCCTCAAATGGTGAAGTCAAAACACAGTTCTATGACCAGCTCGACCAGTCTCTTTGCAGGTTAAAAACTTCTGACCGCTTGTATATTCTGGGAGACTTTAACGCTAGGGTTGGGCAGGACAACGTTGCTTGGCCAGATTGTATTGGTAACCATGGTATCGGGAAGTTAAATGAAAACGGACAACGCTTATTAGAGCTTTGCTCTAAACACCTTCTGTGCATTACCAATACCTACTTCAAAGGCAAATCATCTCGGAAAGTGTCCTGGAAACATCCTCGTTCTGGCCACTGGCATCAACTGGATCTTATCCTGACCAAAAAGAAAAATCTCCGTGAGACCCTTCACACTCGCTCATTTCACAGCGCTGATTGTGACACGGACCACTCCCTGGTGGCTTCTCATGTTGCTGTCACTCACAAGAAGATCCATTCATCAAAATTACCCGGTAGGAAGAAGATCGATCTCCACCAAACCAAGAATGATGAATTGGTCCAAAAGTTTGAAGAGCTGGTACGCGATGAAACTGCCACCTGGGATGTTGACGCTCCTATTGAGATGGAATGGGGCAAGGTAAAAAAGCTGCTCACAGAAGTGGCTGCTACGGCCTTCGGCCACCAGAAGGTCAGTAACCAGGACTGGTTTGCAGAAAACATCGAACATTTAACACCCCTGCTCGAGTCCAAACGTCAAGCTGCGCTAAGACACCGTATGAGCCCATCGCAAAAGTCTCGTGAAGATCTTGCGAGTGCTAAAGCTGCATTGCAGCGCACATCACGGCACTTTGCAAACGCGTACTGGACTAAACTGTGCCAAAGCATTCAATCGTGCGCAGATGTGGGAAACTTTGGCGGTGTCTATGCTGGTATCAAAAAGGCCCTCGGACCTTTGCCTATAAAAACAGCCCCCATTAAAGAAGCAGATGGCACGGTTATAACAGATAACCGACGCCAACTCGAACGTTGGGTAGAACATTATATCGATCTCTACTCAGAACCAGTTGATATAATGCCGGAAGCTGCAAATCGCATGCCCAAACTAGCTACCTGGACTGAGCTAGATGATCTTCCAACTATAGGGGAATACCACAAGGCTGTCAAACAGCTTAAGACTGGAAAAAGTCCTGGAAAGGACGGCACCCATGTTGAAATTATCAGGCTCAAGTGCATATTACCTATCCTGCACAATCTGTTGTGTAAATGTTGGGAAGCGGGTTATATACCACAGGATATGCGCGATGCCAACATCATTACCCTATACAAAGGCAATGGTGACCGCGGTAACTGTAATTGTTATCGCGGAATATCCCTTTTAAGTATAGTAGGTAAACTATTTGCTCGGCTAGTCTTATTCAGACTTCAGAAGCTCGCTGACCGTGTATATCCCGAAGCACAATGCGGATTTCGCGCCCAACGGTCCACAACGGATATGATCTTTACACTTCGTCAACTGCAAGAAAAGTGTAGAGAGCAGAGAAAACCCCTGTACGTGGCGTTTGTAGATCTTAACAAGGCCTTCGACACCGTAAGTAGGGAAGGCCTTTATACTGCACTTTTCAACATTGGGTGCCCTCCAAAACTCCTCAGTCTCATTAAATCTTTTCACGAGGACATGAAGGGTTCTGTTGTTTTTAACGGCAATACATCTGAGCCGTTCAATATGCGTAGAGGTGTTCGCCAAGGCTGCGTGTTGGCTCCTACCCTGTTTGGTATTTTCTTTTCATTGCTCTTTAAAGTAGCTTTCAGCAATGACGAGCAGGGTATCCACCTACACACGAGGGCTGACGGGAAGCTTTACAACGTTTCGCTTCTCAGGTCTAAGCGGAACCGCGAAGACTTGTTCGTCGATAGCCTTCTGTTTGCTGACGATGCAGCTTTCGTCGCCAATTCTCAAAGCGAGCTTCAAGACATTGTTAGTAAGTTTTCCCACGCGTGTACTCTGTTCTCAATGTCCGTTAATGCTAAGAAAACTGTAGTGCTAGTTCAAGGCGCAGAAGCACCAAATATCATGCTTGGTGGCGCTCCCTTGACTATAGTCGACAAATTTTGCTACTTGGGGTCGACTGTGTCAAACAATCTCACGCTCGACGCTGAGATCGATACACGTATTGGCAAAGCAGCGACCATGTTTGGCAGGCTGAGTACAAGAGTATGGAACAACAAACACCTGACCACAAAAACCAAGATGATTGTTTACCAAACTTGCGTTTTAAGCATACTCATGTACGGGGCTGAAACCTGGACTACGTACGCAAAACAGGAACGTCGACTAAATACATTCCACATGCGCTGCGTTCGAAACATCCTACATATAGCCTGGCAGGACAGAGTGACAAACGAACGGGTTCTAGAAATTGCGCAGCTGCCTAGCTTTACTGCCCTTCTTAAGCAGAGACGATTGCGGTGGCTAGGGCATGTGCACCGAATGGACCCTTCTCGTCTACCGCGGCGTGTTCTTCTTGGCGCTATGGCAAACGCCAAGAGAGGGGTAGGAAGACCTATGTTGCGTTTCAAAGATTTCGCCAAGCGGGACATGGCTGCCTTTAAGATCGATTCTAAATGCTGGGAGAAGCTTGCTGGAGATAGGGACAAATGGCGAAAAACTGTGCTCAATGGGCGTAAAACTCATGATGACGCCTGGTTTTCTGGTCTCGCTGACAAAAGACAAAAACACCACCTAAATATGCATGTTCCAGTCATTGATTCCATCTTCACATGCAGAGCTTGCGGTAAGTCATGCCGCTCTCGTATTGGCTTATTTAGCCATGAAAAGTCTTGCCTCAGACGCTGAATGAATCGTCTGTCACAGACGTATGAGGCCTATGATGATGATGACTAGCTTTCCGCTCGCGGCTTCACCCGCGTGGCATTCGGTTTTCGTTCCATGCCATTTTTTTATTTGAATGGAGTAGCAGACGAGCATGCAGGCCACGTGGTGTTGTGGTCGCTGCAGCCCATGGACATCTACATACAACCTCAAGAAAGAATAGGTAAGTCTTGTCTGAGGTCGTATGCAGTTACGCTGCTACTCCGGAGGTTGGTGGTCGCCTCATATAAGTGTGGCCGGCAACTGCACCTTTGTACCGAAACACAATGGAATTGGTTCACGACAGAAGTGGGTGCAGCAGTGGTACTTCCCCCGAACCAACATTTTATTTTATTTTTCTTCACTTTTTAGGTGGCAATGTCAAAATCTCTAGTTCAAATACATATTTACTTCCTATCAAGTGTCTAAATACTTAAAAAAGTTTCATGTTTATATCTTCGATTATGACAACATGTCATACAAATCATCATCCCTTATTTCAATACCTTTAAGCCTATTTTACGCGATACAAATTATCCTATGTCTTTTCTAAATCCACACTATCCATGTACAAATTTTCACGAAAATTGGTTTAGTCGTGAAAACGAAACAGACTAAAAACAAATGTACAGAGTTACTTTCTAACATTAATATAACATTTATAATATTAGTATGGACATATAATGTATGGAAAGGCATTAGGTATATGTACCTGGCATGTACATATTTTATATGCCAGGACCGAAACCAAACTTGTATCACATGTTTGCAACCTTTTTTGCGTTCTACTGCTAGGCACAAGTCTTTTCGTTCAATTGGCTTCGTTCATTTGACGACCCGCGTGGCGCAATGGTTACCATGCCGGACTGCCAATCGAAGGGTCCCGGGTTTGATTCCCGGCGAAGGAGAAATTTAAATGATGAGTCCAAATTTCTGTTCTCGGTCTGGGTGTTTGTGTTTCTGTCTCTATGTGTGTCCATGGTACCCACGACACAGGATATATCTACCCTACTATGGGGCTATGAGTGTGAAACGTTATTATTTATTATTATTATTATTTATTGGGAAGGCCTTTTTTTTGGTATCGGGGGGGAAACCTTCAAAAGGTACCCAGTACCTTGGGAGAGGACACCGGGTTATGTGGGATTTGAACCTCACTAAAACCCCCTCGGTGGCCTCCTCTGCGTTTGGGGAGGACTCCGGGATCTCCCATGGAACGCACCGGTGTCCTCCATACGCGACGCCCTGGAACGGGCCATCTTTGGGAGAGCAGATGTGATCTCCTGCACCTTCCGATGCTTACGGCGGCATGCGGCCACGCACACACCGCCGTCCTTCCCGGGGCTGCTGGCTGGACGGGTCGAGCTCCCACTCTCACCGCCTCTCTTACGAACAGGCAGGGGATACCGTAGCTCTATTCTTACTCCCGAAGCTACAGGGACTTATTGGGAAGGCCTAGAACTTACACCACTACGCTACTCTTATGCAAAAAAAATTACATAAAAATATGAGAACTAGAGCACGAAACTATTTAAAGAGATTAAAAAAAAATAACTTGAACGCTTATTTCCAAATTTTTCACTTTCACCAATCAAAATCACAATATTTCCTGTTTTCTCCAAACTTCTTACTAAACTCGTTCATAGTTACAACGTTAACTTAATAGATAACTATTATTTACCATTCGAAGATATCTAAGTGCAATCACGTTAAGCAAAACGGACCCTTACTCTACAGATAATAAGATTGAAAAGGGAATGTCAGTACAATTAATTCAATTAATTAAACACGACTATCACTTAGGAATCTTCAGATAAGGAAACTTTCGATTTCCTTCATAAGATAACGTCAGTTTGCGATTTCGTTAGATTCTAAGTCTGTCTTTATTCTTTTAGATAAAAAGATCAAAATCGCTTGTTTTTGTAGACCGTGATTTAATGTAGCCATTACGAAGTTATGCAGTAATGTGAATTCGTAGATTTATTGGTTCAGTGAAATAATAATTTAGTTTTATTTTCTTGTAAATCTTGCAGATTGTTAATCGGCTAAGTGGTCGTTCATGGGTGTTCATTCAGGTATAAGTAAGTTTTTAGTAGTGAAAAAATAAAAAAAAACTACGTTGGTTACTCAATGTTTTTGGAATTTGAAGAACATTGAATCGACGACCCGCGTGGCGTAATGGCTACCATGCCAGACTGCCGATCGGAGGGTCCCGTGTTCGATTCCCGGCGAAGCAGAAATTTGAATGATGAGTTTAAATTTCTGTTCTCGGTCTGGGTGTTTGTGTTTCTGTCTTTGTGTGTGTTCATGGCACCCACGACACAATAACAACCCTACTGTGAGGCTATGAGTGTGAATCGTTTATTTATTTATTTAGTGGCTAGCCTTAAATTAATTTTGAATCTGGTATTAAACAACGTGGTCTTTTACAATTAGCCTTTTCTACAGGCTCAAGGTCCAGGAGCGATGGAGAGGGCTATGCTTGGTATTTCTCTACGCGACAGAAACCGTAACGATGAAATCCGTAGACGGACCAAGGTTACCGACATAACCCTCAAAATCTGCAAGCTGAAGTGGCAATGAACAGGCCACATAGTTAGGAGGACTGACAATCGATGGGGAAGAAAGGTCCTCGAATGGCGACCACGTCTCGGCAAAAGGAGCACAGGCCGCCCTCCAACCAGGTGGACTGACGACCTGAAGAAAATAGCGGGAAACTGCTGGATTCAGAGGGCGCAGGACCGGACGGAATGGCGAACAATAGGGGAGGCCTATGTCCAGCAGTGGACATCAAAAGGCTGATGGATAGATGAATGGATGATTAAACAGCTAAACTCAAGTCGTGGCCAAGTTGTGAAGTTCAGTCGCAATTTTAACACCTTGTGGTAAATTTTCAAAGAAAATACAAAGCATATGATGATATTTTCTATCCTTCTTCTTTTCTTGTAAACTAACCATCTATATGTGAAGAACAGCGATGGCCGAGTGGTATAAATCCGCGGTCTTCGACGCGATCGACCCCGGGTTCAAATCCTCGGCGCGCACCTCTGACAAAGAAATTTGTAATGTGCGCATTTATCGCTGCTCCACGGTGATGGAAAATATCGTGATATTTAATTGATTACGATGTTCTCCATCGCCGCGCATGCCTGAGAGGAATTCATAATTTCTCGAAAGCATGACGTCCACCAATCCGCTCTCACTTGTGAGAAGAGACCTGTGCCCAGCAGTGGGATATAAAAAAGGTTGAAAAAAAAACATCTATATAGAAAATATTTTTTACTCAAACATTGACAGTACCTCTGGCTAAAGGGCCCGTACGGCAGACCCTACATACAAAAACCACAGTCGAAGTACAAGAAAAGTGGCAGTCCGAAGCGATAACAATACACCACCATTATATATTGTTCAACAAAACTATAAAGATGATCACGACCACACGTCAAGAATGAAAGAATGGTAGAAAAACGAACGAATGAATGATTTTTATTAACTATGCTAAACTTAACTAAGTAGACCATTGAATATAAACTATTTATACAGCGAGTAAGTGTAGACGATTTCCCATACATTTGTTGCTAAAAGTGCTACTAATATTGCTAAAATCCTTAAAATACTTACAATATCCTTCCTTAGAAGTGAGTTATTGTCAAAAGAGATACTCTATACCAAAATTACTAATTATAACTTTGAAATATTATAGACTACTTGCTATGCAAAAATGAAAGACTATTCTCTCAGTACATAAACCAATTTCTCTGCATATACTTACATCTCGAAGAAACCGCAAACCATGTGAAGCAAAGATGAATATATTAATATGTACCCAGTATAACCCTCCAACTATGAGCAAACCCTCCAAACTATTCGCAATATTCCGCTCAGATATTCTCAGAGGTAAGCTGCGGGCACACATAATTATACAAGAAGATATTGGTATGTGCTTGTATATAATATGTAGAATATGTAGGTATATATGTTCTATGTCACGAAGTCCGCTCGGCTATGAATGTTGTGAGGCGTGCGCCTGCAGGTTGTTTTAGTGTGTGTAACCTCGAGAGCGCTCAGTGTCGAGTAATGTCAACGATAACTAAATATAAAAGAGAAACTTCTTTAGCGGCGTTGTGCACTTTTTTTGGAATGAGTAAAAAATATTGAACTTGCGTCAGGACACGTGGCCTGATCGAATATTCGTAAGACGGAGGGGTGACAGCTGATGACGGCTCGACTGTCTATACTTGTAAAATTCGTTTATATCAAGTATTTAAAATATGAATATTGAACAAAGTGCATCTATTAATGAAAAAAGTGACGAAGAAATAGTGAAAGAAAATGAGTGAGTACTTTATAAAAATACTAAATGAAAACCTACTGAAAATACTACTGATCTGTAATATGAAAAATAATACCGATAATAAAAGCAATTCGTGCGAAACAATTCCCTAACCATTCCAAAATATCAAGAATGCACAATGTTAATAAATAATAAAAGTAATGAAAATAATAAAAAGTTTTCACTTCTGCCGGCACTACCGGAGTGCAACCCGTTTTTTTAAGTTTTTTTATTAATAACAGAGATGTTAACGATTCAAAGTCTTACGCATACAAGTACACATTACTACTACAACCAGAGCCGATAGGATTTCGTGAAATAGAATATCTATGTGTGTGTTTTTAAAGGGATTCGTGTTATTTGGTGGCCTGGCCTTACCTCACTGTGGAGGACACGTTTCACTAAAGATCCCGGGGTCCTCCTCAAGCGTAGATGCAGGCCACCGAGGGAGTATTAGTACCTCTCCCAAGGTGCCGGATACCTTTTGAAGGTTTCCAAAAGGATAGAAAGGAAAAATGATACAAAAAAACACTGCACTGTTGTGAAGAGGTCGCTGCAACCCATGAAAAAGCAAGCCTGAGTCAAGACGCTGAGACAGGCAATCCTGTGGTCATATACACTCCGGACTGATGGTCGCCTCATGAAAGTCTATCATACCTTTCCACCGAAACATTTATTCACGCATTTATTCACGTCAGAAATAGGTTTTATTTCTCCAATCAAGCGATAGAAGTAGAACCGCTTCTAACATGGTACTATTGTTATTACATCCATAAATCTACACTAATATATGCGAAAGTTTTGATGTTTGTGTGGATGTTCGTTGCTCCGAAAGAACGGCTGAATGGATCTGGATGAAATTTGGCACAGAGATAGATGTTAACCCTCCGTCTTACGAATATTCGATCAGGCCACGTGTCCTGACGCGAGTTTAACATTTTTTACCCATCCCAAAAAAAAGTGCATAGCGCCAGTTACGTTGGCGTAACCAACCCTAGCATTTTTAGTTATAAGCTAATTAAGTTATGTTTAGTTGATAAGAATTTTAGCACCTAAGAATTGTTCTTAAATAAATCAGTCTAAATCAGCTCTCTGGCTTGACCAGTCGTATATATTATCCTTTTTAAAAACCCGCCGCTAAAGAAGTTTTCACTTCAAAAATCTAAAACTAAAGACCATGCGGATGATATCGCGGGCGGCCCCTATCCTCCATACAAAATGTACAAAACCTTAACAAAACGAGACTACTGCAGACATCTAGGTGACGAATAGTTAAACTTACAACATCCCATAAAGCATCGTCAATAATATCTGTCTATTTGGTAATCAATTTGACATTCAACTAAGTTTACATATGATATGATAGATGGCGTTTGAGGAATATTTATTCTTCTTATATAGCTTACATAGATAGGGCACAGCTATTACAAATAAAATGATCTGCGTAGGCAAAGACACTAAAAAATAAAAGTATGGTTTTCAATAATTCTTCTATGTCGTACGTAACACACTTGTCAGAGCGGTCGTGGTCGTCATCTAGTATCATTGCTGCGGGCAGGTGTAATACGATCAATCGCCATTGTTCTCGGTTGGTGGTAAGCCTGGTACACTTGTAGCGACCTTCCGCTACTCATCAAGAGATGGCGTCACGGGTATTCCTGAATCACTCTATCGAAGTTTTCGGAATATCCTACCACATATACAAGCTCCGAATTGAGTCAGTTGGAGCGCGGCCTCTCCCCGGGCATGACCACATTGCCCGGCGGGAGATCTCCCTTTGCCAAACACTCATATAAATGACCACCAACGATTGACTTGACTTAGTCAGTCCAGCACATCGCTGACCAGCGCATGGGCTTCAATAAGGATACATGGAATCTGTGGAGTATAATCACTTCATGCTAATTATCCTTTCTGACGCGGGTGAAACCGCGGAGCACAGCTAGTTTAGAATAAACTTAGATAGTTAGGCGAGGTTAAATAGTTTTTAACTTGAAAAACCTTCAACATATTTTTAACTTTACTACATGGAATATTGAAAATAGAACGGAAGTCGGAATAATACTGGAAAACTTTCCTACGCAAAGTTAAATAACGTACAGCGCCTTACAAACTAAATGATAGGCTTGGTTTTTTACTTCAAAGTAAACTATTATCCATACTAATATTGGCCGCAGCCCTTTTTGCGTCCCACTGCTGGGCACGGGTCTCTCGCCATTATTGGTAAGGCCTGGAGCTTACTCCACCACGCTGCTCCAATGCGGGTTGGTGGAGATGCGTTAGTGCCCAACCCGCTGTCGAATGTTTTCAAACCGCCCATAAGGCCTCCGACAAGGTTTAACGACTGTTATCTATCGACGACAAACGGGACCGACGGCTTAACGTGCCCTCCGAAGCACGGAAACGCGCATGAATTTTTTTGCCACTAGCGGTCACCCATCTCACACCCGACCGCGCCCGTTTAGTTGCATAGATCGTTTGCGTTCTACGCTAACCACCGGGCCATGCGCGCTTCATACTAATATTATAAATTCGAAAGTAACTCTGTCTGGCTGTCTGCTACGCTTTCCCGCTTAAACTACTGAACCAATTTTAATGAAATTTGTACTTGTAATTTGTTTTAGTCACAACAATACAAATCGACATTATAAACGACATGTAAGCACAAATATGTATATAACATTAGCCTTCCGGCAGCGGTTTCGCCCGCGTTCCTTTTTAAAGGTTCCCGTAGGATAAAAACCATCCTATGTCTTTTCCCAAGGTCCACTCTATCTGTGTTACAAATTTCATTAAAATTGTATCAGTGGTTTAAGCGGGAAAGTGTAGCAGACAGACAAACAGATAGACAGATAGAGTTACTTTCGAATTTATAATATTAGTAGGGATATAATATATTATAGTAAGCTTATTGTTACTTTTAAAAGCTGCTCGACATTTATCGCTCGCTATTTACTTGTTATATTAAGTAAAATGACACGATAAAAGCTATTCTAACTATTCCAACGAATTCATAAATGTTATGTTTCTAACATTCGGCCAAAATCTTATCTTTTTCAATATGTCTTACTTTTTACAAATTACCCTTCCCAATCGTAGTGCGGCACGTGACTAAGGCTATAATTTAGATGAGATAATTAGATCAAATTGTATGGTCATTTTTAGATTATTTATGACTTATGTACGTACGATTTCATTAGTGCAATATGAATCATACTATGGACTGCATTGTTTTTACAGGATTCAATTTACAAAATAACAATACAGCGATTAGAATTTATGTTTCGATTTTTTTCTAAAAATACATTCTTTTGAAAAACTAAAACTACCAAACGGACTGAGTATCCACGTAGGGCAGTATTTCAAACATTTTCCATCGAGCGTCCGAACGTGGACCAATTTTTATCTACCGCCCAAATTCTCCGGCCAAATAGTTTTGTGAGCTATTTCTTATACTGAATGTATAAAAAAGGTAAGACGTGAAAGTCAAAATACCATCCACATTTTCACGAAATCCGGTTCAAAATAATAATATATTTATACACTAGACTTCCGCCAGCGGCTTCGCCCGTGTGGACCTGTTTTAAAGGTTCCCGTGGGATAAAAACTATCCTATGTCCTTTCTTATGGTCCACTCTATCTGTGTTCCAAATTTCTTAAAAATCGGTCCAGTAGTTTAAGAAAGCGTAGCAGACAGACAGACACACAGAGTTACTTTCGAATTTATAATATTTAATATATTTATACACAGTAATAATGTATTTTTAATTAAATTGCAAGTGACAATACCTACCGGCTAAATTATCCCTGAATGTCTAAAAGTACCTATCTATAGAAGAGGATCTAGAGAGTTTATTTATTTATTTATTTATTTATTTAAACTTTTCTACCGTACAAAAGCATCGGATAGAAGACGGACTTAATGCTTAGAGCATTCTCTACCAGTCAACCTTAAGGTAGTGGGAGATCAATGAAGGCGGTAACAAAGAAACAGTAACGAAATGTTACAGGAGGAAAAAGAAAGCAGAAAAAAAAATTGCGACACAGAAAGTAAAAAAATACAAACTGTATAAAATATATAACGAGGATTATAAAACATATTATTCCTACATATTTATTCCTGTAACCGTCGGTGTTAAACGTCGAGTATTCTTTCTAAAAACTAAAACTCCGTAGTGCAACGTACTGCAGTATATTTCAGGCGTATTTCAAATATTTCCACCGGGACATGCAGCAATTTGCCTCTGATAGCTGTAAAACAACTTGCAGGATTAAATTTACGTTCGATATCTGCTTTACTACGATATACACGTACATTTTCTAAAAATTGAGTTCCCTCTTTCTGTCTTTCTTTTTATATCTCTCTGTAGATGTGTGTGTAGTGTAAGTGTGTAACTCTAAAGATTAATCTGCTTACGGTTATATGCATCCTTGGATGAAATAAGAAACTAAAGATGTAAGTCTATTGTGTTTCGGTGGAACGGTGCAGTTGCCGGCCACACTTACATGAGGCCACCAGCCTCCGGAGCAGCAGCGCAACAGCATACGACCTCCGACAAGACTTACATATGCTTGCTTGAGGTTGTATGTAGATGTCCATGGGCTGCAGCGACCACTTAACACCACGTGGCCTGCATGCTAGTCTGCTACTCCATTCAAATAAATAAAAAACAGTTTTGTATACAAGTATGCGTCGGCCGGTGTTGCGGTCGAATACAAATAGAAAATATACCCCATTATTTTCTTTTACTCATTCTTATAATTAATAACGCACTCTCACATCACAATTCGGATTTTTTTCTTGTGAATTTTGAATTTTTGACAATGTTTTGCTTGATATGTAATGAAAATACAACGCTAATCAATAAACAAAAGACTGAGTTCGTAAAAAGAATGTCATGTTTTTAAAACAAAATTAATTTGAATTTAGAATACAAAGCCATTCCAAACTTTTTTCTATTTGAGATGACCAGTACTGAAGAACGGCAATTTCATAGGCACCTAAAGCGGATGACGGTGACCGATGACCGTACAACGAATATCGTCAAGTATTAATGTTAAATAAAACTTTAAACGTTACACACTCATAGCCTCAGAGTAAGGTAATTAATACCCTGTATCGTGGATACCATTGACAGATACAAAGACAGGAACACAAACACCCAGACCGAGAACAGAAATTTAAACTCATCATTCAAATTTCTGTTTCGCCGGAATCGAATCCGGGATCTCTCGATTGGCAGTCCGGCATAGTAACCATTGCGCCACTCGGGTCGTTAATTTACATTAATAAACAATTTCATCAACACCATTGATTTTTTTTCAACCTTTTTTTTTGTCCCACTGCTGGGCACAGGTCTCCTCACACAATTGAGAGGGATTTTGGCCAAGTGCGGATTGGTGGATGTCATGCTTTCGAGAAATTATGAATTTCTCTCAGGCATGCACGGCGATGGAGAACATCGTAATCAATGAAATATCACGATATTTTGCATCACCGTGGAGCAGCGATAAAATCGCACATTACAAATTTCTTTGTCAGAGGTGCGAGCCGAGAATTTGAACCTGGGATCGGTCGCGAACACCATTGATTGGCTTGGCTTATTACTGCAAACTTATTGACTTTGACTATTATTATGTCTGACGGTTTCCACTAAACACTATGCACTGCAATGTGCACAGGTTATACGATGTTGTAATTGAGAATAAAATCCAGCATAATCCATACTTCCATAGTAATATGAAAATAATCTCACTCTTTTATCTTCTGTTCCCGTGGGCGACACTGACGACATTACGTACATTGAACCAAATTTAATGATATTTGGTATACAGATAGAGTGTACGTTGAGAAAGGAGATAGGACAGTTTGTACCCCGAAAAATGTACTGGTCCCTTGGGATTTAATCGTATAATAAACTCAGATTACTACATTGGGCTGCAACACTACTTGTCTTATAAAGTTCTTATAAGCTCACAACAGTACAAATTAGAAGAAATAAAAATCTCGTCTTTTGTAGGAATCCAATCGGAAATCGAATCCACTACAAACAAACAGACAACCAGCAAAGTTAATCTCAAATTACATCACACAAATCCATGGAACGATGGCCTGATTACGCTGAAATAGTAAATACAAACAAATTGACGCCAGCTTGCATTTCACGTCCTCTATCATTGCATTGTAAACCTTATGCCGTAACGATAAGAGCGCCACGATGAGCCTTTAGGGGTGAATGGAAGTAGGCTACCGATACAATCGTATGGTCATTCACACCCTGGTGGTGTTCAGAGTTGCAGCTCTATTTGTGTAGAGACATTTAATTGTTGAACGTCACGCGATTCTAAAACTGTTGAGTAAGTACATATATCTTGAAGTTTAAAGTTAGCATCAACAAAGGCTTATGAGTTATGACCAAAGAAGTAACTTTTTATTCTTTCTGGTGGTGGTGAACGAAAACATGCACTCGTCCAAAGAAGTAACATCGCTTCACCAATTTCTTTGATGAAGTATTGCCGACCCGCGTGGCGTAATGATTACCATGGCAACTGACGACGGACCGCCGATCGGAAGGTCCCGGCCACGAATCCCGGCGAAGCAGAAATTTGAATGATGAGTTTAAAATTTCTGTCCTCGGTCTGCGTGTTGTATAAAATTCTTTGTTGACAAACTATTAAGGCTCCTTTATATTTACAATGTATATTTTTTTTAAAAGACTTGACTATACACAAGAAGAATAAATAAACTTTACAAAAATAGGTTAATTTTTTTTACTTTAAATTTGGTTAATTACAAAAATAAAACAATAAAATTATGAATAAAAAACTTTCTCTATCCATGTTCGGCATTGCGCCTAAGGCGCTGGCGCCATTTCCCCGTTGAATAGCGAGGCTAAGCCGTTGGGAGAAATACTCGCCAGCTCTCAGGTCGTCACATTCAAGAACAAGCCAAGATATTTCTGACATGAAGTTTTTCATGACAGAAGACCAAGGGCCCAAGGTCTCACAGCAAGCGCCGCAAATAAGTAATTGTCTAATAAATTACAATACTTACGGCTCTTGAGGACCTGGGCCTGGTCGGCAGCAGACCCGGCCCTCTCCGCAATGTTATAAAAATGCGAGGGGGTCAAGGTAACATCCCATACCAGGGGACGCCTCAGATGCCACACCACTACAGTCACAACATCAGGTCTCTTGCCATCGCTTCTTGACAAACCAGACGGCTCTAACGTGGCTGGCAAAGAAGCCGTGACAAGAGCCTACGAACTAAATCGTTCAGCGTACCGTGGCAATATAATCTTCCAGCACTCCTGGGTGTTTGTGTTTCTATCTTTATATCCCGGGCTTGCTTGAGGTAGGTACCTGTACTATTATGTATTCTGTGCTTGAGTTGTCTTTGAACTTCAGCAATTGTTGTCTGCTACTCCATTAACATTAAATTAAAAAATGCAGTAAGCTTATCACGAAATAGCTACCGAATATAACTTATTATTCTTTAACTAACCTAACCCAATTCTCGTAGTTGTTCAAGCTCTTGTTAGTTCGATGTTAGTACAAAGGCCGCTAAACGCGCGTTAATAGTGGTTTCGTCGTCCCTTTAACTGTTCCGAATCACGCGAGCCGAGGCTTTCTTACTGCCACGTCTTGTATGTAGATTCTTGACTTTTGGGCCTGTTTAGTAGATTAAACTGGTAAATGAGTCAAAGCAATTCAAGCGGCAAATAGCGATTTTTTTTTAAATCTATTTATTTAAAGGGGCTTTGTCACAATGTGACTATGTCACCCCCGTACAGGCTAGCACTTAACATATTAATATAATTTCAATACAAGTAATTGTAAAGTTTTAACAGTATCTTGGCTCCCTCGGACACCGGGGTAGCCAAGACACTGTTACAACTTCCAACTTCATACGGTCTTTTCTGTGTCATTAGTTGTAGCCTTAAGCTTTCATTATGAGCACATTCCATCAGCACCTATATAATCTTACTATAGAGAGTTCGCAAACATGCTATTTTTAGCATCAGCAAACGGCGGTGTAGTCGCTCTTTAAATCTTAACCCAGCTACCAAAACTCTAAAGCCTGTGGTTTTCGTACTGCGATGAAAGGAAAGAATTGCCAAAATGCGAAGCAGGATCGATGCAGTCGCAAATTCTCCGATCGTCTATGCTAAAAGTAGTATGTCTACGAAAGCCCTAAAATAATAAATTTTCAATATGCCGAAGCCGAACTTGTAGATTATTATTTCACGGCCATATGATTTGATTCCGTTTTTATACAATCTATTAATATTTCGTTATTCGACTTTCATTATTTTTATGGAACTAACCTAACCCAATTCTCGTGGCTCCACAAGCCCTTGTTAGTTCGATGTTGGTACGAGTACAAAGGACGTTAAACGCGCGTTAATAGTGGTTTCGTCGTGCTTGTAATTGTTCCGAATCACGTAGGGTGAAGCTTTCTTGCCGTCGCCACGTCTTGTATATAAAACCTTGACTTTTACGTCCCACTGCTGGGCACGAGTCTCTCCCCATTATAATTAAAAAGGTACCCGGCACCTAGGGACAGGATACCGGGTTATGTGGGATTTGACCGCACTAAAACGCCCTCGGTGGCCTGCCTCTGCGCTTGGGGAGGACTCCGGGATCTCCTCAGGAACGCACCGGTGTGCACCGCACCAAGAACAGAAATTTAAACTCTTCATTCAAATTTCTGCCTCGCCGGGAATCGAACCCGGGACCCTCCGACTAGCAGTCCGGCATGTCCGGCTGTATTATGATTTTTTACAAAAACTATAGTATAGTCGTATGGTCTTCCATAACAGTTTTTAGTATGGCATTGTGGCTTGTCCTTATAGCTCTCATCAAAGCTGCGGTTTTTTTACGAAGTATGGCAGAACCGTCCGTTCTGTTCTGCGCAAACATTTCTGAGGCACTACAGAACCGCGGGAGCCCCAATACCATTCTTGAAATTTAATGTTATTATACTGAATACGGAGGGCATCCATAGCCTCTTTGGTATAATTGACCCATAGGTGGCCCGTATAGAAGCTCTGAAATTCCTTAGAGCAGCGAGCAAATCTACGAGCCAACATCTTCCCTCTAATGACCAATGCCCTCCGTTCTCTTTCAATATCAATATTGTCCTTGAAGTCATCTCATCAGTCATGAAGACATCAGTCAGCAAGAAAATGTCCCAAACATTTAAATTTAGGAACTCTTTTTATAGCTTTTAATAACATTGCTTCACGGCAGAAGTGGAACTTCTCCGTCTTTATCTACACAAGATTATATATTTCAACTGCCAAACTCCGTGTTATATAGTATTCTCTTGCAACTGAGTAAAAGTAAACAAAGCTATAACGTTTTCCGAGGCGCTTATTACGAAGTTGGCGCCTGCTATCGATTAGAAAGGCGACATCGCTATCTGATCTGCATGTTACCTGTTGGACCGTCCGTATATTGACAACACGTTAGCCACGTATAAGATGTCTTTGTTTAACCATACATATTATTATGATTTTTTAAATACCTAAACCGAACAAAAAGGAAGACGGGCTCAAGGGCCGTTTGATGTTAAGCAACCACTATCGCCTAGTACACGAGCAACTCCAGGAGGGAAAGTCACGTGTGCTTTGCCAACTTGAAAGGAGAGGTTTTTACTTTCTTGACCACCATGTCACGTCACCATGCCACCATGCCACCGTTAAGTGCGTATTTATTTGCGAAAATAACTCTCTGTGTGTATGTTACGTTTTCACGTCTAAACTACTGAATCAATTTTAATGAAATTTGGTACACAGAAAGAGTGGGCCTTAGGAAAGGAATTAGGTTTTAGATCCTAACCAGTAAAATGTACTTTTCCCGTGGGATAGATTAATAATCACTAGCTGTGCCCCGCGGTTTCACCCGCGTTAGAGAGGATCAGTAGCATAAAGTAAAGTCCCTTTTGAAGTGCCGCTGGACCGACTACTCAAGATAAACATTTCCATCATACATTACATATGTGTAACTCTAGCGGTTTTGGCAGCGCATATCCGAATAGCTCGCAGATGGTAGATTTTTCCTACTTTCTTGACACTTATCGTTATATTTTGGACAATTCACAGAATATTATTCCGCGCTCTTTGTATTTTGCTATTATTAAGTATGTTCTTACTTTATGTATTAGAAAACCTATTTTGATATATATGTTTTTTAATTAAAGAAATGGTAAACGCCAAATTATTACACCTACCAACAATATGTCACCATCGCCATGGGTTGACTGGGAGAAAATGCCACTAGGCATTAAGTCCGCCCATTGTGAACCTAGTTTAAGGTGATCAATAAAGTATTAAATAAATAAATAAATATCTTTATAAATTGTAGCCTATGTGTTATTCTGATGTATAAGCTATATTATTATAAAGTTTCATTAAAATCCATTCAGCAGTTTTTACGTGAAAGAGTAACAAACATCCATACTTACAAACTTTCGCGTTTATAATATTAGTAGGATAGGATACAATGGAGTAAGTATGCGAAAAAATCGTTCAGGTATGTCTATCTATATATCTATCAATCAGCCTTTTAAAGTCCACTGCTGGACATAGGCCTCCCCTAATGTTCGCCACTCCGTCCGGTCCAAGGTAAGGTTTGCCTATGATTGTTCATTAATGATTTCGAACTCCGACTCGCACTTGACGGATTATTGGGTGGCTGTGCCCACAACACTAAGGGCTGGATCCACGCCTGTGTATAAGGTATTATTGTAAAGTTTCAGTTTTTACGTGAAATAGTAACAAACATCCATACTTACAAACTTTCCCGTTTATAATGTTACAAGGAAGTAGGATATAAACGTAAATCGCACGAGCATAGCCGGGTCGGGTCACATATTACTTACAAACAGACAAGTCTTTTAAACCTACTATCAGTAGTATTTAGTTAGTCTAATCCATGCAAACACGAATGATTTGTCTTTAATTGCAAATAGTAAACAGTAAGGAGAAGTATGTGCATAGCAGTGCATACTAATATAGTGCGTCGGCGACTTCACTTGCCACTATCATTAGTATTCGTGTAAGTGCTGGCAGAGATTCCTTTACGAGAAAATGAGTGTCTGTTCAAATTGGTTTTTAGTTGTTAGTATGGCAATGGGAGATCTCCCGCCGGGCTAGGTGGTCATGCCAGGGGAGCGGCCGCGCTCCAACGCCTCCAACTGACTCAATTCGGAGCTTGTATATATGGTAGGATATTCCGATAACTTCGATAGCGTGATTCAGGAATACCCGTGGCGCCATGTCTTGATGAGTAGGGGAAGGTCGCTACACTACGCTCATATTGGCTTGACTGCCGTATTCTAGAGGAGTAAAGCCATGGCTTTATACCGAAATGCTTATAACTGTACCGAAATAAATAAATAAATATATAAACAAAGTTTCACACTCATAGCCCCATAGTAGGGTAGACGTACCCTGTACCGTGGATACCATGGACACACACCAAAACAGAAATACAAACACCCAGACCGAAAACAGAAATTTAAACTCATCATTCAAATTTTTGTTTCGCCGGGAATCGAACCCGGGACCCTTCGATTGGCAGTCCGGCATGGCAACCATTGCGCCTCGCAGGGCGTCAAATGTAACGAATCGACAAAAAGGTAACGAGGCATCCGTCACCATCCGTCGTTAGTCAAATATCATACTCGTATAACTCGTAGTTATATAGATTGAATGAAGTTTTAAAGTAATCATGTTTATATTTGACAGAGTCAGACCAATTTCTAGAAATAATTAATTGAGAGAAAGATCATAAAGTGATATGTTAATTAGTCCGACGAAAATTTAATTTAAATGTTTTTGAGTTAGGTATTGCGTGTTGATATCAAGATGAAGCTTTTCTCTGAGAATTTGAAAATGTTTTTTCTTAAAATGTATCTCTCTGAGGATAGCCTGAATTTATATGGGTTATTCGTCATTAAATTTTTTCCTCATTTAGACGAAATACAAACGACGACCTTACCATGCCGGACTGCCAATCAAAGGGTCGCGGGTTCGATTCCCGGCGAAACGAAAATTTTAATGATAAGTTTAAATTTCTGTTCTCGGTCTGGGTGTTTGTGTTTCTGTCTGTTTACACTAAATTTGTCTGTGGCTTCCCTTCCTTCTTGTTTAAAAAAAATGTGAATCACGGTGTCTCGCAGCAAAGTACTATTAAACAAAATCTTGCAAAAATTATCAGTTCTTTTAATTATTACAACATCTCCTTTAGTAACACAACCTCTATTCAATGATATCCACACAGATAGGATATTTATCTGTGCCAGGATTGATGATTAAATGTACCGTCTGGAACGTAGTCACCCATTTTATTCCTAATCGTTACTAAGTACATTCTATATTAGCTGCATAGTCGTGCGAGCTTTTCTCTTTCTTATTAATCTTCAAAAATAAAAATATAATAAAAGCTACTATTTCTCATCAGCAGCCTATGATGATAAACAATGAAAGTCACACTAGAAGCATGTTTCTACATATAAAAAGAAACAGGTAGAGGAAAAATGTAACCGCTGACCATCAGTGCCGGATTTATGGACGAGAATGATTTTTAATAACAATAAAAAAAACATTTAAGACCATTTGTGGTTAGTCAAAACAAAACAAATCTTAATATCAAATTCTCAAGGCTTTAGCAATAAGAAAATGGCCGACATAATTTTGTTTAATCGCCGAAATACCGGCATACCTATTCCTACCAGAACGGCAAACAGTTCGCGAATTTAATTAAATAAAATTAATAACGACGAATAATATATTAATTTAATAATCGTAATCCGGTTTTCTTCAGAATTGAAATTGAGGCTTTTATCTTTTATGTTTGTCTAGCGGCACGCCGCGACATTCTTCGCGAAAATAAGGTAGCGTCTTAAAAGAAAATGGCGGGAAAGTAAGAGCGTTTCCGATCAGCGTAATTTGGTACATATAGTACTAGCCTTCCACCAGCGGCTTAAGAGGAAACGCTAGCGCCGTATTCCCATACAAATGTATTCTCCTATTTTCTCCCTGGATAATGCTTCTAGAGGAATGATTTTTTGTGACAATATCTAAGTCTGCTAAAGCTATGCCCCTATGTTTTGCTTTTTTCAATCAACGAATTAGATCAGAAAATATGACTCTTCAAAAATCGTAGAAAATGCCTCCTTCATACAGCCCTAATCCAACCACTGCAAAACAAATTTGAAAGGTTTTTACAACCAAATAAAAACATAGAGGCATAGACTTATTCTATTTCTTGATATTTGTGAAAAAAAAAATTTTAATAAACTTAATTTTGGAGGAGGAAACAGGAGAATACGAACGAAACCTCGATTTAGTCAAAAAGTTTGTAGGTATAATCGGTCTGTGCTGCATATGTCCCTATCGCACGCGGCGGATAGCGCAGGGCGTAGCGCGATAGCAATAGTTATTCCAAAATACCTATTTTTCAAATTCGGCTGAACCCGCGTTTCCTCTTAATGGGTCCCCGTAGGATAAAAAAATAACCTATGTGCTAAGCCTATTCCAGGCTTCATTGCTATATTAAAATCATAGGCGTTTAGGCACTTGCTTCAACCGCGTTGACACTATTACCCGTTTTCACTTAGGAACGAAGCATTTTCTCGCGGTAAACAGTATCCTATGTTACTCAGGGTGAATGTAGCTTTCTAATAGTGAAAGAATTTTTGAAATCGGAACGAAATTTTGAGTTTATTCATTACAAATATACAAATTTTTCCACTTTACAATATTAGTATAGAATACTGTAATTATTTACTTCTTTCTCTTACTCTTCTTATAATTTTTTTTGCTTCAAAAACCAGACGCGCGAACATGTTTTTTCTCGCGTAATCGCCAGGACCGGCATTTCTCACAGCTCGCGCTTATAAGGTTGATAAAAGCTTGATAGTGATGTAGTAATAAGAGTTACATTTTGTTTGTAACTCTTTTCATTGATGGCTGTTACTTTTTTTGCGTCCTACACGGGTCTCTCCCCAAGATTGAGGAGGCTTGGAGCTTACTGCTGTTCCAATGCGAGTTGATGGCCAACCCACTATATATAACCGCCCATAAGGTCCCTATCGGTAAGTAGAGTACGGAAACGCGCATGATATTTACCACTAACGGTCACCCATTTAACACCCGACCGCGCCCTTTTGGTTTAGCTGTTGGGTCATACGATCTTTTACATACCTGTACATAATTGATGTACCCTTAATATATATTTCTTTTTTCCGTCTTTTGAGCAGTCGCGTAAAATATCCTTCAAAGTATTTTGTTTCTCTGAAAATATAATAAAAGCGTCAAGATACAAACAAACAAATAGGTTTATCGAGACAAATGGCGCAGGTTGATATCAGGCTACCGCGAGCGTTGTCGCAAATATTTATTACATCGCCGTAATACATTTATAAAAGCCGACAACTTTATGCTCTGTTATGTGTTATTCCGCGATCATATCCGCATATCTATTATTCGGCCGATAGATGTCACGCGTGTTCATTGTCGACCTATAGCCATGCCACAATAGACATATAGAAAGGAGCTCTTTATATTGTGTCCATACTGTTTATTAATATTTATGGAACAACTTGCATTAAAAAGACCGGCTCTTTTGGAGTACGCCACAGGCTTCCGATCCAGGCGTACGATCAGAGAGAAATCTTGAAAAGTGTGTACATTGTTGCCTGCTACAGCACTTGGGGAGGAATCCGAGATCTCCAGGAAAAAGCACTGGTGTCCTTCAAGCGCGGCATCCCTAACGGCCTAACCTAACAGTGGGTCCGTCTTGGGAGAACGATGTAGTTCTCTTACACTCCCAGGTGTTTAAGACGATTTGCTTAAGGTTGTGTATCTACAGCGCAACGAAGTACGTCTGCTTGTAAGGACTCTTACTGGTCACTGCAAACTAAACAAGCATATGCTCAAACTAAACCTAAGTTCCACTGCTATATGCAGATTCTGCAATAGCGAAGAGGAATCGGGTATACACATCCTCTGTGACTGTGTTGCACTTACACACAGCAGAAGTCAGATACTGGGCGGCAGCCTAGTCACATCGGAAGATGTCAAACTTCTAGATCCCAAGCGCATCGTACGGTTCCTAACAACCGTAGGCCTTGGGAATCAGATATAAACATGGGGCCAGGCTACAATAGATCATTTACTGGTCGCAGTGGCCTTAGGGTTGTACCCTTCCCCGCCAACTCAAATAATAATAAGGTTGTGTATATCCATAAGCTGCAACGACCACTTAACACCACGTGACCTTCATACTCCTCTGCTCATATTCATCCATTCAAAGTCAGTAATATTACTTCCATTCCATTCCATTCAAAGTCACTATTAACATTAATATTGGAGCAAAATATTTTAATAATAATAATAATAATCATTTATTGCCATAAAAAAGTACAAAAGAGGTATAATACCACTTAAATATATTAAGGCAAAAGGATATGACTCAGCTTTGCTGCCACAGGATCGAGACCCTGTGCAGCGCTGTTTTTCAGTCATACCCTTTTATCCCTTAGATTTTATGCGGGAGTATGTCTGTGTCCGCCGCCGATTTACAATATTTTTTTTATATAATTACTTTTAGGTACATATTTACATGCAAATTTTGAATTTCAAAATATATTTTTACCATTAATAAAATATTCAATTCTAATTTCTAATATACCAATTTCAAGTCTAATTTTCATTCGAATTATTACATTAAAACACCAATTAATAAATCATGCAAAAAGATAAAATAAAATATAAAATTTCATTCAATTAAATAAAAAAAAATTTGAACCAAACATAAGATCACAATTTACCATTTAAATAATAATTAACAATTAAATAATTACAACACAATGTAGATTCTCGACTTACGAGTAGGTACCAACGACTGAGACTCGTATTTGTGTATGTGTGTGTGTGTGTGTGTGTGTGTGAGTGTGTGTGAGAGAGAGAAAGAAAGAGAGTGAGTGTGTATGTGAGCGCGCGTGTGCGTATACGTTACTTATATATATTAAAAAAACTTTCTTATGGACAGAAACTTATAATCTGCATGTCTCAAGTTTTCTGCAGCTAGTTGTTTTTTCAATAGTGCTGACCTATATCTTGATTTAAAGCATGCGTTACTCATTTTACCTCTTAAGGGTGGAGGTAGATCGTTCCAAATGCTAGCTGCAGCAAACTTAAAGCTTCCTCTGTAACGCTTGGATCTATGTGCTGGTTTGTCTAAGAGATATTGAGTATTGGAGCGTGGATTCCGACCCGATATGTCTTTTATCCAACGAAGTTTTTCAAACAAATATTCTGGCCGCTTGTTCCAGATTACCCTCTGAACAGTACAGGCGTAGTGGAGGACTCTTCTAGCGGTCATGTTGAGAATACCTTTTCTGTTGAGATACGGGGTTATATGCTCTCTTCTCGGTACGTTGAAACAAAAACGGACACATGCGTTTTGAACCCGCTGGATAGCTCTTTCTGTACTAGTATTTATTCTTGGGCCGAATACAGAACTGCAGTAGTTGAATTGCGATAACACCAGGCTGTCGCACAGACGCACACGCAAGTTAGATGTAATATAAGGTCTGATTGAGTACAAGGTTTTCAATTTGAAGAAGGCCGCCCTTATTTTGTTATTAATATGTTCCACATATTTTTGTTCTCCGTCTATTACTACGCCGAGATTACGAGCGGAAGTTACTGGTTCAAGAGCAAACCCATTTATTTTTACCTTCTCTTCGCAGCTTGTTACCACTTTGATTTGCCTCTTGGTGCCCAGGACTATCATTTGAGATTTTTCGGGATTAAGAACAAGAGAGTTATGTTCAGACCAGGTGTAGATATTTTGCAAATCCTCATTAATTTTCTTTATAGCATCTTTTGTTTCCTTCCCATTAAAAGAGTAATATATTTGGGTATCGTCAGCGTACATATGATATTTGCAGTGTAACAAGTGGTTTGGCAGGTCTGCTGTGTAGATGTTGAACAGTATTGGGCTTAATAAAGAGCCCTGAGGAGTGCCTCTTTGGAGTGGTTTGAGAGAAGAAAAGCGTTTCTCCCCATTTATGTCATCGATTGCGACCATTTGTTCTCTCTCAGTAAGAAAGTCATAAAACCAGCTGCAGGCATTTTTCGAAAAACCATAATGCCTAAGTTTTGATAACAGAAGGTTCGGCTGGAGACAGTCAAAGGCTCGTGAGTAATCAAGGAGAATCATTATAGTGCTGAGTCCCCTGTCCGAAGCCTCGGTCAGATCGTCTGTGACGTGAAGAAGAGCTGTTTCTGTACCGAAACCTCTACGAAACCCAGATTGACACTTAGGCACTATATTATTTTCCTCAACATACTTTGACATTTGTATTAATACGACCTTCTCTAAGACTTTTGACAGGACGGGGAGAATGGAAACTGGTCGCAGATCTTTTAGTTCCGACGGAGAAATTTTTTTGGGAATTGGTCTTACAAGCGCTTTTTTCCAACACTGCGGAAAAGTACACGTTTCAATGGATTTGTTAATAAGCGTCGTGATAGCTGACAGGGTCATCGGTAATGTTAGTTGTATCATTTTTATATTTAGGTTGTCAATACCCGATGCATTTGTCTGTATATTGTTTATTATCTTCTCTACTTCCACTTCTGAGGTTACCTGTAACTCGAAATTATTTTCAGTTGAGAATTCACGTAGGACTATATTGTTGATGTCTTTATTTATAGTGATGTTAGAGCACTTCGGTAAATCCAAAAAATGGGTGTTAATTATCTCTGGATCGTTTAGGTGGTCAGGTATCGGGCTTGCATATCTATTATTTAGCTGTGTTACATTTCGTATATTGTTCCATAACACGGCTGGCTTATTTATATTACTATTTATAGCATAGTTAAAAAATGATTTGCGCTCTCGCTCAATACTCGCGTTAACTAGATTTTTAAGGTCACGATAGTAGTTTTTGGAGCTGTCATTACTTTTGTCTTTTCGTGCTTTTATAAGAGCCTCATCCCGTAGCCTAATCATAAATTTTATCATACTGGTTATCCACGGTTTAGGTTTATCTTTTATTATAGTCCTACGTATCGGTGCATGGATGTCAAATAGGTTAATAATATGCAAGTTTAAAAATTCAACCATGTCATCAATATTAGTTAAGTTGTAAAATATGTCCCACGGTATGAGATTGAGGTCTTGTGTAAATAGATCTAAGTTGATATCTTGCAAGGACCTACTAACTCTTATTTGTTTTATTAATTTAGGCTTTCTTATATCAAATTCTACCAGTACCATTGCATGATCACTTAGGCAAGGGTTGTGTATGACTTTGACCTCAGTACATTTTGAAGGTTTGTCGGTCATAAAAAGGTCTAATATAGTTTGGGAGTGATCAGTAACCCTAGTAGGTTCTTGCACTATCTGCGTGAGGTTGTGCTGGTAACAAAATTGCGATATATCCTTTACTTTTGAGGACTCCACAGAGGCCATGTCAATATTTATATCACCTAGAATACAAATAGTGTCACAGCATCCCATGGAGCTCATTGTTTCGCTAAGTGCATCTAGCGCTTCCTGGACACCAACACTCTCGGGTCTATAAGCCGTACCCACGGCCATATTGGCTCCTGGCAGCTGAACTTCAAGCCACATCTGTTCAAGGTTAGATGCCGGATGTTTTCGGATTTGTGT
Source organism: Pyrgus malvae (assembly GCA_911387765.1). NCBI lineage: Eukaryota > Metazoa > Arthropoda > Insecta > Lepidoptera > Hesperiidae > Pyrgus > Pyrgus malvae. The sequence continues at coordinate 1,696,485 of OU426969.1, read as the reverse complement.
AATAATACCTTGCCGGATGTAAAACCCCACGCCTCCTCCCCTCTTGCCCTGCCTGTGTTTATGTACAAAACGATAATTAGGGATTATGGGAGCCAGTGCTTCTTCTCCCGCTTTTAGCCACGTCTCATTAATTGCTAGTATATCAGGTTTATATGCTTGAATAGTAATTGCCAGTTCATCCTTTCCCGTATTTAGAGATCTCGCGTTCAATAATCCTAGAGTTAGCTTTTTTTTGTTTGTTTTTGTTTCATTAAGCATATTGGAAATTAATTATAACTGAAAGTAACTTGATAAAATTGTAGGAGTGATTATGTTGTGTGTATATGAGTAAATAATATGAGTCCCAATGTAGAATTATTAAGTATGATTTAAAACAGGAGAAATGTGTATATGTATTAAAAATAACAATGTAAAAGATCAAAATAAAATTCATAAACATATAATAGAGAACAGCAGAGTAACAATTAAACAATATAGAGAAAGACCATAATTAACTATTAAGATTTTTTAAAGATTCTTGACAGATCTGCCTCATTACGAATTCGGAGAGCATTACGAATTTTCAATTTAAAATATTCAAAAAATGTTAACGCGTTTCCAAGAAGATCTGTAACGATCTTTAACTGAATATTCAAAGCTTCTTAATTAACACTACTTAATATAAACTTCATCTCATAAAAAAATCAATTCATAATTAACACTGAAGTCAAGTTAATTTAATGGTACATTAGTTATTTAATTAAAGTGTGAATTTATTTTTTTATTTATTCATGAAGATATTTTTAAGTTTGATATAGTTCGTTAATATTTTATCACAATCTTTTCGGAAAGTGATAAGAGATATTTTATTTTGAAGTGCTTAATTTTAAAAGCAAATTATCAGATTTAATTTGCAAATAAATTAACTACGCTACTCATGAAAATTGCGTTTTGAAGCACTGAGTTTTCAAGAATTTATTTTAATACTAGTGGTCCCGCCCAGCTCCGCCCAGGTGCAGACGTTGTCCAAAGAGGATTTGTTTTTTTTATTATCTTAAAGAGATTTCATGTTATTGTCAAACAAAAATATAAAACAAATAATGACATACGAGCTGTCCTGTTATTCTGACTGTGTTTAAGTTTAGAACGTCACGGCGCGAAATACAAACGTTAGACAGGTAGGAAAATTTTGTATGAAAAAATACTTATACATAAAAATAATTAAAAAAAAACATTTCCAGTGGCCCAAATTGTGAATCTAAACCATCCTCGAATCCACTTGAACACATAAAATTCATTAAAATCGGTCCAGCCGTTTAGGAGGAGTTCACTGTCAACACATGTAACAGAAGAATAGGCATGATGACAGATTTTTAAATACCTTTCCTTATTGTAGGTACACGTCTCCTAGTTGCGACAAAAAGTTTATTTCAGCAATAAACTTTTTAAGTTTTAACGTAAATTAATGTATTTTCTGCTATGTAATTTGAATTAAGCGCGAAAACACTCGAAGGTGTCATGGCGTCGGCTTGCTCGTCAAACTTCAAGCAACACGATGACATTTACTGAGACGTGACGTCGTTCTTTTTGATTGGCGTTTCAGATAACATGGCCGATTGCTGTATTTAATACTTTTATTTTATTGAAAATCTTATTAATCTTAATGTTTATATTAAAACGGCATCATATGTATTTTAGAACTTTTTTACAAAGACAAAGACAAAGATAAGAACGATTGTGGCCACCATACACAGTGCTGGTCAAATTAACTAATTATTTCTTTACACGCATAGCCATAACAGTAGAATACCCTGTGTCGTAGGTTCCATGGACACTTACAAAGACGAGGGCTTTAAAACACCCAGAACCTATTGCGTAGCACACCACATGTTGTAGTGACCACAACGTTATAAGGGTTGTTTTAATATTTTTTAATTTTAAGACTAGAAAGCGACGTGCAAGTATGGAACTGTCTACCTTTTCTCGAAGCACTTCGTCGGTTTTTTTAACCCTTCTGTCTACCTTTTATCGAAGCACTTCGTCGATTTTTATTTAACACTTCTGTCTACCTTTTCTCAAATTCGTCGTTTTTTTTAACCCTTCTGTACCTTTTCTCGAAGCATTTCGTCGTTTTTTTGAACCCTTATAACTCAGGTTTGGATTGTACCAGATAAAATAAAATAAAATTCTCAATACTTTCTTTTTCTGTCTTCCTTTTCTCGAGCACTTCGTCGTTTTTTTTAACCCTTATAACTCAGGTTTGGATTGTACCAGATAAACAAAATTCTCAATATATGAGATCAGTACTATTAAATAAAAGGTGGATTCCACTCGCCTTTACCCCTAAAGCGGGAATGGCCTCGGCTAGCGTAGAACGCAAACCATCTACGCAGCTAAGTCAAACGAGTGTGCTCAGGTGTAAGATGGGTGGCATAAATTTCATGTGCGTTTCCGTGCTTCGGAGGGTACGTTAAGCAGTCGGTACCGGTTGTTACCGACATAGTTCTAAGTTCATTTATTGGTTAAAAATTTCAAAGTCAACATTTATAAATACACCATCAGATACATTTTTTACATTAAATTTAAATTTCAATGTTAGAATAAAATAATTATTGAATTCAAACAAATCATGCATTTAACATGCATATAACAGTTGTTAAATTATCGGAGGCTTTATGGGCGGTTTGAAAACATCCGACGGCTTAGCCACCAACCCGTATTGGAGCATCGTGATGGAGTAAGCCCCAGCCCTCCCCAATATAGGGACGCAGCAGAATAAAAAAACCGGTTGCAGCCTACTCGTCCTAACTCTACGAACCCTTATTTCACAACCTTTCACCATTGACTGTGTGATTTAGAGTTAAAATATTGGCTCTACATGAGATCTGATATTTTATTTTATTTGAATGGAGTAGCAGACGAGCATGCAGGCCACGTGGTGTTAAGTGGTCGCTGCAGCCCATGGACATCTGCACACAAACTCAAGCAAGCATAGGTAGTCTTGTCTGAGGTTGTATGCAGTTGCGCTGCTACTCCGGAGGCTGGTGGTCGCCTTATGTAAGTGTAGCCAGCAACTGCACCTTTCCAGCGAAACACAATAGAGTTGGTTCACGGCAGAAGTGGGTGCAGCGGTGGTACTTCCTCGGGCAAACCATAATAGTTCTACCACCTACAGACAACTTTTTGATAGTGCGAAGCGAACCATGATCTCGTCAACATTTTACATTAAAATGTTTTTGGGATTCATTTTTAAAGCACTAAGTAACAACGAGTAAAATGTAATACTAATACACCCCTGACAATTTCATAACATTTACTTTATCCACCGCAGAAGGCGTGTTCTTGCTTAGTCAGAACGCTGTGTCATTACTGAAATGGACTGGGGTCGGCGCCGATCCATATTTAATATCTATATCATTATCTGTATCCCGAAAATTCGTTATCTGGCTTCGTACAATATCAGGAAACTAGGTGGTAATTTCGAACTCGATTTTTTCCACTTCTTAAAAAAGGCATGAGCAATATTAGTAGAATCTGCTCAAAAAGAGAATAGGCATTAAATTGGGAGTGATGTTTGACAATTTTCATAGTTTCGTGTTTTTTTTTTTGTAAAGGTTTCCGATTATTTCACAAAACAGTCAGATCTACTGGGTATGTTCCTTAAAATTAAGCCACAAAAACTCGAAAAAAATTGAAAGTACCTAATCAAATATATTCATGAAGTTATCAATTCTGACAAATAAGTAAAACTGGACACTGAATTAACCCCTGACAATTTTATAATACCTCATTTTGTTCATACAACGTAGGTAAGGCTCCTTGCTTAGTCAGAACGCTGTGTCATTACTGAAATATACTGTGGTCGGCGCTATCCATATTTAATATCGGCATTATTATCTGAATCTCCAGAAATTATTTATCTGGGTAAGTGGGATAATTAAACAACCCAGAAAATCGTTGTGTATTTGCTGGAAAAATCAAACAACTTTAGCTTTTAAGCTATACCTTTTTCTCTAACTTTAGACTTACCTACATGAATTAACCATTTCAGAGTAGCCCAACTATTGCAACCTCGGTTGTTTGTGATGTCTATGGGTGAGTTGTGGGCTACAGCCAAAGATTTAAATAGATATTTTAAAAATTTCGATAAAACCATAAAATTTCGATAGTTGGATATCTATACGAAATAGCGATTTAAATATCGATAATTTGATCGATATATTATATCGATAATGTACGAAATAAGCGTGCAAGTGCGACGGTTCCAGATTCAGCAAGCGAGAGGATCGGGGAAATCCCGGCGGACCGACACTGACAAGTGTTTGTTTTTGTTTTGCGTTTTGATAAGCAACATACATACATAAAATGATGCAACAAGGCCTTATCGATAATTATTTATCGATATTTTTGACGATCGATCGAACGATGAATTATCAATAGGTAATAGATAAAATCTATAAATTTTATCGATAAATTTTACTATCGATATATTTTTATCGATATTTTAGTTCCTACCTTCAACGCAACGTTACATTGTTTGTCTGATACTCCATTTTTTTAAATCAAAGTGGCCTTTGAAAAGTGTAAACATATTTAAATCTAAGTATGTACACATAAACCCATGTGTTTTAGGAAACAATCTTCTAGAAGAAGTCCTCTCCAATGAAGAATTAACCAACAATTAAGCTAATATATCAACGTAATTACCCATATTAAATCATCAAGAAGTATCGGCAATTAAATGAGCATTGTCTTGTAGGTGTCGTGTGTACTTAAGTCGTTTTTCAAAGAAATGCAATTTGCGTCAAATGTCGTCAAATACAATACATATTTAGATATGAATAAAACTACGTCTGAATCTTTTTTGTTTCTGGAGCACATCTCTTCTCTCTCTTGCACATCTGCTCTCCGAGATGGCCCCGATCTGGGGCGCCGCGCGTGGAGGACGCCGGTGCGTTCCAATGGAGAGTCCGGAGTTCTCCCCAAGCGCAGAGATAGGCCACCGAGGGGGTTTTGGTGTGGTACAAATCCCACATAACCCGGTACCCTCTCCCAAGGTTCTGGGTACCTTTTGAAGGTTTCCCCCCGATATCAAAAAAAACTCGTTTTTAAACTAGTATTCTTGAAGAATTCCTCTGCAATGAAGCCATATGAACCTAGAGTTAAAGCTCCTACTATAATTATAATATAATGACGAATTGACGATTCCTGAAGTGTCGGCAACTAATCGGAGCCTTTCTTAAAGCGTCACCGATTAGCCGATAATCCAGATTAGCCCGTAAGCAAATTGAACAATTACTTAGGGCATCACGCCTTGGGGACACCAGAAAATTATTCCACGATCTTTTTCTTTAGTATCTACTCCGTGTATTCTCTTTTGATCTTTTATAAATACTAAAGTTATTTTCTTTTTTTTTTATTAAAAAGACATTTTACAGTTATGACTACTATGCATTAGTTTACTTAAATAAGTAGCCCTACACTCATGTATTAAAATATTATTTTCGAGAATCTTTTTTCTGCATAGTATATAATTATAAAGTAGTCACTGTAATAACATACAAAATGACTATATTATTAATATTTTCAATGATACAGCAACTCAACTCATTAAAATTCAGAATATTAAATCACTTAATTGTTGCATACTCGATTCTCTTTACGTTTGATGCTTCTAGCGCCATCTAGTGGTACTATGAGACAATAGGCATGATGACACTATTAAAGAATCAGAGAATAAATGGTTTTACAGAAAAATATATGCTAAAAAAGTTCTAAAATATGATACCGTTTTAATATAAACATTAAGATTAATAAGATTTTCAATAAAATAAAAGTATTAAATACAGCAATCGGCCATGTTATCTGAAACGCCAATCAAAAGGAATGACGTCACGTCTCAGTTAATGTCATCGTGTTGCTTGAAGTTTGACGAGCAAGCCGACGCCATGACACTTACGAGCGTTTTCGCGCTTAATTCACATTACATAGCAGAAAATACATTAATTTAATTAAAAGTTAAGTTTATTGCTGAAATAAACTTTTTTTCGAAACTAGGAGATGTGTACCTACAATAAGGAAAGGTATTTAAAAATCCGTCATCATGCCCATTATTTAAAAGTATTGTTGATTTTAAGATGTAAAAAAGTTTTCACTGCAAACATGAGAGATAAATACAGGAAGGAAAAGCAAATTGAAAAATATGTAAAATAATTAAATAAAGTTGGAGTGTCAATCTTCTAAAATATAAAATGATTCATTACAAAATATGTACATATAAAACTCTACATAGTTCTTCACAGGTCTTTTCAAATGAAAATTTATTAGGTAGCCGTATTTATTATCATGTCCCATAGACCTTCCATGGACTCTATATTTCCTCAGTCCAACCCTTCGCAAAATAAGGGTGTAATCTTGCCGCGTCAGGGGCGTTTTGTCATTACCGGGAATGGACTAGCGGGAAATCTGTATTTATTATCTATGGCATCCATGCATTCTTGCGTATTGGCTGTCAGGACGATTCAACCGTATGAAAAATCTTGCACGAGTATTAGTTCTTGGCATAATTAAAATACGTAGACATGGACACCAGTATGATACTTCAGTTTGATTGGTGTACCTCGAATTCGTGAATATGGCATATTTATGAGGTAAGATTGTCACATTTCTATAGGCCTATTTCTGAGTAGTTATAACATAACTTTCTTTTTTAAATATCTTTGGCTCTTTTAGAATAAGTATGACTGGCTGAATCATCCTTAAAACTTAAATTAGAATTAGATGACTAAAGCAGAATATATGGAAATACTAGCTGTGCCCGCGACGTCGTCCGCGTAGATAGACTTGTACAAAAGGCTTGATTAGGCTTGGATTATTTGTTCCTCCTCCTCCTTAGTCGTTCACTCTTGACAGAGTGGTCGTGGCTGATGAGGTTGCAATTTCGTTCGTGACCGCTTGCCCTCCACTGTCCCTTGGATTATTGTTACCTTTTATGAAATTACTTATGATACAAAAGTTCATATTATTATGTTGAGTAGATACATTCTTCCTGAGTCCTTACAATTCTTACTGTACTCCTCTTATAATACCGACTTTTCAGTCGTTATCATCAGTTTCTCTTTACAAATTAAACGTATTATAATAGCGTGTTTTTAAAGTGTTTAGATAGTACTGCTGTGCCCGCGGAAAGTATCATTATAATTAAATAATTTGTGCTGCAAATAATGCATAGATTCATTATCATTATGTAACTTAAATATATTGCAGAAAGGTGGTGAAATGTCTACGCTATGTCAGGCGTGGTTAGTAGTTGGGAGTCAAATTCTTGGTTGCTTACACGTTGGTTGCAATTGTCGTTCATACTTAATGGAGGTCTTTTGAGCGATATAAAACTTGCGACAGCAGTTAGGCCACTAACAATGAAGACGACATCAACCTGAATTGGAGCAGCGTGAGAGGATCAGGCCCTACGCGGTTAAGAGTCAATTAGTTCTATTAACAACCCTTCACACAGCATCAGAAATAAATATATCGATTACTAATATTAATCTGGGCGTGACCACCATGCCGTGCTGCTGCCGTGACGCTTTATCATATTAGTGTAACACCAGTGCCAGTACTGCGTATGTATGTAATAGCTCTTATTAAATTAACCACTGAAAACGTCTGCTCATTTCAATAATTTTTTTTATTAGTGCCTCGGCAATTGGTTATTCGTTTATTCGAAATCACTTTTTTATAAGTAAACCGAACAAAGAGGCAGAAAGGCCGCGTGGTTAAGCGATCACTGTCGCCTATGGAAACGGGCAACCCCAGCGGAGCCATCCGAGCACTGCCGGCTTTCAAGAAGAGCTTTCTTTACAGCTTTCTTGAAGAACCCTATGTCAAAGTCCACTGGAAATGCCTCAGCTGGAAGGTTGTCCCATAACTTAAACATCCGTTCAAACATCAAAAGGAGCGTGCAAAGCGGCCTGTGGAACTTTAACCTTCGACTGGTGGTGTAATCATGATATGGTGACATAGCTATCATTTTAAAAAGGTCACTCAGCATAGTAAAGTCGGTAGAACACTTTGATTTTTTTTTACGTTTCACACTGATAGCCCCAGAGTACGGTAAATATACACTGTGTAATGGGTACCATGAGACACACAGAGACAGAAATACAAACACTTAAACCGAGAGCAGAAAATTAAACTCATCATTCAAATTTCTGCTTCGCCGGGAATCAAACTCGAGACCCTTCGATTAGCAGTCCGGCATGGTAACCATTGCGCCACGCGAGTCCAGGTCGCAGCCTTCAATTGGGGGGGGGGGGGGGGCGCCAAGAAATTTTGGTGGGGGGTCACTAAGAAATTTGGGGGAAGAGGTGTCTCAAATTGGCTTGTTTCGCCTTCCATCTACGCATGAGTGAGGGATTTTGGGGGTCATGTCCCCTGTGACCCCCCCACTGGGACCGCGCCTGCGCGAGTCGATAATTATTATTGTCTATTAAATAAGTTCGATACCAATAATATGTGGATGTAACCACTGCGCCGCGCCTCCATAATGCTCTACCACAATGAATTGTACTCATTGTCAGTCAGCGCCAGTTCCAAAGGTCTCTAAGTTGTTAATTTTTTTATTAGATATTTTATTAAGTAAATATACTCGTAATTAATTATTTGAAATAATCTCCACCAATCCACTTTGTAATAGCGTAATTGCGTAACAATGACATCTATCGTATAGCGTGTAAACTAAATTTTCGATATACCGAATTTGCAACAGATCACTAAATAGTTCTGAATATGAACATAGATGTCGGCAGTAGCCTCGTTTTGTTAAGGTTTTGTACATTAATTTTGTATTGAGGATTTCTTTGAATATGTGGTGATATGTATGGTTTTTTTAAATATTTAGAGATGAAATCTAGCATAAGTGATTGAAAACTTGCTATCAAAATATTAAGAGATGTTAGTAATTATCGAAACTTGTGGTGTGACCGCTCGCATTAAATTTATTCTCTTACAAAAGTTACACACTTAAATTTAAAAACCCACATTGGAGCAGCGTGGTTAACTAATCTCCAGGCCTCCCCAATAATGGGAAGCCCAGGAGAGGAGCGAGACGTTAAAAGGATGCAGCTATTTAGTTTGTATCGGTAATGGTCGCTTCAGTCTTTAATTCAATTCTTGAAATTGACGTAACTTTTTTGTTTGTTAACCGATTTAAATAAAACAAACCCTAAATGTTAATCCAAAAAAATACCAATACATCAGTGAAAACCGTATCCTTCTACGTTAAGCCGTTCCTGAGATTAGCGCGCACAAACGAACAGATAAACAGACAAACAGATAAACAGACAAACAGACAAACAGACAAACAGACAATAATTCTAAAAATCATTGTTTTGGGTTCTATTACGCTAATAGATAGCCCTAGTGACATTTTTTTTCAAATATCTTCAATGTACAGAAACCGACTTGTTACAGATTTATTATATGTATAGACTATAGATTGTTCAAATTACTTACCTGCGTCCAATTGACAGAAGTTTATTACATCGCTTGTATCAGATACTAAAGTGATCTATCCGTATGTCTGTCACAGCCCTTTATAGATCTACTTGATATACATATGTATGTATGGGAACAATTATGTTGGAAAAAAAACAAGACACTTGTAATGTTAATTAGAATTATCAAATAAATATCTTCTAATATCGAGTCCAATATTTGAATAATTAAAATAAAACTGCTATTTCTATAAATGAAAATGCGCATGAATATTTCTTGCACGTTTTCTGTCCTTTACCACCAAAAAAACAAGAAGCTTATATAGCTTGATATGATTATTATTGAAGGCAGGTTATATAGTATTTATTACCTCACCCTATCAACCTATCATGGACTCCCTATTTCCTGAGGCAGACCCTTGGCGAAATAGAGGCGTAATCTTGCTTCGTCAGGGGCGCTATATTATTACCGGGAATGGACTGAGCTGAAGGCGGTAAATATATATTTATTTTGTATTGGCTGCTAGAACTATTAGATCAAATTACTAGATTGTGAGGGTTCGGAAGTCCGCCGCCATAATTTGCAAGTATGTATAAACTTTTATAGGAAGGTGATTTGTGGATGTTGGAGAACATTCATAAAATTTATAACAATACTATGAATATGAACTTGTGTTTGTTAGTCATTTTTTTATGTCATTGATATAGTTAGGAGGCAACAATGATAATGCGGGTGAAACCGCGGGGCACAGCTATTATATTATGAATTTAACATTCATATAAGCATTTAATTAATTACGTACATCAGTCCTATATTAATATCGCAACTTGCAGCTCTCAATGATGAGACTTCAATATATTTTTTTCTATAGATTATGTTAATTTGCTTGATTTAAGTTTTATTAGGACGTGGACAAATTGAGTTAAAATTTGGTACCACTATGAACTTTTGTGTCCTTATTGTGATAATTTAAAGTTATAAGAACAATTTTGCCCTGGACGAAATACAGGCGTAATCTTGCTATGTCAGGCGCCATGTCATTACCGTGAATGGACCGAGGGCGGTAAATCTTTATTTATTATCTATACTATATTCTATAATGGCGGCCAGAACGATTATATCTCTTGACAAGGTGTTACACGAGTTGTTGATATCCATACTAATACTAATTAATATTAAAAATTCGAAAGTTACTATGTCTGTCTGTCTGTAACGCTTTGCCGCTTAAACTACTGAACCAATTTTAATAAAATTTAGAACATATATAGAGTGAACCTTAGGGAAGGACATAGTTTGGTTTTTACAAAGACAAAGACTTTTATTTGCACAAATATGGGTGTTCACGAAAGGTGTTGTTATACATTTGGTTCGCCATATATACCTTCATAAGGTATGCAAATATTACAATAATTAAAAATTTTACTAATTACAAATTACAAACAAAATGTACATTGAGATAGTGTCATTTATTTTATTATTATGTATATTACTTTTATCTTTATTTGTACCCATATTGCGCCTTTTAGTTTATTTATTTTATTTCTTTTTACTTTTCGGATCGCATCCGATCGTCGACTTTGGGTACCCATATTGCAGGGTTTTTGTACACTGAGAGGAAAAAAAGCCGGTGGAAAAAAAACCTCCCAGGTTTTTATGAAATTAGAAAATCAGTGACTGAGTAATACGCCTTTTCCAGTAAATACGTTTTAAGTTCCTTTTTAAACTCCTTGCCCGCTTTTATTTTGAGGAATTCCGGTAGGTTATTGTATATGTTTGGTCCCATGCAAAAGACACTGTTATGATATTGTCTAGTTTTAGAAGCTATTGAACAAAGTTTATTGTTATGTCTTTTCGATTTAAGCGTTTCATATTTAGTTTTATCCTACGAAAACATAGAAAATGGGTCCACGCGGACCATGGGGCCACCGGTGGGAAGCTAAGGATAAGGATTTTATTTAAGGATAAGGTAAGATTGGTGGCTTCATTTAATTTTATACATTGACACATTAGCATCTGTACTTGAAGCTTTTATGTACCTAAGTTTTATTAGGATGTGGGCAAATTGAGTTACAATTTGGTACCCATATGATTTTTGTGCCGTTATTGTAAAAATGTAAAGTCATAAGACAATTTTTTCGCGATCTAGGCACAATACAGGCGTAATCTTGCTATGACAGGCGCCATGTCTGATATGTATATATTTTTTTCCTTTTTTATGTAGTTTTAAATGCGTTTGTGTTTAAGTAAATAAAAATTCCTTCTTAAAACGTATCTCCAACATTCACCATTCCGCACTTGACCATCGTGGTGGTTTATCCCCTTAATCCTTCTCAGTTCCGAAAGGCACCCATGGCCCGTAACACGCAGTATTACTTCAAAGAGGTTTTTTTTATGAGTATCTATGAATAGATTCGAGATGATTGTAAAACATTCCTTTTCTTTATGGATTAGACTATTAAACATTAGATAGAAGCGTTGGTCCTTTAGCTTTTAATTTGAAATGTTAATTTTATGTATGTGAATTTGTCCAACACATACCAATGTACAGTTCTTGAAATCTAACATACCTACTACTACTACTACAAAGTATTTGGTTTCATTCCCAAAAATAAAAGACTCACTTGAATAAAAATTAAAACATAATATTTAAATCTACATCAAGATTAACAGTGACAAATACTAAAGGTTCTCAAGTCGGCTCGTATATTTATTTTATGTTTGACCACGCGTAATTTAAGAATTTGATATTTTTATTGCATAAGGTTCCGACTTTGAAGCAAAAAGGCACCATACTCAATACCATCATCCGATTGTTTTCATAACAGATTTTTATAGAACAGCCCGTTTTTGTTTAATTTAAATCATAAAGTGATAAATACAAACATAAGAAAAAATTAAAGCCAGATAAAACTTGAATAGTAAAAAACTAACCACCAAATTATTTTAAAACAAAAATAAATAAGGAACTAAGGCTTAAAGTATATCGTCGTTATAGTAGGTTTAGAAGTTAATTTAAATCAATCTCTATGAAAAATCTTTTTTTTTACTAATTTGGAACCTATTTAATTCAGTCTAAATTCGTTTCTAGGATTTTTTTAATTTTTTTACATAGATACAAAATTCTTATCCTATGCACAACAACGGGACATCAAAAAGTGTTGATTTCAGTAATTTTAAGTATTTAAAAAATAAATCGTTGGACACTTAAAATCGTTGGTACTTTCCTTTTAATAAATGAACAAACAGCCGTTAATGCAGTTTGTGACTTCCATTTTTTAATAAATAAAAATCTTAGATATTTTTTTTAAATGCGAAAATGTGAACGAAATATTAATGCGAAAAATCTGAAGAAATTGGTTAACCCACTTGCGAGAGATTCGCTTTCAAAACGGAGGAAGATTTCATATTTTTTTCATTTATAGAGATGTAGAGTTTATGGGTAAAGATATGTAGGTGGGTATAAGAAGTTGGTTTTATTAATTATCTTCTGCGATATACATAATATTTACCTGTCTACTAAGCTCTGTTTAGTTAATATACTATTTCTGTCTCTCACGGAAGAAACAATATAAATAATAGGATTTTGTACTGAGATAAGAAATGTTTTAATTAATAATGCGCCAGTGTACATAATTTAAACTCTCCATATCAATAATTTCACCTTTCTAGATTTCAGACATGAAAACTACGCGTGTTAAAATACTTTATTATTCATCTCATAATTATTTTACTGACTTATGATTATTCTTGTTATCATATTAATGACATGTTTTTAATAACGTGTATATAATAGTATAAAGTTATAATATAGTAGATAAGCCTTCAGGAAACTGGTACTTGTAACTCAAATTTTATTTTCATCCCTTATAATATTAAACTAGAACTTACAGCTCACGTTCCCTGAAAAACCCGCACCAAAACACAAATCCTGTCAAATCACCGCACAAAAATCACAGAGCACAAATCTCTCAAACACTGCACAATCACAACACCAAGAAAAGAAAAACAAATATTATCTATGATTCAAAGCGACGTAAGTTTAAATTTCGAAATTCGCGTGACGGCGAGCAACGCGGGCTACGTACGTCCGGGCCCCGCTACTCCGTAAGGAACTCTGCCGTTTGCGCATGGAACTAGCCCTATTCCGAAACGTCGTACGTCGCATTGCGTTATACCGTTCGAAACCAACCTTACAGGGGCCCTACTCTAAACGGTATCGTTCGAAGTATCGTGTATTTTTGAGCGATCATTTTGTAAAAGTTTGAAGGATTATAAAAGGTATTATATCCTAAATAGCTTTATATTGTCGACAACTTTACTATAGAGTCATATTATATCCACAAATACGGAGGTCAAAAAAGGTTCGAAAATATGCTGAAAAATATGCGAATCTTCGAACTTCGGCGTTTAGAGTAGAGCCCCAGGTTCACGCCGAGAGAGGGCCCCTTTTGTTCCTCGCGAAAATTAATTGTTTTGCAGCAAACGCAAGCGTTCAGAAGCTCTCAAATTCAGGTGTTCGTGTTTTTACCGAATGTTTGCTTATACTTTTATGGAAATTCGTACGTAGGGCGTGATGCAGTGGGGAATAGGCTTTTTCGCGAGAAACCCATTCCAAGCTTTTTCTCGTTAAATTGTTTAGTTTGACATTAATTATTTTGGAGTTTGTAATGAACTAAAAGCTATAAGGACTTAAGGAAGAATTATGAAAGAATTATTTAATAACGTAGTAATTACAGAAATAAGAAACTTAACTAAACTCTGCATTAAATTACAAAATTAACACCCTTATATGTAATGAATACGTCCTCCATAGACGGTCGGATCACAATAAGTCCAGGATCTATTTATTTAAACATTAGTGTTAGGCATTTTGTACAATAATTAGCAGGTCTTAATGCATAATACGAGAGTTCAAATAAATGCTACCTTTTCAGGCTTCACACTTAACACAATATTGTAAACTTACAAAACAGAAGGTTAAAAGTGTTAAAACAGTAATTGACGATTTGAGTAACTTACTATTTATCATTAAATGTCAATAATACAATTTTAATAATAATATTGTCCGACAAAATATACCTAACAGAATTTCATAAAGTATATTAATTCACGTCAAAATAATCCTTAATTGTATAAAAACATTGGTCAGCCAACCATGCTTTCACTAATTGTTGAAATTTAAAAATAATCTTTAGTAGATACAGTTGTGAGGAATCGACATTCCACTATTCCAGGTAGGTAGTTAGGTTATAAAAGTAATCAAGAATCCACTCACACTCAAGTGTGTACATAATTCGGTTCCAGTTAATTATTTACATGTAGCAAGAACTATTCAAAAGACAAACCAAGAAAGAGAAGTTATCAAGAAAGAGAATGTATAATTTTCAGTTAAAATTGAAATGACTTCTCGAAGATAATTCATTTTACATATTAGATTTTTACGCATTCAACCAGTAGGTTGTCCAAAGAGTTTCTATAATCCAAAATGTGTGTGGTAAATTAATTTATAAATACATATAAATAAACCTTAATATAATAAGAAGAACATTTTACTAATCCAGGTATTAGGATTTTTGACGAATGTTTGTGAAGTTTTATAGAAATTCGTACGTGAAGCGTGATGCAGTGGGAAATAGGTTTTTTCGCGAGAATTATTTCAATCTTTTTCTCGTGAATGCGTTTACTGACATTAATTATTTTCGAGTTCTGTAAATTGTACATTACATAACACATGCATTATCGTAACATAAAAATGGATTTGTGTAAGTAATATCTGCGTGAGCTTTCATTAATCGACCTATATATAATACCTTTAAACTAGCAATTTTTGTAAATAGTTTCCTTACTCGAATGGTTACGTAACCATTCGAGCCTACGTAGGCTGACTACGGAGCTAGAGACGCGGGTTCAATCCTCAAGCAAGCATGTTGCGTTTTTTATTTTTTGTGACAAGTTTTTTTAATTGGGAGTATTTCATATGGCTTTGTTAAGTAACACTAAGCCTATAAATGTTTTGTTTAAAATGAAACCAAGAAAATCAATAGTTTTTATCCGAGCAACACTCGGTCGTCCAGGTACTTATAGATGTTGCTACTTGACAACAACGCAATGAGTAATGTAAGAAATCTAGAATTTTGAGGTTTTAATGCGGTACACATTCCACATAGCTCGGTATTCCTTCTAAGGTGCCGCGTAACTTTTAAGCTTGTGGTTGTGCTATACTATGATCACCATCTTGTAAGGCCACAAGCATCACAGGTAACTAAGCTGTGCTATGCGGACGATAGAAGCGATTTTTACAACTTTCTTGAAGCACTTCTTAAAGAAGCAATCTTATATGTTGATGTTTCTAACTTGAATTCAACATGTACTGTAAGTAATTTACGTACGAAACTGCGCAAAACGTCGTCACATTAAAATGCGACAACCAACTCTATTAGAATTGAAGTGACAAGTTTTTAATTGGATTCTTGCGTTTCCTGTGATGCATAATAAACTTGTATAACAAACTATGCTATTGCTCATTCTAGGGTCGTTCTATGAATAACAAAACACAAATACAAATATGCTTTATTGTACACCATACATAACAGTAAAATCAACACATCCCATCTTTGGGCCCATCCATCAGGCCAACAGGCCCATCTTTGGGAGAGCAGATGTGCTCTCCTGCACCTTCCGATGCTTACGGCGACATGCGGCCACGCACACACACCGCCGCCCTACCCGGGGCTGCTGGCCGGACGGATCGAGCTCCCACTCTCACCATTGTGCCTACCACCTACTTAAAAAGATGTAATTCGTTTCGCTATGTATTCAAAACCATACTGAACTGTGAAAATGAAAAATGTCTTATATAAATTTACGCTACATACAAGTGAACTTAATAATTTTTCAGAAAAAATGTAGTCCTCTGTAGATACAAATCTTATTCATTTTATTTTTAATAAGATATGTCAATATGAGGCGGGTCAAGTGTTACCGTACGGCCAATTCATTACAGGGGCAAGAGGGTACTCGTCTGAGTTCATTATGTTTACACGAGATGTACTGTCAATATTGAGCAATAAAATAAAACGTTCTAATGTAATCGTCAAAGTCAAGTTATGTTCGAATTTTATAGAGATTCTTACGTCAAAACTTTAAACTCTGAAGCTTGTATCCATATGATTTTTATTGCAGCTGTTTGATGACAGACATTCTTATGATACAGCATAATAATTTTAAAAAGCTATTAAAATTCATAACTTAATAATATGCTCCCATACACCAATTCAAGTAACGGTACATAAGTTTGAGTGACACGAACGGACAGAGTTCACGTTAATATAGTTAGCGCTGACTGCCGGTCAGAGGTTAACACAGATGGGCATGGGAAAGTACATAGTTTGATCCAAGTTGAGACATGTTAACTTTACATGATTCAATTGCATATCGTAGAGTATTTGGTGCAATGTTTTCAATTAGAAGGCATAAAAAAAATTACAGAATTACACAATATACCTGCTAAGTACATATATTGAATAAGTACATATATATAGTATATCTTGACAGTGAATTAAAAAAAACCTTTTTAGCACTCTTTACAATAAACAAAAATTTTAACAAAACATAAAACCGACTACAAAAGAAAACTATTCAAAAAACAAATTAATATGCACTAAAAAGTAAAATAATAATTCCGTATTCTTCTACAATTTAAAAGTCAACTTACATTATGTAGGTACGATTTTTGGAGTCTGAGGTAACAAACATCAAAAAACCCAGAAGTGAAAACTTGAACATTAACGTTGTGCATTTTTGATATTTTGGAATGGTTAGGGAATAATTTCCCACGAATTGCTTTTATAATCAGTATTATTTTTCATTTAGTTCTTTCAGTAGGTTTTCATCTTGTATTTTTATGAAGTACTCACTCATTTGAAATTTTTAATTTGAAATTTTCTTTCACTATTTCTTCGTCACTTTTTTTATTAATATGTATAATAATTTGTATTTATATATTATTTATTAATTTTCATGAATATATAGTATATGGTGACTAAATGAGCATTTCCGGAGCTGCAGGTGGCGAGAGTGAGAGCTCCAACCATCCAGTCAGTGGCCTCCGGAAGGACAGGGCTGCATGCCGTCGCAAGTTCTGAAAGTTGCAGGAGAGCACCATCGCTCTCCGGATGATGGGCCAGATCGAATCGCCACGGGGTGGAGGACACCGGCGCGTTTCTCTGGAGATCCCGGAGTTCTCCCCAAACGTTGCCAATGACTCCATAAGACTTCTGCCAACACTCAGGCTGCATGCTTCTGTACTATCCATTTAAACAAAAAAATTGATAACTTTTCTACACTAGTTCGTAACGTATAATTTTCATAAAATTCTAAATTCAAAATACGACTAGAAAAGAAAGAAAAGAAAAGAAAATATTTTATTTGCACAAATATGGGTAGCAAAAAAGGTTTTACAAAAATATTTAGATCGCCATATTTACCCTTTAGGGTGTACAAATTTTATTGTTAAATTTATATAATTACAAGTTAAATTATAAACTAATTATGTACAGTAAACACTAAAATATAAACGCAAATACGCACGCATTAAAATACAGTATACTTAAATAATTCTACATTATTATCACTTTAGCTACTTAAATTAAATTTAACCCAAGTTTGTGCTTTTTATACAATTTTATTTTATTTAAACCGTACGTGGTTGACCGTCATCAGCTTTGGGCACCCACCATGATGGGTTTTTGTACGCTGAGAGGAAAAAAAGCTGGCGGAAATAAACCTCCCAGGTTTTTATCCCGCGAAATATTTATTTATGTTATTTATTTTAGTTTATTATTTATTTTAGTTATAATTTTATTATATGTTATTATTTATCGTTTAGAAACTCAGTGACCGAATAGTACGCTTTTTTAAGTTAATACATTTTAAGTTCTTTTTTAAATTAATAATAAATAAATAAATATCTTTGGACAATTCACACAACACCATCTGATTCCAAACTAAGCAGAGCTTGTTTTATGGTAATCAGAAAGCTGATAAACATACATATATAATTGTAAATACATAGTTAAATAGATAAATTAACACCCAGACACAGAACAAATAGTCATGTTCATCACATATTTGTCCTGGGTGGGGATCGAACCCAAAATTTGTAAATGATTTTTGTTGTCTTATAAATTCATTAATACTTAGTTTTTAGGGAGTCTGGTAGATTATTATATAGTATTTTCAACTTTTTTGGAAAACAGATATTCTCTAAATAAACTCCAATCTTTTCGCGGTAATCGGCTCTAGGTCTAGCCCATATGGGCGGTGAGTTGAGCTGAGAGAAAAAAGCCGGCGGAGATGTCATTAACATAAATATCCAAATCTCCTAAACTTTTACCCAGATCATTTTCTGCTGTTTACCCTCCGTTTTCCTGTTGGCACTCGTGGACAAAGTGAGTCACGTTTTCCCTGCAGGGCACATCCG
Organism: Pyrgus malvae; assembly: GCA_911387765.1. NCBI lineage: Eukaryota > Metazoa > Arthropoda > Insecta > Lepidoptera > Hesperiidae > Pyrgus > Pyrgus malvae. Next base: position 1,677,530 of record OU426969.1, on the reverse strand, counting down.
TCATGAGGAGGGTCAGCAAGCAGGAAATACGAACATTTTTCGAGTTTCATTTCTTTAAAAATTATGGTAAGAAGATTTGATAATTTTCGTTTAGAAAAGTTAATAATAATTCAAAATTAAAAACTTAGTCTTATTCATAAGCAATATTTAAATTCTAAGCAATATTTTATTTAGTTGGTATTTATAAACGTTGTTTAGAGTATAAAGCACCTGTTTAATTTGCGTCTTATATAACTGGAAAATTAATAATAATAATAATAGGTTTATTGCTTCAAAACATAAGGTACAAAGAAGTTCAGAATTAATATTTAAACATTTACAATTACAATATACTGTTATGTTGAAAGCAAAAGGAAACGGCTCAGCTACAGCAGACCCAAGAAAAACCTGGGCTGCGCTGATTTTCAGCCGCTCCGAGTTCCCTGAGATCTTGGGTGGGAATTAAATGTCATGGTTCCCCTTCCGTTACTTCGAGCACTTATATTATATATAAAGGAAAGTATTAAGTTTAATTGAACTTCCCTTATTTTAAACAATAGGTAAGCGTTAATTGGACCTATTTATGCAAACCGAAACCACCCACACATGATGATGATGATAGTATTGAGAAAAAGCTATTTAATGTATTGGACAACTGATTTTTTGTGGATTGGTAAACATGTCATGAAAATGTTTTGTTCTGTCAAAATTGTCAGATCATTTTGATCTTAACAGGGTCGATAGAAGGTGCAATTTTAAGCTTTTCTGTGTACTTAACTCAATTTCGGCATGAGTGTGGATTGGTTCCGGTTTGCGTAAATAGGTCCAATTATTCAATTGATTAAATAATGCTTAGGAAGCTATTTAAAGAGTTTTTTTTTATAAATAACGCAGTTAGTTTGTGAAACCATGGTAATACCTTTTTTTGGTATTGGGGGGAAACCTTCAAAGGGTACCCGGCACCTTGGGAGAGGGTACCGGGTTATGTGAGATTTGACCACACTAAAACCCCCTCGGTGGCTGCCTCTGCGCTTGGGGAGGACTCCGGAATCTCCAGCGGGACGCACCAGTGGCCTCCGCGACGCCCTAGGATGGGCCCATCTTCGGGAGAGCAGATATGCTCTCCTGCACCTTCCGATGCCTATGGCGCCATGCGGCCACGCAAACACCGCCGCCCTTCCCGGGGCTGCTGGCTGGACGGATCGAGCTCCCTCTCCCTCTCACCGCCCACAACCCCGGCAGCCCCATTTTAGTCACCTCTTACGATCAGGCAGGGGATACCGTAGCTCTATTCTTATTCCCGAAGCTAAAGGGACTACCATGGTGATACCTACTACACACAGCAAATAATCGCGCATCCTTTCGCAGCAGGTTGGTGCGTGCGTGCGGCAGCGCTAGCAGAGGCGGCTGGCGGCGCCGGTCAAAGTACTTGTCGGGCACACACAGCGATAGCTCCTGCAGCTGGGTTGTACAGCTTTCCCCTCAATACCTTAAACAGGTACTGGGCAAGGGAGACCGCTCGCCTCACTTCCAGCCTACTATACCCCACCATTCCGAGGACGAACAAAGTGGGGTATAGGAGCGGATAGCCCGGATAAACCCCATATAATTTGGAAAACAAAAACCCCGCGAATTTTTCCTGAGTGCGCTCCAGCATGTTAATGTACATACTTCGTCTCACTCGGTGACCATATAGCCGAATTACGCTCCAGACTCTTCACCAAGGCTTCATATAGGGCACGTAAGGCACTGTACTTAGTGAAGGTACCCGACTGCCGCAATACGAAGCCCAGATTGCGGTACGCTTTTTTGCATACTTCGGTTATATGGTCACGAAAGTTGTATGATGTCTCGCCTCGTTGTCGGGTTGCCAAAGTCCCATTCTCGCTACGCGGTAGGGTTGAACGTTGACTCACATTTCTGTCTTTCATGGTGCTCCAATCGATGTAATCCTTAACCACACTTGATCCCTATACTAAAAAGGATCGATTGATACTTACCATAAAAAATCGTGCATATTCCCTATTAACCAAGTTTATTTGCTATTCCATATTTAGAAAAAAAACCTACATATATTTCATTACAGATTTCAATTACAAACAATAAAGTAAAGTAGGAAAATGAGGATCACGATAATGAAAGCAAATCAACGGGGACTGTGAACGATATGAAATCGGGTAGTTAGGAATAGGACTAAAGCAATAAGGGTTCCGTGGATATATTTTTTTTTCAACCTTTTAATGTCCCACTACTGGGCACAGGTCTCCTCTCATAAGTGAGAGGGATTAAGGCCATAGTCCACCACGCTGGCCAAGTGCGGATTGGTGGACGTTATGCTTTCGAGAAATTATAAATTTCTCTCGGGCATGCACGGTCATGGAGACCATCGTAATTAATTAAATATCACGATATTTTCCATCACCGTGGACCAGCGATAAATGCGCACATTACAAATTTCTTTGTCAGAGGTGCGCGCCGAGGATTTGAACCTGGGGTCGGTCACGTCGAAGACCGCGGTTATTTACCACTCGGCCATCGCTGCGGATATATTTACGCAATAAAAAATATTATCTATAAAAAGCATAATTAGTTTTATTGATAAACCATGTAATCGTCAGGCATGAGTAACAATGGGGATAACATCGATGAGACAACAAATTTCGATGAGATCAATGAGACAATTGTCTCAAGCAAAAGTGACTCAATAGTGACTAGGATGTCTGAAGGATCCATATTCCAATGTTTATTTTTATCTTATAAAATTATTGAAATAAAATTATCTTCTTCCAGTGAACCTGGGAAGCTCCTCCTCATCAATTTCATCAGGGCGTCTAGAGTTCTATCCTCCATCCGTCTCATCCGCAGACTGGAGACCTGCAAGAAATAGAAGAATACCATCAGCATTTGCAGGCAAAATACCACGACGTGGACCATCTAGTCCCCCAACCTAAGGCCCGGGATCATATTCATAGTAATGCAAATAGCAGGGGCCATATGGTTTCAAGTAATAGCTGAGGGCCTTCTCTGTATGCAATCGTCCTTAAGTTTTAACATTTTCGGTATCGTTTTGGCATAATCAGATCGTTTTTTTATATCACTAATTTAGATCGTAGTCATTGATCACAATAATCTAATTTAATAATAATTTTAGAATTTTGTCACTCTGATCCAAAAATGAAGCCTGAAAATGCACCAAGTTTCTGGTTTTCGTGGAATTTTGTGTGCATATCGGTTCGGTCTGCGAATCGGAGAACATCTATTTTTCATCCCTCTTAACATTAAGGGTGGTCCACCCCAAACATTTAAACACGGTACGGAGTTCGCGGGGTCAGCTAGTTTTTATATATAAATAATAATAATAATAAATAAGGCTACACACTCATAGCCCCACAGTAGGGTTACTATGGACACACATAGAGACAGAAACACAAACACCCAGACCGAGAACAGAAATTTAAACTCATCATCCAAATATCTGCTTCGCCGGGAATCGAACCCGGGGCCCTCCGATCGGCAGTCCGGTATGGTAACCATTGTGCCACACAGGTCGTCATATATATGTAGGTGTAAACCTCATTAGATACGGGCATACAAAGTAGGCCCTCTGCAGCTCATAGTGTCACAACCGACTCCAGCAAGTTAGAGTCTTGCTTAAAGCCGTATGTAGCTGCACTGCTACTCTGGAGGTTTATGATCCTCATGTAAGTCTAGTCAGCAACTTGATCTTTCTACCAAAACACAACCAAATATTGCATTAATATTTAAATTAAATTATAATTGAAAATAATTTAGTAAATTAATACGTTTAGTTTAATTTAGTGATTATTGGATGCCTGAATAAGGTACACTGTTTAAATACTATTGTTAAACGCAAACACCAATTTTTTTTTTGCTTATTTCATTTCATTTCACTTCATTGTTAATATATGACAAAAATGCAACTGCACAACAAAATGCTCATCAGAAATGGATAAATGCATGGCACTTCCCCGGTGATACCATAAATGTTCTATAAAACATCATAATTTTAACTAATCTTCCCCCTTTTCCTTTACAGAACCCTAATAACGTCAATATAAAGGGAGTTGAATAAAACAAAATGGCGGCTCGAGCCATCACATTTGATAGATTAGGCGATTCGTATTCAGGAATTATCGCGTTACGGATCATTTGAAGCGATGCTGTTCCACGTTTCTTATCCGCTGGTGCGTTGAAAGCCTTTATTTTAAGGCTTGTTAGGTACTTATTTTAAATCTAATTGAATGAAGTGAAAATAATGTTCAGTTGTTCCAAGAGCTATGTTTCTACACTATGTTTGTCGTTTCTTTCCGCAAGAGTATTCCTTACCCAATTAAATATGAAAATCCTTTACAGTATTGACTTCAAGTTTGGTTGCTTAACCATAGTATTGGTTCGTACTTTACTATATAATACTAGCCTTCCGCCAGCAGCTTCGTCTGCGTGGACAGGATAAAAAATAGCATATGTGCTTTTCCAGGCTTCATTGCTATATTAAAATCATAGGTGTTTAGCCAATTGCTTAAACCGCCTTGACCCTATTACCGGTTTTCACGTAGGAATGAAGCACTATCCCGCGGTAAAAAGTTACTCAGGGTGAATATAGCTTGGTAATAGTGAAAAAATTTTAGAAATCGGAATCTTTCCTCTTTATAATATTAGTATAGATTTTTTCAAGTAACTATTTCAGAAGATATCAGAGATTTAAAATTAATAATATTAGAAGTCCAAAATGCAGTATTTTTGCATCCTTAAGTAAAAATCCGTGGTGGATAGATAATTAATAATGCATACATGGCAAGCCAAGTAAATCTGAGTTTGTTTAAAAAGAGAATAGGCATGATACTGAGGCTACTTTCTCATAGTTTCGTCTCTCATTTCACTCAGTTCGGCTTTATCATAAAATGTCCATTCCCGTTATATATATGTATAGATATAGACAAAGAATTTTATTTGCAAAAAGGGTGTTTACAAATGTTATTCAAATACATTTAGTTCGCCTTGTTTATATTCACGACAGTAGTCAAATATGACAAAAGAATCTAAGAAGTAGGTTATGATAAGTAGATCTATCGATTATCCAAATAAATAGAGGGATAAAAAGCCTAAGTAATAAGCATAAAGTTTTTAGATTGCCCGACTTTACTCAAGTCTGATTTGAAGTTAATAGAAATCAAGTACCTAACTTGAATTTTTTTCGTGGCGTTTTAAAATGTTTTTTTTTTAATTCTTTCATTTTTAATTAACTTTAATAGGCTGAAAAATGTTTCGTACTTACTTTAAAATCGAAAAGATTTATATCATTTAAATATCATCTCGATTTTGTGGTGGTTTCGTGGCGGACAGTTTCCCACAGGCTTCGATTTAATAAAAATTATTACCTTTCAATCCATTTAACTCCAAAATTTTGAAAGATGAAATGAATGTTTTTTTTTTTGTAATATGTATTGAATAATCGTTTTGTTACATCTAGATTCTGTTTAAATCTATATCCCTAACCACTCTACATCTAAGTACCTACAAATTTTTTTGGCATCAGATTGAAAACCCTTAAGAGAGATATGGCAATAATATCTACTATCCATTAATAATAAAATTAATAAATAACGATTCACACTCATAGCCCCACAGTTACAGGGTACGTATACCCTGTGTCGTGGGTACCATGGACACACACAAAGACAGAAATAGAATAACACAAACAGACCGAGAATAGAAATTTAAACTCATCGTTCAAATCGTTCTGTTTCGCCGGGAATCGAACCCGGGACCCTTCGAATGGCAGTCCAGCATGGTGCCATTGCTCTACGCATTTTAGTAGCAGCAGCATTTAGGTCTTTTTTTTCGATTTCTATGGTTAGGACTGCTATTCAAAGTATCAGAACTATTAGAAATTCTATTAAGTGTATGAAGCGCGCATGGCCCGGCAGTTAGCGTAGAACGCAAGCGATCTATGCAACTAAGCCAAACGGACGCGGTCGGGTGTGAGATTGGTGACCGCTAGTGGCAAAAAAGTTCATGCGAGTTTCCGTGCTTCGGAGGGCACGTTAAGCCGTCGGTCCCGCTTGTTGTCGATAGATAACAGTCGTTAAACCTTGTCGGAGGGAGGCCTTATGGACCGTTTGAAAACATCCGACTGCGGGTTGGCCACTAACCCGCATCTCCAGAAACCCGCATTGGAGCAGCGTGGTGGAGTAAGATCCAGGCCTCCCCTATAATTGGGAGAGACCCGTGCTCAGCAGTGGGACGCAAAAAGGGCTGCAGCCAAGTGTATGCAATATTATTCTATAGGTAAACCAGACCTAAAACAACTCGTTTTTCTACGTATTCCTTTCGGGTTTTAAACATCGAAGAGGTTAAAAAGAAAATAAAAATAAACGTTTCACACTCATAGCCCCACAGTAGGTTTGGTATACCCTGTGTCGTGGGTACCATACACAGACACATACAAAGACAGAAAAACAAACACCCAGACCGAGAACAGAAATTTAAACTCATCATTCAAATTTCTGATTCGGCGGGAATCGAACCCGGGACCGTCCGAGCGGCAGTGGTATGGTAACCATTGCACCACACGGGTCGTCAAAGTCACGGTTGTTTGAAGAGAACACATTTGAAAGGAATTACTCGTAATTTGTTTGATTTGCACACGATTCACCCACTCCGAGAAGGCGCGCTAGCGAGGATTGCTTCCGGGAAATGAAATGCGGTGATATATTCATAAATCATGTTATGTTAACGTCTTTTTCACCGAACAGATGACCTTAAGGTCAATTTCCCGCATCCTATTTACCGCGTGAAGATGGGGGACACGGTAAAAGTAAAATACCTACTAATATTACAAATGCGAAAACTGATATGTCTGTTTGTATGTGTATGTTCCGCTTTCACATCAAACCGGCTGAACCGATTCAAATGAAATTTCGGAGAGAGATCGAGAGCCTGGAAAGGATCTACTTTTTGTCGCGGGAATAAGTCTCATTTCCATATGAAAATCACTTTAAACTATCTTAACTGTTTACTAAACTTCTATGAAATCTCCATAATCCTCCTACTGCAACCCTTTTTGCGTCCCACTGCTGAGCACTGCTTTTTCTCCATAAGGGGGAAGGTCTGGAACTTACTCCACTACGTTGCTCCTTAGATTATTCATATTAAGTACTGAATGATTTTCTTTTTCAATTTGAACCTTATTACAGTACAATTAATTGTTTGTTTCTAAATGATATTGCTTTAAAAGTTTTTTTTTTATCTCTAAAACTACTTGACATAAAAATATAAAGTTTGACAGAGCAGCAGTCTATAGTTAGTAAAGTCAGCTATGAACGGGTATTGCGACAAAGCCGGATTAAGGAGATCCCAGAAAGTCCTTAATTTTTTGTGCTACAACCTGAAATTTGGCAGAGAGGTAGTTTATGGTTTGTTTGCGTTTGAAACCCATAAAATCAACTTAGAATATTCACTTCATAAACGTAATAGACGCGTTTAAAAGCTCAGGTTACAGGTCGTATAGAAATATATACATACGTGTGAAAGCGCTCTTGGTAATATTTTTTTAAATTGAACGGCTGTTAATAAAACGCAATGAACCCGCCATCGCGATAACCGAATGAGTTTTTTCAGTGAACTTCGCCTGAAATCGTTTTAACGGTAACGATGCTCTCAACGGCCGTTAACTAGTTGACTGTGAAGCTATAAGTGTAATATAACATGATTTGTGTTTTGTAATATGGAAAATAATTCGGTTTTATCATGCATAAAACTTTAGTGCTAATAAATATTTCTTCGCAATCAGAACGTATGATGGTGTACACTTGTTTCATGCATTAGCACCTCCCTCCCTCCCACAGTGGATACATGCACATGCAACAATAAAAAATTTACACCAATATACGCGCCACCACCAACACGTATTTTGCCCCTAAACAGAGCATCATCAAGGTTATTATTGACTCTACGACGGTTACTCGCAAAGTGACTTTGGCCAGAACGGGCACATCTTCGGGAGAGTAAATGTTCTCTCCTGCGCTTACAGGTATTCACGGTGGCATGTTTTATTTATTTATTGCCAAAACGTGTTAGGTTACAATTGATCTTACAAGTTAAAGTGGATTAACCAGTGTTCACACGACCCAGGTGGGGCACGGCAAAATACAATATAACAAATGAATAAATTAATTAAAAATATCGTAGCTTAAGTAATCTAATTTAAACATGCGGCCACGCATACACCGCCGTCCTTCCCGGGGCTGCTGGCTGAACGGGTCGAGCTCTCACTCTCACAGACCGCAATCCCGGAAGCCCCCATTTAGTCGCCGTATAGAAGAATAGAGCCAATACCGTAGCTCTATTCTTAATCCCGAAGCAACAGGGACATTCCATAGACCGAAGGCGAAATTCAGGCTTGTTTACTCAAACTACTCTAATTTTATATTTTACATTGTTATCCTTAAACCTACTCGTACTATGTATGTTCTAAGATAACGGCTGCAACCCTTTCTGCGTCCCACTGCTGGGCACGGGTCTCTCCCCATTCTTGGGGAGGCCTGGAGCTTACTCCACCACGCTGCTCCAATGCGGGTTGGTGGAGATGCGGGTTAGTGGCCAACCCGCTGTCGGATGTTGTCAAACCGCCCATAAGGCCTCCGACAAGGTTTGACGACTGTTATCTATCGACAACAACCGGGACCGACGGCTTAACGTGCCCTTCGAAGCACGAAAACGCGCATGAAATTTTTTGCCACTAGCGGTCACTCAACTCACACCCGACCCCGTTTGGCTTACTTGCATAGATCGTTTGCGTACTACGCTAATCGCCGGGCCATGCGCACTTCAAGATTTTGAAAGATCTAGTGCTAAGATAATAAATCGCTACTATTATTATCCTTCTACTTTTAGCGCCAAAAGGTTCAATTTCTTCCACGTAATGCTTGGGTAAGCTTTATAAAAGTACCTCAGGGATTGGCCTATTTCAAGGATAAAGTAGTTAAAATTTCATGAAACTGTCTATTTTTGTTCATAGTTCTGTATATCCCTAAGGCCCTATGTAGAAGATTTTATTCTTAACGCTATTTTTATTAACTTAGGAGTTACTGACCTTTGTGTGGGTGTTTGGCGGGAACTTAGCTAAAAGATGAGTGTCGTAGCCAATTTTTTTTTCATTTTGTTGGTGTATTTTGAAGTTATATCGCGTAAAGTTGGTAGTATTGTTTCGATTTTATTAATTAGTAATTACTTAATTAGACAAAGGCGTTAAAATAAGACCTGTATATGTATGTTGAAACTTTCTGTGTTCCATCGATTTTTTTAAACTGGGTTCAGTTTCCTTGACAAAAATAAAAGAGCATCTTGTTCTGGGTTTTTGTAAAATCAAACCCTAATGGTACCTATATAATAATAGTGTTGATACAGTCACTGCATGTCTTGTAACCTCTTATAGTGCGGAAATCAGTAGTAAATCTGTTTCTTATATAAAGCAACTTGGTGAAGGAAAAGGACATTTAGTAAAGGCGACATTAATATCGTCCTTTCACTACTATCAACTTTTACTGCCGCTGTTAAGTATAGATAGCTACAGGATGTGGTTTTCGGGATTACACGCGAATTTTAATAGGTATATAGAAAATAATAACGTTTCACACTCATAGCCCCACAGTAGAGTAGATACCTGTGTCGTGGGTACCATGGATACACACAAAAACAGGAACACAAACTGACGACCCGTGTGGGCCAATATTTACCTTACCAGACTGCCAATCGGAGGGTTTCGGGTTCGATTCTCGGCGAAGGAGAAATTTGAATGATGAGTTTAAAATTTCTGTACTCGGTGTTGGTGTTTCCGTTGGGTCTGTTCTTTTTTGTGTGTCCATGATACCCACGACACTGGGTATATCTATCCTTCTATGGGGATAAGAGTGTAAAACCTTATTTATTTAAATATCCAGACCTCATTGAAAATCATCACTCCAATTCTTGTTACGCCGGGTATCGAACTCGGGACCCTTCATGGGCAGTCCGGTAACCATTGACCACACGGGTCGTCGTATAATAAAGAAATCAGTAGTAAATCACTTTCTTATTCAAAGCAACTTGGTGTAGAAGCAAAAGCACATTTAGTAAAGGCGATTTTAATATTGTCCTTCCGCTTAATAACTTTTAAAAAAGTTAATAACTTTTACTGCTGCTGTTAAGTATATATAGCTACAGGTTTGGTTTTTGGGATTATACAATTGTTTAATTTTAATGGGTAGAGTTTTCTCTGTCGTGGGTACCATTGACAAACGCAAAGATATGAACACAAATACCCAAACCAAGAACAGAAACTTTAGACTCATCATCTAGGTTTGTTCCTCGGTGGGGATCAAACCGGGACTGAATCCCGATTTAAAATCCATTGGTAACCATTTATTTATTTATTATTTATTGTTAATTAGAACGGTCTTGTACAGACCACTTACACTAACTAACACAGTTTTAAATATTACTTTTATGGATTAAACACAATAACATTACTCATTTTAATTAACAATTACACACAAAATGAATAAAATTAATTAATAATTCAAAACAAAAATTAAATTTATCAATTTCATTGCATTCAATTTATAGAAAAAAAATATTTAAATGTCAATGGAAGAAAAAAATATGTCATAAATATTTAAATAGCATTATTTTCAGTGAACCTAAGGCACACAGTCATAATTTTCCTCCAGTCATCTGCAAACAGGTCAAAATCAGGATAGGCTACTAAGAGAGCGCAAATACCAGCGAGCATACGGGCTATGGGAGATTTAGAATGCGCTACAGTACGGCTAAAAGGCACGACCAACAGATCATGTTTCCGGGATCGACAATAATTGTCCGGAGCATATAGTCGCACCATTGCACCACACGGGTATGGGTATATAGAACGATATAAAGAAATCATTAGGAAATCAGTTTCTCATATAAAGCAACTTGATGTAGAAGCAAAAGGACATTTAGTAAAGGCGGGGCGTTAATGTCGTCCTTCCACTGCTATCAACTTTTACTACCGCTGTTAAATACTCATACATAGCTACAGGGTGTGGTTATTGCGATTAGACCTTTGTTGAAATTTAATAAGCATATTTTTACATTCTTTCTGTAACGTTTAGTGATATTACATTGGATTTAAACATGTTTTTCTACAAACACATTTTCTACAATCTAAAAAAACTAGCATTTTTTTTAATTTACTGGCTTGGCTTGGCTTGGCTGCAAGCTGCAACCCTTTGCGTACCACTGCTTCAATGCGGGTAGAGGCCACCCGCTGTCGGATGTTTACAAACCTCCCATAAGGCCGAGGTTTAACGACTGTTTTCAATCGATAACAGCTGTACTTGAGCGTAAATCGAGCTGTCACGTATGCACATTATTGACTCATAGCCATTCCGCTATTTCAAATATATAGATGTACACTTTTAAAAAGAGTGCTGCTAAAAGATTTTTTTGTGCCGCCTTCGCCTTTTTTTCTCTCAGCACGATATATAACCCAAACGATCACTTAAAGGCGATGACCGGGAAAAATGACATCCCTTAAGCGAATATTTTGTATTCCTAATATGGGACAAAGACAAAGACAAAGATATTTATTTGCACAAATATGGGTGTTTACAAAGTTGTTTATATAAATTTAGTTATATTTACCTTCATGAGGTATGCAAATATACAATGATAAAAATATAAAAGGAAAAAACTAAACTATAATACAATTACGAAAATGTACATTTACATCTGTTTTACTATTATTTTTATTTGTCCCATTTTGCGCCTTTTATAAATTAAAATTAAAATATTTATTTATTTATATTTCGGATCGGTTCCGATTGTCAGCTTTGGGTACCCATATCACAGGGTGTTTGTACACTGAGAGGAAAAAAAGCCGGCGGAAAAAAACCTCCCAGGTTTTTATGGAATTCCTTTATGCCGTTTTATCGTTTATGAAATCAGTGACTGAGTAATACGCCTTTTTCAGTAAATACGTTTTAAGTCCTTTTTTAAATTCGTTGCCCGTTTTAACTTTGAGGAATTCCGGTAGACCGTTATATATTTTTGGTCCCATGCAAAAGACACTGTTATGATATTGTTTTGTTTTGGAAGCGATTTAACATAATTTACTGTTATGTCTTTTTGATTTAAGGGTTTCATATTTTCTGATTTCTGTTTTGACCACTAAACAGATCTCGTAAATTTATAAGGAAGGGAGCGTCATTATTTTTAAATTTTGAAAATGTGGCCTACAAGTATCCGTTTGTTGTAACTGGGATAAACATTTTTACTTTCCTTTTGTTCAAATATTTGCCACTAGCGGTCACCAAACCCATTCCCGACTACGCGCGATTGACTTAGCTGCGTAGATCGATTGCGCTCTACGACAGTCCCCAAGCCATGCGCGCTTTAGACACTTAGTAAGTACATTTATTTTTATGTATAAAAATTTTCAAACAATGCTGTCAATTTGTCAAAGTCTTTTATAATTTTACATTATTTTTAGTCCTATGTATTTTTTATAACATCCTGTATGCAATGATAGGATGAAGATACAGTGGTCGTAAAATTGTCCAGTAATGAAATTGGATCGGTCAGAGTTTTTTCTTTCTAACGATCATCTCAGTCCATCCTGGAGGTACGCCTATTGGCGCATTTTATAAGATCCAGCGAAGACCAATTTTATAGATTTTTACATGGTTTTATTTCTTTATTATTTTTTCGATCAGAGACAAAATACTTACTAAACGTGATGGATATGATTATAAATAAAAAACAAGCAATATAAATCAAATAAATAAACAATGACACAGATTTTATTTCAACAAATATTGGTGTTTACAAAAGTGGTTCATAAATACATATTTAGCTATAGTGTATATTTACCTTCATGCGAATATTACGAAGAATAAAAATATATTTAAATCGCAAATATAAAAATGCACATAAATATTATTATATTTATTTGTTCTCATATTGTGTATTTATTAAAAGTATAAATTTTTATTCATTTATTTCAGTATTTATTCAACAATTAATACATCAAAAGCAACGAGAAATAATTTTAACCCGATACTTTCGACTATTTAAATAAAAAAGAAAATCTTATTTAATAAATCGATTGTACCAGCTCGTATGTAGAAAAACAACAAGACCACATAATTAAAACCTATGAAATAAACTTTTTCACGCAAATAGAACTGCGGAACTCAGCAAGTTTTACAATAAAGTTTTCAAAACGCCCAAACGCCGTATCTTATACCACGTGCTTCATAAAAATAAGGCGACGCGGTCACTTCAGTTAAAACTGGGTTCAATTTTAACATAAATATTTACATTTATATGCGTTTTATTGAGATGACGGTCACGGCCTTTGAAATTTAGTGATTCTGGGGAACTGGACCAAATAATAAAACCGATTACCAACAAGATAAGAAGAGGTTCCGCTTTGTATCGAAGCGTCGTACAACCATTATTTTCTAAGTTTAGGGTATCTCAAAAGTAATAATTGACATACATAGAATCACTTCTTATCCTTCTGTCTATTTTTCTGTTTAGACTTTTTCTCAAGATAACTGAAAGTGCGGGTATCTCAAAAACGGAAAATGGTAAAAGTTTACAGTTTATAGTTTGCAATAATTATTATAATTATTATAATGTACACCATTTCCGTGCAGTATGTTCTTAATACACTGTTCATTTTTAGGGTTGCCTAGAAGGAATCAATTTTGAGCGATAGGGTCGCCTGTGGTTATCCCTGGTATCTTAAAAATAATACTTTTTAAAAGGTTTAATTAAGAATAAATTAACTAAGAAGATACTATTTACTCCACAATAGAAGCATTTCTCAAGTTAAGTACCGAAACCTGTAAGTTCTCCTTTGACATATATATTATCATGATATTTAGCAATAAACTCTGTAGTTTTAATTTGTATATTCATAGTTTAGACGTTTAAAATTCGATCAAGGTAAACTCAACATAACTTGTAAGGCATACATAACTCAAAATATTCAAATCGTTTCCTGAGATCGATTTTTATAACCGTTAATATACGGAACTCCTCGAGAATGATGCAAACTTGCACTTTTCCTGTTTTATTTCGAGTTATTCTTACTTTCTTTCCTGTTAGCTAGCTTTTACTCACGGCTCCATTATTTTAAGTAGCAAGTTTATTTGTTGCTTTTTTCTACTACTGTTTGCTGGCTATTATTTGAATAAAATTTTTATTGGAAAATGATATGCAGAGCAGACTTCAGTGATTTTTGTCAAGTGGAAATACGGTGTTACCTACCATACCTGTCTGTATCATAACAGGCGACTAAATGTGGTCTCCCGGGGTTTTGGATGGCTTAAGTGGAAGCTCCATACGTTTAAACACCTGCCCCAAGAAGGACAGCAGTGTTTCCGTGGCCGATCTGGAGATCCCGGGTCGTCCGACAGCGCTAAGGCAGTCCGCTAGGAGTTTGGCTGCAATCCTTTTTACGTACCACTGCTGGGCACGAGTCTCTCCCCATTATTGAGGACGTCTGGAGCTTACTCCACCACGCTGCTCCAATGCGGGTTGGTGGAGATGCGGGTTAGTGGCCAACCCGCTGTCGGATGTTTTCAAACCACCCATAAGGCCTCCGACAGGGTTTAACGACTGTTATCTATCGACAACAACCGGGACCGACGGCTTAACGTGCCCTCCGAAGCACGGAAACGAGCATGATTTTTTTCCCACTAGCGGTCACCCATCTCCCACCCGACCACGCCCGTTTGGCTTTCATGCATAGATCGTTTGCGTTGATAATATAAGTAATATTACCTACATTTCTTATCCTCAGTGCCCTGTTTCTTTATTGTGTACAATTCACTACAATAGAGGAGTGGATTGAGAGATAAATTCTCGATTCTATTTTATGGCTTCCGGACTCCAATTTGTTCGTATAAACCTATAAAAAGCTATAAAAAGAAGTTGTATCTTTAAAATCTTTACTTTCTTGTTGACAGGTGATTTAGATTCATAAAAGAAAAAACTTTTTTTTATTGCAGCCAATAAAAAAATCGTTGCAAACCTTGATTTTAATTTTTTCATTTTTTACTAGCCTACAGAATGTTCAATTCAATTTAAATTTTAGAGGACCTTAAAAACACTGGAACACTATAAATAAAGCTTGTGACTTCTCTACTAGATGCTCCCAACTACAAACTGTTGAAAACTGAAAAAGACGTACAAGAAATAATTTGTAGCAAGCACTGCGCGTCGTGGTATCCTGATTACACGTAGAGAGCAACCGTGGAACTTTTCTTGTGAAATGAGAAGTAATTTTCGACATTTATATGTTTAATATTCTATCGGTACGGAAATATATATATCTTATTGTACTCAACCGATCTCATTATTATTAAAGAAACTAGCAGCCGCCCGCGACTTTCACCGCGTTGACTGTAGCTGTGGAATTTTCTAAAATAAAAGTAGCTAAGTTACTCCTCATTACATCAGCTACTTGCCAGTGAAAGCCCCGTCAAAATCGGTCCAGCCGTTTCAGAGATTAGCCAGATCAAACAGACTGACAGACCGACCGACAGACCGACAGATGAAAATTGTAAAAAATGTTATTTTGGTATATTATTATGTACCGTATATTCATATGGATATAGTAAAAAGCAGTTATTTTAATATTACAAACAGACACTCCAATTTTATTTATTTGTATCGATAAAAAAACCAAATAGCTTGCTGCGTGTTCTGATGTCCTTGGACTTAAAAACAGAAAGTCGAAACCTATGCATGCGCGCATGGTTCGAGTTTTTCCTTAGCTACTCCAATTGCTATTGTTGCTTCCTGTACGAGGTTCTAGGGCGGTTACCACACAATTATACCAAAACAAAATAGTACGACGCTGACAGTAGCAACTTAACCTTTCGGAGCAAAAAACACGTAAGGAACGGTCAAAGACCAAATAGAGAAATACTTTAAAACATCCACTCACTCATCCTTC
Source organism: Pyrgus malvae (assembly GCA_911387765.1). NCBI lineage: Eukaryota > Metazoa > Arthropoda > Insecta > Lepidoptera > Hesperiidae > Pyrgus > Pyrgus malvae. The sequence goes on along the minus strand of OU426969.1, from coordinate 1,661,539 downwards.
TACGTTACGCCGTTCCTGAGATTAGCGCGCACAAACGAACAGACAAACAGACAATAATTCTAAAAATCATTGTATTGGGTTCTATAACGCTAATAAATAGCCCTAATGATGATTTTTCTCAAATATCTTCAATGCACGGTAACCGACTTGTTACAGATTTATTATATGTATAAATAAGCTAGATATATACTACCTCCTGCTGTTTCCTTTGTATATTTAATATTTTGTGTGCGTGTCTTCGTGTAACGTAGAAGGCAAATATACGCGGTAGCTAAAAAAAATTTGCCCCAACCGCACTGACCAAGAACCAGGGTACGCCCATGTCTACTCGTAAAAAAAGTGTTTTTCTAAGCCAAATTAGGGTCATTCACCTTATAAAAATGAAAATCTCTAACGGGAGCAGTTAAGTACATAAACATCGGTTAACGAGTACCATTTATCCGAGTATCAACACTAATATTTCGCGGTCAGAAACCAATTTAGCGCAGCAATTAGAGCCAAGTTGAGAACTTTGGGCCGAGTTCGCTTTGTTTTGGCGACTTGGGAATGTATCTTTAAGACGCGGCATAATTAACACTTGCGTTACGATTTTGCGACTGGCAACTACGAAATTTTGCCACACTACTGGGCACAGGTCCTGTCTCGGAATTCAGGGGAATTTAAGTCTTAGTATACCGTGCTGGTATAGTGCAGGTTGGTAAAATAATGGTATTATACAGTTAAAAATATGTGTTATACGTAGTTGGTCTAATAATTACCACTTGAAATGTAGAGACTCAGTAAATTTCTCTCGTAAAAGTTGAAGTTTTCTACATGTATAGGTAATATTTGTATAGTGACTATAACTTATCTAAACCTTTTTAATTTATGACACCATTGTGTCCGAAGTTTTTCACGACTATGGTGAAAAGTATTTAAGTTTTAAAACATCTAAGAAGCTAAAATTTACACGATCCTATCTTACCTCACTATGATTATTACAAAACATACGAGTAATATGTGTGCAAGCGTTGAGTGATACAGTCATAGATTTATAATGACTTTTATTTATTTATTCATTTATTTGCATTGAACACATATAACGTCTACATATAAGGTCTTAAAATATTGGTACATAGTACATAGTAGGTTTCGTGTTGAGCTAACTTACAATTTTAGCATGCAAAAATAATTAATTGAATTGAATTAAATTGTATAAAATCCTTAAATTAACATAATTTCATGGTCATACTGATTAACAATATATAGGTTTTATTATCAATAACTTCCATAATTAGTCATTCTATTTCTAAAGATACATGTCAAACTTACTATCTATAAAATATTATTTTATTGTGTAATAATTGTAATTCATTAATATCTTTGACTTATATAAAAAAAAACATGGATAATGTCGCAAAATCGCAAGTTTCAAAGCAACGTACGAGTAAGAACTTTACCCACTACAAAACTGTTATTTTAAGCAGGTTGTCTGCGGCGGGTGCCTCAGGATCAGAGTTCAACTACGAGGGATAGACTCTTCCCCCCACTTTGGCTACATAGTTACAAGAGAGATAAATAAGCTTTTTTTAAATCTAGTCCAAGACAGATGCACTGCAGTCATCTTTAAAATGAATTAACAATTATCATGCATAGTATCCAAAAGACTATTAATAATTAGGTACAGATATGAGACAAAATAATAATAACTAATTGGTGTGTTGGATACAAATTTTTATCTAGCGTTATTACTATTGGATGGAGCCGAGGGTGGGAGTACTCTGTTGTACGCATCCATACGAAAGTTCTAAGTTTTTTTAAGATAAGCATTGTAATTGATGACATTAAGTTGACTGGTTTGGCGGCAACCCTTTCTATGTCCCACTGCTGGGCATGGGTCTCTCCCCATTATTGGGGAGGCCTGGAGCTTACTCCACCACGCTGCTCCAATGCGGATTGGTGGAGATACGGGTTAGTGGCCAACCCCCTGTCGGATATTTTCAAACCGCCCATAAGGCCTCCGACAAGGTTTAACGACTGTTGTCTATCGACCGACGGCTTAACGTGCCCTCCAAAGCTTGGAAACGTGCATGAAATTTTTGCCACTAGCGGTCCCCCATCTTACACCAGACCGCGCCCGTTTGTGTTAGTCGCATAGATCGCTTGCGTTCTACGCTAACCGCCGGGCCATGCGCGCTTCGAAACGACATTAAGCTACTGATTGAATAATATTGCTAGAATTTCTTTAGTCTTATCCAAAAAATGAGGCCCAATATTCACGGATACGTGCGTACAGAGTAAGCCCTCAGTTTTGCTTGTGACTGTGTAAATGTCATATCGTGGTAGAGTCACCGTTCGCTTTTATATATTTCGATAGAAACAATATTTAGTAAAAGAAGTATTCAAGTGAATTGTTTTCTTGTTGGTATTTATTTAATGCGCTGTCGGCACAAGTTGGGTCAAGTTGGACGCATCGTTAAAAGTTGTTTCAAGACCAACGATGACGATCATAGGGACCATAGGACCATATGTGTGGGATATAGTCCACACATATAATTTGTATTTAAATCCTTTCACCGCGATTCCTTTTTAACACGCTTTTATTAGCTTCATATGTATGTTTGAGAGTTTCTGAGCTTGTTTGTTCTCCTTTGGGCTAAAAGCATTCATAGCAGATGAAACTAAAAAGTAAAAAATAAAATTAGTTTAAAAAACTAAAAAACACGCTTTAAAATCACATCAAACTACTATATTTTCGTATACTATACTAGTATTTTCGTTGTATATAATTCGTATATTTTCGTTCATTATTGTTTTAAGCTTATTTTAAAAATTATTATTTTTATCTTTCCAGTTTGATGTGCTTTAAAATCGTGTTTTTTAGTTTTTTTAAGTATAATTACTTACTATTATTATTTTATATTCCTTTCTTATTTTTATTAATTTTTAAATAGGCTATCTGTATACACTTTATTATTTGATTGAATAATGCGTTATTACTTATTATTGAGCCTAGTTGGGACAAGTACAACGCATCCTTAAAAGTGGTCTCAAGGCAATTTTCCGTAGTGTAAATATTTAAAATAACTTTTACTATTAATTCTTTGCCTATTCTTTTTGTGGATTATCTGTATAACGTAAAATATACTTTTGATTTAATATTTTACTTAATGCGCTGTTATTGGGACGAGTTGGGACGAGTTCGACGCATCGTTAAAAGTTGTCTCGTGACCGAAACCCATTTCCAGCGCTCCAAATGTCTAATATATTTTTACCTTTTTCTTATTTGCTTTTCGTAGGTTAGCGATGTGTATGTAAAGTAAGTGTGAATATTTAGAATTACTTTTACTTTAATTTCTTTTCTTATTTTTTGTAGATTATCTAATAAAATATTGCTTATTTAATAATTCGTTTAATGCACCGTTGTTGGGACGAGTTGAGACAAGTTCGACGCATCGTTAAAAGTTGTCTCGTGAAGTTGTCGAATGACCTGCGCTCCAAAATATACCGCGTGTTTAATTTTTCGCTAACATTTTCTTATTTGTTTTTCGTATACTAACTTATGTAGCACACTTTTAACACGTATTTATTAAACAAAATTTTTGGACGAGTTGAGGCAAGTTTAGTACATTTGAGCAGTTTTGGACGTGATAGGAAGCTGTATATTTGATTGTTAGTATAATATTTATAGAAACTAGAAACTTCAGAGGGTACGTTAGTTGATCGGTCTCGGTTGTCGTTAACAGAGAACAGATGTTTGATCTTTTGCTAATTATTATCTATTTATTCATGTATTCTTTACTATTACAATGAAAACAGTATTGAACAAAGGGCGACATTAATAACGGGGGGCATTCTATGTCGATCAACACCGGTTAATGTTGAAATTTCTTTGTAGGTGTAACAATAGTAGTACTTCTACAAGTAAATAAAGAAATATACTAAAACTGAATGTAAAAGTAAAACTAATAATAATGCATATAACATATCTCAATCTACCCGAATGGAGTAGCGTGGTGTAATAAGCTTCGGATCTTCAGACTCATTAATAGTCGCAAAATAATAACATAGAGTTTCCAATTTTTGTCTTTGGAACAGTCATCGGACTAAGAAATTCAAATAGCCATTTAGTCTTTAGAAGTCAGTTCGGAGTTTATTCTTGTTGCTAACTAGTTTGCGGGCGGCCTTCGAACTTCAATTTGTTGGTCTCCTAAGGCCTGTAATTACTTGGAGACTACAGTAAACAGTACTAGCTTCGATTTAGTAACGAGAGCCTATTATGCCGTTGTTATTATCACTGAAAGTACTTATTACTTTTATTAGTATTACTGCACGGCGAGGTGCAGTTAAAACCGGCCACACTTCGTTATTCGTAGTATCCTATCCTTACTTATTTTGGGACCTGAGACCTTCGGTGGGATTACTCATCTGTCTGTATAATTCAAAAGTAATATAACATTTCTTGTGACTGGAAATTTCAGCTGTATTCAGCTTTAAAGCATTAAACAGCAATGGTTGATTTTTAATATGTTTTCTTTTTAATATCAATTATGGAATTATAAAAACGCATTATGAACTGCGATATCGTATAAATGTGGGTACAGAAATATTTACTCTATGGCTTACTTTCTACTTTTTGTGACAAGCATTCGTTCGATATTCGAATTTGAAAGGGCTACATGCGGGCTGTCACTCGTTTATTTTTAAAACTTTTGACAGCTTGTCTATGGGAATAGAAAAGTTTTTGGAACATTCGTTCAGAAAGTTTTTCATACCCGTCATTTTTGGTCCAATCAGAGTTTAGAATGGTCTATGAGATCGATACGTGTCATACAAATCCGTCATTGATTCATCTACCTTAATGCTAGCCATCACGGTTCATAAGATACGATCTACAGCCTGATGACAGGCGGACAGACAGACAGCGGAGGCTTAGTAAGAGGGTCCCGTTGGCACCCTTTGGGTACAAAACCTTAATAAAAGCATAGCCAAAATAGCAACGAATATAAATCTAGCTGTCATAACATGTTGTGTACTAACTCAAGGAAGGATATCATAAAACCCTCAGTTGGAGTTGAAGGGCCATGTTGGAAAATGTCTTGTTTAAAAAAAACAATTTTTCTCTCTCACAATAAGGAGTTTAGGCCATAACCCACCGCGCTGGCCAAGTGCGGATCGGTGGACGTCATGCTTTCGAGAAATTATGAATTTCTCTAAGTCATGCACGACGATGGAGAACATCGTAATCAATTAAATATCATGATATTTTTCCATCACTGTGGAGCAGCGATAAATACGCACATTAAAAATTTCTTTGTCAAAGGTGTGCGCCTAATACTTGAACCCGGTATCGGTCGCGAAATTTTTTTAAAGACACTAAATATTGAATTCTTATCTTACTCACTACTACTACTACTTACGTATGAATTAATGAGGTATCCCAAATATTAGCAAGAATTTATTAGCAAAATTCGCAAAGCAGCGATGGCCGAGTGGTAAAGACCGCGGTCTCCGACGCGGAAGATGCTGGGCTTAAATCCTCGGCACGCACATGTTTCAAAAGGAATTTTTAATGTGCGCATTTCATCGCTGCTCCACGGTGATGGAAAATATTGTGGATTTTAGTTGATTATAATGTTTTCCATTACCGTGCATGCCTGAGAGAAACTCATAATTTCTCGAAGGTATGATGTCCACCAATACGCACTTGGCCAGCGTGGTGGACTATGGCCTAAATCCCTCTCACTTGTGAGAGGAGCCTTTACATAAAAAGGTTAGAAAAAAATAGAAGCAAGGAGTAGCACTTACTCCACTGACATGCTCTAGCGCATTATTTCGCTGTTGGATATTTATCGGTTTCACGTGACCTTTGAGGCGCTGAAATTCGCATAAAATTTTCAACAAGAAACCATTGGGTCACTCATTTAACACCCGGCTGCGCTCATTTCGCTTAGCTGCGTGGATCGCTGGCGTTCTACACCAGCCGCTGGGCCATGTGTGCTTCAACGTCGCGATCTACATCTGGCTGGCTGCAACCCTTTTTACGTTTCACTGCTGGGCACGGGTCTCTCTCCATTATTGGGGAGGCCTGGAGCTTACTGCACCACGCTGCTCCAATGCAGGTTGGTGGAGATACGGATTAGTGGCCAACCCGCTGTCGGATGTTTTCAAATCGCCCATAAGGCCTCCGATAAGTTTTAACGTCTGTTATCTAACTACAACACTCGGGACCGACGGCTTAACGTGCCCTCCGCAACACGGAAACGCGCATGAAATTTTTGCCACTCGCGGTCATCCATCTTACACCCGACCGCGCCCGTTTGGCTTCGCATAGATTGCTTACGTTCTATGCTAACCGCGCCGGGCCATGCGCGCTTCATGCGATCTACATCTATATGAGTTCAAAGGTCCTAAAGAGTCACCAGCGATAACTGCTAAATATCTGACGAGGCACCACGTACAGCAGAGGATTACTGCAGGAAGGTGGTTTCCGACGAGCGCGTCCGTTAAGCCCTCGCGTTTTACTTTTTACACACCAAATTAATTCGGAGTGTGAAGTAGCGTCGACAAATAAGAACGCTTTATTATTTATGCTACGCTAGGTTTCTCCCGCATTTTTCCCGCTTTTAAATGCAATATGAGTATAGATAATAAAAACCAATTTATAACCCGTTCTTTAGAGGTAGTTTGTACAAATATGACAAAAGCGAAGAGAAGAGGATTTTAAATTGTCGATTATTTGTTTTTCGTTTCATTAAAATTTACTTAGCCATGGGATAAGAATACACCACCACACACAACAACACACTTTTACATGTGTATGTTTCCCATGTGGCGAAAGATATATTGAATAGTTGTAGTCGTAGGACGTACATAACAGGCTAGAAATAAGACGTTTTATATACGTTTAGTATTAACTAATTTAAAAAATTCATATTTAAAAAAAATGTAGCAAGACACAAGTCCTAAGAACGGAGTATAATAAATATTTGCTTAATCTGCTGACGCTACCTCAAACATGTTTGGGATTAAGCCGGCCAGCTTTAATTGTCGGCCCACCCTGGCTTAGCCGAAAGAGTGCCTTCTCGCGTTATTTCAAACGCGTGTCGGAATGAATGATTATCTTTTTATTATTATAAAACCTCCCATTTTCAATATCGTACTGTTAGAGCTGTTCTTTATATAAATTATAATGATAAAGTTTTGTTATAATAATGAAAAAAAGTTATTTTGCCTTAAAATAATATTCTATGTATTTGTTACTATGTGTTAGAGCTTATAGTGAGAACAGATGCCCCGTTTCCATTGTCAAGCAACTGACAAACTGCATTGATATCACACATGTATTACTTACTCTAAAGGCAGAAACCGGTTATGACCTTTTAAGTATTTTTTGTCATGATCCTAATCCGGTGGTAACACCTTTTAAATAAAATACAAAACATCGAAATCGGGTAAGATTTATCCCTTAAAATCGGTGAACACTCTTGAGACAGAATCCAGACATGATATTTATGTTTTTTTTTCATAGATCCTATGATCAGAACTCAACCAACTTAATATTGGATCAATCCAAACCAAATAAGTACGTATTTTTATTTCAATTGGCTCCAACCCTTTTTGCGTCCCACTGCTGGACACGGGTCTCTCCCCATTATTGGGGAGGCCTGGAGCTTACTCCACCACGCTGCTCCAATGCGGGTTTTTGTATTTCAATTTCAATTACATACCAAATTTGTATTTCAATTACATATTTTAAATTATTATAACCTATCTTTTTTACTACTTATAATAAAGGTTACTATCAATATTTATCTTTGAAATTCAAATTTAATAAAAAATAGAAGCAAGAGTTACAACTCCTAAAAACGGAGTATAATAAATCCATGCTTAATCTGCTGACGTTACCTCAAGCATGTCCAGGATTAAGCCAGCTAGCTTTAATTGTCGGCCCACCCCGGCTTAGCTGAAAGAGTGCCTTCTCGCGTTGTTTCAAACACATATACCGGAATGAATTATCTTTTTATTTTATAAAATCTCCCGTTTTCAACATACGAGTAGGGCATGCAATTATTCGTTCGAAAAAGGTATTCGGATATTTCGAATAGAAAAAAATATATTATTCGAATACTTCGAATAATACGAATTTTTCGAATACTACTTCATTAACTTCCTCCTGCGTAGCATTAGGAGATAAATGGTTTTGGTAGGATGTCTGTCTGTATGTTAGTCTGTCGACAGGATATCTTCGGATCTACTGGACCGATTGACTTCAAATTTGATCAGTTAACTTCAGTTCAGATACCTTAGGTTAGTACCTCGATCAAGTTTGAATTTCAGCTCCGTGGGTCAAACAAAAGGGACCGGAGATATAGGGGTCACAAGGTCACATGTAGTCAAATTTTCGTTAAATTGGTAAGCAGAGACGACTCGATTATTTGAGCACGTCCAAAAGAGTGCTGGAGCAGTGTCCCTCGGCTGAGCTGGTGGTTCTGGGTGACTTCAACGCGCACCACACCGAATGGTTGGGATCCAGAACCACTGACTTTGTTGGCAGGGCCGCTTACAACTTCTCCTTGGCATATGGGTTGACGCAGGTGGTACATACTTTCACCAGAGTACCGGATATTGAAACCCATACTGCCTCTCTGCTGGACCTTCTGCTGACCACCCATCCATTCGACTGCCAGGTGACGGTCGGGGCCCCACTTGGGACCTCTGACCATTGCCTGGTAAGTTCTGCCGTACCCTTGACGCCCCCAGAAGGTTCTCGACCCAATGGGAAGCGTCAAGTCTGGCATAACGGGTCAGCGCACTGGGACGTACTCCGGGAATTCTTGGCCTCCTACCACTGGAGGCAGCTGTGCTTCACCTCGGGTGATCCTGTCACGTGTGCGGAATCGATAGCCGATGTGATACGACAGGGCATGATTGGTTTTATTCCCAGCTCTGTAGTATCCATTGGCGGACGAAACAAGCCCTGGTTTAATGGGTCTTGCGCTAAGGCCTCAAACCTTAAGCAAGAGGCTTTCAAAACTTGGGCTGATGCGCACACGTGTAAGGACCCCGAAACGTCTAAGCTCCGGAAAAAATTCAACGCTGCCTCCCGTTCAGCAAAGAAACACATAGCCAAGGCGAAGTTTAGGCACGTCGGCAGAATTGGCCAGCGTCTATCAAGCTACCCGTGCGGGAGTCGAGCTTTTTGGTCGCTGGCCAAGATGTCGAAGGAAACTTCTGTCGGTCGTCATTTCCATCTCTACGCAAACCGGACGATACTCTGGCTCACACGGCAAAAGGGAACGCCGATCTCCTGGGCACCCTGTTTGCCTCAAACTCGATTCTGGACGACGGAGGTGCCACACCGCCGACCATCAGGCAGTGTGAGAGCTCAAAAAAGGCACCGCAGTGACCCGTCCAATTACAGGCCCATTGCGATAACCTCCCTGCTCTCTAAAGTGATGGAGCGTGTTATAAACACGCAGCTCCCCAAGTGTCTCGAGAGTCGGCCGGTGATCTCTTGGTGTACCTCACACACCGCTGGGCTGAAGCCGTCGAGGGCAATGGAAAGGCTCTGGCAGTCAGCCTGGCTATCGCAAAGGCCTTTGACCGGGTCTGGCACAGGGCCCTTCTCGCGAAGCTTCCATCTTACGGTCTTCCCGTGAGGCTATGCAACTGGGTGGCAAGCTTTTTGTCTGAGCGGCAGATTAAGGTCGTAGTTGACGGATGCTGCTCAGATATAAAGCCCATTAACGCCGGTGTTCCCCAAGGCTCAGTGCTGTCTCATATGTCAACACTATTCATTCTGCATATCAATGACATGCTGCAACAATCACGCAGTATTCATTGTTATGCGGATGATGGTACGGTGGACGCACTATACACCTGTCGAGCCAATGCCTCTCAGTCACAAGTAGAGGAAAGCAGAATCAAACTTGTGTCTGAAGTCGAGAACTCTCTGGAGCGGGTCTCGGAATGAGGTCGACTTAACCTTGTTGAGTTTAACCTTACGAAGACACAAGTTTGCGCGTTTACCGCTAAAAAAAACCATTTTTATAGCGCCCAAGTTCCAGGGCACCGCGCTCACTGTCGGTGAAAGTGTCGGTATCTTGGGAGTCGACATTACGAGTAAAGTGCAATATCGGAGTCACTTGGAGAACAAGGCCCAATTGGCATCCAAAAAGCTTGGTGTCCTCAACAGGGCTTATAGATAGTCACATGCAGGCGCTCCTTGTATTGTGCTCCAGTCGTGCGTCGGAGCTGACACACATTTTTTTAATATTTACGGGTTTGGGAACGGGCAATGGCTGCAATGAAAACGAAAAATCGGTTATGCGTGTTTTAATCGCCATTTAGTAAAGTTTGAGTTCGGATATTTTTACCAAACAAAATTAAAAATTAAGTATTCGAAATGTTCGAAAAAACCGAATAATTCTATAGATATTATTCGAATAGTAAATGTGGCGAATATCCGAATAATATGGATATCCGGATATCCGAATTGCATGCCCTACATACGAGTAGAACTGTTAGAGCCTAGAATCGCTGTTCTTTATATTTTTATGCGGGATTTGTTACAGTTTAAATATATTTTGTTGGCTAAAAAAATATTATTATTTTTTACCTGTAATAATGTATTTTATTATTATTGTAGAGCAGCGATGGCCGAGCGGTAATGACTGTGACACACGAAGATAACGGGTTCAAATTCTCGGCACGTACCTCTGACAAAAAAATCTGTAATGTGCGTATTTATCGCGCTCCACAGCGATGGAAAACATTGTGATATTTTAATTATTAAAATGTTTTCCAAAACCGTGCATCAGTGAGAGAAATTCGTAATTTGTCGACGGTATGAAGTTAACCAATCCGCACTTGGCCAGCGTGGTATAGTCCAATAGCCTTGGCTTCTTTGGCCTCTCACTGGTGAGAGGAGACCTGTGTATGGAGTATTTCTTGTTTGGATGATTACGTATGTAAACTAACCTTAAGAGCTTAAAGAGAGAGCAGTAAGTGACCGACCTGATGAGGATATTTTAATGGATGGATAAGAATACTAAAACATTATGTCCATCCATCTATCCATCCATCCATCAGCATATCATAGTCCACTGCTGGACATATGCCTCCCCTAACGTTCGCCACTCCTCCCTGTTCTGCGCCTTCTGAATCCAGCGACTTCTCGCTGTCTTCTTCAGGTCATCAGTCCACCTGGTTGGAGGGCGGCCTGTACTTCTTTTGCCGAGACATGGTCGCCATTCAAGAAACTTTCTTCCTCATCGATTGTCGGTCCTCCTAACTATACGGCCCGCCCATTGCCACGTCAGTCTGCAGATTTTGAGAGCTATGTCGGTAACCTTACTTTCGTGGTGAGGAGTTGTGATGTGTGCTTCCCGACATTCCAGAACAGTGTAAACAATGCTTGTACAAAAGTGCAATGTACAAAACAAAGTTTGTGGTCCCACAAGTTCTTCAGAAAACATTAGGTAAACGCATAAAAATGTAGGCCTATTTGATGTTTCTTCTTCCTTTGACATAAAATGTATCATTTTGAATCAGTAAAAATAAGACAAAAATTCCTACGTATGATATTCGCAGCTATGAGCACTGACTATTCAGTTTAGATATTGAGCTACCTACCTATAAAATATCAGATATCTAAAAGACTAGTAATGTTGGAACTTTACATTTCCCACGCGGGCGTGCCGGCTTCAAATCCCGGCGCCTATTTTGCACTGATCAACGTTAATGCAAAATATTGTAGGTAAGTACCTAATATCAGTCATTACGATGTTTTCCATCACCGTGAAAAAAAATTATCAATTTTTAAAGTTTTGTCATGGTTTCATAATAGATTTTTAATGAGATTTCAATGCGGCTGCAACGCTTATTGCGACCCTCTGCTGGGCACAGGTTTCTAATAATTATTGGGGACCCTGGAGCTTACTACCACGCTGCTGAGTTGCAGGTTGGCGGTAGTAGTGATAGATATAGTAAATAGTTCAACATAACTCAAATACTTCCAGAAAATGAAACTGAACCAAGACATGCGTCTTTAAAGTTCCTGCCAAAATACGAAAAAAAAACATGTTTTAATACTTTTTTGTTTTCCGTTAATTCACATGGAATTTAGTGAGTACCTACAACATAAAGAAACTTGTTTTATCCTCGGTTTACCACCTCAGACCACCTGATACATTTTTTATCCATTTTTATTCATTTTGACATTATCACGGCATCTGCCGACCCAATTAAGTAAATGATCCTTATCGCATCGTAACGAGAGGGCTAAGGTTTAGTGGTGCACTAAAATTGATTCTTGAACCAAATTACAGGCTTGCTTGAATGCTTTAATAAGTGGCCGATAAAATAAATGAATCCGCGGGGCACAGCTAGTGGTCAATAATTTCCACAGCGCGGTATAATGTTTTTTTTGGTTGTTTTTCATACGGATCTCTAACTTTTTGAAATTATTGTATAGCCTATGTTCAACAGGGATAATATCCTATTAGGATAGGACCTGGAAGGTTAGCTGGTAGAAAATGCCATTTGGCAGCTCGCCTTTTTTTGAAATTTTATAATTTGGTCAATAAAGAATAAATAAATAAATAAATATCCATACATTATCCACGGTGAAAATAGGTAGGGATTCACCAGGGATTCTTATAGTAAAATAATTTTTCAAATCGGTCCTGTATTTACGGAGTCTATTCAATGTAAACAAAGCAATTATCTCATCCAAGTTTCTGTCTGCAGTGGGTAGAGTCTGTTCAGAAAGAGAATAGATGTGGATATTTTGAGAATTCCACCAACCTTCTCCTGAGGATAGTGGTTCTCAGGTGATAGAACTTTAATGTTTCGACAAGGAAGTACTTACCGCTGCACCCACTTCTACCGTGAAACAACTCTATTGTGTTTCGGTGGAAAGGTGTTGTTGGCAGATATGAGGTGACCATCAGTCTTAGGAGTAGCACCGCAACCGCATACGACCACAGGCAGGCAGGCAGTCCCAGGGGGGATAAATTCCCCTCCTCCCCCAAATCCATCGGTCATTCGTAGTTGAAGACGACCACCAACTTTGGTCCGTTTGTTATAGGACGACAGTAATATTTGTCAGATCAAAAGGACAAGGATGAGCCTAGTCACACTTGTTATAGGTGGACTTACATATATGTAGAAAACTCCCGGGAGACATCGGCGCACACCCCGCTGGGTGTAGGGGCCAGGGGGAGGGGGTAAAGTTTTCTTATTCCATGCGCTCTGTGACTCGCCATAACTGCTAATTTATAGCTACTAGGCTACTGTTACGGACGGCGACAACTTAGCAATAAGTCGATAGTATATAAGTTAATATTTTAACATATTAGAATAAGTTAATTAGGTAAAATGTAAATAAAAGTTCCCTAATTTACTGTAGAATAAGATAAAAACGTAGGTTAGAGCAGTGTCGCAATAGAAAGAGACAAACCTATATGATAGAAAGAGATAGGTATAGAAAGAGATAGACCTATACGTTAGAACGAGATAGGTAGAAAGAGACAGACCTATAGGTAAGAACGAGATAGACATAGTGCCACGCGATTGGTCGGCAACTCATTGAACCCCTTACTATTGTGACACCTCAAAATAGTACTTAAGGTGATTAGGATTTTGATTTTTTGTATTCGGATTCGGCATAAGAAGAAAAATAAGAAGAAAAATAAAGAAGAAAAATAAGGAAGAAAATTAAGAAGAAACAAATAAACGGGAAGAAAATAAAGGAGTCTTTTCTTCACACACCCCCAATAGTTTGGTCCTTCGTCGTCGGATGGTGGAGAATCCAGGAAGAAGAAGCGCTACGAGGAATTCACAGGCGAATCTACGCTACGGGGATTCTGAAAGGAATCTGCGCTCCGGTAGATTCAGAAGCGAATCTACGCTACGAATTCACAGGCGAATCTGCGTTACGGCGGATTCAGAATAAAATCTGCGCTCCGGGATTCAGAAACGAATCTGCGCTCCGGTGGACTCAGAAGTGGATCCACGCTACGGCAGGTTCAGAAGCGAATCTGCGAAAAATCAATCATGAATACCAGAAGCCGTCTTCGTTCCGAGTCGGGGTTCAGCGAGGCAGAAGCATCCCAAATTACTAAGGGTGTATCGGGGCCGCTACTGCACCACATATACGAAGACCCACCGCAATCGCCATCGACCGCTGCAGGAGAAATACCCCAAGGGAGAAGGTTGCATCGCTCACCTCCACGGCCAGTGAGAGAAACCGCAACAGAGGCATCAATGGGGATGTCTACCATGGGGCCACCTGCACAACCGGCCATTACACCGGCAAGACGTGAAGCTACATCGCCTATACGAAGACCTACGTCACCGGCGCTTACCGCTCGCACTAACACGTCAAGAAGAAGCACCGACGCGCGGTTAAAGATGGCTCAATACGAAGCGGAAAAAGAACTCGCGGAACTGGAAGAACAACGATTGAAAATGAAAGCGAAGCTAGTTAAGTCGCGACTAGCCGCCGAGATGTCAGCGATCGAAGCCGAATCCGAATACGCAGCCAGCGCGTGTCAAGAAAGGGTACAAGACTGGGTCGACAGAAGCATCGCAGAACAACGACCGTCAACCTCCAAATACCGAGAAGAGCCACAAGAGGACCGCCCTCCCACTAGTAAACAACAAGGGGAGAGCTCCAAGTACCAAGGCATTCAACGACTGGCGGATACTTTGGAGAAGATGCTTACGTCAAGACCACCGCCGCGCCAAACAGCAGAGCTTCCTGTCTTCACGGGTACTATCGCCGAGTGGCTTCCATTCAAAGCCGCCATGGAAGACTCTACAAGAATCTTCAAGTTTTCGCCGACGGAAAACCTTCTACGCTTGAGAAACAGCCTCAAAGGTGAAGCAAGGGAAACAGTACTCTCACAGCTGTTCACAGCATCCAACCCAGATGTCATCATGCGCACGCTGGAATTAAAATATGGACGTCCAGATTATATCGTCGACCGGGCTATGGAAGATCTCAAGAAACTGCCGAAAATAGGAAATGCAAGTACCGACTTGTACGATTTCGCAGTCAAGGTGCAGAATATAGTCTACACAATCAAGAGCGTAGACATAAGGGGCTATTTGCAGAATCCACTATTGGTCCGCGACGTAACTGAGAAGTTGACTCCTCACCTCATCACCAAGTGGGCAGAGTTCGCTGCTGCTAACGAACACCGCATCGTCGAAGAAAGCGAGATGATCGTCCTATCAGAATTTTTACTGGCTGAAGCGGATCTAATGCTGCGATACACTCACACAACGAGACGAAGCGCTCCGGTACCCGTCAAGAAGGAAGTAGCTCCAAAGAGGGTGGCTACTAGAGGCGTGTACACCGCAGAAGAGAGCGCACAGGAAGAAAGAAGATGCTTCATGTGTCAGTCAGGAGGACACTACACTCCAGATTGCTCGAAGCTCAAAGCACTCGACATCGACGACCGTTGGAAGTGGGCTAAAGAAAACAAGATGTGCTTCAAATGTATGAAGCGGAAGCACAACCGATTCAGCTGCAAAGCTAAGGCTTGTGGAGTCCGCGGGTGCACATATCGACATCATGCGATATTTCACAAAGAAAGGGCAGCAGAGACTACGACTACGGTGAGCACTCCAGACGATTGCGAAGAGGACGAAACAGAGGCAGCGGTAATGAACGTCATAACAAAGAAGACACCTACTTCAGTGCTGCTCAAGACCTGCAAAGTGAAACTCAGCGGCCCACGGGGGGAGGTGATCACCCATGCTCTTCTGGACGAAGGATCCACGGTGACGCTAATAGATGAAGAATTAGCGAACCAACTCACCGACGGCGGATCGACACAGCCTTTGAACATAAGAGGCATCAATGATCAAAGAAGAATCGACAGCAAGACAGTCAAGATTCAAATCAGGGGTCTACGCGAACACGAAGCATACGACGTGACTGCTCGTACGATAAAGGGACTACAGCTGCATCAACAACGCGTGCCACGTGACTTAGGACGGTATGCACACTTACGAGGCGTACAGGCGAAGATCTGCGCGGGAGAAACGAAACCTCGCATACTCATAGGAGCTGACAACTGGCATCTGATAATATCAAGGCAACTACGCGCCGGCAGAAGAAACGAGCCAGCCGCATCGTGGACGAAGCTAGGATGGGTGCTACATGGATCAGTCCCGAGAAAAATGATCGTACAAGACGAAGCAGCCGTACTTCACATATACACAAGCGACATTCAACTTCAAAAACTCGTCGAGTCACATTTCAACGTGAATTCGCTTGGCGTGTCGACCAAAGAAAAAGTCAACAAGTACGAAAAGAGAGCCAACGATATTTTCGAAGCAACCGTCAAGAGGAAGAACGGATACTTCGAAGTGGGTCTACCATGGAAGACGGACAACCTTGTTTTCCCTGAGAGCTACGAATCTGCCCTGAAGAGACTACACACACTGGAGAAGAGGTTGAACAAGGAGCCCGCATTCAAGAAAGACTACACAGCGCAAGTCGATAACCTATTAGAAAAAGGCTACGCGACGCCGTGCGATGGAAGCGAGAAGAACAGCAGGATCGACAGTCAGGACCGATGGTTCACCGGACCTCCCTTCCAGCTCTTCGTCGAGAAGCTGAAATCAAAGGACAAGGCTCTACATTTGGAAGTCTCATATTTAGAAGCAGCTGAGCGACGGTGGCTCCAACGATCGCAACGAGACTCCTTCGAAGAAGATTTAACGCGTCTGAAACGGAACCAACCACTGTCACGTTACAGCAAACTGAAGAAGCTCGACGTAGTCTTAGAAGACGGACTAATGAAAGCCAGAGGCAGAATAGGTGCGCTTAACTCCACGACGCATTCAAACGAGTCAGTAATACTCGACGGGCGACATCCTTTCACTCGTTTGCTTATCGAGAATTATCATCGTCAAGCAGGACACGCGAACAACGAACGAGTCGTCAACGAACTTCGCCAACGATACATAATACTGCACCTAAGACCGGCGGTTAAGAAGATAGCAAGAAACTGTCAATATTGTCGAGTATACAAGGCGACGCCGAGGACACCACCGAAAGGAGACCTGCCAAAAGAAAGACTGGACCCAGGACATCGTGCCTTCACTTACTGTGGCATAGACTATTTTGGACCTCTGACAGTTACAATCGGAAGAAGACACGAAAAAAGATGGTGCGCGTTATTCACCTGTCTCACGACGAGAGCGATTCACTTGGAAATCGTTCAGTCGCTCTCAACGGATTCGGCGATAATGGCGTTAAGAAGAATGGCTGCCAGAAGAGGATGGCCACGTGTCATATACTCCGACAACGCAACGAACTTCAGAGGAGCGGACGTCGAGCTCAGAAACACTTACAAGAACTGGATTCCTGAGCTACGGAATTACAGCCTGCAGTACAACACGGACTGGCGCTTTATACCACCAGGGGCGCCGCATATGGGGGGAGCCTGGGAGCGGCTAGTGCGGTCGGTAAAAGCGGCACTAAGCACAACGCTCAAGGAAAAGTCACCGAAAGAAGAAGTGCTGCAGACACTAATCGCCGAGGCAGAATACGGCGTGAACGCACGACCACTTACGCACGTCTCTGTGGATCCTGACGATCAAGAAGCTTTGACACCCAATCATTTTCTCATCGGTTCATCGACGGGACTACCACGAACTGGAGCATGCGAAGAAGCGGACCGTCATATCTGGAAGAAATCGCAAGCGCTAGCGGACCAGTTTTGGCAACGATGGATAAAGGAATACTTACCCCCGCTCATCCCACGGGGACAAGTAAACGCCGAGGCTGCCCGACTACGAGAAGGCAATCTAGTAATAGTGGTCGACGACACGCTGCCCCGTAACACCTGGCCAAGAGGAATCATCGAGCGAGTGCATCCGGGACCGGACGGCGTCATCAGATCAGCAGATGTTCGCACCAAAGGAGGCGTGTTCCGGAGGCCTACTACAAAGCTCGCCGTCCTTCAAGTGGAAGAGGCTTCGAGGAGTCTACGCCGGGGGGAGAATGTTACGGACGGCGACAACTTAGCAATAAGTCGATAGTATATAAGTTAATATTTTAACATATTAGAATAAGTTAATTAGGTAAAATGTAAATAAAAGTTCCCTAATTTACTGTAGAATAAGATAAAAACGTAGGTTAGAGCAGTGTCGCAATAGAAAGAGACAAACCTATATGATAGAAAGAGATAGGTATAGAAAGAGATAGACCTATACGTTAGAACGAGATAGGTAGAAAGAGACAGACCTATAGGTAAGAACGAGATAGACATAGTGCCACGCGATTGGTCGGCAACTCATTGAACCCCTTACTATTGTGACACCTCAAAATAGTACTTAAGGTGATTAGGATTTTGATTTTTTGTATTCGGATTCGGCATAAGAAGAAAAATAAGAAGAAAAATAAGGAAGAAAAATAAGGAAGAAAATTAAGAAGAAACAAATAAACGGGAAGAAAATAAAGGAGTCTTTTCTTCACACACCCCCAATAGCTACTTTGATGTCGTTTTCAAATAAATAAGATAACCGATCGTTTTCTGAAACAAAAAAGATTCCCATAGAAAACGGAATTGAAGCCAACCATGTGGCCTGCATCCTTTTCTGCTACTCCATTCAAATAAAAAAATGGACCGAAAAAACTTTTACGATTGAGGATTTATAATAAAGAGGACCCAAAAAGACAAAAAAACGTGATGAGCCGTCCAAACATGATTAATCCTGTTTGGCATCAACTCGTCATAATTGAGTTGTTTCATTGACAGCTGTGAGAATTATACATTTCTGTATTAAACTTACTCGTATAGAATGGATTAAGACTCTTTTTTCAGTCAAAGCGAGTAACGACAAACTTGAAAGGTATTTTTGAACTATCCGTGATATCAAGTGTTACAACTATACATCCATGCACGTATCAGGCACTGAATTTTAAACTTCGATGTTCTTCAATACCACCAATTTGTAGGTGGTAGAACTAGTATGGTTCGCCCGGGGAAGTACCACCGCTGCTCCCACTTCTACCGTGAAGCAATTCTATTGTGTTTCGGTGGAAAGGTACTCCACTCAAATAAATAAAATAAAAACACCTTTTGTTGCATCTCATACTATCCCAAAGGTCGACTGGTACAGAATGCTTATAGCATTTAGTCCGCCTATACATTATCTCTGTATTTTGGTGTACCTACCAATGATGAATATGAAGAATAAATAAATAAAATATTTTATTTTTTATTTTTTATGTTATGAACAATTTTTTCATTTAAATGGCGTAAAAGACAAGCATACATTCATATACATAGTGTTAAAAGAGAACAAATTATTTGACAGTGATTAAAATAATCAGGCGTGACTTTTAAAAGTCACAGTGAAACGTTTATTTATTACTAGCTGTGCTCCGCGGTTTCACCCGCGTTAGAGATTATCATTAGCATGAAGTAAAAAAATTGAAACCCATACTTTTATTTCTTATGAATTAATGTTAAAAGATAGATATACATATATTGTCGCGGACATTTTTTTAAGATCATTAATTAAAGAGGAATAATCATTTCATAGAATTTTTTTGGAAACAGCGGAAGCCCTCAAATATGAATCATTTTCCCCACTTTTGCCACATTTTTATTGATGCTTCGCTCCTTTTGGTCGCAGCGTAATGTTATATAGCCTAAAGAACTCCTCGATAAATGGATTATCCAACATAAAAAGAATTTTTCAATTCGAATCAGTAGTTAAACAAACAAACTACTCAGCTTTGTGTATTATTATAGATTTATTTATTTATTATTTCATTGATACAGCGTTAACCGCGCAAGACGAACGCCAAACAGTGAAATAAGCACACCACTATGTATAACCTTATTTCCCGCTATTTGCCAAAGATACGACCAAAGCCTTACCCATCCCAATAAGTATTTGTTGGTTCCGAAAAGAACGAAATGTATTAATCCGATTATCGACTTGGCTAAAGCGCTTCGGAAGATTCAACTCCGAATAAATAAACATCCAAATCCAAATGAAGTATCTGGACCAATCATAATCTCCTTTAGGATTTTTTATAGCAGTAATTGAGAACGAAAGCATAGGTTTATGTGGTACTTTTAATTCTGAAGTCTAAAAATCAAAGCCAGATTCAGATCTAGCTTGATATAGCTTGATTCAGAAACAGATCGATGGTTGCCTCATGACTGGCAACGGTAACTCTTCAAGGCAGACGGGTAAGAATATCTTTAGGGTATATTGCACCGTAGGCCTATGGCTGCAACCCTTTTTACGTTCCACTGCTGGGCACGGGTCTCTGCTCATTATTGGGGAGGCCTGGAGCTTACTCAACCACGCTACTCCAATGCGGGTTGGTGGAGATAAGGCCTCCGATAAGGTTTAACGACTATTATCTATCGGCAACAACCGGGATCGAAGCTTAACGTGCCCTCTGAAGCACGGAATCGCGCATGATATTTTTTGCCACTAGCCGTCACCCATCTCACACCCGACCGCGCCCGTTTGTCTAGTCGCATAGATCGCTTACATTCTACACTAACCGCCGGGCCATGTGCGCTTCAGGCTATGTATAACCATAGTTTTAGTCAAAACCAACTTTAACGGTAACTTCACCGACGACAATAGAAATTAACTAATAGTGTGTTTCACCGTCCATTTTTCTTGATTGTTAAAGTTAATAGACGGTTGAGTTAATTAATACTTGGTTGATTTGATATTTGACCACATAGCTTTAAGAGGAAACGCGGCTTCAGCCGAATTAGAAAAATAGGTATTTTGGAGTGACTATTGCTATCACGCTGCGCCCTGCGCTATCCGCTGCGTGCGATAGGGACAGATGCAGCTCAGACCGATTATACCTACAAACTTTCTGACTAAATCGAGGTTTCGTATTCTCCTGTTTCCTCCTTCAAATTTGAGTTTATTAAAAAATGTTTTTCACAAATATCAAGAAATAGAATAATTCTATGCCTCTATGTTTTTATTTGGTTGTAAAAACCTTTCAAATTTGTTTTGCAGTGGTTAGGATGGGGCTGTATGAAAGAGGCATTTCGTACGATTTTTGAAATCATATTTTCTGATCTAATTAGTTGATTGAAAAAACAAAACATAGGGGCATAGCTTTAGCAGACTTAGATATTGTCACAAAAAATCATGCCTCTAGAAGCATTATCCAGGGAGAAAATAGGAGAATACATTTGTATGGGAATACGGCGCTATCGTAATAGCGTTTCCTCATCACCTCTGACAAAAGAAATTTATAATGTGCGCATTTTATCGCTTCTCCACGGTGATGGATATTGTGATATTTAATTGATTACGATGCTTTCCACAGCACTTTCAAGCATGCACCTTGAGAGAAACTCATAATTTCTCGAAGGTATCGAAACTTCCACCAATCCGCACTAGGTCTTCGTGGTGGACTATGGCCTAAATCCCTCTCACTCGTTACAGGAGACCTGTGTCTAGGGTTGCCATCCGTCCGGGTTTCCCCGGATTTGTCCTAGTTTAGAAGGCGTCCGGGGAGCGTCCGGGCCGGACTTCATTTGTAGTCCGGGTTTAAAAAAAAATTAAGTCTTGGGCCGCACACGCACTGTGCCCATGTCGCGATCAGCCGACGAACCGACTCGCTAAATTCACCGTCCCCCCGCTGTTGACATGTCCGGGTTTTGGGCTCTAAAATCCGGGGTTTAAACGCGTCTTGTCCGGGTTGACAAATTTAAGAGATGGCAACCCTACCTGTGTCCAGCAGTGGGATATAAAACGTTGTGTGTAGGTGTCCATGGGTTTCAGCGACCACTTGACGCTACGAGGCCTGCAGTCTTGTCTACTAATCCATTGAAATATAAGTATCTAAATAAATAAACATTTTAAAAACTATTAAAATCGGACGCCTCAGCTGGCTAGGCCACGTTGAACGTATGAGCGGGACCAGAACTCCTAAGCGTCTCCTAGAAGGAAAACCTGATGGTTGCAGAAAACGCGGAAGAACTAAACTACGGTGGCTAGACGGTGTCGAGCAAGACCTAAAAGCGATTGGTGTCCGAGGATGGAAGCAAAAAGCGAGAGATAGACCTGTCTGGAGAGATGTTCTTAACCAGGCCAAGGCTCATAACGGGCTGTAGCGCCACAGATGATGATGAAATAAATAAAACCCCCAAATTCGTCTTTTTAAGATATCTCTTCAGCTGGGAATCGAACTCAGGACTTCTTTCACGGCTGGTTGGTGTGGTGACCATTGCGCCAAACAGGTCATATTTGCTTTTTAAATCAGTTATTTCAAAGTAATCATATTAGATAGGTAATACCTGCATACTTAAACACGAAAGTTCCTGTAAAAGATCGAACGAAATGGCGAACGAAATAAAGATTTTTTATGTCATATTAGGAATACAAAACATTTACATAGGTACCTAATCAATTAAATTTTTGTACGACATTGCCCTTAGATTTAAAGCTGAGGAATTTCTAGCTCAGGAAGAAAAAGTAGCGGAAAAAAGTACCAGCAGCACTCTTAAAAAAAGTAGATTTAAGGTAGGTAAAGACAACGTCTATCCGGAGACCTCAAAAGGGTGATGGATGGATACTATAACTCTGCAACTATTTCGGAATTCACTCCGTCTTTGACAATAAAATATTCGGCCCAATTTTGGCAAGAAGCAGCGGGAAACGGGACAGTTCGATAGACATGCGATGCGACAGCCTGACGCCATCTTAGCGACGTACAGGCGAGGACATCGTTGCTTAACGCTATTCACTATTAGGTATTTTCACTAGGTATTTTCACTATTAGCTTTCTTGGCCGAATAGTTACGTGGGCTGACTGAGGAACTAGAAACCCGGTTTCAAACCTCAATCAAAACCATAATTGCGTTTATTTTATATTTTTTTCGGAAAATATTTTTCTATTGGGAGCTATTTCAAATGGCGTTGTTATGTAACACTAAGCAAATTAGTGTTTCGTTTGAAATTAAACCAAGAAAATAAATTGTTTTTATTCGAACAACGCTCGGTCATCCAGGTATTTATCAATTAAAAAAGGTGTTAGTTAGGTGGTAGAACATTAATGGGTCGACCGGGACAGTAACGCCGCTTCTGCCGTTAAGAAATTCTATTGTGTTTCAGTAGAAAGGTGCAGTTGCCGGCCAGACTTAGGTACATGAGGTGACAACCATCCTTTGGAGTGGCAGAGCAACTCAGGCAATACTCAGATTCTAGAGGCTCAAATTATTTAGAATGTTAAGCAATACATTTTGATACGATGCTCCAATCTATATTAATATATAAAGCTGAAGAGTTTGTCTGTTTGAACGCGCTAATCTCAGGAACTACTGGTTCGTATTGAAAAATTTATTTTGTCTTGAATAGTCCATTTATTTAGTATTCTTAATACCGATGCTACAGGGACTCAGTAGGTACCTACCTAGCTTTTATCTGCTTTTGACTTAATGTTTTATTTCATACTGTGAAATATCAAAAAAAATCTTCAATAGATTAAACTGTTAACCAAAATTTGTATTCCTTGCACAATTTTCTAAAATAAAACTACTTACTCTATGACCCACTTTTCTCGGCGGCAGTACATCGCGTTTCCCTTCGAAAACGGAATCGCTAGTTCCATCGACCTTTTTATTGCAATTATTTTGTTGAGTAGAGGTGGGTCGTTACGTGATTCTTGAGTAACAGAACGCAACTAGCTATCGTTCTACAATAGCAGGTTCTGAAACTATCTATTTTAATAACATGCTATCAGAGAATAACGCCGTAGCGCCTTCGCCGGACTGGGCTAGAGCGCTTAAAAACTGCCTCGATTTTTGTCATTACGAGTTTGTGACCGTATCCGAATTCAGAAAGAGGCAGGTAAACAACTCAATTCTATTTTTATTGGTATTATATTGATTTGTATTGAAACTACTATTGAACTAATAATGTTGAGTATTTTGGCGAACAACGATGTCAATGCACTCGCAAGCGAAATACAGCTTAAATTGTATTCATAACTTTTACTGGGTTCGTATGTTCTTTTTAGTAGAGACCTAGGTTTCCTTTTTTAACGGTTTCTACAGCGTCAAGAAAAACATTGCGAATAATAAGTACTACTTTTTTGTTACTTAGGTACTTATACTTAGGTACATTTATATCCACGCACAGAGCCACTGTCACAATAGACAATACTGACACATTTTTTTGTGTTCTGAAAAAATGAAAATGAAAAATGAAAAATGATTTATTGATAAAAACACATTTCACATACAGCAAGTCGCAAGGGCCCTGTGCTAGGTTCGAAACCTGTGTTACAGGTGCCCCGCTCATCACCCGGGACATTATACAGTGTTTATCAAGAGGTACAAGAACAAGACAATATTTTTAACTAATGATACAACACAATAGTAACATAAATTTTAACAATATAATATAGGAATTGCATGAGAGTGCGTGCGCGCACACGTGCGCGCGCTTGTGTGTGTGTGTGTGTGTGTGTGTGTGTGTGTGTGTGTGTGTGTGGTGTGAGTATGTAAGACTGTGTGAGAGTGTGTGTGGGTGTGTGAGTGTGTGTGTGTGTATGGGTGTGTGTTACGTATGTGTATGCACGTGCATGTAGTTACATTAAATGTTATTTGTATTGACTAAGTGCTCTGTTTCATCATAGTTTAATTTCAATAAGTAAGATGATAACGATTTATTAACTTTGTTTCGTGTTAGGGTGTAAGTATTAAGAATTTTATTAAGTCTGTTGTAGAGAAAAGCTGACATATAAGAATATGATTTCTTTTTAAATTTCGTTTTACATCTAGGGGTTTGACAAATAATTGTGCCTCTGCGTCTCTGTAATTGCTGACTGGTGTAAGGGAGTTGTTGATGTGTTCTAAGTACGCAGCGTAAAAGGTATGTTTGTCGAACTGTATGCAGATTATGACCATTATATAAGTCAAATGTAGGAAAACGAATTGGTTTTTTAAAAATAACTTTGAGAAGCGCTCTTTGTGCTCTTTCAAGTGTTATAAGGTGGGTTTTAGCTGCTCCTCCCCAAACTGGTATGCAGTAATTTATAACAGAGTGTGCAAGGGCTTTGTATGTATTAATTAGTAGTGTTTTGTCCGCCACGTCTCTGAGTTTCCTGAAAATCCACATTAACTTTCTCATTCTGTCAGCAGTGGCTTTAATGTGTAAATTCCAAGTCAGATGTTGATCTATGACTACACCTAGGTATTTAATATGGCTGCTCCGATTAAGATCGTAACATGGACAACAAACTAGTGGGGAACATAACGAACTCGAATGTAGTTTCAGATTAAAATTTTCATCTGGTAGGCTTGTTTTGCGGATTGAAAATGGAATGTATTTTGTTTTATTAACATTCAATGTTAATAAATTAGCTCTTAGCCAGCCAAACACCTGAGATAGTCCACTCTCTACAATAGTCTTTAAACCAGACCATGAATCTGCATTAAAGACTAGGGCAGTATCATCAGCGTACGTAAAAATTTTACAATTACTAAGCTGGAGGTCACACAGATCGTTGACATAAATCAAAAAAAGGGTAGGTCCGAGGACGCTACCCTGTGGGACACCACAGGAAATCCCCATCGCATGGCTTAAGTGATTGCCAAGTTTTAATTGTTGCTGGCGGTCTGTTAGATAGTCAGTAAACAGTTGATAAGGCAGTCCCCTTACACCATGGTTGTGTAGTTTGTCTAGAAGTATGGTAGTAGAGACGGTGTCGAACGCTTTAGCTAGGTCTAGGAACACTCCGATACATTTCTTACCAAGATCCAGCTGTGTGCTTACTTCTTCTGATAAAGCTAGCACTGCATCTTCAGTGGATATGCCTTTTCTAAAGCCAAATTGATTTTTTGATAACAAGTTGTTATCTGTAAGGAATTTCAGGAGACGGCTGTTGATAAGCTTCTCCAGAATCTTCGAAAATACAGTAAGCACAGAGATAGGTCTATAGTTATCGACATCGTCTCTATCACCACCTTTATGAATGGGAGTAACTATAGCTTTCTTGAAGGTCGAAGGAAAGCAACCATTTTGAAAACATAAATTAAAGACGTGGACCAAAATCGGAATAAGGATTTGTCGACCCATTTTAATAAAAGCGGTAGAGATATTGTCCCATCCTGAAGCTGAATCATTAGAGAGACCGTTTATAATGCAGTTAATTTCAAAAGGATCGGTGTCTAACAGAGCAAATGAATTTAGGGGTGTCCTATTATATGAGTTCTCTACAACAGCAGTAGGAGAGTTTAACAGTTTTTCAACAAGATTTTTGCCTAAGTTTGAGAAATGAGCATTAAGATGGTTAGCAGACTCTAAAGGTGACGTTTTTAATGTTAATAATTCGTTATATTCTGTTTTTCCGTTTTGGTTTATACCGCAAATTGATTTTATTGTTTTCCATAGAGTTTTTGAATTTTTATTAGCATTTTGTAATTTCTTTCTTTCATAGTCATTTTTTAGATTACGAATGAGTTTTTGACAATAATTTCTATATCTAGTGTACGTTATTTTTAAAATCAAGTTTTCTGGGTCCTTTTTAACTTTAAAATGTAATTTATCGCGATTTCGGAGACATCGCAACATCCCAGGTGTCATCCAGGGTTGAATACAACGTCTCCGAGATGGTAAGCTATTTACAACTCGATTATTCATTAAAGCTAAAGAAATTCTACCCACCAAGGCCTCAGCGGCTTGTATTGGGTCTGACATACTCAAAATATCAGAAAGATTATTTTTAATTTCATCTAGAGCCTTAGCATAATTAATAGTAATTTTTAATGTTGGGGCCTTAATACGCTTTATATTAAGCATAAGACTTAAAAGTACTGTAGCGTGGTCGGTAGGGGCATTTTCAAGAACTACAGATTTTGCTGAATATATAGTTTTTAACATCATATGATCGAGGCATTTTTTATCTCGTGTAGGGATTCTGTGAGCTGGTAATAAACCATGGTAAGCTAAAGAAGTTAAGTAGTTTGAGGAGTTAGAGTCGTTTGAATCTGACCGTATATCTATGTTAATATCACCCGTTACTATAATGTTTTTACAATATTTATAGCTGTTAATTAACTCTTGGAGTGTGGTGACAAAGTTTTCAGAATTTCTTACGGACGGTGTACGGTATATGCCAATTATAATAATGTTTGTTAGGATGACTACTAGACAAGATGCATTGTCGATACGTGGTTCAATTACGTTGGGTCTGAGCTCTTTTTTAACGTAAATAATTACTCCGTCACATTGATTTAGAGTGTTTTCGGTATAATAAGTATTGTAATTATTGTTGAGCGATGGAACAGGTTTTTGTTTAGAAAGATGACATTCTGTCATGACCAATACATCACAGTCAAATTTGAGAGACGGTAGTAATACTTGAAAAGCGTCGAGGTTTTTGTAGATGCTTCTTATATTTTGCGTGAGCAATATAAAGTGATTAGAGGATTGTATGTGTAAGTAACACTCCTCAGGTTTGCACGAGAGAGCCTGAGCCACATGATGACCGTCTATATCATTATTTGTTTGAGACCAACTATCCATAATAAAGAGATAAGGTAGGGTGTCTTTTAAATGTAAATTTAAGATATAAATCGCTTAGTTTAAGGTAAATAAAGTTTATTTTAACATTATTTTCACTGTGATATAGAGAAAGAAATTGCAATAATCTATGAATATTTAAATTGTAATATTGTGTATTTATTAAAGGAAATATATTGCTTAAATTACGCCGCCTTAAGTATTGATTAGGAATGCAATTGTATATAAAGCTGTTATGTATTGTATTGAAGATATAAATGTACAAAAATATATTATGTCTGCATATTTGTGTTTTTGTGTGCTTTTGAGTATGTTTGTGTAGTGTTTTTGTGTGTATAGAGTAACAAAACAGTACTTTAAATAAGTTACAATGGAAAAAAGAATAAGAAGATCGATTATTAATATTTAACTGATTAAGCAATAGTCATTTGTTATTGTCGTAAATGTTTTTAATTTGTGATTCGTTAGTAATTTTGATAATCGGGGAATGTTCGTCTTTTCTCACCAAAACGTCTCCTAGAGATGTCCAACAGAATTTATATTTTAGGGATTTAGTCATTTCTCTTGCTAAATAATATAATCTGTTTCCCTTTTGCGTTAAGTGTTCTGAGAGAAATATTGGTGTGTTGCTACCCTTAAGGCCAAGGTGATATGAGTTTAATTTGTTGTTCTTGTTGTGGTTGTTATATTTTTTGGCAGCTTGCAATATATTAGACTTCTGGATGTAAGAAGTCATCTCAACAATAATAGGTTTCTTATCACCCTTGGCGGAAGATCTGTAAATGTCCTTAATATCTTGCGTTTTAAAATCGACCTTAAGTGACGACGATAACTGACATACCATATTGATTAGGGAGGGTTTAGATTCACCGTCTTCTTTCGGTACGTTTTTTATTTCAAAAGAGCACTTTCTTTGTGATTTTTGGAGGTTTTCAATCTTGTCTTCCAAAATAAGTATGTAGCTTTGGTCTTTGTGTCTTTCCTGTTCTAAAATTTCCACTTTTTTCTTCATTTCCTCATATTGTGTTGCTAAGAAAGCAAGTGAATCCTCAATCGTTTTTAAAGATGATTTAATTTGAGAACTATCGTTGCTTTGCTCGGATTTCCACGAAGACAGCATATCTTTTATTTCACTTTTAAACTCGGAAAGATCGGTTAATAACTCTTCTGACCGCTTACGTTTGTTACGAGGTAAATTTACTGTAGTCGGTGGTGTTTCAGTATTCTGTGACTGTTGATGAAGGTTGGAGTCAGATTTACACTTCTCAGGAGTGCGAAGCATTTTGTGCGTGTGTAACGTAGCAAGCGCACAAGCTACCAGGGCCGGTGAAGAACGTAGTGGGATGATTGAATCACCTGTTGAATGCGTGTGCGCAAGTATGGCGACTGATGTGGTAGGGAGGACGATTCACTTGTTGCATGCACCAACGCAAGTATGGCGTCTAACGTTCGAGTCGGTGTATTGCGTGGTAGGGCAAGTGATGCACCTGTTGCGTCGATGATCGAGCTACAACGCAGCGAGTTGTACCTGTTCACTTGTATATTTGTATCCACCACACTTATGCACTCCTATTTTTCGTTCTGATTTAATTAATATCATTAACATTTAAATTAGATTTTTAATACATTTAAAGTAAAAACACTGAACTTAGTCAACACGTCTGCACTCAGCTGTGGTCCGGGGGGAAGGGAAGGAATTCTGCAACTTCAATCCTCTCCTTTGATACCCATATTATGATTTCTATAAAAATACTTTGTAAATATATATATATACATCCTACCATATTGAGGTGGCGGCCATCTTGAAATCCAATTCTTTTTCAATACAAATATTGTATTTTACAAGTTAAGTTCACTTAATTACTCAATGTGAGTCGTTCAAAAATAATGTAATACTACACTACACAATATTTTGTTCTGGCAGCCATTTTAGAATTAGATTAATTACAGTAATAAAATGCGCATTTTGAAAATGGAACTGTCTTGGGGGAAAAAACGTCTTTGTGTCTTTTATTATTTTTTTCCGTGCGAGAGAGAGCGCGAAGATAAGTTTAAGATTGATATTAAAATATTGTAATAATTGAAACTTAATTACATTGTCAAAAGTAAAATAGTGGGTAAATCATAATTAATGTAACAGGAATTGTTTGTAACGAATTATTTGAAACGCACAGCCGAAACTACTGAACCTGGTACAGGGAATCTTACATAATATATGATAGATAGATCGCTTGCGATCTACGCTAGCCACCGGGTCATGCACGCTCTCAAAACAATTAAAATGTCATTAAAATTAAAGACAAGTATTTTAAGATTTTCATTTCAAACAATATACCTTTTTTGTATCGGGGGGGGGGGGACCTTCAAAAGGTACCCAGCACCCTGGGAGAGGTTACCGGGTTATGTGGGATTTGACCGCAATAAAACCCCCTCGGTGGCCTGCCTCTGCGCTTGGGAGGACTCCGGGATCTCCATAGGAACGCACCGGTGTCCTCCACGCGTGGCGCCCCAGAACGGGCCCATCTTCGAAAGAGCAGATGTGCTCTCCTGCACCTTCAGGTGTTTACGGCGGCATGCGGCCACGGACACACCATCGTCCTTCCCGGGGCTACTGTCTGCACGGGTCAAGCTCCCACTCTCACCGTCCGCAGCCCTTCCGGGGTTTCCCCTGGTTCCCTTTTAGTCGCCTCTTACGATCAGGCAGGGGATACCGTAGCTCTATTCTTAATCCTGAAGCTACCTGCCGACTTACACTCTCCTTTCTCTCAAATATAATCTCTAAATGAATAAATTTGGAGTCCAAAGTGTTAAGCATCATATAATTTACGACGTTTTGGTAGTAAAATCAATATCAATCAAGAAAGGTCTCAAAAAAACATTTTATTTTTAACTGTTTATTCCAAAAAATATCTTATGCTGGTGCTATAAAAGTGTTATTACAATTTTTTTATTGTCTGGCCCTGCTTTTTTATTCCTTGGCTTGCTATAGGCTGAAGAATGCAAGTAATGTTAAATAAATGTTATTTACTTTTAGGGCCGATTTTTCAATTCCCAGATAAAGTTATTAGTCAGTAAATGTTATCGCTATCCTTTTCATGTGTCATGAAAGTAACGATGACAGTCAACGAATAATTTTATCCAAGGATGGAAAAATCGGTCCTTAGTAGATCAAAATATTTGAATTGTTTATTTTGGATCGGCTGTATCAATTTTTTTGTTTATGTTTAAAATAAGTGTCGCTGCGATCAGCATTTAATTTTTTTATTCACCCATCTAGCCCATCTAGTAATTAAAATATTAAAGTATGTATAATGTATGAATATGACTATAATCTACTCGTTATGATAATTTATTTATAAAATTAAGCTCTCTCTAGTGAACATTCTAGATACTAACTATGGCATCAAGTCTTTAGTTTTTGGAATGTTTAATAGATGGCGCATCTGTGCGATTTAATTTAAAAGTACTTAATATTTATTGTAATAATTTTTCTTTTAATTACATCACTTAATCTTTATTAACAAATGAGATTTAATTTATTTCATATGTTATATTTTATAAATAAAAATGTAATGCATTATGGCATTACTTATTTATGAACGCATCCATTAATTGGTCGATTTTAATTTCTGAATGTTGGCAGCGCTTCGGTCGGTAATGTCGGTATACAATCTGTGGCTTCATTTCAATTTCAAACGGTTTTCTTTCGATTGTGTAGCGTTCTAGCGTTGTCAAATAAATTCATGAAACTTTTGTAAAGTGTAGTTTTTCTTATAATTATGTCAATTTTTAACGAGTTATTGCCCAAATTAACTGATATATCAAAAGATTACGTGCAGAATTTCAATGATGACTTAAAGGTATAGCAGTGATTTATTAACAGCTGTATTTGAAAGACTCAATTCGGAGCGGAGCTTAAAATTTTCATGGAATTATCAGGAGAATTTGAAGAAGATTTGTTAAATTATTTACGGTGTTAATAAGTGTATGAATTGTGCTTTGCAGGCCGTGTATCAGTGTTTTCATAAGTTTGAGGAGGAATTTCAAAATGGGAAAAGCAGGGCGCGCGAGAAAGCTCCGAAGGATAAAAATCTTATGACGACTCTCCAAAGCATTAATGAGGACGAAGGTATGTCCTAAATTACCGTTGTAATCTTCTCAAACAGTTGCTTCAAGAAAAGAATTGCAATTGTATTGTTCACCTGTAATCATACTATATAAACAATCTAGTTGGAACTCGCTCACAAATCAGTATATATTGCCACCACACCGTTCTTTGGATGTGAAGGTGGGCCTGTCCTTTACATTGCTCGCTTTTAAGTCCTTCAATATTGCCTATAATCAAGCACTTTATATGAGAGTTTAGAGCAATAAACTCCACTTAACTCCTAATCTGAGCTCCTAATACTAAAAATTTGTAATCTAAATTTTAGAGTCTCTGACCATTTGCAAATATTAATTTGTTATCAGTGCAAGGAGATGCTTTTTTAACCCTTAAATGCATGGTGTTGCCATTTGTCTACGTACCACAAAATGTCGATTTATTCGAGTTATGCTGTAAGTATGTGTATCCGAACGTAATAAAACCATAGACTGAAAACTCAACTGTCATAAAAATAATAGTCAAAAGTGACATGGCGGGTATTTTTTAAATAATTTGACATCTTGCTTTGAATGGTGGATAAAGTTTGCGTGTTAACTGAAGCAAGTTTTTGATTTTTGTTTTCTTAGTGAAATCGTATAAGATTTGTTTTATAAAAATAGTTATTATACTGCAATAAAGGTAAGTTTTATAAATTGAAGGTTATTTTCTTGAATTTTGTTCCAAGTCTTCTATTTTTTTACCAAAATATGAATGTTGCCAAATGTCTACGCTATGCGTTTACCGTTTATGAAATGACGGCTTGGGCGGTACTTAGTTGTGAGTTTTGTTGCATGATTTTTAGCTTATTTTCCTTTATCTTTAGAATATCGCGATCAATGCGGGAAAGAGATATTGAGGTTATGCTTGCAGCGTTAGAAAATGGTGATATCTCCGAAGATGAGGAAGATATCGGTGACGAAAATGACATAGATTATTACCCTAATCTTCATGAGTTGTCGCAAGAATTAAACGGTGAGCATGATGGAGAAAATTTGATTGAAGAAAATCCACCACTGCTGAAGAGGCGGAAATTTCAAATAGGGCACAGTCTTCGGAAACAGCAGCAGGTCATTCGCCTGGTCAGCCGTTGTCAAGTTGTATGGGTATAGCAGAGTGGAAGTCAAGAAACTGCGGTGTAGACATTTCAGTTACGTGTTGGAAAGACAACAAAGTAGTCACTTTGGCTTGACATAATATGTTGGCTCTGAACCGGCAAGTTCAGTCACTAGATTTGACAAGAAACACAAACGTAAAATCGATATAAGCTGCCCAAAAATTATCAAAGATTACAACGCTCACATGGGTGGTGTTGACCTTATGGACAGCTTTTTGGGCAGGTATAAAATCAGGATCAAAAGCCGCAATTGGTACATACGCCTGTTCTATCACATGATTGATATGTCTGTAATAAACTCATGGGTTCTCTATAAAAAAAAGAATCCAAACATCGCAAACATGACATTGGCTGATTACAGAGGAGAGCTGGCAGAAGTATTGTGTAACTATAAAAAAACAGTTGAGAATAAAAGAGGGCGGCCCTCAAATTCAAATTTAGAAAAAGAGTTGAAAGCAAAAAGAAGCCGAGGAAATATGAAGCCTGTTCCATCAAAAGATGTAAGGACAGATGGTGTAGACCGTAATGAGCGAAGATGTGTGTCAAAAAATAGATGTAAACTCCCCGGCTGCAAGGGATTTTCTCGCACATAATGTACGAAATACAAGGTGGCTTTATGTCACACAAAAGACAGAAATTGTTTCGCGACATTTCATGGCATAAAACCCTAATGTTCAAATACATTTCAGTAATAAATTATATCTGAGTCAACAATTTGTTTCACTTGTACACGCATGTTGTTGCCAAATGGCAACAAACAGTTTTTATTCAATAAAAAAATAAAATAAAAAACTAGATTTTTTTTATTATTTTTCCCTTATTATATGATTGAAAAACTACAAGAAACAATTTTTTTCAAATTAAAATAGAAAATCATGCATTTAAGGGTTAAAGAAGGATTGTTATTATGATTAACGGTTTACTGCTATAACAAACTAAGTACTTAATTCACATAAAACTTTTAGTTTAACTTGCTACTTTTATCACCATTTAAAGGTACATATTTAAAGTCTCTACAAAGTTTTAAATATGAAGTTGTGCAAGAAGAAAATTTCACAGAAAATTTGACAGGCAGCCGCCATAACAACTAATACAAAAAAAAAGATTTAAGGGAGCTCCCATACAATAAACATGTTTTTTTTATAATGGTACGGAACCCTATGTCTGCGAGTCAGACTTGCACTTGGACGCTTTTTTTCTGTCTGCGGCTAGATTTTTAAATTCCAATAAATCTATTCATCAAATAAATGTTTGTGCCGTCAACGTTTCTCATATGACGTGAAAAGGAGTGACGGCGAGTGAGTGAGAGACAGCCTCCGTGGCGTAGTGGGTGATGAGCCGACTGCGAAGCGTGAGGTCGTGGGTTTGATCCCCACCCAGGACAAATATTTGTGTGATGAACATGACTATTTGTTCTGTGTCTGGGTGTTGATTTATCTATTTTAGTATGTATTTAGAATAAGTATGTTTATCAGCTTTCTGATTACCATAGTACAAGCTCTACTTAGTTTGGAATCAGATGGCGTTGTGTGAATTGTCCAAATATATTTATTTATATTATTCAGTTTTCATTTTCTTTTATTCAAATAAAAAAACTTCAAGCAAGCCTCAATTTGATCCATTGAGGTATTACATACTAACATAGTATAATGTATAACTCAATGGTTTCATCTGTTCAAATTTTATTTCTCCAGTCTACTCTGAGTGAAAATGAAAAATAAATAAAAATATTTTTATAGATAGAACTTTAGTTCAACCAGGAAAGTACCACCTGGGTGTCTTGGCTGTGCAGCAATTCTATTGTATTTCGGTAGAAAATTTCTATGCTGTTGCTGGCCAGACTTACAAGAGGTGACCATCAGCCTTCAGAGTAGCAGCACAATTGCATCAACCACAGACAGACAACACTAAGGCTAGTTTGAGGTTTTATGTAGATGTCCAATATCCATGGGCTGCATGCTCATTTGCTTCTCCATTCAAATAAAAAAAATCCACAGATGAATCAGCAAAGGCCCCTGAAACTGAGAAAGAAAAGAGCAGCGATGATAGCAGCTCTTTGGACAGCAACGGAGAGAGGCGAGGATCCAAGAAGCGGAGCAAGAATGAGGTTGATGGCATACTTAGTCCTGAACAAGATAAACGTCAGAAGAGAAACGCATCTGTCAAAGCACAGAGTATTATTAGTAAACAGGTAAGTTTATACTTAATTCTTAGAGAAACAAATATTAGTTATTTCAGTACTTATTGTTATTGTCAAGCGGGCTACTCACATACCTGCTGTGTAGGCAAGCAGGGACAAACTTGCCGCCCTTTCACAGGGCCGATCTAGGTAATTGCCCCTGCTTGCCCACATACAACACGATTGTGGTGGCAATCAAGGGTCATCCCCACCTTTACATACTTGATCGCCACTGCGGCAGGTGTGTGAGTGAGTAGCCCGCTTTAGCATTCTGTACCTTACATGTTTTTTTATTTATGTATTCCTTGAAATCCCATGCAGATATTATGACTGGAGTCAGCCGTCAAAGACACAAAGATTTACTTATATCTTTCACAAACATTTCTCATCTTTTATTTACATTTAATATTACACAGATGGTCAGCAAATGTGGAGACCCATACATTTAGTTTAAATAGATATCAGCTACGTAGGTAGATAAGCATTTACCTTTTATAGTAGAGGAGCCCAAGAGGGGATTTTTGGATTGACTCGAGCGGATCAGATTAAGATATGGGGTACACTTTGCACTGTGTCGAGTACTGTACAATAAAAAAAAAACCTTCTATATAGGTACAGTACTTTTTTAATGTTTTATCTTACTTCCGGATGTCAAAATGATCAGATTAGAATACCCTGACACCGTTAAACCATGACATTTTAAATAAGAGAATAATAAAAATTCGTACTCTCTCAAAATTGCCTAAACGGCGTTTTTTTTTTCGCTATTTTGTATACTTCTCACCCTCTAATTCATAATTAAATCATCAAATTACTGAAACACGACTTACCATGCATTTAATTTACTATACTATTGATCGATATTTGTTGATAGTTTACCTGTACCTTTCGTATAAAAAGTTTGAAATCCTGTAGGTGCTCTCCCCACCGGTGAAAGGGAAAACGTCACATAACCTTTTAATCTGCCTACCACCCAACCTATGAAATCCACAAGGTCCTGATGACTCGATTGAATCCACAATTAGCATCCTGGGTTCCCCTATTATTAGTGTTAAAATGGGTCGGTTTCAAAGTTATATTCTGAATAGAGTATTAACAGGATAAAGTAAACTTTTGAATAAGTATGG
Source organism: Pyrgus malvae (assembly GCA_911387765.1). Classification (NCBI taxonomy): domain Eukaryota; kingdom Metazoa; phylum Arthropoda; class Insecta; order Lepidoptera; family Hesperiidae; genus Pyrgus; species Pyrgus malvae. The sequence goes on along the minus strand of OU426969.1, from coordinate 1,625,441 downwards.
CTGCTAGATACACTTTCACTGTTAAAGAAAAACTGTAAATCATATAAAAATTTAAAAATGTATAAACAATGCCGATTTGTGCAAAGAATACAAAGTATGTGCCATACAACAATAATAATACAACAATCCATATTATTATAATGATTAAATTTTTATCCACATTTTCATTGTAATTTTTTCTGACAATTTATTATAAGTTTTGTGGTTGTTTAGTTTGCACTTATGGGAATTTGAAGTGAACTGCCAAACTGACATTAAAAAGGATAATATTTTCCAATCAAGAAGTCGAAATTTGTTGTCGATGGATGTATGGGAGTTTGATATTTACCTAATTACTGTCATGCTTGTTTTTATAATTTAGATGTATCTATTGATCTCTATTCTGATCGATTATAATTTAGATGTATCTACTGATCTCTATCCTGCCCCCTGATTTTGTAACTTTGAAAGAAATAATTTCAATTACTTTGATTGAAATAATTTCTTTCAGAATTAAAAATCAACCTATTTTGTAATTCTGACAGAAATTATTTCAATCAAAGTCATATTATTATCAAAGTAAATGAAATAATTTCTATCAGCGTTACAAAATCAGCCCTCTGATCGTTTTATAATTTAGATGTATCTATTGAGGTTGGGTTTGAATTGTTGATGAGTTGTATTTGGCACAGTACATTGCATTTTAGTTTTAGTTTTGTAAAAGGCATTTACAGGTATTGCAGACAGAATTTAAAATCTCTGTTCTCAGTCTGGGTGTTTGTGTTTCTGTCTTTGTGTTTGTCCATGACACCCACGACACAGGTTATAACTACCCTACTGTAGGGCTATGAGTGTGATACGTTAAAAAAATGAAAGCTTGAAACTTAAAATAATAAATGTGCCATATATCCAACTCATAGCCCCACAGTAAAGTAACTAATACCCTGTGTCGTGGGGGTACCATGGACACATACAAAGAGAGGAACACAAACACCCAAACCGAGAGCAGAAATTTAAACTCGTCATTTAAATTTCTGTTTCGTCGGAAATCGAACCCGGCACCCCCTTGATAAGCAGTCCGGCATGGTAACCATTGCGCTACGCGGGTCGTCATGTGTCGTCGTCAAATGAATTGTTAATTCTATATTATTCTATATTAAATCTAAGGGTCGATTTTTCAATTCCAATAAATCCAATTATCAAATAAATGTTTGTAATGTTAACGTTACTCATACGATGTCAAAATGATAGCGATATTATTAACCTATTAATAACTTTACCTGGGTATTTAAAAATCGACCGTGAATGAATTGTTTATTTTTCGCTCTGCTGACAACTAAAAACCCCTTAGAAGTATTCCTCTCAGTTAATTCAGCAATTTTCTCAATTAGAACTCAGTTGGGTGTTTTTTATATTATGAAGAAAATTTAATGACTTTTTTACTAGGTCAAAGAAGTGAAGACCACTTTTGAAGATAATATTATCAATTTGGATACTCCCAAGCGTGTGGTAACTGACTTGTCCTATTATGAACATAATAATATTTTAGATATATATTATTTTGATACTACATAGTAAGTGATACCAAACACCGTAGAGCAGTGATAAATAGTGTATTAACTGCTCTTTTTTATTTATTTTAATGGAGTAGCAGATAGACATGAAAGTGTTAAGCGGTAGCCGTATTCAAGTGTTTCTTGAATACAATATACTTGTAGGTGGTAGAACTATTATGGTTCGCCCGGGGAAGTACCACCACTGCACCCACTTCTGCCGTGAACCAATTCTATTGTGTTTCGGTGGAAAGGTGCAGTTGCCGACCACACTTACATGAGGCGACCACCAGCCTCCGGAGTAGCAGCGCAACTGCATACGACCTCAGACAAGACTATGCTTGCTTGAGGTTGTATGTAGATGTCCTTGGGCTGCAGCGACCACTTAACACGACGTGGCCTGCATGCTAGTCTGCTACTCCAATCAAATAAAAAAAACTACTTAAATAAGCAGGCAACGCTACGCAAAGAGCGCTATTTGACGTGCGTTCGTTATGTCAAGATATCGATTCGTGTAGATTTTGACAAACGCATAGTAGCAGACTTCAGTCAAGTATCGTCTATGAATTCGTTTAGATGACCCTATGAGATGACGTGTTGATGAGCACTATGAGACCTCATAATATTGTTTGTGAATACGGGTGTTAGTCATGCTTGTGGTCGTACGCAGTTGCGCGGCTACTCTGCTAAGTTGATGGTCGACTCATGTAAGTCTGGACGGCAACCAGGCGCGGTCGCAGTCTTCAATTTTGGGGGGGTCGCCAAGAAATTTTGTGGGAAGGGGTGTCCCAAATTGGCATGTTTCGCCTTCCATCTACGCATGACTGATAGATTTGGGGGGGGGGGGGTCATATCCCTGTGACCCCCTCCCCCTGGGACCGCGCCTGGCGGCAACTGCACCTTTCCCCTTTCCACCAAAGCACAATAGAATTGATTCACGGCAAAAGTGGGTGCAGTGATGGCACTTCTCTGGCCGAACCATTAAAAAAACAAAAAAAATGCTCTTCCTATATATTTACAAATTAGTAACTATAGGAACAACACCAAATGTTTTTATTTTGTTTTATGACTTTTATGTGTATTAAATGAGCATTTCTTAAAAATTTTGTTTTAGGTGAATGTGAATCTAACTCAAAAGCTACGTCGTGAGGAGCCCGCAGACAAGTCGAAGAGTCGTCGCCGGGCTAAGGATGATGACAAGGAGAATACGGAACCTGCTACGCTTGTACAAAGTAATATACAATTACTCATTTTTTTAAGTTTCTGAACAAAGCAGATTTTATAGAGAACTCACTTTATTCATTGCATCACAGACAACCTCTGTGCTGTAATGGTTACCATGCTGGACTGTCAATCAAGGGTCCCAGGTTTGATTCCTGGCGAGGCAGAATTTGGAATGATGAGTTTCAATTTCTGTTCTTGGTCTGGATGTTTGTGTTCATATTATATTTGTGCGTGTTCATGGTACCCACAACACAGGGAACCCTAGAGTGGGTTATTTATTTATAATATCACTGCGGGGCACGAGTCTCCTCCCATAATCGGAGAGGCCTGAAGCCTACTCCATCCTGGCTGGTTGGTTCTTGGTGTTTCAAAATTCTCTGACAGATTTAAATAAATAAACGTTACACACTCATAGACCCACAGTAAGGTAATTAATACCCTGTTTCGTGGGTGCCATGGACACATACAAAGACAGGAACACAAACACCCAGGCCGAGAACAGAAATTTAAACTCATAATTGAAATTTCTGTTTCGCCGGTAATCGAACCCGGGACCCGTCGATTGGCGCAGTCCGGCATGGTAACCATTTCGCCACGCGGGTCGTCAAGAGTTTAACTGTTATTATTTATAACAAACTGGAGCAATGACGTAATTTGCCCTCCGAAGCACTAACACATGCATGAAATTTCGTTATAGAAGTATCATTATTAAACCTAATAAATTATTAAAAGCTAATTTTACGTATAAAAATAGCTTTCATCAATGTCAAATGTTCCCTTTTCCACAGTAAAGCAAGAAAAGATATCAATGCCGCCAGAACCGATGGATATGGAAGCACTCAACATCGAAGTTAAAACAGAAGAAGCTGAAGCTAATACGGACGAGGTTGCTATGCCGCCGCCCGTCGCGCCTGTACCCAGTATGTATCTTAGACGCGGGTTACTTTTGTACCAGAAATTGTCAAATCTCGCTGATTCGTACATACATGCGCTACGAAAACAAACAGAGGACCCGTGAACGCGCCAATAATACTCTAGTTTGAAACAGTTTTAAGGATTAGAAAAAAAAAATTCAATTTGTTAAGATTTTAGTGATGACTAATGCTTGACCAAATTATGGAGGATAACTTCTCCATAATTATTAATACATATACATATTTTAATACAAAAATGTAGTAATTTTTCTGTGATAGTAGGTACTGTAAGTTTTTCATGGTTTCAGTGCCATACAAATGTACCTCTGTAAAAGCTCACAGTCTGATGTACTTCCAATCTTCAAAAACAATTTCATATCATCTGCTAATAACAGACGAGCCAACAGCAACACCACCAACAACCATATTTGACAAATAGTTCACAAATATGCAAAATTCTAGGGGTCCAAGGTTCAAACCCTGGTTTATTCTCTTATTCTCCGTAATGCTCTTTTCTTCAGCTCAGCATTGCCTAAGCGCACCCAGAGCAGACAGAACAAAAAAAATAACGTTCACTAAGGGTTTGTAAAGGAATGTACAGTGAATAAAGAATATTTCATTTCATTATTCCGGAAAGCGTGTAGTGCGGCACACTGCCTCCGGTTACGAAGGTAGAGAATTGTAATAAACCAGGGGTAAATCCGGCAGTTGCAAACTTAAAGAGAAGGATCATTAACAACCGTATCAAACTCCTTCCGTATATCACAATATGTGGCATCAACTTGAAAACCTTCATCCAAAGCTTGAACGGTGTACGTTTGGAATGCTCTAGCATAATTGTTTGTGGTTGACCGACCAGCTCGAGAGCCATGTTGCGCATCCGACAATTTGGCTCTCTACCCGAATCGCTATACTGTGCTCGAGCACATATTCATACAAACTGCTTTGACAGCTCATTAAAAGTATTGATTTGGTAGTCCACACCCACCGGATGGGACAGACGGGAAGACTGGATTACCTTTTATAAAAGTCTTGCTTACCTTTTATAAATGTTCTTTGGACAGATTTATTGTTTTTTACTGTGTTCTATGATTGTAGGTGGTAGAACTATTATGGTTCACCCGGGGACGTACCACCGCTGCACCCACTTCTGCCGTGAACCAACTCTATTGTGTTTCGGTGGAAAGGTGCAGTTGCCGGCCACACTTACATGAGGCGACCACCAGCCTCCGGAGAAGCAGCGCAACTGCATGCGACCTCAGACAAGACTTACCTATGCTTCCTTGAGGTTGTATGTAGATGTCCATGGACTGCAACAACCACTTAACACTATGTGGCCTGCATGCTCGTCTGCTACTCCATTCAAATAAAAAAAAGAATTTCACCATAGAGACACTATTTATCTATTACTATTAAGTTATAATATAACATGTGTAATTGTGTATGTATTCTTAAAGAATATATTTGACAACCTTAAAAATGTTTATAATCGCAATTTTCCCATACAGAACCTCGCAAGGCGTTGCAAAAGGACAAATCGGAAGAATCGACTGATGACGAGTCAACCGGTAGCCGCAGGCGGACAACGCGCACCAGGAAACAGACTGATACTCTACCAGCACCAACAGCACCAGGTACTTAGAACAATTACATTATAGAAACCAATTTCGCGCACTCAAATTGAAGCATGTTGATTGGTGCCATTAATGGCACCAAACGACGGGGGGCCGCTCCGTAAGACTTGAGGTTAAAATTTAAATTGTATCACAAAACTTTTTAAAAACAAAAGAAGTCTAATATGGACCTGAGTTATCACAGGGAATCCCTCCGGTTCCTCGTCTCTGGTAGGCCGAGTGATAACCTAGCTATTATTATTCCATTATTAGGGAGGCCTGGAGCTTACTCCACCACGCTGCTCCATTCGGGTTGGCGGAAATGCGGGTTAGTGGCCATCCCGCTGTCAGATGTTTTCAAACCGTCGACAAGGCCTCCGACAAGATTTAACGACTGTTATCTATCGACAACAACCGGGACCGACGGCTTAACGTGCCCTCCGAAGCACGGAAACGCGCATGAATTTTTTTGCCACTAGCGGTCACACATCTCACACCCGACCGCGCCCGTTTAGCTTAGTTGCATAGATCGTTTTCGTTCCTCGCTAACCGCTGGGCCAAGCGCGATTCATTAATAGTTCGAATATTAAGACTAAAATATTTTTTATAAATAATTTTTTGTATGTTTAGCAGCGGCATCTCGAACTACACGTGCCAGTTCGCGCGCCACCAGACAAGATGGAGAGGAAGCCATACCAGAGGTCAGACCCAAGCGAACGAGGGCTAAAAAGGTATAGTTTTTATATTTTTTTCCTGACAATAAAAACTACAGGTGAAAGTTCATAAAGTGGTAATATTTCTGATCGTTAATATAAGAAACTTTATACAATAAATCCTTAACATGTGATAGCATTGTTCACAAACAGTTTTTAATTTAGTATGTAATCTTGTAATCCTAAATAAATACCTATTGGAATCATGGATATTTGCAACATGTATGTATATATGTATGTATGTATTTATATATGTATATGTGTACAGTTATGTATGTAAGTATATGTATGTTTATCTATATAAATATTTATGTATGTCTATGTATATTTAATTTTTTTATCTATGTGCACCTCACCCACACGCTACCTTACCAACTTCTCCTCTACCCTAAGGTAGTCTGGAAGAGATCGCTAGAAGCGATAAGGCCGCCTTTTGTCCACTAGAATTAAAATGTATAAATTGGTATGTGTTGATTTTACTATTATGTATGGTGTACAATAAAGCATATTTGTATTTGTATGTATGTATATATAATGTACAGGCTAATAATATGTTTAAGGTTAATATAAAAATGCTATAGTTTGTGTTATCAAAATTTAAGCAATAATAGCATTATCAACTTCTCTCAGAAAAAAATTGAATATCAAATTAAAATAAAGATGCATAACTTACAGAAAGCAGAATCAGAATCATCAAATGCTGATACAGAAAAAGAAGTTCAGGCGCCTCAAGAAAATGGAATTGGTATGTAATTTATTATGAACTTACAACTTTTTTGTGCCCTGCAGTTTCACCTGTATTAAAAACTAATATTGCTATGAAGTCACTCTAAAATTTAGGAGGGCCACCAAGGGGTGTAAAAATAACCTATGACACTGACTTATCCACAAAGGTCCTTAAAAGTAGGTTACACAACAATATTCATAGAAATCAGTCAAGCTCTTTTAAAGGAGTTCAATAACAAACACTGTGACACAAGATATATTTTTTTATATTAGATATTTAATAAGATACAGCTTTTTCATCTCACAAATGCAGGGTGTGTACAGTAGTTGTGTACACTCTGCATGTGAACATTGACTGTTTGCGTCACGTAAGAAGCTGTCAAGTAATCAGTCACACCCGATGGCCCAGTCTGGGCACTATAGTTACTATCAGGCAACAAATAGTAACTTTCTGGTCATTATAGTAACTGAAGACTGGTTGACAGCTCCTTGGCAACATACACACACGTGCAAGTTACGTGCATATGCTCCCACAACTTTAGTAAACCAGCATTCATGAGATTGAAGAATAATAGTAATAATTTATTATTAAATAATACGTCTTTTTCAGCGTCGCCAGCTGAAAAGCCAAGACCAAAAAGGACAAGACGGGGACAAAAAGCGGCGTAAGTTATTCTTGTTATTTTTTACATTTTTTCTGAAAATTACCTACCTTAATAATATCTGTCAAATATACTGGATCTTTTAGAAAACTGAGGACAGAGTGTGGTTTTTTGTTAACTTAACCAAGCTGTATTTTCGGTGTTTTTTACACTGGCAACAGGCTTGAGTCTGTAACTAACTTACAGAATGTTTACCACAACAACTGAATCATGATCATGAGTAATTATGATACATTATATTAAATGCTACTACTATAGATAGGCTAAAAAGAAATCTATTTCAAATCTATTTTTTATCCTTAACTGAGTTCCACAACAGTGCTAATAAAATTTACACTCAAATCTTTGTTACAGTGAAAAAGAAGAGCCACCAAAACTTCCTGAACCAGTACCAGAAAAACCAAAACCAACTGAACCAGAAAAACCTGTAAAACTAAAAGAACCCATAAATGAACCAACACTGGTTGAACCTATAAAGCTTAAACAAGAAAGAATAACACAGGAAGCTGTCATGTCCCCGATCATCCAACCAAAGAATAAAGTGATGAAAACTAAAGATAAAGTTGATGCCAGTAAAGTGAACTTGGGAGATGATATATCAAAAACTATATTAATCCAAGATAACACAACAATAAGGAACCTAGCGTTGGAAGAGACAAGGGTCATAGCGCAGGACTCAAATGTTGCTAATGGGGATATGGATAAGACAGTTGTGTTGCCCAATGGAGTGTACAATCACGCGCCGGTTACGCCTAAGACTGTTGTAAGTTTCTTTAAACTCTGTATATGAATTGAATATTCTTTTTTTTTATTTGAATGGAGTAGCAGACAAGCATACAGGCCACGTGGTGTTAAGTGGTCGTTGCAGCCCATGGACATCTACATACAACCTCAAGCAAGCATAGGTAAGTCTTGTCTGAGGTGGTATGCAATTGCGCTGCTGTCTCCTCATGTAAGTGTGGCCGGCAACTGCACCTTTCCACCGAAACACAACAGAATTGGTTCACGGCAGAAGTGGGTGCAGCGGTGGTACTTCCCCGGGTGAACCATCATAGTTCTACCACATATGACTCTCCATTCTTTTTGATTTTATTTTCTGATAGAAACAGATTAATATTAGCCGAGTCAGAAATATTGAAAGATTGTAAAGATAATGGCTGCCTTTTTTTGAGATTTAAAAATACACACAATAATTTTAAACCATCTTACATATTTTTAAGTCTTTCTAAATTTCATTTGATTTACTGTTTGTCTGCCAAAGCTTTCTGATGTTTTGCCCAGCAGGACATAAAGAAGAAGTTAAAATAAAACTTTGAATTTCCAGCGCAACATGAATGAAACTGTAGTACTGGAGACAGGCAACAGAGGGACTATGGTGCTGGAGAAAGCCAAGACTGCCATCATGGACGCCACTGTTGTTATTGAAAAAGGTGAGAAATTCATACTGAATATATTTTTTTAATGTTTTTACTGTTACTTTACTACATTTTAGGAAATTAGAATTAAACTTTATTTATTGGAAATTAGAATTTAAAAAAACCGGCCAAGTGCGAATCGAACTCGTGCACGAAGGTTTCCATACCATAATCTATAAAAAATTGCGTTTATTGTATGGGAGCCCCCTTAAATAATATATATATTATATTTTTAGTACATATATATTGTTATAGCGGCAACAGAAATACATCATCTGTGAAAATTTCTAATGTCTAGCCATCACAGTTTATGGGATACAGCCTGATGACAGACAGACGGACAGCAGACGCTTAATAATAGGGTTCCGTTGGCACCTTTCGGGTACAGAACCCTGTAAATGGAAGCTAAACAGAATGGTTTTTCTTGGTATTAGTAACTTGTTACTAGCCCTGTAAATACCTTTTAATTAGGTAATTTCTTCTTGCTAAAAATTATTTTAAACCATATAATGTATTAGTACGTGAAAATTCTAGGGAGAGCACGATTGGCACATTAGTTATGAACACATCATAACAAAATATTGCAATCTTTGCCCTTACGACAAAAGATTGCAATATTACAAATTTGCACCTGTTTTATTAGGATAGATCAATATTTTTCATCATTAAATGTAATTTTCTATTATTAATTTTGTAGATCCGAAGGCAGTGGATCGGCTGACGGACGACAATTCAATTATAACAGACGACAGCGACACACTGGAGTGCACGCCGCCTAAACCTCCTCCGAACAATCTGCCTACGTAAGTTACGCTTTCATATATTTCTCTATGGGCCGTTACTCCTTATCACATCACCTACCTGCCAATGAAAGTCCCGTCAAAATCGGTTCAGCGGTTTCAGAAGATTTGACGGAACAAACAGATAGATAGACCCACAGACAGACAGACAGACAAATATTGTAAAAAATGTTATTTTGGTTTATGTACGGTATATACATTCATATGGATGTAGTAAAAAGTGATTATTTTGATATTACAAACAGACACTCCAATTTTATTTATTTGTATGTATAATTAATATTAATATATGCTATATGGCTTATGTGACAGAGTTATCATTCCGGTCTTGGACCACCAAATCAATTGAGATACTTTTCATTTTTAAAGGTATGCATTAGGGTATTTTTTTTTGTGAATATTTTCCTTCAACTCACAGAAATAATCATGCCTGTAAGACATGAGTGAGTGCAGATGCACCACTTTCAAGGATCCAAACAATCTGTATCAGCTTCAGTTTGTAAACATTGTTCACACTGAATGTGAGCATCTTCTGTTCTTGAGATTTCCTCTCACACCTCCTCGGGGCTCGACAATCCCTTGCAAAGTGCCCTCTTTTGTTGCATTTATAGCACACAAAGCTGATTATTTTGGCCAGGCAATGAATTTCTGTTCTGATTGTTGAACTTTTGATTGTTTGACTTCTTCGTATGTTAGTTAATTAGTTACTAATGTTGACAGAGTTAACATTCCGGTCTTGGAATACCAAATCAATTGAGATACTTTTAATTTTTAATTGCGTAATTTTGTGCAACCTTTTTGAGGTATGCATTTTTTTTTGTGAACAGTGTCCAAAACCCTTTTATTTCATGAATAGTTTTATTGAAAAATGATATTAATTTAGAACAAGGTGTTCACTTTCTGGAACGTCATGAAGCAAATGCGGTTAGTAATGATAAAACTTAATGATTTCTGTGATATTTTATCTGGCATTATTTATAAATGTGAAGTAAAACTTTTTAGCTGTACCTTGAGGTTTTGCGGTTGCAACAGCTTTAAATAAATTGATAAATTAGCATAAAGTGAATATACCCTATATTAGGGCATATTATCACCCTACTTTTCATTCTTAAATTTACTCTTACAGGCCCCCATAACTTGTGTTACAATGACAATTTTTTTTTGGCTTATTTTACACGGAATTGACTCTTACTTGGGTTCACATGACTTTTTTTCTTTGGTCTGTCACGCAATTGACTCTGGCAGTGAAAGGAAAATTAATTAACTCTGAAACGTGCAAGTGGCCCTTTGGGGTTGAATTTCCAAAAACATTCTTAACCAACACAGAAATAAAAATTAATCTGTTTTTATCCTACAGTTCTGCAGTGAAAGAAAAAGTACAACAATTCGAAGAACTGGCGTCAAGAGTGACGCGGACGAAAACGAGAGCGATGGCCAAAAAGGTAATAATAACGATTAAGATATGCACCAGAATGACACCAACCAGCACACCAAAATCACAAAACAAAGACAAAGAGAGCTTCTTTCCCAAAATTGATTGCTGACAAAATTACAGATTTTCCTTATTGTTAAAAAATAATCCACTATGTTGTCATATTTGGTTTTTAAACATACTTTTTTTTTAAATTCAGCTTTTTTATTTTAGCTTTTATTCCTTGGAATGGCTTCATTTAAATACAATTCAAATTTCCTACACAAAATAACTTATTTTATTCCTTTATCTGATGCTCAATGTTAATACTCAATCAGTTCATCATAATGTTTTCTAATGATTTATTACAATAAAATTAGTTGTAGTTGTATTCTGGACTTTGTCACAAGTAGTCCAAGTGTTGGGCTATGATGGTGAAGCGCTTAGAATAAATACGTATAGAATGAGTGTCTTCATACAAGCGCGCTGTCAAAATTGAAGCACTAAATAGATTCCTACAGCTGTTACATCTGACAAACAAAATACAGTGAAAACCTCTACAACGACATCATTTATAATGACTTATTGGTTTTAAGGACCGAAAATTAGTGCCGATTTTGATGTTGCTTATGAATTAACATCAGTTATTAAAACGCACCGGCTATTGCGACTTCTTATAGTGGTCCCTTCGATGTTGTTATAACAGATTTCTACAGTATTTTTATTTTGACCAAATTAACTATAAAATACTACAAAATATTGAAAACACTGCGAAAAGTTATTTTATTAGACTTCTTTTTTAAAAAGTGTTGTGATAAAATTTAACCTTAAGTCTTACGGAGCGGCCCGGCGTGCCTCAATTTGGGCGCGCGATCTTGGCTTCTATAATGTAATTGTAATTATTCTAAGGTGAAGCGTTAATTTAGGTACATTTAAATAACTTTTTGTTAAAATTTTGTATTTGTTCTGCAGCAAGAGCCACAGACCGACAAGCAGACGCCGCCCGACAAGATATCGAAGGCGGCCCTGTCGGCCGACACGCTCACCAAGATGAACAACATGATATTCAACGGGAAAGCGCCGCAGGTATCTTAGTTTATTTATTTATTAAACTCTTTATTGTACACCATAATATAGAAATGAAATCTCTAAACAGCAATTTCTTCCAGGCAACCATAGGCAAGGAGTTATTTTTTTTTCAAATACATATTGGACTTGACATGTACTATACTTTTATGCAGTTTAGAAATGTTACATAGGTCTCAATCAATTAAATTTTTAATAAAAACAAATCCTGCTCTGGGGCTGATGAGTATAAGAGCTATCATAGTTAATATTATTATAAAATTTTAGTAGGTGGTAGAACTATTATGGTTTGCCCGGGGAAGTACCACCGCTGCACCCACTTCTGCCGAAAACCAATTCTGTTGTGTTTCGGTGGAAAGGTGCAGTTGCCGGCCACACTTACATGAGGCGACCACCAGCCTCCGGAGTAGCAGCGCAACTGCATACGACCTCAGACAAGACTTACCTATGGTTGCTTGAGGTTGTATGTAAATGTCTATGGGCTGCAGCGACCACTTAACACCACGTGGCCTGCATGCTCGTCTGCTACTCCATTTAAATAAATAAAAAATGACATTTTCGGGAAGTAGATACTGTCTGATAATATTATGATATTTTAAAATATCCTTTCAATTATTTTTTAAACTCCCAGATATCCACATCAGCGTCAAAACCTCGCTCGAACGTAGTAACACAAGTGAAGTCCTTCCTCCCCGCGTCCACTTCGAAACTGAGCGGCATTAACAAGGCGAGAGAGGCGGCGGACCAACAGAAGAGAGAGAGGGAAGACGCGAGGAGAAAGAAGGACGCATTACTGGAGGCGAAACGGGAGTTGCAGAAGAGGTTAGTGTTGAATAGAAACCTGTTGCAGTTGTTATCGATAGATGGTATTTTCTAAACCTTGTCAGTGGCCTTATGAGCGTATTATTTTCATCTTACAGAAAACGCGAGGAGAAGATGGCGGCGGCGGCTGCGGCCAGAGAACAAGCTGAGAAGGAACGGAGAGCGGCCATGGAAGCCGCGGCCAGGGAGAGGATGGAGAAACAGGCACAGGCCGACCTCGGCAAGTTGGAGAGACTCAAAGAGGCTGAGCGGGTGAGAATATTTATTTTTATTTGTATGCAGTAAGTAGCAGACTTGACTGAGTTTTGGCTAGAAGTCTTAAGGGACATGATGTGCTCTGGTTTTATTTTAATTTTCTTTGTGTATTTTTTAGTCATGTGGGAATAAAGTTTGTGGCATTTTGTTTAATGACACTGCACGAGTGTTGGGAAATAAAATAACAGTGCGAAAACATGTTATTTTGGCTTGCCCCCAAAGTTCCATTGCACTTGTTCTTGTAACTTTTAACTGGTAATGTTTAACTGACTTTACTAACTGGTTACTAATGACTTACTGTCTTTATCTATTATTACTTTGTCTAGTTTTATTGAAATTGGCAAAAAACTGACGTATAAAGATTTACTTGACACTGGCAATATTCACAGAGTTTGCGATGCCATTATTCAATAATGAATCGAAAATATTGAATGGCTGCTAGAATTTTATCCAATGCCGTAATACGAATTAAAAAAAGGTAATGATTCGTACTAACGTAATAATGAAGTCGCAAGGGCAAGTAGTATATTATTATTTCGTTCATTATTTCATCGATATTAAGATTATAAAGAGGATAGATTTGTATTTTTGTGATGAATAAATTCAAAAACTACCGTTTCGATTTCAAAAATTCTTTCACTATTAGAAAGCTGCATTCACCTTAAGTTACATAGGTTTCTTTTTACCGCGGGAAAATGCTTCATTCCTATGTGAAAACGAGTAATAGCGTCAAGGCGGTTGAAGCAACTGACTAAATGTCTATGATTTTAATATAGCAATGAAGCCTGGAATAGCAGATAGTCTATTTTTATCCTACGGGGACCCATTAAACGGGTCCACGCGGGCGAAGTCGTTGGCGGAAGGTTAGTAGTTCATAAAGCGTTATCCTCGGCTGTACTAAGTGCCCGGCCACAGCTACTGGCGGTGCGGCGAGCGGCGACGGCGGTGGACGTATTTAGAGAACTACATACAAAAATTTAAAATAAAAAATGACGCTATCTAAAGTGACACGCTATTGCCTTGAAACACATGCGTTCTTAGCTCAAGATACTGAGTAAGGAATAGGGGTGCACACGCTTAACCAAAAAAGAAGAGAACTTGCCGAATTTCTATTATGGAGCACCCAGATGATTGAGCGTTGCTCAGATAAAATAAATTATTTTCTTTAGGGACTCTTGGCTTAGTGTTACAAGCTTAACAACGCTATCTACTGAAGTAGCTTCGAATTAAAAAATGGTATTTATAGTAGTAGAGCAGCGATGGCCGAGTAGTAAGAAACAGCAGTCATTGACGCGCCCGATCTCGGGTTTAAATCCTTGGCGCGCACCTCTGACAAAGAAATTTGTACTTAATGTGCGCATCTATCGCCGCTCCACGGTGATGGAAAATATCGTGATGTTTAATTGATTACGATGTTCGTCATTGTCGTGAATGCCTGAGAGAAATTCATAATTTCTCGAAAGCATGACGTCCACCAATCCCCACTTGGCCAGCGTGGTGGACTATGGCCTAAATCCCCTCTCACTTCTGAGAAGGAGACCTGTGCCCAGCAGTGGGACATAAAAAGGTTGAAAAAATATATATAGTAAGTATTACAACTCACTAATATAATAACTCGATATTTTAAGGAGAGCAAGTAAAGAAACTTTTGATTTATGCTACACACATGAAAACTAGAAAGCTAAAGTTAACACTTTCCGATCTCAACGCGCGGTTTAAACAAAATTATTTGTTTCGGTCGCGCGACGCCAAATGCGTTTGCCGAAGCCGCCGCGCGCGCCGCTCTGACTATGGCCGCATCGATACTCGCTGTACATTTGTTTCAACCGCAAGGCGCGCAGTCATCCGCGGCGCTCACCGCGCGAGTCAATCCGCGGCGCAGGTCGCACCGCAGTTCGCGTCGCCCGTAGCTGTGGCCTACTTCATACGTTCTCCTACATTTGTTTTCGTCGCGCAAGGCTTACCGCGCCGCAATCCGCGCCTCTGTTAGCTGTGGCCATGCGGTAAGAGGTTACAAAACTGTATTGAAATTAAATTTGTAAATATATTTGTTGTAGAAAAAGCAAGAGCTCGCGCGCAAAGTAGCGGAGACGGAGGAGCGGCGCCGCGCGGAGGAGCTGGCGCGCCAGCTGAGACTCGCGGAGGAGCAGCGCCGCGCCGACGCCGCCCGCAGGAAGCAGATCGAGGTGGCCGAGGCGTGAGTATTGGGCTGGCTGTACCCTTCTTGCGTCCCGCTGCTGGCCACGGCTCTCTCCCCATTGTTGAGGAGGCCTGAAGCTTACTCCACATCGCTGCTCCAATGCGGGTTGGTGGAGGTGCGAGTTAGTGGCCAACCCGCTGTCGGATGCTTTTAAACCGCTCATTAGGCCTCCGACAAGGTTTAACTGTTATCCATCGACAACAACCGGGACCGACGGCTGAACGTTCCCTCCGAAGCACGGAAACGTGCATGAAATTATTTGCCACTAACTATCACCCATCTCACACCCGACCGCGCCCGTTTAGCTTAGTTGCATAGATCGTTTGCGTTCTACGCTAACCGTCGGGCCATGCGCGCTTCAATTATAATATGTAAATATATAATGTATAGACAAAACCGTCCACAGTGTAGGAAACGCAAGAATTCTAGACTCTAACTTCAATGAATAGCGCCTCCAGGGTAAACAGAAAATCATCAACGTTTTCTATTCATTTTTCTGTGCAAGATATTAAAGCATATTAAAGAGGCTGAGTTATTTATTGTTATGGCTGAAGCTTGTATACACTTTATGTTAATACTTTTATGCATATAAAATGTGTCTTGATACTTCCAGACTAAATTTTGGACTCGATTGAAGAATTTATAAAAATATTATTCAAACAGCTCACGCCACTAGAAATAAGTAGGTTAAAGAGCTTGTGAATTGTAAAATTAAATTTAATATAAAAATTGTAACTAATATTGCAGCATGAAAAAGGAAGAGGCTATCATGGCTAGAGAAATAGAGAAGAGAAAAAAGGAATACATAGAGAAACAGAAGCTCAAGCAGAGATTGGAGGGAGATAAGAGTGAGTAGTTATTTTTATTTACACTGAAATCTGTATAATCATAATCAACAGTGCTATCCTTACGAGTTACGAGTATCCTGACGAGTTTGACGACTTGTGTGGCGCAATGGTTACCATGCCGGACTGCCAATCGAAGGGTCCCGGGTTCGATTCCCGGCGAAACAGAAATTTAAATGATGAGTTTATATTTTTGTTCTCCGTCTGAGTGTTTGTGTTTGTCTTTGTGTGTGTCCATGGTACCCACGACACAGGGTATATGTACCCTACCGTGGGGCTATGAGTGTGAATCGTTATTATTTTACCAGGGTAAATTGTTTAAAAAAATATATTATACATAAATTTCATTTTATTTCTCGAATGCCAGTTTAACATGGTTGTATATAATAATAATAATAATAATAATTCTTTATTGACACAATATGTTTACATTTTTAACCATGAAGCCTCTGATCTCCGAGTTAGCTATAAACTGTGTTTCGGGTATCAGCGTATACATATGTACACTCCAGTGGCTGTAGCTTCGGGATTAAGAAAAGAGCTACAGTATGCCCTGCCTGATTGTAAGAGGCGGCTAAAAGGGGGCTCCCGGGGTTGCGGGCGGTGAAAGTGGCAGCTCGACCCGTGCAGCCAGCGGCCGCATGCCGCCATGAACACCTGAAGGTGCAGGAGAGCACACAACACAAGAGTGTGTATGTAAATATGTTTGTAAATCTTCTAGCCAATGTGTTTGTAAAGTTTAAATCAATGTTCAAACTTGTCCGCAGTATCAACCCCCATGAAGATACCAGGCACCCCGGGTGGTCTACCCCTACCGGCAATGGAGCCGGTGTACATGGAGGACGGCTTCCAGTATCTCATCTCTGATGAGGAGGACGAATCCACCGATATGCCGGAGCCTGCGTGGTCTACTCCTAAGGTGAGTGTGGGAAATGTCAGAAAAAATCTGCAACCAACTGTTGGGCACCGGATAGGTGCATTCTAATAAGCGAAAGGGATTTAGGCATTATTTCGGTTTTGAACTAGCACATTTTTCGGTGCTTATACGATCGTTTACCTAACGTGTTGCATAAGTTTTCTTTTATCGGTGCGGAGACCTTCCGAGAGGCATAGAAAACAAGCGATCTACGCAGGTGTAGTATATGTAGCCGCTAGTGATGATAATAGGCATGATGACAGATTTTGAAATAGCTTTCCTTATTGTAGGTATACGTTTCATATTTTCGTGTGTTTCTGTCTTTGTATGTGTCCATGGTACCCACGACACAGGGTGTTGATTACCTTACTGTGGGGCTATGAGTGTGTAACGTTTATTATTATTTATTTATTATTATTATTTCGAAAAAAAGTTTATTTCAGCAGTAAACTTAAGTTTCAACGTAAATTAATGTATTTTCTGCTATGTAATTTGAATTAAGTGCGAAAATGCTCGTAGGTGTCATGGCGTCGGGAGTAGGGAGGTGGCTTGCTGGTTACACCTTAGTAAATATTGCATTGTGTGTATCGCGAGTGTATGCTAAACTTCAAGCAACACGATGACATTTACTGAGACGTGACGTCATTTGCTCTGATTGGCATTTCAGATATCATGGCTGATTGTAGTATTTTATTGAAAATCTTTTATGTTATGTTTATATTAAAACGGGACCATTTTTAGAATCCTTTTAGTATATATGTTTTTGTAAAACAATTTATTCTTTGATTCTTAATGAGCTACCGGTCAAAACAACCCGGAATACACTTATTTAATAGTGTCGTCAAAAAGAAAGTTTCAGTGTTTCGGAGGACATCTTTGTATTCCGGGTTGTTTTGATCGGTAGCTCGTTCAATTTTGTGTGGGTCTTATGGGGGTTTGGAATCAGGGCTCTGGTGCCATAGTCTGTATTAGGTAAGTGGGGTGAATTAAGTTATGGACATCTACAAGTAACATAATGACGACTGTATTTACGTTTGCCCTGCATGATCATTTATTTTGCATCCAGTAGAGAATTGAACAACGTTACGATCAAAAGGTGGTTACGTACGCCAGCTAATAACGCTAAAGTTACTCCCAAAATTCTCATCTTCCTGTAACATTTGTTTGCTTCAGCTGCACCTACGGCATAAGGTTTGGTTTTATTTAATTCTTATTCTGCTATTAAGGGCCATTGGTAAATTACGTCACATATTGAGGGGAGGGGGGTTGAAAGGTCATGATTTTCGTGTGGTGTCATTTAGGGATGGTTTCCTTTTTTTTGGTATTGGGGGGAAACCTTCAAAAGGTATCCGGTATCTTGGGAGAGGATACCGGGTTATGAGGTATTTGACTGCATTAAGATAGGAACGCACTGGTGTCCTCCACGAGCGATGCCCTAGAACGGGCCCATCTTTGGGAGAGTAGATGTGCTCTCCTGCATCTTCCGATGCTTACGGCGACATGCGGCCACGCACACATCGCCACCCTTCCTGGGGCTGCTGGTTGGACGGATTGAGCTCCCACTCACACTGCCCGCAACCCCGGAAGTCCCCTTTTAGTCGTCTCTTACGATCAGGCAGGGGATACCGTAGCTCTATTCTTAATCTCGAAGCTACAGGGACTTAGGGATGGCCCCCTAAGACGTAGTGAATAATGTTCCATCGCACGCGCAGGCGCGGCGCCAGCAGCTGGTGGTGCAGGCGCGGCTGGCGCCGCAGCTGGTGGACGCGCTGTTCTCGGTGCGCGCGCTGTCGCCCGACCTGCGCGAGATCTTCCCCGCGCTGGAGCGCGCGCGCCTCAAGCGCACCTCGTCCGCCGTGTGGCGCACGCCGCCGCGCGCGCTGCCGCCGCTGCCCGAGTGAACAGGTACTCAGTGCTCTCTTTTACCTTTATTTTTCATCTATTGGACTCACTTAGGCAAACCGGAACCAATCCACACTCGTGTAGAACTTGAGTTAAGTACACGGAAAAGCTTAAAATTGCACCTAAATGATCTAAATGATCTAACTACTTTGACAGAACATTTTCATGAAATGTTTACCAATCCTCAAAACATCAGTTGTCTAATACATTAAACAGCTTTTTCTCAAAACTATTATAATCATCACGTGTAGGTAGGTTCCAGTTTGCAAAAATAGGTCCAATTATGACATCGCAAACTCTGCATATTGCCAGCGTCAAGTATAATTTTTGCATCACGTTTTTGCCAGTTTCGGTGAAACTGGACGAGTAATGATAGGTAAAGTCAGTAAGTCCTCAGTAATCAGTCAGTCAAGTCAGCCAGACATTCAAGTAAAGCGATGGCTTCTTCACAAGTACGTGACCAATGGAATTTTGGAGACAAGCCGACAAAATATATATTCGCACTGTTATTTTAATTCACAACACTCATGCACTGTAATTAACCTATATCAAACAAAATGCCATCAAATTTATGCGATACAAATCAAAAATACACCAAGAAAGTAAAAATAAAACAAGAGCACAATTATGTCTTTTTCGACTTCCCGCCAAAACTCCTTCTTAACCTTTGTTTGTAAACTTAACTGAACACAAACACTGAACATTACTTTGCAACAATCCGCAATCAGAACGTATAGTGGTGTATACTTTTTTTTGACGTGATAACGTCTTTAAAGTCGTTTTAGTCGGGTGACATGTTCAGAAACTTGTGTCACACCAAAACCTCACGAGCGCGATCGCAGGTATAACGAGAGAGAGACGGACCGATCTCCCGTCTCATCTCGAGCGCTGCCAGTCATTCCGTGAAACTTGTCACGCGGAATCCTCACGAGCGGAGGCTGGCATAGCGTTCGAGTGAGTGGACCGATCTTCCGTCTCTCTCACTCTAGCGGCATACAAACGAATGGAGATTTTCTCGTGCGGACGTTATCACGTAAACATCTCGATCGTAAACCTACTTTACAAACAATTTTTTTTGTGAAAACACCTCCCTCCCTCCAATACACAGTACAATTGTACAATACGTATAATTGAGTTGAAAATAATTTTCCTAAATATTATTACTGTAAAATTATGTACACAATTCATACCTTGGAACTTTTGCTACTATTAAAAGCCGATGAGTAACTCTTTCAACATTAATTCGTAAGACCTAAATATAATTTTAATTTCCTTTTCAGATTAACACTCCACCAAACTGCATAGTACAAGTCGCGGGCGGCGCATGTAAATACTCGTTAATCTATAGTTATTTTTCAACTATAATATACCTAATGTTATATTAACTGTATAACAATGTAATCTATTTTTAATCACGAAGAAACCTTTCTATCTGTAGCATTTGTCGTCAGATTCTAAGTTTGATATATACTTGGAATCATTATTATTTTGCTGTATTTACTCAGTATAAAGGATAGATTTGAGACCAATTTTAGCAATTGTGTCAGTTACAAAAATAAACTTTATCCATCACTTTTCATTATTTATTTTTACCATTTTCCTGTGGCGTCAAATAAGATGGATTTTAAATTATGAATGTGATTAAATTTGATATTTTTTCAAATGGAAATTCTGACAGAACAAAACTAGTAGGTATCTGATAGTTTTATCTGCTTAATAATAATAAATTTTTAATCCACCAACAATTACTTTGTATTCATAAACATTTATTATTCATTGCAACAAAGAATGTTTCAGTACTAACATAAATATAATTTTCATTTGAATATAGAAAATATAATAGCTTTTTATGTTTTTATTGATACTACTACAGACATTAGTTATTCCAAAGTGTTCTTAAGATATTTTATTGTAGAATTATTGATCTATATAATATATAGAATAATTGTAGAAGGGGCTAAAGTTTTAATATAAGGATGAAAATTTCTAGTAAGTTTTGTGTGGTTTTCCTATTATCAGCATGTTATTATGCGTTTGTAAGACAATAAATAAATAAGAAATTATGTATAAGTTTAAGAATCGAAAAGTATGGTGTACTAAATGGTGCAAATTGTTGCAAATAATTCTAGGTTTGACATCCTATCTAAAAATAGATTAGTTCTATGTTTCATTGTTTTAAATTTAAATATCTCATGAAAACTTTGAGAATAGTTTTAGGGAACGCTCGTTAAATGGCTACATCATTTAAAAATATTGAGATTAGGGGATATTGAAAATTATTCATATGGGAATGTGATGTTTCCCAAAAAGGCAAACGCAAAAGTCTTAAAATGTTATAATTAATTGGTCTGTTGATTTTACTGTTATGTGTTTAATGAGTAATATATTTTAAATACTAGACTTATTTTTCTAAAAAATATACATAATTTTTATGAAAAACAAACATGGCATAAAACGAAATTATAACTGTACAAATTTAAGGTATTAAAAGGAAAATTGCAATCGATTAAAAATACCCTGTCATATTTTAGTAATCAATCGGTCCCTCCAAAGCATTACCGACGGCTATACATCGTCGTGGCATACTGAGTGTAGACTGTCAATAGTCTCCTGTGGAATAAAAATCTACACTCTGGAAAAGTGAGATTTTTTTGTTAATGACACCGTCATAACAATTCAATGAAAACCACATTAACTTTTCACTTCACTTTATAAACAGTCGACAAGTAGCGCAAGCCGAACGCTCAAGCCTCAACGTACAAGCGCCGATCGAACGTACAATGAGCGTAACGTACAATGAGTCACCCTTTTTCGTGCGTGCAGCCGGCGTACATCGATTTATTAGACGTTGTCACGTCAAAATGTTTCTTAAATAAGTTAAAGGGTAACATGGAATTGATGAAACATACCTCCTTAATATAGTGAAAAAGAACTGTTTCTTAAGAAACCAATTTACTGCTCTATTACAACGCTAAGACACTACTCAATAATAATATCCTGTAAAATGTATACAGCTATGTGACTTCCACTAAAATAGGTAATATATAAAGTTATTGTAGGCTCTGTCGTATCTGGCAAGGCATGCGATTGTAATTACAAGAACAGAGACCTGACTAGGTCACAGTTTTAGAATAATGTTAACGTTAAGACTGCTAAGGAATTTGAGAACTTGTTAGAAATAAAATTTACACCAAGTATGTTTTTGTGTTTTGTTTCCATGTTCCTTTGTCCTTTTGGCTAATAAACGCATGTTGGATTACCGATCTGCACATCACTAAAAAAAAGGTTTTTTTTTCAGTGATGTGTAGTATCAAATGCACTGAAAGAAGTGTTTTTTTTTCAGTGATGTGCAGTATCAAATACACTGAAATAAAAGTTTTTTTTTCTTTCAGTGATGTGTTTTATCAAATGCACTGAAAGAAGTGTTTTTTCTTTCAGTGCAATTTACCAGTGACAAGTAAAAAACATCTGAATAATGAATGGTTTTGTGTAAGCACACTTCACGCAAAACCTGAACAAATAAGTTCAACAAGTGAAATAATAATTCACCCACTGGTTAGCCCTGGTACAGATAGATTCACGAAAGATGACCAGAGGGCATTTTTAGGTCCCTCTGGAAGTGTGGGTCCATTTGTAGTCATCTTTTGTGAACCATACTATACCCCGGCGATTTTATTTTTCGTTGGGCCAACTCTTCGGTAAAACTAAAATCGTTAACGTTGGTACAAGTAATTTAATTCAATGTTATCTGCAGTAAAAGAAATTTTTAGTGGTGTTTAGATATTACTGAAAGGCGAAAGCTGACGCGCGCGGTAAGTGACTCATCAAAGGCATTATCACGTTGTGCCTTATGCGTTGATTACACCTAGAGTACAGTGGCGAGTCAGTGTCCTTGGCCGAGTGCACGGTTGGTAACACTAACGAATGCTAGGTCGAGCAGAGAGGCGA
Source organism: Pyrgus malvae (assembly GCA_911387765.1). Classification (NCBI taxonomy): domain Eukaryota; kingdom Metazoa; phylum Arthropoda; class Insecta; order Lepidoptera; family Hesperiidae; genus Pyrgus; species Pyrgus malvae. Next base: position 1,602,457 of record OU426969.1, on the reverse strand, counting down.
GAGTCACTATAATCCCAATCACATTTACTAGCTTCGGGATTAAGAATAGAGCTACGATATCCCCTGCCTGATCGTAAGAGACTAAAAGGGGGCTCTTCCGGGGATGCGGACGGAGAGTGGGAGCTTGACCCGTCCAGCTAGCAGCCCCGGAGGGACGGTGTGTGCCGCGTATACGCGCACGCGTAGGCGTGTATGTGGCCGCATGCCGCCGTGAATACCTGAAGGTGCAGGAGAGCACATCTGCTCTCCCGAAGATGGGCCCGTTCTGGGGCGCCGCAAGTGGAGGACACCTGTGCGTTCCTATCTATGGAGATCCCGGAGTCCTCACAAACACAGAGGCAGGCCACCGAGGGGTAACCCGGTGTCCTCAAAAAAGGCAGAGTACCCACCTCCCCGCTTCATTCTTCTGCCCCCGCAGCGACACGATATCCCGCTCGGCACGCATGAATAGGCACTCGCTTGTCACTCGGTCACTTTTCACTAACTTTTAGGTGCAATCAATCTCTTGGACTATCCAAACTGTACTAACATTATACAATTCGTATATCACTAGCCAATAGTCGCTCTTTAAATGACTGGGGAAAGTTTAGTACTTAAAAGTACTAGAGATCCTGAAGTTGCAGATTCATTACTACGAAAAAAAAGCTTTAAATTGAATATTGCTAAAACTTTTAATACTACTATTCGTTTTCCAGTTCACACCTTCTATTTTAGGAAACGACACAGTTCTGTAATGTAATTTTCTGTGTGATGAGAGGTCAGTGAAACGTATTAGATTTATAAAGGTGAAGAACAAAATAAAACCAACACATTGACTAACAATACTTTATTGCTAACCACCACTTAATCCTTACAGTTTCACGATCGGCCAGAAATCGAGCGAATGGTAGAGCATCGGTAAAGGTGATAAAGCCAGTAACGTCATTATTGCGTGTGATTTACAGACGCACCACATTCGCCCGGGAATGTCAGCATTACGTGCACATCGCTATCGAATGAACAAACGGCAGTCATAAATAATCGATAAATATTGTACGCGGTTCAAAAAGGCAGAATCTGTGACAGAAAAAATAATAAATACAAAATTTTATAACACGATTAAACTTTCCGGACATTAAGATTCCCGATTCAAAAATGAATGGCGCCAACGGATCAATACTGCCAACTTGACGAACGGTGTTTTATTCCAAGGCCGCAGCACCGGAAATGATCTCGATAAGCTCGCGGGTGATGACGGCTTGGCGAGTTCTGTTGAAGGTGAGTGTCAGTTTTTCAATCATCTCTCCGGCGTTCTTGGAGGCGTTGTCCATGGCCGTCATACGGGAGGACTGTTCGGAGCAAGCGCCCTCTTTGAGAGCGTAGAACAACATGGACGCCAGAGAGAACTCCATGTAGGATTGCAGCACGTCAGAGTCCAGGGAATCGTAGACCGACAGTTTTGGCGCGTTCTGAAATAGAAAACGTTAGATTAAACACCAGAAACAATCTAAGCTCCGAATTGTGAATGAAGGAGAGGTTTAAGATAATATTTTAATAAAATTTTATTTCATTCATGTAATGTCGACGACCCGTGTGGCGTAATGCCGGACTGCCGATGGGGGGTCCCGGGTTCGATTCCCGGCGAGGCAGAAATTTGAATGAAGAGTTTAAATTATTGTTCTTGGTCTGGGCTTTTGTGATTCTGTCTTTGTATGTGTCCATGGTACCCACGACACAGCGTATAATCTACCCTACTGTGGGCCTGTGATTCCTTTTGCTGTCTGTATCATGGACACAGTCAAGGACTTTAAACTCGCATTAGAAAAAACATCTAGTAAATTATCATCATTTAAATAACTCCTTTGCTGGGTGTAAATTCCAGAATTGATCACACGCAATGGTAACCATCAGAATGCCCATCGATTCCGGGGTTCAATTTCAGCAAGGCAGTATCATGTTTTGTTATCAAACTGCTTGTTCGTTTTCTTGTATTTATGAGTGGCCATAGTTGCCAATGACACAATCCTTGTATGGGTTATGAGAGTGAAGGGTTTAAATTTATTCCTCACCCATGTAGGTTTGACTGTAATATGGCCATAGAGCAGAGAAAACAACCTACATTTTGACTACAGTCATTCTGGGTAACTTTGAATTGACGTTTAACTTTGAACAAAGTTGGAAAAAAAATTAACACTTTATTACATCGAAACTTTTTGATGTTTCAATATAATAACTGTATATAATGGATTGCCAAAATGTTTTTGTACCATATGAAAATTAAAAAATAAACTGTTAATGCCATAATTCTGAAAATTCCCGCCTTTTCCGTGGTAAAGTTGCTGGAAGTTTTTGAGCTCTGATTTGGAATCGTGAACTAGTTCCACTTTGATTCATATGGCAAAACCAAGCTATTTGTTACTTTTGTACATCAATGTAGATGTCATTTTTATAGATTAGGTTTCTAAATTTAATAATACCTTCTTTTTATTTTACCTAAACCTTAAAATATTAAGGTTTTTACATTCTAAAAAAATTTATTCAAAGTTACCCAAAATTCATGATCAATGAAAATTCGAGTTTTAGGGGAAATTTATGAGTAGTTCTGTTGTTTCTTCCACAAATTTATTTTGTTAGACAGAAAAACCACAAGAACCAAAAGACACTATTCATTCAATAAAATAAAGGTGTCATAAATAGAAATCAGTTTTAATAATACAAATAATGTAAAAAATGTTTAAAGTTACCCGAACTGTACATAACTCAAAGAAAAAACGTAACAAAGCCTGAAAAAGTAGGCATAAAAAATAACAATACCTCAACAGCCTTCCTGCTGAACAGAGGAAGGTCTGCCTGGGCGTAGGACACCACAGACTTGAACTTGTTGTAGATAATCTTGCCGGAGCCAAAATCGTAGCCGGAGGTCATGATGGCGTTGGCGAGCTTGGCCGCGTCCAGGAATGTAGGGGGTTGGCGACCGATCTGAAAAGAGATGGAAAAAGTTAAGACTCAGTATCAGAGTATCAGAACTCTTCAAAAAATAGAGAAAGAGAATGAACATTAATTATAATAATACATTTTGTCCTTGGCAAAGCGCTAGACGAGAAGGCGCAAACAGCGAGGCAAAATTTTCGTTATTGTTTGAATTTTATTCCCAATAGATCCATTATTTATTCAAAAAGATTTAGATACAGTTGAATTACTAAAAAAAAATCCACTAATTCAACATTTGAATAAATCAGTTAAGGTGTGTTGCACCATGCAACTATAACGATAACTAAACAAACTAGCAGTCAAATCCTCGGTTAAGCAACATTTGCGTTGCACTATTTGGGCTATGGTTGTAATGATGTCAGCTTACCGGTAACATTAACTTTTTGGTCAGTTAAAGCTATTGTTATGGTCCAATATGAGATCAACTGAGTATTAACTTTACTTCATTCTAACAATAAAAAAAAACTAATGGTGAAACACACAATTGTTAAATTCTATTGTCGTCGTTAAAGTTAGTTTTGACCGAAACTATAACCAGGCCTACAGTGCAATCAACCCTAAAACTAGGGGCCATCCGTAAATTATGTCTTACGAAAATAGTGACTGACTGAACTCTTCCCTGTCCATGTCATAGCTGGTCACAACCATGAAACTCTTCACAAAAGTGTGCGGGCCAATAACCTTGTTTCATTCACCTTGTGTGTATCCCAAAAGAAATTCTTCTTAAACTCACCTCATTAGCAACAGAGATGATGTGCTTGCTGTACAGACGCTGCAGGATACCGCGCGACTTGTCTCCAACACAGATTACTTTGATGTTCTCTGCACCAGGCTCGTTCAGGCGGTTACGGATAACCTTGGACACACCAGTGTGGACAGCTCCACACAGACCTGGGAATGGTTAAAAATTTTTTTTATGTGAATTATCAAGTAAGTATCTCAATTATTTTGCACAGATTTTGCATAAATAAATTGTATATTTTATCTTTCTGTACAAAAGTTCTCTTTAATAGGACAATGAGCTGTATAAGGAATGTTTTTATAAGGAAAATTCTCAAATGAGATGAATGATAATTATATTTAAATTTATTGACTTACCTCTGTCAGAGGTCATAGCGATGTAAAGCTGCTTGGGCTCATCCTCCGGTGGGACCACCTGAAATAAACACATATGCGCTCTTATACATAAAACTACACTAATATTATTATATTATATTATTATATGCTTAAAAAAGACTATTCATTTATTTATTTATTTATTATTTGGAACCACCTTAATCTAGGGGTTACAAGGTAGACTTAATGCCTAATGGCATTCTCTGCCAGTCAACCCTGGGTGTTGGAGAGAATTTTAGGTAGGCGGACAAAGAACAGTGACATTAAGCACGAAAACTGATATTTTATTTTATTGCCAGAAATTAGCACATAAAAATATAATTAATAGATATATATATACATATATAATACATAAATATACATATATACACACATACATACATACATATATATATATATATATATATATACATATATTATACGTAATATAATATTTTGATGTGAACTCATAAGCTCGTAGTGACTCATGTATTACTCGATAACAAATGTCTGCATAGCAGTTTCTTGAATGTGCCCTTTGTTGGCGCCTTTCTAATATTTTCGGGTAGGGTGTTCCAGAGTAGTATAGCCTGAACATTATAGGAGTAACGGAAGAAATCACTATTGTGAGGAGGCGTATAAAGTTTAAGGTTATTAGTAGAGCGGAGCCCTCTGTTATGAACTGAACAGAGGTACTGAAATTTTTCCTTAAGATAATGTGGAGAAGATGGATCATGTAAAATTGAATACAGGACCAAGAGAATTCTAGAGTTACGCCTCTGTCGAATAGTAAGCCATTTAAGCTGACTTCGAAAACTTGAGATGTGGTCATACTTGCGTAGATTGAAAATAAATCGGATACAACTATTTAGAAGGCGCTCTAGCTTATTTAGAAGTTCTTCATTCAGGTCTGGGTAACACACATCAGCATAGTCTATGTTATTGGTAGAAATTGAAGTCGTCAAATATCGAAAGCTGGCATGCTGACTGCAAACACAACTCATACAAATGCATTTTCCTGTTTCAATTACATAATATTATGTTGTGTGAAATGTATGCTTCACAGATCACAACTAGCAACTGTGAATATGTTGCACATGCCTTTAAGTAATTGGTATATTGTTGGTATAAATATCTGACTTATTTAAAATGGTTCTCACCTCAGCTTTCTCATAGAACTGCACAGATCCCTCGCCGTAAGGGCGAGCAGCTTTCAGCTCACGTTCAGCACGAGTATATCTAAAAGGAATCAGTTATCAATATTGCCGAATAGGAACAAGCAGGATTTATACACACCTAACTGCTTTTAACTAATGTTCTTGTCTTTCTTTTAGTTTGCTGTGTGTGCTATTCTAATAATAGACACTGGCAATTATAGATGGGTGATACATATTGATATTATCCCATATCAATACCATGTAATGCAATATATTGATATTTTTAAATTGATACACCTCCATACAATATGCAGAAATACATATTGTATCTATGGTCGTATCGCATAATATAATTATATATAAACAATTATGTCTCCATCTGTAGCATCAAATGTTTGAACATTCTATAAATATTTAATTTGTTGAAAAATATAAAACAATATTCTTGGTAAATAAAGTTCTTGGTTTGTTCTTCCCCTACTGCATTTTAGGGAAGTTTTTTTTTTCTGCTTAGGTCCTGTAGAACAGCAGTTGTAATGTTTAATTTTTATTATAATACCTTAATTGCTTTTAAATATTTTTATTTTGGAATACTTTTGATTAATTACCAACTAAAAATCAAATTTTGTATTGTATGTATCAAAACAAGACGTTGCAATATATTGTTGAATCAATATTATGTCATGTTGCAATTCATGATACGGTGTATCGATTCAAATTTAATTTTGCCCATCTCTACTAGCAATTTAAACAATTTTCTAATTCCAAATTGGGTCTTATGGTTCTTGTCTTATGTGAATATAAGCTGAACCAAGGAACATAGTACTCTCTAATAGGACTGAACCTTCTGCCAGTGCCACTACCAACATCAATTTGCTCTGTTCTCTATTCAACTAGAAACCTGACTGATATGACAAAATTTTCAAAAAATCGAACGACAACTTACTTGGCAGCTGATACCATCTTCATGGATTGGGTAATTTTTTGGATATTCTTTACCGATTTCAAACGCATTGAAATGGCCTTCAAGGTGGCCATATTCCTGTTCTGCTGGTGGTTGACCACTGCGACCACCTGGGTCACTCCAGGTGTGATACGAACCAACATTTTGACGGTCCTGCAAGTAGAAATCACCAAAATGATACTAGATGGGCAGGTTAGATCTTTGACGTAAGTTATGTAAGACTGCGAACTGGAATCTGATAATACAACCAACTAATACCGTATTAGACACTTAAATCGTAAAACAAATAAAAACTACTGGTAAATTAAGCTTAAGGATTGATTTGTATTATTTTACTAACTTTTGTTCTCGTTTTTTGGTCAAGTTCAGTGTTCACCAGCCGACGAAAATGTCGCTGGTTGGAAAGACGAAGACATTCGGTGTGGTGTGGCCGCCAGCAAAAATAATAAAAGTATGTTGTAGACTCTAGTAGAACTTGATTTTTATTTTCGCCATAAAAATAAGAGGCTCATGCTCATGATACCACTTGCGTAATAATTGAAGAAGATAATAAATAATAAGCGCAGAAACTTCAAGAAGTTTCTTCAAGAGAGTCAAGTCGTCAAGTTCATCAAGAGTTATATTGATCACGACGATTATTTTCGTTATCAAATATTAAATTAGAGTATGTATAGTTTGGTCAATGACTGCTCAAAAAAGGATGTGGACGGAAAAGTCGAAAGCAGAAAATTTGACTTAGGAACTTTGTTTGGACTAGTTAGGAGATAAACATACTATAAGTCCTTGCCCCTCCGGGTGCGCTCGAGTGGGGGGTAGGGCAAAGAAGGTCCCGTTTTTTGGTTTTTTGCATACATCTCGAAAACGGTGCATCGTACGAAATTTTGTTGTACTATATAATGGAAACTGATAAAATTCTCTACAACTTTGGCTCTTAATCTTTTTTTTGACGTGATAACGTCTTTAGAATCGTTTTAGTCGGGTGACATGTTCAGAAACTTGTGTCACACCAAAACCTCACGAGCGCGATCGCAGGTATAACGAGAGAGAGACGGACCGATCTCCCGTCTCATCTCGAGCGCTGCCAGTCATTCCGTGAAACTTGTCACGCATAGCGTTCGAGTGAGTGGACCGATCTTCCGTCTCTCTCACTCTAGCGGCATACAAACGAATGGAGATTTTCTCGTGCGGACGTTATCACGTAAACATCTCAATCGTAAATCTACTTTACAAACAATTTGCCGTTTTTTATTTGTTTATTGATTGTTATGTCAGTGTTACTCTGTCGTCACGCACGTCACTTCGGAGTTTTGGCGGGAAGTCTGAAGGCATAAGCTGAAGGTAAGTTTCTTGATCTGAAGGGACAAGTTGTGCTCTTGTTTTATTTTCATTTTCTTAATGTATTTTTGAGTTATATCGGATAAAGTTGATGGCATTTTGCTCGATATAGGTTAATGACAGTGCACGAGTGTTGTGAAATAAAATAACAGTGCGAAAACATGTTTTTTCGGCTTGCCTTCAAAATCGCATCGGACATGTTCTGGTAAAGTAGCTATCACTTTACTTGAACTTTTGACTGACTAGACTGACTGATACCTGACGACTAACTGACTTTTTTCTACGACTACAGTGATGCAAAAAATTTTACTTGACGCTGGCAATATGCACAAAGTTTGCGACGCCATTATTAAAATTGAAAAGTAAATATTGAATGGCTGAATGGATTTTTAACCAAAGCCGTAAAACGAAATTTAAAAAAATCACACTCTTCTTCTGTCACGGTGATTCATGTTTACAAATTGCGATTTCTGTTCGTTTTTGTTTGATACTTTTGAGCAATTTAAATGAAATTCAACATGCCTGAACCGGAAACAAAAAGCTCTAATACTGATGAACAAACTAACAACGTCGTGGAAGCTACTGAAGTGCCGCCAGTAAGAGTAATCAGTCAAACTGATCACCTTAACAAGAAGTTATTAACTTCATTATTTAACAGGATGGATGAGGGCGGAGACTCTCTACTATCGAAGATGTTGGAACCTGACGATAAAAGAGAAGACGACGATGAGTGGGAAACGTGATTCTTTAGTGTTTTCTAAATTATATTCCGCTTGTATACCTACATGCAGACACAATTTTATTGTGTTCTTTGTGACTATGTATTTCATATTTTGATAAATATCTTTTTATTTTTTACACATTTTCTTTATATCTTGAACTGAACGATGTAGATTTGGACGGCAATATACTCAGATAGACTTAAATATTTAAATGTATTGGTGGTGGTATTAAGGGTTTCTGCAGCCCAATAATGACATCTACACACAACCTCAATCAAGCATGTCTTGTCTAAGATCGCGTAAATAATAATGCAGTTGCGCTGCTACTCCAAAGCCTTAGGGTCGCCTCATGTAAGTCAGGCCAGCAACTACACCTTTCTGCCAAAACACAATAGAATTGATCAGCAGAAGTGGGTTCTGCAGTGTTACACCATCGGGTGTGATACTTGACAAAGTTGTACCACATGCAATTAGTATAGTGGAGTGGAGTCAATTATCTGAACGTCAATCAACTGAGCGACCACTTATACCTACTACTCGGTCGAGTTAACATGACACCTGGGAGGCTATTCTGTATGCATCATCCGTCCATAAGTTCTAACATTTTCGGAATCATTTTTCGCATATTTAGACACTTTCTTTTTTCATGAATTTAAAAGATTAACATTGTCATTGATAATATTAAGCCACTGAATGAATAATATTGCTAGAATTTCATCAGTCTTACTAAAAAATGAGACCCTAAAATTCACGAAGTTTCGGATACGGGCGTACAGAGTAGCCTCCCAGGTGTCATGTTAACTTGACCGAGTTATACTAACAAACTCCCCATTTATACCTACCTCCTCCCATGCCCTGTGTTAGTAGTAAATGCTTAAAAATCTTCAATATTCATTAATATTGTACCTAGAATATGATATGTAGCAAAAACTGCACTTTTTGTCTATTCTTGATGATGTAGAATGCAAACGATCTATGCAACTAAGTCAAATGGGCGCGGTCGGGTGTGAGATGGGTGACCGCTAGTGGCAAAAAATTTCATGCGCATTTCCATGGTTCGGAGGGCATGTTAAGCCGACGGTCCCAGTTGTTGTCGTTAGATAACAGTCATTAAACCTTGTCTGAGGCCTTATGGGCGGTATGAAAACATTTGACAGTGGGTTGGCCACTAACCTGCATCTCCACCAACCCTCATTGGAGCAGTGTGGTGGAGTAAGCTCCAGGCGTAGACCCGTGCCCAGCAGTGGGATGCAAAAAGGGTTGCAGCCATCCATAAAATTTGGTTTTCTAAACACATAAAATGTCTTTCGATTAGTTCGGATAATCAACACTCTACTGTATGTACATAGCTTATTAGATGGTCCGCCACACCCAGAGAGAAGACATTCTCTAAAGACTATGTTCCTCTAGAGTTTAGAGTGGCCCAGATAATAGTTAAGCTGCATATATTATGTAAGTTGTGGATCATTTCCCCTGGAACTACTGCTACACAGTTTGTCATCTAAGGAATTATAATGAGCCTGCATACATTCCAAAGTGTTTTCATAGTTTGTGTAATGACTTTTTTTACACCTTTTTTATGTCCCACTGCTGGGCACAGGTCTCATCTCAGAAGTAAGAGGCTTTAGGCCAAAGTCCATGATGCTGGTCAAGTAAACATTGGTGGACATCATGCCTTAAGAAATTATGAAAGGTGGAGGTGGTGGAAAACATTGTTATTAATATTCTACCTCACTGTTGAGCAGCATTAAATAAGCGCTTAACAATTCCAGTCCGAGGTGAGCATGGGGGGTTTGAAATTGGTGTTTCCTTATTTCCAGCTTAGCTATCACTGCTTCCAGGTTGTTGATACTATTGCCTGCCATAAAAAGGTTTTCCAATTGCCATAACCGAATCTTAAAGAATACAATAAAACTCCAACAAACAGTAACTTGAATAATATTTATTATGTACTACACGAGTTAAATGAGGAATGTTCTTATTTACATAGCTTTTGCATTTCATAACTCCAATATAATTTATTGAAACATTTATCATACAGGATCTGAACGGTTTATAACATTCATCTACTCTATTGTAAACGCAACCATTAATACTGAAAATAAAGTTGTTGCGTTTAGCAGAAATAATTTTTCGTCGCACGGACCATACAAGCTTAGTCACCATAAATTTATAGCTTTACAATTTTCTACAATGGCATCATTGTCATAGAATAAATATTTATATTTAAATATACATAAATAGGATATCATTTATCCATAACAACAATCATGGGAAACACGCAGGTGATGAAAACATTAAAATCTGTACATAGAAAAATATTGTAAGTGAATAAAACGATTTTGGAGGGAACACAGGCTGTTGGGTTGAAAGGAAACAATAATATAATAATTGTACAATAAAGTAGCAACTATTGGTTGCCAGTTGATCTCTAGGCAGACACACGGCAGCCGTTTGGTAACAATTACCTGAAAAAAGTAATTTGTTGTGTTAATCTCTATTTTTAATCATAAATTCAAACTCTTCAGCAGAGAACACATTTTAAAATTAGGAATACAGTATTTATCTATATATGTCTGCATGAACTGATTACTGAAGTCTCACTGATTTGCACTATTATCGCCCAGTTTCAAGAAAACAGGCGAAAATTGGATGCAAATCTTTTTACTTGACCCTGGCAGTATGCACAGACTGTCATGCCATTATTGAAAGAAAAAAATCCCTTTTGTGAAAAACGTACTAAAAAGTAAAAAATAAGAAGAAAATGTACCTTTTTTATCGTAAAGACAGTGTGGGGTGCATGGTGTCAATAGTAGTATTATTATGAGAATGAAAGAGAAGGGTTGCAGCTAGCCAGCCAGTAGAAGGATTATCATTTTGATATCTCAAAAAGCACTCCACCCTTTTTTACAGTAGAATAGGTTTATAGGTACATTTTCTTCTTATTTTCTAAGTTTTTCACAAAAGCATGTTATTTAGTTTTTTAAACTACATTATATATTTTAAATTTTTAAGTTGGATTTTGTTTCATATTATTGTATTGTCATCGGCCCTTGACCCAGTGCAAATTTTGAAGTTAACCAGACTCCTAGAAGTAGGTGAAACATACATACATACACGTCAAGCTAATAAAAGCATCTTAAAAAAAAGAGAACTTCTAAATTACCTATAAATATAGCATGCAGGCTGATCTAGGCAGATGCTTTGTCCACCATGTCGATGTTGATCTTGTAGAATACATATGGATAATATTCTGACTGCCCGAAGCCAAGCCCTGCTAGCTCCACATTCTGTTGAAAAAGGAAATTTCTCTCTCTCTCTGTCTTTAAATCTTGCTTCTTCTTAGAATTCATTAGGAATTACAACATTAGGAAGGAAGGAACACAAGGACAGAACCATCCATTGGTCACCATTTCATATATATGGCTTGAAGGATGGACAAACATTCACAACAAAGGACAAAGGTTCAAATATGTTTATAGTAGTGCATGCCAACAAAACACGTGTGTTGTGCAGGAAGGCATATAAAATTCTCGTGTCACAACACAATGTTAGTTACCATACTCCTCCAAAATGGTTCGATCGATTCTAATGAAATTCTGTGTCCATATAGGTCTTGTGCATATCAGGTAGGTCTGAGAATAGATCAACATCTATTTTTCATCCTCCTAAGTGGTAATGGTGGTCCACCCCAAACATTTAAACGTGTTACAGAGTTCGCCGGGTCAGCTAGTGGACCGTAAAATCGTGTAGACTTGAATACTGGTTCAATCATGTCACACCTGACTGACAGTGTTAGGACAGTATCGTTGTAAGAGAAAAAGGGTCAGTAGTGGTAGAACTTTGACGACATGTTTGGTGCAATCATTACCATGCCGGACTGCCGATCTGAGGGTCCCGTGACTGATTCCCGGTGTGCAGAAATTTAATGAGTTTAAATGTTTGTTCTTGAACCTGGGTGTTTGTGTGAAAGACAGTGTGTGTGTCTATGTGCCAACACGTTTGTCTGCTACTCTATTAAAATCCAAGGTGGCAGCAATTTTGTCTATGCCTCAAGAAACTCTGTTTTTGGAGTTTTGGGGGGAAGTCCGAAAGGATCTGATGTGCTCTTGTTTTATTTTCATTTTCTTGGTGTATTTTTGAGTTATATCAGATAAAGTTGATGGCATTTTGTTTGATATAGGTTAATGGCAGTGCGCAAGTGTTGGAACGTTTTTCACTTATAGCCCCACAGTAAGGTAGATATATCCTGTGTTGCGGGTGCCATGGACACATACAGAGAGAGAGAAACACTGAAGAAGAACAGAAATTTTGAACTTATTCAAATTTGAACCTCGCCGGGAATCGAACCCGGGACCCTCCAGCAGTCCAGCATGGTAACAAGTGCAATTCTGGTCGTCAAATTAGTACCGAAGATAGTCGTAGCCTCGTGTAGGAAGGGCCTGCAAGTGCATTCGGAAGGGAGGGGGCACTCACGTCCTGCGCGGCGGAGCCGTGGTGGTGCGCGGAGTGGTCGAGGTGCGCGTAGAGCTGCTGCAGCACGTCGCGCAGCCGCTTGCTGCCCTTGCGCGCCGGCACCATCACCACCGCCTGGAAGTTCACCGGCAGCCCGTACCTGCCGGTCAACATTTATTACCTTCAAATTTGTTTACACTACTTTTTTGTACACAGAGGAATATAAGTCGCCCGAAAAAAGACTCCCAGGTTTTTGTGGAATTCCTTTATGCAACCTCTCACTTTTCCAAAATTATGTATATGACGGCGTAGGGGATGGCTGAGCGGTGCTGTTGTACATCTATATTAGCGTTGCCAACCGTCCCGTATTTCACGGGACGTCCCGTATTTCATGCATAAATTTCTTTGTCCCGCCGGGACAGCCAATATCCCGTATTTTAGAAAATCTGCAGACCACGGACGGCCATGCACGCTGTACAGCCAATCCATGAATGCTGTCGAAAAAAAAATATACAACAGTTTACGAAAACTGAGATTAACAATATTTACACGATAATTTCTTTTATTTTCAGTCTGAGTTTTCAGTATTCCAAGTTCAAATTGTTTTGTTGAAATTTTCACAAATGACTCTGTTCGTAATAAATGCACACCAAATTTAATGAAAGCCGAATTGATGACCATATTTAACTACGATTTTGACTGCGTTGCTTTTTATAATTATGTCAAAAGACAAAATGATATGTTCAGTAAAATCTGTAACAAAGTATAGTTTTAAGTCCAAATAAAACAAATTTTGACTAAAAACTCAATGATTTTTAATATTTTTATTTGTCCCGCGTGAAAAAGTGAAATCCCGTATTTTTTAAGATCTATGACCATTTGTCCCTTTAGGCCGAAAGAAAAAGTTGGCAACCCTAATCTATATACAAACTCAAGCAAGCATAGGTAAGTCTTGTCTGAAGTAGCATGCAGTTGCACTGCGGTGGTCGCCTCATGTAAGTGTAGCAGTGTAACACAATAGAATTGGTTCACAGCAGAAGTGGGTGCAGCGGTGGTACTTCCCCGGGCGAACCATAATAGTTCTACAACCTACTCCATAATAGTTCTACCACCTATTGACTAACGTCAAGATGTTTACACACTTACATAGCAGAATGTATAAAATCAATTTAGTTACTTATTTGACCATTATGAGGCATATATAATTTTCCACGATATAATAATTCCACCTGTATTGGAGTAAACTGCAATCCAAGCCTCCGTCATGCCCAACAGTGAAGTTAAAATTGTAGCCAGAATATTAACCATGTGACTGACACTCACCTCAAAACTGATTCCACGAAGACCCTTAGTGCTTTGACGTGTATCCAAGCACAGAAGCACTCGGAGAAGTTGACCTTCAACCATCTCACCAAGGGACCCTGGAAAAATTGACTGGCTTTTATTTTCAAATTTTCATATCACCTGCCTTGGTAAAACTGCATTCCTCAAACAGATCTCAATATGCAGAAAATAATCTATACAAATAAATAAAATTGGAGTGTCTGTTTGTAATACATATTAAAATAATCGCTTTTTACTTCATGCATTTGGATGTTTATTCGATATACATACAAAAATAACATTTTTTACAATTTTTGTCTGTCTGTCTCTTTGTTCCGGCTAATCTCTGAAACGGCTGGACTGATTTTGACGAGACTTTCACTGTCAGGTAGCTGATGTAATAAGGAGTAACTTAGGCTACTTTTATTTTGTCTGTCTGTCTGTATGTCTGTTTGTTCCAGTTAATCTCTGAAACGGCTGCACTGATTTTGACGCTGCTTTCACTGGCAGGTAGCTAATATAATAAAGCGTAACTCAGGCTGCTTTTATTTTGTCTGTCTGTCTGTTTGTCCCGGCTAATCTCTGAAACGGCAGGACCGATTTTGACGTAACCAATCAACACTTTACTTGGATGTGGTGAACGAGGCCCTAACAGTTGGCTTCGGGGCTAACCTCCAGAGTCGGAGCTAAAACCATCCAGCAAGCCTCTACAGGAAGTTTGCCATCGTAGGCACAGGAGTCTTGGAGTCCGCCCTAAGTGCTGAGGCTTGTCACCAAGTGAGTGAGTGAGCTTACTGCAGTACAAATTCCAAATAAGCCAGTACCTCTCCCCTAAGGTATATTTTGAACATTTTCCCCTAAAAAATAGGATAGTCATAACTCACAAATTGCTTCTTCTTGTCGGTGACGAGCTTGGTGATCTCATTCTTGCCGGCGGCGAGGTCGGCCTCGTTGTACGAGAACTCGCGAACGACGAATTTACGCTCGCGAGCGTGCAGCTTGAACTCCTCTACAACCTGCAAAGGATACATTGTTTATGAATCGAAAATAGAGTACGGGAATAATAGCAGGAGCATTTGTAGGCAGGAGATTTTGTAGTTAAAATACAGTATTTCCATAAGTTTCATTGCACAATATGACTGATCATTTCAATAATAAACTATTAAATGAGCCATAAATGTGGTATCAACACAAATGTTGCTTAACCGAGGAATTGACGGCTAGTTTGGGTTTAGTTATCGTTACAGTTACATGGTGTATCACACCCTTAGTAACTACCAGAAGGTAACTATAGTAAATTATGACTGATTGACAGCTTTTTAGGCAGCGCAAATAGCACAATATGCACATGTATTATTGTCTCTGTGTGCGTTGCCTACGATGTAGGGTTGCCATCTCTAAAATTTGTAAACCAGGACAAGACGCGTTAAAACCCCGGATTTTACCCCCGGAACAGCGGGGGGACGGTGAATTTACCGAGTCGGTTCGTCGGTTGTTCGTGATGTGCCGGACTACAAATAAAGTCCGGACCGGACGCTCCCCGGACGCCCTCTAAACTAGGAAAAATCCGGGAAACCCGGACGGATGGCAACCCTACTACGATGTGATATTCTCGCAGTACGCGTTCCAGTCGTTGAACATCGACCTGGCAGTGGGAGGGAGAAGGGAGAAGGAGAGAATCTGACCTTCTTGAACAGCGTGACAGTGAAGAGCCCGTAGTCGTTGTCCTGGTGTATGAGCTGCGTGGAGCGCGGCACTATCATGTTGGTGATCTTCTCGTAGTTCGCGTTCCAGTCGTTGAACATCGACCTGGTAAGAACAACGAAAAATTAATCTTAAAAATAGCACACTGGGGGGAGTTAAATAAAAATCATATATATATATATATATACAGTCGTGGTCAACTAATTAGGGACAAATATAACACTAAACAATATTAAATATTCATACCTCTGTATTAATCATTAATATTAATACTTCTACCTATTACACTATAGTGATAATAACTATTATGAAACCTTACCAAATTACACAAAATAAACAAAAATAATACATGACTAAACTAATAAATACTTCAATCAAATCACTTCAATCGATATTTATGGTATTTACGTCCTGGCCACCTAATTAGGGACAGTAAAATTTCCGTGTTCTAAATTTAAAAAAATAAAAATAAAAAACTTTTTTCTGCGTAAAATTGATTTTGGCGCCATTCTGAATCGTAACATTAGTTTCGTATGTACAATACAATAACAGTAATTTTTAAAATATGGGTCGAAACAAGAGTTGTGACGCAACAATGAGAAAAGTGATAATTAATTTTTATCAACGTGGATGGCCTTACAGGAAAATAGTTGATCATCTGAACTGTTCCAAAAATATGATATGCAATGCAGTGAGCCATTAACCCACAATACAACTGAAAGTGTTCCTAGAAAGAAGAGGCCAAAAAAAACTACCCCACAAGATGACCGCAGGATGGTCATTCTAGCCAAGAAAGACCCCTTTAAAGGTTCTGCAGTTATTAAGGCTGAAGTTTTTGGACCTGAACTGAATGTCGGCGTATCAGCAAGAACCGTTAGAAGGCGTCTAGTTGAAGCAAAGCTTTTTGGACGAGTTGCACGAAAAGTTCCGTTGCTGAAGAAGGAACACAAACAAGCAAGGCTGGCGTTTGCTCGAAAGTATGGACATTGGACTCCAGCTCAGTGGAAAAATGTATTATTTTCAGATGAAACTAAGATAAATTGAATTTCATCAGATGGCCGACAATACGTGCGACGTCCTATAAAAACAGAAATGAATCCTTAATACACCAAGAAACAAGTAAAACATGGGGGCGGAAATATTCAAGTCTGGGGCTGTTTTTCTGGACATGGAGTAGGGCCCGTAAAAAAAATTGAAGGCAAACTGGATCAGTATCAGTATAAGCAAATCTTAGAAGAAAATATGATACCATATGCTGAAGAAGTTTTACCGGTGACCTGGACGTTCCAACACGATAATGACCCAAAACATACGGCTCAATCAGTGAAATATTTCCTGGCACAGCAGTTTGTGACGGTACTAGATTGGCCTGCAAACAGCCCAGATTTAAACCCAATCGAGCATTTGTGGTACGAAGTTAAAAAAAAAGTTGCGGCTCAACGTACCGGCACTCAAAATCAGCTCTACGAGAGATTTACAGAGGTGTGGAATAATATTTCAATAGAAACATGCAACAATTTAATTACATCAATGCCTCGCCGTTGTCAAATGGTGATTACCAATAATGGCAACCATACTGGTTATTAAAACTATGTTTTTTATTTTCTTTGTTATTAAAATTTTGTTTGCTTACTTTTTGTATTATTAAAACTTAACATTTTCTCGTTATTTTTAAATTAATAGTCAAATTTCCTCCTGTCCCTAATTAGTTGGCCAGTCATTAATCAGTATGAGAAAGTAGCAGTGTAGTTTAGGTAGAAAAACTTGTGGCGGCAAGTAGCTTTTTCTTTTTTTGGCCACTAAATATTTAAAATTAATATCCCTTAACTTGTTTATAATGATAAAACTTCAAAGCTTCGTGATTAGAAACATTTATTGATGTCGAAGGAAGCTCTTGCTCTTTTTGTGATAGTGTCCCTAATTAGTTGACCACGACTGTATATATATATAATACTTCATATACATATATATTAAAGAAAAATCATTTTATATTTATGGACATTCAGTATTTATCTAGAAATTTTAAATTTTTAAATGTGACTCCATGAATTTAAAGACCCCTCCCATCCATCGTCACGCTTGTTCGACCCCCTCGCTCCCTCTATGGCTCCTAAGAAGAGTAGGGTTGTTGATGGCCGATGATACTTACTTGGGCACGATGACCAACAGGGTGGTGAGGTACTCGCTGTCCAGGATGAAGTGTTCGCGCTTCACCAGGTCCGCCAGGTTGCGGGTCAGCAGGCTTCCGCTGGAATCATTATTAAATATTACCATTTTATAAAACCTATATATATAAATGAATCCCTATTTTCCTTGATCATGGCATCTGTATATGTGAGAAATCTGTCAACCCGCCACAAATTGTTACAGAAAGGATTTTATTTGGAAATTATTATTATTATTATTATTGGAGACTACTACAGCAAAGTTATACATACGTTTGTTTCTTCTCCAAGTTCTGTAAGTTGCCCTTGAGTGCGTTATAGGCGGAGGACTTCACTTTCAGGTCCGCGTCAATCTGCCCCACCTGAAATACATCAATGAATAAAAACATCATCATCAAACAAAATTATCAAAAATATCCACCCACAAATCATTCACGCACAAATCTTCTTTTTATAAAAAATTTGTTTATTTTTAAAATGTATGTTAATAATGACAATCACGGGCAGCACCATCTACTGGATTGCGCCAGAAGTTTTAGGATGAAATGGCGATTGAGTGTAAAATATCTGTCATAATGATGTCATTGTTAGAGCTAGAGGCTAGAGGTTCAGAGTACTCCGTATATAGTGGTACTCAATGGTCCGTTATTTCAAACATTTTCGGAATCATGTTTGGCACACTAAGACCGTTTGTCCACCGCCGCCGTCACCGGGCCGTCAACAAGAACGAGTTTATTTCGCACGGCGCTCGGATGACGGACGTGTGGTGGATACGCGGGCATAGTAAATAAACACATCAATACTGTCTAGGGATATTTCGTTTAGAGTTCTTTAATTCAAAAAATACTGGCTGGATTTTAAATATTTTTTACAAGCATATTTTTTAGGTCATTTTGAATGATTCCAAATTTGAATTTACGAAAATTAATTTAAAAAAAAGATATGCGCGGCAAACCTAGTGCAAGAGTCGAAAGGTTAAATTTATTAATCATGGTTTTTGATCAGTTTTTGTGAAAAATTAAAGTTTTATCACGAAAAAGTGATTAATTTTAAATTTATTAGCACTGTATGCATAATGCAGCGCCGCCATTTGACGATAGACGAAATGTTAAGGGCAGTAGGCATGCTCCAAGCTGGAGCGACTCAACAGAGAACTGCTGATAAGATTGGGACAAAACAAAACGTCATATCGAGGTTGTGGTCACGATATCGTTCTACCGGTGAAGTGGCCGAAAGAATTACCCAGGCGGTAAGCGCAAGACCACCCAACGACAAGACCGACTTTTGCAAGTTGCTGCAAGAAGGCAACCAAATGTTACGGCCATGCAGTTGGTTCAAAGGCTTCAGTCTGAACACCAATTGCTGGTGAGTGATCAAACTGTGAGGAGAAGACCACATGAAGCAAACCTTTATGGTCGCAGACCACTTCGTACTCCAACACTACGCCGCGGAAATCGCGGAATAAGATTGCAGTGGGCTCGTGAACATTTGTTGTGGGAAGATAACCAGTGGTATGAAGTGCTGTTTACTGATGAGTCCAGATTCGGTTTCCATCCTGATTCACGATGAGTACGCGTATGGCGAGTTCCTGGTCGTGAAAGCCGTCTGCAACACCCTCAGGAAGTCCATCCATACCATGGCGGCATAATTATGGCCTGGGCGGGAATACGTGCTGGTGGACGAACGGATCTCGTTTGGATCAGAAACACCACGACGGCTGAAAAATGCCGTGACCAGGTGCTAGCACCAATAATCTACCCCCATCGAGTGCAAATGGGCCAAGGATTCACGCTCATGCATGATAACGCCCGTCCGCACACAGCGCAAGTGGTGACCAGGTGGCTGCAGCAGCACGAAATATCGGTTTTAGACTGGCCTGCGCAATCGCCGGACCTAAACCCCATAGAGCATGCGTGGGACATGCTCTAAAGAAGGGCTATGAAGAATTTTCCTGCAAACCTTGCTACTGAAGAGCAACTTTTTTGCATCTTAGCAGGACCTGGGACAATATCCCACAGCATGACTTTGACAACCCCATTCATAGCATGAAAAACCGTTGCAGGACGGTTGTTAATGTCATGGGTGGTTTTACTGATTAATGACTTTTTTGCATAATTGCAAAAAGAATGGAATTTTCTCCTTTATTTTCAATTAAAAAAAAAAACACATTTATCGTTACTTTTGCTCGTAATTCACTTTTTGTATTTATGTGAATAAAATTTTATTTTCACATAAAAAATCTTTTTGTTGTATTCTAAACTATAGTCTGATAAATAGGCTTCATAAAAATATATACATGTTGCAGGCTATTCACAAAGAATTTTGATAAAATACCGTAAAATACGTAGTACTACCGCTACTTGATGACACTAAGCTACTTAATAAATAATATTGCTAGAATTTCTTGAGTCTTTAACAAATAATGAGGCCTATGACGTTGGGTGTCAGGTGTGACGTTGGTTTGAAGGAAACAGCGTTTGACATCCAAGTCATTTATTATATATAAACAAGATCATACAGAAACATAAGAAAATAGTGAGCCTATTAGTGGTTCTGGGGATGGACTGCGTGGCTATCGCATCCCCTAACCTCCTAGCTGTTACCTTCCTTGAGGGCTGCGTGGCTACCGCTCAAGTTGGGTCTGGTCACAGAGTGGACTGCGGGGCTATCGCACTCGTGGCCGTCTAGCTAACGACTGACTGGCTGGAGCTCGTTCACGCCTTTTTATATGCTTTGGTGACGTATGTAGATGTGACGTTGCCTCGTAGACACTCGTAGCCATTGATGTGTGCGTGCGCATGCAGTGATTCATATTATTGTTGAGTGCTCTCGTTACATTCTCCCCCTCTGGTACTCTATAGTCGTCCCGACAGAGTACCAGCATCAAGATGCTTACAAGGCCTCCCCCTTCGACGTATTGGGTATGTGGGATATGCCTCCAGATCATCTCGTTTCTCAAATTTTGTAAGTGCAGATGCATGATATTTTCCAATAGATTTTCTGGGTTGCACGGAACTTTGATATTGCCCAAAATTTGCTTTCGGCTGGAGTTAAGAGTCTACTTGCGTATTCTATTAGATGTTCGTCTTCTCCCTCCCCCTGGAGTAAAGCTGCTCCAATTGCATATTGACTATCATCTGTTTTTATTTTATAAGGTAAATCTATGTCAGCTTGTTTAAGTACGGCAGCTGATTTTAGCGCAAACTTTGACGTTTGTCAAATATCTTCTGTGGTTTAGACTTTCGTTAAATATTGTCTGTGGTTTTGAAGTTTGTTGCCAGATAACAAATGTCAATTTCAAATGTCTTCTTTGACGTTGGGCGTCAGATAACAAATGTCAATTACAAATGTCTTCTTTGACGTTGGGCGTTAGATAACAAATGTCGATTTCAAATGTCTTCTCTAACGTTGGACGCCAGATAACAAATGTCAATTTCAAATGTCTTCTTTGACGTTGGGCGTCAGATAATGAATGTCAATTTCAAATGTTTTTTTTAACGTTGGGCGCCAGATAACAAATGTCTTCTTTAACGTTGGGCGCCAGATATGACGTTGGGTGTCAGGTGTGACGTTGGTTTGAAGGAAACAGCGTTTGACATCCAAGTCATTTATTATATATAAACAAGATCATACAGAAACATAAGAAAATAGTGAGCCTATTAGTGGTTCTGGGGATGGACTGCGTGGCTATCGCATCCCCTAACCTCCTAGCTGTTACCTTCCTTGAGGGCTGCGTGGCTACCGCTCAAGTTGGGTCTGGTCACAGAGTGGACTGCGGGGCTATCGCACTCGTGGCCGTCTAGCTAACGACTGACTGGCTGGAGCTCGTTCACGCCTTTTTATATGCTTTGGTGACGTATGTAGATGTGACGTTGCCTCGTAGACACTCGTAGCCATTGATGTGTGCGTGCGCATGCAGTGATTCATATTATTGTTGAGTGCTCTCGTTACAGGCCTAATAATTCGATCTTGGACTACCAAATCAATTGAGATACTTTTAATGAGTTGTCAAAACGTGACATCCTCATACATTTATTATGAGAAAATGATTTGTGACGTCACAACTCATTTATAGACAATTGACAAAAAATTTTGTGATTTAAAAGGTAATATAAATCTTGTATAAAATTAACAATTATCCTGCTTTAGAGGCGTGGTTTTAAGGTATGCATTTTTAATTTCTCTGTGCATAGTGTCCAAGACTCTATTCACGAAACTTCGGATACGGGCGTACAGAGTAGGCTCTCAGAATAAAAATATGTATCATTAATCTTTCTTTTCAGGATACCATAGCAGTGCACGACATTCTTCAGTCCAAAAATGAGGCCCCAGAATTCACGAATATTTGAATAAGGGCGTACAGAGGCCCTCAGAATAATTACTATTATATTTATTTTCATTTTAGGATGTCAAAGTTAGGATGGCAAAAGGCCAAACTCTTTATTTTGTAGGGACTTCGGTGTGTCACAACATTGCGTTGCAAGTGCAAGTGCACTAGAATACGAGGGCCGTCAGCGCATTCGAACCGACGCGTAGTGTCAAGTAGTGTGACTACCTACAGTCTGCTCCCATCCCTCCAAGGATTAAATACCATTTCCGGAATATATCTTTTATTCGCCATCGTCAACCTTCTGATACACCACTAGAACCACACCCATACACATATACATTGGTGATACGCATCAGCCAACAATTTCATTCCTCACAAATGGTACTGAAATTTAAAAAAGTTTTAAACCAACCTGTTTACTAATGATATCGGCGATGTTGCGCAGGCTCTGTTTGATGGGATACTTGGCCATGTCCCATTGAAAACGCGTCAAGTAGGTGGGCAGATCGCCTGGAACACCACAAAAAAATTCAAATTCTGAATATAATGTCAGATAAGTAACGGCCCATAGACAAAGTGTGTTGTAAGAAGGATTTTTCAATTTTTCGTCCAAATTGACAAAAAAAAAACGTTTTTAATAGTCTTTATCGTTATCACTATATATTTTTTTATTAATCGTCTTGATCTTGTATTTCCTACATGTCAATTGTATAGCACAAAGGGACCTGATTGTATAGAAATTGTACAAATATATTTTAAGTTTTATATGTTGAATTTTATGTGGTAGCTTTAGTTTTTAAATATGAAATGTATTTCAAAAATGATAATCTTTTTAAATTGTTTGTAAATAATTCATTTTTCTTCTAAATTTGTAAAAAATGTAATTTAAAAATGAAAAATTGAGAGCTCACATTTAAATTCTATTTTATAATTTATTAAATTAATTAAAAAATGTAATTTAAAAATGAAAAATTGAGAGATCACATTTATATTCTATTTAATAACTTATTAAATTAATTATGTTGCACCCATTTTTAGAAAATTATTAGTATCACTTAGAGCACATGATTTTTTAAATGTTTTTCCAGACTAAAGCTCATTGTTAAAAAAATTAAATTCATACAAAATACAAGACGAAAGATCCGTTGTCTATGGGCAAAAAATATACTTAATATCTACACATAAACATTTAATAAAACATAGTAAACTGTTTTTTTATGTTATAAGACGTAATAGAACTACGACTTTGACGGTAAAACGTCATAAGTACTAAAATGTAAATTTTTGTTGTAAGTGCCGAAACAAGGTAACGAAACAAAAATAAAGAAAGCAAAACAAAAATAGAAGTGTTTTATATATTTAATTGTATAATAGGTACTAAAATTTGAATACGAGGGTATATATCTATTGACACATATCATGCAGTTCATACATAACACAAATTTACATAGCGTGGATCCAACTTCAAATACACACAGATGGCCAGCGAAATGGTTAACTGAATTATCTATTTAAAATATATCGGATTTAAAAGAATTTATGTTGCTTTATCATTACCTAAGAATAACGTCCGTAGAATGTACTTGCTAAGTTCCAGTAAATTAATTACCAGCTACGTCCGAGAGTAATATTTTTAGCTTTTAATAAATTTGAAAAGATTTTTTAAATAATGGTAATAAAACTCATACTTACATGAGATGATAGAGGAGCAAAACTGTCTCAATACGAAATCTTTTTAGGTGGATAACATGTAATGTAGAATTAATCGACTAAGTATCGATATATTCAAGTAGATAATTCATTTAACGTAAAACATGCATACTAAACATCGAAAAAATGCATGCGGAATATATTGCTATGGTAATTCATTGCCTACTAGTAATGCAAACACTACATTACAATAACATCCTATACATTAGACATTAACTAGAGCTATACATAATATATTGGGGCATAATTATACATACGATTATTTATTTAGTTCACACAGAAACACCTATACGAAAAGATATAAAAATTATAGAGTTATATAACTAACTTTGTTCGATCATGGCAAAACAAATCCTTACTTTTATTTGATGTTAAGTCGAAAATTTTACACACATTAATATTTAAAGAGTAGAAAATATTTACCTTTCTAATGTTATTTTCGCCGCAGGCAAACAAGCTCTTAAATCTAGAATAATTTTCAATTAAACTTTAAATAAGAGCTTAAAAATATTTAGATAAAAAAATTTTTTTTGGAAGTATTAAAGTTTATTGATATTTGATCAAACTGTGACGGTTCTTTTAAAGGGTAATCTTAATCTTCACAGATTTATTTATATGTACCAAGGTCATGATACCATTTGTATCAATGAATGATTTATTAATAAGAGCTTTAATCTCCCACATTTCTCGACCACGATTACACGTTTTACGGGCAAGAAGGGCACAAACATGTTTTCTGCAAAGAGTAACGACTAATAAGGATAATAAGGGTTATATTATTATATATCAGAAGAATAAAGATAATAGACAACATCAAATGCTTGTTTTAAAATAATTAAACATCTAAGCTAAACAAATGATAGGTATAACTTTGATTAGCTACATAAATTCACATCGTGTAGAAGCGCTTACTAAAAGGTTCATGTAATTTGCTGTATAGCATATGAAAACATCGAAACAGGAAGGTATAGACATATTTTTAACGAAATGCCTCTCACGGCACTACATAGCAGACGCTTATAATTACAGATATTATCGTAGAATGATTCATAGCTTTCATTTTTAGCCGCAAACAATTTTGTAGCAACACATTATGAAATACGAAATACAACGTAGTTATAAACATCTGCCAAGACTCATAGCACTTAGCTTTGGAAGCCACATTTTGCGAGTGTAAAGTAGACGCACATAGTGAACGTACCTAGCCGTACACAAGTGGGGTAGCGTCACCCTAAACTTCAATATTGACAATAGAAAATTACAGAAAATTCAGGATGGCGCTGCCAGTATAAACAAGAAGACCAGCGCCACCTGCTGTTAATAATTCAAGAAAATATCAATTCTAATTAAACGAAGAGACCGAAAAATTTAAATAACGCAATCACTGCCATCACAATACCTACAAATAGATTAGAGCTTTGCGTGAATATAGGCCATTTACAATATTCACAGGCAGCGCCAGCGCTTGGTGTAAAACGGAACCTTATGTCTTAAATACACAAGAAATCAAAGGTTCGTTTTGTGTTACAAGCCTATCGTCGCGATGTCGTGTTCTTACAATGCTTAAAAGGGCAGGAAAATGTGATTTGAGCAGTATTTGAGACTATTTAACGCGATCAACGATTAAGAACAGGAAACATTGTTAATATAAAAGAGTTAAAAGCTTCTGTTAAGCGTCCAGCCTCAAATCCCGATCAAATAGGGCAGGGAATTACGGGTTAGGAGTGGGCAGTCGACCCCTGAACCTTGCGACAGGATGTGGTGCGGCCGGTCCTCTTCCTCGTCATCGTCCCAGCGCGGCGAGCTGCGGCCGCTGGACGCCTGCGATGTGTGGGAGGCCTCGCACTCAGAATGTTCGCGATGCTCGCAAGGCCAGCATCCGTGGTGCTCAGAGAAAGCCGAGTCGCACACCGGTGACGTCGGAGTGGGGGGCGGTTCCCCCCCGCCGGGGTCAGCGTACGAGTCCACGCCTGGATTCGGCAGAGTTGGTTTTGGTTTCAAACTCGCTGATTCAACAGCCAGTTTAACTTCATTTTAGTAAAATTAAAGAATGATCGAGCAATATGCGCTTTTATTTAGATATCGTTCTCTACCAACTCTGCAAATTACGACATTGGTAGTTAAATCTTATAAACTTGCACGTCATAAGCTCCTGTTTTTATGGCGAATGTAAAGCTATTTCGACGCTTCTCGCGTCTCTGTACGTCATAAATATTGAGTAAAGCGTCGTTATCCATGAAATGGGCCATAAGAATTATTAATCTGAATTTGTTATTGATTCGCCTCACGCACAGATGAAATCAGGATAAATAAACAATAAAAAAATAAAGTACAGGTAAGGAGCGTTAAAAAAATGAATGAAAGTAAAATAAATAATAGAAAAAAATTAAAAAGCTAAAAGCATGGACGTTATGTAAGCTTGATGGCTAAGCTATGAATGTTTTGTGAGGCAGTGATTGCGATCCGTCTATGATACGTATGACACATTAATACATCTTAAACTTTAACAAACCTGTGCAACAAATCACATTTCATAAAAAATAGTGAAGTGTATTATTATGAAACACAACTAACATACACGTTTTAACAATTAGTATCGAAATTAAAAACGCGTCGATACGATTTTGGAAAATAAATAAAATACGGTAAAATAAAATATGGATTCTTTTACTGAAAATCACAGTATTTAACACCTATATAATATGAAGAGCACACTCTTATTTATATCTAACCTCGTGACAAAATAAACAGCTTTTCCGATACGGCACAAACTTCTGACAATGAAATATACAAATAAACAAATCATTCAATAGTTAGTCTACAAAAAATAATCATCTGAAAATTAAAAGATCAAAAGGAATAATATTATCTACGACAAAGTTGTAAAATCGCAAACTACAGAATGATTAGTTTATGTTACTTCAGTAATAGATACAATAATTTATATTAATTTTACGTTCATAAATAAGTATTAACGTATACATATAATTAAATTACACATAGATAAATACGCGTCAACGAAACCCAATTCAATACATAGTAAAAATTCGAGTCCTCATATAAATAAACGCTTACTTTTATATAATTTTTTAAACAATAAAGCTTCAGATAACAATAGCAAAATATAGTGATAAGCGGTATACATTATAATATAAGCTAAGAAAATATAATATACCATTTTATTAATTATACTTGAGTACTATTTCCATTTGAATTTATACTTTGATGTCAAAACGTATTATTTAAATTAAAATCATACTATTGTATGTTGCAAATAATTTACTGACGAAGCCTCAACATAGTAAAAGCGTTCACAAATTACACTCTATACATACAATACAATTATTACTCACTGCCGCAAATTTTTTTCCACTTTTCAGACACTGAAATGCAATTCCAAAGTCTAGCATTCACAAATATCTAAATAAAGACCATATCATCTAAACTATCAGAATAGATAAAGTTCACGATCCTCTAATGTAAAAAAAGCGTCATACAAAACGATAAGTGAATTAATATGTACATACGAATATTCTTACCAACTTTCTACTATAAAGATTTTTGTAAGTTTTGTTAAAGATAAAATACTGTCAATATTGTAAGAGCGTAGAACAGTGATTTGGCACTTAAACTTCTGCGATGCATCAGGCATAGCTTGATTCTTGCATTAAATTTTCAAATGGTCCGAATGCCAATGCAACTCAAAATCATCTAAAAGATCACAAACCGTACATTCCCAAACAGCTATCAAGATTCCACAGATAGTTATAAAATATGAAATAGGTGCACGAGGTTCGAAATAGTCTTACGTAAACGAACCTCACATAAAAATAAAAACACTGTCCACTCAACATTCTTAGCCTTAGCGTGTAAGGATTGTTGAGGATGAATCAACGAATCTTTATTTTTTATTTTTTACTTACGCCATTTTATGTCGTGTCGTTAAAGATTCGTTGTTAAAATAAAAAATATGTGAAATATTGTATTTACATGTGCAGAAATAATTAAACGAGGATAAATATAGGGGTTGGAATGATGTGTTAATGTGTGAATATGCACATAAAATAAATAGGATATTTACATGGAACATTATTAGATATAGTGTAGTAGCAAATAATAGGATTAAATAAATATGCATAAAAGACGGTGCGCGCTGAAAGACTCCCCAGATTCATCGGTTTCAACAGCGCGACCATGAAAAGAATAATTTAACATGCAAACTATATGACGTAACATAAAGTTTATAAAAATAAAGTATAACGAAAAAAATCTTAAATAAACCACGAAAATCCAGCAGACATGCTAACATTTTTCGCACTACTGTGTGCTTTTATGTTATTACCTCTCTACTCCATTTCATTCTTTACTATATCTTTATTTAGTTTTTTCATGCTGACGACATGGCGATGTTCATGTATAATTATTTTAATTTAACGATAGTTACGCCTACTCTTTGAAACATGCCATGTCTTTTACTCTATAGTGATCAAAATTATTTCATGCAAATACCTCTGTTTGATTTTATTATCCCTCAATCAAATTCTTATTGGAACATGATTTTAATATTAAAAAACTGGGTACTAAAATGGCACTTAAGAAAACATATTTTTTTGTAAAAAAACTTACTGATTTAATTCTTTGGGAGCAAAGAAAAAATTTGTGCCTTAACAATGTGAATTTTCAATAATAATAAAAAATTACTTACAGTTGTTTGCCGTCAGGTTTTCATGCAACTTGTCACGTTGATCTTCTAGTACCTGCATGGAAAGAAAAAACATGTATGTAAGGGATGTTAACTTCCTTGAGTATGCATGTAGAAGTACATAGGCTGTTCCAATTACTGGGGAGTAGACGTGTGCGCCGCGCTACTGTTACCCAGTGGCGGCGCGCCGACCTATCAGGGTCGGCGTGGTGGCGCCGCGCCGGCGTGCGTTGTTATCCTTTTTTAATAAAAAAAATTCTAGCAGCTGTCCAGCAGTAGGTTAGGTACAGTCATTTTGGGTAACTTTGAATTGACGTTTAACTTTGAAAAAAGTTGGAAAAAATATTTAACAATTTATTACATCGAAACTTTTTGATGTTTCAATATAATAACTGTATATAATAGATTGCCAAAATGTTTTTGCACCAAACGAAAATTAAAAAAATTAACTGTTAATGCCATAATTCTGAAAATTCCCGCTTTGCCGTGGTGAAGTTGCTGGAAGTTTTTGAGCTCTGATTTGGAATCTTAAACTAGACCACTTTGATTCATATGGGAAAACCGAGCTATTTGTTACTTTTGTACGTCAGTGTAGATGTCATTTTTATAGATTAGGTTTTTAAATTTAATAATACTTACCTTCTTTTTACTTTGCCTAAACCTAAAAATATTAAGGTTTTTACATTCTAAAAAAATATTCAAAGTTACCCAAAATTCATGATAAATTAAAATTCGAGTTTTAGGGAAAATTATGGGTAGTTCTGTTGTTTCTTCCGTAAATTTATTGTGTTAGAAAAAAAAACAACTCAAAAGGATACTATTCATTCAATAAAACAGGCTTCTAGCTTTAAAACCTGGGCTGATGCGCACACGCGTAAGGACCCCGAAACGTCTAAGCTTCGGAAAAAATTCAACGCTGCCTCCCGTTCGGCAAAGAAGCAAATAGCCAAGGCGAAGTTTAGGCACGTCGGCAGAATTGGCCAGCTATCTTGGAAAGCTACCCTTGCGGGAGTCGAGCTTTTTGGTCGCTTGTCAAGGCTGTCGGTCGTCTCTACCATCTTTACGCAAACCGGACGATACTCTGGCTCACACGGCAAAAGGGATCTCCTGGGTACCCTGTTTGCCCCAAACTCGACTCTGGACGACGGAGGTGCCACACCGCCGACCATCAGGCAGTGTGAGAGCTCGATGAAGGACGTGCGTTTCACTCAACAGGCCGTCAGACGAGCTCTGCTAGCCCTCGATGTCAAGAAGTCGAACGGGCCGGATGATATCCCCGCGATCGTATTAAAGACGTGCGCTCCCGAGTTGGCTCCCGTCTTAACGCGCTTATTCTCGCTTTCCTACACCACTAGTAAAGTACCGTCTTCGTGGAAGGTAGCCCTAGTACACCCAATCCCGAAAAAGGGTGACCGCAGTGACCCGTCCAACTACAGGCCTATTGCGATAACCTCCCTGCTCTCTAAGGTGATGGAGCGTGTTATAAAGACGCAGCTCCTTAGGTACCTCGAGAAGCACCGGTTGATCAGCGATCGTCAGTATGGCTTTCGCCAGGGCCGGTCGGCCGGTGATCTCTTGGTATACCTCACACACCGTTGGGCTGAAGCCGTCTAAGGCAACGGGGAGGCTCTGGCAGTCAGCTGGGATATTACAAAGGCCTTTGACCGGGTCTGGCACAGGGCCCTTCTCGCGAAGCTTCCATCTTACGGTCTTCCCCCGAGGCTATGCAACTGGGTGGCAAACTTTCTGTCTGAGCGGCAAATTAAGGTCGTTGTTGACGGATGCTGCTCAGATATAAAGCCCATTAACGCCGGTGTTCCCCAAGGCTCAGTACTGTCTCCTACACTGTTCATTCTGCATATCAATGACATGCTGCAACAATCACGCAGTATACATTGCTATGCAGATGATATTACGGTGGACGTACTATACACCTGTCGAGTCAATGCCTCTCGGTCATAAGTGGAGGAAAGCAGAATCAAACTTGTGTCTGAAGTCGAGAACTCTCTGGATTCGGGTCTCGGAATGAGGTCGACTTAACCTTGTCGAGTTTAACCTCACGAAGACACAAGTTTGTGCGTTTACCGCCTAAAAAACCCCCATTTGTTATAGCGCCCGAATTCCAGGGTACCGCGCTCACCGTCAGTGAAAGTGTCGGTATCTTGGGATTTGACATTACGAGTAAAGTGCAGTATCGGAGTCATTTGGAGCACAAAGCCAAATTGGCGTCCAAAAAGCTTGGTATCCTCAATAGGGCATGCCAGTACTTCACTGCGGGGCAACTCCTGACTATGCCCAGTGCCTCCAATAGGTAAAAGACGGCCACGGTGCTGCTACTATGCAGCTGCTATGCTGCTATGACAACACGGTGAGAAAAAAGTTCGCGTCTTTACCCTCCCCGCGCCCCGCTCTTCCCCGCCAGCCACACGTTCGTGAACGCTCGGTCCAGCTCGGCTGAATTTGATTAATTTATCGCGCTTCGGCCATCATCGGCGCGCCGAGAAAATGTCTCGGCGGCGGCGGCGCGTTCCGAAGACGGCGCGGCGCGGCGGCGCCGGCGCGGCGCGCACGTCTACTGGGGAGGCCTGGAGCTTACTCCACAATGCTGCTCCAATGCAGGTTGGTGGCAAAAATCACTTAACATGGCATATTTTGCAAAGTATTCTCGTTAAATTACTAGCTGACCCTGCGTACCACCATTAAAATTATGGGGTGGGTCACCCTTATCACTTATGGGGATGAAAAATAGATCACAACCTATTCTCAGACCTACCAAGTATGAATATAAAATTTCATATAGTAATAAATGATTAAATGATTCATCAAATTCAATTCAGCCGTTTCGTAGGAGTATGGACGGTACGATATGGAGTATATACACTGTGACAGAATGTGACAGAATAACTCTGGAGTGGTCTGAGTCTTTACAAGCCTTTTTATAACTCTACCCTTCGTTTTAAAAAGAGTGCTGCTGGGAGTTTTTTTCCGCCACCTTTTTTCTCTCAGCTCAACATCTAGCACAAACGGGCACCTAAAGGCGCTGACCGGGATAAAAATATATTCATTAAGCGAATATTTTGTATTCCTAATATGAAATATATTTTTTTGTACTGATAGTCCCTTACTAGCATTCCCCCTGTCATAGGTACCAAGGGCATACACATACCTTATAACAAAAATTTAAATTATCATTCCAGCTCCTAACTCTTGATGAATTAAACACCGGACCCTTGATTGACAATCTCGCATCTCAACCATTGCACCATAATTATGTGTCTTTACATTGTTGATTTGTCTAAACTGTACATAAACATCATTGTTGATAAACAATGTTCCTGTATCAGTCCCTTGATAATTAATCCCCATAGACCTATTGTATCATGCATTTTCTTTAAACCACAATAGTACCTATACCTGGTAGGGATCATCTTTGCATCACAATGTGCTGAGTATGGGTACTTTATGTCTTGGATCTATAATTTAAGTTGGGATACATTGTATCTTCCTATTCCTCTTACATTGATCTCTATTATAGTTAATGCTTGACAATAAATTAATTGTGAATAACAATTTAAATGGAGCTTCCATGTACCAGCTTTATTGTTTTGAATAAATTAAGCTGAAGCGCGCATGGCTCGGCGGCTAGCGTAGAACGCAAGCGATCTACGCAGTTAGGCCAAACAGATGCGGTCAAGTGTGAGATGGGTGACAGCTAGTGACAAAAATTTCATGCGCGTTTCCGTGCTTCAGAGGGCACGTTAAGATGTCTGTCATGGTTGTTATTGATAGAAAACAGTTGTTAAATGTTGTCAGAGGCCTTAAAAACATCAGACAGTGGGTTGGCCACTAACCCACATCTCCACCAACCCGCATTGGAGCAGCGTGGTGGAGTAAGCTCCAGGCCTTCCCAATAATGGGTAGAGACCCGTGCCCAGCACTGGGACGCAAAAAAGGGTTGCAGCCAAATAAAACAATTGAAATGTACATTTTTATATGGGTAATATAAAACCCACCATACACCACATCAAACATTAGATATTTCACACTGAAATCTACTCACCTCACCAAGATACTGAGCGACCTTCCTTGTGACACCCTCCACAAAAGTGTCAAGCTTCCCGAGGTCATCTGACAGCCCCACCAACTGATCCAATGTCCCCACCTGTTAGACCAGTAAAGTAAATTACATAATTAAGTGTGGACATCAGAAAATGGTCTTCTACTCATCTGACACAATTCTGACAGAGAGGTAGTGGTTGTGATAAGAAGGGGGCAGATGAAATTTGCTTCTTGATGTCCTGCGATCTCTCTCTGACTACAGTCTTCCTGGTACAATCAATTATAGGGCCACCCATTGCTTTTATATATTAAATCAATTTTAACCTAGGTAATATTAGTAGCTGGCAAAATGAATTGTTTTCCAGGGGAATTACACAACTACTAATAGAATGCCGACTATCTGAATATATCGGGACCGAGTGTCAATTCCAATTATATAAAATTCGGATACTCAAACATAGACTGGTAATAAAGAAAAATTAACTGTCACAGATAGAATAAACTTTAATAGGTTTAACAAACAATGTTCTACAATAATGTTTACTTGAACATCTTGATCAGAGTAAATTGCAACTCCATCAGGATGTAACAAAAATAAAAAGTATAAAACTTCACAACAATAATAGAGGTACATATTAGCAAAAAAAAATAAGAACAGTATGATAGCTTAGGACCGATTCAGTTAATCTGCATTCTACTGTATATCCATTTCTGCCATGAAGTATTTCCATCATATTTTCTGAGAAAAGCCTTAGTTGCAGGATGAACTGACATTAGGCAACCGTCAGCCTCTGTAGTAGTAGTAGCACAACTGCAGACAATCAGATTTAAACCTTGTCTGTGGTGATGTGTATAAGTCCATGGGCTACAGCATTAATTGTGACCTGCATGCTCATCCTACTCAATTTAATTTAAAAAATAAACAATATAGAATAAATAGTCAGTTTTAACTTTCAGAAAGTAAGCTGGGTGTTTTATTATGACTTTAGTATATAAATTTATTTAATAACAGAATTTATCAATAGCAAGATATAAAGACAAAAAGATATTTATAAATAATTAATTTGGCAAATTAAACATTACTACATGTTTATAACATATCAATAAAAATAAAAGGACAACAAATTAAGATAAATTTATCTAAAGATCAAGACAAAACAAAAATCAATTAAAAATATTTTTTTATTGGAAAATGCTTTTATTTTATACACAGCCATAACATGTATTTTTATAGCTTAACTATACTATATAAACATAAATTAAGATTATCAACCATAAATACAGAGTTAGCATAGAAACACTTC
The DNA here is from genome assembly GCA_911387765.1 of Pyrgus malvae. Classification (NCBI taxonomy): domain Eukaryota; kingdom Metazoa; phylum Arthropoda; class Insecta; order Lepidoptera; family Hesperiidae; genus Pyrgus; species Pyrgus malvae. The sequence goes on along the minus strand of OU426969.1, from coordinate 1,568,462 downwards.
ATATCAAACTCTTAAATAATACCTGTGAGTGATAATATTGATTAATTTAACCTTACCTTCAAGTCAGGGATTGGAAATTTGTAGTTGACACTGAGGTTGCCAGACCTGGTGGCATTATTCAGGGTGTCCCAGGTTTGTTGGCAGGTTTTGTCGCCAGGAGCACTAATCACCCAATATTCGGTCATCTTGCCCACTGGAAATTTATGAAAAATGCATCACCATACAATAATCTGAAAAACTGTAATCTTTACGTGCTCTCCTGGACTCAGCAGATGTACCATGGCGTTTCAAAGAGATTTGAACACTAAAACATATCGCCTTGTCCAAATAATCGATTTATGAGATCACTTTCCGTGGATGCGAGGAACGAAGTGGAATTTTGAGCCCACACCATCCGCGGTCGGGTGGTGCAATGAATCAATATCGAGTCCAAGACAATGCCACCCGTTCGGCGCTCAGACTTCCCGGCGCCAGTCTCATTTTACCATGAAAACACCCCAAAACCACCCCCGTACCCAAACCGTCACATCAATTTTGACAATTTACAACCGCGCGCAATACCGTCTCGCCACTTTGATACCGCAAATTGATTTTGCGGAATTCGTAATACTCACCCGATTCTTATAATTATTGCTGTTTTACACTAAATATTCGAAACAGCAATTTTTTGGTGAAATCACAAGACGATACGGGACTAGCCCTACAACACCGCCATGAAAATTCACGTGATTCTGTGCTGCCACCTACAACTGATTATTGGACAGCTGATTTACGTCAATGTCTATGGTAAACACACATGAAACATTTTTTAAAATTCAACAGCCCATTTTATTATTTACTGTGAAACACTGTGCAAAATTGCGAATTGTTTTTTTTTTCCTACAATTTATACATGCATTTTAATGGTAAATGTAGAATTATTTCATAAACCTCATTTTCATAATGACGTTTCATTACAGAGATAGACAAATATTTTTTTGATTAAGTAGCTATTGTTTTTCATTTTCAATTTTAATTTATATCTAACCAGTTTGATTTCACCAATAATGACCAAGCGAAGCAACACTATAACTATAAGTATAATGTGCAATAATTTGTTAAAAATTACTTCTGTTTTACTTTTTAATTAAAACAGAAGTAATTTTTAATTAAGATACACTTTAACATGCATGTATGATTGAAATAATCTTCACATTTTTCTGCTACAGAAAAAGCTTAATTTATTGTCTATAGCTTGGTGGCTGTCAATGTCACTGTCAAGTTCAGTCACTGTCATTGATTTTTTGTTGTGTTTGGATTTTTGGATTACGAAACATTTAATAAGATGCGAATATTTAGTTTTCTACAAAAGAAAGTTGGCGATCTTACCGTTAAATATTCTAATTTACCAGAATCTTATATCAAAAGGAGTTATGAGCAAGTGGGTTCAATGTTAATAGCAAAAATTATACCTAACCTCAAAAACCTTGAATTGTATGACTATGTACAAACTGGACTTCTTTTAGGTTTATTGGAAAAACCCTACTGGATATCCGCAATACCCAGCAGCTCAGGTAGCTCGAAAGAAGTTCCGATTCACTACAAACAGGCCATGGACGTCTGGTTTCAGGAGGCAGAACGAACGCGATGTCCTTAGAAAAAAGGTTTTTCTAGAACCAATCGGTGAATGGAGTTTTTTTAAGTAAGTAAAATATAGTCTGTTCTGTCTAATTTACAGGCTTTGTAATGAGCCTACGTGACCTAATTTGTTTTGATACTTTATACAGTTCATGTATGAAGTTAAACACTTGGAGGTTACCTGTGCATTTGACTACTAGGCTCAATCAAATAGCCTCACATAAATGTTGACAAATAAATATGGGTAGTCCATTCATTTTAAATGTCGAGTCCTTTTTGTATTTTTTTGTCTGATTACACAAAAAATTCGACAAAACGAATGTAGAGTGATCAAAGGGTTTTTTTTTCTCAAAAAAGGTCATGCGCCAACATAACATGATATGACATGACATGAGCAAGTCATGATGAAGTCATAAAAAAAATTCAGCCTCAAAATAATAATTGCTGGTGGCGCGATACGGAATAATTACCCTTTGTAGAACTAGTTAATCCTTTGCTTGAAAGATTTTGTATTTTATAAACTAAACTTTTAATAGAATAATTGTGAATAATTCTAGGGGTGACAGAGTGGAGATTATGGTTGGTAAGGACAAAGGGAAACAGGGCATTGTCAGCCAAGTCATACAGGAAAGGAACTGGGTGGTAGTGGAAGGACTAAACACACATTACAGAGTGGTAAGTGAGACTAACAGCTTACACATTTTCAGCCTGGCCCGATGTTAGGTACCAGGTTACCTTAATTTAAATATTGCATTATTAAAACTAAACTAATTCAAAGTTGGAATTATATTAGTATCTAACCCAAAGCCCTAATCTACCCTGACACTACATTATGGAAACAGTATTAGAATCAGATTGAATAAATCTAGGTACTTAATAAGTACTACACAGACACTGAAGTGTGGGAAGAGGTCAAGTCTAATAATTGCGCTGCCTCGGCACAATGTTGCTGGTGGTTGTCGTGATGCGCGACGAAAGATCGCCAATGAGCAATATGCTAGATGCGGTGGTAGTATATAACATCTATCTCTTTCTATTAAAACAGAAATTAGAAACATTCATATCTTGGTTATTTATTTATTCAAAATTTGATTTGTGTGTTCTAATCATCTGTTCAAAATGCTTTGATTAAATTAATAAATAATTTTAGTCAGCATCCCTATTGTACAAAATTATTTGGCATTAGTGAAATCAGTATGCCTTAGCCTATTAATTATAAAATATAATTTAATATGTCTAAGATTAAAATCCATTCCTCTGTGGTCCGCTTATTATACTAAAGTAATTTTAAAACAAAGTAGAAAAAATACAAATTTACCAAGAGTAAATGGACCAAAAGGCTATTTCTCTACTATATAAATATATATAAAGGACATAATATATTTCACATTTAGAAATGCTTGCAGGTTTTGCTCATTTATGTAAACTTATAGAACAAGTTTTATTCCATCACTTCTTTTATTTGCTTCCAGGTTGGCAAAGACAAAACTTTTCCAGGCATCACCATCCAGTCAGAAGCGCCTCTCCTGGTGACTACTGATGTCAAGCTTGTTGACCCTGAGACCTTAAAGGCAACTGACATTGAGTGGAGATATACTGAGGAAGGGGACAAGGTAGGATAGGTTTTTTTAGTTTTCGTTTAGAATTAACTAGCCATCCGCCTACGGCTTGGCCCGCGTGGACCCGTTCAATGAGTCCCTGTAGGATAAAAAATAGCCATGTGCTATTCCAGGGTTCATTGCTATATTAAAATCATAGGCGTTTAGCCAATTGCTTCAATTACCTTGACCCTATTACCAGTTTTCACGTAGGAATGAAGCATTTTCCCATGATAAAAAGTAGGCTTAAGTTAGACTTACTCAGGGTGAATGTAGCTTTCTAGTAGTGAAAAATAATTGAAATCCGAACAGTAGTTTGAGTTTATTAATTACAAACATACAAAAAATCTTTTCTCTTTATAATATTAGTATAGATAAAGCTATACAATTATAGGCCCACACTACACATCCTTGTGTTGTGGATACCATGGACACACAAAGATAGAACCATAAACATCCAGACCAAGAACAATAATTTAAACTCATTTTCTGCCCTGCAAGAAATAAAACCCTGGCTTCTCGACTGACAAACTGGCATGGTTACTGCCACTGGTCTGATGACATCAAGAACATCACTTGTATTTTAATACGGTGATAAAATTATTATGTGTGCTAAAAATTGGTCTGGTATGATATGGGTTACTAGTGGTGAAAATTTAATGCAATTTGGAGGGCATGTCATATCATGAGATAGAGACAAAATCTACTTGAAAGCTTATGTGTGATTAAGAAAAGATCTGACAGCAGTTTGGACATTAACCCACTTCTCCATAAATTCACATTTGAGCAGCGTGGTGGAAGATTCACCATGAGAAAGACCTGTGTCCAAAAGTGGGATGCAAAAAGGATCATAGCAATAGTGCAGTAGGAAACAAACTGGTACTGGGTTCGACTCCCAGCATTGTATAAATTATTTAACGACCTGCGTGGCGCCATGGTTACCATGTCGCCAGGCATGTTACCATGACTGTCAATCGAAGGGTCCCGGGTTCGATTCCCGGCTAAACAGAAAGTTGAATGATGAGTTTAAATTTCTGTTCTCGGTCTGGGTGTTTGTGTTTCTATCGATGTATGTGTCCATTGTACCCACGACACAGGGTAGGTATATCTACCCTCTCCCTACTGTGTGGCTATGAGTTTGAAGCGTTATTATTATTATTTTTGAAATTTTTATATTTCTCTCGAAGTGTATAATACATTTCGGTATAAAATGAAATCACGGGCCTAGGCCAAGTGAATTTCATTTTCAATTACAGGTTGCATATTGAGGTCTTCTTGTAGAAATTTTCTAACTATGCGGCAGGTATTTAAGATAGCTGCTTTCTGCATTGTGAAATAAGTAGTTACATGGATATTTAATAATTTTAAGGAATGTAATAAATGTTTAGAAATTACTCCTGTGTTAGATAGCACCAGTGGTACAATGTATACTTTATTCATCTTCCATATTCTTTGAATTTCTTCCTTTAGTTCTGTGTATTTATTTATTTTCTCTGTTTTAGTTCGATGGAGATTGTGTTATTTGGTACTGCAATGTCTATTAAAAATACTACTTTATCTTGTTTATCGATCAATGTAATGTCTGGTCTATTATTATGGATGGTTTTGTCTGTTAAGATGGCTCTATCATAATACAATTTGTGCGTGGTGTTCTCCAAAACGGGTTTGGGTTTATATTGGTAATAAGGTGAGGTTTTGTTGGGTATTAGTTTATGTGCGATGGCAAATTTTTGATGTATAATGTGTGCTATTTGATTGTGTCTATGTGTGTAATCGGTTTGTGTTAATGTTGGACAAGCGCTTGTGATATGTTGTATTGTTTCAGGCTGTCGGTGGCATTTTCTACAACTGTCATTCTTCATATTCGGATCTTTAATGATATGCTTTCTATAGTTTTTAGTATTTATTACCTGGTCTTGTATTGTGATCATAAAGCCTTCAGTTTCTGGAAAAAGAGACCCCAATTGTAACCATTTATTTGAAGCGTCTGAATCAATATGAGGTTGCTCAAGGTCATGCAGGTGTCTACCATGGAGTTCTTTCCTACGCCAGGTGTCCAACTTATCTTTTTCAGCAGTTTTCGGTGATTTGATCTGTGTGTCTTTAGTTTTTAGATTAAGGGGTGTGAAATTTTTATCAAGATTTACTATAGCCGAATGGATTTTACTACTTTCAGATTTATCATAAAAGAAATTACGTAAACTATTAACCTGCTTTTCCCACAAAACTTTCAAATCTATAAGTCCTCTCCCTCCGTTATGCCGCTTTATAGAAATTCTTTCAATCGCAGATTTTGGGTGTAAATTGTTGTGCTTGGTGAGTATAGTTCTAGTCAATATTTCCAATTGGTTGATGTCAGTTCGTGACCATTTAATGATGCCAAAAGTGTATGTGAGCACTGGTACTGCATAAGTATTAATTGCTTTGAATAAATTTTTTGACAACAGTGACTTCTTACATATTAAATTAAGTCTACGGCTATATTCTAGTTTTAGTTTATTTTTTAATTGTGTGTGATTAATAGTATTAGATTGAAAAATTCCTAAATATTTATACGTATCCGTTGTTTCCATCCGAGTAAAATTAATATCTTCATTTGAATTATCGACTTTACTATCAAAGAATTTGCCCTTACGTATGTGGAGGGTTCTACATTTATCTAAGCCGAAAGACATATTAATGTCTTTACTAAATTGTGTAGTTTTAAGAATAAGCGTATCTAAAGCTTTATCAGATTTTGAAAATAATTTGATGTCGTCCATGTACAAGAGATGACTTATTTCTGTTTCTTTTTTTAGACGGTAACCACAATTTTGAGTATTTAGTATATGAGAGAGAGGATTTAAAGCAACACAAAACCATAATGGACTAAAAGAATCTCCTTGAAAAATACCATTCTCAATAGGTATTTCATCGGTGCTAATGACTTGACTAGAGTTAGATAAAATGAGTCTTGTATTCCACTCACTCATGGTGTTTTTCAAGAAAGCTACTATTGTTGGGCTTATTTTATATATCTGCAAAATATGAATAAGCCAAGAGTGAGGGAGGCTATCGAAAGCTTTACGGTAATCAATATATGAGATATGTAAATTTGTCTTATGAGTTTGTGCGTGTTTAAGTACTGTAGAGTCAATTATCAATTGTTCCTTGCATCCTTTATGATGTTGCCTACAACCTTTTTGTTCTTCAGCTAATATGTTGTGTTGTGTTAGATGAATATTGATTTTTTGTGTAATACATGAGGTGATGATTTTATAAATTGTAGGTAGACAAGTAATAGGTCTATACTGTGATGGATTGGTAGTTTTATTGCTTTTTGGCAGCATGTATGTTATTCCTGTTGTTATAAATTTAGGTAAGTCAGATGTGCCTTTTATAAGTTCTGTAATTATACGTGCTAAGGTGTCATGTAATTTATAAAACTTCTTATACCAAAAGTTGTGAATACTATCAACTCCTGCAGCTTTCCAGTTTTTTGTTTTATTTACGATAAGTTCAATGTCTTCTCCTGTAATGTTCGTAAACTCCATTTCCTTTAATTGACTCCATCTTTGTTCTTCCTCTTTAATCCAGTCTGCTTCAGTATTGTGATCACATTGTTTTCTCCATATATTGGTCCAGTAGTTTTTGAGGTCATCAGGATCGGGTAAATCAAAGTTATTGTAATTTTTTTCATTACAGAATGATCTATAGAATGCTTTTTCATTGTTTGTAAATAATTTGTTGTCAGTTTTGCGCTGCAATGATTTTTTGTATCTCGCGAGTCTTTGGGATTTAAGAGCTAATTTCTGTTTAAGTGTGTCTAAATATTCTTCGGGTCTTATGTTATTCTTTTCATGCGTGGAATGAATTCTAGTGGCTTTAAATATTTTTTCAACAAGCTTCACTACTCGTTTTGATCTATTGTTATTAATGTATTGTGTAACTCTGCCTATATCTGCTCTTAATTGTTTTATATCATTTTCAATCCTAATTTTCCATGCAGGTGTCACTGCTTTCTTTTTTAAGTTGTTTTTGTTTATTGTATTTACTTCTTTCTTAATTTTAAAACCTAAATTTTCGCTTATTACTACTGCGCTGCAATAAATAAGAGTATGAAGTTCGGTTATGCCTGTATCTACTGAATAGAACCTGCCTAATATTTCTTTGTTAAAAGTGTCTACTAACTGATACAATACTTTGCTTTCTTTTAGTTTAGGTAGTTTTGGTCTAACAGTGGGATCTGTTCCAGTGTACAATGTAAGCGTAGTTTCCAGTTGTTGTATGAGGTTCTGTGTTTGCGTAGCTGTAAGCTGATTATCTGGTATTTTGATGTCTACAGGGTGCGTGTAAGGTGTGGATGTGAATGTTTGAGTGGAGGCTTCAGATGTTAGTGCAGATAAGGTTTCTTCTATTGGTAATATAGAAGGTTCATTTTGGGAAGAAAAGTTAACTGAATGATTCAAGTTTCCTTGATTTGTGGATGATAGATGTATGCTCGGTGATTGGGTGTTTGTTGAAGACATTTCTTCCCTTTTTAAATTGTCCAAAATTTCGTTTTTGAGGTCTTGTATAATCTTGTCTGATAAAAGTTTATTTCTTACAATGACTCTTCTTTGATCGTTATTATTATTATTATTATTATGAATTAACAGGCATGCTGATCTGGTTATTTGTGTCATTGCCTTGGTGTGTGTCCAACTGTCCATGACACAGGGTATCCCAACCCAATCAGTGCAATAAGTGTATTATGTAATTTTTTTTTATTTACAGAAACTTTGTGAACATTGATCCTTTTTACGTCTCAGTGGTGGGCACGCGTCTCTCCCCATTATTGGGGAGGCCTGGAGCTTACTCCACCACGCTGCTACAATGCGGGTTGGTGGAGGTGCGAGTTAGTAGCCAATCCGCTGTCGGATGTTTTCAAACCGAAGGCTTTACGACTGTTAACTAACGACAACTACCGGGACCGGCGGCTTAACGTGCCCTCCGGAGCACGGAAACGCTGATGAATTTTTTTTGCCACTAGTGGTCACCCATCTTACACCCGACCGCGCCCGTTTGGCTTAGTCGCATAGATCGCTTGAGTTCTATGCTAACCGCCGGGCCATGCGCGCTTCTTAGTATTTAGTAATTTTCCCAGGTGCGAGTATCAGCCACGAGCAGCCGTATCATCCCCATCCCGAAGGCTGCGCAGGAGACAATCGACTTCAAATCCAGGGAGCTGTATATAGAAAACGCTGAGAAGGATACCACTGCAGCTGCTGCTTCTAAGGTAATGTGTTGTTACTTTATGTGAAGTAAACGTAAGTATAACGAAAAACATCAGGACCAGACTTATGAGAAGTCTTATTTTTCCTATCTTCCTAATCGCTGCAGAGACGTGGACGATTAGGATTCAAAATCGCGGTACAATCGATGCCCTTTTTTTGTTTCGGGGGGGAAACCTTTAAAAAAGAGGATACAGGGTTATGTGGGATTTGATCGCACTAAAACCCCCTCGGTGGCCTGCCCCTGCACTTGGGGAGGACTCCGGGATCTTCAGTGGAACGCACCGGTGTCCTCCACGCGCGGCGCCCAGAGCGGACACATCTACGGGGAGCAGATGTGTTCTCCTGCACCTTCCGATGCTCACGGCGGCATGCGGCCACGCACACACCGCCTCCTTCCCGAGGCTGCTGGCTGTACGGCTCGAGCTGTCACTCTCACCGCCCGCAATCCCGAAAGCCCCCTTTTAGTCGCCTCTTACGATCAGGCAGGGGATACCGTAGCTCTATTCTTAATCCCGAAGCTACAGTATGTGGTGTTCGAGATGATTACTCCAAGTTTCCTGGACTGTGCACTGTTCCAATAATTCAATCCTAAAACAGTTAAAAATTGAAGACAGACTATCTGCGATCAACCCGATGCACAGGATGTTGTCCTGATTATTATGATAATGCCACAACCATTCTGTCAAGAGTGAATTAGTTTTTAATAATTTCAGTATGCGAATATTGACTGACTGAGTACTGATGACTATTTATGGAGTATTACCCTGCATATTATGTAATAATATAGCACATTGCTCATATTGCTAGTAAATAAGCAAAGGCGTGAGGCGCTTCTAAAATATGTTTGTACTGTCTTTCCGCCAGATATTTTTCTCACTAAATGTCATTATATGCTCAAGAAAAATATAACATATTGAATTTTGTTTGTATGCAATTCCAGATCACATTTGAACCAAAACTTCGTACCTTCGAAATGGACATCATGGAAGCCATGGGCATCAAAGAAGATCGCGTGCCTGCCAAATCGTATTGGTATTAGTGGTTCTAGGTTAATGTGTTAAATTAAATCTGTTTAATAAACAAGTTTTGGTTAATTTGTTTTTTTTATTTAATGCATCCAAATCTTTCAAATGAGGGTTAGAGTTGAGAGAAGAGTCTGTTCAAAAACTGAATATGTATTCGTTGTGTAGGTTGTTTGGTGTTTCTTATAGTTCAGTTTTTCTTGTTATATATTTTGGGCTATCTATGAAATGAAATGAAATAGTTTTAAATAAAGTAGTTTATTAATATCCTGGGTAAATATACTTATACATAATAATAAATATTATTAAAATAACGTTTCACTCATAGCCCCACAGTAGGGTAGATTTACCCTGTGTCGTGGGTACCATAGACACACACAGAGACAGAAACACAAACACCCAGACCGAGAACCGAAATTTAAACTCACCATTCAAATTTCTGTGGCCCTAGTGAAAAGGGATTTAAGTCTAAAACTACAACTTTACAGGAGAGGCAAAAAACACACGGCGCGCTCAAATTGCGTGTTTGTCCTCGTGTGACATTTAAACCGCCAGCAAAAGTAATACATGTGATGTTTTTTATAGGTAAACAGAGTATGTTCTTTATTATTATTGAGTTATTTTTTATGTAAAGTTAATAGTTTTTAAAATAATGACTTATACCCTCAACAAAATAAATTCCTCGAGGGTATAAAATAACTTATACCCCTTCACACATAAGTAAATTGAGAATTCGCTTATGTGAAAAGGAATACGCATTTGAATGAATTTTATGATAACCAAGTAATTAAATGAAATATTTAATAGCTCATTTTATAAGAAAATAGTGTTTAGCTGTGTACTTAAAGTCAACTTTAAAAAAAATTGAAAATTATGAAAAAAATATCTTGGCGTCTTTTTCACTAAGATTTTATACGTGGCGTGTGGTACATGTAGACTTATATGAATTATTTTGTGCTACTTAAACCCATATTTTAATGGAAATAAAACAAGCGGAATACAAAATTATATTTATTTTTTTAAATTTTTTGCGTATTTTTTTTTTATATGTAAACCGAACAAAAAGGCAGACGGGCCTTAGGTGTTAAGCGATCACCGTCGCCTATGGACACGAGCAACCCCAGGGGAGCCACCCGAGCATTGCCGGCTTTAGAGGAGAGCTTTTTTTACAGCTTTCTTGAAGAACCCCATGTTATAGTCCACTGGGAATGCCTCAGCTGGAAGGTTGTCCCATAACCTACACGTCCAACGTAAAAAGGAGCGTGTAAAGCAGACTGTGGAGGACCGCCACGAGTCCAGATGATGCCTGTGGAACTTTAACCTTCGTCTGGTGGTATAATCATGGAATGGTGATGTAGGCATTAGTTTGAAAAGTTCCTCGGAGCACTCACCATAGTAAAGTCGGTAGAACACGCAGAGCGAGCCTATGTTTCTTCGCAAGCTGAGTGGTTCTAGCCTGTCAGTCTATCTTGGGTCGTTGACGATTCGGACTGCGCGCTTTTCAACGGAGTCAAATGGGTGTAGCTGGTATTTTGGTGCTCATGCCCAGAGATGAGAGCAGTACTCCATATGGGGTCTGACCTGGGCTTTGTACAGCGTCAGGAGTTGCCCCGCAGTGAAGTACTGCCTCGCCCTATTGAGGAAACCAAGTTTTTTGGACGCCAATTTGGCTTTGTGCTCCAAATGACTCCGGTACTGCACTTTACTCGTAATGTCAACTCCCGAGATACCGACACTTTCACCGACGGTGAGCGCGGTACCCTGGAACTTGGGCGCTATAACAAATGGAGTTTTTTTAGCAGTAAACGCGCAAACTTGTGTATTCGTGAGGTTACACTCGACAAGGTTAAGTCGACCCCATTCCGAGACCCGCTCCAGAGAGTTCTCGACTTCAGACACAAGTTTGATTCTACTTTCCTCTACTTGTGACCGAGAGGCATTGGCTCGACAGGTGTATAGTGCGTCCACCGTACTATCATCTGCATAGCAATGTATACTGCGCGATTGTTGCAGCATGTCATTGATATGCAGAATGAATAGTGTAGGAGACAGTACTGAGCCTTGGGGAACACCGGCATTAATGGGTTTCAACAACGACCTTAATCTGCCGCTCAGACAGAAAGTTTGCCACCCAGTTGCATAGCCTCAGGGGAAGACCGTAAGATGGAAGCTTCGCGAGAAGGGCCCTGTGTCAGACCCGGTCAAAGGCCTTTGCGATATCCAGGCTGACTGCCACAGCCTCCCCGTTGCCCTCGACGGCTTCAGCCCAGCGGTGTGTGAGGTATACCAAGAGATCACCGGCCGACCTGCCCTGGCGAAAGCCATATTGACGATCGCTGATCAACCGGTGCTTCTCGAGGTACCTAAGAAGCTGCGTATTTATAACACGCTCCATCACCTTAGAGAGCAGGGAGGTTATCGCAATGGGCCTGTAGTTGGACGGGTCACTGCGGTCACCCTTTTTCGGGATTGGGTGTACTAGGCCTACCTTCCACGAAGACGGTACTATACTAGTGGTGTAGGAAAGCGAGAATAAGCGCGTTAAGACGGGAGCCAACTCGGGAGCGCACGTCTTTAATACGATCGCGGGGATATCATCCGGCCCGTTCGACTTCTTGACATCGAGGGCTAGCAGAGCTCGTCTGACGGCCTTTTGAGTGAAACGCACGTCCTTCATCGAGCTCTCACACTGCTTGATGGTCGGCGGTGTGGCACCTCCGTCGTCCAGAGTCGAGTTTGAGGCAAACAGGGTACCCAGGAGATCGGCTTTCCCTTTTGCCGTGTGAGCCAGAGTATCGTCCGGTTTGCGTAAAGATGGTAGAGACGACCGACAGAAGTTACCTTCGACAGCCTTGGCAAGCGACCATAAAGCTCGACTCCCGCAAGGGTAGCTAGATAGACGCTGGCCAATTCTGCCGACGTGCCTAAACTTCGCCTTGGCTATTTGCTTCTTTGCCGAACGGGAGGCAGCGTTGAATTTTTTCCGAAGCTTAGACGTTTCGGGGTCCTTGCGCGTGTGCGCATCAGCCCAGGTTTTAAAAGCTTCTTGCTTAAGGCTAGAAGCCTTAGCGCAAGAACCATTAAACCAGGGCATGTTTCGCCCGCCAATGGATACTACAGAGTTGGGAATAAAACCAATCATGCCCTGTCGTATCACATCGGCTATCGATTCCGCACACGTGCTAGGATCACCCGAGGTGAAGCACAGCTGCCTCCAGGGGTAGGAAGCCAGGAATTCCCGGAGTCCATCCCAGTCCGCTGACCCGTAATGCCAGACAGATTGGGTCGAGAACCTTCTGGGGGCGGCAATGGTACGGCAGAACTTACCAGGCAATGGTCAGAAGTCCCAAGTGGGGCCCCAACTGTCACCCGGTAGTCAGATGGATGGGTGGTCAGCAGAAGGTCCAGCAGAGAGGCAGTATGGGTCTCAATATCTGGTACTTTGGTGAAAGTGTGTACCACCTGCGTCAACCCATATGCCAAGGAGAAGTTGTAAGTGTGTATTTGAACAATACCACAAAAATAAGAGAAACTCATATCTTAATCTGCAGAAAAATCACAAACTGAGATGAAAAAAAGGATGCGCGAGAAACGACTGACGGGACGCGGGCGCTATGCACTCCCCACTCACCCGCACCACTCCCCCGCAGCGACGAGTTATATCGTTTCTCACGTAAAATGAAAGCTATTCGTAGGATACAACTAGAATTGTATTATATTACATTTATTAATTTCACAATAGCATAATGTGAATACTGATCTCAAAAGAGTTATACTTGATTTTTACATTTACTATGGTGAAAACAAATTGATGTCTAGTAATATCATTACTCACTAAGCCATTTAATAAGGACCATCTGTAGTTGTATTGGTAAACACCAATTTGATAAAAACGTAGGTAGTTTATGTTAATTTAGATTAAAAAACACAATTTTATTTTTTTATTTTTCAGTTTAAAACAATACGAAAGTACTTGAATCCGATTATTGTAGTTTTATTTGTATTAGTTAAACCCATATGCACCAAATAACTTCTTTGTTTTTAGAGATAGCTTAGATCCGTTTACACCAAATGATAGAGCATTTCTTTCTGATCAATTTGGTATATTTAACTAATTTTCGACAAAATCGGACTTGTACCCCTTTTCACTAGGGCCACAGATTTCTGCTTCGCCTGGAATCGGACCCGAGACTTGATTGGCAGTCCGGCATTGTAACCATTACGCCACGCGGGTCGTCAAGTCAATATGTTTGTCATTGTACGGTCATCGGCTGACCGATATCATCTTTAGGTGCGCTGCTCATATGAGCTAGTCTTAAATATAAATGCTATTAAATACCATTATACCTAAAAATTTCGGGTACAATGGTATTTAATCGTGTGTATGCTTTCGTGTGTTCAATCTTAGAGCATTTAACCAAAAAAACCTTCGATGCTCTAAGGTGGCAGTCAATGCTATTGGGCTGATTACATTGACCAACCTGCAGGGGCCGACTCGGCATACATTGCTGGTTATCTGAGTACATTGTAATACAATACTCAAGATAACCAGCAGGTCCCTGCAGGTTGGTCAATGTAAACAGCCCTTATGCTATCACTACCATAAACGTGTCAGCACTCACGCTATTTTGACCTGTGTCTAGTAGGTACTCCATCAAAACCCAAAATCTAATCCTGTCTCGTTTTTGCTCGAGAGCGCGAGGGACAGCCTACGAGTGTTAGTGATCTATTGAAAGTACCGATGACCTTGAGCAAACGTCAAATACAGGCCCATCGTGGGAGTTCCTTTCATAGAATGGGGAGCGGCTGTGCTCGGAGTGGCTCCGACTGACTCGTTTCAGCGCTTATGTATATGTATCGTCGGTCGAATAATTAGAAAACTTCGAGAGCGCGATTCATAATACTCGTGGTGCCATCTCTTGATGAAATGTGGCCAAAAACGGGGCCGTTGGCAAAAGTTTCGCGCTCCTACATTTTTTCCAACCTTTTTTTATGTCCCACTGCTGGGCACAGTTCTCCTACTCACAAGTGAGAGAGATTTAGGTCATAGCCCACCACGCTGGCAAAGTGCGGATTGGTGTACCTACTCACACCTGCAAACCCGACAGCCTATCATGATTTTACTTCAGTATCTTTCCTACCTAACTTCATGGCGTGGACGCTGCACTATGCTATGCTTGTTTTAATAAATAAATGATATGTATTAATAATGTTTGGATAGAAATTGGCTAATTATGTAGGTACCTATGTTAAACCGTTGTGATAACAATCACTACATACAGTACTTAATATGTGATAAAAATACTTTCACAGGTAGTGATAACCTCTACGACATTGGATTTCATAATTTTTAATGTGACTTATAATATTTTCGCATTTTCGGACTTAATATTTTGATATAACTTTTATCTCTTATTTAATATAGATAGTACCTATTGTGAATCACATGTACCAGTCATGACCTCTGAGGCTCTAAGGTAGGTCTGTATTTAATAAAATAATATACTGGACGTGAAGGTTTTGTAGTTTTCCGAAAGCTGCCCAACCGATTGCATTTTCCGAGTGAAGTACCTCTCTTTCGAAGTCTTACCCATTTTTATTTGGACCACTTTTCCCAAGTTGTAAACGTCGACAGCCTCCAGACCAGAGTAGCGCTATAAGTATGACTGCCACCATAAATTGGAATAAAATATTACATTAGGTACATGATTAAAGAATATACTGACACATTCGATTTTTCATTCACTTTCTGGATTAGTGCGAGATACATTACAAATGCGAGAGAGCTTTGACGAATTTATGAGGTATTGTAATATGGGCAATATTACAAGTGGAAAACGGTGATGGAGAGTTTAGGCGCGGTCCCAGGGCGGGGGTCACAGGGGACATGACCCCCAAAATGAAGGCGAAACAAGCCAATTTGGGACACCTCTTGCCCCAAATTTCTTAGTGACCCCACCTTCCCCCCAAATTGAAAGCTGCGACCGCGCCTGGGAGAGTTGGAGAGTCTATAAAGTATCTATACTGTATCATTGGGTACAGCCAGTGTTGGATTTACCAAAGGTTTAGGCTCCCTCCAGCCTACTCAGCCTGAGTAGGTTGCAGCCTAGGCCGACAGATTTTGGGGGGCGGCAAAGGCCCAACTTGCTTGACAGAATTAAAATACATCCTGACAGCTGAACTGACTGACTGAACTTGTTAAAGCGTGCTAGTTTTTTAGTGATTTGAATTTAAGAGGTCAATAAGGGAAGGGGAGAGTGCAAAAATGGATAGCCTATTGGCGGCATTTCTAAACCCGCCACTGGGTACAGCATTTGTTGAATTGTTGATATTTTGCAAGGCAAACAATGTCAAGTTGGACAATGTGGATGAATTCTGCGGTCACATGTTGGTCGGTAAGAGTGATGGTTGGGAGGTCGAACCGTCCAACCAGCGGAACCGGGAAGAATGACAGTGTGCGTGGTTTTACCACGTTACTGAAGAAGAGCGTCGTCGTTCTCCAATCACTAATTGACCACAGATATGTAGCACGTAATTGACAGCCGTGTGACGCAACGGTTACCTTGCCGGACATTGCTGGTATTTTATTATATTTGACTGGAGTAGCAGACGAGCATGCAGGCCACATGGTGTTAAGTGGTCGCTGCAGCCCATGGACATCTACATACAACCACTAGCAAGCATAGGTAAGTCTTGTTTGAGGTCGTATGCAGTTGCGCTGCTACTTCGGAGGCTGGTGGTCGCATCGTAAACACTTACACGAGGCGACCACTGCAATGCACGCCGGCAACTGCACCTTTCCACCGAAACAACTGCTAGTTCGTTCGATTCCCTGCGAAGCAGGGCTACAAATGAAGAGTTTCCGTTTCTGTTCTCGGTCTGGGTGTTTGTGTTGATATGTTTGCATGGTGCCAATGATACCCACGATACGGGTATAACAGTAGAGACTGTGGGGCTATGAGTGTTAAACTTTATTTATTTACATCGCCTCAATCTGTTCAATGTACATGGCAGTTAATATACATTTTTTATAATGAATGAATATTATCTATTTCTATTTTACTTATCATCCACAAATAGATATTATTATGTTTTCGATGTGTTTCTTCTAGTAAAGAAATTCGTTCTAAAATTGTTATTAAAACAGACGATAAATTATTCGCTGAGGCCGCAGGGGACATAAAAACAATCTTATCATGAAGAATAACATCGTATTCTGCACTGTCAACATATAAAGATTTATACTTATGTTAATTAATAAGATAGATATCTTATTCATGTAATCTTATAATAACACCTTAAACATAAACTAATGAGCTATGGTGATGTCTGTATACCAAGACGACTCATGAGGAAGGACCTCGTTCAGGTCCAAAACTATTCTGGATCCCCGAGATTAGACGGCTGACTTTCTAGAAAGGGACTACACAATTTTTCTTGTACTTAAATTTAAACCCAAAGAATTAAGTGCAATCGGGTATGCCAACTTCCTTGTTTTAGGGTTTTTACATTTCCAAATTAGGTAGGTACACAAAAACGCAGTTGGGTTTTTTGGTTTTCTAAATTATCTACCTTTTTTTAGTATACTTATAGGGTTCAAAAGTATTGAACTAAGGTATCTTAAAATTTAAATAGCTGCGTTGTCTCAATGACAATTATTTTAATATAACCATTAAGTTAGCGTTGAGAAACGGCCAATAAAGCTAACAAAAATATGCGAATTTTTGGACTATCGCATTTAGAAAGAACGAGAACATTCTAGATGCTTAGTTACAAAATACCTTGTTTATGTTATCGTCAAAAAAACGTATCACATACCTACCCATTAAATTACAAAAAGTAAGCATATCGAAAGTCATGTCATTCATAAAGTGCATGATTTTGATATCAATGCAAGTATACATACCTACTCAAGTATTGAATGATATGGATAATTACTGGTAAATTTAAAAGTAAAAACGATTTTAATGCAATGCTTTACGATTCAAACTAGTGTAGCAACAAAACTAAAAGACAATTTAGCGTAATAAAACAATGTGAACCTAACTATAATTGAATTACAATTTACATTGCGAGTGCAACATTATTCACTCCATGTCCTTGGTTAACCTAGCAACAGCATAAGCCATACGAGTACTCGAGTAGGGCTGCCATCACCTAAATTGCCGACGCTAGATAAACACGGCAAATATCTCGGACATTTGGGCGAAATATGGTTTCTTCCCCGGACATCTCTGGAACATTATGTTTTGCAACAAAAATAAAAACAACGGCAACGCGTCCAGGTACAGGATAGTTTCTCGAACTGGGCTGCAGTGGGTGCCGGCGTACCGCAAGGTGGCGTGTTGTCTCCACTCCTATTTTCAATTTTCATAAATTCTATTTGTTCCCATATCTCTTCTTCCTACCACCTATATGCTGACGATCTTCAAATTTATAGTCAGGCTTCACTTAACTCACTTTCTGATGCTGTCGACACCATTAATAACGACTTAACCCAAATCCTTGCCTGGAGCCGCTCATTTGGACTTAAAGTGAACCCTAGTAAGAGTCAGGTTATTATAATTGGCAGTTCAAGGTTGGTCGCTAAAGTCGTTTGGCCTCAGCTTCCTTCGGTTGTTTTTGATGGTGTCCATATTCCTTATTCCCAGGTTGTTAAAAATTTAGGTATTCAAATGGATTCTACGATGTCGTGGTCTCCTCAAATTAACGATATTAGCAGAAAGCTGTTTTATACAACTGGAAGTCTTCGCAGGCTTAAGAATTTCCTTCCGATGTCCACTAAAATCACGCTTGCCAAGTCCCTACTCTTACCGATTCTTGACTACGCTGATATTTGTTATACTGACCTTAATGAGGAGCAACTTAACAAGCTTGAGCGCCTTCAAAATCTCTGTATTAGGTTCATATTTGGGCTTCGAAAGTATGACCACATTTCCGAATTTCGTGCAAAGCTCAAGTGGCTCCCTATCCGACTTCGCCGGAATACTCACATACTCTCTGCTCTGTACAACATTCTGTTTAATCCAAACACCCCATTTTATCTTCGAGACAAATTCGAATTTCTTAATCAATCTCACAACCGTTTGTTACGTTCATCCAACAACATGGTCCTACAAATACCTGTACACTCTACATCCTTTTCCGATAAGTCCTTTACAATAACCGCTATACGTTTATGGAACTCTTTACCAGCGACCATACGTAAAGCTCCAAATCTAGTTTCCTTCAAAAATATGGTCAAGGAGCACTACCTTGCTGCTGTGATGTAAATTTTTGTTCTTTTCCCGTCCATCTTTTCTTTTTTTTTCCCATAAAATTGCATATATATATATATATATATATATATATGTGTGTGTGTTTAAATATTTAAGGACTAAGAATTGTAAAAATTTTAATGTTGCTTGTTACACCATTACCTATATTTTCATATACACTGTTCATTTGGTTGTTAGGGTTGCCTGGAAGAAATCGCTCTTAAGCGATAAGGCCGCCCGTTGTTTGTTTTTTTTTCAGCTTTGTGTATGTTTTTTTTCCTCTTCTATTACTTATGGTGTTGTAAATTAACAAACAATAAAGAGTTTTAACTAACTAACTAACTAAAAACATCGTTATAGTTTTTTAATTCCATTCGATCGTTGACTATTTTGCCGAGTCTTCTTGAATGCGGGTTAGTGTGGATGAATTTTTAATTTAGATTTATTGCAATTTATCGCTTACCTATCTATTAAAAAAATGGATTTCCCCTGAGAACAAAAGTGTCCGGGTTATACCCGGTCACTTTTCAAAAACCTCTGCCGGACGGCCCCCGGACGCCCTACAAACTAGGACAAATCCGGGGAATTCCGGACGGATGGCAGCCCTACATACGAGTAACATCAACTTCCTGGCTAAGCATCATTTGTTGCAGATAAATATAGTTTTTTCATGGAAGTATTAAAGTTGCAACTCTTTTTAACACACTTTTGTGACAGTGTTTTGTCACATGCGGTAGCTGTCACGTATGTCCCTTATCAGCCGATTGCTACTCTGTAAGAAAGTTAGCTATTGTATAGCCCATATTTTAAAATAGGGCTGAAGTTTTTCTTCAGCTCAGCATTGCCTAAGCGCACCCAGAGCAGACAGAACAAAAAAATAACGTTCACTAAAGTTTAGAGTTTGTAACCGTACAGTGAATAAAGAATATTTCATTTCATTTTTATTAGCTTCAACGGTATTTTTGTGAATTTGTGAGCTTATTTGTAATCCTCCTTTGGATTCGACTTTGATGCACTGCCAATGGACACATTTAATTCAAACTTTGGACACTTATCATAAATCAAGAATCGGTGGCGATCTGGCGATACAATAATTTCATGAGTTTATCAATTCCGAGAACATGAAAAAAAAATGTTTTAACAATAAAACGAATTAAAAACGAAATAAGTATATATTTATTAAAAAAAAAAACTAAAAAAAACACGCTTTTGAAGCACATCAAACTAAAAAAGTGAAAAATAAATTAATATGAGGAGAAAATAATAATGAACAAAAAATACTAGTACTTACTTAAGTATTCTAATGAAAAAAAAAGTGTGGGGCGAGCGCTATTTTTTTCGTACATCGAGCAACCCACACTTTTTTCACAATACCTAATAATAGAATTTTTGTTTATTAACATTTTCTACCTATATTATAGATTATTTTTCCCTTTTTTATTATCATGTGCTTCAAAAGCGTGTTTTTTTTTAGTTTTTTAACACTACTTTTATTGCGCCCCCATTTCTGGGCATGTTACTATTATTTGGGAGGCCTGGAGCTTACTCCACTACGCTGCTCCAATGCGGCTGGTGGAGATAGCTCGTCTGCTACTCCATTCAAATATAAAAAAAGACAAAAAAGAAGTAACAACCAAACATTTTTCTATTGATATATAACATTGATAACTATACTCAATTACTTTTTCGCAAGTAGGTATCCTTTCGAGAAGTGCGCATGGCCCGGCGGTTAGCGTTGAACGCAATCGATCTATGCAATTAAGCTATTTTTCATGTGCGTTTCCGTGCTTCGGAGGGCACGTTAAGCCGTCGGTCCCGGTTGTTGTCGATAGATAACAATCGTTAATCCTTGTCGGAGGCCTTATGGGCGGTTTGAAAACCATCCGACTGCGGGTTGGCCACCAGCGTGGTGGAGTAAGCTCCAGGCCTCCCCAATAATGGGGAGAATGGGTCTCTCTCCAGCAGTGGGACGTAAAAAACGGTTACAGCCAAGTATCCTTTGTTACTTTGTAAGACAACAGTTTCGTTTTACGCTAACCTTGAACCTAAAACATTTTCAAGCCTCGCCATTTTTCTGAAATTTTATCAATGATTACTAGATAAATAATAAATACGTCCGATACAAATATCAATCGATATGACGTCATGGAGATTTCCTAATATTGTAAATGGAAGTAATATCACGGCGCTGACGAGTGTTGACCGATAGGGTAGGTCGTGCGATGTAGGTGCCACTGGATATAAATATACCTTTTAGCAATTTTTATCAGTTCGACATAAGTGTTACGTAGTCATTTCCTCACTATTATTTATTTATTTATTTAAAAACTTTTTGAACTCATAAAATGTGGTACAATAGGCGAGCTTAATGCATAGTGGCATTATCTACCAGCTCACCCAAGGGAGTACAGAGTTTGAAGGCGGTTAAGGAAGAGACAAGAGAAGAGAAATAGATATAATATAAGTGATATAATCGTATGTAGATAAATAAAATAGTCAATGGTACTACTTATTATAAGTACCAGCTCAGCAGCGGACTGAAAAAGGGTTGCAGGCTAACCAGTGTTAATGGTCACTGCAGACTATCGACATTTACACACAAACACGACGACGACCCGCGTGGCGCAATGCCAATCGAGGCGTCCCGGGTTCGATTCCCGGCGAAAAAGAAATTTGAATGATGAGTGTAAATTTCTGTTCTCGGTCTGGGTGTTTGTATTCCCGTCTTTGTATATGGACAGATACAAATGACACAGGGTATTAATTACCTTACTGTGGGGCTATGAGTGTGTAACGTTTAAAAAAAAAACCTCAAGCAAGTCTCTTGCCTGTGGTAGTATGTAGTAGCGCTTTTACGCAGGCTGAAGGCCGCCTCATGTCCGTCCGGTTAGCAACTGCACTTTTCCAACGAAATTCAATAGAATTGCTTCACGACAGACGTGCTTCCCTAGAATTAGTAAAAGTTGTAGTTATATATTATACGGCTCTACTCACGTTAATGTTTGTTTGTCGGGGACACTCGGGGAAGCCGACATGTTTCGGTCCTAGTCCTGCTTGGCGGCGGAGACTTGAACATGAGTACAGCCGTATGATATACATATAACTACAATGCTAGTGTACACTCATGATTCGTTCAATAATAAAATATATCGTAAAATAATATTGTAAAAGTTATTTTTCGGCACTGAATGTCATTTTACTATCCGGGAGGAAGAAACTTTACCTTGTACATGTGCACTAGCGGATCCGGGGGAGCTAGGGGGCTCTAGCCCCCCCCCACTTAAAGACCATTCGGGTTCACCTTTGAATTGAAGCCTCGAATTTCTCCAAAACTGAAATCAAGCAATCCCCGGATAGGAATTCAGTTTGGGGATGGCTTGATGCCGTGTACACGGATCGCGCCTGGTTTTTCTGGATTTCAGTTTTGGAGAAATTCGAGGCTTCAAGTCAAGGGTGAACCCGAAATATGTGTTGTTTCTATTGCTTTAATTTAGTTAATTGCTGCTTAAAATTTTAATTTACAGTTAAAGAAAAATGGCATCTACAACAAATTTTATTTATTTATTTTAAATCGGTTGTGAGATGGGCATTTTGACCGCTTGGAATTTCCAGAGAATGCCTACCCCTTATGAGCTACCATCATAGCGTAGGGGATCTACATACTTACATGCTTGCTTGCCTTGTTAACATCTTGTATTTATTATTAGGTATTATTATGGTACTTAAGTAAGAGTAACATTTTTCGATATCTGTTTTTTACCTGTTATAACTTAATAATCATTTCAGCATCTAACTTTTAAGCTGTATATACTTATAATTAGACATCGGATTATATGCACTATCAAAATGCCAAAATAAGCATGCAAATATGCACTAAAAAAAGGCGAAACATGCATAAAATATGCATAATCAAAAAACGTTTACAATTAGAATTTACGTTTATCATTATTATCATTATGAGTATTATCACATTATAATTTAAAATTATTCATATTTATTAATATAATATTTAATAAACTATAAATTATTATTACGTTAATAATAAACTTATTTATTATAATTCTTGTGACAGTAAACGATAATATATTTTTCCAGATTTTCTGCAGCAAACTTGTGACGTTTGTCACTTAATATCAATTTATAGGCTGAAAATGACCTTTCAACGTCAACTGACGTTACCGGACAGAACTTAAAATTTGGCGCCATTTCTGCAGAGACCTCTTCAGGCAGAGTTTGTCCGGTGCCGTTGATAAACGCCTCAATTTTTTTATGCTTTCAAAACCGGGATTTTTATACAAAACTGCATTTAATTTGCCAAGAACCTTTTGCGATAGAGAACTCGGAAGGGCGTTACTCTGTTCAACCAACTTTTCTATTATTTCCAAGAACTGGCGCAGGGGAAAGTTTTTAGATTCTAATTTCTCAATTTCATCGGGTATATTGCTGAAATGTGTTGCAATAATAGCAATATATTTTTTATTGAAGGATTCTTAAATGCCAGCTGGCTTGCATTGATTGCAATGTCGTCTGATTTGTCAAATTTTCCAACTTTCAACTTTCTATACTTCTTTTATAGCGTCGAAATTTTCAGCATAGAACAATACAGCTTTAAACCAAGTTCCCCATCGCGTTAATATTGGTTCTGGGGGTAGTGCAACGTTTGGTAGTTGTTCTTTATATGCTTGTACTCGTGATGGTGCTTTTAAAAACACTTTTTTGTCGAAGAAATGAATTTGCAGATGTCGCAGTCGCAGATTCTGCGAGCCAGTCGCGATCGGCGATCGGTCGGATTCATTCAGTGGGCAGACGTGTCGACTACATAATACAACATGCCAAACACGTAAACTTAACTACTGAAATAAGCACTATCAATGAAAAAGTCTCAAAATATGCAATAACGCTATAAAAATAGAATTATATGCATTCGCATATGCAAACATGCAAATGCATATAATCCGATGTCTACTTATAATAAATACCTTTATAAAACATCTTAATAATTTTAAGTGTTTTTTCTCTTAAATATTATGCTTATTTTATTTCCTAGGATTAGATGATGATATTAATAAATAAATGATGATAAAATGCATGCTATTAGAATAATAATTATAGAATAATATTATTAATGTGGTGTTTTGCGTCATAGGTGCTTGATCGCACTTTTTCGCATATTTAAAAAAGTACTATAATTATGACTTTTATTAAGTGCTGATATTACACCCTGCAATAATTTTTCACCTACCTATCCTATCCGTAGATTCCGTAGCAATATCCAATCTTTGTGTTCCTACTACCCAATTGGGTTGGGGGCTGGACAATGACATATACTACTTCTTGTCCGTGGAAACTATCTTGTTTCTATGGAAAAAACGTGTAGAATACGCGGGCGGAAATCTAATAAATCTAATATTATTATGTTTGAGTCTTGTTTGAGTTGAATTTAAATCTTCCTGATTGAAACTACTATAGGTCCTCCCAACGAACAGGAGAAGGGCATTCACCTTTCAAACTTTTTGGTGCTCCCGATTTGTGTGATACGGAGCGGAGTACAGTCAGATCACAACACAACACAGCTGTCCGATTTTTTTCGAACGCGCGGGGCAAACGCATCGACTGATCTCATTCTTTAATAATTTATTCCCGCGCTGCACTCCGTGAGGTTTGGTCGTGAGGGAGTTCCATTTTTAATCTGTGCCAAATATTAGGACCGAGAAATGGATTCCCTTTTTAAAATTGTGATTTGTTTCATGTGCCTACACTTTGTTATAACAAAGGTAAGTTTATTTTTTATTAAAGCCATTAAAATTAACACCTTTCATAACTGTAAATTTTAAAAAAAAATTTTTTTCATAGTCAATCATTTAAATTTAGAAATGTCGGTTTACTTACATCAACTAATTCTCTACCTATAACCGGTCTATAAAAAATTCTTTCATTCATCTGGCTTTTGCCTCAATACCAAGCACAGAACACAATTACTCTAACGATACCAAGACTAAATAAACAAAAATACAAAATATTAGGTACCGCGGGTTGTTTGACAATATTTTGTATTGTTTTTTTACTGAAAATTTATAGCTAAGAGCTACATACTACTTATCTCAACTAAAAATCTCTCGAAAAAGGCAATTTAAAACATTCAATTATATTAAACACTGACTATATGTATAGATATACCTAAAATAATTTTTTATAGCCGAGCCGAACTATAAAATTAAAGTTACAGGTGCATAATAAATATCGAAAAGCTAAAATAACTTTAAAATAAGTTAATAATAAATTAATATATCTTCTTATATTCTTAGATTTTTTCTTTGTATATGTATATGAGATCCAAGCATATCCAAAAGACATTTCTCTTTAGAATAGGTAGGTATGTTATTCATTTGTCATTCTGACGTATATTCAAACAAATTTAAAAGTATTCCACAAGCAAATGCAATACATAACGGAATTTTTGTTTAGTGAGCGAACTTTAAATTATTATTTATCTAGGACTCTAAACCATTGGCATCCATTGAGATATACTTAATGTACTTACATGATACCTCAGTGCTCAAAACTGAGAATGTCATCATATTATTATGCGTAGCCATTGGTGTATACATAAGTAATTTTTTAAACTTATTTACAATAAAACACAAAAAATTATAAATAAAAATAAACTCTCATACAATAGCCTTGTCAAAGTGCGTGCAAGATTTTAATAACAGAATTATTGATACCTATTCCTGAAAAATGTTTCCGTTCCTCGGACTAGCTAGCTATGTTCAAATTCAAAAATATAAAGAAGACTTCAACAGTTCAATGCTTCATTATATTTTCTATATACGAAATTTATTTTTTACACTGATTTTTTTTCCGGGAATCAAAACCAAATTGCGTAGGAATATGAGGTCTTAACTACTAGGTTTTCATGCCTATCTATCGGTAAAAGCTGAACATTTGGAGGCTTAATAGCACGATACGAACTACGTATATTTAGGTATCCTATCCAGCCATCAGCTTTTCAGTCCGATATAGGCCTTCCATAATGTTTGCTACTCCGCCCGTTCCTGCGGCCTCTGAATATAGTGGTTTCCCGCTGTTTTCTTCAGGTCTTCAGTCCACCTACTTGGAGGGCGGGCAGTGCTCCTTTTGCCGAGATGTAGTCGCCATTTGAGGACCTTTCTCCCCCTTACTATATGGCTCCTCCTAACTATATGGCTTGCTACCCGTCGCACTACTCGGTATAATGAGTAGGTCCACGGGAAATTAAAATGGCCTGTGCCACTACTGGTAGTGCGAAGCAGAAGTCACGGCAATGAACTCTTCAGCTTGCAGATTTTGAGAGCAATGCCAATAATATTCATTCGCTACGGTTTTTTTATTTTTTATTTGAATGGAATAGCAGACGAGACACAGGCCACGTGGTGTTAAGTGGTCGCTGTAGCCCATGGACATCTACATACAACCTCAAGCAAGCATAGGTAAGTCTTGTCTGAGGCCGTATGTAG
This sequence comes from Pyrgus malvae, assembly GCA_911387765.1. NCBI lineage: Eukaryota > Metazoa > Arthropoda > Insecta > Lepidoptera > Hesperiidae > Pyrgus > Pyrgus malvae. The sequence continues at coordinate 1,542,217 of OU426969.1, read as the reverse complement.
CAGCGCTGCTACTCCGGAGGCTGGTGGTCACCTCATGTAAGTGTGGCCGGCAACTGCACCTTTCCACCGAAACACAATAGAATTGGTTCACGGCAGAAGTGGGTGCAGCGGTAGTACTTCGCCGGGCGAACGATAATAGTTCTACCACCTACAAAAATGGTTTTCATCGTTATGCTATAAAATCCCATAATTGTCGAATGATGATAATAACTAATCTACCTATGAGTAAAGTGGGAACCACTCTTTGGATTACCAATCTATGCAGTTTATTATTGGAAAAATGCGTACGTGACCATCCATCACGTAGACATCTGAGGGTAAGAGTTTTTAACCCTTACGTTAGAGCGAGACGAAAAATGTCGCTGTCCCGCTTGGGTGGGCCATGCAGGTCTTTTCCAATGACTTTAGTTAACAAAGATGTTAAATGTTACTATCGTAACGTAGTTAAGCTGAAATCCTTCTTTTAGAGGAGACCTTCCTGCAGTGGGACAGTAAAGATAATGAAAAAACTTATAAGTGTAATTTAACCTTGAAAAGGAAATAGAGAATGTTCGCTTCAGTCACAAGTCACAAACTTCATTGACCTTTTTAATTTCTTTAGAAGATGAAGGTGTACCTTTTGTTTCTTGGGAGAGGATACCCAGAATAGGCCCATCTTCGGGAGAGCAGATGTGCTCTCCTGCACTTTCTGATTCTTACGGCGGCATGTGGCCATGCACACACCGCCGTCCTTCCCGGGGCTACTGGCTGGGCGGATCGAGCTCCCATGCACACCGTCCACAACCCCGGAAGCCCCCTTTTAGTCGCCCCTTACGATCAGGCAAGGGATACCGTAGCTCTTCTTAATCCCGAAGCTACAGGGACTAGGTGTAGGTATTTAGTTTATCTCTGTCATTTCCTGAATAAAAAAAAATGGTACCTAAATGAAATAGATGAAATAAAGTAGAGTACATAAATATATTATTATACTTTTTATGAGGCAGGTGACTTTCAGATAAAATGCATATAGGTATTTCTTTATTGCAATATATTTAATATTTCTGTCTGCAATGCTATATTTCTACAATTGTATTTGCATAACATTCATTTGCAGTGTCTTGACACAATTTTATATAATAACACAACTCGGAACAGCTGACAAAATATAAACAAAGAAGCTGGAGACCAAAACAAAACCGTGTACGTGACATAACCACAACACCACGATGCCACGGGGTACATAAAATTGGGATGCGGCGAGCGAGATAGAAGATATAGTTACTTAAATAGAAAGAGAGCGAAATATAACGCATTCACGCACACTACGCGTGAGACCCTTGTCCCTTCCAAAATTGGGATCAGTGTAGGGCTACCAAAAATGTATAGATGCTCCGATTTTTCTTAGGAGATTACTGTAGTAAACACTCTTGGCACGACATCGCGACATCTTAATAAAATATAAATTAAACAAAAATAGTTATAAAGTAAAATTAGTTTTTAGAATTAGCTGATAATCAAATTTTCTGTCTAGTTCTAATCTAGTTCTGCAGTCAGGCCACGTAACCATTCGGCCAAGGAAGCCTTAATTCAATGAACGAAATTTTTATAGAGCTCTTTCTGATCTTTCAACGTTGAATTGACGGATGGCGTTTGACGACGTTCTTCGCCACAATGTTATTAATACCCTCCAATGGATAGATGAAATGAAATGAAATGAAAATAAAAATACTTTATTGTTGACTGTTTACACACATAAAATAAGGGGCCGTCCATTAATCACGTGAGGTCGTTTTTCTCATTTTTTGACCCCTCCCTCCCCCCTGGTGATATTTGGTGAGGTTTGGGACCACCCCCCCCTCCCCCCTGGATCACGTGTATTTTTTTGGAAGTCTATGTAAAGGCTATTTTTGACTGGAAAAAAATATTTAAAAAATGGCGTTTTGATTCGAAAAACATGTATATGTATTTGCAATAAAATTAATGAATAATTAATTAATGTTGTCTGCGTCCCATGGAGTTGCAAGACTTTCATTTAAGGTTACAACTGGTAAAGCTTCTTCTTCACTGGTAGTTGTTATTGGCAAAGAGGTTTGTGACATATTAACTTCGGTTTCGTCAAGCCACTCGGCATCATCATCCTCGCGCACTACGCAGAGAACCTCCCTCCCTCGGCGGGCGAGTCAATCAAGGTCATACTACAAATCGTTCAAATTTTCGCGCCGTTCAAAATTTCGGTTCAGAAATAGCGCTTTTTGACAAAAAATGAATAAAATTAATACACGTGATGTCTAACGAGACCCCCCCTCCCCCCTCGTGATGTTTCGTGATGTTTTCCGTACTCCCTCCCCCCCCTTTTGAGCCTCACGTGATTAATGGACGGCCCCTAAGATGTTTAAAATTATAATTTGAGTTTTAAACAGTCTACCATGTTCTGGCATACAATAGATGTCAGGAAGAGTCGTATTTTTCAGTTTATATTGTGTCATCTCTTAACGTTGGGTTGACGGATGGCATTTGACGACGTTCTTCGCCACAATATTATTAATACTCTTCAATAGATGTCAGGAAGAGTCGTATTTTTCAGTTTATATTTAAGCTGATTATCGCTAAAAATATTTTTTTATCATTTAAAATTTCTAAAAATATAACCTAGCTGGATCGATTTATCACCCCCGAAACCAAGGTACTATATTTCATCAAAATCTTTGGAGCCGTTTCCGAGAATAAAAAAATATACCTATTTAGGTACGTTACAAGAATTGCTCGTTTAAAGGTATTAGATAGAAAAGTAACATTAATCGTTTTGTATAATTACCACACACCTGATAACCCTAGATGTGAGATGCGCCCAGACGGAAGATGCCCTTTTATGAAAGTAAATTAGTACGGGTGGGAAAGGAACAGGGCTATCACATGAGACGAGCATGATGGGTTACTGCTCTGTTATCATGATGACACAACTATTGTTTTTATTTATTGCAATGTTGGCGCTATTTACTTACATACCTACGTATGTATTTGTAATTCCCTTTATGTATTTTTAACTTAATAGCAGCGTACTAAATCGTATTTCCCAACTACAAATCTTTGTAACTATCAGACTTTTAAGTCCTTCTTAAACCCTTTTCATCAGTAACTATTGAATAATTAGGGTTTTTCTAAAATATTCGCTTCATAATACACGTTAAATATTACGGCTTTCTCAGCGATATTTTGTCTCTTAAAAAGGATTATAGGTTTAAGATATCCCGTCTTCCTTCCTGCTTAAGTTTTATGCAAGCAGGTAATGAATGTATGGCATTTAATGGTTAAATATTTTTTTGTTTATTTTATTATGTATTGATTTGATTATTTACTCAGTATTCGTGGTTAATGGTGTTTGAGTGAAACACGTTGTTTTTAATATGTGTATTTTACTTTGCACTTAGGTGGAAGAAACTTTAATTTCCAAGATTATTTGTTTGTCTGTTTAGACATAGTAGGTACTGTAAAAATCTTGATACAATGTTAACACTATTCCGTCCGAGATAATTAATAGGTAATAACTTGCCTCGCTAACTTTAGTTCTAATGATAGATAATAATGAGAGATGTGATGTAACTTTACTAGTAATTAATAGTATGACCAGTAATTTTGTAGGCTAGTATACGAAGCCGGGACATTTATAATTTTATTTAGCAAAACCTTTAAACTATTTTAATTTTGATAAAATTAAGCAATTACCCATAACAGCTTCCTTTTTAGGGCTCCGTACCCTGAAAGGAAAAAAACGGAACCCTTATAGGATCACTTTGTGGTCCGTCCGTCCGTCTGTCTGTCAAGACTCTTTGTCTCAGGAGCGCGTGGAGGTACAAGCTGGGATTTATATGAAATACTCAGGTATACTGTCCCGTGGAATCAAACTTCTAAGCCAGCGCAATCAAAAGATACAGCCGTTTATGCCGCAAATCGACACTCGCAAGGGAATCAAAACCTACAGGGTACTTTTCGTGAACTCGGAATCTTTAAATCAACGTCTTATATCACAGATATAGGAAAAAATGCGAAAACCATTTTTTAGCTATATGCGCGAGTCCGACTCGCGTTTGGCCGGTTTTTTGGTTAATCATGATTTCTTCACTTCGCCCATCACTTCGATTATAGGTATGCGAGAATATCACCTTAAATGTAAGAAAGCTGTAAAAAGAGCTCTCCTCCAAAGCCGGCAATGCTCGGGTGGCTCCCCTGGGGTTGCCCGTGTCCATAGGCGACGGTGATCGCTTAACACCACGCGGCCCGTCTGCCTTTTTGTTCGGTTTACATAAAAAAAAAGATGTTATACTAGCTCAACACTCAGATTTATCTGAGGCTCAATATTATCCTTCTAAATTATATAATTAAAGTTGTATAAGCTTGTGAGCGTTATGCTTTATCATAATTTTACGCGTTCAAAATGACATTCATGAAAGCAACACAAAACGTATCACAAGATCATAGAATGTTTATTGGAAAGCAACGGAACCGTCGTATTTGAAATTTGATATTGGAGTCACTACGATAAAAAAAAAATTTTTTATAATAGTAGCCTGTCGGGCAATGCTAGGTAAACAATGGTTGTTGGTACGCCGTAATGTTGTAATATGTACTTAGCATGATTTTATTAATTAGTAGCAATTTTTAACAATGGTCTTTATTTATGCAATTTGTTTCTACGTAAGCAAGTACATAAATAATGAATAAAATGTTGATATATGGTGCAATAAAAAACTATAATTTATCTAGTATCTAGCATTATAATTAATGAGGCACCTATTTTTATAGAATGTACAATAGAATTGGATATGAAAGTATGAATGAATGTTACAGTCAATTGTTAATTTCACAGCTATACTTATTTGATGTTTATAGACCCATAGACTTAGAAGAATGGTAGTACCTACCGTTTGATAAACGTAAAGGCAACGTTGACCTTACTAAAACGCTCTTAATTCCTACACTTTAAAAAAAAGAAGAAATAATTTGAAATAAAACACAAAACTAAATATCAAGATTTTATGATCTACTCACGGAGTTCTAAATAACGCGCGCACCCTACTCATCACTGAATATAATTATTTTTACAGAATATAATTTGACAAATAGAACTAATTAATTTGAACAATAAAAAGTAAGTATCAAATTATGTTTCAACATTTTTTCAGGAAACATACAGAGCTGCCATTGTCGATATATCTAAAGAAGATGTGACGGTGGACACCTATTTACCTTTGATATCAGAAGCTTCCAAAATGGTAAAGTAAAAGCTTTAATGTTTTATAGAGACAGAAAGTATTAACTCTTTAAAGTACGATTACTCTATTGACTACTTTATTTACTAATTAATCGTATTACTTTTTCAGGGAGCAGATATTTTGGTTCTTCCATTTCTAGAATATTCCAAGAACAGAGATCACAATCACAACACTTGTTATAAAGACCACAGTGAGGTAAGTTTTATTTATCATGTGTACGATTAATACGTGTAATAATAATAAATTTAATTTTGTTACGGCTTTGAATTTTTTTATCGGTTTTAGGTGGCCTGGTCACCAGGCCACATAAATGGCCGTAAATGGCTAGGCGAAACCCTGGTCTTTATGGTTTTATTGGGTTTTCGTAGCGAGCCAAAGATGCTCCATTAACCATTACTAGATAGGTGTGAATAAAATCACAATTGTTTTAAAATGATTGATTTCGTTTGATTACGACTCATTATCTTAAAATTTAAGTAACCAAACATCGATGAACCAAACAGATAAATAATTAAATCTTAAAAATTCTATTTTGTCGATTGGCTTAAAAGAACATAAAATATAGTTATAAGTTAAAAGTTTAGATTATAGTAGTTATATCTAAATATAGGAAAATTCAAATAGCATTTTTATTTTTATGACAGGTAATAAAATCTATATCCGATGCTGTGAAGAAATCGCCAATGTATGTTGTTGCGCATATCATGGAGAAGATTCAATGTCAGGATACAAAGGAGCTTACCAGAAATAACGTAGTGTTTGATAGGGAGGGATCAGTCATTTCTGTGTAAGTTAATAATATTATAGTATAGGCGATCTATTATTCCAAATATTTGACTGGCTTAGCGTGGCGACGTGTCTTATCAAACAACTATTACAACCTATGCCTCTTTATTCATTTATCTGAGCCTATGCAATAAGAACGTTAGCATGATTCAGAAACCGCTACATTACCATATAGCTTGACTCATTCAATAAATTCAATGACTTTGTAGCTTGTATTGTTTATTAGAATACATAGAAATAATGTATGAACATTTATTTCCTTTTTTTTTTGCCGATTTTATTTTTTAATAATATACCTTCATTTTTTTCTTTTAACATAAAATTTAGATGTTTGACATTTGCTAGGCGTCAGCCAGAACTTTATAGGAGTTTTGGCGGGAAGTCGAAAAAGACATATTGTTGTGCTCTCGTTTTATTTTCATTTTCTTGGTGTATTTTTGAGTTATATCGGATAAATTTGATGGCATTTTGTTTGATATAGGTTAATTACAGTGCACGAGTGTTTGTGAAATAGAATAACAGTGCTAAAATATGTTTTTCAGCTTGCCTCCAAAATTCCATCGGACACGTTCTAGTAAAGTAGCCATCGCTTTACTTGAATGTTGGACTGACTAGACTGACTGATTACTGACGACTTACTTACTGACTTTGTTATTACTTCCTCCAGTTTCATTGAAACTGGCAAAAGATTTATGCAAAAATTATACTTGACGCTGGCAGTATGCACAGAGTTTGCGATGCCATAATTGAAAAATAAACTTTATAGTATTGTACATACTGTGTACTAATTTAATACTAAGTATATTTTATAGTTACAGAAAACGACTATACCATAACGATGGACCAGACAGGTGTAACATAACAAACACTCATTCAGAAACTTTTACAACTGACTTCGGTGTCACGTTTGGTCTTCTGATGGAAGAAGACTTAGTCTTCAAACACGTTGACGATTTGAATGGCGTGAAGAACTTTGTTGTAACGGGAACAAAGTCTCATACGGATTTGCCATTTTTGACTGGTGAGTAGGCATACAGATGTAGTCCCTGTAGCTTCGGGATCAAGAATAGAGCTACGGTATCCCCTGCCTGATCGTAAGAGGCGACTAAAAGGGGGCTTCCGGGGCTGCGGGCGGTGAGAGTGGGAGCTCGACCCGTCCAGCCAGCAGCCCCGGGAAGGACGGCGGTGTGTGCGTGGCCGCATGCCGCCGTAAGCATCGGAAGGTGCGTCAGGGCGTCGCTTATGGAGGACACCGGTGCGTTCCATGGGAGATCCTGGAGTCCTCCCCCCCAAACGCAGAGGAAGGCCACCGAGGGGGTTTTAGTGAAGTTCAAATCCCACATAACCCGGTGTCCTCTCCCAAGGTGCTGGGTACCTTTTGAAGGTTTCCCCCCCGATACAAAAAAAGGCATACAGATGTAGTAATACCTGTTTCCTAGATCTAGATTTTTTTTATTTGAATGGAGTAGCAGATGAGCATGCAGGCCACGTGGTGTTAAGTGGTTGCTGCAGCCCATGGACGTCTACATACAACCTCAAGCAAGCATAGGTAAGTCTTGTCTGAGGTCGTACGCAGTTGCGCTGCTACTCCGGAGGCTGGTGGTCGCCTCACGTAAGTGTGGCCGGCAACTACACCTTTCCACCGAAACACAACAGAATTGGTTCACGGCAGAAGTAGGTGCAGCGGTGGTACATCCCCGGCCGAACCATAATAGTTCTACCACCTACAAATATCCATACAATAAAATATATCTATACAAATAAATAAAATTGGAGTGTCTGTTTGTAATATTAAAATAACCGCTTTTTACTACATGCATGTGTATGTATATACGGTACAAACGCCAAAACAGCGGACATGCGGACGAAGTCGCGGGCGGCCGCCAGTATTTATATACAAGAATTGCTCGTTCAAAGGTTTTAGATAGATAAGGCCTGTTTTTTGGTATCGGAGGAAAACCTTCAAAAGGTGCCCAGCACCTTGGGAGAGGATACCGGGTTATGTGGGATTTGTACCGCACTAAAACCCCCTCGGTGGCTGCCTCTGCGCTTGGGGAGGACTCCGGGATCTCCAGTGGAACGCACCGGTGTCCCCCACGCGCGGCGCCCCAGAACGGGCCCATCTTCGGGAGAGCAGATGTGCTCTCCTGCATCTTCAGGTGTTCACGGCGGTATGCGGCCAGACCGCCTCCTCCTCAGACTAGATAGATAAGGCCTACATATTCATATTGATTTACATTCACAGTTGTTTGATTAATAAAGGGCAATGAAGTTAGCACCGGTATTCAATGATGCGTAAAAGCAACTTCGATCACTTACAATCTTTTTTTTTTCAGAAAACCAATTCCCATCTTCCTGGGCATATGCCACCAATGCAAACCTGGTTGCTAGCACGGGTATCTATGCTGGAAAAGCCGGCTTGCAGACTGGAAGCGGCAGGATCCTTGTTGCTGAACTGAATACGGTTGGTGGTAATGGTAAGCTATTCGTAGCATTTCTTAGCATTGAACAAGAAATTTGTCAAGTGAAAATGTATATAATTCTGCTGTGAAGTTGTTACAGACCTCCGAAACACCTATTTATATGAAATTTTATATTATGTTTATTTGCTAGGTCTGAGTATTGGCCGTAATCTGTTTTTCAAACCCTTAAATTATAAGTGTGGTCCACCCCAAACATTAAAGGCGGTACGGATTTCGTCGAGTCAGCTATTTTGTTTATAAAATCCGGATATTGGGGGTTTTCGGAAAAGTTACCGTGAAGTTCTTTTATTTATAGATAGTTATGTCAACGAAATGACACATTACAAAAAGTTTTTTTCAACCTTTTTTATGTCCCACTACTGGGCACAGGTCTCCTCGCAAGTGAGAGGGATTTTAGGCCATAGCCCACCACACTGGCCAAGAGCGGATTGGTGGAAATTACAAAATTACTTTGATTTATCTATAACTAAACTTATAGATTTTGATACTTCCATCACGCGGCTAATAATTGATCTAAGCCAATCAAAACACTTTTCCGCACAGCAATACATGTAGGTACCTAGTCGTTAGTTGCACGTGCACCTTTATAGGGACTATGAGTCTTTGTAACATTTGTATTTATTTTCTTATGGCTGCAAGCCTTTTTGCGTCCCACCGCTGGGCACGAGTCTCTCCCCCTTATTGGGGAGGCCAGGAGCTTACTCCACCACGCTGCTCCAATGCGGGTTGGTGGAGATGCGGGTTAGTGGCCAACCCGCTGTCGGATGTATTCAAACCGCCAATAAGGTTTAACGACTGTTATCTATCGACTACAACCGGGACCGTAGGCTTAACATGCCCTCCGAAGCACAGAAACGCGCATGAAATTGGCTACTAGCGGTCACCCATCTCGACCGCGCCCGTTTGGCTTAGCTGCATAGACCGCTTGCGTTCTACACTAGCCGCCGAGCCATGCGCGCTTCATTTATTTTCTTATATAGACCAGGTACTTATACTTTTATAACTTCTTTTTCTAGAAAAACCCACAGTTAAATTCACCGGGCCAAGAAGTTTGTCGCATTTCCACGAAGGACACTTGAGCCAATACACTATAAAGCCCGTGGATTTGGTTGCGAGTTCTTATGGCTACCGTGAAGCTGTATGCCACAATGATTTTTGCTGCGACTTTTACTTGAAGACTCGTATTCTTGGTAAGAATTTTATATCTTCGTTTACTGTTTTCTGTGATGTTTTTTATAGTTCCGTACCTCGAAAGGAAAAATATAACCATTGTTGTCACTTTGTTGTCCGTCCGTCTGTCTGTCAGGTCCCTTTTCTCAAGAACGCGTGAAGGTATCAAACTGGAATTAATTCAAATACTCAAGTCTACTGTCCCTTGGAGCTGTGATTACATCAAATCAAGCCAGCGCAATCAAATGATACAGCCGTTTATGCATATGAGTTGATTTATGTGTTAGCGATTGCGTGCAAAAATATGTGTGATGGTGCGACTTATTATATATTCGTAGAAGCAGTGCAGTATACGGCCACAGGCAGGACTTAGGCTTTTTTTGGCCTGCATGTTCGTCTGTTCTCCATTCAAATAAAATAGAAACCTAAAAACATAGAAAACTTTATAATAAGTTTTCTTTTAAATCTTGCAGGTGACACGAAGGAAGTCAACTATGGTCTGATAGCTTTCGACGGTATACAACATTACGACCTACAACATGTAATCGGGGTGCAGAGCTGCGGAGTTGTTGCCTGTGTTGAGTTTGGCGACAGTTGTTTATCCAGGTAATTTTTATCATAAAATAACTAGTTATAGAAGTATCAATAACACTCAGGTCTCATTGCTGCTTCATGTACAGCACTCACAACGGATCTTTTGGAAAATAGGGAAAGTTTGGGGGTTGGAAAGTGACACAGAATACTTTTTATGCGGGGAAAATATTTCATTCCTATGGGAAAAAATAAATGAAAATTGTAATTTTAATATGTTTATGTTTTACTATAAAACTATATGTATATGTATCAGAAATAAAGGCTATTATTATGGGAAAAAACGTGTAGCCGCGGGCAGAAGGTTAATTTTTCCATATACGTATTTTAATAATGAGCCACATCTGTTACGCCGTTCTAGAGTTATAGCAAGACATACAAACATCAGTTATTTTTTTGTGTTAAGGTAAAAATATCAAGTAGGTATTATATTGTATAAAAAATTAAAACATTTTTTTTACAGCTTGCAACAATCGAACAACATAGTCTTCGAGGAAGTCAACATTTCCGGAAACTTTATCAAGAACTCTGTTCTGTTTCCGAACTTGCTATTTACAACCGACACAGATTTTGAATCCAACAAAATTGTCATCACCGAAGAGTCTAAAGCCGATGAGAAGCAAGTAACTGCAAAATTGTACGATGCCAAGAATTTACATCGTTTTGGCGTCTTCAGTCGTGATTATAGTAAAGATTTTGTAAGTAAAATCAATTTTAATCATCACGATGAACCATTCGTAGAAGTGGTACAAGAGTTTTTTGATTATCTGTGGATAAGGCTCAGAGTTGTTATTTTGGTGGTGTCTATTTATATTTTGGAGATGATGTAATATATTATTATCGCTAAGAATGCTGTTATTGCCTACATTGTTGAACTAATTCATGAATTTTGAAAACTTACTTGGGAAAATATCATATGATATCAATCTTCATAAATGTTTTGTTTTATAAAAAATTCAATTCGAACCCACGGCAGCATTCTTAGAAATACTTAACGATAATTTTATGGATGATGTGGTATCAAGTCTAGTGGTAGGTAATTTTTATTAGTATTTGGAACAATTCCAGTGGATAAAAGTTTATTTTAAACAATTTTGTAATGTAAAGGAACAACCGGAATAATGTTTGTAATAATCAAATTATTTATGGCATTTTTCAAACGAATAACATGGATGCCTTTTCTGTTATTCGTCTTATTTTCGATGCGTCCTAAAGAATTATTTTTATAACAATTATTTTATTATGTCATAAAATATGTACTGTTGTAAGTATATTTAAGTAAATATGTATATTGTAAGTTGCAATAATGGTATAGGAGGTTTTTCACTTTGTTAGATTTAGAGGATTGGTGTCAGAAGAGAAGAAATTTTTAATTTAAAGAGATTTAGTTTGTTTGCTTCAATTTAAAGGCAAAAAAGGGAATAATGTAATTTAATTGCCAAGTCACGCTGCTCCATTGCGGGTTAGTGCAGTAAGCTCCAGGCTTCTCCAACAATGGGGAGAGACCCGTGCCCACCAGTGGGACGTAAAAAGAGTTGCCGCCTAGTTGCCAAGTTGCCTTATATTCAAATAAATATGGACCAATGCTGCGGGACAGCAGTCCAATAAAATAAAAATAAATTAAGAGTTAGGTTTCACAATCACTGTCAGCAAATATTGTGTAAGCTTTGAACCTCATTGAGACTGAGAAATAATTTAAAATTTTCTAACATTGCTTTTTTCAAGACATATTTTTATAATGTACCTATTACATTTATGATAGTGTACTCATATTGTTGTAGTGTATGGAATTGGAAAACGATTCATTATAAATTTGATATTTTTTTTAAATATTGCATAAGTAAGTTTGTAAGTAGTTTTTGTATTGAGCAACTTACTACATGTAAGGTAATTTTAGCTTAATTAATGTATGTAGTAAGTATTTAAATATGTATTGTTATGATTATCATAATTATGATAATATTTTATTTTAATATAACATACTTTTTTAATTTAATATAACACAGCATAATACGTAAAATGAATATCCTATAATGATAAGATCAGACGAGGTTACCTGTAACTGATGTCCGATCTTCATTATACGAGCATCTCATCCGAAGTGATCACTTTAATTACTTGTAGTAGTCCAGATAAGCACGACTACAAGTAATTAAAGTGATCATGAGGATGAGATGCGAAGTATAATTTAAATATTTTTTTGGAAAATGTACAATGTGTTTATATTATTGAATTTGATATTTATCGCAATATTCACTTTTCATACTGGATGCTGTGTTGGAACCACCTCACGACTGATCCCTGTGATATTAGATTGTATTTGTGCGAGCAATTAAAGGTTTTATAAAACATGTCTATGTGGTTTTATTTTTCACCTTCAATTAAATTTTTTTTTGCTTTTATTAAATACAGCATTAATCTGATCAAGACAACCAAGATTGCCAATACATATTGACAGATGTAAAGTTGACAGAATTTCTGATTCAGGAGCAAGGCAACAATACAAAGAGCGCCTTTCGCTATGCTTTCGCTATTTCTGTATGAGTTAATAATAGAGCTACGGTATCCCCTGCCTGATCGTAAGAGGCGACTAAAAGGGAGCTTCCGGGGTTGTGGACGTTGAGAGTGGCAGCTCTAGCCGTGCAGCCAGCGGCATGGGAGGGACATGCCGCATGCCGCCGTGAGCGCCTGAGGGTGCAGGAGAGCGCATCTGCTGTCCCGAAGATGGGCCGCTGGAGATCCCGGAGTCCTCCCTAAGCGTAGAGGCAGCCACCGAAATCCCACATAACCCGGTATCCTCTCCCAAGGTGCTGGGTACCTTTTGAAGATTTTCCCCCTGATACCAAAAAAGGCTCTGTATAAGATCTAATGTCTCTTTCATAGAGTAAGCCAAACGTATTGGCAACTTTTTACATGAAATTTTTTGTGGTGGTTTCAATATTTACGGTGTCATGGGTATGCAAACTTTAGTAAAATTATAAGCTTTTGAAAGGCAAATAGGTAATAAATAAAAGAAAATGCGAGTTTTACTATTTATTGAATACAATAACTCGAATGCGATTTCGTCACTTACAGTATCTTTATTTTACACAATTTTTTAACGATATATACAAATGGAAGTCACTGTATAAACATGTAAAATTCCCATATTTTACAGCTACTTAGATACAGTATAGTTCTGAAAGTAGGTAGTTAAGTTAAATATTGGATTTTAAGCACTATCCATCCACATCCCTTGGGGATCTCGTACAACAAACGTTATTTTATGAGTCCGACTCACACTTCGCCCATTTTTGTGAATTTTGTTTTTCAACCTTTTTTATGTCCCACTGCTGGACACAGGTCTCCTCTCACAATTGAGAGGAATTTAGGTCATAGTGCACCGCGCTGGCCAAGTGCGGATTAGTGGACATCATGTCTTCGAGAAATTATGAGCCTCTATAAGCGTACTTATGGATATTGTCCTTTTATGTATCCCACCGGATTTCTTTTAGGGACCATAAATTTTAACTCACTGGAAGTGAGACATAAATTTAATCAGATATCCATAGCATGTAAAATATTCCATGAAAGGATTGACGCTATTGATCTCAGTGAAGAGCTATGCAAGTTTTTTTGCCTACAAATACCCTTTGCGTGCGTGCCGAAACCAAAAATTATTTGCAGTGCCATCAGCGCGTAGAGTCGACGACTCTGAGTCGTGCGCACTTTCTCCCCTGTTCCCCGAATTCTAGCCGCTCGTTATCTGTTTGCGGATGAATGGAGCGATATATAAGTATAGTTTGCCAGAAGTTCTGTGAGCTTGAAGTGTGAAAGTTCTGAACGTAGTGTTTAATTTCTCTATGTTCTGTCATTAAATAATGATATTGGTTTAGTACCGTTTTAATTAAAGTAAAATAAATAAATAAACAAATGAGTTTCTCTCAGGCATGCACGTCGATGGAAAACGTCGTAATCAATTAAATATCACAATTTTTCCATCACCGTTGAGCAGCGAAAAAATGCGCGCATTACAAATTTCTTTGTCAGAGGTGCGCGCTGAGGATTGAACCCGGTATCTCCGTATCAGAGACCGCAGTCTTTACCGCTCGGCCATCGCTGCTCCTGTTCCGGTTCACACGGTTTTTGTGAATGTTTTAACTAAATTAGTGTCGGTTAGTGTACCGGCGTCTCTTGTGATGTTCATGCAGGTAATGCACGTGGTCCTCATCATCGTCATAAAGCGTCTTTTCGATCCACCCCATGAATGCTTCCACCTGAAACGAAAAATATGTAAGTACAGTAAATTTTGACGACCTGCGTGGCGCAATGGTTACCAATTACCATGCCGGACTGCCAATCGAACGAATGAGTTTAAATTTCTGTTCTCGGTCTGAAATTTAAACTCATTCGTTCGGAAACTCACTCTGACTCGGTCGAAAACTAAAGACTGTTATCATAAAATTTGAATAATTTTATTATTCTCATAAATATTGAATGAATCAACAGAACTAATTTTTGTTACATGCATTTCAAGCATCGGTGGTTCAGTGGTAGAATGCTCGCCTGCCACGCGGGCGGCCCGGGTTCGATTCCCGGCCGATGCATGCTTTTTTGTTGTTTTTAATAAATTTTAGGTCCAATATCTTATGTTTTCAATGTTATTTCTGTTCCTTCCCTGAGCTACATAAAAAATATTACTTCTTTCTTAATATTCTTTTGGGTAAGTGAAAATTATTATTAGGTACTTACCCATTTAAATAGTATCTTAGTTAGTACTCAAAAGAAATTAATAGATAACAGGTAGAATATAGTATATTAAGAAGTATAAATTATAAATTGTTGAGACGAGGAAATATAAGAATATAAGTGAAATATAAGTGAAAATGTAAGTGGTAGCTATATACCCATCTCATTGACACCTTTATAAAACCTCTAGAAAGATGAAATGTTATTTAATTTTGAAGTCGGATTATGTCGGAAATTAAAGTACTCGGAACAT
Source organism: Pyrgus malvae (assembly GCA_911387765.1). NCBI lineage: Eukaryota > Metazoa > Arthropoda > Insecta > Lepidoptera > Hesperiidae > Pyrgus > Pyrgus malvae. The sequence continues at coordinate 1,526,957 of OU426969.1, read as the reverse complement.
GTTTGGCATAAACATCGTATCACATAAAAAACTGTATAACACATAAAAGAAGTACAACATACCTTAGTATAAACATCAGGCTTGCCTCTAGCGCAGGGTATACCCCAGGAAACCACTCCCACTTGTCTCCCTTCTCTGACCAGAGGACCTCCGGAGTCACCCTGAAAGAAGATATTTTAAAAACATCTGAAAGTCCTGGATTAGATTATAAAGTCGCTACGACACCGAACTTTTACGCTGCAATTCTTTTTTGCTGCACGGATTTCTTCCCATTATTGGGAGGCCTGGAGCTGGAGCTCATTCCACCACGCTGCTCCAATGCTTGTTGGCGGAGATGCGGGTAGTCCAACTCGCTGTCGGATGTTTTCAAACCATCCATAAGGTCTCCGGTCGACGGCCTGTGGGACGACCTGTGTGGCGCAATGGACTGCCAATCGGAGGGTCCCGGGTTCGACGTACACGTAGGTCGCGTTACAGAAATTTTAATGATGAGTTTAAATTTCAGTTCTCGGTGTGGGTGTTTGTGTTTCTGTCATTGTGTGTGTCCATGGTACCCACAACACAGGGTATCTACCTTACTGTGGGGCTATGAGTGTGAAACGCTATTTATTTATAACAACCGGGACCGACAGCTTAATGTGCCCCCCAAAGCAAGGAAATGCACCACTAGCTGTCACCCATCTCACACTCGTTAATAAAAGCAGATAACTTTTATTTTATGAATAAAAATTGTTTTTTTTTTACTAAGATAACTAAGTATAACCGTATTTAAAAATTACAACTTCTCGGTCAAATGAAAAAAAATTGACCTTATTAACATTGGGCCATTCTGTTGCAGCTATATTGCCGAGCAATACATTTTCCAGTCAGCATTTGGCTCCAAAATATTGCTGTGATTGTCGGGCTATAGTTGGCAATACTGTAGCCACACATTGCAGTAGAATCATAGCCCGTTTAGAAGCACCTTTAGAAGATATATTTTTTATAAAACTAAACGAAGGTTATTCCACAGATAACTTACATGACAAGCACCCTCACCAGTCTTGGTCAGAGCACAAATCTGAGAATCGAAGACGGCATTGACACTTTTGTGGGCTTCCTTGCATTCCTCATACGTGATTGCCTTCAACTCCAACTGCATCAGGTCGTTGGGGAGACGCCCTGGATACTGTTGACGAAAAGAAATATAAATTAAATAATCGCTAACGGAAATTATAGTAATTTGGAAATCTGCTGTTTCATGCTTTTCATGCATGATTATAAGTCGAAATTTAAATAATATAATGTTGCATTCAGTAAAATAATTCGGTGACACGGTATATCTGTGGACATAAATTCTTAATGCATTTACATTTAGCACTTTACTTCAGTAATACTGACAGCTACAAAAGTTGTATGTACTTAGCTTTTTTCGTAGTCGTTAGACCTCACATTTTACGTAGACGTATAAAATTTATTATGCGCAAAGCAAACTTTAAAGTTATAGACTAAGGCTATAAAAAAGGTAAGACCCCCTTTTCTGATAAGTTTATTCGCGGTATCGTATAATCCAGGTTTGAATCAGACATGCAATTTATTTGACCAAAAAACGAGTCAGAATCTTGTTTATTACCTCGACTGCAGCTGCTACAGACTTAAATGACCCGCTTAGATGGTTACAGTAGTGTGATGTAGTTTGTACAGCGTCGAATACTTACAGAAGTAGTTCCCCATCCCGTTAGCAGCAAATGCTCCCCCTTTTCCACCGGCTCATCGTTCAGCTCTACAGCGTCGACCGTGCTGGTGAACTCCACCTCCTTCTCCGTGAAGATGATGGCGATGTCGTTCTTGATGACGTCGTCATCGTACTGCTCATGCTGGACCACCTTTCTGATGGTATACGCCTTCCCTCCCGCTCGGAGCTGATTCGTGCCCACGATCGCTTGGAAGTACTGGGGTTTTAGTCTGTGGAATAAAAAAAATATAGGATTAAAATCTGTTGAGTGTCGATGAAGTCAGAAAAAGATTTTTTTACAAAACGAAGCAATTGAGAAGATCAAAATGACCCGCTTAGAGGGTTACAGCAACGTAATGGGACTAAGTGGCCAGGCGTTAATTGTAACTAATGTTTACTCAAGAGTCTAATTTTGAGAATTCTGAGGTTTGATAATGTCTTGACTGAATATTGTGTCATGATCAAACGGAGAACATATTGCTGTTTTAATTCTATAAGGCGCTCATTAACTGAGTACTAAATGAAATAAAATAATGAATGTTGTAAATTAAAAACCGGAAAACTGATAAATGTGTCTCTGAAATGACAAAATAATAAATGTTCTTCCTAAAAATCCGTCCACAATTATTGCCACAGGCAAAGGAAGATCGTAGTAAAAACTTATTTTTTCAATAGTCATAGTACCTACTTACATAGCCGTAATTTTTGTTTCTAACAGCTTCTTGTTTCAATACTTACAATACTTTCAAAACAATATTAATATAAAATATTATTGATTGAAAAAAAAATATATGAAAATTAGCAAAAAACAAATCAGTACGATAAACTACGATACTACGTGCGTCTGTGTGATATGCGATTTTTGTTAGCGTCACGTTAGCGTATTTTGTTTGTATTGACTTTTGTCACTGTTTTTGTTGAGTTTTTTTTTTGTTAAGTTTTTCAGTTTGTTATTATAGTATTTGTTCGATATTTTAAATGAATCGATTAAATTTTCTTAGGTCACATAACTATTGGCACTTATATTGTCAATTATAAAGGTCTGACAACTTCACTTCATAATATCCCTGACGGATATTATCTTACGGCACAATATAGATCAGGCGCTCCTTGTATTGTGCTTACGGGGAAAGGACTATATATATATTGTATTTTTTTTGTGAAATGCCTTGAGAACTTTCAGCTAAAATAACCGTAGCCTACTAATTCAAGCGCTAATCTAATAATCTAACTTGTCAAAATAACTTCCCTCATACAGCTTCTGTGCGTTTTATTGTGCTTGATGTATGGTTGTGAACTTATCAAGATTGCGCGTGATATTTCAAACGCATTGCTCAAAGGCATTTGGCATCTTTCCAGATTTGTATCTATAGGGCATATTAATTTAGTCCCTGTAGCTTCGGGATTAAGAATAGAGCTACGGTATCCCCTGCCTGATCGAAAGAGGCTAAAAGGGGGCTTCCGGGGTTGCGGGCAGTGAGAGTGGGAGCTCGATCCGTCCAGCCAGCAGCCCCGGGAAGGAGCACATCTGTTCTCCCAAAGATGGGCCCGTTCCAGGGCGCCGCGAGCGGAGGACACCGGTGCGTTCCACTGGAGATCCCGGAGTCCTACCCAAGCGCGTAGGCAAGCCACGAAGGGGGTTAAGTGAGGTACAAATCCCACATAACACGATATCCTCTCCCAAGGTGCCGGGTACCTTTTGAAGGTTTTCCCCCCTATACAAAAAAGGGCATAATTAATCTAGTAAAGTCATACGAAAATAACATAATGAGAGCCATTAAAACAAATTGTTAAATAGTGTTTAAAAACTAAAGCTAAAAGCGTAAAATAAACTGAAATAATATACGAATATGTATAAACCGCCAAAGCTCTCGATAGAGCATAGAGATAATATAAATACTAATAACCAATATCCTGTTCTGTTTTATTTCTTTCTTACAAAACATAAACTTAAATTCTTAAATGTAAAAGAAATATGTTGTTGTGTAAGTGTAACAAAAATAATTTCGATAGCGGCGCCCCTTTGTCTTGGCGCCTGTGTGCGCCGCACACTTCGCACATAAGGGCGGCGCGGCCCTGGTTGAAGGAAAGCTATTTTCAAGAACTTATTACCTCAGAGATGACCATATAATGAAATATGAAGAAACCCATTCTATTTTATTTATAGAGTAACAGAAGAGGATGTACGCCACATGGTGTTAAAGCTGAAGTCCATGGACATCCCAATCAAACCCGAGTCTTGCGTAAGGTTCTGTGCATTTGCACTGCTAATCCGAAGATTTTTACTGCACCTTTGTATAATTCATAGAATCAGGCGTTACTTTGCGGAACTCCATTGTTATAATGTTAGGTAAAAACTACTTTGCAACTGTCCGCAATCAGAACGTATGATGGAGTATACTTTTTTCATGCAATAGCACCTCCCTCCCACATATGATACATGTACATGCAACAATAAAAAATCTACACCAAAAATTAATGTATGTTTGTGTGTGTGTGTGTAATCATAGGTACCTATATGCTTATGCATCTTTGTAATAAACACAAACAAGAATTGCTTCACGATGGACATGAGTGGAGCGGTGGTACTTCTACAACTTATTATCACCTATTATCGAAATAATTGTACTTATCAGTTTTGTAGAGATAACGTCAACATAGCTTACCACGTAACTATAGTTAAAACTACCTATCAACACAGTGCGCCGCAGTGAGTATGACCCGGGGGGTGATGAGGGAGGCTCCGCAGAAGTGCCTGACTCCGTACAAGCGCAGGGACACCTGGTAGGGCACGGAGCCGTTCGGGGCCTTCGTGCCGCCCACTATCCGCTCCCAGTCCTCTCTGGCGTCTTCTGAGGCGTATAGCTCTGAGGAAACTAAAGAAAAAACAATCTATAGTTTATTATTTTGCAGAGCGCATGGCCCGGCGGTTAGCGTAAGCGATCTATGCAACTAAGCCAAACCAGCCATCGCGGTCGGGTGTGAGATGGGTGACCGCTAGTGGTAAAAAATCCTGCGCGTTTACGCTCTTCAGAGGGCACGTTAAGCCGTTGGTCCCGGTTGTTGTCGATAGATAACAGTCGTTAAACCTTGTCGGAGCCCTTATTTGAAAACATCCGACAGCGTGTTGGCCACTAACTCGCATCTCCATCAACCTGCATTGGAGCAGCGTGGTGGAGAAAGCTCCAGGCCTCTTCAATAATGGGGAGAGACCCGTGCCCAGGTTTGATGGTAACATTAACATCATTAAGGTCCACCACGCTGTACTGTAGGATTTAATAAATATTTCAAGGAATTACTTTAAAAAATATCTCTCTAGCACAGCTATGTGTTATCACGTTACGTAATAAAAAACAAATTAAAAACCTAAAATATCAAATAAAATTATAAGTATTACAACAAAAAGCTATCGTGTGTCAGAAGTGGGATTCGAACCCACGCCCACAGAAGTGGACTGCGACCTGAACGCAGCGCCTTAGACCGCTCGGCCATCCTGACTTATTTAAAGGAGACGAAATTATCAAACAATCCACCCATTCTTCACTCCCATATACTGTACGTATATAAAAAAGTATTTATTATATTGTAAGTTAAAAGGGATTCCGTTAAACAGAACTCTATATTATTTGACATAAGAACTAATTTCAAATTTCATATCACTACACCTACGTACTATCCATGACTTATTTCAATATCCAATAAAACTGAGCTGTATGCCGTATGATATAAGACCCAAAATAAAAATCTGAAGAGATAGCGTAAATTTCATGACATCCGAAGTAACAAATTATTAACCGATTCCAAAAGAATAAGATTCTTAATTTAGCTGCATTTTTTATTCAGTCCAGTGTTATTTTGACAGCATACAAAAAAGAGCATAAATAAATAATATTAGCGCAAGTATTCCTTTTCTTCTTTAGTTTAGTAATCACTCAAGACATACTTGGGTGATGAAAAAAATCTGAAAACAATGTCAGATATAAAATGGTGACCGCTTATGGCTTGTTTCCGTGCTTCAGAGGGCATAACAATTCGTCGACCCCGGTTGTTGATAGTAGATAGTAATCAGCAATCAGTGGCGGATCTAGGATTTCAGTTTGGGGGGCCTGGGGCTGGTGTGGGATGAAAATTTGAAACAAAACAGGGGGGGGGGGGGGTAGCTGATGCATGACGTGTACTCGGATCCGCGCCTTTTTTTTGGTATCGGGGGGGAAACCTTCAAAAGGTACCCGACACCCTGGGAGAGGATACCGGGTTATGTGGGATTTGACCGCACTAAAACCCCCCGGTGGCCTGCCTCTGCGTTTGTGAGGACTCCGGGATTTCCATTGGAACGCACCGGTGTCCTCCACGCGCGATGCCCCAGAACGGGCCCATCTTCGGAAGAGCAGATGTTCTCTCCTGCACATTCAGGTGTTCACGGCGGCATGCGGCATACACCGCCGTCCCTCCCGGGGTTGCTCGCTGGACGGGTCAAGCTCCCACTCTCACCGCCCGCATCTCCGGAAGCCCCCTTTTAATCGCCTCTTACGATCTGGCAGGGGATACCGTAGCTCTATTCTTAATCCCGAAGCTACAGGGACTCGGATCCCGCGCCTGTACTTCGACTTAGGATTTAGAAGTCAAGAGCGAACCCGAATGGTGTTGCTAGCTCAAGCTCCCGCTGGATCCGCTAGTATCATCAATTACGGGTGGTTTGGAAATGATAACAGTATTGAATACTTACTCGCATCTCCACCAATCCGTATTGAAACAGCGTGATAGAATAGAACTCCAGGCCTTTCCTTGTATAGAGACAGACCCTTGCCCAGCAGTGGGACGTAAAATGGACTGCAGCCATGCATATTGTAGGTCTACCTTATAGGTTTTAATAGAAGATCATAATAACATTCTCTTACCTAACACAGGAAGAATCCCGGCAACTAAAACAGATATAAAAACCCTAACCATATTGGAATCTCACTGCACAGACTGAACAACATAAAAAAAATCTACACGTTTTATACAAAATTAGATTCGATGTATTTAAATGAATGCACATAGATTTTGTGATAACACGTATAAATGCAATGAGCTAAATAACTTAGATAGAGACCCGTATGGTTTTTGAAATATTGATCTTATATACTAGTACAGTCGACTAGATTAGTAAGATTATCCTTTAATTACAGAGTTTATTTTATTTGAATGTAGTAGCAGACGAGCATGCAGGCCACGTGGTGTTAAGTGGTCGCTGCAACCCATGGACATCTACATACAACCTCAAGCAAGCATAGGTAGTAAGTAAGTCTTGTCTGAGGTCGTATGCAGTTGCGCTGCTACTCTGGAGGCTGGTGGTCGCCTCATGTAAGTGTGGCCGGCAACTGCACCTTTCCACCGAAACACAATAGAATTGCTTCACGGCAGAAGTGGGTGCAGCGGTGGTACTTCCCCGGGTGAACCATAATAGTTGTACCACCTACAAACTTTGATATTTGATGAAATTTTCTTCCAAATACAAAGGTTTAGGGTAAGTCCGGGGGAGATGGCCGTACGGGAGAGATGGCCAATTCAATTATTTTCAGAACTAATAACTATATGGCGCTAGTTTACACATAGTACGCTTCTGCCAGCGGAGGCCATTATCAATACGTGAAAAATTTAAGTGAAATTAAATCAAAAAGTTTGTTAAATCCTCTTTATTTGTTTTCAAAAGTGCGAAAATTTTTCGGTGGGTTCACGTTTTACCTTGTGGTGGAAAAAATTTATAAAAAATTGTAGTTTTTATGACTTATGGTGTTCAGTATGATTGTTTTTTTGCATTCTAACATGAAAATGGTTAGTGATGCAGAGTCCTTCACTTTTATTCCGATATGGCTATCTCTCCCAGTCAAATAAGGAGAGATGGCCATACGCGGTCCGGTAAAGATGGCCTTATTATAAATTTAATTTTAAATTAAACATTTTCACTTTTTAATTTTTTTAAATACTTTTAACTACCAAAGATGGCAAATTTGAATGAAATAACTTTTAGTGCTTCTACGAGGGTGTGGAAAAACTTGATAAAGAATTTAAACCCCTTTAAAATTCTGAAAGAAAGGAGATGTTTCAAAATGTATGGGCCTTTGGCCAGGTATTTGTACACCGTATTAATAAATTGCAAATATAGTATAGAGCTGTTTTTTATTAAGCGTTTTGTAATAAACAACTGGGATTTTTGGTACAAAACAAGAATTTCAAGTCAGAATTGCAACACAATATACTAGAAAAACATAATGGCGGTAATATGTCATTTTGACAATTGAAATTATTAATCTGTGACAAACAGTTAACAGTGAAATCAGTTGTTCCGCCATATTGAAAATTGTTGAAAATAGTTGATCTAAATTGGTTTTGTACCGAAAAAGTAAATGTTTTAACAAATTTTAAGTATTTTTTTCGGTCTTGTGTTTTTTCTCGAATTTTTGGGATGGTGTACAATACCTAGCCAAGATTGAAACATCTCCTTTCACCAATACCTCTGATTCTCATATTAAGTTAAGGAAAGGCAAATAGCAGTAAAAACATGCCAAAGAGAAAATAAAAATTTAAAAAAGAAGATTTCTCAGCACAAAAGAGAATAATACTGAGAAGATGATGGGTAACCAGGAAGCGAAGGGCTGTTCGAAATATCTTAGAAAGCAGTGAGGGAGAAGAAGAACTAATACACTGAAATTCAGATAATGATACCGAAAATGAACATCTTGTTCATTTTGCTTGTGCTGGGTGTGGGGAAAATTATTACTCTACCCAATTTATTGCCTGGTTGCAATGTATCATTTGTTTATTTTGGGTTGAAAATGAAAACTGTACCGAATTTAACAACATATATTTTAAATGTGGCCAAAAAAGAGTAGAAAACTTAAAAAAAGTTGAGTAAACTACTGACCATCATCCCCTTACTACCATGGCCATCTCTCCCGGACACCTCGGGAGAGATGGCCAGTCAAGAGTTTTAGTAATGTTCTGTTTTTTGACGTGATAACGTCTTTAAAATCGTTTTAGTCGGGTGACATGTTCAGAAACTTGTGTCACACCAAAACCTCACGAGCGCGATCGCAGGTATAATGAGAGAGAGACGGACCGATCTCCCGTCTCATCTCGAGCGCTGCCAGTCATTCCGTGAAACTTGTCACGCGGAATCCTCACGAGCGGAGGCTGGCATAGCGTTCGAGTGAGTGGACCGATCTTCCGTCTCTCTCACTCTAGCGGCATACAAACGAATGGAGATTTTCTCGTGCGGACGTTATCACGTAAGCATCTCGATCGTAAACCTACTTTACAAACAATTTGCCGTTTTTTTTATTTTATTTTATTTTATTAAAATTTGTCGATTGCTTTGTGTTATTTTATACGATAATAAATAAAGACTGGTTAGAAATAAAAATTTCTAAAAAAATATTAAAAGTTTGTTTTTTATAGTGTCTAACAAAAAGTACGGCCATCACCCCCGGACTTACCCTATATATAACGGATAAAAATATAACTCGTATTGAACATAAAAACCTTTTATAATTATAACAGAACAGAATTGATAAAACATCGCAATAAAAACCGCAAAATATGGGTTAAAATAAAATCAACGTTGTCTTCAATTATAATAAATTTAGTTATAAGTAATTTTAGTTATACTGCTAACTTATTAAAACATAAGTATTGATGATCACGTATTGATAATTCTGTCCTCCAAATTTGCATACCTCGCTGAGGTAAATATGGCGAACTAATAAATGTACATAAAACAACTTTTGTAATACCCATATTTGTGCAAATAAATTATTTTCATTTTATTGTCCCAGTGCTGGCTGGGCTAGGTCATAATCCAAAGCAGCGATAAATTCTCAAATCAATGGGACCTCCATGTCGGAGAGCGATGTTTTAATGGGACTGTTAATAAGCTTGAAATTAGTGTTCCGATTACATTAAATTTTTGTTTTATACACCTACTACCAAGGCTTTTTTGAAATCGAATGATGGTTACTATAATTTTCTTCTAAGAAATACAATTGTCTAATCTGAGAAAAATATATGAAGCCAGTAAGATAATTTTTTTTTGTAAATTTCTAAACAAGGTTTTGTAAGCAAAAAACAATCGTTAAAAATGTTACCATTAATATTGTGCGCAACTGTACGTTTGTCACGAGTACAAACATTACATGTTAATTTACTGATAATCATCTCTGAAAGAAATTGCGATGATAACATTATTTATTTGGTCTAGCAACAGATATTTTTAGAAACTATGCTAATACCTACCACCTACCGCTATCTAAATCTAATAGCAGGAGTCTGTCGGTTTTGTAGGAAAAATACAGTGTGTACAAAAAATTACCGACCGTATGCACGGTACGTATGCACCGTGCGTATGCACAAATTTTAATGTAGGTATAAAGATAGTCCGAGTCCATTAATCCGTACTTGATCAGCGTGGTGTACTATGGCCTAAATCTCTCTTACTTGCGAGAGGATATCTGTGACCAGCAGTGGGATATAAAACGATTGATAAAAATATTAAGGGAGTAGTAGGCAGAAAACCTGTGACTGATTTCTGCAGCTATAACTAAATATTATTCCCACTTCCTATTAGTTTTCCATACGCGTATTTTCATGGGAATATGAAATTGTAAATTAAGAACGTTTAGGACGTAAGACATTCGAGATCTGATCACTGGAGCCCATTGATATGTAAATACAAGTTGAACCTTTGCCTTTCGGTCCTTTTTTGGTATCGGGGCAACATTCAGGCATGAAGTTTGGCAGATCACGTGTTATTTGGAATTTGTACGGCACTAAAACTCCCTCGGTAGCTTGCCTCAGAGCTTGGGGAGGACTCCGCGATCTCCAGCGCAACGCACATGTTTACTCCGTATCCCAGAAGGGCCTATCGGCATCTTGCTACTACAGGTCCGTACGACAGCGTATAGCCACGCATATACAGCTGCCTTTTTTGAAACCACTGACTGGACAGTTCAAGCATTTACACTCGCCGCATGCTACCCCAGAAGTAGCATAGTATAGCTTTAAGTCGCCTGTCACCTCTTACGATCAGGCAGAATCTACAACAGACCTATTTTTAATCCCGAAGTTACAGTAACTACCGGAAGTTCTGCCTATTGACCTGGTCAGTTCGGTATCCTGTTCTACTTTTACCAAGTTCTTACCAATCGCACTAACAAACTGGCATTTCTAATAAATTCACCAACGCTGTCATTACATCGACGCCTTCATTACAGCCATTGTCATTCTCTGACAGGATGCGGACGATTTGCCGTCAATTTGCCATGCATGCGCCATGCATGCGAGAGCAGACGATGATATGCATGCTAATATGTTTGGATGCACAAAAGAACGGACGTGGTGTTAGGGAGTATAACGGTAGAAGTACAAACTAAGTGCGCGCTATTATAATTGTTGCGACAGATGCGATTTTGAAATTCGATATGGCGGAACATAATGCTTTTTTTGCTGCTTTTGGTTACGAGTCACTGGCACAGGGAAGCCTGGAACTGCTTAATCACGCTGCTCCAATACAGGTTAGCGGCTAACCCGATGTCGGATTCAGATACTGGGCCAGCGAAATGACGGTACATCCATTCCTTCTTATATCCTTCCGCATTTTTTTTCATCGCAGCTGCGTGCGTGCTATCTTTCAATGTGAAATGCCAAAATCAAAATAACTTTTTCAAAAGCCTTCTCCATTTGTTATCACTTCGCGAAAGCAATCACTTTTGGCGCCGGGACTGCAATTTTCATAGCTTTTGTACGTGCCAGTGATGGCTAGAACCAGTACACGACACGTGGCCTTTATTTACTTTTAAATTCAGCGATGTTAGGCTTTTTGCAGATAAGAATTGCAGTTTGAAGAGAAAATTTTAAAGTTAAAGGTGCGTTTACTGACCAACATTGTTTTTTTCTAACGGACTGCTGCTGCCAATAGTAGATTTCAATACTTCACCTGGTTTTGGCGGTAAGCAGAAGTGGATTGGTTCGGAGTCTAGGCCGGAAAGCCACAACCCGCTGTTCACATTTATTCACCCTAAAAGCCAGTGCCGGATTTATATTTTTTATGAGTGTAGGGCACTTTATTTCCGCCGCCCCTTGTACATACCTATATATAATTATAATATAATATACCATGCGCAGACTACTTGCTGAGAGAGTGCGGGCGGAAAGCGGGGTTTGCTACGTGGCCACTGCCGTCCGCCCGCCTCGCTTCTCTCATCTATCACTCACACGATGATAAAGGTTTCAATAGGAATGAGTTTCTATAGAGATTTTTTTAAGTATAAAAAACCATGAGATAACCAGTGAACGTGTTTGACTTTTATCCACTGAAATCGAGGGACCCTCCTCTGAAATCTGCCGCTCCTAGGACGCTGCCGCCCCTGGGCCGCGGCCTATACGGCCTATTTATAAATCCAGGACTGCCAAAATTAAGCACTAACGTAAAGCGATCAGGTTGGGTCTCATTAGTAAGATAATAAAACTGAAGGCCTCCATGATTTCCAACAGTGAAATTGTCCATTTTTCCGTGATTACTAAATGTATTGCATCCCAAAAAGGGACAGAAATTAAATATTTATATTAATTAACCAGCCTTCCGCCAGCGGCTTCGCCCGCGTGGACCCGTAGAATAAAAATAGCCTATGTGCTATTCCAGACTTTATTGCTATATTAAAATTTTAAAATCATAGGCGTTTAGCCAATTGCTTGAACCGCGTTGACCCTATTACCCGTTTTCACGTAGGAATGAAGCATTTTCCCGCGGTAAAAAGTAACCTATGTTACTCAGGATGAATATAGCTTTCTAATGGTAAAAGAATTTTTGAAATCGGAACAGTAGTTTTTGAGTTTATTCATTACAAACATACAAACATACAAAAATACAAATCTTTCCTCTTTATAATATTAGTATAGATATACCCCAAAAATACGTATTATGCACGCACTTAAAACACAATCAAAATATAAATTCTATAATGTTTATTCAGTTAGACCGGAAAAGGTGTTGTATAGACCTCTGGACGTGTAATAGACCCTTTATGCAGTAGTAAAATTGACGTACTTGAGCTACTGATGGTATTTTCCTTACACACTAGAATACTAGGCCCGGTCGACGACTTCGCTTGCATGCTTTTGTCTGTCACCTTTTGGAATTGGGACGGATTTAGGTACACTACTATCGTCAAGATCTGGTCGGTTTGGTGGACATCATGTCTACGAGTCAGTCAGTAGGACATAATAATATGCAGCTGCATATTAAAAGAGTTTTGCTTCCCAGGTTACTCTGAAGGCAAATAGTAGTCAAATGTTTGCCTGGAAATCAGAGTATTCTAATTTCATCATACTTAAAATATTCATCACTATCAGCGTTTAAAGGTCCAAAGCTGAGTGTGCTGCTGCAATTCTTTATGCGTCTCAATGCTGGGGAGGCCTGAAGCTTACTACTTCACGCAGCTTCAATACGGTTTTATGGAGATGCGGGAGAACCGCTCCGCCTCCGACAAGGTCTATTGAAAACAACCGGGACCTTAAGCTTAATGTTCCCTCTGACACTATTATTTGCTACTAAAGGTCACACATATCACAACCTTCTCCATCAGCCATTAGTCATCTTGTGCTCATTTTGCTTAGCTGCGAAGATCTATTGTAATATACAAACAGATCAACAGACAGTTACGTACATCTAATACTATAAGTTGGCATGTAAGTGTATGCATAAAAGGACATACGAATTTGCATCACGTCAAGAATAATCTTAGTACTATTTAAAACGGTTTAGGCCATAGACAGCAGGAAATAGTCATTATGGTCTGTTACTCAAGTGTGCTAGCTTGGAATTTGTCTTTGTATGCTAAAGGGACAGTAGTTCAATAATATGCTATGGCAGTACCTTTAGCTCATAAGTTTTTATTCATGACTTTTTGTATAACTGTAAACTTCCCCACACTTAGCATAAATATTTTATGCTTAGCATACCAAAAAGCAAATTGAAGACAAAAAGACAAATTCAGGCAATATAGTGAACTGGCAAACGATGGGGAAGAAATTTCCTGGAATGGTGACCAGGTGGACTGACGACCTTAAGAAAAGAACGGGATGCCATTGAAATCAGATGGCGCAGTGCCGGATGGAGTGGCGAATGTGAGGGAAGGCCTATGTCCAGTAAGTGGATTTATAAAGACTGACGTATGAACGGAAGAAGCAATATCTTACTGCGAAATTTAAGGTAAAAAATCGTCACCGAAAATCAAATACCTAATTAAAAATTTTCCCATATGGAGAGTTCTCTTCGAACTAGTATGGTGTATAGTTTTGTTTAATAATTATGTTTTAAAAATGGTGCTTATACGAAAAAACATGTATCCGACTGGGTTTGTTTGACCCTTTTTTAATGCATTTATATTTTTGAGGAAAAACTGTATTGACAAAATATTACACGAACAAACGACTCTTATAAGGGTTCTAAATTATAGATTTCAGCATGGAATCCTAAAAGTGAAACAACTCAAAATAAAAGAAGGTATTGCTACAAACAAACTGAGATACACACAATGGCATTCCTCAGGCTTGTGGAGTTTCCGAGAAGGCATACTGTCGCGCAGATGTATTTGCAGACGCCGCTGTTGCTCTTGTTGCTGTGTGGTAAGAACATCCAATATGTATAGAAGGTGATAAAAGGAAAGTTAAGCAAAACGGAAGCGTTAGGGAGTGATATGGGTGACACTGGAAGCAATAATGTAGAGTGTGTTGCGGCTGTGGTACGGTCTTTGCAGCTTTGGGATTCAGGAGCCTCTTTTTGCAAAATTATTTTGTTAGTAAAGGAGGACATCGAAAGAGCCAGGGAGCGTGTAGATCCGGCTCCACGAAGGCGCTGGTCGGGGTGATCGTAAATAACGTCCCTCAGCATTTGTCCCGCCGCATTCCGTTGTAAGCTTCTAAAAGTGTAGGAAAGCTGTATCGCCCTCCCAAGATGGGGCCGTTTGGGCAGGCAACCGAGGGGCTTTAAGAGTGATATAAATCTCACATGCTCCGGTATCTCTCCCAAGGTTTTTTTTGAAGGTTGTTTCTCCGAAAAATGGTGCTTCATGGCAAGTTTTCTAAATATATTTTAGTCATATCGCCCTGCACCCTGTGTAAAAAGAGAGGAAGCAAAGTAAGTGCAATCACAAATTACATCGGTAGATGCTAGAGTCCTTTGGCGCAAGTGCAAAAGAGTTCTGCTATTGGTAGATAGGACACGTTAAATCTTGTCAGAGGCTTTATTCTTTACCCAACCGAGAGTGACAGTAATAAGAACAGTTTTTACAATCTCACAGCCTGCGCTGCTTTTTAAACTTAAAGTTCACAGTCCGTATTTATCAAACTCTTGTTTTTCAGTGATAATTCCAAGAACACGTCGCAGCAATTAGTTTGAAAAACGTGACTCTCGAAACGGTGGTCACTACACCACTAATTAATATTGGCGCCGGTCTGACACGTTCTGTTACTCGCAGGAATGTCGATTTTAAATGTGTCCATTTATTTTATTTGCACGAGCATGCAGCCACGTGGTGTTAAGTGGTCGCTGCAGACCATGGACAAACACGCAGCCTCAAGCAAGCCGTCTTGCCTGTGGTCGTATGAAGCGCTGTTACTCAGAAAGCTGACTTTTTTTTTTCAAATTTTATATTCCAAACCCAAAGGTTTAGGTTTCATTACACTATTGTAATGATTGAACAGTATTTTATAATGAATTTTGTAATTGATGCCGGTTAATTTGATAAAAAATATTTTAAATATAAAAACATTTTGTGTGGCAGAGTTTAAATTTACTAATGTTCGCGTCATCGATAAAAAAATTATAAAGTGATACGCGCATTTTGAAAATGGAACGGTCGCAAGAAAAATAACAAAAGAGAGTTAAGTTCATTAATTGTTGAGGATTAATGATTGAGTAGCGGCCGCCCGCGGCTTCTTCTATATCGTTATATTATAGCCTTCCCCAATAAATGGACTATTCAACACAAAAATAATCTTTCAATTCGAAGTTCCTGACATTAGCGCGTTTAAAAAAACAAACTCTATAGATTTTCCGCGTTTTTGCAACATTTTTCACCAATGCTTCTATCCTATTCGTCGCAGCGTAATGTTATACAGCCTAAAGCTTTCCTCGATAAATGGATTAACCAACACTAAAATATTTTTTCAATTCGAACCAGTAGTTCCTGAGATTAGCGCGTTCAAATAAACAAACTCTATGGATATTCCCCTTTTTTGCAACATTTTTCACTGCAGCGTAATGTTATACAACCTAAAGCCTTCATCGATAAATTGACTAACCAACACTTAAATAATTTTTTAATTGGAACCAGTAGTTCCTGACATTAGCGCTTTCAAACAAACAAACAAACAAACTCTTCAGCTTTCTTAGAATAATTACATTTTAGAAACCAAGTTCGCTCATCCAAATTGAAGCATGTTAATTGGTGCCATTAATGGCACCAAACATCGGGTGTGCTGTTAAATTGTGTCACAATATGGCGCGCTTGTGTGAAGTCACTCATTCTATAGGTAATTATTCTAAGTCAGCTTTATATATTAATACAGGAAATACGCATCGAGTAGAGAACCGTTTTCGTTTTTTAGTTAATGACATATTCCTCTATCCAGGTGGTGGATTCTGCCAGTTTTTCGACTGCCATGACGACCCAGCGTTCGACCCTGATGAAGGACCTTTGGCGGATTTGCAGTTTACCTGGCTAGGCGCCTTGCAATACATTCATGGTAAATGTTTACTTGCAACATTTTATCATTTCATCACTCACTAGGTGATGAGTATGTAGAAGTATGTATGTAGTATCGTCATCGTAAGGTGGACCAAATGAAAACTCAATTGTAGGTGGTAGAACTATTATCGTTCGCCCGGGGAAGTACCACCGCTGCACGCACTTCTGCCGTGAACCAATTCTATTGTGTTTCGGTGGAAAGGTGCAGTTGCCGGCCACACTTACATGAGGCGACCACCAGCCTCCGGAGTAGCAGCGCAACTGCATACGATCTCAGACAAGACTTAACTATGCTTGCTTGAGGTTGTATGTCGATGTCCATGGGCTGCAGCGACCACTTAACACCACGTGGCCTGCACGCTCGTCTGCTACTCCATTCAAATAAAAAAACTCAAGCTTTATAACTCAATTCTATGTTTAGAATTGTGTTACCTTTTTTTCAACCTTATTAGGACGCACTGTCTCAGAAATAAGAGTTATTTAGGCCATACTCCACCATGTTGACCAAGTGCGTATTGGTGGACATTATGCAGATGAATTACACTGAGGCATGCACGATTATGGACAGCATCGTTTCATTTTCCCTCGCCGTGGAGCAGCGATAAGTAAGCACTTAACAAATATGTTTGTCAGAGCAGGCGCGGTCCAGGGGGGGGGGGGTTTCACAGGGGACATGACCCCCCCCAAATCCGTTTGTCATGTGTAGATGCGATGCGAAACAAGCCAATTTGGGACAACTCTTCTCCCAAATTTCTTAGCGACCCCCTCCCAAAATTGAAGGTTGCCACCGCGCCTGTGTCAGAGGTGCTTGCCGGGGGATATGTATGTCGCGCATATGTATATATATATAGGTACAGGTTTAAAGTCGGTATCTCCGTGTCGAAGATCGCTCTGACGTGACTACCTCTCAGGTCATAGCTCAGTTTCTAGCTCAGCTTAATGTAAAGCACATACCATTAATTAATTTAATTTAAAATAATTGTAACATTGCTAACTACGTATATTAAACTGGCATTGTCGTTTCCATAGTGAAGAACGGAACTCCTCACTACTTCCGGGTTCCCAGGGTGGTTCTCATCAGCCGCCAGTTTGCTCTCTCAACTGCCGTAGATGCAGCACAAATACCAGAAGGATATGCCTTGTAAGTTATCTTTCTCGTTATAGTTAAAAAAACAACGGGTTGTACTCCTGGAGTGCCGGAAGAAGTGAAAACTTGATCATGAACGTTGTGCATATTTGATATTTTGGTACGGATAGGGAATAATTTCCCAAGAATTGCTTTAATTATAAGTTTTTTTTTCAATTTAGTATTTTCAGTAGGTTTTCGTATATATTTTTATAAAGTACTCACTCATGTTCTTACTCTATTTCTTCTTCTTTCTTTTTTCATTAATACATGCACTTTGTGCATGTAGAAAAAGACAAGACAGCCTCCGTGGCGTAGTGACTAGTGGGTGATGAGCCGACTGCGAAGCGTGAGGTCGTGGTGGTGAGGTGGAGGAGGTGAGGGTTCGATTCCCCCCCCAGGACAAATATTTGTGTGATGAACATGACTATTTGTTCTGTGTCTGGGTGTTAATTTATCTATTTAAGTAGGTATGTATTTAGAATTATATAAGTATGTTTATCAGCTTTCTGATTACCATAGTACAAGCTCTGCTTAGTTTGGACTCAGATGGTGTTGTGTGAATTGTCCAAAGATATTTATTATTTATTTATTTATTATTTATTTGTTCAATTTTCATATTCTAAACACTTGATATACACGAATTTTACGGGTATACAGACAGTCGAGCTATCAGCTGTCACCCTCCTTCTTACGAATATTCCATCAGGTCACGTGTCCTGACGCGAATTTAACATTTTTACTCATCCCAAAAAAGTACACAACGCTGCTAAAGAAGTTTTCACTTCAAAAAACTTAAGTACGTAACGTGATAAAAACTCGGACGGAACGTGAACGGGACGGGGACGTGACTGCCTCGTTCAAAACGGGAACGTTCACCACCACCGTGCCACGTTCACGTCCCGTGCGTGTCTCCGTGACATATGCTCTTTCATATACATTTTGTATGAAACGATTTTTTCCAAAACTTCCCGTCCCGTCCTGTCCCGTCCAGTCCGTGTAAAAACCCGTCACGTATGCAGCGACCTTTACTCTTAAAATAAGCACGTACGGAAACTAAACGCTACAACCTCCAAGGGAGACATTTTTAGAAACACTAGTCTGGCCTGCAAAATGTTCACCGCAATTTGTGTCGGAATATTTAACGTTGTTGCGCGACATATTCTGCGTTCTGCAAATAGTGTATCCCAGGGCTTAGACTAAGTTGTTATAATGTTGGTAGACATTGGAGTATGGGGGGTGCCTTTGCAAATATACAAATACATAACTCTAAGAAGGCTTCATCACAATGCTCAATTCCCAAATTCGTGGAGACCTGTGCCCATCAGTGAGACGTTAAAAAGGTTTAAAACAAACAAAAATAGAACAATGCTTAGTATTTACAGTGTCTCCAACATCTTTAAAAGAAGCACACTCACTACAAAATTTACGCCAATTTACTAAGGAAATAAGGGGCTCCAAAATAGTTTCGTCTTTACCGAAAGCAAATTTAGCAAGAAAAAGTAACATATGATGACAAGTAATTAATATCATATGACAAGTAACAAATAATTTAATTTTTTACCTTTTCATGTCGGTTTAATTTTTTTGTTAGAAACTTATTTTTTATCAAAAGGTTTATTTTTCCCCAAACACTCTAATAATCCTAGCTTATATTTAAATAATTGTCATTGCTTCTCATACTATTGTTTTTAATTTCGACAGAGGTAACGTAGTCTTCGGAGACTACGAACGAGACGAAGCAGAATGTAAACTGACTATAGAAGATCTGGCAGCTGGAAGCGAATGTGCCGCAGCAGTGCTTCTAATGCCGATAGCTGATGTTCTCTTGCATCCACAGTACAAGCATTTTGGAGCCAGAGACAGTGTTGCACTCTTGAAGCTGGTCACGCCGGTTAAATCTAGTGAGTGAAGTTTAAGCAACAATAAGAAAGTTTTTATGCAAGTGCATAGCCAAAGTTCATAGTACAAAAGACTGAAAGACATAGATA
Organism: Pyrgus malvae; assembly: GCA_911387765.1. Classification (NCBI taxonomy): domain Eukaryota; kingdom Metazoa; phylum Arthropoda; class Insecta; order Lepidoptera; family Hesperiidae; genus Pyrgus; species Pyrgus malvae. The sequence goes on along the minus strand of OU426969.1, from coordinate 1,507,340 downwards.
TTGTAGCTTTAAAGTTACAATCAATCTTCAAACTAGAGATTCTGGAAAGAATAGAAGCTAAGGGTGTAAAAGAAGGTACTCCCAAAGATGAGCCAATTTGGGGGACACCGGTGCGTTCCTCTGGGGATTTAGTAGGCCTTAGTAGGTAAAAAAATATTGGCATTGCAGGCACAGCTGGTCGTAAAAAGGATGTAAATTTAGTAGGCCTTAGTAGGTAAAAAAATATTGGCATTGCAGGCACAGCTGGTCGTAAAAGGATGTAAAAGAAGTTTTTTTTATTCTTCGTACTGTCAGCAATGGAAAGGTATTCAAATCTAGTTTTTAAGAAAATCGCTTACTGCACTTTTTTTTTTAATTTGATATATTGATCTTTTTACTTGTTTTCTCTTCCACTATTTTTGTTTCTGTGTTAATATCGTTATTAAGCTTAGAAATTGGATTAGCTCTTGAAATATTGACAACAGTATAAATTGCTTTTTTTTCTTTCCAGAGTACATGCTTCCAGCGTGCTTGCCTTTCAAGAACTTTCTGATACAGAAAAGTGGCAAGCAAATCAAGGAAAAAATCTATCACATAGATTTTGCAACTGGTTGGTATCGATGATGCCATTTTTTGTTATTTCTCCTGATAGAAAAGAAATTACTTTTTTTAAATATATTACTCGTATTATAGGTATCTGTTTATATTTTAGATGTTCCAAGAGATTTTGTGGAAGAGGAAAAAGAAGTGTTACGAGTTAGTTTACTGCCACGAGAACTTTGTTACCTGTACGATAACCCAGCGGTAAGCATAAAAATACTTGAACCTATAGGAACTTTAGGACCAGAAGGAGAAGATGCGTGTTCATTTTGTGTATGAATACCATACCATCCGGCACCATCTGGACTCGTGGCGGTCCTCCACAGTCCGCTTTGCACGCTCCTTTTTACCACGGACGTGTTGGTTAGGGGACAACCTTCCAGCTGAGGCATTCCCAGTGGACTATAACATAGGGTTCTTCAAGAAAGCTGTAATAAGAGCTCTCCTCCAAAGCCGGCAATGCTCGGGTGGCTCCCCTGGGGTTGCCGGTGTCCATAGGCGACGGTGATCGCTTAATTAACACCACGCGGCCCGTCTGCCTTTTTGTTCGGTTTATGGGTTTACATGAAAAAAACCAAGATACCTATGAAATCAATCAAGAAATGCCCCCATTTCCATGCCCATTTCTATTTGAACGTACTATTGGCTGCAACTGTTTTATTGAGGAGGTTTGGAGCTTACTCCAATGCGTAGAGGTGTGGGTTCGTGACCGATGTACTGTCGTATGTTTTCAAATCACCTAGGTCTTCAATAAAGCCTCGGCATCGGCAAACAATCGGCACCGACGGCTTAAGGTACTTACAGTATGAAATTTGTCACTAGCGGTCACTCATCTGACACACGACCACGCCCGTTTTACTTAGCTACGTAGATCTATTGCGTTCTACGTCAGCCGCTGGGACATGCGCGCCTCAAACATACTTTTACAGTAAGCCAATGTCTAAAGTTATTTACCTTATTATTCGTGGTGGTTCGCATGTTGGTATATAATTTTTATTGTTGCGTGCATATTTGTTACGTGGGAGGAAGGGAGCTACGTAGGTGCTACTGCATGAAAAAGTATGTATACACCACCATACGTTTTGATTGCGGATTGTTGCAAAGAAGTTTTAACCTAACTTTTAGTATAAAATTAAACTTTATGATTACTTTAGTTATCACTGTTTTTTTCAGAACGTCACCAGCATTCCCAAGGATCGCATAGTGTGCACGACGGGCTGTGGGTTCCATTCCGGCGCGCCCAGTATGGTGCACGAACACACTGGCCACTGGTCTATCGTTTCTTTAGCTTTAGGTACCGTATCATAAACAGCAGGTTTTTCGTTCCTACAGCATCATTGTGCCGTTACTCTAATCAGTATAAGTCAATACCACAATTCTATTTCTATTATTGTTGTGGATGCCATCGACCAGTACATAACCAATGTTAGCAGCGATACTAACCAGGTTTCGCAGAGATACCGAGTTCATAGAGCAGCAAAAATATTGTTCCGTCAACACGCAGTCGTCCTTTCTTTGCAAACGCAAAATATGTGATGGATAAAAATCAATAATATGGATCGTAAATTGAATCCTTAAAAAAAATTGTTAGATTTTAGTGAATAATTTTATTTGCATACCTTACCGAGGTAAATATGGTGGACTATTAAAGTATAAAACAACTTTTTATGACAAATGTTTCCATATTTGCTCAAATAAGTATTTTCTTTCTTTCTTTTCTTAAATGAACGAGTTCAAACCTCGGGGTGCACCTCGAACATAAAATGTTGTGTGTGCGTATTTTTCGCTGCTCCACGGTATCAAAATACATTATGATATTATTACATGTCTATACATTATTAATTGTGATGTTTTCTATCACCTTACATGCCTGAGACACTCATAACATCCAGCAATCCGCAATTTAGACAGTGTGGTGGACTACGGGGTCTATGGGCTACGTCCCTTTCACTTTACCGTGCGAAAAGATATGTGCCCAGCAATGGAATATAAAAAGGGTTGAAAAAAAACTGCATAGAATTTTTTCCTGCCTAAAATTAATACTTCGATGGAATATGTATTGGATGGAATATATATTGTGTGGCAAGGGTGAAACAAGACGATTTCTGACGAGGGCGAGAGGTGACTGCCCGAGCGAAGCGAGGGCTGTCATAGTTCTGGTCTGAAATCGTGTTTCATACCGTGCCACACACTGTATTTTTCATATCACATGTAATGAAACAACTGACTGACACATTCGCATTAGTTTGAAATTGTCTTATTTCGACTGGCAAAACAGAGATCAAAACTCGCTGTTTCAATGCATGTGATATGAAAAATATTTTATGCTTTGCACGATTTTGTTACAAACTGTTAACACAAAATAAATAGGTATAATTTTGTGCTCTTTCGCGAACGTTATTTTTGTCTGTTCTAACTGAGCTTAGGCAGTGCTGAGCTGAAGAAAAGAGCAGACGGAGAGACTTCAGCCTTGCTTTAAAATATTGGGTATACAATAATTAGCTTTCTTACAGAGTAATTATGGGCCGATAAAGAACATTCTTGACAAAACATTGTCTAAATTTCCCACAGGTGGGTCACCCTGCCCAGATCCGCTTCGCACCCGTCGACCGCCAGCACCACCTCGCCACATCCTGCTCCATCCGTACGTACCCTGGATCACCGCCGCCATCACCGGGAAGGCGGTTGGAGCGTTTGCGAAGGATGATCCTTTTGGTAAAGTTTATTTAACATTAACTTGGTAGATCTTTAATGGTTCGAGAGTACCATCGCTGCACCCATTTCTGCCGAGAGCAATTATATTATTGTGTTTCAGTGGAAAAGTGCATTTGTCGGCCAGACTTACATGAGGCGACCGTCTGTCTTCGGGGTTAGCACTGTTTGCAGCGCAACTGCATATTTATGACCATAGGCAATGCTTAGGCTTGCTTGAGGTTCTGTGTGGGCTGTAGCGAACACTTAACACCTGCCTGCATGCCTCTGCTACTTCATGCAAATAAAAAACTTAAAATATATCGATAAAATATTAATTAAATAAATTAAATAAAATATTTTTTTTCAACCTTTTTTATGTCCCACTGCTGGGCACAGGTCTCCTCTCACTAGTGAGAGGGATTTAGGCCATACTCCACCACGCTGGCCAAGTGCGGATTGGTGGACGTCATGCTTTCGAGAAATTATGAATTCCTCTCAGGCATGCACGGCGATGGAGAACATCGTAATCAATTAAATATCATGATTTTTTCCATCACCGTGGAGCAGCGATAAATGCGCACATTACAAATTTCTTTGTCAGAGGTGCGCGCCGAGGATTTGAACCCGGGATCGATCGCATCGAATACCGCGGATTTATACCACTCGGCCATCGCTGCTCTAATAAAATATTAATAAAATATTAATTAAGTAAAAGTACCTACATACGAGTATGTACCTAAGTAGGTATTTACGAATGTGACACATATGGTAAAATTCTATACTTACAGTCGAAAAAGCCGTCGGTACCCTCGCTATTTCGACGTGTCGCGCTCTACACACATCAAGTCCCACAAAGTTCTCTTTTTCGCTCTTTACAAATTCACAAAGCCAAATAAACTTTTTATTAGTATGCACTGCTGGATTTGCCGTAAAAAAGTACACATTTAAAATAATACATTAAAGATATTACGTTTTATTTGAAAGATTAATTTTGTGCCCTATGTCTCAGCAGCCCATAAGCGCAGCAAACTACGCACTCTTAGGACTTGGCGGCTGCCAGTTAATGACCGTGTTTTTATTATGTATCTTGTATACAAGAATTGTTAAATAAATAAATAATAAAACATTACGAATATGGTGAAATGAAAATCATTTGTATACTTCCAGGTTACATCATGCCCCGAACCTCGCTTTTCGACTTGGTCGGCCACGGCTGGGTGGGCCACTGGTGGATGGGAGGGCTCCGCTGCTACGACAGGGGAGAGTCCGCGGACGACATATTCAGGTTCTACCACGAGGTCTTCCAGGTCAAACCGGAGACGTTCACCTTCCTCACGTACTATCTTGAGGTATGACTAAATTTATTGATCTTGATTGATAACAACATTGCAATATTTGCAAAGAAAATTATCAAAAATATTTGATGTTAATTGAATTAAACCACCACTTTTATAGAAAACTGTACCAATATCAAACTGCGCAATTACCTATTACGCATTCTTAAATTATTTGGAGTAAGCTGTGTTTACCTGTTATTGGTTTTTTTCATATAATATGTTAGTGATAAGTATTTTAAACCATGTTAAAGCTGTTGTTGCTGTAAAGTTGTTGTCTTTTGATACTAACTCAGGCTTACATTAACTGTTAGATATTAAGGATACCTAGCTTTTAAAAGGCCCATTGCATACCACTTTGAAAGAAACGAGCGTGTATGTCACTTCACGATAAGTTAGGGTACACATTCAGACTTGTAGCATAATCCAATCCAAAGAAATCCCTGGATTGTTCCATGAATGTTTTATGTAATAGAACATATTGTGACGGTGGGACAGGTTTAAATTCTTCGCAGATCAAGACAAAAGTCACAAAACTGTAAATCAATGGACTTGGACTTTAAAGCGCAGAAACTATTGTTATAGTATTCTGTGGTCAAAGTGTTAATGCTTTAAATGAGTTTGCTCTTTAATGTAGGCCTACTTCATTTTGAAATTCATTATTACATCGATAGATAAACGCCGCTCACGAAACCATGATAATCTGCGTGAAAGTCGGAATGCCCTATCAGCTCGGCAACCCTAAAGTCTGGCAGCTAGACACACCTGAAACGAAGGTAAATTAATTCAGAATTTTGTAAGTACAGTCTTTTGTTCAAGAAAAAAATATTGAGGCTAGCAAGTATTTTAAATGTTTAAAGCGCGCATGGCGTAGAACGCGAGCGATCTATGCAGCTAAGCTAAACGGGCGCGGTCGGGTGTGAGATGGATGACCGCTAGTGGCAAAAATTTCATGCGCGTTTCCGTGCTTCGGAGGGCACGTTAAGCCATCGGTCCCGGTTGATGTCGAAAGATATCAGTCGTTAAACCTTGTCGGAGGCCTTATGGGCGGCTTGAAAACATCCGACAGCGGGTTGGCCTCTAACCCGCATCTCCACCAAGCTGCAATGGAGCAGCGTGGTGGAGTAAGCTACAGGCCTCCCCAATAATAGGGAGAGAACCGTGCCTAGCAGTGGGACGCAAAAAGGGTTGCAGCCATTTTAAATGATTGGTTTGCATGGTTTGACTGGGGAAGCAGTTATCTGCGCATATTTCGTTGTAACGTTCTACGAATTCATTTCTATTTTGGGGAAATGTGCCGTTGACGTTTATACCCGTCCAACATTACATACGACATTTATGATCTCTACGACCTTAGACAAGACATTTTCTAAAACGTTTAAATATCCAAAAACCAAGATAGTACTTTACAATGCCTTATTTCGCAGTGTCTGTGAATATAATTCGGTAGTGTGGCGCCCCCACTATGCAACGCATATTTTAAGAATGGAACGGGTACAAAAAAGGTTTTTGTGGCATCTTTCTTTTTCAGTCGGAATGTCTAAGGAGCTGCCTTCGTACCGTGATCGTCTTCATCACTTTAAAATATTAACGCTGGAAAATCGTCATTTCTTATTAGATCTCACTTTTCTTTACAAATTACTCAGAAAACAAATAGATTGCCCAAACCTTTTAAAAAAAATCCATTTCAGTGTCCCCGGAAATTCTATAAAAAATGCTTGAAACCACTTTGTGCCCTGATTCGTAGGACAGTATTGGGAGCAAATTCTGCAATCCCACGTCTGTGTAAACTGTTGAATGCGTGCCATGGGTCATTAGATATAAATCATCTCACTTTATATGCTTTTAAAAAAGCGATCACTTTGAAACAGCTTGGAACAGCACACTAACACATAGATTTTAAATTCAACTACTATATTATTTACTATTTAATATTTATGCATGCTGTGTTTGCCTTAAAAGGTTATGTACTTAGTTTTTAATAAGGTTAAGTATAAAAATTGTCAAATTAGCATAGTAGCCACTGGCAAATAAATAAATAAATAAAAGACATGCGGTAGCTTGAGGTTGGATCATGAGGTTATGAAAGATAGTAGTAACTTCATGGGTTGGATGTAGGTGGGATGGAACGCGGTCGTTACGTACATAGTTTATATTCACTAGCAGCTGGATGAGCTAGAGCTAGTTAGTTAGTACCTCATCTATACTAATGTACGAGGATATATGTGAAAGTTTGTATGTTTGTTGCTCATTTTCGCAACTACTTAATGAACGGATCTGGATGAAAATAGCTTATTCCATAATGTACACTCTTTTGTTAGAAACAAAATAAAAAATTTAAATATAGATTAGTTTCATTGTATAGACTCAAATCACCCGAGCGAAGCCGGTACGGATCATTAGAACTCAATAATAAAATACCTAAGTCATTTCGGGACGCTGGGCAGCCGGTTTCTTTCTATCTTTCTTTTTTCTTAAAATGCCTCGCGCATTAGGTATTTCATCAAAACTAATCAGATGTTTCTGTTACCCAACTCTATAGCTACTTAGCGGATGTGTTAATCTTTTTATTTGACAGGTGCGCGTACCCCTGGTGACGTTCAGATCCCTGTACAAGTTCCAGGTGGAGGCCTGGGCCTACAACGCTACCGAGTCTTCCACTAGCACGGACTCTTCCTCAGATTCCAGTGAAGAAGAGACCAATTAAGAAGTTCTAGAGATATTGCTTTGTGATCGTTGTTACTCGTAACTCGTAATAAATATTTAAAAGAAAATATATTTATTTCTTAAAATAGCAATAGATAGCGAATAGTTAGCATGTAACATGTTACACGTGTGCCGACAGCGTGTTGGTGGTGTTAGAAGAGGTGAAGTATAATGGAAACAGATGACACTCGATATACGTTTATTATACGTGTACAGTTTGGTTGCGTATGACTGACTGTCTTAAATTTCGATACAAACATAATTATTAATACATTATTGAGCATAAAGCATCATGTTACATACAGCACACTACTTCCCCCTTTATTTAAAGGAAAATATATACATTATACACACAAAAATTAAAATATTATGTAGTAAGTTATACAATAAAAATAATGTAGTTTAAAAAACTAAAAAACACGCTTTTGTGAAAATATGAACTAAAAAGTAAAAAAATAAGAAGAAAATGTATTTTACTGTTAAAGAGCGTGGGGTGCATGGTTTCAATAGTATCTTAAAAACCACCCCACGCTTTTTCTTCTTATTTTTTTACTTTTTAGTTCATATTTTCACAACAGCGTGTTTTTTAGTTTTTTAAACTACATTATTTATTTTTAATTTTTTATTCTCATATTATTGCATTGTCATCGGCCCTTGACCCCTGTGCAAATTTTCAAGTTAATCAGACGCTTAGACGTGTTAAAAATATAAAACTTTATATTTGTTTCATTAAGTACCTTAGGCCACGAACTTTTCAGCCATCCCTCGTATTTTTTTTATCCTGATGATCCTAGTTAGGAATTTAATATAAAGTTATGAGATTATTGTATTGTCATCGGCTCTTGACCCCTGTGCCAATTTTCAAGTTAATCAGACTCCTAGAAGTAAGTGAAAATGAAGTTAAAAGATTCCGTTACATACATACATACATACATACAGGTCAAGTTAATAAAAGCGTGTTAAAAATGTAAAAAAATTGTAAATATAAAGACTTAAAGGGGTGTTAAGGGTAAAAAAGTAAAATATAAAAAATATAATATAAATATTAAAAAAATATAAAATATATGATTAACCTTTCGTCGCTACAACCCAAGAATCCAATGGGCAGGATTAGCCCTAAACCTAAATAAAGTAAATTAAACATTTAGACTATGACAGGTCACCAAATGACAAACATAAAAAAGAACAAACTAACAAACAAACAAACACACTATAGCAATAAGATTAGTTTTAAATAGGTACCTCTTACACAGAATTTCAAACCAGTAGATGTTTTTGTCCACATTTTTTTAATTAACGTTTTTAAGGCTAATTTATAAAATTTATCTATCTTATATTTACACATTATAAAACTACATATTATAAAATTTATCTATCCCTTATACATTATAAACTCGAAAGTAACTCTGCCTGTCTGATACGCTTTCCCGCTTAAACTACTGAAACAATAATTTCTATAAAATTTGGAACACATATAGAGTGGACCTTGGGAAAGGACATAAGATGGTTTTTATCCTACGGGAACCTATAAAACGGGTTCACGCGGACGAAGCCGCTGGTGGAAGGTTAGTATGAAATGAAGCTAAGCAAGAAAAACAACTTACACAATTATTCATTGCTAAGTGTGGCTGGCGATTTCTATTCACACCCGGGTGGTATTTTAATTAATGTACCTAATGTATTTTAATTACTGATCGGTAAAAGCATGTAAACATATAAGTAGGTAACCATGTAACTAGATAAATTATGAAAGTCTGCATTAATAGGTGCCTCTAGACTTTCCACTTCTATAGCTTGCTTAATGAAACAGACATTTCGCTTACTTAAAATTAATTAGAGGTGTTAAATGGTAAAAGTAACTGAATGATTAAATTTATCTGAACTATTAATTGGATGTTGGCTAAGATTACTACTTTTGCTAATGGTAAAGTAGCAATTAACCGTAAAGGTATCTGTTCGCGCCAATTAAGTCATTTCACCTCCCTCCCCTTCACCCTCCCTCTCTTCCCCGCAAGCGCACTATTACATAATATGGATCAGGAAGATCTATCAATTCAGTCTGCCTTCGTCCCGCCGCCGACGCGCACGCCGCCGACGCGTATGCAAGTCCTCTAGTGACAACCGCACCGCAAGCCACCTAACACGTGGTCAGACTCGCCGCATCGCCACCATCACCGCTGTCAATAGTTGTGATTTAACTGACTTATAGTGAAGAATAGGTACCTATAATAGTGCAGTGTGAAGGACAACACCAGTTCCCGGGCAAGAGAAGAAGAGAGAAGCCAGGTCAGTGCGTTTGCTCCCTTTATCAATCCTTCTCGTTTTCCACCATTAATTCGACACGCAACTTACAGTCCACAATTCCTACACCCGCAACGGGGGACCACCCTCCTTTCCACCCTTTATTCCACCACCATTTTTGGTCATATCGAACCGGAGGTCCCCCCCCTTTACCCTACAAATCTGGTCCTTGTCGATCCGGATTCCCTCCAATTTTTTGGTCAGTCGAGCCTGATTTCGAATCAATAGTTTAGTAACTTCACCCGGGTTAATTATTTAATCTCATAAATACGCATACATATGTATTTCATGTAATATATTATAAGTGCCTATTCATATTTATTTTTGCAAATAAGTATTATATCTACGATTATTTTATATCCCGCATATTAATAACGCACCGCTCACGTAGGTTTAATATTCTTTTTGCAAAACATACCGCACCATCCGCTATTTATTTTTGCAAATAAGTATTATATCTACGATTATTTTATATCCCGCATATTAATAACGCACCGCTCACGTAGGTATATTATTATTTTTGCAAAGCGCATTCGCACCATTCGCACCATTATTTACCTATATTTGTAATCGGGATGGCACGTCAGTGCCCCGCCAAGTCGAGCGCAAAGCAAACACTGCCGTACCATCCTTTACTGGAACCATTTCGCCGCATTTCCAGGCCCCTATTTGAGAACCTCTGGATAAGACCAGAGCGCTGAAATTTTCATCATCCAGTAAGCTATAATCACATACTTAAAATACAAAATTTCAAGTCTGTAGGTTATTTAGTTCCGAAGCTAAGCGAAAGCAAAGTTTCGCATTTACGACACTCACTCACTCATGGATCATCAAAATAGAACTAGTACTTCCCATAAACTCAGAGAGCTGAAATTTGGTACAGAGTTAGGGTTTAATGGCCACATAAAGGGAAAACTATAAAAACTAGGATAACTAGGATTATTTAGTACTCTTGGTCCATCCTTTACTGGAACCATTTCGCCACTTTTTCAGGCCCCTATTAGAGAACCTCTGGATAAGACCAGAGAGCTGAAATTTTCATCATCCAGTAAGCTATAAACACATACTTAAAATCCAAAATTTCAAGTCTGTAGGTCATTTAGTTCCGCTGTTAAGCGAAAGCAAAGTTTCGCATTTTCGTTCGCATTTACGACACTCACCTCACTCATAAAATCAAAATAGAACTAGTACTTCCCATAAACTCAGAGAGCTGAAATTTGGTACAGATTTAGGGTTTAATGGCCACATAAAGGGAAAACTATAAAAACTAGGATAACTAGGATTATTTAGTACTCTTGGTCCATCCTTTACTGGAACCATTTCGCCACATTTTCAGGCCCCTATTAGAGAACCTCTGGATAAGACCAGAGAGCTGAAAATTTTATCATCCAGTAAGCTATAAACACATACTTAAAATCCAAAATTTCAAGTCTGTAGGTCATTTAGTTCCGCTGTTAAGCGAAAGCAAAGTTTCGCATTTTCGTTCGCATTTACGACACTCACCTCACTCATAAAATCAAAATAGAACTAGTACTTCCCATAAACTCAGAGAGCTGAAATTTGGTACAGAGTTAGGGTTTAATGGCCACATAAAGGGAAAACTATAAAAAACTAGGATAACTAGGATTATTTAGTACTCTTGGTCCATCCTTTACTAGAACCATTTCGCCACATTTTCAGGCCCCTATTAGAGAACCTCTGGATAAGACCAGAGCGCTGAAATTTTCATCATCCAGTAAGCTATAATCACATACTTAAAATCCAAAATTACAAGTCTGTAGGTCATTTAGTTCCGAAGTTAAGCGAAAGCAAAATTTTGTTTATTTAGTTAGATAGTACCTGGGGCCGTCCAGCGTTGCTCGGAATAAAACAATTTATTTACTTGGTTTATTTTTAAGCAAAACATTCATTGACTTAGTGTTACTTTACAAATCCTTTTGAAATACCTAGCTCCCAATTTAAAAAAATGTCACAAAAAATAAAAATGCAACTTGCCTACATGAGATTTGAACCCGCGTCTTTAGCTCCGCAGTCGGTTTTCGTAACCATTCGACCAAGAAAGCCTTAATTCCATTAACGAAATTTTTATAGAGGTCTTTCATAATTATCGACATTGTCATTTGTTTGAAGGGTGGATTGTCAGTTTATTTAGTTAGATAGTACCTGGACGCCCGAGCGTTGCTCGGAATAAAACAATTTATTTACTTGGTTTATTTTTAAGCAAAACATTCATTGACTTAGTGTTACTTTACAAATCCTTTTGAAATACCTAGCTCCCAATTAAAAAAAAATTGTCACAAAAAATAAAAATTGCAGCTTGCCTACCTGAGATTTGAACCCGGGTCATAAGAATAAATAGTAGTATTATTTATTCTTATGCCCGGGTCTCCAGCTCCGTAGTCGGCTTTCGTAACCATTCGACCAAGAAAGCTTTAATTTTATTGACGAAATTTTTATAGAGGTCTTTCATAATTATCGACATTGTTATTTGTTTGAAGGGTGGATTGTCAAACTTGTATATAAGACCCAGTGTATGAAATTTTTTAAAGCAATCGCAAATAAATGGGGCTCGAAGTCACATCCTTTCTTCGACTCCGAGAATAAGTGACCCGAAGTTTTTTCGAACCTCAACCCCCTCTCCTCGAGTCCTCCAGGAGGCAGGACAGTAGGTAATTCCTTTGGTAGAAAGTTCATTGATTTTAATATGTAATTATTAATATTAATTATAATTAACACTTGTCTAATAATAAAGATAAAGAGTTAACGGTATGTTTATAGTTTGTATAGATTGAGTAGGTTCAGTATTATTTTCTTTGAGTTTTTTTTTATTAATATCTAATTTAATCTAGCCTATTGCGTCCCAATGCTGGGCGAATGCCTCCCCTTCTGCTATTAATACGCATATAAATAAAATTAAAGGAAAACTCTGGATAAGACAAGATTGGCTTTTATACTTATACTTACAAGTATACAAGAAGAAACAGTCGAACGATTAACTTTATTCTACTCGAACATTACATAGGTAAATTAAATAAACAAATTAAACTAAAATATTAATTTCGCTCATTTGGTCAAAATATAATGCATTGGACTAAGAGTGGCGGTGATAGTGAGGTCGCTAGATGGCGCTGACTGTATATTAAAACTCGCTTGCGGCCGCGTTACAGTCGACTCGTTTACGACATTCTTCTACTGCGCTTGAAAACGTTTGCTATGGATTAGGAGGGATTATTTGCATTTTGTTGATTTCGCTTATTATTTCGTGAGGTTTGCTAAGGTTTAGGGCATGCATCAATGCGAAATACCTAATCACAAGCCACGCCTCTACCCTGCGGCGGGGTCATGCTCCCCTTGCGGGGATTCGCCATCTATCGGTGACTTTAAGTAAAAATAAGTTGATTTCTAAATTACGAGCCAGCGTCACCTAGCGGAACAACGAAGAAGCTCTGATACAACGAAGAAGCTCAAATAACTGTCTTTCTACCCTGCGGCGGGGTCATGCTCCCCTTGCGGGGATTCGCCATCTATCGGTGACTTTAAGTAAAAATAAGTTGATTTCTAAATTACGAGCCAGCGTCACCTAGCGGAACAACGAAGAAGCTCAAATAACTGTCTTGCAACAATGTCATTTAGTAACAAAGTTTTGAACAAATACGTATAATAATATCAGCAACGCGGAGACTTGACTTCTGCCCGCGATTTCGTCCATGTGGATTTCAGATTTGTGGCAGTTGTTTTATTATCCTTACACTTTCCCGGTATAAATAAAATCCTAAATGTTGACCCGGCTAATTATGAAGCTGCACACCAAATTTCAATAAATCGGTTTAGTAGCTTTTGCGTGATGCGCGCACAGGCAAACAGATATACACATAGATAGACAAAGATAAATTAAAAAAAATTAGTAATTCGTCACCTTTGCTGATATTTATTATAAGTACTTAGTACCTACAGTACTTAAACATTGCAAAAAATACGAATGTACAGCTTCGACTGTTCTACGATTGTACAGTGGGCCGCAGCTCATATGTAAAATTATAAGTAGAGTAAAAAAATCGATACTTAAAATAAATTCACAATTTTGTTCACTTTTTTAATGAATCAGAAACGGAAAAACGTTTTCACTGTAAAAAATATATTTGTGGTTGAGGACTAATTTTACAAAAACTATACAAGTGGGAATCGAACCCAGGACATTCCTACGTAATGCACGAGATTTTATTACGAGCTACGCTCACTACTTCACAATAAGTGAAATAAAGGATCAGTATGGCTACACATTACGTAAGGATTTCTCGTTGTCGTCAGTCTATCGACTGAGTCGATATAGATAGGGGCAGTGTTATTGTAGGTTTTTATTTATGAAACAAAATTGATTACGGTGTAAAAAAATAAACACCTAAAGTATATAATGAATCATAGCTTTGTACCTAGGTTACTTACGTTATACGTACTTTTCTTTTGTTCATGTAGACTTTTTTCGGCCGTAAGAATTTCAAATATTTATGTTTTCAGTCTGTCTTTTTATAAGCTTTTTTATTGTAAAAATTATTTGTAATTTTAAAATAGTAAAAAAAGCATAAATTTATATAATATAAAAAACATATGCTACGCTGGGGATCGAACCTGAGTCGTATTGCAAACGTGAGTGAAACAAGACTTCAAAAATTTGACTACAGACGCTACTTTCCAAATCGTGAAATAAGGACCAAGTGTGACTACCGAGTAACCTAAATATTCTTTGCTCATAAATTGACAGCTAGCCTAAAATAAAATATATTACGAATAAAATTATTGTAAATCGATTATCGATGTAATCAATATATCGGGTATTGTTTCTAACTAAATATACAAGTGCAAGAGTTCTACTTACCTTTTTTCTTCGTTCATATAAGCTATTTGCTGTCGTTTGAATTGTAAATATTTCCGTTTTGATAATTTATTTTTCCTTTTATTTCCCATTTTCTAAACTTTAAAATTACCTAATTCTTACTAAAAATAATAACTTATACCTAATACTTACTTACTAAGAAACAAAATATATTTTCAAAAACTAAACAAAATGAAATAAAATTTGAAATTTTCGTATTTCGCGGGCGATTCGGGCAACGCGTCCATCGTTGACAGTGGTCACGGGTGGTATCATGATTCATGGTGGGATGGGATGGGAGTGGCGAAGAGAAGAGAGTGATAGCATGCGTTACTTCAGCGCTCGCGAGGAAAAGAAAGCATCATCTTATTTTGAATGTCGTAAGCGCCAAATCGAAAAACATTTTTCGTTAAAAAACTAAAACAAAACATAGAAAACTGTTTGCATAGAAAGCTTTATAATAATATTAGCTTGTTGTAAAAAAATAATGATAAATACTTACATTCAAACTCGTTTTGACATAAAAATTGAAAATATTGTCCTAATTTTGAATAATAAATCTATCGAGAAAATTTTATGGCATCGTGTTTTCTGTGCATAAAAACTTAGTAAATATAATGAAAATTCAGATTATGTAAAAACCATTCTCCAGTCGTTTCTACAAAATGAAACATATTCAATTACAATACCTACTCCTTTTTTATGCATGCCCTTAATTAGCAGGTTGTTATTATAACGTATAGATTAGTGACGTATTACTGATTATTACTTAATTATTAGATATGAAAGAAGTTTTAATTGAATGCTTTATTTAATTGTTACTTATTTAGTACTCTTAGTTTTCTAGGTTTAATTTACAGTTAGGCAGTACTTCGAATAAAAAGAAAAAAACTGTGTCAAATAAGAAAATCTAATAAAATAAATCAATATGCCCACGTTTCTACAAAAAGAAGTGAAATCCCACCAAAACATTCTGTAAAAAACTAGCCAAGTCTCGATGGAGCTGCTTGTTTATCTCTAAAAAGTAATGAAATCTAGAGAAAGTCGTGCCAAGTCTAAGGTTCCTTACTGCGATTTCTTTATTATTATAGTTAATGTTGTGTGACTTGGCCGTTGAAGGATACACAAGTGTTATTTTATGTTAGATCGGTGGTCGATTTGACGCTCCAAAAAGAAGTGAGCACAATCAACAACAGCCTAAAATGAGACACTAGCGTCCAATTACCAATACCAGTATGGGCTATTATCTCGCTTAACATGGTACATACATGGTACGTACATGAACATAGGTAGTTAAAACAGATATAACATTACGTGTAAACAAAAAGAATGTTCAACGGCCAAGTCACACAACGTTAACTATAATAATAAAGAAATCGCAGTAAGGAACCTTAGACTTGGCACGACTTTCTCTAGATTTCATTACTTTTTAGAGATAAACAAGCAGCTCCATCGAGACTTGGCTAGTTTTTTACAGAATGTTTTGGTGGGATCGAAATTACACCTCATAGGTACGCATTCTATTTTTCATTAATTGAAGTCCGCCATATTTGTGGTTGCCGGAGCCGACGCGACCGGCGATCGTTGTTTCGCTAGTAACTACCTACGTATTCATTCATTACGCCATACATAATTTTTATAATCTTAACTGTTTTAACTGATTTATCTTGTTCACGACAAAATGTCTACTAAAGGCAAAATTGAATCTGAAACGCTTTCAAATGACGAAATTAGATTGAAAATATTAATTGCAAAACGAAATTCTATTTACGAACGTTTACAACAAATTTATGATTTATCTATAAGTGCATTAAGTTCGTCAGACGAACAGGACACATTTCTTGACACGGCATCTGACCTTGAATACTTGCGTACTGAGTTCAAGGACACGTTAGAATCTTATAATGTTACAAATTTAAAATTAAATCCAAACGCGCAAGTCGATTTCGGATCGTGGAAATCTTTTCATGATCTATATAGTCGTATTAAAAGTCAAGTGTCCAAATTAAACGCTCCATCTTCATCTTCAAGTAAATCTCAGAATAGTTTACCTACAAAAATTATACCGTCGCTTCCGCCCATAGAATTACTTTCTTTTAATGGTGACATACGACACTGGTCTATGTTCTACCAACAATTTAAAACATTAGTTCATGATAATCAGCAATTAACAGATGCTGAACGCGTTTATTATCTTGTTAGTAAACTTAGTGATAAGGCATTATCAATCTGCTCAGGCTTAATGCCTACAGCTGAAAACTATTCTGTGATATGGAACGCGCTCATACGTAGATATAACGACGAGCGTGCGCTCGCGACTACCTACGTCAGTCAGCTGTTAGAACTGACGAACGTTAACGCTAACACATCCGCTGGTTATCAAATATTTATGGATAAATTTGATGCTTCTATTAACGCCCTTAAGCAACTTAATATTGATGACATATCTGATTTTCTGTTTCTAAATATCGCGCTTAGAAAATTAGATAACGATACCGTAAAGTCGTTTGAAATGTCATGTCGCAACGTAAATATACCTAAATATTCCGCTTTGGTTCAGTTTTTACATGACCAGAATAGGGCTTTGTGCCATACAATAAATACTTCGCATATGTCTAACAATAATAAAATTAAAGGTAATTTGGTTCCCGCTCCCGCTAAAAATATAAGTAAAACTTTTATTAATACAGATTCGTCTCGGTCATGTATTTTCTGTAAATCGGGTGATCACGAACACCTATTTGTCTGTCCGCATTTTTTAAAAATAAATGCACAGGACAGGTACAATTTTGTAAAACGAAATAAATGTTGTATTAATTGTTTAAGTAATAAACACGCCACTCATTTTTGTAAGTCACAGCGTAGATGTAGGGATTGCTCCCGCTCGCACCATACGCTACTTCATTTTGTTAGTAGTGGGAATAAGGTCGATCAGCCTTCGGTACAACAAGGTCCAGGAGAAAAAAATGCATCCACGTCATGTAACGTTTCGCGCGATTGTGGTAATGCGCCGCACCGCACTACATTATTGGGAACTGCGAAGATTAAAGTTCGTACTAAATACGGACACCAATATTTGTTGCGTTGTTTAGTGGACCCTGGCTCGCAATGTGATTACATCACGAAACAGTGTTGCAAACGTTTGTACCTACCGATCTCCAATAAAACACCAGTTAAAGAGGCGCAAGGAATCGGTGGGGTGTCGCAGAAGATTTTGGGTGTTACTTCTTTGCAGTTTAGCTCCCGCTTTGATGAAAATAAACTTTATCATATTGAACCGTTGGTTGTTCCCGCTATAACTGGACAATTACCCGAGTCGTTAATAGACGTTTCGAAAATTGATTATATAAATAATTTACGTTTAGCTGACGATCAATTCCATACACCAGGTGACATTGACGTTTTATTAGGGGTTAACACTTATTTACAAATTTTGTTAACTGATAAAATAATTAATTCGCAATCGCCGAGTGCCATAGAAACGTCATTAGGATACATAATAATGGGAGACGCAGATATCGACTTTCCTACATGCATGCCGCGTTCTTTAGTTTCTTATCCTACTCGTATTGATAATAGTCAAACGTCGCTCACGCATTTGCTCGAAAAATTTTGGAAGTTAGAGGAGCTGCCGCAAAAAACTTATTTGAGTCCTGATGAACAGGAATGTGAGAATATTTATACTTCCACTACTCGTCGCAATTTGAACGGACGATATGTTGTCGCCCTGCCCTTCAAGGACACGCCTGATAAGTTAGGTGATTCTTTTATAACCGCTAAAAAACGCTTCTCGCTCCTAGAGAGACGTTTTAATAAATGTCCCGATCTTCGCTCCCGCTACAATGAAGTTATTCAAGAATACATCAACAAGGGTTATTTATCATTGGTTGCTTCAAATAATTCTACGGAACCTTGCTTTTATCTCCCGCACCACCCTGTCATACGTAATGATAAAAGTACAACTAAATTGCGAATAGTACTCGACGCAAGCGCTAAGTCAGATAATGACATTTCATTAAATGATATTTTACATAGTGGGCAAAATTTACAGTCTGATATTTTTAATATTTTAATAAACGTACGAGTTTATCGCATCGCCTTTTTTGCCGACGTTAGGCAAATGTATTTATGCATTGAAGTACAAAAATCGCACCGCTCGTTTCAACGCATTCTTTATCGCTTTTCTAATGAGGAAGACATACAAACATACGAATTTAATCGTGTGACTTTTGGTTTACGCTCTTCTCCTTTTCTGGCGCTACGCACACTACGTCAGTTGGCTTCCGAGGAGAAGGAGTCCTATCCTCTGGCTGCTTCGGTGGTCGAACGAGATATTTATATGGACGATATCGCGTCCTGCGCGCCCTGCGTCAACAGCGCCGTTGACGTAGCCACTGAACTAATTCAAATGTTTCAGCGTGGAGGATTTGAATTGGTTAAGTGGACTAGTAACAGTTCAGAGCTTTTACAGCACATCCCCGCAACGCACCGTCAGCTTGACGAGGTCTCATTCGACGACCAAAGTATTTTTAAGGTATTGGGTCTTCGTTGGCACCCCGCAACTGATTGTTTTTCTTTTCTAGTTTCACCGCCGCCGCTCGCTTGTACCAAGCGTTCTATTTTATCCGCAACCGCTCGCTTGTATGATGTTCTGGGGCTCGTGGGTCCAGTAATTCTTTTCTGTAAGCTTCTCATTAAAACCTTATGGGTTCTCAAACTTGACTGGGACCAGGCTCCGCCCGCTCACGTTGTCACTGCATGGCAACAATATATTTCAGAGTTACCTTTGATATCGAAATTAAGGTTTCCTCGCCATATGGGTATAAATAAAAATTCCCAAGTCTCGCTAGTCGCGTTCGCCGACGCCAGTGAAAAGGCGTATGGCTGCGTGATTTATTCACACATCGTTAATGATGATGACTCACCAGTGGTAACGCTGATTTGTTCTAAGTCAAGAGTATCTCCGCTAAAAACTATTTCGTTAGCTCGGCTCGAGTTATGCGCCTTAGTATTACTCGCTAATTTACTGCGTACCGTACATGACACGCTATCCGCTAGGCATCCTGTTAGTAACATTTATGCATTTTCGGACTCTGAAGTCGCCCTTTGTTGGGCCCGCTCCTCGCCCCACAGGTTTAACACATTTGTGGCTAACCGCATTTCGCAAATACAGTCTTCTTTATCTCCTGATAATTTATTTCACGTGGCTGGTTTTGAAAATCCCGCCGATTATATTTCTCGCGGTTTATTGCCGTCACAAATAATAAATTGTGATCTGTGGCTACACGGTCCCGCTTGGTTGTCCTCACCGAGGAGTGAGTGGCCAATACAATCATCTTCACTATCTACCACCGATCTACCGGAACAAAAAACTGTAACATGTACCGTTAGTAATAGTCCGGAGCATCCATTTATCACTCTTAGTTTAAAATTTTCAAAATGGAATAAATATCTCCGATCCGTAGCTTATGTGCTAAAATTTATAAAAAAATTACCGCGTAATAAAACTATAACCGCTTCTGACTTAGAATACGCAGAGAAAACTATTATTAAAGTGGTACAATCTAACGCTTTCGCGGAGGATTTGACTAAAATTCAAAAGGGGCGTCCTTGCTCTTCTGCCTTACGCAAGTTAACTCCGTTTATCGCAGACGATCTGCTTCATGTGGGTGGACGTCTTCAATATTCGTCTTTACCAGAGTCGCAAAAACATCCAATATTATTACCAAAAGGTGGACATATAATAGATCTTTTAATAGATTATTATCACTATAAAAACTTTCACGCTGGCCCGCAATATTTACTCGCCGCGTTGCGTGAGAAGTATTGGATATTATCTGCACGACGCATTGTACGCTATCGCGTCCATAAATGCAATGTTTGTTTTAGACATAAACCTAAAGCAGCGCACCCGATGATGTCCGCGCTGCCTGCTTGCCGACTCGAGCAGTGCAACGCTTTCACACACACGGGGGTAGACTACGCTGGTCCTCTTAACATCACGTTGACACGTAGGCGCGGCGTTCGCAGTCAAAAGGCATACTTATGCTTATTTATATGTCTCGTCACTAAAGCAGTTCATTTAGAGCTGGCCTCGGATCTAAGTTCTGCCAGCTTCTTAGACGCATTCAAGAGGTTTATATCTCGTAGAGGTCCATGCAAGTTTATCTATAGTGATAACGCTACTAATTTTATTGCGTCGCGTTCATACTTGAAGGAACTTCATTCCTTTTTACGTTCAGACGAATATTATAAAGTATTTAATCAGGTCCTTTCTGATAACCGCATCACATGGAAACTTAACCCTCCAAACGCTCCACATTTTGGTGGGCTTTGGGAGTCAAATATAAAGATAGTAAAGTATCATTTATTTCGCGTCATAGGTAAGCAAATCCTCACGTACGAGGAATTGCTTACTGTCCTCACTCAGGTCGAACGCATATTAAATTCACGACCGCTTTACGTGTTAAGTAGCGATCCGGCGGAACCTACTGCACTTACGCCCGCGCATTTCCTCGCTGTTAATCCACTTGGATGTTTACCCGCCGCGGATCTTAGTAAAGAACGCATTAATCTTTTATCACGTTTTTCATTGCTTGATTCGATAGTTCAGTCATTCTGGAAACGCTTCAGATCAGAATACTTGCATACACTACAAGCAAGAGAAAAGTGGAATAAACATTCTATTAATTCCATTTCTGTAGGAACCGTTGTTCTTATCGATATGGATAACGCTCCGCCTCTTCAGTGGCCGCTAGGCGTCGTCACTGAACTGTTTCCTGGTAGGGATGGTGTGGTGCGCGTTGCACAAGTGAAGACTAAGAGCTCCACTTTGCAGCGGCCCATTGTTAGACTTTGCCCTCTACCAACACAATAATATTGTAGTTTATATTTTATAAGTTATAGTTTAAGTATAAATTCTCATCCCGCTATTATAATATTTTTATTAATTTACTAATTATATTCATCGCATCGCCTCTGTTCACCGCATATATAGTTTTTTCTACATGATATTAACTCCGCTGTATATTTATGTTTATTTTTTATTTTTTTTAATTCGCTATTTGAGGAGACCTCAAGGCCGGGGGGATGTTCGCGCCAATTAAGTCATTTCACCTCCCTCCCCTTCACCCTCCCTCTCTTCCCCGCAAGCGCACTATTACATAATATGGATCAGGAAGATCTATCAATTCAGTCTGCCTTCGTCCCGCCGCCGACGCGCACGCCGCCGACGCGTATGCAAGTCCTCTAGTGACAACCGCACCGCAAGCCACCTAACACGTGGTCAGACTCGCCGCATCGCCACCATCACCGCTGTCAATAGTTGTGATTTAACTGACTTATAGTGAAGAATAGGTACCTATAATAGTGCAGTGTGAAGGACAACACCAGTTCCCGGGCAAGAGAAGAAGAGAGAAGCCAGGTCAGTGCGTTTGCTCCCTTTATCAATCCTTCTCGTTTTCCACCATTAATTCGACACGCAACTTACAGTCCACAATTCCTACACCCGCAACGGGGGACCACCCTCCTTTCCACCCTTTATTCCACCACCATTTTTGGTCATATCGAACCGGAGGTCCCCCCCCTTTACCCTACAAATCTGGTCCTTGTCGATCCGGATTCCCTCCAGTATCTATACATATAAAAGAGGATGTTTGTATATATGACATCGCAAAACTCAGAAACTATTCGACCGATCGATTATTATGAAAATTGGTATGTATATGTATTTTTTCACGGAGAAGGTTTATATGCTATCCATTATTATTATTATTTAATATTTAAACGCGATACGGAGTTCGCGGGGTCAGCTAGTATCAAATAAAACAAGATAAAGTATAGGTCGCGTCATGTAAAAAGAACGCTGATGGTCAAGCTGCGCATTAGGCGATTTATTGATCTATTTGGCGGTACGAGGTTTTGTCAATAACCTACCGATAAGCAAAATACGAAGCCTCGAGCGAAAGATTAGTTCATAAATAAAACTATAGGCCTAGACTTTCGTGTGGGAGTGTACCTATGCGCAAACATACCCCCTCCACTTTCTTCCAGTGTTCTTTTTACATGACGCCAACTGTACTGACAATGAAAGCTTGACGTTCGTCTCAAATATTATTTATTGTCTTAGCAGTAATAATATCTTAGCAGTAATAGTGAGAGAATCTATCCCAGCATTTCCATCAACGGAAATACTTGGAAATAGTGGGCTCCACGCCATTGGTCATAAACGAAAAATGTATAGAACAAAAAATGACATTTTTCTTATACCCTATAACTTTTGCTTGAAACATTTGTCTCTAAAATCTATATTTACCGCAATACATGCGAAAAACGTCGAAAAAATCGATTTTTTGTCCGTTTGACCTTGAATATCAAATTTGCGCGTATTTTGAGTACGATATTCTTGATAAGCGCGTCAAAATACATAAGTGTACTAAATTTCAGATCGATCGGAGGTATGTTCTAAACGGAAGTTTATCCGGTGAGTTTAAATTTTCTGTTCTTGGTCTGGGCGTTTGTGTTTCTGTCTGTGTGTTCATGGCACCCACGACACAGGGTATATCTGCCCCACATTGGGGCTATAAGTGTGAAGCGTCATTTATTTATTTTATCTATTCTTCACGAGTAAGGAACGCTTCGTAGATACTTCTTCGCAGACAACTAGATATAGTTAACCATTTTTTACAGTTGTTTCAATATCCACTAGTTTCTATTTATTGTCGTTAACGATAAGCAAAAGATGGTTTATTTCTTCATTTAGTAAATACTACAAAACCACATGTCAAGTTCTCAATTTGATTCGTAAATCACTAATATCGATGATGAATTAGGAAGGCATATTGTGTGACCTTTATTTTCAATGTTATAATGATTATTTTTGATTGATTCCAGTGCCAATTCAAAGTATGAAGTCTGTATTTGATGGTATCATTAAAACTATTGGGCGGATCAACTAAATCGTTTTACTAACAAGGTGAACGCTAGTCAAAGCAATTTGAGCTTAATTTAAAGGTGCCAAGGTGTATGTTTGAAGAGCTTTACAATTAAGATGTAATATTATTGGTTTGATAAGCGGAATGTAAAGATATGAACAAATGCAGTAATTGCACGCTTTGAGGTACAGTCGCGAGCAAATTTGTTATTGGTTCTAAATATTTTTATAGCGCCTACTTACATACATTCAGAAATATGAGTGAAGAATTAACACTTTAATTATAATACTGTATAATTTGAATTAAACGCAAAATGATATGCATTTTAGTGCTAAATATTTTTATTAGTTGAAAGTACCTACCACCGCTACACTTTTGCCTTGAAACAATCTATCTATCAGCCTTTTAAAGTCCACTGCTGGACACCTGGACAGAGGCCCCGTCTACGCCATTCCGTCCGGTGCTGCGCCCTCTGAATCCAGCGGCTTCCCGCTATCTTCTTTAAATCGTCAGTCCACCTGGTTGGAGGGCGGCCTTTGCTCCTTTTGCCAAGACGTGGTTGCCATTCGAGGACCTTTCTTTGACCGATGAGGGCAGTCCTCCTAGCTAGCTTGACGTTGTGTGTACTGTACAGTGTATATGTCCATGGGACACAGCAACCACTTGACACTACGTGCCCTGCGAGAAAATAGAACACTTATTTCTCTGTCATATAAAAAAAGTGCAAAGTACTTCTTGGGTAAATAAGTCTTGGGAAATTATCCTTTGCAATGCAACCAACCTATATAGTGTTTTGTGTATTTTATGCTATTTCTAATTTAAAAACTCCAATAATAACACAAGTTACATAGCTTGTCAATACTATATCTGAACAAAAACGTACAAAGAGTAGCGTAAAGCTCACAGGCTTTCCCAAACAAAAAGTTTTTTGTTTGCACAAGATTTTCACAACTGCATATAAATTTTTATCGGTGCCCACTTACATCAATAAAGGGCCGAAAGTCGCATTTTCGTAAAGCAATAGACTGTATGTCTTATTTATCGACATACATACATAAAAATGGCAGGCTGTAAACAAACCACTGTTTCCTATTCGTGAGCGATGAATTATCTGGTTAGTGTCATGTTGTACCACAAATATTAAACTACGAACTATAAACTTGAAGTTTTGGCGGAAAATTCAGACAAGCATAGTTATTGAATTCTTGTTGTATTTACATTTACTCCGATTATTTTTGAGTTATATTGGATTATATTAGTGGTATTTTGTTCGATATAAGTTTATTACGCTGCGCGAGTGTTGTGAAGTGAAAAATCTGTTTTTGTTGCCTCCAAAACTCCATTGGATACTTTCGAGAACGTTTCCAATTCCAAAGTCACTTAATGTCATAACTGCAGGCAACCCAGACCTAGACGTCTTCACGTGCTCTTTAGGCCAGTTTCTTAAAGTAGCTAACAGCTAGTTTGAGTCGATAACCACTGCCAGCAGCGTTGCATACTAAACTTATTTATATCATCAAATCGTGTGCGTTGTCAATATTGTGTGTGTTTAATAATATTCTATATAACATGTATACTGTACTAGTTCTTCTTCGCATATGCGCTTGGTTTTATACTGTAAGCATATTGTTGACAGAAATAAATTCCAATACCTACAGTTGGGGGGAACAGAAAAAGTTATTTTTTCATACTGCCATTTTATTTAACAACACTGGGTTGTAGACCCACGTCGAACAAAATTCTTTCAAATTCATAATTTACAATATTTTCTTTACAATAAGGTTATGTTCAAAACTTCTTACCGATCCATATGAATCAATTCAATGAATCACACTGGATATATTTTATCTTCTTTTCTAATCTTATATCAGCTAACGATGAAACACAACGTTAAAGCACACAAGGACAATGACGTTCATGGAAAAGCCAATTTTCAGTTAGGCAGCGATGAAAATAGCCGTGTACGCAATATGTGGTTAGGAAACCCATAAAGAATTCCGGGAAATTTTCTTTACAGCTTTAGTTACATGTAAGTTATAAATTATTGGATCGTTGTTTGTTCTCGTGAAGGTCATGCTTTATCTAATATTTTGTAATGTATCGAATGTAATCGTAAACCGAACTGAAAGGAAGAATAAAAACCCTTTGTTTGTTGTGAGAAATTGTGTGTATAAATTGGTTATATCATAATAAGATTTCATGTAGTGTTTGATTGAATCTTGTTATGATAGCCAATTTATTTCTTGTTATGATATAGCCAATTTAAATTACTTATTGCGGTAGTTTTTCTTTCCAAATGATATTATTATTTGGATAATTTTGTAGTACTAAAAGATAAACTTTGCTGGGGTATAAATATTTTTTAGATAATGTTATTATTAAATATAATGGACAAATCAAGCCGTTTCATAAGGCTATTTTCCGTAAAATATTTGATATGTTAGATATAATGTTAAAATATAAAAATAAGATTGTAGTGAGCGATCCTAGTATCAAAACAATTTTTTACACGTAATAATTTTCAGTAAGTTTAAGAAATAGGAAAAAAAAATTACTTGCTCAAAAATTACTTTTGACTTGAAATGTTTTCGTCAAAGCAACTTTTGGAAAAAGACTGAAATACGATAATATTTCTTATTATAATATGTTAAAAATTTGGGGCGTAGCGTAAAAAACTAAGAGACGTTCTTTATAATACAATTACTTCTCTTAAAAAAACTTTTAGGTTATTTGGATTTCCAGACGATAAACACTATTTTCTTAAGCGTTTTCAGTAAAAATATTTTATAGGCCTCTTAAGAATCATCCATCCATCCATCAGCCTTTTACTGTCCACTGCTGGACATACGCCATAATGTTCGCCACTCCTCCCGGTCCTGGGCCTTCTGAATCCAGAGACTACCCGCTGTCTTCTTCAGGTCATCATTCCACCATCAATTTCACCTCTTAAGAATATTAGAAGGAAATCACTTTCTTACGGAACTGTACCAGTAACAGAAGGAAATACAAGTGCCCGTAGATGGCTAACCAGATATACCGAATTGCATCTTACAATTCGCCACGCAATTGCAATAGGCGATAAAACGTTTAAACAACTGTCAACCTTTTCTCACAAACATAAGGTTGAAAATATCTTTTTGTGTGAAATTCAGGCTGTAAACTTGTGTGGTCGATCGCAGCACGAATGATCATCTTGAATAATGGTAATGTTTCGCTTCTTGACCGGATAAATATTGTGGAATTTGAATCGATAACAGGTATTTCTTATAATTAATGGATTTATTCACCATTGGAGTATTTATTTAAAGACACGGGAGTCGGGAAGATTTCTAACCTAGAAGTTGGAAGACTCCTTGTTGCTCGGAATCAGATTATAAGCTATGGTATTCTGTTATACGAGAATTGATAACCAAAGAGGGAATAAGGCTTCTTGAATGGCAGCGATTTCAAAGTAACAGGAGCATAGGCTATCCAACCAGGTGCTCATCAGTACTGTAGAAAAGAGAGTAGAAGAACAAGCCGATGAATTGAGAGGGCGCATGACCGGACAGAGCGGCATACAGTAGGGGTGGCGTAAGTCCAGCAGTGGACCTACAAATATTGGTAGGATGACTGTTAGTAGCCATTTGATTTCGCAACACGTGCACTATAATTAACCTATAGTGATCAAAAGGCCATAAACTTTTTCCGACATAACCCAAAAATACACAAGAGCTTGCAAGAGATGCTTATTTCAATTTCCCGCCAAAACTCCCTGAAAAATCTTAACCAACCTCCATATCAAATTACTTACACAGTATAACAGAGTGGTAATTTGTCAAACACATTTGCATCAGGATGCGTTTAATCAAAATACATTGTAAGAGCAAATATTTATCATGACCTGGTTAATATTTGAGTAGTAAGCAAACAGAAAGATTTAACTTAAACTACAGATTGTTGCGATTGCTTGACTGAGAGCGATGATCTACGAACGATTTAAGCGCGAATTTCCTAAATAATCGAAGGAATTGAAATGAGCTCAAAGCAATATAAATCATATATTCGATCACAATAAACCGCTACTAACCACCATTCCGCATCGGTGCATGAAGTAGAACAATTATGGAGAGAGACCCGTTACTGTGCCCATTAAAAATATTGGAGTTGCTAATTTAAAGAACACGACATGAAAAAAGTTCTTTTAATTTAGAAATTGTTCAGTAAAGATTTGTGCCCAGTTTATTTACATTGATACTTCAGGACTTATAGGGCGTGATACCGGGGTTCACTTGTTCAACGGTAAGGAAAACAACATTATGTTGAATTACGATACTTACCCCTTTCAATGTATGTCATATTCACCGTCTGAAGGAATGTCTCAATTCAGGAATGTCTCCAATGAAGGTTTATTTAGCCAGCGTAGGAGATTGTGACTTAAATACTCTGTTCATCGGGATCATGTTAAGGGTTCCAAAACACTATCATATATTATTGTTGATTGTGCTATAGTTTTAATAATTTCCATATTATTCTGCAACTGTAAATAACTTAGTACTAAGGACTCCTCATAGATTATACCAATTTTTCAAATTCAAAATTACGATGTATTTGACTTTTTTTTTAAGACGTATAAAAAATACACTAATCATAACGTTATTCCTCTCTATCGCTTATCGCATTCCTTCAAAGATAAGACAAGGAGAGAAGGCGTAAGATAATCCAGGGACTTAGCGTCAGAAATGCTCCATCCTTTGTTATGTTTTAAAACAAAGAAATCTGTGGAATCCAGCCACTTGGGAACATCGGGCGGCTTTGACATCCGATACGGGAATTAACACTCGCAATGTTAAAACAGCTGGGATTAAAATTACAAGGATTTCGAGGACTTTGGAGTTTTTTAAAACAGCATTTCGGATTTTATGTCTGGAATCTAAATAAATAATAAATAAATAAAGGTTACACACTCGTGGCCCCACAGTAAGGTATTTAATACCCTGTGTCGTGGGCACAGAACATGTCGTGGGTACCATGGACACATACAAAGACAGGAACACAAACACCCAGACCGAGAACAGTAATTTAAACTCATCATTCAAATTTCTGTTTCGCCGGGAATCGAACCTGGGACCCCTTTGGCAGTCCGGCATGGTAACCATTGCGCCACGCGGGTCGTCAAAGTCGTCACCTAAAGTTAAATAAAACAGTAGGCATACTTAAATTAGTGGCTCTTTAGCGTTCCATTGCAGGAAATCATTTTGGAAAAGAATGAAGCTATCTCTCATAGGCTGTTAGTGTAGCGATATTTATTATTATCGAATTTATAAAATTAATAGAATCAGACGTTACTTTGCGGAACTCCGTTGTTATAAACTTAGGTAAAAACTACTTTAAGAACGTATGCTGGTGTATATTTTTTTCATGCAATAGCACCTCCCTCCTTCCCACATAGGATACATGCACATGCAACAATAAAAAATATACACCAACATACGTACCACCGCCAACACGGTTTCGCTCCAAAACAGAGAATCATCAGAGTTATTGACTCTACGACGGTTACTCGCAAAGTCTTTGCAAAGTTGTTTTTACCTAACTTTATTTTATAATCATCGAATTTAACATCATGTCAAATAAAATATAAATCGGAGATGTTTTCACTGGCCAATGGTAGATTGTAGGTACAAAATTTTATGCTGGTTACTTGAGTCCTTAGTATGTACACACCCTCCGACAAAGCAACCTTTAAATTAAAAATAAATAAGCTATAAGTTATGTAGGTGGTAGAACTATTATGGTTTGCCAGGGGAAGTACCACCGCTGCACCCACTTCTGCCGTGAAACAATTCTGTTGTGTTTCGGTGGAAAGGTGCAGTTGCCGGCCACACTTACATGAGGCGACCACCAGCCTTTGGAGTAGCAGTGCAACTGCATACGACCTCAGACTAGACTTACATATGCTTGCTTGAGGTTGTATGTAGATGTCCATGGGCTGCAGCTACCACTTAACACTACGTGGCCTGCATGCTCGTCTGCTACTGCATTCAAATAAAAATAAAAGCTACAGGACAAAAACACAACTCAAACAAAGGGATAAAAGATGAAGACAGCTGGAAGCTGAAAAATCACGACTACATTTCGCTCTGAGAACAACAAATTCTTTAACCAGATGGAAATGAATATTAAAGTTAAATTAGTCGCCATGTTGACACGTGTTGTATCGAGTTTGTGATTTTTCGGAAAACAAGCTGAATGTTTATTTTATTTTAAAGAAAGTGATGAAATTATGAATGTTCCTCGTATTTCGTGTTATTTGGAACATATGTATATTTGTAAATCTGTTAACCTACTGTATCACTGTAGTCCCGTACCTAAATAAATTTGGTATGTTGAGAAGTATAAACAAAAATAATAAAATATCAAAAATGTTTTCCTTTACTATAGGATATAATAGAATAGAAGTTTATTGTGCATAGCATTTAGTAGGTGACAGTATGGTGACAGTACAACTGTTAAGAGGTTGTTATATAGTATATTATATACAATAAAGTTCTTGCTCTCTTTGCACATTTTAGTCATTATACTAACAATACTAAATAACAATAATAATTTCCATATTCATATCTATAAAAGAGAAAGTGTGTATGTATGTGTTCCTTATAGACTCCGAAACGGCTGGACCGATTTCAATGAAATTCTCGGAGAATCTTCAGATTGGTCCAACGAGTAATCCTGTAAAGTTTGGTTCACTTCTCTTTCTAACGCGGGTGAAACCGCGGGGCACAGCTAGTTAACAATAGAATAATTTCAAATAATAAAAATGTCAAATATAATCTTACAATTGTCACAAGTAAATAATGGTCACATTTAATGGAAAAAATATAATAAAAAATTGAATACATTTGCCTCATATTTATTCAAAAATTGCGAGGGATGCAGCAGAACAATAATGTAAATTTTTTGATTCAAGTTATTCTTTAACAGTATAAAAACACTTTTTGGCCAACCATCCTTTTACCAGATGTCTGTACTTCGTGGATTGATTACAACTCTTAAATGTATCAGGGAGGTTGTTGTATAATTTAATAGTCATTATAAAGCAATTTTTTGAAGTTAAAGTCAGTTTTGTTATTGGTTTGTGTAATTTATACTGATTGAATGTTCTAATTTTACGTGTGTACATATTTTTCTCTTCTTCAAGAAGATCCCTGTGCTTATATACAAAAATACAATCATCCAGAATGTATAAAGATGTAAGGGTTAAAATTTTATGCTCAATAAAATATGGACGACATGATTCTCTTTGAACCATATCAACCCATAGCATAGCACGGATGCACTTTTTTGCATTCTGAATGCTACTTGAGATTGCGTTGAGCTACCCTATGGTAATTGACTACAAGAAAACGTCGCAAAATGCGATGTATCCAGTTTCTGTATGTATGAAATGGAAAGAATCCCTTCTATATTTATTTCATACTAACTACAGTAACTACCGTGACTTGAATTATTTTACGCTTATAAACTTTTTCCCTACATAGATATTATGAGCTCTGTCAATTTCTACAAGCCTCATATTGTGTAGACTAACCCTGAGACATCACAATTAAGGTTGCCAACAATAATGTTAAAAACAGTATTATACTGTTTTTCACTACATTATACTTTTTACTGTTAGACAAAAATAAAGTATACAAAATCCTGTTTTCAGTATCAACATCTCGGACGAACACTAAGTTAGTGCAGCGCAGTCACAATCGAGCATTTCAGAACGAATCTGTCAAATACTACCTAATATTAGCTTCACTTAATTTAATAAAAAATGAGTTACTTATTTATAGTAATTTATATTTTAATTATAGGCTTGATTGTGGTAAGGCTTATGAAGCTTTTAAAAATGAATAAATTTAAAGTTGCGCGAGAAGCACTAAAAATATTAAATAATTAAAGAATTAAATACTGTTCAGTTTTGTAAAATACTGTTTATTTTCCTCTCAGACCTAAATATACCTACTTTAATTCTTAAATTAAAAAAGTTGGTAACCCTAATTACAATTCTTTAAAACCAATAAATTCCACGACGAAACACAACTCACAAAGAATCAGAAAGGGGAAACTGAAGACAGCTGAAAAATCACGAAAACATATTAACGTTCTCTCCAAGAACAACAAATTCATTAACCAGATGGAAATTAATATTAAAGTTAAATTAGTTGTCAAGTGGACACGTGTTGAGTATCGAGTTTGTGATTTTTCGGAAAAAACGAACGGTTTATTTTATTTCGAAGAGAGTGATGAATGTTTCCAGTTTCTTGTTATTTAGGACATGTTTGTAAAAACATCTTTGTTGTAACGCTAAAGTCCCGCACCAAAATAAATTAGGTATGTGGCTGTAACCCTTTTTGCGTCCCACTGCTGGGCACGGGTCTCTCCCCATTATTGGGGAGGCCTGGAGCTTACTCCACCACGCTGCTCCAATGCGGGTTGGTGGAGATGCGGGTTATTGGCCAACCCGCTGTCGGATGTTTTCAAACCGCCTATAAGCACTATAAGGCCTTCGACTAGGTTTAACGACTGTTATCTAACGACAACAACCAGGACCGACGGCTTAACGTGCCCTCCGAAGCACGGAAACGCGCATGAAATTTTTTTGCCACTAGCGGTCACCCATCCCACACCCGACCGCTCCCGTTTGGCTTAGCTGCATAGACCGCTTGCGTTCTACGCTAGTCGCCGAGCCACGCGCGCTTCAAAAATTAGGTATGTACCTTGAAAAATATAAACAGGAATAAAATTATCAATTTTTTGCTATGATGATTGGCTCCTAGTAGGTACTTGTCGTTAGATGGAACTAGGTACTTCTAGAAATTTATCTACAACAAAATGTATTCTCAATAGTTTTCTTTGGATGCAACTTTTTTTGCGTCCTACCGCTGGGTACGGGTCTCAAACAATTAGGGAGGCCTGGAGCTTTCATTACACTACCATGCTTCTCCAATGTGGGTTGGTGGAGATGCAGGTTAATGGTCAACCCGTGATTGGATGTTTAAAAACCGCTCATAAGCTCCCGACAAGGTTTAACGACTGCTATCTATCGATAAAAAACCGGGACTGGCGCGAAACGGGCATCAAATTTGCCACTAGCAGTCACCCATCTTACACCTGTCTGCGATGGTTTTGCTTAGTTACGTAGATTGCGTTTTACGTCAGCCGCTGGGCAATGAAAACTTTACTCGAATTGAACAAATTAAATTGGTTGTCATGTAGACTCGAAGCGTGCTTTGTGTATCGAGGTTTTTTCAGAAAACAAATTCAATGTTTATTTTATTTCGACGTAAGTGATGAATGTTCGTTTCTCGTGTTATTTGGGACACGTGTTGTGAAAAATCGTTTTGCTGTAAGTTATAAATTATTGTTTTATTGACTCTTTTTCGCTCCACTGCTGGGCACTTCTTCACCCACCACTTGGGCAGCGCTTTAGAGCGGTACCAAACCAGCGTGTTTTACGTTCGTAAAATTAGTTTTTTGATGCGCGTTTTAGCAATAATCAAACATTTTCAGATGTAAAAGCGTTGCGTGCGTGTTTATATGCGCGTTTTCCGAAACGGGCGTACACGTGACAGTAAATACGCTAGTTTTAAACCGTGCTTAGAGTGGTTCGGACGTTTACGTACACGAGCGCAAAATTTTAACTTTTAAGCCCTGTCCGCACTGCGAATTTTCACCGCGCGGTTTTTTCTAGCATTTCTGTAACACATTGAATCTTATGAGAGTATCCGCACTGGCGATAAAAAAATCGCGTGGAAAAAAATCTGTGATTTGATGCAAATTGAAACGGATTTATTTCCACACGAAATTTTTGTGTAATATGAAGTAGTATGACTATGGCCGCACGGCGAAATAAAATGACTGACATGAATGAATGCACTGACAACGGTAATGACATGATGTCACGCGCTTCGTCTCCTGCCCGATCGGCAGGCGAGCAGGAGTTTTCTGATGGCCATTACACGTTCCTCTTAGCCGGAAATTGCATCGAACTGACAAAAATCGCGCAAAATTTTACTCCCGTATTAGGCGTAATTTCGAGCACGGAATATGGTTCGCGAGAGTAAACATCGCACGGTGAAATATCAGTGCGGATTCAGCCTTATAAAACCTAATCTAATAAAACCACACGCTAGTATTGGCTTATTTATCGCATTTATTAAGTGTCACAGCCAGTAAATTTACACCAGTGTTCATAAAAAATACGGTCTGATAGTGTTCGGCAACGCATAGGGTCAGAATTCATAGCTGATACTTGAGTGAGCCTGCTACTACGCAATTGTCAAATTCGACATAAATCGATGGCTTGACATAACGAACACACGTCAAATAGCGCTCTTTGCATAGCGTCGCCGTCGCCTGCGTACTCAAGCAAGTATGCTTCTTGAATACCTACTGCTGCTTATATCATAGCCATGCTGAAGCGCGCATGGCCCGGCGGTTAGCGTAGAACGCAAACGATCTATGCAACTAAGCCAAACGGGCGCGGACGAGTGTGAGATGGGTGACCGCTAGTGGCAAAAAAAAATTTCATGCTCGTTTCCGTGCTTCGGAGGGCACGTTAAGCCGTCGGTCCCGGTTGTTGTCGATAGATAACAGTCGTTAAACCTTGTCGGAGGCCTTATGGGCGGTTTGAAAACATCCGACAGCGGGTTGGCCACTAACCCGCATCTCCACCAACCCGCATTGGAGCAGCGTGGTGGAGTAAGCTCCAGGCCTTCCCAATAATGGGGAGAGACCCGTGCCCAGCAGTGGGGCGCAAAAAGGGTTGCAGCCAATGTCTCAGGGTGTGTTCACACTACGCACTTAACTATTCACCCGAACATTATAAGACTCATACAAATTGATAGAGCTCATATCTAGGAAATCATATAGGAAAACAGTTTATAAGCGTAAAATAATTCACGTCACGGCAGCTAATATAAATAAATAAATATTACATACCTACATACTTTTTGCGGCCATATCATAGCTTGTTAAGTAAGCAGGCTGCGCTATGCAAAAAGCTCTATTTGACGTGCGTTCGTTATGTTAAGCTATCGATTCCTGTCGATTTTGACAAACACATAGTAACAGGCTTCACTCAAGTATCGTCTATGAATTGATTTAGATGACCATATACGTTGGCGAGCACTACCAGCTCAGACCTCATAGTATTATTTATGAATATGGGTGCGATTTTACGGCCAACCCACACTAGTTGCTATTTGCATTGGCGATGGGCGATTTAGTATTGATGCACACGCGAATCGCCGACCACTGATGCTAAAAGTGGCTAGTGTGGAGTGTTCTTAACATGCGGCAACGCTTGTAACATGTGTGGCAGAACACATCGATTCAAACCTACACGCGCTTCCAAATATCAGAACTCGCTCTTAAATTCGGTGCTACAATTGCACCAAAATTATACAGCCTTTTACGTACTACCACAGATGGTACTACGCTACGCAGGTGACATGTTTTGTTGTTAGATCCTATTTTACAGCGCATATACGGTCGTTTCGAAAAACGCGCTTACATGTGCGCTATATACGTTTTGTACTTGTCGTAAAATGTCAAATCTCGCCGTATCACGCGTGCACGCGCTTCAAAAAACACATTTTACCAAACCGTCTGACCGCCACAACACAAGCCAAATTACGAAAATAGAACCCACCTTTAATTTATTCTAGTTGCGACAAAAAAAAAAACAAACTCAAAAAGTTTGCAAAACATTTGCACAGCTTAAAACTTAAATCCTTTTACGGGTCATTAAATTCGGTATCCTCTTAATAAATATAGCGTGTGCGGGATTAAAATAAAAAAGATATACAAAAGCGACCAAGAAAAAATAACTATTTTAGCGGGTTCCGTGCTTTTCTCTCCTGTTTGTTTACGTTCGCACTTCGCTCAAGTGCATTTGCTCAGATCAAGTTCGCACAAGTCGATGATTGTTATAATTAAACTAGCCTTCCGCCAGCTGCTTCGTCCACGTGGAGACGTTAAATGGGTCCCCGTAGGTTAAAAAATAGCCTATGTGCAATTCCAGGCTTCATTGCTATATTAAAATCATAGGCGTTTCGACAGTTGCTTCAACCGCGTTGACGCTTTTACCCGTTTTCACGTAGGAATGATGCATTTTTCCGCGGTAAAAAGTAGCCTATTATACTCAAGGTGAATGTAGCTTTCTAACGGTGAAAGAATTTTTGTAATCAGAAGAGTAGTTTTTGAGTTTATTCATTACAAACATACAAGAATACAAATCTTTCCTCTTTATAATATTAGTATGGAAGTATAGATAAGTTCGAATGAATTCATTTTACCCCATTTTAAACATAACCTATTAAAAGCTTTTAGGTTCTTTCTTTGTAATCAGACTATTTAGGGAATACAGACATGTTAGTGTGACCTGAAACCTTAGTACCTTTACACCAAAAATAATGAAATGGGGATGGCCATGAAACCTCACCTTTTCACGAGAATATAAAGAAATGGAATGCAGATGGTGATGCCTTAATTAAGTATTGTATTAAAATTGCCGAATAGAAAATAATATATTCTTTTCGGAATTCAAAATTTCATAAATATCAACCAAAATTGGGGGTATAAAATGGTTTTAAAGAGTTTTATATTGATAACTAGCTGACCCCGCGAACTCCGTACCGCGTTCAAATGTTTGGGGTTTGGCCACCCTTATCAATTAGAGGGATGAAAAATAGATGTTGGCTGATTCTCAGACCTACTCAATATGCTCACAAAATTTCATGAGAATCGGTCAAGCCGTTTCGGAGGAGTACGGGAACGAACATTGTGACACGAGAATTTTATATATAAGATATACATTTTACATACAAAATAAGTATAGGAAGCAAGCTAGCAAGTGCCCCTTTCAATTGCCAAATATGACTGTTCTAAACATTGAGGTATTATGTACGAACGTACGTTCTAAATAAAATACATAACATTATATGTACGTCATAGGCCGTCCGGGAAAGTACAACTGCACCAATTTCTAACATGAAGTCGGAGATTTATATTGATTATTGAGGTATGACATACAGATGTATGTCCATGGGCTGCAGGGTTCACTCAATATTATGTGGCTTACATGCTTGTTCGCTACTCCATTCAAATAAAAAATAAAATAGGTGTAACAGTGATTTTTATTTTAACCACGGATTCCTAAAACAGTACAAAGCACAAAGAATCCAGGGCGCCAGGTGCACGGGCCCATAATTTTATACTTATTGTCCTTGCTTCTACATTCCCTTTATTCGGTAGGGTGGCAACGCTGGAACAGGATATACTCTACTAACATTTTTTTAAATAGCTTGAGTGAGCTGTTAAAAAGAGTAAGCGTTTAAAAAATCTCCAGAAGAATACCAATTCTTCTGGAGATTTCGGAGTACTTGGTGTCCAGGTACCGTACAAAAATTTACAGAAATTTGTCATTCTTTGCTTTTTAACCTACAAACTTATAAATGTCTCTTTAGTTTTGAAAGAAAGTATGTGCTATCATCAAAACAGGTAAAGATGGATTGAGACATTTCTATAGAAATTTCAATTTGTATGGAACAATCACTTTTCAAAAAATTTCTCTCAGTTCATAATACCTACACTAAAAGTACTTACTAGGCGTGCTAATTATCTGCATTACTTTAATTAAGGCCGTCTATTTCCAGCACTTTTGGTGCAACGAAGATATCTACCCCTAAATGGGATATATACCTATAGGGTGGTAAACTAAACTTAACATTGAATCTTGGCAGCAATTTTATACATCCCACTGCAGGTCGCGTTATTTTTTCATGATAATTTTGGAGGTTACGAGCTCTCCTCAATAAGTCTAAAGGTTTTATTATACTATGGTTTCATTTGTTTTTGGCAGCGCGTGTACGTGTGAAATAGAAAGATATGACATTTTCAGGCGCAAAAGGTACCGCACGTTTAAGCGTATTTTCCGAAACGACCACGCCGAAAAATCCGTTAGTTGAGGTATGTCGAATTCCTGAGTCGAATAAAGCTAAGATATTATTAAATTTTAGCTTATTCAAATTCAAATTCTTTATTCGCAAGAGCACAGTGTTTTTGTAAAGATCTTTAACTTACGCTTACTATTAAATATACTGCGTTCTAAACATTCCCATCACCCAAATCATTTCTTGGTCACCCTACTAAATTAGGGTAGGTCGCACACGAACGAAAGTGCGGTCGATACAAGGGCATCCTACTAATTGTTATAAGTTATTGTGTAATGAGTTATTGTAAAAAAGTTATTGTGATACTATTTGCACAGTTACGCCGTGGAGTGCGTTGCCCTTTTGATTTTGAAATTTGTATTTTGTTTTGTGTGTTTGGGAAGCTCCCTTGGTACGATTAGGGACGGATTATTTTATTTCGAGGGTGAGGTAACTCAAAGAATCGCAGCATTCGTGAATTAACAAAGTGCCTATCGTTTAGCACACCCTGAAGTTTAAAGTTCTTAAACCACTGAGGTACTACTACGTATACTGAGGTAGGACTTCTAATACTACTACGTATACTCTATATAGTTCAATATTTTTAAACAGTGTATATATTTTTTAATGAATTACGGCGATGTGTGCGCCGCTGATCGCTTTTTTCAGTAATTAATATCTCATTATATTATTGTAGTTTCTATAAAAAATTTTTAAAGAGAGTAATAAATTTATTTAAATTACTGTCTTGTGAGCGACATGCACAGTATACAAAATAGAACGATGTATTTTTTTAATATTTAATTTTATAAAAAAATTACCTATTATTTAATCATGCTTCATTAAAATTTGTATTTTTTTGGTTGTAAGTTGTAAGCTCTAAAACATCATTATTGATGGCTATTATTCTTCGACTTTTAAGTCTTTTAAACAACTTAAGTCTAAAACGTTCCCCAACGAGCAGAACATAGGATGGCCGTTGTATTTCTCTAAGTGTAATCGTATTTGTTAAATCGGGATCGTAATTGTTAAATCCATAAAAGAATGAACGCCTGACTGAAAATTATCCTCAAAGACTACAATCTGAAGTGGCAGTGGGCAGGGTATGTTGTGAAAGGACCAATGTTTTGAAAGAAAAGTCCTTATCAGAAGTGGTGTTAAACAAGGACGCTGCAATAATTGTTATGAGTTATTGTGTAATAAGTTATTGTAATGATTGTAATGTAAAATACTACTTGGTCAATTACGATGTGGAGTGCATTGCTTTTTTAATTTTAAGTTTGTATTGTTTGTATTTGGAAGTAATATTTGGATTGGTTATTAGGGTTAAGTGGGAGATGATCTTTTGCTGTAATTTTTTAGTTATCCGTTATGAGAGAATATGGGGAGATAGAGAAAACTTCAACATTCAACTGTCGTTTTTTTAGAAGAATTGTTTGTTTTAGTTGTCTCAAACAAACTATACTACAATAGAGAGAAAAAAGAGAGATAAAGAGAGAGTAAGAGAAAGTTAATATATATGAGAGAGAGGA
Source organism: Pyrgus malvae (assembly GCA_911387765.1). Lineage (NCBI taxonomy): Eukaryota > Metazoa > Arthropoda > Insecta > Lepidoptera > Hesperiidae > Pyrgus > Pyrgus malvae. The sequence goes on along the minus strand of OU426969.1, from coordinate 1,468,427 downwards.
TTTTTGTGATCACTTAACAGCTTGGTTCCTTTTAATATTTTCTTCTACTGCCGTTAAGAGAGTAAAAGAGATAGAGAAATAGAAAAAGAGATCATACTTGTTAAACCTCAGGATTAATGTTAAGTGTTCTTTATTTTAAATTGTCTCATGTAAGCGTGGTTTGCAAAGACCGGGGCAAATAGATAGGGGTTGATGGTCTGTGTTGCCACTGAAGCAAAAAACTACTATGTAACGGCTCCATAAATAAATGTATTGCTGTATTAAAAACTGCTATGTGTCGATTTTACTGTTATGGTGTACAATAAAGCATATAAAATAAATATTGATATCAAGCTAATATATCCTACGTCTGGGCACGAGTGAATGGGGAGGAGGCCTCCAGGTCTTTTTTGGACAATAAAACGGACAAAAAGTGCAGTAATGCATCACCGTCGTCCGTAGATACGAGCATAGCCTACCTTGAATTGAAGCAGATTTTTAGGGCTTTTTCGAAGGACCCCATGTCATACTCCACAAGAAATGTCTTAACTGGAAGAATGCTCGGGTGGCTCCCCTGGGGTTGCCCGTGTCCATAGGCGACGGTGATCGCTTAACACCACGCCACCTGTCTGCCTTTTTGTTCGGTTTACATATAAAAAAAAAACCCTTGTCTCACCATTTAAACTTCCGTGGTAAAAAGTAACCGCTATTGGCCTTCTGTTATGATTAGCTGATAAGTAGATAGCATAGCTAATAGTGGGATGCGAAAAGTAGGCAGCGTAAACATATCTTAATATAAGTATATATTTCTTGTGTGCGTGTGTATGTCACTGAACTCCTCTTAAGTGAGTGGACGGATTATGATGAAATTTTTAGTGTATTTTCAAGTTGATTTGAGAATGGTTTAGATTCATAATTTCATCCATTGAAAAATTAAAATTAATTAATTAAATTAAAAATGAAATATTACATGTCACAATCTATACATATAATAAATCTGTAACAAGTCGGTTTCTGTACATTGAAGATATTTGAAAAAAACTGTCACTAGGGCTATTTATTAGCGTAATAGAACCCAAAACAATGATTTTTAGAATTATTGTCTGTTTGTCTGTTTGTCTGTTTGTCTGTTTGTCTGTTTATCTGTTTGTCTGTTTATCTGTTCGTTTGTGCGCGCTAATCTCAGGAACGGCTTAACGTAGAAGGATGCGGTTTTCACTGATGTATTGGTATTTTTTTTTTTTTTTTTTTTGGATTAACATTTAGGGTTTGTTTTATTTAAATCGGTTCACAAACAAAAAAAGTTACGTCAATTTCAAGGATGAAATGGATGAACGCCTGCACGCTGACTCTGCGCAATGAATCAGCACTCCGGTGCTAATGCATTTAAATGCATGATAAAATAAAGAATAACGTATTTCAGCATTTTCCAAAATACACCCTTTAAGTGTCAATTCAATTTCGAAATTCTTTAAAAACTGATTGTTGAGACTTGATTTATAGAATCTTTTTGGGAAAAGTATTTCACTTGAAATTTTGTATTTGTAATCTTTATTGAAAATAATAAGACACCTATGTAACCTTTTTTCAAAAATCATCCCTTGGTAGCAAATAAAAAGGATTCAAAAGCTGGAAAGTGAAGGTTAGAATGATTAACCTTAATTTTATTCCCAAATTCTTTTCCCTTTTTTGAATGCTGATTTACTAATGTATTGTAGAATGAATTATCGTAACATTAAGTGTGTATTTCACATCAATCGGTCCATAAACAAAATTTAAACAATACGCGGCATAAAATTGAAACGCGCTTTGGTAGATTTAGATGAAAGTTTTGTTAAAAGCTGTTTAGAAAACCATAATTAATACTTTACAATGAAATCAAAATTATAAAGTAATTTGTGGTTCCGAAGATATAGGGAGGTCAAACGTAAGATGAACTTTTATCAATATCGTCGACCATATTAAATAGAGATCTGTGTGATCAGGGTAATGCTTCGTTGGCCGAGAACGGCTAGCCTACAGCCCCTACAGGTATAAAGCCTTCCTGCATGTTGCGTTTCGGCACTTCCCAAACCTCCCTTCAGGCGCGGTCATTGCCCTCCCGCTCGCACCGGCACATTCGTTTTTCGCTCGCAAGGTCGGATCGGATTGCAGTGTTGATTGGATTGGATTGCAGTGACAGTGATAGTGTGTGCGTAATATGAACGGGCTCTGCCCTACTCCAACACCCGCCCTTTAATTGTAAAGGGCCAAGGTGTTGGAGGTTCCGCAGGTTCGGAAACCCACAAGAGAGTGAAAGAGAAGAAGGCGATTCAAAAAGAAAGGAGTTGTGGGTAGTCGGAAAAATTATTTTTTTCCACTACCCACAAAAATGAGTCACAAGAGTGAGAAGGACGATCCCATAAACAAGGAAACCAAACCGGAGATATCTCACTACGACGCCCGAAAGAAGAGGCCGCGTCGGAGGCCCGAGGATGCTGTCGTGGTACAGCGCACCGCAGAGGGTATCCGCCCGATCGGGACCCTGGCGAGCCTGTTTGCCCCGCGGCCCGGACCTTCCATGATCCCGCGGCCTACAGAAACCTCGGGCGGCACGATCAAGCCGCCCGCCAGCACCAACCCCACGCGTGGGCTTGAGACCCCGGCGCGTGGGATTAAGACCCAGCGGCGGCTATCGCCGCTCGAAGAGGAACAACAAGAGCCAGCAAAGGTCCGGGTCGTATCCACGCCCAGAAGGGGCAGGGATATGCCCTCGCTAGAGATGCCGGCGGCATCGGAAAACCCGGAAAAACAACCAAACTCGTCAACGTCGTCGTCGGAGGAATACCACGACAGCATCTCCGGCGGCGAAGCGGAAGCGGAGATGGATGCCGGGGAGGAAGCAGCTACTGCGGAGCCTGTCATTGTAGATAAGGTACGGGTAGTGGAACGGCTTAGCCCGTTCCGGTCTCCCTCCCTCCCACCACCCACTCCTGAGTATCCCGATACCCCGTCCCCCGTCGGGTCGGCTTCATCTGGCTCGACGGAGTACGTGGCTATCCGGACTCCATCACCACCACCTACCAAACCCATACATAAAGACTTGGACATTTCGCCCCCGCTCGTGCCGCCCACCCCGGTCGCTTCACGACCGTCGACATCTTATGCCGCGGCATTGAGTACTCAAGCCCCCGTTAGGGAAACATCACACACACCCCCGCCCAGGGCCTCCCCAACATCTGAGGCCCGGCCGGGACTGCAAGGGAGCCAGGCTGTGGCCCATAAAACAACTTACCCGCCGATAGTGGTACAGCGGTTACCCAACTGGACGGAGCATTTTGCTGTCCTCCACGCGCAGTTGGGTCACGCACCAAACGCGCGCCCCTTCGGGACTGGTGTGCGTTTTATCGCCCAGTCCCCGGAGGAGTACCGGGTCGTTCAAAAATACCTGACCGACCTGACAAACAAGGAGCCCGACCTCTCTTGGCACTGTTACGGGGCCAAGGAGGAGCTACCCACCAAGGTAGCCATCCGCGGGCTACCAGTGGACACGAACCCGGAGCGCATAACGGAGGCCCTGAGAAAACTCGGGTTTCCGGCGCGGTACACGCGGCTGATTGCGCCGCAAAATAAAGGTCCCAAAGCGGTGTTTTACGTACAGCTCGAGCACCTTAACGAGAGTGAGCTCGTTCGGCTCTACGGGGTCAACGAGCTTCTCTATATGCCGGGGGTAGGTGTGCAGGCATGGACGACCAAGGGCGGCATTGGCCAATGCCATCGCTGCCAGGGGTTCGGCCATGCCTCGTACAACTGCTACCGGCCGGTCCGGTGCTTGAGGTGTGCGGGAGGGCACCTGCTGCGGGACTGCAACTCACCGCGGGAAGGCCCCTACAAGTGCGCCAACTGCTTGGGGCCCCATACATCCAACGACAATAGATGTCCGGCCCTAAGGCGGATGGCGCGCGTGAGGGGCATTCGATTACCACCCTCGCGATCAGCCGCGCCAAAGCCATACCAACAGGTGGGAGTAATCACTGCGGCCCGGACTAGTACCACGGCCCCCCCCACTGTCACCAAACCAGTACCATCCAGGGGAGTTCCGGTCCCACGCAAAGTGGTGGAAGAGTGTACCACCACCTCACTCATGGCACCGGCCAACCTCCCGGCGCAGAGGGGGAAGAAACTCTCCCGATGCGCCAGGCGGAAGGCCGCCAAACAACGCCAACGGCAGGAGGCCGCGCCAAAGGCTATGCCGGCGGCAGCGCCAAAGGCTATGCCGGCGGCCGCGACCACTGCCGAGCCAGACCATCCGGCACCGCCAACCCGCCCTTCGAAGGGTGTTGCGCGGAAACCCACCCGCCAGACCGAACTGCCCCCTCCCCCTCCCCCCGTCGGGACGGCCACAGAGGTGGGTGATCAACCCGCACCAAAAGTGCATAAAGTAGGGCGCAAGCAGCAGAGGGAGCCTGAGGCCAGCGGTACCGCCAGCACCGCGGCCGGCCGGCACCCCACCAGCGAGACGGCGCCTGAAGTTTCTCAACCTCTACAAGCTCTGGGTATAAATACGCCGGCCGGTGACCTGATTGCGGCAATAGCTGCCATCAGTGAGGCTATTGCGCGTTACCCAGAGCTTGTAACGGCGATACGCCAGGCGCTGGCACCCGTCCTCGGGTACCAATATGGTAGTACATCTTAGACTACTATATTGGAACCCGGGGGGGGTCGCAGGCCAGGTTAATAGTCTCCGCACCCTCGTCCAGGACCAAGACATACATGTCGTTCTCCTGGGCGAGACAAAGCTACACTCAGGCTCCATCTTTAAGCTACCGAATTTCTTTGTGTACCGCCGCGACGAAACCGCACCAAGCGGCACACCTTATAGGGGTACCCTTGTGGCGGTGCGTCGCGACGTGGTACACACTGAATTACCGCTCCCTGCATTCACACATACTCGCTCCATCGGGGTAGAGGTGTGCATGGAGGGAGTGGCGGTAAAGCTGTTTGCGGCCTACCGCCCGCCTGACAAGCACTTTAGCCCGCAGGACATCCGAAACATCTTGGACGGAGGTAGTCCGACCCTGGTGGCTGGCGACCTCAATGCCAAACATAAGGCTTGGGGTTCCAGAGTCGCCAACGCCGTGGGACGGAAGTTATTTAAAGACGCCGAGGCTAATGGGTATGAGGTGATCGGTCCCGAATCACCCACCCATATACCTACGGATCCCGCCTCCCGTCCCGATGTCCTGGACATTGTCTTACACAAGAATCTACCGTGTCCGGTCCAGGTGGAGGTGCTGTATGACCTGGACACCCAGCACCTTCCACTGCTAGTCACGCTTGGCTTGGGCGCAGAGTGTGTACAACTCCCGCGCTCCAAGTTGAGGACGGACTGGCAAGCATTCCAACAAAGAGTCGAACACTTAAAATTTAGTGGCGCACTAGATTGCCCGGAGGGGGTCGACGCCGCTGCCCAGACCATTACAACGGTTATTAAAGAGGCGCTAGTGGCGTCGACCTCAACCGTGACGGTTGACTCCAACCTAGTGCCGCCCTTGCCAGCCCGCCTTCAACAAATGAAGAAGCGAAAGCGCGAGTTACGTAAACTCTGGGCGCAAACGCGCTGCCCCCGAGTCAAGCGGGACCTGAATGCGGTTACTGAGCAGCTGGCTGTTGAGGTGGAGCAGCACCGTGGAACCACCTGGGAGGCTCGGGTCGACCAGGCTGGGGAACACGAGCGCTCGCTGCATCACCTGAACAGACAGCTGACCAGGGCCAAGGTGCCAGTCTGCCCTCTCCTAGATGGGGAGGGCAGACGCCGCTATTCAGCCATGGACAGAGCGGAGATTCTTGCGGAGGCAATGCAAGAGCAGTTCACTCCGCACACGGCCAACCCTGTCGCCTCCGAACACCACCGGCACGTGGAGGAGCGTGTAGGGGAGTTCCTCAGTGGCCCTGACCCGTCGCTCGAAGGGGTGGAATTTATTTCTCCCTCTGAGACGCGGAAGGTCGTCTTACGCCTACCTAAGCGTAAGGCGCCAGGCCCTGACGGCATCCCGAACGTGGCCTTAGCCAGACTCCCTAAAAGAGCCTTGTCCTCGGTGACTCGGCTCTTTAACGGCATACTGCGCACGGGCCACTTCCCGACCATCTGGAAGACGGGCAAGGTAATAGCCCTCCCGAAACCAGGCAAGGACCGCAAGGTCCCCACCAATTACCGCCCCATAACGCTGTTACCTACACTAGCTAAGCTGTTTGAGAGGCTGGCGTTGAGACGACTGTCTCAATCACTTAATATAAGGGATGAACAGTTCGGTTTCCGCGCCGGTCACTCGACAACGCTGCAGCTGACCCGGGTTATCCATCACTTGGCAGAAGAGTCCAACTACGAGCGACACACTGTCGGTGTCTTTCTCGATATAGAGAAGGCATTCGACCGTGTGTGGCATCCAGGGCTCATCTACAAACTGTTGGATACCCCCGTGCCGGCGATGCTAGTGAAGGTAATAGCGTCCTTTTTAGAGGGACGGTCCTTTTTCATCTCGGTGGAGGGCGTTGCCTCTAGCCCGCGGCCCATATGCGCAGGTGTTCCTCAGGGAAGCTGTCTATCACCCACACTATACGCTCTATACACAAACGACATCCCCACCCTGGCTGGTCACCTACAGGAGTGGGAAGATGACGTTATGCTGGCGCTGTTCGCTGACGACAGCGCATACTTCGCGTCATCCCGTCGAGCCGAGCTAGCCGCCAAGAAAATGCAGCGATTGCTGGATGTTTTACCCGTGTGGCTGGATAAGTGGCGCATGGCCGTTAACGTCGGAAAAACGGTCGCTATACTTTTCAGCCGAAAGCGAATCATGCCGCCGCCGTTGCGTCTCCGCGACCAGGAGATGGAATGGCAAAGCAAAGTTAAGTACCTGGGATGCACCATCGATCGCTCGCTGTGCATGAACTCCCAGGTTGACCATGTGGTCACCCAGGCGAGGGCTGCCCGAGCGATGCTCCGACCGGTGTTGTCATCCCAGCTCCCAACCCGTACTAAACTGCGCATTTACCAAACCTATGTCCGGTCAAGGATGACGTACGCGGCGCCGGCGTGGTACGCGTACGCAAGTAAAACCTCACGTAATCGCTTGCAACGCCAACAAAACATCGCCCTACGGACGATAGTAAAGGCGCCCCGTTATGTGAGGAATGACGTGATAGCGCGCGATCTCAAGGTCCCGACTGTGGAGAGGTTTGTGGCATTGCTGGCGCGAAACATGTACCTTCGCGCCGACAATGGCCCGCACTCCCATCTCCGGGGGATCGCGCCCCTTCACGCTCGGCCCCCTGACGGGAAGCCGCTCCCACGGGAGTTAGTGCGGCTAGCTGAACCCTCCGAATAGGAGGGCTGCTAGCCAAGTACGGCCGGCGGATGACGGTCGTAGTGTTGACCAAACCTTGGCAAAAAACGCCTACCGCCTAACGGCGGAGTGAAATCACCATGAGGCAGTGATCCTCATGAGTCTGCCCGGGTAAAGAGGTTGTTCCTCGCTCCCGTAGTCCCATACGTTTGAGTACTCAATGTCTCGCGTAGGAAGTCCCTGTTGTTAGGTATAAAGCGCACCGCGAGCCCTGCCACCGAGTCTTACAGAAGACTCCTGAGCCCTATAGAAGAGGTCGATTGCTCAGCTTCTTCTTGGAGCTGAGAATCGTGAACAGGCTATGACTGAAGCGACCATTACCGATACAAGCTAAATAGCTGCATCCTTTTAACGTCTCGCTCCTCTCCTGGGCTTCCCATTATTGGGGAGGCCTGGAGATTACTTAACCACGCTGCTCCAATGCGGGTTAATATGCATATTGTAACTATTAAAGAAATTCTTACAAAAGAATCTTTATTAAAGCAACGGAAGAATAAATTTAAGTGTGTAACTTTTGTAAGAGAATAAAGTTAATGCGAGCGGTCACACCACAAGTTTCGATAATTACTAACATCTCTTAATATTCTGATAGCAAGTTTCCAATCACTTATGCTAGATTTCATCTCTAAATATTTAAAAAAACCATACATATCACCACATATTCAAAGAAATCCTCAATACAAAATGTACAAAACCTTAAAAAAACGAGGCTACTGCCGACATCTATGTTCATATTCAGAACTATTTAGTGATCTGTTGCAAATTCGCTATATCGACAATTTAGTTTAAACGCTATACGATAGATGTCGTTGTTATTTATTTATTCATTTATTGCTTTTTACAGGTGGTGAACTACATAATCATTATTTTATCCAATAACGCTATTACAAAGTGGATTGGTGGAGATTATTTCAAATAATTAATTACGAGTATATTTACGTAATAAAATATCTAATAAAAAAAATTAACAACTTAGAGAGCTTTGGAACTGGCGCTGATATTGTACTCATTGTGGTAGAGCATTATGGAGGCGCGGCGCGGTGGTTACATCCACATATTATGGGGGGGTCACAGGGGACATGACCCCCCCAAAATCCCTCACTCATGCGTAGATGGAAGGCGAAACAAGCCAATTCGAGACACCTCTTCCCCCAAATTTCTTAGTGACCCCCCACCAAAATTTCTTGGCGACCATTGCCCAAAATTGAAGGCTGCGACCGCGCCTGGACTCGCGTGGCGCAATGGTTACCATGCCGGACTGCCAATCGAAGGGTCTCGAGTTTGATTCCCGGCGAAGCAGAAATTTGAATGATGAGTTTAATTTTCTGTTCTCGGTTTAAGTGTTTGTATTTCTGTCTCTGTGTGTCTCATGGTACCCATTACACAGTGTATATTTACCCTACTCTGGGGCTATCAGTGTAAAACGTAAAAAAATCAAAGTGTTCTACTGACTTTACTATGCTGAGTGATCTTTTCAAAATGATAGCTACGTCACCATATGATGATTACACCACCAGTCGAAGGTTAAAGTTCCACAGGCCGCTTTGCACGCTCCTTTTGATGTTTGAACGGATGTGTAAGTTATGGGACAACCTTCCAGCTGAGGCATTTCCAATGGACTTTGACATAGGGTTCTTCAAGAAAGCTGTAAAGAAAGCTCTTCTTGAAAGCCGGCAGTGCTCGGGTGGCTCCGCTGGGGTTGCCCGTTTCCATAGGCGACGTGATCGCTTAACCACGCGGCCTTTCTGCCTCTTTGTTCGGTTTATTTATAAAAAAAGTGATTTCTAATAAAAGAATAAGCAATTGCCGAGGGTCTAATAATTTTTTTATTGAAATGAGCAGACGTTTTCAGTGGTTAATTTAATAAGAGCTATTACATACATACGCAGTACTGGCACTGGTGTTACACTAATATGCTAAAGCGTCACGGCAGCAGCACGGCATGGTGGTCACGCCCAGAATAATATTAGTAATCGATATATTTATTTCTGATGCTGTGTGAAGGGTTGTTAATAGGACCAATTGACTCTTAATCGCGTAGGGCCTGATCCTCTCACGCTGCTCCAATTCAGGTTGATGACGTCTTCATTGTTAGTGGCCTAACTGCTGTCGCAAGTTTTAAATCGTTCAAAAGACCTCCATTAAGTATGAACGACAGTATGTTAACGACAATTGCAACCAACGTGTAAGCAACCAAGAATTTGACTCCCAACTACTAACCACGTCTGACATAACGTAGACATTTCACCACCTTTCTGCAATATATTTAAGTTACATAATGATAATGAATCTATGCATTATTTGCAGTACAAATTATTTAATTATAATGATTCTTTCCGCGGGCACAGCAGTACTATCTAAACACTTTCAAACAGGCTATTATAATACGTTTAATTTGTAAAGAGAAACTGATGATAACGACTGAAAAGTCGATATTATAAGAGGAGTACAGTAAGAATTGTAAGGACTCAGGAAGAATGTATCTACTCAACATAATAATATGAACTTTTGTATCATATGTAATTTCATAAAAGGTAACAATAATCCAAGGGACAGTGGAGGGCAAGCGGTCACGAACGAAATTGCAACCTCATCAGCCACGACCACTCTGTCAAGAGTGAACGACTAAGGAGGAGGAGGAACAAATAATCCAAGCCTAATCAAGCCTTTTATACAAGTCTTTATCCACGCGGACGACGTCGCGGGCACAGCTAGTTACAAAATAAATACAATTAATTTGGTACAACACTATAAACGATATAATAATATAAATGTATTTTTAATATTTTTTATTTATAAGTATATTCCCATACTAGCTGTGCCCGCGACGTCGTCCGCGTGAATTAAGACTTGTATAAAAGGGATTGATTAAAGATTATTTATTTGCATTGAATAAGTAGTAGGTAGATTATTCTTACATATTATAGTAAAATCACTTATAATAAAATGTTCATATTTTCAGAAGACACCTTTATATTTTTTTCTAAATCCTTCAAACCTAAAACAGCAAGGACTGCTTACTGTACTCAGATCTTACTATCCAGTTGTCGCATGCTTCACTTTTCTCGCGCAATCAGATTCTCTTTACAAATATGTAGCTCGTTTATTAAAGTTAAGAGATACGTAGTACTGCTGTGCCCGTGGCTTCATCTATGTTAAAAATAAATAGTATCTTAAGTAAATTGAGTGAATTTATACTGCAAAGAATGCATAGGATACATAGCTTTAACCTACTGCAGAAAAGAGGTGCACTATACAACTACTTGTAGTTGGGAGACAAAATTTCTCAACATACACGTGCTTAGGATTAAACAGTCGGAAAAATTATAAGGCCAATTAATAGACTAAAGATTTAAAACTTGCGGACAGCAGTTTGGTCATAAGTCATAACTCATATAACATTGTGAAAACTAAAGCAGAAGGCAGGGTCTCTAAACAGTGTGCTATCTGTATTTGAATATAAAGAATATTTAATATCTCCATCAACCAACGTGTGTGGATGAGCCCGTACGCAATAAAGAGACGCAAAAAAATTAGTTAAGTTATCATTGGTCCAGTTAACCATGTTCATCATACGTATACCCAACGACGGGACAACCCGCGTGGCGCAACGTTTACCATACCGGACTGCAAATCAAAGGGTCCCGGGTTCGAATCCCGGCGAATCAGAAATTTCAATGATGAGTTTAAATTTCTGTTCTCGGTTTGGGTGGTTGTGTTTCGGTCTCTGTGTGTGTTCATGGCACCCACGACACAGGGTATATCTACCCTAATGTGAGGCTTTAAGTGTGAAACGTTATTTTTTACACTATGTACTACTTACTTTTATTAGACTTTAGGCTTTTATTTGAAACTAGCTGTGCCCGCGACGTCGTCCGCGTGGATAAAGACTTGTATAAAAGGCTTGATTAGGCTTGGATTATTTGTTCCTCCTCCTCCTTAGTCGTTCACTCTTGACAGAGTGGTCGTGGCTGATGAGGTTGCAATTTCGTTCGTGACCGCTTGCCCTCCACTGTCCCTTGGATTATTGTTACCTTTTATGAAATTACATATGATACAAAAGTTCATATTATTATGTTGAGTAGATACATTCTTCCTGAGTCCTTACAATTCTTACTGTACTCCTCTTATAATATCGACTTTTCAGTCGTTATCATCAGTTTCTCTTTACAAATTAAACGTATTATAATAGCCTGTTTGAAAGTGTTTAGATAGTACTGCTGTGCCCGCGGAAAGAATCATTATAATTAAATAATTTGTACTGCAAATAATGCATAGATTCATTATCATTATGTAACTTAAATATATTGCAGAAAGGTGGTGAAATGTCTACGTTATGTCAGACGTGGTTAGTAGTTGGGAGTCAAATTCTTGGTTGCTTACACGTTGGTTGCAATTGTCGTTAACATACTGTCGTTCATACTTAATGGAGGTCTTTTGAACGATTTAAAACTTGCGACAGCAGTTAGGCCACTAACAATGAAGACGTCATCAACCTGAATTGGAGCAGCGTGAGAGGATCAGGCCCTACGCGATTAAGAGTCAATTGGTCCTATTAACAACCCTTCACACAGCATCAGAAATAAATATATCGATTACTAATATTATTCTGGGCGTGACCACCATGCCGTGCTGCTGCCGTGACGCTTTAGCATATTAGTGTAACACCAGTGCCAGTACTGCGTATGTATGTAATAGCTCTTATTAAATTAACCACTGAAAACGTCTGCTCATTTCAATAAAAAAATTATTAGACCCTCGGCAATTGCTTATTCTTTTATTAGAAATCACTTTTTTTATAAATAAACCGAACAAAGAGGCAGAAAGGCCGCGTGGTTAAGCGATCACGTCGCCTATGGAAACGGGCAACCCCAGCGGAGCCACCCGAGCACTGCCGGCTTTCAAGAAGAGCTTTCTTTACAGCTTTCTTGAAGAACCCTATGTCAAAGTCCATTGGAAATGCCTCAGCTGGAAGGTTGTCCCATAACTTACACATCCGTTCAAACATCAAAAGGAGCGTGCAAAGCGGCCTGTGGAACTTTAACCTTCGACTGGTGGTGTAATCATCATATGGTGACGTAGCTATCATTTTGAAAAGATCACTCAGCATAGTAAAGTCAGTAGAACACTTTGATTTTTTTACGTTTTACACTGATAGCCCCAGAGTAGGGTAAATATACACTGTGTAATGGGTACCATGAGACACACAGAGACAGAAATACAAACACTTAAACCGAGAACAGAAAATTAAACTCATCATTCAAATTTCTGCTTCGCCGGGAATCAAACTCGAGACCCTTCGATTGGCAGTCCGGCATGGTAACCATTGCGCCACGCGAGTCCAGGCGCGGTCGCAGCCTTCAATTTTGGGCAATGGTCGCCAAGAAATTTTGGTGGGGGGTCACTAAGAAATTTGGGGGAAGAGGTGTCTCGAATTGGCTTGTTTCGCCTTCCATCTACGCATGAGTGAGGGATTTTGGGGGGGTCATGTCCCCTGTGACCCCCCCATAATATGTGGATGTAACCACCGCGCCGCGCCTCCATAATGCTCTACCACAATGAGTACAATATCAGCGCCAGTTCCAAAGCTCTCTAAGTTGTTAATTTTTTTTATTAGATATTTTATTACGTAAATATACTCGTAATTAATTATTTGAAATAATCTCCACCAATCCACTTTGTAATAGCGTTATTGGATAAAATAATGATTATGTAGTTCACCACCTGTAAAAAGCAATAAATGAATAAATAAATAACAACGACATCTATCGTATAGCGTTTAAACTAAATTGTCGATATAGCGAATTTGCAACAGATCACTAAATAGTTCTGAATATGAACATAGATGTCGGCAGTAGCCTCGTTTTTTTAAGGTTTTGTACATTTTGTATTGAGGATTTCTTTGAATATGTGGTGATATGTATGGTTTTTTTAAATATTTAGAGATGAAATCTAGCATAAGTGATTGGAAACTTGCTATCAGAATATTAAGAGATGTTAGTAATTATCGAAACTTGTGGTGTGACCGCTCGCATTAACTTTATTCTCTTACAAAAGTTACACACTTAAATTTATTCTTCCGTTGCTTTAATAAAGATTCTTTTGTAAGAATTTCTTTAATAGTTACAATATGCATATTAACCCGCATTGGAGCAGCGTGGTTAAGTAATCTCCAGGCCTCCCCAATAATGGGAAGCCCAGGAGAGGAGCGAGACGTTAAAAGGATGCAGCTATTTAGCTTGTATCGGTAATGGTCGCTTCAGTCATAGCCTGTTCACGATTCTCAGCTCCAAGAAGAAGCTGAGCAATCGACCTCTTCTATAGGGCTCAGGAGTCTTCTGTAAGACTCGGTGGCAGGGCTCGCGGTGCGCTTTATACCTGTAGGGGCTGTAGGCTAGCCGTTCTCGGCCAACGAAGCATTACCCTGATCACACAGATCTCTATTTAATATGGTCGACGATATTGATAAAAGTTCATCTTACGTTTGACCTCCCTATATCTTCGGAACCACAAATTACTTTATAATTTTGATTTCATTGTAAAGTATTAATTATGGTTTTCTAAACAGCTTTTAACAAAACTTTCATCTAAATCTACCAAAGCGCGTTTCAATTTTATGCCGCGTATTGTTTAAATTTTGTTTATGGACCGATTGATGTGAAATACACACTTAATGTTACGATAATTCATTCTACAATACATTAGTAAATCAGCATTCAAAAAAGGGAAAAGAATTTGGGAATAAAATTAAGGTTAATCATTCTAACCTTCACTTTCCAGCTTTTGAATCCTTTTTATTTGCTACCAAGGGATGATTTTTGAAAAAAGGTTACATAGGTGTCTTATTATTTTCAATAAAGATTACAAATACAAAATTTCAAGTGAAATACTTTTCCCAAAAAGATTCTATAAATCAAGTCTCAACAATCAGTTTTTAAAGAATTTCGAAAAAAATTGACACTTAAAGGGTGTATTTTGGAAAATGCTGAAATACGTTATTCTTTATTTTATCATGCATTTAAATGCATTAGCACCGGAGTGCTGATTCATTGCGCAGAGTCAGCGTGCAGGCGTTCATCCATTTCATCCTTGAAATTGACGTAACTTTTTTGTTTGTGAACCGATTTAAATAAAACAAACCCTAAATGTTAATCCAAAAAAATACCAATACATCAGTGAAAACCGCATCCTTCTACGTTAAGCCGTTCCTGAGATTAGCGCGCACAAACGAACAGATAAACAGACAAACAGATAAACAGACAAACAGACAAACAGACAATAATTCTAAAAAGATAGGTAGACATTGAGATTAACAGTTGGTTCAGTAAAAGTTTAACTATTCGTCACCTAGATGTCTGCAGTAGTCTCGTTTTGTTAAGGCTTTTACATTCTGTATGAAGGTTTAGAGCATTGAGGTTGTAAGATTTGGATTTTGGTTAGTCGGAGCTCGAGGCCTCCTCAATATTAGGAGAGCTCCATGCCCAGCAATGGAACGCTAAAAAGGTTGCAGCCTGATATAATGTAGCGATAACAGTCGTTTCAGCTGCAGCCTGTTTATAATCTTCGACCCCAAATGAAGACTAATAAGCTGAGCAACTTACTTAATGGAGCCTGTGATGGAAGGTTTAGCGGCGGTGAGGCTCGCCATGCGCTCTTTGGGTACGTATAGCTTAGCCATACTCGGCCAAAGAAAGAAAATACAGTAAGCTGTTCTAAGTATATTTAATATGGTCGACCATATTAATGATAGTTCAAAATAATTTTAGTTAAATTTAAACTTTTATTTATGGTTTTGAAAGGGCTGTTAACGAATCTTTCATCCAAATTCCCCAAAGTGTCTTTTAAGTTAATGTCGCGTATTGTTTAAATGAACATAACGTTTTTGTTTATGACCCGATTGATATGAAATACACACTAATATTATGGAAATTAATTCAACAATATACCAGTAAACACATCATTCAAAGAAGGGAAAAGAATTTGATAATGAAATATTGAGTTAAGGTTAATTATTGTACGCTTGAGATACCAACTTTAGATAGATACAACCAATTCATTTTATTTGCTATTGAGGAGTAGTTTTGAAAAAAGCTTAAATTTGTTTCTTACTATGTTAATAAAGATTACAAATACAAAATTATAAGTAAAATACTCTACACAAAAACATTCTGTACATCAAGTCTCGACACTCAATTTTCAAAGAGTTTCAAAGAAAATTGACATTTAAAGGGTGAATTTCGAGAAATGCTGAAACACGTATTTTTTTTATTTTGGTTAGAAAATATTTATACCAAATTTCAAGAAAATCTATTGAAAAAACCCAAGTTTTCCATACAAACTTTCATCCCTCATTTCACACCCTTAAACGGCGATTTTTATAATTATCTATAGCCTAAATGTTAGCGAGGACTAATATATATAAAACAAAAAAAGATTCATCAAAATCCGTCCAGTAGTTTTTGCGTGAAAAGCTAACAACAGACAGACAGACAGACAGACAGACAGACAGACAGACAGACAGACAAAAATTTCAAAACTTATATTTTTAACTTCTGTTACTTATAAAAAGACCCCTAGAAGTATTTTTTTTAATTTCTATGCAATGTACAGAATTGACCCTGCTTACAGTTTTATTATATGTTCCCATATAAATTTTGCCGACCTGTCAAACGTTTGTATTTTCTTGACGTGTCATTCTAAACGTTGACACAATCAGAATAATAGGACAGTTCGTATGTCATTATTTGTTTTATATTTTTGTTTGACAGTAACATGAAATCTTATAAAAAAAACAAATACTTTTTCAATACTTTTAAGACAGGACAACGTCTACACCCGGGCGGAGAAGGGCCGGACCACTAGTATGAATATAAATAGTTACATAATAAAGTCTACATTGTTATGCCTGCTATACTATGTTCCTGTGTGTAACGAACGAAGCATTAGTAAACGCTTCTAACGGAATTGCACTATAGTTTCATAACGGAGGCCATTAAAATTATTTTCATAGAGACCTAGAGGCTGATAGTATGCGAATACGATTTGTCCCATATATAGCGACCTTCTAGCCAATTATACTATGTTATGATTTATTACGCGCTACACACTGGAACAACTATCCGAGGATAAATTTTGTACGTTAGACCGTTGGACGAGAGGTTTTGATAATATTAAGGATTTACATTTTTACTTGAATGGAGTAGCAGACGAGCATGCAGGCCAAGTGGTGTTAAGTGGTCACTGCTGCCCATTGACATCTACATACAACCTCAAGCCAGCATAGTTAAGTCTTGTGTAAAGTTAAGTCTTATCTCTTAAGTCTTCTAGTGAGTCGTATGCAGTTGCGCTGCTACTCCGGAGGCTGGTGGTCGCCTCATGTAAGTGTGGCCGGCAACTGCACCTTTCCACCGAAACACAACAGAATTGGTTCACGGCAGAAGTGGGTGCAGCGGTGGTACTTCCCCGGGCGAACCATAATAATTCTACCACCTACAACATGATAAAAACTTACCTTATATCACTATTGAAATGATAAAAGAACGTTGCTATTATAATAAACCTAATACTTGTCCCATTTTAAGTCATGTGTAACTATTCTAGATCCAAGTATTGTTACACAGACGCAAAAAAGTCGATTTACGTGTTTAATACATCTCCATTGTAATTCTATGTTTAGAGCGTAAAGCTTCTGTTTTAATTCTAATAAATATGTTCGTGACTTCAAATGTGTCTCTATTACTACAGAAATTATAGATTAACAGAATTAATAATATTCTATCCACCAATGTACAGTTGAGTTCTCGTAGCAAACAGACGTAATACTCGTATTATTCTTTTCACATTTTTCTTTCGAAGCGAGAGAAAAATGTCGAGTTTAGTTCTATAGTCGAGTTCTCGTAGCAAACAGGCGTAAAGGCGTTAAGTGGTCGCTGCAGTCCATGGACACGTATAGATGTACACACTGCTTCAAGCGAGTCTGAGTCTTGTTGTAGAACGTAGTTGCGTTGTTGCTCCGGACTCTAAAATTGTGGCTTTATTTAAGTCCGTAAGATAAACACACCTTTTTACCGAAACACTACTTACATAATTGTTTCACGGCAGAAATGGGTGCAGCGATGGTACTTGCCCGGTATAACCATAAAAGTTCTTTGACCTAAAAATCTTCGAATCAATCGTCAGATGCGTCACCCTTACACACCGTTGCGAACCTATTGCCAAAAATCGCGCTAAGCGAATCAAACGAACAGCCGGTCCCGATTCGGGCGGAAATTCGGCGAAAGTGGGCCACGGGACACATTTGGGACACCGTCGCATCTCACCAGCACCCCCTTTTAACGAAACCCCAACCTTATTATTAGTCCGTAAAGTCCATTTTGGTTTTGACATCATCAGCAGATTTGGGCACCAGAGTTGATAACTAACACAAGCTGATTTGGACTCTTCGTTCAAAAGAAATATGGTTTAAAATAGGTTGCAGGTTCAGGATGATACATAGGCGTAACTCGGTAACCGAAATGTTATGATTGCCGAATTCACTGCAATTGTGGGCCCCTTGACAAATGAGACGCGGAAAGATGGTAAATCTGGGCTTGTACACGGAAAGATTGATGGGATCTTAGTGATTTCTCAGTTGTTAGCCTTAATTCCCTGTTGACATGACCTAGTGGCTTGCGTTTGATTCATTCCGCTCGAAGTATTGAAGTTCTTACCAACATAGCCCTTAGTGTAAGTTTGTAAACGCGCAAACGTTACTACTGCGACCGAGTTAAAATTGGACAGATAGATCTTAACCTGAAAGGAATAAGGCCGATAGTTAAATTATTAACGCAAACGCGATAGTAACGTTTTCACGTGTGCAGGCCTCAGGTTACATTTTGGGTTGGGCACTGATTTGTCTTCGGAGTAGCAGACGAGAATGCAGGCCACATGGCACCACATCAACTCACAACCTCAAGCAAGCCTAAATCTTGCCTGTGGTAGTATGCAGTTGAGCTGCTGCTTTGGAAGCTGATGTTCGCCTTATATAAGTCTGGCCGGCAACTGCACTTTTTCACCGAAAGATTACATTGCTTCATGGTAGAAGTGGGTACAGCGGTGGTACAAGTGGTACCTTTGCCATTACTTCATCATCATCATTTCAGCCTTTCATAGTCCACAGCTGGATGTAGGCCTCCCCTAACGTTCGCCACTCCTCCCGGTTCTGCGCTTTCTGAATCCAGCGGCTTCCTGTGGTTTCTTTAGGTCATCAGCCTACTTGGTTGGAGAGCGGTCTGTACTCCTTTTGCCGAGACGTGGTCGCCATTCGAGGACCTTTTTTCTCCATTGGTTGTACCATAACTTATTAAGCGTAAAAGGCTAAAGTACGTACAAAGTAGTAAAGGTTTCATCTAGGTACTGATAACAATATGGGCCCCAATCCCAAGCACGTGTCGAAGTAATGTTAAGTAGTAAAGTCCTCGAAGCATATGAAGCTTTGTATGAAGTTTCCCTATAGCAGTCACCCTAGTGTGGAACTAAGTATTATTTGGAGAAAAAGAACTCGATGTTTTTTTCCTTTCAGAAGTGCGGGCTAAAAACGGACCGTCTCGGAACGGAATTCATTTTAACCAAGATTGTCTGCTTTTTTATGTTTTCGACGCACTTTTCAATGTTTGGCAAAATTGTGCGTAAAATACACACAATAACAATATTCGTGAGTTATATCTCATAGCTATTGATAAAATGAGATATCGAGCCTTATAGATACATATCATATCAGCATATGTATCATATCAGCTGATTTTTTTTGCGAGATTTATATCTAATCTCTTGAATTCCTAGTAAATCCTTACACTGATGTGATATGAACAGATAACACATTTCTAGGAAATATCCGTTTGACGCCTGCGAGTCTGCTCATTTTTACTCATATTTATTGCTAGTCTCTTTGAGGATAATGTGATTAATTATCTATAAAGGGAAAAAAGGTTGTTTTAAACTGACTTCAAAAAAAGGAATTAAAAACAACCTTAAGTAGGAGGTTTAGGAGGAGGTAGGAGTTAGTAGGCGGTAGAACTATTATGGTTCGCCCGGGGAAGTATCACCGCTGCACCCACTTCTGCCGTGAACCAATTCTGTTGTGTTTCGGTGGAAAGGTGCAGTTGCCGGCCACACTTACATGACGCGACCACCAGCCTCCGGAGTAGCAGCGCAACTGCATACGACCTCAGACAAGACTTACCTGTGCTTGCTTGAGGTTGTATGTAGATGTCCATGGGCTGCAGCGCCCACTTAACACCACGTGGCCTGCAAGCTCGTCTGCTACTCCATTCAAATAAAAAAAAGATCCTATTAGTAATATGGATAAGACCATCATGTAACACCTCCAATTCACAAATATTTATTTTGAGTTTTATATTCTTTTTGTACATTATTTTTCGATTATCAAAGATTTTTTACTGACTTTTTTGGAAGAGGTGCTGAAATCGGTTATATGTATGCAAGATATTTTTTTCTGTATGTTCTCTGATTACTACGCCAATTGTGAACTGATTTTCGAAATTCTTTTGCTTGTTCAAAAGCTTATAGTCTTGAGATTCATTCGGTCCCATTGTCACCAAGTCAAAATCTGATGATAGTTGAATTAATCCAACTCAACGCCTAGTAGCATGTAGTCTGTAATCCTAGAGATAAGATGGGAAACTATCTCTTGTGTGAGATATATTTATGGTAGCAAAGATACAATGAGCCTTGAAATATTGCGGAGATAATATTTGCAAGCATTTGCATATCATGAGGATTAGGACTATAGGGTTCCTCGGAAGGTGTTAGAAGTGGCATGGTTCTGTTCGTTGCTGCTGTGAAGTATTTCTAGAAAATTGGGAGAAGAATAAAACAGTGAATTTTAGAAAATACGTCTATCTATATATATCTATCTACGTATCTATTAAATCTATAAAATTCTCGTGTGTTAGTTTACATACTCCTCCGAAACGGCTTGATCGATTTATATGAAATTTTGTAAATTGTCCCAAACCCCTGAGTCATAAGAGTGGTTCGGTGTTGACGCGGTCAGCTAGGGATAATTTTATATGTAAATGCAAGATTTCCTTTATTGCTATACAATACTTATTCTGGCATTGTTTCAGCTTCTGAAACCGATTTGATATTCAAATAAACGTGATTTTTAGCAGCAAAATAAAGTAAAATAAGCATTGAAATAAAGATGATCATTTATCGAGTTACATATAATTTTAGTATGTTATATTTACGGTTAAAAACACATCTATAAATATAAATTATTTGCAAACGAGAATTGTACACATTTATACTAGTTATTCATGAAATGCTTGTTTATATTAGTTGAGTAGGTAATAAAAAATCAAATCTTAAAAAACATTCTGACATAATTTATTTTTGAATTTCAAATTACCACCAGGACATTTTATCATTGCTTTGAAGGGGTAGTTTTAATCTATCTTGGGCAACGAATACCCCCGGTCATTTTAAAACAAATCTATTCGAGTGCTCTTAGATAAGGAGATTTATTCCAAAAACATTTGGACAAAAAATGGTCGTCAGGATAAACAAAATGTCGCGACGGGAGATCGATTTGTCGTAGGAGGTCCCTAAACAAACAAACTGACGTCTGGATGTAGGAGAAATGTGTTTTTAGTTTGTTGCGACAAGGATATTGGCACGTAGGCCGCTCAATTTTGGAGAAAACAAAAAAGTACTTGGTCAATATTCTTATAGGCACGGAACTAACTTCTTGAAGTTGTTTTTTTATTAATTCAAAATATTTGGTACACTAAGGTGCAATGGTTACCATATCGGAATTCCAATCTGGGAGTCCTGGGTTCGATTCCTCGTTTGATGGATGGCGGGTTTTAGCTTTTTAATCTTATTTTTTAATCTTTTGATGTTTCTTTTCAAACAGTTGGCCTTGAAACAAATAAAATATGGACAGTGAAAACAATTTATATATTTTTTAATGCTAATGAGATAATTTTTTAACGCTAGTGAGATAAATAGATAAAGCTTGTTATGAAACTGTAATTTTTTATAAAGAATTCATTAATGGACATTTAGAATATTTTTGTGTTCGAAAATAAAAGGTTGTCATGTTGATTTTTGAACGTATTTGTTAACCAAACTAAATATTATTAAAGCTATATGAAATACAAAAATATGATAATATTGCATTTATAACACACAAACTAACTTGCTTAGTCATTTTTTCAGAGTATTAATAGGTACGTCATTGTACGAATTAGCGCGAAGAAGAGTTGAGCACGTTCGTCGAGTGACGTAACAGATCATCGACCTTATTTATATTGATAATTTAGTGTAGATACTTTATGGATTAATTTTATGAAGTATTTGTGGAGTAACTTGCATGTCCTTTAGGTGTTAAAACCAGTGATTAAGATGCTTATCAGAATGAGTCAGGTGCGGTCCCAGGGGGGGGGGGGGTCATAGGGGAAGCTTGACTATTCAGAAATAACAATAAATAATAGTGTAGTGACCTTCCGCTACTCATCAAGAGATGGCGCCACGTGTATTCCTGAATCACGCTATCGAAGTTTTCGGAATATCCTACCATATATACAAGCTCCGAATTGAGTCAGTTGGAGCGCGGCCGCTCCCCGGGCAGGACCACCTCGCCCGGCGGGAGATCTCCCTTTGCCAAAATAGCATCTGCATAATTTCTAGCTAGTAGATTTTAATGTTCACCTTAGCTACATATTTAATAATTTGTAAATATCATCTTTGCATAACTTTATTGAAACGTTTAGTATAAGTTTACTTTAATCATGTCGGATTAAGGGGTTTTCCTAAAGGATTAAAAGTATTTATTTGGTAATATCCTTTGATAAGTTAAGTATTAAATTACTACTTCCTTTGATAAAAATGCACAAAATGATAATAAATCTTTATCAATGTTAGCAGTAAAGTGTAATATTATTTAACACCGGAGCATAAGATTACTAAGACCGCTGACAAGAAATTCAAGTTATAAATAAGAATCACAAAATACCACTCTAAAAGATTATGTTACAGTTTTATGATTGTAGGAATCATAAAGCACATTATAGTAACATAATCTGTATGGTAAAGGGACTTAAATCCTAATCTTAATAATATAATATTATAATTATAAAAATTATTTTACCTTTCCATCATACAAAACAAAAAAAGACTAGACTTTCGTAGGTTTTTTATGTTTTTGGTGGGCTAATGCATTTACTCTTCACGTCAACTAACAATTGGATACTATTCCAAGTCAAAGGTAAAAGATAATCCATGTCTTTTTAGTTCCCATAAATCGCTTCAGGTTTGAATGATACATTTAGTGTCAACAGTTTATTCGGTAGACTTTCGGTTATTATTAACAATTGTCTTCAAGATGCAACGCAATTATAAAAAATAATTTAATAAACTTTCTATAACCTATATTCGGTGCCATAATAATACACCATCAAGCTTTATAATAATGGTACAAATCTCTTAGGTCAAACGTGCAAGTCAAGAGATCTTTATTACTGAGAGGAAGGCATATTATTTGCCCGGCAATCAAGTTATATTAGCTCACACTTACTCAACGTCACAATATTGAAGCAAAACGTTTATGAACCAACGTGATCTAAACCAGGCAGACGTTTCGGACGTGGAACATGATAATTTTAATCAAAATGATAATTTCTTAGTTACGTGTAATTAGGCCACGAAACATTTCCTATGATCACTGATACTTAACGCAAGACTGTATAGACTGCAACTCTTTCTGTGTCCCACTTTTGGGCACGGGTTTCGCCTCTGGGAAGGCCTAGAGCTTATTCTACTGTACTGATCCAATGCGAATTGTTAGAGAAACGGGTTAGTGGCCAAATTGTAGTCGGATATGATTATAAAGTCACCAGCTTTATTCCTGATTAATTTCGGACTTGAGTAGTTTCGGACTGTACCATGGACTTCATTATTGTTTGCGATCGCTAGGTGACCTCGACGAAGACGTGCGCGTTTCCTTGCTTTTGAGAGTAAGTTATGCCGTTATAGTATTGCTTGTTATCGATAAGTAGCAGCAGTTGTAAAAAGTTTGGTTTAAAGTTTACTACGGACACATTTTTTTTCAACCTTTTTATGCCTCGCTGCTGGGCACAGGTCTCCTCTAACAACTGAGAGGGATTTAGGTCATAGTCCACCACGCTGGCCTAGTGCGGATTGGTGGACATCATACCCTAGTGAATTTATGAATTTCTCTCAGGCATGCACGGCGATGGAAAACATCGTAATTAATTAAATATCACAATATTTTCCATCAGCGTGACCTATATCGACACATATCTAATTCTGCATAAACCATGCAGTGATCTAATAATATCAGTCTGCTCTTCCATTTCCAATACACTTCAGTTCCGTTACCAAATCTGACAGGTCGTCTTGTAATACTTCAGAAATCTCTATCAAACCTTTATCAAGTAACAAATCGGTTAAAAACTGTGTTGATATGCATTTTCCTTGAATTTATCTATTGGACTATTATTATTCTTATTTGGTTCGATTTTATCTTAAAAGGTTTTGTCGTAATATATAAATCCAAGAATACATGTCTATTTGGCATAAACCTAACCACCAATTACTTTACGACGGGCCGCCCACCTGACAACGATTCATCTCTAGAATAAAGCTGTCGGCGCAGTAAAATTACTCTTCGTCATAAAAGCATTCAGATTTTACGATGGTGTTGGTCTGGCTTTAATACTCCTAGCCAACGATAGAAAAAAAGAAGTAGATATGTTATATGTATATGACACTGTATTTGTCCTCATATTAAACATGACAGCCATCTTGACGTTTTGCCGCATACAACATCAAGAAGATGATGAGAAGCTTATGGCCTAATTTTACACGAAAACATCTTGAAACATCATTGGAGCATCGAAGGTACACCCGTCATTGACACTCACGCATGCAACATCCATGGAGGAACCAAGGATGTCATCCTTGTCTCTATCAAGTGTATTGCGTATTATATCTATTGCGGGAGGGTTGCACCGCTTATCGACGTGTCAACGAATATTGTCAAACTACATGTACAGTAAGGTGCATAAGTAGGGTTGCCATCTCTAAAATTTGTCAACCAGAACAAGACGCGTTAAAACCCCGGATTTTAGAGCCCAAAACCCGGTCGTTGACATGTCCGGGGGGACAGTGAATTTAGTGAGTCGGTTCGTCGGTTGACCGCAGCGTGCGGGTGCAGTGCGTGTGTCGCGGGCGGCCCTAGACTTTATTCTTTTTAAACCCGGACTACCAATGAAGTCCGGCCCGGACGCTCCCCGGACGCCCTCTAAACTAGGACAAATCCGGGGAAACCCGGACGAATGTCAACCCTACCTATGCATTAGTGTTGTAGCATTTTCATAATACTGCCACGAGAAGTTTTTATTCGCACATATTACCTTTTCCCATGAGCACATCATACTCGTTCGGAACACAGATAACAGTGCTTCAAACAGTCAAGCGAAAACGGCCAAAAGAGGTACAGATACTTCAACTCAGTTGTGCGCGCGGCGCTATGTGTGGGTAAACCTGTATATACACAGTGACTTTGTGTGCGTGACAAGAGGTGCAGTGAAGTTGCTCGGACGATCACGGCCGCGTCACTGTCACACAAATTAAAGCTGCATAATTATGCAATAATAGTAATTATGCAATAGTAGTAATTACTAGCCCACGCACACATAGCGCCGCGCGCACAACTGAGTTGAAGTATCTTTAACATCTCTTAAACCCTTATTGTACAATCTACGCAATAACACTGTTTTATCGCGATTTAGAAAACTGTACAGCACGATCTTACTTGTTACTTGACTTGTTCTTATCAATAATAGCGCCAATTGTCTTGTATTATTAAAGAAAACAACAGGAGGAGTGAGTCATAATTATTTTTGATTCATTTACCGCTAACTTTCTATTTTTAAACTATCTGTTGTGGCCCCTGATGAATTAATACTTTTTATCTTTATTTTTAATTTATTTGTCTATTTTTTACTTCTTGTTTTGTATGTCAAATCTGTCAATTTTGTATCAATAATGTGTGCATAAGAATATAGATAATTTCTTAAAAAACTACAATTTCTATCATTGAAGCCACCTAAATGGTCCGCTAAAGACCATAAATTGGTGGCCCATGAGGGGAACGAACGGGAACTAAACCGAAAAACAAGCAAAATCGGAAAAACCAAACCAAACGGGAACATAAACAAGAGTGAGCTACTGAATGTGCAGCAGCAACAAACTCGGGTGACCGTTGAGGAATGAGTAAGAGTGAGCTGTTGAACGATCTAGTAGTGCAGCTAAAGCTCTACATCGTGCAGCAGTAACAACTGCGACGCCAAAGTTAGCCAAACGATCAGTAGGGCAGCTAAAGCTCTACATCGTAAAGCAGTTATTTCCTGGATCTGATGGAGTATATAGCAGAGACAGTGGAAATTAGAACCGCTAAAGAAGAAGTTTTAATGCCAGTGGTACGATTATGCCTTATCCCTTTGCTACCCGCTGAGACCCAAGTTGTTGAAAGTTGCCTTTCAACGGGCCGGAGGATGTTGTGGCCCCTGATGAATTAATACTTTTTATCTTTATTTTTAATTTATTTGTCTATTTTTTACTTCTTGTTTTGTATGTCAAATCTGTCAATTTTGTATCAATAATGTGTGCATAAGAATATAGATAATTTCTTAAAAAACTACAATTTCTATCATTGAAGCCACCTAAATGGTCCGCTAAAGACCACTATCCTTTTATTCATATTTACCATTTGCAAGCAAGATGAGCAATAGTAAACAATGTTATCCAAACAATAACGTAATAATCTCTTCCGATGTTCGGGATTTCCCGAGTAAATTTATAGGTTCTTAGAATTTAACTGAAATCAGACGGTGAGGGGCCTTACTACATGAAGTTTCCTTGAAGTCTTTAGCAGCTTCAGTATGATCAGTTTGTTTGAACTAATAAACATTGCGTTATCTTCGTAATGGATTAGGATTTGTGAACAAACATGAGGAAGTTTGATTTTGTTTGTTACTTTAATTTACACGCTTTGGCTGTGGTTTCGCAAACATTTTGATGATTTGCGTCAAAGCCATGGATAATAAGGCACTACTGTCAAATGTAGTACGTAACTGGAAGGTATTGTATAAACCAGAAGCAGTTATCGTCCAACCAAAATAATCGTAACTGTAATATTGAAATTCTAAACGCATCGTACTTATACACAGCATATACATACACAGAAAGAAGTATTTAAGCGTAATTAATTAATTAGTTTATTTAATTTCATAATAATAATAATATTTAAATTTAATATTTTTTTATTTAATTTAACAATTTAATAATGATAACATTACTTTTATTTTTAGTGTTATAGTTAACTTACCATTTTTAAATGTACACCTCTTTTTAAGGATATAAGTAATTACATTTAAAACTAATAAATAAATTGTGCTGCCGACATAAATACTAAAAAAGCATAGATTTATATTTTAATATATAAGAACTGTTTATTATTTATTATTTACTAGCTGTGCCCCGCGGTTTCACCCGCGTTAGAAAAAATCATTAGCATGAAGTGAACCAAACTTTACAGGATTACTCGTTGGACCAATCTGAAGATTCTCCGAGAATTTCATTGAAATCGGTCCAGCCGTTTCGGAGTCTATAAGGAACATACATACACACTTTCTCTTTTATAGATATGACTAGCTGTGCCCCGCGGTTTCACCCGCGTTAGAAAGAATCATTAGCATGAAGTGAACCAAACTTTACAGGATTACTCGTTGGACCAATCTGAAGATTCTCCGAGAATTTCATTGAAATCGGTCCAGCCGTTTTGGAGTCTATAAGGAACATACATACACACTTTCTCTTTTATAGATATGATTATTAGCTGTATATAAGCTTAAACTAATTAATAGTTAACCGTTGAATAAGTAAGTGTTTCAAAGAAATTAAAAAACTACTCCTGTATATACGGTGATTCGTCGGTTGAATAAAACATGAAGGATTGAGGGAGTAAAAATTCAAACTACAAAATATAAGGTACCGTTTATCTTAACCCCCGCTAGGGTACTTTTTGTCGTGATAGCTGTGAAAGACAAGAACTTAGATTAGAGCAGATATTTAAGCGCATCATTCATGCTTTACCTCGCCGGGAATCGGAAACCCAACGAGTTACCACGAGTTTCCTGGGCTATTAATTTTATTATACGACAGTGAAATAAGAAAACATAGGTAATTAGCTAGGTAAAGTTCACATGTGCCGGTTTTGCAATCCCGAGATAAAGTTATTATTCAGTTAATAATCTATCCTTTTCAAATGTCATATGAATAACGATGTCAGCGCTTACATTAATCGTCTAATAGTTTTGTCCGGGGAATGAAAACTTGGCTTTATGTATATGAAACAAAGTTTCTGAACGCTGTCGATATCGATATAATGTTACATCCCTAGCAACAAATAAGTGATGATACTACTGTAGAGTAAGTAAATGCAACAAAGTCTGCAACGGTCAGCGGTCACTGACCATGTCATACATCACAGCAGGTTTTGAAGGACACTTCTTGAGAATTTTATTGTTGGACAGATATTAGCAAGCTCTTGTCAATTGAGTAAAAATCGTGTTTTGCTAGTAAGTAGTTGTCACATTGTATTTTCATGTTTACAATCGAAAAATTCCTCACTGTATTGTTCTTTTTGTTGACTTATAGTTGGTGAAGATATTGATGGTAAACAGTTTTGTTGGATTCTTTTTAACATACCTCGTGAATATAATAAGAGTAATTACTTAGTGGTATCATTTTTTTGGTATCAAATGGTACCCAGAACCTTGGAAGAGAATACCGGGTTATGTGGGATTTGTACCGCACTAAAACTCCGTCGGCGTAACCGTGAAGGACACCGGTGTTCACAGCGGCATGCGGCCACGCACAGAGCACCATCCTTCCCGAGGCTGCTGGCTGGACGGGTCGAGCTCCTAGTCTCACCGTCCGCTACCCCAAAAGCCTCCTTTTAGTCGCCTCTTACGATCAGGCAGGGGATACTGTAACTCTATTCTTAATCCCAAAGCTACAGGGACTAACTTATTGGTATATATCTTTCCGTTCATAGACATAAGGCTTGGCCACTAGACACGATAAAGGGATCCGCTTTCTACTCTCAGGTCGCAGTATAGGCGGTAGAACTTTTATTTTTAGGACCGGAAAAGTACCACTACTGCGCCCATTTCTACCGGGAAGCAATTCTATTGTTTTTGGATGGTAAGTGAGGTTGCCAGCCAGAGTAACATGACCATCAGCCTCCGCAAGGCAAATCTGCAGCCCATGGACATCTACACACAACCTAAAGCAACGATCTCAGACACGCCTCAGTCTTGCTTGATATCGTAGTTGCGCTAAAATAATCCCATTATATTAGTCGGTACGAACCTTTTTACCGAAACATAATATAATATAATTTTTGACATAAGAGCAACGGTGGTATACCTTGACAAAAACATGCTTTTACCATCTTATTGAAATACTCATGAGATGCAGCGGCAACTTTACACCAAAAAGTAAATCGTTTGACGACCCACGAGGCGCAATGGTTACCATGCCGGACTCGCGGGACTGCAAATCCAAGGGTCCCGGGGCGGTTTGATTCCCGGCGAAGCAGAAATTTGAATGACTACTTCAAATTTCTATTTTCGATCTGGGTGTTTCTGTCTCTGCGTGTGTCCATGGTACCCACGACACGTATGTCTACTCTAATGTGAGGCTATGAGTGTGAAACGTTATTATTATTATGTTATTATTATTATTCTTCACCTACCTGCATTGGAGCAGCAAGCTCCAGGCCTCCCCAATAATGGGGAGAGAAATAGTATAGTAATAGTAGAGTAGCCAAGCCATTATTAAAAGTATACTTTTTACCGACTTCTTTAAAAAATATCAAGGCTGTTTTGGATTTTTAGCTGTTCTCCTCGGGTCAACTGGTCCCGATATTGGACCTCCTTCAGAAGTTGTTCACTTTACAGGTCATTAAGGTCCCCGCAAACCGCGGCTGAGTTATTATGATTTAATTGAACGGCTTGCCCTCCGCACCACAACCCTCGTCAAGACATGAGTGGCATTTGGCTTCAAAATTTGCAAAATTGTTTTAAAACTGCGTTACAATTTTAGAATTTTTGACTGAGTTTTTAAATTAAAAACCGTAGAGTTTATTTTGGCTTGTAATAAAAAAGGGAATTTCTGTGTTTAGGTAATATTTTTACTCTAATTTTGTTAGTAAAACGAAAGCGTGTTTTAATCGATGATGCAATAATTGATACGGATACAGTTAGAACACCAATGTTGCTTCGGAATGATGTCCTTGGGTATACCGTTGACGCTCTTGCTGACGCCGTGGCCGTGGCTCACTACGGCATTGGCTGAGCGTGGATCCGTTTCTTCATACATTTGTTTATTATGATATATTTGTTATTTCTATCTTCACGGAACTTTCTTCCATGGACGTTCTTTACGTTACTTTTATGTTATGGAAAGTACCACCGCTGAACGCACTCATGTTATTGCGTTAGAGTCGCGATAGCTGAGCGGTAAAGACGTAGGTCTCTGATACGGAGATAACGAGTTCAAACTCAGGAGTTTGCCTGCCTGACCTCTGACAAAGTAAGTACGGAATATTACCTACGGATGGTGTATTCCATTTAATATTACGAAAAACAAAAATTCCACAATATTATGTTCCATGGACTGTACAGCTGTCCAAACAGAATTTTTCTGCGAAACAGATACATCTTTTGTTACCCGATTTCAAGTCAGTATGGATTCTTCTCAGAATCAATGGAATGTACCGTAGTTTTTCTAAGACTCCATACTTCCTAGTTCTACAGAAATATGGGACATCCTTTCCCGTATCGACTAACGAACAATTTTGAACCTTAATCGGTCAATTTTAAAGTTTCAGTTACATTTGGTTTGGGTTTTAAATTTATATTCAGTACACATTCTTATTGTGTTTTGATACTTGTTATTATGGTGTTAACCGTTTGTAGATGAAATGAAAGTTTTATTACTTAAGTTTTGCTACTTTTGCTCCTGGTTTTAGAAGTCTTGAGAATTTGACATCTTAAGAAAAAATAATTGTTTAGAACCTGTCTTCGAATTAAGACGAAGAAAATTAAATTTAGTAATCACATAAAATTAAAATTGAGTTAACTGAAAAGTTTGGGTCTGAAGGGTTTATCTTTAGCGGACCATTTAGGTGGCTTCACTAATAGATTTACTTTTTTTGGAAAAAATCTTTATTCTTTTAGCATATATTTTTGATTACAAATTGACAATGAAATACAAGGAATATTTTAAATACAATTGACAACTAGGAAAAAACTAAAAAGACTAAAATAAAAAATAATTTTAACTTTCTTCCTGATTATAAAAACAGTATTGTTTCACAAAAAGCATGGCCGCTATGTAATGAAACAACTCAAAAATTTAAATGTGTAAAAAAATTTTCGTTGCAATTTTTGAGGAAAGTGTGACGGTTAATAAAAACGTAAAAAATATTGAATTCTGAATAATATTTGCTGATAATTTTGTAAATTGCAGTAAATCCGTGAAATAGCCGTGAGGTGACCACAAAAAATGGTTAAGTGCGAATAAAGATCACATACGAGGGCTCCGTAGGTACATTGCGTTAGTTTTAAAAAAATCCACTATCGACCTTCATGATAGCATCCTTACCATTGAGGAAAATGCAAAAAGAGAGAGAAGAAATGTCTTTACACCCTTCTTGTGCCCTATGTGCATATTTTTTTATAAACATAAGTTAGAAGTTGATACGCTAGATGACTTAAACTAGGTGGTACTGTCCTGGTTTCTAATTCACGCTAACAACGTTACTATGTAGATTGTATGACTAGTTTTACACGACACGTCGCCATGTCGTAAATCAGTTTATTCAGCCGCAAACAATGAGGCTCAATATGATAATTTTAGATGCGCTAGTAAATGCAAAAGTTTGAATGTTTGGACAGATTTTCGTTGATCATTCCCGCAAGAACGGCTGAACTGATTGGGATGAAATTCGGCACAGAGATAGATTTTAGTCTGAAATAGCACATATACATTTTTTTGAATAGATCAGTATAATCATAAAACTCAAATCACTCAGCGATGCTTGGTTGTATCACTAGAACTCTACAAAATTAAATGATACGAATGGCCCGCAACTGAAGATTTTATTTTACGCCAAATCTATACGAAACCCTGCTAACGGATATAAACAAAAATTCGAAATTAAGACCACACATGACTTGTCGGAGGCTTTGACAGACACGCAAGCGCTGGAGGTGTTACCACCGTGCCTAATTGTGGTGGTATACCACCCACCGTTGCTTAAATTGGGGGTTTCTGAAAGAGATATGTCCATTATGTAATTGGGGTTTTTACTGCCGTGTGAAGAGAAAAGTGTTTTGTGTTTAAGGTAATTTGGTGGTTTATTTTTGATGTTTTCGGGTATTTTTTCTGATTGAAATTTAATGGGATACATTCACCATAATAATATGATAACGTTTGAGGCAAATATTAAAGGTAGTAAAATTTACTTGGTTTTACTATTCCGCTGAAATATTCCTGATTACTTTGATCAGACTAACTTCTGTCCTGAAGCATTTCTAATTTTTATTTCGTGTTTGATGAGAAAGTATGCAAATTAATGAGGCCTCCATATCTAGAAGTACTACGATAATTACGAAACTTCTACCAGATAATTAATAATAAAATAAAAATCTGGTCAAAAATTTTAAAAAACCACGATTTTGAATTTTTAGAAATTTAAATCAAATGACGTATTAAATGAATATTTCTTAAAACAAATATAATAGTTTACGTGCTAGGAAGAAATTTTTAGTCCAGTTGCCTTAGACCTTACTTAATTTAATTTAATTATTATGTCAACAAAATATTACAAAACACTTCAGAAGAAGAGACTATGTACAGGGTACAGCTTATTTCTAAGAAAAATAAGTATAATATAGTTTTTCTTATAATAAAATGTTGATATTAACTAAGCTTTGTAGCGCTTTATATTTTTAACAATTTTATTTTGTTTTCTCATTCACTTGTTAAAAACATGAAACTTAATCGTTAATAATAAATTCAAGCATAAAATCTTGTCTGACAATTTTTCACGAAGTGTTAACATAATTGTATTAAGAGCTCAAGCGAAATTAAATTTAACAAAAATCTACTTACAATTACCTTGGTGTCTTTGATTGACATTTCAATTGCATGTAGGTCTGTTCACACTGGCTGGCATAGCAACTAAAAATAAATTTGTACAGTGAATTTTCAGTTTGTTTCACTCCACTTATTCAATCCACCTATTCACTCCAGCAATTTTACTAAAAAAAATTTGCAGAAAATGTTGCACTTTTTTTCTCTTTGAAATTCTCTATTCAATTCTATCCGAAACTTGCTTCAATCATTCCAGTCCGTTAATAATTATTTTTATTATCTTTATTGAGATTATAAGGACCCGTGTGGTGTAATAGTTCCCAAGCCGGAATGCCGATCGTAGGGTCTTGGGTTTGAGTCCCGGCGAAGCAGAAGTTTGAATGATGAGTTTAAAATTTCTGTTCTCGGTCTGGGTGTTTGTGTTTCTGTCTTTGTATGCGTCCATGGTACCCACGACACATGATATATCTATTCTACGGTGGGGCTATGAGTGTGAAACGTTATTTTTATTTTTTTATATTGTCATTGAAGTTTTTTATATTTACCTTTATACGCTTTATATTTACCTCAAGTGAAATGTCAGATTTTCAAAAATAGTACATACATATTTGTTATTAGAATATTCAATAAATTACCCAGACATTTCAAACAATTATCAGGTAATAAATTTAAAAGAGAACTAAAGCAATGGCTTATAAAAAAAGTTTACTATAGTATAAACGAGTTTTTTGATGACGTGCATTAAAATGGTTTGGGGAGCTTCCGCGTAAAATATTAATTCTAAACAATGCCTGAGAGTTTTTTTTCCGCCGGCTTTTTTTCTCTCATTGACCCAGTGGTGGGTAGGCATCAAAAGCCGATGATCCGTTAAGAATATTCTTAGCGGATCTTAAAATAAAACTATTTTATACTTTAATTTTAATTAGTAATAAGTATAATATTGTATGCCAGAGCATGGTAGACTGTTTAAACTCTTATAATAATTTTAAACATCTAACTGTATGTATGTAAACAGTCAACAATAAAGTATTTTCATTTCATTTCATTTCCTTTCATTTCATTTCATTTCATTTCATTTCATTTTCATTTCATTTCATTTCATTTCATTTCATTTGACATAAATAATTATAATATACTAGCGAACCCGGCAGACGTTGTCCTGTCTTACGGTATAAGAAATAAAATAATATTGCGACTATAAATAAAGATATAATCTTATCTTTCAAGTTAGATCAAACTGCACACAGTGTGCAAATTTTATTAAAATCGGTTCAGTAGCTTAGGAGTCCATCGCGGACAAACAATGTGACACGTAATTTATATATATTAAGAAGATGTGTGTAATATAACTGCAAATAAGTACATTTGTGCACATTTCCGTGCTTTAGAGGACAGTTGGTATCGAAACATAACTGCTATTGCGAAAACACCCGAACCTTTTCAAACCTTGTCGTAACGTAGTTGAAAACATTCGACAGTTCTTTAAACACTAACCCGTATCTTGAGGAATCTGCATTAGAGACGAGATGCATTGGATCATCGGCGCACAATACATACACTCAATCTGGTAGCGCAAAAAAATAGATTTATTCTCATGTTCACTGAGTGAGTTTACTAGAATAGGTAACACTATATGTAATATGTTATTTGGAAAACTAATGATTTTTTTATGGTTATCATCAATATTATGGTTATTACCATATAGGTATATATTATGCTTATTGTATTACTAATTGTTATTAGGCAAAATGTAACTGTACAATCGCATTGGGAATTTCCTCTAATGGTAGCTGTATGTTGGAATGTAAATAAAAAATCATTATAAGCCAACTCGAGACCTTCACAATTATTGGGGGAGATAAGGCAAGCACTGGGACACAAAAAGGGATACCTCTTCACGCCAAGGCATGAATTCCATAATTTTGCATCCAGTTAGTGTGCAAAAACCTCAGGATTCCACTCAGCAATCATTCGCGGCAATTCGCCACCCGTGTGCGATCCCGCTTACAACTGTCAGTTGTTCAGAGGATATGTTCATTCTCGTAATCGAACCTGAGTCTTCGGATTAAGTGTAGCGAATCTTGACATTTTTAAATCAGCTAGGGACCGATATTTTAAGATACTTTTGTAATGGAGACCCAAATGAGCATGATGGCCACTTTAATAATATTTTTTCTCATTTTTATAAAATTGTGACAAGTACTTGCTATACCTGTTTAATTTAAATAGCAATTTCGTTTTTTCTTTCTACATTTACTTGAACAAAATCTTAAACTACATTAGTCAAAATATTTTAAGGACTCAGTTTTTTAAGTATATAAAAAAGAAAAAAAACGATACACAGACACACCAATAGCCCCATTGCACACTAGGATTCCCTGTGTCGTGGGTACCATGGTCGCCCATCGAAACACACACAACCAGACTGAAAAACGAAATTTAAGCACTTCTTTCAAATTTCTACTTCGCCGGCTATCGAACCTGGGACCCTCCGCGGCAGTCCGGTACGGTAACCATGATGCCACACAGGTCGCTAAGCGTTGTGTGACAAACTAAAAACAAACGGTCTGAATATTATCGGAACTATCGTAGAGGAAAGATAGCCGGATAGGTTTTGTGGTGGACGTGCGGTCACCCACGTGGTTCCAACTTAATTGTGAATACCACAAACGCACGCCGATTTTAATGCATGTGCTGTATTATTAGCGAGATGCTAATGGGTCTTCTAGGACTGATGACCTAAAAACTGGCTAAGTGTTAGTCAATTCGCGCACGTAGCGGTCCGTATCATTATCTGTAAAAAATTGGTTGTCTGTAAAGTCGGTTTACGGACAATAGTTTAACGCGATAACGTCAATGAAAACCACATCAATTTTTCACTTCACTTTATAAAACAATCGACGAACGGCACAAGCCGAACGTTAAAGCCTCAACGTAACGTTACAAGGGTAACGTTACAATAAGCGTAACGATACAATGCTAACTAGATAACAGACAAGTGTTTTAAATTCAATAATTTCAGGTACTAGTTTTGTAATCGGTATTAAATGTACAAAAGCTACATAATACATCTATAATAACACAACATAAAGCAATACATAATACTTATTATCAAAAATTGATTTAATCAAAACAATAGGGAGAAGACCTGGTGCACAGTAGCGCCAACTGACTTTTGTTATCGAAGAGAACACGATTACAACTTGTTATAGAGAAAGATACATTTTTATTTCCTTTCATAAACAAGCGTTTTATGTATGTTAATAAACAAAGATACAAGTCAGTCCGGATACAATCAGATAGCAGTCAAGAATACGTTTTACACTTATAAGTGTAGCTTGTCGCCCGCTCTTCTGTAGTCAGAGAAGTGGATATTCGAGTATCGTAGGCTCAAGGAAACGCGGCGCGTGCAATAATGTGAAATTGTGAATGACTTGCGAGTTCATTCATGACGTTCTTAGTCTTTAGAGCAAATGTGTTTAGCGTTTAGCGTTTTCGTGGAAGTTTTCGCTGTTTATTTTGTGTCACGGACAAATATTTAGGCTCGTAGATTGATAAGAAAGATTTTGATTAAGGATAAAGGTAATAGGCAAAAAGGAAAACCGACCATTAAAATTATGTAAGTTTCTTGAATTAAAGACAATTGCTCTAGTTTTAGTACTATAGTAATATTATAAATGCAAAAGTGTGTTTGTTTGTTTGTCCTTCTTCTACGTCACCATTGAGTGATCTTATAGAATGCGAGGAGGCTGGAGTGTGACATACATATGTAGGCTACTTTGCCGCGGTAAATCATCTTATTCCCATGGGAAATTCGATTATATAATCTATTTGATCCTTTCTAACCCCGGTGAAATCGCGGGGCATAGCTAGCTTATTGTATAAGAAAGAATACCTACCTACGTTGTTTTCACAGGTCACTAATCAAAAATATATCTTGATTTGAAATTAAAATTCATTGAAACAGAAATGGAGGTAAATTTTAAGCGTACGCACTTGTCAATGAGCGTGGTCAGTAATCATCACACCTTTGAATAGTTTTATTTTAATGGAATAGCAGAACAATGGTGAGCCTATGGAAATCTACACACACCCTCAAGCAATACTAAATCGAGCCTGTGGTCGCCAGGCGCGGTCGCAGCCTTCAATTTAGGGAGGGGGGTCACTAAGAAATTTGGGGGAAGAGGTGTCCCAAATTGGCTTGTTTCGCCTTCCTTCTACGCATGACTGATGGATTTTGAGGAGGGCAGGACATGTCCCCTGGAACCGCGCCTGGTGGTCTCATGGTATCACGCTGCTCGTCGCCTATGGTGGCCTCATGTAACTCTGGACGGCAACTGCATCTTCTATACAGACTTATATTTACCTTCTGGCTGCAGGGTTGCAGCCAGAAGCTTCGCGTCCGTTGCAGTTCGCGTCCCACTGCTGGGCACGGGTCTCTCCCCATTATTGGGAAGGCCTGGAGCTTACTCCACCACGCTGCTCCAATGCGGGTTGGTGGAGATGCGGGTTAGTGGCCAACCCGCTGTCGGATGTTTTCAAACCGCCCACAGGGCCTCCGACAAGATTTAACGACTGTTATCTATCGACAACAACCGGGACCGACGGCTTAACGTGCCCTCCGAAGCACAGAAACGCGCATGATTTTTTTTTGCCACTAGCGGTCACCCATCTCACACCCGACCGCGCCCTTTTGGCTTAGCTGCATAGATCGTTTGCGTTCTACGCTAACCGCCGGGCCAGCGTGCTTCGTATCAGTATAAAAAATATGCTGGTATTTACCTTCTACACAGCGGAAGCGAGTGCAACGATGCAGCGACTTCCCTGATCGAGCTTTGAATGCTCTACCTACAAAAGGTACCTTTATGTACTGGTACGATCCTAAGACCCTCAGCAACTCGCAGAGGTTGCTCAACGAACCTGCAGAGGGCAGAGGACTATATCATTAGCCGAAAAGGGATGATTTATCATAATGACTCGGCGGAAACTATGAATGGTCACTTTGGTCAGTCATAATCATATTAATATTCTATCACAGTACCATCAATGTGTCACATTACTTCTACTAACGCCGACCATTCCTCATAATAACATGTTACATTTCGGCGCTGTTTTTATTACTAGTTTACATACGTGATACGTTTACTGATACGTGAGTAATGATATTTGCTTGAATAATCGAAAAACTCTCAGTTTTCTTTGCTAAGTAACTGATGACTCTTTACTTTGTTGGCTGGCTTTAATTGGTTGGCTGCAACTCCTTTTGCAACCATTATTGGGGAGGCCTGGAGCTTACTCCACCACGCTGCTCTAATGCGGGTTGATGGAGATGCGGGTTAGTGGCCAACCCGCTGTTGGATATTTTCAAACCGCCCATAAGGCCTCCGACTAGGTTTAACGACTTTTATATATCGATAACAACCGGGACCGACGGCTTAACGTGCCCTCCGAAGCACGGAACCACCCGACCGCGCCCAAACGGGCGTTAGTTGCGTAGATCGATTGCGTTCTACGCTAACCGCCGGGCCATGCGCGCTTCATGTGTAATTGTTGTAATTGGCTAGTTCGTTCTATCCTCTCAAATTTTTTCGTCTTTCCTCAATCTCTGTCTGAGTTGTTCTACACTCTTTGATCTTGATAATTCTTTAGTACGTAATTGGTTGGTTATCTTCTCTCTCTCATTCCATTATGTATCACATCACTACGTAATTGGTGTTGGTTCTCTCCCTTTTCTTCTTTCTCCTTTCTTTTCTTTTTATCGGTCTTGCTATCTTGAACGCATTGCTTCGCCACTCCGACTGCCTGTGTGCCTTCAAAACAAACTGCTATTTTTTATTCTAGGTCACCAGTCCATTATACCCTGGGCAACGAGTGCCTTAATAGCATACACCACCATCAACATTAACATTCTACCATAGTACAATCAATATGTCGCAAAAATTCTACTAACAATGACTGTCAATTCCTCATAACATCGTGTATATTTCGGAACTGTTCTTACTATCAGTTAGCATACGTGATATGTTTCACTAATGCGTGAATCATGAGTTTATTTTACTGAGTATTGGGCCATTAGCTTCTAAGTATGCAGGTTCGAATTGATTTAAACTTTCGAGTTTTTCCCGGTCATTGGACAAATAAATGTATTGAATTGAGTCGAAACTCATTTGATCCTTTGTTTTGCGGTTGAAGTCTGGAATCTTATTCATATAGATTGGATGTTTTCAAAGGTTTCATTAGGTTAAATATCTACTAAATATCGATTATTACTATTTACTATTGATACAGACGGCTTGACGTGCTCCTCGTAGCACAATAACGCATAAAGTTTATGTTAGCGTTCATGGGCGTAGCCACGGTGGGGCAGAATGGGGCGCTTGCCCCACCCTGGCTCTGACCTGTGACTCCTGTAAGGTACCTAACCAAACCTAAAAAACTAAATTATCTAGATACTACCTACAATACTTAATATCCGTAAGAAAATTCACACTCGACAGTCGTTAGTGTTTGTATAAAACCATAATTTTTGGTTGTGTCTACTATAATTATCATAGAACGGGACATCATTTATTATAATTACAACGTCCACGTAGAACAGAAGACTCAACTGTTTACTTTCTCCGTGTACCTACAGATATAGGGTGCTACGAGTATACCTAAGGTGTAACTTTTTGTATGACAAATTAACCGGAGTAAGAGCGCGGGTATAGTTTGCAAGATACATATTATTTTAGACTGCTGCCCCACCCTGAGCCCATGGCTGGCTACACTCATGTTAGCGTTAATTAAGCCCTCGAAGTTTTGAAGTGATGAAAACGTTTAATTATAATTAGATTAATTTACCTACTTTAGGACAAGCTAAGCCATCTTTCCCAGTTATATGTTAGATAGCAGCCGAAAATATTTAATATTGTCGGAGGCCTTATGGGCGATTTGAAAACATCCGAAAGTAGGTTGGCTACTAACCCGCATTTAAACTAACCCGCATTGGAGCAGCGTGTTGGAATAAGCTCCAGGTCTCCCCAGCAATGGGGAGATACCCGTGCCCAGCAGTGGGACGCAAAAAGGGTTGATACATTTTTATTTTCTAAGATTGTTTTTGTATTTTCTACTTTCTTCCTCCTCAAAGTTATAAGGGTTTTTACAGTCGAGATTGTCCTAATAGACGAGTCATCCACTTAAATTCTGATTAGGCCTATTGTAAACTCTTTATTGGTGCGTAACTGGGGAATTCTCGGCTATGTCACTCTTTTAGATGGTTGAGATCTTTACTTATTCATTCTGTGAAGTAGCATCACTTATAAATAAATAAACGTTACACACTCATCAGTAAGGTAATTAATACCCTGTGTCGTGGGAACTATGGATCATACATCCATCCATCAGCCTTTTAAAGTCCACTGTTGGACATAGGCCTCTCCTAATGTTCGACACTCCGTCCGGTCCTGCGCCCTCTGAATCCAGCGGTTTCCCGCTATCTTCTTCAGGTCAACTATGGATACATACAAAGAAAGGAACCCAGACCGAGAACAGAAATTAAAACTCATCATTCAAATTTCTGTTTCGCCGGGAATCAAACCCGGGACCACTCGATTGGCAGTCCGGCATGGAAACCATTGCGCCATGCGGGTTGTCAAATAAGATTAAATTAAAGTATCACTTACACTCGTAGCTATAATAAATGGCAGTTATATGTACTTAGTGAATTTGGAAAGTGCACTACACGTATATTTATATAGTAGGTACCTGGACGCCCGAGCGTTGCTCGGATAAAACAATGATTTTCTTGTTTTATTTTTAAGCAAAACATTCATTGACAGTGTTACTTAACAAAGCCTTTTGAAATACCTATCTCCCAATTTTTAAAAAAATGTCACAAAAAATAAAAAACGCAACTTGCCTACTTGAGATTTGAACCCGAGTCTCTAGCTCCGTAGTCAGCTTTTGTAACCATTCGAACATGAAAGCTTTAATTCCATTGACGAAATTTTTAAGACCTCTTTCATATCGACATTGTCATTTGTTTGAAGGGCGGATTGATGGTTGACATTTAACGGCTTTCTACGCCACAATATTATTAATATTCTCCAATAGATGTCAGTAAGAGTAATTTTATATTTAACGGCATAAACATTAAATAAAACGACAATTTTTGTCAATAAAAATTTGTGAATCGATTTATCATCCCCGAAACCAGAGTGCTAAATTTCAACAAAATCTTTGGAGCCGTTTCCGAGATTCAAAAAATATATTTAGATATATTCAAGAATTGCTCGGGTATTAGATGTATGTATATGTAAATTAAAAATCTTTAAACCGCTTATAAGGTCTCCGACATGTTATCTATTGATAAAAACCGGGACCTACGGCTTAAGGTGCCCTCCGAAGACGTAAACACGCATGAAATTTTTTGCCAAGGTCGAGTCGATACTTCATACCCTTCTACTGAAACACAATCGAATTGCTCCACGGCAGAAATAGTTGCAGCGATGGGTAAGTGTTATCCGTTTCAAAAAGGTATGACCAATAAGAGAAAGTTAGGAAGGTCTATCTTTATAAAATGCCTGTATATTTACGCCCTTATTCAGGCCTAAAAAATGGAATGTAAAGATTTAACGCAATCACAAATTATAGTTACCTAAACGTTTAAACCAAGGAAAAAGCTACAGAACCTCTGATATTACTCGTACCAATAGGGACTTGGACATTATCCACGGAAAAAATTAAAATGCGTAGGTACCTTATATTCTTATAAAGGTCGCAAGGTCGCTTGGAAAGCACGATAACTGTTAATTGATTTTTATATATGATTTTTATTACCTTTAAAGACAATAAAAATTTAGTCAGTTGACTATAAATGAGATGTGACGTCACAAGTCATTTTCCCATATTCAAAGGAAACGTTTTGACAGCTCATTAAACGTATCTCATCTCAATTGATTTGGTAGTCCAAGACCGGCTTTTGCAACAACTAACTGTGCTTCACATAAAGGCCCGCTCTTTCTTACATAAGCTTTCAATGATTTGTCTTTTCTTTACAAGTAGGATTTACGTTAAACGTTGCAATATCCATATATTATATATTCACTACATCCACGTAAACGACTTTTCGCCACTATTACCATGAAAATGGTAACTGTTCATGGTTTACGAGGCTAAATGTTTGTGCAGTATTCAGGCATTATTTATGGAGTCTGACCTCCTTTCTTGTATTATGTTAGTGTAGGTTAAGTATCGTAAATAGTAATCAGGTGTAGTAAATAACTAACAGTACCCCTTGGTTTCGTAAACGTTAAGTAGGGTCACATTTTTTTATTAAATTGCAGTAAAGTAGAGGTCGTTTACCAATAGGGTTGCCATCCGTCCGGGTTTCCCCGGATTTGTCCTAGTTTAGAAGGCGTCCGGGAAGTGTCCGGGCCGGACTTCATTTGTAGTTCAGGCTTATAAAAAATAAAGTCTTGGGCCGCCCGGGACACCCGCACGTCGCGATCAACCGACGAACCGTCACGCTAAATTCACCGTCCCCCTGTTGTTGACATGTCCGGGTTTTGGGCTCTAAAATCCGGGGTTATAACGCGTCTTGTCCTGGTTGACAAATTTTGGAGATGGCAACCCTATTTACCTATAGCTTCGAGATTAAGAATAGAGCTACGGTATTCCCTGCCTGATCGTAAGAGGTGACTAAAAGGGGACTTCTTGGGTTGTGGGCGGTGAGGGTGGGAGCTCTATCCGTCCAGCCAGCGGCCCTGGGAAGGACGGCGGTGTGTGCGTGACCGCATACCGCCGTAAGCATCTGAAGGTGCAAGAGAGCACATTTGTTCTCCCGAAGATGGGTCCGTACGGGGCGCCGCGCGCGGACGATACCGGTGCGTTCCACTGGAGATCTCGGAGTCCTCCCCAAGTGCAGAGGCAGGCCACCGAGGGGGTTTTAGTGCGGTACAAATCCCACATTAACCGGTATCCTCTCCCAAGGTGCCGGGTACCTTATGAAGGTTCCCCCTTGGTCGATGCGGCCCATGGACATCCACATATAACCTTAAGAAAACCTGAGCCTTGCCTGGCGTCGTATGCAGTTGCGCTTCCGGATGCCCATGGTTGCCCCATGTAAGTCTGTCCGGTAACCAAACCTTTGCTGAGAAAAGTAATAGATTTGCTTTACGACAGATACTTATGCTGCAGTTGCTGTTTACCAGTATACTTATACAAATCAAAAATATAAAAATAATAAAAGAATCGCAAGGGCGATTTTTCAATTCTGAGATAAAGTGTAATCTATATTAAAGAAAGCTATTGTATACCCCATATTTTAAAACAGGGCTGAAGTTTTTCTCCGTCTGCTCTTTTCTTCAGCTCAGCTTTGCCTAAGCGCACCCAGAGCAGACAGAACAAAAAAATAACGTTCACTAAGAGTTTGTAAAGGAACCGTACAATGAATAAGAATATTTCATTTCAGTTCGTTTCATTTCATTTCATTTCATTA
Source organism: Pyrgus malvae (assembly GCA_911387765.1). Taxonomy (NCBI): domain Eukaryota; kingdom Metazoa; phylum Arthropoda; class Insecta; order Lepidoptera; family Hesperiidae; genus Pyrgus; species Pyrgus malvae. Next base: position 1,425,326 of record OU426969.1, on the reverse strand, counting down.
ATCGATATTTTTCAACCTTTTTATATGTATATCGCACTGCTGGGCACAGGTCTCCTCTAAAAAGGGAGAGGGATTTAGGCCATAGTCCACCACGCTGGCTCAGTGCGGATTGGTGGACATCATACCTTCATCAGGCATGCACAGCGATGGAAAACATCGTAATCAATTAAATACCATAACATTTTCCATCATCGTGGAGCAGCGATGAAACGCGCACATTACAATTTTTGACAGAGGTGCGCGCCGAGGATTTGAACCTGGCATGTGCCGCGTCGGAGACCGTGGTCCTTACCACTCGGCCATCGCTGCCCAATCGATATATTTTCATATTATTTTGTCATAAAAGAACCTAATGAAGACAGTGCTTACATTTATTCGACTAATCCTTTTATCTGGGGATTGAGAAATCGGACCTTAGTGTATAAATTTATATTTTTTTAATTTTAAATCGGTAAAATGAGGAGATCGATTGCGTGATACAAATTAAAAACTGTTGATAAATAAAGTTATTACTCAACAGTTATCTTTAATGATGTCATTACAAATACAGCTGATACAACACTGGAAATATCTAATTTTATTGTTTCATTAAATTTTATCTTCATTTCTAACGGCGTTGGTGGTGTAATGGTCAGCATAGTTGCCTTCCAAGCAGTTGATCCGGGTTCGATTCCCGGCCAACGCACATTTTTTTATGGCTAACATTAAGATTTTAATGTTTTTAGTTTACTATAAAATGGTCTTTTTCATTTTAGACAAAATTACTGTTTGTTAAATTTGAAGTTGGTTGTTTTTTTTTTCCTTCCCACAGCTAGGCATGGGTCCCTTCCCATGATTATGGAGGCCTGGAATGCTGTTCCAACGCGCATTGGTGGCATTGCGAGTTAGTACCCAACCCACTGTCAAATGTTTTCAAGCCCCGATAGTATTGTACCTGATACTTTTTGATAACAACCGGACCGACTACCTAACGCGTCCTCCAAAGAATGAAATGTGCCAGTAGCGAACAACCATCTTACTTCTGACCGCGTCGGTGGCACTTAGCTACCGTTCTACGCTAGCCGCAGCCTCACATGCAAATGTTTCAATCGGGCAAGTACCAACGCTCTATCCATTTGTACCTTGAAGCAATACTTTTATTTCGGTGGAAAGGTGCAGTTGCCCGCCAGACCTACATGAGTCAGTCTTTAGAACAACAAGCGCTGCTCGGAAGAGACAATTGATTTTCTTGGTTTATTTTGAAACGAAACACTCATTTGCTTAGTGATACTTAACAACACCATCTGAAATAGCTCCCAATAAAAAATATTTTCACAAAAAATAAAAAAATAAACGCAATATGGTTTTGAATTTCATTGAAGTTTGAACCCGGGTCTCTAGCTCCGCAGTCAGCCTACGTAACCATTCGGCTCGTTTACAGGTATAAGATATTTTGATGTTACAGTCAACCAGTCGGTAGGCAAATAGATTTGAGTACTTGCTTCAATCAAGATAGTATCCGTAATAAGAGATGCGGTGTACGATAGCCAACACGCCGACCGTATGCAACCGAACCGCCTGTGGGAAGACGGCGAAATTATTGTTACTGCTTCAGCGTAAATGCTACCTGATTCTTGTAAAGTCCATGACTAATTTTATTTAAACCGTTTTTATATCCTGTATTTCATTTTTACATACACGGTGATGGAAAACATTGTAATTAATTAATAATAATAATCTTTTATTTCAGACGTTCATCCATAGATTTCTTAGTAAATACAAGATACACTTATAAACTAATGTTAGTAAATGGAAATTACAAGTTATAAAATTAGATATATAATTAAAATTAAATAATTAAATAAGAGGGGTTATCTGACGGCAAGTTGAGACGGTCTCACATGTAAGGCGGTCCAGTATTTAAATATGGGGCCGTCCCACCTGTTCGCCACCGTACCTAGATAGGTGTTGGAGCTCCCACGCACCCGCATCCACAGGGATGACACTCTTTTGCGTATTATCGCATAGAAATCATCAATTTGCTCTTTAGCGAACATCCCTGTGGCACTGCAGTGCCTAGGCAGCCCCATCAGTGCCCTAAAAGCATTATTATACTGGACACAAATAAATATTACAGTATTTTCTATCACTGTGGAGCAGCGATAAATTAAACATTACATATTTTCAGTACAAAATTTCTTTGTCAGAAGTGCGCGAGAATTTGAATCCGGTATCTCCGTATCGTCTTTACCGCTCGGCCATCGCTGCTCCCATGACATGAACATTATATTCGCTCTGAGAATACTTAAAATACTAAGAACCGTACAGAAGTTTTGAACGCTTGATTTAATTTTGTTAAAAATATTTTGATACAATGCACCATAGTTCCAATAGGCACTGTTGTCCTTATGTCCGGTTGTTTAAGTGATGTGATATATATCGTATGTGTTCGGCGTAGTCTGGTATCTCTTCCAGTCTAACCTCATTCATATCTCTGAAAGGTCTTATCTCCCGGACGGATTCCTTTACCCTGGTTTAAACATTTACGATTACTTTACGATTAATAAATCTTCCTTCCTTGTTAAAGACTCCACTTAGGAGGGCAAGAAAAATCCCATTCTCTTATAAGGTTCTTACAGGACGATCCATCCATCCATCCATCAGCCTTTTAAAGTCCACTGATAGACATAGGCCTTCCTTAATGTTCGCCACTAAGTCCGGTTCTGCGCCCTCTGAATCCAGCGGTTTCCTGCTATCTTCTACAGGTCGTCAGTCCACCTGGTTGGAGGGCGGCCTGTGCTCTTGTTCTTCTTGTTCTTGATTCTGTTTCTTGTTCTTGTGCATCTTTATTCCCCACCAGTTGTCATTCCTCCTATCTGCCCATTACCACTTCAGCTTGCAGATTTTGAGAGCTATGTCGGTAACCTTCGTTCGTCTACGGATTTCATCGTTACGGATTCTGTCGCGTAGAGAATTATCAAGCATAGCCCTCTTCATCGCTCGCTGAGCGACCTTGAGCCTGTGGAAAAGACTAACTGTAAAAGATCACGTTTCAGCGCCGTAGGTCATCACTGGCAACACACACTGCCCGAAAACTTTCGACTTACTTACTTTCGAGGCACTGAGGTATTCTGGAAGAGAATATACTTTGTAACACTATGTTCAGGACGTTAGTAACAGTTAATATAATGGGCATGATGACAGATTTTCAAATACCTTTCCTTATTGTAGGTACACGTCACCTAGTTTCGAAAAAAGTTTATTTCAGCAATAAACTCAACTTTTAACGTAAATTAATGTATTTTCTGCTATGTAATTTGAATTAAGCGCGAAAACGCTCGTAGTTGTCATGGCGTCGGCTTGCTCGTCAAACTTCAAGCAACACGATGACATTAACTGAGGCGTGACGTCATTCCTTTTGATTGGCGTTTCAGATAACATGGCTGATTGCTGTATTGAATACTTTTATTTTATTGAAAATCTTATTAATCTTAATGTTTATATTAAAACGGTATCATATTTTAGAACTTTTTTAGCATATATTTTTCTGTAAAAGCGTTTATTCTCTGATTCTTTAATAGTGTCATCATGCCTATTGCTTACAGGGTTCTTAGATTTATGTTATGATCCAGTGACACAATAGATCAAGCTATACTAAATAATATCATAACAGTATAGATGATGGTTTTCAGCATGATTTAAAATGAAGAACACAATGAAAATCAAAAGTAAGTTCATTCGCACCAAAACTGAAATGTTTACTCATTCAGTTCTAAAAGTATAATGATTCAGATCTGTTAATTTGCTAATTTATCGAGTCATCTTCCATAAAACCCGACTTCTAAAGACTTTGTTCAACCTCAATACATGTAAATATGTGTATTACGGAGTAAAGTGCAAACGATTTTCATACTTGGTACAACGAGACAAGAATCATGTTGAAAACTAAATAATTTGTATTTTAATTACAGCTAAGTTTATCACAAAGCAAATCTTTCAGAGATTTCCTCAAGATCGTGATAAAAATAATTCGCTGAAATCATTTAAAATGTGCAGGAGCATTTGAAACATGAGTCAACGTTTTGATTGCGGTACTTAGACTGGGTGGCGCTGTGTCTTCTCGTAGATTATATTTGTGAGGAAAGAAAGAATTAAAAAAATATATCGTGATTATCTAGCTAGACCCTGTACATAAAAATAATCAAATTGGATTGTCTGTTTGTAAAATTTACTAGTTTTTACTTTGTGCATATGAATGCATATGGTACTTACGGTACATAATGTATATCGAACTAACATTTTTTTCAATTTTTGTCTGTCTGTTCGATCCGGCTAATCTCTGAAAGGGCTGGACCGATTTTGACGGAACTTTCACTGGCAGGTACCTGACGTAATAAGGAGTAACTTAGGCTGCTATTATTTTAGAAAAAATCTAAAACTGAATTCCACGTGGACAAAGTCGCGGGCGGCCGCTAGTTAGGAATAAAAAGCGCACTTGGCTCGGCGGCTAGTGTACTCGTAGTATGCAGTTAAGCCAATCAGGCGCGGTCTGGTCCACGGGCTGCAGCATCACTGCACACCACGTGGCCTGCATGTTCGTCTGTACTTACATCATTAAAGAATGAAATTCTCTGTGGCCCATGCAGTCGTGCCTCTTATTCAGGAGGCTGATAGTTGGCTTTTGGAAATAATAATAAATCAATTGTTTTGGTAGAAATTGGCTCTGCGTTGGTACTTCGAATCATTTAAGTTTTACAATCTGTTGTACCTAATGTGAATGAGATTATATTGAAATGGTACAGAATAAAAATTGGTCAACATGCGTCATGCTGTCTTAGTTTCTGAGAACTAACACGCTAGACAATATGGCTTACGGTACAAAACACAAGGTCACATTATTCTCCAGTGTACGCACGTTTGACCGACTTACGATTTACACCTGTCAGCAATGCTTGAATTTATGTACGTTGACTTGTAACTTTTCCATTGACTACCTATATGGCGCAGTGGTTGCCACGCCGCGCCGGTGTGTCGTGCAAGAGGTCTTGGGTTCGATTCCCTGGTGAAAGAAATCGTATGTTTTAAATGCAAATAACTTTTTTTGTCAGAGGTACGCGCCGGAATTTGTACTCGACCGCTTGTCAGAGACTGATGTCTATACGACTCTGGTACACCTGTTAGCGATGGTTGAATTACGTTGGTTTATAACTATTTTGATGAAAGCGATGCATAAGATAAGCGATGACCTAGTGGTAAAGACCGTGGTTTCCGACACGGAGATCCCGTTTAGAATACCGGCTTGCACCTCTAAAGAAATTAGTTGTATGCGTAATTATCGCCTGCATACCTAAAAGTTGCAGAAGGAATCGAAGGCATGATGACGACCCGCGTGGCGCAATGGTTACCATGCCGGACTAATAATCGAGGGTTCGGGTTCGATTCCCGGCGAAACAGAAATTTGAATGATGAGTTTAAATTTCTGTTCTTGGTCTGGGTGTTTGTGTTCCTGTATTTGTATGTGTCCATGGTACCCAAGACACAGGGGACACCATACTGTGGGGCTATGAGTGTGTAACGTTAAAAAAAAATGTTCTGTGGTCCTGGGTTCCATACCCAGTGGGGAGATCTACAAATTATGAATTTACAGGTTTTTTTCTAGATGTTTATGTTGTTGTCTTCGTGTACAGTTGGATTATGGGTGTGAATCGTTTATTTTATATTATTATTGATAGTAGAAATAAAATTTTACGTCAATTATAGACTTGGCTACGAGGACATGAACTACTTTTACAACCAACGATACCGCTGACACTTACTCCTTTATTTTCAATATATTACCTTGAGTTCGGCATCTTTTTAAACAAATGGTTATATAAATACGTACAAATTTATTACTGATGAATGTAAAAAAATCAATTTATTAATTACCTTATGATCTTTTTTAAAACGGTCTGTGTAAAATATTGCATGGCTGGCTGCAACCTTTTTGCGTCCCACTGCTGGGCACGGGTCTCTCCCCCTTATTGGGGAGGCCTGGAGCTTACTCCACCACGCTGCTCCAATGCGGGTTGGTGGAGATGCGGGTTAGTGGCCAACCCGCTGTCGGATGTTTTCAAACCGCTCATAAGGCCTCCGACAAGGTTTAACGACTGTTATCTATCGACAACAACCGGGACCGACGGCTTAACGTGCCCTCCGAAGCACGGAAACGCGCATGAATTTTTTTTTGCCACTAGCGGGCACCCATCTCACACCCGACCGCGCCCGTTTGGCTTAGTTGCATAGATCGTTTGCGTTCTACGCTAACCGCCGGGCCATGCGCGCTTCACGCGCAAATATTGCATAGGTATCAATAAAATGAAACTATAAATTCCTGCAGTCTAATCATTTGACTAACCGATACATTAAGCTTTGCCAAACCACCCTTAGCAGCAAACACCTGTCACCCTTGCAATAACTTCCTTTCTCACCCCTGCCCCAATTTTAGTGAGAATTCTTCAAGACCGTTCCATCTGACTGCTTTCTGTGGGAACCCTTAATGTAGGAGGAAGAGAACAATTTTCGAATGTTCACGGCCTTTCTTGAATAAACTTTGATGTCATGTTTTTATCATTTTGTTTGCTTTGTCATCGTGATAATTGTTCGTGTTGATTTGGGGCAGCGTGACAATTGCCTATTCTAACTACCTTTGATGACCCAATGGTCACAATTCCGGAGGGTCCCGGGTTTGATTCATGGCAAGGCAGAAAAGTTAATGATGAGTTTAAATTTTAGGTTTAGGTGGTGCCTTCAAAAGGTACCCAAACCAAAATCTCTTTTCGGTACCTTTTTTAGATTACAATTTTCTAACAGTACGAAAAGTTAAGACTTATTTACTACATTAACATAAATGAAAACATCAATGTATATATTTCTTGGGTGCATCAGAAGCGGATCCAGCCTTTAAAAACTGTTGTGGGCACAGCCACCCAAAGATCGGTCAAGTGCGAGTCGGGGTACGAATTCAAATGAACAATCATAGACTTAGCTGAACGATTTTTTCATATTTTTCACATCTTCAAATAATAAAATTGATTACAAACTAAATTAGTTATACACCATTTTATAGAAAATAATTTTATCAAAAACTAGCAAAATGTTTTTATGTAAACATCAGCTTATGGATGTCAACAGATCGTGAAAGTGAGACTTTTCCGGTTACAACTAGTGAATTAGTGTTGTGGGCATGCCCATAGTGCCCATATGGGTGGATCCGCGCCTGGGGTGCATGTGTATGTCACTGAACAACTCCTAAACGACTGGACGGATTATGATGAAATTTGTGTGTGTTCAAGACAATTTGAGAATGGTTTAGATTCACAATTTGGTCCACTGGAAAATGTTTTGGTAATTATTTATTTATTTATAAGTAGTTTTCCCATATAAATTGTTCCTACCTGTCAAACGTTTGTATTTCCTGCCGTGTGGTCTAAACTTTGACACAGACAGAATAACAGGACAGTTCGTATGTCACTATTTGTTTTATATTTTTGTTTGACAGTAACATAAAATCTCTATAAGATAATAAAAACAAATCCTGTCTTAGGTAATACTTTTAAGGCAGGACAACGTTTGCAGGGCCCACTTGTATTACTATAATAATATAAAATGTACCCATTGTACCAATCCATTGCAGCCCTTTTTGCGTCCCATTGCTGGGCACGGGTCTCTCCCCATCGTTGTGAAGGCCTGGAAATTCCTCCACCACGCTGCTCCAATGCGGATTGGTGGAGATGCGGGTTAGTGGTCAACCCGCTATCGGATGTTTTCAAACCGCCCATAAATCCTCCGAAATGGTTTAACGGCTGTTATCTAACGACAACAACCGGGACCGATGGCTTAACGTGCCATCTCACCCATCTCACACCCGACCGCGCTTAGTTGCATAGATCGTTTGCGTTCTACGCTAACCGCCGGGCCATGCGCGCTTCTTAATGTATCCATCCATCCATAATTATTGCATCGATATTTACTGTTAAAATTTTGGAAACACATAAGTGCATAACACAAACAGCAAATTTTTGTTCGAAAATAACGGAAATTTTGCCCTTTTTAAGCTGTAAAAAACTTTTACTAACCACAGATGTTACTTTCTTTCAAAACCAAATAAAAATATTCCGAACTCTCCTAATTGTCCGATAAGTTCTAAAATGTTTTTAAAAAATGTTTTTAAATGATACCATAAAAAGTGATTCGTCGGAGTCGAACCCACGATTGCTTCGTCAATAAAATAATAAAGTTACACAAGAACCGCTAGGTTAATGCAACGTTTGTGTTTTTTGACTGTTAGGGCTGCGTATACAGAAAGCGAATGTAGAAGTGTTACAGCGAAATATAGCTTTGACTACAAAAAAAAAAACGGCAAATTGTTTGTAAAGTAGGTTTACGATCGAGATGTTTACGTGATAACGTCCGCACGAGAAAATCTCCATTCGTTTGTATGCCGCTAGAGTGAGAGAGACGGAAGATCGGTCCACTCACTCGAACGCTATGCCAGCCTCCGCTCGTGAGGATTCCGCGTGACAAGTTTCACGGAATGACTGGCAGCGCTCGAGATGAGACGGGAGATCGGTCCGTCTCTCTCTCGTTATACCTGCGATCGCGCTCGTGAGGTTTTGGTGTGACACAAGTTTCTGAACATGTCACCCGACTAAAACGATTTTAAAGACGTTATCACGTCAATAAAGATAGAAATGGCTTAGCGTATTTTCTGTTAGATAATTTTCTCATGTTTCATATCAAATCAAACAAAAGATTTTACTGTTTAGTGAGCTTCAAATTTACCATTTTTTATTATATTCGTCAAGCTGTAACATCAATAGCTAGTGAATAAACGATTGGTGTTTGTGATGTAGCGATTACCGAGCTGTAAAACCTGCGGTGTTTGACACGGAGATACCGAGTTCAAACCTCCGGCGCGCACCACTGACAAAGACATTTGTTAAGACATTAGTGTGTATTTATCGCTTTTCGGTGATTTGATTAATTATGATGTTTTCCATCACCGTGAATACCTGAGAGAAACTTATAATTCCTTGAAGGCATGACTATGGAATAAATTCCACTTACTTCCGAGAGATGGCCAGTAAGTGGGACTAAAAAGGAGTTGAAAATTTTTTCTAAAATTTCACTTACAAAAATAGATATTTATAACAAACTAGCCTTCCGCCAGCGGTTTCGCCCGCATGGACCCATTAATGGGTCCCTGTAGGATAAAAAATAGCTTATGTGCTATTCCAGGATTAATTGCTATATTAAAATCATAGGCGTTTAGCCGGTTGCTTCAATTGACCCTATTACCCGTTTTCACGTAGGAATGAAGTATTTTCCCGCGGTAAAAAGTAGCCTTTGTAACTCAAGATGAATGTAGCTTTCTAATGGTAAAAGAATTTTTGAAATCGGAACAGTAGTTTTTGAGTTTACTCATCACAAACATACAAAAATACAAATCTTTCCTCTTTATAATTAGTATAGATTAAAATGTTTTTTGTTGTTTTTTTATACTTTTGTTAGTTTAATAAACTAGCAGTATTCGGTTTATATTAAAGTCGGTGTAAGCGATATTATAGCTTTAGTCGTATAATATAGCTTTCAGTATGACCTCGGTCCAAATCCCTTTAGTTTTACTGCCTAGTCAAGGCTGTAGATTTCAAATAAAGTCATAAACTTGAACGTTTTCCTTACAACGGCTGGAAATATCAATATTTCATTGCTTGTTTGCTCATCAATGATTATACAATAAATCTTATTAACTTGCAGTATCGTCCAACAACTTCCAAAATTTGTCGATAAGCCAATTTTAATAATACATTTTTAATTTGAAAGCTGATTTTTTGAGTTATCCTCTTAGGTAACTACAACAACTGTATGTATTTTTTGTATGTTCGATTTTTGTTTATGAAATTAATGGTATTCTACTCACCTATTTATATTTTCCCTATAGGATTAAGATACGAGTATTTAACCCCTCAACTACCATCCCAAGGACAATCCATAGTACCTACCGTTGTGACGTGAACGAAGTACAGACAAACCACCAAACAAACATACTTTCACATTTATAGTATTTGACTGTTTCAAATTTACGTTAAGTTAAATTTAAGGGCCGAAAGCCCCCCGAAAATTGTGCGATATCTATGAAGAGTAATGAACGCATATTATTATAATGTTGGCACTAGTTTTGAATGAAATATAAATAAATATACAGTTGTATTGTAAGTAAGTAATCGGGAATTAGTTTAAGTATTAAATGAAGATTTATCTTTAAATCTAATTCTTTTTATTTCTTTACTATCCTATTTTAAAATCAAAACCAACAAAATAATAGTAATGTTCGTACTATACGTTCGTACTATAATAATATAGGTACGTACGTATGGTTCAAAACTATCTCAAAAGAAAAGTCGAAGTATAAGATTTTTTTAATGTGTCGAACTGTCGAACAACAAACCTTATTGTCTCAATTCAGACATACCAAAATATAAACAAACAAAGCAGGTGAAGCCAGGCGCACAAGTCTATAATTATAATAGCGGGTCAACGATCGCAATCGCGTATAAAACAGATGTTTCGGAGTACAATATCGATTGAACAAACAGACATACCTACCTTTCTACTGCAAATTTATTTATTTACACAGAGGTACAATAAATAAATAAAAAACGCTTCACACTCATAGCCCCATAGTAGGGTAGATATACCCTGTGTCGTGGGTACCACGGACACACACAAAGAAAGAAACACAAACACCCAGACCGAGAACAGAAATTTAAACACATCATTCAAATTTCTGTTTCGCCGGGAATCCAACCCGGACCTTTCGATTGGCAGTCCGGCATGGTAACCATTGCGCCACGCAGGTCGTAATTATACAATAGGAAGTATAATAATAACCTAGGTAACTAATTTTTATATCGGGGTAATTGAAATAGAATCAAAAATATTGCATCGTTGTGATGGTGCCTACATCGATCGATTTCTATGGGTAAAGCTAATGTTTGTATGTTTTTGTATACCAACTTGCTAGAGGGTTGATTTAAAATATAACCTTATTTTTTTATCAAGGCCCTACCCAAATTTTGTATGAAGGATCCTATACATCGCGTGAAAATAAATCAGTGGAACTTGAAAAGTTTTCCCATACAAAGTAGGTATATATCACTTATTTTAACCCCTAAGCTATTTTGATCGTGCCCACTATTTTTAGTGCTTATTAATTAAATCGTCATGATTCGAGTTAGGTATATTAGGATAACGCGGGGCCTGGTTCTTACTAATAATTAAGTTAGTTAGTTAAAACTCTTTATTGTTTCTTAATTTACAACGCCATAAATAATAGAAAAAAAAGTTGAGTTATATGTATCACCTAATACCTATCAGTCCGCGGAGGGGCACTGGTGACCTGTAACTCAGATTTTCGAAAACCTACTTGAGGCAACAGGCTCTTAAAGAGACGGGTCTTAGGCAGAAACTTTGTATAAAGCTTTTAGATAAGACATTTTTAAGAGCAAATAAATGTTTTTTTTACCTTTAGGTAGCGTTGACCTTTATAGTAAAACATGTTTCTGATTATGTGGGCTTTGTGGCCTTTGACCTTTCATATCATCACTATTCTAATAGATAAGTGTATGGCAAATGGCAAAATGTTATTATAACCATTCACTTTTTACACAATGACATGTTCTTTAGAGTCTACTCACCTTTTTCGCTATTGTATGCAACGGCGTTGGTGGTGTAATGGTCAGCATAGTTGCCTTCCAAGCAGTTGATCCGGGTTCGATTCCCGGCCAACGCACACTTTTGTTTTTCAATTTTACTTTGAAATTGTATTTATAAAAAATATTTAATATTATATCTTAGGCTTTGAAAAATCTCCTGTTTAAAAATATTTGAATTTGTTATAACATTTTTAAATAATAATATAATCTTACATTTTAGGTATTACCAGTAGTTTTACTTTTTTACTTAATTTGTTGTAATATTAAATCTGAAACTCTTTTATCAGAGGAATGTCAGGTTGCAGGCACTAGTTATAACCTTTCAAAATACATAATAAATATATTACATACAGTGCATAGGCTAATTGTAATAAGAGGTTACAAATTGTAATTCTTAATAAGCGTTATACAGTTTAATATCATTGATGATTTGTAACTCTGATAAATACTCAAATATCTCTTAGTCGGAGATGCGCGCTGTGGTTTGAACTGGCAACTTAAAGCGTTGTTTTAACTTACCAGCTATCGTTGTTTAGGTTATTAGTTTTAAATCTTGAGAAATCTTCTGAAAATGGTATTTTGATTACTATGTGTGATGTATGTAGGATACGCAAAAAGGCATTCCATTACATTCTATTACCATACTAATGATACGAATTCTTTCTCATAAAATAGGTCTAACCACTAATATGATATCATTTGTCTGTCGTACGCAGCCTCTGAGACTAACGACTCTATTAGTCAATCGACCCAAAGGAGAAAGTAACAAAAAAATTATAGCTATTCAAAGAAAATGCCTAAAGATTATCGCACGCGATCTACGCAGCTAAGCCAAATGGTCGCGGTCGGGTCTGAGATGGGTGACCGCTCGTGGCAAAAATTTATAGCGCATTTCCATGCTTCGGAGGGCACGTTAAGTCGTTGGTTCCGGTTGTTATCGACATAACAGTCGTTAAACGTAGTCGGAGGCCTTATGGGTGATTTGAAAAACATCTGACAGCGGGTTGTGGCAACTAACCAACGGACGCTTGGTGGAGTAAGCTCCAGGCCTCCCCCATATTACATCCAACTGCGCTCATCACACTTAACTGTGTAGATTGCTTGCGTTCTACGCCGGCCACCGGGCCATAAGCGCTATATATATATGTATATTTGAGGTATGTATTATAAATTCTATTTGTCCAAAAACTGTTACCAACCTACAAATAACTGATGGATAAAGTTAACTTTTGACATCATAATCATAAGTGTCCTTTCTGGGACATCGACTAACGCCAAATTTAGTTTGGAGGTTTATCCAATAATTATCCAATTCTACGTGGGTGTTAAGGGAGGTCTCAGCTCTTTGACGTTTCTCATATAGTCGGGTTTTTATGTAGCTATTTTATTTAAATTGAGTAGCCGACGACATTGCAGGCCACGTGGTGTTTTTTCTTTTTTTAGTAATGGAATCGCGCCTGTGCACATTTCCAATGTAAAGAAAACATTGGTCAAAAAGTCAGTTTAAGCAACGTTGGATATTATTGTTACAGTGTCTCTCTGGCTACTAATGAATTTTTTTCGGCAGCTTATTTTAATCGTTTTTTTACGGTCGTATCTGTCAAAAGTTGCATGTTGATCTTTCCATTTTTCGGCGCAAAAACGACTGATATCACCAAAAAGTCGGTAAAACCTAAACAAGTGTTATCTGAGCAATGCCGGGGCGCAGACGCTAGCTATCGGCGGGTCACGATAAGGGTAATGACGTTGAAAGGGTCCTGTCAAAGTACATTGATTTAATACCCACAGAGCAGGTCTGTTGAGACTAGTTCAGAGGCTTTAGAGATGGAGAAGAGTATTATTATATTCCGAAAGGAATTAAGATTAGACTGACTAGACTAAATGTTCTGCTAAAAACATTAGTGTTAAAACACATACAGAGTAGTTTTTTAATTGAATGAAGTAGTAGACGAGCATGCAGGCCACGTGGTGTTAAGTGGTCGCTGCAGCCTATGGACATCTACATACAACCTCAAGCAAGCATAGGTAAGTGTTGTCTGAGGTCGTATGCAGTTGCGCTGCTACTCCGGAGGCTGGTGGTCGCCTCTTGTAAGTGTGGCCGGAAACTGCACCTTTCCACCGAAACACAATAGAATTGGTTCACGGTATTTTTAAATATCTTTGTTCATGGCTTGTTTCACGGCAGAAGTGGGTGCAGCGGTGGTACTTCCCCGGGCAAACCATAATAGTTCTACCACCTACAATACTACATAATGTAACAGCAACCTCCTCTAATACGAGTTCAATTAGCACTATGGTTTTGGAGGTTTTGAATAACTTTTGTATGAATTTGTCTTGAATGTTCTAATGAGCATTTTCAATTTCAATTAATATTATTTTAAAGAGCACAAAATTCCTATAAATCACGTTTGATTATAATATTGCAGTCTCTACATGACTTCATTGCTCTGTGGCTTCCGATACTGTCAGTTACAGCGATAACGCGGAGTTAGGATTTCAAGGAGTTATTATACCACAGTATATCCACGGTTTAAAATTGTTCTGAGATTACCTACGAAATAAACTCCGTCCTAACCTACAATAGCGCTATCTGTGTTGTGTTGTATGAAGCTATTTAGACTAAGAACTAAACTACATTAGAAATAGTATTCTGTGACTAATACGCCGATAGTGTGGAACATTCGTGGGATATTTTATATCATAGAATGAAAATTACAAATCTTTTATTTTACTGGTGATCTGACCCGGCTTCGCTAACGAGTATATGATTAATACTAATCTGTCCCAACAGAACAGTAAACGTTGCAGGATAAAACGTAGCCTATTGCTGTGTGCTGTTTTAATCTATCTCTGCGCCAAAATTCATCCCGATCCGTTCAGTCGTTCTTGCGTGAATGAGCAACAAACATCAATTTGAACTTTCACATTTATAACATTAAAAGTATGTGAATATAAGAAATTAATTACAAACATAACATATTTCAAAACAGTTGGTACTAGTACTCTGTAGCTTCGGGATTAAGAATAGAGCTACGGTATCCCCTGCCTGATCGTAAAAGCCTACTAAAAGGGGGCTTCCGGGGTTGCGGATGGTGTGGAGTGGGAGCTCGACTCATCCAGACAGCAGCCCCGGAGGCCAATGAAGTTCCAATGGTGATCCCGGAGTCCTCCCCAAGCGCAGACGCAGGCCACCGTGGAGGTTTTAGTGCGGCAAATCCTACATAACCTCGTATCCTCTCCCAAGGTGCTGGGTACCTTTTGAAAGTTACCGATACCAAAAAAAAGTACTACTAACTAGCGGCCGCTTGCGACTTCGTCCGCCTTGCGTGATGATATGATGATAGCTTAGGTAGCCTTCCTCAATAAACGGACTATTCAACCCAAAAATAATTTTTCAATTATTGTCATTGGCTAATTCGTCAACTCGGACGCTAGAAACTCGCCCGCGCGGCCGAGTTGGGAAAATAAAATATTAATTATTCTTTTATTATGCGACTCGGCCGCGCCACGCGGTCGAGTTGCCGAAGTAATTTTTTCGTATATTGTATTCGTCAACTCGGCCGTCAATGAAAATAAAAAGCATTATTGTACAGTCAAGTACAAAAGTGGTTCGATTTTAAATATATTTTTCTATAGGTAAAATAAAATAAGCTTAAAAATATAAAAACATGTATATATTTAAAAAATCAATATAGATGTATAAAAAAATAAGCTTAGTCTAATAGGATTCAACAATCGGTATGGACAATTATTAAAGTACATGTTTGACAGACACACTAATGTTTTTATTATCACATAAATCATTTAACTTACACACTAATATTTATACTATCATATAAATCACTTAAAAAATCACAGATCATTTTAAACATCACAGATTAATTAAAAACTTACTTTTTTGAAAAATCACTACAATCAACTGACTAGTATTATTTGTCATAATTATGCAATAGATAAATAACAAAATTATAAAACAAGTCGTTCGATACAGAGATCTATATTTATTTTCCCTTGTTTATATTCATTAATGGTAGTATATATATTTTCATCAATTTCTTGTGTTTCTTTAAGTTTTTTTTTTCTGGTTAAGTTAAGTTTTTCTGGCTAAAAAAATAATTGTTTGTTTTAAATATTTTATAACGTGAATGTACTTCTTGTATTCGGCCGAGATGACGAATAAACAAATTCACAAAAATGAATTGTATTGACTCGCCCGCATAGTAATTAAGCCTACGGCCGAGATGTATAATAAAATAATAGGTATAATTAAATCTTCCCAACTCGGCCGCGCGGGCGAGTTTCTAGCGTCCGAGTTGACGAATTAGCCTTGTCATTTCATTAGCATTCAGCTTTATATTATGTTTGTACAACAATGTAATTTTTAAGATCATTTGAGTTGTAAACTTGCTCTGCAGAAGAAAAGAAAAAAAAAAGAAAAATCTTTATGCGCTACCGTACTTCGGGAGGTACGTACGTTAATCTGTCGGCCCCGGTTGACATAGTATAGATCGATCGATAGATCGTTAAAACTTGTCGGAGTCCTTACAGGCGGTTTGAAAACATCCAACAGGGGGTTGGCCATTACGGCATTAACTCGCATCTCGACCAACCCGCATTGAAGCAGCGTGGTAGTGTAAGCTCCAAGCCTCCCCAATAATGGCCCGTGCATAGTGAGACATGAAAATGGTTGCGGCCAAATATTCCTATAATATATTACTTATTTAATAACTGTACTAATCATTGTTTAACGGTAATAAAGTTTAACTGTAAACAAACCTTTACCTAAGCCGTTGAGTTAATATTTTACGAGTTACTAACGGTTCTAATGTTTTAACTGCCGCTTTTTATCGACACTTTCACCAACACATGCAAAACTTCTTTAGGATAATAAGAGTAAACTGCTTTTAATACCTATAGCAAATTCTTACGAAATAGTTGCATTCGTTATATTACAATATTGTACTACAGTTTATTTGATATATTGGTATTGTTTTGTATATTTTATTTTTTTATTTAGGTATTTGAAATTGAATAAATTGTGAGTTAATATATCTAGCAAATTATTTTTCATTTATACATTAAAATAAGTATGTAAGTAACTGATTTAGTTTTAGTAAGGTAAAGTGAAAAACTGAAGCGCGCATGGCCCGGCGGTTAGCGTAGAACGCAAACGATCTATGCAACTAAGCCAAACGGGCGCGGTCGGGTGTGAGATGTGTGACCGCTAGTGGCAAAAAAAAATTTCATGCGCGTTTCCGTGCTTCGGAGGGCACGTTAAGCCGTCGGTCCCAGTTGCTATCGATAGATAACAGTCGTTAAACCTTGTCGGAGGCCTTATGGGCGGTTTGAATACATCCGACAGCGGGTTGGCCACTAACCCGCATCTCCACCAATCCGCATTGGAGCAGCGTGGTGGAGTAAGCTCCAGGCCTTCCCAATAATGGGGAGAGACCCGTGCCCAGCAGTGGGACGCAAAAAGGGTTGCGACCAAGGTAAAGTGAGTATTATTAAGTTCGAAGAGCATCACCTATAAACATTCCTTATTAGGACAAATACGTAGTCTTAATAAAATACCTAGTCATAATAGTTCTTTTGCTGATTCCAGTTGGAGTGCCTACCCACTCGTATAAATCTAAGATGTTTACGTTTAGACACTTATAGACTTAATAATAAATTTGAGAAATTTGTGTTTCATTCGTAAAAGAAAAAGGGCCAAAATAGCAGAAAATATAACAGATAACGTTAACGTGCAGGTAACAGTTTAAGACGACGCAATGCCCTAAAATCGAGAGTCTCTGATTATAACTGTGAAGGTATTTTGTTACCTAACTAACAAGTTGTTGATTGGCGTTGTTGAGAGGCAATGATATTAAATGTTACTTTGAGAGGTATCAAGTTGTACCTACAGAAGATTAGAAAAAAAGACAAGTATGTTTTTTTTGAAACCCAATTTCCAACCGTCCAAAAACAAGCTATTTATACCAAGATGGCGTAAGGGCATCCATCTTGTTTCCTCTGAAACTTAATACAAATGTCGCACGCTCTAGCGAAGTGGCACGATTGACGCCTAATTAGTGAAAATCAAATGAATCGTATAATAACTGTGAGTTTTTTGTGGATAAAAACAGGATTTACAGCTGCGTAAAGACATAAGCAACCTTGTATTTCATATTGCAACCTTTTTTGCGTTCTACAGCTCTCGGGTCATCATTGTCTGGATCGTGTTTCTCCACGTTGCTTCAATGTGGGTTGGTAAAGATGCGAATTAGTGGCCAACTAGTGGTCACCCAACTCACACCACACCGCGCCCGTTTTGGTTTGCTCACAAAAATGTCCTATGGTCCTCCTCGGCGCCATTGAAATCTCTGGCACGCTCCTTACATTTCAGGTAGATGGCTCTTCCTTTGGAGAAATGCCATACCAGACGTCCTTTCCGCTGGCTGGACGATTTACATTTTAAATTTTGCTTTTAATTTTAGAATAAAAGTAATCAAATAAAAAAAAACTAAAGGTATGACGCTCGTTCCAGTCGGTACGAAAGATTTTTTGAGAATCCTATCCATCGCTGTCATCATCGTCAGTCAAACATTCATTCTTGGAAATTTTGAGATCTAGATGCACATAGCAAGGTCTAATATGAAAATAGTTATCTCATTCAGTAGTTGAAAACGGTAAGATATACTATAGGTACAGATTACCAATGGTTATCCCTACTCCCTAGATTCCTATGTGGAAACCATGTAAGGGAAAACCAGCTTAATACTCTGTCAGTCCCTGAAGCCATATTATGTCAAGGAATATTGATCAGATTACCAATTTTCCTCAACAGCCTGTCCTCCCAACCAACCCATACTTTAAACAAACCCACTTTTGATAATGAATCATAAATGAACCTAAAACCAAAAAAGGAAATGTTCCGTATATCAAAACTGCTCTTGACATAGTCCTTTGCCGAACATCAGATGTGTTGGAGCTAACTGGTCCTTGAACTTCTAACTAAGTGTTCCGCTGTGGACGTCAGTCTTAGGGTTCTGCATCGAAAGGCGGCAATCTTTAAGAACAAGCGGGAATTTCGTTGAAGGCGGAAGTTTCATGATTCAAGTGGAACGTACCACCGCTCGGCTCACCCATTTCTCTGTCAGCTTCTAAAGTACCAGTTTAATTGTGTATTGTTAAATGTATACTTGTTTATCCATTGGTATAGATAACATAAATGAAATAATAGATACTTAATGTAAGATAATAAATGTGGATCAATGTGTAGGTATAGGTACTAATTTTGAAAAAGGTTTTTTGCACCATCTATCAAAAATAAACTTGCAAAAAAAGGATACATTCTATTTTTCTTACACTTGTATTTCTACGGTTGTCTTTAATTACACAAGGTTTACTTTAATTATGTTACAGTGTTTTTCCTAAGTATAATTTTGAAATAAATCAGTTTCTGAAACACGCTAACGATGTTACTGCGTAGTTTATACATATTTAAGTTTTTTCGTCTAGATACGTCGCTACGCTAAAAGTATGTGTCGCTACGCTAAAAGTATGTGTCGCTACGCTGAAAGTCTATGTAATTCGTGGCATTAAATGTCAAAAAGCAAGAAGGAAGGATGGCTAAGCTAAGTACTTAAAATCTTACCTCTATAACATACTGAAAAGACCTGTGCCCAGCAGTGACACATTAAAAATGGTTAAAAAAAACACCACGGAACCTGTATTATTGTATCCTACTCGTATTTGTTTTAAAGATCTAGTCTGCGGTCAGGAAAATGTATCAAGTTGATGAAGTTTATTCATCTCGATATACTTTTCGTACAAGATGTTGCTCGTTCTCAATTCTATGTCAAGCGGTTTGTTATGCATAGTAGTGTTAATGCAATAACAATTGTAGGTTCCTAGACTCTAGAAGCTTCCAACGAGCCAATTTTATGACTGGCAGACAAAATTTTCTGCTATTTATATAATAGTCTCTTACCGATTGAATAACACTATAGACTCGCGTCTCGTGGTGAAGTAAGCTCCAGGCCTCCTCAATAAATGAGAGAGATTTGTGCCCAGCAGAGGGACACAAAAAAATTATTGCAGCATTTGGTTGGAATTTGCATTGAAATGTCATAGCCAATGATATATAAGTCGTGGGATGGATGAAAAGACAAGAATACAATCACCAAGAAACTTAAATTTATCGTTGCAATATCTGCCTCTTTAGAATCAAACTTAGTACCTTTTAAAATTCCGGCATGGTAAGACACGTACAAAACAGACACACAAATACCCAGACCAAGAACGGGAATAGAAAATCATCATTCAAGTTTCTGCCTCGCCGGGAATCAAGCCTGGGACCCTCGATTCGCGGTCCGACCGACATGTATTGCGCCAGGCCACGTGATGTGCGAGCGCTTCATCCCATGGATCTCAATTTCTACTTCGTTCGGCATCAAACTAAGGACTCTTCTATATTAATAGAATCAGGCGTTACTTTGTGGAACTCCACTGTTATAAAGTTAGGTAACTACTTTGCAACAATCCGCAGTCAGAACGTATATAGGTAATATCTACGCATTTAGTGCGCATGTACCGGCGGCAGGCGTAGAACGCAAACGATCTACGCAGCTAAGCCAAACGGCCGCGGTCAGATTCGAGATGGGTGACGTTAAACCGTCGGCCCCGTTTGTTATTGATAATAACAGTCTGTGAACCTTGCCAGAGGCCTTAGGAATGATTTAAAAAAATCCGACAGCGGGTTGGCCACTAATCCACAATGCCGCAGCGTAATGGAAGGAGGGTCCAGGCCTCCCTAATAATGGGGAGAGAACCTAGCATTAGGACATAAAAAGCCAATAATACGTTGATAATTTCAATAGACAATTTTTTACTAAAGTCTGCTACCGTCTTCGTCAGCAGAAATTTTCAGCAGTTTGGAAAAGTTTTAGCTTTTTGAAGCTTCAGCACAAATCTTTTAGAGTGGTTTTTTGTGTCAGTTACATTTCAATACTTTTAAAAATGAATTTAATTTTTAAGAACGTAAAATGTCTTCAAAAGTTTGCGGTAATAAGAAAAAAAAACATGTAGTTTTAATGGAAAGTATGTACATTTTACGAATCAAATCGTTTGTTAGAGTTGTTCACATCGGACTCTATGTCCTAAAGTAAGTAAGAACAGGAAGAGCTTGAGTGATCACTGCAGCCTGCCTACGCATCATAAAGAAAGGATTTTTGGCGAGAACTCGAAAAACACATAATGTGCTCTTGTTTTATGGAGTTATATCGGATAAAGTTGATGGCATTTTGTTCGATATAGGTTTATTACAGTGCACGAGTGTTGGTGACACACGGCAGAAGTAGGTGCAGCAGTGGTACTTCCCCGGGCTAACCATAATAGTTCTACAACCTACAAAAATACTACTACTAACAAAAATACGGTTGACAACTAAAATGCATGAACCCCACATTTCGGGATGGCGGAAGCTGAAAGTAGTCTAATGATAGTCATATCTATTAGTGAAGTAGGTGACGATGTCCGTCCGTCCTTCCGAATACTAGGAGTAATGATGAAATATGTAATGTCAGTAACAAATGATTTACACGTGTGACAGAATATTAAACAGTGCATCGTAGAAAGAGAGAAAGAGAGAGAAAATCCTATTTATCACTAGCCCCGGACGAAGGAAAATATTGTGATGTTCATCAAAATTTATGGTTGCTTTCATTTATCTTTATATATGTATGTATATTATACTACACATACTACAACATACTTTATATAAATTCAAATTCAAATTCTTTATTTGCAAGAACACAGTGTTTTTATGAATTGCTGTTCGTTAGTCTCGCTAAAACTCAAGAACGTCTGAAGCGATGTGGCTAATTTTGGTCTTGAAATATTCGTAGAAGTCCAGACAAGGTTTAATTTAAACGGTGAAAAAATATGTATAAATAGCGTAATTAATAGTAAAACAACATAATTTATTTTCCTATTGAACTGTTAGTAACTGTCAAACATTGGTTCTTCGCGCCATCGTCCAGAAGTTTGACATAATCTGAATATTCATCTGTCACTATTAGTTTTATAATAATA
Source organism: Pyrgus malvae (assembly GCA_911387765.1). Lineage (NCBI taxonomy): Eukaryota > Metazoa > Arthropoda > Insecta > Lepidoptera > Hesperiidae > Pyrgus > Pyrgus malvae. The sequence goes on along the minus strand of OU426969.1, from coordinate 1,403,514 downwards.
TTTTTATTTGACAATAACATAAAACACTCTTCGAGATTATAAATAAACTAATCCTCCTTCAATACTTTTAACGCAGGACAACGTCTGCGGGGTCACTTTGCGGGGGGGGGGGGGGGACAATTTTTGCTTAGGGGACTTTGATCTATCTACCTGTGATACCTGCATTGTTCTCAATACGAAGAGAAATATGCATTAATTCCACGTTTGCGTTTACAATGCTTTACATAGCCCGAAACTAACACCCAGACCGGGACAAACATTTAATCTTATCCTTTAAATAGCCTCACCGGAATTAGAACCCGAGACCTTCGACCGGTAGTCCGGCATCGTGACCAACGCTCTCTAAACTACGTGGTAAACTAGAAACTACTCATCTTTTGAATAGGCGTGAAATAATCTCTTAAAACTAAAAGAAACACTTCATTGAAATCCTTTAGGACCACAAGAAACATTTTTTTAAACTAATGGCCGCCCGCGACTTTGTCCGCGTGGACTTTAGTTTTAGTTTTTTTCTGAAATAAAGGTAGCTTTAGTTACTCCTTATTACATCAGCTACCTGCCAGTGAAAGTCCCGTTAAAATTGGTCCAGCCGTTTCAGAGATTACCCGGAACAAACAGACAGACGGCAGACCGATAGACAAAAATTGTAAAAAAATGTATTTTGGTATATGTACCGTAGATACAATAATATGCATTTTGTAAAGAGCGTTCATTTTAATATTAAAAATAGACACTCCAATTTTATTTATTTGTATAGATTAGTATTACATTGAGGATGACTGAGATTAGATCGAGAGATCCGTTAGAAGTCTTTGATCTTACCAAAATATTGGGTCATCAATATTCATTACTTCATTTGCAATGTCAATCGTGTTAACAACTTCGTATTGTAAGTAGATTCAAAATTCGTAAGCGGTTGGTGGTGAAATTGTTTGAAGTTCGGCTGAAACCTATTTTTGGAATGAACTGCTCTGCTGCTGGTCACGGTGTTTCCATAATTGGCTTGGCTTCTTCCACCACGCTGCTCCAAGGTGAGTTGGTGAAGGTGGTGTTAGAAGAAGTTAGTCACTAACCCGCTGTCGGATGATTTTAATCCAACAATATGAAGCCAATAGACTTGTTGGAGGACACTTGCTGTCACCAATGTTACACCCGACCGTGCCCTTTCACTTGCGCCTGCGCAGACCGCTTGCGCCGCAGCCACTGGGCTACACGCACTTTATTTTAATTTTAGAGTACGTACGTTTAGGTATTACGTTGAAAAAAGTAACTATAAATATGTCAAACATACGTTGTTGCGGGCTTCCTGTCAGTCGTTTTACTCGAGCGGCCTGTGGGTGGTATATTCGTGTCGGGCCTATAATGCCCTGCGTGTACAATACAACAATACCTTCAGGGTGCTGTTGGGACTGCCGTGGCGCTGTAGCGCATTAAGAATGTTCACGGAAGCGCGCGTCGATGGCTTCCATGCCATCATGCGAAAGAAAGCGGCGTCTTTCTGAAGTTTCTACGTAGCAGTGAAAACGGCATCCTGAAGATGATTGCAGCTAGGTCTGACTGCCCCCCTAGTCCCTGTAGCTTCGGGATTAAGAATAGAGCTACGGTATGCCCTGCCTAATCGTAAGAGGCGACTAAAAGGGGGCTTCCGGGTGTGTTCCATGGGAGATCCCGGAGTCCTCTCCAAACGTAGAGGAAGGCCACCGAGGGGGTTTTAGTGAGGTTCAAATCCCACATAACCCGGTGTCCTCTCCCAAGGTGCTGGGTACCTTTTGAAGGTTTCCCCCCGATACCAAAAAAAAGGTGTCACTGATTCAGAGTCCCCCAGTCGAAATGGGGTTGGAGAAGTAGGATTAGTAACACCCTATAAGTAACTTTCCACAAAGTTTGTTTTTAATAATTAATTACTACCAATACTAACATAGTTATAAAGTCACATTGTTACTAACTCATACAATATAAATATGGAAAATAGTATTAATTAAATATTTCATTATTATATTACATATATTATTATTATAAAAATATAATAATATAATATATTTACAAGCTAACGCCGTCGTACATTTTACGAAGGAGCTAAATTCTACTGTACCTATTAAGACACTTCCTATTGACCCATAGTCATGAACAGACAATGTCCCAGAAAAAGATATTATTATCTTATCACAAATCGTAAATTTTTTAATCAATACAAGTATCAATCCAAGATTGTCCCTAACGTATTTTCCCAAGAGTATATTTAGTCAAATAATTATATGTTCAAACTACGTATTTATATGAGTCGTAATTTTATTTACGACTTTTCTTGTAATGTAACAAAATTATAGCTTTATGCTTATAATAAGTCTTTAAAATAGTATTCTGTCGGTACGATATGGTTGGTGGCCGGATAGTGGCCTTTACTGCAGATAAATCATGTTTTATAATAACGTATTCAACTACGTTGTACTCTATGGAATATGGCATAAAAGTTCAAATCAAATCAAATCATTTATTGCAGGACAAGGTACAAAATATACATATGAAACAAAATATGTACATGTAGTGCTTTTACCCTAACCCATATGTTATAAAATGGAAGGAAAGATGGTTATATATGTTATAAAATGGAAGGTTCATATTATAAAAAGGATTTTCTATAGCGATTCCTTCATCATATCAATTATTTATTAAAACAAGTTAGGTCGGCTAAATATATTAAAAGAAACTTCATATACATAATTTTTTTAAATAAAAGAAAATTGTATGTTTATAAATATCATGATTATTATTAGGTACCTATCTTTCTAACCTATATTAAAATTATAAACCTCAAACTAAACTATAAATATAAATATCTAAAACCAACGGGCACTATAGACAGACCGTTATCCGAGTAATTGACAGGCAGTCTGAATATTTATAAACGTTTTTGAGAAACAGTTCAGTTTCATAACAGACGTGCTGTGAGGCAAATCGATGATAAAATATGGCTCGAAGCTAATGGCGACAAACGGGTGGCTAATGAACGGAATTATGTAGTTAATAGACTTGAAGTAGCTATGAACCAACGCATACTTGCTACTTTTAGGATCGAGGATTTTAATAACGTTGGCTTTGCTAAAAAAGGACGTATAAAAGCAGAAAACGAATTATTGGACAAGAACCTAATTTTTCATATTAAACCACTGATTTATTAAGGCGAAGGTGAATAAACTGCGGTTGGTACTCACACTACAGGAAAACACTGACAGTAGTCGAACTTGCCGAATGCCTATAGGACTTCATCTGCAAACAAAACTTAAGCATGATTTGACCATGACAAACATGCTCGTTTGCTACTGAATTTTGTAAAAGAAAAACAACCTTGGAAAGTGTGCACGAGACAAGACAGTAGTTTTATTTCTCTTATCAATAGACTTATGAATGGTAGAGTCCGTAATTTCGTAGGTATTATAAAGGTTTTATCTGGATTTATCAGATAAATACTGCAAAACCGTACAACAGATAAGACTGACATTTTATCTGAATAAAGATTTTAGTAAAGCTAAAGCTAAAAACCATAGGGCGGGACGAAGAGTAAAGTAACAAAAGACGGGTAATAAATAAAATAATAATGGTATCACAAACGCGTGACAACAAGTCGCTTCTGATGGTGCCAAGATGAAAAAATGAGTCAATGAAGCATTATTATTATTAATGAAAGAAAATAAATAAGCAAATAGAAAAGATGATAACAAATCTACATACGTTCTAAACATATTATATTATTAAAAAGCTCGTGATACCTTTACGTAGAGCAAAAAATTAAACCACGTGCTAACCGTATAATTTAACAATTACACAGTGCGTGTGGTGCGTGCCAATCCGTGCTAGAGACGAAAAAATACGAGCAATTACGACGGTCCATTCAAATCCTCTCATTATTCCCATTCAAAATACAACAATAGCTGCAACAAGTTCACGCAAAAAACAAATCACAAAACGACTTTAGTCAAAAAATAAAAAGACCCAAAACTCCTCTTTATCGCACTCTGCCTTAAGGATCTTTTTAGTATAAATAAAAAGTACTTTTGACGTATTGTACTGCATGCATTCTTCACATATACTTAAGGGTGGTCCCTCTATTAAATTTGAACTCTATGATGCTCAAAATAGAGTTTTTTTATTAAACTGAATAAAAATTATGGTCATTGAGTCATGTATCTATTCGGATAAAGTTATAATGATTAGATCATTCACAAAGCTGTGAAATGGTCGAGGTCACATGCGTTAACATAAATACATTTATTTTGTATAAACTTGTCGTAAAATAAGACTTGTATGCCAAACGTACCCATATACTTAAACAAGCGAACAAATAAAAGAAGAATGTTTGTCAAAACTGTAACAAGGAACAGGAAACAGGAAATATACGTTTTACATAAAAACTTTTATTTGTGTAGAGAGGAAAATAACTAAACTTGGTAATCAGTTCCATGATAATAACTTTAGTTTGTGCAATGTCATTAGTCAAAACAATTAAATAATCATTATATATTAAGGAATAAAAAACGAAGAATAAAAAATGAATAGACTGGGCGCCTAAAAATATATACTAGCTCCACAAATTAGAAATTAATAGTTATGTCAATTTTAATTTAGATAAAATCAGGATAGGTAGATTGTTATTTTAATTATACAAGGTCACCGAACTAGACTATCTTAAATATTAACTACTACTGGACTAGTATCTGTATATTTGGATAGACAAATGGCCACAATGCTCTTAGAAATTATATCACGGTAATAAAATACAAGCACAAAAAGAGCCGAAAGCAAATAACAATGAATCATATTTGTTAAACGAGACAAACACTTTAAAACCAACGAGGACTACGCTAACATATCAAACGGTTGAAAACATTAATTAAGGTTACAACATAAACGAACGGCGACCATCAGAAAGCTCTATGAGTCGAGTTTATTTTTCATTCATACCAACGACAAATACAAGTAACCAACTTACTAACACAGATAAGGGATATAAATTGACATATAATTGAAAAGTGTCTTTTGGGTCAACGCCTATAGTTCAAAATTGAACGTAGGCATTTGATAATGCTGCACATGGGGTATAGTAAACAGTCGAAGCGAGACGCCGGCGCACCGTCAGCCAGTCAGTCACTGATAGTTCAGTTGTAAGCAGGCAGCTATTCAGAGCCACGCGCCGACCGGCTCGCGCGCACGCGATCGAAAATCGAATAATAACTTTCGGGTGTCCCACAAGGGTGAACTTTCGGTCCAGTGCTTTATAATTTATGCGCATTCGCATATCAATTCTTCCGTGTTACGTGCATTGAAAGTGAATTATCCCGTGGTCCAGCGACTGCAGATGCTGTGTTGCATGGTGAGTGATTTTGAAACGTTTCTTGCATCGGCATTTGAATGAGAGCATTGTTTAGGAGGCGGGAGGTCTTTTTGTTTTAAAGCGCCGTTAGCATCAATGGCACTTTCATCTCCGTCCGTTTTATTTACAAATTTATCAAGTTCTAATTAGAGAGCAGTAAAAGTGTTAATGCCGGGTATAAAGTTTTATGGTTTCAGCTCGAAATGTATTTTATCTGGGTACAGTAAACGTTTAGTGTAGTCATGTACTTGAACTTGTATAGAGCGAGTTTTGTTTACGTCCACTACGTTTATCTACATCGTTAAATCATTGCGGGAATTTAGCGATAACTTTGGTGAATTATGACTTAAGATTTTATGAAGCAGGAAGAATTTCCATACCGATTGATTGATGAGATAAATTTTATTTTCTCCTATAAGAGTGCATTTATAAACGTCACCCATATTTCATCAAATTTAATAGCTCGATGCATCAAAGTTTCCGAAAGACTATTAAAATAGCATAAAGTTTAAAATGTAAATTTATGTGCTTGGAATTTCTTCTTTGTTTATTTATTCTTGAGTCCTTGCGATTTGAATAAACCTTGCAACTTGTTATCTTATCTTTTGTTTATCTTTCAGTGTTGCGCTTTTTCCCTCTTGGCAGCAGTTTAAGCACTTTTCAAAGTAATTAATGATTATAAATTTAATGGGTACTGATATAGTAAGTAGTGATAATGAAATAATTTTGTAACTATTTGATATAATTAATGCGTAATTCCTTCATTTTATAAAATTTGTTTAATAGCTATGTACAATTGTACACTGTACGGCCAGCTAGACCTGATAAGTATAGTTATATGTATAATACTCATTTGAATACGGAAAATAAGTGATCGTACAATATTATTATTCTGAATTAGTAAAAAGAACTTATCTAAGTAAGTTATGGAAACTACAGTTATTTGCGATCGACACTTCATTACTTGATTTCCAATTTTATTATTATATTTAATAAAATATTTATTACGATTTAGTACGAGTACTTATATAACCACCAACCCGCAATGGAGTAAGCTCCAGGCTTCGCCAATAATGGGGAGAGACCCATGCCCAGCAGTGGCAGCAGTGGGATTATAATTTTATTATTGGTGTTTGTATATTCTATGAAGGAATTAGCTTTAGACACATTATTGTTTATGTCTAAGTTTGATTTCAAGTCGTTAACTATATTTTCTATTGACCTACATTGTAAGAGACATAAATTTCTGAATGGAAACAAATGTGCGCAAGCCTGTAATAAAATTATTTATTGTCATTGATAGTAATACATCTTCTGACCTCTAACAGGACACTGATATGTTTCAATGTAACAGTCTGGTTTACCTTTCGTAGAAGGTAATCGTTATTTGAAATTTATTATGATTGCAGATGTTTTTAAAATAATTTATAATAATTTGATTACCTTATATTTATGAATAAAAAAAAACTATCAAAATCATTATTGCCACTGTCTCAGTTATAATTTTTTATAACGTTTTTGTTTGTTTGTTTTTTTATAACGTTTCACTTACGGCCCAACAGTAGGATAGATATACCCTATGTCGTAGCTACCACGGACAAACACAGAGACAGACACACAAACACCCAGACCGACAAAAAAAATTTAAACTCATAATTCAAACTGTTCGCTGGGATCGAACCTGGGACCTTTCGATCGGCAGTCAGGCATGGTAACCATTGCGCTACGTGGATCGTCAAAAATTAAAAATATTTGCACGTCAAATCTGATGAACAGAAAATTTAATACAAACTGAGACAGATATTATTTTCAAATACGTACAAAGCCAGCTACCTACAATTAAAAATTTAAAGTGTACTAATATGTATTTATGGTAATAACAAAAAGCAAACATTTTTGTCCTGGATTAATGGTTGCGATACATTTAATATCATTGGATAAAGCTATTTTCTTTACATATTTGTATTAACTACTTATAATCTTTCACACCTTTAATTTAAACATCTCTTAAGCCTAAATTAATTCGCAGCCTAGTAAGCCTGGCAGCAGAAGCGTCTATAAAAAGAGAACACAAAAATGACTCACTGTTTTATAAGCTATTTTTACGCTTAGTTCTTAAGCTTGAGACAGATTGTCTCCATATGTTGATGTGCATTAAACCATTGACCCTAGCGACTCCACAGGTGGTAGGACCACTTCCTTGTCAGGAATTTCCGTAGCGAATCCCATTATAACTTGGAGATGTACAAAAAATGTGCTTCCATAGCAAAATGTGTATTCGGTCTGGTAGTTACGACTGCTGTATTATTATAGAATTAACAAGTAGTCAAGTATCTAGAACATAAAGTATTGTTTTACTATTTTTATTTTCAACCTTTTTTATGTCCCACTGCTGGGCACAGGTCTCCTTCTCACACAATTGAGAGGGATTTAGGCCATAGTCCACCACGCTGGCCAAGTGTGGATTGGTGGACGTCATGCTTTCGAGAAATTATGAATTTCTCTCATTGCTCGCGATGGAGAACATCGTAATCAATGAAATATAACGATATTTTCCATCACCGTGGAGTAGCGATAAATTCGCACATTACAAATTTCTTTGTCAGAGGTGCGAGCCGAGGATTTGAACCTGGGATCGAAAACCGCGGTTTTTTACCACTCGGCCATCGCTGCTCTGTTTGCTGTTGCTGTTTCTGCCGTTTTACTATTAACTACGTCATTACTTGCTCATTGTATACCTGATTTTTATGTCGTTAAAAGTGCAGGTCCGGTAGCTCTAGACTCTTGTATAATTATGGGGTTAACACGTATTGAAGTTTGCAGAACACACAGTATTGTTTTATTGTGAACTTCTTTATTCCTTGCTTCGTTGACTGATTTTTTTTGTTTAGTTATAAGTTTAGATATTGTCTTATTTTTTATTTTATTTTATTATTTGTAAGCTTAATTTAGTAACTTAGAAACGAATATTCAGTTTAAATTCATCGGTGAATTTTTGGGTAAAAAAAAATGATCCATAAATGGTTTGAAATTAATATATAACTGTTTATTGTTTAAATATAAATGTAGAGCTTGTACAGATTAATAGGTTGGAAGCTTAATTTTAAAAAGGGAAGGCTCTTTATAAAATATTATCGGACTTATTATATGCATTCGACTAAGTCAGTATAATTGTTTCTAAATTGTATATACATACCTACAAAGGACACAGGTATTACATGCTTTAGATTTTATATTTTTTAAATTGTATTAAAAATTCTAAATCCAAAGCCAGGATTTTTGGCAAGTTTTTTAGTTTAAGAAAATATCTTTCAATTTCATTCGTATCCAAATCCACCCCTTTATTCGATTGATATCCGTTAGGTTCAGTGCCAGATTATAGAAAGCCTTCGTATAATTGCGGATATATCATAAGAATCACAATCTGCTCATGTTAAATTCAGCGTGAAAATTCCTTTCTTTGCCTTTGTTCTTCAATCTTCTTTATTTGTAGAGCATTTACTTAAGGCGATGGTTGCCTTGTTGGTTAAGTCTTTATTTTACAAATTTTATTCGTCATTATGAAGCAAACAAGTGAAGTAAATTAAAATCGAACGTCACTCTCACTTAAAAAAAGTTAACTGTTAGCCACTACTAAAAACTCGTAATGTAGACGTTAGCATTATTGCAAAGATAAAGACAAGGACTTATGTTTGCACAAATATATGGGTGTTTATAAAAGGTATTTTTATACATTTGGTTCGCCATATTATTTACCTTCATGCATGAGGTATGCAAATATTACAGTAATTAAAACTTAAATACCTAATTACAAATATAAAAAATTACATACAATGAAATAGATGTCTTTATAATATTATACTTACTCTGTGTATCATTGTTTTTACCAATTTTGCACCTTTTTATTGATTAAACAATATATAGATATAAACAATATTTAGGTGGTAGACCTAATATGGTTCGCCCGGGAAAGTACCACCGCTGCACCCACATCTGCCGTGAACCAATTCTATTGTGTTTCGGTGGAAAGGTGCAGTTGCCGGCCATACTTACATGAGGCGACCACCAGCCTCCGGAGTAGCAGCGCAACTGCATAAGACCTCAGACAAGACTTACCTATGCTTGCTTGAGGTTGTATATAGATGTCCATAGGCTGCAGTGACCACTTAACGCTACGTGGCCTGCATGTTCGTCTGCTACTCCATTCAAATAAATAAAATATATATTTTTCGGATAGGATCCGATCGTCGGCTTTGGGCACCCGCATTGCAGAGTTTTTGTACACTGAGAGGAAAAAAAGCCGACAGAAAAAAAAACCTCCCAGGTTTTATAACTGCTTATGCGCCGGGATAAAAATTGACCTATGTGCTACAAGTAGTTGTACTAAATGTTTGTTCTAGTTTAACAGCATCCTCTTATCCTGGTAACTGAATTAGCTTGACGCATTTCTGTCAAGACCCAATTACCGTGTAGACGAAGTCGCTAGCAAAAGCTAGTCTAATAATGATTGATGACGATGTTCTGATCTACATACAAGCGAAATGACGCGAAGTATTACAAAAACTGTTACATAAATTGTTTTTCACACGTCCCCCTACAATTGAACCCGGAACAGTTCACTTGGCATACTTTTCGCCAATGAACCATTACATCTGATTCAGATCTGGACTACTTTTAACGATGATCCATTGATATGTGTTACGTGATAATCCCTTCGTTTTGAATTATGTAATCATGTGCCGTGATTGAGTGATTATGAACATGATAATGATCTAATAGTTCAGTGGTTTAGGTTTTGTTTCGTTCTGTTAGAGCTGTAACGGGATCTTAGTTTATATACCCTATTATAATTATCTTCAACTCCAGTCTTATCCCACTGCTTCAGACACAGAATTTTCTCTCTATCTCTCTCTCAAATCCCGTATTTGGCCACTTCCAGTATAAGCCGTTCTTTATGCCGTCGGTCCACCAAGCGCAAGGGCGTCCTAAGTTATGTTTTTCTATATATTGGTGGCATCTATTTCATACTACGCCCCACAGTCATGCTGCATTTTAAATACCTTTGTACCTGATAATTTATTAAAAACAGTGCTGAGTTTTTTTCAGCCCGCTTTTATCTCCTAGCCCATATACTCGTAAGCCTTAGCGCACCCAAAGCGGATGACGGTCAGCTGATGACCGTACAATAATGACAAACAACAAGGTGTATATTATTACCCAGGAAGTTAATAAACTATTTCATTTCATATCACTTCATTTCATTTCATTTCATTTCACTTCATTTTATTTTATTTCATTACTCTTTATAGCTGGATTTGACTTTGGAGGCTAATGGTCGCCTTATGTAAGCCGGCAGTCGCACATTTGCCATCGCAAGCACCTTGCATCTTGCAATTTTTCGACCAATCAGTCGGTCATCTCGTCTCGGTTCGTCTTCGATTAATGTAGTTCCAATAAAAGATGTATCGAAGTAAAATTATTGCTGTACTAATGACTCCAATCACTCGATGTTTTTAAAGTTTCATAAACATATAAACCATCCTGACATAGTATTCTTTGCTGTTGGAAACTACTTATTATTTGTTTTGGGAGGTTGAGGTTTTTTCGTTTAAGGCATCATAAAATCATAACATAGCATCATCGTAAAAATTGCGGATTCTAATCACAATACTTTACGCAACCTGTCAGTTTCCGAATTCTCTTGTAGGATGAAATCCGTTGGTTGGATTTCCAACTACGTATTCGTAGATTGCAGGGATTTGACACAACCTAGACTTTAGCCCTATTTTTACCATCTAATTTGTATGTGTTTTGCTACTATATTTTATAAGAAAGACTGACTAGTACTATAAAAATACTTTTTTTGCATAGGGATTTAATTAAGCTAGGTGGTCATGAATGGAGAGCAGCTTTGCTCTAGTAGTCAAATTTCGGAGCTTGTGTATATGTATATGCAAGGTATTTAGGAAACTTCGATAGTGTGATTCAGGATAAATATAACGCCATCTCTTGACACGTTGCCGAATGTAGTAATTTAAATTTAAATTTTAAGTTTAATAATGTAAATTACATAAAAACTTAAAGAGACAGAAAAGTGAAAAATTTGATGAAGAAATGTTGATGTTATCAAAACGAATTTCTGTGCTTTCCAATTTCGAAATCGAAGCATTTCTAACCTTAAATAGAGTCAGTTACGTATTTTACAATTAACACTGCCCAAGTACGGTTTTGGTAAATATTTCAGTCAGAGGTTGAAGCGTTAAATAAATCTTACTTTATAGTTAGTGCACACAGTGTGTATGTAAGCTTTAAAGTGTTTAAACGTAGGAATTTAAGCACTAAGCTGTTGGAACTGTAGGCCAACGACCAGCTAGTTGGCCTACAGTTCTAACTATTTATGTTAGTTTAAAAAATGACAGATCTGTAAGAGATTTGAATAATTTTATTTAGTGAAGTTAACCTTCATGACTATTACAATAGGTATCAGCTACAGCACCTAAGCAAAACAAGCGCTGCTGGCAGTTGGGGGTAACCGTGGTGTGGAATGTTTCATGCAACTTTCCCTGTTTCAGTGCGCACGTTAAGCCGTCAGTCCATTTGTTTTTTAAGAGTTAAGATGTTAAACTTTGTCGGAGGCCTTATGGGTGTTTATAAAACGATACGACAACGGATTAGTCGTTAAGCTAGCAGTAGCAGTGAGCAGTCCGAATCGTCCACGACAGAAGATTAACTGACAATGTTTTAACTGTTTTACTGTGACTGTACTACTCGGTCAAGTTAACATGACATCTGGGAGGCTATTCTGTGTGCATCCGTCCATAAAGTCTAACATTTTCGGAATCATTTTTGGCATATTCAGACACTTTTTTTTCATGAATTTATAAGATTAGATCATTGATTACATTAAATCATTGAATGAATAATATTGCTACAATTTCGTCATCTTACTAAATAATGAGCACCGAAAATTAACGAAGTTTCGGATACGAGCGTTCGGAGTAGCCTCCCAGATGTCATGTTAACTTGACCGAGTAGTAACTGTCCTAAGCGCTTAACGTGCTAAAAGATATACGCCCGTTTTCACTAACGACGAACAAGGGAATGCCTTACCAAGTAACTCCTTTTAGGGCAATGCTTAGCATGAAGTTCCGTTTCACCAATCGATGTAGATATAATGGGTTAGTCCTATCTCAGTCATGAGTATTCTAGTTTTTTGACAGTTTTCATGGTTTTGTTTGTTAATCTAGCAGTAATTTGAGCGACTGTGTCAAATCGGTGTCGTAAATTTAGGTAATGCCTAACGTCTTTAGTCGTGACTTAATGGTTAGTGAAGTGTTTTTCCTCTAGGCAACTTCTTAATATTTAGGCATGTGATTTAGGTGTATCCTAATGAAATATATACATACTCGTATATCCTATATGTGAAAATGGGTGTTAGGCTCGCCCCGATTGTACATGGAAGTTCTACCGATTTAACTATTGTACTCGTAAGTTGGATTGGATGCTCACGTCGCCTTTTTCGTCCTTTAACATGGGGTTCTGCAAGAAAGCAGTAAAATAATTCTCCTTCATAGTCAACGGAGATCGCTTAGCATCGCGCGGCCCGTTTGATTCAGTTTAAGTATTAAAAAAGGCATGGAGTAAGGAAAGCCTTCGCCTCCAAGCCAAGTTACAGAGAGAGGCTCGTGCCCAGAAGTGATACTTACGTCAAATTATTTGCGTTTGGAGGCTACCTGTCCAGCCATGTTTTCGCGTTTATTTTATGCCACAACTCTCGGCCACTGTAATTAACCTAATTAAAATGCACTCAAGTTTATTAGAACAACTCAAAAATGCACCAAGAAAATTAAAGTAAAACTGTACTACGACGTCGCTCTTTCAAGTTCCTGCTAAAACTTCCATTTTGACTCACCCATTTTAACTAACGGTTCCGGGATTCGATCCCAACGAGACAAAAAAATTTAATGAAAAATTTCTGTTGGTTGAGTCCTGTCTCTGTGTCTGTGTATGTACAATCAGGGTTTAAAAGTGGTGTGGCCTCTTAAGTTATTTTTTTTATCTAAGCATTTAGACAAATCTTCTTCTTCTTCTTCTTTTCAGCCTTTTGTAGTCCACTGCTGGACGTAGAACGTTCGCCACTCTTCCCGGTCCTGAGGGCCCACTCTGTAAGCATCCGTCCGTAAGCTCTAACATTTTCGGAATCATTTTTGGCATACTCAGATCGTTTTTTTTTCACGAAATATTAAGATAAGCGTTTTCATCGATGAAATTAAGCTGCTGAATGAATAATATTGCTAGAATTTCTTCAGTCTTATCTTATCCAAAAATGAGGTGCGAAAATTCACTTAGTTTCGGATACGGGCGTACTGAGTGGGCCCTCTGCGCCTTCTGCATCCAGTGGTTTCCCGCTGTCTTCATCACAGTCTTCATCATTTAAATTGAATTTAATATTATTGTTTTTATTTCATCCCTTATTGCGCCTTTTAAAAAAAAAAATTTTATTTATTTAAGTTATGTATTTACTTAGTTGTTCGATTATTTCATTGTATTATTTGCGTATATTGTTTGCGTACCCATTTTGCACTTTACGTGGTATTCACGACCACGAGATTATTTGCTGTTTTATCTGGCAATAATTACGAAAGTTAAGATCTGGTAGCATTCTGGTTTGGCAAATGATAACCGTTTGACCTTTCTTTCCTTACCACGTTAGTTAGTGGTTAACGGACTTTCTCCAAATTAACTGGACCAGTTTTAATATCTCTCGGAATTTCGCGAACAAATGTGAAATATTGTTTCGACTTACCCGTGTCGCTAAACAATGCCTAACCACATCTCGTAACAATAATATAAAAGGCTTTTAGATAACAAGAATATTATATTTAAATGAAATGTATACGAATACTAAGATCTTTTTCACCGGGTTTGAATTTTAATTAAGTAATTTCTATTTTCTTGAAGTGGAGTAAAGGTGTCAGACCTTGGGAGATGGATGGAAGCTTGATAAATTCAGTACAAACTTATTTCGATCGCGATTAATATAGATGTTCTATTTTACGAATTACGTTCCAATCGGCTCATACGATCAGTTGTCACGTGTGCCCATTATGTACCCATAGCCATACGGTTATCTCAATTAAATATGTACTTCTTTTTTAAAAAGAGTGCTGTTGGGAGTATTTTTCCGCCGCCTTTTTTCTCTCAGCTAAACATCTAGCCCAAACGGGCACCTAAAGGCGATGATCGGGAAAAGATTACAATTATTTTTAGCGCATATTTAGTATTCCTAATATGAAATTAAAAAAAATGTATTGTTAATGTTGTGAGGGCTGCACATGCAGTCCCCTGTAGCTACGGGATTAAGAATAGATACGGTGTCCCCTGCCTGATCGTAAGAGGCGACTAAAAGGGGGTTTCCGGGGATGTGGGTAGTGAGAGTGGAAGCTCGATCCGTCCAGCCAGCAGCCCCGGGAAGGGCGTGTGTGTGCGTGGCCGCATATCGCCGTAAGCATCGGAAGCTGCAGGAGATCTCATCTGCTCTCCCGATTATGACCCGTTCTGGGGCGTCGCGCGTGGAGGACACCGGTGCGTTCCACTGGAGATCCCGGAGTCCTCCCCAAGCGCAGAGGCACCGAGGGGGTTTAAATGCGGTCAAATCTCTAGGTGCGGTCAAGTCTAATCTATCTAAACTATCTAATCTCTCCCAAGGTTCCAGGTACCGATACCAAAAAAAAGGGGTGCACATGCAAATTGTTATAGTGTGCGTTACCTAGTGAGTGCTCAGTGTCGAGTAATGTCAGCATCACAACTAAACGTAGAAGAGTTGTCCGTAAAGAGTTAATATGTTATTAAAGGTTTTATAACGTTTTCGATATCTTTGCTAAGTTTCAAACGTTGACGCACACAAACGTGCTTGTCACAACTCACTACTACAAGAGCCGATCGTACTTCATAAAATAGATTTTCTATACAAGAATTCGAGTTCCATCACGAGTTGCAGTCGAAGCATTAATTAACAAAGCTCATTGAGCAAGGGTCAAACGTCAAACGTCGGGCGCGGAACTAAATCCCTGACAGATGTAGGCCGAGAGCTTTGACTTCGTAATCCATACAGGCATAGATTCCTGTAGCTTCGGGATTAAGAATAGAGCTACGGTATCCCCTGCCTGATCGTAAGAGGCGACTAAAAGGGGGCTTCCGGGGATGCGGACGGTAAGAGTGGGAGCTTGACCCGTCCAGCTAGCAGCCCCGGGAGGGACGGCGGTGTATGCGTGGCCGCATGCCGCCGTGAACACCTGAAGGTGCAGGAGAGCACATCTGCTCTCCCGAAGATGGGCCCGTTTTGGGGCGCCGCGCGTGGAGGACACCGGTGCGTTCCTATGGAGATCCCGGAGTCCTCACAAACGCAGAGGCAGGCCACCGAGGGGGTTTTAGTGCGGTCAAATCCCACATAACCCGGTATCCTCTCCCAAGGTGTCGGGTACCTATTGAAGGTTTCCCCCCCCCCGATACCAAAAAAAAAAGGCATAGATTAGCCATTCGTTAATTGTTTTTATATCCCACTTCAGGGTACAGGTCTCCGTTCAGAAATGAGTGGGATTAACAAATATAATCTATTTTAATAAGGTATACATGTGAAAGTTTGGATGGATGTTTGTTGCACAATTACCATACAGGCAAAGATTAGCCATTCGTTAATTGTTTTTATATCCCACTTCTGGGTACAGGTCTCCGTTCAGAAATGAGTGGGATTGACAAATATAATCTATTTTAATAAGGTATACATGTGAAAATTTGGATGGATGTTTGTTGCACAATTACGCAAGAATGGAATGAAATTTGGCAAAGAATAAGATATATATATATATATCATAAGTAAGATATATATATATATATATATATATATATATATATATATATATCCCGGAACCTATTTGACGTCCAACATGACATTAATTGCATTTAATGTGGCGACCACCGACTTTCGACGTCCGATATATGGACGTCAGATTAATTTGCTTGAATTTTTACACCATTTGATCATAGATGGCGATAGGGATACCATATCAATTTTTGTGATGGACTCCAAATTGGCTCGGATGTGTCTGAAAATGGATATTTTAGTTCACGGTGTTGACGCTAGAGGGCCTATATACAGGGTGCCGTATATTCACTTTCATTACACCGATCATCTGGCTACTTGCCGATTTTATTTAGTACATGTTGCCAGCTCGTGCCCTTGATGGCGCGGCGTTGCCAGCTCGTGCCCTTGATGCCGCGGCGTTGCTATTCTTATTGTTCGCGACTACTGGTTTAGATTAAATATCGCATGATTACTGTTCGCGACTTATCTCATGATAACTTATGTATAAAATTTATAGTCAATAGGTGTTGTACATTACATATTACTTGTTTCGTATTATTTTGATATCAATATGTGGTTTGTTTGTTTTTTTATATAGTATTTTTTATTTTATTTATTTATTCATTTATTTCAGGCCAAGGCCCATAGAAACTAATACATAGATAAAAATTAAAATATCACAAACTAATACATATAAAGGAAATAACATACAATCTTAATATATATATAAAAAGTAAAGGGTTTTCTTTGTCACGGCTTTCTCTATTATCATTAACTCCAATCAACTTCCCCTTGGGGTGGTAAATACCTCTTAGTACGTAGATGATAGTAAGGGAGTTTGATCGCGGTGGGTGGAAAAATCTGAAATAAAATATCTGTACTTTTCTAACCAATAGGGACTTCTGAGTGGATTTCAAAATTTCTGGGATGATCTAGCAAACTAATTTAATTTTAATTTTATTAAGAATGTTCGAGAAAGTTCCAGAAACTGTCTGAATCATTTGGATTTTTTAAATGATTTTAATTAATTGAGAATATTCGAGAAAGCTTCTGAAATGATCTGGATTTTTTTAAATTATTGTTATCTTTTTTCGAATGATCTGGAGATTTTAAAAATAATTGCAATTTTTTTAATTAATTGAAAATATTCGAGAAAATTCCAGAAACTTCTCGAATGATTTGAAGATTTTTAAAATAATTGCAAACTGTTTTAATTAATTCAGAATGTTCGAGAAAGTTCCAGAAATTTCCCAAATGATCCGGAAAATCCTACTAATATTATAAACGCAAAAGTTTGTAAGTATGGATGTTTGTTACTCTTTCACGTAAAAACTACTGAATGGATTTAAATGAAACTTTACAATAATCATATTAGATCTTGTACATCAGAATAACACATACAGTGGCGGTCCCAGGAGGTGTCACAGGTTACATACCCCCCCAAAATTCATCAGTCACGTGTAGATGGAAGGCGAAACAAGCCAATTTGGGACACCTCTTCCCCCAAATTGTGTGTCAAGTAAGTGTCAAGTAAGTAGGAAAATATCTACCATCTGCGAGCTATTCTGGCGTGCGATGCCAAAACCGCTACAGTTACACATATGTAATGTATGATTGAAATGCTTATCTTAAATAGTACTACAAATAACTCGTCCACGGCACTTCAGAAGGGACTTCACTTTATAGTAATGATCCTCTCTAACGCGGGTGAAACCGCGGGGCACAGCTAGTAATACAATACAAAATAAAATTGACTTAAAATAATCACTATACATAAACAATACATTATCTAGGTAACACGAGGTTTCGGCGTCGTGTTGCGCGCGGTGTCTGGTAGCCGGCCTCAGAATCGCCGGAATACAACACCTCTCAGCCAAAAGTCTTCCTTCATGAGGGTTGGCAGCTGTTCCGTGGGGACTCTCACCACATATGAATTAAAATTAACACTGTGGCGAGACTCCGATCGCTCAACCCTCAATCTGCAGTTGATCTTAATTCTGATGTACGCTACAATCTCCTCGACCTTTGTAGAGTCATGCAGTTGGGACACGTACAGCAGCGTCGTCGGTTTGGCCGGCTGCAGCATTCGGTCCGGGCCGGTCGGTGCAGTACCACATCTATTCGGACGAGTGGGCTTCCTTTTCGTCTTCTTTTCAACCTTCACGAAACCCTCCTCGTCGCACTGGTTCTTAGCTGTACGCAACTTTGGCAGATCCTTACGAATTGATTCACTCTGGATCTGCGTCCCCCATTTTTGCAGCTTAGCCTGTGATGGAGCAGGTTTGGTGTTAGCAGCAATAGTAGCATGGGCTCGTCCGGGGGTCGACGTACTCAGGTGCCGACGACGGGTGCCGTGACCTCGGCGAAGGCTTGATGCGCTGCAGCGTTTGCGTTACTCGCTGAATCATCAAACATCGCTGACTCGATGCTGCCGACGGAAGCATTTTGCGCCCCGCGCCTCATGTTTACGTTAGAGGCTTCGGGTAACCTACATACCGAAACAGCGTTACGCAACAACACTACTTCGACCATGACCGAAACTTCACCGTGGCATCAGTAAGAGAAACCAACAACACAAAGGCGCTGCTTAAGATGCTTCCTGTGCAAATCAAAGGACCGAGGGGCGTCTGCAATGCATACGCCTTGTTGGACGACGGGTCGACGTGCCAGTCGAACCCTTTTACATAGAAGGCGTCGCGGGAACAAAGATCGACGCTGAGAAATCCAAGCGCGTTGAGTTCGGTGTCAGAGGCCTTCACTCCAAGCTGCACAGCATCACGGCACGAACAATGTCCAACATACGACTGTCACCACAGGGAGTGCATCATGGAGTCCTGCAAGCAAGACCTGCTGCAATATGAAGAAGGTTCACCGACAGTCTTACTGGGTCAAGACAACTGGCAACTACTGGCAAGCGACGAGCTGCGTCACGGCGACAACAAACAACCGGTGGCTTCTCATACGCCGCTCTGTTGGGTACTCCACGAACTCCGGGAATTGGGGGGCGCACAACGACATCGCATCCACCACATCCACAGCCACGAAGAGGAGGAGCCAATGGAACAGCTGATGAAACAACACTTTGCTTTGGAGTCACTGGGGGTAGAGGCCAGGAGATATTTTACCGATGCTGAGCGCCGAACCATACAGATCCTAAAGGCCAAAACGAAGCGGATCCCGACGGGCGGCTTCGAGACCGGACTGCTGTGGAAGATCGATAATATCCACCCACCTTCCAACTTCCAGTCTGCACTCACCCGACTTGAACACATAGAAAGAAAACTGGATCGAGACGACAACATGAAGAAAAGATATAAACAGCAAATAGCCAATCTTGTGGAGAATGGTTTCGTCGAAGCAGCGCCGACAGAGAAAAGTGCCAAGCTGTGATACCTACCTCACTTCACCGTTATCAACCCACAGAAGCCTGAAAAGCTACGCATCGTGCACGACGCCGCTGCCAAGACACGAGGGGTCAGCCTCGACGACATGTTGCTGTCCGGACCAGACCTGCTGCAGTCAGTGTCGGGCGTACTCATGAAGTTTCGTCAACGCCCGTTCGCAGTCAAGGCTAATATCAAGGATATGTTCCTGCGTGTCACTATTCAAGAGGAAGACAGGGACATGCAACTTTTCCTATGGAGAGACGACCGGCGGGAGGGCCCACCCGATGAATACCGGATGAAGAGTCGCGCCTTCCCCATCTTCGAAGCTACTTCGTCGCCGTGCACTGCCATCTACGTAAAGAACACCAATGCCGAGGAACACAGAGCCGAGTATCCTGAGGCAGCCGCTGGACACGCCGCACCCGACCATCACCGCCGGCGATTGGAACGCCAAACATACGGGGTGGAACAGCCACGCCGCCTGCAGGAACGGACGACACCTCTTTAACAATGCCGAGCACCGCGGGTACGCAGTACGCAGTCCAGGGCCCAGAATGCCCGACACTACCTGGAACAACTCGCCCGATGTCATAGACATCGTCGTACACCGCGGTCTCGAGGTCCAGCCCACACTGGAGTCGCTGCAAGACGGCATGGGGTCCAACCATGTTCCCGTCTCGCTAGTCCTGGCGAAGAACCCAGTGAGGGTCTCGCCACCGAAGCCACGTCTCAAAACAGACTGGAATGCCTTCAAGAAGACACTGGAGATCACCACCCCAACTCGGCCTGTCTGCACGGGAGGTTATGTCGACCAACTAGCGGTCGACCTCACTGCCAGCATACAAGACGCGTTGGAGGGGGCCACAGATGAGATTCCATCACGGGGAGCACTGTCCTCCCACCCACCTCGCATCTACCAACTCTTACAGGAGAAAAGGCGCCTTCGTAGGAGCTGGTAGAACACCAGATGCCCGACACAGAAGCTTCACCTCATCCGAGCCAAGGAAAGGCTCCAGGCCGCATTGGAGGCGCACGCGACCGTGAGCTGAGAGTCGCGCCTGGGTGTCGCGCAAGACGATTGGCCTTCCATTCACCGTCTTTGCCGCCAATTTACGAACACCCCGGCTCCGGTCCGCCCATTGACGCATACGGACTGCACGCCTCGCTACCGGGCGGAAGATCGGGTAGAGATCTTCGCCAACAACCTCGAACGCCAGTTCCGGTCGAACCCCTCTCAGGAGACGGAACATATTTTAGCAGTTGAGCGCCACCTCCTCGAGTACTTCGCACCGCCTATAGCTCCTGATGAAGATCCCGTCGTCGTCTCCCCGAGCATGGTCCAGAGTGCGATCGAAAGGACTAAAGCCAGAAAGGCTCCCGGCGCAGACCGTATAACGAACACGGCGCTCCGCCAGCTTCCCAGGAAGACGATGGGAGCCGTCACGCGCCTTTTCAACGGCATTCTGCGTACGGGGACATTCCCGCACTCATGGAAAATTGGGCACGTAATCATGTTACCCAAGCCGGGGAAAAGCATCCTGAAGCCTGAGAGCTATAGGCCCATCACGCTTCTCTCAACCATTTTGAAGGTCTTCGAGTCGCTCCTGCTGCAAGATCGAGGGTACTGCACTATGGTACAGTACCTTCTATGGTGCGGCGGTGATATGTCACCGCCGCACTGAACAATAACAAGCGAGCGTGTGCAGTATTCCTTGACATGGAAAAAGCGTTCGATCGTGTTTGGCACGACGGCTTGCTCTACAAGATCTCGCAGTCGTCGGTGCCCAAGCGCATCGTACAGGTGATCTCCTGCTTCTTGGACAACAGGAGCTTCAGAGTGGTAGCGGACGGCGCACTATCAGAAGAGCATCCCAGCCGGCATCCCGCAAGGAAGCTGCCTATCTCCTACGTGCTAGGCTACGTACACCCCAGCGGCAGGGGGGGCATTGCTAGTCCTCTATGCCGACGACGCGGCGTTCGTGACAACGTCGCTCAACTCCGCGCACGCTGCGTCCAAGATGCAGCGTGCCCTCGATGCCCTCCCCGACTGGCTCGCGAATTGGAGACTGTCGGTGAACGTGGGGAAGACCCAGGCCGTCCGGATAGGCGGCAGCTCTTCTAAGGACCCCACTCTGAAGCTCAACGGACAAGATATCCTGTGGTCCACCCGGGCGAAGTACCTGGGTGTGACTTTAGACCACAGACTTACCATGAAGCACGTGACGTGGACAACATACTCATCAGCTCGAGGTCGGCGAGCTTCCAGCTTCGTCCGGTGCTCTCTTCGAGCCTCCCTCTTTGTGTTAAGACCACACAGTATAAGCTGTACAGTACAAGCCGCAGCGCAAACGTTTGCGCGCGGCTCAATCGCGCGTGCTGCGACAGGTCGCACAAGCATCGTGGTGCGTCAGGAACGCAGTCATCCAGAAGGACTTACGAGTCGAGAGCCTGGACGACTTCATGCGCTGCCTCGCCACCAAAATGTTTGCGCGCGTCGACCCGGCGCGATTCTCGCATCTGCGGGATCTGGCGCCGCCCCACGCTCGTCTACTCGACCGCAGACCTGTCCCGCGCGATCTCCTGGCGCGGGACCCACCTGCGGCCGCCGGGGCTTCATGAAGAGCTGATTGACCAGCGGCACCAAGGACCACGGACCACGACAACCCCGATCCAGCAAGGAGCTGGATCCCGCCCATCGGTAAGCCAGGGAGCCCCCTGGCTTACAACCCTATTGACGGGCTCTGCAGCTGCGGGCCACGGAAGAAACCCCAAGATAGAGGAATCCGAAACTTGGCTCAACCGTGCGGCACACAAGCCGCACGAGTTGAAAACCAGCAGCTAAATTCACTTACCACTGGGCTCTACTGGAGGAAACACCTTAAAAGGAAAATCGTCTCTTCTTTGAAACCTGCCTACGCTGAACACATCAAGCAACATACAGTCCACTTGCACACCACAGTTACTGATTTAGTTAATATTTTGGAGCTTGACTGTACTTTCTGGATTCCATATTACAGTCCTACTGAAAGGTAGCATGTTTGCTAGCTAAGTAAACGTTAATATACGGTTAGTATAATAAGTCGTTAAAAGTACTCGTTAATGGTAGGATGCCCAAAGTACTTAGGAATGAGCTGACAATATACTTAAAAATACGGAAGTTGAATATGTAATTAACAACGGTAGGCTTATCTCTTATAAAATAAATATAAATATACATCAATATACATGGATGTAGTAAGTATAACAATATGGATTGGTTGTCAAAAGTATTGCGAAAAATATATGTACCTGTATAAATTTATTTTGGAGAATATTGCAACAAGGTAAATTTAAAGTAATAGTCACAGTATTATAGCTTGTAGTAAGTTAATATTCATAGCTTTTACTGCCCTAAGTCTGCTGTAACTCGTGGTAGCCACAAGGTTGCAAAATGAAAGGTTGCCAAAAGTGTTCCTGGATTTATATATATATATATATATATATATATATATATATACATATATATATGCTACTTTTTATTTCGGAAAATGTACTGTTGCTATTTAATAGATACATACGTATAATCATACACATAAGCAGGTGGCAGAACATTTATGTTTTACGCAGAAAAGTGTGTTCCAGTAGAAAGGTGCAGTTGCCAGCCTTACATTAGGCGCCCATCAGCCTCTGGAGTAGCATACTGCGCGACCTCAGACAAGACTTACCTATGCTTGCTTGATGTCCATGGGCTGCAGCGACCACTTAACACCACGTGGCCGGCTTACTCGTCTGCTACTCCATTCAAATAAAATAAAAAAAACTCAAATCAGCAAAGCGAAGCCCCGTATCACTATTTAATACGAATCTAGGAAATACTACTAAGTATGACTAACATTTATTTGCATCACGTCCAACATTGCAAGTAGCAACCAGTGGTTGGAACAATATTTATAATGGTTGAGAGCAATCGAGTTATCGGCAACGTATCGAGTCACGATCGAGTAATAATTTTATCGATACCGCAGCTATCGTAAATGACCATTAATACCTATATTACGGGCGCTAAGTGGCTGTCCAGTGGAATGCCTTGATAATTATAAAATAAGAAAAAAATGTTTTGATCAACGGTAATCAGGCTATTATAAAACGAGTTAAAAGGGTTTAGATAGCGTCAAGATTTTTCTGTAATATACACTATAGTATTTTAAAGATTTTTTGTATATTTCTCATATATATTGCTCATATATGTATAGTAGGTAAGTGGTTGAACTTTTATGGTTCGCCCTGGGAAGCAGAGCTTCAAATACTGCTATAAAATTATAACGTTATCGATTATTTGTGTCGATACCGTTACAAGAAACATAACCTGTTACATCTATGCGTTATTTACCTATCACAATAACGTTATATCAGTAAACGCTACTTAGAATATATCGATATAAATAACGTTATATCTATGGGGGATACCGGATAACCGACTGCTGAGCGTGACGTTTCAAATTGTGCATGCACGTGTGTGTTTTGTTTAGCGGCGGATTTTAAAAATAGATCAAATGAACAAAAAAAAAAAAAGAAATTGGAAGAAACAGAAAAAGCTCTCTTTTGGCGTCAGCTATGCTCAGGTGAAGCTGCTCGTGTCCTTTGGTAACGGTGATCGCTTTATATCATGCGGCCTCTACCTTTCTGTTCAGTTTATGAATGAAAAAAACTTATCTTCTTCTTGCGAGAGAAATATTTAAACGGCTTTAGCTTTTCGCTCTCTCATACCGTTTTACAGTTTCCGGCTACAAAACTCGGTAATGCTATAAAGGTCACTGGGGTCACCAACAAACTGCCCAGTGGAAAAAAGAATAGAATGAATTCGTATTTAAAGCGAATTTTTAGCATTTTCCTCCGAGCTTGCGCTTTTATTTATATTTCTTTGAATTCCAGAAAACAGCTTCTTTTTGTCGCTCGGACGTCACTTGGTCTCGTATGTCTGTGTTTAAAAATATCTTAAGATTCTCAAGCATCGTTATCTTGTAAAGATATACCTTATCTGTACAGAATTGCAACAGAATATCTCTGTATAATCTACAGTCATTTTCTTCTTTTACCTGAATCTATTTTTGTTCACAAAGTAGCCAGGACGCTAAGCCAAAACCATTGTGAACAGTTTCAAAATATTTTTTTCATAAACCATAAACTTCATTAGAGTTTTGGCGGGAAGTCGAAAAAGACATATTGTGCTCTTGTTTTATTTTAATTTTCTTGGTGTATTTTTGAGTTATATCGGATAAAGTTGATGGCATTTTGTTTGATATAGGTTAATTACAGTGCACGAGTGTTTGTGAAATAGAATAACGATGTTAAAATATGTTTTTTCTGCTTGCCTCCAAAATTCCATAGGACACGTTCTAGTAAAGTAGCTATCGCTTTACTTGAATGTTGGACTGACTAGACTGACTGATTACTGACGACTTACTTACTGACTTTGTTATTACTTCATCCAGTTTCATTGAAAAATAATAATTAATGAAGCAAAAAATTGATCCAAAAATTATACTTGACGCTGGCAGTATGCACAGTTTGCGATGCCATAATTGAAAAAAAAACTTCATTATAAAATCCATGCTAATATTATAAATACAAAACTGTATTTGTTTGATCTTCTTTATGTTGCAATGGACTGACCAAATATTTGTTGCGGGGCTGAAGAGTAAGAATAAAACATCGCATTTCCATTCTCTAGGGTCTATTGTAATGTATTTGTTATTTTCAAATATTGGTCAAACTGCGGAACACAGCTAGTAAATATCTATTTTGACTAAAAACTGCATGATTTTAGACACAATTCAAGTCAATCTAGTCTCTACAATGTAGTAGATGATGTACAATATAATATTGTACATTGAATACCTCTTAACGTCATGTTTTTAATCGAGATTATAGCATGTGTAGCTAACTTTTGGTCACTGCTACCTATTGACATCAGGCGCGGTCCCAGGGGGGGTCACAGGGGACATAAACCCCCTCAAAATCCAATCAGTCATGTGTATTTACATAGATGGAAGCCGAAACAAGCCAATTTAGGATACCTCTTCCCCCAAATTTCTTAGTGACCTCCCCTAAAATTGTAGGCTGCGACGGCGCCTGATTGACATCTAAACATGGAGTAGGACAACCACAGGTGGTTGTAATGCTCCTTGCATCTACATGAAAGTAAATCTATTAGTAGTAGTTAATTAAACAGAAGAATAGACTCAATAAAAATTGACGCGATCTATTTACTTCATTGGAACTATTCTATTCTTTATTTTGCACTCATACGGCTACCCGTATTATATAGTATATCTACATTTATATCCTGTGTCGTGGGTACCCATCGACGTATAGACTGAGAACAGAAACTGAAACTCATCTTTTCAACTTCACAGGAATAGAACCTGGGACCCTCGATTGGTAGTCCGGCGTGGTAGTCGCAGCGCCACACGGGTCGTTATACTATTTATTCTAACTAGGAAAGTTGTAGCACTTAATATGTACGCCCCATTTTATTAGAAATTGAATTTCACCGTTTATCTTGGTAGTTAAAAATACTTTTCCAACTATTAAAGTAATCAAGCGCAAGTAGCATTGAGAACCAGTTGAAAAAGTTATGGAGACGCGCTGGCATGCAAGGCTCATACGACCTTTTTCTTCATTTTTATGTCCGGTTTCTTAAAGATCTCAGAGAAAAACGGGTCATTTAGTTGTCTGTGTACTTTTTTTTTTCTCAACCTTTTTTATGTCCCACTGCTGGCGTATGCTACACGTTTTTCCTGTAAGAATGAGATATTTTAATCGAATACAAATTCGTTTATATATGTCACTAGTCTTCCGCCAGCGGTTTCGCCCGCGTGGACCCGTTTTAAAGGTTCCCGTAGGATAAAAACCATCCTATGTCCTTTCCCAAGGTCCACTTTATCTGTGTTTCAAATTTAAATTCGGTTCAGTAGTTTAAGCGGGAAAACGTAGCAGACAGACAGACAGATTAGTATGGATTATCCAGCCCAACTGACTCCAGACAAATAATCAGGTCATACCGTAGCACCGTTGCGACGATAAAGGAGGACAAACACATAGAAAAATAAACAAACACATGTTCGCATTTAAATTATTAGTATAGAATAGAAGTAGCTTGAAGCTCAAAATTAATAAACTAACTATGCCCAATCTGGACTCCAATGCTTTGGTGTAAAAGCATAAAATTTGACATAAAGTAATGCTCTAAGCAGCGCAGCGATGGCCGAGTGGTAAATAACCGCGGTCTTCGTCGCGACCGACCCCAGGTTCAAATCCTCGGCGCGCACCTCAGACAACGAAATTTGTAATGTGCGCATTTATCGCTGCTCCACGGTGATGGAAAATATCGTGATATTTAATTAATTACGATGTTCTCCATCGCCGTGCATGCCTGAGAGAAATTTATAATTTCTCGAAAGCATGACGTCCACCAATCCGCACTTGGCCAGCGTGGTGGACTATGGCATAAATCCCCCTCACTTATGAGAGGAGACTTGTGCCCAGTAGTGGGACATAAAAAAAAAGGTTGAAAAAAAAATGCTCTAAAAACTTTCCTACAATATTCTCCTGTCCTCTAACTTCTGAAGCACGGAAATTCGTATGAAACTTAATTACCACTACTCCCACCTATCCTAAACTATAATATATTCTATCTTACTCCCGACTGCTCCCGTTTCGCTAAGCTGTGTTGATCATTTTCGTTATTCATCACTCTGATCCACATCATTCATAAGCTATTTATGTGTTTTATATGTAAACAGAAAATGAAACCAGAAGTTTTTATTAAGAATACAAACAGAATTAATAATTCTATTATCTTTATTTATACCTACTGTGGTTTTAGCGTCGTTCTACGAATTCTCCGGTTATTATAAACCAAGGTCCAATTAGCCTCAATAACATTCGAACTATGTATAACGATTCCCATACATTTTTTATAATAGGTGAGCCCACGAGGGGACTTTTTATTTTCTCGAGCGCGTCAGATTAATATTCGGGGTGTAACAGTACTTCCGTATTTAAAAAGAGGAACGATAGCCGTGCGTAAAGACCGCGGTCTCCTACATGGAGATACCGAGTACAAACCGCGGCACGCACCGCTAAAAAAGGCGCTCCATGGTGAGGGAAATCATTGTGATATTTAATGAAAATTTCTCTTACTTCCGGTTTCTCTCCGGATAATTACTTTTTAAATAAAAAAATATAATAATTCAAATTGATTCGAAAGGCGCTCCATGGTGAGGGAAATCATTGTGATATTTAATGAAAATTTCTCTTACTTCCGGTTTCTCTCCGGATAATTACTTTTTAAATAAAAAAATATAATAATTCAAATTGATTCGACAATACTGAAATGACGTTTTATTTATGTCGCATGGAACTAGCTTCTACGTTAATTCGCCAAGGTCGGTATTTGACCCATCCATTTTGAATAAAATTATTGAAAACCTGTATCGAGGAAACACCGAGGAATCGAAAAAAAATGTGTTACATTTTTACCACAAAATCTGTAAAATGCACTGTCCTTATGACGCTCGAGTAAATCCACATTTCTCATCATGGGCTTTCCGACTGGCTCGTATAGTCGTATGTCAAGTAATTCGCGTCGTGACTTCTCTCGTTAGGGCCCAGGTTTGATTACTGATTGAGATAACACCTCGCGTGATAAAAGTGTATTAGTGGCCCAGTATTATTGTATTTCTGTATGGAATGTGGTCTATTTTATACTTTTGTTATTTGTACAACCTGGTGGTAAGTGGTCAGTGCTACCTATTTTATGAATGGGATTTATTAGACATCTTTTAAGAATGCTAGAATGTAATTGATTGGATTTTTTTATTATTTTCTTACTTAATTTACAGTTGTTGATCTGTCATGGTTCAACCGGGGAGCACTATCGCTGTACCTATTTTTGCTGAAAAGCAATTCTTTATTTTTCAGACGAACTTAGACAAGACTTATAGCCGTATTCAAACGCTAGCGCCGTATTCCCCTACAAATGTATTCTCCTATTTTCTCCCTGGATAATGCTTCTAGAGGAATGTTTTTTTGTGACAATATCTAAGTCTGCTAAAGCTGTGCCCCCTACGTTTTGTTTTTTTCAATCAACTAATTAGATCAGAAAATATGACTCTTCAAAAATCGTAGAAAATGCCTCTTTCATACAGCCGTTATCTAACCGCTGCAAAACAAATTTAAAAGGTTTTTACAACCAAATAAAAACATAGAGGCATATACTTATTCTATTTCTTGATATTTGTGAAAAAAAATATATTAATAATCTCAATTTTGAACGAGGAAACAGGAGAATACGAAACCTCGATTTAGCCAGAAAGTTTGTAGGTATAATCGGTCCTCGGTTTCCTCTTAATTAAGTCGGCAACGCTGTGCAAATAGCTATTTGACGTGGGTTCGTTATGTGAAGCTATTGATTCCTGTCGATTTTGACAAACGCATAGTAGCAGGCTTCACTCAAGTATCGTCTATGAATTCGTTTAGATGAATGAATACGGGTGTTAGGCTTGCTTGATTTTGTGTAAATAGAAAATTGCTTTACACCACGGAACTAATATGTTCATCTGCTATTCAATAAAAAAATCTAACATTTATTAGGGACTCTAAAAAGGTTCAGAAATAAAAAAGCTGTAAGAGTAAAGGTCTAAAAGTTCAACGACTTATTTAACAAAATACTTTAACCGCTATGTGACAAGTTCGTCAACAACTCAATTTACACAATCTTTGACAGTTCACTTCGTTTGACGAACGATTAGGGCAGTTGCATACTAGGCTATATAACGCTGTTGCTAGTTATATTTTTTTATTATGTATGAAAATTTATTCTTTTATCATTATATTACTTATCCATCTTATCATACGTTCAACAACAATAACATATCAAGTTTTTATATGCAAAAATACTTTGTGTATTATTTTGTTTGCCTTTTTATCTACGAATCTTCAATAAATAAAACTATAAAAAACTATAAACAGAGTACATAATTAATTTATTTTTAATTAATAAACACTTTCTTTAATTTGAATTTCAGTTTATCCATAGTGCATTAAAAATAAAAAATATGTTTCTTTATTCGGTTATTAATCGGCATTAAAACTGTATTGCTTAGATATTTTTATTTAATTTTCAACTTTTGTATTTTTAGGCCTACTTACCAATTAAATTACAATAATTAGATTTAGGTACTTAAAACATAATTAAACCATAATGTCATAGCTAACGGTGACATCAGAAAAATAAACATTAATTATGGCAAATGACATCAACATTATTTACTTTGGTTTATTTACGAAGACTTTGGGCCTATTTCCAAATAATAAAATGAATTTTAATAAAGCAATATCCAATAACGAAATTTAACGTGTTAGCCAACACGTAGTCTGTCTGTAATTATTGAGGATATGATAAGACGTAACTTAATGAAGTATTATACCATGGATACTGAGTAATTGGCGTTAATTAATCAATAATATATATGGTATATTGGTACATGAAGTTTCCCTACCAAACGTTTAAAACAAAAGTTTAAAACAAAATCAAAATTCGTTAAAAACAACATTTAAAAAAGTTATTATAAACTTTGTCTGACCCTTTGCAGCAATATGAAGCTTTAGAAATTTATTTATTTACAGTTTTTTTACACTGATATAACATAGTTAGATCACTCTACTACGAGTTAGATACTCTCTCTGTCTAATGTTAAATTTAAAACGTACATAGCTTACATATTGTTATGTTATTTAAAATCTAATTTTAGTGCTCTCCTTGATTTTGGTTTCTTTGTCATAAAAAATCTTTAAGTCCTATTTAATGGCATTTGTATGAGCAGCCTTACTGTTAGAAAAGCGGTTTAACTTACGTAACTTGATGTTGAGTTTAATCAAGGTTAACTAGTTATTCCCTTAGGACAGTAACTTTCCGATATTTGTAGGTTCGTAACTGATGGTTAAATGATTTTATAATAATTTCAAGGGTATATTTCCTGACATATTGTGAAACTAAACATTGAATAAACACTGTTTTAGACACGGTGGTAAAAACTGGTAAACATTATAATTTTGACCTTCACTCGTAAACATTGATATTGATATTTAATTGACATTAAACTGTGTACCTCGTAATTTGTGATGTTAAATGATTTTATATGAATCTCAAGGGTATTCCTGACAAACATATTATTATAATAGGCATGATGACACTATTAAAGAATCAGATAATAAATGGTTTTACAGAAAAATAAATGCTAAAAAAGTTCTAAAATGTGATCCCGTTTTAATATAAACAGTAAGATTAATAAGATTTTCAATAAAGTAAAAGTATTAAATACAGCAATCGGCCATGTTATCTGAAACGCCAATCAAAAGGAATGACGTCACGTCTCAGTAAAAGTCATCGTGTTGCTTGAAGTTTGACGAGCAAGCCGACGCCATGACACCTTCGAGCGTTTTCGCGCTTAATTCAAATTACATAGCAGAAAATACATTAATTTACGTTAAAACTTATGTTTATTGCTGAAATAAACTTTTTTTCGAAACTAGGAGACGTGTACCTACAATAAGGAAAGTTATTTAAAAATCTGTCATCATGCCTATTGTGTAACTAATTATTGAGTAATAACTACTTTGTGTATCTAACTGAGATCACTGATGACTGTACTGATTTTGATTATTTTTATGTCACCTGGATTCAACGTAGAGCAAAAAATTTAGATTGAGATGTTTTTACTTGACACTGGACTATGAACAGATCTAGCGATGCCATTACTACAACATAACGAAAAAATGTAACCTTCTATGAAATTTCTCGCATATTCTCGATAGCAATTATCAATACAATATATAACTACTACCCACTATACTCCATTTTTTGCATCCCACTGCTGGGCACGGGTCTCTCCTCATTATTGGGGAGACCTGGAGCTTACTCCACCACGTTGCTTCAATGAGAGTTGTGAGTAGGTTGATGGCCAACCAGGCTTGCTTGAGGTTGTGTGTAAATGTCCATCGACTGCAGCGACCACTTAATACCACGTGGCCTGCATACTCAATTCTTAACGGCGACTCACGTGGCGTGGACTGCCGGAGGGTCCCGGGTTCGATTTCCGGCGAAGCAGAAATTTGAATGATGAGTTTAAATTTCTGTTTTCGGTCTGTGTGTGGCACCCTCAACACAGGGTATAACTACCCTTCTGTGGGGCTATGAGTGTGAATCGTATTTCTTTTTTTTCTAACCAGATATTATTATGAAGCCCGGATTTGAGCTGAAATCACTAATTATTCACTCCGATATCCCTGGCAACATACCGATTCTATATCTTTGTACTATCTCTTCGTAAACTACAGCCACGATTCTGCTTACATGTAAATATAAATCTAGTACCTACCACAAATAGAGCTGTAATATAATATTGGCGCGGGCAAATGGTTTCAGCGACTTAGGATAGATTAATGTTGCTAGATAAGATTCGAACTCGCACCCCATGAATCACGCACTTAACAGCGACTGGTGCATACTGCGCAAGATACTCAGTTAAGTCGCTTAAGTAGGTCGGACAGATATACTCGAGAACATCGGATTATTAGAGATTTGTTGAGTGGGAGCGCATAGCCCAGCGTAGAGCGCAAGCATAGTTCGTGAGAGCTAGCGATCCGCAGCCAAGGCAAAAGGGCGCGGTCGGGTATGTGATAGGTGACCGCTAGTGCATTTCCGTGCTTCCCAAGGCACGTTAAGCCGTCAGACCCGGTTGTTATCGATAGACAGTTCTTTAACCTGTCTATCCGAAAGCGGTTTCTCCACTAATTCGCAACTTCACCAACCCGCATTGAAGCGCGGTCCAGGCAAACTCCAGATCTCCCCGATAATGGGGAGAGAGACCTGTGTCCGACAGTGGGACGCAAAAAGAGTTGTAGCAAGACCGATAAACACATTACTGTCCTATACGTCACGTAATCGGGTAAAAATTGCATCTATTAAATTAACTCATCCCATCTAATGAAGATACCTAATGCATTATCCGTTCGGTATCGCATAACACCGACCACTCGGTGGTGCAACGCCATCCATCATTTGTGACAGCTGCGTGATTAAAATACCTGATGAGCCCATAATATCAATCACAAAAACGGAGATTTTCGCTTTAGGGCAACAACCTTTGACTATTTAGAAACAATATTAATTATGGTTTACAGCGCCTCTAATTTTATGATGAAGTATGGTTCGCCGTGAATGTATGCGATTTACATAGACGAGCTATGTTGCATGTGGTTAGGAGTTTGATAACTTAATGTACATAGTTTCATAGGCATTTTCTAGCCTCCGAGGGCACGTAAGGCACGTTAAGCAATCAGTTTTAGTTATTATAGCAAGATAGCAAGCATACGATATTTCTTTTTAAAATTGTACAATAACCTACTCGTATTTACAACTGATTAATTAGAGAAACGTAAATACTTACAGTAACAGATAACTGAGAACGAGCTGGTTTATCTGCATTAAAAGGATCATTATTATGAAGTGAAATATGTTACTCAGTCTTACCAATTTACACCATTACAACTCCACATAATAATGTGGGGATATCGATAATTATATTTAAACAATACAGAATTATTTAATTAAAAGCACTAAAAAGAGTGAAATTATATAACTTTATAACAAAAACAAAACCGCCTTTAAACGGTATAAAATAATATTGTTCAGTACTTCCCACTTAATACAAGTAAAATATTGTAATTAAACGATGTCTTATTAGTAAAATCAGGGAATTCAAAAATAAAAAATATATCAATAAAATAGATAATAAAATATAGCTTACAGTTCCAAATGCTTAATATCTAAGCTTTTTAAAAACAATAGTCTGTTAAGTCTACTGGGTTTCATGAGGTTCCGCTCATCACTTGTGATATTTCCGGCAATTGAAAAAGTCGCTCACAAGGAACAGATGATCCTACGATACTCATATACAAACGTATATGATTTTATATATTATATATACCACGGTCTGAAATAAAAGATTATTATGTCGTAACAGTTTCTGTTATTCTCGGCTATTACACCGGTGATTTTAATGAGGCCAAGTACGGGCTATTGCCAAGTATCTTGGTTCTCACAATATTTAAGACTCTAAAGGTTCAGAAAGCACTGAAGAGAAACTCAAAAATCGTCGAACTATTGCGGAAGTGTCTAAAACTACAGATTTCTGTAGTTCAGCATATATGGATTTACGTAATTTTAGTTCTTTAAGAGATGCGTGCAGATTTTTTGGTATAACACCAACAGACGATAGTATGACAGGAATTATTCTTACAGTCTCTTGATGCCACATATCTTTTATTTCATCCACAAGCGGTAAATATTTATGAATTTTGTCTATGTGTTTTTGTTTTAAATTTTCAGTGTTCGGAATGGAAACGTCAATTAAGTATGTTGTTTTAGTGTCTTTTATTGTAAGGGTTAGGTCAGGTCTATTGCAATTTATTGTTTTATCTGTAATTATATCTCGATCCCAGTATAATTTGACTTTGTTGTTTTCCAAAACATTTTTAGGTGTATATTTATAATACGGAACTTTGCTATCTATAAGTTTATACATAATTGCAAGGTGGTATTGGTGAATCTGCTTGGCTACATTATTATGTCTATTAATATACTCTTTACTTGCTAAAACTTTGCAACCGCCAGTAATATGATCGATCGTTTCATGAGTAAGCTTACACAATCTACATCTGTCATCTTTTATGCTATTATCTTTTAAAATATGCTTAGCGTAATTTCTTGTCTTAATTATTTGATCTTGGATTGCGATTATGAATCCTTCAGTCTCTGCAAATATGTTTCCTTTGGTTAACCAACAGGAAGAGGCTTCTGTGTCGATATGCTCCTGGTCTATGTTATTTCTATATTTACCATGTAATTTTTTCTTTTTCCAACTTTCTATTTTATCCTCTATTTTTTCAATTTTAGTGTCAGGTTTAAAATTCTTATCTCGAAACTGAAGCGGCGTTCCAGAAGTAGATAGGTCCGTAATTGCTTTGTGTAATAAACTGTCAGTTGCTTTATTCAAAAAATATAAACGTAGATTTTCTATTTGCTTGTAGTGTAGATTTTTGATGTCAATATAACCTCGTCCCCCCATTTTCCTTTTCAAACTAAATCTTTCAACTGCAGAATGAATGTGGTGTGTATGGTGTTTATATGCAGTAGTTCTTGTGAGTGTATTGAGTGCATCTAAATCTGTATCGGTCCACTTAATTATGCCAAAAGAATAAGTGAGGATGGGAACTGCGTAAGTGTTGACTGCCTTTACCTTGTTTCGTGCTGACAAATGAGTTTTGAAGATTAGATTTAAGCTATGTTTGTATTGTGCTGTTAACTGTTGTTTAATTTGAGTGTGATCTAATGATGTGTTTTGCTGATAACCAAGATATTTATAGTAATCATTGTAATCTAATGAGTTAATTTTTTCAAGACGTAGCGCAAGGTTATATGGTTCTATTAGTTGATGTTTACCTTTAATTATGCTGTTGATTTTACATTTGTTTATACCAAATTCCATTCTAATATCGTTACTAAAGGTCTCTGTTAATTCAAGTAAAATATTTAATTGATGTCTGGTCGATGCGTACAATTTTATGTCATCCATATACAGTAAATGAGAGAGTGAGATTTTGCTAGACCTATCAATGGTGTATCCGTGACCTGTGTTATTTAGTATTCTAGAGAGCGGGTTAATAGCAAGACAGAACCATAACGGACTGAGAGAATCGCCCTGGAAAATTCCACGCGATATATTAATTGGAGATGTTTTCAAACATTTATGTTCCGCTGTGATTTGAAGAGTTGTAGTCCAGTTAGTCATGATGTGCTGGAGGAA
The DNA here is from genome assembly GCA_911387765.1 of Pyrgus malvae. Lineage (NCBI taxonomy): Eukaryota > Metazoa > Arthropoda > Insecta > Lepidoptera > Hesperiidae > Pyrgus > Pyrgus malvae. Next base: position 1,367,985 of record OU426969.1, on the reverse strand, counting down.
AAGAATTAAGCTATTGTCAATTTTGTAAAGTTGTAAAATATGAATTAACCAAGAATGTGGTACGCTGTCAAAGGCTTTCTGGTAATCAATGTATGCATAATATAAGTTTCTACTTTTCTGTTTTGCGTGATTGTGAATTTCGGTGTCAATCACTAACTGCTCTTTACAACCTCTTGAACCTTTTCGACATCCTTTTTGCTCTTCGAGTATAATCTTATTAAGCATTATGTGCGTATTTATTTTATTGGCAATAATTGACGTAAGAAGTTTGTAGAGTGTAGGAAGACATGTGATTGGACGAAAATTTGCGGGATCTGATGTATCACCAGCTTTGGGTTGTAAATATGTTATACCTTGTGTAAGGAACCTGGGTGTACATTGCGGTTTTTGAATAAGGTCATTAAAAATTTTTGCTATAGTAATGTGCGTAGATGTTAAATGTTTTAGCCAATAATTTTGTATTTTATCTGGACCTGGGGATTTCCAATTTAATATCTTACTTGTTGCTGCTCTAATATCTTCTAATTCTATTTTTAATTTTGGCATAGGTTCAATATTTTGTGTCTCTTGTTCTTCAATTGTAAGCCAAGCAGAGTTTTCATTGTGACTTTCTGGAGTAGACCATATATTACTCCAATAGTTTTGGATTTCTGTCAAGTTTGGTATCTGTGTTACATTTTGTCGAGTGTTGAAGTTCTTATACAGAGCTTTTTGGTTAGTTTCAAACAATTTGTTTTGCTTATATCTAAGATTTGTCTTCTTGTATCGCCTTAATCTCTTAGATAATGCTTGAAGTCGTTGTTTTAGTGCGTCTAATTTGTCTATTATTTCTTGTTTTTCCTTTTTTGTTGGGTTTATTTTAAATTGTTTCTTCTGTGATAAATTTCCCTTTAAATATTGAGTGTGCTGTCCTATTTCTTTTCTAAGCTTTGATATTCTATTCTCTAAACGCTTTTCCCATGCTGGTTTTTTTCTTTTCTTGTATGTGAAACCTTCTTTCTCTATAGGTGTAGTGTTAAGTGAGGTCACTGTGGTTAAGGCGGCACAATATATAATATCGTGAATCTCTTCTAGTGTCTCTATATTACTTTCGACTAGATGTTTTTCGATAACATTATTTATATCTGAGATTAATTTTTGTGTGTTGTAATTTAATATAAATTTTGGAATATTAGGTCTTAAGGCAGGATCTATGTTTTTATATTTAATCAAATTTTCTTTTAAACTTATTTCTAGCTTCATTATATCATCTTCTTTATTGTGTATTTCTATGTGTATTTCGCTAATATTTGGATTATTGTTTATAGATAAGTTACTTGAAGTGTTTCTCGGTGCTTTGTCCGTTATTATATTGTGTATTATGTTCGGATTTTCGAGATCATGTATTGATTGTGAAGGTAAATGATCTTCTATATTGAGTGCAGCGTTGCTAGTGTTTGATAAGTTCAATTCAATACTTTGCTTAATTTGTGCTCTTTCGGTGGCGGATATTCTATTGTTTCTATGAATTACTCTAATTTGGTCGGAAAGGCGTTGTTCGGTCATAAAATCTAATTCGGGGTAACATTCTATAAACTTGTCGCGTAACTGTGGTCTGTAATGGTCTGTAAGGTCTTATGCCGGTCTCATGTCCAGCAAAACACTTCTAGTAGGTTCATTTTGTCTTGATGTAGCACTAGAACTCGGAGGTATGCTAAGGGAAGTTTCACCTTGAGCTGCTGGATGGGCGCAGCGCCGTTCGAGTCGGCAGTTGTTGGTATTGCGTTTAACTGTACGTCCTTTTCTGAGTGTTGGTCGTGCATCATCAGACATTGGCGATACGGTGGTCGATCGCGCAGAGTATCGACTTGTTTCTTCATAAGAGCGCGGAGAGGATGCTGGTGATTCAAAAAGGCTCTCTAGTGAAGATGACGTGTGCGCAGAAGAATCAGTCAATTCGGCTGTAGGTGGTATAGCTTGATTAATTTTGACCGCAACAGCTTTGTTCTGGGCAGACAAATGCGAAGCGTTGCCCTCCCCAGAATACGTAGGGCTGCCCGAACCCGAAGGCCCGGGGCGGGATTCTCCCTTACGGGTACCCACCTGGGGTATTTCTCTATTTCTAAGGCGCATCGCATTTGCGTTTTTGGGGCCGTTCGTTTGGAAGGATTAACTAAGATTTTACTAGTTATAATTTTCAGTCCTCCTGCTCATATGATGCAGGGTGTGGCCTAGATGTTTTGGCCTCCTTCTGTAAGCCCCCCCACCACGTCAAGGTGGCCCCCCGGGGGGGAGATTATTATTATTATTATTATTATTATTATTATTATGTATATATATTTTTTCTATCAAAGAGAGTCTAAGGAAACTAAACATATAGCCATCTAGCGAGTTTTTTAGTAATTAACCCTTTAACAGGCAACACTCTTATAATACGGGGGTACATTCAACTAATTGTAAATAATTTTATGGTTTATACCAAAACAGAAGATATCGAATTTCGATTTTCAAGGGTGAAATATCGATTCACTGAATCGATTCAGTACTACATATCGATCTAAAAAATCGATCTTTTTGGACTGAAAATAATCGATCTCAGATCGCCATCCCTAATAAGTGGGTGTCAGTGGCTTCCACGACACAAAAATCTTGGTGTGGGAAGTAGTATAGGTAATTACTGTTAAAGGGCATGGTCAAATTTGAAATAAATTTCTATGTAAAATTTCCACTATGATACACATTAATATAAATTAATATAATTTATTACAACCGAACCTGATGCTTAGTTGGTTGTAGGTTTATTATGCTAGGCATTTGTGCCCTATAAAAAAAGAACATAAACCTAAAAAAAATAAGGTAAACTTTACCATTAAGATTCGCGAGATTCAAATAATGCCTACAAAGACTATATTTTCTTGCTTAAAACATTCTAAACCCAATTCACGGTTTTTATATTGCCGTTGTCAATACGAAGTAAATAATAGCAAAGTACGTAATATGTCAAATAATGTCCCCATCGAGCTATTTGAAAATTAGTTTTAACGTCATAATAATTCCACAGTGGCCGAAAGAAAGAAGGTCTTGATGAATCGACAGATGGACCCAAGGACACTGAAATGATAATATAAAAAGCCCTATTACATTTAGTTATATAGACTCCTTAAAGCAAAAAAGAATTTGCCAGAAATATTACCTTACCAGTTTAAATACCAACAAAGATTTGTTATCAAAATACTATGACATAGTGCATTTCCCAACAACCTTTTAGCAAACAATAGTGCTTGTTAAGTTAACCGAGAGTTACGCCGACATCTGACGGGTGTCAAACATGTTCAGTTAGTTAAGATGTAGTTTAGTCGTAAACTGCAATATCAAAACGGGCGAGTTCACAAATGACATCGATATTTCCTCACTTGGGATTTAATATTGATTTATGTGAGACCGGTTGGGTTTAAATTTATGTTCAAAATAGATAATTTTAATAGAGGAATCGGTATTTGAATTCGTCAAACACATTTTAAATTGACATTCGAATGGTACAGAGTGGATTTTTTTCTTTCAATTATGGCATCGCCAACTCTGCATATTGCCAGCGTCAAGTACGGTATAATTTTTGCATCACGTTTTTGCTATGAACGAGTAATAATAGGTAAATTAAAGTCAGTAAGTCATAGTACTCAGTCAGTCAAGTAAGTCAGACATTCAAGTAAAGCGATTGCTTCTTTACCAGAACGTGACCAATGGAATTTTGGAAGCAAGCCGAAAAAACCTATTTTCGCACTGTTATTTTAATTCACAACACTCGTGCACTATAATTAACCTATATCGAACAAAATGCCATCAAATTTATCCGATATAACTCAAAAATACACGAAGAAAGTAAAAATAAAACAAGAGCACAATATGTCTTTTTCGACTTCCCGCCAAAATCCAGAGTGGATTTTTTTCAGATAAGATTTGGCTGGAACACAGAGCAACGAATATTCATATCGCTCGCGCGCGTCAGCAACATGAATTCGTTGCTCTGTGGGCTGGAAACTTTTTTGCGTCTCACTGCTGAGAACGGGTCTCTCCCCATAAACGGGGAGTCCTGGAGTTTACTCTTACTCCACCAGCCTGCTCCAATGCAGAATGGTGATATAAGGTAAGGTTTAGAAACATCTTTTGTATTGTATCTAACATTAATACTGTTTGAGTTGAGTCTATTCACTACTTGAGTTGAGAAACTGTATTCGAATATTATTACAGTGGAGTACGCTCCAGGCCCCCCTCCAGATAGGAAGAGAGACCCGTGCCGAGCAGTAGGACGCAAAAACTTACTTTCTCTTCGCTTTCATTAAAGGAAATAAATAAAAAAAGTCTTTGTTTTTGTCTTTGAACTTTACACAGCGTAAAGTCTAATGTTATAAATTATGTACTAGTTGTGGTGGTAAAAATTAGGGTTAGAATTGAATTGAATGCTGTGTCATAAAAAATTGAAACAAAATAATTTGTCTAAAAAATAAAAAGAATAGTGAACATCCCTTAACATTTAGGTGTACGAAATATAAATGTTGACTGATTCACAGACCTACCCGATATGCACACAAAATTTCATGAGAATCGATCGCGCCGTTTCGGAGGAGTTTGGCAACAAATAGTATAGCAGACACTAGAATTTTATATATAAGATCTTTGTCAATGGGCATGATGACAGATTTTCAAATACCTTTCCTTATTGTAGGTACACGTCTCCTAGTTTCGAAAAAAAGTTTATTTCAGCAATAAACTCAACTTTTAACGTAAATTTATGTATTTTCTGCTATGTAATTTGAATTAAGCGCGAAAACGCTCGTAGGTGTCATGGCGTCGGCTTGCTCGTCAAACTTCAAGCAACACGATGACATTAACTGAGACGTGACGTCATTCCTTTTGATTGGCGTTTCAGATAACATGGCCGATTGCTGTATTTAATACTTTTATTTTATTGAAAATCTTATTAATCTTAATGTTTATATTAAAACGCGATCATATTTTAGAATTTTTTAGCATAATAATATATTTTTCTGTAAAACCGTTTATTCTCTGAATCTTTAATAGTGTCATCATGCCTATTTCTATTATTATTATAAGGTATATTTCAGCTGTACTTACTTACTTTTTCGGGAACGCCTGACTAGTTTCCTGAAGAAACTCCGTGACTACAACAGTAATATATATTTTGCCAGTGTTAGTTTACACTTGAGATTCATTCTATGAGGTAACATTTCTATTATGTTTAACAGACCATACTCATATGCTTGGTTCTACATATAGTTTTATTATTAGCAGATAACATGGTTATGGTCACTTTACTTGTTGATTTCTCAACTTCCCTGAACAAATGTCTACATCAGCACAATATTTTGTCCAGCTTACGTTTTGACTACCACTAGTGGGCGTGGGCGCAGATAGCGCAGGACTACACCGCAAGCTATCTTATTCGAGCTGTCAGCACTAAAATAGTAGATATACAAATGTTACGTAGTCTATGCATTATAAATTATCATAGGATGTGATTATAGAGGTGCCGATTTTGCCGTTGTAATGCAAATTCTGTAAGACGCCAGAGACGCACAAGAGACAAGTTGTTCAAAAATCAATTCAATTTGATTAAGAAGACAAATAAATAGTTTTGTAACTTTTAATTTTTTTCTTATCTCCTTATTCTCAAAAGTGTTATTGATCATGATATATATGAATGTATCCTTCTTAATTAAAAAAACATACAATTATAAATAGAGCACGCATAACTACGGCTGCAGTAGAGCTAAGCAAAACGGGTAAGATATTTCATACAAGTTTCTGTATTTCGGAAGGCAAGTTACGAGTAAGAAGTAGGTAACAGCAGCTGCCATCTCTCTAGAACCTTATAGGCGGTTTAAAATCATCCGAAATCGATCTATAACGCTTTTCCCGCTCAGGCCCTATACTCCTACTGGAGTAAGTTCCAGGCTACTTAAATTTAAAAGAGATTCGTGTACAGAAGTAAGATGCAACAAATATTGCAGCCAAATTCTTCCTTTTAGCTAAGGCCGCAATCCCACGGACGTTTTAAGAGCGTTGGCGTTTCTCCAACGTTGTCGTTGCGGCAACGCGACGTTATACAGCGTTCCAGCATCATTATAAACGCACCCACAACGAAATTATTTGCGGAACCGTTTTCTAAGAAAGTGACAAGACCCTACTCTAGCAGTTTCTACATGCTGCACTTATGGGAAATCTAGTGCTTTGCCCTTAATTGACTGTATACCTAGATCTTGCTGTTTACTCTGCATTAGCTTAATGAGATTATGTGTAATTTATGTTATCGTGATGTACGAAGGTGGCAGGAAACTTTCTTTTCTTTCTTCTTTATTCTTTATTCACTGTACGGTTCCTTTACAAACTCTTAGTGAACGTTATTTTTTTTGTTCTGTCTGCTCTGGGTGCGCTTAGGCAATGCTGAGCTGAAGAAAAGAGCAGACGGAGAAAAACTTCAGCCCTGTTTTAAAATATGGGGTATACAATAGCTAACTTTCATACAGAGTAGCTATGGGCCGATAAGGAACATACGTGACAGCTACCGTATGTGTCAATGTCGTCCCACAGCCACCTGCTAACATAGGCGGTTTAATTCATTTAAGTCTATTACATCAGTTATAGAAACAGCCTAGTGGGACTACAGCTCAATCCCAAGCTTTTTTATCAATTAAATAGTCCTTAAGATCGTAATAAGCCTTGCGGCACAGGACTTGTTTGACTTTTTTTTAAATCTGTGAAAAGGGAGGGATTGAACATTTTTCGAGATTTTATTGTATTTTCTGATCGACATCCCGATAAAAGAGTGGCTCTTTTTGCGGAGCCTACACTTGGGGAATGCAAGTTTGTGGCCATTCCTTGTCGAAACACAGTTCGAACTATGTAGATCCAAAAAGGTCATAAATTCGTGTTTGTTTTTACGAACGTACATTATATTTTCATAAAACCTATGCAGTCTTCAAAGCTTGCGTCGTTTATAAGGTGTCGTTTATGTGTAGACTGTAGATTAATCGTAGGAAGTTCTGAAAAATGTTGTTTATTTTGTAAAATTAGAGATGCTGTAATGTTGTTTTTACGTTGAGGCAAAGCAATGTGGTAGAAAATTTAATCCGCGATTCTGCATCCGAAACGTGAGATTCCGACAAGGTGCCGTAATTTCCTAGTAAGAATTTTATTACAGGCAAAACCCAAAGGAGATTTATCGGCACCATGTTCAGTGACACATAGCATTAACTCGGCTTGATTGGGAGAAATTGTCTAACGTCGCCAATAGATTACGGTTGTCCTTCGACGGTTAATTGGATAATTGGTGACGAAATTCCTTGTTGTTTATCTGTTGTGATAGGAATGATGTTTGATTGGACTTCGGGAGACTAATTCGTAGGGGGTTACGAAGCGTTCACTTCAGCTAGACTTTATAGTTGAAATGAATATGTATGATACATGTCCGTTATAGAGTTCCGTATCCAAAGGGAAGCCATTCCCACCATCTCAACTAGTCCTTCTCATATACTATTTTTGCGTATAAAGGGTTTACCGTTAGAGACGGCTGCAACCCCTATTGCTGGGCACGGGTGTCTTCGCGTTATTAGAGGCGATTGGAGTTAACTCCGCCACGTAAAGACGCGAGTTAGTGACCAAACTGCTGACTGATGTTTTTACACCTCTTATAAGGCCTCTAACTATCGATCGATAACAACCAGAACTAACGGCTGATAATAAAAAAAAACATTTGAATGGAGTAGCAGACGATCATGCAGGCCACTTGGTGTTAAGGGGTCGTTGCAGCACATGGACATCTACATACAACCTCAAGCAAGCATAGGTAGGTCATGTCTGAGGTTGTATGCAGTTGCGCTGCTACTCCGGAGGCTGGTGGTCGCCTCATGTAAGTGTGGCCGGCAACTGCACCTTTCCACCGAAACACAACAGAATTGGTCCACGGCAGAAGTAGGTGCAGCGGTGGTAATAAATGTTATTTCGATACTTTTCTTGATTTTGTTATATGTACTTGTTGAGTAGCAGATGTTGTAATAGGACCTACTTTTGGTTTGAGCGTATAAATATAAACTTAGTCTCAGGATTTGACCGAGGAATATTAAATTAAATAAAAGAAATAAAAACGTATTGCCGATTTGGAGGCTACTTTATTACTTGTTACACAATCTCTTACATGGTGGGCTCATCCGGTGATCCCGTAATGCTGAGCTGTTACAAATACTCAGAATGATACATGATACGTACTAAGGTTGTCTATTCTAATTAATCTAGGGCTGTAGGTTGAGAGGTATCCATAACTCCTCCCACCTTAAGAGGAAAATTATCGGCAGGTTCGATTTTAGAATCATTCCGATAATTTTTCTTACACATAAAACATTTTGGCGATTTTAGCCAAATTATATAAACCAAAAATAAAACGAAACTGGAAATTACTAAACCTAATGTTACGTATCCTAGATTTTCACTGAAGCTAAAGTCATTTCGTTTATTTAAAACACTTTCGATCACTTCACTATGCTTTAAAGAAAAGGCCATATATTTCACTTCGTCTAAATTAATACCTTTCATATTCACTACACTTCCCTTTGATGGAGTAGCATTTACGTTCAACTGGGGCAGTGAGATAATGGGAATTTTTTCTACAGTTTCTGATTCTACAATTATACTTCGACAGAGGTGAATTCCATGGATTTCCAGGTCACAAGGCTCATCCATCGTTATCAGGTAAGTGCCAAAAACAAGCTGTTTACCGATCTCTTCACCGCATTGCTCAGTAAGTGTCGTTCGCAATCTACTATATAGGAGCCAGCTGCCTTCGTTAACTTCTTGAGCTCTAACTTCCTCGATTTGAATTTCACGCTGTTCGCAACGTGTATGATCGTTGTCGAATTTCATCAGCTGCTCTATACAGGTAAGTTCATAGTATAAGGCTTGATTGTCTATTGTGCAGAGGTATTTATCCCCAGCAGACAACGGTTGACAGGGTTTTACAAGTGGTAAGTATTTTATTCCTTTCGCCAGAAGGTAAGGATATTTGGGGATTATAGTTAAGGTTTTGTTTTCAGATTCGTGGAAAATCGGTAAGGAATAAATCTTAAAATAATTATACGATGACTTATCGGTAAGTGGAATTTCCATTATAAACGTTATCTGATTATCTTTAATAAAAGATTTTACACAAACGGTCTCCTCAATTTTTAACAAATTTTCATCTAATGGTGGATATATTAAACTCCCATAGTTGGAAATCAATTTTAAGTGATACAATAATTCTGTAGAGTTTACAATTGATTGATGTAAAATTGAGACTTTACTTAATGCTAATGCTGTTTCAATTTCACTTAGCCTAGCAAAGATAGTACGAAAACTACTTGTAAATATCGAAAATAATCCTGTGAGGTAAGTTAAGAAAATCCAATCATTTTGTTTAGTACTTAAATCTTTCAAAAGCAGTTCAATCTTTGTTAGGCGATTATGAAGATTTACAGTATTCTGACTTATCGTTTCAGTTACATTTACAAAACTGTCAAACATCTTGGAGACTATTAATATTTTTTTTGAAATAATAATTTGATTATGATTAAGCTCAGTAATCAGTTTATCATATCTAATGGCATCATCGTGGTCTAAGTTACCAGTTATCAATTTTATAACAGAACCCAATGGATTTATAAGTCCTCTTTTAAAACGTTTCTGCGGAACAAGTTGTCGGTATTTTTCAATAGTCATATCGCGCATAAATTCCGTATGTATTTTCATATCCGTTAACTCTTGAGAATACGATGCGTTCCAATCAATAAGTGTACACATTTTTTGGTAGTTCGATGACACGTGATTTAAATCATTATAAATCTGTTCTAAACTTACGAGTTTTATAATGGTCCAATGACCAGTTTGAATATGTGCTTCACCTTTCTTAACCGGAAATATTCCAGGGTTTCCTTCAAGGTTTTGCAGATGAAGGGCCAGCGCGGGCATCTCTATCAGTAGGACACCACACCACCTGTGGAGGGCGTTTGACATTCTTAATAGGGGATTTAGAAATTCTTTCTCCTATTTGTATAGGTAAAACATTTCTTTCAGCTTGACCTACAACTTTTGCCTTTACGTATCTTGGTTTATCTTTACTTTTACGCTTATTAACATCTTTTGCAAAAATACTCTCACCTTCGTCAAACCTAACAACTTCACCACCTTTCCTTTGCCTATGCTTTTCTTTAATCACTACCATTTTGTCTGCTAGATGCTTATATACTGTTTTTATTCGTTTAGCATGATCTTTAATAATTTTCTGAAAATATTGCTTCTCTAACTCTATACTATACGGATTACTGGTATCGGTATGTCCGAAAACAACTTCGAATGGAGTAAGTTCAGTAACAGAATGAATCGTATGGTTATAAGCCATGACTGCATAAATCATTGTGGATGCCGCATCGGTACATCGTTTTTCGTAATTTGCCAATCTATAAATTTCAATTAAAGTAGAGTGAAATCGCTCTATCAGACCCATGGAATTGGGATTGTTAGGTGTACCAGTATGAAGTTCTACTTTATGTAAGCTCAAAAATTCTTTCATTAATTGATTATTGAATTCAGTACCTGGGTCAGAGCTTATCTTTCTAGGAATACCATAGTAAGAAAAATATTTCATCAAGCCACGGACGACTTCTGGAGTAGATTTGTTAGGAATTTCAATAGCCTGTCCTAGTTTGCTAAATGCGTCTATAAGAGTTAGATAAGTTTTACCTTCGATACTAAAAAGATCTATAAATATTTCCTGAAATGGAGCATTTTGAGTTTGTGTCAGTTGTAAAACAGGTTTGATAGGTCTTCGATCGTACTTCATTTTACGGCATGCCTCGCAACTATTTATAATTGCTGTTACTGTTTCCTGCATTTTATCCCAATAATAATTTCTACGAATCCTAACTAACGTCTCTTTAATGCCACGATGACATGTCTTTCCTTCGTGGTATCTAATTATTATATCTCTTTGCTCTTCTTCATTATTAACATATATTACTCGCTCAGTACATTCGTAAACATTAATGCCTTCCTTAATTCGTTGAGTTATTACATTACTAAATAATTTGCGATGTTCTTTTTCATTAAAATAAATAAAATATTTAATTTTTGGTTTTATATATTGTATTAAAAATTCCTTTATCAACTCTAGGTTATCTGTTGGTAAGTAAACCTCTAGTATTTTCTGTTTTTCACGGGAGAGATCCTTGACTTGCATCTTATTTTTAAGCCATGAGAAAACTAAAATTTGATTTGGCTTAGTGTCTATGGCTTCATGTAAAATAGGCATTCCTGTAGAGCTATTTAAAGCTGAATGAACTGTATCTGATTTACTGGATTCGGATGGTAGCACTGCATGTTCATTAATGTTTTCATCTACGAATTCTATGCTACTGATGCTGGCTGTCCTACTTGAATCTGATATAGTTATTGTAGTTGAGTCACTGTCTGTCATGTCTTTAGATCCGGATTTCTCTGTAACTACACTATTTATATAATTTTCGTCAACATTAACTACAAGTGATTGATTATCGTCATCTTCGCCTAAGGCATTTATTTTGATTCTAGAAAAGGCGTCGGCGTTGGTGTTCTGTTTGCCATTTTTATAAATTAATTCAAAGTCATAGTCTTGTAAGCGAAGTCTCCAGCGCGTCAGTTTACTACTAGGGTCCTTCAGAGAACGAAGCCATACTAAGGGTCGATGATCAGTATATATATAAAATTTTCTACCATACAAGTACGGTCGAAAATGTTTCACTGCCCATATAATAGCAAGCAATTCGCGTTCGATACTACTATAACGGGACTCGGTATCGCTAAGGGTGCGACTAGCATACGCAACAGGTCTATCACTGCCAATGGTTCCTTGCGACAAAACTGCACCCAGAGCTACGTTCGACGCGTCTGTTGTAAGTATAAAAGGTTTGTCATAATCGGGATATTGTAATAAAGGGGCATGTGTCAAAAGTTCCTTGCATTTGTTAAATGCGTCAATGTATTTTTGGTCTATCAAAATTTTGTTACGCTTTTTTAAACATGATGTTAATGGTTGGGTAATTTTTGCAAAGTCTTTAATAAAACGCCTATAGTAACCTACTAGCCCAAGGAAACTTTTAATTTCAGTGGTCGTTTTTGGTATAGGGTAGTTTAGCACGGCTGTAATTTTATCATCGTTAGGTTTAAGTCCTTCTTTGGTAATTTTGTGTCCAAGGTATAATACTTCTTTACGTAAAAACTCTGATTTGTCCAGTTGAACTTTCATGTTAGTGGCTCTTAGTCTGTCAAAAACAGTCCTTAAATTTTGGATCATATTATCAAGGCTATTTCCATATACAATAATGTCGTCTAAATATACCATACAGTGAAGTCCTTGTAATCCACGCAAAACGTTATCCATTGTCCTCTGGAATGTGGCTGGGGCTGTTTTTAACCCAAACGGCATTCTAAGGAATTCGAAATGTCCATTTTGTGTGGAAAAAGCTGTCTTTTGTCTGTCATTCTCGTCTAACTCTATTTGATGATACCCGCTTGCTAAATCAAGCGTAGTATAGTATGTACTTTTTCCTAATTTGTCGAAAAGGTCATGAATATTCGGTAGTGGGTACTTGTCGTCAATTGTAATTTCGTTAAGTCGTCTAAAGTCAATTACCATTCTATATTTTCTTTCACCAGATGCGTCCATTTTTTTAGGCACTAGGTGAACTGGAGCATTCCAGGGAGAGTGAGACTCTTGAATAACATTGTCTTTTAATAATTGGTCAACTTGTCGATTAATTTCGTTTTGGACAAACGGAGCTTGTCTATAAGGTTTTACATAAATAGGGTCATCGTTTTTAGTTCTTATACGATGTTTTACAGAATTAGTAAATGTCAATGGAATCTGGTCACAATAAAATATGTCTTTGTACTCTTTGCACAGTCTATAAATTTTCTCACGTTCTTCTTCGTTTGTATGGTCAAGTCTGAGTTTACTTAAATTATTATCTAGTAATATGTCCGTTTGTAAGTCAGTATTATTATCAGTAAAATTTACAATACACTCATTGTCTTCATACATGGTTACGGCAAATGGGCATTTAATATTAAGTCTCTTTTGACTGTCAGAACTATTCTGAATTACTGTATAAGCATATCCATTCACACAGTTTACTATAGCGCTAGGCATACGCAGACCATTCTCAAACTCCCGGTATTCAAGTATGGCCTCACCCGAATACTGATCGACAGGTAATTTTACTCGAAATTCTGTTCGTGATGGTATATCAACTATATAATTTAAATTATTATTTATTATCGGTATACAAGTAGAACTAGTAGTTAATATTTGGTTCTTTAAATCAATTACTGCGCCTAATTGTTGTAAAAGGTCATTACCAATAAGGCCGTCATATCGTGCATCAACGTCATAAATATAAAATGTATGCCATATATCTGTCGCAAAAGTGGGTAAAAGGGGAATATCGATCACTTTATCGTGTCTACTGGATGCATGGGTGCTTACTACTACAAAATTTTCATTTCTAATATAGTCATTAAAATATTCATAAGCTTTTCTAGGACTTATAAAAGATCTCATGCTGCCAGTATCAATCATCATTTTTGCGTCTATTTCTTCTAAATAAATGTAGGGAAGTTTTAGATTAGGATCACAATTTAATTCTAGGATTTCTTGTCTTTGATCGAGGCTTTCTCCTGAAAATCCTGATCAAAATTTGCTGATTCTGATTCATCATAAGGTACGTTGTAATTATCCGTGTCGTTAAAGTCGTTCGAATAGTCACAGTCATTTGATGTCATGTAATTGTAATTTTCGTCATAACATTCATATTCGTACGGACTGCATTCATAATCATAACCGTTCACACTGAGTTCATTTAATGTAAAACCTTGTGGCTTAGGTTTCGATGGAGCCGTACGCATTGACACATCTTGGTTTTGGGCACTAAAATGGTTATTTGATTGAATTTGTTGTAGTGGTGGTTTGTAACCGAATTGTTGCGGTGGTTTATATCCGAACTGTAAGGGTGGTTTATAGCCGAATTGCTGGGGTGGTTTATATCCAAACTGCAAGGGTGGTCTATAACCAAACTGTTGAGGTGGCCTATAGCCAACCGGTTGAGGCGGTCTAAAGCCAAACTGCTGTAGTGGTCTATAACCAAACTTTTGGATTGGTATCCCCGTTTGTGGACGATACCCAAATACCGGTCTGGACATTTGACCTTGGCCCATAACTCGAGGTATCCATTTTTGTTCATTTTGGGGGTTAATAAAATTAAATTTAGAATGAAAAGGCAACAAAGGTTTATTCACATTCGGATTGTTCATCGATAACCTTGAACCCGATCCCGAAATTTGGTTACTACCATGGATACGATTGCGCGCATTATATTGCTCTACAAAATTAACTTCCTCAAGGACAATACTTAAGGCTTCCTCCAGAGTTGAGGGCGATTTAAGCCTAACGATACGCACCATACTTTCAGGAAGGTTATATAAAAATACATTTAATGCCGTATTGTTGTAAATAACCAATTTAGCACGTTTTATTTCCTCCTTATCGATTGTATTCACTTTTGAAATTAATAACGAACGAACACTTTGAATTCTGTTACAAAATTCTAAAAAACTTTCACCGTTTTTTATTTTCAAGGATTCTAACTCTATATTAATACACGCTTCACTACGCGGATCTCCAAAATGTTGTATTAGTAATTGTTTTAACGCGGACCATGTCACAATATCTTCGCGTTCCGATAAAAGCGCAGCTGCATCCTCTCTAAGTCTACTCGTAATAGCATTAAAAACGTAAAGATTTTGTTCTACACTCCCTTTAAATCGATCAACCACATATTGAGATTTTCGCAAATAAAGGTTTAACTGTCTTTTATCACCATTATACAACGGAATTAAGTCGATAATTTCTTTTGGTATTGATTCGATTGTTGTAGTAGTCATGGTTATAGAGTAGTAAACTATTTAGAGGAAGCAACTCACTTTAATTAAAATCTAACACAATTTATTTTACACACACATATAAAACAATAAAATGCACAAATAAAGCACAACAATATTGGGGAATAATGTATAAATTTGTATAAAAATATTTTTTGTAAAAGTAATGTAAAAGATTTAATTAAATGTAAAAGGACAAACAAAAAATGTATAATTAAGTATATTACAATTATCACTGAGTTTTAAATGATTATTGTTTGTCATTAATCTATAATTTTACAATTTAATTCAGTATCAATTGCGATATTTAAATTACGTCTCTATCATTTCATACTCGCTGGTAAATAATTTCTAAGAATTAAATAGAGATAAGACCGTAGAATTCCATACAGACTTGTCTAACTAAGATATTGTTACACGAGCAAGGTTTGATCTCAATTATAACATTTAAAATTAATGAATTATACGGGAGGAATTTAAGGAAAGAAGGGACTGGCGAAAATTTTTACTCACCAACCGCTTGTTACTCCCATACTCGATGATTTTCACACTCCACAACACAAAAGAATATTTATTTGGTTCGTCGGATTTTCTCTAGTTTCGTAGTTTTGAAGCCTTATTTTTCTGGACGAATTTTGACGTCGGAAAAATGCGCTAACTACGGCTTTTTATGAGAAAATCGTGCCGGCTGCGCCACTTTTGGTTTGAGCGTATAAATATAAACTTAGTCTCAGGATTTGACCGAGGAATATTAAATTAAATAAAAGAAATAAAAACGTATTGCCGATTTGGAGGCTACTTTATTACTTGTTACACAATCTCTTACATGGTGGGCTCATCCGGTGATCCCGTAATGCTGAGCTGTTACAAATACTCAGAATGATACATGATACGTACTAAGGTTGTCTATTCTAATTAATCTAGGGCTGTAGGTTGAGAGGTATCCATAACTACCTTTTACGCATGTAACCTAATCAGAGGCATGTTTGACACCTAAATAAGCTATTATTTAAAGCACCAAAATCAAATTAAAAAATGTTATAGAAATTTCATATTATACACTTTAAACCTAATGTAAAATATTATTTACTTATTTTTTAAATAATGTAAATAAAGCATTTGTTTGCCGTAAACTTTGCAAGAATACAAATTTTAACGAGACTGAGGCCTTAACGAGCTCTTCGAAGCAGAGATGAAAGTTCTATATTTACGCAGTTGAAATACTAACCGGCTAACGTAATATATAACTGAGGTAAAGTATCATCAAAATTTCACAATACTAACGAAACATAACTATAAATTTGAAAAGAAAGCACGCATCATCGATTCCCAGTACTGACGTAACTCAATGAACGAGCGCGTTTAGTTTATCGCTCTAATTGCAGTTTAACTGCCGTGAATGGTTCAGACTGACAACGCGTAATGGCGTCTAGATACGTGACTACTGCTGCTGAAAATGTTGTTAGGAGTGCCAGGAGGATACAGATTCGAATAATAGTAGGTAAGAATCTTATTATATTAATGGCGCAAGCCGATATTTGTCCCAGCGATTATGGGACGATAACTGCACATAAAAATCGGTTATGGCCTCATTTTAAAGAGCTCCAGCCTTAGTGTGTGCAGTATAATATGTGCAGAAAAATTAACATTTTTTTATTGTTATACCTAATTAATAAAAACAACGATTTTTTTTTCTTTCTTTTTTTTCAATTGTGGCATCGCAAACTCTGTGCATACTGGCATATCAAGTATAATTTTTGGATCAATTTTTTGCTAGTTTCAATGAAACTGGACGAAGTAATAACAAAGTCAGTAAGTAAGTCGTCAGTAATCAGTCAGTCTAGTCAGTCCAACATTCAAGTAAAGCGATGGCTACTTTACTAGAACGTGTCCGATGGAATTTTGGAGGCAAGCAGAAAAAACATATTTTAGCACTGTTATTCTATTTCACAAACACTCGTGCACTGTAATTAACCTATATCAAACAAAATGCCATCAACTTTATCCGATATAACTCAAAAATACACTAAGAAAATGAAAATAAAACAAGAGCACAATATGTCTTTTTCGACTTCCCGCCAAAACTCGAGGCGTCTGTTTTTCTTTATTTATTTGTTTGTTTATTTTTCTGTCATTACTTTTTTTTTACTTTTTTTTCGAATGGCGTCTCGATCTTTTGATCATTTTGCCAATGTCAAAGTGGGGGTGTTATTACATACTTTTTAATATTTTATTTAACATTAGTAAAAAAATCATATATTACAATATCAATCTTTTCACGGTCATCGGCTCTAGGTGCTCTTTTCGATGATGGGTTGAGCAGGTAGAAAATAACCGTACAAGAAAAGTGCCGCATGAAAATGCGGATGAACGGCCACCATCTTAGCAAGAACGCTAATCCGCGCTGCAATGTGCATTTAAATACATATATCTATTAAACAATAATAGTAAGTTAAATGATGTTATTGATGTTTACAGTAACATAAATATAACAATTGGATAATAACGCCATAGCTGCAGTCAGTGTACTAAATTAGCGTTGCTTTACTGAATGAACCTGTGAAATTAATGGCTTCCAATTTCTCCCTGTCTTCTCCAACTCATTAGTTTAAAGTTTTACTTCAATTTATTTTAATACGATGTCAAGTATTTTAGGAAAACCGTCGTTTCTAGTCACCAAGAGGCGTTTTTTATAGTTGGCAGTTTTTGAAAATAATAAAATATCCTTCCTTGCCTGCAACCCTTTTTCCATTCCATTTGAGCACGGGTCTCTCCCCATTACTAGCAGGTCTGGAGCATCTTACAACACCACGCTGCTCTAATGCAGATTGGTGGTGATGCGGGTTAGTATGCCCAACCCACGGTCATTTTTACCGCTCAGTTGGCTCCGAATTTTATTTATCGATAACTACCGGGACCAACAGCTTTACGTGCGTTCCGAAGCACGGAAACGCGCACGACACTTGCCATTAGCGGTTACTCTTCCCACACCCGACCGCAACCGTATCGCTTAGCTGCGAAGATCCACAGCATTCTACTCTTGTCGTTTTGTCATGCGCGTTTTTCATGTCTTTATATTTTCCTAATATCTGAATCAATCTTAATTTTATAATTTTAATTAATACCATTAATTTCCTTTTAAAATTAATAGACCGTTGAGAAGTCTAATAATTTCAAAATATAAATTTAAGTACGTGGGTTTATTTAGCATACCACAGCTAACTATTTTAACTAGCCTATTATTTCAGTCGTCCCTATTTAGAACACCTTGCATTGATTATGAATATTATGTTTCAACTGTTTAACATAACACTCCATATGACCTAGTATGGTTTTGGAATGGTTACGAATATAGAGATCGTTTCACACTGACGTCATACGCTATAATGAAGACAAACGAAGGATCTTTAGTTGATGAGCGTGGAAACCGTCTTTATTATCTGTTTTGATTTTCTTTTTCACTTGTTTTGTTATTATGGAAACGCCTTTCTTTGATTTTCTTAGATTGTTTATAAAAACTGTCACTTCTTAATCCTACCTGCTCTTTAGGCTTGTGCGTACTTTAAGTTCGGGTCTAGGGTAAATAGATTCTCGACATTTTTTAATGCTCAAAGCACGAGAATTCTCGATCAGAGTTTCTCGATCAGAGTTTCTCGAGTTTCTTGAGTATCTGCTTCAAACCACCTCTGACAAAATAATTTGTTTAGTGCTTATTTCTCGCTACTCCACGGTGAGGAAAACTATTGTGATATTTTATATACAAACAGATAATTACGATATTTTACCGTGCTTGCTTAAGAGTAACTAATAATATTTATGATGTTAATGTAATTATGAATAAGGTAAGGTGATGGCTTCAATCCCTCTCACATTTAAAAGGAGACCTGTCCCCAGCAGTGAGACCTAAAAAGGTTGTTATAAAATCCTCCGTGTGTTAGTGTGCTACTCTAATTATATAAATTATAAAAGCGCCGAAGTGTATAAAATTAAAGAAAATTTTTTTTTTCATTTTAATAATGGCGTCGCAAACTCTGTGCATATTGCCAGCGTCAGGTAAAAATTTTGCATCATTTTGTAGTCGTAGAAAAAATCTGTTAGTCGTCAGGTATCAGTCAGTCTAGTCAGTCAAAGTGATGACTACTTTATCAGAACATATCCGATGGAATTTTGGGAAATTTCACATCCATATTTCTACGCTAAAATGTCTCTCAAACACATGTTTCTCATGAAACACTAAGTAATAAACGAGAATATAAAGGTAGGTTCACTTTTATGCCAAGTTCTAAGATATTCCAGAAAAACAAGACGTAAAATCGTAAACAAGAGATAATATTACTATCATGTTCGAGGCAAATTGAATCCTTTCCTTCCTAAGATAGGAATTATGATTATGTCCCAAGAAGTGGTAGTAAAAGTTCTGTACCAACGTTTATTGACAGTACAAAGCTCCACTGTAATGTTTGCGCTTTATTTTATTTTGTTACAAGATGCTTGTTTTAAATCTATTTTATCTGTTCTTATCTTGTATGTAAATTGAGATTTACCTATAAGTATTTTTGTATAAAACCTTCGACTCAAAAATGCCAATTTATGTTTTTGCGTCATTTTAATAATGGATAGTAGCGTGCTTACCTAAGCAAAACGGATGCGGTCGTGTGTAAGATAGATGACGGCTATGGCAAATTTAATGCGCGTTTCCGAGCTTCGGAGGACATGAGTGAAGGATAAGTAATTTTATAAGAATTCCTCGTGAAGTGGTTTGTTATATGGGATATTTTGCATTACCTGTGACCATTTTACTGTATGTCACAAGTATGTTTCAAAACTTAAAAAATGTTGTAAAACGTCTATGCCCACTCCCGCTCCCCGTCGAGTCGTCCTCCATGATCACATCGTTCTTTTATCTGCTTAGTACTTTTAAGAAGCCTTTGAATAATAAATAAGAAATAAAGGCATCAGTCTACCGCCTTGGAGTTTTTTCAGACCACGCGAACACCAAACCTCACATAGGGAACCCGAAAATATTTTTAATCATGATCCTGGAAACCTCGATGTACCTACATACCTATAATCCGCCAAGTCCGCCATCTTGCTCACATCTCGTATGTAGTAAATGTGCAAGTGGGGTTTACGACCATTCCCTACCAGATTAGGTAGCGTAATAACGTACGTAATGCTAACCTTTACTTTTACTATTTTCTTATGATCGCAATAATTGTATTTCATTTTAACTTTACGATTGTTTAGTCTTTGATCTGCGAAAGCATTTAATAAGGAAGTAAGTTATAGTAGCCTGCATAAAAATTAATAATAACAATTTCAATAAATACGATACAAAGATTCGGGTCATATTAGCCAAATTTTTATTTTTTATATTTAATTTTTATTTTTAAATTAAAAAAAAAAAAAAAAAAATTAGTCGTTTATTTTAGTCTTTTCCTTCTGTTGAAACTATTTGCATACCTAACGGAGTAAAATATGGCGCACTAATAATTTAACTTTTATAATATAAATCAATTTTTTTTACGCGCAATTACATTATTTTTATTTTCTTTTCTTCGACATTTTAATTGAGCATTATAATATGTTATTCCAAAGATTGCTTACGAATTTGTATTTGGTGTAATTATTACTAATTGTATAAAATAAAGGAGAAAACATTGCCTTCAGTTTAAAATACCTCATCTAAAAATATTTTAGTTTACAGTTTGAGACTTCTGGAAAATTGTAAAAGTTTCTTCATGATACTCCTATTAAAACAGAATAAGTACACCAATTTCTAGATTTAAAATAATGCGCGCTTTTATCCTTACTAATATTACCTCTCTGTTTAGAATAACAAATATCTGGATTTAATAAAAGGCTATTAGATAAGTAAACAAGGCAGGTAATGATCAAAGTCGTTTAATTAGCATAGATAAAGTAAGTAATTACCAAATAAATGGCTCGGCCTGTGTAAACAAAGCTAGGTATTGCATGCAATTAGATGAAATTGTGCGTGACCGTGTGCAGTAATGCTCTTTATAACATTTTAATTGCTTTAATTGAAATTGTTTCAAGTCATATTAGACGATATAGATTATGAACATATATGACAACTAGTACAGCGTGTGATTAACATGCCGGAGTTCCGAAGGTTTCTGGGTTTGATTCCCGACGAGGCTGTAATTTGAATATTAAGCTTTAATTTCTGTTTTTTCAGGGTTGCGTATCCGAAGGGTGCCAACGGGACCCTATTAGGCATTAAGCCTCCGTTGCCCGTCTGTCTGTCATCTGTCTGTATCCCATGAACTGTGATGGCTAGACATTAGAAATTTTCACAGACGATGTATTTCTGTTACCGCTATAACAAAAAATACTAAAAATAGAATAAAATAAATATTTAAGGGGACTCCCATACAATAAACGTGTTTTTAGGTGAATAGAACACGTTTTGAAGAATCCAGGAGAAATGCGAACAAGTTATGTATTAAAATTTTTAGCAAGCAACAAGTTTTAACCACTATTATCCATCGATACGGACACTATTATCGATCGACGGAAGCAACCTGGAACAGCTGACAATTACAGGCAAGGTGGATGGCAGGCGCCCGAGAGGCCGTAGTCCACTGAGATGGTCCGACCAAATCCGTCTATCACTAGACTCTAAGCTTCATGAGGCACTCCACACCGCAAAGGATAGACATAGATGGCGCGATATCATCCGAAAGAAAATGGCTCCATCACAGGGGGATCACGACCCTTATGAGGAAAACGACGCGAGGAGGAGGATCCATCGACAACAATCGGTACCGACGGCTTAACGTGTCCTCCGAAGCACAGAAATGCGGAAGAAGTTTTTGTCACTAACGCTCACTCAAAAATTGAAAAAGGGACACTTTAACTTTGACAGCCTCCGTGGCGTAGTGGGTGATGAGCCGACTGCGAAGCGTGAGGTCGTGGGTTCGATTCCCACCCAGGACAAATATTTGTGTGATGAACATGACTATTTGTTCTGTGTCTGGGTGTTAATTTATCTATGTAAGTATGTATTTAGAATTATATACCTAATATGTTTATCAGCTTTCTGATTACCATAGTACAAGCTCTGCTTAGTTTGGAATCAGATGGTGTTGTGTGAATTGTCCAAAGATATTTATTTATTTAAGCCACTTCCCACCATAGTCGTTTCGGTTTCTAGATTGTTTGTCACGCTTTTGTTGTGTAGTGTTAGTTGCTACACAAGAAAACCGTGACTAAACTAGTATAAAATAAACATAGCCCTCGTAACACTGTTATTACATAAGGTGAACCCGAGCTCCCGGCTCTGAACCCGGAACCGCCAGCCTCGCCGTGTTGTCAATGCCATTTCCCGCTACTAAGCGCGGTCGCATACTTCTCGGATTTATTAACATTGAAATTCTATAAATAAAAGTAAAGTGGACTATGAGTGAGCAACGTTATCCACACAGCTAAGTGAAATGACCTCAGTCGGGTGTAAGCTGGGTAACCACTAGTGGAAAATTTCTTTCGCCTTTTCGTGCTTCCTTGACCTACAAGGTGCCGGGTACCTTTCATCATTTAAATTTCTCGCCGGTAATCAAATCCGGGACCCCGATCCGCAGTGTGGTATGGTAACCATTGCGCCACAAGGATCATTATCGTAATGCAGTAAACAATAATGTTTCCGTCATCGTGGAGCCACGTTAAATAGGGCCATAATATATTTCTTAGTCAGAGATGTGCGCTAAGATTCGAACCTTGGACCTCCGAAGCGAAAACGTGTGTCGTAACTCCTCAGTTACTTTGTAAATACGATATTAATTGAGATATAAGCAAAGAAAGCTTCTGTGCAAGATAATAGAAATAAGAATCTCAGCGAATACTTCGTCTATTAACGCCAGACTGTTATTTTTAGATACGCCCAGACACGCTCATTATAGCGCAGGAAACGCCTCACAGTTAACAGCTGTTTTGGTAAAATTAGGTTTTTTGACGTGACAACGTCTAATAAATCGATGAACGCCGGCTGCATGCACGAAGAAGGATGACTCATTGTAACTTTACGCTGATTATAAAGAGAAGTGAAAAGTTAATGTGGTTTTCATTGTTTTGTTATGACATTGTCACGTTAAACTATCGTCCGTAAACCGACTTAACAGACAACCATTTTGACGTGACAACGTCTAATAAATCGATGAACGCCGGCTGCACGCACGAAAAAGGATGACTCATTGTAACGTAACGCTGATTGTAACGTTACGCTCATTGTAACGTTTGAGCTTGAGCGTTCGGCTTGCGCCGCATCTGCCGCGCCGCATTTCGTCGCCTGTTTATAAAGAGAAGTGAAAAGTTAATGTGGTTTTCATTGTTTTGTTATGACGTTGTCACGTTAAACTATCGTCCGTAAACCGACTTAACAGACAACCATTTTGACGTGACAACGTCTAATAAATCGATGAACGCCGGCTGCACGCACGAAAAAGGATGACTCATTGTAACGTAACGCTGATTGTAACGTTACGCTCATTGTAACGTTTGAGCTTGAGCGTTCGGCTTGCGCCGCATCTGCCGCGCCGCATTTCGTCGCCTGTTTATAAAGAGAAGTGAAAAGTTAATGTGGTTTTCATTGTTTTGTTATGACGTTGTCACGTTAAACTATCGTCCGTAAACCGACTTTACAGACAACCAATTTTGATGTGACAACGTCTAATAAATCGATGAACGCCGGCTGCATGCACGAAAAAGGATGACTCATTGTAACGTTACGCTGATTGGAACTTTACGCTCATTGTAATGTTACGTTGAGGCTTGAGCGTTTGGCTTGCGCCGCATCTGCCGCGCCGCATTTCGTCGCCTGTTTATAAAGAGAAGTGAAAAGTTAATGTGGTTTTCATTGTTTTGTTATGACGTTGTCACGTTAAACTATCGTCCGTAAACCAACTTTACAGTTTTACAGACAACCAATGTTTTTGGAAACATTTTAAGAAAATTGCAGCACTTGCACAATTATTTTAATTTTAATGGAGCAGCAGACAAGCATGCAGACCACGCGGTGTCAAGTTGTTGCTTGTACATCTATACATCAATCCCAAGGGTATTTTATTTATAAGGAATTATTGTAGTTGAAATTAAGTCCCGTAAGTAAGAAAAGTCACTTTATGGTAACCGCAGGACACAGCCAGCCAACTTATTCGAAGTCATAGATACATATGTATATTGTTAAAATGTATGCACAGATACATATGTATATTGTTAAAATGTATGCTGTCATCTTCTTTGTATAATATGTTACGAACCTACCTTATGTTATACTTATACCTACGTAATTATATTTATTGGAAATGCACTAGAGGTTCTTTATATCTATTACAATGTTAATGTTACTGGATCTATGTAATTGAGTTCAAATAATAGCTCGACGTCAACTTTACGACGTTACTTATAGACAGTCATTTGCTTAATTTGAAGACATTACTCTTCTCACTAATAATAAACAATGTAACATCAATGATTTTCGTATAGAATTATTTTCCTCAATTCAAAAGAAAATTATTATTACAATAATAACAGGATATAATAATATAATTAATTACATAAAGAACTACTTTTGATTTCCCACTCCAACTTATGAATAAAAATGTTTATGAATAAAAATAAAAATCCATAATGGGGAACGCGCAAGAAAATTCTTTTGAAACATGATTGTCCTCCAACTTTACTACCAACTGCGTTCATTTCGCTTAGCTATATAACAAAACGCAAACATTTTACACCAGCCGCAGGGCCAAACACATATTCGATAGCATTGCTTTTTATTTAAACTAACTTTTACAATAAGAAACAAAAGTGATCCTAAAATACTTCCCTGGGTGAACCTTGCTGAAACTAAATATACCAGACGAAATAAACTTAAAAAACTTAAAAGTAGCTCTAAATATACTGAGACGTTGTAAAAAGGTTTAAAAGAAGCTGTCTCGGATCAGTTGCGAAGTGACAAGCTTGAAATTGCTGATGGACGGAAAAGTTCAGATGGAGATGTTGAATAATTAAGATATATTAATGGTTTGGTACACATTATGTGGATATTCCATTTATAATATTATAAGGTAAAAGCAAAAGTTATTCGTTTGTAGGTAATATTTATAATGATTATTTTAATAATAATTTTTAATTATTGATTCATTAAAAATATTAAAGATTTCATGTATTAATTTTACTAATCAAAAGTGCATTAGCGGACAGTATAAGTTGTATTTGCATAGCATGAATTTATTATTTGACCTGTATTACGAAATGTTTGATATGAAAGACAAAATTATTTAACTATTACATATTATACTGCTTTAAAAAAATATTTCTAACTATTAATTTCATTCATCTTACGAGCGTAAGGTCGTGAGGGTGGCGAGTTTTAATTTACAATATTTTTATATAATAGGTATAACAATAATATTAATATTCCCGCTTAATGATATCACATATGATTTTCGCAAATTGTATATTCAAAGGCAATTTTAACTATAAATAATGCTCACTAAGTTAAAAAATTTACTCAAATAATACTTTAAAGCGTTTGTGCATACCTATGGTAATACAACCGGTAAATAGGTATTCAGGTATTTAATAAATTTTCTTAAGATCTGTGAGAGTCCTCTTATCACATTGTCATTAAAAATAGTTTTATCCTAATAAACGATCGTATTGATTGACTAAAGCTTACAGATATCATCTTTTTCCCATGTAACTGTATGCACTTCTGATTAAATCTTAATACGCTTTTGTAGACTTGTCGTTCTTGAAAAACTCTGTGGTATTTCAAGAAATGATAGAAGTTTTTTTTAATTCGCTAACCTCAACGTTTAAAAAAGGGGTTCTGTATAATTTTACGCTTTTTTGAAAAAAAAATTGTTATTAGGACTCACAGTAAAGACAATCAAGACATTTTGGAGATTTTATCATCAAAGTGTAAAAATATTTTGTTTTTATTTTTTCACAAGTTTTATGATAAATCAAGACGTATCTCAACTAAAATAGAAACTGTTGCATAGCCACTAAAGGAAGTAAATAAATCAATATAAATATTAAAAGATATTTAGAGCCTTCATTTACAATCGAATTGAGCCTGAAATGATAGCTTATCACTGGTCTTAATCAGATCACTAAATGTCTTTCGAAAGATATTCTAATAGAAATGTACAATCTTAAAAGTGAAAGGTAACCCGAAGCTAATCCGAGTCTACAACTCCATTAGCCACGTAACACAAAAAAGGCAATCAAATTCTCACAACATTTATTTATAGACAAAAACCAATGGACCACACATCATCAAATAGAGATTTACCAAGATACATGGGCTTTAAAAACTTGTAAACAATTTAAATTAACACCTTAAGTCTAGTTCAATAAGGATCATTGGGATTAACCATTATTGACCTGAGAACACAAATATCTTTGTTAAAACAGTGTATAAAAATTAAAGGTTAATTTAAGGGAATGACTAAACATTAAATAACTTAATAGACGGTGATCAGTCTTGAAGCACCCTTACAGCAGTCAGAAGAGAATCCCAAAATAGATTTTATTGTTTTAACTGTAGGGTTTTAATTTGATTGATTGATAATAGTAATGCGATGGCATATAAAAACATCATTGCATCGACTCTTCGAAGGTGGTCCAAGATTCTCGAGGAAAAAAACGTGTTTTGAGGGAATTATGTATTAATTATTGACAGTTATGGTTTAATCACGCTTGATCTTAATGGTATTTTTGTAGAAATATAGGTAAAGGTAGAGGTAAGGTAAAGAGGAAGCATTTTACCGAAATAGGACCAATACAAAAATAAGCGTAAAGATCAACTTCATTTCTTAAAAGCTGACAAATGTATTACTTGTATCTTATATTCATATTTTGTAGGTGGTAGAACTATTATCGTTCGCCCAGGAAAGTACCACCGCTGCACCCAGTTCTGCTATGAACCAATTCTATTGTGTTTCGGTGGAAAGGTGCAGTTAACGGCCACACTTACATGAGGCGACCGGCCTCCGGAGCCAGCCTTCGGGGTAGCAGCGCAACTGCATACGACCTCAGACAAGACTTACCTATGCTTGCTTGAGGTTGTATGTAGATGTCCATGGGCTGCAGCGACCACTTAACACCACCTGGCCTGCATGCTCGTCTGCTACTCCATTCAAATAAAAAATCATACCCTGAGGAAAGCCTCGTTTAGTCTTAAAGCTGCTACATACTTTGAGGTTACCATCAAATTTTTTTAACATTACACTTTTATAATGATACTTAATTTTTTTATCTCATTCTTAAAAACTAGACATAGTTTATCTCAGAGTGAGGGAAACAAGTTTTAATAACTTGTGTAACCGATAAACGGAACATTTTCGACGAAATAAGAACGAACATTTTTCTGGGAAGAAATAAGCGGTAGGTACTTCTCTTGTCAAACCATGGAAGTCCTAGCTCTTTGAAACGTGTAACTACAGTTGGCTTCCTGTTCTTCCTGGAAGCAAAAGACCGCCTTAAGAAGAAAATAAATATGATCAGATACTATTATGTATTCTGTGCCTATACACAAAATAATTAGTTTTTTTATTTGAATGGTGTAGCAGACGAGCATGCAGGCCACGTGGTGTTAAGTGGTCGCTGCAGCCCATGAACATCTACATACAACCTCGAGCAAGCATAGGTAAGTCTTGTCTGAGGTCGTATGCAGTTGCGCTGCTACTCCGAAGGCTGATGGTCGCCTCATGTAAGTGTGGCCGGCAACTGCACCTTTCCACCGAAACACAATAGAATTGCTCACGGCAGAAGTAGGTGCAGCGGTGGTACTTCCCCGGGCGAACCATAATAGTTCTACCACCTACAATACGGCAGGTATAGCGGTAGCATCTTACGACCTAGCGGTTCAAACAAAATAAAACAAACTTTAAAACAAGTTTTACTAGTTACCTCATATGACTTAAAAGTAAACCTTTTCAATCTTTTAAACATCTTGACTCATTACTCCAATATTGACGGTTTTAATATATTTAACAATAATGTAGAACGGTATGTTTGTTTATTTCACGACTCAATCCCTATGAACCATAAAATGGGTTAATAGAGGTCCGATCGTGAGCATAAATAGACTATGAATATTATAGTCCAGGGTCGATAATTTTTAAAACCAAAAAAAATCATAATAGGATGAAACCCATTAGAAAAGGAGGGAAATATGATAAAAATGAAAGGAAAAATAATTTACGGGCGATCTGAGGTTGGGAAGGGGATGGGGGTGAGTTTTTAAGGGTAAAAAACGGGTTTTCTCGATTTCCGGCAAAACTAAAAGTCCTATCGAAAAAAGTCAAATGGAAAAGTTGTAGATAATAAAAAGATCTAAAACTTTTGTATTTACACTTTTTTCACATAACCTCAAAATTTATGTGAAAAATTCAAAAAACCAAGTTTTTGGTTTTTTATTTTTATCTTTTACAAAAATTTTTTGTTTTTAACGAAATTTTGTGAAAACTTACCTTTTTATGTCCCAAATACGCTGTAATTTATTTAATTAAAAATATTTATTTTTTCACCTTATTTTGAATTAATATCGAAAAAACAGCCTAATTTTCAATCGAAAATTCACCCGTCAAAATATCAGCTTTTTTCAAAAAGTTGGTGTGGTTTCTGTTCGTTGGAATCTCTACTTTCCGATGGTAAAAAAAAATATATGTTACTATGGTAAATCTTCTCAGAAAATGCAAAAATTCAAAAAATTTTTTATTGCATACACTTGCTTATCATCTGCCTTATTGCAAATGATACAAACAGATTCATCCATACTGATAATCTGAAAAGACAAAATCGAATTAATAATGTCTTCACTATTTAATCGTGAATAAACTCCCATGAAAAAAAAATATTAAAGAAATCAATGTCAAAATGTATAAATAATATATTATAAATCTATAAAAAAGTATAAAATATATATGAAAATCGGCCAAAAGTTTGTTTTATTAGAAATATATTTACGATATATATTTTATATATTTTTTATAGATTTTAAATATATTATTTATACATTTTGACATTGATTTCTTTAATATTTTTTTTTTCATGGGAGTTTATTCACGATTAAATAGTGAAGACATTATTAATTCGATTTTGTCTTTTCAGATTATCAGTATGGATGAATCTGTTTGTATCATTTGCAATAAGGCAGATGATAAGCAAGTGTATGCAATAAAAAAAAATTTGAATTTTTGCATTTTCTGAGAAGATTTACCATAGTAACATATATTTTTTTTTTACCATCGGAAAGTAGAGATTCCAACGAACAGAAACCACACCAACTTTTTGAAAAAAGCTGATATTTTGACGGGTGAATTTTCGATTGAAAATTAGGCTGTTTTTTCGATATTAATTCAAAATAAGGTGAAAAAATAAATATTTTTAATTAAATAAATTACAGCGTATTTGGGACATAAAAAGGTAAGTTTTCACAAAATTTCGTTAAAAACAAAAATTTTTTGTAAAAGATAAAAATAAAAAACCAAAAACTTGGTTTTTTGAATTTTTCACATAAATTTTGAGGTTATGTGAAAAAAGTGTAAATACAAAAGTTTTAGATCTTTTTATTATCTACAACTTTTCCATTTGACTTTTTTCGATAGGACTTTTAGTTTTGCCGGAAATCGAGAAAAACCGTTTTTTACCCTTAAAAACTCACCCCCATCCCCTTCCCAACCTCAGATCGCCCGTAAATTATTTTTCCTTTCATTTTTATCATATTTCCCTCCTTTTCTAATGGGTTTCATTCTATTATAATTTTTTTTCACTTTTCATTATTTTTAAAGGCTTCTACCCTGGACTATTAATGTTTTGTTTAGTTTGTGTTCGTTACGGCTCGGTGTTTACACAAGAGTAAATTTTTAAGTTTTGAGAAGTAAGAAATATGTGGCAGGGTCGCTATATACGGTTCAGATCGAAAGGGTAATAAGACGACCGATTTGACGACCCGCGTGGCGCAATGGTTACCTACCATGCCGGACTGCTAATCGAGGGGTTCCGGGTTCGATTCCCGGCGAAACCGAAATTTGAATGATGAGTTTATATTTCTGTTCTCAGTCTGGGTTTGTATCCCTGTCTTTGTATGTGTCCATGGCTCCAACGACACAGGGTATTAATTACCTTACTGTGGGGCTATGCTATGAGTGTGTCACGTTTATTTATTATTATTTATTAATATTCATAAGTTCTACTCGTAAGTATGTTTTATTATTGCGTCAACTTTCCTAATCTATACTTAATTCTATACTTAATATTATAAAGCTGCAGTGTTTGTTTGTTTGAACGCGCTAATCTTTGGAACTACTGGTCCGATTTGAATGATTATTTCAGTGTTGGGTAGTCCATTTATCGAGGAAGGCTATAGGCTATGTCAAAATTAGGGATCCGTAATAAAATTGCTATTTTGTAACACAAGGTGTAAAATCGAAAACCTATTTTTGCGTGCGCTGCAAAAACTATTGACAATAGAACAAAATGATGTACTACGGGTTTGTAGATCCCATTAAGACCTACAAAAAAGTCCGCGAGAACATACATCTAGCTATCATGGTTTAATCACAATAACCGATTTTGTGTTCAAAATAATTATTAAATCGTCTGAAGAAAAAAAAACTACGTTAAATATATATCGTAATATTGACGCGTAAGACGCGTGGTCGGCTCCCTACGGAACGGTTGAATGCAGCGTTGCGTTTTTTGAAGTCATTAAATAATGGAGAAAATATGAAGAGTTTGTTAGTTTGAACACGCTTATCTCAGGAACTACTGATTCGACTTGAAAAAATATTTTTGTGTTTGATAGTCCATTTATGGGGGAAGGCTTTAGGCTATATAATATCATGCTATGACTAATACCAAAGTCCACGCGGACGAAGTCGCGGGCGGCCGCTATTACAAATAAAAATGACCTGCGTAGGCAAAAATACAAAAAATTAAAATATGGGTATGAAATAGGACACATGAAATCTGCAGAATATATTCACTTCATGCTAATGATCCTTTCTAACGCGGGTGAAACCGCGGGGCACAGCTAGTAGATTTATATAATCATCTCTTACTCTATAATATGGTGTATATGTTTGATTATGGGAACATACGTCATCATGAATCGTTCATTATATCAAAAGTCAAAGTCAAAGTCAAAAATTATTATTTCATATTAGGAATACATAATATTCGCTTAATGAATGTCATTTTTTCCCGGTCATCGCCTTTAGGTGCCCGTTTGGGCTAGATGTTGAGCTGAGAGGAAAAAGACGGCGGAAAACATCGATTATAGATAACGAATGTATAGAAATAAGGAGGAAATAATTTGGTAACGTACGTCAGTACTATATCTCGATGGTAACAGCAAACAATTGTGTTTTTTTGTGAAGGTTGTACAAACGTGGAGTAGTTCAGTACACAGAAAATGCCAAACAAATTTTATTATTGTAATAGCGTATTAGTTATCTGTTTCGAAAATTCGTACGTTAATCGCTAAAAAAGTTATCAGAATCGTTCATAATCTGTAAAGAAAGTGCACGTCAATAGCTTCTACAAATTTTAACAAAATCGTACAAAATTGTTTAAGAATCTGTTTTAAACTCACACGTCAATCGCTAGAAATGTTTAAGAAACTGCACTTCAGTAGCGTTTAGATAGCGTTTTCGTACACATTTTGTTCACGTATTGAACAGACTCAGTACAGACCAGTTAAAATAACATTTGGCTCCTAATAATAGGTAGGCTATCTGGCAAACGGTCCGATATATTTATAATCGCTACTCTCTTCAACTCGTTTGTAATAGGTAGTCTGTTTCTATTAAATATTTCTACAAGTGTTCTATTTTTATTATCGTCATTTAAGCTTGTCGATTTTTAAAACTGTTCTTTAATTTTTATGTTTAAACTTCAAAGTTATACAAAATTCAAAATAATAAGATCTACTTATTGCTGTTAGTATATGACCTATTTTGTTTGATATGCCCATTAAATTTTATTATACTTTCATCAAATTTGACTTTCATTTATTTATTACCATAACCAATTCAACAAGAACTATATACAGTAAGACAAATAAAAAAATGCAAATAATGCTTGCCTAACGAACAATCTTTTTTGGATATTAGGTTCGAAGTGCCTTTTTGGCATTTTGTTTATAAATTAATCTGAACTGTTTCACTGATAGTGATTTGACATTATATCTCATAACCTTGAGAAATATCGGGCAGCAATGTCGGTTTCATCACGATGCGCGATGTTTCTATTGATTATACAGTAGGGTAGGTGTACCCTGTGTCGTGAGTACCACGGACACACATAAAGACAAAAACACAAACACCCAGACCGGGAACAGAAATTTAAACTCATGATTCAAATTTCTGTTTCGTTGGGAATCGAACCCGGGATCCTTTGATTGGCAGTCCGGCATGGTATCCATTGCGCCTCGCAGGTGGTCAATTGCCGATACAGGACCGTGACACAACAGATTTGTGCGTTTATCGAACCTGGATCAATCCAGTTAGGTCAATATAGACCTCAAACATGACAAAGGTATCAACAAAACAAACCTATCACACGTGAGATCTCCTTCCGATCTGCATTTGAATTAGCGTACATTAATTATAGATACGACAGTGAATGGACTAACTACGCTTAAGGAAAATGACCGTAGAACCGGAAGGTCAACACGTTCTAGGAAGACGCCTTGGGAGGAATGACTTCTGAATATTCAAATAGGATTATGATTAATGCGTTCGAAATAGAGGTGGCTAGTTCTTTTCTAATAAGTGGAGATACGAAGGTAAGAACTTAGAATAAATACGTACAGAATGAGTGTCTCCATACAAGCGCGCTGTTAAAATTTAAGCACTAAATAGATTCCTACAGCTGTCACATCTGACAAACAAAATATTTTTATTTTGACCAAATTAACTATAAAATATAACACTGTGAAAAGTTATTTTATTAGACTTCTTTTGTTTTTAAAAAGTGTTGTGATAAAATTTAACCTTATGTCTTACGGAGCGGCCCGGCGTTTAGTGCCATTAATGGCAATGCTTCAATTTGGGCGCGCGAACTTGGTTTCTATGATGTAATTGTAATTATTCTAAGGCTGAGAAATGTCGGGCGTGGGTGAGAGTTATAGAAAAACCGACAGATGCAATTTTTATGTTCGATTCCATGCTCGTGATACGCTATGACGAAAGTGGCTGCAACCTTTTCTTTACGTCCCACTGCTGGGCACGGGTCTCTCTTTATTATTGGGGAGGCTTGGAGCTTACTCCACCACGCTGCTCCATTGCGGGTTGATGGAGATGCGGGTTAGAGGCCAACCCGCTGTCGGATGTTTTCAAACCGCCCCTAAGGCATCCTACAAGGTTTAACGATTGTTATCTATCGATAACAACCGGGCTTAACGTGCCCTCCGAAGCACGGAAAAGCGCTTTTTGCAAATAGATTTTTTAATATCTTCCCGAGCATATTTACTGAATCAAAACCAATACTTAAAAAGTCAGTAGATAGAGAAGCAAATGTCGTTGAGAATTTTCTTATGACTGAATTCTTAATGACTGGAGTTTCAACAACTGATTCGAAACCTACAAGCTGTTTCACAGTCTTAGACATAGTTTGTCGTTCTGAATATTGAATTTTGTACAATTAAGAAACTTGTATTTTAGCTATGATATCGGTTTGACTTAAATTGAATGTTTCACTACTTTGGTGGTCTACTTTTGGCACTAAATTGCAAGGTATTAAAATAATAACGATATTAAAATACTAGACGGGAAGTCATGGGGTGAATTTTATTAGATAGCTGGTTTCTGAACGTTATTGACCGGTCCATATATACGTAACAAGCTAGTTTTATTGAATATACTTTAAAAATGTTATTCCATACAAAATATATGAAACGTCAAAAGGTACCTATTAAATTAGATTCTGATAGTCTGTAGTGGATCCCTTTCTATCAATTATGGGTCAATTATGGATTGTAACGTTATGTAGATGTAAATGTTACTCATTAGAGCATTATACGAGTATTTTCATTATTTTTTTTTCTATTTTCCACAACTTATCAAATGTCTCTTTTTATGAGATATGTTAATGCCACTCATTCTATCTTATTCTTAACATGCCGGACTGCCAATCGAAGTCCCGGGTTCAATTACCGGCGAAACAGAAATTTGAACGAGTTTAAATTTGTGTTCTCGTTTTGGGTGTTTGTGTTTCTGTCTTTGTCTGTGTCCATGGTACCCACGGCACAAGGTCTGCCTATGGGACTATGAGTGTGAAACGTATTTATGAAACATATTTATTTATTCTTTTTCTTAAAGACATCTTCTATTGTGATTTTTCCAATCATTCTAAGTGATGAACAGCTAGTTATTCCTTTCATAGTCCACTGCTGAAGATAGATGCTGGAGTCCCCTTACGTCCACACACGCTGTCTTCTCTACGTTGTCAGTCCACCTGCTTAAAGAGCGGCTTGTGCTCCATTTGTCGTGTGATGCCATTCCCCGAACTTTCTTCCCCATCGAAGGTTGGTTCTCCTTACTTAACTTAATTAACTTCATGTATATTCCAACGAGGAAGAAGGAATGAAATGGGCTGTGAAGTCAGTCTTTCTGTTGAGATACATACAAAAATGCCATCCAGCCAACATTAGGTGGTTTAATAGCTCCTAGTACCATTCAAAGCACATTCTATAGCTCTTGCTCAACGGCTAAGAGCAGACATCTGGCACTGGTATTGCTGCTGGTAGATTGCGAAAACTAACTAATTCTGAAATGGCTAAACAAAGAGCGCAGATACAATGGCGAATTTTGTAGCTAATCCAGTATTTGGAATGACAATTTCGATATCGTTTTTCTAATGATTTATTTTTTGTGCTATAAACCGCAATTATTTGTTGCTAACCGACGAGCTTAGAAATCCTCTTAAATATATTGAAATTATACATTTTTAAAGGTTTTTCAGGTAGACAGCTATGTTACTACATTTAACAGTTTCACAAAACAAACATTTTCAACGTACTGTCGACAACAGTTCTCAGACCTAGCGTTAAAGACAACATCACTAGAACGTATATTTTAATCTTTATGACTTTAAACTTTATTATACATCGAATTCTAGACTTTTATATGGTCTGGCCACTTCGTAATATACTTGATTTCGAAGCTTGCCTGCAACGTGTCTATTTCGGAGCAACATCTCATCACTGATCTTTGCGTATCGATCGACTGTTTAGATAACCGCCAGTCGATGAAGAAGCTGCAGACTAAACTGTCGGTTCAATGTTGTAGAGAGTCAAGTGCAGTAAATATAGGCCTTCATGGATTCTTTTACTAAAATAGCCATAGCCATTAACGACCCGTATGGCTCAATGGTTACCGTTCTATCTGACTTCTGTTCTTGGTCTGGGTGTTTCTCCGTGGTGTGAATCGTTAGCCATAGCTAAGAACTTTCTTACTTTTCGTTTACCTTTTTAACGTGCTTATATAGCTTCATCTGTATGTTTGTTAGCTTGTTTGTAACTCCTTTGGACTCGTTTTTGACCCATTTTCAACGGACAGATTTAATTCAAACTTTGGACACTTATCAAGAATCGGTGGTAATACAATAATTTCATGAGTTTATCTAATTCCGAGAACTTAAAAAAATTACAACTTAAATCGAACTAAAAATGAAAAAGAAATATAGTTTAAAAAAAATAAAAAACACGCATTTGAAGCACATTAAACTAAAAAAGCGTGGTGGAGTAAGCTCCAGGCCTCCCCAATAATTGGGAGAGACCCATGCCCAGCAGTGGGACGCAAAAAGGGTTGCAGCCATAAGAACAAAATAATAATAAACAAAAAAATACTAGTATTAAGAACCCATGTCGTGGGTGGTTATACCCGTCTGGTTTCACCGTCGCAGGTCCGGGCTCCCCTTTCAGACACTCTTGTGGCCTTGTGGGGTGGAAGTCCCAAGGGAAGCCCAGCGGGTCCAATCCAAATCCGATTCAATTGAAATGTATATTATTAGGTCAATTTCACTAACCCGAATCTCGGACCTCTATTGGGGTGCTTGACGTTTATTAATATTTTTTAAATCACAATAAAAGAGAAAATATGTATAATGTAATGTAAGTAATATATTTCGTAATATATAATGTACGGACTAAGATAAAAAAATAAGACACGTGAACGTTCTTAATACGTGTTGCCACGAGCCTCCTGCATATAAAATAAGGAGATTCCACGAGCATGTACGGCCGCGGAAAAAATTGCATAAATTGCAAAATTATTTTAATTAAGTAATATTTTTTTTATATTTCTTTTATATGTAAATTATAAAAACATTATGTGACGTTTGTATAACGTTACAAATAATCGATACGAAACTACCGCAGACCCATTAGTTCTTAAGTAAAGAGTTTTTGCAGCGAAATTACTGCGTCATCTGATATTTCATACGAAGCTTGTACTAATAGTAACTTATACTCAGCGGGCATTAGAGTAACTTTCGTAAAAGTTTCTTAACAAGAAAGCACATAAAAAGCAAATTATTCTTTGGAAGTTGTTTTGTGGAAGTTGGGCATTAATAAAAGTAAGATTATACGGGAGCCATTCAGTAAGAAATGTTTTAGAGTTCCACATCTAAACTGTACCTAAAAAATCTCATAGATTTATTTCGTTGTCCGTTTGTGTGTTAGTTTGCCTGGTTGTCGGTTTGTTCTTTCTTTTTTGGATGGCTGCAATCCTTTTTACGTCACACGTTCTATGCTAACGTGCCGGGCCATGCACGCTTCTTTTTTGGATAGTCGCTCCAAAAGATTACAGAATTTACAGACCTGAATATTTTGTATTATTTCCTTACGCGTTTTTGAGAATGTATCTCGACATTATTGCCATTCAAACGAATATGCGATCACGATATCTTAAGGGTTTCATTTCAATTTCATTATTGGGTACGAAGTCCTGTTAATACGACTGAAGACTTACAACTTACGGTATTGGTCAATAATGTAAAAAAAGTAGATAATGAAAAAAAGAAACGGCCCCTTGAGATGTGGAATATGAAAGATTTGTCCTTGTAATGAACACGTCAGCTCCCTTGCCATCTTCTGGACAATTTTCGGAACTAAAATGTCATGCTGCTGACATGTCTATCTATTTATTATTTACTAACCTTCCGCCAGCGGTTTTGCTCGCGTTGATCCGTTTTAAAGGTTGCCGTAGGATAAAGCGTAGCAGACAGACAGACAGACTGAGTCACATTCGAATTTATAATATTATAAAGTAATAAATTATAAAGTAACTAGCTGACCCCGTGAACTCCGTAACGCGTTCAATTGTTTGGGGTGGGCCACCCTTATCACTTAGGGGGATAAAAAATAGATGTTGGCCGATTCTCAGACCTACTCAATGTGCTCACAAAATTTCATGAGAATCGAGCCTTTTCGGAGGAGTATGGCAACGAAAACTGTGACACGAGAATTTTATATATTAGATTTGTATTGTCATTCATAGTCTTTTTTATCGCTTTTCTTCTTTTTGTAGTATTGATTGGTTTTGAAGATGTATTCCTACTTACATACTCTCCTTAATTATGGGACGAAATCCGTGATCAGATCGTTAGGTGTCACAGCTAAGATATAAGCTATATATATATAAAATATAACTTACTTTAATAACTTGTTCCAACCAAACTAACTAAAATTTACAGCATGACTAGAGGCGGTATCAATATCAAAAGATCCAGTTGCTAAGATTACTTTCTAGGGACACACTTTCTAACCTTTGATTTTAACTCCCTGAAGCAGACAGTTGTTGACAGATATTATGAACATTTCGAAGTGAAATGCAGTAAGCAAATTATTATTATATTGGTTAGTGCAACTGGCACAGCGCAAGTGAATGTTAAATTGGTTTTGTACTGTTTTCAACCCATAAATTTTTGAAATCATAATCCGATGTCTTAGCGAATCTGGTGCTTTTTAACACGCTTTTATTAGCACCACGAAAGGAGAGCAGTGCCCAGCAGGACGACAAAAACAGGTCGAAAACAATAAGATGAAGCACGATTTAGACATCAAATTTTTACGCTGATATGAATGATTACTATTACAGCCTTCCTTTATTGCGGCATTTTACTAGATTAGTTTCGCTACTATCTACCGTACCGTATAGAAAGTTAAAAACTACCAAACTTATTCAAATACTCACGAAGAATCGATAACAACGGTGTAATGAGCAATCTTTTCGTCCTATTTTTTGTAGAGTCACGTTTTTTGTTCTTTTTTGACCATTACCTGTTGAATACTTTCTAATTACCCGTTTCCGAGAAGGCTTAAGTAAGTATTATGCATTTGTTTATTTTTATTGTTGACCATTACATTTTTTTTCCATTGTAGATTTGCAATGCAAACTGGTTACAACTAGTTTTGGTGTAAAGAAAGGAACAAAAAAGTGGACATCTGGTTTTTATAGTATGCAACTGGTTACAGTGTGATAAAAATTGCAATTAAAACAGAGATGAATAAATGTTGTTTTCTGTAGAGCTAAAATAACGTAGGCCATGTATTTTTTTCCGTAAAATTTGTCGCTGATAATGATGCAGGATCAGCTGGAAAACTTAAAAAAAAGTTTTTTTTAACATATAGGGAGAAGTACTCGAGCACGTTAGCTACGTGGTGAAGAGGATTCGCTACAGCCCATGGGCACACAACCTTATTCAAGCCTTATATCTTCTTACGGCGGATAATCGCCTTATGTATGTCTTGCTGGCGACCGCAACTTTCCAAAAACCACAATGGAATTGCTCCACAGGCGAAATTAAACCACTGAATATCTAGCGTGATTGACAAAATGGCTTACAGTTTGGCTATCACAGAAATAGCAGATAATCTTCACTCTTTTGTTGGAAAAAAAAGATACTAAACAGAAACAATTAGGTAGGTAATGACTTTCGAAGTGTGATGAAGTTGTGATATGATGTCAATTCAACCCGGTGGGTTATTTACTTACGTAAAAAAGACAGCGGGAAGCTGCAAAAGACCATACGAAACAAGCTAGATGAGATAGCTAACAGATATTTAACAGATATTTTTATTACAAGCAATTTTATTCGTAAGGAATATTAAATTTGTAAGGTGTAGTCAACTGTAAAACTACGATATTTCACAATATCGATATCTCGGCTCATTAAATTCGAATCTCATTGTTTTGAGCTTATCTCAACCCACTGATTCCGGCTAAGCCTCCGATAAGCCTATCGTATTGTCATCGTATGAATAAATTACTTTATCTTTGACTTTGCATAATATACCACTGAATATACAAAAGTCAATATTCCATATAATATGCATCGAATTCACAAGCAAAGTGGACTGAATAATTCAGATGTATTTTTCAGCTTATCAATATTATTCGATAGAAATATTTTTTCTGTAACTAAATTTAAATAACGGTATAATATCGTTATAGCTAAGCGACGTTGTCAGCTTGTTTCTTCCAATTTCGTTTCGTTTTTGTTCATTTGATTCAATTGTATATGACAATTTGAAACATCGCGCTCAGCAGTCTGTTATCCCCGTAGATATACTCGTGCCTAACGTTATTAAGACCTTTATTTATATCGATATATTCTAAGTAGCGTTTACTGATATAGCGTTATTGTGATAAGTAAGTAACGCTTAGATGTTAATTAAACGTTATGTTTCTTGAAACGGTATCGACACAAATTGTCGATAACGTTCTAATTTTATAGCGTTGTTTAAAGCTCTGATAGTGCTTGCCAGTGCAGATCACCACAACCAGGATCGATCGGACTTCATGAAATAAAACAAATGTCTATAGTAGCAAGGTCGCAACCCGCCTTGCTTTCCACAGCTCTGTACGCCCATACGCTACTTAGTGAATTATCGGGCCTCATTTTTGGATAAGACTGAAGAAATTTTAGCAATATTATTTATTCAGTAGCTTAATGTTATCAATGATAACGCTTATCTTATGAATTCGTGAAAACAAAATGATCTGAGTATGCCAAAAAAGGATTCCGAAAATGTTAGAACTTACGGACGGATGCGTACAGAGTGGCACGGGCTCTCTACTTACCAATATGGATATGGTTTATAAATTATAACAAATTTAAGATAGATCACTGTTCCTTCTTTATTTTTAGAAGCGTTAAAAGCTGTATAAACTTCAAAATATATAACTGGTGCTTTACAAATAACTGGATTACATATTAATCCACAAATGTAATAAAAATAAAATAAACATGGTAGTTAAATAAACAGAATCTGAAGTCTGTGAAATTCCTCATATTCAGAAACAATAATGTTCCGTCTTACAAGCTTAACATTCTGTTGACGATATCACTTCAGCCACACAAGTCTGAACCTTATTCTCAAGTATTAGGATTCCTGAGTTTTCTTGAGTTGATACGAATGCGATGCATCTTACGTAGCGCGTAAGGTAAGTGATTATCAACTCTATGTGAATGTAAATAAGCGTTTTTAAGGATCCAAGTGCAAGTTAGTATTACTGTCGGCACCTTTGTAACTATAACTTGACGTGACGACGTGCGTGCGCTAAGCAAACTGATAGTCTTCGCTGAGTAGAGTAAAGAGACTACAGAGTGTTCGTTTAAAATGCCGTAGCTAGGGTCTTGAGTGCTAGTCCCTGTAGCTTCGGGATTAAGAATAGAGCTACGGTATCCCCTGCCTGATCGTAAGAGGCGACTAAAAGGGGGCTTCCGGGGCTGCGGGCGGTGAGAGTGGGAGCTCGACCCGTCCAGCCAGCAGCCCCAGGAAGGACGGCGGTGTGTGCGTGGCCGCATGCCGCCGTAAGCATTGGAAGGTGCAGGAGATCACATCTGCTCTCCCAAAGATGGGCCCGTTCCAGGGCGTCGCGTATGGAGGACACCGGTGCGTTCCATGGGAGATCCCGGAGTCCTCCCCAAACGCAGAGGAGGCCACCGAGGGGGTTTTAGTGAGGTTCAAATCCCACATAACCCGGTGTCCGCTCCCAAGGTACTGGGTACCTTTTGAAGGTTTCCCCCCCCGATACCAAAAAAAAAGGGTCTTGAGCGCTGTCCGTGTAGCTTGGTACTAAGAATATAAACTACGGCCTAATCTTAAGAGACAACTAAAAAGAAGGGAAAGCGGTAAGCTGATGCTGTGGAAGTGCCGTATCTTTCTTCCAAGATGAACGAAATCCTGTCATGGGTATCGCGAATGGAGTACTCCGGCGCGTCCCATCGGAGATCTCGGATTCCTCCCCCAGCGCTAAGGCTAACAACCGAGGCGATTTTAGTGCTGCACAAATTTCACATGATATATCCGACCAGTTTCACTCTTCAGGTGCCGGGTACTCCGACAAGGTCAAAATACAAGAACAAAACCCCTTCAGGAAGAAGGAAGGGGGAGTATTTGGCAATTATGTTTTTAAACTAAGTAGTATAGCCTTGTTTGGTCAATATAAAAAAAACGCTGTTTATATAAGTCAAATTCAGCCCGTTTGGCTAGAAAGTATTATTAATATCGTACTTCAAAGACAAGGTGTTTTTAGGTGTTTAGGAAAAAAGCAGGCGGAACAAGACCTCCCAGGTTTTTATGGAATTCCTTTATGTCGCTATTATCGTTTAAAATATCAGTGACCGAGTAATATGCCTTTTTCAGTAAATACCTTTTAAGTTCTTTTTTTAACTCGTTGCCTGCTTTTATTTTGAGGAATTCCGGTAGGTTGTTGTATATTTTTAGCCCTTCACCTTCAATGTAAATACCTTCACGACATGTTAACACCTCTGTAATCTGTTAGTCTATGCTCGTATATCGTGTAATTCCTGTAGGTGCTTTCAAGTTGTTTTACCGGCGATTACGGCGTGTTCTTGTAATCGCACGAGACCAGCGTGCGACGGCGCCTCTGTGAGATAATTGTTGATATTTCTCGTTAAAAATATGTTTTAAACTAAACCATAGAGCAGATTTCTAGCTAGGTATGGAAAATTACGTATTCTGTGGTACTGCTAAATTTAAGAGGCGATTAAAAGGCTCCTGTAGTTGTGGTCGGCTAGAGTGGGATTTCGAATAGTCCAGCCAGCGGCCCCGGCAAGAAAGGCGGTGTGTGAGTGGCTCACATTGCTCTCTCAAAATTGTTTCGGATTGGGGCGCCGCGCATGTATGACACCGGTGTATTCCGTTTCCGTTAGAGATTCCGGTGTCGTCTCCTAGCGGCAGGTTACCCGCGGCTAACTTAGTGCGATATGTAAATATGATCACTCACCAAGTGCCGTATACCTGTTGAAGGTGGTTTACCTTATAAAGGTACACGGTTTACTCGATGACAAGAAAAAATAATCAAAAATATTTATTACACTGAGTAACTACTTTTAGTCATTTATAAAGTCAAAATATGGCACCATTTTCGAATATCGTGTGTTGCTAGTGATGACCTTCTCACTCATAGTCACTCAAGAACTCGAAATCAGAAACGATGAAATCCTTACACGAATAAAAGACTCACCTTTGCGACAGTTCAATTAGATAAGCTGTTTATTTTTAAATTACTCTGTAGTATTACGCGGCATAGTAATCGGATAATTCTTAACAGTGGCTTTAACTTGTTTACCGATTACAGCATGTTAATGTAATCGCATGAGACCAGCGTGCGACGGCGCCTCTGAGAGATAATTGTTTGAGCTTAAAGGAATATCTCCTTTACATAGATAGAAAGCTACAGTAGCTTTTGACGTAAACCTTAACTGGCATACCATCAAGCTTAGATACGTATCTTAAATAAATAAATAAATAAATATCTTTGGACAATTCACACAACGCCATCTGATTCCAAACTAAGCAGAGCTTGTACTATGGTAATCAGAAAGCTGATAAACATACATATATAATTCTAAATAAATACTTAAATAGATATTTAACACCCAGACACAGAAAAAATAGTCATGTTCATCACACAAATATTTGTCCTGGGTGGGGATCGAACCCACGACCTCACGCTTCGCAGTCGGCTCATCACCCACTGCGCCACGGAGGCTGTCAATGTCGGATCTTGGTTATCGTTATCTTGTTTAATATTTAATGGATTAATGGTTTTTGTTTCAGGTACGTTTTAAATGAGACCGTAAAATGAAATAATCAGCGGGGTGGCATACGCGATGGGACGTAAGTTTTTTTCAGCCTGTGTGGTACATCGAACGTGAAGGGCATATGGCGTGGTGACTGGCGTAGAACGCGAACTATCTACGCCAGTGTTTCCCATTTAATGGGTCGCGACCCGGGACCGGGCCGTCAAAATTAAATACCGGGTCGCGGTCGTTTCTGCGATCTGAGATTCTTTAGTAAAAAATAAGCAGCAGGTCCATACCTTGTATGAAGAATTAATAAACCATTTTACTATTAATAAATGTGTACCATTTTCTTATTGAAACCAGCCTGGGCTTAAAAGTATTAACTGGGTCACGAAGGGGAAGTGTGAAAATTACCGGGCCATGGCAGAATAATGTTTGGGAAACCCTGATCTACGCAGTTAAGTCAAACGGGCGCGGTCAGGTTTTTTTATATAAATAAACCGAACAAAAAGGCAGACGGGCCGCGTGGTATTAAGCGATCACCGTCACCTATGGATACGGGCCATGTTATAGTAGCATTCCCAGTGGATGCCTCAGCTGGAAGGTTGTCCCATAACCTA
Organism: Pyrgus malvae; assembly: GCA_911387765.1. Taxonomy (NCBI): domain Eukaryota; kingdom Metazoa; phylum Arthropoda; class Insecta; order Lepidoptera; family Hesperiidae; genus Pyrgus; species Pyrgus malvae. The sequence continues at coordinate 1,324,270 of OU426969.1, read as the reverse complement.
CACGTCCGTGGTAAAAAGGAGCGTGCAAAGCGGACTGTGGAGGACCACCACGAGTCCAGATGGTGCCGGTGGAACTTTATCCTTCGTCTGGTGGTATAATCATGGAATGGTGATGTAGGCATCAATTTGAAGAGTTCCTCGGAGCACTCACCATAGTAAAGTTGGTAGAACACGCAGTGCGAGGCTATGCTATAGGTGAGATGGGTGACCGCTAGTGGCAAAAATTTCATGCACGTTTCCGTGCTTTGAAGATCATGTTAATTCGTCGGTCGCCGCGTCGGTCCCGTTTGTTATCTACTTGTATGGCCGCAACCCTTTTTGCGTCCCACTGCTGGGCATGGGTCTCTCCCCATTATTGGGAAGGCCTGGAGCTTACTCCACCACGCTGCTCCAATGCGGGTTGGTGGAGATGCGAGTTAGTGGCCAACCCGCTGTCGGATGTTTTCAAATCGCCCATAAGGCCTCCGACAAGGTTTAACGACTGTTATCTATCGACAACAACCGGGACCGACGGCTTAACGTGCCCTCCGAAGCACGGAAACGCGCATGTTTTTTTTTGCCACTAGCGGTCACCCATCTCACACCCGACCGCGCCCGTTTGGCTTAGTTGCATAGATCGTTTGCGTTCTACGCTAACCGCCGGGCCATGCGCGCTTCTTGTATTATTATATTAACTTGTATATATAACATTCGTTAAATCGAGAACGTGTCTGAATCTTAAAAATTTACTGATACTGCTAGCTTAAACCATATTACTATGAGTACTAATAGTTTTGTAGGCCAATTTAATTGTACATTTAGAACGCATGACACGCCAGACGGATCTTACAAATTGTAGTGACTGTAAATTTGTAGTAGAACTTCTGATTTCAAATTCTAAGCCTTAAAGTCGACTGACATTTCAAGGTTTGCGTCTATGGCATTTAATTCCCCATAATAGCATCTAAATTGGCGTACCAGCTAACAAGGAGGCTAACTACCAGTTTTCCCACACGCCATAACTTTCTATTTGCTCGTAAAATCACTGGATGTGGCCTACATCTCGACTTGAACCAATTGTATCCTGTTATTGGCTATCGAGTTTGGTGATCATAAGCTCAATATCGTAAAGACAAATGGCTTATTTGTACAATTGTTAGTAGACTTTTCTACTAAATTGACTAAAATCATTTCGACGCAAGCCTGTGTTTTCGTCGAAAGTTATCTATACTAATATTATAAAGAGGAAAGATTTGTATTTTCGTATGTTTGTAATGAATAAAATCAAAAACTACTGTTCCGATTCCAAAAATTCTTTCACCATTAGAAAGCTACATTCACCCTGAGTAACATACCGAGGGAAAATGCTTCATTCCTACGTGAAAACGGGTAATAGGGTCAACGCGGTTGAAGCAACTGGCTAAACGCCTCTGATTTTAATATAGCAATGAAGCCTGGAATAGCACATAGGCAATTTTTTATCCTACGGGAACCCATTAAACGAGCCCATGCGGGCAAAGCCGCTGGCGGAAGGCTATATAATTTAAAAACTTATAATTTAATTTTAATTTATTTTGTAAACTTACGAAAGGCCCATATAAAACAGAAGACGAAACAATGAGAAAAAAAATTTAAATTATTTATTTTATAGGCAGTAGAACTTCCATGATTGGACCGGGAAAGTACCACGTCTGCATCTGCTCTACTAATTCTGTTGTGTTTGGTGTTTGGTTTTAATCTGATCCTCCATTCAAATTAAAAAAATTCGTAGTAACTTTATATTTAGTGAATAATTGTGTCTTTCTGGTCCAAACCCAGATAAATTTATTAACTTCGTAAATCACTAGTGATGAAAAAATAGTATCCAGACTTAAAAACAGTGGGCAATGTTATATATGGTTATATTATATTGGATTTACAATCACGTTATATTTTTAACTTTATCTACAAAAATCTATTTCTCATTAGTAATTATTAAATTACTTATCTTAGTTCATCTTATCGATATTAAATGTATTTGAACCATCAATCATAGTACTCAATTAATCGATGTTTATCGTTATAAGCCTTAGGACGTTTCTTGTAATTTTATAGCTTGGTGACTACGGGCACTGCCGAGGCACGTGCTAATTATCTTATTAAATCTTATTAAGTTATTAAAACAAAATTATAATTTTACATTTTCCACGATCAGAAATATTGACCTTTTAGCGAGACGTAGTCTTCATTCGAGGACATTTCTTACTCATCTGTATCAGTCCTAGCAATAATTATGGGCTGCCCACTCCAGCTTGCAACTTTTGAGTGTGTTACCCTCCTTACCTTACCTACCTTCTTAAAAACAATTGGTTATCTTCAAAGACTCATTGGCTTACTTAACAACGCCATCTACGTCAGCTTCTAATTTAAAGAAAATGGAATTACATTTACTCGCCTATAGATGTCAGGAAAAGTCATAATTTAAGTTTATAATTTAAATAATTTCTAAAAATAAAACCTAGCTAGATATCAATCATGTTTCATTCTTCATTGCTTTCATTACAACCTGTACACTAAATTTGATGAAAACCATTGGAGCCGATTCAGAGATTCAAAATATATATCGGTACATACAAGAATTGCTCGTTTAAAGGTATTGGACACTCAGTATGGCTGAAAAACTTCTTGCTACTCACTGCTGGGCACGGGTCTCTCTCCATTACTGGGGAGGCTTGGACCTTACTCCACCACGTTGCTTCAATCCAGGTTGGACGAGATGCGGGTTAGTGGCAACCTCGCTGTCGGATGTTTTCAAACCGCCTATAAGGCTTCCGAAGTCTATATCTCAATCCATTTATTCAGACTAAAACATCAGCCAAAATTACGTATTCCAAAGTTACTCGTATAACCATGAAACATAGTGAGACGCGTGGGCCGAACCTATATCGGCAACCACTACTAGTTCATACTAAAACACATTGTTTATTCCGGGACTCAAACCCACGACAGCGTAATAAACAAAGCAGATAAGATTTAGTGGGCATTACGATCTACCGCTGAAGGGGTCGATTTATTGGTAATGGGTTGTATTGTTTGTTGTAGTGCAATGATCTATGAGCGAAATGGTTATGATCTACTTTAACGATCAATAAGCCATAGACTTTGATAATTGCTAATGCAGTATTTATTTATCCATAACAGCTGTATGCTTACACTTAAAACCGCGATGATGTTAGAAATTAAAAAAAATGCGCAGACTTGTTATAAATATGAAATTTCTTTTCCACATTATCCCCAAAACGCTTGCATCTGAAAGCTAGTAACAAGCAGGATTCTATTTTCAAGGAGCATTAAAATAATAATTATACATAAATATACGGTATACCTTACATTATGTTCTCAGCAATGCATCTCCTGTCATAAGTCATAACAAAATAATTTCAATCATTGATTTATACCTATATGTACTATGATTTCAATAATTTAATCAAATTTTAATTTTAGGTAAATAATCTGTTATCCTGATCTTTATAAAACTATAACTCGCGCAGAATTTTAGACGCACACATACATACATTTTACCGCATTTGATTTTTATTCGTATTTTGGTGATTATAAGGGCAATTTTACCAAATGACAGATTTCAAGAGGACATTTTTGGAGGCTATGATGTATCTAAATCTTTTTACTTTCAATACTGTTCTTCCGCCAATCCTTCAAGAAAACTATCATCATTTTCCACTCACATCAACATCAACTTAAGGCCAATTAGTCATGCAATTACGGATGACGTTCTTGACGGGTTTAAATTAATTAGTATAATTCAACAACTAGGTAACATTAGTAGCTATAAATCAAATTTTCTCCTTGTAATATAGACATTCAATTTTCACTTTCATCATTCTTATGTGAGGTTTGTGGCCTTAAAGGGACATGTCAGACTGTTGACGATTAGCGAAAAAAATAGGCCAAAGTTTGAAATGATTATATCAAACATTGCGAACAATTTGCAAACATTGTAAAAAAATGCAGAGTCTACCACTTAGCAAAGAGTAGACTAAGATCCATGTATGATTCTTGCGAGATCTCGGCCTTTTTTGGCGAGATTGATCTCGGACTTAAAAACGAGCCCCAATATCGCGATATTTGCTTTCCCTAGATCTATGCTATTTTCATTTTTGTGTTCTGCTATATTTCATTTTTACAATACTTAAACCATATAGGTAATTTGAGGTCGATATAGTAACACTCACAGTACTGGAAATATCGGAGAAAAAATACACGCCTGTGGGTTACGCAATACCGTACAAAGTCATGGTGGTTTAATTAATTAATTTAAAAATAACTGGGGACAAGCGTGGCAGCAGCAGGAGTTGTATAAATGACTTATTAATATTATCATCTGGAGGGAATCCGGATCGACGGATCAGAAATGTTGGGTAGAATAAAGGGTGGGAAGGAGGGTGGTCCCCCACTGCGGGTGTAGGAATTGTGGACTGTAAGTTGCGGTTTGAATTAAAGGTGGAAAACGAGAAGGATTGATAAAGGGAACAAACGCACTTACTTGGTGTATCCCAGGGGCTGATGGTATGCTCGTGTACTGATGAAGCCTTCTCTTGCCCGGGAACTGATGTTGTCTTTCACACTCACACTATTATAGGTGCCTTGCACCATACACTTTGAGTCAGTTAAATCACAAAACTATTGACAGCGGTGATGGCGGCGATGCGGCGAGTCTGATGACCACGTGTTAGGTGGCTTGCGGTGCGGTTGTCACGAGAGGACTTGCATGCGCGTCGGCGGCGGGACGAAGGCAGACTGAATTGATAGATTTTCCTGATCCATCTACGTTCGTTGAGGTGCGAACGAGGCCGATATAATACCATAGTGCGCTTGCGGGAAAGAGAGGGAGGATGAAGGGGAGGGAGGTGAAATGACTTAATTGGCGCGAACATCCCCCCGGCCTTGAGGTCTCCTCAAATAGCGAATTAAAAAAAATAAACATAAATATATACAGCGGAGTTAATATCATATAGAAAAAACTAGGTATATATGCGGTGAACAGAGGCGATGCGATGATTATAATTAGTAAATTAATAAAAATATTATAATAGCGGGATGAGAATTTATACTTAAACTATAACTTATAAAATATAAACTACATAGGCATATAGAAATATTATTGTGTTGGTAGAGGGCAAAGTCTAACAATGGGCCGCTGCAAAGTGGAGCTCTTAGTCTTCACTTGTGCAACGCGCACCACACCATCCCTACCAGGAAACAGTTCAGTGACGACGCCTAGCGGCCACTGAAGAGGCGGAGCGTTATCCATATCGATAAGAACAACGGTTCCTACAGAAATGGAATTAATAGAATGTTTATTCCACTTTTCTCTTGCTTGTAGTGTATGTAAGTATTCTGATCTGAAGCGCTTCCAGAATGTCTGAACTATCGAATCAAGCAATGAAAAACGTGATACAAGATTAATGCGTTCTTTACTAAGATCCGCGGCGGGTAAACATCCAAGTGGATTAACAGCGAGGAAATGCGCGGGCGTAAGTGCAGTAGGTTCCCCCGGATCGCTACTTAACACGTAAAGCGGTCGTGAATTTAATATGCGTTCGACCTGAGTGAGGACAGTAAGCAACTCCTCATACGTGAGGATTTGCTTACCTATGACGCGAAATAAATGATACTTTACTATCTTTATATTTGACTCCCAAAGCCCACCAAAATGTGGAGCGTTTGGAGGGTTAAGTTTCCATGTGATGCGGTTATCAGAAAGGACCTGATTAAATACTTTATAATATTCGTCTGAACGTAAAAAAGGAATGAAGTTCCTTCAAATATGAACGCGAAGCAATAAAATTAGTAGCGTTATCACTAGTGAGTCATCATCATTAACGATGTGCGAATAAATCACGCAGCCATACGCCTTTTCACTGGCGTCGGCGAACGTGACTAGCGAGACTTGCGAATTTTTATTTATACCCATATGGCGAGGAAACTTTAATTTCGATATCAAAGGTAACTCTGAAATATATTGTTGCCATGCAGTGACAACGTGAGCGGGCGGAGCCTGGTCCCAGTCAAGTTTGAGAATGAGAAGCTTAGAGAAAAGAATTACTGGACCCACGAGCCCCAGAACATCATACAAGCGAGCGGTTGCGGATAAAATAGAACGCTTGGTACAAGCGAGCGGCGGCGGCGAAACTAGAAAAGAAAAACAATCAGTTGCGGGGTGCCAACGAAGATTCAATATTTTAAAAATATTTTGGTCGTCGAATGAGACCTCGTCAAGCTGACGGTGCGTTGCGGGGATGTGCTGTAAAAGCTCTGAACTGTTACTAGTCCACTTAACCAATTCAAATCCTCCACGCTGAAACATTTGAATTAGTTGCCCTACGTCAACGGCGCTGTTGACGCAGGGCGCGCAGGACGCGATATCGTCCATATAAATATCTCGTTCGACCACCGAAGCAGCCAAAGGATAGGACTCCTTCTCCTCGGAAGCCAACTGACGTAGTGTGCGTAGCGCAAGAAAAGGCGAAGAGCGTAAACCAAAAGTCACACGATTAAATTCGTATGTGTGTATGTCTTCCTCATTAGAAAAGCGATAAAGAATGCGTTGAAACGCGCGGTGCGATTTTTGTACTTCAATGCATAAATACATTTGCCTAACGTCGGCAAAAAAGGCGTTGCGATAAACTCGTACGTTTATTAAAATATTAAAAATATCAGACTGTAAATTTTGCCCACTATGTAAAATATCATTTAATGAAATGTCATTATCTGACTTAGCGCTTGCGTCGAGTACTATCCGCAATTTAGTTGTACTATTATCATTACGTATGACAGGGTGGTGCGGGAGATAAAAGCAAGGTTCCGTAAAATTATTTGAAACAACTAATGATAAAAAACCCTTGTTGATGTATTCTGAATGACGTCATTGTAGCGGGAGCGAAGATCGGGACATTTATTAAAACGTCTCTCTGGGAGCGAGAAGCGTTTTTTAGCGGTTATAAAAGAATCACCTAACTTATCAGGCGTGTCCTTGAAGGGCAGGGCGACAACACATCGTCCGTTCAAATTGCGACGAGTAGTGGAATTATAAATATTCTCATATTCCTGTTCATCAGGACTCAAATAAGTTTTTTGCGGCAGCTCCTCTAACTTCCAAAATTTTTCGAGCAAATGCGTGAGCGACGTTTGACTATTATCAATACGAGTAGGATAAGAAACTAAAGAACGCGGCATGCATGTAGGAAAGTCGATATCTGCGTCTCCCATTATTATGTATCCTAGTGACGTTTCTATGGCACTCGGCGATTGCGAATTAATTATTTTATCAGTTAACAAAATTTGTAAATAAGTATTAACCCCTAATAAAACGTCAATGTCACCTGGTGTATGGAATTGATCGTCAGCTAAACGTAAATTATTTATATAATTAATTTTCGAAACGTCTATTAACGACTCGGGTAATTGTCCAGTTATAGCGGGAACAACTAGCGGTTCAATATGATAAAGTTTATTTTCATCAAAGCGGGAGCTAAACTGCAAAGAAGTAACACCTAAAATCTTCTGCGACACCCCACCGATTCCTTGCGCCTCCCTAACTGGTGTTTTATTTGAGATCGGTAGGTATAAACGTTTGCAACACTGTTTCGTGATGTAATCACATTGCGAGCCAGGGTCCAATAAACAACGCAACAAATATTGGTGTCCGTATTTAGTACAAACTTTAATCTTCGCAGTTCCCAATAATGTAGTGCGGTGCGGCGCATTACCACAATCGCGCGAAACGTTACATGACGTGGATGCATTTTTTTCTCCTGGACCTTGTTCTACCGAAGGCTGATCGACCTTATTCCTACTACTAACAAAATGAAGTAGCGTATGGTGCGAGCGGGAGCAATACCTACATCTACGCTGTGACTTACAAAAAGGAGTGGCGTGTTTATTACTTAAACAATTAATGCAACATTTATTTCGTTTTACAAAATTGTACCTGTCCTGTACATTTATTTTTAAAAAATGCGGACAGACAAATAGGTGTTCGTGATCACCCGATTTACAGAAAATACATGACCGAGACGAATCTGTATTAATAAAAGTTTTGCGTATATTTTTAGCGGGAGCGGGAACCAAATTACCTTTAATTTTATTATTGTTAGACATATTAAGCGAAGTATTTATTGTATGGCACAAAGCCCTATTCTGGTCATGTAAAAACTGAACCAAAGCGGAATATTTCGGTATGTTTACGTTGCGACATGACATTTCGAACGACTTTACGGTATCGTTATCTAATTTTCTAAGCGCGATATTTAGAAATAGAAAATCAGATATGTCATCAATATTAAGTTGCTTAAGAGCGTTAATAGAAGCATCAAATTTATCCATAAATATTTGATAACCAGCGGATGTGTTAGTGTTTACGTTCTTCAGTTCTAACAGCTGACTGACGTAGGTAGTCGCGAGCGCACGCTCGTCGTTATATCTACGTATGAGCGCGTTCCATATCACAGAATAGTTTTCAGCTGTAGGCATTAAGCCTGAGCAGATTGATAATGCCTTATCACTAAGTTTACTAACAAGATAATAAACGCGTTCAGCATCTGTTAATTGCTGATTATCATGAACTAATGTTTTAAATTGTTGGTAGAACATAGACCAGTGTCGTATGTCACCATTAAAAGAAAGTAATTCTATGGGCGGAAGCGACGGTATAATTTTTGTAGGTAAACTATTCTGTGATTTACTTGAAGATGAAGCGTTTAATTTTGACACTTGACTTTTAATACGACTATATAGATCATGAAAAGATTTCCACGATCCGAAATCTACTTGCGCGTTTGGATTTAATTTTAAATTTGTAACATTATAAGATTCTAACGTGTCCTTGAACTCGGTACGCAAGTATTCAAGGTCAGATGCCGTGTCAAGAAATGCGTCCTGTGCGTCTGACGAACTTAATGCACTTATAGATAAATCATAAATTTGTTGTAAACGTTCGTAAATAGAATTTCGTTTTGCAATTAATATTTTCAAACTAATTTCGTCATTTGAAAGCGTTTCAGATTCAATTTTACCTTTAGTAGACATTTTGTCGTGAACAAGATAAATCAGTTAAAACAGTTGAAATTATAAAAATTATGTATGGCGTAATGAATGAATGATTACGTAGGTAGTTACTAGCGAAACAACGATCGCCGGTCGCGCCGGCAAACACAAATATGGCGGACTTCAATTAATGAAAAATAGAATGCGTACCTATGAGGTGTAATTTCGATTACAAATATAGGTAAATAATGGTGCGAATGGTGCGGTGCGTTTGCAAAAATAATAATATACCTACGTGAGCGGTGCGTTATTAATATGCGGGATATAAAATAATCGTAGATATAATACTTATTTGCAAAAATAAATAGCGGATGGTGCGGTGTGTTTTGCAAAAAGAATAATATACCTACGTGAGCGGTGCGTTATTAATATGCGGGATATAAAATAATCGTAGATATAATACTTATTTGCAAAAATAAATATGAATAGGCACTTATAATATATTACATGAAATACATATGTATGCGTATTTATGAGATTAAATATTTAACCCGGGTGAAGTTACTAAACTATTGATTCGAAATCAGGCTCGACTGGACCAAAAATTGGAGGGAATCCGGCTCGACCTGGACCAGAAATTGTTGGGTAAAGGGGTGGGACCTCCGGTTCGCTATGACCAAAAATGGTGGTGGAATAAAGGGTGGAAAGGAGGGTGGTCCCCCGTTGCGGGTGATGGAATTGTGGACTGTAAGTTGCGGTTTGAATTAAAGGTGGAAAACGAGAAGGATTGATAAAGGGAACAAACGCACTTACTTGGTGTATCCCAGGGGCTGATGGTATGCTCGTGTACTGATGAAGCCTTCTCTTGCCCGGGAACTGATGTTGTCTTTCACACTCACACTATTATAGGTGCCTTGCACCATACACTTTGAGTCAGTTAAATCACAAAACTATTGACAGCGGTGATGGCGGCGATGCGGCGAGTCTGATGACCACGTGTTAGGTGGCTTGCGGTGCGGTTGTCACGAGAGGACTTGCATGCGCGTCGGCGGCGGGACGAAGGCAGACTGAATTGATAGATCTTCCTGATCCATCTACGTTCGTTGAGGTGCGAACGAGGCCGATATAATACCATAGTGCGCTTGCGGGAAAGAGAGGGAGGATGAAGGGGAGGGAGGTGAAATGACTTAATTGGCGCGAACATCATCTAATCATAAATTTATTTATATATTTATTGTTCTTAAATTAGCGAAGAAAACCACAATTTCATATTGAAAACTTCTTGTTGTGATATTCCAATAGTTTAGAGCCAGATGCATAATATAGTCTATATTTTGATAATTACATTCAAATCCACGAAAAATCATTACAGAATTATTAAGGAACCTCTCGATCCTGAAACCTACCCGCTAATTTGATTTTGCCAGCTCCTTCCAACCTTTATTATCTTTATTCTATGCAGGAAATGACACGTTCCCATCACGTAGTCGTAAGTGGTGAAGCAGGTGGTTTATACCTACTGGATTTGTGATCATTAAAATACTTATCTTGTTAACAATTACTGTAATATGAGGCACGAGCATGTGGTGTTCATTTGTGGAATACCTAGTGCAGATTTCGAATTCAATAGTTGTTAGTTAATATGCGATAAAAATAGAAAATACATTTTTCTTCTTCTATGATGTTACGTGACGCTTTTGTGGTTATGAAGGTGATTTTTATAATGAAGGATGTTATTCAGGTGTTCTGAGATTGAAAATATATTATTAAAAAAAGCATTTTTTTAAATAAAAACTTTATTTAAATGCTCTAAAAAAAAAGAAAAAAAAATTCCTTCAAAATTTTTACTATCAACTTATTACTTACACAATTATATTATAATCATGAAAGCTTTATTTATCCATTTAAAAAATGAACTACTCAACGGTCTCAAATTTCAAATTTTCAAACCATAAGTGTTATACTTGTCCGAAGCTTAAGTTAAGACATTATCGAAAATAAGCTATTGTTGAACAGAACCTTCCATAATGGCACTTGAAGACCACTTTGAGAAACAATCACCGTTGATACTCAAAATTGCGGTTATTCTTATACCATAATGATCGATCCTATATGGAGTTTAAAAATAAAATCTCGAGGGCTTGACTGGTTTGAGTTGCAGTAGAAAAACCCACGATACTATATGTGGATTTACTCGAGCCTACTAGGATTAGTAGATTTGTAGAAAGAACAAAGACTTATATGAACTTTGTCCTATGATTCAATGAGGTCAGTAACGACATTCTTTAAACATATTCAGGCATTTTACAGGCATTTTTTTTAATGTTATTTGATATTGTGTTTTATTTAATTTTCGTTATAATTTGATATTTGTGTTATTATTTTTATTATCTTTAATTATTATTTATTATTGGTTCAAATTTTGTGGCATTATTATAATAATTAGTGTAATTGGTTTATCCGTGCTAATTATTTAAATTAAATAAATAAATGGAAATACTTAGTTTTGTCAAAGTAAATTTGCTTGGGTTTAATGTTTTATAATTAAAAATTTATAAACACTGAACATTGCATATAGCCATAATGTGAGAATTGCGGCCGAAAATGTGAATAATCTAGTCTTTAGTTTATAAAATTTTCTTTTACTACGATATTTACAGGCGGCATCGAGTAGTAGAAAACATAAAACAAAGATATTCACCTGCGGTTTTCAACGAACTGAAAGTAACAATTTTTTTAAACTTTATGGGATTTCCACGTAATGCTCACATAATGTTGGAGGTGCTCAACATGTAACCTAAATTTCATAATGTTATATTTTAAGCGCACGCGCTCGACTAAATCCATAGATACCCTCTTAGCTTCCCTTACCGAAGTTGTTTGAACTGATTTGAGGGTTCTTATTACAAAGGGCTAAGGTCCATTATATGGCGAGGATCCAGATTTAGAAGTATAAAGCAGTCTGTGCTCTGAAGAAAGCACTCCTTGTTACTGACACTTGACACTAGTACCTTTCCATTGCTTCACACGACACGATTTATTCGACGTGTATTGATTTCAAATGAGTAGTGATAGCAAGTGCTTAAGATACAGGATCCCACACGGGATCCGAGGTTCGGGTTAGTTGAGGAATTTACTTAAATTCAACAGAGTAATATTATAATTTTGATGAAAGAAGAAAGAAAGAAAATATTTTTATTCACTGCGCGTTTTTCACAGTATCTCAGCGATCGTTATTTTATGGCCTACTCGATTGCGCTTAAGCAATGCTGAGCTAAAGAAAAGAGCAGACGGAGAAAATCTTCATGCAACAACAGCATTAAAAACAGAATATTTATTTGTATCTGTGTGAAATGATTATGATATAATCCTTTGGAATTTAAACATCATTATTTTTAATACGGCTTCAATCAAATGTGATGGATAACTTTGATATACCTAAAATTTATGATGTCATTGTTTTTAGATATGTTATCTATACTAATGTTATAAAGAGGAAAGATTTGAATTTTTGAACTACTGTTCCGATTTCACAAATTCTTTCACCATTAGTAAGCTACATTCACCCTAAGTAACATAGGCTACTTTTAACCGCGACAAAATGCTTAATTCCTACGTGAAAACTGGTAATAGGGTCAACGCGGTTGAAGCAACTGGCTAAAAGCCTATGAAAAGCCTCTGAATGAAGCCTGGAATATCACACAGGCTATTTTTTATTCCTACGGGGACCCATTGAACGGGTCCACGCGGGCGAAGCCGCTGGCGTAAGGCTAGTATATTATAAAGTAAGCTGTATTACAAAATTTTATCATGATTATATTTTATCAAATAACTATTGTCTGAATATTTTATCTTTGATGTTTATGACGTCAAATATATACAATACAGAGGCCGTATTGAGGGTTCTGTACCCGAAGGGTGCCAACGGGAGCCTATTACTAAGCCTCCGCTGTCCGCCCGTCTGTCTGTCCGTCTGCATGTAGCCTGTATCTCATAAACCGTGATGGCTAGACATTAGAAATGTTTACAGATGATGATTTGTTGCCGCTATAACAACAAATACTAAAAATAGAATAAAATAAATATTTAAAGGGGCTCCCATACAATAAACGTGAATAGAAAGTCAGTAGTCTAAATCTGCAATGTAACACAGGTATGCGCTCTGAATTCACTAAGCCTCTATTTCCAGACTTGGTCCCGACCACTACAATTATTATTTGTCTTGTATTTAAAAACATTGCTAAGGGGCCGTATACAAAATTTTGCCGATTTCGCTTATTTACCTGATTTAACACATGAGATTTTGCAGTTAAATTACGGTATTTCCATAAGTTTCATTGCACAATATAACTGATCATTTCAGTAATAATCTAATACATTAGCCACTTAAAACTTATGGAAATACTGTATTTTGACTGCAAAATTTCAAGTGTAAAATCAGCTAAATCAGCGGATTCGGCAAAATTTCGTATACGGCCTCTTAAATATACAATGAGTTCCTGGTCTATAATTTACCCACCCTATTAGTCGATTTTTAAGTTAAGTGCAATCGGGTATGACGACTTTCTTGTTTTAGGGTTTTTACATTCCAAATTACACATAAAAGCAGTCGGGTTTCTTAGATTTTAAATTACCGTTTTTTGTTTTATAAAGTTTGGTTAAGCGTGTCCTGGTGTAATGGAAACGCGTGTAATTTCAAGTGGCAAGGCGTTCGTTGCGGTTATTCACTAGATATAACGGTGTACACACGGACGTGTAACTTGCACCGGCGCGTTATTAAAATAGCTCGGATAGGCCGTAGGCGGTGAGCGATTCCGGGTATGGACTTCAGATTTGATACACTTTAGATAAGGAATAGGGTATATTTTAAATTTCATAATGTTGACGCGCTATATTCTTATCTTATATATAAAATTCTCGTGTCACAATGTTCCTTCCCGTACTCCTCCGAAACGGCTTGACCGATTCTCATGAAATTTTGTGAGCATATTGAGTAGGTCTGAGAATCGGCCAACATCTATTTTTCATCAAACTGATAAAGGTGGCCACCCCAAACATTTGAACGCGGTACGGAGTTCGCGGGGTCAGCTAATAGGTATCTAAAAGTAGTAATTTTCTGTACATTAAACATAGAGTTTTATTTCCACACACAACATTTTGAACATGTAATACAATTGTATTTAGAAAATAGGACGAAAAAAATAAACTAAATAAACTCGTTTCTTATCTCATCTAATCTCAATCTTAGTACAAATCGCTTCATTTACCTACTATTTTTAATAATTCAATCGTACCTTAGCATCTAGTAATGTTTGATTTTTATTGTTATCTTATTTTGAGTGTTACATAATAAAAATGGATTTAAAAAAAATTGTATTGCTACATAATTACAACGATTGGAATGCAAGTAGTCTATACTATGCGTAAAATAAAACAAACAGTGCTGTTTTTTTTAATATATTTCGAATTTTATTAAAAAAGTGTATCTGGCATATCTTTATGTTGACATGACATGACAGTAGATTAAATTCTTACTCGGAGTATATTCTTAGTTCTCATCAATTTCAGAAAGATCAGTTCCAGTTCCAACGTATCTACCATAATTCCTGAAATGGCCTTTCTATCCATTCTAATGTCGGATGTAAATATCAATGTAAATGTGACTATTTAAGATCAGATAGCCAAGCTTATTTGCTCTTCCTTGAACATAGCGAATGACATTTGAATAGCGGTATAATACACTAGGGGTATGGTAGTGTCCCCGCCAAGACAAGCCGAACCTGTGAGCCGAACGAAGCGCAAGGGCACCAAGTAGGTATCTTTTCTCGAAGTGCTTCGCCATTTTTTAAACCATAACATGCTGTCGAATATACTTTTCACTTTAATTTTTCGGAGTATGTTGCAAATAGTAGACTACCTAATTAAACATATTATGTTCAATTATATATCTCCTATAGTGATTTGTAACAAAAGCAAAACAGCGAAGCCACATATTTTAAGTGAGGTGTAGGGTTGGGTGAAGTCAGGTATGATAAAGTTAGGAAATGTAGATTCAGGAGATTGGTTCTACAGAGATATCTTTTTCACAGGGAAAGTCATATGCACTCGTCTTGGCAACATTTTTACTTGAATATGTTGTGGTGGGATATACTTGTTTGGCACTGTTTTTCGAATATTCAGCAAATCCCGTACAGTCAACAGGTCGTAGTATATGAGAGATTTGTCCATATGTAGATTGATTACGTAAAAAGTTACGTGCAAGACAATTGCGTGAGTATATTGCATCTGACTCACAATAACATAACACATATGCGTAAAGTGTGGCGTTCTGAAAATTAACCTGTGTAAGTTGTGTAAGGATGTTCCTTTCGATAGTCGGCAATGGAAACTTTAGATAAGGATTGGTAAAATTCATTCATTCACTGCTATAAGATAAACATTAAAATACAAAAAAAAATAAACCAGTTTGAAATTTATTTTTATTTAAATAAAACACCAGTGTCGTTGTGATTATTTAACTTTCAAAGTACCTGTTTATCGAAGGATAAGAAGAAAATGGACATTCCAAACAGGATTTAGATATATGTACTTGTACATACCTTATAATCTAACGATGATTTATTGTGTTAGAAGATGACGTTTCGCTGATTGACGATGACTTTTGCACTATCGTAACAAAAATGTACATTTTTTTTCAAAATTTTAACTTTGATAATACATTTTGTGTCTCCTATCTATAAACAAAGAAAATCGAACATTCCATAATGTACTTGATATAGTTAAATGACTGGCTGCAACTCTTTTGCGTCCCACCATCTCTCTCCATAATTTAGGAGGCCTGGAGCTCACCACGTGTAGCTTCGGGATTAAGAATAGAGCTACGATATCCCCTTCCTGATCATAAGAGGCAACTAAAAGGGGGCTTCCGGGGTTGTGGACGGTGTGAGTGGGAGCTCGACCCGTCCAACCAGCAGCCCCGGGAAGAGCGGTGATGTGTGCGTGGTCGCATGTCGCCGTAAGCATCGGAAGGTGCAGGAGAGCACATCTGCTCTTCCGAAGATGGACCTGTTCTGGGGAGTCGCGCGTGGAGGACACCGGTTCTTTCCGCTGGAGATCCCGGAGTCCTCCCCAAGCGCAAAGGCAGCCACCGAGGGGTTTTTAGTGTGGTCAAATCCCACATAACCCGGTACCTTCTCCCGAGGTGCCGGGTACCTTTTGCAGGTTTACCAAATACCGATACGTTAAACATGAAGTACCGGCGTTTCTGACTAGCCAACAACCAAGCTGGTATGAGAGGAGGTTCGTTGTGCTTACAAGGATCACTTACGTTCTACGCCAGCCGTTGGGATATGTACGCTCCGTTATATTATAGGTAGTAAACTGGAATTGATACAATATCCCAAATCTATTTATATAATAAGTATACATGTTCAGTCAGGTTCTATCGATATTACCGCTACTGTTTAGCGTTGTCGTATATGAATCAACCTTTGATTTGATTTATATTTCAATTTGCGTAATACGTAGGTCCTCCACCAATTCGCATTAGAGCAGCGTGGTGGAGTACGCTCCAGGCCTCCCCAATAATGGGGAGAGACCCGTGCCCAGCAGTAGGACGTAAAAAGGGTTACATTACAGTCAATTCGTAGGTACTTTGAAATCAGTTACATTTTACATAATCTAGTAATTTCACGTAATAATAAATTAAAAAATATTTATGGTCTTAAAAAGCACCTATCAGTGTCAATAAAAAACCTAATATCTTTTTAATCGGTCTTTAAATGCGCATTTTTTTATTAACGTCATTAAAACTTTATTAGCGTTTTAGTAAATTAATAGCAGTTTGTAAGGAAAATCTATCACAACAAGTTTTGTTATTTCATTGTTATTTGCAACAATAATTTTGAGATCCGCCAACCTTCACTTGGACAGCGTGGTGGATTATGGTCTTAGTTTTTTTCCGTCCCTGAGTTACATACATGATTTTCTTCCTCACTTCTTTTGTTGATTAAAAACACCAGTGACACTTGATTTAGCGCATATTTGTTATTCGCGTATTTATTATTATTTATTTGATGTCAATTACCAGGTAGCCAACCAGACTTACATAATGTGTACCTCAGCCTCCAGAGTAGCAGCGCAAATAAATAAATAAATATCTTTGGACAATTCACACAACACCATCTGATTCAAAACTAAGCAGAGCTTGTACTATGGTAATCAGAAAGCTGATAAACATATATATTTCTAAATACATACTTAAACAGATAAATTAACACCCAGACACAGAACAAATAGTCATGTTCATCACACAAATATTTGTCCTGAGTGGGAATCGAACCCACGACCTCACGCTTCGCAGTCGGCTCATCACCCACTACGCCACGGAGTCTGTCAAAAAAAAATGCATATTATTATGATCTCAGCGAGATCACATGACATCTCAGCCGAAACTTAGGTTTGCTTGACGTTGTGTGACGACTTGAGGTAACTACTTAGCAGTAAATTTGCGTTATTACAAAGGGATCGACATTATTAGCATAGCCTCGTGTAAGTTAACAGTAACGAGAATAACTCCAATCAAGAAGTTCGAAACTTAATATTACAGCAATTTGTCCATATTACCAAATCGCGGTTAAATCTAATAAATTTAACAGATAAATTATTAATTGCCTCAATAAATCACCTGTTTTGTCCAGACGTTACACGAATTAGGATTAGAAAGATCTTAATACCTTTACATTTTGACGTTATTAAAATACACGCTAGATTTCCAATACCGATACAAAAGGTCTCTTTTTGTATAATTAAGATTTATAGTTTAATTCTAAATAAACATTTACAATCGCAAAAGTAAATGTGTTGTATTAGCCAACTTTAAGATAATCGAACTATCTAAGGTAACGAAGGTAAACAAAACAACCCGAACTTACAATTACCGATATATTAATAAATTAAAATTCCTTCACTTTTATAAATTAAAAAGTTTCAAAAGTGTTACAGATTTTATCAAAAGCAATGGCCAATTTCCATTAAAACATTAAAAGAAAAAAATAAAAACTGGATTCCATTTTTATTATAACAGTGTGGAATCGAATAAACGCATGATGATAATAATAACCATAACTTTTTATATCTTTATTTATAACCGTTTTATTCATATGTCTCTTTTATTGTGCAAGTAGCAATCGCTATAGACTTGCTTTTAGCTTTCTCTTCTTTTATTATTAACTCATTAGTGTCACGCTCGGAGAGTACTAGCGATATACTACTGCGATATACTGTACACAACTAAGCAAAGCTGACTCGGTCCGGAGTATGATGGGTGATCATTAGTGGCAATTGTACTTAATTTGACTTTCCATGTCGAATATTTGTATTTAAATTTTTTCGAAATGAGTAAGTAGTCTACATGGAGTTTTAACAGGAGTCTTTTGCATTCCTTGCAAACCATTCCGATTCCTTACTAATTTTCGTCTTCTTTCAGTTAATCGTAGTCACAAGCGATCTCAATACTATTTTTCATCATCATTATAGGCAGTATCGTCTTTATATTATTATGATCCATGATAAGTATTTACTTTTTATATTCATGGGTCTATACAGAACTTCAGAAGTATCAGAATTGGAAGAGATTGCCAATAACGGTCACACATCTCACATCCGACCGCACCTGCGTGCTATATACATGATACATATCTCTATTTTCTATACCAAACTACAAGTCCCTCTCATAACACCGTAGACTCCCAAAACTTCCGCTCCCGTCTATAAAATCTCTATTTACACAGATAGTGTCACCGGTTACATGTATCTATAGATAACGCAATAACGCAACGTTTCGGTTGTCCGCTAAATAAACATGTCCGTCTGTACGCGACTTGTACATGGAAATATGTTGCAATCGAAGGCTTATGTTAGTACCAATCAACGCGTCACGTTTGGTGATATTTGTTTAGAAGCTGTGACAAATTATCTCAAAAACAAGTTTCAGTAGGTACTTTAGGAACATCCAGTGGGGGTTGTGTTCACCGTCATCATTTCAGGCTTTCATAGTCCACTGCTGGATGTAGGCGTCCCCCAACGTTGGCCACTCCTCCCGGTCCTGCGCCTTCTGAATCCAGCGGCTTCCCGCTGGCTTCTTTAGGAGGGTGGCCTGTGCTCGTTTTGCCGAGACGTGATCGCCATTCGAGGACCTTTCTTCCCCATCGGTTGTCGGTCCTCCTAACTATATGGCCTGCCCTTTGCCACTTCAGCTTGCAAATTTTGAGAGCTATGTAGTTTGTCTATTATTTTATAGGAGTTATATAAATCTGTGTAAATTATAGCCAAAAATACCAGGGGGTCGGTCTTCTACTGGTCATTATTTGAGGAGGAGCACTTAAGGACAGTATCCAGAAAATATAAAATGAAAAAGGAAAAACAAACACATTGTAAACCAAGTCATGAGTATGAATGAGTAAAAATCCATACTAATGTCATAAATGTGAAAGTATGTTTGTTTGTTTGACTTAAGTTTTAGTACTTAGATAGTTTGAGGATTGGGAAGTGACGTGGGCTAGTTTGACCCGGGCGGAAAGCTCTTTATTTCATAAGCATCAATTGAAATTGAGGTTTAAATGAGTGATATACGAGTAACTGTTGGAATTTTCACAGACACATAATGTTTAAGGTCGCACTGAAATAATAAATGATTACTTTGCAACAGTCAAAAAGGTTTTGTCCAGAATTATTGACTGTGTCTACCTACATTATTACCGTATCATCAACTTATGTACAGTTTTGCAAGAAAAGGTAACTCATTAACGACAATGTTTTCAAAAGATTTCACTTCTAATAATACTCAAGACTTAAGATTCAAAGAACTAGATCACTCGAGTCCATTACTCACAGACAAACAGAATTAGGGTATCGATAAAAATACCGTAGCCGCGCGTGGACTGTCACGTACGGAACCAGCTAATCTGCTGTGTTCCAGTTGGTGAATTCCTTTTTAATGGGCTACTAAAGATTCGGAAAGGGCGTGTTGATGATGTTAAACAGTTCCAGTTATTTAAAGCAGGCGTAAATCTTTGTTACACGTTTTAAAGGGTTTCAAAACTATGTGAAAATATTTTTTTCTTTGGTACCGGGAGGAAACCATCAGAAGGCAGTCGGCAGCTTGGGAGAGATACCGAGTTATGTGGGATTTGTGCCAAACTGAAGTCCCTTCGGTGACCTGTCTCATCGCTTCGGGAGGATTCCGGGGTCCAAATTACGCTCAGTTGAGAGGACTCTGCGATCTCTAGCTGAACGCATCGATGTCCTTCGAACGCGATACCACAAAGAGGCCCATTTTGGGAGAGCAATGTAGCTCGAGTGTAGGTCTCAAGTGTTTACGATGGATAACATCCACGCATGAGGTCACACTCTCGCCGCCTCAAACCCCAGAAGCCTCGTTTTAGCTGCCACTTACGTTCAGGCGGATACACTATGGACACACGCAAACAGTCAGGAACACAAATACTCAAATCTATAACAAAAATATGATCTTTACACTATGCACAAAAAAAATCTACTAGAAGCACACCTTAAAAAAGTAGCACTAAGTGTGTTTTCACACTAGTGTATTTTTTGCCGCGTTCGCGCATCTTATGTTGAAATGAAATGAAATGAAAAACGTTTATTGATGACTGTTTACAAAAAATTTTGGTGTTTGCATCTAACAATAGTATTTAAACAGTCTACCTTATTCAGGCATCCAATAATCACTAAATTAACCTACAGTTATTTATTTACTAAATTAATTACAATTATAACTTAATTTAAATTTTAAATTTAAAGTTTATTTTAAAGTTTTAAGAATCCGTTAAATAAATTTTAACGGATCTTCGGCTTTAATGCCTACCCACCGCTGGGTCAATGAGAGAAAAAAAGCCGGAGGAAAAAAAACTCTCAGGCATTGTTACATTTATATTTTATCGCGAAAAAGCTTCCCAAACCTTTGTACTTTTATTCAATAGATGGTTTCAAAAGGTTTTGTCATCAAAGTACTCATTAATACTATAATAAACTTTTTTAATGAGCCATTGTTTAAGTGATTTCTTGAATTTTGTATTTGGCAACATTTTTATATCTTTAGGTAATTTATTGTAAACTTTAATGGCATATATGTATGTACTCTTTTTAAAAATGTGACATTTTATTCGAGGTAGATATAAATTAATATCGTTATCATTTTGCCTTGCGGGAACATCTCTGACGCGCATGTTAGCTTTCTTTTCAAAAAGATTTTTATTATTATAAACGAAAGTGCAAATTTCTAATATATATATACCAGTCAATGTTAGAATTTTTTCTTCGAGAAATAATGATCGAATAGAATCATCGCTTGCTTTGCTATACAGTATTCTAAGGCTACGCTTTTGTAACATAAAAGTACTACTCACATTGACAGAGTTTCCCCAATATATTATTCCATATGTTAGAAGGGGATAAATGTTTCCATAGTAAAAACTTTTGGCTACTTCTTTTTCTTCTGTTTGTATTTTGAAGCGCGTGTAGCCACGAAACGTCAAGATTGACATTTTCCGGTACAAAAAGTAATATTTATATATCATTTCAGTCAATTGACTTTAAATGTTTTGTCATGCCACAAATCATTTTCTGATGTAACGATTCTGACAGCTCATTAGAAGTATTTAATTTGATTTTGTAGTCCAAGACCGGATCGTTCAAAATTCTCTCTCTTGGAATCGAGTCCGGGACTCTCGATCAGTAGTCCGGCATTGTAATTATTGCGCCACACAGGTCGCAACTCTTGACAGACTAATGAAGATCGTTCAGAGGACTTCGTTTTAATTATTATTATGCGCCGTTACTTTTTATTGTTATTAGTATAGTAAATTCGTTGACAAGAAAGCGAATAGAAATGTCATCTTATAACTAAATCTTGAGACTATATCTGAAGCTTTGAACCATTTCTGTTTTAAGAATAAATAAAATTATGACCAACTAGAAATTATTCTTTCATTAATGGTATCGCATGATCTAACGATATCTTCATTGTTAATTAAAAACGATATAAAGATATTCTATTTCATGAAGTCCAATCGGCTCTTGTAGTAATGCTGTGTGAAAGTGAATGTGTGAAGTGTAGTGCTGGCTGAAAGAAATCTGAACATCTCTGTCATTTGACGACCAGCGTTACCATACCGGACGGGCAATCGGAGGAGCCCGGGTTCGATTCCCGGCGAAGCCGAAATTCGAATGATGAATTCAAAATTTCTGTTCTCAGTCTGGCTGTTTGTGTTTCTGTCTTTGTGTGTGTCCATGGCACCCACGACAGAGGGTATATCTCCCTGCTGTGGGGCTCACAAGCACAACAGAAATTTAGACATCATTCAAATTTTCTGTTTCGCCGGGAATCGAACCCAGAACCCTTCGTTTATCAGTCCAGCATGGTAACCATTGCGCCACACGGGTTGTCTTTATCAGTCTTTTATCGGTCGTTGATATCAGAATGTTTGTGATTGAGTTTTAGAGAAAGATAGAGATGCATAGGTTTTAAATGCATCGGAGAGTCATGCTGTTTTGTAATATCTACTAAAAACTATAGTGTACTATGATGTCGTCCATCAATGTAAGCACATATTATGTCATTCTGATTGTATATCTTATCTTGAAATGCTAATGAAAAAGAAATATTTATCTGTGGCGCCACTATGTCACTATATGATCGATTTATGGCTGCCTTGTACGGAAAAACGTTCTATTAATACTTATCGTATAATGACTATTTCAATTTATTGGTAGAAGAAGGTGAGCATGTTATCCTATTAGGTGAAAAGGCCTGGGAACTTGTTGAAGGTGATGTTCGTAGCCTGTGGTCGCTGCGTTGCCGAACCTTAGTCTAACGGCGGAGTGAAATCACCTTGAGGCAGTTGTCCTCATGAATCAGCTCGGATAAATACATCGTTGCTTGCTCCCGTAGTCCACAGTTATAATTATAGCTTGTAACCTATTGGCCCTACCCTGTGAAGACGTATACGACAGGGGTCTTACGAGCTAGACGGTGGCGAGAGTAGAAGAGGCATACATCCCGCCAAGGAAGGTTGACAATATGTAGGTGCCGTCGTAAGCAACTGAGAATGAAAGAGAGCCGTAGCCACCAAGATACGTTAAGGGGCATCGCGCATGGAGCACATAGGGTCGGTCTGCTGAAGATCAAGGAGTCCTCCCAAGTGCTGGCTACCGAAAGGGCTTTGGTGATGGATCAAACCCAAATAAACCGGTATGTCTCCCAAAGTGTCGAATACCTTTTGAAGGTTTCCCTCCCGAGAAAGAAGTAGGAAGTATTTTTTATTTTATTTGAATGGAGCAGTAGACGAGCATGCAGGCCACGTGGTGTTAAGTGGTCGCTGCAGCACATGGACATCTACCATACAACCTCAAGCAAGCATATGTATGTCTTATCTGAGGTCGTATGTAATTGTGCTGCTACTCCGGAGGCTGGTGGTCGCCTCATGTAAGTGTGGCCGGCAACTGCACCTTTCCACGGAAACAATAGAATTGCTCACGGCAGAAGTAGGTGCAGCGGTGGTACTTCCCCGGGCGAACCATAATAGTTCTACCACTTACCAATAAATATGTACTAATAACTAAAGTAAACAATACAAATATGTTATATAATATCAATTTGCAATAAAAGTGCCAGGTGTGGCGGCCAAAAATGTTATGCAATAAAAACATAAAGCCCGTATGTTTGGCTGTAAATCTGAGTTACGACCGAATTTCTTATTGGTTGTGAAATGTGTCATAAAATTTTCACTGTAAAAGTAACGAGAATTTTGTGTAACTTCATGGCAATGGGAAAAAGATCGAGAAAATACGATACGAAGTCGCGTTGTTGTTTCTTTGACTACAAGATTTTAGATTGTAATTTTTCGATGAAAATATAGGTAGCAAAAAGATGGCATGAAGCAAATCTTTCTCAAATAATCATTTGCACTGCTCCTACAGACAAATCGTTCTTTCATATACGTACCCAGAAACCCTTACCACCACCACTTTTTACAGCGGTATAGGTGCAGCAGAAAAGCGTAACAACATCCTAAAACCATCATTTTGTAGGTGGTAGAACTATTATGGTTCGCCCGTGGAAGTACCACCGCTGCACCCACTTCTACCGTGAGCAATTCTTTTGTGTTTCGGTCGAAAGGTGTAGTTGCTGGCCACACTTATATGAGGCGACCACCAGTCTCCGGAGTACCAGCGCAACTACATACGACATCGTACAAGACTTACCTATGCTTGCATGAGGTTGTACGTAGATGTCCATGGGCGACTGCAGCGACCACTTAACACAACGTGGCCTGCATGCTCGTTTGCTACTCCATTAAAAAAAGTAACCATTACCACCACCATTTTCTGCTGTACCACAGCGGTAAGGAGCAGCAGAAAAGCATAACAACATCATTATCAACAAAACCATCTTGCGCACAATATCGAATCAGTCGGTCATGGAGCTTTGACCCTACAAGCTTGCGGTTTCATGAGATCACTTCCCTATGCAGTTCCTTGACTCATAAACCGAAAGTTCCATACGAACTTGTTTGGCTATCGATCGCCGATTTCCATATGGATTAAAAATTCCTTTTTTTTAATCGAAACATGGTACATGGTATGGTTTTATTTTTCGATTCTTGTTTCTTAGGATAAGTAGTTTTAGTTTCTTGTGAAAAACTCGTTGTGCTCGGTTCAAGCCCTGATCTGCCATTTTTGACTAAGAAATTTGATTTGGGAAACAGCGATAAAAATGCTGAGGAAAACGTACCTAATATTTTATCACCGTGTACGTCTGAGTGTACCTCTCAGGTGTACACTTTCAACAAATTCCTCGATCATGTCTTCGAGGAATCCGTTGAACGTCCACTAATTCGAATGTGGGCAGCGTGGTGGACTATGGTCGAAATATTTCTCAACTAGCTTTGTTGTGGGCTTTTCCACATAGGAAATTATCCTGAGTATTTAGCCTGGGTAAAAAGTAGCCTTTATCACTCTCCAGCATCCCAACTACCTCCATATAAAAAATCGAGTCAATCGGTAACCATGTTGCGACGTGAAAGAAGGACAAACAAACAAACAAATGCACTTTCACATTTATATCTTATATAGTGGCCGCCCGCGACCTCGTTCGCGTGGACTTTGGTATTAATTAGTCATAGCATGATGTTATAATTATATCTATAGCCTTCCCCAATAAATGGACTATTCAACACAAAAATAATTTTTCAAATCGAACCAGTTGTTCCTGAGATTAGCGCATTCAAACAAACAAACAAACTCTTCAGCTTTATATGCATACTAGCTGTGCCCCGCGGTTTCACCCGCGTTAATTTATTTTAAAGTATCCTATTTTACTTCTGATGACTCCAAGAATATATGTACAAAGTTTCATGATGATCGGTTGAGTAGTTTTCGCATTTATAATATTAGTAGGATTACTTATGATTAGTATGGATAACGATAGGACTCCAGCTGTGGAACATTAAAACGATTGTTAAAAAAATCTTGAAAAATCACGATACTATCTTACCCATAGTAGGTAGTACCGACCACTGACGTATGTTATAAAACGAAGGCTGCTTTTTTCTCATTATCACGATGCAAATTTAATTAAGTGTAGCGGAAAGTGAAACCGCAAATGCCGGTCCCAGGATCATCGCATCGCAGGTCGTGGGTTCGAAACTCGTTAAGGTCCGAAGCCCTAAAAATAAAGCCTGTTTTGCTACTGGCACTACTGGCACGAGATATGCACGGGCTACAGTTTTAAGAGATTTATAGAATTGTAGGTTAAGTCGACTTAGATCCTTTAGGGGATTGTAAATAACATAATTTCGACGACCCGCATGGCGCAATGATTACCATGCCGGACTGCCAATCGAAGGGTCCCGGGATGCATAAATATTTTATTGGCACTCAAATTCTACAGAACACAAATTATTACATTATGTTATCATAGATTTACTTGTATTAAATGACTGTCCGTGTCCAGAATAAAAACAATAAAATAAGTGAATAAACACAATAAATTTCCTTACCTTGAAAGCAAGTGCCATTGAACTTTGCAGGAAGAAACCGCGGATATTGCTCACTGAATCTATCAGCACGCTGCGGTATCGATTTCAATATTGATATCAAGTTCAAATTAATCACGGAGGTTAACGGTCTTGGTTTGATCAACATTAATACATAATTATAATAGGTAATTTATTTTGTGGAACTTTAGTTAGAATTGATTATTATGTTTAAGTGACTTCAAATAAATTATGTTGTCAGCTTAACCTGTATGTAGCCTTTTCTTTGGTATCGGTATTTGGTAAACCTTCTAAGGGTACCCGGCACCTCGGGATACCGTGTTATGTGGGATTTGTACCGCACTAAAACCTTCTCGGTGGCCTCCTCTACGCTTGGGGAGCATTAGGCGATGGGCTTTTGTTGCTATTTATTGCAAAGTGTGTTAATACCCTTAAATGAGCAATTCTTATATGTATTAATATACCTAAATAATTTTTTTGAATCTCGAAAACGGCTCTCAATAATTTTGATGAAAATTAGTATTCTGGTTTCGGGGTTGATAAATCGATTTAGCTAGGATTTTTAGAAATTTTAAATTTCAAAAAATATTTTAAGCGATAATCAACTTAAATATAAACTGAAAAATACGAGTCTTTCTGACATCTATTCGAGAGTATTAGTACGTAATATTGTGGCGTAGAACGCCGTCAAATTCCATCCGCAAATCTGACGCTTAAAGAAATGACAAAGTCGATTTGAAAGAGCTCTATAAAAATTTCGTTCATTGAATTAAAGCTTCCTTGGCTGAATGGTTACGTAGGCTGACTGCGGAACTAGAGACCCGGATTCAAACCTCTATCAAAATATTGTATTTATTTATTAAGTTTTTTTTATTGGGAGCTATTTCAGATGGAGTTGTTAAGTAACACTAAGCAAAATGAGTGTTTCGATTGAAATGAAACCAAGAAAATAAAAAGTAAGATTTCCGACTAACCCTTTTTTTCAACCTTTTTTATGTCCCACTGCTGGGCACAGGTCTCCTTCTCACAAGTGAGAGGGATTTAGGCCATAGTCCACCACGCTGGCCAAGTGCGGATTGGTGGACGTCATGCTTTCGAGAAATAATGAATTTCTCTCAGGCATACACGGCGATGGAGAACATCGTAATCAATGAAATATCACGATATTTTCCATCACCGTGGAGCTGCGATAAATGCGCACGTTACAAATTTCTTTGTCAGAGGTGCGAGCCGAGGATTTGAACCCGGGATCGATCGCGTCGAAGACCGCGGTTTTTTACCACTCGGCCATCGCCGCTCACCTTCTACTCTCACAACTAACCCTTATATAACCTTTATTGTGCTTGTTAAATTGGTTTCCCATAAACTCATAATAGTCGCAGAAATGCATGTAAAATACAAACAAACCATATAATAGTCGTTACGGATACCGGATACGGACATTAATATTTAATCTGTGGCGTACAAACATCGTTATCGCAAACTAGCTAGGGGTGAAATTAAATGTACACTGCAAAACATGGCTTAATATTTACCAACTTGCCTGACTTACAGCGATAAGAGTAAAACGATATCGCTTACGGAGTGAAAATTTAAAAGAATAGAGATTCAAGATTTAAATAAGTAATGTAGTTTAAAAAACTAAAAAACACGCTTTTGTGAAAATACGAAATAAAAAGTAAAAAATAAGAAGAAAATGTATTTTACTGTAAAAAAAGCGTGGGGTGCATGGTGTCAACAGCATCTCAAAAAGCACCCCAGCATTTTTTTACAGTAAAATACATTTTCTTCTTATTTATTACTTTTTAGTTCGTATTTTCACAAAAGCGTGTTTTTTTTAGTTTTTTAAGCTACATTATTCATTCTTAATTTTTTAGTTTGGTGCCTGTGCAAATTTTCAAGTTAATCAGACGCTTAGAAGTAGGTGAAAATGAAGTTAAAATTTCCATTACATACATACGAGTACATACAGGTCAAGCTAATATAAGCGTGTTAAAAAAAAGCTGCCGGCCAGACTATGTGGTCAATGCAGCTCATGAATATCTATCAACACATAACCTCAAGCAAGTATGAGCTTTGCCTGAAGTCGTATGCAGTTTTGTTGCTACTCCGGAGGCTAATGGTCTCCATTTAAATGTTGGATTGGATATTGGATATTCAGTATATGCCATATGAAAAATATGTTATCATTTTTATAGGACAGACAAATTATTTAGTATTATTCTTTTTGTTTCAGGTAAGATGATGCACAAGAGAATAATAGAGAAAAGGGAAAAACTTCGGAAAATTATAATGTAGGACACACACGCTACGCATAACGCTTCACACTTATAGCCGCACAGTATGGATATACCCTGTGTCGTGGGTACCATGGACACACGCAAAGACACAAACACAAACACTGAGACCGATAACAGAAATTTTAAACTCAGCATTCAAATTTCTGCTTCGCCGGGAATCGAACCCGGAACCCTCCGATCGGCAGACCAGAACGGTAACCATTATGCCACTATTTTATAACAGAAACAACTGTTTTCGTAATCAGCGCTTTTGAAAACCAAAAGTGAAGTAGAGATTTTTGCCTATTTTTAATTAATTTCAATATCCGTAAGATTAAATGGTTAGGTAAAACTGACTATTATTTATAAAAACATTCTTTGCTTCCTATATTTTTGTATCACATCGCTTTTACGTAAACAAGTGCCTAATAAATAAAAAGACCGATTATCTAACAGCTTTCCCCTTTCACTAAATGCAATGAGCTTATATTCCTTTTATTTCCAGTTTAATTTATTATCTGAACCTATAATTTCCTGAAAACTTTGATAAAATAGCATGTAAAAACAGCTTCGTAAAACAAGTAATAAAATAGCACTAGCCTTAATGGCCGGTTCTATAAAATTACGGTACCTCCGTTATTTGTAAAAACATGGTTGTCATATTAAAACGAGTTTTTCTTACTACGATTTCTATATTTTCTTATAACGATTTATTATTATTACTTGTCTTCTCTTACGACACTAAATACATTTTTTCAACATGACGAGCATGCAGGCCACGTAGTTTTAAGTGGTCGCTGCAGTCCACGGACATCTACATACAACCTCAAGCAAGCATAGGTAAGTCTTGTCTGAGGTCGTATGCAGTTGCGCTGCTACTCCGGAGGCTGGTGATCGCCTCATGTAAGTGTGGCCGGCAAATGCACCTTTCCACCGAAACACAATAGAATTGGTTCACGGCAGAAGTGGGTGCAGCGGTAGTACTTCCCTGGGCGAACCATAATAGTTCTACCACCTACAGTTTAGCACAAGTATCCTCTCTAAAGTGAGAGGAATCTAGAATCTAGATCATAATCCACCACGATAGCCAAGTACGAATTGTGTCTTCATCCCTTCATAATTTCTATAAGTACCTCACAGGCATGCACGGTGATTGAGACCATCGTAATTAAATATCACATTTTACCTCACCGTGGAGCAATGATAAATACGCACAATACACATTTATTGACAGACATGCGGGCCGGGGTTGAACTCGGTATCCGATGATGGAAATTATCGAACTAAATATCCTTAGTAAATATCAAAGTTTTCTAATAGAAACAGCCAGTCCAGTGCCATTACGATATCGAAGATAAGGATTTTTAAAAGAAGTATTTCAGTAGAAGTTCCTCTATAGCGGCACCGTGTTTTTTTTTTTAATTTTCTATAAAAATCCTTAAGCTCACGGAAAAGTTTCAACTGTGTTCTAATATTTTCAGAATATAGAATAATTTGTGACATACGGACGGACAGACAGGCAAACAAAATTGAATCTATATGGCTTTCGTTCTTGGCACTAGGCTACGGAACCCTAAAATCTGTTTCCCATTGAGATGCTGACATTGTCGAAAGCGGAAGCAATAATAAACCAGTTAACAGCATGTGTGAAGATGCAGTTATATCAGGTCTTAGCAATCATTGGCATTCGAAGATAACAGCCTAAACGTAAAATGGTAACTATGTACCCTTTTTCTCTTGGTATCGTGGGGGAAACCTTCAAAAGGTACCCAGCACCTTGGGAGAGGATACCAGGTTATGTGGAGATATGCTCTCCTGCACCTTTCGATGCTTACAGTAGGATCACGGTCACACACACAGCCGTCCTTCCCGAGGCTGCTGGCTAGACGGGTCGAGCTCCTACTCTCACCACCCACAACCCCGGAAGCCCCTTATAGTCGCCTCTTACGATCAGGCAGGGAAAACCGTAGCTGTATTCTTAATCCCGAAGCTACATGGTACTGTTTATAGTGCTGTATTCGTCCGATATTTACCTACAACCCTAGCGTAGCAACTACATACGACCTTAAATAATATGCTTCGTACACATGAGATTTAGCACTTAAAATACAGTTCTTCCATAAGTTTTATTGCACAATATGACTGATCATTTTTTAACTGCAAAATCTCATGTGTAAAATCAGGTAAATCAGCGAAATCGGCAAAATTTCGTATACGGCCTCATAATGAGTTCAAAAGTCACTCTACATTATACAAATATGCGGCTTATTTGTTTTATAAATAAACTAGCGGCCGCCCGCGACTTCGTCCGCGTGGACTTTAGTTTTAGAATTTCTCTAGAATAAAAGTAGCCCAGTTACTCCCTATTACATCTTCTACCTGCCAGTGAAAGTCCCGTCCAAATCGGTCTAGCCGTTTCAGAGATTAACCGGAACAAACAAACAGACAGATAGACAGACAGACAAAAATTGTAAAAAATGTTATTTTGGTATATGTACCGCATATAAATTCATATGCATGACATAAAATTCTTCAGTATTTGTGGCCCATGGAAACACAATGACTGGGTAACAATAATCAAGACCCATAATTCCAATTTTTGCTTCACTGGGAATCAAACCCG
Organism: Pyrgus malvae; assembly: GCA_911387765.1. Lineage (NCBI taxonomy): Eukaryota > Metazoa > Arthropoda > Insecta > Lepidoptera > Hesperiidae > Pyrgus > Pyrgus malvae. The sequence continues at coordinate 1,293,266 of OU426969.1, read as the reverse complement.
GGACCGGGACCCTTGATTGACAGTCCTGTGTCAATGAAGAGCGTGGTTGTGAAGTGAGATAATAATCAGCTAGTACAAATATAATGCATGATTTCGTACTTTAAAAGGCACTTAATGCTGACGGTTTTAAATTTTGTCGATAGACAGCTGTCGAACATTTTTGAATCTTATATAAGTAGACATTATAAGAACATCCAGTGGGACCGAATCCGTATTAGACCAGCGTGATGGAGTTAGCTTTCCAGATCATGTAACGATAGGCCTTCCTGATCAAACGACCCGTACCAACAGAGAGACGCAAAAGTTATAAGAAATATTATTTAAAAATACTATAAAAATGTTGTCATCCCCTGATTAGGTGCAGCGGCGATACATCACGCGAGGGTCGGGCGCGAGATGGGCGCGAGTTATGACAAGTCGCGTGTTTGCACAATTGCATTACCCTATTGTTATTATTAAGAACTCGTTGTTAGTTCCGTCCACGTGACTATTTCGTTGACTTCTGGTCAGTTTAGGTACATTGTGGCCTGGCAGCTGCCATGGGCGGATCTAAGACAGGAAGGCATGCACATAAATTGAAATCTCAGGGAAATATGTTGTGTTTATATCCTGGTCGCAGCCGATCGTATAAAACAATGTACAAGTACACAGTTACAGGATTTTTTTAAACTACCTGTACTTTGTTTAAAAATATTCTTGTCTCGAGAGATCCATTTTCTTTCAAATTTAGGTCCGTATATATAAGCTCACAGCTAATACTACTTTTGTGAAAATGTTTTCAATTACTGACTATTTGGTAATGAAAATACGTTTTAATAATTCATAGGCGATTTGATCTTAGCCAAGCCATTGGATCCTATTTATTATTAAGTTATTGAAACATAGCAGCCATTAAACCTTACCTTTAAATAAGTTAGGTTTGAAAACTGAAATACAAGCAATTACAAGCATGGCTCTTTCGTATCTCAATCTGTAACACATGTCATAGTAACTATGCTGTTTAAGCGCAGTGGATGTTTTACCTTGCTTAAGAAGGCCATAAACCAATTTTCACAAATTAACGTCATTCATTTGAAGTTTGAAATTAACGTTGTGCGTTTTTGATATTTTGGAATGGTTGGAATAATTTTGCACGAATTGCTTTTATTATCAGTATTATTTTTCATCTAGTATTTTCAGTAGGTTTTCATCTAGTATTTTTATAAAGTACTCACTCATTTTCTTTCACTATTTCTTCGTCACTTTTTTCATTAGTAGATGCACTTTGTCGAGCCATCAGCTGTCACTCCTCCGTCTTACAAATATTCGATCAAGCCACGTGTCCTGACGCGAGTTTAACATTTTTTACCCATCCCAAAAAAGGTGCACAACGCCGCTAAAGAAGTTTTCACTTCAAAAACTTCTTATGAAATAATTATTTGATGTTTCGCAGAAATAAACAGCACTTTCATGAGTTGGCCATCGTTTATATAAACAAATGAAAATTCTTATTGTTTAAAGTTGTCTTGGGAGAAATTGAAACTTTTCAAAATAGTGACGGAGTGAGTCAACAGTGAAAAGGTATACAGATTTTGTCTGAGCAGTGCAAGCCAAAATATATATTTACTCGACCCACTGATATTTATTTCGGCTGAAATTGGAGCCTCTACAACAAATATAGACGAGTTTTGAAATAATAGACGAGACTGGTTGATTTGTAGACTGTACATTATGTAAGAGATTTTTGAAGTGAAAACTTCTTTAGCGCTAGCTTTATGAAAACTTCTTTCACTTGTAAAATTCGTTTATATCACGTATTTAAAATATGGACATTGAACACAGACAGATTTTTAATGAAAAAAGTGACGAAGAAATAGTGAAAGAAAATGAGTGAGTACTTTATAAAAATACTAGATGAAAACCTACTGAAAATACTAGATGAAAAATAATACTGATAATATAAGCAATTCGTGCGAAATTATTCCCTAACCATTCCAAAATATCAAAAATGCACAACGTTAATGTTCAAGTTTTCACTTCTGCCGGCACTCCCGGTGCAACCCGTTGTTTTTTTTTACTTTGTGACATCTTTAAGGGCTGTGATGTTTAAGCACATTACAAATTACTATGTCAGTGGTGCGCGCCGAAGATTGAACTCTTTATCTCGAAGACCGCGGTAAACGGTAAACGTACGGCCAAAGAAGAAAGAAGAAAATATTGTGGTGAAACGTAAGCAAAACCGTAGAAATTCTATAAAAATTTTCACAAAAGTTTTCGTATGCAAATTTTTGCTTACTAGTCTTTATATTTTATGATGCATAAGTCATAGCTGGGAACGAAATTTTTGTTTAAGAAAGATATTGGATCGCATAGCTTGTGTGTTGCCAACTAATCACATGATTTTCGGACAAGTTTTTCACGAAAGATTGTTGGCAGAAGTCCAGAATTGCAAAAATATGAGTTCTCTCTTCTTTTGATGAAATACATTCGGTAATCCCTACTTCCCTACTAATATTATAAATTCGAAAGTAACTCTGTCTGCTACGCTTTGCCGCTTAAACTACTGAACCAATTTTAATGAAATTTGGAACACAGATAGAGTGGACTTTGGGAAAGGAAATAGGATGGTTTTTATTCTACGGGAACCTATAAAACGGGTCCACGTGGGCGAAGCCACTGGCAGAAGCCTAGTTGAAATATATTTTTTTTAACATCGATTTCTGACCTACTTTTCTAAACAAGGTTTTAAGTTTTAAACATACTAGTCACATCAAAGCAAGCCTGAATCTTGCCTGAGATCGTGAGCAGTTGTTGCAGAGCGCTGCGCTACTCCACAAAAAGCTGTAGGTTGCCTTGGTTTCATGTAAGTCTGGTCAGCAACCACACCGAAATGGATCAAAATACAATAGAGTTGAACGACAGTAATGGGTGCGGTGGTGGTACTTCCCATCAGACAAAAACGCGCATGGCCCGGCGGTTAGCGTAGAACGCAAACGATCTATGCAACTAAGCCAAACGGGCGCGGTCGAGTGTGAGATGGGTGACCGCTAGTGGCAAAACAAACATGCGTGTTTCCGTGCTTCGGAGGGCACGTTAAGCCATCGGTCCCGGTTGTTGTCGATAGATAACATTCGTTAAACCTTGTCGGAGGCCTTATGGGCGGTTTCAAAACATCAGACAGCGGGTTGGCCACTATCCCGCATCTCCACCAACCCGCATTGGATCAGCGTGGTGGAGTAAGCTCCAGGCCTCTCCAATATTGGGAAGAAACCCGTGCCCAGCAGTGGGACGCAAAAAGGGTTGCAGCCATGAAAAAAACGAACTAATCCGTCAGATTGGTAGTCAGACTGTTCAATTTTATTTTTGACGTCGACGTGGTATCACAGGAACTTTACAATCTCATATACCATTCTAAACGAAAAGTCTGAAAAACATAATTTCTGTTTACCAAACATCTGTCACGTTGGTAATGAAATAGGCGTTGGTGTTGCATATAGTTACAGCTCAGCTCACGTGCGCCGAGGCACGCGGCGGCAATTCTATTGAGTGGATAAGTGTGAAAATTGATGATAGGTGACGTGTGGATAATTGAGATCTGCGGTCCTCCCTGCACTACGGCGATCGTAGACACGTATTGTTCGTAATGACAGTCGTTAAGGATGGAAGAAGAGAACCTTCTACAACAATAGCTGGAAGTATTAAAATCAGTATACCTTTTCACTGTTGACTAACTTTAATAGTCACTTTCACCTGGACTCGTGGCGGTCCTCCACGGTCCGCTTTGCACGCTCCTTTTTACCACGGACGTGTAGGTTATGGGACAACCTTCCAGCTGAGGCATTCCCAGTGGACTATAACATGGGGTTCTTCAAGAAAGCTGTAAAAAAAGCTCTCCTCCAAAGCCGGCAATGCTCAGGCGGCTCCCCTGGGGTTGCCCGTGTCCATAGGCGACGGTGATCGCTTAACACCACGCGGCGGTTTACAGGTGGTAGAACATATCTATGGTTTTAGTGCTGCTGGGAGTTTTTTTCCGCCGCCTTTTTTCTCTCAGCTCAACATCTAGCCCAAACGGGCACCTAAAGGCAATGACCGGGAAAAAATGACATTCATTGAGCGAATATTTTGTATTCCTAATATGAATTTTTTTTCTTTTCTTTTTTTATGGTTTTATTTAGGTATATGCCCAGTAAAGGTATCGTATAATGACGTATAGAGTAATAATAACAAATTATCGATTGTTTTAACAAGCGGCGATGGCCGAGTGGTAAGGTTGGATAAGAGTGAGATAAGAGTGATAAGGTAAGGTTCGAAAGAAACTTGTAAAGTGTTCGTTTCATCGCTACTCTATAGTGATGGAAAATATTGTGATATTTAATTAATAACGACGTTTTCCATCACCGTGCGTGAGAGAAACTCATAATATTTCTCTAAGGTACCTATGATGTCCACCAATCCGCACTAGGCCCCCGTAGTAGTATATGGCCTAAATCCCTCTCACTTGTTAGAGGAGACCTGTGCCCAGCACTGGAACATAAATATGTTGGAAAAAAAAGGTTTTTTAAATCGGTAATAATGAAAAAAAAACAGAAATGTCTGATCCCTGTTGGCCAGTAGCCCATTAGAGCTCTCAAAACAACGTTACCGAAGATAAATTACTTCGCCACAATTTCGCGACCGAGGTCCTGTTTCGACCCCTTGCCAATCACTCCGGATTTAAACGAGGTCACCTGATGAGCCCGACCCTGCTTCTGTTATTAATATCCCGAGAATAAGGTCACATTTCTTTCTCGAACTCACCGCAACGGCCGCAGGATCCATATTGTTATTTGGTTATAGCCTTTTTGCGTCATTTTTCAAGAAAATGGCGGCTTCAATTGACCTAAAAATAAGACAATTTCGACTGCATTACACTTATTATCCAACTGTTTGCTATAAGGGCATTTGGCTACAACCCTTTTTACGTCCCACTGCTGGGCATGGGTCTCTCCCCGTTATTGGGAAGGCCATGAGCTTACTCCACCACGCTGCTCCAATGCGGGCTGGTGGAGATGCGGGTTAGTGGCCAACCCGCTGTCGGATGTTTTTAAACCGCCCATAAGGCCTCCGACAAGGTTAAACGACTGTTATCTACCGACAACAACCGGGACCGACGGATTAACGTGCCCTCCGAAGCACGGAAACGCGCATGATTTTTTTGCCACTAGAGTGGTCACCCATCTCACACCCGACCGCGCCCGTTTGGCTTAGTTGCATAGATCGTTTCCGTTCTACGCTAACCGCCGGGCCGTGCGCGCTTCCAAACTTCCATAAGGGTATTTATTATTTAATTTTAAGAATAGATGAGAAATATAGTATGCTTGAAGTTTTTAATGACTTGCCTAAACCTAAATGGTTGATTTCCTGGTAACACAAACCAGGACCTCGATCTACTACAAAATTTTGTAGGTGGTAGAACTATTATGGTTCGCTCGGGGAGGTACCATCGCTGCACCCACTTCTGCCGTGAGCAATTCGTGTTTCGGTGGAAAGGTGCAGTTGCCGGCCATACTAACATAAGGCGACCACCAGCCTCCGGAATAACAGCGCAACTGCATACGACTTCAGACAAGACTTACCTATGCTTGTTTGAGGTTATGTGTAGATGTCCATGAGCTGCAGCGTCCACTTTACACCACGTGACCTGCATGCTCGTCTGCTACTCCATTCAAATAAAAAAAACATATGTCTAGAAAGAAAATATGTGTCTCCCTGCATCTATAAGAACTGACCAGCTGAAATTATGGATCTATGGTTTCGTGATAATTTTTATGAAGTACTCTATCAAATAAACTTAATCATTACAATTCTCTCAATCATACAAGTGTATCATTTCATACTTTCTCCTCGTAAACACAAATGGCGATATGTAAGAATGATGAGCATTTTACGACGTGGCCAGTGATGCCCGTTATGTCCAATTGGTAAGCTATAAACAATAATGAAGAGTGAGGCGCTATGGGCTCAGATGATTGCCAGTGTAAAAAGCCTTGGGCATATTAATGATTTAATATCTGCTTTAATGTTTATTAAAAGTAAACTTTAATAGAGACCTCATAGCGAGGTAAATTTTGTGGGCTAAGGAAACCCTACAATTAAAAATGGCAAATTTCCTTTTCTATGAGTAATAGTATGACAATTAGTGAACAGTGTCGAGAAAAACATTCACATCCAATTTTTCCACTTTTTGTGGTCCAGACGACAAATAGTCAAAACGGTGTGCTTTCAGTAATCAGTCAGTTAAGTACCTAAGTTAAGTCAGTGAGTCGAGTCATTCAGATATTCCAGTTGACCGATTGGTAGTTTACCTGAAAATGTCTCACGAAGATTTAAGGAAAACCCGAAAAGCAATGTTTTTGCACTTTTAATTTTTGCCGAATAAAGTAATGGGTATTTTAGCAGATGAAGTTTTGAATGTATGCAAAACACCATGTTTTTGCACTGTTGTTGTCCACAACACTGTAATATACCTAAAGCCAACACTTTTATCCTATACTAGCCTTCCGACATCGCCCGCGTGGACCCATTTAATGGGTCCCCGTAGGATAAAAAATAGCCTATGTGCTATTCCAGACTTCATTGCTATATTAAAATCATAGGCGTTTAGCCAGTTGCTTCAACCGCTTTGACCCTATTACCCGTTTTCACGTAGGAATGCAGCATTTTCCCGCGGTGAGTGCCTATATTACTCAGTGTGAATGTAGCCTTCTAATGGTGAAAGAATTTTTGAAATCGGAGCAGTAGTTTTTGAGTTTATGCATTACAAACATACAAAAATACGAACATTTCCTCTTTATAATATTAGTATAGAAGTATAGATAACTCAAAACTACATTAAGAAAATGAAAATAGGCAAGACCTACATATCTTTTTGAAGTTCCCGCAAAAACCTCGTAAACGTATTTTGAAAATTCCGTTTTAATCGAACCATTGTGGACAGAGGCTTATTAGGTATTGGTAGAAAAGACATTCCATTGTAACAAACGGACATATAATTTTATTACGTGGCGTTGCTGCGACATCGGTGTACCAATTCGATTCCCACGAACACCATCATGAGTTAAATGAGTGGTCAATGTTGGTTATGGAGAATTGTATTCTCTTTGAAATTTTTGTATATTCGACTTGCTGCATTTTGAAAATGTTAGACTCAGTAGACTTAAAATAACTGGAGATGATACCGGTGCTGGTGCCGGCTCTTTCTTAAATTAATTGAATTTTTTTTGTTTTTTTTTATTTATGTTTTTGTCGTTTGGATGGTATATCGCATATTGTAAAATATTTATATTTTTTCCTTTTTATGTAATTTTAATTGTGTTATAATTTTTTACCTAGGTATGTAGTTTAGGATTATTAAAGATTATTTAAAAGTGTGAAGTGTAGAAATATAACAAAAATATATTTGAAATAACTGTATCAAGTTTTTTCATTTGATTTACAATATCGATTGTAGGAAATTTCGTCATAACTTTATACATATATTGCCATCATAAGTGAATCCCTATACAAGATTCAATTCTTTATGTTATATGTATCTCTTTGTGGTTAGGTACAGGAAAGCCACACACCCAACTGATTTGGTCCAGGATCTTTAAAGAAAATGTAAGAAAATTGGATCGACGGAGATAAACAAACGAATGAATTACACACACTTTTCTTCTAGTGAAAATAGGACGGAACTGTTTCAGATTTACTATAACTGTTTTAATTAATAAAACCGGTTTAAATTTATCTAGCTCTCACAATGTAGATTTTTCTATGAACTGCGTTATTTGATACTAAATGTGATATTGAGTCATGGCGGAAATTACTCACAGAAATGTCATTACCGGGTAAGTTTTACAAAGCCTTAGTGCATCTAAAATTGCATTAATTGCGCATATGCTGAATCATCGTATCTTTGAACAAATATAATTACAATTGTGCGATATCAGTGTGATAGATATAATTGACCAGTTTAATGGAAGAAATAAGAGGAAAAGACATAAGAAATTCACAGAAATAACAACAAAAATAGTTCTTACAAATTCAAAATAATACACACATGACGACCCGCATGGCACAATGGGTCCCGGGTTCGATTCCTGGTGAAACAGAAATTTGAATGATAATTTTAAATTTCTGTTCTCGGTCTGGGTGTTTGTGTTCCTGTCTTTGTATGTGCCCATGGTACCCACGACACAGGGTATTAATTACCTTACTGTGGGGCTATAAGTGTGTAACGTTTATTTTTTATTATTTATAGTTTCTTAAAATTTCTTCTTACCTTTTTTCAATCCTTTAAAATGACCAGGTATCTTATAGCAATCATTTTGTTATATCTTTATGATTTTTATGACTTTATGATCTTTATGATTTCTTAAATGATAGCAATGACCAGTAGGAAAAAACGTTTTCGTGCTTCGGAGGCACGTTAAACCTTAGGTCTCGGATGTTATCAAAATTGTTTACACTTGTCGAAGGCCTCATGGGCGATAAAAAACATCCGACAGCGGGATGCCTAATAACCTACAACTCCATCGCATTAAAACAACTCCCCAATATTGTGGCGAGATACATGCCCACATGCTTGGTATTTCTCTAAGTGACAGTATCCGTAACGATGAAATTCGTAGAAGAACGAAAGTAACCGACATACCTCTCAAAATCTGCAAGCTGAAGTGGCAATGGGCAGGCCATATACATAGTTAGGAGGACCTACAACCTATGGGGAAGAAATGTCCTCGAATGGCGACCGCGTATAGGCAAAAGGAGTATAGTCCAACCAGGTGGACTGACGACCTACAGAAAACAGCAGGAAAGTACTCGATTCAGAAGGTGCAGGACCGGGAGGAGTGGCGAACGTTTGGAGACCTATGCCCAGCAGTGGATTACGAAAGGAATAAATGAAAGGCTGAAATGATGAAGATGCACCTAGGAATAGTATTTTCATATTCTCATAGATATCAAGCGATAAGGATCTAAGCGAAAGGTACGATTGGGTGTAAGGTGGGTAACCGCTGGTGGATTATAAGAATGCGTGTTTCTGCACTACCCTAATTATTTTATCAATAAACTGCAATAGCTAATAGTTTAAAACTTAAATTAATACAACTCGTGTTTAAACTGAAATCAGGAGCTTCCAATAATTCCGAACATGAACAGGAATATTAAGCATCATATAGGTATATTATGGAGATATGAATCTCCATCAGTTGTCGCGGTTCGATCGATACTTAATGAGCGTTCGATTAAAGCTCTATGTGGCATTTAGAATGTACGATATTTCTAAGAATTATGCTGAAGATTCTGGATTCCGTTTTGAATGATTTTTTTTGTGTGTGTTTAAGTGGATTCGAGGATGGTTTAGATTCACAATTTGTTGCACTGGAAATTGTTTTTATTTTTTATTTATTTATAAGTAGTTTCCCCATATAAATTGTTCCTACCTGTCAAACGTTTGTATTTCGTGCCGTGTCGTTCTAAACTTTGACACAGTCAGAATAACAGGACAGTTCGTATGTCACTATTTGTTTTATATTTTTGTTTGACAGCAACATGAAATCTCTTTAAGATAATGAGAAAACAAATCCTCTTTCATTACTTTTAAGGCAGGACAACGTCTGCGCCCGGGCGGAGCTGGGCCGGGCCACTAGTTTATTTATATCATTTCATACAAGTGGTATCGTATCGTACTCGCATCGTACAAATATCCCCATACAAAGATGTAACACGTACGATAGGAGTAATTTCCCTGTAATGGTAGCTGCGGGCGTTACTCTGGATCGCGATTCCAACAGCTTTTTGCTTATAAAGTGTATTTTTTGCATAGCTTTTTTGAACACGTACTTACTGGACGTTCGTACACCTATAGAAAAACGATAGTATACACTATATTAGTCTCTTAAAAGCTGTTAAATATTCGCAAAAACTTGAACATAATTAAGTATTGAATATACATGAAAAATATTACAAGATTCGGTAACACGTTTAATGTTTCCCTCTATTTACCCGGGATCCCAACATCCGGTCCTGTCTTGTTGGCAGAGATGCCTCATTGTAAATATTCTCCATCAAATTAAATAATACATTTGCTGAGAAATGCTGAAAATACGAGTACATTAACAATACAGCCGAAAATAGTTCCACCTTCTTTTTTGAAGTTGGTAATAGCTGGTTGCTAAAGAGAAGGAGCAGCGATGGCCGAGTGGTAGAAAACCGGGGTCTTCGACGCGACCGATCCCAGGTTCAAATCCTCGGCACCTCTGACAAAGAAATTTGTAATGTGCGAATTTATCGCTGCTCCACGGTGATGGAAAATATCGTGATACTTCATTGATTACGATCTTCTCCATCGCCGTGCATGCCTAAGAGAAATTCATAATTTCTCGAAAGCATTTCGTCCACCAATCCGCACTTGGCCAGCGTGGTGGACTATGGCCTAAGTCCCTATCAATTGTGTGAGAAGGAGACCTGTGCCCAGCAGTGGGACATAAAAAAGGTTGAAAAAAAAGAGAAGGTAGCTCAAATAAAAGTATGGCATAGTACTCCTTCTCAACTTAACTTAATCAAAAGTAAGACAGGAATGACGTACCCATCCTTCCAAGAACTTGTTTCCGCATTCCTTCCTTCAGATTTAATCTGCCCAGCTGCTGCGCCTATTAATTATTCATTATAATTCACCAGTAATAACCGTTATTACATTCGCACTTAGCGCCAGCGAGATTGGGATTTAAATGAGTATAATGCACCAACCATAGGTACATAGGTACATCTGTGTTTTAAAATAATGTAAACGTCCATATTATCAGCATAATATGAAGCGCGCATGGCCCGGCGGTTAGCGTAGAATGCAAGGGGTCTATGCAACTAAGCAAAACGGGCGCGGTCGGGTGTTAGATGGGTGACCGCTAGTGGCAAAAAAGTCATGTGCGTTTCCGTGCTTCGGAGGGCACGTTAAGCCGTCGGTCCCGGTTGTTGTCGATAGATAACAGTCGTTAAAACTTGTCGGAGGCCTTATGGGTGGTTTGAAAACATCCGACAGCGGGTTGGCCACTAACCCGCGCATTGGAGCAGCGTGGTGGAGTAAGCTCCAGGCCTCCCCAATAATGGGGAAAGACCCATGCCCAGCAGTGGGACGCAAAAGGGGTTGCTTGCAGCCAGCCAGCATAATATCGTCAGCGCATTAAAAACTGATTGCGGCGTACGTGCAAAATTAATACTTTTTCTGTTGATGACGAGTACCGAGACACTGACTGAATCTGACGATAATACGGACGTTGACCTTATTACGTTTACCTTGTTACGAAATTTAATTTGTCCTCTCTGAAGGATTCCATAAGCTAGATTTATTGTGATTTTTTCAATCTTTCATATGTCCCGCTGGGTTCAGATTTCCTTTCGGAAGTGAGAGGGATTTATGCCACGATTCACCACTATCTACCGCGATACCAAAATCATAAATTGTATTACGATAATTCATACCTGACACGTTATTTAAGTTACAATTCAAAACCGGTTCATTTAAAATTTCAGTAACTTCTTTTTTTAACACTTTTATGTCTCATTGATTCGCGCAGATCTCCTCTCAAAATTGAGAGCGAGGCAGGCCATAGTTCACCACGCTGGTTAAGTGCAGATTGATGGACATCATACCTTTGAGAAATTATCAGTATCTCTCAGACATGCGGAAATGAACAACATTAAATATCACAATGTCTTCCCTCATCATGGACCAATGATAAAGAAACATAATAAATTTGTTTGAAAGAAGTGCGCGCTAGGGTTTGAACTCGGTATCTCTGTGTCGGAGACCGCGGCTTTTAACGCTCGGCCGTCGCTGCTGCATCGTACTTCACTACCTCTGCGACAATCTTCATTAGGACATGGCGTATGTTCAATTAAGAAGAGGAATTCATGAACAGTAGTGGAATGCAAAAAGTAGTAGTTTTTTCAACTGGCTTCAAAAAAAAGTACCTATGTTATCAAATCGATGTGCATGATTTTTGACTTTTAAACATGTGTGCCAAATTTGTGTGTATGTTGTTATGCGTGGACAGACATTATACTCGTACCTATATGTCTGTCCACGCATAAGTCAATAAGTGTAAGCTGGATTGAAAATATATCTTTTTTGTTTTAGTTTCCTTAGTAAAATGGCGTTCCTATCATTGGAAATGGACACCAACTCTAAAATAGCTTAAGTACATCGATATACTTATATTATATCGATGCTTAAGTAGCACGAAAAAATTATCGTGACGAGAAATAACAATTTTAATTCTCATTTAATTTTTTGAAGGCAATTGTAATTTTTTGTTTAATGTTATTTTATTGTTCTTAATAAGTTACCCGTTAATTAATTTACAAATGAAATACTATTTCAGCACTCCAGTCAAAATACATAAAATTTTATGGCGTGGGAGTTTGGAATAACGATTATATTTCTTCTCTGGAACTTGCGTCCGCATTCCAATTCCAGATTGAATCGTAGCCATTCCAGTGGACTAATTAGTTTTATTGTTAGGGTACTGCTTCTTTTAGGGCGACTATACGCAATAAGTTGGCAGTTCAATACACAATAATGGCGAAAAAGTTTTGTATGTTTCTGTTTATCTAGCAGACATTAAGTATGTAGAGAATATTTTTTTGCAATATATAAACAATAAAACGAAATTATGAAAGTAATTTTTGAAATTGAATATTTTATAGAGGGTATGTCAACTAATTAGAAACAAAACTCAGTCTTCAGCTGTAAAAATCATAAAAATAAATATTTAAATATATATAATCGCATGTTAAACATACACAAATTTTGTACATGTACTCGTTTTTTGTACGGAATTCTTCCTAAGCCTTATATTGACTTGTTTTTCCTCATATAACTAGTTCCTACGGGACATTCAATATATGTGGGTGAGAGTGACGTGGGCTGAGGCTAGTTTAAGTAATTTGTAATTTTAAGGCAATTTGGCACCACATATTATTTGGTAAATAAATGTTATTACCAATTCTTCCAAACGTTTCTAACTACTTCCTGGAAAGACAGGCATCTAATGTGACAAAGACAAGAAAAGAGTTTGTATATTTCTTAGCATTTTCTAAGGGGATTTTTTTTAAATTTGGAATAACATTTATCAAACATCGAATAGGCATAAAGTTTTTTTAATATAAAAATCACTCAGTTAGTTTTTATATATTTTTTATATTTTATTACGTCTAAATTAGTACAATTGAATAGTTTTTTGGACGAAGGAGACTTATCTAAGTTTTAAGTCGCCAGTATGTAGAACGCCTAACAAAACCCGTAAGCGTAAAGACTTGGAATAGTTAAAGAAACACTTTATTTCGTTTTTATTCCCTCTTCCGTAAACCGATATGCTTGTATTTTTACTTGTCACGCATAAAAGTTTGAGTGGCCATATTATCTAAAATTGCTTTAGTTTTTTTCATAAAATAAATATTTCTTATTTAAAAGAAAAGGATGTTCTTGTTAACTTTTTTTAATGTTGCTCTCTCAGAATCGAGACTTTAAGCTGTATTTCAGCACCAAGTGCCGGTACCAACCGTGCATCATACCTTCAAGGCATTTTATAAATAGTAAATAAATATCGCTTCACACTCATAGCCCCACAGCAGGGTAGATATAGCTACCCTGTATCGTGGGTACCATAAACACACACAAAGACGGAAACACAAACACCCAGACCGAGAACAGTCAAATTTCTATTTCGCCGAGAATCAAACCCGGGACCTTTCGATTGGCAATCCGGCATGGTAACCATTGCGCCACGCAGATCGTCAAATGTTTTACGTTTACCATCAAAAATATTTTATGGTAAACTTCGCAATGAAATCTCACTATTACCATTACTAATTTATCTCACCGTTGAGCTACTTAGTTATGATTATAGGTAGCAGAACTTTAGTCCCTGTAGCTCGGGATTTAGAATAGAGCTACGGTATCCCCTGCCTGATCGTAAGAGGCGACTAAAAGGGGGCTTCCGGGGATGCGGACGGTGAGAGTGGGAGCTTGACCCGTCCAGCTAGCAGCTCCGGGAGGAACGGCGGCGTATGCGTGGCCGCATGCCGCCGTGAACACCTGAAGGTGCAGGAGAGCACATCTTCTCTCCCGAAGATGGGCCCGTTCTGGGGCGCCGCGCGTGGAGGACACCGGTGCGTTCCTATGGAGATCCCGGAGTCCTCACAAACGTAGAGGCAGGCCACCGAGGGGGTTTTAGTGCGGTCAAATCCCACATAACCCGGTATCCTCTCCCAAGGTGTCGGGTACCTTTTGAAGGTTTCCCCCCCGATACCAAAAAAAAAAGGTAGCAGAACTTTAAATTTCGACCAGGGAAGTTGGGTCAATTCCTATTTCCGTTTCCGAAATGTTTTTCTTTTGTTCCTGGCCATTCATAGTTAACGAGGGTGCTCTTTTATGGGAACTCTTTATGAAATTAGAGTAGCCAGCGTTTTTCCCTTTTCCGAAGTACCACCGCTGCACCCACTACTGCCGTGAAGTTATTCTATTGTGTTACAAGCTACACCAGCGAAAGGTGTACCGGCCAGACTTATATGCAGTTGGCTGCATCTCTTTTTGCCTCCCACTGCTGGGCACGGGTGTCTCCCCATTATTGAGGAGGCCTGGAGCTTACTCCACCACACTACTCCAATGCGGGATAGTGGAGATGCAGGTTAGTGGATAACTTGACAGATGTTGTCAGATGTCTTCAAACCATCCATAAGGCCTCCGACTGGCCTGCATCAGTGCTTGGAAAGGCCTCTGAGTTCTCTAGAATTAAAATAATAACGGGTTGCACTCCGGGAGTGCCGGCAGAAGTGAAAACATTAACGTTGTGCATTTTTCATGTCTTGGAATCGTTAGGGAATAATTCCGCACGAATTGCTTGAATTATCAGTATTAATTTCTATCTAGTATTTTTATAAAGTACTCACTCATTTTCTTTCACTATTTCTTCGTCACTTTTTTCATTAATAGATGCACTTTGTTCAATGTCCATATTTTAAATACTTGATATAAACGAATTTTACAAGTACAGACAGTCGAGCCGTCATCAGCTGTCACCCGTCTTACGAATTTTCGATCAGGCCACGTGTAGTTGACGCGAGTTAAACATTTTTTACCCATCCAAAAAAGTGCACAACGCCGCTAAAGAAGTTTTCACTTCAAAAAGAGTTGAAGTCAAAATTGCTAACCTGCATTTGTGAGTTAAATTACTAGGCTACTCCCTGTAGCTTAGGGATTAAGAATAGAGTTACGTTAGCCCCTGCCTGATCGTAAGAGGCCACTAAAGGGGGGATTCCGGAGTTGCGGGCGGTGAGAGTGGGAGCTCGATCCGTCCAGCCGGGAAGGACGGCGGTGTGTGCGTGGCCGCATGCCGCCGTAAGCATCTGAAGGTGCAGGAGAGCACATTTGCTCTGCCGAAGATGGGCCCGTACGGGGCGCCGCGCGCGGAGGACGCCGCGCCGGTGCGTTCTACTGGAGATCCCGGAGTCCTCCCCAAGCGCAGAGGCAGGCCACCGAGGGGGTTTTATTACGGTCACAGATTCACAAATCCCACGTTAACCGGTATCCTCTCCCAAAATGTCGGGTACCTTATGAAGGTTTCCCTCCGATACAATAGACACGGTGACTTAGTGACTTATTGATCTAATTTTGACGTTTCAAGACTATTAACCTTAGCTCTTTCAGCCTGGATATAGATAAAAGTAGCTGGACCGAGTGATTCAACAAATTCTTAAAACATTAAACCGTTAACTAAATTCCTCTGCTCTCTATTTATTTTCACAATCAGTCTCAACATCGATTCGACTTCAACTTATGTAAACAGTACATCACTCTATTTAAAACTGCGCTAGATTTCAAATACACCTAGATTTATTTATTGCGATAGAAAGAAAGTACATCGACATCGTATGTACGCCAAGATCTATCTTTATCTTTTGTGTATCTTTCTATATTTAAATTGTATCCACGGAGTAACAAATGATATCCTCCCCAGAAGAGATGCCACGAAGCTATGGAGGTAAACGAGTGAACAGTAAAAGAATGTGCAGTGTTGTTCATACTGCTAATGTCAGTATGATAGACCGCTGCAACGCTTTTTGCGTCCCGCTGCTGGGCATGGGTCTCTCCCAATTATTAGGCAGGTCTTGAACTTGCTCCACTATGCTGCTCCCATGCGGGTTGTAAGATTTGATTGTTTAGAGGCCAACCCATTATTGGATTTTTCTAAACCTCCTTTAAGGACTCCGACAAGGTTTTTATTATTATTACCATCTATGGATTAATTTGCCCTTCGAAGCCCAGAAACGGTCATGAATTTTGTTATTAGCGATCACCCATCTCACACTCTACCGCGCCCGTTTTACTTAGCTGCGTAGATCGCGAGCGCTTAGCGTTGCGTGCTTCTGAGAGAAGGAGGAAGAACGGCACTTCTACTATCTTTTGTCTCCTGTGACTATCCGTTCGTTTAATGTTCGATGTAGCTTTTACTCTCAATTTTCGTACATTTATGTAACGTGCGCATTCAAGATGGCATGTCACTGACCGAAAGAAGCAAGATCTTATTATTATATATTATATTGATATGGGCCGGTGTTCGTGTGTTTGTTTTAAATTTTATTTGACGAAAACTGTATATATTTTTTTAAATAACGCTTTACCCCTGTACTTCCACGCTAGCCACCTAACTTTTTTTTTCTTCAATCATGGCATTGCAAACTCTGAATATTGCCAGCGTCAAGTACATGTATATTTTTTGGATCACGTTTTTGCCAGTTTCGGCGAAACTGGACAAGTAATAATAAGTAAAGTCAGTAAGTCGTCGTACGAAACCCTAATAAAATACCTACAAAGTGTAAAAGTCTAACTAATAAAAGCGTTATAAAAAGTTTGTTCTATAGAAGTAATGTGTACATACAGAGCTACGGTATTAGCACTGATTCCTCCTACTAATGAAAGTCAAATGACAATAAACGCATGTAATTATTGTTGAAATAGGTCGCCAGTGATCCGGCAGCGCTGTTCGGATTTCAAATTGATTAGTTTATATTGCTTTACATTGATGACATGATGAATCAGTGCTGTGGATTCTTCATGTCTAAACAAAGCGCGTTTCCATGCTTCAAAAGACACGGTAAGCGGTCGATCCCGGTTGTTATCAGATAACAGTCGTTAAACCGTTGGTGGCCATGAGCGGTTGAAACAGTGTAGCTACGGGATTAAGAACGGCTGCAACCCTTTATGCGTCCCACTGCTGGGCACGGGTCTCTTCCCATTACTGGGGAGGCTTGGAGCCTACTCCACCACGCTGCTTCAATGCGGGTTGGTGGAGATGCGGGTTAGACATATCAAACATTTATATCAATACCACAAAATCAAAATATTCGTAGTATTTTATGGTTCGTCCGGAAAAAAAACACCGATACCCATTTCTATTTTTGACGACCCGTGTGGCGCAATTGTTATCATGCCGGACTGCCGATCGAAGGGTTCCGGGTTCGATTCCCGGCGAGGCAGAAATTGAAATGACGAGTTTTAATTTCTGTATTTGGTCTGGGTGTTTGTGTTTCTGTCTTTGTGTGTGTCTATGGTACCCACGACACAGGGAATCCTAGTGTGGGGCTATGAGTGTGTAGCGTTATTTATTATAGCGTTATTTATTTATTGTATTTGTGAAAAGGTAGGATTGGTGGAAAACTTACATGAGGTGTCCACTGTTCACTTACTGTAGTGACCACTTCACACCACAAGGATTGCCATTTAAATAAAATAAAAACAAGTAAAAAGGCTCATTGTAAACATTTCGTATAGAGTTAAGAAAAAACAGTTACCACAACAGTTAACTGTCGCAAAGCATTAAAAAATTATATATGAACATTAACAGATCTGACGATAACAGGTCTACACGTCCAGGAAGTTAAAATTATCAAGGAAAATATGAATACCGAGAACGAATCTTCCTATATCTAAAAATATTAAAACACCATTGACCTAATAGTGTAAGGTCTTTGTTTGCAGGCGTGTGCTTTATAAACAGATATAATATAAACAGGAAGCTAGGTTAATACCTGTTTTATAGTATATAGATAGAACTAAAAAGCATGCTATTATTAAATATAAATAAACTTTGTTTTTAAATGTTTTACAGATCTCTATCAGCTCTCAAAAGTTATCTAGTTGATGTAGAAGCGTTACCTCTAATTTTGTGTCTTTTGAATTTAAAATATTGATCGAAAAAGCCGCTTTTAGATCACTACATCAGATCACTACTAGCTTCTCTATCACGTCTTTGATGTGTATTAGAGATTCTTTAACTGACTGACAAAAATTTTAAGCACCTAAAATAAAAATATCATTGCTCTATTTTCCTATCCTCATTATAAAATTTTGTTTGAATTTTCATGACTCTGTGTTTGAGAGAAAGAAGAAAATTCAACCTAGGAAAACCTGCGGGTCAATGTTCAGTATTTGACTTTGCTAGTAACATACCATAACATACAAAATTCGCGAAGAACAATGAAATCATCAACAGATCATCGTAAATGAAAATAATTATGGTTATTTCACAATTAATCATAAACATAAATATTTCTAACGCACCTATTTTTGATATTTTTCCGAAAGTTTATTGGCACTAGGAAGCTCAACCCTAATTTTAGGCTAGCAAAAATAGATTGTGTTTTATGTCGATAGTATTGGGGGCGGTTGAAGAGATTCCCGCGCTATATATATCATAGCAATCGTTGCAGTGGTTGACACACATTACAAAGTGCGTCAGTATTGGTCTATGAGATACAAATAGTTAATTATTTACAGTACTCGACTGTACGTAGATTTATTTGTTAGGATATTTTTGTTTACGCGTTTCGGAAGCCATGTTTTAGGTTGGGAATTTATGTACATTTGCTTTAGAATTTGGCATACCCTTGTTAGTTAACGTTTTTTAAAATACGTTTAATTTTATTTATCGACAATGTAAAGCGAAATCCTAAATTAGCGCGTCTGTTGCTGTAATTTTCGTATATTATGTTTTCAGCATATTGCATTGAGAAATTCTCTATGATGTATGATTCTCTACGATTCTATATGGATCGGGTTTACAGTCTCAAAAAATACTGAGACAGCTGATAATCATATAAGTTTTATTCAGTCACAAGAGCTTACTTTTGTTATGAAAATGAAAAAAAATAATTGTTGACTGCTTACATACATAGAATAAGATGTTTAAAATTATTATTGGAGTTTTAGACAGTCTCCCATATTCTGGCATACAATATTATTAATTAAGTAATTAAAATTAACTAAAAATGTTTTGTTTTAAGATTCGTTAAGAATAATCTTAACGAGTCAATCTCAATGGATAAGCTGAAGGTTTTAAAAAAAACTCACACCAATACAAAAAGCAAGCAAACCTTTAAAAAGTCATACTTACCTGTTGTTGAGCCATCAATATCGATCGAGATACGCCTCTAGTATTATTGTAGAAGTATAAGATTTGCTCATTAAAATATTGTGTTAAAAAGTTGAATTACTGAATCGATTGCGACAAATCATAACTGCAAACCAGCGCCGGAAAACATATTTTCTAACAAATATCCAAATCGGTTCATAATATCCCTATAGAAGCTACGTGGCAACACACAGATGGTAGTGATATAGCGGTCAAAATTAAAACACCCCTCTTTTTGCACCGGGGGTTAGAAAACCGGCTAAGTGCGAGATGTACTCGCGCACGAAGTGTTCCGTACCATTATCTATAAAAAAAACGTCCTAAAAATCACGTTTGTATGGGAGCCCTCCAATATTTGTTATATTCTTTTTTTAGTATTTGTTGTTGACGGCAACAGAAATATATCATCTATGGCTGACACTTTTAATGTCTTTGTGTCTATCTATCATGGTTCATGAGATACATCCCGGGGACAAACGGACAGACGGGCGGACGGACAGCGGAGTCTTAGTACTCGTAATAGGGCCTTTTTTTTGGTATGGGGGGGAAAACCTTCAAAAGGTACCCAGCACCTTGGGAGAGGACACCGGGTTATGTGGGATTCGAACCGCACTATAACCCCCTCGGTGGCCTTCCTCTGCGTTTGGGGAGGACTCCGGGATCTCCCATGGAACGCACTGGTGTCCTCCATACGCGATGCCTTGGAACGGGCCCATCTTTGGGTGATCAGATGTGATCTCCTGCACCTTCTGATGCTTACGGCGGCATGCGGCCACGCACACACCGCGGTCCTTCCCGGGGCTGCTGGCTGGACGGGTCGAGCTCCCACTCTCACCGCCCGCAGCTCCGGAAGCCCCCTTTTAGTCGCCTCTTACGATCAGGCAGGGGACACCGTAGCTCTATTCTTACTCCCGAAGCTACAGGGACTACTCGTAATAGGGCCTAGGGTCTCGTTTTACCATTTTATGATAACAAAACGGTATTCAGGTCAGTTAACCGATTTTTTTTTCACTAAACTCCTAAACTTTACCGATATTTCCGTAAAAGAAAGAGCGTAAGACATATCATACATAAATCATATCCGACCCTGTCCAGCTATAAATAACCAGTGGAATTATCCATATACGTGGACAATATCCTTGAAGACTACTTCATCCCACCGGAAGACCATAGAAGATGCACCGCCAATTGGGTACTTGATACTGAGTGTGCGATATATATATATATATATATATATATATATATATATATATATATATATATACATAATAGAGCAGCGATGGCCGAACGAAAAACAATGCGGTCTCCGATACGGAGGTGCCGAGTTCAAAACCCAGCCCGTACTTCTGACAAAAAAAATGTTACGTGCGTATTTATAGCTGCTTCACTGTGAGGGAAAATATTGTGACGTTAATAACGTAAAAACGTAAACGTCTCGAAAGCATGATGTCCACCAATCCGCACTTGGCCAGCATGGTGGACTATGGCCTATATCCGTGTCATTTACAAGAAGAGACCTGTGTCCAACAGTAGGACATAAAATGGTACAAAAATGCGATTTTATCAATACGATAGAAGTAGACCCAGCTGACGTTTACCGTTACTTTTACTCAAATCTTCGTATCGTTACCTATCTGAAATAATTAACGTAAAAATATCATATATGAAAATAAGAAAATCCAGATACGTATTGTAAAGCTAAGCGCTGGTTAGTAAAAGATTTAGATGAATAGTTTAAATTTTAATAGGTATTCTTAACTTAGGAAATGCTGGAATGAAGTACTTAAAACAAGTTTTTGAGATGTACTGAATAAGGAAACATTTCTTTATCACTTTAAAGAGTTTTAATTCTACTATCAATTAGAATATAAATCATTGAAAAATGAAATTGTCTCATTTACTATTTGTAGATTATTGAACTTTAATGGTTCGACCGTTGAAAAGTACCACCGCTTTACCCACCCCTGATGTCAAGATATGAAGATATCAAGCTGGAATTTATATCAAATAATCAAGTCTACTTTCCCTTAGAGCTGTCAAACTACTAAGCTAGCGCAAACAAAAGATACAGCCGTTTATGCCGCAGATTTCCGCAAATTTTCGACACTCGCAAGGGAATCAAAACCTACTGGGTACTTCCCGTGAACTCAGAATCTTGAAATTTGATTACGAAGCAACGTCTTAATATTTTTTTTATTTATTTATTTATTTCAGGCTTCTTAGGCCCATAGAAACAAATACATATATAACATTGCATTAAGCACATTACATTACATTAAGCACAGATAAAGGAATAATAAATTTTTAGTTACCTCATATATTAAAGAATATTTTAAGGAAACCTCGGTGCGCGAGTCCGACTCGCACTTGGCCGGTTTTTCATTATACATATTTTCAGTTACATCGGGGGTGGATCCAGAAAGAGCTAGAGAGCGAGAGAGAGTTAAGGATGGATAACATTTTAATATGTGTAGATATATCATTGACGTCTTAATTCTTAATTCCATCCATAAGACAGGAAACGCGCAGTTTCTGTAAAATAAACATTAAACAGTATAAATCAGTGCAACGTAAACAATTTTCTAAATTGAATAATATTTACAATGATGTATGTTTTACATCCTAATCTAATTTTATCAGCTAAAATCTCGAGAGATTTATATCTACTGGAAGTTTTATACAAAAATCTTTGTAAACAGGCGAGCTACTCATTATGTTGTTTTTGTGAAATTTTAATTTTTTTTTGAACAAACTATAACGAATGGATAGATGAAAGAGCGTAAAAATTCAGTGCATATGTGTACTACCTAGAACTTATTGCAAACCTGTAACTATGTTATATGAATTATCACTGTATTACTTTTCTTTTATATTTTTGTTTTGAAGAGGCAATACAAGCATACTTATTTCATAATAATTATGTATCTAAAAATCATCGCTGTGCCTACAGAGGCACAGAACGCTTTACAGAAAGAGAGCGATTACAGAAACGCTCCGCGAAGCTCTGTAAAATAAACCTACAAAGCACGAGGCATATTATGTTAGCTAAAATAGTCCGAATTTGAATCTAGCTCTCATACCCTCTTTTCCTTCATCTGTTGCTTCCTCCAGAATGAAACTAATTCAAAATATCAAAATAAAAGTAAAATTAAAAATTTAAAAAGCCCCCCAAAAAAAAAATACGCTCTAAAAACTTACAAATAATATTTTAAACCTATTATAATTATTATCGTCACATATATTATGTAAGTTCAAATATTTTTATTTTCCAAGCGTCGTCGCGTTGGGGGACATTTTTGTTCATTATTATTTTCTGCTTTATATTAAGGATCATTTTTTACTTTTTTAATGTACTTCAAAACCTGCTCACTTTAACCATAACAGGTAAACAACGTCAACAACAAACAAATAACAAAAAACCGTTATTTAAAAAACAAAATTGTTTATAGAAATTCCAATTGTTTTGTTGCAATTACAACACAAAACTAATGTTTTTACTAATGAAGGTGACGTATGTCTTTTGTTTTAGGTCATTGTCTACTCAACGATTGTTATGATTGTTGACTGTTGTTACGTTCTGACATCTCAGTATCATCTCAGCCTCCCTATGGGCTAGTGGGCGTTCAGTAACGCGAGTTCTGATACGTTACGCGAAAGAGTTTGAGTATCTGTGTTTTAATTATCTGTATTTTTAAAAGTGAGTTTATTCTTACGCGGGAAAAGTGAAGTGAACTTTGGGTATGTTAAAAAAATATTATTTATTTTACAACTGTTTTTCGTAGTTTAATGTGTCCGTCAATATAATATTTATGAAAAGAACAATTTTGAATTTTATTTTTTTATTTTAACGTCAACAGGTATGTACTTTTGATTGCTATTAAATGTTCATTTAAAAGCTTGTTTTCGTAAAGTTTTGTGCTATTTTCGGTGCCAAACGTGATGCAGAATTAAAGTTTATAGTTTTGGCTGAAGAGTAGAGTATTGTCTTGAATTTTACGTAGTTCTATTTTTATGTCTGTAACCCGCTGAAGTTAAAGCTGTCACTGTAGTAATCATGCTTTAAGTGCCATAAATTTGTGTGTTATACTATTACACTATTCAATCAATTACGATACAAAAAAATTACACGACTGCAACACTTGGCGTCCCAATGCTGGGCAACGGGTCTCTCTCCATTATTGGGGAGGCCTGGAGCTTACACCACCACACTGCTGCAATGCGGGTTGATGGAATTTGGTTGGTGAATTTTATTATTTTTCGGCATAAAATAGACAGGAATTTTCGTTGTAAAGGTGTCGTTACCGGCTAGAGTTACATGAGGCGACCATCAGATTTGTTTCTTTCACTTTTGAGAACAACAACAAAAAAGACTGATAGTCGACAAAAAAACATTGTGTACTTGATCAAGTATCGATTTAACAACTTTTTCGCGAATTTTATTTTAAACTAGCAGCCGCCCGCGACTTCGTCCGCGTGAACTTTAGTTTTAGATTTTTCTATAATAAAAGTAGCCTAAAGTATTGCATATTAGAGCAGCGATGGCCGAGTGGTCAAAACCGCGGTCTTCAACGCGACCGATCCCTGGTTCAAATCCTTAGCGTGCACCTCTGACGAAGAAATTTGTGATGTGCGCATTTATCGTTGCTCCACGTTGATGGAAAATATCGTGATATTTCATTGATTACGATGTTCTCCATCGCCGTGCATGCCTGAGAGAAATTCATAATTTCTCGAAAGCATGACGTCCACCAATCCGCACTTGGCCAGCGTGGTGGACTATGGCCTAAATCCCTCTCACTTGTGAGAGGAGACCTGTGCCCAGCAGTGGGACATAAAAAGGTTGAAAAAAAAAGTATTGCATCAGCTACCTGCCAGTGAAAGTCCCGTCAAAATCAGTCCAGCCGTTTCAGAGATTAGCCGGAACAAACAGACAGACCGACATACAAAAATTGTAAAACATGTTATTTTGGAATATGTACCTACCGTATATACATTCATATGGATGTAGTAAAAAGCGGTTATTTTAATATTACAAACAGACACTCCAATTTTATTTATTTGTATAGATTTGAAGTTTTCCATTTAAATATTTTAAGTTCACTATCGTAAACGAAATTATAAATAATAGATTTTTTTAGTTCCGATGAATACCAACAGTCAGGATTGGACGAGCCCTTGACGCTGCGTAAGAAGTCGAGGTCTTAACCACTGGGCTATCACTGAATGTCTCAAAGATTAGGGATTCCCAAATGAGTAATATTTGTTTTGTCAGTGAATACTGGCTTACTCATAATACGCATGCGCATATCTCTTTTAAATAGGCGTTAAATGTAGATACGAAGATAGATTTTACTATTTATTAGTTATGCTGACCGCAACGCTCTGTCTCGCGGTCCGGGCTCGATATTAGGACGTCCCTTTAATATAATGTTTTTAGGGTTCCGTAGCCAAATGGCAAAAAACGGAACCCTTATGGATTCGTCATGTCTGTCTGTCTGTCTGTCCGTCCGTATGTCACAGCCACTTTTTTCTGAAACTATAAGAACTATACTGTTGAAACTCGGTACGTAGATGTATTCTGTGAACCACATTAAGATTTTCACACAAAAACAGAAAAAAGCAATAAATTTTGAGGGTTCCCCATGCTTAGAACTGAAACTCAAAAAAAATTTAACTTCCCCCTGTAACTTCTAAAATAAAAGAATGATAAAACTAAAAAAAAATTATGATGTACATTACAATGCAAACTTCCACCGAAAATTGGTTTGAACGAGATCTAGTAAGTAGTTTTTTTTAATACGTCATAAATCGTAAACCACAATTTACCTTTCATTCAATCTTAATGCAATGATTTCTATGGATAGTCAAAGGCAATGATGTATTTCTGTTGCCGCTATTGTTATACAAATACTAAAAATAGAATAAAATAAATATTTAAGGGGGCTCCCATACAATAAACGTGATTTTTATAGATAATGGTACGGAACCCTTCGTGCGTGAGTGCGACTCGCACTTGGCCGGTTTTTTTATACTTTATTTTAATATGTTAGAAGAACGGATATCCCATATCCCTCTCATTTCTAAAGTAACATCTCCTTCGTGTGATAAATATGTTTTTTTAAACTAAAGATGATTTAAAAATCTTGAATTACGGTGACCTTAGTTTTTTTAAATGATTGTAATGTCCCACTACTGGGAACACGTCTGCTCTCGGAATTGATTAGGTATTAGGCCATAGTCTGTCAAGCTGGCCAACCACAGGGGACAGGACCCCCCCCCCCAAAACCCATCAGTCATGTGTAGAAGGAAGGCGAAACAAGCTAATTTGGGACACCTCTTCCCCTAAATTTCTTAGTGACCCCCCCCCAAATTTCTTGGCCACCTCCCTCAAAATTGAAGGCTGCGACCGCGCCTGGGTACTATAAAATTCTTTGAAGTCACACATATCATGAAATTATAACTTTTTGTGTCACAATATTGAGGCCTAGGTCAAATTCAGATCCTGTTGGTCACCTGAGTGTACGTCACATATTTTCGCCAATCAAATTATAAGGTGTTAATCATGGAACCTACTTAATTTGAGGCAGTTATATCGTTTGATTTACACTTAGTTTAGAAAGTATTGGCATAGCACTTTCACTGAATATTGATTAATTTCTTTTGAAATTTGACACTTCAATGTCTATGTTGCTATTTACGTAAACATTCGCTAATCTTAAATTCAAGTGTAATTTTCTTAACAAGCTTACTTTTAATGATGGGATGTTTTATAATTTTTCAGTGTACATGGATGGAAACTAAGTATATTGAAACATGTAGTATATTAGATGCGTTTCTATGTAAACATAAACTAGAATTTTGCCCTGTTTTAAAAGTAATCTCAGCGTAGCACATTCTACATACAGTTAGTTGTATTTGGAGTATTTTCAAAGATGTTGATTCGTATGATGTTCAATCTATGATATTTTGCTCTTGATAACTTTATATTGAAAACTGACCACCCATCCAGACTCTACTCGGAGACCGATTTTGTCAGTAGTAAACAATATTTTAACAGCTACGAATTTATATTCCTTTGTGTTAGCTACTTGCGTTACTATTAAAGATGGACGATAAACTATCGAACGTAATTTAAATTTCTTTCAGCCTAGTTTTGAGAATTAATATTGTCAAGTAATTAGACTCCTAGTTAGTTCGTTAGGAAGTAATATTTATTTATTTAATACTTTATTACACCACATAAAAATGGTATAAAAGGCGGACTTAATGCTAAAAGCATTCTCTACCAGTCTACCTTTGGGCGAAGCAGAGATTATTGTAGTAATATGGTTTGATGCTGTTTATATGTATGTGGCACGCATGTATTTCTAAACTACGTTTGTCACCGAAGTGTCACGGAAGTTTTAAATTCGAAGGTTATTTTATATTGTTATGATATTTTATTTTATTATTTTTAATGCATCAGGGAAATAATAGTCGGACGTTATGTTCGCATTCACTTTTGTGTGTAGGCTATGCAAAATTTAGTTTCTGACTGTAATATACAATACTGATATCCAAATTCATCGGGGTTTTCCTCGTTACAAAATAAAAATACTATTCCCAATATCTACTACTCTACTTTTTTAATGAAAATGCAAAGGCAAATTAAAAGCGCTGTATGTATTAGAGGCCGACTATCACTGGTAAAACATCTGTTACTGTATCTGAATAATTGTTTTTATCTTTTTAGCTAAACGTTAACGATGCAACAGCTGCTTTACAGACCGACTTTTTGTGCGATAAAATCTTGGGAATTCTATCCTAAATCATAAAAAAAGTTTGAGATAACGGAATATAAATTTTAAATTTTGGGACCAAAGACGCCGAAAGGTCAAATTACATTCTCATTTATCTAATGTTTTCCCGCCGCTTTTGTGTCTTTATTTATCTACAGTTACTCTGTTTTTTCTTAGAAGATAGCTCTGGTAAACAATTGTGACATTAACATTTATTGAAATAAAAATTTAAAAGACAAGTAATCAATAGTTAGTCTCTTTATTTAAAAAAAATATTACCGATATCATTGTTGCTAAAAACTTTTTCCGAATAAAAGTTTAACTATGTATGTTATTATAATATAACTAGCTGCGAAACCCGGCGTTGCTCGGGTTAAAATACGTCGCATGTTTAATCTAAACTTTAAAGAGATTTGCCTTTTATAATCATGTTTTCTAATAGCCATCTAACATCTTATAGCCTGAAAGAATACTACTGTCAGTCCACCTGAACGTATAAATTAATGAAAGAATTTGCTCTCAGCTCCTTACCGTTGAGGAGTTGCACCTTCAATCATCAGCTCAGCAACATGATATGATGATATTTATACACAAATGCCTGTTTTGCTTTAGTAAAAATATGAAAATCAATTATAGTGCTATAAAATTTGTATGTTCCTTTCGATTTCTCTGGGATCCCATCATCAGACTTTGACTTGGTGACAGCTGGACCATCTCAGGAATGTAAGATTTCGAACAAAACCCCATTTATTGAAAGAATTTGCTCTCAACTCCTAACCGTCGCGTTACCTTCCATCATCAGCTCCCCACTCCACCCACCGCGATCAAACTCCCTTACTATCATCTACGTACTAAGGGGTATTTACCACCCCAACGGGAAGTTGATTGGAGTTAGTGATAATAGAGAAAACTGTGTCTTTACGTACAAAGAAAACCCTTTACTTTTTATATATATATTAAGATTATATAAAAAAGAATCCCTATTTTCCATTTCCTTAGTCACGCACGGCATCACGCGTGAACGGCTGGACCGATTTGGCTTTTTGTTTTTTTTTGGATTTGATATTGTCGGGAGAATGTTCTTATGAAAGAAAAAAATAACAAAATTGTGCGGAAAACCACCATATTCAATTTTCTAATAAAGCCTTAGCGGTTTTGACAATATAAACTTTTTTAAAGTAACCTTATGATTTGTGGCATTGGACGTTAACAGAATGTGTGCTGTAAATATGGATAAAGAGGATGTAAAAAAACTGAATATCGTTTAAAACCATAGATTTTTTATATAATTGTATGTAAACACTTTGTTCTTGAAATATTTTTTATTACCTAATTATAGTAATTCGAATTCAATATTCATAGTTAAGACAGGACAACTTATGTCAGCTAGTATAATATAAATTGTAAGCTATTCGTATGACTATGATTGCATTTTAGTAGAAAAATAATATTCATTTTACAATAGAATAAAATCCTTTATTTATTTTCTTCTAACAAGTTTGTCTCTCAAGACGGTTTTTAAAACACTAGGGGCCGATTTTCAATCCCCAGATAAATACATTTTTCAGTTAATATATACATATAAAAGATAGCGATACTTTTTCATATGTCATACTAGCAGCCGCCCGCGACTTCGTCTTTATATCGTCCGTATTTAATAAAATTAGCCTAAGTTACTCCTTATTACTTCAGCTACCTGCCAGTTTAAGTCCCGTCAAAATCGGTCCCGTCGTTTCAGAGATTAGCCGGAACAAACAGACAGACAGACAGACAAAAATTGTAAAAAATGATATTTATATGTATGTAGCAAAAATCTGTTATTTTAATATTACAAACAGACACTCCAATTTTATTTATTTATATATATGAGTAACGTCGACAGCGCTTATATTTATTTATTCGAATTATTTTATCCGGAATGGTAAAATCGGCCCTAGGTTTACTTTTCCCTTGTAATATTATGTTGCGTCCGAAAATTAATATTTTTTTTCCTTGTTTCAGATAACACATATCTTCAAAATGAGCAGCATTACGTGACAAAAAATTGAGAGAAAAATACGAAATTGTGCTAAATTAGTGCCAACTATTACAAATGAATTAGTGTCTTGCTAACAACTCCTTAATCGAATAAACCCTAAAGGGACCGAATTTTTTTGTTGGGATTTCGCTGAAAATCAGTGTATATGTGTGAAAAGGTGTGTTTGAGTGAAAAAATGACGAACATTACGCCGGAGACCAGAATCATGATGATGAGGTCTGATGGGAGAAATGGATACAGGAGACAGGTGAGATTTTTGTTATATAGGCTTATTTTGTTATCATTATTTATGTTGGTTTATTGAATACCTTCGTAGAACATTCATGGTTCTACCGCTGTAGCACCACCCACTTCAGCCGTGAATAAATTTTATCATGTTTTGGGGATTAGAAAGCCGAGCCTCCGGAGTAGCAGTGGCGATCGAAGGGCCCCGGGTTCCATTCCCAGAGAAACAGAGATTGAAATGATGAGTTTTAGTTTCTGTTCTCGGTCTGGGTGTTTGTGTTCATGTCTATGTGTGTGTCCATGGTACCCTCGACACATGGTATACCTACCCTAATGTGAGGCTATAAGTGTGAAACTTTATTTATTTATTTATTTTATTTACCAAATACTTACCGACTTTACTATGGTGAGTGCTCCGAGGAACTCTTCAAATTGATGCCTACATCACCATTCCATGATTATACCACCAGACGAAGGTTAAAGTTCCACCGGCACCATCTGGGCTCGTGGCGGTCCTCCACAGTCCGCTTTGCACGCTCCTTTTTACCACGGACGTGTAGATAATGGACAACCTTCCAGCTGAGGCATTCCCAGTGGACTATAACATGGGGTTGTTCAAGAAAGCTGTAAAAAAAGTTCTCCTCCAAAGCCGGCAATGCTCGGGCGGCTCCCCTAGGGTTGCCCGTGTCCATAGGCGACGGTGATCGCTTAACATCACGCGGCCCGTCTGCCTTATTGTTAGGTTTATTTATAAAAAAAAAAAAACTTAAAATATTTTTTAATTTCATTTAATTTATCATCAGTAAAAGGTACGATGATATATTTAGACATTTTCAATTCCTCTACTTAATTTCGAATTGTTACACCAATTTCTAATGCAGTCACAAGGTGGACCTTATAAACTGAAGAATACGATTCAGTTTAACCCATTTCTTTGCAACAAACACTTTTGCTAAAGGATTTTGTCACCAATTTATTTTTACCGTTATCACATGTTATTATGTAATATGATTGGAATATGAGGCAGTGTGTCGGACATTGACCCCTCCCAAATGTTCAGCCCAATCTAGCGGACGCATTTAGATAAAGTGAGTAGGGGTGTACGTTAAGGATTATATCAATTTTTGTATCGATAAACAAGAAAAAAATATTATATTTATCACATAAAATCATATTACTATTTATTAGATTCTTCACATAGTATAGTATAATTCTATTGAAAAAAAAAATTGATAGCCACAAGCCATAAAAATCTATAAGAGGTTAGCAAGGTAATTTATTGGCAAAAAATACTGAACTCTAAAACGACGATGGTAAAATAATCTGTTCTTTTTTTTTAATGAAACCACAATTTTATCATCCTTTAATACCATAATTAATTAGGTATTTTCTTAGTTTGTGTGTTTGTATAAATGTCGTCATCTATTTTAATAAAAAGAGTTGACCATGTTTATTATTACTACTACCATGACAAATTCTAATTTGAGCTCCACAAAAATGTTAATTTCTTAGACAATCAATTCAGTACGCACAAACACCATTTAATACGGAAGTCCGAAAATGTATTTACTCGTTGTCTACACAAGTAATTTATCACGCTTTTGACAAATAAAAATTCCAATAATAGTTCGGCGCCGCGATTTAGTAGCCACAAAACATTTAGCGTTGTATGACGCCAGAGGTTTACATAAACGACAAACAAAAACAATTCAAAACCTTTTTTCGAATACAATGCCTTTTGAGAAGTTGTTAATTGTTCTTTGAATTTCTTTGTACAAAATTTGTGTTTTTTTTTTGATAAGGCTACACGGACAAGAAACGTTTGAAGGAGTCAAAATACCTTTTTACATAAGATTTTGGGGTTTTTCAATACGTTCAACCCTCTATTTGAAGTGTAACCAACTCAGAGAACAAATTGGTTAAGTAATATTAGCATTTTACACGTAAGTAATATTAGCATTTTTTTAGCTATCGTAAAACTCAAGCGGTCTATGCAGCTAAGCCAAACTGGCGCGGTCGGGTGTGAGATAGGTGACCGCTAGTGCCAAAAAAATTCATGCGCATTTAAGTGCTTCGCAGGGCACGTTAAGCTGTCGGTCTCGGTTGTCGGAGGCCTTATGGGCGGTTTGAAAACATCCGACAGCGGGTTGACCACTAACTCGCATCTCCACCAATCCGCATTGGAGCAGCGTAGTGGAGTAAGCTCCAGGTCTCCCCAATAAGGGGGAGAGACCTGTGCCCAGCAGAGGGACGCAAAAAGGGTTGCAGTCAAGATGCGTTCACCTCATTCATTTCTGCCGTAAAGGCAATTATTTATCTGAATTAAATTAAATGAAATGGTCACCATGAACGCACAGAAACACAAAAACATCATTCCAATTTCTCCAATGCTAAAAACCAAACACGTGTAGTAGCGACGGTATCTAGTTCGTTTTAGTTCGACACTAGCCTCTGGTGTTACAGCAATAACTGCTAAACAGGATTCGCGCTTGCTCAATTGTTAATGATATTGAATGAACTATCAGTCACAATACAAATTTCTTGTTCTTAATCAACAAAAAAATTAAAACATCGACAAAACACTTTTATAGCATCTGTCCTATCCCATCCCTAACGCCCCATTCACACTGGCACTACACAGGGTGTTGGCAACACTGATCGATGCCCGAATCAGTAACGGAGTTCTCTATATACACACTATGTATAATACAGTATAAGCAATAAAATTTACCTTTACCACTGTACTGTTAACGGCCGAAACTAATACGAAAGTTCGAGATTGACTGGAATCCAGAGATCGTATTCTTTTTTATGTATTGTTACTTCTTATTTGACACTCAAAGACTATACGTAGATAAATATCTGGACCCTACTCCACCATGGTGCTATAATGCCGATTGGAGACGTTGTGGACTAATAGCCATATAGCATAACTTTTGGGTACTTTTAAACCGCTCATGAGGCCTTCGACAAGGTTTAACTCCTCCAACTGCTGCAATCTACGTGCTGCAGAACTATTTAGCACGGAGGCCCATGATTGCGTAACGTCTTGCCGGCAACCGCACCTATTTGCACCTTCATCGTCAGTGACCAGATTGTTCAACTGATTATCCAGCTGATTTACTGGCTACCGACTGTGTGCCTAGCTGATTTACTGGTTACCGACTGTATGCCTGGTCTTGGTTGAGGTCGAAGATGTTGCGCTGCTACTATAGAAGCCGATGGTTGCAGTATAATGTCTTGCTGTCAGTTCTATTGAGTGTTATTAACATAAGAATTGAGTCACGTCAGAAACAGTTTTAGCGGTGGCATAGTTGAACTCTAGGCAACTGTAAAAGTTCATGCAGACTGGATATTAGGTTTGGAGTCAACACTCCAAACAGACAGTCCCCCTAAAAAGGAACACGAAGCACTGTTCAAAAAATCCACCTTTTAAAGCTTGTACATTTGTCTTTCCTCCAGATCCTTGCAGCCCTGGCGGTGTCCCTGGGCCCGTTCGCGGCGGGGCTCGGCAAGGGGTATATGTCCCCCGCCATCGCCTCCATGCAGGACGACAGGCACCACTCTTCCTTCACCGTCAGCGACCAGCAGGCCAGCTGGATTGCCAGTTTGAGCTTATTAGGTAAGTTTTCAAGATTTTTAATTGTCCATGCCGGCTGAGCGATAATTGAAAGAAATCTGTACAGGTTATGATATTATGAGGTCTACAGAGGTACGTGGCATATTTTAAGTACAGTTTGAATTCGTAATAACCATAAGTTCTGTCCCCTTCTAATAAAGAAAACCAATTCATTCAAAGTTATAAATTCATAAAAAAATCTTTATTATTACATTTTTTTCGTTTAAGTTATCTAATTATTATGAGTTTTCAATTTAATACATAATATAAAGTGTTCATCTATTTTTTATTTTAGTTAGAGTTTTAGTTAGAAAAAGTTTTATCCGCCATAAAACTTTCGTATAATTTTATTTAATCTAGTGTTGTAATATAGTAGTAGGTACCAGTATGAACCTTTCATACTGGTTGCAACCGCAACTCTTTTTGCGCCTCACTACTGGGCAGAGGTCCCTGCCCGAAATTAGCGAAGTCTTTAATATAAGTTGTTACGAAAAAATGCCAGGCAAAAAGTAATTCAATAAATATATTATCAGTGCTATCACATCGAAAGAAATCGTAGAAGAATCGTACTCGTTTCGTTATTACATATAATGGTTCAATTTCATCAAAGCTGTTCGAAGTATGGCTTCGTTTTAGGCTTTCATTTTAATCATGAAGGCAACTTCGCTTTGAATACATAAAATATAATAGGTAATTAAATTAGCGTAATTGAAATAGAGAATTCATTCGTTTGTAAAAAAGATATTAAAAAAACAAGTATACACGTAATATACCGAGTATACTTCCGTTAGAAGCGCGCATGGCCCGGCGGTTAGCGTAGAACGCAAACGATCTATGCAACTAAGCCAAACGGGCGCGGTCGGGTGTGAGATGGGTGACCGCTAGTGGCAAAAAAAAAATTCATGCGCGTTTTCGTGCTTCGGAGGGCACGTTAAGCCGTCGGTCCCGGTTGTTGTCGATAGATAACAGTCGTTAAACCTTGTCGGAGGCCTTATGGGCGGTTTGAAAACATCCGACAGCGGGTTGGCCACTAACCCGCATCTCCACCAACCCGCATTGGAGCAGCGTGGTGGAGTAAGCTCCAGGCCTTCCCAATAATGGGGAGAGACCCGTGCCCAGCAGTGGGACGCAAAAAGGGTTGCGGCCATACCGAGTATACACATAAGGGTAATTATCACGAAATTCCGAAATTCTTGTCCTTGGAGTTTATATAAAAATCCAACAAAGAAATGGATGTTACTAATATTTCTATACAATACACATAACTATAAGTAAAAGTTTCACATAAGATTTTGGAGCCATATAAATAAATAAATAAAAATACTTAACCATTATGATCCTAATATCATTCCCTCACTGTGTCCCAAGTTCCAATTTTATTTACTTTTATTTAACAATAAAGCACAAAAATCATTCGAATCATATTCAAGTAAGTTGGATTGTTTAAAATATTACAAATTTATGGGAAAAAACCGAAATAAGCGTTATAAAGTAAAAAACGCGTTAATAATTTGTATATTTATATGTGTCTCACAAAAATAAATCATTCCCTCACACTATTACTGACAGTTGAATTATGAACGCATTTTAAATAAAATACGAACGCTACCATTCGTTTTTGAAAGTTGGCACTAATGTCAATTTATCAAAATGGCGAATTTTCTGTAATTGTGCTTGAGTATGCGCTGCAAAAATATTCTATTATTTTAATGGTTAAATTAACTTTTTGTACGTCATTTCATCACCTTCTAAAAAAACCGTAGGTAAGTACTTTAACTGATTATAAGTTGCACAGATAAGATGGCTTTTGGGAGTAATTTCTTTAAGTAGAAAAATCGTTTTAAAAGTAAGGTTATGTCACGAGTCCTTTACGGTTATTCTTTATTTCGTCATTCCCTCACCATCATTCCCTCATAAAAAATTATGGTGAGGGAATGATGATATATGAGGGAACGATATTTGGCTGGGCTAACTGGCTTTTCTTATTGTTTGCTTTTATTAACTCTTGAATTTATTGCTACAATATTGTTGTAGATTAAAAGATGTCAAGAAAAAAGAAGATAAGCAAAGAAGAAGCTAAATTAAAAAAGCAGGAATATGACCGAAAGCGCAGGGAAAAAATTAAAGCTGATCCTGCAACACTTGAAATACTTCGCGAAAAAGAAAGAATGAAATATCTTAAAAAAAAAGAAAAAGGTCAAGTAAAACCTATATCCGCAATGAGTTCCCGAGAAAGAAGGCAAAAAAGGAAAAATTGGAAGAAAAATAGCCAAACATATAGAGACAAAACTGTGAAAGTGCGAAAGAATTTAGCAAGACTGTTAGATGAGACACCACCTCCAAGCCCAGAGCCTATGCAAAATAATGATGAATTAAGAAATCTGGCAGTTAATCGGAGAAGGCAGCAACTCAGAAGACGTAGAGGAATATTTTATGCAAAAATATCCAGATTACAGGAAAGACTAAAACAAGAAATAAGAAGAAAAGAGAGATACCGTAAGAGATGTCAAAGACAAAATAAAAATAATCAGTCTTCACCGGAAGCTAAAGTATCAGCTCTCTTAAAGAACATCCAAGTTCCTGAAATTGTGAAGAAGAAGCTTCTTCTGTCAGAAGTTATTACTAATCAGCTAAAAGATAGGTACAGTCATTTAAGGAGACATAGTGAAAAGAAAAAGTACTATGAAATAGTAAAACCAGATCTTTTAAAGAAGCATAAACTACTCAGCTTATCAAAACAATTTTTCAAGCATGATTCTTACAAAAAGAGCGTTTCTAGGAAAATCAGTGCTAAATTGATGAAGGTCAAAAAGGATGTTCAAGATTTTTTGGAAAAGGACGAAAGTTCTCGGATGTGCCCAGGAAAGAAAGACTTTGTAAGGTCAAAGGGACAGGTAAAACAAAAACGTTTACTGTGCGATACCATGAAAAATTTGCACAATAAATTCTTGACTACAGTTGAGTATAAAATAAGCTTGACAACTTTCTGTAGATTTCGGCCTTTTTGGGTGACTTGGGCAAACATAAAAGACCGTAACACATGCAAATGTGTAATTCACGCAAATGTTCAACGGATGATCATGAAGTTACATGAAAATAAAGTATTGCCTTGCTGTAATCTAACTATATTTTTAACCATGAAAACATGCAATGTCTATTCAGCTAAATGTTTATTACGAGAATGTGAAGGTTGTGCAAACAAAATGGTAGAGTATTATCTTCCACAGCCAAACAAAGTAGTGACTTATGAGCAGTGGATGTATGAAACTATATCCTACGAAAAAAATGGAAAGATGAAGACAGTAAGAAAACCTATTTTAAAAGAGATCAAGGTTTCACTGAGATCTTTGGTTATTCAATTAGAAAATACTTTGCCTATATTCTTAAAACATGTTGCCACGATCGCACACCAGTTTCAGACCATATCAAAACTTAAAAAGAATTTAGCTGACAATGAAGTCCTTATTCACATAGATTTCAGCGAAAACTATTGTTGCAAATATAACGAAGAAATTCAGGCAGTACATTTCGGAGGTGCAAGACAACAAGTTACACTACATACAGGAGTATTATATTTACGTGAAAATGACACTGTAAAACCCTACACGTTTTGTTCTCTTTCTGAAAATAATAGACACGACACAATGGCAGTATGGGCACACTTATTGCCAGTTTTTGAGTGGCTTAAAAATAACTATCCAAACATTCACAGAATACACATGCTAAGTGATAGTCCTGTCAACCAGTACAAGAACAAATTCATGTTTCATCTAGTATATCATCATATAAATGATTTATTTCCGGGTGCGACATTTTTTGCGTGGAATTATTCGGAACCAGGCCATGGCAAAGGTGCTCCTGATGGCGTAGGTGGCACATTAAAAAGAACAGCTGATAAAGCGGTGGCTGAAGGCAAGAACATCGTCAATTTGAAGTCTCTCAAAGAAATTTTGTTGGCAAGATGTTCTTCAATAAAGCTGTTTGAAGTTACCACTGCTAATATCGCGAAGATAGAAGACTTAGTCAAACAGTCAACCATCATTGCTGCATTTCGTGGAACCCAGAAAATTCGTCAATTTGCCTTCAGTAATGATGTCTTGGAATTTAGAAGTCTTTCATGTTATGAATGCGCAGAAAAGTGTAAACATTTTCACATGGGATACTACAAGTCTTCTAAACGTTGCATTGAAAAACCAAAGTCTTTTGAATTAAAAACACGAAACAAATCTTATGATGATGGACATTCGTCAAATGATGTTATTTGTACATACAGCAATATCACTTATAATATTGGTGATTATGTACTTACCAAATGGGATGAAAATGTTTACCCAGGGGAAATAATATCAGTTTCTGAGGAAGGCGCTTTAGTAAAGTGTATGAAAAGGGGAAGTAAATCTTGGAAATGGCCTAAAATCAGAGATGAACAGTTATATGCCTGGCATAACATTCTGAAGAAGATTGAGCCCCCAAAATTAATCAGTAAGAGTTGTTATTTTATAAAAGACTTAAACTAGTTTAAAATATCTGATTAAGACTTTAATTGTAACTTTGAGACTGAATCGTTTAAGATTAATTTTTTTAAAGTAGGTATTTCACTCTTTAATTGTACCTACCATATAAGAAGTATTTTTTGTTTGGAAGAAAGCCAGTTAAGTTATAGATTTTGTTTTGTTGATTTTGATACTAAACATTCATTTTAATTATGAGACTAAGAAATAATACGTTTTTCTGTTGTTGAAAATGCTGTTAGATTAATCTTTAAGGATTTTGTTGTCATTGTTATTTAATTAAGTGCCATAATAAATAAAAATAAGTATAAATTAGAGTTATGTCAAAGTGCTGCAATAATTTGTAATTTTCTGAAGTTACTCATTGAGTACTTATTGTTTAAGAACAAAATTTTATTGAATAAAAGATTTCTTGAAAAAAAGCTGATTTTATTTCAAAAGCTTCATGAGTTGTCTGTATTAATCATTCCCTCACCTTATTTGTCATTCCCACACTTTGATTTTTTTTTATGTCTTCATAACTTTCATAAAACGCGTTAATTTTTGGGACCACCACATAATTAAATTCTAGTAACATTAGTACTCTCAAATTCACATAAAATAAATATCAAATAATTTCAATATTTTTTGTCATTTTAAGATAGCCGAATTTCGGGATTTCGTGATAATTACCCATAAATTGATCGAAATTACAACTACTTACATACTTAAAAATAATGACATACGAACTGTCCTGTTATTCTGACTTTGTCAAAGTTTAGAATACATACGTTTTACAGGTAGGAAATTTTTTTATGGGAAAACTACTTAAAAATATAAAAAATATAAAAGAAAACATTTTCCAGTGGCCCAAATTGTGAATCTAAATCATTGTCAAATCCCCATGAACACACACCAAAAGTTTCATCATAATTCGTCCAGTCGTTTAGGAGGAGTTTATTGATATACACACGCAGACAAGAAATTACTTATATAACATGATTTTTAAATTTACCATGCTAAAATTTCAATGGTTTGAATTGCATTCATAAAGTATACTTGTATAAATAGATACATGCTTTATAGTTCTATTGAATATAAAGAGTAAACAAAACTCCTTTATTTTCTCGGCCATGACTTAATAATACATTCGACGAAGCCTTCAATAATACAACAGTTGTATCTCATGTATGTTTATACTTAATAGTAAGTAGTTAGATCTAGAGATTCTATCTGTAAATATTTCTTAAAACAAGAGTGACAGGAAAACCAAGCAACACATAAAATTTAATTTACTAGTATTCATTTAATTTTACACTTTTACAATAACACATAGCGTTATTAAATCTTTTTACAAAAATAATATGGTGTTTATTGTTACTCACTAAGATGGTACAATCGTACAAATTTAACGTATATAAATGTAAAATTCTCAACAATTTCTCAACCTTACTTTGTTATAACCTAGTGCTTGATATGTTACAAGTCCCGCGGAAGGATGTACAATTTACATCAGTTATGTACATTACTAGTATTACTACTAATACTATAAAATAAAAAAGTGTACATCTACTCCATAGTAAAATGTATCCATGTAAAACCACATAACTATTCCACTACGCTCAAGTGTAAAACATTTTAATTATAACCAGTCAGTTAAAATCATTATAAATAATTTAAAAAAAAATATGCCCGCTACAGACAGACTTCCAGTTTTAACTATACACCTAAACATATAGCGCAACTATAATTACTATAAACCACTTCAGAAAGTTTCGAGTCATCTTGACGTGGGATGGTTTGTCCAATGTCGTCCATCCATGAGCTGAAACAACACCTGACCTGCATATTCATTTGTTCCTTATACGCAAATATATTCAATAAAATATCATCATCAATACAAATTAATCAACGTATAATTACGATACGTACGCAACTATAATATAATTTCGCATTATACAGAGTGCTTGGCAACACGTGCGCTTAATAATTATACAGGGTGTTCGTGTTCGCAACCCATATTTTAGTTTTTAACGCGTGGTTTAAAAGCAATGTATCTTTCTGAAAAAATTATGGTGCTCTGAATGGTGATAATGGCGGTGGAGTACAATTTTAGTGATTTATGGGGGTGAAGGTGAAGAGTTGCAATTTTACACACGTGCTAAGACGTCTGGTTTGTACTTAAAGTGCTTTTTAATAATAATAATAAGCGTAATATTTTTGTTTTTTATTAAGCATGTCTTTTTTTGGGTGGTATTAATTTAATGGTGTTGCTCTGTTGCGCTCATTTACGCCGTGAAGCAATTTAATCGTGTTCCGTTGGAAAGTTGCGGTTGCCGGCCTGAGTTATACCTATGAGCTGACCATCGGTTGTGTTGTGCCATCGATCTCGAAAGTATAGATAAATAGTATAGATTGCCCTATAAATTTATTCTTTTAAAAACTACTAACGGGTAAAGGTTGTATTTGTAAGAAGTAAGAATACATACCGTGAAACATGCCAACATTGCCCAGTTTTTTGTAAAAATGAACTTTATTCCAATTTTTTTCTATAGAAACATAATTATATTTTTTTACCTCCTGCAATTCTAAGATTATATGCACGCAGTGAAATATCAAAACGTCACTTAAGACAACATTTAGACCGACATTTCATTGATTGCATTGGCGGGCAAAGTTATCTAGACTTTTAGCCAACATTAACCAGGTCCATTTTAGACGTCAATATGACCTTTAATGTAGCGATATAGAAATCAATCTAAGTATTTTGTCAATGATGGCGTTTACTTTAAAAATCGAATATATACCACCAGTATTTTCGTATTAAAATGAGTTGGCAATGTTACCCTGACCTTTTTTCCCTTTCCATACAATCCGCGTGTAGCGATTTTGAAATGCTAGGGTTGTACAGTTTTAGTAAATAATTCGTATTGGACGTTTTCAAAAAGTCGGTACAAGAATAAAAGTAATGTTTAAGTGCAAAATTTATATTATAAAAAATAGATAGCATATTTTTAACTCTTCTAACAAAATTAAGATCAACAAATATATGACATAATATAAACAAAAACATAAACTCAAGGCACAGGGAAAAAAAACTATAAAGCGTATAAGGAAGTAACAAAAGAAATATGTGTTTTTTTAAAGTAACAAAAGGTTTAATTTTTTTGATAAAATTTGTATCGTAGACTTTCTTACATTAATTCAACAACATATAGTATACCTTACTTGACATGTTAAAAAAAACTAAACAAAAAAACATAATTACCTACTAATCTACAAAGTTGTGTTGCGCAAGTTATTGAAATAATCAGCAATTTCTTGAGATCCTTTTTCAGCTCTCGCCTTCGAAATGTTTTGAGTGGTCTTATGGTCAATTCATCAGTATGCCTAGCCAAAAAAACCCTGGACCCAAGCATCTCCGGGAATTTGATTCTTGAATTTATAGTGGCGAGAATTCTTTTTTAATAATCATGAATGGTAGTATTATATATTCAGCATAACACCATCAAACAAATCAAATCGAATGCCATGCAGAAGTCGTACCTAATAATACCTAACAAATAAACCATAAGAAAATCATTAAAATATAATATTGGTTATCGTAATTTCACAACCCTAAGTCATTAGTGACGGTGGGAAATGTTAGCATTCTAAGGTTAGAACATTGCTGGGTAACTTTGCCCATCAATATAACTTTAGTATTAAAAATCTTTTAGCAATGACACTGGCCTTAAAACAATCTACAAATCGTTTTTTATAAGAAGCAGTAAGATAAACTTACCTGTGTTTTTGCCATTGCGCACAATTAACTTTAAATTTAGTTCAAAAATTTGCCCGCAAAAATATGCAGTGAACTCAACAAGTCAAAACTCGCTACTGAGTAAACTTAGCAACACACGTGATACTCAGTATTGCCACACGTATACCCTGTTTTGCATCAAATCAATAATTGTTGCATTAAGATTAGGAAATTTTGCACATTAACGGTTTTTTCTTATGAATTGTTGTTCGGGCAAAGATACCTTTCGTGGCAAAGTTGGCGTATTTCACGGTACGAAACGTTACAAGCTCAGATTACTATTAATTTCAATCATTAGTTAGATTTGAAGAAGATTTCGTCATTAGATAGGTGAGGAAGGTTAATTATTCAATTTAAAAAAATTAAAACAACAACAGATTTTCATTGAAGTGCGCCTGGCTATCACTATCCTTACATGTTTTTTAGCCTTTTTAAGGTTCCGTAGCCAAATGGCAAAAAACGGAACCCTTATGGATTTGTGATGTCTGTCTGTCCGTCCGTATGTCACAGCCACTTTTTTCCGAAACTATAAGAACTATACTGTTGAAACTCGATACATAGATGTATTCTGTGAACCACATTAAGATTTTCACACAAAAATAGAAAAAAGGCAATAAATTTTGAGGGTTCCCCGTACTTAGAACTGAAACTGAAAACATTTTTTTTTCATCAAACTCATACGTGTGGGGTATCTATGGATAGGTCTTCAAAAATGATATTGAGGTTTCTAATATATTTTTATCTAAACCGAGAGACACTTCCAAAGTGGTAAAATGTGTCCCCCCCTGTAACTTCTAAAATAAGAGAATGCACAATACGATGCAAACTTGCTCCGAAAATTAGTTTGAATGAGATCTAAGGTAGTAAGTAGTTTTTTTTTAATACGTCATAAATCGTAAACCACAATTTACCTTTCATTCAATGTTAATGCAATGATTTCTATGGATAATTTTATAATGGCCGCTATTGTTATAAAAATACTAAAAATAGAATAAAATAAATATTTAAGGGTGCTCCCATACAATAAACGTGATTTTTTATCGATAATGGTACGGAATCCTTCGTGCGTGAGTCCGACTCGCACTTGGCCGGTTTTTTAAGTCACACTGCGGAGCACTGGTATCTTCTCACAAGTAAGTGGGATTTAGGCCATTGTCCACCACGCTGGTGCGGATTAGTGGGCATCATGACTGCGAGAAATTATAAATTTCTTTCAGGCATGCACGGCAATTGAAAACACCGTAATTAACTATTACATTTTTTTTTCATCATCTTGGAGCATCGACAAATACGCATATTACAAATTTATTTGTCAGAGGTGCGTGCCGAGGATTTGAACCCGATATCTAAGTGTCGAAGATTGCTATTAATACCGCTCGGTCAGCACTGCTCCTTACATGTTAATTCTTGCAAATTGACACCAACAACATCAAAGCTTGTCTTATAAAGGCACGCGTCAACGTTCAAAGTGGTTATATCTAGCCATGTCCCAACCAGGAATCGAACCTAAACTATTCCATTCATGACCAGCTCAATCGTTTTAGGCCACATACCGCGCGTTGAGTAACATCAAAGACATATCTTGGTTCCGGAATTACTTAGTGTTGTACGTGTGTTGTACTGGTAGTGGGTAAGCGATAGATTTTATAATACGTCTATCCTATATCATGAAAACGGGTTAACAGTTGTGTCTCTATCTTAGAGCATCAAAGTTTGAAGAGACGGCATAGAGCCTCGCTTCGATACATAATTTTTGTGCCAAATCTGGTGCGCGGAAAGAACGCACACATTTTAATTTTGTCACACATTCACAAATATTCTTTCATCGCTACAGACGCATACATTTCTAAATATGTCAATTTCAATTAACAACGTCATTTTATATGCACCGTCAACACTGACACCGACACACACTGACACAATAGTTGTATAACTAGAAGGCACATTGTGCATGGACATTGGGACGAGGGGTTCGCCCGTAAAAGCCACTCCTCTGACGGGTGTCATACCTGTCATACCTTGATGCTTTAAGGTCTCTATGCATAAACATAATATCTATACTTCTTCCAATAAATTCATCGCTTGCAAAAAACACACAAAAATAAAATAATAACAAATGAAAGTTTTTCTTTCAGTAAACATATACAATTTTTATATAATAGGTTAGCAAAATTATGTTGGTTCTTTCCTATGTTTTTGAAGTGCCTAAAATATAAATTATGTGACCGATGGCTTAGCGTGACTCCAAAGTATTTACGTACTGAAATATTCCACTCGCGTCCACTCCAAGTACCAACAGCACGCTAATGAGTTGTATAGATAGCTATTTGATACATTTTTGATCATATTAAACCGAACGAAAAGTGACGTCATGAGCCACCTGAGAAATGAAATGAAATGAAATATACTTTATTCACTGTACGGTTCATTTACAAACGCTTTGAACAACATTGTTTTTTTTTGTTCTGTCTGCTCTGGATGCGCTTAGGCGATGCTGAGCTGAAGAAAAGAGCAGACGGAGAAAAACTTCAGCCCTGTTTTAAAATATGAGGTATACAATAATTAGCTTTCTTACAGCAGCATTGTCGAAAAGACATAGTGGAGTGTCCTTTTTTAAATTTTCTTCTTTTCTTCTTTTTATTTATTTCCGGCTATGAGGCGTGAGGCCCCTTATCCTGCGAGGACTTGGGCAGTGGCCCACTCCCCCACCCCTTACGCTGCCTCTGTAACTAATAAACATTGCATAGATATTTTATACTCGATCGCTCATCGCTTATCGCCGAAGGTACCAAACTCATTATTGCCCAAGAGACAAACAAACTTACGATTGTAATTTGCAAACCAAATCTCTACTACTGCTCAATGCGCGCTATTCCACAATTGAATGGGAAAGTTGTTTAGGGCTTATGAATTTTGATGAATTCTCTACCTATTGCACTTTTATCGGTTAAAGGGCTTACTCCATCCACATTAATTTCGAAAGGAAAGTGTATATATCTCTAATTTGTAAGTTATTGTTATTTTATTCTATCATAATATGCCACGTGGATGCAGTCAATACGCAAGCTTCCTTCTGTAGACGTAAGCACTTGCGTTGCTACTCCGGAGAC
Source organism: Pyrgus malvae (assembly GCA_911387765.1). Taxonomy (NCBI): domain Eukaryota; kingdom Metazoa; phylum Arthropoda; class Insecta; order Lepidoptera; family Hesperiidae; genus Pyrgus; species Pyrgus malvae. Next base: position 1,248,735 of record OU426969.1, on the reverse strand, counting down.
TGGTGGTCGCATTGTAAAAGTCTGGCCGGCATCCGGACATTTTCAACGAAACACATAAATATGCTTGGCGTCATGGCAGATAGATGCAGCGGTGATAATAAATGGCATGGCTGCAACCCTTATTGCGTCCCACTACTGGGCATGGGTCACTCCCCATTATTATTGGGCAGGCCTGGCTTACTCCACCACTCTGCTCCAATGCGGGTTGGTGGAGATGCGGGTTAGTGGCTAGCCCGCTGTCGGATGTTTTCAAACCGCCCATAAGGCCTCCGACAAAGTTTAACGACTGTTATCTATCGATAACAACCCTGACCGACGGCAGCCCTCCAAAGCAGGGAAACGCGCATGAAATTTTGCCACTAGCGGTCACCCATCTCACACCTGACCGCTCCCGTTTGCCATGAGCTATGTGCGCTTCCGATAATCGTTTGACTAAGGATAATATAAATATAGTCAAACTGTCTTTGTCTTTATGAATGTTTTAGCTGCATGCCACTGTTGAAACCGATAGGTCTTTCAGTTCTGACAGTCCATATCACCACCAGTGAAGTGTTTATTATTTCAATATCAATATTATTTCAATATCTTCACGGTTGGTCAAATAATACAAACATGACAAAACAGTGATGGTCAAGCGGTAAAAATCGTCTTTGACCCGGAGACGGAGATACTTGGTTCAAAACCTCGGCGCGCACCTCTGACAAAAGTTTGTTTATTTTTAACAGCCCCACGTTGAGGGAAGACTTTCGGTTATTTAATTACGATGTTTTCCATCACCGTGCGTGCATGAAATGAACTCATATTTTCTCGAACGCATGTTCTCCATCAATCCACACTTGACTAGCGTGGTGGACTGTGGCCTAATTATTTGTCAGGTGAGATCTGTGCCTAGTAGTGGGACATAGCAAAAGAGGATGCATACAAATTTTCATTGATGTTTTTCTTCCCTTTATAATAGAAAGTAATAAATTTACCCAGTGAAAATCCAGGGTCTTAAATAATACCTACTCTCAAAGGAATTTCTAAACCCGGAAGCAATTCATAGCAGCAACGTACTGAATGTAACTCGATCTCTGTATTCAATGTCTATTCATTCGTACACATTGAACGTAAATTGAGTGAAATGTATGATCGAATCGATTCAATCGATTGAGTTCAAATTGAGTTACTGAATGATTAAACGACAGGCGATATCGTTATTCATTTTTCTATGGGGATCACGGGACTACAACATTTTTTTGCGTCCCCCTGCTGGGTTGAGTCTCTCACCATATTGGGGAGATATGGAGCTTATTCCACTACGCTGTTCCAACGCGGATTATTAGAGATGCGATGAGATGAGATACATACAACCTCAAGCAAGCATAGGTAAGTCTTGTCTGAGGTCGTATGCAGTTGCGCTGCTACTCCGGAGGCTGGTGGTCGCCTCATGTAAGTGTGGCCTGCACATTTTTACCGAAACACAATAGAACTGGTTCACGGCAGAAGTGGGTGCAGCGGTGGTACCCCGGGCGAACCATAATAGTTCTACCACCTGTAGCGACATTCCGCTACTCATCAAGAGATGGCGCCACGGGTATTCCTGAATCACGCTATCGAAGTTTTCTAAATATCTGAGCATATATACAAACTCCGAATTGAGTCAGTTGGAGCGCGGCCGCTCCCCGGGCAGGACCACCTCGGCCGGCGGGAGATCTCCCTTTGCCAAACACCTTTCAGCCAACTTATCGATAACCAACGGAACCGACGGCTTAACGTGCTCTTGGAACCACGGAAACGCGCATGAAATTTTTGCCACTAGCGGTCACTCATCTCACACGCAACCGCGCACGTTTAGCTTAGCTACGTAAATCGCTTGCGTTCTACTCCAACCGTCGGGCCATGCGTGTTTCTCACAATACGTCTTGCGTGTTGCTTAAGAATTTTGGGTGACCTGCTGACGGTGATCAGCGTACACAGATTTTAATCTTTAACAATAAAGTTGAAATATAGCTGTGAACTAAGTGCATATCTTTCATTTGTTTCCACTCTCAGATTCATCCTTTGTCTACGTTATTGCCACATTCTTGTTGTTTCATTATGGTCGGGGAGCATAGAAGGGGATTATTGGATTTTCTCGAGCGAGTCAGATTAAGATATGGTGTATACCTCGCATTCTGTTGATTACTACCAGAATAAAAAAGCTCTTGAATATCACATTATCGTTTGGCGATTTTCTTTTAAATTAAAGAAATGTACCTTGAGAGAAATATTTTTATTTTATTTTGCAGGTTTTTGTCCAACCCACCATCTTATTCATATTAAAATCGTAAGATTACTGGAATGTTGCTATGCATTTAATCTATTCGAGCTCCATAGCAACGGGTCATAGTATTTATTTATTTATTTAGAAAGATACATTTACAATATTTTTACAGGAATGGTCCCAAGACAATATTGCAATCTAATAACTTATTAGAATATATGATGAAAATAACAATAGTAAATAATGGTAGCAAATTGATTATCTGTCAGAAACAATGCAATTTTGTGCTATTTCTGTGAATTTCGGCAGGCTACAGTTGTAAATATCGATATATGTAGCCACTATAGTAGTGCACTATAGTAGTGCATTATAAATATTGGATTAAGACGCTCGAGTAAATCCTCATACAGCATTACATGTTCCCCTGCTATTACTTCTCTATTCTGTTGGAAATTTTAGTGTAGGTAAATCTTTTCCCACACATCACACGCCTCCATCTATCTCTGCGAAGCCATAAAAATGCGAAATAATTGCAAACACGGACAGTCAATCTCGCAACTTGTAAACAACTTCACATAGTAATTGTTGAATTGTCGTAAAATTCCCAATTTACTACACATTCTCACTAATGTATGCGCTCTTATTACGTATTCCATAAAGGTCGTTTTTCTACCAATTTCCTACTCTTAAGATTAGACGTTTTGTATTAAAGATTATTAGATAAACGCTTTTACTGAAAAATGTTTAAAAAGTTGATTTTGTCGAAATCGCTTGTTTTTGTCGAAGAATGCGTGTCAGCATAGGACAATTTTTTACCTATGTATAAAGGACGAAGATGACTTGCTTTTACTTAAAAAAATTGTTCTGTTGACTACAAAACATTGTGTCTATTCGATCTTGGGCTACCAAATCAATTGAGATACTTTTAATAAGTTGGCAAAATGTGACGTCCTCACACATTTAGTATGAGAAAATCATTTGTGACGTTACATATCATTCATACTCAAGTGACTATTTTTTTATTGATTTAAGTAAAATGTTGGTTGGTTGGGCAGCGTCCGGGAAACTAAAAAGTGTCTTCTCGTCTAGAATATCTCAGTGTCTGAAGTCTTCGAGCAGTGTGTGTTGCCAGTGATGACTTACGGCGCTGAAACGTGGTCTTTCACAGTTAGCCTTTTCCATAGGTTCAAGGTCGCTCAGCAAGTGATGGAGAGGGCTATTTTTATTGGTATTTGTCTACGCGACAGAATCCGTAACGATGAAATCCGTAGACGAACGAATGTTACCGACATAGCTCTCAAAATCTGCAAGCTGAAGTGGCAATGGGGAGGCCATATAGTTAGGAGGACTGACAACCTTGGGGAAGAACTGTCCTCGAATGGAGACCACGTCTCGGCAAAAGGAGCACTTCAAAGGGGAGGGCGGTCCCCTCTAACCAGGTGGACTGACGACCTGAAGAAGATAACGGGAAACCGCTGGATTCAGAGGGCGCAGGACCGGTTGGAGTGGCGAACATTAAGGAAGGCCTCCAGCAGTGGACTTTAAAAGGCTGATAGATAGAAAGATAGAAGTAAATGTAATGAAAATAGTGTTGAAAAATAAATTTACAGTAAAATTGTCCTGCTTTCCAAGCGTTCTTTAGTGATAAAGCGTTGTTTTGTATGTGTTTTAGTTTTGAATTTAGTGCAACCTTTAAAAGGAATACATTTTGTTTTTTTTGTGGATAGTATCCAAGACCCTATTCCATAGTACTGTGACTCAAACATCATGTTTGTCGGCCGGTTTTATAGCCTGTATAGTTTGGAGTACAGTCGTAAAGTTTATTATTGTCTGAATACATACACGGCTTATAACGAAGAAGCTTTAAGCTCAGCCGTAAGCTATTTGCTTGCCATTTACGGATATTTACTGCTTGTAATTGGGTAAACAATAAACATGCACTAATATAAATAGTGTGTAATTGTAGAATAAATAACGTCGAAGTAAATATAAGGTAATGTCTGTTTGTACAACATGTACCTACATATTAGGCTGTGATTACATTACTATGCGTGAAGCGATAGTAGAACTATTCTCAGGAGAAGTATGGAACCGGGTATTTATTTTATACCTTGTAGACTGTTTTGAATAAGAAGGGATCATATCTGTAGAATCACAGATAACAACAAGTTTCAAAATGTAAATCAATATTAACAACGCCGCCGCAGTGTTATAAACCCGCGAACTAATCCATCTAAAAATATATTAAATTGATATTACGAAGATCTGCGATAAGGATAATATAATATTTTGAAACAAATAAAAGAAACTCATGATGCCTCAATGACTGAAAATTCTTATGATGACTCAATTTTCAAACTTCTCTTATGTCTAAAGCGATATTTAGTAATTCTCCCATATTACATCACATCCCTTTTTAAACACATATTTAACAAAGAGATCTGTAACCTAATTCGTTGCTGACGTCAATACTTCAAAACTCCAACAATAAATATTGCGAGTTGCAACACCATAACGAAATGGCTTAACGTCTAGAGGGTATTTACGGAAGCTATACAGCGTGCAAAGCTGTAGGATAAGGAGAGTAAGCAATAAATATTTTTTTATAATAAGACCTTAATAAAGTTGTTGGAAAGAGTATGGTTTATCGGGGAAGATACACAATCATTTTTGTCGTGACAAAATCGCTATTTGACTACCAAATCGATACTTTTAATGAGGTATCAAAAACGTGACAACCCTATATACTTTGATGACAATGAAATGCCAAAAAATAATTTTAAAGAAAATAAAAATCATGTATAAAAATGAATTAACAATTGCCCTGTTTTCCAAGCGTGGTTTAGTGCATTAATGTATGCATTTTGAGTTGTTTTGTGCATTGTATCCAACACCCTATTTCGGTATGGTCAGATCGACTTCAGAGTTCAGCTGGCCGCAACCCTTTTTGCGTCCCACTGCTGGGCACGGGTCTCTCCCCATCATTGGGAGGGCCTGGAGCTTACTCCACCACGCTGCTCCAATGCGGGTTGGTGGAGATGCGGGTTAGTGGCCAACCCGCTGTCGGATGTTTTCAAACCGCACATAAGGCCTCCGACAAGGTTTAACGACTGTTATCTATCGACAACAACCGGGACCGACGGCTTAACGTGCCCTCCGAAGCACGGAAACGCGCATGATTATTTTTTTGCCACTAGCGGTCACCCATCTCACACCCGACCGCGCCCGTTTGGCTTAGTTGCATAGATCGTTTGCGTTCTACGCTAACCGCCGGGCCATGCGCGCTTCAAAACAGAAAATTTTGTTCAGTAAATCAGTCTTACCGGAGTCGTTACATGCGACAGATGCGTAAATACATTTTATCTGTAACAGTGTTGAAGAGGCGTCTGACAGGACACCCATTAATTTTGACTTGTCCTAAATATGTCCTACACGTTTGTCAGAGCTCCCCATATCCACAAATATGGTTGCAACACCACATCGGAACGCAATCGATCAGGCAGGTTATTTCCGATTCGATTTTCGAAAAACGATTGCTACTAAATCACACTTGGATACGTTTTGTTTTGATACCGCTTCGTATGTTTTGCACTTGGAGTAACGCGGTCGCCGGCTGGTTGCCAATGGAGTAGCTATAGAGACGCTAAGGGGTTTTTTGGAACCCGTTTTAATGTTCAATAGAGGTGATTTTTTCAAACGTTACACACTCATAGCCCCACAGTAACGTAATTAATACACTGTGTCGTGGGTACCATGGACATATACAAAGACTGGAACACAAACACCCAGACCGAGAACAGAAATTTAAACTCATCATTCAAATTTCTGTTTCGCCGGGAATCGAACCCGGGACCCCTTGATTGGCCGTCCATAGGTCCGGCATGGTAACCATTGTGTCATGCGGGTCGCAACTTATGTCACATGTTGGGCTTTTGGCTGTGTGGTGTATAAGCCTTTTCTTTGAGAAATTTTGTATATCTCTCAGGCATGTACGGTGTTGGAAAATATCGTGATGAAATATAACAATGGATTTTATAAAAGTGGAGCATCGGTACACAAGCACATAACATTTTTTTAGCTAGCTAGCAAAGACTGAGTGTATAACGAGTTTAGAGTAACAAGTAAACTGGTTCCAGCCGCTCACTTCATAGACATAGTCGGGTCGTTTGTCAATTATTTAAAAAGGCCTTCAGTCTTATAAATAGGTTAATCATAGCTCTGAATTTCAGATTTGAACTTTATGTACAGAATTGAGCTTAATTTAAAGTGTTTGTCGCCTCTAGGCTTAAATCACGGAATAATAATCTTGAACGAAAAGTTTCTATGATTACCTTACCGAGTTTCTCTATGGTTCAGTGATACAGAAATAAAATTGAGTACATTTTATTGATGGCCAGTATTGCTAGTTGGCTGTATGCAATATGCGTTTGCCTTGCTAGTAAAAACGAGTGGGTATCTATGCAGGAACACACAGAGAAGTCAATTTGTTAGCGATTCGTTTTTTAATTTAAAAATGGAAGGCGTAGTAGGAAGGGATTTAATTTTCGAAAGTATTCTTTGTTATCATTCAATTCAATGCGCTTGTGAATTTAGTAACCGAAAGACATGTTCATAGTCTCATTTTTTTTCTAGAAATCGTTTCTTCAATAAAAAAAAATAGTAAAATTTTAATCCTAGCTGGCTATAATATAGATCCTATAGATATGTAGTACCTGTTATTATAATGTGTATAAACAAGTAGATTAGAAAAATATCTTTCAATCAATCAGACAAACACCTTTTATACGGGTTGCAGGTGATTGATTTCTTCATTGAATTTTCATGATTCGCCTGATTTGACCGCCGATCGGTAATCCGACATGGTAACCAGCCAGACGGGTCTTCAAAATAACAATAATAAATGAATAAATAAATAACGTTTCACACTCATAGCCCCACAGTAGGGTAGATATGACCTGTGTCGTGGGTACCATGGAAACACACAAAGACACTAACACAAACACCCCCAGACAGAGAAAAGAAATTTAAACTCAACATTCAAATTTCTGCCTCGCCGGGAATCGAATCCGGGACCCTCCGATCGGCAGTCTGGCATGGTAACCATCGCACCTACATCGCACCGTACGAGTCGTATATCATAATATGTAATTATTTGTAACATTCTATGCGATTTACATTCACTAACCCGCATTGGAGATTTGGAGCATCGTTGTAGAGCAAGCTCCAGTTCTTCCAAATAATTCCAAATACTGGTTAGAGAATGAAATGAAATGAAATTATTTTATTTGCTAAAATGTGGTATACAATGTTAAGATTTTGGATAAAGATAAAGTCCTCACATTTACCAATATTAGGTGTGCAAATTTACAAAGATATGGTTGAATGTTACAGTAGTCATTCTATAGTACCTTATTCCAAGTTTCATAAATTAATAATTATAACAATATTTATGTCAGTTGTCTAAGAAAAAGAGTAACAATTAAATTATTACTATATTTTAGTGTATGTTTTAGAAGATTTTAGTGTCATAAGTTTTGTTAACATCCTCCATAAATTCTTTGAGACTATAGTAACATGAGACTATAGTAACAGAGCACACGCAAAAAGGGTTGCAGCCATTACATTCTTTTAACTTCTCTTTTCCGTTTGTAGGTGGTTTTTCATTTGTACCAGCCTCCGTAATAGTAGCGCAACTGCATACGACCTCAGACTAGACCTATCTATGCTTGCTTGAGGTTGTATGTAGATGTCCATGGGCTGCAGCGACCACTTAACACTACGTGGCCTGCATGCTCGTCTGCTACTCCATTCAAACAAACAAAATAAAAAATCATGCCTTGTAGGCAGTTTTGAAAAAGAAGAGATCGAATCTGTAGAATTTCAGAACATGTTACAAAATGTAAAACAATACCAAAATGCCGAAGAATGCGGTTACATTCCAAAACCAAAAGATGGCGCCGCAGTTATAAGCGCGAACAAATAAACCGACGAACAGACAGACAAATCGACATATTAATGTATCACGCGTATCGTTTGGGGAATGCAGACAGAAATAAATAGCAGACTGATTCTGTATATAGATTGCGAACGATTTTATTGTTTTTTGAATACTTCTCCGTAAGTTGGATTATTGTGTCCTTGTTTGGAAATTATTTTGATAATATTTCTCTCTTCTTGGAGCTTCGTATGCTATAAATTTGTCTTCTTTTAGATCTAAGATCCTCTAAAGCTGATGTGCCAATACTTCATGTTCTGGGTTCAATTCCAGGCGAGACAGAATTTTGAACGATAAGATTTTGCTATTCTTTGCCGGAAGAACAGAAATCAATGGCACCCACGATTTAAAAAATCCTATTGTGGGTTTATGAGTGCATGATGAATGTGAAGATAAATTTAATTTTTCTTGTCCCCAGGTGCGCTCATCGGCGGAATCCTCGGCGGCCTGCTGATGAGGTACGGCAGACGAACAGTCCTACTGCTGACCGCGCTGCCGTACACGCTGGCGTGGCTCGCCACTTCTCTTTCCACCAGCGTCGACATGGTCTCTGCTACTTCTTTCTTCGGCGGCATGCTGGTCTGCTGTATCACTATGATTACCCAGGTTAGTTATTTATGTCTGAGGTCAATGACATTACTCCCTATAGTTCAAAAGCTGACTAATAATAATAAATCATATAATCTCGGGCATATTTTATAGTATGGGCCTTGTCCCATACCATAAATACCTTACAGACTAAAATACATATTTATATCTTAAAACTAAGTCACTTATTTATCGGCGTTGAGAGACGCGGCTACGGTGACTCCAGTCGGTCAACGGCGTCTGCAATGGGCATGATGACAGATTTTTAAATACCTTTCCTGATTGTAGGTACACGTCTCCTAGTTTCGAAAAAAAGTTTATTTCAGTAATAAACTTAAGTTTTAACGTAAATTAATGTATTTTCTGCTATGTAATTTGAATTAAGCTCAAAAACGCTCGTAGGTGTCATGGCGTCGGCTTGCTCGTCAAACTTCAAGCAACACGATGACTTTTACTGAGACGTGACGTCATTCCTTTTGATTGGCATTTCAGATAACATGGCCGATTGCTGTATTTAATACTTTTATTTTATTGAAAATCTTATTAATCTTAATGTTTATAAACGGGATCATATTTTAGAACTTTTTTAGCATATATTTTTCTGTAAAACCGTTTATTCTCTGATTCTTTAATAGTGTCATCATGCTTATACTTGCTATCGTATCACTATAGCTAAGGTATCCTCTGTCAGTCGTAGGAGGCGAATACAATCGGATGCCGACTTTGGAGTTGCGGGAAACAATTAAGTTATATACAAACGGAGTAGCAGCCAAGTGGCGAATCTAGGATTTCAGTTTCAAGACTCTCTCCCCCCTCCCCCGCCCCGGCTTCTTTTTAGTTTGGGGCTGGTGCGGGTTGGAGTTTAGAAGGAACGTTTGTCTACGGAGGAAGGGGGGGTTGGCAGATGCATGACGTGTGCTCGGATGGCATTGCAGCATTGGCGGCTGGTTTGTTTGGAGGGGCTTGATTTTAGTTTGGAGGATTCGAATTACAACGACTTTTGAGCAGGAAATTATTTAAGAAATTGTACAAACAATAGTACTTCCCCGGCAAAACTCTATAGAACCTACATATTTGTTTTTTAGTTCGAACCTTTATTATCTATTCATCTGTATTTTCCGATCACCATTTGTTATACTTTATTGTTCATTACAACTACTACAATTTTCTGTTTATTGTTTATTTTCAATCCTCATCTCAATAGAACAGTAGTCCATTCAAATCAATATTATGACTATTCAATGTTTTTACATCTATGTAGTGGTCAGTGAGCGCTCTGATTGTTATTGTTGTAACCTTCTCACGCATTGGGTTGACTATGCTCTGATAATAACGTATCAGTTTCATTATTGTATCATTTCTTGATATAATATACCTACCTAGCTTTGACATTACGTCGGAACGAAAAAATTGTAGGTAGGTAGAACGCGTGAGTCTCTGTAGCTTCGGGATTAAGAATAGAGCTACGGTATCCCCTGCCTGAAGCGCGTATGGCTCGGCGGCTAGCGTAGAACGCAAACGATCTATGCAACCAAGCCAAATGGGCGCGGTCGGGTGTGAGATGGGTGACCGCTAGTGGCGAAAAATTTCAAGCGCGTTTCCGTGCTTCGGAGGGCACGTTAAGCCGTCGGTCCCGGTTGTTGTCGATAGATAACAGTCGTTAAACCTTGTCAGAGGCCTTATGGGCGGTTTTAAAACATCCGACAGCGGGTTGGCCACTGACCCACATCTCCACCAACCCGCATTGGAGCAGCGTGGTGGAGTAAGCCCCAGGCCACCCCAATAAGGGGGAGAGACCCGTGCCCAGCAGTGGGACGCAAAAAAGGGTTGCAGCCAGCCAATCCCCTGCATGATGAAAAGAGGCGTCTAAAAGTCTCTATCTCTCTAGCTCTATCCGTCTAGCCAGCAGCCCCGGGAAGGACGGTGGTGCGCAGTGCAGAGGCAGGCCAGAGTGGGTTTTAGTTCGGTACAAATCCCACATAACCCAGTATCCTCTCCCAAGGTGCCGGGTACCTTTTGAAAGTTTCCCCTGATACAAAAAAGGGAAAACGCGTGATGAATCATAAAAAAAACTCTAGTAAAATATTTATCTACTTCATATTCAGTGCCTAAACAAAAAGTTTCATGAAAACTATGACAACACTTCATACAATTTTTTATCCTTTATGTTAACGCCTTTAAGCCTCAAGAGTAAGGAACAATTTTTAATTTTTTTGTTAATTGATAGATATGTTCGAATTTCAAATTACGTTTCAAAAACTTACGCACAAAAGCGCACTTGTCAGTTCACTTGTACACACTACTACAAGAACAAGAGCCGATCGGAATTCGTGAAATAGAATAATTTATAGTTATCATATTCAAATGTACGGGGACAAATTTCGAACTGAAATTTCATACATACAACGTGTCTACATACTTTTCAGTTGTAAGGTCTTTTAAGATCTCAACTCAACGTTTTAGATTTATCTCTTGGTCAGCGCTCTGTTATTGTTATAACCTTCTCACACACCGTTCTCTGGTTTTGACTATGCTCTGATAATAACGTATCGGTTTCATATATAGTATTACTTTATTTAACACTATCTGGACCTAGAATTTTGAACAAAGGTATCGTGATCGCTCTGTGAATAAATAAAGTTCAAGACCTTTTTTTTTGGTGTCGGGGGGGAAACCTTCAAAAGGTACCCGGCACCTAGGGAGAGGATACCGGGTTATGTGGGATTTGACCGCACTAATACCCCCTCGGTGGCCTGCCTCTGCGCTTGGGAAGGACTCCGGGATCCAGGACTCCGGTAAAGTTCAAGACCTAATCTATACTAACTAATATAAAAAGCTGAAGAGTTTGTTTGTTTGTTACCGCGCTTATCTCAGGAACTACTGGTTAGAATTGAAAAAATATTTTTGTGTTGAATAGTCCATTTATTGGGGAAGGCTATATATATAACATCATGCTATGACTAATTTAATACCAAAGTCCACGCGGATGAAGTCGCGGGCGGCCACTAGTGTTATATATGAATAAATAGTTTATTTACATACGTGAACTAGCTTTGCCGTTGTACCCTTTATGATCATGAAGCAATTCTGTCGTGTTATCGTGAAAAGTTGCTGCTAGATAGTTACACTTATATAAACATACATCAGCCTATAAAGAAACAACTATATGTACTAGATGTATACAATGTATGTACTATTCTATTGATTTTCTGCAACCATTTTTGCGTATCCTTGGACACGGTACTCTTACCATAATTGGGGAGGTCCAACCCGACGACAGATTTTTTCATAAGGCCTATGACAAGGTTTTAGTTTTAATGTTCTTTATCAGCAACAACTGGGACTCCAGAGTATGAAAATTGTCACTAGCAGTCATCCATCTTACACTTGACCGCGCCCGTTTCGCTTGCCCATTCCTTGCCCGCTTCTCTTAAATTTTGCTGATTATCTTATTATTAACATTAAGAATCGCAAAATACAAAACAGTATGACAAAGGTAAAATAGGCAGACAAGTATTCTAAACTGTTTTAAATTAACCTATTAATGATTGGAGATTATTCATGTGTAGATTTATTCTCCTCCACTATTTCTTATTGTATCATTGATGATGTTTCTTAACGGCCTTACTTCGGAAACAATAAACGTTTCCCGTTCAATACATATACGAATTCAAAGAATTCAAGAATCCACATTAATTCTCAATTCTCATGATAGCTTACGTTACCGTATTGTGTTCAGGTCAAAAGTCGATCAATTTCTTTACCCTTTTCTGACATTTGTAATACAAAAGACATTCAAACGGTTTTCAAAGACTTGCCTTACTGTTAACGAGTAGCGGAGGTAAAGCGATGGTCTTCACAGAATCAGAGAGAAACGAGAATGTTACGTGGCATGGTGGTGGTCACCAGCGCTGCATTTACTAAAAGGCTGAGTAAGCTGGAGCCCTTGTCCCTGTAGTTCGAGACCAGAATATGATCTACGGTATCCTCTGTCTGTCGTAAGAGGCGACTAAAAGGGAGCTTATGGGGTTGCGGATGGATAGAGTTGGGAGCTCGAACTGGACGGTCCCGTGAAGGTCAGCGGTTTGTGCTGCCACCACCGTCGTAAGATCAAGAGACATGAGAGAGCCATGCTCCTCATGATGGGTCCGTATTTGAACGTTGCGCAAGGAGGTTACCGGTGCTTCCTCAGGAGATCCCGGGGTCCTCGGTAAGCGCTGAGGAGGGTCACCGAGGGGGTTTTAGTGAGGTCAAATCACACATAATCCGTGGTCTCCCAAAGTGTTTGGGTACCTTTGAGCCCTAGCCTAGGGCGGCAGATTTCGGAAAACGTCATTTTTGGCTAAAAATTTTTTGTTTCACAAAATTAACAGACAATCTGACTGCGTTTCAAATGCTTTCAATATGAACTTGTTAAAGATTGCTATTTTTTTAAAGAATCGAATTCCGGAGGATAGTAGAGGGTAGGTGCAAAACTGGCGACAAATTTTTTAATACGCCAATGGCGTTGTTGCCAATGGCCAATACGATCACTGCAGCCCATGGACGTTAACACGTCATAACTTCAAGCAAACCGTAGTCTTGCCTGACGTCGTATGCAGTTGCGTTGATTCCGTGCTTCGGCAGGTACGTTAAGCTATCAGTTCCTAGTGTTATCGATAGATAGCAGTCGTTAAACCTTGTCAGAGGCGTTATGTGGCTTGAAATTAACAGGCAGCGGGTTAGCTACAACCCTGCATCTCCATCAACTCGAATTTAAGCAGCGTGGTGGTGTAAGCTACAGGCCTCCCAAATAATGAGGAGAAATCCGTGCTCAGCAACGGGAGGCAAAAAGGCAGCCATAACCCAAGCAGCATTGCAAGCTGTATAAAAGCTGTATTTCAGTATATTTATATGCTAAAAGCCGCATTATCAGGTTGTATAAAGTCTGTATAAGCGCTTATAAAGCCCTTACAAGTAAAAATTGGGCACAAATTATACAGCCTAATGAATAATAAAAGCTGTATAGTGGCTGTAGAATTAGTGAGAAGCTGTACAATAGCTGTATTAGAGGATTAATTTGGTGTTAGAAGAAACCATTACACTACAGTTATCTTCTTAAAAATACATTGTAAGAATAAAAAAATTAAATAAGTTTTTAAAGAGAATTACAAAAGAATTTAACTAAACTGTAAACATAAATTCAAATGGCTGGCAATCGCACCTTTCTGCCAAAACACAATAGGATTGCTTCGCGGCTAAAAAGCGGTGGTACTTCACTAGTGGGACCAGGAAAGTTATACCGCCTATAAAATGTTGGTGACACTGCAAACTTTCGCCAATCTCGTACGCTATAGAACAAGTCATTAAAACAATTAGTTCCCATCAATAGATCACCGTTGCCATTTCAAAAACTAACATAGAATAGCTATTCGCACAAAGTTTATCAAACAAAGATCGCAATTAGAAACTGAGTGCTTACAAAAAGATGATACACGGTTATGTCGTTTACAGAACGAAAGTTCATGTATGCATACTATTCGTGTGAATAGGAATCACTTCAAATGGCTTCAACCCTTTTTGCGTGCCACTACTGGGCACGGTTTTCTCCCCATTATTGGGGAGGCCTGGAGCTTACTCCACCACGCTGCTCCAATGCGGGTTAGTGGACACGCGGATTAGTGGCCAACCCGCTGTTAGATTTTTTCGAACCGCTTATAAGGCCTCCGACAAGGTTTAACGACTGTTATCTATCGATAACAACCGGGACCGACGGCTTAACGTGCTCTCCGAAGCACGGAAATGCGTATGAATTTTTTGCCACTAGCGGTCACCAATCTCACCCGAACGCGCCCGTTTGGCATATTTGCATAGATCGTTCGCGTTTTATGCTGACCGCCGGGCCATGCGCACTTCGAATACATTTTAGAAAAATCTTGTTTTAAATCTTTGTATTTTGTTTATCTTTTACAAATTTTGCTTATGTACTCATGCAACAGCGAAAGGTAAAAGGTATGTGCTATATTTGGCTGGGATTTAACTTTTTGCCATTTAAGCGTTCCTGTTACTTTCATTAAGAAGGTTGTAGTAGCCTGATACCACAATAGTCAAGTATTGAAACTGTTAAGCGATGTTAAATTAACTCAAATAATATGCCAAGAAAGAGATCCATTTAATATCTTGGCTTACAAAATTATTGCCAAAACAAACATTAAACGATTATAAGTCTAATGCATATCAGAGGAAATACCAGACTATGACATGGGATTCTTCAAGAGAGCTTTAAAAGAGAGCATACAATTATGCGGACCCTTCAACCTATTTTCTAGGCTTTTAAACAAGAAAATGAGGAATAGAGACTGACTCTGCTGAGATCTTAGAGCATCACAGGTACTGACGGGTATGACAACCGTCAGAGCAGTGGCCTTTACGGGCAAACCCCTCGTCCCAACGTGCATGCACTATGTGCCTTCTAGTTATATACAACTAGTGTGTGTGTGTGTCGGTGTCAGTGTTGTCTGTGAATAGAAAATGTCGTTGTTAATTGAAATTAACACATTTAGAAATTTATGCGTTTGTAACGATGAACGAATATTTGTGAACGTGTGACAAAATTAAAATATGTGCGTTCTTTCCCCCGCACCAGGTTTGGCACAAAAATTATGTATCGAAGCGAGGCGCAATGCTCTCTCCACTGACGGGTGAGTCAGAACCTTTGATGGTTTAAGGCTCAGACTGAACTTGACGTCCGTGTGTATGCACTGAATATTTCACAGTTACATCGCATAACTTTTTGCGCATTTCACACTGCATTGAAGCCGACAACAAAACCTACGTACAATGCTCCTTCCCAAGATTGTTCCCGAGTGCGGCTTAAATCATCTTCATGGAAGGAAGTATAGAATATATGAATGAGTTAGGATGACTTTTTGTCGTTGAAAATGCTTTTAGTGCTTGGTTACAAAGTTTTACTGTCTGTAAACAGGAAAATGGAACATTGTATTTGAATATGAAAATTGGAAATTCCTTGTCGATATACATATACGAGTATGTCGCAGTCGGATTGTATTTTCCGCCGTATTACATTACGGCTAGCGATTTCCTAAAACAGGGCTGTATTGTAATGTGGCGCACTCTCGTTCAGCCGGATTGCAATTCAGCTAAATTAGGGAATGCCGTATTGTATGAGCACTTCGCGTTCGTCAAAGCAGGGGCAATAACGTGCCACCCAATTACCCATAATACCTATTAACGGGCGCATCATCGATAAGCCGCTTAGGTAGTATTTATGTGTTTCAGGGACATTGCTTAGCTCAATGACATCCATCCTTCTTATGGCCGTATTAGATGTTGCTTAATGGCCACCCATCCCACTTTTGACCGTACTCGACATTGTTTCACTTTATTGACACCCATCCTTTTTATAACCGCACAAGATGTTGCCTAATTGTCATTCATCCTACGACGACAACGTTATAGCAACGTATACGTAATCCAATACAATCCAATAAAGCCTAGAAAATTATTCAAGCGCCTTAAAAAGTTTTTGGGTTACTGATGTCTCTTACATTCTTTTCATCGCTTACGTATCCAAACTTTATAGGCCAATAACTACAACCTTTTGTCATTTATCACATTTATCACCTATGTCCAAAAAGAAAGGGACAAAACACCATTCATCTGCAGTCGGCACGTGTATGTAATAATACGTACAGACAAGCACTCAAGTTGTATGGGATAATATTTCTATTTCTCATATACAATACAGTAAGTTTTTTTACCACATAATCATAGTGGTTTTAAGGTTTTCAGGGTTCCGTAACTTGAAAGGAAAAACGGAACCATTATAGGATCACTTTGTTGCCCTTCCGTATGTCTGTCTCTCAAGACCTTTTTCTTTAGGAACGCGTAAGTATCAAGCTGGAATTTATATCAAATACTCAGGTCTACTGTGTGAAAAAATCTAACTTCTAAGCCAGCGTAATTAAAAGATACAGCAGTTTATGCCGCAAATTTCCGCAAATTTTCGACACTCGCAAGGGAATCAAAACCTACAGGGCTATTATTAGTAAAGAATCCTAACCCGCATTTAAGTTTTTGAATCGACGGTATATTTCACACAATAGCAATCTCCATCAAAACACAAAAAAATGTCATACATTTTAGATCTGTTGATTAAGTAAAGCTCTTGTCAAACAAAAATGTTTGTGTAATAAATGGGACGAATCATAGTATTATCAGAAACCAGATAAAATTATGCATACTTTTGACTCTCACTTAAACCCATAAATCTACGCACTAAGAACGCAGCGCATTACCAATTCTATTATGAAATCGATATCACTCAAACTAATTAATGGAATATTAATTGCCATTAATGTCTAATCAACACGCAATATTATTGATGGTTACTTTGACTTGATGGCTATTGCAAATACTATATACTATACTAGTATGTTTAAGCTAAGTTTTCAATTCATTTAATAATCTTTTTCAAGGATTAACATTAAGTGACATGTAATTTTTATGAAATATCTATATTAATGTAATGGAATTTTATGATTGATTTTAAATGTTATCACAGTTATTTTACTAACATTAGTTATAAGGTAAATTATTATTATCAACTACTAACATAATATGGAAACAGAATCTGAAATAAAGATTATTATTATTATTCTATTATTATTAAGATTACGGTTAAAATTACGTCAGTTATTCATTAATTATTATGTTGGCTGCAACCCTTTTTGCGTTCTTCTCCAGGTCACTGGATTGTCCCCATATTTGGATCACGTGTTCGTAATATTCTGGCAATTTAAAAAATATTTTGTGATTTGCGTTCTAAGAAAGACAAAGACATTTATTTGCACAAATATGGGTGTTTACAAAGTTGTTTATATATATTTAGTTCGCCATATTTACCTTCATGAGGTATGCAAATATACAATGATAAAAACAATATCGTCTTTATGTCTTTTTGAAATTTATGTCTATTATCTTAACTTGTGTTGTTGTCTGTACAGTCCCAGTCCTGCCCTGTGCTTCGACACCGCTTTCACTATATCTGTATTCAACTATCATTGCATGTTTACTGCCATCGCTTGGATGTATGTACGTACAACGAGTAGTATACACTTAGTTTGATCTATGGGTTAAGTGTAGAAAGTTAATATGACACTCAGATCAATCGGTATTTACGGTGTGATTTAAAAACTTCTTTACAATAACTACTACTTTTTTTGTAGGTGGTAGAACTATTATGGTTCGCCCGGGGATGTGCCACCACTGCACCCACTTTTGCCGTGAACCAATTCTATTGTGTTTCTGTGGAGAGGTACCTATACTTGCTTGAGGTTGTATGTAAATGTCCATGGGCTGCAGCGACCACTTAACACCACGTGACCTGCATGCTCGTCTGCTACTCCATTCAAATAAAAAAAACTAAAATACACTATTTTTTTCTTAGTGTTTTTTTCTTCAATCTTACCTTATGCATGTATAAATAGAATAAGTAAGTACTTACAGCTTTTATATTATATATTATATCTAATCTAAACTTATTTAACTAGTTTTTAAACGACCTGTGATACAAATTCAATATAAAATTATAATTTTATTTTGTAATGGCTGCTACCCTTTTTGCGTCCCACTGCTGGGCACGGGTCTCTCCCCCTTATTGGGGAGGCCTGGAGCTTACTCCACCACGCTGCTCCAATCCGGGTTGGTGAAGATGCGGTTTAGTGTTAATGTGCGGTTATGCGGTTGTCGGAGGCCTTATGGGCAGTTTAAAAACATCCAACACGCTGTCGGATGTTTTTAAACTGCCCATAAGGCCTCCGACAAGGTTTAGCGACTGTATCTATCGACAACAACCGGGACCGAAGCACGGAAACGCGCATGAAAATTGTAATTAATCTTTTATAGCTGCAACGGAATCCGTACTAAATGCGAATATTTTGTGAGTTTTTAAAAATATAAACATTTAATATTTTTTGCATATATATATTGTGTATTTCCTATTTTCAACCTTAGATAAAACTTGTGTATATTTTATTCTTGTGTATATTTTAAAACAATACTTTATAATGTACACATTCAATAATTCTCGTTTTCGTAGCTCTCCAAAGTTTTATGTTTATTAAATACATTGTATTGTACCTATAACTCCGTTAAGTTGCTTACGAGATTGCACAAACTAACTTTGCCATCAGCTTTTCTATCTGCTTTCGACTTAGTTTTCATAAGTTTGTCGTATTTCGCGTAAACATTGAACTGAGTAGAACTTGCTACAAAAGTTGTTAGACTAATATCAGAGGTATTACTTCCACTGAATTTCTGTACTACGTATGCCATCTTTTCACACTTCTAGGTTATTTTTGTATATTTGTACAAAATGCTTTGAGATGAAACCTAACTATGGAACAACATTTCTATTTTCGACCATATTTCTACGTATTACCATCTTATTTTTGAAATTGAATATTTCTGAAATTGTTTTGATAAAAGCGTCCAATTCTCCAACCTCACTATTAAAAGTGATGTAATCTAATACTTTTAAAAGAACAATCTTTAATTCTGATGGCATTTTCTGACAGATTTGACTATCAGTAACTAACCCATTGTCATAATAATAATATGGTGCACGTGGTAACTAATCAGGCCTGTCTTCGAGATAATTTCTAGGATTAGCTTTAAGATTTGTATTTCTACTAACATCTTATTTGATCCCTGTGTCGAAATTTATGATTTAATTATTATTATTATAAAAAAGATTGAAAAAAATTATAACGACGTATAATAATATATTCCTATTAAATTTTTCTTTCTCCACCTTATACAGGGTAAAATCGCAAAAAAAATTTTACTAAGTATTTATGTATTATGTAGAAGCGCGCATGGCCCGGCGGTTAGCGTAGAACGCAAACGATCTATGCAACTAAGCCAAACGGGCGCGGTCGGGTGTGAGATGGGTGACCGCTAGTGGCACAAAATTTCATGCGCGTTTCCGTGCTTCGGAGGGCACGTTAAGCCGTCGGTCCCGGTTGTTGTCGATAGATAACAGTCGTTAAACCTTGTCGGAGGCCTTATGGGCGGTTTGAAAACATCCGACAGCGGGTTGGCCACTAACCCGCATCTCCACCAACCCGCATTGGAGCAGCGTGGTGGAGTAAGCTCCAGGCCTCCCCAATAATGGGGAGAGACCCGTGCCCTGCAGTGGGACGCAAAAAGGGTTGCGGCCATTTATGTATTAAGATATAATATGTTATAACAAATTAAAGGTCATTTAAAAGACATTTGGTACAGTATTAACAATTGCATAAACAAATTCGTTACATTTAATGGCACTTAAAACAATATCGTCAACAACTCATTGTTTCATAGAATCGTTCTCGCAAAATTCTCTGAAATCATTGTCTTTGACAACGTGTATTGATAGCTTTGAATATATTGATGATAAACTATATAGTGTATTTTGCATGGGACCAAAAATATACAATAATCTACCAGACTCCCTAAAAATTAAAACTATGAATGAATTTAAAAAAGAACTTAAAATGTATTTACTTAAAAAAGCGTACTATTCGGTCACTGAGTTTCTAAACGATAAATAAAAATACATAATAAAATAAATAACATAAATAAGATATTTCGCGAGATAAAAACCTGGGAGGTTTTTTTTACGCCAGTTTTTTTCCTCTCAGCGTACAAAAACCCATCATGGTGGGTGCCCAAAGCTGATGACGGTGAACCACGTAGGGTTCAAATAAAATAAAATAAATTTGTACAAAAAGCACAAAATATAATACAAGGACCTAATGCTATACCATATAGCATGGCGTTCACATTACGCGATATTATCGCTAGCATTTATAGTACATAGCAAGCTCAGTTGACCGCGATCTCTGAGGAGTTTTAAATCTTTGAAGATCGAGATTTGAGATCTTTGAAGAGAATTTATAGCATAGTATGAACTAAGCGCATCGCACTAATTTGAAATGTATAGTAAGCCAATAATATATTATTATGAGTATAGTAGGTACAGGGTGAATGTGTCCATAAAAATGTATGGCTATTATATTATAGCGTAGTCTGAAAGCCGTTTTATTGTGTCCATTGTTTCTTCAAATGACTCAAAAAAAAAGATAAATTAACCAATAAAATTTTCTTTGTCTGCAGGTATACGTGACTGAGATAGCTGTTCCTGAAATCCGGGGATGCCTGAGTTCAGTCCTGAAGATATTGAGTCAGATTGGCATCCTAATATCATTTTCACTGGGAGCATATCTCAACTGGCACCAACTGGCCTTAGTAGTAGCCTCAGCGCCAATACTACTGTTTCTGGCTCTCCTATTTATCCCTGAAACTCCATCGTCTCTTTTCCTTCGGGGACGTGAAGAAGATGCAGCGGATTCCCTCCAATGGCTTAGAGGACCAGATGCTGATATTCGACAAGAACTAGCAACTATCCGAACCAACATACTGGCGAGCAAGCAATACAATGATGGAAGAGCGGGAAAAGTCAAAGCTTTGCTCTCCAAAAGACTTACACGACCAGTTCTGATCACATGCGGTCTTATGTTCTTTCAAAAGTTCACTGGAGCTCACGTCTTCAACTTCTACGCTGTTTCGATGTTCAAGAAGACATTCCGAATGATGAATCCTCATGGAGGTGCGATAGCAACCAGTGTGGTCCAACTCCTAGCTTCGTGCTTATCCGGAATGCTCATAGATAACGTTGGGAGACTACCTCTACTCATGATCAGCGGTGTGATGATGTCAATAGCGCTAGCAGGTTTCGGGTCATACGCATACTATGAGGACGTCTTCAGAAATTCTACTGATTTAACGCACTCAGAGCCCGGATCATACGATTGGATTCCGTTGGTCTGTGTTCTGACATTTACTATTGCATTTTCTTTAGGAATAAGTCCTATTTCATCGTTGCTAGTTGGGGAATTATTTCCTTTGGAGTACAGAAGTACGGGCAGTGCCCTTGCGACTAGCTTTAGCCATCTCTGTGGTTTTGTCAACGTGAAAACTGCAGCTGATTTCCAAGATTACATAGGATTGTATGGATTGTTCTGGCTCTATGCTGGAATCTCGGTCCTTTGTCTTCTATTCGTGGTTCTCTTCGTCCCAGAGACGAAAGGTCGCGAAATCGACGAAATGGACCCCAAATATGTGGAATCCCTGTGTATTAATCGATAGTATTAAACCCGTGCAAACGATTATAGACTGACTTATCTAGTTGATTAGGACTGTGTTTGACTGAGAACCGTGCTGCTACAGATTCGGGTGGCTATCCAGTATTATTATTAGTTTGTATGTACATTAGTGTTTTCGTAAATGTATCTGTGCCTCCGTTGTAAAGTTCCTCTTCATATATATTTATATATGTTGGCCTTGACAGTATAAAATTGACCGTATTTTTAGACTTTAAGATAGTTTCAGTAAAATTATAGTATTATTTTGTGTAAGTTAAATAAATCTACAAACATCACAATTTTCTGAACTGTCTTTAAAGTCTTGACAGTTTCAAGATCTGAAAGTTCGTTGTTGTATAAGTCATCATACAATTTAATTATGTATTTATTTAATTTTTTAGTTTAAGTGTAAGTAAGTAGTTAGAAAATGGGATTTTTCCGAAATCGTCCGAATTTTTCGTGTTGTAAATGAAAAATTTATCACAAAATGTGCCTTACTCAAATAACACGTTTATTGGCTACCAAAATGTGATATTTTAATAAAAATATTTGAATTTTTACTCATATTATGTATTATATTTTGTATATTTATATTTTTCCCTTTTGCACAATGTAATTATAAGCTTTAAGAATATTAAGAATTTGTTACAGGATATTAAAAATATTAGAAGAGGTGCATAAAATTAAAGAATTAATGAATTTAATATTCGAGAAATTAAAAAATATACGTACATATTTATAAAAATATAAATTTCATAAGACTATATCCTTGTTAGTATTTTGAAATCTTTTATCCTACTTTGGTGCTAAAAAGTGTCTTGCATTTTTAAATAATTGTAAAAATAACGTTTCATGTAAATAATAAATAGATTTAAGTGTGTACATATTTATATAGATATTTATATGTAAGTTCGTTACAAATTTGTTGCCATACTTCCTCAGGGAAAAAAATACATTGCTGTATTACGAAATGTATTGTCTTGTACTTAAATCGGTGAATTTAGGTGTTTTAATAAAATAATACGAGTTAGAGCCTTGTTTTATTTTAACCTTAACTCAACCTTTGTCTTTAAAAAAATCAAACACTTTTGTTTTGAGTATAATTTTATCTCTTTTTCATAAACGTTGATGATACCTAGAAGCAGGCACAGGCTAAAATCGATATTTTAAAAATATCGATATAACTAGGTATGCCTAAAATTTCGATAGTTGGATATCGATACGAAATAGCGAATAAAATATCGACAATTTTATCGATAATGTACGAAATAAACGTTCGAGTGCGACGTTGTCAGATTTGGCAAGCGACAGGATCGGGGAATTCCCGGCGGAGCGACACTGACAAGTGTTTGTTTTTGTTTTGCGTTTTGGTAAGCGGCAGTTGTAGGTACATGACATGACGCAACAAGACCTTATCGATAATTAATTATCGATTTCTTAAAGATATAATTATCAGTAATAGAAATATCTATAAATTTTATCGATATATTTTTATCGATATTTTAGTCCCTGGGCAGGCTTAGATTATTTTCATGATGATTTTATTATACGCTCAAAACATCAAATAAGTGGGTGTCTACTAATTTTAAAAACGTACCACACTCAAGCTCTTGAATAATGAAATAAATTACAAAATATAGGATTGAAACAACACAATAAATAATTTAGTAATAAATAATAATAATTTTGTAGTTGGTAGTAGGTCGTAGTAAAATATTTTTCTTGATTTATTATTGTCAAAGCAGGAATCATCATAGACCTTAAATACTATTGGTCATACGAATATAATCAGATCTATTAGCATTACATCATAATACCGGAAACTCTGTTATAAGCCTTAAATCTGCATTGTAGTGAATAATTCATTCATTTCGGTCATGCGCGCTGAACACATTGTATGTGAGGCCTTATTACAGCTATTGGGAACAGCTCAAATTAAAATCTTCAAAAATCATTTTCAAAGAAATATTTTGTAAAAAAACTTTAGATACCTACTACCTTTATTTTGTAGCCAACCAGCAAATTAAGTTAATATAGAAATTTGATATTTAATTAATTACTAACTGCATTCCTTTATTAATTATTTGTTTTTTGTATCCTCAAAAAGATGTTAAATAGATATACTTATATTTTGGAAAATTTTCTAAACTGGGGTTTATGAGGACTGTTGTCTTCAAATGCTTATTCTAGTCGTAGTATACATACAAAATTACGTGCTTGTTTGATATTCTTTTATATATTTTCAAATACAGTCGCAGGCAATAAAGTAAAAAGTATCTTAAAAACATACCTTAAATAACCTTCATAGCAAAATCAAAATTTCCCCGAAGAGAAAATGATTGCTCGGTATAAATGGGTAGGCACAATATCGTTGAGAGCGCAGACCAATAAAATTGAAAGGGTTACGCATTACCCCCATTTGCCTGAAATGGAGTGGTTTCCTTGTCGGTTTCCTTTAGCCAGCTTTATGCTGAGAATTTAGGCTGTAAGCATATTTTACTACTTTGAAGGTAGAAATGTAGTTCAATACTTAATTAAGCAAGTACAGAAATAATTAAATCCAAATCCATATTTCCATAACAATATTATAACACTCACTTACTTTGTTTGATTCTTTATTTCTCTTTCTTTTATTTCGCAATGGTGCTACGAATTGGCCTGTTTTTTTGTATAAAACTTATATAGTTATTACTTAGCTGATTAGTGATAAAGGTTACTTATTACCCGAGAAAAATATCTTATTCCCATGGGAAAGACGTGTAGCCCAAGTGGCTGTGCCGCGGGCGGAAAATAACTTAAGACATAAATATTTCTATCAATGAAGTTACAGGCAGAGTATTAAGTAAGTATGAATCGTAAGCCTTGTAGTTCTACGAACAATCATTGCTTTAAAATATTTCTATAAACTTTATGCCTACACCTATCACAATGTTGTATTAGCGCTACCTAACAGCTAAGTAGTACAAATCAATTTTATTAATTGTATATTTTGTAACAGCTTTCAGTAGGAACTAACTAAAAAACAAATCATAAAAGTAAAGTCTTTATTAGTAGCTGTAATGTCGTCCAAAAATGTATGTATCTCAAAACACCCAGTAGTGGTATGATTTCTCTCAATTTCCTTGTTCCTATTATAGAGAAAACTGTAAATTGAGTTTACGAATTGTTACCAGCGCCTGTATATTTGTTTAGAGCAAACAAATAACTCTCCATTGCGCAGCCAATACTGACAGGCGCGTGTGTTCTATTAAAGATGCTATTACAATCTGTTTGATGTTTTGATGTTTGTAAATGATGTATTTTCGTTTGCATACAAAGTTGTGTCTGATATCAATAAATTAATTCGTGTATTCATTTAAAGGCTCTTGAGATTAGTGTGTTTGAAAATACCTCCCTCGATTGGAATCACTTGAAATGTATGAAAATGCAAGTAATAAATTAAAAAACAAAGTATAGTTTGACCAGTAGGCTCAGCAAAGTGAGTCCCTGTACTTTCGGGATTAAGAATAGAGAGAGCGGTATCCCCTGCCTGATCGTAAGAGGCGACTAAACGGGCCGGGGTTACGGGCAGTGAGAGTGGGAGCTTGATCCTTCCAGCTAGCAGCCCCGGGAAGGACGGCGGTGTGTGCGTGGCCGCATGCCGTCGTAAGCATCGAAAGGTGCAGGAGAGCACATCTGCTTTCCCAAAGATGGGCCCGTTCCAGGACGCCGCACGTGGAAGACACCGGTGTGTTTCACTGGAGAACCCTGTGTTCTCCTCAAGAAGTTCTCCCCAAGTGCAAAGGCAGGCCACTGAGGGGGTTTTAGTGCGGTCAAATCCCACATAACCCAGTATCCTCACCCAAGGTGCCGGGTACTCTTTGAAGGTTCCCCCTCGATAAAAAAAGGCTCAGCAAAGTGAAGAAAAAATATTTAAAGTTATTAAAAATTAAGTTTGTTACGTAAGACCGCGTAAGGTCACGTGGTGTTAAGTGGTCGCTGCAGCCCATGGAAATCTACACAAAACTTCAAGCTGGCCTGAGTATACAAATAATACATGTAGTATAACAGGTTAGCAGCCGTGCTACCTTAAAAGGCGTGGCTATTGGCCACATAATAATATTATTATATAGGTATTGACAGGCTGCTATTTGAAGGATCGTGAGTTGGATTGTTGATTAAGTAAAAACAATAAAAGCAACTCGTGAAATAAATAATAAATAAAAAATAATAAGTAGTTTTTTGTTTAAAATAAAATAAAACCTACGTGTCTCGTCTTCATCTGGCGAACAAATATTGTAAATAAAAAGAGAAGAAACTTTTGTTTGCAATATTATTATATTATTATCTTCTTAAATTCAGAGAAATTTATTGCAATTTCTCTGAATTTAAGTTCATTTATCCTTTTACCATTACGAAATCAGTGTTTTTAACCATTTAAATGTCCTACTTCTAGGCATAGAGGAGACTCTTGGAATTGAGAAAGATACAGACTATTAGTCCACCAAGTGCGGGTTGGTGGACATCAGATTTTAAATGTTAGCAATTTGTTAAAAAAAAATATTTTTTTATTAACGCTTCACACTCATAGTCCCACAGTAGGGTAGATATATCTTGTGTCGTGGGTACCATGCACACGTTTGACACGTTGGAGCCTACGTTTTAGCTAACGAGTGGAAATGTGCATTGGGCCCCCGGGCCGCCGCTACGTCGGTGTACACGGTGCAGTGTTCAGACTGTTCAGAGTTACAACTCGTCTGAAGATACGAAAATAATATCTTCTATGTTTTTTTGAAGATTATAACTATCAAATATAATAATATTTAATCGATAATAGGTATAAATTTTTCTTCGAGAAGAGATGGATAGCAATTTTTTTTCAACCTTTTTTTATGTCCCACTGCTGGGCACAGGTCTCCTTCGCACACAATTGAGAGGGATTTAGGCCATAGTCCACCACGCTGGCCAAGTGCGGATTGGTGGACGTCATGCTTTCGAGAAATTATAAATTTCTCTCAGGCATGCACGGCGATGGAGAACATCGTAATCAATGAAATATCACGATATTTTCCATCACCGTGGAGCAGCGATAAAATCGCACATTACAAATTTCTTTGTCAGAGGTGCGAGCCGAGGATTTGAACCCAGGTTCAGTCGCGTCGGAGGCCGCGGTTTTTTACCACTCGGCCATCGCTGCTCATAGCAATTAATTTATAATTATTTTAATTGTATAATTTTTACTCAAAACGGTAAGTATAACATAAAAAAATAATAAAACAAAAAGAAGTAAAAATGCTTTTAAAAAAAGTAATATTATAAAATATAAATATCGTCAGATGTATCCCTAGAAACCGCTGTACTACGACTGACTTCAATCAATCGATTGGTCACAACAGCCTGTGGAAGCGAGATATACGTAATACTCGGTACGCACGAGAGAGATGGTGTATAGGGCATAGGCTCGTTACAGTAATTTTCATATCGGAGGCATGCTGTGCAATTATGTACGTAACAACGCGTTTCAACGTCACTTTGGCGGCTTTTCCGAATTTTCTGGAAATGACGTTCGGCTGTTTATCAAAGCTGGATAATGTGATATTCCTGTGGTGGTATTTTTTTTAAATTATTTCTGTGTATACAGTAACATAAAATTGTACATTAAAGAAAAAGAGTACAGGGGTGCCGCTTATTCCTTAATAGGAATCTCTTCCAGCAGACCCGCAAGAAGAAGAGTTGAAACAGAACAGAACTTAGTGACTTCTTTACTAAAATAAATGCTTCAAAATAAGAAATATAATAGTAATAAAATAAGAAACGCATATAATAATATATCAACAAGGATAATTATGATAAATAATAAATACAAATAAATTTAAAAAAATATATAATTTTATTTGTTATTTGTATATTATTATAGAATTTAAGTTCAGCGTCTATAGTAACGATTATAACAGTAGATTTCTATAAAATAGGTACTACCAGACCCCGCGAACTCCGTACCGCGTTTTAATGTTTGGGGTGAACCATATTTAGGGGTATGAAAAATAGATGTTGACTGATTCTCAGCTACCCGATATGCACACAAAATTTCATAAGAATCGGTCAAGCCGTTCAAGGTCAACTAGAGAATTTTATATATAAATTGCGTTCAATTTTCAAATGGCAACAAAGTTAGTGCCATGCACAGCAGTGGGACGTAAAGAAAAGTTGCAGCTACTAGACCTTTCATTACATTAATAAATATAAAAATATAAATATACGATACTAAAACTAATTTAGTATAAATTAAAAAAATACAAAATAATTTTTTAGACAAATGCAAGCAAATGGTGCCAGATATTTATTTAAGGAACAAAAGAGTGCGTTGGCCGGGAATCGAACCCGGATCAACTGCTTGGAAGGCAACTATGCTGACCATTACACCACCAACGCTATGTACAGTGCTTGTAAAATGTTACTCTTCAATTATTTAACATCTTTTAGTGTTACAATACAACTCATTTGATCACGATTTATTAAAATGACGATCACGACTCAAAGTAATTTGTTTCAATTAAGTTCCATAGTTTTACCTGCTCTAAATATAATGTGCTTGTAAAATAAAACAAATAAAATTTCGTTACGTGACGGCCCGTGTGGCGTAATGGTTACCATGCCGGATTGCCGATCGGAGGGTCCCGGGTTCGATCCCAGCGAATCAGAAATTAGAATGATGAGTTCACATTTCTGTTCTCGGTCTGGGTGTTTGTGTCTTTCTGTGTGTCCATGGTACCTACGAGTATATCTACCCTACTGAGTACTAATATGAGTGTTTAAAAAACATTGAATTGGCTGCCTTTTTGCGTCCCATTGCTGGGGGGTTTCCCCATTATTGAGGAGGCCTGCTATAATACAGGCTGGTGGAAGTACGGGTTAGTAGGCAGCCCGCTGTCGGATCAAACCGCCCACAAAGAATGTCCCAATAAAAAAAACTTAACAAAAATATGAAACTTATAAAAATATTTTTTTCGAATGGCATCTCGATAGTTTGACCATTTTTCCAATGTCAGAGTTGGTGTGTTAACACATACATACATTTTAATATTTTATTTGACATTAATATAATCCACCCCCAACCCCAGAGTGTGCACTTGATAAAAGATGACAGCTGAAATCCGATACCCTAAAAATACACTTAGTAATTAAGATCCAAAGGAACCAAATCTTAAAAGCATACTTGTAACTCAGATCAGATTATCTTGGTCAATTAATGAACAGTTACAAGATCATTCAAAAGCCCTACAGAAATTTGTGAGGCCAAAATTAAATGTCAAATACATTGTTAACTGAAGTCAGCAAGATTGAAGTACCCATGCAGATAACTTTGATCGTCGGTTGCCAAGAGCTACTAACTGAATAGAGAAGTAAGACATAACAAATTTTCATATTAAACCTTTTTTATGTCCTATTGCTAGGCACAGGTCTCCTCTCACTAGTGAAAGGGATTTAGGCCATAGTCTTCCACGCTGGCCTAGTGCGGATTGGTGGTCATCGTGCCTTCAAGAAATTATGAGTTTTCCTCACGCATAAACGGTGATGGAAAACATCGTAATTAATAAAATATCACAAAATTCTCCATAATCGTGGAGCAGCGATAAATACGCACATTACAATTTTCTTTGACAAAAGTGCGCCTCGAGGATTTGAACCCGGTATCTCCGTGGGACGTTGGTCTTTACCGCTCGGCGATAGCTCCTCCCATAGTTTTTCCTCCTCTAAATATAACTATTTTTGATCGGGGTGAAGCCGGGGTAAACCTCCTAGAGCTGTCTCAGCGCTTGGGAACCCCGGGATCTGAACTGCAGAACAAAGCTCTAGAGGAATTTATTTGACATTTATGTCACATACATTATTAAATGAAGTCAGCAAGGTCAATATTCTTATTGAGTGTTAATCTTTGTAAAAACGAAGAGCTAACTCCACCAATCTGCATTGGAGCAGCGAGGTAGAGTTAGCTCCATGCCTCCCCAATAATGGAAGAGACCGTGTCCAGCAGTGGGACTTAAAAAGGGTTGCAGCCAAGAATATTGATTCTGCAAGAAACAAATCCCTACCTATCTCAGTTATGCAGCGTTGTTCCACCTGGTGTAATTTGACATTATTCGAAGAGCGAATGTTGGTAAGTCGCAACTGTGAGGCCGGCTCCACACGTTGGTCCCAACGTTGGCCTCAACGCCACTCGTCCAACGTGTGTATCTAGAAATTAGCATTGGCCCCAACGTTGGAGCGACCGTTGGTAGTTGGCCGGCGCGTGTCTTGAATGCACAACGAGTGGATTCGGGCCATGATTCGAGCTTGACAGGCACAGCAGGCTCCTCCGCTGTTTAAATTTTAAGCTACGGGTTTACCGCTAATATCCTTTTGTACATTCAATAGGTCAATAGGTCCTCGAATGATGGCCATGTCTCGGATAAAGAAGCACAGGCCACCCTCCAACAAAGTGGACTAATGTACTGAAGAAGATAGCGGGAAACCGCTGGATTCAGAGGGCGCAGGACCGATTGGAATGGCGATTATTAGAGGAGGCATATATCCTATGAGAAGAAAATCTTTAAAAGGTACCCGTCATCTTGAAAAGGACAACACTTTTATCATTTCGGCTGAGCCTCTCTGAATTGACCAAAACAAGTTGAAACTTGTTGGCAACTAGAGGGTAGTTGCTAACAGACAACAATCAATTAAAACAAAAAGACTCTAAAGAGCGCTTGATTTGGACAATGACGGCTTTTTAACCGACTTTTCAAGGATACACTGCAGAGCTCTTGATTGGAGGTTTTGGCGTTGGTGCCAAGCGCTTACCAATATTATGAAAACTATTTTTTTAATGGAGTAGCACACGAGCATGCAGGCCACCTAAGTTGTTGCTGAAGTCAATGGACATCACACTATCTCGACAAGACTAAATCTTGTCTGTGATCGTATGAAGTTGGGCTCCTACTCCGAAGGCTGGTCGCCTCTTGTAAGTCTGGCCAGCACCGAAAACACAATAGAATTGCTTTCCGACAGAGATGGGTGTAGAGTTTTGGCGGGAAGTCTGAAGGGACAAGTTGTGCTCTTGTTTTATTTTCATTTTCTTGGTGTATTTTTGAGTTATATCGGATAAAGTTGATGGCGTTTTTTTCGATATAGGTTAATGACAGTGCACGAGTGTTGTGAAATAGAATAACAGTGCGAAAACATGTTTTTTCGGCTTGCCTCCAAAACTCCTTCGGACATGTTCTCGTAAAGTAGCCATCGCTTTACTTGAACATCTGACTGACTAGACTGACTGATACCTGACGACTTACTGATTCATTCTACGATGCAGTTGACACTGGCAATATGCACAAAGCGCGATGCCATTATTTAATAATGAAACGACAGAGATGGGTGCAACGGTAGTACTTATATGGTCGAACCATTAAAGTTCAACCACCTTCATATACCTAGTATAAAGCCTTATACATACTACTCGGTCAAGTTAACATGACACCTGGGAGGCTACTCTGTACGCCCGTATCCGAAACTTCGTGAATTTTCCGGTCTCATTTTTGAGTAAGACTGATGAAATTCTAGCAATATTATTCATTCAGTGGCTTCATATTATCAATTACAACGTTAATCTTTTAAATTCATGAAAAAAAAGTGTCTAAATATGCCAAAAATGATTCCGAAAATGTTAGAACTCATGGACGGATGCATACAGAATAGCCTCCCAGGTGTCATGTTAACTCGACCGTGTAGTACTTGTCGAATAGTAATCACATAGAAAATTCCCCCCGACACTTTACTTGTGTAAGAGTCAAAATCTTGCTAGAGATTTTTGAGGCTTATGCTTGAGGCACATTTGAATAAATATAATACAAAAAAGTACTTCTCAACGATTAAATCTAAAATGCAATGCGGTCGCATGCCGCCGTGAACGCCTGAAGGTGCAGGAGAGCACATCTGCTCTCCCGAAGATGGGCCCGTTATGGGGCGCCGCGCGTGGAGGACACCGGTGCGTTCCTATGGAGATCCCGGAGTCCTCACAAACGCAGAGGCAGGCCACCGAGGGGGTTTTAGTGCGGTCAATTTAAGTATTGAAACTGGCATATTTCCAGAGAAACTTAAGGTCACAATTATCAAACCAATATTTAAGAAACAGGACAGACAGCACATGGGATGTTACAGACCTATAGCATTAATACCTATTTTTTCTAAAATATTTGAAAAAGTACTCCATGACAGATTATATTTTTACTTCGAAAAGTTTTCTATCTTTGCTGATGAGCAAGTAGGGTTTAGGAAAAACAAATCAATAAACGTAGCAATTTATAATTTTTTACAAAAAGTAATGACAGGTTTAAATGATAAGAAACAGGTAATCGGGCTCTATATGGACATGACAAGGGCATTCGAGTATGTAGATCATAAATTGCTGATTAATAAGTTAGAGAAATATGGAGTCAGAGGCAATGCGTTGAACTTAATCAACTCTTACCTAACTGACAGAGAACACATAACAGAAATAACAAAAATTAATGAAATCACAAAAACTGAAGAGAAACATCATTCTCTCTCTAGGAAAGTACTGTATGGAGTGCCTCAAGGAAGTATTTTAGGCCCTTTACTTTTTTTAATTTATGTTAACGATTTTCCTCAAGCAGTAAAAGAACCGATGATACTATTTGCTGATGATAGTACAGTAATATTTACAAATGAAAACACAGGTTCCTTTGAAAGTAATATAAATAATTGTCTTGAATCACTGATAGAGTGGCTAAATAGTAATAATCTTAAAATTAATCTTGATAAAACAAACATAATGACATTTAAAAATAGAGTATCATACGGACAACCAGTAAATATTAACTATAAAGGAAAGTTGATATCTGAAATAGAAACAACAAAATTTTTAGGACTATACATAGATAGCAGATTAACGTGGCAGTCACACAAAGAACACGTTTGTAAACAATTAAATAAGTTTTCTTTTGCTTTATATAAATTGGCCAAAGTTGTAAGCAAAACGGCGGTTCTAAATGCCTACCATGCGTACGTAGGTGCAACATTAAGATACGGTATAATATTCTGGGGAAACGCGACTGGAATTCAAACTGTGTTTAAGGCTCAAAAAAAATGCATTCGAGCAATATGTCAATTACAACAAACGGATACTTGTAGGCCACATTTTCAAAATTTAAAAATAATGACGCTCCCTTCCTTATATATTTACGAGATCTCTTTAATGGTCAAAACAGAAATCACAAAATATGAAACCCTTAAATCAAAAAGACATAACAGTAAATTATGTTCAATCGCTTCCAAAACAAAACAATATCATAACAGTGTCTTTTGCATGGGACCAAAAATATATAACGGTCTACCGGAATTCCTCAAAATTAAAACGGGCAACGAATTTAAAAAAGGACTTAAAACGTATTTACTGAAAAAGGCGTATTACTCAGTCACTGATTTCATAAACGATAAAACGGCATAAAGGAATTCCACAAAAACCTGGGAGGTTTTTTTTCCGCCGGCTTTTTTTCCTCTCAGTGTACAAACACCCTGTGATATGGGTACCCAAAGCTGACGATCGGAACCGATCCGAAATATAAATAAATAAATATTTTTATTTTTATTTATAAAAGGCGCAATAT
The DNA here is from genome assembly GCA_911387765.1 of Pyrgus malvae. Taxonomy (NCBI): domain Eukaryota; kingdom Metazoa; phylum Arthropoda; class Insecta; order Lepidoptera; family Hesperiidae; genus Pyrgus; species Pyrgus malvae. The sequence continues at coordinate 1,215,081 of OU426969.1, read as the reverse complement.
GGGACAAATAAAAATAATATTAAAATATATGTAAATGTACATTTCGTAATTGTATTATAGTTTAGTTTTTTTCCTTTTATATTTTTATCATTGTATATTTGCATACCTCATGAAGGTAAATATGGCGAACTAAATATATATAAACAACTTTGTAAACACCCATATTTGTGCAAATAAATGTCTTTGTCTTTGTCTTTGTCTTTGTCTTTGTCTTTGTCTTTGTCTTTGTCTTTGTCAAATCCCACATAACCCGGTATCCTCAAAAAAAGAGGCTTCAGGGTGTGCCAAGGTACGCCCTGTAACATTCTTAATCTGACTCGCCCAAGTAATTTCCAAAATTTCTTTATGTTTATGGTACCTTTAGTAATGCTCCTTTTTGTTACAACCTCACCTTACCTTGGTAGCGCTACCGGGATTTTAGGATGCACTAAATTCAAATTCCAGAAACGAAACCTTCAAGAGGAACCTTGGGACAGTTTCCGGGATACCTACTCTATGCACAAAACCCTTTCGGCAGCCTGGTTCAGTGCTTGGGGTGGATTCGTGGATTTCTAGTGGAACGCGGAAACCAACAGATGTTTATCCGGTCCTTTTAATGATCAACAATTAAGAAGAAATCGGTCATACATCAGAAAATTATACTTCAGTTAAAAGTTGAATACTACTGAATAGGTGTGAGGATAATAATTATTATTTTATTATTAAAATAAATGAATTTATAATATTATTATTATATATTATTTTGAAAACATCGGTAAAAAAAAGTGCGTTGGCCGGGAATCGAACCCGGATCAACTGCTTGGAAGGCAACTTTGCTGAGCATTACACCACCAACGCTGTTACGTTAACGAAGCAATTGAAATATTTTAGTGGAATAGTAATAAAATAATTTATTACTTTCACAAAAATACCTAATATAAGAAACAAGATATTATGTCACGTTCGCGTACTCGTTCACGCAAGATGGAAACTACATAATATTATTATCGACTTTACGCGGCAAAACATCGACCGTCATCATATTTTATTTCCTTAAAATTATTACATACAAACGTGTCAAAAAGACTTAATGTCCTGTTTAAATATCAGCAATTTAAAAAAAAAATAGTAAGTAGTCAAACGGAAGAACCATGAGTTTTTCAAAACCGTTTAGATCACATCTTTTATCCACATAACTCCTGGGTACTAGATTTTTTTTCTGATTCTGTAACTGTTAAAAGTTTTTTAAAAAGGTTCATGTGTAACACGACGGTATATGTATGTAAAACGACTAAGATTGCACAATTCCATATTCCAAAAAAATATACTAGCTAAAGAATACCAAGTCATGACAAATAATATACATACATATATGTAATTGACGACCTGCGTGGCGCAATGGTTACCATGCTGGACTGCCAATCAAAGGGTCCCGGGTTCGATTCCCGGCGAAACAGAAATCTGAATGATGAGTTTGAATTTCTGTTCTCGGTCTGGGTGATTGTGTTTCTGTCTTTGTGTGTGTCCATGGTACCCACGACACAGGGTATATCTAACCTACTGTGGGGCTATGAGTGTGAAGCGTTATTTTTTTTTAATTCCTAATTTTAACGAATAGGTACCTAAGATGGAGTGACGAATAGAAGCAAAACCAATATTCTTCATACATAACTGAGAAAATGTCGTTTATGAAATTGGTACGCCACGTATTTACATATTAACGTACCGTGTGGGGACTTTGTACGAGGCATTTTATTAAAAACTTAATATGGAAATTCCACCATAAACTTTTCTTTGAGGGTAGTTATTTTTACAAAGAATTCTCATAAGTTCGTCAGATCATCAAGCTTGATAAGAGTAATTTTATATACCTGTGTACAAAAAGCAAAGAAAATATCTTATTATACTTTTTATTTTACCTGTAACAGAACCCAATATAAACTGCCGAACCGATGTAGATATTGTGGTCCCTATATCGGTTATAAGGACGATTTAAATAGATTTACCTAAAAACAAATATACATACAGGTTTTCGTTTCGTTTATATTTTTATTTATATTATTATGTACTAAAATTATTATACATATGGATCAGCTGTATGGATAAGTTTGGTATTCTTATTTTAGTTATTTTACCAGAAACAGTGATTACATTAAAATTGTACTATCTAAATTCAGAACCCAATTTAAACCAACATTGTGTCTAATTAGGGTTGCCAACTTTTTTGATCAGAATACAGTATTTTTTTTAAACTATAAAAATATAGTACGCTTCAAAAAATTGTGTATATCAGTAGGGAAGAATAAAAAATTGCCTTAGTTATATTTTTTAATCATTTTTTTACTAGCCTTCCGCCAGCGGCTTCGCCCGCGTGGAACTTTTTTATAGTATCCCGTAGGATAAAAACCATCCTATGTCCTTTCCCAAGGTCTACTCTATCTGTGTTCCAAATTTTATTAAAATTGGTTTAGTAATTTCGGGAATGCGTAGCAGACAGACAGACAGGCAGAGTTACTTTCAAATTAATAGTTAATTATGACCGGGTTCAGCTACACGCACTCGCACATTACATCTGTAGAATGAAAGACATGTTCAAAAATTGTGCAATCTGTTATTTTTTTTAATTTTGTTAGTTTTGGTGTCGCAAAATATAAACATTGATCTATTGTGCCGAAATACAGTATTTTCGCATACTAAATATCTCATCAACGGAGTCCCGAAAAACAGTAGAATACTATATTATAGTACGGTTAGCAACCCTATGTCTAATAGACACAACATTTGGCACGTACGTAAAACTTCTATTTGTATAATTAATATCGGAAAATTTCAGAAAAATATTATTCTTGCATACTACTTACTACTGATTGACTTAATTAAATTAACATGCGTATGATTCAGAAATATCTGAACAAAAAAAAGGTGCGTTGGCCGGGAATCGAACCCGGATCAACTGCTTGGAAGGCAACTATGCTGACCATTACACCACCAACGCTGTTGCTGTAATGATTGAAAAGAACCACTAAGATGAGTCAAAGTAATTTTATAATTTAGTGTAAAAACTGGAAGTCCAATGTAAAGTCTGTTTATAATAATAATAATTTTTTATTTCGGATACTTACATGTTCACATTTTGTTAGTAACAATTGTCAATTTTCTTAATATCTATGTTAGTAAATTATAAAAATTATTCAATCATTTATACATTACATTACATTAATATCCGCTATTAATATTATTATTATTCATATTTATGTTCATGCCTTTGCGTGTGTCATCAATGGTACCCACAACTGAGGGACTTCTAGTGCAGAGCTATGTGTATGTGCGTTAAATAATTAATATCGGGAAAATTCAGAAAAATATTATTCTTGCATACTACTTACTACTGATTGACTTAATTAAATTAACAGGCGTATGATTCAGAAATATCTGAAAATAAAAATGTGCGTTGGCCGGGAATCGAACCCGGATCAACTGCTTGGAAGGCAACTATGCTGACCATTACACCACCAACGCTGTTGCGGTGATAATTGAAAGAACCACTAATATGGGTAAAAGTAATGCTTCTGTTGTGTTACAGTCATATTTAAATTTTATGTAAAATGTTTATTTTATATAATTCTGTTTTGTGTTATTAATTATGTGATATCATGTTTTTATGTTTTATATTTTATGTACTTAGATATGACTACTCTGTCGCATTGGGTATAAATAAATAAATAAATTATTAAAGTGACATTATTTCGTACATTTTACACGTAATTGGAAAAATAATTTCTTTCTGCTTCATTTCTTTATACATTTCAAGTTGCAAAAGAAAACAGTCATGATTTTCTAGAAAATGAGGATAAAACGTAGGCGAGGGTGGTATGAGGGTTAAGTATCCTTGTTCCACGCTTGCCTCAAAAGCTTTCAAACTGGGAATTGAACCTTTTAACACCGACGTTAGCTCTACAAAATCTCTAACTATAAACGTAGTTTGGATTTATTTTCAACCTCTTTTATGTCCCACAGCTGGGCACAGTTCTCCTCATGGAAGTGAGAGATTTAAGCCATAGAGATTTAAGTCACGATGGCAAATACATGGTGGTCATAAGAGTAGTTTAATAACTAGTTTTCTTTCTAAGGAGAGTTTGTCTGACCTTATGATTAAGATCCTCGGTCACAAAAATGTGCGTCGACCGGGAATCGAATCCGGATCAACAGCTTAGAAGTTGGAAGGCAACTATGCCGACCACCACCGAAGCTGTTCTAGCAATGTCTTAAAATAACCATTAAAAAGGTAAAATATATTTTTGAATAATTATCTCTCTAGACTCTAAAAATAACAATAATTGTACATGGTAAACATATATCGTACCTACATATTAATGTGTAGAAATTGTGGGTTGACTATTAAATTGTAGAAGAATAAGCAATTTTTACCTATTTTACTTTTTAGTGCATATTAATTTGTTTTGGAATAGTTTTCTTTTGAAGTCGGTTTTTTTTGTTAAAATTTTTGTTTTTTATGTACCACTGCTGGTCTCAGCGCTCCTCTTCTGAAGACTCCACGTCTTCTTTTTATAGTTTTATTAACCCGGTCTAGATGGCACTGTAGTGATTTCTGAATCACGCTAATATTGTTACTGCGTAGCTTGTCTGAGTACTCTTAAAAGGACACGTCGCCATATCGAAAATCGATGTAACTTGCAAAATACTACCTATATGTATGAAAGAAAAATGAACATGAAAATTCCATATTAATATGCCCCATTACATATGTTCGTGAATCTCTTTAAAAAGATTTTCTTCAGAAACAAGGTTTTGCCATTGCCATTATGAGTAATGTAAGTCTAGAAATGCGATATAAAAAGGGCTGAATTACCCGAAGAAGCTGAAAGCCTAACATGCCTCGGATTTTAATAATACAGATACTAAATTCCTTCTGTAATATTACAATACGAGACTTACAACACAGCATTGTAAGTATAATATAAAAGACGGTAAGTGCAAAGTAGGGCAAAGACAGATTAACAGAAAACAAGTTGGCGGCTTTTCTCACAGCTGCGTCTACTGGATTACCGACTCATTCTTGGATGTCAAATAGAAATTTCATATTAGTATATAAGGTATTATGAATCTCGTTTCTGTGTAGGAGCCATATTATAAGTCAATAGCAGAAGTAAAAAATTCGTAGACAGGTCATTTTCTTTCAGTAATGGTATCATTCCTGATTGGTGTATTTTGATCTATAGGTACTAATATTATAAAGCTGAACAGTCTGTTTGTATGAAAGCGGTAATCTTTTTTTTTTTTTATAAATAAACCTAACAATAAGGCAGACGGGCCGCGTGATGTTAAGCGATCACCGTCGCCTATGGACACGGGCAACCCTAGGGGAGCCGCCCGAGCATTGCCGGCTTTGGAGGAGAGCTTTTTTTACAGCTTTCTTGAAGAACCCCATGTTATAGTCCACTGGAAATGCCTCAGCTGGAAGGTTGTCCCATAACCTACACGTCCGTGGTAAAAAGGAGCGTGCAAAGCGGACTGTGGAGGACCGCCACGAGTCCAGATGGTGCCGGTGGAACTTTAACCTTCGTCTGGTGGTATAATCATAAAATAAAAATCATAAATCTCAAAACATTCTGGAACGAATAAACGTAGAAACGAACGAATTTATAAGTCTCTTTCCACGCGGACGACGTCGCGGGCATATGCATACGACGGTACGCAAGAGTCCGCAAGACTTAGGATATGGTTGTGTGTAGACATATATGTAGGTACACGTGGCTTACATGCTCGTCTTCTACTCCTTCAAAAAATCAAATTAATCTAGGTATCATATCGAAGAAATTGCATAAACTTCATTCGAAACACCCGGGCGTTCTGACACCATCTTAAACATCCATGAGCGGATTTGCTAGTACCTATTTGAATATACTTAGTACCCTCCGAGATTAGCCATATCTCTGCCAACCATCACTGCAGCAGCCTGGTGGAGGGCGCTCCAAGCCTCCCCAAATATGGGCATGGGCAACCAAAATTCGTACCAATTACATTTCAGTTTGAAAATTTTATGAAAATTAACAATAAAGAAACGGCTTACCTAATACATATAAATGTCATATTATAAGTTAACGTTACTGAAGGAACAAGAAAATAAAAAGATGTGCGTTGGCCGGGAATCGAACTGATATACTCGTATTATATGGTTGCAACCTTTTCTGCGTCCCACTGCTAGGCACGGGTCTGTTCATACTTTTGGGAAGGCTCCACCAACCCACATTGTAGAAGCGTGGTGAAATAAGCTCCAAGCTTTCCTGTTGGTTGCAACCCTTTTTACGTCCCACTGCTGGGCACGGGTCTCTCCCCATTATTGGGGAGGCCTGGAGCTTACTCCACCACGCTGCACCAATGCGGGTTGGTGGAGATGCGGGTTAGTGGCCAACCCGCTGTCGGATGTTTTCAAACCGCCCATAAGGCCTCCGACAAGGTTTAACGACTGCTATCCATCGACAACAACCGGGACCGACGGCTTAACGTGCCCTCCGAAACACGGAAACGCGCATGAAATTTTTTGCCACTAGCGGTCACCCCCATCTCACACCCGACCGCGCCCGTTTGGCTTAACTGCATAGACCGCTTGCGTTCTACGCTAGCCGCCGAGCCATGCGCGCTTCAGCCATGCGCGCTTCAAGCTTTCCTAATAATATATAATTCTTATAAAAGTGCATTCGCTAAACGATGTTCCCAATAGTAGGATAAAAATATTGCATTAACCGTCCAAGCTTGGAATTGATTCTTCTGTTTGTTTCATTTGAGAGACATAGGTACAGATAGTCTATTATAAAAATGAAAGTCATGCGTTGGTGGTGTAATGGCCAGCATAGTTGCCTTCCAAGCAGTTGATCCGGGTTCGATTCCCGGCCAACGCACATTTTTTATTCCTAGGCGTCACCTCTATATGTATAACACTCTTAATTTTTTAACGTTATTTATTTTTATAAGAATGTTTGTTGAAATTCATCTCTTAAATATTATCAGATTAAGGTAAAAATAAATGAATAGTTGACTTAACTGTAGGTGGTAGAACTATTATGGTTCGTTTAGTCACTTCTTACGATCAGGCACGGGATACACCTGTCTTTAAGAAACAAAAAAAAATTAGAGGCATGCCATGCCCTAGCCATTGTTGGCCAGCGCGGTGGTTTTAATATTTTCCAATCCCGAGAGAGGACCTGTACCCAGTAGTGGGGTATTGAAACGGCTACAGATAAGCCTTTTGGAATTTTAATTAAAATTTGTGTGAGCATTACGGTACGAAATTTTTGTCTCTGGGCTAACATTGGTGCACTATTCTGACGCAACTCATAAATGCTCTGCGTTTGGCAGCCTTATTAATAGTCAGAAATGGGTCAAAAACAGATAAGCGCCACAACTGTTATGGTGGATATTGGGAGCAGCCTTGAATTACTTGGAAAATATTGGAAAAGTATTAAGCTATTTTGGGCAGCGTTCAGGAATTACAAAGTGTCTTCTCCTCCAGAATACCTCAGTGCCTGAAGTCGAAAGTTTTCGAGCAGTGTGTGTTGCCAGTGATGACCTACGGCGCTGAGACGTGGTCTTTTAAAGTTGGCCTTTTTCATAGGCTCAAGGTCTCTCAGCGCGCGATGGAGAGGGCTATGCTTGGTATTTCTCTACGCGATAGAATTCGTAACGATGAATCCGTAGAAGAACAAAGGTTACCGACATAGCACTCAAAATCTGCAAGCTGAAGTGGCAATGGGCAGGCCATATAGTAAGGAGGATCGACAACCGATATACCGAACATAACAATTTGTTTTCTCAATGCTGTAAAACTTATAACATTGAGAAATTAGCATGCACGGTTAGGAAAGTATCATGGACTATTCCGTCGTCGCAGAGGGATAATAACATACATAACTAATCATCCTTTCAGATGCCCGTCGTCTTTTTTTACAATAAATTAGAGTATTAAGAGACTGCAGTAGGAAAAAGTGTTATTTAATATTTTAAAACTGAAAAAAATAAGGTAGTTTAAAAAACTAAAAAACACGCTTTTGTGAAAATACGAACTAAAAAGTAAAAAATAAATAAAAAGAAAATGTATTTTACTGTAAAAAAAGCGTGGGGTGCATGGTGTCAATAGTATCTTAAAAACTACCCCACGCTTTTTCTTGCAGTAAATTACATTTTCTTCTTAAGTATTTTTTTTTACATTTTAGTTCGTATTTTCACAAAAGCGTGTTTTTTAGTTTTTTAAACTACCTTATTTATTTTTCATTTTTTAGTTGGTTTATTGTATTGTCATCGGCCCTTGACCCCTGTGCAAATTTTTAAGTTAATCAGACTCCTAGAAGTAAGTGAAAATGAAGTTAAAAGATTCCGTTAGATAGATAGATACATACATACATACAGGTCAAGTTAATGAAAGCGTGTTAAAAAAATATCAAACAATATTTAATTTTTGGGACAGTCTAAAGACTTTTATGTTTAGGTCCGGGTTTGAGTTGCAGCCAGCGGCTTTAGCGCTAGATATGAAATATCAAGAGCTAGCCAAACATTGCTGTTTCGTCGCCTTTCAGAGCCGTGAATGGGTGTTGGATTTGACCCGAATGTCGCGGAAAAGCGAAAATCTGTTTGTAGAATATGTGTATGTGTAGATTGTTTAGTGTGTACCTACTGTATTGCTTTTTGCCTACATGCTTTAATATTTTTTATCGTGAAGTTGGTTACATTCACAAAAATACGACCCTGGTAATAATAATATATTTTAATCGAAATCTCGCCAATATCCAAACATAGCACTAGCCAAACATTATTGTTTCGCCGCCATTCAGAGTGGTGAATGGGTGTTAGATGTAACCCGAATGCCCAAAAAACCAGGTCATATTTTTGAGGATATGTACATATATGTCATAGCCATCTGTTTAAATCAGTCACTCACTTAAAAGGCTAACCCGTTCATTAAACGCCGGCATTCAATGAAGTGGCTAAATACGAGTAACAACTAGCTAAATCGTTCAACGTAACGTCCAACGACTTGGCTGAATCTTTTTTTATTTGAATGGAGTAGCAGACGAGCATGCAGGCCACGTGGTGTTAAGTACTCGCTACAGCCCATGGACATCTACATACAACCTCAAGCAAGCATAGGTAAGTCTTGTCTGAGCTCGTATAAGTAGTATAGTATCGCAGAAGTGGGTGCAGTGGTGGTACTTCCCCGGGCGAACCATAATAGTTCTACCACCTACCAAACCTCCGAATAGAATATTTGGTACGCAACTAAAATGATTACTCGACATAAACATTATTTTAGATTTAATAAGGTGATACGAATATTACACGAATTAGAATAAAAACTTAATTTTAATAAAAATTCAATTTAAAACTTTTTAACCACTTTAAAACTTTTAGCCGGCGAAGTAATATCATACACATCAACGTCAGAAGCTCTTTGTATTGTGTCCATGTTATCACACTTTCTTTTATTTAAGAAACACAAAAACATTTCTTGCTAGCTTTCTAACATATTTGTTGTAGTGATTAACAGCGCTGTGATGAAAAAAATATGAACTAAATTTAAATCACCTTCCTGATTCTACATCAGCCATCTTGAAAGGACTAGCTTATAATAAGCCAACTATTTGACCGTTGAGTGATGCAAGTTTAATCAACTATCCGCCTAGGAATTCAAATAAAAACCGTCGTTTAATGAACGGGTTAGCCTTTCAATTGAGTGGCTGATTTAACCAAATGGCTGCAACATATACATAGATGTGTACTGTACAGTGTACCAGTATGGCTTTTCCACAAACTTGTTAGACTGTTTTTTGTTTGTTGCTTGGATTGTTTGTTGACATTTTGTTGAAAGCAAATATAGGTAAGTCTTGTCTGAGGTCGTATGCAGTTCGACTACTTCATAATCTAGAGGCTGATGGCCGCCTCATGTAAGTGTGACTGGCAACCACACATTTCCACCAAAACAACAGAATTGGTTCATTGCCGTAATCGGATCGATGGTACTATGCAATTTCCATTATCTATTGAATAAAATCTTATTTGAATAGCGGTTAAGTACATATTCATTATCTCTATTATTGCAAAACCGACGTACAATAATAATAATACAATCTAATTGATTACTAACACTATTTTTTACTATTCACATTATGTAACCATCAATTTGAATAGTTGCTATTATAATTCGAGTAACATACGTGACATTTGTGTAAACATTTAATAATTGAAATGTTGATAACTCAATTAAATGTTACATTCTTTTTATAGGTTTTGTAGACTTAATCTATATTTTAGTCTTGTTAATAGCGGCGTTGGTGGTGTAATGGTCAGCATAGTTGCCTTCCAAGCAGTTGATCCGGGTTCGATTCCCGGCCAACGCACTCTTTTTATATTTCTTTTTATATTACTTAATTTTTTCTTCAATTTTATTTAGATAATTCTTTTTTTCGACGACCCGTATAGCGAAATGGTCACCTCACTGGTGTGCCGTGCAAGAAGTCGTGGGTTCGATTCCCAGTGGAGGAGTTATCTGACGTTTGTTATTGTTTTGCTCATGTCGTCGTGTGTGTGCAAAGGTATACTACTATGGGTACGTACCTACATTATTTTCACTTTTCTTTAAGGATTCAAAACCAGTTCCCAAGTCTGCAATATTTTATTCCCAATCGGAATAATATCTCCTCTCTCCGCATTGAAAATGAAGCGAAGAAAATTCACCTAATTAATGAATTTAGAAGCATAGCTCAATTATTTGAGTTTGCAACTCGACAATGGATGCAAATAAATTATGTTTAATGTTTCATTCTTTTCTTATTTTTCAATATTTTAATAATAATCTGACCCATGACCATGACTCAACCAGGTGGACTGACGACCTAAAGAAGATAGCGGGAAACCGCTGGATTCAGAGGGCGCAGGACCGGACGAAGTGGCGAACATTAGGGGAGGTCTATGTCCAGCAGTGGAATTTAAAAGGCTGATGGATGGATGGATGGAATCCATCCATGAAACGAAAGGATGGTTACCATGCTGACTGCCGTTCGAGAGACCGCGTGGACTGGACTTTAGTTGTGGAATTATTTTAAAATTAAATTAGCCTAAGTTACTCCTCATTACATCAGCTACCTACAAGTGAAAGTCTCACCAAAATCGGTCCAGCTGTTTTAGAGATTAGCTGGAACAAACAGATAGACAGACAAAAATTGTAAAAATGTTATTTTGTTATACTATATATCGTATTCATCGCTGCTCCACGGTGATGGAAAATATCGTGATATTTCATTGATTACGATGTTCTCCATCGCCGTGCATGCCTGAGAGAAATTCATAATTTCTCGAAAGCATGACGTCCACCAATCCGCACTTGGCCAGCGTGGTGGACTATGGCCTAAATCCCTCTCAATTGTGTGAGGAGCCCTGTGCCCAGCAGTGGGACATAAAAAAGGTTGAAAAAAAATATATCGTATATACATTCATATGGAATGATGTTGTAAAAAGCGGTTATTTTAATATTATAAACAGACACTCCAATTTTTTATAGATTAAATAAATAATGATCTCAGGCTGCCAAAAACATCGTGAAATTTTTGAACGGGTTGTGTACATAGATTTCTGACCTCTGATTTATACATTCAACAGCTTCATCCAAATAAATAGCAGACACATTCTGATATGATAGTTTTCGCTTTACTCGAATATATAAACGACTTGACTGATTGCTGATTACCGATGACCAATTGATTTGAATCGATGACAGACTGAAATCCAAATTTGCCTCGGAGTTGCCTACCGCTATCACTGTCCTCATACTAAAACGCTTAAAGAAAAAAAGGGCTCTTACGTCTTGATACATTTTTATTAATTTGCCGTCATTCATCCACAACGCTAACTAAAACCAAATTGACATCGACACATTTTCGCCAGAGTCAATCACAATCTCTCAATCGCCTCTATCTGCAATCTACTCTGCCCTCACCCCATTTAAGATGTAAACATATAAGTATAGAAGGCAACCCCTCGCGGAGGGGTGCACGGCAGTCACGGCGGCACATCGCCGCAATCCGGACGTGGTGTCCCGAATTCCAAAATCACCCCCAAAAAGCCAAAAGACTCCCCAAACCGATCGCGTTTCGGTGCCTTTGTTTCCCCAACGTGATATATAATAGACCCTTTAGTGCATTAGTCGGTTTTTTTACAAGTGTTAGTGATTAAGTCAATTATCGTAATGTAGTTTATGGTTGATTGTGTAACGATGGTGTGTAAATCTGGTTGAGTCCACTCAATCCTCCAGGGTTCCAGGCTTCAAAAGGTATGGGGTTTTGTTCTAGAATTGATAAGCTTCATTAGAACTGAAAGCGTCAGTTATATTTTGGATAAATTATTGTAAATGGGCTGTATAAGTTTACCTCTACTAACATTTTTACCTCTTTAAGCTCAAATATTAGCAGAATTCGTAAGCTAAAAGGTTTCGTTGATGAAATTGAATCTTATCGTTCCATGGCTCTGCAAAAGGCCATGTATACTGGTGGTAACATTTGCTTTATGGTATTTTCTTTAAATTGCATTACAGTACAGTACTATATGTTTTATGCAAATAATATTTATTTATTTGTATTAATGTTCATGTTGATGCTATATAACTTTATGCATTAACTTTACTTATTTTTATTTGATCACCGTCTCCGAATCTAGACGAAATATAGCTCATCATCTCATCATCTGATTCGACCACGAGTTATTTTTTGTGCGTAACTTTATGGAAACATTGATATTATGGGCTCCCAAAATATAGTCACTAGATAAACGTTAAGCATGGAAAAAACAATTGGAAAAGGCTACTGATGACTACAAGGAATTTTGGTGCATATTAATATCTATATTTATAACTACTTATAGCAAATAGCTATATAACTTTCGGTGCTTACTACCTTATAGGCACTAAACACTTTAAGTATGTTAGAGTCTAATCTAAGCCATAAAAAATGTTCCTCATAATACCACAATGTCGTCAAAAGAGTTGATAGCTTAAAGATAGTAATTTATAAATAAGTATTCGTTATTACACGTAATTAGTAAATATTTGTATCATTTTGACAAAGGGACATTTTGCCACAAAACATTCTAATAACATGTTAAAAACATAATGATAGGTATTCGTTTAATTTTGCATTAAGCTTCAAAGCGCTGTAAAGGCTTTATAGAATCATAATTTATAAACTGTACATTAGCATAATTTTATGGATGACATTGAAGCTGCGGTCGTTCTGTGATCATCGTTCTCTAAAGAATTGATATCAAAAATACTACTTTTACACAGATTGCTTCATAGCTCAGCCATGTTAATATAACTTTTATGGCAATTTTCTATAAATTGATTAAATTGACCCCGAAAAGTATGTAGGTAAGAGAGAGCTTATCTAAAAATAGTTTAAACAGATTGATGTTGATGCCTTAAATACAATAGTTAATAAAGTTTATTTTTCTACGTTGATGATGGTAGATGTTTATTAAACTATTCGTAGAAAAAGTACGCTGTGCCAGAATAGTATCGTCAATAATTCTGTGATGCGTGGCTGCAACCTTTTTTGCGTCCCACCGCTGGGCACGGTTCTCTCTTCATAACCCACTGTCGGATGATTACAGACCGCCCATAAAGGCCTCTGACAAGATTTAACGACCGTTGTCTATCGATAACGACCGGGAAAGATGGCTAAACGTAACGGTAACTGGTCTTGTTAGCTACGAGAAAATATATTTTAGAAATTTGTAGAGAAAAAGATTTAAGTACGATAGATGACTTACTGGTAAGAAATAGTAACGAAAATGTTTTATTGGACCAATTAAGTAGACAGAAGTCTCTTGACCGTTGTTACGTTTAACAGAACCTTTTTTAATTAACCCCGAATAGTACGATATTCTTTGGAAATGGCTCTGAATATACGGTAACTAAATATAAGTAAAATAGGATTAATACAACTACAGTATTTACAAATAAAAAATGCTAATATCATCTTCTATATAAACATTCTCATATTAATCGCTGCTCCACGGTGATGGAAAATATCGTGATATTTAATTGATTACGATGTTCTCTATCGCCGTGCATGCCTGAGAGGAATTCATAATTTCTCGAAAGCATGACGTCCACCAATCCGCACTTGGCCAGCGTGGTGGACTATGGCCTAAATCCCTGTCACTTGTGAGAGGAGACCTGTGTCCAGTAGTGGGACATAAAAAGGTTGAAAAAAATAAAATAAAATAAAATATGAACATTCATAGGAATAGCTTCACACAGTAGCTTAATATCGTAAACATATTACACAAATAGTTTTGTAGATAGATGGTGTTGTTTTGGATATATCCTACAAAACTAATTTATAATGCACTTTCGGATAATTGTAGGCTTTTTTATTTCCAAAATTTTTAATTTAACAGCTCGACTACTCGTTTACATTTTATATAGTTTTTGATAGGATAAAGCCAACATCACAAAGTTATGACGAGATTATTTCCTTTTTTTTGATATAAAGATATAAATGCTATCTATATCAGAAGAGATGACCATCTATCTTAGGAAAACCAACTCTTTTATCATAGGCAGGGGGAAAACAAGTACTTAACGAAGTTATATCTATACATATAATAAAACTGTAAGCAGGGTCAATTCTGTACATTGCATATAAATTTAAAAAAATACTTCTAGGGGTCTTTTTATAAGTAACAGAAGCTAAAAATATAAGTTTTGAAATTATTGTCTGTCTGTCTGTCTGTCTGTCTGTCTGTCTGTCTGTCTGTCTGTTGTTAGCTTTTCACGCAAAAACTACTGGACGGATTTTGATGAAACTTTTTTTGTTTTATATATATTGGTCCTCGCTAACATTTAGGCTATAGATAATTTTAAAAATCACCCTTTAAGGGTGTGAAATGAGCGATGAAAATTTGTATGGAAAACTTGGATTTTTTCAATAGATTTTCTTGAAATTTGGTATAAATATTTTTTAACCAAAATAAAAGAATACGTGTTTCAGCATTTCCCGAAATTCACCCTTTAAATGTCAATTTTCTTTGAAACTCTTTGAAAATTGAGTGTCGAAACTTGATGTACAGAATATTTTTGTGCAGAGTAATATACTTATAATTTTGTATTTGTAATCTTTACTAACATAGTAAGAATTCTATTTAAGCTTTTTTCAAAACTACCCCCCAATAGCAAATAAAATGGATTCGAAAGTTGGTATCTCAAGCGTACAATAATTAACCTTAACTTAATATTTCATTCTCAAATTCTTTTCCCTTCTTTGAATGATGTGTTTACTGATATATTGATGAATGAATTTCCGTAACATTAGTGTGTATTTCATATCAATCGGGTGATAAACAAAAAAGTTATGTTCATTTACACAATACGCGACATAAACTGAAAAGGCACTTTGGGGAATTTGTATGAAAGTTTCGGTAACAGCATGGAGCTCTCCCAATATTGAGGAGGCCTCTAGCTCCGATGAACCGAAATCCAAATCTTACAATCACAATGCATCCAGCATTAAGGTTGTAAGATACGGAATCTAAACCTTCATACAGAATGTACAAAGCCTTAACAAAACGAGACTACTGCAGACATCTAGGTGACGAATAGTTAAACTTTTAGTGAACCAACTGTTAATCTCAATATCTACCTATTTGGTAATTTGACATTCGATTTATCAACCACAAAGTTTACATGTCATACGGTAGATGGCGTTATTGAGCAATATTCATTTCTTCTCCAAAGTGATTCGATGGAGATAATTTCAAATAAAAGCCTTAAGTCTAATAAAAGTAAGTACATAGTGTAAAAAAAATAAAAAATAACATTTCACACGTATAGCCTCACATTAGGGTAGATATACCCTGTGTCGTGGGTGCCATGAACACACATAGAGACAGAAACACAACCACCCAGACCGAGAACAGTTTAAACTCATCATTGAAATTTCTGCTTCGCCCGGATTCTAACCCGGGACAGTTTGATTAGCAGTCCGGCATGGTAAACATTGCGCCACGCGGGTTCTCCCATCGTTGGGTAGGTATACGTATGATGCTGAACATTGTTAATTGGACCAATGATAACTTAACTCATTTTTTGCGTCTCTTTATTGCGTACGGGCTGAGGGCTCATCCACACACGTTGATTGATGGAGATATTAAGGATTCTTTAAAGATTCTTTATAAAAATATTCTTTATTTCCAAATACAGATAGCACACTGTGTAGAGACCCTGCCTTCTGCTTTAGTTTTCACAATGTTATATGAGTTATGACTTATGACCAAACTGCTGTCCGCAAGTTTTAAACCTATAGTTTATTAATTGACCTTACAATTATTTTTCGGATTGTTTAATCCTAAGCACGTGTATGTTTAGAAATTTTATCTCCCAACTACAAGTAGTTGTATAGTGCACCTCTTTTCTGCAGTAGGTTAAAGCTATGTATATAGCGACCGATCCCAGGTTCAAATCCTCGGCTCGCACCTCTGACAAAGACATTTGTTATGTGCGAATTTATCGCTGCTCCACGGTGATGGAAAATATCGTGATAATTCATTGATTACGATGTTCTCCATTGCCGTGCATGCCTGAGAGAAATTCATAATTTCTCGAAAGCATGACGTTCACCAATCCGCACTTGGCCAGCGTGGTGGACTATGGCCTAAATCCCTCCCAATTGTGTGAGGAGACCTGTGCCCAGCAGTGGGACATAAAAAAGGTTGAAAAAAATAATATAGAATGAGTTTATACATTCTTTGCAGTATAAATTCTCCCAATTTACTAAAGATACTATTTTTAACATAGATGAAGCCACGGGTACAGCAGTATCTCTTAACTTTAATAAACGAGGTACATATTTGTAAAGAGAATCTGATTGCGCGACAAAAGCGAAACGTGAGAAAAGTGGATAGTAAGATCAGTACAGTAAGCATTCCTTACTGTTTTAGGTTTGAAGGATTTAGAAAAAATACATTAGGTTTCTTCTGAACATATGAACATTGTATTATAAGTGATTTCACTATATGTAAGAATAATCTACCTACTACTTATTCAATGCAAATAAATAATCTTTAATTTTTAATCAATCCATTTTATAAAAGTCTTTATACACGCGGACAACGTCGCGGGCACAGCTAGTCTGTAATAAACTGTCAAAACATGAATTGTAAATGAATATTTTACACACCAAGTGGCGTGGCTACTTATTTAAATTAAAAAAAATATATGCTTCATATGGGCTGTTTATGTCCCACTGCTGGGCACGGATTTCACCCCACTATTGGGGAGGCCTGGAGCTGCTTCAATGCGGGTTGATAGAGAATATTATAAACTAGTGGCCGCCCATGACTTCGTCCGCGTGGACTTCGGTATTAATCATAGCATGATGTTATATAGCCTAAAGCCCTTTAGTGGCTCTCCTGGGATTGCCCGTGTCCATAGGTTATAGTCGCTATAGATCGCTTAACACCACGCGGCCCGTCTGCCTTTTTGTTCGGTTTATTTATAAAAAAGCCTACCCCGATAAATGGACTATCCAACACAAAAAAGATTTTTTCAAAACTCTTCAGCTTTATGTATAGATTAATAAAATATTGATAAATTATTGTCGATGTGTTGACGAAGCTCATCTTATGTTGTTTTTTTTTCTATTTATTATCTATTTTTCTTTTCATTTATAAGTTTCATGTTATCATTTAGGGACTGTAAATTATAAAACTTCAATACATTAACTGAAGTTTTCGATAAATCAACAACGATACTTCCAATCACTGATCGATAAATTCTTGAAATGGACGTAACTTTTTTATTTGTGAACCGATTTAAATAAAACAAACACTAAATGTTAATCCAAAAAAAATACCAATACATCTGTGAAAACCGCATCCTTCTACGTTAAGCCGTTCCTGAGATTAGCGCGCACAAACGAACAGATAAACAGACAATAATTCTAAAAATCATAGTTTTGGGTTCTATTATAGTTTTTCTCAAATATCTTCAATGTACAGAAACTGACTTGTTACAGATTTATTATATGTATATATAGATATAGATGTGATATTACAAATGGAAATGTGTTTGATTGTTTTTCCATCCTTCACGGCGTAACGGTGCTACGTATTGACCAGATTATTTGCATGGGGATAATTAGGGGTCTGGAGAAAAACCCAGCTAATACGAGAAGAACGTGTAGTCCATGCATGCAGAGTAAAAGCTAGTTCTTATATACCTTTTTTGTATCGGAGGAAACCTTCAAAAGGTACCCACATTACCCTTGGAAGAGGATACCAGTTATATGGGATTCGTACCGCACTAAAACCCCGGGAGGACTCCGGGAGAGACAGTGGAACGCCCCGCAACGCGCCCATCCTCGGGAGAGCAGATGTGCTCTCCTGCACCTTCCGATGCTTACGGCGGCATGCGGCCACACCGCCATCATTTCCGGGGCTGTTGGCTGGACGGGTCGAGCTCCGACTCTCACCGCCCACAACCCTGTAAGTCCCCTTTTAGTCACCTCTTACGATCAAGCAGGGATACCGTAACTTTATTCTTTATCCCGAAGCTACAGGGCTAAGTTCTTATATACGTACAAATAAAAAAGAAAAATATTTATTCACTTAATGAATACCAGCTGGAAAATTTCTAGCACACATACGAGTAGATAACAACGACCGCTTATCAAAATCAAAAATCATAATCAGGTCTTTGTTATTACTATCATTTGTTTTAATAATACAAGCTAAGCCATGTGACATGTCTAGTGTATAATAATTACGTACCTATCGTACATATTATGAGAAAAAAAAACTTGTATCCATTGTTCCCGCTCTCCAAGGTCGACACTTTTACGAAACATTTCACGTTAGCTTTACAATCGAAATCGAAAGGTTTTTATTCAAAAAACATTGTGTGTTGCTTTTTTAATGCGTTCTTTTTATGAAGAAGTACAAAAAAATAAAGTATAATACGAATGATTCGTCACTGTCTTTCGATCAATGATTATCAGCGATGGAGAGGGCTGTGCTTGGTATTTCTCTACGCGACAGAATCCGTAACGATGAAATCCGTAGATGAACGAAGGTTACCGACATAGCTCAAAATCTGCGAGCTGAAATGACAATGGGCAGGCCATATAGTTAGGAGGACTGACAACCGGTGAGGAAGAAAGGTCCTCGAATGGCGACCACGTCTCGGCAAAAGGAGCACAGGCCGCGCTCCAATCATCTACACATGACTAATGGGTTTGGGGGGGGGCATGTCCCCTGTGACCCCCCTCCGCCTAGGATCGCGCCTGAACGATTCAATTCAATTCAATTCAATTCAATTTATTTGCAAGAACATAGTGTACATACATAGGTCTTAATATAACAATATTTCCTTATGTCCTACCCGTTCGGTTTATTGATGTTTCTTAACACTGCATAAAATATTATTGGAGTTTAAATTTTTTAATTTAAACAATCTATTTTATTGAAAAAATTGGCTAAATAATTTCTTTAGCATTGTACTTGTCTGTAAATACGGAGTTAGCCTGTTCACACAATAAGAGGACAAATAGAAAACATCTATTTATTTATTAAGAATGTGGTACAAACTCTAATTTTAATCAAAAAATCTCAACTACAAAATGTTCTTCACAATGGAGTACAAAATTCTTTACATTGAAGGGTTCAACGAAAATTCCCGTAGTAATTAAATTCGGTGCGAGTTTTTGCCGCAATAGAGTAAGCCTCGAGTTGAAGGTTGACAATAACATTGTTGTAATATTTACTTACTGCGCCATTTTGGGCTTTGCAGATTCAATTTTTTTATTGTCAAAGGCTATCATCATTACCTGTTCTGTCATCAATGTTTTTTTGTAGGTGGTAGAACTATTATCGTTCGCCCGGAGAAGTACCACCGCTGCACCTATTCTGCCGTGAACCAATTCTATTGTGTTTCGGTGGAAAGGTGCAGTTGCCGGCCAAACTTACATGAGGCGACCACCAGCCTCCGGAGTAGCAGCGCAACTGCATACGACCGCAGACAAGACTTACCTATGCTTGCTTGAGGTTTTATGTAGATGTCCATGGGCTGCAGCGAACACTTAACACCACGTGGCCTGCATGCTCGTCTGCTACTCTATTCAAATAAAAAAAAACTTTTTGCCTCTAAACAAATTCTAAACGCTTCTAGGTACAAATTTAATAATTGCTTGTCACATTTGAACGAACTGATTGACTTGATTTTTAACACGCTTTTATTAGCTTGACCTGTATGTATGTATGTAACGGAATCTTTTAACTTCATTTTCACTTACTTCTAGGAATCTGATTAACCTGAAAATTTGCACAGGGGTCAAGGGCCGATGACAATACAATAATCTCATAACATTATATTAAAGTCCTATCTAGGATCATCAGGATAAAAAAATATACGAGGGGCGGCTGATAAGTCGCGGCCTAAGGTACTTAATGAAACAAATATAAAGTTTTATATTTTTAACACGCTTATATTAGCTTGACCTATATGTATGTATGTAACGGAATCTTTTAACTTCATTTTCACCTACTTCTAAGCGTCTGATTAACTTGAAAATTTGCACAGGGGTCAAAGGCCAATGACAATGCAATAATATGAAAAAAAATCCAACTAAAAAATTCAATATAAATAATCTAGTTTAATAAACCAAAAACACGCTTTTGTGGAAATACGAACTAAAAAATGAAAAATAAGAAGAAAATGTATTTTACTGAAAAAAAAGCTTGGCGTGGTTTTTAAGATACTATTGACACCATGCACCCCACGGTTTTGTAGATTTTTGTAGGTAACGGATACTTGTAGGCCACATTTTCAAAATTTAAATAATGCTATTGTAAACCCCATATTTTAAATCAGGGCTGAAGTTTTTCTCCGTCTGCTCTTTTCTTCAGCTCAGCATTGCCTAAGCGCACCCAGAGCAGACAGAACAAAAAATAACGTTCACTAAGAGTTTGTAAAGGAATCGTACAGTGAATAAAGAATATTTCATTTCGTTTCGTTTCGTTTCGTTTCGTTTCGTTTCGTTTCATTTCATTTCAAATGACGTTCCGTTCCATATACATTTACGAGATCTCTTTAAGGGTCAAAACAGAAATCACAAAATATGAAACCCTAACAACATATAACAAAAACACAACAGTAAATTATGTTCAATCGCTTCCAAAACAAAACAATATCATAACAGTGTCTTTTGCATGGGATCATAAATATATAACGGTCTACCGGAATTCCTCAAAATTAAAACTTAAAACGTATTTACTGAAAAAGGCGTATTACTCAGTCACTGATTTCATAAACGATAAAACGGCATAAAGGAATTCTATAAAAACCTGGGAGGTTTATTTTCCGCCGGCTTTTTATCCTCTCAGTGTATCACCCATATATGGGTACCCAAAGCTGACGATCGGAACCGATCCGAAATATAAATAAATAAACATTTTAATTTTAATTTATAAAAGACGCAATAGGGGACAAATAAAAATAATGGTAAAATAGACTTTAATGTAAATTTCGTAATTGTGTTATAGTTAAGTTTCTCATGAAGGTGAATATGGCGAACTAAATATATATAAACAACTTTGTAAACACCCATATATGTGCTAATAAATGTCTTTGTCTTTGTTCTAATATTTACTATCTAAAAATGATGGCCTTCAAAAAATTTGTTCATACAACCTCAATATAGGCCGATTTTCGAACATTGACAGACCATGTCGTATTGTCTATACACGTATGTATAAACTTACATAAATATATATGTTGCACCTACATATGCTATCTTACTGACTACATCAAGAAACCTAAATCCTCTTAAAAGTTGGCCAGTGCTCCAATCAATGAAATTGAATTAACAATCGTAAAAGACATCGGAGTCATCCCTTTGGGAAAACGAAAATCATAGCTCTGAAATTTTTTGCGAGCTTAATTGGAGGGAGAGTTATGAACTTGGTTCCATAGAAAAGCCTACGTTCTAGTTCTTTCATTGATATGTAATAATAGTACTGATTATTATATGAAAGTTCTAGAATATATATTTTTATCACTCTTTTATTAGCCTCACCTGTATGTTTGAGAGTTTGTGAGCTTGTTTGTAACTCTCCCTTTCGATTCGATTCGATTTTGACCCACTTTCAACGACTGTTCGTTGTTTAATTCAAACTTTGGATACTTACCAAGAATCGGTGGCAATACAATAATTTCATGAGTTTATCTAATTCCAAGAACTTGAAAAAATGGAACTAAAAAATGAAAAATAAAAACAAAACTAAAAAAACACGTAACCCTTAATATAAACAAGTGAAAAAAGCTTGGGGCGCTCTTTGCCATATTTTTCGTACTCGTATATCGAACAATCCACACTTTTTTTCACAATAATACTAGTATTTTTTGTTTATTATTATTTTCTGCCCATGATTATTTTTCACTTTTTTATTTTCATGTGCTTCACAGGCGTGTTTTTAAATTTTTTAAAACCATATTTATTTATTTAAACTTTACGCCATACAAAAGTATTGGACAGAAGGCGGACTTAATGCTCAAAGCATTCTCTACCAGTCAACCTTAAGGTAGTGGGAGATCGATGAAGGCGGTGACAAAAGGGAAAAAAATTAATAAAGCAGCTGTAACGAGAGAAAGAAGAGTGATAGCGAACGTAACAGATACTAATGTAAATATATATATATATATATAATATTATTACATTATTATTTTAATTTTTATTTTAATGGAGCAGGAGCCTAGCATGCAGACCGCGGGGTGTTAAGTGGTCGCTGCAGTCCATGGACATCCACACACAGCCTCAAGCAAGTCCAAGTCTTGCCTGTGGTAGAATGCAGTTGCGCTGATACTCCGAAAGCTGATGGTCGCCCTATGTAAGTCTGGCCGGCAACTGCACTTTTCCACCGAAAAACAATATAATACCGGCAGAAATGAGTGCAGCGGAGTTACTTCATCAGTCGAACCCTGAAAGTTCCTCCAATCACATAAAATCTTCTACTCCATTCATATAAACAAGTACGAGTCGGACTCACGCACGAAGGGTTCCGTACGAAATCTAACGAAATCTATAAAAAACATGTTGATTGTATGGGAGCCTCCTTAAATACTTATTTTATTCAAATTTTAGTATTTGTTGTTATAGCGGCAATAGAAATAAATTATCTGTGAAAATTTCTAATGTCTAGCCATCACAGTTCATAAGATACAGCCTGATGAACAGACGGACAAACGGACGGACAGCGGAGGCTTATTAATAGGGTCCATTGGCACCCTTCGGATACGGAACCCTAAAAACACTTAAACTCATATAAAATTCCCACTATTTTATTTAAGTGTCTCGCCTGATCAAACGCCTTTGACCACAGTTCCACAGAAACGCGGTTGAGATTCAACACTGCGGTTCTCACGAAATACTGAATGTTTTTCTTTGAATGTTTAACAATTATTAAGGTTTTAAGCCGTACACATTTATTCGATGATATTACTGGTTTTAACTGACTGAACAGCCACAGTTCCAACAAAGCCACAAGGCGATCGTGAATATGGTTGACAAACATTAAGCTGATTTCTGTGTCTTTTGAAGCGCGCATCATACAAATACAAATACAAATACAAATCTTTATTAATCACAGAACATGGTTCACATTTGCTTCTGGAATCCCTGACTTCCGCTTTAGTTAATAAAAACTGTGTTGCAGAAGTCAGTGACCTCCCCGATAGAGACTCGTAAACATTACTACAAACTAATTATTACAAACACTTAATTTTAAAATGGAGAATAGAAAAGAAGATAAAATAAAAATAAAAAACACTAATTAATATAGCAGCAGCAGCAGCAATGAGTGTGTGTGTGTGTGAGAGAGAGAGAGAGTGAGTGTGTGTGTATGTATGTGTGTGCGTGTGTGTGTTTGCGAATTGGGCGCGCGCGCGTTTATGTGTGTGAGTGTGTGTAAGTATATGTGTTGATCGCTAATCTGAGGGTTTTTTTTATAGCTATTCCACTTTTTTAAACATATTTTCCACGCTGTCATAGTCATATTCTTGAAGCCACTCAATGACTTTTGATTTAAACTTGTATAGGCTTAGGTGTCTCAATCTTTGCGTTTTGGCCATGTTATTGTAAAATTTCGGAGCCAGGTAGCTGTAGTGCCTTCGGGAAAGAGCGCTTCGACATCTCGGGATTGGATATCTTTGAAGCCTTTTATGTGGTAGAGCAGGGATGAGTGGTACTGTTTTTTGATGATACCGTTTCAAGCAGTTATATATAAATAGCTTCCTTACAGTTAATACTTTCGTCTTTCTGTACAGTTCCGTTGTAGGGCTTTGGAATGAAAGACCCATCAGTACTTTCAAGAGAGCACGTTGAGCGCGCTCTACCTCTATCATATACGTTTTCGCCGCGCCCCCCCATGAACAGATACAGTAACTGATTATGCACTCACCTAAGGCTTTATATGTTTGGAGCAGTAGGTTCTGGTCTGCTACAGCTCTTAGGTTTTTAAACACATAAATGAGTTTGCGTATCCTTTTCGAAACCATCTGAATATGTGGGTGCCAGGTCAGCTTATGATCAATTATAACACCAAGATATTTTATTTCGTCTACTTTGCTGAGTTTTTGACATGTGCACTCTTTTGATGGTGAGGGTGAACATTTAGATGTGTGGGCGATAATTTGAAAATCTGATGGAAGTATGTCCAAATTGGTTTTCTTAAAACAGATATACTTTGTTTTTAACAAGTTTAAAGAAAGGAGATTTGCTTCTAACCAAGTCCGTACTTGTAAGAGGCCTTTCTCAGCTATGTCTCTGACTTGTGACCAAGTAGAGCCATGAAATACAAGTACTGTGTCATCTGCAAACATTAAAATGTCGGCATTTGGAATTTTTATACTACATAATTCGTTAACGTAGAGCAAAAACAGAGTCGGACCGATCGTGCTTCCTTGTGGAACACCATAATTACATTCTAAGACGTCACTTTTGTATTCATTAATTTTTATTTGTTGTCTGCGGTTACTCAGAAAGCTAGAGAATAGGTTGTAAGCATTTCCCCTTACTCCCGCTCTACTCAAACGTGCCAAAAGTATGGGAATCGAAACTGTATCGAATGCCTTCTGGAGATCTAGGAAGACACACAAACATTTTTCTCCCTTGTCAACATAGCTTGTAATATATGTGGTCAACTGGAGCACTGCATCATCTGTGGACTTTCGAGATCGAAACCCATACTGGTTATTTGCTAGAATACAGTTTTTCTCTAGGTATGTCATTAATCTTTTGTTTACTATCCTTTCAATCACTTTTGAGAGAGCCGGTAGAAGGGAGATAGGCCTGTAATTAGAAGGTAGAGCGCTGTCACCTGCTTTGTGTATAGGATATACCAGAGCTAACTTTAGAATCGACGGGAATATACCACTTTCAAAGCTTAGATTGCATAGGTGTGCTATAGGTTCAGACAGAGTTGAGGCACAAGATTTAAGTAGAGTGGTAGAGATTAGATCCCACCCTGGAGCACTGTTGGATTTAAGACTCATAATAGTGTAAAACACTTCCGTAGCGTCAGTCAAATAAAGGGCAAAAGAATTGATCAGGTTGTTATTTAGGTCAGAGATTGAGCTTGCTAGTTTTTCGTTTGTCGTGTTTAGTATGTCTAAAGTTTCACGGGCTAAGTCTCTGCCTATTGAGGTAAAGAATTCATTTACTTTATTTAACGATTGTAAAGGGGTTTCTAATATATTTAATAAAGGGTTGGGATCTTTTTTTATTTGATTGTAGTAGCAAAGCTCTTTGATAACTTTCCAGATTTCTTTCATATTTCCTCTGGAGTTTTCTATTTTGGTTCTATAGTAGGCATTTTTAAGCGACTTTATAATATTGTTACAAGTATTACGATATTTGATAAATGTGTTTTTAATTTCAGTGTCGTTAGGAAATGCTTTATGTCGTTTTTGTAATCGGTTTCTGTGTTTTATGCATTTAACAACACTTGAGGTTATCCACGGCTTGATAGGCTTGTATTTATTGGGGATACGTCTTGTGCTGGAGCTATCTTGTACAGTTTGTTGAATTTTATTTATTAGTAAATTTCCTGCCTCATCGACATTTTTCAAAGTATAATATTCTTTCCAGCATTGTAATGATAACGTTTCCCTTACAATATCTATATTTATCTGAGTTTTATACAAGTTTGATATTTTATCTGCCTTTTTATTTAGTTTAGTATCTATATGTAATAATATGGGAGAATGGTCGGTTAGTTCATTAAATACTAATGTCTGCCAGGAGCTTTTGGTTTTCAACATAAAATGATCAATGCATGATGAAGCTCTGGTAGGGAGATTAATGCCTTCCAATAGTCCATGCATTGTTAAAAAGTTAAGATATTCTTCCGCGTTGCCAGTCAAGTAACCAGGTGCGGTATTAATATTTATATCTCCGGTGAAAATTATGTTCTCTGGGTGTGTAATGCAATTTAATACATTATTTAGTGAGTTAATGTAACCTGCTGGATTGGCAAAGGATGGTGGACGATATGAGCATATTATTGAAAACTTTTTGTCGATATCTAATACAAGGCAATTACCTTCTGAAAAGATTGGCTCGTATGCTGAGACCACAAGCTCATCGCGAACATAGGCAACGACGCCGTCATTTTGATTTAGTGTTGTTTTAGTAAAGAACATATTGTAACGATAAATTGGTGGGGGATCGTATTTACCGATCCAGCATTCTGTCAAAACTATAACGTCAATGGGTATATCAAAATTTGACAGAAATGCTAAAAATAAGTCCATATTTTTGTGTATACTTCTAATGTTAACGGATAACACAGTAAGATTATTGTTATTTCTATTGTACTTTAAGAAATTAGACGACTTGGAAGGGTCATCTAAGTACCTGCAGTTGATAGGATGACTGGTATCTACTTCATGTAAAATTTCATTATGTATTAAATCAATCATTGTAAATATTTTATTACATATGTATTAATTATTAAGAACAATAAATACTTTAAAAGCTATGATTAAAATAGAAAAATTGTATAAGTCGTATAATATAAAAAGTAGAATAAAGACCAAATCCATTGTACTTTCCTGAAATAATTTTTGAAACCAGTTATTTTCATTGTTTAGCGATATGCATAAATTATTGAATAGTTTGTATAAATATGTTGTATGTAGTGAATATATGTGTATCTGAGTGTGTTTGGGTGAAAAGGTTAGCTTATTGATAGTAATATGAAAAAATGTGTGATAAGTGTATTGCTGCTTCTTACTTACATATGGATCGCATGGTATATAACTAAAATATAATAACAAAGGAGATAATGTTTCACTGTAAAACGTTTGTAACTCATTCGATATTGTTTGGAAACGAACACAAATGCCTAGTCAGATGCTTTTTAACTTGTTAAGGTCGTCTTCACACGTTATACGTATTGGCTGCGCGCCTTCTTCTTTACGTATAAGTACTTTTCCATGAGAGAGCCAACAATAGGAAAAACCAGAGCTCTTAGCAAATTGTCGACTAAGATATAAGAGCTTGCGTTGCTTAGTTGTTAGGTTTTCCGATATGTACACTATTTGACTTTCTCCAAGATTTAGGTCTGCCGTGCTTAGTCTCTTATCAGGGTTCGCTTTATTATGATTTTTGTAAGAGTTTAAAATGTGGTCCCTCATAAATACCGTAGTAAATTCAGCGATAATGGGTTTCGTTGCAGCTTTGTTGTTTATACGATAGACGTCTTTTATATCTGAGGTTTGAATAGAAACCTTGAGTGAGTCAGCTAATTTGTTGATGACATTAATAAGGTCTTGTTTAGTTTCACCTTGCTTTTGTGGGATATTCCTCAATTCTACACTAGTATTGTTTGCTCTTCGCTGCACAATTTCCAGAGAATTTTCTAGTTCCTGTATATAAATTTGTTCTCTTTTGAGTTCCCCTTCGAGAAAGTCGATTTTTTTCAGAGCGTCATCGTATTTTTTTGACATTAATTCTAAAGAAGCCTTTATATCATTCATGGAACTCAAAATTTCATTGTGTTTGAGGTCCTGCTGTTTTTGCATCGCTGTTAGTAAATCCATTAGTTCCGACTTACTGATGTCATCTGTGTCCGCTCGCTTTCGTTTTGGTATACTACGTTTAGCAGTATTACTAAAGGCAGGAGAAACTCCAACCTCCTTTTCGGCTTCGGAAACAGTTGAATCGGAGTTGTAGTGTATTATTGGTATAGACGCTGATGGTAACGGAGATGCTAGTTCTTTAGGCGGTGTGCGTTTTAGAGGCATAATATTTAAAAATATGCAAATGCTTCTAGATAACGCAATGTACTAGGCGCGCAGAAATGCGAAGACAGCTTCGTTCCGTACTCGGCAGATAACAAGTTAGTAAGAGACAGCGGATTTAAGCTATGTAGTCTTTGCTGATTCGCCGTATCGTCGTCGTCGTCAGCTAAGCGCAGCAGCAATGAGTGCTATCCTTCTTACTCACGCACGAGTGTGCAGCGCTAGCGAGAGCGCAGATAGCGTTATCTATTAATTGAATGCACGCGTACCTGATGCGCGAATGGATGCGTTGTAAGCCGCGCTCTTTCTTGCTTGTGTGTGTGACAGAATGTCACCGCGTGCTCTATCACCGATTCACTTCTGTCAATTATGCACTCCTAATTTTTTTCAGCTAATTTATTTTACTAATTACTTATAATTTATGTTTTTAAATTTTAGCAATAACTTTGCACGCGTCTACTCTTCATCGAGGTCCGGGGGGAAGGGGAAGGAAGGAAGGAATCATCAGCAAGCTAAGCTAAATGGGCGCGGCGGATGTGAGATGGGTGAGCGCTAGTGGCAGAAAATTTCATGCGCGTTTCCGTGTTTCATAGATCATAGATAACAGTCGTTAAAACTTGTCGGAGGCGTTATGGGTGGTTTGATAACATCCAGGTTGGCCACTTACCCGCGTCTCCACCAATTCGCTTTGGAGCTGCGTGATGGAGTAAGATCCAGGCCTCCCCAATACAGGAGAGAGACCCATGCCCAGCTGTGGAGCGCAAAAAAGGGTACGCATCAATCAGCCTTTAAAAGTCCACTGCTGGACATAGGCCTTCTCTAATATTCGCTACTCCATCCGGTCCTGCGCAATCTGAATCCAGCAGCTTCCCACTGTCTTCTTTAGGTCATCAGCCACCTGATTGAAGGCTCGCTTTGGCTTCTTTTGCCGAGACCTGGTCGCCATTTGCGGACCTTTCGTCGCCATCGGTTATCAGTTCTTCTAACTATATGGCCTGCCCATTGCCACTTAAGTTTATAGATTTTTTAATCGTAATTTCAGAAACGAGAAACATCCCTCAATGTTTTCAGGTGGTGTGTGAATCCTTCGGTTATGTTGAAGTGGACTGTATGTTTGATGGGTTGATGATCAGGGAAACAACTTTGGCGATATATAAAATATATTACACACTTCGTGGATGGATGGATACATTGACATTCAAAATTGCACACTGTAATGGCATGTGTAATGGCACAGACGAAAAATGTTGCCATCCTTAATGTATATAAAAATGAATGTCTGTCTGTATGTCTTTTATAGAATCGTAAACTATACATTTAATCATGTCATTATCTTCAGCAAAGTATCATGCACGAGGTTCCTGAATTGGTGTCTGTCTGTCTGTTCCGGCTAATCTCTGAAATGGCTGGACCGATTTAGACGGGACTTTCACTGGCAGGCAGCTGATGTAATAAGGAGTAACTTAAGATACTTTTAAAAAGTCCACATGGACGAAGTCGCGGGCGGTCGCTAGTAGCATATAAAATATAAAATATTTGTTGGGTTGCCAACAGGTGGCAGGACTTTTAGGCAACTATCGGCCTCAGGAGTAGCACCTCTATTCAATGCAATGGGCATGATGACAGATTTTTAAATGCCTTTCCTTATTGTAGGTGCACGTCTCCTAGTTTCGAAAAAAAGTTTATTTCAGCAATAAACTCAACTTTTAACATAAATTAATGTATTTTCTGCTATGTAATTTGAATTAAGCGCGAAAACACTCGTAGGTGTCATGGCGTCGGCTTGCTCGACATACTTCAAGCAACACGATGACATTAACTGAGACGTGACGTCATTCTTTTTGATTGGCGTTTCAGATAACATGGCCGATTGCTGTATTTAATACTTTTATTTTATTGAAAATCTTATTAATATTAATGTTTATAAATATTAAAACGGAATCATATTTTAGAACTTTTTTAGCATATATTTTTCTGTAAAACCGTTTATTCTCTGATTCTTTAATAGTGTCATCATGCCTATTTTAAAGGTAGGATAAAATTTAATAACCATTTACGTCAATATATTCATATATTAGTTTAAGTTAGCGTAAAATTACTCATTAGTAATATAAATTAGGCTAGATTTTTTTAAATCAAGTAAATAAATATCTTTGGACAATTCACACAACACCATCTGATTCCAAACTAAGCAGAGCTTGTACTATGGTAATCAGAAAGTTGATAAACATACTTATACAATTCTAAATACATACTTAAATAGATAAATTAACACCCAGACACAGAACAAATACTTAGTCATGTTCATCACACAAATATTTGTCCTGGGTGGGAATCGAACCCACGACCTCACGCTTCGCAGTCGGCTCATCACCCACTACGCCACGGAGGCTGTCAATTGTGTGTCAAGGCTAATAAGGCTGTAATATATATAACCATGTACTTTACACCACAAAAAAAATTTACGTCAAAATAAATACGTACCGAATTACATCATAATATTTTTCAAAAATATTCCACCTTCCTTCTTATCTATCGTAAGATCAATGTAAAAGGCGAGTTATAAATAAAGTCTTTATATAAGAGTAAAATGTCTGCTTTCATTTATTATTTTATTTCTAAGGCTCGCAGCTGCTAAAACGCCTTACCCCAGATTGTAGATACAAAGATGATGGCAGGATACAACGCTTGAAAGCCTCATAAAGAGTCCTATTTAGATTTTTCTAGAATGATAAGTATCCTTTACGAATCGCATGCCCCTACAGGTGGCAAACGATCTACGCAGTTAAGCGTAACAGGCGTAGTCGGATGGGAAGATGGGTGACCACTAGTGGGAAAAATGGCTGCAACCCTTTTTGCGTCCCACTGCTGGGCATGTATCCTTCCCAATAGTGGGGAAAGGCCGGGAGCTTACTTCAACATACTGTTCCAGTGCGGTTTGTGGACCACAACCCACAGTCGGATGTTTTCAAACAGGCATTCGATAAAGTTTAACGACTGCTTCTATCGATAACGACCGGGACCGACGGCCTAACGTGCCTTTTAAAGCATGGAAATGCGCATGAAATTGAGAAAGTGGTCGTATACCTCTTGCCAGACCGCGCCTGTTGGCTTAGTTATTAAACTTATAAAGAAATAAATAACGTTTCACACTCATAGCCACACAGTAGGATAGATATACCCTGTGTCGTAGGTACCATGGACACATACAAAGACAGAAACACAAACACCCAGACCGAGAACAGAAATTTAAACTCATCATTAAAATTTCTGTTTCGTCGGAAATCGAACCCGGGACTTTCTGATTGGCAGTCCGGCATGATAACTAATGTGCTACACGGGCCGTCAAACGTAGTACGTACGAGTAGTTAGTTACGTAGAACCATGCCAGCCGCGGGTCATGCGCGATAATGCCTTATACATAGCAGTGTTTAAATCATGGTGGAGGCCTCATTAACTGTTTGAAAACAGTCGAAAGAGGATGTCTAAACCGCGTGGTCACCACGTTATTCAAAAGAAATATTTTCCCCGGGTAAAAAGTAGCCTATATCTGCAGTCCCCCAGGCCCCAACTATCTGTATTTAAAATGAGATCAATCCGTCACGACGTGAAAAATGGCCAGACAAACAAAAAACAAACCAAGAAACTAATATGAAAGTAGGTACTTATAGTGATTATAATATTTATTTTTTGTAAAGATAACCTATAAAATAATAATGTGAAAAATTGAAAAGATTCAGAAATTTCTTTGAGGTATTGCCACAAAAACGCGGTACCTACCTACATAGTGGTTGAATCGCAACCGCATCTGTATATCAAAAGCGACTGGCAAAGGCGTTTTGTACGAAAACACTTAAATAAAATACTGAGACGATAAAAACTGCTGGTTTTATTCCTTTAGAGAATGTTTACTCTCTAGAAATGGAAAGATCTCCGTAAAACATTTGAGATAAAGGCTTCCTTTGATCTAGATACAATTTTTATTCGATTTCTTTATACACGCTTTATTACGTACTCATGTCTTTGGTTACTTAATATTTTAAACAATTTCAATATGTTTAAATCGTCCGAAATTTAAAGAACGCATGATAATACAATACTTTTAAACAGTTGAAAAATACAGTTATAAAACTAAAGAAACACTCAATATTCCTTTAAGTACAAGAACCACGTCATCCCTACTAATATTATTAATTCGAAAGTAACTATGTCTATCTGTCTGTCTGCTACGCTTTCCCGCTTAAACTACTGAACCAATTTTAATGAACTTTGGAACACAGATAGAGTGGAAATGAAATGAAATATTCTTTTATTCACTGTGCGGTTCCTTTACAAACTCTTAGTGAACGTTATTTTTTTGTTCTGTCTGCTCTGGGTGCGCTTAGGCAATGCTGAGCTGGAGAAAAGAGCAGACGGAGAAAAACTTCAGCCCTGTTTTAAAATATGAGGTATACAATAATAAGCTTTCTTACAGAGTAGTGGACCTTCAGAAAAGACATAGACTGATTATATCCTACGGGAACCTATAAAGCGGGTCCACGCGGGCGAAGCCGCTGGCGGAAGGCTAGGTTAATCTATATTTTTGCCTATCTCAATACAACAGCCAATAAAAGACAAGTAGAAATGTCGGAAAAACACTTATTACATTTTTTGCGGTATTCATCCCAAATATATTTACCAAAAAACATACAACAAAAACACCCTAAGGGCCCGATGTTTCTGATAACCCAAAATTTACAACACAATCCAAACAGCCATGACGCAGCTAAAGACATACATGTTTTGTGTGAAACAATTTGTCAAACGAGAGTTTGTGAGCGCCGCTGGGCTTGGCCTACTTCTTTGAGTTCTATAAACGGTATGTTTAATTTTTTGACGTGATAACGTCTTTAAAATCGTTTTAGTCGGGTAACATGTTCAGAAACTTGTGTCACACCAAAACCTCACGAGCGCGATCGCAGGTATAACGAGAGAGAGACGGACCGATCTCCCGTCTCATCTCGAGCGCTGCCAGTCATTCCGTGAAACTGGTCACGCGGAATCCTCACGAGCGGAGGCTGGCATAGCGTTCGAGTGAGTGGACCGATCTTCCGTCTCTCTCACTCTAGCGGCATACAAACGAATGGAGATTTTCTCGTGCGGACGTTATCACGTAAACGTCTCGATCGTAAACCTACTTTACAAACAATTTGCCGTTTTTTATATATTTTAAACGACGAAAAACAAGGGGAGGTTCTCAAGTCGACGCGTATGTTTGTTTTTTTATGTGTAACTTTTTATTTACGCATAACTTTTTAAACAGATAGCCGATTATGATAAATCTTTTTTGTTCGAAAGCTTATATTCTCAAAGTGGTCCCATTGTCACCAAATCAAGATCTAATGGGTTCCCAGTAAAATGGAAGGGAATTCTCAAATTTTATAGGCACACACATTGATTTTCGAATACTTTGTGACAGAAAAAAGATATCTGTGCATAGTTATCATCATCTCATGCAGGCGCGGTCGCAGCCTTCAGTTTTGGGGGGGTGGGTCGCCAAGAAATTTGGGGGGGGGGTCGCTAAGAAATTTGGGGGAAGGGTATCCCAAATTGGCTTGTTTCGCCTTCCATCTACACATGGCTGATAGATTTTGGGGGGAGGGGGGGTCATGTCCCCTGTGCCCCCCCCTGGGACCGCTACTGGTCTCATGTTGCTGAGCTAGTGATGGAAGGTACTACGATGGTTAGAAGTTGGGAGAAATAGCAAGAAAAAGTACCTATTATATGCCAAGTACTGTGAATAACTTTATTTTTTAACGTTTGAAGTCGGTTTTTCTTTCTTAAAAACTTGTGAAGGGAAAACTTGAGTTATT
This sequence comes from Pyrgus malvae, assembly GCA_911387765.1. Classification (NCBI taxonomy): domain Eukaryota; kingdom Metazoa; phylum Arthropoda; class Insecta; order Lepidoptera; family Hesperiidae; genus Pyrgus; species Pyrgus malvae. The sequence goes on along the minus strand of OU426969.1, from coordinate 1,180,893 downwards.
ATGGCGGTATAAGTTTATCCCAGTTTCCCAGTTTCACGTCACTAATTCTTTTTATACTACTTACAATGGAAACAGACTAACTAAACTAACAAAAAGATTGTGGAATATTCACAGGCAAGCAAGTCTGAGTTTCAATTAGGCATAGCCTACCACGCTGTCCAAATCTAAATGATACTTAATTCATCTTTTGACGTGATAACGTCTTTAAAATCGTTTTAGTCGGGTGACATGTTCAGAAACTTGTGTCACACCAAAACCTCACGAGCGCGATCGCAGGTATAACGAGAGAGAGACGGACCGATCTGCCGTCTCATCTCGAGCGCTGCCAGTCATTCCGTGAAACTTGTCATGCGGAATCCTCACGAGCGGAGGCTGGCATAGCGTTCGAGTGAGTGGACCGATCTTCCGTCTCTCTCACTCTAGCGGCATACAAACGAATGGAGATTTTCTCGTGCGGACGTTATCACGTAAACATCTCGATCGTAAACCTACTTTACAAACAATTTGCCGTTTTTTTAATTTAATTAATTTTAATCAATTTTCTTTCATATCACCTTCACTCTTGTAACAACCGAACGAGTGAATATCTTCACCGGCTCTTAGACCAAGACAGAGGGGTGACAGCTGATGACGGCTCATCTGACGGCTGTCAATACTTTTTTTTTCTTTTTAGGACTATGTTTAAATATGTATATAAATCCTACCGGATTTACGACTCTTGGCCCAGGAAGGACACGTATGTTTTATATTTTTTACGACACATAAACACCTTTGTGAAATATTACTACATAAAAGTACCTGTTGGGTCCTTATACATCGAAACCATGTTGAATGTTGATCTTATTTACTAGTTTAGTTCTTTACTTGTTTTAAATGAAACTGAGGGACGTGTTATGTAAAACTTAACATGATTATTTATATCCGACTAAACTCACGTGACATTTTTTTCGGAACTAGGCCGACCGCGACGGCTCATGAAGAAGGACCTCATTTAGGTCCGAAACTAGTCGGCCTAGTTCCGAAAAAATGTCATGTGAGTTTAGTCGGATATAAATAATCGTGTTATGTAAAAGTTAGGCGAGTAGAGGTAAAAAGGGTAAAATTTATATTGTTAAAGAAATAAAAAAATACACTTAAATCTAAATAACTAATTTATTTATTAAGTTTACAAACAATGTTATTTATTTATTTATTTTGCGTTTTTTTATTTTGTAGTTACGAATTTATTCATACGGTGCATTTCCCACGTCGTCGGCTTTGGGCACCCAATTCACTGGGTTTTTCCTTTTTATACGCTACTACTACTACTATGATAATTCTCATGAACTTTTTAATAAAATTTAACAATGTTAACTTAACACCAATCCGTTTTGACCCTTTTAAATAAATCTAGACATGAAATAACGAAATGCGATTGACTAAAGAGGATAAAAATCTTTGATAATATAACTTTACGAACAACTGTGATTCTGCAAAGAAACTATCGGGGACGGTGACTGACAAAGTGCGCTTAACATTCTTTTCAGAGCGGACCCAAACAAATGGTTTCAGCCTCGACTTTCTAGAGAAATCTTTTTGTCCTATCAACGTCGCATACCGATAAAAGATAAGATTATCAATAACGCCTAGCACTCATAGACTAGACTAGACATAGACTAGGATTCCCTGTTTCAAGGATGCCAAGGAAAAAAAATTATTTTATACCTATAATCTGAATCTCGGAAACAGCTCCTCCGATTTTCACTAAATTTAATATGCAGGGGCTTTCGTTAGCAATAAATTGATCTAGCTAAGTTTCATTTTTAGATATTGTCGTTATATCCGCAATAATCAAGTTAAATATAAACTGAAAAATATGACTCTTCCTGAAATAATATTGTGGCGTAGAACGCTTTGGAGGAGAGCTTTTTTTACAGCTTTCTTGAAGAACCCCATGTTGTAGTCCACTGGGAATGCCTCAGCTGGAAGGTTGTCCCATAATCTACACGTCCGTGGTAAAAAGGACCAATGAGTGCTTTTTTAAATTAAACCAAGAAAATCAGTTGATTTTTTCCATGCAACGCTCGGTCGTTCGGGTACCGCTTATAAGTGGTGTACATATAATGTAAGCGATCTGCATAGCTAATTAATAGCAGTTATGGTCCAGAGTTGGATAAATGAGATTTTACCTAGATTTTGCAATCGTAATCAATAATAGAGACGTTTAAAAACTTTTTTTATTTATCTAATGTAGTAGTAAACGATCGCGCTGGCCACGTGGTTTAGTAGTCGCTGCAGCACATGGACATATTCACACAACCACAAGCAATACTAAGTCTTGTCCGTCGTCGTATGCATTGCGCTACTCCGAAGGCTGATGGTTGCTTCATGCAAGTCTGGTCGGAAACAGTATCTTTCCACCATAACTACCTACCACCTATTTTACAGGTGGTAGAACTATTATCGTTCGCCCGGAGAAGTACCACCGCTGCACCCACTTCTGCCGTGAACCAATTCTATTGTGTTCCGGTGGAAAGGTGCAGTTGCCGGCCACACTTACATGAGGCGACTACCAGCCTCCGGAGTAGCATCGCAACTGTATAAGACCTCAGACAAGACTTACCTATGCTTGCTTGAGTTTGTATGTAGATGTCCATGGGCTGCAGTGACCACTTAACACCACGTGGCCTGCATGCTCGTCTGCTCCTCCATTCAAATAAAAAAACGATATCTTCCTGTAGTAAAGAATGTACTGTACCTCGCTATTGATTAGCCATTTGTCTTTGTTAAGGAACACGAAAGACGGCGGCTGTCGGTAATTCTGTGGACCGGTGACAATGATGGACTGTGCTATTACCTACTTGGCCTGGTGTATGTACTACCTATTAATATATTTTTTGCTGACTTACAAAAAAGAGATTACAATTTGGTACATGTAAGCATAAGTAAGTATAAGTAATATCATAGGAACTGCTTTGTTTTCACTTTTGATATACCTTAAAGGATTCCAAACGAATAAGCAAAATTTTGTGTATGTGTGTATGTTTGTATGTGAGTATTTTTGTCTTCTAATATAAAAATACATTGCTCTAGATTTTCGTAATACGTGTTTTATCTTTGCATTTACTTTAAAAATGTAAGTCGTTTTATTTTTTTAAATTGCTAGTTAAAACTCTTCATTTTGATATAACTCTCGATGGGATTAGTAAAATATATTTTTTACTTCACAATATGGCGTCGAATATCCGCCATTTTCTTTTAATTTTTTTAATGCGCTATCAAAAAGAATTTAACTATACATAATGAATACAAATTCTTCTTTCTTCAAGCCGTTATTGTGGGGATAATAGATACAAAGGTACATAATGTTATATAAACATTGCCGTCTTTCTAAAACATAAGAGTAATAAATATAATTTAAGAAACGCTTTTAAAGTACATCAAAGTAATTAAGTTTTTAACAAAAAAATAGAACCGACTTCAAACGGTAAAAAATAAAATTGTTCAGTACCTACTTCTTCTTGCTTATGGTAATGACTCTTAAAACTATTTTTGGAGTCGGGCCCTTACTAAAATGTCGTACCATTCGTTCTAAATGGGCACCGACAGTACAGACAGTGGGACAGTACCTACCTAAGGGCCCGACTTCAAAAATAGTTTTAAGAGTCATTACCATAAGCAAGAAGAAGTAGGTACTGAACAATTTTATTTTTTACCGTTTGAAGTCGGTTCTATTTTTTTGTTAAAAACTTAATTTATTTCACTCTTTTTAGTAATTTTAATAATTCTGCACATATCTATAAGCATAATTGGAAACTTTTTCACTTAACTTCTAAACGTTAAAGAGATACTTTTTATAATCATGTTTATCTAATAGCCATCTTATAGCCTGAAAGAATACTACTATCAGTCCACTTGAACGTATAAATTAATGAAAAAATTTGCTCTCAGCTCCTAACCGTTGAGGAGTTGTACCTTCAATCATCAGCTTAGCGACATGAGGTGATAATTACCGGACATAAATATTTGTATTATGTTAAAAAATATGACTAAAAGAATGTGTGTGCCTATTAAGTTTCAGTGTTTCCCTCGATTTCCCTAGTATCACATCATCAGATTTTGCCATGGTGACAGTTGGACCACCTCAGACATGTAAGATTTCCAACAAAAAACCATTTATTGAAAGAATTTGCTCTCAACTCCTAACCGTCATAGTACCTTCCATCATCAGCTCAGCAACATGATATGATGATAATTATACACAAACACCTGTTTTGCTTTAGTAAAAATATGAAAATCATTTGTTGTGCTATAAAATTTTAATGTTCCCTTCGATTTCTCTGGGATACTATCATCAGACTTTGACTTGGTGACAGTTGGACTACCTCAGAAATGTAAGATTTTGAACAAAAAACCATTTATTGAAAGAATTTGCTCTCAACTCCTAACCTTCGTAGTACCTTCCATCATCAGCTCAGCAACATGCTATGATGATAATTGGACCTATTTACGCAAACCGGAACCAATCCACACTCATGCCGAAATTGAGTTAAGTACACAGAAAAGCTTAAAATTGTACCTTCTATCGACCCTGCAAAGATCAAAATGATCTGACAATTTTGACAGAACAAAACATTTTCATGACATGTTTACCAATCCACAAAACATCAGTTGTCTAATATATTAAACAGCTTTTTCTCAAAACTATCATCATCATCATCATATGTGGCTTGGTTCCGGTTTGCATAAATAGGTCCAATTATACAAAAATGCCTGTTTTGCTTTTGTAAAAATATGAAAATCATTTGTTGTGCTATAAAATTTGAATGTTCCCTTCGATTTCTCTGGGATCCCCTCGTCAGACTTTGACTTGGTGACAGTTGGAACACTTTCACAATAATACTTTTACATTATTACTTATTTTTCACTTTTTAGTTTCATAATGCTCTTAGTCCAAAGGAGAGCTACAAACAAGCTCACAAACATACAGCTGAAGCGTGTTAAAAACAATTTATCTCAGTTATTTCTCAAAAAATCTCTTTGAAATCCTCTTATCTAAAACGAAGATCGATCTGCTCTGATACATCCAGGGAATATAAATCAAATAAATCTAATTATATGTCTGGTGGGTACGCCTCGGGAAATGTTATTTCGTATAAAATTCCCAACATTCCCCGAATACCCCATCGGGAGAACAACTTATTATGTCGTCTCTTTTATTTGTTATTTTCAGAAAAGACATTCTTAAGAATGCGATTGCTTTTTTAAAATAATTTTATTTTATAGCTATCTACAGACCTTTAATCTGGTGGGCAAGGAAAATAAATGTTAATGAATAAAAAAGTTATTTTATTACTTAAGTTATTAGTTGCTTAGTTAGAAAAAAAGAGTGCGTTGGCCGGGAATCGAACCCGGATCAACTGCTTGGAAGGCAACTATGCTGACCATTACACCACCAACGCTATGCTACGCAGTATGAAATTTTGAAACAAATAGTAAGAGAAAAAAGTAAATTCATTTTCTTTTATGTTTATTCAGGTGAAAATGTAATTTGTCACGTTTCTAGATAACTCAATTTACTAGATTGTACATTTAGTAAATTGACGCACCTTTTTTCCACTGTTTTATGTAATATATAAAATTATTCTGTCACAGTTTTAGTGTTTATAGGTACTTCTCCGAAACGACTTGACCGATTTTGATTTAATTTTATATGTATATTCAGTAGGTATAAGAATAGGTAAGTCCCTGTACCCTGTGTGTCCCATCCCCTGCCTGATCGTAAGAGGCGACTAAAAGGGGGCTTCCGGGGCTGCGGGCGGTGTGAGTGGGAGCTCGACCCGTCCAGCCAGCAGCCCCGGAAAGGACGGCGGTGTGTGCGGGTGTGGGCGGGATCGGAAGGTGCAGGAGATCACATCTGCTCTCCCAAAGATGGGCCCGTTCCAGGGCGTCGCGTATAGAGGACACCGGTGCGTTTCATGGGAGATCCCGGAGTCCTCCCCAAACGCAGAGGAGGCAACCGAGGGGGTTTTAGTGAGGTTCAAATCCCACATAACCCGGTGTCCTCTCGCAAGGTACCTTTTGAAGGTGTCCCCCCGATACAATAAAAAAAAGGTATAAGAATAGGTTAATAACTAATTTTATACCCCTAAGAGGCTCACCCTAAACTTTTTAACGCCGTACGGAGTTCGCTGGGTCCGCTAGCATTTACTATAATATTGATCACAGAACATATATTGATAGACTATCTTCACCCCATCGCATTTCTGTTTGATTCTAAATTATACTTGCGACTTTATAATTATGTTTTTTAAATGTATTTTTTAATTTGTGGGATATGATAGGCCAATTTTTATCTAAGAATTATGATAGATTTAGTTTAAGCGCTTAGTTCACGACGCTGTTGTCCAAGTTCGTGTTGATGCATCAAAACTCAAACTCAAAATGTACCATTAAGGGCCCGGGTTGAGCTGAAAGAGAAAATCTTCTAAGTTTGCTTTTAAATGCACGTACAAGGCTTGACTTTAAGAAATTTTCAGGCATGCTATTATTTGTGAAAAATTGGTGATAATAGTGTCATAAGCATAACAAACTTTCTTCAGAGGTGTGCACCAAGGTTCGAACCTTAGCCCCCAGAACCATTACCTATACTATTACGGCTCTAGGGTGGGTTGATAGAAGAGCAAATGGTTGTTGAACAAATGCTTAGATCCGTTTCAATGCAGAACGGTTAATACTTAGTAGGTACTCATCTATCTTTGTTCTAAAGGACCGCCCTTAAGATGTCTAACAGGGTTTTAAGAGCTTTGCCTAATGACAACAGAATAGTCAATGACAGCTTAGCGTAACTCCTAAGGCCGGAAACAGGACATAAACCTCACAAAGGCTTAAGATAGTACCCATTTATAAGTTCAAACATACTAATATTTTATTAATGTATTTACTGAAAATTCGCAATGGTATCTAACACACAAACGCAATTATATCCAATACATAAATGAACAGTTATAGTATAGTGGTTAAGTCACTGGACTCTTCAAATCGGGTTAAAATTACTTAAAAATGCTCACCATCAGCCAGGGTTGACTGGTAAAGAATGCCTCTAGGCATTAAGACCGCCCTTTGTTTTAAGTAATAAAGAATAATTACAAAGTGTCTTCTCGTCCAGAATACCGAAGTGCCTGAAGTCGAAAGTTTTCGAGCAGTGTGTGTTGCCAGTGATGACCTACGGCGCTGAGACGTGATCTTTTACAGTTAGCCTTTTCCACAGGCTCAAGGTCGCTCAGCGAGCGATGGAGAGGGCTATGCTTGGTATTTCTCTACGCGACAGAATCCGTAACGATGAAATCCGTAGACGAACGAAGATTACCGACATAGCTCTCAAAATTTGCAAGCTGAAGTGGCAATGGGCAGGCCACATAGTTAGGAGGACTGACAACCGATGGGGAAGAAAGGTCCTCGAATGGCGACCACGTCTCGGCAAAAGGACACAGGCCGCCCTCCAACCAGGTGGACTGACGACCTGAAGAAGATAGCGGGAAACCGCTGGATTCAGAGGGCGCAGGACCGGACGGAGTGGCGAACATTAGGGGAGGCCTATGTCCAGCAGTGGACTTTAAAAGGCTGATGGATGGATGGAATAAAGAATAAATAAATAAAAATAAAAATCGGGCGGTGCACAACCTGTCAATAAAAGATTTTTTATGCCAGGCCCAGTAGTTTTTAAAATCACACCGCGAAGGAAATAATTTATCAGTTCCGTTATAATCTTTTACTTGAAATAATTAATAATAAGCAAAGAACTTACAACGAAACACATATTATAATTCTTCGCTTACTTTTTTCCTAGACCATATAAGCCATCTCACTTAAAGCGAATGACGACCAGCCCATGACCGTACAGTGACTAACATCAAGAGTATAATATTACTACCTAAGTAAGATGTTAATAAAATTAATATTCATTTCATTTCAGAGACCGCTCTGCTAACAAATAACAAAATTTAAATTTTCAGTGAAAGACAAATCAAACACATCACCTGCCGATCGCACCCTCATCAACCAGCGGATATAACTGAATCAAACCGGTCATAACTGGATCTCAAGCGGATACAATCGGATCAAACCGGACGTCGCCTGATTAATCCGGCACGTGAAAACGATTGTGCCATTTGCTTTTGTTTTGGATTTGAAATTGGAAAACGTTATCGTAATTGAAAAAATGGAGCAGCTGGCTTTCATAAAAGCACAGTTTTTAAACGTAACGTAAACTGGATAAGTGAAAATAAAAATAAAATATTTGGTGTAATGTTCCCATAGAACTATCGACCTTCAATCAATTAGAACGAGCACACAAAGAACATTAAATAATAATAATTGTAATAAAAAATGTTGGATAAATATCACCAGTCATTGATCCAACATTTTTCAATAATAAACGTTACACACTCATAGTCCCATAGTAAGGTAATTAATACCCTGTATCGTGGGTACCATGGACACATACAAAGACTCCTTCATCTTAATGGAATGGCGTGAAGATAGTAGGAGATAGTTTATTGCGGTAAAATAAAATAATAATAATAATAATAATCAACGCTTCACACTCATAGCCCCACAGTAGGGTAGATATACCCTGTGTCGTGGGTACCATGGACACATACAAAGATAGGAACACAAACACCCCGACCGAGAACAGAAATTTAAACTCGTCATTCAAATTTCTGTTTCGCCGGGAATCGAACCCGGGACCCCTCGATTGGCAGTCCGGCATGGTAACCATTGCGCCACGCGGGTCGTCAAATCGTCAATCTTTGTCACTAGCCTCCTGGGCAAAGTTCTTCACTCATAATAAATGATGTTTCTAATAAATAAATAACATTTCACACACACAGCCCTACAGTAGGTTAGATTAACTCTGTGTGTGTACTATGGACACACACAAAAAGAAACGACAACAGAAAAAAATCATTCATTCATTCAAATTTTTGCCTCGTAGGGAATTAAATCCGAGACTCTCCGTTCGACCGATCGTTTGCGCCACACGGTTCGTCGTGAGAAATGAGAGATATTCTATTATCGTGCAAAGCAGATTCTAGACCTGTAAGTTGAATTTGAAAACTAGTTCTTGGAAATTTGATAAACTATTGCCAAAATAACATGCAAGAACCATTTTTTGTGTGAATCATATACTGTAGTCGTATATCTAGATGGGTATATCCTTCCCTCAACCCTACATAAAACATTATCTTCCTTAATGTCTGCCCGTACGAGAGGGTAACATGTTTGTATAACCCATAAGACCCATTAAGGGGCCGTTGTCGCAAGAAGACCGTTATATTGTCATGCTGTAACGATTTTAATTAGCGGTTTAAATATTGTCACAAGAAGTGTGAAAATATGTAGAGTGGTGATAGAATCTGTAGTGCCTTTTGAGGTTCTGACGCTAATTTCGAACAGTTTTGTTATCCTTCAAAGTCGAGTATTTAAATGCTATCGCTTTAGAATAAAAACGTATAGAATGAGTGTCTTCATACAAGCGCGCTGTCAAAATTGAAGCACTAAATAGATTCCAACAGCATAATGACAAACAAAATATTTTTATTTGGACCAAATAAACTATATAATACTACAAAATATTGAAAATACTGTGAAAAGTTATTTTATTAGACTTCTTTTGTTTTTTAAAAAAGTGTTTTGATAAAATTTAACCTTAAGTCTTACGGAGCGGCCCAGCGTTTGGTGCCATTAATGGCACCAATCAACATGCTTCAATTTGGGTGCGCGAACTTGGTTTCTATAATGTGATTGTAATTTTTCTAAGGCTATCGCGTTGATATTATATGCCAGGGCCTAGGATATTCGGAGGAAAGGTAATTTGGTTTTTAACAAGCGAGACATACCTACTTGAATTGTATAGTCTACTCGCTCCCGCTGCGTCTGGTCATACTTAAGGGAAGCGTCCTCCGGAGTAGCAGGACAACTACATACGACCTCATCTACCCAGACATACTCAGATTTACTTAATGTTGCATATCGATGTCCTTGGGCTGCAGTGACCAATCAACACAACGTGGCATGATTCAGGCCATGTCAGGTAGTAATCCTATTACTACCTAGCATTACTAGGATTATACTGGATTAATAGGATAACTAGTTTTTCCCCGCGTTCCTCTCGCGTTAAAAGGGATCAAATAAATAATATTTTTATAATACCCAATAAATAATAGATATTTGACGACCTGCGTGGCGCAATGTTTACCATGCCGGACTGCCAATCAAAGGGTCTCGGGTCCGATTCCCGGCGAAATAGAAATTTGAATGATGAATTTAAATTTCTGTTCTCGGTCTGGGTGTTTGTGTTTTTGTCTTTGCGTGTGTTCATAGTACCCACGACACAGGGTATATCTACCCTACTGTGGGGCTATGAGTGTGAAGCGTTGATTATTATTATTATTATTTTATTTTACCGCAATAAACTATCTCCTACTATCTTCACGCCATTCCATTAAGATCACTCCATCGCAACCGAAAGAAGGATCCGACAAACAAACAAACATTTACTGACGTTTATAATCATCAGTACGTTTACAACAATCAGTATGGATAATTATAACTTTTACCAAAAAGAAACTCATGTATAAAAACGTTTTGTAAAGCACAATTTCGTAATCGTTTTATACAGGTACTTCGGCCTTTTCCAGCTATCTTCAAAGCAGAATTAGGAGTTTCGTAAAAAGAAGAAAAATTCGAGAGTGACACTTATGAACGCTTACGAAACAGTCTTAGCGCGGGTCACATAAAGACTCACGCTCACATACATACATTTGTATGTTTATATGCAGATACTTTCACTTAGGGGAAAGTGGGAATTTCATCAAAAGGACATTAATTTTCGAGGTAGGATTTATTAATTGATAGTTATCTTATCCGACACTAAATGAACTACAATAATTTACCTAATTACATGAAATTTACGACGAGAAGTAAAGACATAATTTTATGCATAAAAATAAATTAGAGGCACATACTCTTCATCTATAGGTACATATTATAATAAATCTGTAACAAGTCGGTTTCTGTACATTGAAGATTTTTGAGAAAACTGACACTAGGGCTATTGCATAATATAACCCAAAACAATGATTTTTAGAATTATTGTCTGTTCGTCTGTTTATCTGTTTGACTGTTTGACTGTTTGTCTGTTCGTTTGTGCGCGCTAATCTCAGGAACGGCTTAACGTAGAAGGATGCGGTTTTCACTTATGTATTGATATTTTTTTGTATTAATATTTAGTGTTTGTTTTATTTAAATCGGATCACAAATAACAAAGTTACGTCCATTTTAAGAAATTATCAATCTGTGTTTAGAAGTATTGTTGTTGATTTATCGAAAACTTCAGTTAATGTATTGAAGTTTTATAATTTACAGTCCCTTAAATGATAACATGAAACTAATAAATGAAAAGAAAAAGAGATAATACATAGAAAAAAAACAATATAAGATGAGCTGGCAATAATATGGTAAACTGTACGGAATAGGGTTGCGAATTAGATTTTTTTTTTGTGTTGGATAGTCCATTTATCGGGGAAGGCTTTTTTTATAAATAAACCGAACAAAAAGGCAGACCGGCCGCGTAATGTTAAGCGATCACCGTCGCCTATGGACACGGGCAACCCCAGGGGAGCCACCCGAGGGCTTTAGGCTATATAACATCATGCTATGACTAATACCGAAGTCCACGCCGACGACTTCGCGAGCGGCCACTATCTTGAATATAATTCTTGAATATGACGTGATTTTTTAAACACCAATATACAAAAACAATATAAAAATATTAGGTAAAACTGTTAAGACTACGGCTCTACGGCTGGAGCGCTTCAAAATTAGACCATAACCGATTTTTATGTGCATCTATCGTCCCGTAATCACTGGGACAAAAATTAGCTTGCGCTGTTATTAAATGAGATTTGTATACTATTACAAATAATAAAAGATATACTATGTCAGTGTGCGTCGCGTCGTCGGTCGGTTCTAGCGCTCGTTGAAAGCTTGCACGGAAAAGATATAAATTTCCTGCCACTTCCGCTTTCCTACGTCGAAGGAAACTTCTGAAATTGTTTGGCTTTAAACATAATTGGAGTTTTCATACATAAATATGTAACGCTCTAAGTATTTTGTTAAGAGTTTTACTTTTTAATGTGTGGTGCTATTCTAGGTAAGGTATACCTGTGTTGCGCGTTAGGTTTTGAACCTAGGCCGTGGGGTAGAATTACACCCCAACTCCCAGATATATCGATCACTTGGCTACCACTTCTCAAAGTTCGATTTAAATATGTGAAAAACAAATACCTATGCGGATCAGTCAAATGCTTACAAACCGCCCAAAAATGCTCCGATAAGGGCACGTTATTTTATTCGGATATTATCTATAATTATAGATAACATAACATAACATAACATAACAATCGAATTAAATATAATGTTCCCCATAAAAAGCTTTGATACCACCAGAAAAATAAAGTCTAAAATTACAATACTAGCTATTTTAGTCACGACTGCACTTCAAATTGTATTCGAATACCAAATGTAGTAAATGATCACCAAATCTTAGCGAGCTAGTTAATGCGCTATTTAATTTTCTGCCTAAATAAACCTCCGGGAAAGGGCGAAGCCCTCTGAATGGGGGGAGGTGGGGGGCGAAGCCCCCCCGCCAACAAAAATACAAAAAGGAATACATTCATTTAAAATGAATGGGATCGGTTAGGTTAGGTTGGCCTTTTTTTTAAATAATACAAAAAAAGGAATTCCGAAGGGGGTTTCGTCGACATGGTACCATTAAAAAAGCAAAAAAAAACCAGCTTCACCCTCCGAAACTCCCCTTTCCCGGAGGTTTATTTAGGCAGAAATAGCGCATTAATTTGCTCGCTAAGATTTGGTGATCATTTACTTCATTTGGTGTTCGAATACAATTTGAAGTGCAGTCGTGACTAAAATAGCTGGTAAGTTAAAGATAAGCCTTAAATAAAGTGTCCTTCAAAACACGGATTGCGTATTAAATTTACTACTAGCGGACACCCATCTTATACACGACCGCAATCGTTTCACTTGACTGCTTAACTCACTTGTGTTATTTTTATTTGAATGGAGTAGCAGACAAGCATGCAGGCCACGTGGTGTTAAATGGTCGCTGCAGCCCATGGACATCTACATACAACCGTTCCGTAGCCAAATGGCATAAAACGGAACCCTTTTGGATTCGTGATGTCTGTCTGTCTGTTTATCTGTCTGTCCGTCCGTATGTCACAGCCACTTTTTTCCGAAACTGTAAGAACTATTCTGTTGAAATTCGGTACGTAGATGTATTCTGTGAACCACATTAAGATTTTCACACAAAAATAGAAAAAAGCAATAGATTTTGAGGGTTCCCCATACTTACAACTGAAACTCAAAACATTTTTTCTCATCAAACCCACGTGTGGGATATCTGTGGATATGTCTTCAAAAATGATATTGAGGTTTCTAATATCATTTTTTTCTAAACTGAATAGTTTGCGCGAGAGACACTTCCAAAGTGGTAAAATGTGTGTGTCCCCCTCTGTAACTTCTAAAATAAGAGAATGATAAAACTAAAAAAATATATGATATTCATTACGATGCAAACTTCCGCCGACAATTAATTGATTTGAACGAGATCTAGTAAGTAGTTTTTTTTAATACGTCATAAATCGTAAACCACAATTTACATTTCATTCAATCTTAATGCAATGATTTCTATGGATAATCAAAGGCAATGATGTATATCTGTTGCCGCTATTGTTATACAAATACTAAAAATAGAATAAAATAAATATTTAAGGGGGCTCCCATACAATAAACGTGATTTTTTATAGATAATGGTACGGAACCCTTCGTGCGTGAGTCCGATTCGCACTTTTCTTCTTTTTTCATGTCGCAGCGGTGCAACGGATTGACCTAATTTTTTGTATGGAGATTGTTCGGAGGTTGGAAAGAGATAGTCTATTTTTTATCCGCGAAAATAATAATAGTGAATGTCTATAATTGCCGGATCATTGGATTCGAGTTTTTCTAAGAAAATAGTATAAACTAATAATATTAATTACGCTTCACACTCATAGGCCCACAGTAAGGTAGATGAGGTAGATACCCTGTGTCGTGGGTGCCATGGACACACACAGACAGAAACACGAACACCCAGACCGAGAACAGAAATTTTAAAATCATCAAAGTTCAGTTTCGCCGGGAATCGAACCCTATTATCGGCAGTCCGGCATGGTAACCATTACGCCACGCAGGTATTATCTTAAATTATGTAGTCCACGGTGAGGGATAATATTGTGATCACCGTGCATGCTTGAGAGACACTTATAATTTCTCTAAGGTATGATCAGGCACGGACGCAGGGGACATGACCCGCCCCCCCCCCTCCCCCCAATCTATCAGTCGTGCGTAGATGGAAGACGAAACAAGCCAATTTGGAACATCTCTTTCCCCAAATTTCTTAGTGACCGCCCCCCAAAATTTCTTGGCGACATCCCCTAAAATTGAAGGCTGCGACCGCGCCTGGGTATGATGTCCACCAATTCGCATTTAGACAGCCGGTGGCCTAAATCCCTCTCACTTCCGAGAGGAGACCAGCCGTGGGTCATGAAAAGTGACGTCATTCACTTGCAAAAAGTAAACAAAATATGACAAAAATGTGTTTTCAGAAAGCTCTAATTTCATTAGAACGTGTAATAGATCACGACTGTTTTTCTTTACCTTTTAGCAACAGCCAGTATTTGATGATATTTTCACACTAATGTTTCAACGAAATAGGTACATTTAGGAGTACCTACTGTTAACACGATTTCTTTGAAAAAAATATCCGGTTACCTACTATTATTGATTTTTTTGAAGACTAACGGCCGCCCGCGTCTTCGTCCGCGTGGACTTTAGTTTTCAAATCCTCTAGAATAAAAGTAGCCTAAGTTACTGCTTTACATCAGTTACCTGCCAGTGAAAATCCCGTCAAAATCGGCCCAGCCCTTTCAGAGATTAGCTGAAACAAACAGACAGACAAAATTATAAAAAATGTTATTTTAGTATATGTGTTGTGGCCTCTGAAGAATTAAATACTTTTTTGTTTATTTTGGTATTTTTAGTATTTCGTTTAGTTGTCAATTTTATATAAAATATCTTTGTTTTTTCACTGTCAATTTTGTATCAAAAATGTGTGCTTAAAGAATATAGATAATTTCTTAAAAACTACAATAATATCTATTATTGAAGCCACCTAAATGGTCCGCTAAAGACCAATATGTACTGTAAATACATTCATATACATGTAGTAAGAAGCGGTTATTTTAATTACAAACAGACACAATAATTTATTTATTGTTATAGATAGCAATGTGATTCGAAAATGTGTGTTTGTACGTCACTTACCGAAGTGACGTACAGACTTCCTATGCGAAGAAAATGTGTGGTCAGCTAGCTAAATTTGTTTCAGGGGAACCTGGCGGGACAGTATACAAGCACTCTAATTATACTTTACAGTTCGGAAATGCTTTTTTTTTTTCAGCTCTTTATTTCCCACTGCTGGGCACAGGTCTCCTCTCACAAAGTAAAGGGATTTGGACCATAGTCCACCACACTGGCCAAGTGCGGATTGGCGAACATCATCATGCACGTTGGTGGAAAACATCGTATTCAAATAAATATAGCGATAAAAATGCACGTTACAAATTTATTTGTCAGAGTTGCGCGCCAAAGATTTGAACCCTTCGTGTCGGAGGCCGCAGCCATAACCACTCGGCCGTCGCTGCTCTTTTGTGGGCTACTAGCTTGCAGCGTGCGTAATGACGTCACGCACCAGCAGAGTGTCGCAGTGCGCAGTTCAGCGACACGGCTCAAGGTTCATTTCCCGTGCCTAGTTTTGGTGACACTGGAAGCACATTACAATTATAATTTCTTCTTTCTTACTGCAAGTATGCATAAACTACGCGAATGTTTAAAGAAACAAATGAGAAAATTCAAAACAAATGAAACTCATAGGTAAGTGTCCAATTATCACCCCTCCATTGATTAAATTTTTCTCGTGATTTCACTGTGAAAGTTACAGACAGACGCTCTTACGGAATACAACAAACGCTGAAATTGTACGACACGTGATCCATTTTAATTCAAACCCTGACAAAGTTAACTGATACAATTACATTGTATTTGGGTCAAACTTAAAGCTTATCGCTTTCTTTCACCAAACGGCCATATCAGCGGAATCTCTGCCAAGCCTCATCCACTCAAAAAGGCGTTCTGTCACAATGGAATAGGGTTGTTTTCGCCGGCTCATCGGCTTGAGTAGTCCTCATGATGGCATCAAGATCTCTTAATCGTTTTGTGCATTGACTTTGGATGTAGGCATATAGGTCATGTTTATAGCCGATGGGCTAACTGCCTCGATTCGCGAGGCTCTTGTCTTTTAGACGACCTTGGTCTTTCTTCTCACATGGATAGATTACTACAGAGGTTTGTCTTGTTATATTTTTGTCGGATAACCTTCTTGCAGACTATAAATTCTTAAGTCACTGAATTTTTAAGTGTTCTTGACAAAAGTGTTTGAAGCAGAAAATAATAATGAACAAAAAATACCAGTATTATTGTGAAAAAGTGTGAATTGCTCGATGTACGAATAATATGCCACAGAGCGCCCCACGCTTTTTTCACAATAATACTAGTATTTTTTTATTATTTATTATTATTTTCTGCATACATTAAGGATTATTTTTCACTTTTTTGGTTTGATGCTTCGCTTCAAAAGCGTGTTTTTTATTTTTCATTTTCAGTTAGATTTATTGTTAAAATATATTTTTTCAAGTTCTAGGAAAGAGATAAACTCATGATATTCTTGTATTGCCACCGATTCTTGATATGCTCACAAACCCACAGTTACAAACAAACATACAGGTGAAGCTAATATAAGCGTGTTAAAAAGCAGTTTCAAGTTAAAAGCAGGCTTGCAGTTCAATCTACTGTGTGTCTGTCTCTCGCAAATAAGGAAATTGCTGAAGTGAATAGAAAAGCGCTCCTATTGGCTATTTCAAATACGAAAAATTGTAGGACCTTTTTCCAATTGCTACTAGCGGTGGTGAATGGGCACACACCACAAAAAAAATAATTTGTTCGACAAAAAACAACTTATTCTACAAGACTTCTTCATTAGTATTCGACATCTAGTTTTTTCCGGCGTCTCTACACGTTTTCGCTATTGGAATGACAAATCTTCCCTGCGTAAAAAGTAGCCAAAGTCACTGTCCAATCCCTAAATTATGTCCATACAATAAAATCAGGGCAATCCGTAGCACCGTTATGACGTGAAATTAGGATAAACAAACAGACAGACCTTTATATTTATAATATTATAGTATGGATGGATCAGCGTGGCAGAGTAAACTCCACATTTTTTGCAGTTAGCTGAAAGAAAGAAAAGAAAAGAAAAGAAAAGAAAAGAAAAGAAAAGAAAAGAAAAAAAAGAAAAGAAAAGTAAAGAAAAGAAAAGAAAAAAAAACATTTATTTCGTCACACTCACGTCACAATCACAAGATTAAACAAGCTTAGTAAGAAATAAAACAAAACTTAACAAATAAGGTATATACACCCTGTGTCGTGGGTGCCATGGACACACACAGAGACAGAAACACAAACACCCAGACCGAGAACAGAAATTTTAACTCATCATTCAAATTTATGCTTCGCCGGGAATCGAACCCGGGACTCTCCGATTAGCAGTCCGGCATGGTAATCGGACCACATGGTACAATGTTATGATATTTCTATGTTCGGGCAATGTTAGCAACGCCATGTGGCTTGCCTTGTTCATAAAAACCGGGGTGTAGTGGAGGTTTAGTAGTAGGACCTTTCCAGAGCTGTCGGTCGGCCGTAGGGCGACAACTCCTGACTGGGCTACAAACTTCCATAACTCTTCGCTAGTGGCTCCAAGTAGCTGATAGTGTGCTCAGCGGCCACACCCTGGTAAACCACGTCGACCCGTGGGCTAAACCTAGCGAAGGGGACTGCAAACACTTATGTGTTTGTAGTTATAAATGGGCGTTCCCCCATTTCGCACACGAAGACTTCTTTGGTGAAGAAAGCGAGCACCGTCAGTATGGCATCAGCTACGGTCTCTTCAGCGATGAAGCATGGTGAATGTGACTCACCACTAAAGGCGCACTCAAGGAACTTTTTAATTGAATGCGGCTAGTCACTGCATCTTCCTCATCTTTCCAGTCGTATCGGCTATCCGATCCACTGGTCCCGGAGGAGGAAGACGAGGGAGTGGACTTGCACCAGCGCAACTGCTTGCCCACTATAATATGTCACGCGCAGATGACCCTTGCTATTGCTAATTATGGATTAAGACCTCTGAAAGCCCTGCGGCGATCGAGCGCTTGTGACGGGGGCGGAACCACGGTGGGTACTCGCTTCTAGCAAGTTAACGGCACGTAGGCGACCTAAGGAGAGTGGTCGCTCCTGTTATTGATCTGAGACGGGATAACAGGTTCGGCAGCACCTTTGGTGTCAAAGCAGCCCTGTTTAGGGATCACTCTGCTTTCCCCAATCCGGGGACGGGCCTAGAAAAGGTGGCCTAAAAATAGCCTGTCTCACTTAAATCTGAATAGCTAACCGCGGCTATTCGGACACCATCTTAAAGCGGTCGATGTAAAAGATCGAATTATAGACGTGAATGGATAAGACACTTGAACATTGGTGCTTGGAATGTCCGCACTCTTCTGGATGATGATAACAACCTATGCCCGGAGAGAAAAACAGCCATCATAGCGAGAGAGCTAGCTAAGTATAACATCGACATAGCAGCTCTGAGTGAAACTCATCTCAGCGATAGCGGAGAGCTCACCGAAGATCTAGGGGGCTACACCTACTACTGGATTGGAAAACCTGCATCGCAAAGGGCATCAAGTGGCGTCGGTTTTGCTATTCGAAAGGAAATAGTGAAGTATTTGCAAGAACTGCCAAGTGGCATTACAGACCGTATAATGACCTTGCGTATTAAGACCTCCAATAACAAATACGTCACCTTGATAAGTATATATGCCCCTACTTTAACATCTACAGACGAGGAGATTGAAAGTTTTTATGATGATCTGCAATCCGTACTTCAAAAAATACCACATCAACATAAAATAATTCTGCTTGGTGATTTCAACGCTCGCGTCGGAACGGATTACACTGCGTGGAGAGGAGTACTCGGTCGCCATGGAGTCGGAAATTGTAATTCAAATGGTTTCAAACTACTCTCATTGTGTGCTGAATTTGGCCTGAGTATAACAAATACCTTTTTCCGTCTGCCTAATAAGTATAAGACATCATGGATGCATCCCCGATCAAAGCATTGGCATCTCTTGGACTACATTATTGTGCGCCAAAAGGACCTAAAAGATGTCCTTATAACGAAAGCAATGAGAGGTGCAGATGGCTGGACGGACCATCGTCTGATACGATCGAAAATGCAACTGTCGTTAAAGAAGGCACGACGTGCTCCTCACAAACGGCCAATCAAATGTGACTTCCAAACTCTCATGGCATCTGAACAGCTCCAAAAGGAATTTGATGATGACTTCGGTAGCAAGGTGAAAGTAGATAATAACACATCTCTTAATGAGCACTGGCGATCTTTCTCCGAGAGTCTACATAAAAGTGCTGCGGCAAAAATCCCGAGAACTACGAAGAAAAACCAAGATTGGTTTGACGGCTCTGATAATGAAATTAAACAGCTAATAGACAACTATCGAAGCTCTCTGAGAAACACTCTGCATGCTGCTGACAAAAAAAGTGCTCAACAACTACTTAAGAGTAAGATCCGTGAAATCAAGGACGCATGGTGGCTAAATAAGGCAACAGAACTGCAAAATTATGCAAGCTCAAACCAAATGGGCAGATTTTTCGAAGGGCTGCACACTATTTTTGGCCCAAGATCCAGGAAAACGGCTCCAATATATACACACGATGGAAGTCGCCGACTAGTAGAACATCAGGCAATCTTGTCGAGATGGGCTGAACACTTTAGCGAAGTCCTCAATCCTAGTGCACAAAACACCGATGCGGAGTACATACAAAATCTTGAGCAGCAACCCTTTATGGAAGAATTAGCAGCTCCCCCAAGCTATGAGGAATTCCTGGCAGCTATTAAGCGTCTTAAGAACGGTAAAGCACCCGGCGCAGACAATATACCATCTGAACTGCTGAAATATAGTGGACCCAATATCACTTCAGAGTTATTTAAGTTGATTCACAGGGCTTGGGAATTGCAATCGGTACCACAAGACTGGAAAGACGCCTCTATATGCAAGATCTATAAGGGAAAAGGTAACATAGCTGACTGTAACTCCCATAGAGGCATTTCTCTTCTTTCCACTGCTGGAAAAGTGCTGGCACACATCATCAATAAGCGTCTCTCCGTGCTTGCTGAAAACATTCTTCCAGAGACACAGTGTGGTTTTCGACCTAATAGGGGAACAGTCGATGCTATTTTTGTCACAAAGCAAATACAAGAAAAATCCCTGGAGCAAAATCGCCCCCTTTATATTTGCTTCGTTGATCTGGAAAAGGCTTTCGATCGCGTGCCTCGTAACGCTTTGTGGACAGTTCTTCGGAAGGCTGGTTGTCCTGAGAAACTAAACACTTTAATACGACAGTTTCATGATGGAATGACGGCGAAGGTCCAACATGAAAACTACTACTCGGAGAAGTTTCCAGTAACTAGCGGCGTAAAGCAAGGTTGTGTCATGGCACCCACTTTATTTGCAATATATTTTGCAGTTGTAATGGATACTGCTTCAAAACAATGTCAAGACAAAATTCAGCTGAATGTAAGATCTGACAAAAGTGTCTTTGATATATCCCGCTTCAAAGTGAAATCAAAAGTCGCCTCGCTCTTCATCCTAGATGTTCTCTACGCTGACGACGTGTGTCTAATGGCAGACAGCTTAAAATCTTTACAAAGCTATGTTAATGCTCTTCATGAAGCCTGTCTCAAGTTTGGTCTGGTGATAAGCTCTACAAAAACCCAGTTTTTGAAACAATCACCTCGAGGAACAGTGATCGAGGATGACTCCCCTTTGGAGATCGCTGGTCAATCAATTAAAGAAGTCCCTTCATTTAAATATCTGGGTAGCTACATCAGAAATGACAATACGCTTTCATCAGAGATACCATCTCGAATTGCAAAAGCTGCTGGTGTTTTTGGAAAATTGAACCAACGTGTTTGGAAATCGCACGATCTCAAACTGCAGACAAAAGTCTTCGTTTATAAAGCCTTGGTGTTACCAATACTTTTATACGCCGCAGAATCATGGTGTTTATATAAAGAGAACATAAAGAAGCTAGACACATTCCACCTTAGATGTCTGCGCTCCATTTTGCGGGTAAAGTGGCAAGATAGAATTCCAAACACAGAAATCCTGGCACGCTGTAACATGCAGGGCATAGAAGCCCACTTGATAAAGAACCAGCTAAGGTGGAGCGGTCATGTACAGCGCATGGAAGACACCAGGTTACCCAAGGCTGTATTCTACTCAGAGCTGACATGTGGCAAGCGAAATCCAGGCGGACAATATCTGCGCTACAAGGATGTCTTAAAGCGGCACTTAAATTCCTGTCGCATACCATCAAAAAAATGGGAAGAGCTATCTCAACAAAGAACGGAGTGGCGTCGTTTGACGCACACCGCTACTGAAAAATTCGAAAAAGCTCGAATCGCCCAACTAAAAGCAAAACGCCAGCTGAAAAAGAACCTCCCAAAACCAAGCTACGTCTACACCAGAAACAATGCAGGCCAACTCTACTGCGCGCAGTGTGACAGGATATTTAAGAACAAATTTGGTTTTGCCAGTCACTTACGAGCACATGCAAGGATGTCGTAGCAAGGGTCGCCGTCATCGGACACGATGAGGAGGACATCATAAAAACCAATTGCACGCGGTTTCCTCAGCAGTCGATTCTAAGTCTTTATTGTAACCCGTCGAATTAATTTAACATCTTTACATAAAAGTAAAAGTGTTTTTTTTAAAGAACCCACGGAGCGGCATCCTAACAGTACCACAAGGGTCGTCAAACAATATTGATATGATTATTTCCATCCATCCATCCATCAGCCTTTTACCGTCCACTGCTGGACATAGGCCTCCCCTAACGTTCGCCACTCCTCCCGGTCCTGGGCCTTCTGAATTCAGCGACTACCCGCTGTCTTCTTCAGGTCGTCAGTCCACCTGGTTGGAGGGCGGCCTGTACTCCTTTTGCCGAGACGTGGTCTCCATTCATGGACCTTTCTTCCCCATCGGTTGTCGGTCCTTCTAACTATAAGGCCTGCCCATTGCCACTTCAGCTTGCAGATTTTGAGATTTTGATTTAGATTTTGTCGATATGATTATTTACAACACCTATATTCATATTCATACACCCTAACATACTCGTATACATTTGCCACATCAGATGAATGAGGTTGTATATGTTATGTTATTTACTCCCATTTAAATAAGAAACCATTTAATATTTCACCAAAGAAAGCCTTTTCTTTACTTTGAATATTCCTGAGTAAAACGCGTACGTGAGTTGAGTGTTTGTTGTAATTGCGGTGGACCTTGCTCGGAGCTGAGCGATTTCTTGTGGTAACTTCAAGATTTTTTGCTTATACGTAGGGTATGTACTCATATATATTATAGTTTGTTCAAAGATGTTGAACATGAACATAAATACGAATATAAGCAAACATACATACTGTCTGTACGTACATAGTATAAAAGGATGTGGCTTCCGCCGTCTATAGTAAAAAGTCCAGAGTTTTAATGACACATAAGTAATATATTTTTTTGCGCTTACATTATAAATGCAATAATTTAATATAGTACATATTATAATTTTTAAATAGATTTATATTAGATTCTGTCTCTAATGCCTTATTTTATTACAAAGCATTTTAATTGAATATAAATAAATTATTTTTCATATCACATGCATTGAAACAGCGAGTTTTGATCTCTGTTTTGCCAGTCGAAAAAAAACAGTGTAATTACCGAATTACGTACCTGTACTCAATGAAGAGCAAAATTGCCTGGATATGGCTTCTCTGATGTAAGTTTTTCAATTTTAACATAATTTATATAAATAAATTATTTTTCACATCACATGCATTGAAACAGCGAGTTTTGATCTCTGTTTTGTCAGTCGAAACAAGACAATTTCAAACTAATGTGAATGTGTCAGTCAGAAACAACGTTGTTTCTGCCCTAGGGGAGAAACAACGTTGTTTTTACCCGGCACCTTCATTTATTTATTATTTACGTCTTTATTTCAAGTCTGTCAGAATCGCATTGACAACTGGCGTCAAATCGTTATCAAAAGATATAACTGCGCTATTTGTCTGAAATAGTCTTACTTCGACTGGCTACAGAAATCAGAACTCGTCGTCAGAAATCGTCTTGTTTAACCCCTTGCCACAAAATATTACCCGACCATTCTCCTAAGAGGTGCATGAGGGATTAAAACCCAAATCCAAGGAATTCAAAGGCTGGAAGTTTTGAATTCTGTGATGCGCAGATATGGCCGGCCATACACGGACAGCTGGAGCAGTTACCCAGTTATCAACATACACGGACCGCTCTTGCAGTCAAGAGTCAACAGCTTGAAGCTGCCAGTGATAACTGCTCGAGCAGTTGGTTCAACAGTTCGAGCGGTGGGCAATTTCAAATCAGTAGCACCATGAATTTTGACGAGGAAGCACTTCTGCTGCTTTTGCTCATACGACGACGACGGCGGCGTAAAAATAGAAAATTGTGGGTTCATCCAATATTAGAAACAAGAATTTATAATGGATAATTTAATCACTTGTTTTTGGAACTAAGACGTGACAGAGAAATGTTTTTTAATTATTTTAGAATGTCAATTACATCTTTTGACGAACTTTGTAATATACTCAAGGAAAAAATTAAACGTGAAGATACTATTATGAGAAAAAGTATTCCACCAGAAGCAAGGCTAGCTATTACACTAAGGTTAGTAAAAAAATGTATTAATTTTTTATTTGTTTATTCGTTGAATATATCAGTAATAATATAATCAGATAGAACAGACGAAGGTGGAAGACTGTCTTCATAGGATGACTGAGAAAACTCATCATTAGCTGAGACTGGTACGGAGTTATAAGGCTGATCTCTTGTTGATGTAGAGGGTGCAGACTGATAACCCTTGTTGTAACTTGAATAGTTGTAATTAGGTCCACGCTGCTCACTAGCTGAAGGTGCAAAATATCCCCTACTTTCACCATAATAGCATGACTGTGTATGCTGGGATATTCCTTTGAAGTATTTAATAACGTTGATGATTGCTGACCTTGCATCTAATTTATATTGATCTTTAATTTGTTGAACTCTCCAGCTAGTGATAGTAAAAACAATTTGTCATCATCTTCTACTGCAAAATTTGAACTGGGTTTTTCATCAATTCGTTTAGACAATTTTTCAATTAGTTCATCCTCAGTTTTATTACGTTTTATTTTTAAAGCACTACCACTTTTTTTAAAGATTCTTTATTATGATCGCTTTCTTCAGATGTTTCTTTCAGGCTGTCTGATTTTTCTGGTCTCGTCTCAAAGACCTTCAAAAATGACAACTGATCATAATATGGATAGGGTCGTATCTTGGTGACTGCTGAACCACTCTTTGGTTTAATTTTTTTCGTATACCAGTTATACCCGTCTCTTAATACCTTCCATTTCTTCTGTAATGACGTAGCTGTAACAATGACATACATATGTATTACATTTATGGATTTGCAATACAGTTATAGAATTTCAGCTTCTACAATTGGTGGTATAGTAAGAGATGTATGTAAAAATATATGGATCTATATGAAAGATATGTGCATAGCACCATTAACTGAAGATAGAAGGAAAGAAATAGGTAATAAATGGGTTTATGAAAACTGCACAGTTTCCGAACTGCCTTGGAGCAGTGGACGGCAAACATATAAGAATAATAAAACCCACACAAAGTGGATCGGCATATTATAATTACAAAAAATATTTTTCTATAATACTAATTTTTTTTTAACTTTATTATTTAATTTTTTTTTTATTTCATCTTTGTTTTAATTTATTTATGATGCCTACCACAACCTCTCACCATCGCCAAAGGTTGACTGGTAGAGAATGCCATCAGGCATTAAGTCCGCCTATTGTAAAAATACAATAAAGGGTAAATAAATAAAAAAAAAAAATAATGGCCGTGCATGACAGTAATTACATGTTTACTTTCGTGGATGTAGGTTCATATGGAAGGCATGCAGATTCGACTATTTTCGAAGAAAGTACTTTTTACAAAAGGTTAATGAAAAAAAGTTAAATATACCTGCACCTTCTTTAATATCGCGAAATGGACCTGTTTTACCGAATGTATTTGTTTTGTAGGAGATGAGGCGTTTAGCTTACAAGAAAATTTGTTGCGTCCTTACGGAGTAAACAATTTGCCAGAGCAAAAGAGAGTCTTCAACTATCGATTATCACGTGCTAGACGGTTTATTGAATGCACATTTGGTATATTTACTAACAAATGGCGCATATTCCATCGACCACTTAATGTAGATGTCGAATTTGCAGTGGATATAATAAAAGCAGCATGCATTTTGCATAACTATGTAAAGCGAACAGATGGACATAAATTTGAAGACACATTTGAGGGTCTTCCAAACTCTGTAATAGAATCAACTCTGAATGTTCGTCGAGGTGGACCTATTTTAACAACAATCAGAGAAGAATTTGCAAATTACTTTGTGAGTGAAGAAGGAAAACTAGATTGGCAATGGAATATGATATGAACTAGCTGTATTTTATACCTATCTATTGTGTTGATATCAGTGGCCACTGGTCAACTAGTGATAACTCCAAAATCGTGAGAGATATCAGAGTTTTTTTTCTGATACAAATGGATTTATAATCACCAAAACGACTTTTTTAGAGTTATCACTATTTGACCGGTGGCCACTGATATCTAACTGATATCATTTATTTTCGAAAAAAAAAACTTATCAATAACTCACCGATTTTATTTTCATCCGCCACCGGTTTTTCTTTAAAATTTACAATTAGTTTTTCACAAATTGCTGCCCATGCATTATTTTTCTTTATTTTGTCACTATGGTCATCAATTTTATAATTCCATATAAGTTTTTGTGATTTTATTTCACTTATCAGCGCTTCACAATCGATGTTGTCTTCCATTATTTTATAAACAAACAAACGAAGCGTGCGGCCGGTTCGCGTTGTCGGACGGGAATGAAGAGCGCGGGCGGAGGCTGCGGCCGAGCTGTCGACAGCTCGAGCAGTCAGTGTATGGCAGGCTTCTGCTTGACCGCACGATGAAAATTCACCGTGCTGTCGACCGCACGATTCAGTTGCAACTGCTTGAGCGGTTCGTGTATGTGCGTCCATAGAACTCTGCAGTTCACTGTGCAGTCGCAGCTTGAAGCTGTTGCCCCTGACTGCTTCAAGCGGTCCGTGTATGGCTTCTCTAAGGCTACTTAAAACTTTTAATAGGATTATATTAAGAGCCTCATATCCACAAGATTCGGAACATCCCTAGCGAACATGTGTTTTCGTAATCAAAGAGTTGTGCCTTTATGCTACGCGGTATGAGGTCAAGTAATCACGCCGCTACGCTATTGTGAAGTTTTCAAGAAACACCAATTTTGCTGGAACTTTGGGGTAGAACAAACTTCATGCTTGAGTAATTTTAGAGGAATTGGCAGTTTCGATGTTTTTTGTTGTATGTCTGATCATCGTGGTATCATTATGCGGTGTTTTATAGAGCGCTTTTGATTACTCTCTTACATGAGGCGACGATAAGCCTTCGGAAGCTCGGAACGCACATGTAATTTGCCAATAATGTTCACCCATCTTACTCCGAACTGCGGCTTTGTTGCTTAGACGTATGTATATAAGACTTGCGATTTATTTATTTATTTCAACTTTTATACTGTACAAAGCATCGGATAAAAGGCGGACTTAATGTTTAGAGCCTTTCTACCAGTCAACCTTAAGGTAGTGGGAGATCAATTACACCAAACGCGTTTAACTACGAAATCTAACAACTAGAAAATTAAACATTATATTACCCACTGCAAATATTATGTGAAAGGCTAATGTTGGGTTGCGACGTTTCGTAAGATTTGTCGATGGACAGTTACGTTTGCGTCCGCACTGCGCCAGACTAAAGAGACGTAGCGAAAAGTATCGATAAGTTTTTCATAACATAGTAAGTATGTATTAACTATATCTTTCCGTGAACAACATTCATATTGTTGATATTTTTTAGCTGATGAAAAAGGGTTACATTAAAAACTCGACGCGTATGCATTTATTGTGTAATACTTAAATAAATTATATTTAAAAGGTTTGAACATATACAAAAAATTAAAAATTGCTTGTGACCATTTATTGTGCTACTTAGTTTATCAAAACCATGTTATCTTTTTTAAGGAATAATCGTAATAATAGTTAACGATTTATTATGTAAAAAAAATATATACCTTCGTAAGTTTATATAAAAGTTTGAAAATATGGCGGTTAGATCACAAAAATGATAACTGTTAAAATGACATACCATTTTACAGTTTAATTCAGTTCACCGTTATAGAATACAACCACAACACATGATAATACCTTTACTTACTTTGGAATTTTTCTATTATCAAGCACTCGTAAAAAGCAGCAACTCTGAAAAATTAACTCAATGTAACGTTACACCGAGTTACACAGAGCAGCGATGGCCGAGTGGTAAAAGCCGCGGTGTTCTACGCGACCGATCCTGGGTTCAAATCCTCTGCGCGCACCTCTAACAAAGAACTTTGTAATGTGGGCATTTATCGCTGCTCCACGATGATGGAAAATATCGTGATATTTAATTGATTACAATGTTCTCCATCGCCGTGCATGCCTGAGAGAAATTCATAATTTCTCGAAAGCATGACGGCCACCAATCCGCACTTGGCCAGCGTGGTGGACTATGGCCTAAGAAGGAGACCTGTGCCCAAAAAAAAAAGTTACACCATTTTAGTTTGCAGTAATACAATGAAAGTCCGTATCTAGAAACTTCGAGTCCGTTTGTTAAAAGTTCTATCTAAATAGAGCGGAAAATTTTCATGAAAATGAACCAGCAGAAGTTATACGGACTATATAACTGCGCATGTATAACTTTTAATCGGTATCTAACAATAGCGAGATTCTACGAGTTTTATACATATATGTATATTCCCCTTAGAGCATCAAAGCTACTGACTCACCCTTTAGGAGAGACTGCATAGCGTCTCGCTTCGATACATAATTTTTGTGCCAAATCTGATGCGGGGGAAAAACGCACACATTTTAATTTTGTCACACATTCACAAATAGTCTTTCATCGCTACAGACGCATACATTTCTAAATATGTCAATTTCAATTAACAACGTCATTTTCTATGCACCGTCAACACTGACACCGACACACACTGACACAATAGTTGTGTAACTAGAAGGCATGAATGTTGGGACGAGGGGTTCGCCCGTAAAGGCCACTCCTCTGACGGGTGTCATACCTGTCATACCTTGATGCTTTAAGATACTCCCGCATGCCGCCATGCTCGCATGTTCCGCCCGCTCTTTAATTCTCCTAGCCCATATAAGCCTTAGCGCAGCCAAAGCGGTTGCTCAGCCGATGGTCGTACAACAATGATAAACATCAAGTATATATTGTTTCCCAGGATGTTAATAAACTATTTCATTTCATTTCATGAGGCTTTTGTGAGTCTGAATATGTTTTGTTTTATTTCGTCGACCTATTGACCCGGTGCAACGGCTACTATGCCTGACTGCAATCAGAAGGTCCCAGGATCAATTCCCCGTGAAGTAGTTCTCTTCCATTGTACCGGAAAATTTATTTAAAACAGGGCTGGAGTTTTTTTCCGCCCGCTTTTTTCTCCTAGCCTATATATGCCTTAGCGCACCCAAAGCGGATGACGGTCAGCTGATGGCCGTACAACAATGACAAACATCAAGTGTATATTATTACCCAGGATGTTAATAAACTATTTCATTTCAATACACTACAAATGGCTATTACAACAATTAATGAGGATCTGGCACGTATCTGTATGTGGAGCAAGGCCTATGGCCTAAAACTAAACCCCAATAAATCACAGGCAATCATAATATGTAGCTCGCGTTTGGTTGCCAAAATTGACAAAGACGTTTTACCGCCAGTGCTTATAGAAGGCCACGTCATACCATACAGCACAAAAGTTAAAAACCTGGGCATATACTTTGACCAGTGTTTTTCATGGGTTTCTCAGATTACTGAGGTAAGCAGAAAACTTTTTGCTTCAGTAGGGTATCTCCAGAGGCTAAAGAATGTACTACCCATTCCCACAAAAATTTCGCTTGCGCAGTCTCTACTTCTTCCGATTCTTGACTATGCTGACTTATGCTATCTTGACCTTACTGAGGAGCAATTAAATAAACTTGAGCGCCTTCAAAATGTTTGTATACGGTTGATATTTGGCCTACGAAAATATGATCATGTCTCTGAGTATCGTGCTAAGCTCAAGTGGCTCCCAATTCGACTTCGCCGAAATGCTCATATTCTATCTCTTCTGTACTGCGTGCTATTTAGTCCAACATCACCTCCTTATCTCAAAAAAAGATTTGACTTCCTATACTCAACCCACGACCGTTCTCTTCGCTCTTCAAAAAATCTCCTCCTTCGTATTCCCCCACACTCCACTTCCTTCTATGAAAAATCCTTTACAATTGTTGCCACAAAACTCTGGAATTCCCTCCCTCAACCCATCCGCAATGCTCCGTCCTTGCAATCTTTTAAAAACCAAATTAAAGCATACTACTTAGATTCGTAACGTCCATTTCCTCTTTTCACCTTTCTGCAGTCTCCACTGTCATTTAATCTCACTTCATATTAGTCTTCTTTCTTTTTAAATAATTAAAATTGTATTTGTTTTTATTTTTATTCTAACATATTTTTGTGCACCGCAACACCAGGTATTTGTTTCTATTTTCCATTGGTTGTCTGGAAGAAATCGCTGTTTAGCGATAAGACCGCCAGTTTGTGTATTCCTGACAAATGTTTGTATTTTTCAATATGATAATGGTGCGCAAATAAAGAATATTTATTATTATTATTTCATTTCATTTCTCAGAAGTGTGTAGCATTTATTTATTTATTATTTGGAATGGATTAGGAGGCGAGCTTGCTACGTGATATTATTGCTGCTCGTGGACACACAACCCCAAGCAAGGTTTAAGAAATAAAATTGGAGTTTCTGTTTGTAATATTAAAATGACCGCTTTTTACTACATGCACGTGAACGTAAATTTATACAGTATATACTTATACCAAAATAACATTTTTAACAATTTTTCTGTCTGTCTGTCTGTCTATTTGTTCCGGCTAATCTCTGAAACGGCTGGACCGATTTTGACGGGACATTCCCTGGCAGGTAGCTGATATAATAAGGAGTATAATACTTAAGGTACATAATAAGTACATAAGGTACTTTTATATATAGAAAAATTCTAAAACTATCCACGCGAACGAAGTCGCAGACGGCCGCTAGTAAATAAATAAAATATGGGCGATTTAAAAACATCCGATCAAACATCGACTTGGACACTGAGCTGCAGCGTCACTAGCCCAAAGAACTAATTAATTAAAAACTAATAGTAGCAGAGATCCGTGTCCAACAGTGGAACTCAAAAATGGATTCCCACCAACCATCTGCATCTTAACAAAATAATAGGAGACCTGCATCATTATGCATGCATTAAAGCATCAAGGTATGACAGGTATGACCGTCGGAGGAGTGGCCTTTACGGGCGAACCCGTCGTCCCAACGTCCATTCACAATGTGCCTTCTAGTTATACAACTATTGTGTCAGTGTGTGTCGGTGTCAGTGTCGACGGTGCATAAAAATTGTCGTTGTTAATTGAAATTGACATATTTAGAAATATATCCGTCTGTAGCGATGAAAGAATATTTGTGAATGTGTGACAAAATTAAAATATGTGCGTTCTTTCCCCGCACCAGATTTGCCACAAAAATTATGTATCGAAGCGAGGCACTATGCCGTCTCTCCTGAAGGGTGAGTCAGTAACTTTGATGCTCTAAGAGACTTGCTTACTATCTCTTAAAAAGAAAAAGAAAAACCTGTTTTCTTTTAATAACATTTCTGAGAAATTCTAACTGTGGAAAACAAAGTATTATTGTATTTTAGCCGATAACAGGAAGAAACATTAAAAAACAGTACAAAAAAAATTCCCGTAACGACCAAATAAGCACTTTCAAATAGTTATTGCTGACTGTCGGGAATATATAGTTCGTAAAAGTGTCGTAAAAGAGTCGGGAAAATTGACGAGCTGGGAATATAGTAGGAAACAAACACGTTTTGTTACTGTGGGAATATAAAGATTGAAAATTTATGATAACCTCTTCCTTTTTTAAAGAAATACAGTAGAATTGATATTCGTCTGTAACTTTTTTTTCGAGTTTTGGCGGGAAGTCGAAAAAAACATATTGTGCTCTTGTTTTATTTTCATTTTCTTGGTGTATTTTTGAGTTATATCGGATAAAGTTGATGGCATTTTGTTTGATATAGGTTAATTACAGTGCACGAGTGTTTGTGAAATAGAATAACAGTGCTAAAATATGTTTTTTCTGCTTGCCTCCAAAATTCCATCGGACACGTTCTAGTAAAGTAGCCGTCGTTTTACTTGAATGTTGGACTGACTAGACTGACTGATTACTGACGACTTACTTACTGATTTTGTTATGACTTCGTCCAGTTTCATTGAAACTGGCAAAAAATTGATGCAAAAATTATACTTGACGCTGGCAGTATGCACAGAAGAAAAGAAAAAACTTTTTTTTCGTAAGAACAATTATTGTTATTTTTGGCGGTGTCAGCGTGTTCACTTGACAGCTCCCGCATCGGCCCTGCTCTCGCCTCACACCTCTTCAAATCGCGTGTGCGACATAAGCACATCTTACCTATAACATAAGAATAAATAATACTACGTAGAATGGAAACTCCCGCTCAAAACGGGCTCAAGGTCACGATATTAGCCTACACTTTAATTTCGGCTAAACCGACTACTGAAGACGGGCTGTCTCGGACGGGCGCGTCAATTACAATAACGGCGCCAAGTTAATGTGGTGTGTTTGGTTGTACAAACAATTCTAAAACAATGCCAAACTTAAGTTTTTTTAGTTTGCCCAAAGATGATGCGAGATAAGTAATATTTTTTAAATATTATTCCTTTTCCGTACCTAATTTATCAAATGGATGTGACCAGTTCTTTTTGTGTAGCCAATTGTTTCACTTTCACTCAATTATAAAAAAAAATGTTAGATAACTACTACAGCATTTTAACATGTCGCCAAAATATTTTTTAATAGCCCCCGCCATCGGTCATTGAACCTTTCTCGATTGTTTTGCCTCGCGATTGCGGCGCCGCGGCACTGGCGCACGCACGTTATACTTAATATGTAATTCGTTTATTTTAAACCTACACTACGTAAGTACTTACACCTATGTAGGTAAGTAATACTTACTTAAATGGCTTCATTTGGTATGGTACTTATTTATTAAGTAATATTATTTATAAGTATTTATAGAGTAGGTAAGTATTTATCATTCTCATACTTTGTAATACTAAACTAAAATAATGATTTTTAAGTAAAGGAAAACTTATATTTTAGCTACCTATATTATCTATAAAAAAGCAGTATTAACAGTTGACAACCCTGTCAACACGCCTGGGCGACAGAGGGGCGTAACGAGGTGAAGGGGGAAGTAGGTATAAAAATAGCGGCGTTTTCCACCCGGTCAAAGGAGATTCCCTTCTATGTAATTATTATTTATTCTTATGCCTATAACAATGTAGTATGTATGTAGTTACAAACCTATCTTGGCTGACACCGACTCCAAAAATAACAATAATTGAACCTACATTATATGTTAAACACAGATCGTACCTACATATTGATAAGTAGAAAGTGTAAGTTGACAATTAAATTGTAGAAGAATACGCAATTATTTTTTTCTTTTTAGTGCATATTAATTTATTTTCTTTTGAAGTCGGTCTTTTTTGTTTATGTAAAATGTTTTTCACAAATATTTATTGCTAGTTTTTTTTCTTTTTCTTTTCTATAGTTATGATGACCTACCTATATTTACCTACTTTTTATATGTACGAATACATACCGGATCACATTATTTTCTTGGATATGGCAGAGACGTGTGGACGGCGATATATAAACAGAAATTAAGGTCGTCTGTTCGAGCCTCCGTTCCAATAGGTACCTTCAAGTTGTAAAAAGACGTAGACATACCTTCTTTATTATTAAAATAATTATTAGTTTTATGTTTTCAATGTTTATCTGCTTTTCCACATGAAAATAAATAGTTCAGTCTCCTAAATTGCACTGGGTCAGTTTTAAAGCTAGAAGTTGCGAGCAAAAGCCTGTTTTAAATATTGCTAGATAGTAACTATGGGCAAAAAAATTTCAACCGTTTCTCAGTCTCGTTGCAAACTTCATTAAAAGTTGGACAATCAGCGGATTTTTACTGAAAAACCGCGAAACAATTTGCTGCTGAAATTGCTGTCTGAAAATAGGGACCTCTCGTTATAAATAATAAAAACATATGAACATTTTAATTTGTTAGTAAAAATGCAAGTTAGGTACAAAAAAAGGAATCCCACCAAATTATTTAATAAAATTGTTCGTGCCACGTTCTTATGATTGCACACCTCCGAAACCTTTCAACCTGTTTTTATGTTGTTTATACGAATTGAGAAAAGCATTGAATATTTTTTATTGCATGAGAATGGACCATGAAATGCTTCATTCGTACCTTCTTCGTACGCTGTAAACATTTTCTTTATTCGCTTCACAGTAATAATGAAAACGTAATGATCCTTTTTAACGCAGGTGGAACCGGTGGCCATAAATATAAATCAACCGATGAAATCAACACTTCTTTTATATTCAATAAAATACTTAAAGTGTTTTACGAACATAGTATGATAGAACCAAAAGAACTAGGTCACGTGACCCCGCGGCGCTCAGCAAGTATTCGTTTGACAAATTGTTTTACACAAAACATTTGTTTGACTTTACTTCGTATATTGCCGGTTCGTATTTAGGGCGTTTGTGCCATTTACGAGAATTTTTCATCTTTTTTACCAAAAAAGTAAATAAATGTAAAACAAAATATATCTAATCCAAAAAATCGTGCCACGATGTTAGTGGCCGCACTAATCCGAATCGACTCCATCTATTTTTTATGATTTTTTGTGTTTATTTGATAGATATGAGAATAGGTCGTAAATTATATTTCAAGCCACTAAATGAATTTTATGTCCCTATCCTGAATATTTTTCTTCCAGTCGTGCTCCGTGGTTTGACGAGCGAAGTGGGTTTATAGTAGTTATTGTCACGTGTGCCCATTAGCCCATTGCCATACTGTTATCACAATTATATACTTATGTACTTGTTTTTTGAAACTGCGCTCCAAGGAGATTTTTTCCGCCGCCATTTTTCTCTCTGCTTAATATCCCAAACCGGCACCTAAAAGCGATGACCGTGAGAAAATAACATTTTGTATTGTATTGTAATAAGTCAAAATGACATGCTCATTTCCGTGCTTTCGAGGGCACGTGAAGCCGTCGATTCCGGTTGTTTTCGATGGATACCAGTCGTCAAGCCTCGTTGGAGGCCTTATGGGCGTTTTAAAGGATCATCTAGTGGAGATGCCCGCAGCACCCGCACCCGCATTTAAGCAGCTTGGTGTGTTATACTCCAGGCCTCTCCAATATCAATAGGGAAACACGTGCCCAGTAATGTGACACAAGAAAGGCAATTGTAAACAGAGTCTAGTTAACCGTGATGTTCTTTAAGGAATCTCGGGTATCAGTTCTTTATAACAAATACCTTTTTTTGTGTCGGGGAAACCTTCATAAGGTACCTTAGGAGAAGATACCGGGAAGTGTGGGATTTGTACCGCACTAAAATCCCCTCGGTGGCCTGCCTCTCCGGGATCTCCAGTGGAACGCACCGGTGAACTCCGCGCGCGGCGCAGCGGTGCCCTGTACGGACCTATCTTCGGGAAAGCAAATGTGCTCTCCTGCACCTTCAGATGCTTACGGCGGCATGCGGCCACGCATACACCGCCGTCCTTCCCGGGGCCGCTGCAGCGCTGGCTGGACAGGTCAAGCTCCCACTCTCAACCCTGGAAGCCACTTTTAGTCGCCTCTTACGGTCAGGCAGGGGATACCGTAGCTTTATTCTTAATCCCGAAGCTCCTAGTAAATACTTACTGCATCAACGGCCGTATAAAATGAAATCCTATTTTCTGCATCTGCATTTAGAATCCAATTAGTTAGAAGCTCGAGTTTCCTGCACGTATCGCAATATCATATTAGTTGCAGCGAATATACGATGCATACTCGGATTAAGCTGGTAACAGATTGCTGGGATTATTAGCGAATAAGCGTGACTTCTTTATGAAATGAAATAAAATATTTGTTCAAATATGGGCGAAAAAAAGGTTTTACAAAATATCTCCATACCCCTTTAGTTGTTAATTTTTTTTTATTTAGTTATTAAATTGTTAATTTTATTTAATAAACTAATTAATTTTAATGATTTATAATTAAATTCTTAAAATGACTATTAAAACCGTCATCAGCTTTGGGCACCCACCAGAATAGGTTTTTGTACACTGAGAGGAAAAAAGCTGGCGGAAAAAAAACCTCCCAGGTTTTTATGCTGCGAACAAAAAATATTTACTATGAAATTTTATTTTATTTGATTTTCGTTATTTTATTATTATTATTTATTTTATTTATCATTTATAAACTTAGTTACCGAATAGTACGCTTTTTTAATTAATATGTTTTGAGTTCTCTTTTGAATTCGTTATTAGTTTTTATTTTAAGAAAGTCCGGTAAATTATTGTATATTTTTGATCCCATGCAAAATACCTAAATGAAATAAAATTGTTTATTAACATCCTGGCTAATAATAGTAATAATATATTTGACTTGATGTTTGTCATTGTTGTACGGCCATCAGCTGACCGTCATCCGCTTTGGGTGCGTTAAGGCTTATATGACCTAGGAGAAAAAAGCGGGCGGAAAAAAACTCCAGCCCTGTTTTAAATAATCACTTTACGAGATACGAGTACTTACGTGACGTAGCGCGCACGTTCCGTGTCTACTTATTCTTTTTTTGCTCAGACCATACTAAAGACCTATAGGGACACCTGAATACAAAAAAAGCCTTTTCCTCGATACAGCTAATATTGATTTTTTCTACACTTTTTAGGGTTCCGTAGCCAAATGGCAATAAACGGAACCCTTACATATTCGTGATGTCTGTCTGTCTGTCTGTCCGTCCGTATGTCACAGCCACTTTTTTCCGAAACTATAAGAACAATACTGTTGAAACTCGGTACGTACATGTATTTTGTGAACCGCATTAAGATTTTCATACAAAAATAGAAAAAAGCAATAAATTTTGAGGGTTCCCCATACTTAGAACTGAAACTCAAATTTTTCTTTCATCAAACCCGTACATGTGGGGTATCTATGGATAGGTCGTCAAAAATGATATTGAGGTTTCTAATATCATTTTTTTGTAAACTGAATAGTTTGCGCGAGACACTTCCAAAGTGGTAAAACGTGTGTCCCCCTGTAACTTATAAAATAAGAGAATAATAAAACTAAAAAATATATATGATGTACATTACGATGCAAACTTCCACCAAAAATTGGTTTGAACGAGATCTAGTAAGTAGTTTTTTTAATACGTCATAAATCGTAAACCACAATTTACCATTCATTCAATCTTAATGCAATGATTTCTATGGATAATCAAAGGCAATGATGTATTTCTGTTGCTGCTATTGTTATACAATTACTAAAAATAGAATAAAATAACTATTTAAGGGGGCTCCCTTTTATAGATAATGGTACGGAATCCTTCGTGCGTGATTCTGACTCGCACTTGGGCGGTTTTTAAGATTATTTTTGTTATTAATCATACCGTAATTTCAGTACTGTACCTAAAATACTGATCGTCTTATAGTACTCCACTAGCGTTCTTAACTCGTAAAATGAAATCCAATTTACTGCATCTCCATATATAGAATCCTATTAGTTAGAAGCTCGGGTTTTCTGCAATACGTATTGCAATATTATATTATTTATTTGCAGCGAATGTACTATGCATACTCGGGTTAGGTTGTTTTTTGATGGAGCTTAAATAGCATTTAATAATTAATATTTATAATTGACTTACTCTAGTTCAGAAGCAACCCAAACTGTATTTGTACATTTTAAATGAATATATGCCTGATTGTCACAGGTTTTGTTGTTGCGTGCCTGATCTGATTGCGTGATCTGAGTGCCTTCTCTGTCCGCATTCGTTCGTAATGTTTTAAAATTTTCGGAATCATTTTTCGCATCCTCAGATCGTTTTTTATTTTACGAACTTAATAGAAATTTTCATTCATAGCAATAGGCTACTGAATAAAATATTGCTAGATTTTCTTCAGTCTTATCCAAAAACGAGGCCCGAAAATTCACGAACTTAGGGAAGCGGGCGTACGGAATAGGCGTATTTCGGGATTTTGATGAGCGACCATGCAGGTCTGGCCAGCAACTTTCTTTCCATCGAACCATACAAATAATTTTAAAGCAGATATGGGTGTAGCAGTGGTACTTTCTCGGTTAAACCATGAAAACTATACCAAAATATAAAAAAAATTAATGCAGAGCAACAAAAATATAAAATTACCCCACCGAAAAAAGCGCTCTATTTTTATTAAAAAACACTTATCTACAATCGGCCTAAAGTTTCCGCTCAGTATCATGGACATACGGAGATCCTACTGGTCTACATAAACTTTAACTATTGAGTTCACATTTGACGACCCGTGTGGCGCAATTTTTACCATGCCGGACAGCCAATCGGAGGGTGCCGGGTTCGATTCCCGGCGAAACAGAAAACGACACAGAGTATACCTACCCTACTGTAGGGGGAGTGAAACGTTATTATTAAACATTTAATTTTGTGTAACTGGTCGGTTGAAAAGATTTGTGAAAATGAAAACATTAACTCAGTACAAATTTAAGTAACGCAGCCTTATACGTATTGAGGGTGTTATTATCTTCTTTAATTTAGGTGCATGTACGTAAAAAAAAATGAAAATAAAATAAAATCTAGGGACACCCGGATGAAACGAAGTAGCTTTCGATTAATTAGTGAAGGAATTGTAATAAAATTGTATTATATTATATGTATTATTAATTATTGTTAATTTTTTTATTATTTATTATGTACAAAAAACATCAACAAAAATAATCGTCGCGACACCGCACTGTTCAATGCGAAATAGAAAGACGAAACGAAAATATCTGGCTTGCTTTCTATGAGAGAGAGAGAGAGAGACAGACAGAGACACACGCGCACGCCGCACAGTTTCTTAACAAAGCCTTTTGAAAACGCTCCCAACTTAAAAAAAATATTGTCAAATAAAAATCTAAACTAAGCAAAAAAAGTGCTGTCAAAAGTAGGATGGATGGCCAATAGTGGCCATTCAGCAAAATCTAGTGCGGTCATAAGGATGGGTATCAACAAAGCTAAGCAATGTCGAATGCGGTCAAAAGTAGGGTGAGTAGCCAATAGTGGTCACTAAGCAACATCAAGTGTGGTCAAAAGTAGGATCGGTGGCAATAAAGCTCAGCAATGCGGTCATAAGTAGTATGGGTGGCCATTAAGCAACATCTAGAGCGGTTATTAAATCGATAAAAACGCACTGTATTCATGCTTAAACACGCTTCATCTGCAATCGGATTTTCCACACAGTATCATGGAAATACGGACATTCGACTGATCTACATATAACTACATTAATTTCGCTCGCTTCATATCAATACTGGGTTGGGTTAGCTGGGTTGTAACTGATTGTGTAGGTGCATTGGAAATGAAAATAGTACCTAACATAGTAAATAGGAAATGCACTAGTATCAATGTGGGCTACTCGATACAGTCATACAATACAGTTTAACACACTATTCTTTCTTGCTTCCACTTGCACCAACATTTATAATTTAGGACATTAAGGGCCTCGTTCACCATCTCCAAGTAAGTGTTGATTAGTTACGTCCCAAGTAAAGTTAATTGGCAAGTAAAAGCTACGAGTACGGGTCAGTCGTTTATCAGATCAACACTACTCGAACATCGTGAAATTGAAATTGAAGTTACGGATGACTTTAACCGACAATTAGTGGTTTAGCAGCGGTCCAGCTGATCAACCCATAGCCATTCCGTTATCTCAAATATATTATTATGTACTTTTTTTAAAAGAGTACCTACTGGGAGTTTTTTTTCTGCCCTCTTTTTTATCTCAGCTCAACATCTAACCCAAACGGGCACCTAAAGGCGATGACCGGGAAAAAATGACATTCATTAAGCGAATATTTTGTATTCCTGATATGAAATAAATATTTTTTCTTTCTTTGTTTCTTACATCATTGGGGAGGCCTGGAGCTTACTCCACCGTGCTGCTGCAATGTCGTTTGGTGGAGATAAGAGATAGGTGGTTGACCCGCTGTCCCATGTTTTCAAACCACCCATACGGCCTCCAACGAGATTTAAAAACGGTTATTTATCGATTACAATGGGAACCAACAGCTTAAATTGCCCTCCAATGCATGGAAACGCGCATGAAATGTGCCACTAGTGGTCACCTATCTCACATTTCACCACCCTCGTTTCATTTAGCTGCATAGATTGCTTGTATACTACGCCAGCCGTCGGGCCACACGCATTTTAGCGTGCTAGCGCACACATATAAAGCCATTCATAGAGGGCACCTTAAAAAAATTCTTGAATATTTTGAGAAGGATAAAAACATACAACAAAACATCTGACAAAACAGCGAAATATATTTCACAACGAAAATAAGCCCTAATTTAAAAATTGCTTTCCGCAACCCAACTTAATATTTCATCTGGTAACAAATTCTGGCTCCCTCGTAAAACCAGTGAAATTTGCGCCTACAATTCCGCTGAGGCTATTCAAAGGATTCCTCCGATCCCGGGTTTCCGCGAAGCCCTCATTAAAATACTATTTTTCCTTTTGCAGGAAAATCTAATAACACAAGAATGGCGGGATCCAGAGAAAAGCTCCTCTACGACCGACGACCTGACCTCGATTACGACTACAACCGACGACGGAGACCAGAACGATACGATCACAGATCAGAACCCAACCGATTCAGATCCGAGCGCTTTGAACGTTACGACCCACCCAGAAGAAAAAACGGATACGTCTACGAAGACATCTACTCAGACTTCGACGAAGCGCAAGGAAGACTGTCCCTTTTCAGGCCCATCCGACCAGAATACTTGAACCTACCAACAAGCTACGACACCAAATACAACTCCTTACCCAGAACTTACTACTACAACGAGGACAGAAGTTACAGAAGATACAAAAAAGACTACTACGACTTCAGAATCGAAGCCGAAAAACGAAGGCCGCGGGAGTCTTATGATATTTATTCAAAAGAACGCCTTGAATTGAAACGACAGCAAGAAACGTACGAACGTAAGTTAGTTACAAACTTGGCTACGCTCCCAAAACCAGTTACAACGTCGTCAGATAAACCCAAAAACGTAGCAGTTTGTAAGCCTCTTCGGTTAACAGAAAAAAATGCTCGATACTGGACGACAGATCCCCCAGAGAAAGACAAAAGACCGAAGCGAGATGAACCAAAGAAGAACGTTAAATTCTCAGAAGTGTCAGGCTGCAGAAAGATGGTTGTAGACGACCCAGTTTGCGGGAGAAAAGTGGTAGCAGTGCGTGAGTTGGAAGTGTCCTTGGATCAGATGATACAGAACGGATATTTCGAGAAGCATAATATTCCGATATTGAGGCCGGAAGTGAAGGAAGAGATACCGAAGGCAGTTCCGAACGGGAAGTGCTTATCGGGCTGCGAGACGCCGGCGCCGCGGAGATCTCGCCATTTGCCGCAGGTAAGTCATGTATCTGTATATTTCTATGGTACGGTTATGGACTGTTGCGAACGCTTACCGGCTTATGGATTGAGATGGATCGTTCATTTCTAGCGACTTTGAAATTTGATAATATAATTATTGTACATAAAATTTAATTAAATTTGTTTTGAGAAAGGATTTTAGTAATATTCAGTATATGATAACATTTCAAGCTTTTTATGCCCCTCTGCTGTCATAGTCCACCACGCTGGCCAGGCACCGATTGGTGGACATTTTTCTCGGTTCGTAGTTATGTCATAGTTCGGCGCTGTACCGTGGTTGCAACCATTTTCGCCGTGAAATAAATTTATAAGTGTGTTTGTCAGCCATACTTACACGATTCCGAATCCTCTCGTAACAGACTAACTTGAGCATACCAATGCTCTTCAAGCAACTGCGCAACTGCAAACGATCTCAAAAACGACTTGAGCGTTGTTTAAAATTTGTGTATATGTATGTACATCAGGTGGCCATCATGCCTCATATAACGCTTCACACTCAACCCCACAACAGGGTACATATACCCTGTGTAATGGGTGCCATTGACATTCACAAAGGCAGAAACACAAACACGCAGACCGATCACAGAAATTTTAAACTCATCATTCAAATTTCTGCTACGCCGGAAATCGAACCCGGGACTCTCCGATCGGCAGTCCGGCATAGCCACAAAACAGGGTTTCATGACTGCTTTCTTTAGAAAATGACGCTGATCTAGATAAATAACGTAACGAAGCACGTAAAACTGCGTTCACGACTTGTTTTCTTTATCAACCTCATTTAAACGTGATTGCACGTTTATAAGACTAATTTGCACATTTTATAAAAGACGCACGTGGTGCTTCGTTCGTCTACGGCTTTCGTCGTTACGGATTCTGTTACGTATTGAAATACCAAGCGCAGCTCTCTCCATCGCTCTCTGAGTGATCTTCGTTTTCGAGCAGTGTTTGTACTGTTTGTAGCCAGTGATGACACTGATGACCTACGGCGCTGAGACATGGTCTCTTACAGTTAGCCTTTTTTACAGGCTGTGTACACGACTATATTCTACCATTCTACGCCAGTCGCAAATCTATACTTTTACTGTTATTACTCTATTTTATAAATGACGAACGCGGTGCTCTTAAAAATAACATCTAAGCATTTTCGCATCCGCCATGACAAACGAGCCCCGAGGGACGCTACCACGGTCAAGGCCGGCCTTCGCGTGCACTCGTATTTAGGTCGACCCCTGCCTACTCACTAGTCACTACTATAAAAATAAGCGGTTCATTTTGAAAAAAAAAACAAAATTATCAAAAATGATATGAAAAATATGAAAAAATTATGAAAAAATATCGCTAATGATATAAAAAATATGAAAAAAATATGAAAAAATATCGCTAAACATATAGCGAAAATTTTGAAGAAAAGAATATCATTTTTTTGTTTTTAGTTTATCAATAATTGAGTATTCAGAAGATTTCTTATCTTCAGATTTTTCTTCCTTTTTAGTAAATAATATAATTTGTGAATACTATAAAAACACACACAGGCAAACTTTAGCTTTTCATTTCTACAGACATAATTTCGCCTGCGTACTGTCAGAGCTCGGTCTCATAAAATATTTTAAACACACAAAGAAGACTCACAAAGAAACAAAGCTCATTTTGTTTGAAAAAAGAATTCTTTCTACAACAATAGGCCGGGGGAGTTTATCGCTTTTCTGGCAAGGGAGCGATCATCTGCCGTTACCACGAGTGCTCCGAGGAACTCTTCAAATTGATGCCTACATCACCATTCCATGATTATACCACCAGACGAAGGTTAAAGTTCCACCGGCACCATCTGGACTCGTGGCGGTCCTCCACAGTCCGCTTTGCACGCTCCTTTTTACCACGGACGTGTAGGTTATGGGACAACCTTCCAGCTGAGGCATTCCCAGTGGACTATAACATGGGGTTCTTCAAGAAAGCTGTAAAAAAAGCTCTCCTTCAAAGCCGGCAATGCTCGGGCGGCTCCCCTAGGGTTGCCCGTGTCCATAGGCGACGGTGATCGCTTAACATCACGCGGCCCGTCTGCCTTATTGTTAGGTTAATTTATAAAAAAAAAAAAAAAAAAAACACAGAATAAATAATAGTACAAGTCCGTTACTGTCAATAGTAATAATAACAATTTAAAATAACAGACGGCAGGAAAATTACTTTATTTCACTTACAAGTCTTCGTAGTGAGTTATAAGCACAGATTAAGGAGATAAACATCACAAACGAGAAGAAATTACTAGTTATTATTTGTCTTGCACATTCATTACACATGCACATTATTTTAGTATTCGTAACCTCAAGAGCGCTGTGTCGAGACTGTCGTAGCATGACAATCAAAATTAAGAGTTATTTGAGAAAGGAAATACTTTTAAAAGATTTTTTGTTAAGGACTGATATGTTCACTCTTGTACACATAATTACTTACAGTAACCGTGCCGATCGGAGTTCGTGAATTAGAATATCTATAGTGTGACGAAAGATTGTGTTACGATATTATTTTATTACTTAAAGTTAGTTTTAAAATCAAGTAAGTGGCTGCGGTCTCCTTGCGATTATGAAATCAAACCAATCTAAGCTTGACCTAAAACTAAACTTGAAGATCAAAGGTTTAAACACTGGGCTATAACTAGATTTTCGCATTTGACGTATGTAACATTTTATTATTTAAAAAGTGCAAATTACACTAAATATTTCTCCCTGAGTTAATTGACCTATTCAATCACTACGACTTTGACGCTACGAAGAAAAGATTAAACTATGTGTCTGATGGAAACCTAGCTCAGTTTTCCTTTACCTTTACTGTACCTAGCAGATTTCATTTCTGACAAGAAATCAATAAATTTGATTTATAAAGGGGACAATCTACCATTTTACTGAACATTACTGACTCTACCTAAAAGAAGTTCATAATAATTATACTAGGTATGTCTGAAACAGAGAAGAAACTAAACAAAGTATCATCAATTCGGTGGCGTTCTGATGGCCGGAAACAGACAGACTTTATTTTTCAAGAGTTCAAGATCTGATTCACCAAAAAGTTTCCCCCAAAGTTAATTGACCGTTTTCCTCCTCAACAATCGTTCATTGTTGACGCGGAAGGAAATTATTGATATCCTCTGTATATGACGGAATATTAATTACAGAAACATTTCTACCGTGAAGCAAGTCGTTTTATAAAAATAAGTCGAAAAAATTCCAAAAAAGGAAAGGAGGGAAAGGTTACGAGGCAGGAGGCCAGGCAGGCCTACAAGCCTCTGTGGTATAACTTTTTTTTTTGAATGGAGTAGCAGACGAGCATATAGGGTACGTGGTGTTAAGTGGTCGCTGCTACCCATAGATAC
Source organism: Pyrgus malvae (assembly GCA_911387765.1). Lineage (NCBI taxonomy): Eukaryota > Metazoa > Arthropoda > Insecta > Lepidoptera > Hesperiidae > Pyrgus > Pyrgus malvae. The sequence goes on along the minus strand of OU426969.1, from coordinate 1,136,368 downwards.
AACCTCATACATAGACACAACCTCAAGCAAGCATACATAAGTAAGTCTTGTCTGAGGTCGTATGCAGTTGCGCTGCTATTCCGGAGGCTGGTGGTCGTCTCATGTAAGTGTGGCCGGCAACTGCACCTTTCCACCGAAGCACAACATAATTGGTTCAAGGCAGAAGTGGGGGCAGCGGTGGTTCTTCCCCGGGCGAACCATAATAGTTCTACCACCTACAATATCTACCCTACCTCTCCTCTCCTATCACCTACAATACCTTCTCCTGGTAAGATGTCAGGCAAGATTTAGGCTCAATTAAGGTGATGTGTTATAAGCTACATTGGTCCTTTAACAGTATATGGCCTTAAGGCTCGACTACTACCTATATTTAAATTTTAAAATTTTGGTGAATCGGAAATAAAGCAACTGTTTACAAATTGCGCTTCTTCTTCTTTACGTATGGTGTCTGGATCGGTTGACTATTTTGCAAGTATCAAATGAACATTTGTATCCCGTTTTATCTGTTTAAGGCGATGTAATAATAGTGAAAGGCAAATTAGTCAATAATCAGTCATTCAGTAATCAGTCAGTTAGGTCAATCCAATATCACAGCGACTGCTACTTGATCGGAACGTGTTCGATAGAGTTTTGGAGGCAAGTGGTTAAAAACATTTTTTTACACATTTATTTCATTTCACTACACTCATGCTCTGTAATCAACATCGAATTTATGTGATATAACTCAAAAGACGCCAATTTAATGAGAATAATTTGATTGATGTTGAAAATTGATAAATGAAGGAGCGTGGTGGAATAAGCTCCAGGCCTCCCCATTGATGGGAAGAGACCCGTGCCTGGGACGAAGAAAGAGGTGTAGTCAAAAAAATGAAAATAAAACAAAAGTACCACGTCATGCTTCTCTGAACTTCCCGCCAAAACTCCAAATTCTGCTTATTGAGGCTTGAACTAGCCTGAGTGTAAACAAATTGCCTGATTTGAGTTCAAATCAAACTGGGTAAGCGAATCTAATTATTCGGTTAAATTAAATCAAATCATTCTGGACGATTGCGTAAAGCTAACGCGTTAATGGATCACGTATGATCAAATTGTGGTTAAGATTAGTACAATTGCTGTTTTAATTTGTACGACCATGGTTTCATAAAGAAATACAAGTAGACAAAAATACTGTACTTTTTCTTTGACTGCTGTCAATACGCACAGTTTGCGATGCCATTTTTGAAAAAATTGAAAAACAAATTTACGCGCCAGAAATACGCTAATTTGAAACTTTCTCATTGTACCTATACATTTTAATTGTATCAATACTGCCTCCTACAAATGAAATAGCTAAGCTAGCTGGCTTGCCAAATCAATTTAACTATTGTGTCCAACATGTGGATGTCCACAATGGTGTCTCATACGATCAGCTGTCACGTGTGACCATTATCAACCCATAGCTATTCTGTTATCTCAAATATATTATTATGTACTTTTTTTTTTAAAGAGTGCTGGGTTTTTTGTTTCCGCCGCCTTTTTTTTCTCAGCTCAACATCTAGCCCATAAAGGCGATGACCGGGAAAAAATTACATTCATTAAGCGAATACCTACTTTGTATTCCTAATATGAAATAAATATTTTTTCTTTCTTTCTTTCTTTCAAATCATCTAACTTTATATTTTAAAAAGTTTATTTTTACCAAAAAGTTTACTAAGGCTAATTGACCGATTCCATTATTTTCAACGTCGCGCCATTGTTGTGAGACATTGAGGGAGGTGAGGGAGATGACTGATGTCCTCTGCGTCTGACGGCATATTAATTATAGTGGCGGATTGTTGTTGGAGCGGAAATAAGTCGATTGTTTGCCTGATCATTGATAATTGATGTTTGATTCGTGCTGAATGTAGAATCAATATCTTTTTATTTGAATGGAGGAACATTTGAGCATGTAAGCCACGTAGTGTTAAGTGGTCGCTGCCGCCTACGAAAAACACACAACTCAGATATTAGCGGATCCAGGGGCTGGGGGCTCTAACCCCCAAATATTGACTTTAGCCAAAAACTGCAGGCACGGTGGGCCCTTAGTAAAATATCGTACCTTTCGTTCTGAATGGGCACCAACTCCAAAAATAGTTTTAACAGTCATTAGCATAAGCAAGAAGAAATAGGTACTTACTGAACAATTTTGAAAAAAACTAGTTCTATTTTTTTGTTAAAAACTTAATTAATTGACTTGTAATTTTTGGTAGTTTTTTGTTGTTTGCAAGAATTTGAACCCAGGTTCCCAGTATGGGCGTAGGACTCGCTCTTAACAACTAGGCAACTGTAAAATATATGGTAAATAAATAATAAATCCTCTAAGTAAAGTTAATTTCGCTTTGTTTAGCATTATAAGGCTAAGTACATAATAATATGAAACCCTAGTAGACACACAGATTTACCGGATTCCAAAGTGATAGAATGATTGTAAGTAAACAGCTGATGTTGTAAACCAGTAAAATCCTATAAGGTTTAAGTACTGTAACTGCATTACATTTTAATTTGATTACACCTAGATTGAGCAGCGTTAGCAGATTGCTAAATACCGTGGTCTGCGACACGTAGATACCGGGTTCAAGTCGTCAAGTGCTCCACGGTGATGCGAAATATGGTCCTATTAAAATAATAACCATTAATGTCTGCGAGAAACTTATAATTTCTCGAAGGCATGATGTTCACCAATTCGCACTTGGTCAGCGATGCGGACCATGGCCTAAATCCCTCTTACTTGTGAGAGGAGACCTGCGCCCAACAGTGGGTCATAAAAACGGTTGTAAAAGAAACGTTAATAAACGTTACACACTCATAGCCCCACAGAAAGGTAATTAATACCCTGTGTCGTATGTACCATGGACACATACAAAGACAGGAACACAAACACCCAGACCGAGAACAGGAAAACTCATCATTCAAATTTCTGTTTCGCCGGGAATCGATCCCTGGACCCCATAATTGGCAGTCACAAAACCATTGCGCCATGCGGGTCGTCAGTCAAACTCATATACAATTAACATGACATGTATAGCATTGGTAGAACTTTTACGATGCGGCCGTAGAAGTTCCACCGCTGCACTCGGTTCTATCGTGTGGTAATTCTGTTGAGTTTCAGTGGTTTCGCTCGACCATTGCTGCTCCAGGAGATAAAAGTTAGTATGAAATGATAAGCGAATTTTTAGCGGGCGCAGCCGCAGACAGAAAGCTAGTCATTTATAAAAAAAGGTCTCAACATATTAGCTCCTATAAATAGCTCAGTATATCTTCAATACCCACGATGTAACATTGTAATGACGACTAATCGTGCGATGTGAACCCGCTTTCGACTTAATCAAGGCATTAAGCTTTGATCCCCGTTGTTTTTCTACCACGCTGACGTCATCGCAAAGTCGGATAATCGCAGTACATGTATCCAAGAAACGTTGGATTCGGTAATAATTTTATGTGTGCTTACTGGTGCTACATTTTTTCCTAGTATGGTTAACGAAATATTTGGATACATTGAATACAACACACCTGTTATTCTTAATACTTAAGTATACGAAGAATCATTTTAAGGTTTGAAAAGTAAAGTAAAGCAAAATAATGCTTATTGTTTTTAAACTATATTAATATATAATGCTGAAGAGTTTATTTGTGTGAACGCGCTAATCTCAGAGACTACTGGTTCGAATTCAAAGAAAAATATTTTTGTGTTGAATAGTCCATTTATTTGGGAAGGTCATGCTATGACTAATACCAAAGTCCACGCGGAAGAAGTCGCGGGCGGCCGCTAGTATGACTATAGGTATATATAGGTACTTCACTATTCTACTGAAACACAACGAACACTGCGGTAGAAATATTAATTTCTACGGTCGGTGTTTCTTCCCCACATAAAAATTTTGAAACTCATTTTAGGTAGATAACATAAAATGAGTAATTATAGAATATTTTTGTTGTACAGTTAATTATTTTACACATAGAGCCTCCAAATTATCTACGTTTTGCATTTCTATTTAATTTTTCTCTTTGTATCATTTATTGTATTACTTCATATTTATTTTTATTTAACAACCAAAGAGGATTGCCTGTCTTTACTTTTTGTATGACGATATATTTAAGTTATATTATTAGTAATAATAATATAACTTTAATATTTTACCTTTTTTCCAATATCAATCAAAGCCTTAACAGAAGAAAAGTTGGCGGACGACCAATTGCAGCCCAGATTGTTGCACTGACGTAAGGTCGCTTTGGAAGGTCGCTCAAACTCTGCAGCAATCAATTCTAGTAAACCTATGAATAGTATAGATAATTTTTTTATTATTTTTTAGTCTATGCAACCTTCCTGGTGTTAAATGGTCACTACATGGATATCTCCGCACAACAGCAAGGCCAGAGTTTTATTCTCTGGGGTTCTTAGATTTACGCTGCCACTCCATATACTCAAGAAATATGGCCAGCAGTCAAATAAATACATTTTCACACTCATAGCCCCTCAGTTGGGTAGTGATATCCTGTGTCGTGGGTGCCATGGACACACAAAGACAGAAACAGAAACTTCCATTCCAGACCGAGAACAGAAATTTCAAACTCGTCATTCAAATTTCTGCTTCGCCGGGAATCAAACCCGTGACCCTGCAATCGGCAGTCCGGCATGGTACCTAACCATTACGCCACGCGGGTTGTCAATCGCACCTTTTAATCGAAATATTTAGCCTGATTCGTACTGAGTAAACATTTGCCCTAATTCGTATTGACATTGCACTAATTGTTATAACTTTATTTTAATTTAATTGACATTATCGTAATTTGTATATTATTTTTGCATTGTACAATAATTAATAACCGTTTTATATGCTTGAATCTAAAATACTCCGCAAAATATTGAAATGAAGAAAAGTTATTATAATTATAATTGCAGCTATGTTTTGTATGAGAATAAAGGTCTTTAAACCGAAATTGTAGAACTGTTCACATGAAATGAAGCAGGTGTATTTATATTAGGTATACTAGCTGCGCCCCGCGGTTTCCCTGAGTTCGAAAGTATCGAATACATTATAGTGAATCTTTTTAAGATAATGACATGTTTTAATGTGGTAAAAAGTAGCTTATATAACTCTCCACCCTTCTAACTAGCTCCACGCACAAAATCATTCCTATAATCACTATATACACAATTTATACACAAACAAGAACAAAAAACAAACAAATAAACTAACACACTTTGGCATTTATAATATTAGTAGGCATGGCTGTAACCCTATTTGCGTCCCACTGCTGGGCAAGGGTCTCTCCTAATTATTGGGGAGGCCTGGAGCCCACTCTACCACGCTGCTCCAATGCGGGTTGGTGGAGATTATTAGTTGGTGGAGTGGAGTGGATTAGTAGGCATATCTACTCATATATTATCCATAGATGTGTTGTATAATCATTGCATTTCTGTAATGTATTTTGTAACAAAAACCGTCCGGATACAGGGGGTGTCGTACCGCCCTGAAATATTTAACACAAAAATAAACAGAAAAACGACGAGAAATGGATCTTTACGAAATTTTCACAATATCCGTTCCCAAAATCCAATATCACTCAATATTGACTTGTGCTATTATAATATGAAAATGTAAACTGATTTAAATTTGTTTGTAAAAAATATAAGATCTTTCTCCGATTTGCTCGCGAATGACGAAAAACGATTTCACAGAAAAATGAATATCCGCCTTAAATATTTGAATGATCTTCTAAATCAATTAAGGTCCGTAACGTCCATATTTTCATAAATTCATCAATAATTCCATTCATTCATTTACTGATATTTACAGTAAATTCTTCCTCGTTATTTAAGTAGTAGTAACCACTGAAGTTTGAATTTACTTTTTTAAGATTACCTATTTTCTTATTTGAGGGCACTTCTTTATATTTTTATTTAGGGCACTTCAACCTATAAGTATATATTGTTTGTACCCATAACCTACCTCGGTGTATTCGTAAAAAAGTAAAATCAAAGTTTTTGAAACTCCTCGAAACACAAAAATTATTCTGGTGTCGTTTGAATTAAAATACCACATTCAAACTTTTATAACATTAACAATTTTCGTACATCAAGGGAATATAAAGTCTCATTACCCCAGTTTAACCGTCCATACTCTAAAAAGTTACACCAAAAAAGGGCCGCTACCCTTTGCTTTAACGTAAACTTTGTTTGCAATGTTTAAAAATCTCCTCTAAAGCTGATTTTAATCTCGTGTTTAGAAGAGCATTGTTTTGCAACCCTTTACTGCGTTTTCTTTTTAAGCTTTCATTAAAAGTAATGGTAAAAATTTGTAATGAATTTTTAAACTCGTATAAAATAGCTTGCAAACGTTATCTAAAGGGTTTTGTTTACCGTATCCTTAATACTTATCCACGAGTCCAAATGTCCATTAACCCGCACATGGCGCTGAGATGTGACCTGTGAAGATTCTTCTATGATACTTCTATGGAAAAACTATATATTACTCAGTGTCTTTTGTATTTTATATAAGTAAGTATAATTTTGTATAAGTCTTGCCTGTAAAATTGATGAACTGTATTGCGTTGCGCCGCTTATCAAGCTGGACTGCTAAAGAGTGTCTTGAGTTCCAAACTCAGCGCGGCTGAAATTTGATTGATGGGTTTGGGATCTGCGTCTATAGATGTGTTTGTATGTGACCATGGTACCCACATGGTATCCTAGTGTGGGGCCTGTAAGTTTGAATCGTTATTTATTTATTAATGAGGAGAATAAGCACTACGACAGCAACAATAGTTGAACAGTCAAAAGGAGTTACTCTATATCTATACCAATATATAAAGCTGAAGAGTTTGTTTGTTTGATTGAATGCGCTAATCTCAGGAACTACTGGTTCGAATTGAAAAATTATTTTTGAGTTGAATAGTCCATTTATTAGGGAATATACCATCATGCTATGACTAACACCAAAGTCCAGGCGGACGAAGTCGCGGACGGCCGCTTATTTATTATGATTTATTTCAATTTATTTTTTTCCACTCTCATTTTGATAGTATGAAAAATATGTGAGACGTAGTTTAGAATAATATATTATTCTCTGTAACATCGTGACGTCTAATCCAAAACAACCGCGCAAATTAGTAATTAGCATAATTAGAAAGGCCTCGACATAAATTCTGCTCTGTCAGTTACATTAACTCTAGAGGGTTCAACATATTCGTTTTAGTGTTCCTTACCTTTAACGCATTGCAAAACCCTGTTTCGTTAGATGCCACGCTGGACATTCTTATTGGCATAAAGTGGTTGTCAGACCTTGATCTAAAGAGTGGATATTGGCAAGGAGATAGATTCGAATGAAAAAACAGCATTTTCCGCCGCCTTTTTTCTCTAAGCTCTACATTTTGCCCAAACGGGTACCTAAAGGCGATGATCGGGAAAAAATGACATTCAATAAGCGAATATTTTGTATTCCTAATATGAAATAAATATTTTGGTTTGATTTGATTTGATTGAGTACAGGATATGACATGTAACGAAGCATATTAAAGTCATGTGTAATGCGCCCAAATCGCGCATGGCCCGGCAGCTAGCGTAGAACGCAAACAATCTACGCAGATAAGCCAAACCGTGCTTCCGAGGGCACATTAAGCTGTAGATAAGCCATAAGCTAGTCCTTAAATATTGTCGGAGGCCTTATGGGTACTTTGAAAATATCTGATAGCAGGTTGGCCACTAAGCCACATCTACAGCAATCGACATTGGAGCAGCGTGGTAAAGCTTTCCAAAAAATGAGGAGAGATCCGTGTCCAGCACTGCAGAAAAAAAGGGATTGCTGCCAATACGCCCATAATCTTTGAATGTCTCACGAAAAAAATTAAATACCTACTTTTTTTGCGTCCCACTGCTGGAACATGGGTGTCTTTCCTTATAATTGGTGTAGGCATGAGGCTTACTCCATTACGCTGCTCCGATGTACGTACGTACGTAAGTAAGTATTTACTATTCTCGGCATCTTGGGAGAAGGGCTATTTTGATTTGTACCACACGGGGGCCTGCCTTCATTATAGCCGGTATTACAGCCGTCTAGCCGCCTCTAAGATATTTTCTAACGAACCCAAAATAACGAAATTTACTCAATAGCAAAACCATGAAATAAGTGTTGTTATTTTGCCTTGGCATATTTTTCCACGTTAGTTTTAAGTACAACATAAACAGCTTATGCAAACTCTCGAAATACAGTAAATCCAAAACAAGTTTCTAAGGAGAGTAATGTATTTCCAATCTTCACTTTGGAGTAGTTCGCCAATATTTGCCGATTCCAAGCGACACTGCTTGGGGCGGTAGTGAAGCAGAATCATCTGTATTGTACATAAACTCTAACAGATGCTTCGCTAGAAATTGTTAACAAACACCGTGAAATACCGTGGTAGTTAGTATTTTATACCATTTTAATACATATATTATTATGATAAAAGATAATGTGACAGATAGAAGATTAGAGGCGCGCAAGGCTAAGCAAAACGGGCAGATCGGTAGTAAAATGGGTAACCACTTGTAGTAAAATTCATACGCGTTTCCGTGATTTGGAGGGCATGTTAGGACGTTGGATTTTATTTTTTTTATTTTTTATTTTATGACTTGGTTGTTATTGATCTATTTATGACATACATCAATAAAATAAGCAGCCGTTAAAAAAATCATATCCGAAAACACCCGACATCGTGTTGACAACTCACGCCCACCCGTATTGAAGTCGCATATTGGAGTAAGCTCTAGGCCTCTGCAATTGTGAGGAGAGGCTCTGTAGTTGGATGTAAAAAGAGGCCTGGAGCTTACCCCCCCCCCTCCCCCACACTGCTCCAGTGCGGATTTTATGATTTGTAAAGGAACTACGGGAGATGTCTTAACCCTAAGGTGGCGACAAGGTTTAATGACTCGTTTTAGCTAGATTACTTCTGCACCAACAAATTTTATACATTTTTATACAATCTGATGTTCAACTATCTGTTCGGTAATCAATGTTCGAGCACGTACAGAACGTGACGCGGAATGTTTTGGTTAACCTTTGTTTGTTCCACAGTTTACCGCAAATTGTTCTTTAAGAACAACTTGTTCATAACACTCTGCTTTTAATATTTTTAGACACGAAGTTATAATCGTAAAGTTGAATGTAAGCTAATCTATACTAATATATAAAGCTGATGAGCTTATTTGTTTGTTGAACTCGCTAATCTGAGGAACTACTGGTTCGAATTGAAAAATTATCTTTGTGTTGAATAGGCCATTTATTTGGGAAGGTTATAGGCTATATAACATCATGAAATGACTAATACCAAAGTCTACGCGGACGAGGCTGCGGACGGCCGCTAGTATAAATATAGACTTCGGCAATCATCGATCACCAAAGCACCGATGTTAAACATAGGAGATACTGACAATAATTGTTTTGTGCATCCAAATGCACAAAACAATTATTGTCAGTTGCTTGCTCCAAGGTAGATCATAAGATCGTAAACGTACGCTCATGCTATCAGAGAGGTATCGAAATATTTAGGAAATCTATCTTTTTTCCTTCATCTTACGCTCCGCATTTACGACTGTGTGTTGATATGTCAGTTAGTGAGCCAGTGGTTTTATGTCAGTTTCCCTTTTTATATGTTTTGATTAGTATCGAAGAATAAAATACCATTTATTTATAGGTGTTGGCAGCCCTTGCGGTGTCCCTAGCACCATTCTCCGCCGGCCTGGGCAAGGGGTACAGCTCCCCTGCAATAGCATCGTTACAGGGCCCTGGGGCCAATGCTACAAGACGTGACTTCCAGCTGTCGGACCAGCAGGCATCCTGGCTTGCTTCACTGTCTTTTCTTGGTAAGATCTTTGTATTTTCTTTTAGCTATCCGCCGCGCAAGCAATAAGTATTTTCCTAGTAGAATGACTCAATACAAAAATTAAGTTAAACCGTAGCATCGTTACGTCGTAACGACGTAGAAGGACAAACAGACATAATTTCTTATTCATAATATAAAAATTAAGGATTTAAATAGCAAACTTTTTTATTTACTTTCCTTTATATTTTACAAAGGCCGATGGAAATTCCATGAGTTAATAATAAAAGCTTATTCCTTTAAACTGCTTAACAAAGCTAAGATGTGTTCTCATCGATCTGAAAGCCGCGAACCCTTTTAAGGAACATCTCGCAGTTAGTGTAATTTTTGGAACATCAGAAACCCTGCCATTCGTTTAAAAGGTTCATTGTTTTTATTCTTAAAAAGTAAACAAATACACATTAAAAAGCTTTCGACATAAATCAGAGTTAATCCTTTCAGCAGCGCGGTTCTAATCGACCTTTTAATGAAACACGTCACGCCACGCGCACATTACAATTAACTGAAATTGTTCCATCCATAAAACTTTGTTGGTTAAATTTCAATATAAGGACTAAAATGTAAAGCCGATCCGTTTTAGTAGTAGACACCAGAAAGTAAATTGTGATTCACTACACTTAATATGTTAGAAACACGATCAATTGAAATATATAATTATTTATTTCACAAAAGTATCACATAGCAAGATCGCTTTTAACTAAACTTTGTTACCTATTTCTGGTTTAAAAGCATGAAACCTGATTAAAAATAAACATGATTCAGTGATGCCACAGAATACATAATAATACACAGAGACAGTTACAAGACTGTTTGACGGAGTCCTCGAATGATTATTTTTTTACACGCTTATATTAGTTTCTCATCTGTATGTTTGTGAGCTTGTGTAATTGTGAGTTTGTGCGCTTGTTTGTAACTCTCCTTGGAACTCTACTTTGACCCACTTTCAACGGACAGATTTAATGCAAACTTTGGACACTTCTCAAAAATCGGTGGTAATACAATAATTTCATGAGCTTATCTAATTCCGAGAACAATAAATCAAACTTAAAAATTAAAAATATAGGTATAAAAAACTAAAAAACACGCCTTTGAAGGACATCAAACTAAAAAAGGGTTTTTTTCGTGTTTTTTTGTTTTTTTAACTATATCTTTCTTACGATCAATATTGACTCGTTAAGTAAACCATAGTCATCAGTAGTTACGTTCGTGAAATATGTTTTAGTTCTTAAAGGAAATAAAAGGACTTTAAAAAACTTTCGGCGTAAATCAGAGTTAATCCTTTTAGCAGCGCGGTTCTGATCGACTTGAAAGCCGTAAAACCTTTTAATGAAACGCGTCACGCCACACGCCAATTACAATTAACTAAAAGTGTTCCATCCATTAAACTTTGTTGGTTTATACAATATAAAGACTGAAATGTAAAGCCAGTCCGTTTTAGTAATAAATACTAGAAAGTAAATAGTGATACACTGTATTAGGTTATAATAAAGAAACACGAACATTTAAGTCCAATATTTTTATTACACAAAAGTATCACAAAGCTAGGACTTTAAACTAAACTGTTGAAAACTAGAAGCACACACATGACTAAAAATTTACACGACTAGCGGCCGCCTGCGACTTCGTCCGCGTGGACTTTGGTATTGGTCATAGCATGATGTTATATAACTTTCCTCGATAAATGGACTGTTAGTAAAATGTAATACCTTTATGTTGGCAACATTTATATTTAAGAAGTTTTGTTTCTCTGTGGTTCTTTGTCTGGGAATTATATACAGACTGTCTTTAAAAACCTCGTTTTACATAATATTTCTACGTGGACTATTCAACACAAAAAGAATTTTACAATTCAAACCTGTAGTTCCTGAGATTAGCACGTTCAAACAAAGAAACAAACAAACAAACTCTTCAGCTTTATATATTAGTAGATTCAGTCGCAGACACGAAAGAAGCTCTTTGTATTGTAATTCAGTGATGCGTTAAAGATTAGTAACAAAGTGTAGTAAGTTTTCTATTAAAAACTCAAGCAAAAGTGAGTCGAAAAAAGCGTAAGTGTAGGTATACAAACTCAAGCAAAAGTATATATACCTATGATCGGTGGTCGAAACTGGCAACAAGGTAATTTGACGCACAGACTTATAATATACTAGCGTATAAGTCTGTGGTTTGATGACTCCATTTTCAAATGTTTCAAATTCGCTAAGCTGTCGTAATAAATGTCGAGACAGCTGCTACTCTATAATAGATAACGTGTGACAGTAACGGTTAGACGACCAGCGTGGCGCAATGGTTACCATGGCGGACTGCCAATCGAAGCGTCCCGGGTTCGATTCACGGGGAAACAGAACTTTGCATGATGAGTTTAAATTTCTGTTCTCGGTGTGGGTGTTTGTATATGTCTTTGTGTGTGTCCATGGCACCCACGACGCAGGATATATCTACCCTACTGCGGGACTATGAGTGTGAAGCGTTAAATACGATGACCGCTTACCATCTATTAAATAGCAGGCTTCCGCTTATGTGTACAAAAAAAGAAACAGTATTTTTAGGAATCAGAAGTGGAAACACTTAAAAAAAAAACAAAATTATTTATTCTCGCAAACAGAATTTCACTTAACGTAAATTAATTAATAACTAATTAATAACTAATGACAATAATTTAGCAGTCTCAAAAACAATTCACTTTCATCACTAATTAATTTTTAAACTATAACAAGCAACCACTAAAAATCACTTATTTTAAATAAAGAATACAGATCTAATATCAAACCGGCAGAGCTTCGCCCTGCAAGAGAACCGAACGTAGACTGTGCGAGCGCTACTCGCCCCGCTCCTTTTATAGGGACGACAATGCAACGCTCGGAATGCTCCCCACTCCAAGGGCTGTTGTCCAACACGGCCTCTCCTGACATTCTGACGTCCCTGTCAGATTCTTTTATTCAATACTTAGTTCAGGAAGGGATGGTATTGTTAAATGGTCGGAATTCGAATCGCTGGGTGACCCAAGAGGTGCCTCGGATGGATCATCTGCAGGCCTTGTTGAAGGCCCAGGACGACTCACGTCTTCGTCATTATAATTATCGTTCTCATTATCATCATGTGAAGCTGAAATGGTTTAAAAATTATTAGAATTTGCATGAAACCTTTAAATTAAAGAGTAAGTAGGTGTTAGATTTTGTTAATCTCAACATGCACAAAGCTATACCAGCATTAATCGACACATACAAAAATAAAAGAAACTCTGAGCACCTTACATGATGCTCAGGGACTTGTCGACAAGCTTTATATGGTGGTATTCACACCGCAGGCGAGCGCTCTCGCAGTGGAATACAAAAAGATCTTTTTCACTGTAGGACGGGCGCACTCACAGTGAAGGTTGTCAAGCAAATAGATATATGCACTGTAGGACGGGCGCGCTCACAGTGACTTAACGTTCATAACACAGGCAACTCTTTTGCGGTAAGACAACAAGATTAACGTTTTTATACACTGTAGGACGAGCGCGCTCACAGTGATAAAAGGTTGGTTCAATACCTAGATGACTGAGGCATTTACCTTCAAAGAAAGCCGCACACGTCTCAGGGGTCCACTCACCCCTCCAGGGCACCATGAATTGGGAAGCAGCATACGTAGTCTTCCCATATGATCCAGCAAGTAACTTTAATTCGTAGCGACCGTTTGGAAGGGCCTTGGTGACCCTGTAAGGTCCCCTCATGCCAGGATCCAATTTTCCCTGTGACTGTGAATACTTTATTACAAAGACCATATCTTCCTTCTGAAACACACGAGGAGATTGCCGGTTTTTGTTGACAACACTGTCTTGATTAGCTTGATTATTCCTTAACCGTTCGGTCGTCCTTTGTCTTAACATCTCTCGCCGACTCTCACGATTAGTCATTGAAGGGCTAATGGCAACTTCTCGTACTAGAGCTCTGATAGCTGGCGTGGCACTCTCGCAGCCGATAAGAAGGTTCAAAGCGGAGGCTTGAGTTGTTTTCTGCTTTGTTAAATTTAGAATAAGCTGCAACTGCCATAGTTCATCAGACCACTCAACCTTCTTATGATTAACTACTATTCGCAACATGTTCAATACCGTTCGAATGTAGCGCTCCACTTGACCGTTGGCCTGGTGCATCTCCGGTGTAATATGATGAAGTTGTACACCTAAGTCTTGCATCCATGACGTAAAGCCAGTCGATTCAAACATTCGTCCTCTATCCGAAACTATCAATTTAGGGGTACCGAACAATGAAATAACAAACTTAAATACTTTTTTTAGCTCGTCAACATCCTGACGACATATCGATATTAATAAACAATACTTAGTAAATGCATCGACCACAAGCATCACATATTTGTATTCTTTAGACTGAGGCAAAGGTCCTAAAATGTCAACATGTAGGACTTCAAATGGGACGTCAGGCTTACTCCACGAAACAATGGGTTGCAAAGGTGCACGTGGTACTCGCTTGTGGGCAATACATGTAATACAGTGAGCTATGTATTTGGTAACAAATGATCTAAGGCCCGGAAACCAAAAATGTCTTAGCAATAAATCTATTACTTTATCAGCATTAATATGACTATGCTCATCATGAAAGACACGAAGGAGGCTCAAGCGATGGCCCTTAGGTATGTAACACAAAAGTCTAGGCTCCTCACCTGTGGGAGTATATCGATAATAAAGGATTCCACCTTGCTTTACGTACCGTGTTGGGTCCAATTGACCTTGCTCCAATGACTGGACCAAAGCTTGAGTCTCCTCGTCTCCTGCCTGAGCTATTTGAGCCCAATTCCGCGGACGTTCTATATTATTAATCTTATAACAAGGGTTGCGACTTAGATAATCCGCGTGTGGCATCATGGTTCCTTTGCGGTACAGTATACTGAAATTATAATCTTGTAAAAAAATCCACCATCTTGCCACACGCGGTAACAAATCTCGTTTATTCTGAGTGGCTTTCAGGGCATTACAATCAGTGACTACCGTAAAATGCATACCGATTAAATAATGCCTGAAATGCTTAAGGGCCTTAACTACGGCCAACGTTTCAAGCTCATAAGAATGGTAATTTCGTTCTGCACCCTTTGTAACTTGACTATAATAAGCCACCACGTGTCGGTTACCATCCTTATGATGCTGTTGTAAAATCGCGCCATAACCAAGACTACTTGCATCTGTGTGAACTTCGGTAGCAAGTGTCGGATCAAATATTACAAGAACGGGTTCGCTGGTTAAAATTGTAATTATTTCTTGGCGGACACGTTCCTGATGTTCTCCCCAACAAAATTCGGTATTTTTACAGGTTAAACGTGCAATACAAGCAGTTCTCGTTGAGTAATTTGGAATATATTTTCGAAAGTACCCTGCTAACCCCAGAAACTGTCGAACTTGTTTAGGATTTTGTGGTATGGGAGAATTCGCCAAAGCTTGGACTTTACTCAAGGACGGTTTAACCTGTCCATTAGATATCACGCGTCCCAAATACTCTATCTCGGTACATAAGAAAGAACATTTCTTTAAATTAATGGAAAAGCCCGACTTAGTAAGAACAGCTAGTACTCTCTCTAGTATTTGTAAACCTTCTTGAATAGTAGAAGATAGTATTAAGCAATCATCAATATAGACCAAGACATTCCCCTCATTAATGAAATTTTGTAATGTTTTACTAATTATGCGCTGATAAACTACAGGGGCATTTGCTAGGCCATAGGGCATTTTGACATATTCATAATGCCCCTCTGGCGTCACAAATCCAGTCAACGGTATCGAAGACTCGTCTAACTGAATTTGGTGGAATCCCGTTGCCATATCTAAGGTAGTAAAGTACCTACCCTTGCCCAGACGGTCAATATGGTCCTCAATAAGCGGCAATGGGAACCGATCCTTAACAGTTATTCTGTTCAGGGCGCGAAAATCAACGCACATACGGTCGGAGCCATCTTTCTTTTTTACCAACAAAATAGGGCTAGAGTAAGGTGACTCCGATTCACGTATGATGCCTTTGGACAGAAGGTCCTCAATGATACTACGTACTTTTAATTTTTCATCGTATGACATTTTATAAGGGCGATAATGCACTGGAGTATCAGTGTTGACCCGGATATGCATAACCCCGGTAGTAACTGTAGACGAAGCAGTACCGGAGATCATGAAATTTGCATATCGGTTTAAAATAGTTACCAACTGCTGATAGTCATTACCGGATAGTGAAGTTTTTACTTGCAGCTGTTCCGTTTCCGCCGTTAAACTCACAGTGGAAACGGTTAGGGGCTTAGGGTTATGTATAATACGTTGTGAGTGTTTAGTCCTGATGTATGTCACACCATCGCGATTAAGTACATCGGTACCTATAATCACGGGCGCGTTCATACATTCACTGGGTACCACTAATAAATCTGCTTCCAAAGAGATTCCCTCCAATTCTATAACAAGTGTGACATAAGAATTTATACAAGTAGTCGACTCACCCAAACCCTTAAGCTGCTGGTATGTAGGTTTGCGGTGACACGCTAGGTGTGTTACCACACACGACGAAATAAGGGACACTCCTATAGCACCACTGTCTATCAATATGTCTACAGGTATACCTTGTATTATACCAACCACAACATCGCCGGACTTATGAAACGGATTTGAACAAAAATTTACGTTATTTTTGTTGCGTTGTCCTGCTCGTTGTCTTAGAAAACACTTACTGATGTCATGGCCGGTTTTCTTGCAATATGAACATGAAAGAACTGAAACTTGAACATTATTATTATTATTTTGTTTATTTTGCTCGATATTAGTTTTACTAGTAGAACTTCCCAAACTAGACTTTTTGGGACAATTATTTGCCCTATGTCCCATAGCACCGCATGTATAGCATTTACGCATTTCAGGTCTAAAAGGTCTTTTGACATTATACTGATGCATTGCGGGACGGTGAATTGTACGTGTGTTTGATGTTTCTGGATTATTAGGTTTGACAAAGGTGGACAGGTAATTAACTAGCTCATTTGGAGGAAGGTCAGCATTGGTTGCAGTTGCTTTGACATGAGGATCCTTAATGCCACGAAGTACAATAGATGTAATGAGGTTATCACTGAGACCCTTAACAATACGCAGGCGCAATAAACATTTACGAGCGTAATCCGCATAAGTAAGAAATTTATCAGAATTGATTGACATAACCTCGAACAAAATGCCTGCCATATCTATTCTTTTAACACACAAAGACTTAAAATCAATTTTAAAATTGCTCCACGAACGGTCGCTAGAAACCCATTCGTCTAGCCACGATTTGGCGTCGCCTTTGAGACATGCGCCAACACGAGAGAGACATTCTTGATCGTCCCACTGATTAATCTGCTTGGCCTTATCGACCTCACTAAACCATAAATCTACATCGTGAACATTTGGGTCAAAATTAGAAACATAATATTTCTGAGTACTCACATGCTTTAAGGATTCTATTGCTGCCACAATCTGTTCCGTGCCATTTCCCATAGTAGGATTTGTCGAACCTACCGATCGAGCGTGTGTCTCCAAAGCGTGAAGACGTGATATGATAGTGTCGAATGATTGACGGCCACGATAGTCACATGATCGGCTGTGGTCCCGACTCCGCGACCTCCTGTCGCGACGGTCATGACAATCGTAGTCCCGACCACGGTTTCCACGACTACCCGCTTTATAACTGTCGCGGCGCGCATTACTACTCCTAGACCTTGAACGGCGAGGCGGAGTGTACCCCGACGGGCTACGCAGACGTCGCGATTGCTTTCCGCGGGAACGCGAACTACAATTACGTTTAGTACGTGACCGGGAACGAGATGGACTCATAATTTATTTATTTATAGTTATGTGGGAGATAGGATTCTATCCCACTTCTGATTTTAGGAATCAGAAGTGGAAACACTTAAAAAAAAAACAAAATTATTTATTCTCGCAAACAGAATTTCACTTAACGTAAATTAATTAATAACTAATTAATAACTAATGACAATAATTTAGCAGTCTCAAAAACAATTCACTTTCATCACTAATTAATTTTTAAACTATAACAAGCAACCACTAAAAATCACTTATTTTAAATAAAGAATACAGATCTAATATCAAACCGGCAGAGCTTCGCCCTGCAAGAGAACCGAACGTAGACTGTGCGAGCGCTACTCGCCCCGCTCCTTTTATAGGGACGACAATGCAACGCTCGGAATGCTCCCCACTCCAAGGGCTGTTGTCCAACAGTATATAAATAGAGCCTCCAATTAATCTCTTGCCGTGTACTAAAAACACCCTAATGCGAGTATTACAGGAGGTTAACTAGAAGACATAAATAAGGAAGTAATTTTATGACCCCTTTACGACGCCAGTAACGGTCGTTAAGTCTAGTACTAACACTGCCCTTAAAAGTACTCACTTAACGCAAAATTTTGGTTAGTCTGTAGGTCGGTATAAAAAATGAGTCTTGTTAAAATATTAACCCCTTTTTAACACGCTTTTATTAACTTGACCTGTATGTATGTATGTAAGTAACGGAATCTTTTAACCTCATTTTCACTTACTTCTAGGTGTCTGATTAACTTGAAAATTTGCACAGAGGTCAAGGGCCGATGACAATACATCTCATAACTTTATATATAAAGTCCTAACTAGGATCATCAGGATAAAAAATATACGAGGGGTGGCTGATAAATTCGTGGCGAAAGATACTTAATGAAACAAATATAAAGTTTTATATTTTTAACACGTCTAAGCGTCTGATTAACTTGAAAATTTGCACAGGGGTCAAGGGCCGATGACAATGCAATAATATTATGATAATAAAAATCCAACTAAAAAATTAAAAATAAATAATGTAGTTTAAAAAACTAAAAAACACGCTTTTGTGAAAATACGAACTAAAAAGTAAAAAAATAAGTAGAAAATGTATTTTACCGTAAAATAAAGCGTGGGGTGCATGGTGTCAATAGTATCTTAAAAACCGCCCCATTTTACCTTTATTTTACGGTAAAATACATTTCCTTCTTATTTTTTTACTTTTTAGTTTGTGTTTTCACAAAAGCGTGTTTTTTTTATTTTTTTAAACTACATTATTTATTAACTTAACATAGCTCATTGCTAACCCCTGCTTGATCGTAAAAGGCAAATTAAAGTGGGCGTTGTGGGCAGCAAGATGGAAGCTCAAACCTGAGAATATAGGAAAGCTGCATCGCTGTCCAAAGATGGACCTATTTGCGGCAGGCCGAAGTCCTCCCTAAGCACTGACACAGGCCATCGAAGGGGTTTTAGTGCACTGGGTTATGTGGGATATTTATCTCACTAAAACTCCCGCAGTGGCTTATTGAGGATCATGATGTCATGTTAGCAAACAATGACAATAACACAATAATAGTACTCATATGTAACTTATCTAAATGTAAATGTGTAACTCGCTCTGCGTGTTCTACCGACTTTACTATGATGAGTGCTCCGAGGAACTCTTCAAATTGATGCCTACGTCACCATTCCATGATTATATCACCAGACGAAGGTTAAAGTTCCACCGGCACCATCTGGACTCGTGGCGGTCCTCCACGGTCCGCTTTGCACGCTCCTTTTTACCACGGACGTGTAGGTTATGGGACAACCTTCCAGCTGAGGCATTACCAGTGGACTATAACATGGGGTTCTTCAAGAAAGCTGTAAAAAAAGCTCTCCTCCAAAGCCGACAATGCTCTGGCGGCTCCCCTGGGGTTGCCCGTGTCCATAGATGACGGTGATCGCTTAATACCACGCAGCCCGTCTGCCTTTTTAAATAAAAAAATTTGTAGGAGATGAACCTTTATTTAACCTTAATACTATTAACGGTTTCCAGGTGCTCTCTTCGGCGGCATGGCCGGCGGTGCTGCGATGCGGCACGGACGGCGCCGAGTACTGTCTCTAGCCGCCGCTCCCTGCAGCATCTCGTGGTTGCTGACCGTACTAGCTACGTCGGTCAGGATGATGTGCATTACCGCCTTTCTGGGCGGGTTCTGCTGTTCCATCCTAACTATGCTCTCTCAGGTACGTTTTTATCCAGCTCAAACTCGCAACCTAGTGTTATGTAAACTTTTTTTTCTCCACGTGTGGCGTCCAAGAACGGGCCCATCTTCGGGAGAACAGATGTGCTCTCCAGCACCTTCAGGTGTTCACGGCGGCATGCGGCCACGCACACACCGCCGTCCCTCCCGGGGCTGCTAGCTGGACGGGTCAAGCTCCCACTCTCACCGTCCGCATCCCAGGAAGCCCCCTTTTAGTTGCCTAGTGTTATGTAAACCTAGCCAGTTTTCGGATACATATACTCTTGTGATGAACCAATGCAGGGCTGATCAAGGCTCCCCAAGTTATCTCTTGAGATTCTTGAGTCCTCCACTACAAGTGCTAATAACAAGGAAGACCGTTTAATGTGGAACAGTTTTTCTTTTGAAATGAAATGGAGTAGAAAACGAGCGTGTACGTAGACTACGTACATGGACATCTACGCACAACTTTTAAGTTTGTCAGAGGTTGTATACAGTTGCGCCGCTACTCCAAAAGCTGATGGTTGGCTTAAGTTAGTTTGCACTGCAACCGTATCTTTCCATAGAAAAAAAATATTGGCGAAATTTTCTTGGTCGAAATGATGAAAAGCCACGAAAGTTCTGCCTAAAATAAAGATAACGATAACGATAAATTCCACTACATCCCAAAAATTAAGTAGGCATATTGAAGTACCTAAATTTAGCTAAATGAAAAAAAAATGGTATTATTAATACTGTCAACTATAAAGAGCGAAATGAAATTACAGACCTATTATTGTGTTTTGAAAACTTTGCATTTCCATTTGAACAAATCGTCAACAATTTTCGAATTACTTCTGCTTACTTAATTATACTTTATATAATTCGTTTCAATTTGTATAACTTTGAAGAATAATGGTCTATTAAACGTAACTTTATGGAATTTCGTCGATTTGCCGCAGCAGTGGTCGAAATAATTGCCTTAGTTTGACAACTTTGCGTTTGCTGAACGTCAGCTGAATTCAAAATCTTTAGCATTTCATATTGAAATGGCCTCAATCTTTTTAACGTCTCACGGCTGGGCACAGGTTTCTCTCCATTACTCCGGAGGCCTGGAGTTTACTCCACCATGTTGTTTCAAAGCGGGTTGGTAGAGATGCGGTCATAGGGCCTCCGATAATAACTGGAACCACGAACCACCACTAACCCGCATCTCCCTCAACCCGCATTGGAGCAACGTGGTGAAGCAGCGCAGCAGTGAAGTAAACAGGCCTCTGCATTATTGGGGGAGACCAGTGCCGAACAGTGGAACGTAGTAAAAAGGTTGGCGGTAACGCTATCAATAAAAATGTGTAGACACGGTACAGCTACTCTGAAAACGGTACCTTTAGTGTACATGGCCAATACCATATTAGCCATATACCTTTCGCTTTTTAGCTCGCACCTAATGATCACCACTAGTAATCATTCATCTTATACAAGACTAGCGATTTTCCACTTAACGATCGGCGATGTCCGTGTGCATCGGGCTGCATCGCGTATTGTTTCTTGGACGCGGCATCGATTCGCACGTTTCCCGGTGTATCAAAAATGTACCTACTCTAAGGCCTCTCTCGCTTTTGGTAAAGGTATCGAAAACATAAGTAGGTATGCACAAATGTATTAGAATTAAAGTACTATTAACACCTACCTTACTTTTTTATTTTAAAAGTCATTTGTACTCTAGAGTACTTCAAAAATGGTAATACAATATTTAGATTCATTTATTTTTTGAAAGAAGACAACCCTGTTTTCGTCAGATAAGGTGAGTGTTACGCGCTAGAAAGAGACGCAACTTCTACGTAATTATAAGCATAGGTGATTAAGCTCTGCGCGATCTGAATTGAACTTAAGCGTATCGTATATAGCTAGAATCTATATTTCTTTAAATGACTTTTCGAAGTGGGTCTTCTGTACCTGTACTATTATGTATTCTGTGTCGTTGTGTTTAGCGACTAAATCGCCGATCGCCGATGCTAAAAGTATTGTGGTTGGCTGTCAGCGGTGTAGAGCGCTACGAAGTCTGCGAAGTGTACGTAGTCTACCACAGAGAAAATTAATGGTAGTAGAGGTGTCCTGACCTGCTATTTGTACCAGAACCGGTGTCGCCAAGCACAACATTTCAAATATTAGTAAAATATAACAATACATAAAAAAAATATAAAATTGGCCACATTTATTTAAATAACCTTGGCAGTATAACACTCTCATAGACATTCAATATTAGATCTCGAAATAGTGTGAGATCGTTTAAAATCAACTGTCGGCCCTGAAGTGTTCGGCCTACACTCATGCTAGCGATGCTTCGTGCCATCTCCTCTGGGCGTTATTTGAAACTCCGTGTAGTCTACAAACGACTAAAGAGATGACATGTCTAAAATTGAAACATTTCAACGTACAATTTAATCGCAGCTTTAACAATATAATAAATGGGTCATAATCGGTAGCCATCTATTAAAATCACGGGACGATATAATAATAATCCAAAACAAATTATCGTCTTTAAAGCTGGCAACCTAAACAATTTGACAAATTCAACCCTGTAGCATTCGATTTAAGGTTTATTTTAGATTACAAGTTTTAGATAATACGATTGTACACAATGATTCGGGGGAAAGCTTTCCCGATTTATCAATAAAGCACTTGTTTGATGATAAATACATAGCGATATTAGCGATTAAACTAATACAAAGATTTATTGTTTTACATAATATGTTAAACAATTCCAAATTAAAAACTACTTTAATAAATAAATGATAAATAAAGTTTCTCACTCATAGTCCCACAGTAGGGTAGATGTACCCTGTGTCGTGGGTACCATGGACACAGAGATAGAAACACAAACACTCTGGGTGAGAACAGAAATTTTAACTCATCATTTAAATTTTTGCTTCGCCGGAAATCGAACCCGGGACCCTTCAATTGGCAGTGCGACATGGTAACCAATGCGGCACGCGGGTCGTCGACTTTACACTTACTAAGTACTTTAGATTTCGTCAAAAAAATTTGCATATAAATTTAAAAAATTGATTCTAAGAGCGAAAACTCAGGCTCAAGTTGGAAATTAATAATAGAAACAAACTAAAATTGCACTCCGGTAGTGCCGGCAGAAGTGAAAACTTGAACATTAACGTTGTGCATTTTTGATGTTTTGGAATGGTTAGGGAATAATTTTGCATGAATTGCTTTTATTATCAGTATTATGTTTCATCTAGTATTTTCAGTAGGTTTTCATCCAGCATTTTTATAAAGTACCTACTCATTCATTTTCTTTCACTATTTCTTCGTCACTTTTTTCATTAATAGATGCACTTTGTTCAATGTCCATATTTTAAATACTTGATTTAAACGAATTTTATATGTATAGACAGTCGAGCCGTCATCAGCTGTCACCCCTCCATCTTACGGTTTTTCGATCAGCACACGTGACCTGACGCGAGTTTCACAGTTTTTACCCATCCCACAAAAGTGCTCAACGCCGCTAAAGAAGTTTTCACTTCAAAAATATATAATTGTATGACATGACTTGGTTGGCCACGAGTTAAAAAGCGGTCATTGTCGCTCATGGACAAGCCAAATATGTATATGTCAATCCATACCATAGAAAATATATAAGTTGAAAAGTAGACCCACTATTTATATGTCCATGGCAAATATAAGTGTGCTAAGTGGACTGTGGATTGCAAGGAGTCCATATAATGGCGATGGAATCTCAAACTTCTTCGCTTGGTGTGATCGTAAAAAAGTGATGTAGGCATTCGATTATGCGCTTATCTCTTGTTATAGAACTAATAAGTAAAAGCTGACTAAAACAAAGTTGCTAATACAAACCATATTACCCAAACTATCTGAGAAAGTCTTGACAACCCTCCGTTAAAGTTTCGACATGGATTTTAAGTGTTTGTCCGGCAACAATGTATCTAATTTCAACTTTGTTAAGCCGTCCCATAGATTAATTGGTAATACAAATCTAAAATTCTCATTTATATTTAAAATAGAAGTACATATTGTGTGTAATTTGTAGTGTTGTCCATTTTAAAGTGTTAGAGGAAACCATTATCCATCACAAGTAACAGTGAGCGACGATTTTTTTTTTCACTAGGATAATCTGCATCATAGGTAGGGGAGAGCGGGGCTAATTGAGTATAGGGGTAAGTTTGGCAATCGAACTTACCCTACCAAACCTTCAAAAGGTACCCAGCACCTTCGGAGAGGACACCGGGTTATGTGGGATTTGAACCTCACTAAAAACCCCTCGGTGGCCTTCCTCTGCGTTTGGGGAGGACTCCGGGATCTCCCGTGGAACGCACCGGTGTCCTCCATACGCGACGCCCTGGAACGGGCCCATCTTCGGGAGAGTAGATGTGCTCTCCTGCACCTTCCGATGCTTACGGCGGCATGCGGCCACGCACACACCGCCGTCCTTCCCGGGGCTGCTGGCTGGACGGGTCGAGCTCCCACTCTCACCACCCGCAGCCCCGAAAGCCCCCTTTTAGTCGCTTCTTACGATCAGGCAGGGGATACCGTAGTTCTATTCTTAATCCCGAAGCTACAGGGACTATCCTACCTATAACCTTGGCTGACCATGAGCATGACTATCTTTCTGCTTTTAAACAGCTGTAGCTCTTAAATACAACTTATAAGAAATAAAAACAGTAGACACTTTCACAGAGGTATAAATGACTAATTCATCAGGTTTGCATAAACCATTGATCTATGATCAAATAAAATTTACTCGACTAGACCCGCCCTACCCTACCATGGACAAACACACCAGTACGTTAGCAAACAGCCGGGCCATTTTTTTATAAATAAACGGGACAAAAAGGCAGGTGGACCGTGTGATGTCAAGCGATTACTGTCGCTTTCCTTCGAGTATCTCCAGAGGAGTCACCTGGTCGTTGCTGGCTTTGAAGGAGAGCTTTTTTTACAGCTATCTTGAAGGACCCTACATCATTGTCCACTGAAAATGCCTCAGCTGGAAGGTTGTCCAAAGTTTACACATCCGTGGCAAAAATCAAATCGTGCAAAGCGAAATAATCAATAAGATGGATTTCTCTCTTGCTGAAAATGTAACCCAAGCAGACATTTATAGGTAGATCTGTCGGCGACGACGGCCGTGAATCGAACCCGGGGCCCTCCGATAGGCAGTCCGGTGGTAACCATTACGCCACAATTTATATTATCAACTCAATTATTATCACGTCATATTTCTACATTGTCTTATTTTGATGTTTTTGTAATATTTTTGTGTTCTAAATAAATAAAAAATCTTAGCTCATTCCTAATTTTTTAATTTTTTTCTCGTTCATAAAAATATGTCATGGTTTTATTGCCACTTTGCTGATTGCAATTACTACAATGGACATTGTTTACTAAAGAAACTAAAAATAATAAGCACAGAGCTTTCATTTAATGGCTCTGTGCGTATTATTTCTTAAGCATTTCATTAACATTAAGCTTACTTATGCTGCGATTTTAATAAAGAAGATAAATAAAGTGAATATAAAAAGAAGCGCGCAATTATGCACTTTTGCCGAAATGACCGTACACGCGTAGAAAAATACGCAGTGCTGTTACAAATCAGCGTATTACTGACTGGTTCGCGCGTCTTTTGTTGATTTTTTTTTCACAAACTCTGTGCATACTGCCAGCGTCAAGTATAATTTTTGCATCAATTTTTTGCCAGTTTCAATGAAACTGGACGAAGTAATAACAAAGTCAGTAAGTAAGTCGTCGGTTATCAGTCAGTCTAGTCAGTCCAACATTCAAGTAAAGCGATGGCTACTTTACTAGAACGTGTCCGATGGAATTTTGGAGGCAAGCAGAAAAAACACTTTTAGCACTGTTATTCTATTTCACAAACACTCGTGCACTGTAATTAACCTATACCAAACAAAATGCCATCAACTTCATCCGATATAACTCAAAAATACACCAAGAAAATGAAAATAAAACAAGAGCACAATATGTCTTTTTCGACTTCCCGCCAAAACTCCTTGTTGATTTTTTGAAGCGCGTGTAGCCGCGAAACGTCAAGATTTGACATTTACCGGTACAAAATGTAGCGCGCATGTAAACCACACTTGGTTGTACGCATTTCTTTTTTTATAGCCTCACAGTAGGATAGATATACCCTGTTTCGTGTGTACCATGGACACACACACAAACGGAAACACAAACACCCAGACCGAGAACAGAAATTTAAACACATCATTCAAATTTCTGCTTCGCCGGGATTCGAACCCGGGAAATTCGATTGGCAGTCCAGCATGGTAACCAATGCGCCACGAGCGTTCTACACGAAGCCGTATTTTGACAGGTCTATAAAACCTATGAAACGTTGTTATCCAATAATTTTCGTCCATTCCGTAATTTAGAATTGTCAAAACCTAATAAAAGTAGTCAGTAGTCAGTCAGTCAAATTAAACAGTTATCCTAGTAAAGCGATGGCTACGTTACCATGTTAATAGTAAACGTTTCACACCCATAGCCCCACAGTAGGGTAGTTATATCCTGTGTCGTGGGTACCATGGGCACATACAAAGACAGAAACACAAACACCCAGACAGAGAACAGAAATTTAAACTCCGGATGAGTTCGGCAGTTCGGCATGGTAACCATTGCGCCACACGGGTCGTCGTTTATGTTAAACATGTTAGCAAAAAAACATGTTCTCGCACTACTATTTTATTCCACAACACACAGTCATGAAAAAATGTGGTCTTTGCTCGGGTGATTTGGTTTTATATGGTTATACCAATCTATTCCACGAGAACAATATAATATTTTTCGGGATAAAAGCCGTTCTTGCGTGATTGAGCAGCAAACATCCATCCAAACATCCAAACTTTCTTGCTATATATTTTAGATTGAATGTAATATACACTAGGATACAATACTAATGACATTTACGTATAAAGTGAATACGCATTAAATAGACACAGTACCTCAGAATTATTCATGGGCAGCACTTGTCTCATAAAATTAATAAACTGAAGCGTTGTGAACATAAGGCGCAACTCAGAAGACCGACTATATTCTATTTCATTAATTTCAGTCGTGAAACTGAGAAGATAAAAATATGATGGCTAGAACCAAGGTACAGTTGGGCTTCGAGAATCCGAATCTCCAAAATTTATACCCTGTTCGGATGTACGCAGCGTTCGTATTGTAGTATGTACACATTTTAAAACAATACTGTTTATTTGTTTTATTCACTCAAAACTGATAAGTATAGGATGATGCTATTACATATACATACTTACTTAAGCTTATACTTTATTAAATAATTCTAATAAAGTACTTTGACGGCTGAGTTTTAGAGATATTGAAAACGAAAATCATTTTCTGATTCTGGTACTGGCACTAAAATATGCGCGTGGTTTAGCGAGTTACTAAGAAACGGAAGATGCGCGGGGGGTCGTTCGAATTATAGAGGCGTTCGGACTTGCTTGGGAACGGATTATCGAGGACCTACTGTATTGTAAAGTAAAAAAATGTGCTCTTCAAACATGGTAAATTTTCCGTCATGTGTTTTCCCGTTTCGCTCCAGTCACAGGGTTGTAAAGAGAAACATTAACTTTTCTGTAATACAATTAATAGTTCTACAATTATTAGTAACATGTACATGTAGATATTATTATGTAGATATCTATACTGATGTCTGTCGTTAGCAAAATGACGACTACGAATTTGCGACAAAACGGTATAGCTTGTGATGATAGAGCCTGTAGAGTAAGGCATGTAGAGCAAGAAGCTTGGCTCTTCATGAGATCTGATAGCTTTTTGACAGTGCCAGCCATAAAGGTCTAGTATTGATAACATCTTACTTAATATTTTTATTGAGATATTTTATCGCAATAGTTACACAATTTTTCAACAGGCACCTCACATTTACCATCCCGTTCTTACGAAATCGTAGTGGTCAGTTGGAGTATGGCCTAATTTCTTGAATAGATGTATCTGTGTGTAGTAGGACGTCATAATAATATGTTGAAAAAAAAATACACTCCATTTTGGCACATGCTCAAGACAGAATATGCTCGCTGATAACAAATTAGATGGTGATATGTGAATTGCAAATGATAAATTTATTATTTGACATGTAATTGATTATAAATCTTATATAATTCTATGTATGATATCTTCTAATGCTGTAAAGATATTTAGAATTCTATATTGACATTGCATGCCCAAATGGGTCAAATATCAGTGTAACTTTAACCTATTTCAGAACCTCTGTACCATATTTCGCAACAAAAAATGATTATGATTATGATTATGGATTGTTGCTACGAATACGTTACGGTAATTAAAGTTGTCTCCATAAATACCGATTGTCGCATTGCGGTGATAGCTTGCGTTAATCGACCACCTGTGAACGGCCTAAACATCGTTATGAATTCAGGACGGCCTTTCAGGCGCTGCCAGATACTCACCCTACACATAATTGATTGTTCCGAACCGAACTTTGCCTAAGTTTGTCGAATGCCTCATTAAGGTTACTTCATATTAGACGCAGAAAAAGCTTTTTTATTTTATAAAGTTGCGAATGAACATGCCGATCATGTGATAATAAAATAAGTGATCGCTGCGACCCAATGCAGCCTTCGTGGCGTAGTGGGTGGCGTAGCCGACTGCGAAGCGTGAGGTCGTGGGTTCGATTCCCATCTAGGACAAATATTTGGGTGATGAAATGAGTTAATTTATCTATTTAAGTATGTATTTAGAATTTTATAAGTATGTTTATCAGCTTTCTGATTACTCTTCTTAGTTTCGAATCAGATGGCGTTGTGTGAATTGACCAAAGATATTTATTTATTTATTTATTTATATCTGCAAACAACCTCAAGCATGCATCAGTCAAATCTAGAGTCTAACCAGGTCTTATGCAGTTGCTCTGCTACATTGCAGGCTGACATTTGTCTTAATATGTTATGTGCAACAATAAGTTTTTAGCACAAAAAGGTTTACAAGTGTTTGAAAACTCGAAGTGAAGCCAGGCGATTACAAATGCTCTTTGAATAGCGCTCGCGTATTTTATTTCAATAATAAAATACGCCTTCAAATCTTTCTGTACTCCTTTAGGTAAGATATACCTAGGTAGATAATGCCATTAGGCCTATTGTACCACATACTTAGCTCGCCTATTGTACCACAAATTGTTATGGTTCAATAAAGTTTTTAAATAAATAAATAATATTTACATTGAATAATTGGTTATAAATAGGATAATAATAAAATTACCAGAACTATTTATACATTGCCATTTCAGAGCAGTGATGGTTATTGTACCGACACTTAAAAAAATACTTGACACCCAGGCCACACTCAAACTCCAGCGCGCTCTGTCGTTCTTTTGGTATTAAAATTTTAAAACCTACGTTTTGACCGCTCTAAGTATGTCGACGCCTTAATCTTTGTAGACGATGGCTAACAATTTTAGAAATTCTTAAGGGAAAGTTTTATAACGTTTAAATTATTCATTAGTATAAGCTTGTTATTTACTTTTCGAAATTCGCAAAGTTTGGATACGTTCACGAAATATGTTTAATAAGTTCGCTACTGGAAGTTGATGTGTGCTTATCTTCGCGAACAAAGTCATTATAACTTTCATTAAACATAGCTTTTTTACTATTTATGTTTATTTTTTTACTTTCTAGAAAAATGATTGGGACTAAACTGATTGAAGAGATCGTGTTATAAGTATTTTTTGTAAGTCTGCTGCTTTTTTATGGTTTGGGTCCTTATTACTTTAAAAAAAGATTCATTAAGAGTTTCTATATACTCTAGATAGTACTTATGGTGGGAAGTAGGTACCACCGCTGCACCCATTTCTGTCGCGTAGCGATTCTTTTGCAAGTGCTGTGTAAAGGTGTTGTTACCGCCTTACCGGTCACTCACATGAGTCGTGCTTGATCTTGTGTGTATATGTCAATAAGCTGTAGTGACCAGTCCCTGTAGATTCGGGATTAAGAATAGAGCTTCGGTATCCTCTGCCTGATCGTAAGAAGCGACTAAGAGGGGGCTTCCGGGGTTGCGGGCGGTGAGAGTGGGAGCTCGATCCATCCAGCCAGCAGGACGGCGGTGTGTACGTGGCCGCATACAGCCGTAAGCATCGGAACCGGACAACGGTGCATTCCACTGGAGATTTCGGAGTCTTTTCCAAGCGCAGATGCAGGCCAGCAGTGCGGTCAAATCCCACATAACCCGGTATCCTTTCCCAAGGTGCCTTTTGAAGGTTTCCTCCCCGATACAAAAAAAATGCTGTAGTGGCCACTTAGCCGCGACCGCTTAACACCACGTAGCCTGAATGATGGTCTACTACATATTAAAAAAAAGTAAAATAATATCAGAGTTTTCCCTCTCTTAAAGTTAATGAGTTTACTTGCATAATTTAAATGGGTACTCATTACAATTTTTACCATCATCTTGGCGACTTCACGTGATCAATACCTCTTTATTTATCAAAGGTTGGAGGACTAATGGGCGAATAAAATTTTCGCCCGCCGCGAAATAAAAATTTCAAACAGGGGTTATTAATCCTATTATGCTATTTCCATCTGCATTGAAGCAGGATGTAGAAGCAAGGCCCAGGACTTTCAATTACAAGTAGAGGCTCATGTGGGACCTAAAAAGAGTTGGTTGTTGTCAAATGTCGTGGGTTCGATTCCCATCTAGGACAAATATTTGGGTGATGAAATGAGTTAATTTATCTATTTAAGTATGTATTTAGAATTATATAAGTATGTTTATCAGCTTTCTGATTACTCTTCTTAGTTTCGAATCAGATGGCGTTGTGTGAATTGACCAAAGATATTTATTTATTTATTTATTTATTTATATCTGCAAACAACCTCAAGCATGCATCAGTCAAACCTAGAGTCTAACCAGGTCTTATGCAGTTGCTCTGCTACATTGCAGGCTGACATTTGTCTTAATATGTTATGTGCAACAATAAGTTTTAAGCACAAAAAGGTTTACAAGTGTTTGAAAACTCGAAGTGAAGCCAGGCGATTACAAATGCTCTTTGAATAGCGCTCGCGTATTTTATTTCAATAATAAAATACGCCTTCAAATCTTTCTGTACTCCTTTAGGTAAGATATACCTAGGTAGATAATGCCATTAGGCCTATTGTACCACATACTTAGCTCGCCTATTGTACCACAAATTGTTATGGTTCAATAAAGTTTTTAAATAAATAAATAAATAATATTTACATTGAATAATTGGTTATAAATAGGATAATAATAAAATTACCAGAACTATTTATCCATTGCTATTTCAGAGCAGTGATGGCTATAGTACCGACACTTAAAAAAATACTTGGCACCCACACTCAAACTCCAGCGCGCTCTGTCGTTCTTTTGGTATTAAAATTTTAAAACCTACGTTTTGACCGCTCTAAGTATGTCGACGCCTTAATCTTTGTAGACGATGGCTAACAATTTTAGAAATTCTTAAGGGAAAGTTTTATGACGTTTAAATTATTCATTAGTATAAGCTTGTTAGTTACTTTTCGAAATTCGCAAAGTTTGGATACGTTCACGAAATATGTTTAATAAGTTCGCTACTGGAAGATGATGTGTGCTTATCTTCGCGAACAAACTCATTATAACTTTCATTAAACATAGCTTTTTTATTATTTTTGTTTATTTTTTTACTTTCTAGAAAAATGATTGGGACTAAACTGTTTGAAGAGATCGTGCTATAAGTATTTTTTGTAAGTCTGCTGCTTTTATATGATTTGGGTCCTTATTAATTTATTTAAATTTTTCATTAAGAGTGTCTATATACGATAGTACTTATGGTGGGAAGTAGGTTCCACCGCTGCACCCATTTCTGTCGCGAAGCGATTCTTTTGCTAGTGCTGTGTAAAGGTGTTGTTACCGCCTTACCGGTCACTCACATGAGTCGTGCTTGATCTTGTGTGTATATGTCAATAAGCTGTAGTGACCAGTCCCTGTAGATTCGGGATTAAGAATAGAGCTTCGGTATCCTCTGCCTGATCGTAAGAAGCGACTAAGAGGGGGCTTCCGGGGTTGCGGGCGGTGAGAGTGGGAGCTCGATCCATCCAGCCAGCAGGACGGCGGTGTGTACGTGGCCGCATACAGCCGTAAGCATCGGAACCGGACAACGGTGCATTCCACTGGAGATTTCGGAGTCTTTTCCAAGCGCAGATGCAGGCCAGCAGTGCGGTCAAATCCCACATAACCCGGTATCCTTTCCCAAGGTGCCTTTTGAAGGTTTCCTCCCCGATACAAAAAAAAATGCTGTAGTGGC
The DNA here is from genome assembly GCA_911387765.1 of Pyrgus malvae. Classification (NCBI taxonomy): domain Eukaryota; kingdom Metazoa; phylum Arthropoda; class Insecta; order Lepidoptera; family Hesperiidae; genus Pyrgus; species Pyrgus malvae. The sequence continues at coordinate 1,104,168 of OU426969.1, read as the reverse complement.
CACTTAGCCGCGACCGCTTAACACCACGTAGCCTGAATGATGGTCTACTACATATTAAAAAAAAGTAAAATAATATCAGAGTTTTCCCTCTCTTAAAGTTAATGAGTTTACTTGCATAATTTAAATGGGTACTCATTACAATTTTTACCATCATCTTGGCGACTTCACGTGATCAATACCTCTTTATTTATCAAAGGTTGGAGGACTAATGGGCGAATAAAATTTCCGCCCGCCGCGAAATAAAAATTTCAAACAGGGGTTATTAATCCTATTATGCTATTTCCATCTGCATTGAAGCAGGATGTAGAAGCAAGGCCCAGGACTTTCAATTACAAGTAGAGGCTCATGTGGGACCTAAAAAGAGTTGGTTGTTGTCAAATCTTAAATAAAATTTTAAACTAGAATTTAAAATTGTAACCCTTGTTTTAAAGCCTGTAACCCTGTTTTTAAGACTTTACCCTTGTAAAGTCTACATTTACATTTTAGTCTTAATTTCCACTAATGACCAAAACGCATTAATAAAAACATTTCTAAAAAAAATATTCATTTATTGATTGAAACTCTATTCCAGGTCTACATCAGCGAGATATCGGTGCCTGATATTCGCGGATGCCTGAGCGCGGTTCTCAAGATAGTCGGCCATCTTGGAGTGCTGTTCAGCTTCACCATCGGCGCCTACCTGGACTGGCAGCAACTGGCCCTTTGCATATCCGCTGCGCCTCTGCTACTCTTCTGTACCGTACTCTACATACCGGAGACACCAAGCTACCTCATGCTGATTGGAAAAGACGAAGAAGCCTACAAGAGCCTTCTCTGGCTGAGAGGCCCAAACTCGGACGTCGCGCAGGAGCTGGCTACCATTCGGACCAATGTTCTTGCTAGCAAGAACTTCAGCCAACGACAGAGCCAGTTGTCCAGCAGTCAGTTCATCAGCTCATTAGATGTTCGAACCGTTAATAGACTCCTCGGACCGATCCTCGTTACGTGCGGTTTGATGATGTTCCAAAGATTCTCTGGAGCGCATGCGTTTTCCTTTTACGCGGTGCCAATTTTCCGGAAAACATTCGGCGGAATGAACCCTCATGGGGCAGCTATTGCTGTCTCCTTCGTGCAGTTGCTCGCGTCCTGCTTATCCGGACTTCTGATCGACACGGTTGGTCGTCTTCCGCTGCTAATAGTCAGTTCTGTGTTGATGTCGATGGCTCTGGCAGGGTTTGGGAGCTACGCGTACTATGAAGAAGTGCACAGAAATCAGCGGATTCAGAACGTAATGTTCCATCAGACAGTAGGTCAGAACGACTGGATTCCTCTATTATGTGTGTTGGTGTTTACGATTGCGTTTTCTTTGGGCATGAGTCCAATATCCTGGCTTCTCATTGGTGAGCTTTTTCCTCTGGAATATAGGGCTTTTGGGAGCGCTATGGCGACAGCTTTTAGCTACCTGTGCGCTTTTGTCGGTGTGAAGACCTTTGTGGACTTCCAACAGGCCTTAGGCTTGCATGGAGCTTTCTGGCTGTACGCCTCTATAAGTGTTGGAGGTCTCTGCTTCGTAGTGTGTTTTGTCCCTGAAACCAAAGGTAGAGATTTAGATGAAATGGACCCAAATTACTTGCAAAGTCTGTCGCCGAAGAGGTAAAAGATCCAGTTATAGTGTTATGTTTACTTGGAAACTATGTGTAGGGACTGATTAGGACAGAAATAGAGTTGTAGGTTGTTAGGGGTTTAACACATGGGAGTGCTTATTGCAGTATGTTAAGGCTTAACTCGATCATACCTTGTAGATGACAAGTTGACACTAAAAGTTGCCTAAAATACCTTTATAAATATAACTTATCTTACTTACGAGCAGCAATGGTCGGATGAAAAGACCGCGGTCTCTAACGCGACCCATACCGGGTTCTAATCCTCGGCGTGCACTTCTGACTAAGAAATTTAAAATGCAATTGCATCTATCGCTGCTCCATGGTGATGACAATAACGTGATATTTAATTTATAACGATGTTCTCCATCGCCGTGCATGCCTGAGAGAAATTCATAATTTCTAGAAAGCATGACGTCCACCAATCCGCACTTGGCCAGCGTGGTGGCCTAAATCCCACTCTCTTGTAAGAGGAAACCTGTGCCCAGCAGTGGCACATACAAAGGTTGAAAAAAAACTTACTTCAAACAAAGATCTTATAGGAAAAAATTGCTGGTGACTACTCGCAGCCCTCAAATTCGGTTTACACTGCAGCAAGCATTCCAGTGTGTTTGTCAAGTTAGGAATGGTGTATAGTTTGGTAAAGTTTAAGATAATAGAAAGCAAACAAATATATTTTGTGTTATTATAAGCACTTTTTTAACTTTCATTCATAACTCTATTTTTCAAATAACTTCATCGTATTTTTCTAATTTACTTACCTGAATTAATCATATTTTCTGACTCTATATAAAATAAATTATTTTATATTTATGTTTCATTACATTATATTTTTTAATATTTGCCGTATGTGAAGTTAATTATTTTTAAATGCGAAAAATATTTAGAATTATTAAATTAAAATTTATTTAGATATTTAATATAGATAACAATATTTTCTAATACCACTGCTAATGAAGAGTAATGTATTTACAAGTAAACATAACATTGATATCTGCTCAATTTAATGCTTATTTTAAATAAAAGAGACTGAGTAACGAAAAGATGAACACAGAATCCTAACGATCGTTTTCAAACACACCCATCACTGACACCGAAGTAGTCATTTTAAACATTTTAAATAAAGAGCTATAAGATAATAAAAGATCCAGGAACAAAAAAAAATGTAACTCTTTTTGAGTTACATAGATACTATTTAGTAAATAAATACTGCAAGATAGATATCCTCGAATTCTTTGATTGAATTTGAAAAATAAAGGATGAAGAACTGTATGGAAAAACTATATGAATTTCCTCAAAATAAACGTTAAGTTGAGCAGAATATTCCATGGGTTTTAGACCATACTCGGAACAGTTGTAGGAACAAATTTATCGAATCCATCGCGATTTGATGGCTGTGCTTATTACAATTTTAAATCGATACCACATTTATATTGACGTGGTATAATAGTAGATATACCTAAACTAAGAGTAATTTTTTGTACCTTGCATATCCCTATCATATCTTGTTTAAGTATTCGGAATTTATCTCCTTAGGACTTACCTTCACCAAGTATCAATATTTATGTAAATGTTAGTAAAATAATACTTGCAAATTATACAACTACCAATAAAACTATTTAACGTAAAAAAATATTGATCAGATTAAATATTATTAAATTATTCTTATTTATTTTTATTAAATTGTCCGAAATAATATAAATTTATGATGATACCTGCTTACAGATTAAGAATAATAATAAAATAACTTAATTTTCGTACAAAATAAAACTTAAAATTCAGCATATCAGCAAACTCTAAAACAACATAGAAATATAGTATTATTATTATTATTATATACAATTGTGACTAAAACAAATAATTATTCTTACTTTGACGGCGGATTTCAATCATTTTTTTACATCCGGGATTTTGACAATTTATATATATTTAATCTACGAGTACATTTACAGGATTTTAGCGTTTACCAACCACATTACCGTACCGTAACCGTTTGCTTTATTTCTCTATGCTTGTTTTGAAAATATTCCTTATTTTCTACGCCATTACTTAATAGTATTCCAACACTCCTCGAAACCAATTTAAATCTTACCCACCTAAATATGCATAAGTATAGGCACTCATGTTACTGATCCCAAAAGGTGACAATATAAAATTCTTATGTATTAGTATCTTCACGGGACTACCTATTTATAATGAGCTTTCTTACTAATATGACAATAATATTAAGACAATAATTAGTATAATTTACTTATATAAAGTAGGCTTAGAAAAACATTATGCAATTTGCGGATTTCATTTCAAAGAGTTTGACCAAAAGAGTTTTTTAAATATTTAAAAATTATTAAATTATTTTGGATGATTATGGCAATAAAAATCAATCGATTTCGTTGACAAATATCAAACCTATTGAGAGAAAGAATGAATCCACAAGTTGCAAATTATTTATACATGACAATAAATTTGCCACGTATTTGATAAGGTAATGAACAACTTAGTTGCGTTAATGTTTATGTATCTGTTACGCTCAAAGATCGAAAACGCTCATTGAGCGGAAAAATAGCTCACAACGCGTTGTGGTCACAGTAAAACATCCACATAGGGAAATTCGTGTTATGGCTCTAATGAAAACGCGCACGACGCGTTGTGGCAATCAAAGAAAGACCAAATAGCGAAATTCGTGTCGTGGCTTACATGCTATTCGATCTCAACGCGTTGTGGCAATGAAGAAAAGCCATGATGCGTATGGAATATTTGATTACGACGCACACTACTTTCCGATATGGATCCTACTATGTCCTTAAGAAATATTTTTTATTTTATTAAATCACGGCATAACGTGTTTCTCATTATCAAATATATTAAGCATATAATTATATAAATAAAAATGAAACGATATTTATTATTTATTGAGATTACTTTATATTTAAAAAAAATCAACGTATTAAGTAATAAATCACTGAACACAAAATATTCATATCATTTGTAAATTACTCATAATTCACTTCAACCAACTTTTCAGAATCACCAATCTTTAAAACATCATATCGTTTAAGACGTCGATACTGCTTCGACGACAGAGACTCCTTTTTCTTTTTAAGAAGTTGAGACTGTTTTGTTTCATTAAGTAACATTTAATATTTTTATGTAGTCATGATAAAACTGCGATCAGTGCTTGTTTCCACAAACTCACGTAATTTATCGTAAAACAATTCTTTTTTATTCGTCATAATTAGCGCTGATATTAAAATTCACTCTCATAAACAGAAAAGAAATGAATAAAACTGATGTTTCAATGCGTCTTTGCACCCGGACAAGTTACAACCTGTCCGTCGTGATATGGTTAACACAATGAATGCTCAGAACGCGTCATGGCTTTTCTTCATTGTCACAACGCGTCGAGATCGAATAGCATGTAAGCCACGACACGAATTTCGCTATTTGGTCTTTCTTTGATTGCCACAACGCGTCGTGCGCGTTTTCATTAGAGCCATAACACGAATTTCCCTATGTGGATGTTTTACTGTGACCACAACGCGTTGTGACCTATTTTTCCGCTCAATGAGCGTTTTCGATCTTTGAGCGTAACATATCTACACAATAAAGTATGAATGCACAGGTAGTAAGCCCTTAGATTTTTTAAGTAATTAAATTTCTCTAGCTCAATTATCTATAAGTAATTGTTCAACTTTTATGCGGTATGTATGCCTTTAATGCGGACAAAATACGTACGTATATTTTAATTTTCGTAGCCTAATCCATTTTTTGATTTATATGCTACGGTCATTTGTTTTTTTTTTTTTCAAATTATGGCATCGCAAACTCTGTGCATATTGCCAGCATTAAGTATAAATTTCGCATCAATTTTTTGCCAGTACAATAAAACCGAACGAAGTAATAAGGAATTTATAAAGTCAGTGAGTCAACAGTAGTAATCAGTCAGTCAAGACATTCAAACATTCAAGTAAAACGATGGCTGCTTTTGTCCGACGCAGTTTTTGAGGCCATCTGAAAAAACATGTTTTCGCACTGTCGCATTTTATTTCACAACTTTAGTGCACTTTAATTAACCTATATCGAACAAAATTATTATCCGATATAATTAAAAAATACGCCAATAAAATGAAATGAAACAAGAGCACATTATTTTTTTCCGACTTCCCGCCAAAACTCCCGCCCATTTGTCGCCGCGGTCATTTGTGCACTGTTTCTTTTTTTTTTAAATATTAATACGATTACTCGCAGAAGATTTTTTTTTTTTAAATTGCGACAGGGCATTGCGAAAATGTTAATTGTTATAATGTTTCTCAATTTTAAGTAGCAGTGGAATATTTAGGGGAACAATTTATAATTTACTAGCAGTTATATTTAAGATCTTAGTCAAGGTTTTGTTAGATGATTTACTCTAGTTTCTTAGTTTAACCACAAAATATGGATTTATCTGAGCATTAAATAAATTAAAACTTGTTATAAATGAACACTAAATTATGTAGAATAAAAGGTCAATTGTACTAACTTAAAATCCGCCTAACCATCCCAAAATGCGCAATACATTTGTTAAGTGTCCGATTTTTTTTTCTATGTCTAACAATATATAGAAAAATCAATACTTACTTACAAAAGTAATTTGTACATTAAGGAATATTAACTAACAAAATTTGGAAGGTTTTTGGGTGCATTTTGCGACGCGGATATACCTCTATGACACCCATGACCTAGGTACAATGACTCGGTACTTACCGTAATGAACGTGTAAGTTTATAAGTTACGACGACTCGTGTGGCGCAATGGTTACCTACCATACCGGACTGCCAATCGAAGGGTCCCGGATTCCCGACAGAAATTTGAAAGATGAGTTTTTTCTGTTCTCGTTCTGAGTGTTTGTGTTTCTGTCTTTGTATGTGTTCATGGTACCCACGACACAGAGTATATATACCCTACTGCGGGGCTATGAGTGTGAAGCGTTTATAAAGATATTGCATTACTCAAGAAATTAAATTGAATGAATCTTAGAAGCTGCTCACTTGCATCATATTTTGTGGTTGTGATGTACTAATGTAGTAATTTAGAAGTTAGGAACAAATGTAACAAAGCTTTAGCGATATTTGACTAATGAAAATTATTATTTAAAGCGATTACACAGTGTTAATTTGTCCATAATGTCATAAATAGTTCATAATACTCATAATGAGTTAATAAACAAAAATATACGTCCGTGGCGCAATGGTTACCATGCCACGGACCGCCAATAGAGGGGTCCCAGGTTCGATTCCCGGCGAAACAGAAATTTAAATGATGGGTTTAAATTTCTGTTCTCGGTCTGGGTGATTGTGTTCCTGTCTTTGTATGTATCCATAGTACCCACGACACAGGGTTTTATTACCTTACTGTGGGGCTATGCGTGTGTAACGTTTATATTCAATTTCACGATTTCACAATCTTTCAAATCCGATGTGTGACATTTTAATCGTGTAATCGTTTCAAATATTCTTTCATAAGTCCAAACAATTAGACGGTTGCCTTTATTAGCTTATGCCTGCCACTTATTGAATTAACATTGTGTAAATATAAAATTCATGCCTATATTGCCTGAATATGTATTTGTATAGTAACACACCAAGCTTGATGTGAGAAATACTGCGAGTATGCAAGAATCATGTTTATATCTTGAATACGAATCATACTTATTTGCGATTTCTACACTGTTCTACAATAGTCAAATTTCTATAATGTTCTCTGAAAATTAATTGCAAATGAACTGAAACCCTGTAGGACTTCGTAAACTTATCTATGAAATCCTGAGTCGTACTTTAAACGCTGCATTAATATAATGAATTGCTTTCTTTATTATTGACATAAATAATTTCTGCAAACAGAATCATATATATATAAGCTTCTTATACTGTAATGAACGTACTTTTTGCTATCAAAAATGAACGTTATGTAAATATGTAGTATTCATAGAAGGCCTGAAACCCTGAAATGTAGAAAAAAACCATAATAGCTCTAGAGTGCATACCTATTCGCTTTTAGGTATTTAATATAACAAATGTACCAAATGAAATTCACACAACTTCACAGATAATAATATAACATAGACAAATTAATAGGTTGTGAATTTATACATTTTCTAGATTTTTATAATAATGGGAATATATATGAATCTACATAGAAATGTGTAAATGTAAGTAATCGTTTTCTTGTAAGTTGTAGTAAGTCCTTTCTAGCTTGCGTAGTTCTGAAACAAGAATTCCAAGAAAAGTTGGACCATCTTAATACTTCTGTAATTTACAAAATTATGTAAAGCATTTATTACAAGTTACACAAACAAATGTAATACAAAATTACAATTTGTTAAAAGACAGTAAAATTCTTATGTCAATAAATACTTCAGCGCGTTTATTTAAAGTAAACCTATTGTGAACAACGTTAAATTTTTATTCATAACATTGTTTTTATTTTCATTTCTTAGAGTTATAGAATGACTTGTATTTATTTATACTTTCTCTTCAGTAAAAATAGCATTAAATAAAAATATACAAATTTGTAATATTTTAAATCTTATGTGTGTGTTGTGAAAAAAACAAAATTTTAATCAATGTAATTTAGTACACAAATGTAAATTTCAAACTTTAAACAGAGTGTGAAAACTGTAATGAATTTTTAATACCTATATTGAAAATTTTAAATTTCGTTGACGTTAGTAGGTATATTATTAGTTATAAATCAGTTTTTCTTAAGAGTTTATGTAATGTTTGTTTAGCCATAAAATGCAACAAATATTTATAATATTTATTAATTTATATTAATTTTAATTGTAAAAATGAGGTTATTTAATGTAAAAAAATAAGAATATTACTTTTGTTGTAACATAAATAACAACTTATGATAATACAGGGCACAGTTAAAGGAAAAATGTTATACAAATAATATAATAATATATTGCCAATTATTTACGCTCAGTATTACTAAATATTTCAAGCATTATACATAAAGGTAATTGAAATGAATAAAAACAATTTCAACAAAAAATATTATGGCATCTCGCTACTAGATGGCACCACTTGTACTAACTTAAAATCCGCGTAACCAACTCAGAATCCGCAATATTTTGTTAAGTGTCCGTTTATTTTTTTCTATGTCTAGTAATATATAGAAAAATCAATACTTAGATATAATTAAGATAGCAGCTTTAATTAGCTTAGTATTTTCTTGAAAGACTAGATTGTACAAAGAATTAAAATTATTATAAATGTGTAATAGACATTTCTTCCATCTGTCTGCAACGAATTTTTAGTTGGACTATTTAAGGAGGGCGTTGGTTTAATTAAATTTATTAAATAATTATTATCAATAATTAAATAAATAAAACATTGAATTAAAAAAATCCGATATTATTATAACAGCATCTAATAATACTGTGCCAGTTCCTATAATTTTACTATTGCAGTTATATACTATAACATTATTACATAGAATATATTCCTCAAAGTCAAGAAATCTTATTAAGACTCAAAATGATTTTAGAATTTGACATCTCCAGTTCCGGAAATGCGCAGAATAATTACAATATCTTCATTAAATGTTTTTTAACTAAAGTATGTAGGTACATAACGCCCCGAGCGAGATCCCCTTTTCTCCAAAGTAGAATTGTTGTCTCCTTTGAATGCCTGAAAATAAGCTAAAATATATAGGTACCTACACCTATTTATTTTTTTCATTAATGTCTTAATTAATTTAATTTCAAACCGCGCCCTCTTAGACACATTATACCTAAGTAGGTTTTTTATTAAACAAAATGTATGACAATAAAGAGACAATAAATTTTAGCGGAATGTATTATTATACCTAAGTAATTATATTTTCTTCTATTCTATTCTAATAAACAAACTATTGACAATTACTACTTCTAGAAGATCTATGTAATGCTAAAATGCCTAAATAAAGTATAGATTGGTTTTTATTACTAACATTGTTCTTTTTTTCATAAGCTCATTCTTCATGTTCATTAACAAGCTATTCAATAACCTAAAATACCTGAACCCCTTATTTTCAAAAACAATATTAGGTATTTACTTACAGAAAACCTCAAATAAAATAAAAAAATTAAAACCAAAGTTCTTATTACTTTCAGAATTTTGAATATAGCGCCTTCTAACGACATTTTTCAGAACCATTAAATGAACTAGATGTTCAAATAGTACAGGTTTGTGGTCTAGATGGCGCTGAAACTCGTTTTTTTTATTTGAATGAAGTATAATAGATCCTTTCTGTATTTTTTTGTCCAAAAAATAGTTTAAAAAAATAAAGTTATTATTAAAGATTATAATTTTGTAGGCAGAAATTCAATATAAAATAATATTATAAGTTATGTGCTAGTAATTTAGTGACATCTAGGACTTAATTACGTACTGGCTCTAGATTAATAAGGAGAGATACATGATTATAATAAAAATACCTAGTAAATTAGAATGCCGTAGATGGCGTGGTATAGCTAAAAAGATCTCAGAATTGAATTGAATGCCTATCAGATAGATTGTATGTTTTCTATATATGTGTGTATTACTGTGTATTATTCAGATAATGTTTGAAGTTATGAACAGCTTAATGGTGATCATGATAGACATAACATAAAAATATATAAATAATACCTACTTATTTTATTTTATTTTTAAAGTTGATCACTTATAGCCATACAGTAGGCTTATCCTACAGCCTACTTGACATGACTTACTTGACGTTACTGTGACGTGGGCGCTATGGACACATACACCTAGGACCAGGCGAAGGGAGATCAAATCTCAAAATTAATTTTAGATATACATACTAGGTAGCGTAGCTGGGAATAGAACCCAGAACGTCTTGCACTTTTCTATTAAAGTCTAGGTACTTTAAATTTCAATATTTTTTTCAAAATTGACAGAAAGTATTTTAAGTCACAATGAGGTTTATAAAAAAAATTAGTCAGGTAGTTTAAGTAAGTACCTACTTTCCAATGAGTAACGAATCCAGGTATCATTATCAAAGCTACTTTCATACTAATATTATGCATGCGAAAGTAACTCTGTCTGTGTGTGTCTCTTACGTTTTCACGCCTAACTACTAAACCTATTAGTGTGAGATTCCTTTCTCACTGATAGATTTTATCCTGGAAAAATGTACTGTTCCCGTGGGATACATTAGTATAGTCATATAAACTCAAGTCACCCAATCGAAGCCGGGACATATATAGTGTAGTTAGGTAAGTACAAGTACATTGTATAAAAACTTGACACTGCCTGTATGCACAGATCATACAAGGCCATTACTGAAAAAAGAACTCATTAACTTTACTTTTTACTTTTCACATTATCATCTGATTGTCACCCCATGCATTTATATTATGTATCTATTTATGTTTAGTGTCATTCGCGAGGTCAAAACAAAATGTGTTAACACAACGTAATTTTGATAGACCTAATTTAAAATGGGTTGTTCTATGGCAAATTGAAAGGGACTAACAGTTAAGTTTTTTTTTTCTTCAATTATGGCATCGCAAACTCTGCATTTTGCCAGCGTCAAGTATAATTTTTACATCACGTTTTTGCCAGTTTCAGTAAAACTAGACGAGTAATAACAGGTAAAGTCAGTAAGTCGTCAGTAATCAGTCAGTCAAGTCAGACAGACATTCAAGTAAAGCGATATATTCTTTACTAGAACATAACCAATGGAATTTTGGAGGCAAGCTGAAAAAACATATTTTCGCACTGTTATTTTATTTCACAACACTCGTGCACTGTAATTAACTAATTAACCTATATCGAAGAAAATGCCATTTAAAATTATCCGATATAACTCAAAAATACATCAAGAAAATGAAAATAAAACAAGAGCACAATATGTATTTTTCGACTTCCCGCCAAAACTCCAGAATCGTTTGTTTTTGAAAAATCAACCGCCAAAATGTTTGGTGTGAAAATGTATAATATGTATATCATACGAGTACATACCTATTCACTATATGTTAATTATTCTTTCTAACGCAGAAAACCGTAGAACAAGCCTAGTTTTCTAAGGTCACCGGTAACGGTTAGTTAATGTTACAATAAAGGGCAGAATAATTATCTAGACGCAAATTTCAAGGTGAAAGACAAGACTGTACTCATATCTACCATAACGTAAATAAAGGCGAGAATTCACTAATACGCTCCGGTGTAACGTGAATTTTTAAATTGCTCCTGCCTTTGTGTGTGTTCATGGTACCCACGACATTCGGAATCCTATTGTTATGAGCTATATATAGTGTGTGCAAGCTGAAGTGGCAATGGGCAGGCCATATAGTTAGGAGGACCGACAACCGATGGGGAAGAAAGGTCCTTGAAAGGAGACCACGTCTCGGCAAAAGGAGTACAGGCCGGCCTACCAGGTGGACTGACGACCTGAAGAAGACAGCGGGTAGTCGCTGGATTCATAAGGCCCAGGACCGGGAGGAGTGGCGAACGTTAGGGGAGGTCTATGTCCAGTAGTGGACAGTATAAAGCTGATGGATGAATATATAGTGTTGTGAGGGTTTAATACTAAAAAAAGAAGAGTTCCCACCAAAAATATTTTCATGTAAAATGTTCCCAAGACGAGACCGTACCATAGCCAAGCTTCTTATTCTGCACGACATACAGAGTTTGAAAATTGCTGCGCACTACATAGGATTACTTTTTAACAGTGGCTCGCACTGTTGGCCTTGGCATAATTACAAAATTATCGGCGTGTGTTTAAAAAATATTATTTAACAGCCTTCCGCCAGCGGCTTCCCCTCGCGGGTCTGATAAAAATAGCCTATGTGCTATTCCTATATCTCTAAATTTAAATACGACGTAAGGCGATATATTGCTTTGCTATTTGACGACCTGCGTGGCGCAATTTTTAACATGCCGAACTGCTAATCGAAGGGTCCCGTGTTCGATTCCCAGCGAAATAGAAATTTGAATGATGAGTTTAAATTTCTGATCTCGGTCTGGGTGCTTGTGTTTCTGTCTTTCTGTGTGTCCATGGTACCCACGACACAGGGTATATCTACAAATACTGTGGGGCTATGAGTGTGAATCGTTATTTATTCGTTATTATTGCTATATTTAAATCATAGGCGTTTAGCCAGTTGCTTCAACCGTGTGGACCCTATTACCTGTTAGCCCGCGGGAATGAAACATTTTCCCGCGGTAAAAAGCAGCCTATGTTCATCAGGGATAATGTTGGCTCAGGTCCTAATGGTAAAAGATTTTTTCATATCGGTCCAGCAGTTTCAGAGCCTATTCAATATAAACAAACAAATTAATCTTTCCTCTTTATAATATTAGTGTAGGCTTTACAGTTGACAAGCAGACAGATAGAGAGTTGGTTTTATTTTAATTACTTTTAAGGTAGATAAAAAATACATGTAAAACTGATTAAGGAACTTTTACTGTAAAGATGTGTAACTATTGTACTTGTTTACACAGAATCATGTAATAAAATAAAATAGCCTTTATTTGATTGTAGTAACAGACAAAAAAAAATTAAAATATAGGGTTGAACTAAAAAGTAAAGTAAAGTAATTTAAAATGACTACTACTGATAAAAGGGGTTTAACACTCTGAAACTTAAAATTAGCTTAATTTTACAACTTGGTTTTCTTTTAACATTCTGCCCTATTAATTAAAATTAGCAGCAATGGCTGAGTGGTAAACATTGGCGGGTTTCGCCACGACCGACCTCAGGTTCAAATCCTCGGCGCGCACCTCTGACAAATAAATTTGTAATGTGCGCATTTATCGCTGCTCCACGGTGATGGAAAATATCGTGATATTTAATTAATTACGATGTCCTCCATCGCCGTGCATGCCCTAGAGAAATTTATAATTTCTCGAAAGCATGATGTCCACCAATCCGCACTTGGCCAGCGTGGTGGACTATGGCCTAAATCCCTCTCACTTATGACCTGTGAGACCTGTGCCCAGTAGTGGGACATAAAAAAGGTTGAAAAAAAATATAATAAAAATAATGCAAGTCATTATTAAAGTATGTCTCTGACTTCAACGTGCCTTTTGGCAAAGGCCTCCTCAAGCTGTTTCCACTGTGGTCTATCGAGTGCAACACTTTGGTCCAGCTGTGAGCTTCAGTTCATCTTCCCATTTTCGAATCAGCAATACATGTAATAGATGAAGTTTATTAATAGCAGTGGCTTCTGTTCTATAATTCGCTGAAATGTATAAGCACCTTTATTTAATTTGTACTACACAACGAAAACATTATAACAAGAACCGTTGATAATGATAAGTGAATAACAGTAGTGTCAAAGCCGCTGTGTTGTTAATGTGTGGTTGTGTTTACGATTACATTATAATTACTGATGTTTAATTAAATACGTAATACATAATTAATTGCCGTACAAAGGTTCTTTCTTAAAGAAGGTATGTTACTATTATTACATTTAAATTTTAATATATTATTATTATCTATTTACTGTAAATTATTGACTGCCATTGCTGGGCACAGTTGTCCCGTTTAGGGAATGTTAATCTCGCGAGGTTAGGGCTCAAGCGAGATCTCGCGAGTTTATGAATAGTAATAGGTAGGTATTGCGAGATCTCTCCAATTTCAAGATCTCGCGGGATTGGCAGTTTTGTGTGTGTGTTTTTTTGCAAATAATCACAATATTTTAATAAATTTTGAAAAAATATATGTATAATTATTACCTATAAGATAAACTTTTATTTTCAAGAATTTTTTCAATTGACTTTTATGCATCAAATATTTATTTATTTATTTAATCTTTATGAACCTAAACAAAAGTACAAGAACAAGGACGGAAGCATTCTCTGCCAGTCAACCACGAAGTAGTCAGAGAAACAGCTAATGGTGGTCTATACCATCATAGCGCAAAGGATAGTATCGATACAATATCTATAAAAATATATACTTATAAATAGTACATCATAATATTTAACATAAATAAATCAATATTATTATATATTAAATAAATCTTTAAGTAATAAAACAGTTATTTTATAACAAACAAAACGAGAAGTCAAAAAAATGAAACTTATTATCTAAGTTGAGTTGACTGAGATATTATTATCAATTAAACTGAGCAATTAAACAAAAATATCACATACAAATCGCAACTCCGCGTCCGTGTCAGTTCGCGCTTGCTCTAGTGCAATCTCGTTAAACTCGCGAGATCTCGCCCTTTTTTCGTCAGAGATCAATCTCGCTAAAAAAGGCCGAGATCTCGCAAGAACGAGATTGCATTCCCTAAGTTTTAATCAACGGATTAAAAAAAACTGAACTGCTGAACAAGAGAAATTTGCTTCAAAATGTTGACAAAAAAATATACGTTGCACGGAAAAATATTATTAAAAAATTTCCTGAGTTTCAATAATCTAATAAGGGTAAAATGTTGGATGGGTTGGATCGTTACATTGTCATGCTGTTGTTGCGTCTCACTGCTGCTTTCTGGTTACTCCAGGGCCGGAATCAGGGGAGGGCAACCGGGGCTACAGCCCCGGGGCCTCCACAAAAGAGGGGCCCCCACAATAAAGACTTCGGAAAAAAATATTCATATTCAGACTAGTACACACTAGTAAGTACCTAAACAACTTTTCTTTCTTGTTTCCGATTAGGTATATTTACATGTTTGTTAAATAATAAAACAACCAGTTGGTTTCACAATAAATTGTTGGTGATTGGAAAACACGAGCCACGACTGAAAAAAAATGTCCATTTTATTTGGAAAATAATTTGGGGCCTCCACTCCTTCGTTGCCCCGAGGCCTCCAGACCACTAAATGCGGCACTGGGTTACTCTCTCATTTTCCGGGATAAAATGTGTGCTACTTCACATTATCATTTATGTATGAATCTAACTCAGTGCTGAATTTCATCGCGATCCGTTTTGCCGTTTGAGTGATTGACCGACAATCAAACCGATGGCTGTAGGTACAACAATGACAAACATCAAGTGTATATTATTACCTAGGATATTAGTAAACGTTTTCATGAACTATTTCATTACATACGTTTACGCATCCAAACTTTCGCATTAATATTATTAGTAAGTATGGAAAAGTATAGGTAGATAATATTATATAATATCTACATTATATTATAATATAACAAAAAGTAATTATAAGTAAATTATCAAGCTTGTAACATAACCTTCAATGTTTTTATATACATATAGCATTGTTTACAAAAACATTTGTTTCACTCAAAATTTATCGCCGTCTCTACGATAAGAATGATATTCGAAAATCTGCAAACATATTGAATTCAAGTGATTAAGGATGGAAGCTTCCCCTTATGCTGGCCATCCAACTCTTGACTGCACTCAATACGGCTTATCTTAGTAAACTAATTATGAGATGTAAGAAAACTGTCAGCATCACCTTAATTCTTGAGCTACGTTGCCGCGGTTTTTTGGGTTTCGACTCGTTGCCGATTGCAAAAATTGCGATTAAGTAATGTTGTTAGTGTTAGTGAAGGTTGGAAGAGTTAGGGCATGTTGATTCAGGAGCTTGACTTTTGTGCACCGTTGTCGGCCGGGACTTTTCGCTGCCGAGCATAGTTAGGGCCATGCTCGGAAGCGAAAGAGGCTGGAAAGCTGTTGCCTCCTTCTGCGAGGAAGTAATCTCTTAGAAGGAGGCGGCGGAGCAGGAGAGGGAGGACGATCCGTCCCATCCCCCGCTCCGCAAACGAAGAATAGGAAGGAGAAGACGGCAATACGACCGTTCTCTCCCTCCCCCCGGTGGTGGCCTGCAGGTTGGAAGTACGGGGGTGCCTCCACCTGCATTGCACAGGCCATCACTGACGGACAGGAATGACCCGGCGCTCCTGGTCATTCCTGTTGCCTCCCCATAAGGGGAGCGTGTAGGGCCTGCCAAGATAGGCAGGCAGTCGCCGACGATGTTGTGGAAACAAAGGCTCTGCCGATTTCCCACGACATCGTCACGATAGCGATGGAGGAGCGCAGTAGGGTTTAGTGGGTATACCCCTGCCTCGTAACGGCAGGGGGGAGTCCCACACACCTCCCTCTGTCCCCACGTCAGAGGTCGAGACGGTGCGTAATTGCATTCCCTACTTTAAAAAAAAAAGGAGCTTGACTTTACATGATATCCTTTCACAGGGTAAGCCAATGCACTCGCCTTGGTAACATTTTACATATTATGTATTATGTTCATGTAAATTGTTACCAAGTTGTTTTGGTTATGTTACAATATATATAATAAAAATTAAGTAAATAAAATTTGTAGAGCCGTTTTAGAAAGACGTACCAGAACGTTTCGTGGCATTTTTCTGCCGTCGCATTTTTCGCCGCCGTCATTCCCGGGGCCGCTAACTGAAAGGTTAGTCAGGCGCGGATGCATCCATATGGGATGCCCGCAACACTAGTATCCGTATTCAAGAAGCATACTTGCTTAATTATGCAGGCAACGCTATGCAAAGAATGCTATTTGACGTGCATTCGTTATGTCAAGCCAATACTTGCCGATTTTGACAAACGCATAGTAGCTTCACTAAAGTAACGTCTATGAATTCGTTGAGATTTTAGATGACCCTATGTGTTGGCGAGCACTATGAGACCTCATACTTAGTATTGTTTATGAATACTGTTAAGTTAAGGTGTTATTCACTAGTTGTAACTGGAAAAGTCTAACTTTCAGGGTCTGTTGAGATCGATAGGCTGATGTATATAAAATATAAAAATATGTTGCTTGTTTTTGATATAAATCTTATATATAAAATTCTCGTGTCACAATGTTCGTTCCCATACTCCTCCGAAACGGCTCGACCGAATCTCATGAAATTTTGTGTGCATATCGGGTAGGTCTGAGAATCGGTCAACATCTATTTTTCATCCCCCTAAGTGATAAGGGAGTTCGCGGGGTCAGCTAGTATTTGATATAAAATGGCGTATAATTTAGTTTGTAATCAATCAATGTTATTATTTGAAGATGTAAAGAACATGAAAAAATGGTTCAGGTAAGTCTATGATTGTTCATTAAGGAGTTCGTACTCCGACTCGCAATTGACCGATCTTTGGGGGGACTGTGCCCACAACACTATCTGAGGGCTGGATCCGTGCCTGCGGTTAGTGCTTCCACTCTTGCCCCTCACAACTACGGAAGCCCCCTTTTAGTCGTATTTAACCATCAGGCAGAAGACGCTGAAGCCTTATTATTAATTCTGACGCTACAGAGAAACTGTCTGTAGGCGACCCGTTGGCGTAATGGTTAACATGTCCCGATAGTCAATCGGAGAGTCCGGCGTTCGATTCCAGGTAAGGCAGAAATTTGAATGATGAGTTTAAATTTGTATTCTCGGTCCGGGTGTTTGTGTTTCTGTCTTTGTGTGTGTCCATGGTACCCACGACACAGCGTATATCTACCCGACTGTGGGGATATGCGTGTGAAACGTTATTTATTTCTTTAACTAACTGTATTTATAACTTTCAGATGGCGAGACTATTGTTAGTATTACCAGTTGTAGGCCTAGTTGGATACCTATCGTGGGTGGTATACTGTGTCTTGTTCCCGGGGCCAGCCCCACAGTTGAATCCCAATGAGTGGTGGGGTCCTAAGGAGCCCAGGGGACGACAAGACACTAGCATACGACCGTTCCAAGTGAAATTTAGCAATGAGGTAGGTAAGCATTTCTAATATGTACTGTACAAACAGAAGATCTACAATAACCTTCCTTAAGCATTTATGATTCAAGAAGGAGGTCCTGGGTTTAATTGGCGAAGCAGAGATTAAAATTTTATTGGTTTAAAGATTAGTTTTATTTTCTGTTCTTGGTTACGGTGTATGTTTTTATGTCTTTGAGTGTCCATTGTCTATTATAACCACAGAACATTATTAACAGAAGTTAGAATGGAAATGTGGGCGGGGCAGACGTCGCCAAGGAATTTTGAGCAAACGCTCAAAATTCCAAAATCTCTACAGAAACACGCGATCGTGCTACAATATCTGTGCTTGTGTGCGTGCTTGGGTGTGATTCGTTCATTTGAAATCGCGTGATTGTGCGGCGCTAAGATTGGCTAGATTTGAAATTGCAAATATGTGCGTAAGCTTCGTATTTATTTAAGTACAGATGTAATGGAGGTGAAAGGCGGGGCTTAATCGGCGACACCAGTCTTCATACAAACGGCTTATTATTGCCGTTCTACAGACGTCGCCAAGGAATTTTGAGCAAACGCTCAAAATTCCAAAATCTCTACAGAATCACGCGATCGTGCTACAATATCTGTGCTTGTGTGCGTGCTTGGGTGTGATTCGTTCATTTGAAATCGCGTGATTGTGCGGCGCTAAGATTGGCTAGATTTGAAACACCAGTCTTCATACAAACGGCGTATTATTGCCGTTCTACCTCTCTTAATAATGTTCTGTGATTATAACCACGGTACACTTATCTAGCTTATATCATATCATATCATCAGTAAAATATTACCCCATTCCAATAATATCACATCCATACAGTACAAAACTGATGACCACCATTTTGAAGTCAGTTAAAAACTATAATAAAACTTGATTCCAGACAATAGAAGACTTAAAAACACGCCTCAAGAATTATCGACATCCCGTTCCTCCGCTAGAGGGCGTCGCTTTCGAATATGGCTTCAACAGTAAGGAGTTGGACTCCTGGGTGAAGTACTGGGCCGAGGAGTACCCCTTCAGCGAACGAGAGAAGTTCCTCAACCAATTCCCACAATTCAAGACTAACATTCAAGGTCTGGACATTCATTTCATCAGAGTTAAGCCAAAGGTACGTTTTAATAAAAATAAAAAATAAAATATTTTATTTATACTGCACTGTCGGTCATCGAGATAAGTACCTCAATGACTGTAGAAAAAGTTTTATCTGTACTTGGTGCGCTTAGATCTTAGACTAAGAATAATGTATTGGTTTGTGGCTTAGATGCCTTATATGAGCTAAAGAAAAAGCAGACAGACAAAAACTTCAGCTCAGGAAAATTAGTTTAATACATAATTTTAAAATCGGTAAAAGATGCAGACCGCTAATAGTAAATTTAATGCGTGAATTTGTGATTTTGGCATGAAGGCGTGTAACGTCGTCGGTACCGGTAATTTCTGTTTTCTTTCATTAATGGAGTCCTTTTTTGTATTAGCGGGGGGGGGGGGTACCCAGCACCTTGAGAGAGTGGGATTTGACCGCACTAAAACCCCCTCGGTGGACTGTCTTTAATCCTGAAGCTACAGGGACTCCATAATGGCGTCCTGCGATGCCTATTTTCAGAATCAACATTTAAACATATATTTGCCCGTTTTATTGAAACCAGGCGAAATAATAATACTCAAAAGAAGTCGTCAATAACTGCTGCTGTCAGCTGTACAAATTGTTATAAGAACTTGTCTAACTCCCTCGAGACAGTCCCGATAATGGTTACCAAGCCGGACTGCTGCTCCAGAGTACGGTTCCTGGCGAGGCAGAGAATGAGTTGTGGGTTTTTTGGACAACCCTTATAATGAATTATAAATTATAAAAAAAAAATCCAAATCACTAAATTCTAAGATTACATTTTTTGTACTGAGTACAAATTATCTAATAGATTTCTTCGGAGATACCGTTTATCTAAGATGACTCAACAAAATAAGTGAGTGCAAATACAAGGTCCAAGGTTAACATATATCTCAAATAACATATTGCACTGTATAAATAGAACTACTTAACAATTTACATATTTATATAATCTATGGAACTAAGCACTAACATTCTGTCAACATTACGGTCTGGTCACACTAGGTACTTTTACGGCGATCGGCGATTTGCGTGTTCGTCGCCATCGATGCTCCATTGCGTTTTATTTCTTGGACGCGTCATCGGAATCACGCGATTCGGATGCCGACTTTAGCGACCGACACAGTAAATCACCGATCACCGATGCTAAAATTAACCACTGGCTTGGCCTTTAGTCTTATTTATAAGAGTGGCTTGGGACTGACAAATAGGATACTAGGGATTTGGGACTAACAAATAGTATCTTGACTACTTGAGTAGTTGGCTAGTACTGAATATTTGATCCTTTTTTCTTCTTTTTTTGGTATCGGGAGGTGGGTTCAAAAGATACCCGGCACCTTGGGAGAGGATACAGGGTTATGTGGGATTTGTACCGCAGTAAAAACCCCTCGGTGGCCTGCCTATGCGCGGAAGGACTCCGGGATCTCCAGTGGAACGCACCGGTGTTCTCCACGCGTGGCGCCCGAGAACGGGTCCATCCTCGGGAGAGCAGATGTGTTCTCTTGCATCCTCCGATGCTTACGGCGGCATGCGGCCACACACACACCGCCGTTCTTCCTGGGGCTGACCACAAACATTTTCATATAAAATGTTGCCAAGACGAGGGCATGTGGCTATGACCTGTAAAAAAACAAATCTTCTAACTTTATGGGATGGCATCCCTAACTTCACCAACTATACATCTCAGTCAAAATTATGTGGCTTCGCAAGTTCGCTACCGTCGCGAAGGCGTTCATTACATTTGTATTATGCAAATTTCTAGTTTCTTAAGTAATGAAATCGCCAAGCCAACCAATTCGCATTGGAGCAGCATAGGGGCAGCTTCAGGACTCCCTTATTTTGTCCGGCGCCCCGCAGTGATTAGCAGAAAGAGTAGCAGGGACCTATTGTTACACCAGCCGACGCACCATGCCTACGTTACCATTGGCAAAGCGTGGATTGGTGATGGAAAGTGTCTTAAATAATTAAATATCACAGTATTTTTCCCTAACCGTGAAGAGACTGCGGACTTTACCGCTAGACCATCGCTACTCTCGGTCTGCGTGTTTGTATTCCTAACTATGTACTTGTCCTTGGTACCCACGATACTGGGAGTCTTTACCAGTTGTTAGTTTACTTACAGGTACTTTCCAGCTCAACTGGTTAGGTGGTAGAACGTTACCATGAATCTTACCTTGGGTAAATGCTCTACGATCTTACCCAATTTTTTCCAAAATCTTTATTTCAGGTACCCGCCGGTGTGGAAGTAGTCCCTCTGCTTCTGATGCACGGCTGGCCGGGTTCCGTACGAGAGTTCTACGAAGCGATCCCCTTGCTGACTCAACACATCCCTGAACAGAACTTTGCCTTCGAGGTCGTCGTACCCAGCTTGCCTGGATATGGCTTCTCTGATGTAAGTTTTTCAATGTAAAACACTTAAGAGTTGACAAAAATACCTAGGAGGATAGGCCCCTTAACACCATACATTGGTAGCGTGTTTTAGCCGTATAGAGACATCTAGCTCGACTTATTCGAAACAATAAAACGGATACCTGGTACTCATTTTTGGTGGTGACTCATTCACCTCCAAAAATTAAGTCAAAATCAAATCAGCCATCCGTACAGTCAACCAAATCAATCAGATATCCTAGTGGTGGCGATGGCTATCGATGGCTACTTTACAAGAATGTGTCCGACGGTGTTCTGGAGGTTTCGCCAATGAGCTAGCCTTGCTCGGATAAAAACGATTGATTTTCTTATTGACTTACTTAACAACGCCATCTACTTCAGCTCCCAATAAAAAAAAATAGAATTACATATATTCGGCGATAGATGTAAGGAAGAGTCGTATTTTTCAGTTAATGTTGAAGTAGATAATCGCTGAAATCATAGATAAAACCTAGCTATCAATTCTTCGCCCTGAAACCCCCTGCTTACTAAATTTCATGTAAATCGTAGAAGCCGTTTCCAAAATTCTGATTATATATACCTACATATTTGCAAGATTTGCTTGTTTAAGGGAATTCGCGAGTTCCCCGTGGACCAACCGTTGGTCCAACTAGTTGTATAATTAGTAATTATATGGATAAGACCATCATGTACGACCACAAATTTCACCAATATTCATATCAAATTTTATATTCTTTTTACCGACTTCCAAAAGGAGGAGGTACTGTATTCGGCTGTATATTATTAAAAATCGCTCAAAAAATGGCCGTTTGATTCTGTCATACGGCAGCGACACAATTGCCCACACTTATAAACGTCAGCCATGCCATCAGGTTGTTGTGATATCAATACATTTATGGGATTATTTTCGAACTAAAATTTCCTTAGAGCATCAAAGTTACTGACTCACCCTTCAGGAGAGACGGCATAGCGCCTCGCTTCGATACATAATTTTTGTGCCAAATCTGGTACGGGGAAAGAACGCACACATTTTAATTTTGTCATACATTCACAAATATTATTTCATCGCTACAGACAGACGCATACATTTCTAAATATGTCAATTTCAATTAAAAACGTCATTTTCTATGCACCGTCAATACTGACACCGGCACACACAGACACACTAATTGTATAACTAGAAGGCACATTGTGCATGGACGTTGGGACGAGGGGTTCGCCCGTAAAGCGCACTCCTCTGTCGGGTGTCATACCTGTCATACCTTGATGTTTTAGGAAAATTTCATACTCTTAACAATGATTATGATTTTTATTTCTAGAGTCCTTGGTTGCAGTTAGTATTCTGCATATTACTTATATACAATTATTATATTGCGTCGCTGCTCATAAGTATGCCAAATTTGGTTGTTGCCAAATAGGTGAGACATAATAAAAAAAGTAAACGTATTTATTTAACAATAGAATTGACCTCCACCCCACTGTTTATCAGACAAAAGAACACATTGAACGTTTTTGATAATTATATATTCACAATGTCAAAGTCGTAAGTTTTCAATCAATCAATAAAGTTTCAACAACAAGAGTTTTTGTGATATCTTGAAAACACTTGTAAGTAAACTTGTTTTAACTTTCTTGAAATGTCTTTATTTACGTCGAATAAAGTTGGAACAAAATTCCATATGGCTGCAACCGTTTGTGCGTTCTACTGCTGGTGACGGATGTCTTCCTAATGCACCCCATTATTATTGGGGAATTTAACACTTTTACAACACTAACTTTCGGCCCGCGGTTCTGCCCACGGCCACATAGGCTACACGGTGGAAAAACCCATCGGAATGAAATATTTTCTCCTGTAAAAAGTAGCCTATGTTCAAAGTTCATCACTCTACAATCCCTAATTTATCTCCATACAAATCAGCTCAATCCGTAGCACCAACACACACACACACAAACACACAGGCACAGGCGCACACACACACACACACACACACACACACACACACACACACACACACACACACACACACACATTCGCATTAATAATAATAGAAGGGATTGCTTAGCTTGGCTTGTGTACTAAACATAGGGCGTCGTATTTTTTTCTACTACAGCCCGTGGACTCAACCTCAAGCAAGTCATGAGTCTGGTTATGATGACCTCATGTGAGTCTAGCCATCACTTTTCCCCTGAAACATAATCGATCTTTGAGTCCAGTGGTTTCCCGCTGTCTTCTTTAGCTCATGTTGATCATTCGAGGTCCTTCTTCTTAATAGATTCTTCTTTCGGTCTTCTTAACTATATGGCCTGCTCTTTGCCACTTCAGCTTGCAGATTTTGAGAGCTATATCGGTAAACTTCATTCGTATTCGGATTTCATCATTTCTGATTGTAATTCTAACAAATACTCTTTGCAGGCTGCAGTTCGTCCAGGGCTCGGAGTCGCCCAGGTGGCAGTGGTCTTGAAGAACCTGATGAATAGACTTGGTTTCAAGAAGTTCTACATCCAGGGCGGGGACTGGGGCGCCGCCATCGCCAGCATCATGGCAACTATGTATCCAGATGATATCTTGGGACATCACACCAATATGGCGTTTCCTATGGTACGTAAAGCTTTTTCTTTAGTTCGACAAGAGTGTTTAAAAGTATGAATGTCATCGACAAGCTAGTGAAGCGTATGGCGAAATGGTTACCAAGTCCAACTACCAATTGTGGGTTCCGGGTTCGATTCCCGGTGAGTGAGTAATATTAACTTTTAATTTCTGTTCTTGTTCTGGGTGTGTATGCGTGTCCATCTTAGAGCATCAAAGTTACTGCCGAGACTCACCTTTCAGTAGAGACGGCATAGCGCCTCGCTTCGATACATAATTTTTGTGCCAAATCTGGTGCGGGGGAAGAACGCACACATTTTAATTTTGTAACACATTTACAAATATTCTTTCTTCGCAACAGACGCATACATTTCTAAATAGGTCAATTTCAATTAACATACATTACATAGAAAATGATGTACCGCCAACACTGACACCGACACAAACAGACACACTAGCTGTATAACTGGAAGGCACATTGTGCATGGACGTTGGGACGAGAGGTTCGCCCGTAAAGGCCACTCCTCTCTGACGGGTGTCATACACATGTGGTTACCATGTACCAGAGATAAACATCTGAAGCGATATTTGTCATTTCATTTCAATATTTACAATTGATATGTGATGATAGGGAACATAAAGGTAGCAGGATATTTAAAGCTATAATTCGTGTAGAATTTTAAAACACAAGAAGGCATTTTCATTGATATTTTTAGGTTTGTTTAGGAGAATTTTAGGGGATATCGTATCGTAAGCTATAACGTGTCTACATTTTATTACTTCATCATATTTTTACAGAATGGTTGCATAATGACGAGAACACTCTTAGGAGATTTCATTCCGTCCCTGATCGTAGAACCTCATCTGGCTGATCGGCTGTATCCTCTCTCCAAGACGTTTTCGAGACTGATGGAAGAAACGGGCTACTTCCACATCCAGTCCACCAAACCTGATACTGTAGGTAAGACAACATCAACGACATTATCACCATTAGCCCGTTTACCATCTCCTTCTAAGAATGATAAAATGAGAAATGAAAATCTTTCATTTGCACAACTTACCCATGTGTAAAGAAGGAATTACAAAAGTATATTGGTTGCTAATGTGGTGACATGAAATGGCACAATTCTGAACCACGGCTGGCGACATCTCACATAGTGAGATAGTCTCGTGAAGATCTTACTTCGTAGGATTATTTTTATACTTTATTTCAATAGTAAGTCAAGCTTTCTATGGTTTGGTTGGAACTGGCTGCCTTTTTTTGCGTTCTACTACTGGGACCAGTCTCAGTAATAATTCAGGAGACCAGCAGTTTATCCAATCACGCTGCTTCAATACGGATTGGATAAGTTTAGATGGCAAACCATTGTGTGCTGATTTCAAACCACCTATAAGGCCTCCTTCGAGCTAACCACTGCTGTCTGTCGACAACTGCTTAAAATACCCTCTTAATCACGGACACTACAATTTTTTCCCATCACCTACCTTACAACCGACTTCGTCCGTTTTACTTAACCGCGTTGTTCGCTTGATTTCTACACTAGCACTATCGCCAAGCATGCAAATGAAACACTAAAAGTAGACCTTCACTAGAAAGTTGGTGTTGCAAAAAAAATATTTTTAATTCCTGTTTATGATTAACTTCTTTCACCTTTCCAGGTATAAGCTTATCAGATTCACCAACCGGCATGCTGGCGTACATCCTCGAAAAATTCTCGACGTGGACTAACAACGACCATAAGCACTTGGCTGATGGAGGTCTATCCCGCTTCTCCAAGGTCCAACTCATCGACAACCTTATGATCTACTGGACCACCAACTCCATCACAACTTCTATGAGGTTGTATGCTGAGTCGCAGAGTAGGGCGAACCGAGCGCTGCGTTACGACAAGTAAGTCTATGGCTGGCTGCAATCCTTTTAGCGTCCCACCACCGGGCACATTCTCCATTATAAGAAGGCCTGGAGCTTACTCCACTATGCTGCCCCAATGTGGGTCGGAGGAGATGTGGGTCGGTGGCTAAACAGCTGTTTGTTTTTAAACGAAATTTTGCAACTATCAGTCACCCATCTGACACCTTCGTAAGCCGCTTGCATTCTATACCAATCACAGAGCCATGTGCGCTTGTCGCAGACGGACCATTTTTTCGACGGACCTCTTTTAAAAAAAACAGTACATATATAATTGAGATAACAGTATGGCTATGGGTACATAATGGGCACACGTGACAGCTGATCGTATGAGACACTATAAACCCACTTCCAGCTGCTCACAGTTGCGAGTAATTACTAAAATGTGTACGGTTGCGAGTAATTACTAAAAAAAGTAGACGGACCGCGATCACCGTTGGCTACGGAACATTGCAGGGGAATCATCTGAGCATTTCCGACTTTGAGCATTTTTACAGTTTTAATTAAGAATCCCATGTCATCGTTCACAGGAAATGCTTCAGCAAAGGTCATCCCTAATGTTAAGATTTAAATATATCGCTAGATTTCAACGAAACTCACTTGTCATTGGCAATACGCACAGAGACGATGCCATTACAGAAAAAACACAAGCTAGTCGGACTCGCACGAAGTGTTCCGTACCATCTTATCTTATATCTTATACTTTAATATATAAAGCTGGAGTTTGTTTGAACGCGCTAATCTCAGGAACTATTGGTTCGAATTGAAAAATTATTTTTGTGTTTGATAGTCCATTTATCGGGGAAGGCTTTAAACTATATAACATCATGCTAAGACCAATACCAAAGTCTAGGCGGTCGAAGCCGCGGGCGGCCACAATTCTGTTGTTCTATTCTGTTTTAATTACTTCCAAAAGGAGGAGGTACTGTATTCGGCTGTCCTGTTTTACCCTTAACGTACAGGACCCTAAAAAAGACAAAGAATATCTTACAAATCCAATGTCACTTTTTACATTCCAGATATTTCTCCGACGTACCAGTATGGTTGCTGCAAGCAAAGCACGAGATCCTGTACATGTCGCCAACGATCCTCAAGCTGAAGTACACCAATATCCAGGGCAGCACGGCGCTGGACGAGGGCGGCCATTTCCTCGCCTTCGAGATGCCCAGGGTGTTTGCTGATGACGTCATTAAGGCTGTGAGGGTGTTCCGGAGCTATCACGCTAGTAGGCCTAAGACTGAGTTGTAGTGTCGAATAGGTTTTGGTTGTTTTGGCAATAAAGTTTATATTTTTTTATTGCTGAGTTTTTTTAACTATTTTTAAGTTCCATTGGTCACCGGATGGCGATAATTTTAGGGCTCCGTGCTTTATCACTGCTAAAAGTCGCCGTGAGTTAATCATATAACCCAGTTTGTTTAGTTAACCTCCAATAAAAAATTATAATAAATCATCGAACTATTGATTATAATTTATTAATAGGCAAGTTTCAAGCTGGAGCCAAAATATAAAAATACAATTGCCAAACTGTATTTTACAGTGAGTTCCATTTTCAAATTAAATTATAATTTTTAAAATATTGTTTATAGACACAACGGACCAGTTCCGGATACATAAATAACAGCCTAGTAGATACAATGTGACTATTCATTAGAATAAAATAGCGAGTTCCATTTTCAAATGTTATTATTACTTTTTGAATATTCTATTAGTAAATGCAACCCAGTAAATACCAAGCTACTCTTCCAAGGTCAAGTCAAATGATCTAGAATTTCATTTTCCAACGTACGTAAGGAAAAACAAACAAAGTTTATGTCTGGTAATCAGTAATTTTTGGTAAGAATAATCATATATTAGTTAATACATTTTAATCTTGCAACTTGATCGTCTTTTCGCCAAAGCTGAAATCATTAAAAATACCACTAAACTCTCACAATAAAAATTCAAGATAAAAACTGCAATAAAAATTATAAAACGCCACCCTCCTCCCATTGGCGTAGACCCCTCAGCGGGTACACCCCCAAATAGCTTTTCGGCTAATAAAGCCCGTATTTACCCCTTATCTCTAACACGCACGCTTGCTCCTAATGCCTTTCGGGGTGTAAGGTTGCTTCAGTCATGTTGCGTTTATGTTTCTAAAAAAATTTAAAAACGAAACTTTTTTTACCAAGAAATGCAAAATAGCTTTTTCTTCGTTTTCTTAACTCTCGAAGTTAGATCAATGACTGACTGATCATTTTTGTATCCTACTGCTTTTCACAGGTCTCTGCACATTATTGAGACGGAGATTACTCAAACTACACCACTCTAATGCGGATGAATGCAGACATGGGTTAGTGGCTTACTCGTTGTGTGATGTTTAAACCATAAGGCCTCCGGCGAGGCTTTACGACTGCTGTCTGTCTATAACAACCGCAACGGGCGGTGTCTTAACAAGCTCCCTAAAACGGAAACACGCATTAATTTTTGCCATTAGCGGTTACCTATCTTACACCAGGCGCGGTCCCAGGGGACTCCCCCCCCCCCAAAATTCATCAGTCATGAGGAGATGGAAGGCGAAACAAGCGAATTTAGGACACCTCTTCCCAAAAATTCCAAATAATTGAACAAAATTAAGTTAAAATAAGCTAGTAATAGTAACTGTAAGGAAAAATGTAATTATCCGCCGTTGTTAAAATTAATTTCATTCATTAGGAATTCAAACGTCCAGTATTATTAGAATAGCGACGTATGTGGCATTTGATTATAAAAACACAAGCGCTTATTTATACTAATACTTGTTGACCCCGCGAACTCCGTACCGCCTACATATTAGTTTGGTGAGGTCCTCCTCACGACCCTGTGTCACGACTTTGAGGTTTTAAAAATAGATTACAATCGATTCTCAGACCTAAATGTTAGCTTCCATATTATTATATTACTTTACTAGTGGCCGCCCGCGACTTCGTCCGCGTGGACTTCAGTATTAGTTATAGCAGGATGTTATACATATAGCCTAAAGCCCTCGGGTGGCTCCCCTGGGGTTGCCCGTGTCCATAGGCGACGGTGATCGCCACCACGCGGCCCGTCTGCCTTTTTGTTTGGTTTATTTATAAAAAAAGCCTTCCCCGATAAATGGACTATCCAACAAAAAAAATATTTTTTTCAATTGGAACCATTAGTTCCTGAGATTAGTGCGTACAAACAAAGTTACAAACGAACAAACTCTTCAGCTTTATGTATAGATTAAATAATGATTAATTATCGTCGACGTGTGGGAACTGTACGAAAAAGCGTGAACCCTATTTCGTACAGTTTACCATATTATTGCCAGCTCATCTTATGTTGGTTTTTTTTCTATGTATTATCTATTTTTCTTATCATTAATAAGTTTCATGTTATCATTTAAGGGACTGTAAATTATAAAACTTCAACACATTAAAGATGGAATAATAGCACTTTAGGCTACTTTTTATGCCAGAAATGTACTTTTCCCATGGGATTGATAGGTATAATCACTAGTTAATAATAAAATAATATAAATACTAAAATTAAACCAGAAAAATATACCGGTCAGTCCTTTCCTGGTTTTTTCCGTAAATAGTTTTGTATACAAAGAAATTACATGACTATTTAGTTTTAATGTGAAATTTTTAGGACATTTTATTTTAGGACACTTGGTCGCCGTAATATAAAAGATAATTTCCGTTTACTATTTATTTTTTATTTTTAAGCAATCGTTTACCAAAACTGACTCCCAAAGAAGAACGAATTATCCATATATTATTTTATGATCTCTATAAAAACGATTTATCCTAGACGGGATGCCCTTTGGACTTTGTTTTGGATAAACGTTGATAAAGAAACCCAGTTCCCTAAACGTTAAAGCGCTGACAGTCTGAACCACATTTACGATTTACATTACGGGTGCGATAATACGAATTTTATTATACTGCTTTCTGGAGTATTTGGCAAATATGATATTAATTTAGATGTATGTCTGTATAATACGTAAAAGTTCAATGTTAGTTTTTTTTTATATACGCACATTTTCTATATCTATTCCAACAAAGTGGCAATGGCTGCTAATCTTTTTCTTCTCACTGATGGGTATTATTAAGATGACCTAATACTTACTCTCCACCACGCTGCGCCTGCTGGGTTGGTGAAGAATGCTCAAAAACAATAAAGAAAATAATTATTACTTTTTAAAGTCGAAAATTGGAGCACAATGCGAAGTTAGTGCGGCGGTGTATGTGGCCGCCACTGTCGTAAGCTCCAGAGATATAGGAAAGCCACACTCTCCATGATAGGTCCGTATTTGGACTGTGCGCAAGGTCACCGGTGCGTTCCTCAGGAGATCCCGGGGTCCTCTATAAGCGCCGAGGAGAGTCACCGAGGAGGTTTTAGTGAGGTAAAATCCCACATAACCCGGCGTCTCCAAAATGCTTCCAAAAAAGGTACCTTTTGAAGGTTTCCCCTGTTAAAAAAAAGCTCATTCATCGTTTGATAGTTTCAAATCGCCTATAAAGTCGTGAAAGTTAAACGTCTGCAATCTATCGATGGAAACAGGGTTTGGAATTTGCTACTAACAGTCTCCGATCAACCCAGGTGGACTGACGAACTGATTAAGAAAGCGGAAAGCCACTTGATTCAGAAGGCGCAGAAGACCGTAAGTTCTAATTCTTAATTATTCAAAAATGAGGCCCGAAATAACGTTTCACACTCATAGTCTCACTGTAGGATAGGTTAACCCTTTGTCGTGGGTGTACCATAGACACACATAAAGACATGAGCACAAATACCCAGAACGAGAACAGAAATTAAAACTCATCATTCCAATTTCTGCTTCGCCGTGAATATGCCGTGAATCGAACCCGGGAACCTTATTGCGTTTGGTAACCATTGCGCTATACGGGTCGTCGAAAATTCACAAAGTTTCGGATACAGGCGTACAGAGTAGGCCTTCAGGAACTCCTAGCAGTGGACATCTAAAGATGGATTGATGAAGTGACTCGTCCACCCATCTTAAAAACGACCGCACCAGTTTTATCAGATAAATATTGGTCAGTAAAACGCATCGATCTATTACTTATTTTCATTGAGTAAAAGCAAGCAAAGCGTTCAAAAGAAATGTAAACCGAAAAAGAACAAAGTAAGGGGTTAGAAAATTTAACGGAAGATAAATTTTATCTTTGATCTGCAGAGAAGGAAATTTTGCAACGAAATTTTAATTAGGTTTTACGCTTATTTTTATTAAGGCCTGCGTAAAATATGAAGAAAGTTTCAAGATATTGAAAGAAATTATTTAGTAACGTTATGTAGGTATTATAGATATTATGACAGAACTAGCGGCCGCCCACGTCTTCGTCCGTGTGGACATTAGTTTTAGATTTTTTCTAAAATAAAAGTATCCTTAGTTACTTCTTATTACATCAACTAACTACCAGTGAAAATCCCGTCAAAATCGGTGTAGCCGTTTCGGAGATTAGCCGGCAGAAACAGACAGGCAAAAATTGCATAAAATGTTATTTTGATATAAGTACCGTATATTCATAGGCATGTAGTAAAATGCGTTTATTTTAATAGTACTAACAGATAGAATATTTGTATACGAGTGTTGGCTCACAGCTCAGATGCGGGTTTTTGTTAAATAAAAGATAAAACACTTTACAATTGCACGTATATTTCGTAGTTATGCAGTATACAAATCACATATGTAAATATTTCAAGAACGAATAAACCACCAACAGAACAAAAATGGAGTACTTACATATTAACAATCAACTTAACTATTATTCCTTCAATCCTTTACTTGTTTCACTTATTATTTTGTCTACGCGTTAACACTTTTTACTCTTTACTAATGCTTTTCCTTAGCCACGTCTCGATCCCTCAGTGCTTCCAACACGAATGCTTGCAGCTTGGTCGGAGAAAATAACGACAATTCATGTGACCGGAAGTTGGCTATGATTAACTGACGTGTCGGAAACGGAACAATGGAATTACCGCTACTAAAAATATCATAATAATACGGAATTAGCTAATACAATATTCTTCATAAATAAATAAAAGCTAACAGCTCGGCCATCCTGCTTATAGCGTGTCCTCACGCTTTCTTACAAGTACAAAAGTACTATAAATTTTCTAAAAATATTACTAAAAATTACATTCTTTAACACATTATTTAATTATCTGTATAATGTACAATGTAGTTTATATTTATCGAAAGCTCTTAAATAAAATAAAATAAAAACAAGAAATTACGTTCATTGTACTCAATAATTGTATTAATAGCAATTAATGCAGTAAATCATTATAATATATTTTTAATCTTATTTTTAATTTCAAACTTATGCTTTCTCATTTATACTGTAATCTTTTTTTTATAAGTAGAAAGAACATTACTTTTATACACTACACAAAAATAAATTGGCCTTAGTTTATTTATCTTAAGAATCCATTACCCGTAAACAAGCAATAAATTACTTCATATTAACATCTGAAATGAAATATCAAAAATCATTATGAAATCTCAAATAAAGTCATAAAATAATTATATACCTACCTAATATTTGGATTTGTATTTGGAACTTTTACACACTACACAAAAATAAAATGGCCTTAGTTTATTTATCTTAAGAACCCATTACCTAATTATATAATTTTTGCATTTGTATTTGGAGCCGAATTAGTTACATAAACATGTTCAATTGAAGACCCCACATGAGTGATACAAAAAGGATCCCATTCAAAACTGGAAAAAGTTATTGAATCTCGCCCTCGTCCCCTCCACCGGGGCACTTTCACTCCATCCCATTACTATATTATTATGGCCCCTAGAACTCCACTAAAAGCTTTAAATAACAACAAAGTCACCAATTCCACATTTCCCGTCAGACCTTTTGTCAATTTTTCTTTCAAAAACCCGATCAAATGTGTTTAAACGACTCACTCGACTCAACAGCGAACTATTAAACTATATATTCTACTCAGCCTTCATAGCAATCAACTCTAAAGCAATAAACATGTCCAAAAATTACTTACAAAGACTAATGCGAGACACCTTCTCACTCAGATGAAAGACCCAGTCCGCAACTACATTACCCATAACAGACAAATTTCACTTTATTATCATTTTATTTTCACAAAGCCGAGGATCGGGTTCAGCCCGAAAAAAACAATAATCCATTTTCAAGAAGTGCATAATGGGGACAAACAATTTTATATCAGTGACCAATCCCTGTAATATGTGCAAGCCTCATGAAGGCAAACACGGCTAACTAAATATACAAGAACAACCCTTACTATCACATCAATCCGTGCAAAAATTTTTAGTCCTTTTCTAAACAACTTTTACACCAATATCAGTAAAACCAAGGTACCTCAAACAAGTAGAGAAGCAATCCCTGTCTATTAAAACTTCCAAGCGAAATCGGCCTTTTTGTCCTAACCCTTACCGCATCTCAGTGCCCGCTTGCATTCTTATTGCCAGTCATAACCACTTGACCGCAATTCATAGTCTCCCCAATCCCCTGCATTTGTAAGCCCTTGCTGCAAGTGAATCCCCGTAAATGTTTACATCAAACTTGGACGCACAAACAGTTAATGCCGAACCTCTACTACTCTCGAGATTCACTATACTCCATAAGTATCTATTACGTCCACCTAAGATAATTGGGTAGTTAACTGATGTCCAGAATGTGCCATTTATAAACAAAACACGAAAACAGACTACCCACTATCACATAAATTCAAATAGTTGGAATATCAAACATAATTAATTATTGATCTATCGCTTTCTAGTAAATCGAGTCCCACCAACATCCCGTACCATAACACAGGCTAGCGACGTCACTAACCAGCACTTTTCTCTCTACCCTCCAAGTTAAAACGATCACATCCCGCACATACACTTCTCAAATTTATATGTTTGATGTCTAGGCGCCAACTCTACATATCAATCAATACGCCAATTCCCTCCCCGTATCAGAGATACATTTTACTTATAAACACTATTACAACCAAAATAGGAGTTTTAAACAACTCTCATGTATGTACGTCCCACAATCTGTAAAATAACAGGCCACTGCTACGCAATATGATATATTACACAACACCAGAGAGGACGCTATTAAATCAGTAAATCGACCGTCCATATCTTACACTTGCTTTCTACACCCCCGAGCAATCCATGTTTATAAACGCCTCCTTCAGACAAACTAAAAACTAGGGCAATAAAAATCAGTTCATGATTCGCTCTAAAATGCAAAACGGATGGTTACCAATTTCTGATTGGTGTACTTTCTATGTTCATCCTATCAATAATTATTAATGTCGAACTCCCAGTTATTTCTATAGAGAACTAAGCAATCTGAAACACTCATCTACATCATCTACATCATAAAAGTCAATTGCTTCGCCAATAATATGCAATAACCTGCACTACAGCAACTTTAGTGGCCCTTCACACCTAACGGTACAATTGTATTTGTGGCAATACCTCTTCCTCACCTTTATCAGTTTGTGAATCTAATTTAAAAGACCTGAACCTATTCTGCTTTTAAACCAAATCAAAGCTAGTCTCGTCACACAAAGAACACTTTGCCAACATCTCGCCACAATGAAAAACATATTAGCGTTTTGCAAAGAAGGTACCAGGCTTCGATTAATACTGCTGAAGGCTTCAACCCTACATTCAATACCGTAAGTTTGATACACTTTTCGATGTCCCACAGTGACTGTCTCAAAATAATTTCGCACCCGCCCAGGTTCGGTAAATTGGCCACTTGAATTGACTGCGACTATAAGGTTACTTACAGCTCTCTACAAACATTGCCAAGCCCGACCAACTTTGGAAAAGAGCAGCGAATCATATCCCCCCATCTTATATACATATTTCTGAATATTCTTCCACCTTCTTAATCCAGATTAAAATGGTTTGCTCTTTACACAAAGGATCAAAATCCGGTATTACATCGCTATTAAAAGATTTTATAATCAGCGACCCAGCCCAGCCAGGGCGACTCAAAGACAGGTACTCCAGTTTTACAAATGTAACTAAAAAAACTTCACCAATTTAACTTAAATAACCTACGGAACCTACCTATTTCAACAAACTCTACTCCACCTTAACATGGTACGTATAACGCCACTGCGATTCAGAATTCCGCTCAACGCCGTACCACCGTTACATAATATGCAACCCCAGTGTGACGGGTGACTGGAAGAAAACAGCTTCGAAAACATCGCAGTACTTCGAATTCATATTCCAAACATTCAGCATCTGTGAGTCAACCTCAGGAGATAGAGACATCATGAACTCCTTCTCAGCGTTATTGTAGATGTGCAATTCCCCAGCACATTACCCCAATGTATGTCTGCTAGACCACAGTGCACGCATACAAAGCTCCCAAAAAGCAAGACTCCCAACAAAGCCTCGTTATACTACAATTAGTTCGAAAACGAAACCCTAATGACTTATACACCTATCCCTTCCTCAAAATTCACACTATTGGTGAGAAGCGCATTGAAATCTGTTAGGTAGTTTGAGACTACCTAGTTCATATAGACGGACAGACAGAAAGACGCGTCAGCGGGACTAAATTTTATACGTTAGGATTGACAAGAACTTATCTAAAATTATCTCAATTTCAAAATCCCCTTGACTACCACTACAACTCACCGTAGCTCAAATACATATATAAATATATAGTATATAAATATTATTACAAAATAGTTTGTAATACTATAATTTAAAATAATGTTAAATAGAAACTTTGCACACCAATGTTTATGTAATTCAATTTTTTTCTCTTTTTTTTGTAATTTTGCTCACTAAATTTTGGTTAATGTGAGACTATAATTTTCTAAACAAAACCAACTATTCATATACCACATTTTGGCAAATAAATAATTTCATTTCATGATTTCATTACATTTCATTTCAAATTACCGCTCAGATGCTGCTTCCCTCTACCAAGACGTTGCGAGTTGCGTTGTTGAGTCTTGAAGGCCTCCTCTGCAAACCTTATCGCTGCTTTGCTCCTGAATAATCTTATGCCCTCTAACAGAGGCTTTCGATCTCCCTCCATCCTACGCATATTGCTGCTCACCGGGCTTACTCCTGCTCGACCTGAGCGTCCATTGCCTCGGCTCGCTCCTGCCCGACCTGAGCGTCCTTTAGCCCTCTAACCTGGGCTCATTCCTGCTCGACCAGAGCATCCTTTGGCGCTCAGACCTGGGCTCATTCCTGCTCGACCAGAGCATCCCTTTTAAGTCCCTCATTCCTGCTCGACCTGAGCGTCACTTGGCTCTTAGGCCTGGGCTTACGTATGCTTACCTTAGCCCTGATCGTACCTCCAATCCTAGGTAGTCTTTCTCGGGGGCATTCGTCCATAATATTATTATCTGCAAAATTACACATTTGAGTACATATTCCATTTTAATCACAATAAAAGTTAACAAAAATGAAAAGTGACACATTTGAGTACATATTCTATTTAAAATCGACTTTAGAATCGAAAAGTAAAAAGAGAACAAATTAATATAGTATTGAATTATCCAAAGCTAAAGAAAAACATCACCAGACTTCTATATGTCTATAATCAGACAATGGAATGTATTTTTCTCGAAAATGACATCATCGTAATTATCATCACCATCATCGTTGTCTTTATCATTATCACCATCAACACCATCATTTTTTTCATGTTAAGCACCCCTAGGTGCAGTGCAGTACAGCACCCACCACAAAAAATAATTGAGGATATGCAAATCTGTAAGCCATCATTTCTTAAACACTAAGTTTTAACCTTACCTTCATTGTATATCGAAGTCTCATGCTTGTATGTATAGATATCTGAATAAATTTACGACAAAATTTACGTTACCAATAGAACCGCAAGACAAATACGAAAACATGATATTGGCACCCCCCCTTGTAGATTGAAATTATGTAAAAAAAAATACAGTGTTACCGAATTCACGAAACATTCAAATTTTTGCCTTACAATCATTTTAGGTCCTAGTTGGCATTGTGGCACAGTGGATACGTTTTCCTAGAATATATAGCGATTGCTGCCTGTAAAATTACATCAATTTACATGTAGATAAGGTAGAATAAGTGGAAAGTGTACATACTCGTATCATTTCAGAATTTTTTTGTATCCTTATTATCGCAAAACAAAAAAAAATATGAATTATGAATTATAAGCATCAAATAAGGTATCAGTTTTCATTCATATTTACAAAGGTCAATGTCAAATTTCAATTAATATGTGGATTATGTCGATGCAATACTAAATATAACATGAGAACCTCATCCTTTTTGTTGATGTTGGTAAAATAAGGTAGATCAACTCAAGCCATTGTATATTCATTTATCTTATAAAAAAAGTAAAAAAAAAAAGTGGGTACCAACTTCCTGTAAGGGCAATAAATTTAAAAGAAAAGTCACATTTATAAAAGCCTTCATCAAAACTAGTTGTTCACATCTAGTGTACCACAGCTGTAAAAAGATATCATTAATCATGCATCTTATTAATCTAAAACAATATATAAATCTTTAACGCACTAAACATATACGTAACATCTATTCTCAGGTCTTCAAATATTTATATCTAAGTCTATACACCACGGCGGTGTTTCCGATCCAGAGAAAAGATATTAAGTTGATTTCATACATTACGTATTTTAGTTCTTTAAATATCTGCGTTTTTCCATAAATTATTCATATTTTGATAAAAAAATAAAACTTCACTTTGAAGTGGGTTGATAAGTATACTGCAAATTTATTACAATAAAAGCTAATAAAACATGTGGTTGTAAAATAATTGACGTTCACCCCTAAGCGTTCACCGGTTCGATATTCCAGCAAATTCAAGAAACTTCAATATATCAGAGTATTTACAGAATTGGCCGTTGTGGACGTGAAAGAAAACAGTAAATTCTCTTATAATCCCACTTCTGAACTGTTGGCTCACAGCTCAGATGCGGGTTTTTGTTAAATAAAAGATAAAACACTTTACAATTGCACGTATATTTCGTAGTTATGCAGTATACAAATCACATATGTAAATATTTCAAGAACGAATAAACCACCAACAGAACAAAAATGGAGTACTTACATATTAACAATCAACTTAACTATTATTCCTTCAATCCTTTACTTGTTTCACTTATTATTTTGTCTACGCGTTAACACTTTTTACTCTTTACTAATGCTTTTCCTTAGCCACGTCTCGATCCCTCAGTGCTTCCAACACGAATGCTTGCAGCTTGGTCGGAGAAAATAACGACAATTCATGTGACCGGAAGTTGGCTATGATTAACTGACGTGTCGGAAACGGAACAATGGAATTACCGCTACTAAAAATATCATAATAATACGGAATTAGCTAATACAATATTCTTCATAAATAAATAAAAGCTAACACGAGTAGTTTATATGAGAAAGACGCCGCGTGCCGCTACATACATTTTCTTTCATTAAGCAAATTGGGTAGGTATTTAGTTTTATAAAAAAAATTGTAGGTCTACTATCTCCTTTCTAATAACAGTATAGGTATATATTTCTATGAAAATTTGTTACACATCCAAATCTACTCAAAGCGGACACAAACAAACTAATCTACGAGTCGTATTGTAGCTATTGATTGATATTATGTAATGTTGTTATCAACTAGGTCTGTGAACCTTTGAAAGTGTGATTTTGTTCTTATCGGTCATATTGTGTCAAATGTTATGATTTATCCAGCATAAGGGCTATCTATTCAATTATATTGATACAAAAGTATTCCGCTTTTGATTAATTTACAAGTTTTGCTCAATATATATAAATACGACCCATAACCATTATGTTATCTGAAATATACGAGTACAAGATTTAAAAAAAAGTGCAACGGGGAGTTTTTTCTACTGCCTTTTTTCTCAACATCTACTTAGCCCAAACGGGCATCTAAAGGCGTGACATACATAAGCGAATACTTTGTATTCTTAATATGAAATAAATATTTTTTCTTTCTTTCTTCTTTCTATCAAACAAGCATTGCAGCTGCTCTAGATAGGAGCTCCTATCGGTCGAACAGTATAAATTTTACTTCATTAAATAAACTTTTACATGATTATATGTGATGTAATATCACAAAGACTGAGTGATAAGTTCGTTAAGACAATCGATACATAATTATCAAGGCAAGCACCTCCGACAAACAGCGTAGAAGACGAGCATGCAAGACATGTGGTGTTGAATGGTCACTGCATCCCATGGACATGCACACAGCCTCGCAAACCTGACCCTGTGGTCTCCCTCCGGAGGATATTCTTCGCCAAATGTAAGTCTGGCAGGCAACTGCACCGTGAAGTCGAAATTATTGTGTCGCCACCGTATCGTATTGTGATAAGAAACATAACAAAAATGCTTATAGTCCAGGGTAGAAGCCTTTAAAAATAATGAAAAGTGAAAAAAATTTATAATAGAATGAAACCCATTAGAAAAGGAGGGAAATATGATAAAAATGAAAGGAAAAATAATTTACGGGCGATCTGAGGTTGGGAAGGGGATGGGGGTGAGTTTTTAAGGGTAAAAAACGGTTTTTCTCGATTTCCGGCAAAACTAAAAGTCCTATCGAAAAAAGTCAAATGGAAAAGTTGTAGATAATAAAAAGATCTAAAACTTTTGTATTTACACTTTTTTCACATAACCTCAAAATTTATGTGAAAAATTCAAAAAACCAAGTTTTTGGTTTTTTATTTTTATCTTTTACAAAAATTTTTTGTTTTTACCGAAATTTTGTGAAAACTTACCTTTTTATGTCCCAAATACGCTGTAATTTATTTAATTAAAAATATTAATTTTTTCACCTTATTTTGAATTAATATCGCAAAAACAGCCTAATTTTCAATCGAAAATTCACCCGTCAAAATATCAGCTTTTTTCAAAAAGTTGGTGTGGTTTCTGTTCGTTGGAATCTCTACTTTCCGATGGTAAAAAAAAAATATATGTTACTATGGTAAATCTTCTCAGAAAATGCAAAAATTCAAAAATTTTTTTATTGCATACACTTGCTTATCATCTGCCTTATTGCAAATGATACAAACAGATTCATCCATACTGATAATCTGAAAAGACAAAATCGAATTAATAATGTCTTCACTATTTAATCGTGAATAAACTCCCATGAAAAAAAAAATATTAAAGAAATCAATGTCAAAATGTATAAATAATATATTTAAAATCTATAAAAAATATATAAAATATATATCATAAATATATTTCTAATAAAACAAACTTTTGGCCGATTTTCATATATATTTTATACTTTTTTATAGATTTATAATATATTATTTATACATTTTGACATTGATTTCTTTAATATTTTTTTTTTCATGGGAGTTTATTCACGATTAAATAGTGAAGACATTATTAATTCGATTTTGTCTTTTCAGATTATCAGTATGGATGAATCTGTTTGTATCATTTGCAATAAGGCAGATGATAAGCAAGTGTATGCAATAAAAAAATTTTTGAATTTTTGCATTTTCTGAGAAGATTTACCATAGTAACATATATATTTTTTTTTACCATCGGAAAGTAGAGATTCCAACGAACAGAAACCACACCAACTTTTTGAAAAAAGCTGATATTTTGACGGGTGAATTTTCGATTGAAAATTAGGCTGTTTTTTCGATATTAATTCAAAATAAGGTGAAAAAATAAATATTTTTAATTAAATAAATTACAGCGTATTTGGGACATAAAAAGGTAAGTTTTCACAAAATTTCGTTAAAATAAAAAAATATTTGTAAAAGATAAAAATAAAAAACCAAAAACTTGGTTTTTTGAATTTTTCACATAAATTTTGAGGTTATGTGAAAAAAGTGTAAATACAAAAGTTTTAGATCTTTTTATTATCTACAACTTTTCCATTTGACTTTTTTCGATAGGACTTTTAGTTTTGCCGGAAATCGAGAAAAACCGTTTTTTACCCTTAAAAACTCACCCCCATCCCCTTCCCAACCTCAGATCGCCCGTAAATTATTTTTCCTTTCATTTTTATCATATTTCCCTCCTTTTCTAATGGGTTTCATCCTATTATGATTTTTTTTGGTTTTAAAAATTATCGACCCTGGACTATTATGCTCTGCAAATTATAAAAAACTAGCGAATCCGGCAGACGTTGTGCTGCAATAAATTAATATTGCAACTATAAATTGAGATGTAAGCTATCCTATCTTTCAAGTTGGATCAAACTGCATACGGTGTGCAAATTTTATTAAATTCGGTTAAGTAGTTTAGGAGTCCATCGCGGATAAAATACAGTGCTTATTATCTTGAAAGTGGTTGGATTGACTCACATATCCAACACAAAAATAATTAAATTTTCAATTCGAACCAGTAGTTCCTGAGATTAGCGCGTTCAAACAAACAAATAAAC
Organism: Pyrgus malvae; assembly: GCA_911387765.1. Classification (NCBI taxonomy): domain Eukaryota; kingdom Metazoa; phylum Arthropoda; class Insecta; order Lepidoptera; family Hesperiidae; genus Pyrgus; species Pyrgus malvae. The sequence goes on along the minus strand of OU426969.1, from coordinate 1,062,460 downwards.
TCGGCAGCTTTACATAGGTATAAGTATAGATTGTAGTCATTGATGGATGACATTAAGCTGCTGATGAATAATATCGTAGTGTCAGAATTTCTTCAGTCTTATGCGAAAATTCAGAAAGTTTCGGGTACGGGCGTATTTGCTCAAAATAACTACTTACTAATAGTTGCGAATTGAAAATCGGATATCATCTACCCCAATTTTATTTGTCTACAATATCCAATAACAACTTTTAACCCCCAACCAATTCAAAGTCGGCCGATAAATATAATCCCTGGTGAATTCTCACCCTCATGGCGTAATAATCTCATTACTTATGGGGAATGACCACATTTTGGGTCCGTTATCACGTCCAAAAAAATATTTAAAGTGTAATAAGTATTACTGCTTGAAGCGAGCATGGCCCGGCGATTAGCGTAGGACGCAAACGATATATTATAATGCAACTTAACCAAACGGGCGCAGTCGGGTGTGAGATTGGTGACCACTAGTGGCAAAAAAATTCATGCGCGTTTCCGTGCTTCGGAGAGCACGGCACGGCTTAACCGTCGGTCCCGGTTATTGTCGATAGATTGCAATCGTTAAACCTTGTCGGAGACCTTATGAGCAATTTGAAAACATCCACTAACCCGCATTGGAGCAGCGTATTGGAGTAAGCTCCAGGCCTCCCCAATAATGGACAGAGACCCGTGCCCAGCGGTGGGACGCAAAAAGAGTTGCAGCCAGCCAATATTACTTTCAATTTGTTGCGTAACCCTCGCAGTCAAGAGTATGGTGGGTGATCGCTGATGACTAATAATTCTATGCACGTTTCTTCAGCTTTAAGCTTTTAAGAACTTTTCGGCTCACAACTTTACAATAAACGACATGCATTCGTACTTAACAAACCTAACTCAAGACTATACCTATAGGTAAAATTCTTGATTTTACATTATCTAATACCTTTAAACGAGCAATTCTTGTATATATCTAAATATATTTTTTGAATCTCGGAAACAGCTCCAAAGATTTTGATGAAATTTAGTACCCTGGTTTCGGGAATGAATCCAGCAAATTTTTATTGATAGAAATTATCGTTTTATTTAATGTTTATGTTAAATATAAAATTACTCTTACTGACATCTATTGGAGAATATTAATAATATTGTGGCGTAGAAAGCCGTCAAATGTCAACCGTCAATCCTCCCTTCAAACAAATGACAATGTCGATATGAAAGACCTCTATAAAAATTTCTTCAATGGGATTAAAGCTATCTTGGTCTAATGGTTACGAAAGCTGACTACGGAGCTATAGACCCGGGTTCAAACCTCAAGTAGGCAAGTTGCGTTTTTTTATTTTTTGTGACATTTTTAAATTGGGAGTTAGGTATTTCAAAAGGCTTTGTTAAGTAACACTAAGTCAATGAATGTTTTGCTTAAAAATAAACCAAAAAATTAATTATTTTTATCCGAACAATGCTCGGGCGTCCAGGTACTTTGATTATATAATAATTTATTATATTTAGCATATTGTCGTCATTTAGAGGAAACTGTTTATGGGTATTTTAATTAATAAATGTGGTTTGATTAGAGTTTATCCTAATTGCTTTTACGTAAGCCAATTGGCTTTTACGTAGGATATTCCCGTGATATAATTACATCACGGGAAGAATTATTTAAAACTGCAACCAAATCCTAAAATCATCATTCGAACTCAATCCGTGGAATAAGATACTCGTCAGACGTTACAAAAACTTTGACATTGAAACAGTGAAAAAGTTCTCGTGATGAAGTTGTTAATAGTATCGTCTTTATTGGTGATTACGTCACCGTTCGGCCTCCAATCAAAATGTAACAAAGAGACTGCTTTAATACAAGCAAGGAAACCTATCTATGAATTCTCTGTGCGAATATTGGACAGAGTAGCACAAGATACAAGAGGACATTTTGTCTTTTCGCCACTCACCACTTGGCTTCAATTGTTAAACTTAGCGGAAGGAGCTGAAGAAAAAACACGTGAGGAAATCATAAAATTAATTAGATATAACAGAGGACAATGTTACAGAAACCAAGTCCGCAATATAATCAATTCACTTGACAAAGAAATCAACATTATCGCAAGACGTCGCAGTTATATAGTCATCGACAATATTTTTGATGTAAACAAGATATACAAGACAACTGTTGAACGTTTAAATGCAGCAAAAGTCATGTCATTAGATTTCAAAAATGCTGAAGAATCAGCCGCTGTTTTGAATGCCATTATAGAAAAGGACGCGAATGGAAGAATTACAGACTTCGTAGATGCTACGGACTTTGAGAACTCACGTACGTTTGTTACCGACATTTCTTACTTAAAAGCGGACTGGGCCAGTCCTTTCAATGCTATGTTTACTAGGCCTGAACCATTTTATACCTACGACAAAGTACATACAGGGTACGTATATATGATGAATCAAGTCGGTTACTTCAACGTCACAGATATCCCGACTATAAATGCTCGAGCACTAGAGTTACCTTTTAACGGCAGACTTACTATGATTTTCCTGTTACCGAACAAAGGAAGACCCCGCGATTTGTTTTGGACCTTAAAAGATGTAAATCTTAGAACAATATACGAACTATTTGAATCTTCTGGAGTTCAGTTAGTCAACGTGAAGCTGCCGAGATTTAGAATTACAAGTGATATAGATAACATTCCCGAGTTAATAAACGACATTGGCGTTAGCAGTATGTTTAGCCCAAGTAAAGCAAATTTTAAAGGAATAAGTGATTACAAGCTTTTTGTATCGATGATGTCGAGTGCGGTTGACCTAGAGGTGACAGAAGAAGGAGTTTCAGTGAATGCAGCGGCACAATTCTTAATTTCCCCGGGAAATGCAACTGATTTCTTCCTGAACCGACCGTTTGCTTTCCTCATAGTAGACAGAGTAACTGATGCTATACTTTTTGGCGGCACTTACTCCGTTCCTTCCGAGCTTTGAAGAATAAGAAACACATACTTTTCTGTGTGTAAGTGTATATATAATCATAAACGTATATCTGTCGTTAGCGTTACTGCATTGGGACTCTCAAGGATTTTGAATTGTTTATTGAATTGTGTGAAGGAAACGTAAAAATCTTTACGACATCCTCAGTAATAGTGTTTATACGATATTGGACTACCAAATGTATTGAGATACCTACTTTAAATGAGCCGTCAAAATATGACATCCTCGTATATTTTTACTAGCCTTCTGCCAGCGACTTCGCCCGCGTAGACCCTTTAATAGGTTCCCGTAGGATAAAAACCATCATATGTCCTTTCCCAAGGTCGACTCTATCTGTGTTCCAAATTTCATTAAAATTGGTTCAATAGTTTAAGCGGGAAAGCGTAGCAGACAGAGTGATTTTCGAATTTATAATAATTATAAAGTAGGGATGATAAAAAGTCATGTATGTATATGTATACGAGTGAAAAAACAATTGTCCTGTCTTCCAGGCGTGTCTTAAAATATAATGGTGGCTGTGTGGTGCGATTTATACTTAGAAATATCTATATACATTGTAAATGCAAAACAATCATTCCATTTATCGTTGGCTGCTCATTAAAACAATCACGTAAATGTGTTTTAAATTGTTAATGTACTCGAGGAATCTTTAAGATTTAAGATTTAGATTAAAATGTGTGTCACAGAACAGTGCCCTAACTGAAATGACAATGTAAAACGTTTAAAGGCAGTCTTTAAAAGATTTATATTATCTTTAAATTTTTAGTCATATTGCAATATTATTGAATGTTTTCTTAATTACTAAAGCTAACTAAATTATTAAAACTATTTGTCTTTTTTTTTATAAATAAACCTAACAATAAGGCAGACGGGGCGATCACCGTCGCCTATGGACACGGGCAACCCTAGGGGAGCCGCCCGAGCATTGCCGGCTTTGGAGGAGATCTTTTTTTACAGCTTTCTTGAAGAACTTCATGTTATAGTCCACTGGGAATGCCTCAGCTGGAAGGTTGTCCCATAACCTACACGTCCGTGGTAAAAAGGAGCGTGCAAAGCGGACTATGGAGGACCGCCACGAGTCCAGATGGTGCCGGTGGAACTTTAACCTTCGTCTGGTGGTATAATCATGGAATGGTGATGAAGGCATCAATTTAAAGAGTTTCGATAAATGTTAGCGCTGCCATTGTTAAAGGTAAGTCTCCTGCTTCTAAAAATATCAAAACAAACTGACAAAACATGTTAGCTAAAGATGTTAGCAAAACATTGCAGTCTCCTGTGACTTTTAAACACGAACATCAAACATGTCAAACATGTCTACTTAACAAAATGATTTCGGACGCAGAAGACGTACGGTACTCGATGTAATTTAAGTAATTAATTAATTAAATTTATTTACTTTTAGTAATTTACATACAAGGAAAAGAAACCGATTTCGAGTTCGATATCCATAGCGATGTACTTTTAACATTTGCTCATAATTAGGAGTGGAAGATCGATTTGTACTGACAACTTCTTTTCGTTGCTCAGAAAGCATACTAGATCGCAAGCATATTATGAAATTAAATTACCCCTCCCCCTCAGGCGAATGCGGGGTTATTTCCGTCCGCCTTGGATAACAGGTTTGCTTGTTTGAGCTAGCAAAACAGTTAGGCCACGTCTATATTTTGTTAGATGTTATGTCTTAGAAAATACAAAAACAGTGTCGCAAGAGACCCGGCTTTACTCTTACTAAAAGGATACCATAATATTCACTGACTAATAATTTCATCTCGGGATTGAAAAAGTGAAATATTATTTAAAAACCTGCACTGATCTGACGACCTGCGTGGCGCAATGGTTATCATGCCGGACTGCCGATCGAAGGTTTCCGGGTTTGATTCCCGGCGAAGCAGAAGTTTAAATATCTATTCACGGTCTGGATGTTTGTGTTCCTGTCTTTGTATGTGTCCATGTTACCCACGATACAGGGTATTAATTACCTTACTGTGTTATAGCCCCTATAAGTGTGTAACGTTTATTAGGTACTCATAATTTTAAATTTTATTTGGCTAAGTACACCCCTGTTTGCGTCACAGGAATCAAACCTGGAGCCCTCAATCAGCAGTCTGGTATAGTAACAAATGGCCCTATGGTATTTATTCTTATGTCTATGGGCCAAAACCGTAATGTTAAAAATGTCGTTATTGGTATTTTTAATAAAGTACTAGCGGCCACCCGCGACTTCGTCCGCGTGGACTTTGGTATTAGTCATAGAATAATGTTATAAAGCCTAAAGCCTTCGTCGATAAATAGACTATCTAACACAAAAATATTTTTTAAATTCGAACCAGTAGTTCCTGAGATTAGCGCGTTCAAACAAACTCTTCAGCTTTATATACTTAGTTTAGATTGTCCCCGTTTTTGCAACATTTATCACTGATGCTTCGTTCCTATTGGTCGCAGCGTAATATTATATAGCTTAAAGCCTTCCTCGATAAATGGACTATCCAACACAAAAAGCATTTTTCAATTCGAACCAGTAATTCCTGTGATTACCGCGTTCAAACAAACAAACAAACTCTTCAGCTTTATTGAAGAATTAAATGATGATTAAAACATATAACCTGCTGATATTATAATTGGAATGTTGACTAACATTTATAGATTCAGTCGAAGCTTTATAGACTTAAGTCTGTGACTGGTACACTAAAATCAGGTTTTGAAGATCTTAAAAATATTGCGTAATATGTACTTACGTTTCAAACTAACAGTAAATCCGGTTTGCTAGAAAGGGACAGACAATACTCAATACTCAATACTTTATTGCATCATAATGGTACATCAATATAGGTTTACAAATGATAATGAAGGAACACATTATGAACCCTATTAGGGTACTGCAACAGAGTGAGAGCGGACCAATCTTTTTTATAAATTTATTTATGTTATATTATTGATTAATTAATTTGCCTTAAAATATTCGTCTAGATTATAATAACATTTTTTTATAAGGTAATGTTTAAGCTTTCTAAAAAAGATTTTGTCAATTTTAATCAAACGTATGTCATCGGGCAATTTGTTGAATATTTTTATGCACATTACATAATAATATGGTCCAGAGCTATCATCTTCACCTATAAGCATTTATTTATAATTCAGTTGGTTTTCGCTGGCTTGGCTGCACTCCTTGTTGCGTCCCATTGCTGCGCACGGGTTTCTTCTCATTATTGGGGAGGCCTGAAACTTACTCCACCATGCTGCTCCAATGGGGAGATGCGGGTGTGTGCGGATGTTTTCAATGAACTGCCAATACCATCATGTCTGTCTGCTCTGTTCGTTCATACGTATGTCTCAGTCACTTCAAAATTGACTAAACCATTAGAACTGTAAAACATAAATACGAAACAATACGAAAGCTTGTTGATGAAAAAACATTACATTTTATGTCTATTTCCGAAACATTCAAATCTTTAGACTTACAATCATTTTAAGACCAAGTTGACATTGTGGCTTAAAAATAAATGTTTTTGGTAAGAAAAGATTGGTAGATTTTAATGAATAGTCTATTTATTACTACTATTATTTGACTCATTATTAAATTAGTATATTGCTCACAGTGGATACGTCCCTAAAACATATACCGCTTTTCGTCTGTATTTTTTTATTATTTAATTACATTAAAATGAATGTGGACAGAGTAGAATAAGTGGAAAGAATACATATTGCTTGGCCGCAACCCTTTTTGCGTCCCTCTGCTGGGCACGGGTCTGTCCCCATTATTGGGAAGGCCTGGAGCTTACTCCACCACGCTGCTCCAATACGGGTTGGTGGAGATGCGGGTTAGTGGCCAACCCGCTGTCGGATGTTTTCAAACCGCCCATAAGGCCTCCGACAAGGTTTAACGACTGCTATCTATCGACAACAACCGGGACCGACGGCTTAACGTGCCCTCCGAAGCACGGAAACGCGCATGAAATTTTTTGCCACTAACGGTCACCCCACATCTCATCTCACACGCGACCGCGCCCGTTTGGCTTAGTTGCATAGATCGTTTGCGTTCTACGCTAACCGCCGGGCCATGCGCGCTTCATATTGCTTAAGACTTTTTAACCGTTGTTCTTGCAAATAAAGACTGTGATTTACGACCCGTAACGTCCCAACAAGGCTTAAGAGGCCGTATACGAAATTTTACCGATTTTGCTGAAATAGCTCATTTTATACAGGAGATTTTGCAGTTAAGGGCATGCATCAATGCGAAATACCTAATCACAAGCCACGCCTCTACCCAGCGGCGGGGTGATGCTCCCCTTGCGGGGATTCGCCATCTATCGGTGACTTTAAGTAAAAATAAGTTGATTTCTAAATTGCGAGCCAGCGTCACCTAGCGGAACAACGAAGAAGCTCTGATACAACGAAGAAGCTCAAATAACTGTCTTGCAACAATGTCATTTAGTAACAACATTTTGAACAAATACGTATAATAGGGTCAGTTCGCCAGTTCGCCGACCGCCGCCAGTTTTGGACTTTTTCGTCGACCTGTTTGATTAATCGACATAAAATAGAAATAATAAATACATTAGAAACTTAAAAAAATACTATGGCAACCCCTAAGAGTTTAGTTGTATTCATACATATGCAAAATGGCTAATTGTCTAAAGAGTATGGAACAAAAAAATACACAATATGCGGATCGCAACGGTCGTGTCAGGACGCGTGCTTTATTACGTAAAAAATAGTGAGGAGTCCCACAGTTCATGATGAGTTGTTAAATGTTGTTTTATGTTTTTAATTTGTTTTATACGTGTATTGATAGAGAATGAGTTGAAGTATTTACTAAAAATAATTGTTACGCTAAATTTCTTTGGAAAAAGTATAATATTGAATAGTTGGTAACTGGCTACGGCGTTTTCGTAGAATACCTACTTCTCGACGGTGCGGTCGAAAACTGGTGTGACAGAGTCCAGTAAAGTTGCATCTTTTTTGACATATTATCAAATAGAACTATTGATTCTAATTTCAGAATTGAATCTTATGTAGACCAAGATTTTGTCAGCCAATTTTCGACCGGATTATTATAAATGTCTTAAAAATACTCATGTCATAAAACTTTCTTGGTCGAAAATGAGATTATGTCATCACAGTAAGCCATATTCCGACTACCATATTCGAATTATTATACATTTTTACAGTTAAATTATATCTTTTTCTACATTAAATTCATCACACGATGTACCATCATCATCAACCTTTATCAGTCCACAGCTGGACAGAGGCCTCTCCCAAGGCGTGCCACTGAGCCCTATCTTTGGCTCTACGCATCCAGTTACCTCTCGCCACCAGGCGCAGATCGTCGCCCCACATTGCAGGGGGGCGTCCTACACTACGTTTTCCTAAACGTGGTCTCCACTCTAAAAGCCGTCTTGTCCACTGATTGTCAGCTCTACGACAGATGTGTCCAGCCCATTGCCACTTCAGCTTGCTAGCTCTTGAAGCTGTCGGTGACCTTAGTCCGTCTCCGGATTTCTTGATTTAGGATCTTATCTCGGAGGGACACACCGAGCATAGCCCTCTCCATTGCTCGCTGCGCGACCTTGAGGTTGTGGACCAGTACCACCGTCAGTGTCCACGTTTCGGCTCCGTAGGTCATAACGGGTAGGACGCACTGATCGAAGACTTTCGTCTTGAGGCTCTGCGGTATAGATGACGAGAGTATGTGACGGAGCTTCCCGAATGCAGCCCAGCTCAACTGAATCCATCTATCCGTTTCCTTCTCGAAGCTGTTTTTATGAAGCTGGATGGACTGCTTCTATTGTCGTACCTTCGACGATGATGGGGGTAGGAATAATGTGTACATTGAACATGACCTTGGTCTTGTCCACGTTCATTCCTAGCCCCACTCGTCGGGAGGCTTCATTTAGGTCGGACAACATTTCCTGCAACTCCTACAGCGTTTCTGTCATAAGGACTATGCCATCGTCAAAATGCAAACACGAGAGATATTAGCGATATCTGTGCGTATGCCACATCCTTTCCAGTCTAATAACTTGAAGACATCTTCCAGTGCACAGGTTTTGGTGACAAAATATCAGCTTGTATCACACCTCTGTGCAGCTGGATAGGTTTTCCAGAACAGCCCAGGTTTCAATCAAGTCAAAAGCTTTTTTACAGTCCACAAACGCTAGACACAAGGGCTGATTGTACTCGTGAGTCTTTTGTATAATCTGCCTCACTGTGAGAATGTGGTCTATGGTGCTAAAATCTCGTTGGAACCCGGCCTGCTCCGGTGGCTGAAATTCGTCGATTCATCTAGCGAGTTGATTCGTTATGATCCTCGAAAACTTATAGACGTGGCTCAGGAGCGAGATTGGGCAGTAGTTTTTCAGCAGAGTTTTGTCCCCCTTTTTATGGAACATAACTACAATGCTCCAGTTCCACGCCTGCGGAGTTCTCCCTGTTTGTAAGACTGAATTAAATATTTGGGCTAGTCTTGTGAGGATCACTGTGCCGCCGGCTTTAAGAAGTTCTGTTGCTATTCCGTCCGAACCAGGGGCTTTTCCGTTTTTAAGTTGACTGACTTCGGGAAGGAATCTGTGGCTTGGCTATCAGGTTGTGGTACACGTGAGGCATATAATCGGCTGTAGAAGTCCTCAATCTAGTAGAGTACCTCTGGCTTATAAGCGACCGTTTTTCCGTTCTGTGTCTGGAGTTTTGAGTCAGTGTTTTTGCCCCTGTTAAAGCATATTGGAAAAAAACTGTACGAAACTTTCTTTCAAGACCAGAAAATTCAAATTCACATTCATAAATTACAGACTAATTTTATGTTACCTTTGAGGTATTATTTAGACTAAGTGCCAAGTGTAAGTGTGTGTTGCCAGTGATGACCTACGGTGCTGAGACGTGGTCCTTTACAGTTAGTCTTTTCCAAAAGCTCAAGATCGCTCAGTGAGCGATGGAGAGGGCTATGCTTGGTATTTCTCTACGCGACAGAATCCGTAACGATGAAATCCGTAGAAGAACGAAGGTTACCGACATAGCTCTCAAAATATGCAAGCTGAAGTGGCAATGGGCAGGCCATATAGTAAGAAGGACCAACAGCCGATGGGGAAGAAAGGTCCTCGAATGGCGACCACGTCTCGGCAAAAGGAGTACAGGCCGCCCTCCAACCAGGTGGACTGATGACCTGAAGAAGATAGCGGGTAGTCGCTGGATTCAGAAGGCCCAGGACCGGGAGGAGTGGCGAACGTTAGAGGAGGCCTATGTCCAGTAGTGGACTATAAAATGATGGATGGACTGTTAAGTCAAATTAAATTTAGTCATGTTCTAGGCAAAAAATTGTTTAAAAATTATAATATTTCTGTACTCTAATCTAAATAATGTTAATCGATAAAAAGTGTGATTTTATTTCTGTGATTAAAAATATGATTAAATCAAAAATTGATCTAGTTATGTGTTTTATTTTGTTGTATTAAGGTTTTATACACTTTATATTTGAACAAAATATGGTTTTTTATTCAATAATAAATGAATATTATTGAGTACTTTAAGTATTTGTCTTAATAATCCAATAGTCCAGAACTGGAGAAAATAAAGTCGGAAAGTGGAAATTTCGGTCGAAAACTAGGAAAACGGGCATTTTCGGCTTTAATGTTTTTTATTTAAATATTCTTTGGTTTTATTTAAAAATAAACAACATTCAATGAAAGTAGACTTATATGACAATGTGTGTTATTTTTTTCCATTACTTAATTATATAAATTCTATTTATTTCTTCGTTCTGAACTTGAACTCCACTAATCGGTCGAGAACTGGCGAAACCACCCTATATGTATCAGCAACGCGGAGACTTGACTTCTGCCCGCGATTTCGTCCATGTGGATTTCAGATTTGTGGCAGTTGTTTTATTATCCTTACACTTTCCCGGTATAAATAAAATCCTAAATGTTGAGCCGGCTAATTATGAAGTTGCACACCAAATTTCAAGAAATCGGTTTAGTAGCTTTTGCGTGATGCGCGCACAGGAAAACAGATATACACTTACACACAGATAGACAAAGATAAATTTGAAAAATTTAGTAATTCGTCACCTTTGCTGATATTTATTATAAGTACTTAGTACCTACAGTACTTAAAAATTGCAAAAAATACGAATGTACAGTTTCGACTATTCTACGATTGTACAGTGGGCCGCAGCTCATATATAAAATTATAAATAAAGTAAAAAAATCGATACTTAAAATAAATTCACAATTTTGTTCACTTTATTAATGAATCAGAAACGGAAAAACGTTTTCACTGTAAAAAATATATTTGTGGTTGAGGACTTACAAAAACTATATAAGTGGGAATCGAACCCAGAACACTCATACGTAATGCACATTTTATTATGAGCTACGCTCACTACTTTACTAGTCGTGAAATAAAGGATATGGCTACAAATTACGTAAGGATTTCTCGCTGTCGTCAGTCTATCGACTCAGTCGATATAGATAGGGGGGGGGGGGCAGTGTAATTGTAGATTTTTATTTATGAAATCATAGCTAGCATATAATGAATCATAGCTTTGTACCTAGGTTACCGTACTTTTATTTTGTTCATGTAGATTTTTTCGGCCGTAAGAATTTCAAATAATTATGTTTTCAGTCTGTCTTTTTATAAGCTTTTTTATTGTAAAAATTATTTGTAATTTTAAAATAGTAAAAAAAAACATAAATTTATATAATATAAAAAACATATGCTACGCTGGGGATCGAACTCGAGTCGTATTGCAAACGTGAGTAAAACAAGACTTCAAAAACTGGACTACAGACGCTCCTTTCCAAATCGTGAAATAAGGACCAAGTTATTGTGACTACCGAGTAACCTAAATATTCTTTGCTCATAAATAGACAGCTAGCCTAAAATAAAATATATTACGAATAAAATTATTGTAAATCGATTACAGGGGTATTGTTTCTAACTAAATACAAGTGCAAGAGTTCTACTTACCTTTTTTCTTTGTTTATATAAGCTATTTGCTGTCGTTTGAAATGTAAATATTTCTGTTTTGATAATTTATTTTTACTTTTATTTCCCATTTTCTAAACTTTAAAATTACCTAATTCTTACTAAAAATAATAACTTATACCTAATACTTACTTACTAAGAAAGAAAAAAATATATTTTCAAAAACTAAACAAAATGAAATAAAATTTGAAATTTTCGTATTTCGCGGGCGATTCGGGCATAAGTAAGTACACGTCCATCGTTGACAGTGGTCACGGGTGGTATGGGAGTGGCGAAGAGAGTGATGGCATGCGTTACTTCAGCGTTCGCGAGGAAAAGAAAGCATCATCTTATTTTGAATGTCGTAAGCGCCAAATCGAAAAACATTTTTCGTTAAAAAACTAAAACAAAACATAGAAAACTGTTTGCATAGAAAGCTTTATAATAACATTAGCTTGTTGTAAAAAAATAATGATAAATATATTCAAACTCGTTTTGACATAAAATGATAAAAATTGAAAATATTGACCTAATTTTGAAAAATAATTCTATCGAGAAAATTTTATGGCATCGTGTTTTCAGTTGCATAAAAATTTAGTAATTGTAATGAAAATTCAGATTATGTAAAAACGATTCTCCAGTCGTTTCTACAAAATGACACATATTCAATTACAATACCCCTTTTTTATTGATGCATGCCCTTAAAATACAGTATTTCCATAAGTTTTATTGCACAATATGACTGATCATTTCAATACCTAATAAACTATTAAATGAACCATTTTTTAATTTATATTTCGTTATTTTGCTTAATAGACCTGAAGCCGGTGATAGTTTTGTAAATATTACTGTAATAGGTATAGAATATCACATATTTCTGGATCATTTTAAAGTCTAAACAGATCGAAAAAAATGCCATGTATTGCTGTAAAAATCACATACATAGTGTATGAGCCACTTTTTGCCACTCTCATACAAAAAATATTAGTAAAAAAACATTGAACTTAGTCAATTTTGAGAGAAAATGGGCCAGAAATTGCATTTGATTTCGGCAAAATGGAATAATCTTTCGTAAAATTTATTTGACATAAATACTCTTCAGTTTATAAATCAATCCGTTTCCTGAAAATAAATCTTATTAATAATGATGATTCGGCATTAAACATCTTTTGAAGTAACCTAAATCTCGCATTATAATTCTTGACGCAAGCTATAAAAGTGTCTAATGTATTAGATTATAAATGAAATGAAAAGTTATATTGTACAATGATACTTGTAGAAGTACTGTAATTGATCTGCAAAATCTCAAGTGTTAAATCGGGTAAATAAGCAAAATCGGCAAAATTTCGTATACGGCCTCTTAACAACAGTAACTGTTATCTATCCATAATATGCCCTGCCAATAATATGTCAAACATGAAAACTCGCATGAAATTTTCCAATAGATATCCGTACTTCGTAGGGCTCGTTAAGTAAACTGCTACTTTCGGTTTTTTAGGTTTCAGTAGCTAAACGGCAAAAAACGTCATGTCTGTCTGTCTACCTGTCCATTCATCTGCATGTCACAACCACTTTATACTGAAACTATTAAAGCTATGTATACAATTGAAACTTGATATACCTAACCCGCGTTGGAGCAGATTAGTGGTTTCAGCTCCAATCCTCTCCAATGGGGAGAGAACCGTGCCCAGCAGTGGTACACAAAAGGATTGCAGTCAAGTAGGTAACAGTTTTTTTGTTTCGCTTTACGATTTTAATACAAAACGAAGAATTAAGGCAGCTCCCCATATCTGAAACCATTTTTTTGTATTGCGTACTTTCAGTATGTTCATAGCAAAAATTAATATTAAGGAGTTAATACTCCTATAAATTAAAACCGTGATGAAAACATAATACCTAATTAATGGCATTTGCTGATATCCATTGCTGAACGGAGTTAAATCAACATTCTCACAACGAATGCTGTTAACCTCGAGTCTCGACGCTTCCTGTGATTCATGCAAATATTAGCGCAATTTGATATAAACTGTAAATGCCGGCCACTAGACTCTAAACTCGATGTACAGATCAAGCAATAAAATTCTCGAAATTCCCTGAATGAAGCTTGTTCAACTTTATAAACATTGACCCTAGTTTATCACTAGCAATATAAAAGATGGTTGTGTTCAATGACATAAATTTTAGTAGCGTAAGTATACTTTGCGAGCAAATTTTCATTCAGTTGTATTTACTACTCGGACTCATAAACACATACGAAGTGCGCATAAAAACCAAATCAGTCTGCATACCAAAATGTTGAAAGTATTGATACTATTACTGTGTTCGTCAGTTTTAAGCTACAGACCCAAGTGCAATGAACACACGGCTTTAATACAATTAAGAAGACCAACGTATGATTTCTCCGTGCGACTTTTGGATAGAGTGGCTCAAGAAACTGGAGGACATTTTGTTTTTTCACCGCTAACCACTTGGCTTCAACTAATAACATTAGCAGATGGAGCACGAGACAGAACGCTTAATGAAATCCTTAAGGTAACTAGGTACCATAGGCTGATATGCTTTAGGAGACTAGTTCGAAAAATATTTAATACTCTAGATGAAGAACTGAGTGGCATAGCGAAACGTCGCAGTATCATTGTTGTTGAGAAATTGCTTGATTTAAAGAAATCATATAAAAGAAAAGTTGAAAAACTAAAGGCAGCAAAGATCCTGTCTCTCAATTTCAAGAAAAACTTACAGTCGGCAGCTAAGGTGAACGAAATTATCGAAATGGATACGAATGGTGTCATATCGGAAGCAGTCGTTGCTCAGGACTTTAATATGTCGGTACTGTTGATGACCGATGTAGCTTACTTAAGAGCTGATTGGAGAACTCCTTTTAATCCAGTTTATACGAAGAGAGAACCATTTTATACAGAGGACAAAGTAGTGAGTGGAAAAGTCAATATGATGTATCAACAGGGCTTCTTTAATCTAACATACGTTCCACCTATCAAGGCTCATGCACTAGAATTACCATTTAACAAGAGGGTTTCAATGATATTCCTGTTACCTAAGGCAGGAAAAGCTGGCAACTTATTCTGGTTATTGAAAGATATCAAACTTATGACAATTTATAGTCTTTTCAAAACTGATGGCTTGAAGTTAGTTAACATCAAGATTCCAAGATTTAATCTCACAAGTGATATAGACAACATCCCAGAGCTTCTCTCTGACATGGGAGTCCATAAGATATTCAATCCGAGTAGGGCGAATTTAAGTAAAATAAGTGATTATAAAGTTTTTGTGTCATTGATGACGAGTATTTTTAATATCGCAATTACAGAAAAGGGTGTTTTGGGAAGTGTTGGTCCAGAATTCCTCATTTCTCCTGGTTTTTCAAAACCTGTGTATTTCACTTTAAATCGACCATTTGCGTATCTCATTGCAGATAGAAAGACAGATGCGATACTATTTGCAGGTATATACTCAAAACCTTCTTTATATTAAAGGCGTGGAAAGAAAAACTCGTTTTATTTCAACAAATTTATTGGTAACCTTCATTCTTATGTTAACATTATCTCACTTTATGACTAGTATCACAAGAACAGCCTCAAATAATAGTATTATACCGTAAGAGTTTATTTTAATACCTTGTTTATAAATATTCATTTAAGCTACGATAATTAATTATTTATCTATATCATATTCGGATATTAAACAAATAAGCTTCATCTTATCTGTTAATTAAAACATAACAAAAACATTTAATCACATTAAAAATATGCTTTGAATATTGTGATATAATATTCTTATAATTAAAATAATAGCGTGTGTTAAAAACAGGCGGCCTATTTTGTACTTATGTTATTATGTCTTTTGTAATTTTAAATACTTGTCGGCGCCGCCATCTTTGTAAGCAACACGTGCAACAGGCAATACCCCCACCAATGTAATATAAAAGGGCAGCGCGCCAGTAGTTTGGGATCAGTCGTTTGCGAGCAGTTGCCCGATGCACATGCTATGCCGCTTTATCGCGATTGTGTTTAAAGTAATATAAAAATAAGTGACTATAAACCGTGTGTCTGTGAAGTTTGCTTTAAAGTGATATAAATTAAGTGATTATCGAATAAACCGTGTGTTTGTGGAAGTTTGCTGTTTTATTCAAGGAGATGTAACCCCTACGCCGACATCAGAATTGGGATCTGAACCGGACTCTCACTGCTGCGCTATGTTTGACATATGGCGAGATGTCATGTGGCGAGGCGCCTACCTATCGTCGTGGCAATACGAGCAACGCATCTCTGGTTGAAGGCGCAGACAACAGCGTGGTCAGCACGATAGCCAAGCGCCTGTTGACACGGCGCAATATGGCTGGTGTTTTACGGACAACTACATCAATCCGGTCAGTCGTTCTATGTTTAGCTTGATTCTGGTGCCGAATGCTATCTTGTTAAATAATCTATTGGCCGTAAAACTATTCAGAAATATTCAGAAATTCATAGAAAGGGTATCAGTACTGTAAGCTTGGACTGTACTAAACAAATAACGTAATAATTTATGGTTACTGTTTATCCGTTTTACTTGTTTAAAATATGACATAAAGATTGGTCGAGTAAATTTAAAAAAGAAGGCTTCACAATTAACATGTCTATACCTGTTTGGTTGTTTAAAAACAGTTAATTAACACTAATAAAAAAGTAGTGGTCTTCCTAAAGCCACGCAAAATGTCCCTACTTAAGAAAATTACTTACGGTTTTGTGAGTCAACCAAACCACTTTCCAGATAATAAGCACTGTATTTTAGAGTAAATCACTACACAACATCCTACACATCACCAAATACATTAACAGTATAATTAAAACATGTGTGAACTCATACTAACTCGTTATATAACTGTGAAACACAACTGCACTTGCCCAATTCGATCTTATGACACAGAAACAATAACCTCAACCACTTACTTGATACAGTTACTGAATTGCACTTAACTCAATTATAATGACAACACAGTTACAAATCAATTCTTATTTTACTACCTAATTCCTTGATGTTTAGGACAGTAATAATTCTATTATCTCACTTTGCCGGTATTTGTACAGAAACTTGAAGAAAATAGAAGGTAATTTATAAAACATGCATTAACAACTACCCGTATTATGATTGATAAATGAACATAATTATTTTTCTACCCTAGAATGTTGCTATTTTACTAATTAAAATCGTTGGCGACAACAGTTTTGTTAATGTTACTCTTGTCATATCAGGTGAATTAAAATAAGGCCACAAGAATAGACTCGTACTGTTTAAGACTTTGTCCCAACTCATTTTCGATAGTGATCGATATAATCTAAAATCTTAAAACTGGTAAATGGTAATAAAATCTAGGTATGCCAATGACCGTGTACGAAAAATTCCTTTGAGTAATGTACCAGCTGTTATCTAGATTTTTCTGATGTAGAAAGCGGTGAGAAGGTTATCTCCGCCGACTAATAGATCGCAAGGCAAGGCTATTAAAGTTTGGCCGCACCGCATTCATTAGTCTGTAGTCGTTACCGCAACTCCTTTTGGGGTTGGTCAGGGGGCGATGGACAGCTAGTGATGTGGCGGGGGCCTAGTTCTCAAGAGAGACTATTGTTAGCTATTTGGCCGTACTGCATTCATTAGTCTGTAATCGTAACCGCAACTCCTTTTGGGGTTGGCCAGGGGGCGATGGACAGGTGGTGATGTGGCGGGGCAAGGGTCTCAGAGGAGACTATTGTTGTGTATTGGATATGGATGGCCTGGACCTAGCTTTTTTTATCTGGTTTTAAGATTAAAGTTTGCTTATTTTAAATGAACTTTTCGGTACAGCTGTGTATGTGATTTTAAGGTTATAATTTGTTTATTTTAAAGGAACTTTTGGTACATTTGAATGGCTTAATGTTGTTTTGTCAATAAGTTGATGAGATAAAAGAAATGAAAGTCCGCAATAGATTCTTGATGTTATTTTCTCCAAGTTTCGTGCGATAGGTAACGTATGGGTGCCTAATGTGTCTAGTGAAGGTGGTTGAGGAGTTGAAAGAAATAGTTTCGTGTCGAATAAAAGACAATTCGCGTGGCGCATTGGTTACCACCAGTACCGTCTTTGCCATAGGGGGACATGGAGCACGTGCCCAGGGCCCCAGCCTTACGGGAGGGTCCCATTGGCTGGCAAAAATTACTTATAAATTTAACGAAACCGATTGTTGGAATATATTTCCACTTAAAATAAAATACAGCTGTAATTTTTCAGAAAGTGATAATTCCGTTTCTTCAATATTCGACAAACATTACTATCTGAATAATATTTTGATTTAAAAAGTTACGCGTCTTTGATAAACACCCTCTGAATATTTTTAATATTTATTTCTCACGCTAATACACATCATATAATCATATAAACAATTAATATTCTATTATCATATAAACAATTAATTAATATGGTAGTAGTGCAACCGCCTTTTCCATTCTATTCTGCTACACACCATCTCTTATATTTATTTTGTACAATATGAACCGGACAAAAAGGCTAACGGGCCGCGTGAAGTTAAGCGATTATCGATGTCTACGGGCAACTACAGAGGAATCACCTCATAATTTACACATCATTACAGTGCATCCTCAATGCAGTCGAAAAGTTAATAACTATCAACCATTCCAAAAATACCAATACGTTAAAATCGATGATATCTATTCTACTATTTCTCAAATTTCAATGCTATCTTTGTAAACTTCCCCTATTGGTTATAATATCCTGTTTTATACTAAAGGTTTCAAGAGTTTCATAAATTTGTGTGTCCAAGGGCTCTGCCACGCCCTAAGACCGTACTGGTTACCATGCCGGACTGGCAGTCGGGGATCCCGGGTTCGATTCCCGGCGAAGCGCGGATTGAAATAAGTTTCAGTTTCTGTTCTGTTTGGGTGTTTTGTTCATCTCTGTTTGTATGTCCATGGTCCTCACAAGAGAGGGTAAACTTATTTTGGGGCTGAGTGTGAGAAGTTATTATTTTTATTGTACATTCGCGTTGTAGTCAGGTTGGCCGAGATCATAGAGATACTTGCAGTTTGTTTTCGTTGTTACAGGTACACACGAGGACGTGCGACTCGTCAGGTTGGCCGGGTCGACGTGCGAAGCGATCAGTCTTATTCGAGACACCAAGCACACACACACCTCTATTAAGATACTGTTTATTATAATATTAATGAGTACCTTGATGACAAAACCTTATCAAAACATCTAATGCATAAAAGTACAAAGGTTTGGGAAGCTTTTCCGCGATAAAATATAAATTTAACCATGCCTGAGAGTTTTCTTTCCTCCGGCTTTTTTTCTCTCATTGACCCAGCGGTGGGTAGGCATTAAAGCCGAAGATCCGTTAAAATTTGTTTTAACGGATTCTAAAAACTTTAAAATAAACTTAAAATTTAAATTAAGTAAAGTCAGTTATAATTATTGTAATTAATTCAGTAAATAAATAACTTTAGTTTAATTTAGTGATTATTGAATGCCTGAATAAGGTAGACTGTTTAAATACTATTGTTAAACGCAAACTCCTCAATTTTTTGTAAACAGTCATCAATAAACGTTTTTCATTTCATTTAATTTCACTGTCGGTTTGCTTAGTGCGTGAATAATAATTTCGTAATTTAAAGTGAAGTGATAAATAAAGCAGTAAATGAAGATGACTACACCGCTCAGTCATCCCTAAAGCCGTATAGTAAGATAAATTAAAAATAAAAAAATAAATAAAAAAATATAGTTACAACAAAAAAAAATGAAATTAAAAAATGATTTTAGTAAGAGTCATTGGAGGGAATAGTCCGGACCTTGACTCAGCTACAGGGACTTCTGTCCGGACTAGCAACCAGCTATAGGGGCTTATGCCTAGTCTAGCACGATCGGCTAAAGGGGCTTATGCCTAGTCTAGCACGATCGGCTATAGGGGCTTATGCCTAGTCTAGCACGATCGGCTATAGGGGCTTATGCCTGGTCTAGCACGAATTAGCTACAGGGACTTAGTGTCCGGACTAGCAACCAAGCAATGAACAACTACAGTGTTTTGTACTTGGACTAATTTACTAAAACTAAAGGAGTCTATACTATGACTTATTATCTTTAAATCTCTGAAGGGTTGACATGAACCGACCCAGATCTAATCATATAATGTGTATCACGATTTGATATCAATGTAATCTAATGTGTTAAAAATTTGCATATAGTTAAAGATGGCTAAGAGTTATAAAAGAAAAGTAATTTTGTGTAGTTTGTTAAAAAAATGTCAGGTGTATAAAGAATTTGCGCGCACGAGGACGTGCGCATGTCAGTATGGCCGTGTCGGCGCCGCCATCTTTGTAAGCAACACGTGCAACAGGCAATACCCCCACCAATGTAATATAAAAGGGCAGCGCGCCAGTAGTTTGGGATCAGTCGTTTGCGAGCAGTTGCCCGATGCACATGCTATGCCGCTTTATCGCGATTGTGTTTAAAGTAATATAAAAATAAGTGACTATAAACCGTGTGTCTGTGAAGTTTGCTTTAAAGTGATATAAATTAAGTGATTATCGAATAAACCGTGTGTTTGTGGAAGTTTGCTGTTTTATTCAAGGAGATGTAACCCCTACGCCGACATACTCATATTTCTATTTTCAAATTGGGTTGTTGAATGCAATATCCATAAAGTACAACAGATTAATTAATAAACTATGTATAATTTTAAATATATCTTTAAGCTTCATATAGCGTTAATGCATTAAGTCTTCTGTAGCATTACTGAGAGTTGTCGCGAGTAATTATGAAGAATACTTGCATGCGACATCTTAGGTCGGAATTAACGATGAAACTCGATAAATTCATCTATAATCCAAATGGAAAATTAAGAGTAAAGAATTCGCCAAGTTTCTTAACTACACAAGAACAAAAACAAACAAAGGAGAATATCATCGATGTAAACAGTGAGTTTTTGATCAGTATCTTCTTAGTAACTCGTATCAATAAAATAATAATACTCCACATAGTATTGTACAAAATCTCAACGGAATTTACTAACAAATCGTTTGGTTAGTAATACATTTGTAGCATATTGCATTGACTATCCTATAAAATTTCTCTTTATCGAAAAATAATATTATTTTATTATTATAATCTAATACTAGACACAAAAATATACACATGAAATGCTCATTTAAAACATTTCAAAATAACTATAACCTCCTTAAATTAATTATTGTAATATCACTGTTAACTTCACTAACCATATGGCTTCCAAAATGATCCTAGGATAACGCTAGGCCGAAATTCTTTCGTAATACCATTCCATTTACCCTTTCTTAATATTTTGAGTCATCTTCTAATTTTAACGACATTACCTATTTTATTCTGGAATTTTCAAAAATTCTGGAATTGCTCCACTAACTTCCGGATCTATCCTTTTGGATTATTCCATAATAGTTTTTCATTGAAAAGCGAATATCAAGATAAGAATGGGGACAACGATGACGCAGGCGAGATAAATGGAAGTCCTGGGTTCACATTCCGATATGATCACAAATTGTTCGTTCCACAGGGAGTCGTTGTTTCGTAAGGGAACTTCTAGAACCACCTAGAAACAGAAGATAGATAAATAAGAAGATAAAGTACTCAAATCTCAAATTATTATTTATTTATTTCGTAACAAAAATAACAATACACGTTGTTTACATAAATAGTATCCATTAAACCTACATAGGTTTGTCTTGGATACTTGGAAATAAAATGTACCTACTGTAGTAGTAGTAAACGGGGATCTCAATGGCATAATCATTGTTATCGATCGATTGCAATTTAAAAGTGTTTTAGTAAAATTTATTGCATTATTTAGAAAAGGGAATCTAAAAATTTTTGTCAAAAAGAAACAAAAAATAAATCAGTATATTGAGCGGTCCTTGTGACGTCAACCCTTATCTTCTGCAGCTATTCTAAAAGAAATCTTGACTTATAAAGCATTTGGCAAACTTTACCTTTCGACTGGAGAACATGTCGAGCAGCAAGTCGCATCTCTCTGTACTGTTCTTGCATTCCCTGAGAACGGTCTTTACGACGTCACACCTTATCTTCTACAGCTATTCTAGAGAAAGATCCTAAAAATCATTAGTAAAACTTTACCTTTTGACTGGAGAACATGTCGAGCAGCAAGTCGCATCTCTCTGTACTGTTCTTGCATTCCCTGAGGGCGGTCTTCGCGACGTCGTACCTCGTCTTCTGCAGGTCGAAGCGAGCCTTGATGAAGTTGGTCTGTACCTCGTTCTCGGAGTTGAACACGAAGAAGTAGTAGCCGTTTGCTGGTACCCTGGTGTGAAATGAGAATCATTAGTATAAGAAAATAAAAAGTGCATTCAAGGTCTAATATAGAAGCTGCCACGTGCATTAAAAATTATAAAAAGGCGCATTACGGGAACGAAAAAATAAAGTAAACGTCCATAATGTTGTCAGCGTACAAGTACTCGTCATTCCATAGAAAATGGGGCAAGAGATGTACTTTTTCTATGAATGACCAGTACTGGAGCACTGATAAAAACTGACAATAATTTGGATGTTTATTTTACCCACATTTGTGCTAAGAAGTCTTTGTGTTCGTTTTAGGAACACTGTTACATTTGCAAGAGTGACGCAACATAAAAATGCATTTGTGTGAAAAGTCAACACGCGTCATCACATCACGTCATCACGTCCGTCACTAACTTTCCATAACCTTCCATAACCCTTCAACTGTGGCGGCCATATTGCGCGAATCGGCACATCTGTGTCGCTACTTCTGGGTGGTCCCGCACGATATCGGCACGTCTGATTGAAATGACGATATCTCTAAAGTTTTGTGTGGGAGCTTATATTAAAATTATGGCGTTAGAATAGCTGAGTTTTTATTTTCCTTACATAAATATAATATGACTTCACATTAATTAGTAAAAAAATATATATAGAGTGCAGTCGTTTTATTACATGCTTATGGATGATTAATAGTTTCTTATGAGTAGCAAAATACCTCGTAATTCATAAATTATCCAGAAAAGGTTCTTAAAGTTCGGAAAGTAAAATGTTGTTTGAAATTTCTCGCAGTACATTGTTTTGTTTTGATTGGTTTGCAAAATGATCACACTTACTTTCTTTATACCTATTATGTTTTAGAACTATCATTTTATTCATAGAAATCGATTTTAATTCTTAGCAAAATCCCGTTGTAGTGACCTTCCGCTACTCATCAAAAGATGGCGCCACGGGTATTCCTGAATCACGCTGTCAAAGTTTTCGGAATATCCTACCATATATACAAGCTCCGAATTGAGTCAGTTGGAGCGCGGTCGCTCCCCGGGCAAGACCACCTTGCCCGGCGGGATATCTCCCTTTACCAAACCGTAAATATAGTAAGGTGAAAAAATAAAGTGACAATTTGTACCCTCTCTTACTGTTATACATTTTTACTTTATGGAACAATTTATGTAAGGTACATATTTTTAATTCTAAGTAGTAGAGTTGAGTAGCCTTTACATTAAGAGAAGCAGGATCGCCGTTATTTTTATTATAATTTGATTGATCGTGACAACAAGATTAGTCAAATGTAACATACCATGTTCTGTGAATAAATAATTATTATTAAATCGTGCTTGCAATGAAAGAATCACCTTCATAAAATCTACAATAGTCCCCTAACCTGTAAGTAAGGGCATTTGCTCTGGAAGCCTTCCTAGTATCTTCGTCCGATGCATTCGGAACGCAGGAGCTGTGAGGAGTGAGTGGAAGGTTGAGGATCAGACCCTCGCACTCCAGGAGAGCCTCCTCGGAACTGGAGAAGGAAGACCAGAACTCCGAGTTGGACATGTCAAAGGCACCCGTTTCGTTGACTTGGTCGTGGTGTTCTGCGTAGCCATCTGGGTCCAAGCCCTAAGTGAAGAGGAAAAAATTTAAATTAAATTCAAATATAAATATAATAATACAAAATTTTGGTAATCAAAATTGATTCAGGTTACATACGTCAAAATCATTAAACATTGCCAAAAAATTAATAATAGATTATACAAGATTCTCTTTAATCAATGAAAATTAAAAAAAGTCGCGATTTGGCAAGAGCCGGATAGGTTTAGGGAGAAAAATATTAAAAAAATAAAAAAAATATATTTACATCGTAGCAAAAAAGGTCGGTTTATCAATCGGGGACTAGGACGGCATCGGGTCAAAATCTACCACTTTTCTCAGGACGCTTACGAGCGGTAGGACTCTTCAACCATCTATGGTGATCAAATTATCCATCCATTTATCCATCTAGCTATAAGATGCATACATACAACTTCCCTGATGTTCACCACTCCATCAGCTATTCCTGCAATGACTAAAACCAGAAGACAGTAGGAATCTCCTGTACTGTCTTCTTCAATAATTCGTTGCTCTGGTTGGAGTGCGGTCTATGATTTCTTCGCCAGATGACACCAAGAAAGTGATTGTGAAGCAAAAAGTTGGTCGCCATTCGATGACCATCTTTTATAACTTCTCCTAACTAAAAATAAACTCTCTAAAAACATTCGTATCAGATTATAAATTATATACCTCTTCAGCAGCATAATCTCGAGCCTCATCATCTTCGTTCAACTCTCTCTGCAGGTCGACTTCACCGAGCATCAGTTCCCTTCTTGTTCTTGCATCTTCTCTTGCGTCCCGACGTTTTTCTGAAAATAATATTTGAACGTTATGAACAGTAATTATTTTTCACTCTAATTATTATTATAACGTTATTTTTAAAGGTGAGATGAGTGACGGCTATAAAGCACATTCCATACGCATTTCGGCTCCTCAGTTATTACCAAAACATAGTATAGGCATCGTTAAGCGTTGTCATAGGCCTTATGAGTAGTTTGAAAACATCCAACTACAGGCTGATTGCTAACCCGAATATTTAGCAATCAACAGCATGTATGGTAAAGTAAGCTTTAGATCTCTCCAGTTATGGGGAGACCGAGACCTAGGCCCAGGAGTGCGATGCAGAAAGGGTTCAAGAAGCACTTTTAATTTACTTACGCTGTCTTTGAGGTCTGGTTCTTTCCTCGTCAATTGCTTCAACAAGAATCTTTCTCAATCTGTCTAGGTCATCCTCTGTACCCATAGCTTCATATTCTGTCTTATTTAAAGGCTGTAAATAAACAACGAATGGTTATTTAAAGCTTCAAAAAAGCACAGTCTTGGATATTTAATGCAATGAATAATTGCAAATTAACGTTTTCAAAATCAAAGTGTATGACTTCTATCTAGTACCTTTAAACGAGCAATTCTTGTATACATATATCTAAATATATTTTTTGAATCTCGGAAACGGCTCCAACGAGTTTGATGAAATTTAGTACCCTGGTTTCGGGGGTGATAAATCGATCCAGCCAGGTTTTATTTTTTTTAAATTTTAAATTATAAAAAAATATTTTCAGCGATAATCAACTTAAATATAAACTGAAAAATACGACTCTTCCTGACATCTATCGGAGAGTATTAATAATACTGTGGTGTAGAACGCCGTCAAATGCCGTCAAAAACGCCATCGGCCAATCTGACGTTCAAAGAAATGACAATGTCAATTAATTGAAAGAGCTCTATAAAAAACTCGTTCATTAAATTAAAGCTTCCTTGGCCGAATGGTTACATGGGCTGACTGCGGAATTAGAGAGCCGGGTGCAAACCTCAATCAAAACCATATTGCGTTAATTTTTTATTTTATGTGAAAATATTTTTTATTGGGAGCTACGAGTATTTCAGATGGCGTTGTTAATTAAATCTAAGCAAGTGAGTTTTTCGTTTGAAAAAATAAATCGTTTTTAACCGAGCAACGCTCGGTCGTCCAGGTACTAAATTCTGATGAAATAACTATACACTTAATGAAGTCAATGTTTTACGGTTATCGGCTCTATGTGGCCATAATAGTATATAATCCTCAGCCAAACGAAAACAAGCTCCAATAATTTCTGCTACAAGGGAGACTGGTGGTCGCCTTATATAGATAAATGTGGCCGACCACTATAATATAATAATAATAATAATAATACTTTATCGAATGACAACTAAATAGCAACGTGAAATATAAGGCTACTGTAAATCGTCACATCACTACATATACTATCATGGACTTCAAATGCTGTCAGAATATTTGGGGAAATTATTGTCGATCAATATTAAAGAAATATTGATCGGCATTATTTTAGGTAGACCGCCCTAATGTAGGTACATCAGAAGGAGGCGGCGGAGCGGGAGAGAGAGGACGATCCTCCTCGGGGGTTGGGCCCGTTCCGCAAACGAAGAAGGTGAAGGAGAAGACGGCAATACGACCGTTCTCTCCCTCCCCCGGTGGTGGCCTGCAGGTTGGAGGTACGGGGGTGCCTCTACCTGCATTGCACAGGCCATCACTGATGGACAGGAATGACCCGGCGCTCCTGGTCATTCCTGTAGCCTCCCCATAAGGGGAGCGTGTAGGGCCTGCCAAGATAGGCAGTAGGCAGGCAGTCGCCGACGATGTTGTGGAAGCAAAGGTTCTGCCGATTTCCCACGACATCGTCACGATGGCGATGGAGGAGCGCAGTAGAGTTTAGTGGGTATACCCCTGCCTCGTCGCCCTGCCTGCCCGGCAGGGGGGAGTCCCAAACACCTACCTCTGTCCCCTCGACAGAGGTCGAGACGGTGCGTAATTGCATTCCCTACTTTAAAAAAAAAAAAAAAAAAGGTACATGTGATAAGTGATAAGACAGGAAGAGTAACGCCTTGAACAGGAAAGCGCTAATCTGTTACATTAATAGATCCCTATGTCCTATGATGATTAATGTAAACAAGATTATGATAGATAGTTAAACGGTAAATAGACGGACGGATGTATCAATGTGTTTTTAGAAAGTATACTATTGTTACTCACTGATTCGGTGATTACTCCCATACTTTGGTGCAGCCTCAGGAGTACCCTCTTTCCTCGGTCCCCCAAAGCCTGGAGCTGCTTGAGGACCTCTTCAAAGACTTCTTTTGAACTGGGCTCTTCAGCTTTTGGTATCTAAAAATAACAAAAATATCTATACATATAATAAAACTGTAAGCAGGGTCAATTCTGTACATTGCATATAAATTTAAAAAAATACTTCTAGGGGTCTTTTTATAAGTAACAGAAGCTAAAAATATAAGTTTTGAAATTATTGTCTGTCTGTCTGTCTGTCTGTCTGTTGTTAGCTTTTCACGCAAAAACTACTGGACGGATTTTGATGAAACTTTTTTTGTTTTATATATATTAGTCCTCGCTAACATTTAGGCTATAGATAATTTTAAAAATCACCCTTTAAGGGTGTGAAATGAGCGATTAAAATTTGTATGGAAAACTTGGATTTTTTCAATAGATTTTCTTGAAATTTGGTATAAATATTTTCTAACCAAAATAAAAGAATACGTGTTTCAGCGTTTCCCGAAATTCACCCTTTAAATGTCAATTTTCTTTGAAACTCTTTGAAAATTGAGTGTCGAAACTTGATGTACAGAATATTTTTGTGCAGAGTAATATACTTATAATTTTGTATTTGTAATCTTTACTAACGTAGTAAGAATTCTATTTAAGCTTTTTTCAAAACTACCCCTCAATAGCAAATAAAGTGGATTCGAAAGTTGGTATCTCAAGCGTACAATAATTAACCTTAACTTAATAATTCATTCTCAAATTCTTTTCCCTTCTTTGAATGATGTGTTTACTGATTTATTGTTGAATGAAATTCCGTAACATTAGTGTGTATTTCATATCAATCGGGTGATAAACAAAAAAGTTATGTTCATTTACACAATACGCGACATAAACTTAAAAGGCACTTTGGGGAATTTGTATGAAAGTTTCGGTAACAGCCCATTCGAAACCATAAATAAAAGTTTAAATTTAAGTAAAATTATTTTGAACTCTCACTAATATTGTCGACTATATTAAATATACTTAGATCAGCTTACTGTATTTTCTTTCGTTGGCCGAGTATGGCTACCTAATAAGCGCATCGCGAGCCTTACCGCCGCCGAACCTTACATCACAGGCTCCATTGAGTTAGTTGCTCAGCTTATTAGTCTTCTTTTGGGGTGGAAGATTATTAACAGGCTGCAGCTGAAACGATTATTATCGCTACATTATATCAAGCTGCAACCTTTTTAGCATTCCACTGCTGAGCATAGAGCTCTCCCAATATTGAGGAGGCCTCAAGCTCCGATGAACCGAAATCCAAATCTTACAATCTCAATGAATCCAGCATTAAGGTTATAAGATACGGAATCTAAACCTTCATACAGAATGTACAAAGCCTTAACAAAACAAGACTACTGCAGACATCTAGGTGAATAGTTAAACTTTTAGTGAACCAACTGTTAATCTCAATATCTACCTATTTGGTAATTTGACATTCGATTTATCAACCACAAAGTTTACATGTCATACGGTAGATGGCGTTATTGAGCAATATTCATTTCTTCTCCAAAGTGAATCGATGGAGATAATTTCAAATAAAAGCCTTAAGTCTAATAAAAGTAAGTACATAGTGTAAAAAAAATAAAAAATAACATTTCACACGTATAGCCTCACATTAGGGTAGATATACCCTGTGTCGCGGGTGCCATGAACACACATAGAGACAGAAACACAACCACCCAGACCGAGAACAGTTTAAACTCATCATTGAAATTTCTGCTTCGCCCGGATTCTAACCCGGGACAGTTCGATTAGCAGTCCGGCATGGTAAACATTGCGCCACGCGAGTTGTCCCATCGTTGGGTAGGTATACGTATGATGCTGAACATTGTTAATTGGACCAATGATAACTTAACTCATTTTTTGCGTCTCTTTATTGCGTACGGGCTGAGGGCTCATCCACACACGTTGATTGATGGAGATATTAAGGATTCTTTAAAGATTCTTTATAAAAATATTCTTTATTTCCAAATACAGATAGCACCCTGCCTTCTGCTTTAGTTTTCACAATGTTATATGAGTTATGACTTATGACCAAATTGCTGTCCGCAAGTTTTAAACCTATAGTTTATTAATTGACCTTACAATTATTTTTCCGATTGTTTAATCCTAAGCACGTGTATGTTTAGAAATTTTATCTCCCAACTACAAGTAGTTGTATAGTGCACCTCTTTTCTGCAGTAGGTTAAAGCTATGTATATAGAATGAGTCTATACATTCTTTGCAGTATAAATTCACCCAATTTACTAAAGATACTATTTTTAACATAGATGAAGCCACGGGCACAGCAGTATCTCTTAACTTTAATAAACGAGGTACATATTTGTAAAGAGAATCTGATTGCGCGAGACAAGCGAAACGTGAGAAAAGTGGATAGTAAGATCAGACAGTAAGCATTCCTTACTGTTTTAGGTTTGAAGGATTTAGAAAAAATACATTAAGTTTCTTCTGAACATATGAACATTGTATTATAAGTGATTTCACTATATGTAAGAATAATCTACCTACTAATTATTCAATGCAAATAAATAATCTTTAATTTTTAATCAATCCATTTTATAAAAGTCTTTATACACGCGGACGACGTCGCGGGCTCAGCTAGTATGAAATAAATTTGTGCTATGTTACTTTGTTATTATTGTTATACGCAATGCGGGAATTTAGGCCATACTCTCAATTTTCAGTGGAGATGTCCATCAGTAGGACAAGAAGAGTTGAAACAAATTTAAGATCTAAACTGTCTAAGACCACGGAATTCAGAGTGGTCGAATGTAGGTATCCATGAAAAATCTGTTTTTTTTTATTCTTTCCCGGTTAAAAAATAATCTCTTTTGCAAAAGATGGTTGCACAAAATAATTTGACTTTTGATCCACAATCAGAACCAACGTCTTACGTTAGTAAGATTTTCCTTCCTCAAAGCCAAAAGTTAAAAAGAAGTTATGTGTAGAAAGCAGGTTAACTGCTTCAGACGAATTCAAACGACCTTGTACACTGGAAACAATATTTGTTGAAAAGATTATTGTCTATCAGTACATAAATAAATAAAAAACTTGAATAACCGGATGACATAATTTGAGAAAATATACTCGCAAATCTGGTTATGTAAAATGTTAATGATAAAGTCTTGACAATGTGACATTACCAAAATATTTGCTAAGCTCAAAAATTATCGCCTAATTTATCATAGTTATGTAAATACATACATACTATCTAACCGCTGTTATTGATGACTATGCATATTAAATTTAATTTTATGTTGTACGTATCGTGTAATAAAATTTCTTACAATCTGCCAGAAGTAAAGTTAATTCTACAAATCGTTCTAGACCTAAAGTTTAGACCAATTTATTACGGTCATGTAAGAAGTTTATCAAAATGAAGCGCGCATGGCCCGGCGGCTAGCGTAGAATGCTAGCGATGCTATGCTATGCAGCTAAGTCAAACGGGCACGTTCGGGTGTGAGATGGGTACTAGTGGCAAAAAAAAACATACGCGTTTCCGAACTTCACGTTAAGCCGTCGGTCCCGGTTGAAATGAAATGAAATGAAAAACGTTTATTGATGACTGTTTACAAAAAAATTTGGTGTTTGCGTCTAACATTTAGTAACATGTAGTTTTTAACATTTAAACATTTAGTGATTATTGGATACCTTATTCAGGTATCCAATAATCACTAAAGGTTGTCGATAAGTCGTTAAACCTTGTCAGAGGCCTTATGGGCGGTTTGAAAACATCCGACAGCGAGTTGGCCACTAACCCCCATCTCCACCAACTCGCATCGGTGCAGCGTGGTGGAGTAAGCTCCAGGCCTCCTCATTAATGTGGAAAGACGCCCAGCAGTGGTACGCAAAAAGAGTTGCAGCCCCTGTTGGAAGTTTGGAAGTTTAACCACATTTTTTTACCACTAGAAATATACTCCTCAATAAAATGGATATCTCTTTCAATCCTACAGACTCTACCGATCATATTAAAATTGTTGCCGAAATCACGAAAAACCAGATTATTAAAATTCTTTTCATTCCTAAGTCAAGGTTAATACTTTTTATAGTGATCGAATAAAACGAAAATTTAAAATAAAATGATCAAACGGATGTTGTCATAATAGATCATTGTAAGCATTGTACTTACGTTCTCCATGACTGCTTTGTTGATAAACAGACAGACAACAGACAGTTCCTCTAAATATCCTCTAGTTCTTATGAAAATTTAAAATGTAAGTTTTTGTGTCTTAAGGATTTCTTAATCAAAATCATTCGGACTGTTCTAGATCGTCAGTATCGGCATAAACGTTCCTAATTCCCAATTTAATTTACGTAGTATTTTATTTTCATCGATTTGTTAACTAAATATCGATAATTATATCACATGTACCTAAAGGACTAAAAGAATTGCCATTTCATAGATTGAAACGGACAAAAATCTCAGATTGAAAGTAACGGTAAAGAGACAGATATGAAAATTGATGGCAACAGTCGCAACCTCTTGCTTTAGCAACGTACTAAGATCAAAATGTAGATTTTTTTCTTTTTATGTAACAATTTGAATCGGATTTGAAAACAGTTTACTCTTTGACAAATAAACTTATTTTATAACCAAATGAAAACAAACAATCCAACCTATTGAAAACACAATTGCCTGCTATATTAATCGCTTTTAGAAAGTAATGATAACCTATTTTCTAATGATATGGTTAACCAATATAACTCGTATTGTATACCGAACAATACATTATTATCTGAATAACTCTCTGATAACTTGATAGTTGAATAATATAGTAACTTTCCACTCGTTGGCATTATAACAATGTTTGTCACAGAACTATTATTTACTCGGTAAATTAACCTAATGAGACTTTTAAATTGCCTTGATATAGAATATGACAGACAAATATTTCAAGGAGTTAATGTTTTGCAACCCTTCGAATGTGAAATAGTAGCATAACATTTTGATTCATAGCGTCGAAAACATAATAAAGAATTAAATATTTGACCATAAGCCTTAAAATTTTTAAACAGAGATGACATACAACGGCAGCTAAATAACCTGGCGCAAAAAACATGAAAGCTTCCCTCAACCCTCAATTAATTTTCTTGTTAAATCGGTGCACCAATGAATCTACGTAATGCATAGAAAGGCATCCTTCAGAGAAATCATCATAAATAATACCAGAATTGTCATACAACTGTTTACCGACAATATAACTAATTATTACATGGAATGGCTTTGTTAGAAGAATAGAGTATTAAAATAATTTACAAACAACAAAATTTACAGCCGTTATTGCATTTAGTTGTCATTATGCAGTCATTCCATTTCCTTTTTCCATTTTATACTTGATTTTACATACCTTCGCCTTATCCTCTGTGTTATTTGCACCCGATTTAATATGTGCCATCCAGTGATTTTCCATTCCTGTCTCTGCTTTATCAACTTTATCATCTACAAGTACTTTATCTACAACTTTGCTACTATTAGTTTTATCTTTATTACTATTCTGAACAATTGTCGCCTTAGTAACATTCGGCATTCCTTTTATGGGTATTTTTTGTTGGATCTTTTTTGTAGTTGTTCCGTTGGAGAGCGCGCTGCTGTTTCCGTCAATGTCTGAAATCAATATTGTTTTAATGATAACATTGTTATGATGATCGCTTTTAGAAATTATCTATAAGGACTTAATTTAAGAGTTATAAGTCCAGGGCATTGGCTATTTAACTCACATTGCAATCTCAAATCAAATATTTAGCTACTTGAATAATAATTTATCGTTCCAGTCCTGTGTTTGTTAAAATAAATAAATGACGGACGGTTTCAAGTCAAATTATATTATTAAATATCATAACACCAAATTTATTTAATCATTTGATATTTCACTATTAAGAAGACCTTTTTCTTTGTTATCGGGGGGAAACCTTCAAAAGGTACCCGGCACCTTGGGAGAGGGTACCGGGTTATGTGGGATTTGACTGCACTAAAACCCCCTCGGTGGCTGCCACTGCGCTTGGGGAGGACTCCGGGATCTCATTATAAATTCGAAAGTAACTCTGTCTTCTCTGTCTTCGCCCGCGTGAATCCGATTTATAGGTTCCCATAGGATAAAAACCATTCTATGTCCTTTCCCAAGGTCCACTCTATCTGTGTTCCAAATTTCATTCAAATTGGTTCAGTAGTTTAAGCGGGAAAGCGTAGCAGACAGACAGACAGACAGAGTTACTTTCGAATTTATAATATTAGTAAAATCGTAAATTTAAGTATAAATACCTAATACTTAAATTTACGATTTTACTTCCATATTTAACAGTTGTATTACCTTTGAAAAACAGCCATCTTCTCTCGTCTCTGTCAACATTTGTATCTCGATACCGATGCAATTCGGGAACTTGCATGAGGTGGGACGGTACGTGATAATTCTTCATTGCCTCAGTTTTAGCTGCCTGGCGGATAGCATGGAGACGTTCCAGGATTTCACGGAGTTCCTGAAGGTTTGGACAACGTTTTATTTCGGATCTGTCTTCACATTTTTAAAAGTAGAAAGAGGCATAGCGAGGCCTCTTCAGTCATTCTTCTAGTATTAGAAGAGAATTGCCTAAGAGCAAAATAAACTTATAAAGTAACTTTTATAGTAAATATTTATAAACTGTTAGCTGTAGTGCGTGAACTGTTCTCTGCCAAACAAATTATAATTAACATGTTTAGAGTCGTATTTCGCAGCAAATGAAGCGTAGTATTATACACAAAATATATTAAAGAGTCTAGAATGGAACTGTAGGCGGAACATACGCACCAAGAATATGAGCAACGCTCATATCTCTACAGAAACACGCGATCGCGCTGCGATATGCGTGCTTGGGTGTGATTCGTTCATTTGAAATCGTGTGATTGTACGGCGCTGAGATTGGCTAGATTTGAAATTACAAATATGTGCGTAAGCTTAATATTTATTTAAGTACAGATGTAGTGGAAGTGAAAGCTGGGGCTTGATCTACGACACCGGTTTTTATCCGATCGGCGCATTATTGCCATTCTACCTCTTTTAATATGTTCTGTGGTATTATGTATATGGGTTGCAGCTACCTCTCAACACCAAGTAGCCTGAATGCTCGACAATTTTTTAAACATAAAACTAAAATCAATTATTTTCCATTACCTTAGGGTCATGATCAGTAACATCTATGGCTGGAACTGCGTCGGCGGATGTAACATTGGTGGTTTGGTTCGGATCGTGGAAACTGACTCCCGCTTTGTGGCGCTTCATTGTTCCTGGAATATTGATAAATATTTAGATATTTAGAAATATAACAGGTTCTATTGCTGTGTTCTTTGCAAAGAGTGTTACGGTGCAGCGACCTCTCAACAGTTACATCTGTCTGTCTGTCATCAAAATGAGTAAATGTTTTAACAATCCGGGCTGGCTTCGCCATGGAGATTTGAATTAATGTGATTATGCTAAATATATATAAACAACTTTTGTAAACACCCATATTTGTGCAAATAAAAGTCTTTGTCTTTGATAATCTATCCCACGGGAACAGTACATTTTTGAAAAACTAAACTTTGTTCTATTCCAAGTTCCGCTCTATCTGTATGCCAAAATTGCCCGAAATTTACAAAGTCACACACCGAGACTGAATTAGTTTCGCATTTATAATTTTAAGTATGAAGTATCCGCAAGTTTTTTTTTTTCAATAGTTCCTATTCTATAGAATGACATTAATTAACATATCCTTCACACAAATTGTTTACTTGTATTATAAACGGATGTACAACAAATAAAAGCAGACACAAATATTTATAAACTGTCATTTTAGTCTGCATAACTAAGATATTCATAACTAGCTGTGCCCGCGACGTCGTCCGCGTAGATAAAGACTTGTACAAAAGACTTGGATTATTTGTTCCTCCTCCTCCTCCTCCTTAGTCGTTCACTCTTGACCATCTCTTGACATAGTGGTCGTGGCTGATGAGGTTGCAATTTCGTTGGATAATGATGCTCTCGCGATGCGTCACCATTTGCAGCGGTTTGTAGCATCTTGAAAACTCTAGACTATGGAGGTCTGTGTTGCAGCTTTGATAATGTCTGTCTAACGTGTAGGTGAGCGCTCGCGTGACCGCTTGCCCTCCACTGTCCCTTCAATTATTGTTACCTTTTTGAAATTACTTATGATACAAAAGTTCATATTATTATGTTGAGTAGATATATTCTTTCTGAGTCCTTACAGTTCTTACTGTACTCCTCTTATAATATCGACAATTCAGTCGTTATCATCAATTTATTTTTACAAATTAAACGTATTACAATAGCCTGTTTTTAAAGTGTTTAGATAGTACTGCTGTGCCCGCGAAAAGTATCATTATAATTAAATAATTTGTGCTGCAAATAATTCATAGATTAATTATTATTATGTAACTTAAATCTATTGCAGAAAGGTGGTGAACTATACAACTACGCTACGTCAGGCGTGGTTAGTAGTTGGGAGTCAAATTCTTGGTTGCTTGCACGTTGGTTGCAATTGTCGTTAACATACCGTCGTTCATACTTAATGGAGGTCTTTTGAGCGATATAAAACTTGCGACAGCAGTTAGGCCACTAACAATGAAGATGTCATCAACCTGAATTGGAGCAGCGTGAGAGGATCAGCCCCTACGCGATGAAGAGGCACGTCGCCTATTAAATAAGATTGATACCAATAAAATCTGGACGTTACATTTGAGTTTAGTTGTCAATTGGTCCTATTAACAACCCTTCCTACAGCATCAGAAATAAAGTAAGTCCTCTATACATATATCGATTACTAATATTATTTTGGGCGTGACCACCATGCAGAGCTGCTGCCGTGACGCTTTAGCATATTAGTGTAACACCAGTGCCAGTACTGCGTGTGTATGTAATAGCTCTTATTAAATTAACCACTGAAAACGATTTTATAGTTAATTTCAATACAAAACCCCAGCGGAGCCACCCGAGCACTGGCTTTCAAGAAGAGCTTTCTTTACAGCTTTCTTGAAGAAACCCATGTCAAAGTCCACTGGAAATGCCTCAGCTGGAAGGTTGTCCCATAACTTACACATCCGTTCAAACATCAAAAGGAGCGTGCAAAGCGGCTTGTGGAACTTTGACCTTCGACTGGTGGTGTAATCATGATATGGTGACGTAGGTACCATTTTGAAAAGATCACTCAGCATAGTAAAGTCGGTAGAACACTTTGATTTTTTTAACGTTTCACACTGATAGCCCCACAGTAGGGTAGACCCTGTGTAATGGGTACCATGAGACACACAGAGACAGAAACACAAACACTCAAACCGAGAACAGAAAATTAAATTCATCATTAAAATTTCTGCTTCGCCGGGAATCAAAGACCCTTCGCTTGGCAGTCCAGCATGGTAACCATTGCGCCACGCGAGTCGACAATTTTATTGTTAAGTATCTCTGGATCTGTATTGGAATAGTGTTATTGAGCAACAACGCCATCTATAGCGTCACCTATTAAATAAAATCGATACCAAATACCAATAATATCTGGACGTAACCACTGCGCCGCGCCTCCATAATGCTCTACCACAATGAGTAAAATATCAGCGCCAGTTCCAAAGCTCTCTAAGTTGTTAATTTTTTTATTCGATATTTTACTATGTAAATATACTCGTAATTAATTATTTGAAATTATCTCCACCAATCCACTCTATAATAGCGTTATTCAGTAACAACGCCATCTACCGTATAGCGTGTAAATTAAATCGTCGATATACCAAATTTGCAACAGATCACCAAATAGTTCTGAATATGAACTATTCGCCACATAGATGTCGGCAGTAGCCTCGTTTTGTTAAGGTTTTGTACATTTTGTATTGAGGATTTCTTTGAATATGTGGTGATATGTATGGTTCTTTTTTTAATATTTCGAGATGAAATCTAGCATAAATGATCGAAAATTTGCTATTAGAATATTAAGAGATGTAGTAATTATCGAAACTTGCGAACGCCTGCATTCGCACGCCATTTCATCATTCTTGAAATTGACGTAACTTTTTTGTTTGTGAACCGATTTAAATAAAACAAACCCTAAATGTTAATCCAAAAAAATACCAATACACCAGTGAAAACCGCATCCTTCTACGTTAAGCCGTTCCTGAGATTAGCGCGCACAAACGAACAGATAAACAGACAAACAGACAAACAGACAATAATTCTAAAAATCATTGTTTTGGGTTCTATTACGCTAATAAATAGCCCTAGTGACAGTTTTTCTCAAATATCTTTAATGTACAGAAACCGACTTGTTACAGATTTATTATATGTATAGATATAGATATAGATTATGAACATGCACAACTATACAGTTTATTGGTCAGAAAAAGTATATTACTAACATACGTAAAGAGCAAAATCTATTTAAAAAATTTCTACGATTAATTAATTTTACTTTATTTCGGTAAAAAGGTGTGACTGCCCGTCAAACTTACATGCTAGCTTGAGGTTGTGTATATGTCCATGGTCTGCATCCAGCAGGCGCAAGCACCCCCCCCCCCCCCACTCCCCCAAAACTATTGAGGGTCACCAAACCTCAAATAATACGTATTTTGACTTTAGCAGGGGGGGTCATATTCAACCCGCACCTTCCCCAAACTAAAATCAAGCGCCCCCCAAACTGAAATCCCGGATCCGTCACTGGATAAAATCATAGTATAAAGTTTATTGGCAAGTTTCTCTCCTATACGAGTCTCTATGCATACCTGGTCTGTTAGCTTTCCCATCTTCCTTTCTTAGCTCCTGTTCTTTCTCAAGATAGAATGATTTGGTGAGTAGTCCTAGTTCATAAGCTTCTTTCAGTTCATCCAGCTCTTCTGAAGAGTCGTCTCCGATGTATGCGCATTCCTGGAGGTGCTTGTATCCTTTTATCATAATGAGAGATGCTCCTGGCCATCTGAGGGAAGTTATAAAGAAAAGAATTTACTGGTTTTGTGGTATTATAAACTTAGGTAAACGTAACGAATGAATAAAAGTTGTGAACGAAAGTTCACTAATAATATGAATTTTATTCATTTGTTTATTCTTTTATTCATTTGTACGTGTCTGAGGGTTTACTTTGTAAACAATTGTATATTTAACAATATTTTAAAATACTAGATAAGGACCCATTCTAGAAAGTCAGCCATCGAAATCTGCAATGCTCTGAATTCACTAAGCCTCTATTTCTAGACTACTCAGATATGCTCAATGTCACTATCACAGTAAATACGAATCTAATGACACCACTCGAGCTAAAAGCCATCCAGCCGTTCAGGCTGCAGAGCGTGCCAAACAATTATACATACATACATACTTTCGAAAAACATAACCCTCCTTCTGACGCAACCGGGTAAAACTGTGAATCCCAAGGGCACGCACGCAGAGCCGCAAGCACTTGCATAAACAAACTTGCTTAAAGAAATGTTTGAGTACCTACTCTCCAACCACACAGAACATAAATCCGCTAACTTTATCGCTCCAGTTTAAGTAAAAAAACCAAGTTAAGATCAAGCCAAGTTTCAAAACAAACCTTACACAAGAAGACACGGTCACAGTAGATCCCTTCAGAAGGTAGAACCCCCAGTACTCCTTCATGTCGTCCTGGAGCTCCAGTTGTCTGGTCATCGACACCGGCACCAGCTCCTGGTCCAGCTCTGGTTGACCCGGCACCACGAAGGCGTTGAACGTCGTGTTGGACCTTACTACTTGGCGCTGCAAAAAATTCACTTTATTGTTAAAAGGAACAGCAAATAAATACATACGTAAAGATATAGGCCGATTACTAAAGCTTGTGCAGAGAGTAGACTATTAGAAAAGCACAATCGAATGAAAGTCATCAACCTTCTATCATTTGAGGTTTTTTAGTGTTCCGTACCCGAAGAGTGCCAACGGGACCCTATTACTAAGCCTCTTTCCGACCGTCTGTCTGTCCGTCCGTCTGTCATCAGGCTGTATCTTGTCAGCTGTCAGCGCTGTCACTTGAGATCTCGCCTATGTATGTGTAAGTCGCGCTTCGAAGACAATACACACGCACACAGTATTTATTAATTAATTCATATTTAGGATTTACAACTACATTTATTTATTTTATTTTATTTACACTTGCAAACACCTTAAAGTAGAAGTTACAAAGGGTTAAACTTAATGCATATAGGTATTGTCTTCCAGTCAACCCTGGTTGATGATGAAAATGTGGGGTAGGTAGGTACATTATGATTACTAAGAATATGATGAATATATATCTAAAGTCTATAGACACTTTATAAACGCTAAACTTTATTCTCTACTTTAAGAGCTCTTTCAACTTTGTAAGACAAAACAAAATGGCTCCTATTCAGTTTGCAAGATTTTACTTAAACCTACAAACATTGCAAAAGCTTTGAAAATGCGTCATCATCTCAGCAATTTGCAAGGCAATAAGACAAAGTCTTTCTCTTATAAATATTAGTTTAATTTTGATAAAGATTAGATAAAACACTCTATGTTAAATATTTGTTGTTCTTAGTAAATATTCGTGCGACATTTTCGTAAGCCCCGAGAGAATAGTCTCGTTAAATAAACAAAAGAAATGCATATTTAAGGAAGTACATATTTGTATTATCTTCATTAGTAGGTACTGTATTCGTATACCTACTACTATACCACGTTTACAAGTAGTCCACGCGGGACGACCCGCGTGACGTAATGGTTACCATGCCGGACTGGCAATCGAAGGATCCCGGGTTCGATTCCCAGCGAAACAGAAATTTGAATGATGAGTTTAAATTTCTGTTTCGGTCTGGGTGTTTGTGTTTCTGTCTCTGTGTGTGTTCATGGTACCCACGACACAGGGTATATCTACCCTACTGTGGGGCTATGAGTGTTAAACGTTAAACGAAACGTTATTGGAGAATGTAGGTGTGTACTTACTCATATTATATTAATATTATTAATGCTCTAACATCATAGAGTGATAGGTAGAGTAAAGAATAACTTACCACAAAATATAATAATAGAATCATTTAACGCAAGATTGTGTTTTTTAAGATTAAAATTACTATATTCGCAAATAAGGATTTATCGGTATGATTATTATATCTATATCAGCCCGATGTTAATAGCACTAAAATAAGTTTTGAAAATCATGCCCAGATCAGAGAAAAGAAAGGTACAAAATAATGAATAATGATTTGATTATAGAAGATTGCGGGAGTTATAGTGCGGTACAAATCTCGCATAACCCGGTATCCCCTCTCCCAAGGTGCCGGCCGGGTACCTTTTGAAGGTTCCCCACCGATACGAAAAAAATTTTGATCCATAAAGATTCGAAATTTTTCAAATTCAAATTCAAATTGAAATCATTTATTTGTTAAATCTTAATGGTATCTTCTTACTTATTTTTATTTATTTCTCGCAGATGACATAACCCAAATAATAATAGACCATGGAAAAGCGACCGATAACACAGTATCTTTAGGCCATCATTTACTATATCTTTATCTTGAATATTTTATCTTTACTCCGTTGCCACATTGGCATGGGCTTAGCGGAATAAAACAATAAAATGAAATACTTTTTACAACCATTTATATGTTTAAACCTCTTTTTAATACTCACTTAAGACAACATTATTTTTGCATTTCACCGCTTTATCTCAAGTAACATTTTATTAAGTTACCAGTTAATAGAAAGAAGGGACATGGGGTTGGAGAACATTTCCTGTAACTTGAGACTAAGAATATGAGCTACGATATCCTCTAAGGCTTTCGGGATTGCAGGCGGGCAGCAGGCCAGCAACCCCGGGAAGGAAGACGTGCATGGCTGGTGATGTAAATAACTCTTTATAAACGTGCAGGGGAGTCTCGTGATCTTTCAAGACAAGCTTTTTTGCAGAGTCACTCATGGAAAGCACTGGTGCGTTCCACTGAAAATCCTACAATTCTCTCCAAGTGCTGAGACATGCCACCGTAGGGGTTTTCATGCAAATAAGCACATAGCCTACTGTCTTTCCCAGCGTGCTGGGTACCTACTGAAGGAACGTAAGGTGAACTCTACCTACTTTCGGAAGGAAAATTAAGGATGAATGATTGTATCGAAACTAGCTTCCGTGCCAAATGGGTTATTAAAAATTAAAGAGGGTTATTTTTTAACATTCCCATAATAACCATTCATTTCTGCCATTCCCTTAAACTAAGAAGTACCTGGCACCACAGCGGTGAGATCTTACTGTCGATCAGTCTCATGTCGGTCATGCTCATCGGGTACATCTGTCCGGAGAACACTCGATACCTGAAAAAAAATTAAAAGTTAAAATATCTTCAAACTATGCTAAAAGGCTGTCGAGATAGTTTTTAGGGTTCCGTACCTAGAGGCCAACGGGACTCTATTACAAAGCCTTCAGCCCTAAGCATTCAAGCCGTCAGTCTGTCTGTTATGACTGCTATGAGGCTGTATCTCAGGAACCGGTACGGCTAGACATAAAAAAATCACACAGTATTTCTGTTGCCGCTACAACAACAATTACTAATAAAAATAGTATAAACTAAATATTTAAGGGAGCTCACACACAGTGTGCGAGCTCCTTTGTTGCTGTTGTTTCCGCGCTTCGGAGGGTAAGTTAAGCCATCTTAAAATTTTAAGCCATTTTAAATTTATATAGAGTAGCAGAAGAGCATGCAGACCACGTGGCGTTAAGTAGTCGCTGCAGCTCGTGGACATCTTCACGCAACCTCAACCAAGTCTTGCCTCCTCCTGTATAGTTACGTTGCTAATCCTTAGGCTGATGGTTGCGTAATTTATGTTTTTAAACTAAATATGTGATATTTCGACTACCGCCTAAGAGAAAAATACTGCTATCAACTTTGCAATCGTCTGATTTGTGATAAAAATGATAAATAAATGTTGATGAATTGCTACAAACTTACTAAAAGTTGACCTTGTTGACTTTCCTATTCGCAAGGAAATACTAATGAAAATATTCATAAAAAAAATATTTATTTATTTATTTCTGTCAACAATATGCTTACAGTACAAAACCAAGCGCATATGCGAAGATACTAGTACGAGCATAGTATATACATGTTATATATAGGTAATATTATTATACACAATATTGCAATATTGACACAATTTGCACACATGTTTAGTATGCAACGCTGCTGGCAGTGGTAATCGACTCAAAGTAACTATTAGCTGCTTTAAGGAACTGTCCTGAAGAGGACGTAAAGAGGTAAAATAACCTGGGAACCTTAAATTATTCTTACCTCATATACAAAGGAATGAATATGAACAGGCTAGGGAGTACTATCATCAGCGCTAGTAGCCGACACAGTCGTATGGGCCCCTGGTAGCAAGCCCTGCTGATTGCTTGACCAATGTGCCGCGCCGGCCGCGGC
Organism: Pyrgus malvae; assembly: GCA_911387765.1. Taxonomy (NCBI): domain Eukaryota; kingdom Metazoa; phylum Arthropoda; class Insecta; order Lepidoptera; family Hesperiidae; genus Pyrgus; species Pyrgus malvae. Next base: position 1,020,173 of record OU426969.1, on the reverse strand, counting down.
CTGTTGCCCTGAAGACCCGCTGTAGGAAAATATAAAATTATTAATTAAGGTGAGTAGACACAACTTTTGTTTTGCCTGAAGTTGTAAGCGATTGCGCTGGTCCATAGGAAGCTGATACTCTGACATTTATTTCATGTAAGTCTGGCCGCTATAAATTAATGCAGCGGTGGTACTTCCCCAATTGTACCAACTTTGAAAAATATTTTTTTTCTTAGAGGTAGCATTATTATCAAACAATGCAGTTTTTGAGTTTTAGGTCGTATGTAACAAAAATGGCCAACGCCTATAATTGCGCTTGAACTCCTTCGGCCACATGGATTATTAGTTAGGTATTAGTGGTTATTTCGGTTCATTATAAGAACTTATCGAAGCTTAAAAGTCATTTGATAGTGCATTTATAATGCCTCTTTATAAGGCCTCTTTCACCACCTTCAAGTAAAGTGACAAGTACGCTAATTATCGGTTAAAGTCACCCGTAACTTCAATTTCAATTTCACGATGTTCGAGTAGCACTAATCATATGCTATACTGACCCGTACTCATAGCTTTTACTTGCCAATTAACTTTACTTGGGGTGTAACTAATCAAAACTTTACTTGGAGATGGTGAACCATGCCCTTAGTGAATTAAATTTCAAATAAATCACAAAACTTTATATGGAGGAATGCTTTTAGGTTCTATCAATTTACTTCACTCTCAGACACTCAGACCCTTGTAAACCGCACTTTAAAAATTTAAAAATAATGACGCTTCCCTCCTTATACATATATGATACATACATATGGACGTAGGTCCGAAATAAAATTATTATTATTATTATTATATATGAAATATACCTAATGGTAAAAAAAAGATTTAAATAACTATGAAACTCTAAAATCAAAAAGACATACTAAAAAATTGTTTTCAATTGCATCAAAAACAAAACAATATCACAAAAACGTCAATCAACGTTGTCTTCAATTTTATTATAATAAATTTAGTTTTAAGTAATTTTAGTTATACTGCTAACTTATGTTTTAATTCTGTCCTCCAAATTTGCATACCCCGCTGAGGTAAATATGGCGAACTAATAAATGTACATAAAACAACTTTTGTAATACCCATATTTGTGCATAGTTTTCATTTTCATTTTCAAAGTTGAGGTACAGGTTCCTTATAAAATTGATGGGATATCCGTATTGAGTTTTGTGGGTTACAAACCTTCTAACGGCACTAATTCTTGAGGATCCATGCTTCAACCACATCACACGGCTGAGTTCTGTTGACATCCCACCGACCTACTCGGTCCACATCTTGGCCTGTAACAAAATATTACATTATTAAAGAATATTAGTGCTTATTTGCAATTCTAATAAAGCGCAGATCTGGCACATATGGAGGTAAATAGTCTAAAGGTGAACGAAAACTGTAAAGAATGTAGTTACGTAAATGGACCTCAGTTTTGAAGTTATGAGAAATAATTTGTCTTCATAATATCTTTGCATTTATGCATTTATATATACATAAAATGTTTTTTTTTCCGCCAGCTTTTTTTCCTCTCAGCGTACAAAAACCCATCATGGTGGGTGCCCAAAGCTGATGACGGTCAACCACTTATGGTTCAAATAATACAAAATATTTTTTTATAAAAAGCACAAACTTGGGTTAAATTGAATTTAAGTAGCTAAAGTGATAATAATGTATAATTATTTAAGTATACTGTGTATTTTAGTGTTTACTGTACATAATTAGTTTATAATTTAACTTGTAAATATATAACTTTTATAATGAAATTTGTACACCCTAAAGGGTAAATATGGCGATCTAAATATTTTTGTAAAACCTTTTTTGCTACCCATATTTGTGCAAATTAAATATTTTCATTTCATTTCATTTCATTTTTGTTCTGTAGTTTTGGACACTAGAACCACAATACAAAGAGATCCTTTCTTGTGCCAGAATACTAACTAGACTTTTAAACAGATATTATAACTACTTTTATGGTCAAATTTGGTCAGTCATAATGGCCTTTTTGAGCAACGATGGCCGAGTGGTAAAAAAACAGCGGCCTTCGACGCGACCGATACCGGGTTCAAATCCTCGGAGAGCACCTCTGACAAAGAAATTTATAATGTGCACATTTATCGCTGCTCCACAGTGATGAAAAATATCGTGATATTTAGTTGATGTTTAAACGATATTCTCCATCGCCGTGCATGCCTGAGAGAAATTCATTATCTCAAAAAGCATGACGTCCACCAATCCGCACTTGGCCAGTGTGGTGGACTATGGCCTAAATCCCTCTTACTTGTGAGGAGACCTGTGCCCAGCAGTGGGACATAAAACGGTAGAAAAAATGGCCCTTTTAGACCCGTGTGTGAACGAAACTAAACTTTTAATTTGTTTTCATTGCTTCAAAAAAATAAATTTTCTCGCCTTTTCGCATTCTGAACAATCTCTCCAATCAAGTGTACATATATGTACACGTCGGATGCTATCTGTATGTAAACAGCTGTATAATTAATTGTAAATATACACTTTGTTTTCTCTTTGTGTACTTTTCAGCCGATGTTTGACACAATATGTACGATGGTGTTAATATTTCTTTTAGTATATAAAATTCAGTGTTTTGTAATAAGTATTTTATTTTGTATGATTATAATATAACTTTTCACATAGTTTATTTAAACTATGAAGGTTTCTTAAGATCGATAAGTTAATGATGAATAATTTGTCGACCCGCGTGGCGTAATGGTTACCATGCCGGACTGCCAATCGAGGGGTCCCGGGTTCGATTGCCAGCGAAACAGAAATTTGAATGATGAGTTTAAATATCTGTTCTCGGTCTGGGTGTTTGTGTTCCTGTCTTTGTATGTGTCCATGGTACCCACGACACAGGGTATTAATTACCCTACTGTGGGGCTATGAGTGTGTAACGTTTATTAATAATGCGTACAAATGTCAATGGAATCATCGTGATCCCAATCCAATTAGATTTTTAATTGTTACTGCCATCAGCAGTCATTTATTTGATTTATATTTTTATCTGTTGATATAATAAAATATTGTTTTAACGACAATACTACTTAACTAAGAAGTTTCACTTCTATACTGATACTAAGTTACACGTGCTCTTACTTTTATGAAGCGAAGGTAATTTGTTTACATATGAAACACAGTTCCAACTATGTACCTTTTTTTTGGTATCGGGGGGGGAAACCTTCAAAAGGTACCCGGCACCTTGAGAGAGGGTACCGGGTTATGTGTGATTTGACCGCACTAAAACCCCCTCGGTGGCTGCCTCTGCGCTTGGGGAGGACTCCGGGATCTCCAGCGGAACGCACCGGTGTTCTCTACGCGCGACGCCCCAGAACGGCCCATCTTCGGGAGAGCAGATGTGCTCTCCTGCACCTTCCGACATACGAGTATATCCATAACTCTAGTAAACTTACGTTTATTTTTATAGACATAAATTATTATATTTTATTTACGAACCGCGTGGCGTAATGGTTACCATGCCGGATTGCCGATCGGAGGGTCCCGGGTTCGAATCCCGGCAAAGCAGAAATTTGAATGATGAGTTTAAATTTCTGTTTTCGGTCTGGACGTTTGTGTTTCTGTCTTTGTGTGTGTCCATGGCACCCACGATACAGGGTATAGCTACCCTACCGTGGGGCTATGAGTGTGAATCGTTATTTATTTAACTATACTTCAATGGAAGTATTAGTAAATTTATCTCTGTCAATTTTTCGTAGAGATTCACTACAGCACAAATCATAAATTGCGGGATGTAGGCCATAGTCCGCCACACTGGCTTTGGCGGATTGGTAGACATGATGCCTTCGAGGAATTATGAATAACTCTCAGGCATGCACGGTGATGGAAAACATCGTAATTAAGTTTCAATGTTTTCCCTCACCGTTGAACAGCAATTAATTAGTAAATGCAATCTTGATCTCGGCCTTTTTAGCGAGATTGATCTCAGACGAAAAAAGGGCGAGATCTCGCGAGTTTAACGAGATTTCACTAGAGCAATATTTCCCATTTTATGGGTCGCGACCCGATATTGGCGAGATCTTGCAGTATTGCTATTCAATAACTCGCGAGATCTCGCTTGAGCCCCAATATCGCGAGATTTGCATTACCTACAATTAATGCACTTTCTTTGTCAGTCGTGCACGCCGGGGGCTGAACTCCGTGTTTCCGTGTCGGAGACCACGGTCTTTACTGCTCGGCTTCATTACCACTACGATTTTCTCGGATGGCGCATACATTCTACGGTCGACTCGCTAGGAGAGTCGCAGGCACTGCAATAAAATTAATCGACTCGCCACGCGAGTTCTGTGGCACTACTTAAGGGTAAATTATATTTTTGTTATTTATGTGGCCATCACAGTGTACAACGCAATTAAAAATGTTTTAGGACTATTATTTTCTCTTTAAAAAGTGTTTAATCTTGTAAAAATGGCAAAAAACTCTTTGGATAAAATATTAGTTATGTTTGTTTCATAATTCAAGCAGTGGTTGTGAATCTTTTTAATTGTGGTTATTGTTAAGGTTATATTTTATTTTCTAATATTTGTGAATAAACAATTTTACCCTGAAATATTTTAGTAAGGGCTTTCAGATTTAAGAATATGGTATCAGATTAAAACGTATTATTTTTATTGTGGATATGACGAATTTAATTGATAACAATTTAGAATTATCGTTTTTTAAAACATTTAAAATCGTACGCACGCAAATCTTTAGTTTAGCATATATTTAGTCTAAACTATAATTTTAAAAAGAAAATACGGATACATTTTGGAAATATTAGTGAAAAACACTGAACTCGCAAGGCGAGTCGTCGGCACTGGAATAAGATTTACGTGTACTCTCCGGAAAAGGTTGAGGATCTATGTGAGGGAACTCTCCTGGCGAGTTCAAGGCATTGTAGAATAGTTTGTTTTCTTTAAAATATAAATGGGATCTCCACACCCGGCCCACCACATAAATCTTTAGTTTAGCATATATTTAGTCTAAACTATAATTTTGAGTAGAAAATACGGATGCATTTTGAAAATATTAGTGAAAAACACCGAACTCGCCAGGCGAGTCGTCGGCACTGGAATAAGATTTACGTGAACTCTCCGGGCGAGTCGGTGGCACTGAACGTGTTAACGTGTGATTTTTTACTACCTTAAAATCATAATAAAATTAATAACAGCGTATAATTTATTTAGTTTTATGAGCCGAATTATTCAGAGATAACCTTGGTTATCGAAATATTGACTGTGGGCCTGATAAAGTGACCGTTGGCTTAGTGCCAAGGCATTTACAATCGAGTTTACTACACTGCCGCTAAATATGAGGCAAGGAATATCTAGGGAACTTCGGAAATAGTTTTAGAGCATTTGAATAACTATTAGTTAAACACGAAGAGGTTCCGGTTGAAGAGAGATTTTACGTTAATTAATATTTAAAGTTAAATTATTATGTAATGAAATAAAAATAAAAAGTAATAATTTCGTGTGTAAGATGGGTGACCCCCTTTTTGTATCGGGGGGAAAACCTTCAAAAGGTACCCGGCACCTTGGGAGAGGATCCGGGTTATGTGGGATTTGTACCGCACTAAATCCCCTCGGTGGCTTCCTCTGCGCTTGGAGAGGACTCCGGGACCTCCAGTGGAACGCACCGGCGTCTTCCACGCGCGGCGTCTCAGTACGGGCCCATCTTCGGAAGAGCAGATGAGCTCTCCTGCATCCTTAGGCGCTCACGGGGGCATGCGGCCACGCACACACCACCGTCCTTATCGGGGCTGCTGGTTGGACGGAACAAGATCCCACTCTCACTGCCCGCAACTCCGGAAGCCGCTCCCTTTTAGTTGCCTCTTACGATCAGGCAGGGGATACCGTAGCTCTATTTTTAATCCCGAAGTTACAGGAACTGAGATGGGTGGCACAAATTCCATGCGATAGATAACAGTCATTAAACCTTTTCGGGGGCTACATGGACGGTTTGAAGATATCCGATAGTGGGCTGGCCACTAATCCGCATTCGAGCTGCGTGGTGGAATAGGCTCCTAGCCCCCAATAATGAAGACCCGTGCCCGGCAGTGGGAAGCAAAAAGGGCAGCCATAACAAAAGTATAGATTCACTGTTACTAGGAAAACCAAAACATATAGTTTTGTGTAATCAAGCAACAGAATATTATAAACACGCCATGAACTTGATAGCGGTCATTAACCTCGGAAACTATTGATATTATATGAGCGAGCGAGATGAAAATACGTCTTGTATGTTTTTCATAGTCTTGTGAAAGAGATGGGAGATTTGTAAATAAATTAAATGAATCAGTAAATTAAAAGGTCTGTTTTATTTTTGTTTTTCCGATTCGTTTAACCTTGAAGTTTTCACGGCTTATAGAATAGGTTACTAGGCAAACGATTTTCAGTCCCTGTAGCTTTGGGATTAAGAATGAGCTACGGTATCCCCTGCCTGATTGTAAGAGGCGACTAAAAGGGGGCTTTCGGGGTTGTGGGCGGTGAAAGTGGGAGCTCGATCCGTGCAGCCAGCAGCGCCGGGAAGGACGGCGGTATGTGCATGGCCGCATGGTAGCTTCGGAAGAGCACATCAGTTCTCCTAAAGATGGGCCCATTCAGGGGCGTCGCGCGTGGAGAATACCGGTACGTTCCACTGGAGATCTCGGAGTCTTCCCCAACGCAGAGGCAGCCCACCGAGGGGGTTTTAGTGTTGTACAAATCCCACAAAAACCGGTATCCTCTCCCAAGGCGGTAGAAATTTAAAGACTACAATAATAACGTCTACAGGTAGACAGAAAGGTTGCAGGTTGTTTTTGACTGACATAAAAAATAAAAGGAATGCGAAAAACTGACTAGCACGACTTTCTTTAACACCAATAAATGGATAAACATCTTGCAAGTCAGTTGTTGGCACAGTGGTTTGATGAAGATCAACATCGGTTTCATCAAGCCACTCAGCGTCATCATTTTCGCGCACTACGCAGAGAATCTTTCTTGATCTACCGTTCGATCGTCGCGTGGGATGCGGGAAGCACGAACATTGTGTACCTCTAAACAACGGCTGCCATCATCTAAATTACCGACGCCGAATAAACACGGCAAAAATCCCGGACATTTGGGCGAAATATGGTTTTTTCCCCGGACATCTCTGGAAAATTATTTTTTGTAACAAAAATAAAAACATCGTCATAATTTTTTAAATCCATTTGATCGTAGACTATTTTGCCGAGTCTTCTTGAATGCGGGTTATTGTGGATGAATATTTAACTAAGATTTATTTAAATTTATCGCTCATCTATAAAAAAAATTGATTTCCCCTGACAATAAAAGTGGGACACTTTTCAAAAACCCCTGCCGGACGGTCCCTGGACGCCCTTCAAAATAGGACAAATCCGGGAAATTCCGGATGGATGGCAGCCCTACTCAAGACTATTATTGCTCGGATTCAGTTGCTTGTGACGCCGTTTTTCGGTTGAGTAATCGCGCGTTTGCCGAAAAATAAATACACGTGATATATAACTACATCCCCCCTCCCCTTGTGATATTTCGTGATTTTTATGGACCCCTCCCCCTCTTTAGAACCTCACGTAATTAATGGACAACTCCTTAGGTTTAAGACTTTCATCTTACATGCTTATCTTTTTTAAATTTTGGGTTTCAATTAGTCGTTTTTTATTAATATTTTATATTGTATTTGTATATGTAATGAAAGTAAACAACATGTAAATAAAAGTCTTTATTTGTCTACAATTTTATCAGATGTTTTATCGTAACCCCTCGCTGATGTTTTCGTAAATATCAAAAGTGTACAGAGCTTTAACAAACTTCCAGAGATTTTGAGTACTCGTACATATACCTACTAAATATTTTGGGTTTTAAAGAAATTTGATAAGACAAAAAGAAAAAATTAATGTACTTAACAATTTAGATATTTTATAATGTAGTTCCCCATTGATCATGTTTTATGGTTGATATTGTTCAAGGACATGATGTTTTAATGTTTTATTTGTGATTTGCTTTTCTGTGGAGATATAGATGCGTAACCTTAGAGCATCAAGGTATGACAGGTATGACACCCGTTAGAGGAGTGGCCTTTACGGGCGAACCCCTCGTTCCAACGTCCATGCACAATGTGCCTTCTAGTTATACAACTAGTGTGTCTGTGTGTTGGTTTCAGTGTTGTCGGTGCATAGAAAATGACGTTGTTAATTGAAATTGAGATATTTAGAAATTTATGCGTCTTCCCCCCGCACCAGATTGGCACAAAAATTATGTATCGAAAGCGCCTAGCGCTATGTCGTCTCTACTGAAGGGTGAGTCAGTCAGGAGTCAGTAACTATGATGCTCTAAGTGCGTAACCTAATAGCTGACGTTCCGTTTCATTATTTTAGGATAACTTAACTATTTTAATTATAAAACCTTAAATGAATTTCTTTGTCTGTTTTGGACCACCGCGAGTTTGTTTCCCTCATCTTTATTTTGTTTTGTAAGCCTTACAACGTTTAACAAATTTTCGCGAGTATCGGTTTTGTAGGTAGTTAAGGCATGTATAATGTAGTCTCTCCTACTTTAGATTAGTGAGGATTATGCGACAGACAACTTATAAAACTATTAGACATAATGACCCGGTCCGGCTTCGCTCGGGTGATTTGAGTTTACATGATCATACTAATCTATCCTACGGGAACAGTACATATTTCTGAGATAAAAGTAGCCTATCACCTATGAGCTATTCCAGATTCCGTTCTTGCGAGATTGATTAACATGCACCCTTAACATGTATCCAAACATTCGCATTCGTAATGTTAGTAAAGATGAATAATATACATGCCAGCACAATTAGCGGAACACACAGAAAAGGTTGATTTTTTAAAGCTATTAGATATAAGATTGTGACGTAGCTTTTATTATTGTGTAGGTAAGTACCCTCTCGGAAACATCAATTTATGTATAAGTACACTTTCTTTTTTATTTTTACAGGTTATACGGTTCTTTTTTTAATTTACATACATAATGATATGTAGAGTTTTTCTTTCCATTCCGCTAATTTGTCGTTGTGTGCCTTAAAGCATCAAGGTATGACAGGTAAGACACCCGTCAAAGGTGTGGCCTTTACGGCCGAACCCCTCGTCCCAACGTCCATGCACAATGTGCCTTCTAGTTATACAATTATTGTGTCAGTGTGTGTCGGTGTCAGTGTTGACGGTGCATAGAAAACGACGTTGTTAATTGAAATTTACATATTTAAAAATGTATGCGTCTGTAGCGATGAAAGAATATTTGTGAATGTGTGACAAAATTAATGTGTGCGTTCTTTCTCCGCACCAGATTTGGCACAAAAATTATGTTTAAAGCGTGACCCATTAAGCTGCTGATACTAGTACACGTGTCTCCATTTCTTTTATCAGTCAGTTATGGTTTATGAGGTTTCGTCATGTTTTCTTTAGTACTACCGTGTTTACAAATATTTAGTTTATCGTTAAAAGTATCAAGCAGAAATTAGTATCCGAAACTGTGAACCAGAAATCAGTTTTCAGTGTGAAAACAACAGCGCTCATTGATTCTGATTGTGGGTCCCAATATAAGTACTATATCACAAGGACAAGGATATAAACATGCAGAATAAATGTATATAAATTCATGATTTGATTTGAACATGGCAGTCACACAAAGACCATGTTTGTAAACAATTAAATAAGTTTTCATTTGCTTTATATAAATTAACGAAGGTTGTAAGTAAAACGGCGGTTTTAAATGCATACCATGCTTATGTTGGTGCATATTCGGAATCCAAACTGTATTTTAAGCACAAAAAAAATGCATTCGCGCAATAAGTATGTCAATTACGATAAACGGATACTTGTAGGCCGCACTTTCTAAATTCAAAAATGATGACGATCCCTTCTTTATATATTTATGAGATCTCTTTAATGGTCAAAGCTGAAATCACTAAATATGAAACCCTTAAATCAAAAAGACATAACAATAAACTGTGTTATAGTTATAGCATCCAAAACAGACAATATCATAACAGTGTCTTTTGCATGGGACCAAAAATATACAAAAACCTACCGGAATTCCTCAAAATAAAAACGGGCAAAGAGTTTAAAAAGGAACTTAAAAAGTATTTACTAGAAAGAGCATATTATTCGGTCACTGATTTTTTAAACGATAAAGCGCCATATAGGAATTCCATAAAAACCTGGGAGGTTTTTTTTCCGCCGGCTTTTTTCCTCTTAGTGTACAAAAACCCTGTAATATGGGTGCCCAAAGCCGACAAACGGATCCGATCCGAATTATAAAAATAAATAAATTAAATAATTAATAAAAATTAATCAATAAAAAGGTGCAATATGGGTATAACTAATAATAATAATATAAGTATTTTATAATAAAGAAATCACTGTAAATTTTAATTTGTAAATAGTTAAGTTTTAATTATTGTAATATTTGCATACCTCATGAAGGTAAATATGGCGAACCAAATGTATAAAAACACCTTTTGTAAACACCCATATTTGTGCAAATAAAAGTCTTTGTCTTTGTCTTTGATTTTTATCCCTCTTGTTGTCGATCAAAGGTAAGCCAGAGCCTATTACAATGCATAGCGATTATCGATATCGCATGGACTTAGTCAATTCGTTATTTTTTGTCGACCAGCAATGACCGAAATACCGATCGATGTATTCGATTTGATGACAAGGTAGAAAATTAGATAGCGAGCTTTCCAAACTACTCCAGACTGGCATGCCACTATTCACATCAAGTAACAATGCAGCGCCAGTTACGACTAGACGAAAACTAATAGGTACATGTAACATTGAAGGTAGATGTGACATTGGTAATTTAACGCGGTCCACAGACTCCTCTGCTTCTCTATAAAAAAGAGGCGTTAGAAGTTATACATCTTTGGGGTATGAAAAAAGTTTAAAATAACTCAAACGCAGTTGTAATCGACGATAATTTATTTTAAATTAAAATTCAAAATTAATTATTCATATGAATACTATATTTCACAACACTGGATTGACTGGCTTATGAATATCTATCTACTAAATAGTATGGATACTAAGTACTGTAACTATAATATTCAGTGTTGAAAATATATGTATGTTTTAATTAAGCCCACCCCACATTTAACTAACAGACCTGTTCTTCAGGTTTATCGTAAACGATTTACCATCCACACGTGCGATAAATCTGAAGAAACAGGTCTGTCCTGAACGATTTTTCGTTACGTGTAGGGCGAGCATTATTTCTATTCTGTGGCTAACTTCATCATGTCGTTCCTGCGCGCGCAGCTCACAAATTCACTCTCATCCAAACACGCCAATAGAAGTATAACTTCTAAAACTGAATAGTGTCTCTTTTTCAACAATTTCATTATTGACCCACTGCTGTGTATTTTCTCCTCTTGGAATTGAGAAGGGTTTAGACTATAATCCGCTGCCCAAGTTTGGGTTGCCAAGTGTATGATTATTTAATCTTAATAGCGTTATATGACATCTGTAATCGTATGCTGATAATGGTGTAATTGATAAGTTGATTCAACCACTATTTCATCCAGACTGTGTGGAAATATCTACCTATTGCAGTTTCATGTCAACAGTATGTTTGTTTATTTCGATAAGCCGCTATAAGTTATTGTGAAAGTTTTTACTTAAAATATGTGTCATAATATTATTATATACTTAGTGGGGGAATAAGGTTACTCATGGATTAAAAAAAGATTACTAAAAATTATTAATCAGAGCTGTTTCCGACCAGCGTATTATGATAAGATCAGACGAGGTTACCTGTAACTGATGTCCGATCTTCATTATATTTCAATTGACAGCCTCCGTGGCGTAGTGGGTGATGAGCCGACTGCGAAACGCGAGGTCGTGGGTTCGATTCCCACCCAGGACAAATATTTGTGTGATGAACATGACTAATTTTTCTGTGTCTGGGTGTTAATTTATCTATTAAAGTATGTATTTAGAATTTTATAAGTATGTTTAGTAGCTTTCTGATTACCATAGTACAAGCTCTGCTTAGTTTGGAATCAATGATGATGTTGTGTGAATTGTCCAAAGATATTTATTTATTTATTATATGAGCATCTCATCCGAAGTGATGATTGTGTGTGTGTGTGTGATGATGTGTTTTTTGTGCAGCGTAGTAGTCCAGATATGCACGACTACATCGTCGCACGTAATCTCAATTGGCGTAAGGGACAAAAGTGCGAAAATGAACTATCAATGCCACCATACTCAGCTCGTCGAGCTCTATCGAATGGTATATTTGAAATAATTCTATCTTTAAAAAAATGTCCGTTGCGCCCTAACAATTTTACACGCCTAAACACAATTTTCGTTAAAAAAAATTCGTAAGGGACTTTTCTTGCAAAAACGTAAAATAAAATTGGTTGTATGAGTCTGTATTTGAGATGTTAGACACCTAAGCCTGTTACAACCCTATAAAGAATTTGATCAATATCAGTAGAGGAGTTCTTTTTTTCTCTATTTTTTTTAAAAAAAGGGCTTGTTAGTACTTATTTGTAATATCTACCACTGACTGACTAAAAAAAAAGCAAAACGAAACTTTTCTACTGTAAAACACAACCAGTGGTAGGTAGATAGGCCAAACAAGCACTAACGATTAGTTACGATTAGTTGAGGTTTGAAAAAAAAGAATTTAAGTTGTTTGTTTTCATAATAGGTACTTCTTACTAGTAATCTTCTTACAAATAACAATGATTTTGTAAGTGGTGAAACCAATAAAACATCTTTTTCTACAAAAAAATACTAATTTTATTATATAAATGTCTTGAAATACAATTTTTAGATATCATTTTTATTACTTTGATGAACAGAGTTAATTCTCTTATCAAAGAAAGCATTAGGCAAAGAAAATAACAATGAAACTTAACGAAACTGAATAATATCAGTAGTTTACTCAGTCACTTACGCCCTGACTTTTATATTTTGTCTAGCCTTACGGCTTAAATTGTTATGTATTGTTTGTAAACAATTCCTTTACGACGTAATTTCATAAAATTTCTTAAATTTTATATTGCGTAAGTGTCAAATGAACAAAAAAATCAGGGCGTAAAGGACACTCAACTTTTTTATTACGCTAGGTAGGCTGTTTATGAAAATTCAGCTGCAAAGAGCATTAAAAAATAGGTATAGTCTTCTTGGAGAAATTTTAATTAGCTACAACGACATTAAAAATATAACGCTTTAAAAAAAACGGTTTTTTGCTCATATCCAAAAAACAGGTTTTGTCCCTTACGCCAATTGAGATTACATGCGACGACATGTAATTAAAGTGATCACGAGGATGAGATGCGAAGTATAATAGCTATGCTCGTAAAATCTTGTTTCTAGATGCGCTTTTGAAACCACTCTGAAGTGAATGAATTTAATCGAATTACAAATAGCAAGCTAGTTGCTTCAAAAAAAGGGGATGGGCAAAATTCAAATTAAGAATAAAACGCAGAGAGTACCTTTAAATTTTAATTAATTTATCGGAATCGTTAAACAATTTTCGAAGGTCTTTATTTTAATTTTTTTAAATGACACAATGGATTTGCTTTTCTGATTTATAAGTAAGAATACGAAGCGCGCATGGCCCGGCGCTTAGCGTAGAACGCAAATGATCTATGCAACTAAGCCAAACGGGCGCGGTCAGGTGTGAGACGGGTGACCGCTAGTGGCAAAAAAAATCATGCGCGTTTCCGTGCTTTGGAGGGCACATTAAGCCGTCGGTCCCGGTTATTGTCGATAGATAACAGTCGTTAAACCTTCTCGGAGGCCTTATTCGGTTTGAAAACATCCGATAGTGGGTTGGCCACTAACCCGCATCTCCATCAACCCGCATTGGAGCAGCGTGGTGGAGTAAGCTCCAGGCCTTCCCAATAATGGGGAGAGACCCGTGCCCAGCAGTGGGACGCAAAAAGGGTTGCGGCCAAGTAACAATACAGCCATACAAAGCACTAGAAAGGTGCTCTTTGTATTGTGGCCATACTGTCTACGTTATGACAATTGACAATGTGGAGGGGAAAGTTCAAATAGTGAATAATTAGGTATTATTCAATGATAACGACGAATGGTTACTGTCTGAAGATATGGAGTTCATAGATTACTTTTCTGTTTATACCTACATAAGAAACAATAGACGTAGGTACTGTAGAGTTTGATGCTTCACATCAACCTCTATGGTAATTACTGGTTACTTATAAAAGATATTAAGAACATAATATTTTTAAATACGGATTAGATGTCGCTCTCTTCTGTTTTGTAACTGTTTGACAAGAGTCGTAGTTCAGCTCCCAATAAAATAAGACATATAAATCCTCGGCAGTTATCCTTTAGTAGCTTCCCCACAGTATACTTTTTTTTTACACTGCGGCTAGAGCAGCGTTCGTCTTTAGTTTTTTCTTTTTTCGTTGTTTCACTCTAAAACATAAGAAAATATTAATAATGCAGTTTACACGGCGGCGCCTCCACCATATACTGGGGGGAAGCTACTAAAGGAAAACTGCCGAGGATTTATATGTCTTATTTTATTGGGAGCTGAACTACGACTCTTGTCAAACAGTTACAAAACAGAAGAGAGCGACATCTAATCCGTATTTAAAAATATTATGTTCTTAATATCTTTTATAAGTAACCAGTAATTACCATAGAGGTTGATGTGAAGCATCAAACTCTACAGTACCTTGGGTGCAACCTTTTTTGCATACTGCCCACTGCACGGGTCTCTCCTCATTGTTTGGGAGGCCTGGAGCTTACTCCACCAAGCTACTCCAATGCGGGTTGGTGGAGATGACGATATTATGAAAATTTATATCTATTCCCGGTTGCCACCATCATTTCTGCCATCAGTGCTGGCAATAGCATACTTACCACTAAGCCACTTAGGTAGTGTTAGGTAAAGTACCATATAACCTCTCCCGTATCATCAAATCAAGAATGGGGGGTTCAAATAAATTAAATTAGCTGGTGCCTGGGACGTCGCCATCATCCGCATGGATAAAGACGTGTGAATTAGGTACAGATATATTAATCCATTCCTGGTTAGGCGATTTGTTATTATCATGTTACTTTCATTTTTCATAGGTTTAATATCTATATAAAACACTCTCAATTATTGCTAGCTTGCCAGCATAATGTTTTCAGGAGTGCTTATCGGTTTCTGATTCGCAGTTTACCGAACTCCTTTCATATTGGATGAAGGAGAACAGTATCATAGGCCATAATCTTTGTCTATGATTAGAAAAAAATAAAAATAGAATATTATCTACGCCTGCCCAGTATGGCGGCGTGGTTGCATACGTACGGTACTCACGTCGACTAACGTTCTTTGGTTATGTTCGACAATATTCTTAAGTACTAATCTAAAACCCATCCAAAACTACAAGCGGAACCTTGAAGCGGCAGACTGCAGTCTGGAAGAACGTCCAGGATCCTGTGATTGGATATAGGAGAGGTGGCTTCGATTCAAGAATTCCGTGAGTAATCTTTTGAATAACATTGTGTTGGAGGTGTAGGCATTAATTGAGATGTTTACACTTTCCCAACAGTGGGCTTGGGTCATAATTGCGCGCCCGCCCATCCAATTCCTATTAGTCGTAACCTGATGTTTTAGCTTATAACGTTCCTTTAATAAATGGATTATGCAAAACAAAATATATTTTAGATTCGAAATGGTAGTTTCCGAGATTAAACGGTAGTTTCCGAGTTTGAAGTTTTTCTCCGTCTGCTCTTTTCTTCGGCTCAGCATTGCCTAAGCCCTAAGCGCACCCAGAGCAGACAGAACAAAAAATAACGTTCACTAAGAGTTTGTAAAGGAACCGTACAGTGAATAAAGAATATTTCATTTCATTTCATTAGCCCTTTGAAACAAACAAACTCTGAAGCTTAGTAATATAAGTATAGATTTAAACTATAGGTACTTTAAATCGACTTCAAAACATTTTATCTAACAAAATAAAAAAAATTGACGGCAATAAAGGCAGTAAAGACTGCGCATTGACTCGTTCGATTCCCGGCGAGACAGAAAGTTGAATGATGAATTTAAATTTCTGATCTCAGTCTGGGTGTTTGTGTTCCTGTCTTTGTATGTCTTCATGGTACCCACGACACAGGGTATTAATTACCTTACTGTGGGGCTATGAGTGTGTAACGTTTATTATTAATTTATTATAATAAAGTGAAACGTTCATTTGTTTTTTAAATAAAACAGAACCCTCTTTTGAAGTCACTTAATAAAGTAAGAATTAATGAGACCGTTTCACACTCATAGTCCTACAGTAGGATAGAACCCCCTGTTTCGTCGGTGCCATGGACACCCACAAAGATAGAAACACAATCACCCAGACCAACCAACTGTGCTCACCGTGTGTGCTGTGAATTCGTTGTGCGTTTTTTACCTGTGGTTTTTGACCAACTTCCAAAGGGAGAGGAGGTACGAGTACCTTTCTTTTTTGTTATCGGGGGGGAAACCTTCAAAAGGTACCCGGCACCTTGGGAGAGAGTACCGGGTTATGTGGGATTTGACCGCACTAAAATCCCCTCGGTGGCTGCCACTGCGCTTGGGGAGGACTCCGGGATCTCCGGCGGAACGCACCGGTGTCCTCCACGCGCGACGCCCCAGAACGGGCCCATCTTCGGTAGAGCAGCTGTGCTCTCCTGCACCTTCCGATGCTTACGGCGACGTGCGGCCACGCAAACATCGCCGCCCTTCCCGGGGCTGCTGGTTGGACGGATCGAGCTCCCACTCACACCGTCCACAACCCCGGAAGCCCCCTTTTAGTCGTCTCTTACGATCAGGCAGGGGATACCGTAGCTCTATTCAGGTACGAGTACTGTATCTACTGTATCCGGCTGTTTGTATTTTTTAATACTCTTATATGTTCACCGATTTCTCCGTCGTTTGTGGACCGATTTTCAAAATTATTTTTTGTTCGAAAGCTTATACTTCCGAGGTAGTCCCATTGTCACCAAGTCAAGGTCTGATGATGGGATCCCAGGGTAATCGAGGGGAACTCTCAAACTTTATAGGCACACACATAGATTTTCTTATATGTGCTTTATGAAGTAAAAGAGATATTTGTGCATAGTAATCATCATCTCATGTTGTTGATTTGATGATAGAAGGTACTACCAATTATTTATTCTTATGGTACTCCGACGGTTAGGAGTTGAGAGCAAATTATTTTACTTAATTAATATTTTCTTGTTCTAAAACTTATACTCCTGAGGTAGTCTAATTGTCGCTATGTCAAAATCTGATGATGGGATGCCAAGGAAATCGAGGGAAATACTCAAAATTTATGGGCAAACGTTGTTGTTTTTCTAATACTTTCTAAAACAATTCTGATATTTGTGCCGGGTAATTATCATCTCTTGTTGCTGAGCTGATGATTGAAGGTTCAAATCCTCAACGGCTAGGAGTTCAGAGCAAATACTCTCAATATTTATTCGTTTATATGTGCCGCTGCCGATGGTGGTATTCTTTAGGGCTATTAGGTTAACATGGTTATAAAAGGTTAAATCTCATTAATGTTTAGAAATCGCCAATTATGCTTAAACAATACACGATTATTAAATTAAAAGTCCTAAAAAGTGTGAAATTGACTAAGTTTTTACTAAAAAACCGACTTCAAACGGTAAAAAATAAAATTGTTAAGAAATTGGAATATTATTTTTCTTGCAAATGGTATACCTAACTTCTAAAACTATTTTGGAGTTGGGCCTTTATTAAAATGGCGTCCTTAAATTAACAATTTTATTTTTTACCGTTTGAAGTCGCTATGTTGGACAGAGTATAATAAAAGAATAAATTATGAACATCGATAAAATCTTATCTGTAGACACTACACATTAACCTGAGAGGCTCTGCGAGTTGGCCTAACAGGTTGACTAGACTTACACGTTGCTCCATCAACCCACTTTGAAATAGTATGGAGAAATAAATTGTAGTTATATCCAATTAAGTGGAATAGATAGACGTCACCAATGGGTCAAATACAAGACAAGAATATTACTAGATTTTAATTCATTTAAAATATGAGATAAAATAGCAATCGTATCTATAAAGCTCGTACTCAGAGTTTCCGGGGTTCCATTCTGGTCTGCGCAAACGCAATTTTGAGCCACATTTTGATCCTATTGTTTCAAAGTGTACGTAATTATAATTTTACTTCCGCATCTTCATAAATTCTCAACGAAATAAAGGTATTGTCAAGAAAGCATTGGAAAACTTACGATCTAATTTTCTTCTCTGAGCATACGATTCAACAGTAGAGTTCAATGACACAATAACAATTCGAAAATTTAAAATAAAGTCTTTTTATAAACTTCGAGGTATAACCAACACTGTATTAAAAATTCGTTAAAACTGTGTTTTTCATGAAAAATCACTGTAAGCGCGTGTTATCTTTCGATTTTCCGCGTTTATAAATAATTTTACACAAAACGCGCGTTTCTTACACAACGGTTCACTGTCGACTGACTTTATTATCATTACCACACATTCTTTATCTGCCATTTGTATAAATAGCTAAACAAATTACAATAGCGCGACCAATGAATCTAAAAGTTTCCTATAGTTTGTATTAACTGTGAAATTAAATGGGATTGTGGTTTGATTACACGTGACACTTAAACTAAACAATAATAATAACTCTATCTTCATTAGTTAGGCATTTTTTATAATTAATTTCGGTCATATACTTTTCCAGGGGTCAGTGAATTTTAAAATTCTTTACAAAGCATGTCAGCTTTGATTGCAAAAGAATCAGGCCCAAGACAGTTTTAACATTATTAAAGTTTTTAAATGTTTTTCGTTATATAGGTACTATATTATTTATAAACAGATTATGTTCGTAAAAGGAGGGTCACCTAAGTCACCAATAGTCACCATACAAAAAATTGCGCTACAAAGATTATACTGCTACGGTTAACTCAAAATATTAAAAACTAATGTAGGTACAGCATATACATATGTATGTAGTAACAAGCGGTTATTTTAATATTACAAACAGACACTCCAATTTTATTTATTTGTATAGATAAACGTTTAAGTTCCCCGTAGAAACTCCGGTTTTATCGTTTAACAACGCGGCGCGATCTATGATGGGTGGAAATGGCAAATTTCGAGTTTCCGTGCTTCGGAAGGCATGTAAAGGAGTTGTAGCAATTGCAATTGCTAAACCTCAGAGGCCTTAGAAGTGGTTAGAAAACATTCAAGAGCAGGTTGGCCACAATCGCATCTCTACCAATCCGCATTGAAGCAGGCTGGTGAATAAAATTAGTTTATACCTTGAATTTACTGAACCTAATTCAATGAAACTTGCTATGTTTCCTAAGTTGATTAAAACGTAAACAATAAAAAGTACAATCAATATCCGAAAACATTTTGCAGAGTAATTCGAGGACAAACATACGTAAATACAAACCTACAGCTACAGCTACTCATTTTTGGTTTTATTACTTAAATTGACTTCAACTTGGCCTTTCTTCTGTTTTAGTTACAATAATCACAATAATAATGACCCACTTAATACGTCATAAAATTAATTCCTGTCGAATGTCTAACTATTTATCTAATCGCCTCATAGTGCCCTTGAACTTAAGCCAACAATAACCGTTATTGTAATCTCATAACCATAACGCTAATTGTTATGCGAACATAATTACTCCGTAGTAATGCTCATTACAGTAATTCTTTTGAACCTTTACAAGAATATTATTTGTGGGGTTGTAAAAATAAGTTAATCTGGTTCAGTATCACTTTGACTAGATGAAGATAAATAACAAAAGATTTAGATAAATATAGAAAACCTGATATACCTATCAGATATATCAGGTATTCTAAATCTAAAATAATCGAAGCACGCGAATTAAGTGTAAAATCCAGTTTATTTCCGTTTCAACATAAAACAAATACATTCGAAATAGGTATCGTAGCGTTGAATATACGACCGAGCGTTCCTCGTATAAACACAATTTATTTTCTTGGTTTTATTTCAAACGAAACACTCATATGCTTAGTGTTACTAAACAACGCCATCTGTAATAGCTCCCAATAAAAAAAACATTTTCACAAAAAAAACGCAATATGGTTTTGATTGAAGTTTGAACCCGGGTCTCTAGTTCCGCAGTGAGCCCACGTAACCATTCGGCCAAGGAAGCTTTAATTCAATAAATGAACGAATTTTTTAGAGAGCTATTTCAAATCGACATTGTCATTTCTTTTTCTTCGGATCGGATAAGTAGATGACTTCAAAATGACCAAATAATCATAACAAACAAATTCAAATATCTACGTACACTTACACTGTAAGTCGTACAGTTTAAATCAGGCTATGCCGTTAATTTTTAGGGTTTCGTACTTCGAAAAAAAAACCGGAACCCTTTTAGGATCACATTGTCGTCTGTCTGTCTGTCAAGACCCTTTCTCTCAGGAATGCGTTGAGTTATCAAGCTGGAATTTATATCTAATACTCAAGTCTACTGGCTCTTGGAGCTGTGAAAAAATCAAACTTCTAAACCAGCGCAATCAAAAGATACAGCCGTTTATGCTGCAAATTTTCGGGAATCAAAACCTTCCCGTGAACTCAGAATCTTGAAATTTGATACGAAGCAGCGTCTTATAGCACAGATAAAGGAAAAATTGCGAAAACCGTAAATTTCCATTTACATCACATATTAAAAATATTTTTTATGCTCCTCCAGCTTTCCATATTGAAATGTTATGGATTTCATTTTGCCATAAAAATACCATAACTATGACTCGATTGTCGTGATGGGTGAACATTTACTTATATACATACAGGTTTATAGGGAACCCTCATTGCACGAGCCCGACTCGCACTTGTATTCTTTACACCAGAATGCAGAATCACGTATCGGTTGACTATATTAGAAACAAATAGAATGTGTCAACTTCTTCCTGAACATTTTTTCATGTACAATCTGTGGAACTGGAAAATTTAAGGAAAGTCGACCGCAGTCAGAAGTTTCTTGGGTAACGTTACAAAAAATATTTTACAGGGCAGTGACAGATAATAACGTCGGATTATACGGTACCCAGTACCCACCCACCGTGGAATGCACCCGTAGTTTCAAGCGCATTCGGAGGGCGCTAGGAGGGCAGTTTGTTAGCCCCGGAAGTTTATCAAACAAATATCAGATGTCTCGTCGGAAGCCGTTAAGGTGGTTAAAACATGTTTTTAAAGCATCACAAATTATTATCTTTAGTCGCCAATTGTGGTAAAAAGAGCCTAGCAGTGGAATACAAAAATTCATTCAATAAGACAACTATATCGTACAGATCAAACTAGGTTACTAAAATAAATTTTAAAATATTGTATATCTTCTATAGTAGTAGGTGAGTAGAATTTAATAATTAGTTACGGACAGTTTCTTAATAAATCAGAGACGGATTTGTAATATTTAGATTTCATATTGAATTTTTCGTCTAATTACACTTTTCTAAGAACAAGTACGTTATTGTTTACTGTCGTTAAATTGCCGTAATATTTTTACTAATTAGTTACCATTTAACAACATTCGACACAACTAATTTATGGTATATTGTTAAACCGATGACCGAACTACATTGTACTCGCTAATGAGCTGTATCAATATGTATTACCGTGACTTCGTTCGCGTGGACTTAGGTATTAGTCATGGCAGGATGTTATATAGCCTAAAGCCTTCTCAAATAAATGAACTATTCAACACAAAAATATTTTTTCAATTCGAACCTATTGGTTCCTGCGATTAGCGCGTTCAAACAAATAAACAAACTCTTAATCTTTATAATATTAGTATACTGGTAGATTATTCATACAAATAACTAAAGCCTCGTGGAAGTTTCAGAAATTTTATTAGCTCGTTATTTATTAAAAAGAAATATTTAGTAGAAAAATCAAATTTCAAATGAATTAATTGATAAATAGGCGTAAAAATATTCGGTGTACCTATTTCATTAATTTTTATGAACAACTCACTCTCGTTTCGACCAAAAAATAAAGAAATATTTTATTCACTATACGTAAAAAAAAAAAACAATATTTTATTCACTATACTATACGTTTTACAAAGTCGTAGTGAAGGTTATTTTTTTGTTCTGTCTGCTCTGGCATGCCAAATTATGCCAAATTATTTTTATACATTAGCAAATATGGTCCTATACATCATTTCCACTTTGAGTGCTCGTTTAAAAAATCCTTAGTGTTTTGTTGGAATCTAGTATTCATTTCAGAATAATAACGTTTCACACTTATAGGCCTACATTACAGTAGATAAAACTCTGTGTCGTGGGTGCCATGTACACACAAACACCCAGACCGAGAACAGAACTGAAGCTCATCACTTCAATCTCTGCTTCGCCACAGAATAAATAATAGTACAAGTGCTTCGCCGAGAATCAAACACGGGACACCCGACTGGCAGTCCAGCATGGAAGCACTTGGACAAGATAAAGAAATAACACCCGCATTACAACAATAATAAAATAATGACAGTTTATTTAATAAATGCCTCGTGCCCATTCTTATTGAATTATTATGCACATAATTACATGCCTTAGATAATATTAAATGATAATACATTTGCCCGACGACTAGACATTACGCATTTCTTACACTACACGCTTCTAAATGCGAAGATAATGACAGTTTATTTAATAAATTTCTCGTGTCCATTCAGCATATTTCAAGCAACAGACATAACATTCACTATTATGTTATGTTATATTACCTTCGATAATATTCTATGATAGTATTTGCCCTACATTTGCCCGACGACTAGACTTTACTCATTTCTTACACTACACGTTTCTAAATGCGTCACTCTTGGGTGAGTTATATTTTGTTTACAAAAATAAATAAACGTTAAGTTTTTAACAAAAGAAAATGAAGTCCTTTATATTTTAACGGTACAAAATATGTTTGGCTTCAGAAATTATACTTACATGAAAATCAACCACCTCGGAAGTATGAGCTTACAAACAAAAAAATTATTTTGAAAATCGGTCCACAATTGGCGGAGTACTCGCTTTATTCCTCGTTATTTTTGTCCAAATTCCTGAAGATGGTAACCCTTGAAAATCTCCGACAGCGGGTTGGCCACTAAACCGCATCTCGTCCAACCTGCATTGGAGCAGCGTGGAGTAAGCTCCAAGCCTCCCCAATAATGGAGAGAGACCCGTGCCCAGCAGTGGAACGCAAAAAGGGTGGATGCCTTTCCCTTGCAGTGGAGCAGCAGTAAATACACACATAACAAATCTCTTCGTCAGAGGTGAGTGAGTGCTGGGATTTGAAATCGGTATCTCCTTGACGGACTGCAATGTCTCTACATAAATTATGAAGGTGGTTCTATATAAATAAAAAAGTAAAAATGTTAAAGTGTGCGACACATAATCTCTTAAGAATACAATGTATTATATTCTATTATTTTTATAATTATAGTTTATGTAGTACGGCAGTTTGTTTGATTTCTATACATTTCCAATTTTAATTTCAGCGCATTTCTGAGAAAGAGGGTTAACAGACAGAAATATACGTAGAAAGATAAATCGACAAACATACAGATAAAGTGATATAATACAATAAAGTTATAATGAAACTGTGGAAAATTAAAAATATAATTTGTTATATCAAGCGCCCATCACTAACTTCATAGCAACAGCACTTTACACTAGTAAGTTGTTCATTAATTTACAATGACAGGCTCCTTGCGATATAAGAATTATTTAAATAAAAAAACAATACAAAGTTAGACCGGAGAACTACCGCTGTACCAATTCTGCCGAGAAGCAATTCTATGTGTTTCGGTGGAAAGGTGCAGCTGCCGGCCAGACTTACATGAGGCGGCCATCACCTTGGAAGTGACAGCGGGAGCGAGGTTGAATTAAAAAGACTGAAATCAAAGTACTAAATGAATAGTTTAAATGATATTTTTATTGATAAACTTAAATTTATAGAACCGCAGTATTCAAAGAGGATCTAGGCAAATATTATCCTATTTCGTTTTTCTAAATTAAATTCTGAATTTTCTTCATACACCTAAATTCTCTACATCAATAAAATTACTACAATAATTATTTGGCGTCAGAATAATCCCTCTTTCTTCTCCGCCCTCCGAGAGGGCGCAGCGGTTTCTATTGGTTCATGTTCAACCAATCAGAGAGCTCATCACACACCCTATTCGAAATTTGAATAATATAATTGAATTTTCCTCAGTTGCAATTTGTCCGCTATCGTGGTAACATTGAACTGTGAACTAGAAAAAAACTACTTATAGTGAATATCTAGTGATATTAGTGTAAAGTGAAAGATATTTTTATGCCCACCGTGACAAATAGTACAGGAAAACAAGGTACAGTGGACTATTGAAAGTATTATGTGGATAGAATAAAATTATTTCTAGTATATAGTTTGTATTTTACTTATCATTCGCCGTATTATGTACATCATGTAAAAAGTAGGTGAATCAAGGTGATCAGTACTTGGATCACTTGGATGGGTACTCTTAGGAAAATACACATGTTGTATTCTGTGTATATCGGTACCAGACATGTAGGTTTATTGTCATCAATAAGATTGCAGTAGGGTGCAAGATGGGTGACAGTCAGTGGTCAACATGCACGTTGCCGTGTTCCGAATCGCTTGTTAAGCCGTCGGCCCCGTAGCACCACGTAGATAATAGGCGGTAAACTTTGTCGCAGGTATTATAGATTAAATATTTTTTGACAGCAGCGAGCTGACCATTTACCAGTATCTCTACATCAGCATTAGAGCAGCAATGGGACGAACAAAGTGTTACAGTCAATTGACCGCTAATTCTGATCTTATCTTCATTGCAGTAGCAGGGTAGAATATTTTGTCTTTTCAGGTATAAAAAAACGCCTTTTAAAAATTACTTTTACTATACTACTGTATCGCGATGCAGCAGTATAGTAAAAGTGCGAGCAGCGATGGCCGAGTGGTAAAAAACCGCAGTCTTCGACGCGACCGATCCCAGGTTCAAATCCTCGGCTCGCACCTCTAACAAAGAAATTTGTAATGTGCGAATTTATCGCTGCTCTACGGTGATGGAAAATATCGTGATATTTCATTGATTACGATGTTCTCCATCGCCGTGCATGCCTGAGAGAAATTCATAATTTCTCGAAAGCATAACGTCCACCAATCCGCACTTGGCCAGCGTGGTGGACTATGGCCTAAATCCCTCTCAATTGTGTGAGGAGACCTGTGCCCAGCAGTGGGACATAAAAAAAAGGTTGAAAAAAAAAAATACTACTGTATGAGTTGCGCTGCTAATCCGAAAGCTGATAGTCGCCTCATGAACATCTTGCCGGCAACTGCACTTTTTCGTCGAAACACGAGAGAGTTGCTTCACGGCAGAAGTGGATGAATCGGTGGTAAATCCCCGGTCGAACCATTAAAGTTCTATGAGCTACAAAATTTACTGGATTGATCTTCTTGCCTTCTCATGAAAAAGGACACTTTCAATTTTATAATATCAACAATAAGTTCGAATAATTTGTTGCTGTAGATACGGAGATGATGTGAGTGTGTTTGATGACAAAGAGGTTTAAAAAAGTAAAGATTGATGTTTCTACAAATATTAACACATCACTTGTCCAAAGCACTAGCCAAAAGCCCAAAACAATACATGACTCACACAATCATCCACACATCATTGCATTCCGTCCTATAAATATGAAAGTCGTCTCGCTTCCCTTCCGCTGATAAGAGCATCCGGTGATACTCCTACACGTGATTGTGGACCCGTTTAAAAATAAATTGATGAAGTTAATATTGGGAAAACTAAATTGGGTACAAACACAAATACACAAATCTTCTAAACCTGTGGTCTCATTCTCTTATACTCGTATTTCTCCTCTCAGAACTGAGATGCAGGCTATGGTCTACCAAGCAGGCCCTGTAAGGGTTGATAGACATCATGCCTTAAGGAAGTATTTCTCTGTGCGAGGTTGCCATGGACACAGATTTAGAAAACACTCAGATTAGTAAAAGACCTCAAAACTGATATAAATATCTTCCCCGCTGGGAATCGTATCCAGGATCTTTTGTACGTTACATCTGCAAGATGACCACTACGTCCATGTGGATCGTTTCTGTAACCCTCAGTCATACACAGCAATATCAAATAACATTATGATATACATAATTACAATATTTTCCTTTGCTATCGATAAACACACTATTAAAATTCTGAGTCAGAGGCGTACGCCGTGATTTGAATTTGGGTCTCCTGTATCGATGTCTTTACCACTGAGCTATCGCAGCTGCTGCATCGAAAATTTGATGCAACCCTTTTAGCATCACCCTGCTGGGCACTTGCCCATAATTTGGCAGCCTTTAGAACCCACTCCGAAATGCTGTTCCAATGCAGTGAACTCCATTTAAACAAGGTGTCATCTAAGATTAAGTAATTATTTTATAATGTACAAATATAGTCTCTTTTTATACAGCGTACTCCTCGATGGCGTCAGACCAGGAATCTTGTTCCGATGAAGAACCAGATAGTGAAATGCTAAGTGATGATCTCTGCCTACCAGACAGCGATGACGAGAGAAACTCTAGAAGCGTTCAGGTAAGAAATTTATTCTAAGAATGATCCTATTTTATTTATTTATTTATTTATTTACCCTTTATTGTTTAATAACAATGGGCGGACTTAATGCCTGATGGCATTCTCCACCAGTCAACCCTTGGCGATGGTGAAAAATTGTGGTAGGCGTCATAAATAAATTGGTAGAAAAAAAAAACTCGATCTAAAAAATTAAATAAGCAAAAAGGTTAAGAAAATTTTAAGCACATAAATACCTATACTATAAAATATATGTATATATATACAAAATTATATAAATATAATATATATATACAAAAATATACTACAAAAGCTACATAAGTAAATTAAATAAATAAATATAATAAATAAATACATATAATATATAAATACATATATAATTTCTACACAAATGCAGCTAATGAAAGTCTGTTAACATGACTTCAGATAGTGTTCTTTCACAAGCTTTTTGAAAGTACCCTTACTAGGCGCTTTGCGAATTTTCTCGGGTAAGGCGTTCCACAGGAGTGAAGCTTGTATGGAGTATGAGGAGTGGAAGAAACCGCTAATATGCGGAGGAATTGCAATTTTTAAGTTTGTAGAAGAGCGAAGCATTCTATCATCCCTATGCGTAGCATGGAGATACTGGAAACTTTCCTTAAGATAAGATGGAGAAGAATGATCGTTTAAGATCGAATAAAGAAGGCAAAGAATCCTAGAGTGCCGCCTCTGGCGAATAGGGAGCCATTTGAGCTGACTGCGAAATTGAGAAACATGATCGTTCTTGCGTAGACCGAAAATGTAACGGATACAGTTGTTGAGGAGGCGCTCTAATTTGTTGAGATGCTCTTCATTCAAATCCGGGTAACAAACATCTGCATAATCTATAATGGGCAAGACAAGGGCATTAACCAACAGTAATTTTGTTTTGGTTGGCAAAAAATGTTTTGTTCGATACAGGGACTGCAAGGTGGCATTGACTTTCCGGCTGATTTCTTTAATTTGCACGTGCCAACTTAAGGTGCTATCCAAAAACATACCTAAACTTTTGACTGATTCAGACAAACTTATTAGGGCTCCATCAAAAAGAATTGGTGGCAGTCGATCTAAGTCTGTTTTGGCTAGAAGTCTGGAGCTCCCAATAAGGATGGCTTGACATTTTTTAGGATTTACAGTCAGTCCAAAGCGAGATGACCACTCTTTCAGCTTAACTAGATTCTGATTTATAGCAGCTATTGCATTGTGTAAATCATCTGTGGTACTTTGGGTATACAACTGTAAATCATCGGCATACAAATGATACGAACAGTCGAAGTTAGGGACTAAGGTATTGACAAATACAGAAAACAGCAAAGGAGATAAAATTCCGCCTTGTGGCACACCAGTAACTACATTAGCCCATCCAGAGGATGCGTTTCCAGAGCATACAGATTGTTGGCGGCCACGAAGATAAGATGAAAACCAGTTTAAAACTGTAGGACTGCATTTGAGAGAGGAGAGGATGGCTAAAAGGATTTCGTGGTCCACGGTGTTAAACGCATTGGAAAAATCAATCAACACCAACACTGTCAGCATTTTATTATCCATGCCTTGCCGGATATCATCGGTAATTTTAATGAGAGCGGTGTTGGTGCTGTGACCCGGACGAAAACCAGACTGAAAACAACTCAGAAGGTTATTTTTAAAAATATGAGTGGATATTTGCTATTTATAAAGAAAGGGAGTAAGGGACGATGATAACTTTAATCTTTAAACTACACCACGAAACAAAATTAAAACATTTCAGAAATAAAACATTATAAAAAATACATAAAACATTAAAAAAGAAATAAAACATTATATAAAGCCAAACAAGGCGATAGCCAGTAAAGCATTAAGTGCTATTTAAAATGATATACAGACATAATAATTAGGATAAATTCAACCTGGCTAATATTATATACATAAACCGAACAAAAAGGCAGATAGGCCGCGTGACGTTAAGCGTTCACCGTCGCCTATGGACACGGGCAACCCCAGGGGAGACACCCGAGTATTGCCAGCTTTGAAGGAGAACTTTTTACAGCTTTCTTGAAGAACCCCATGTCATAGTCCACTGGAAATTCCTCAGCTAGAAGGTTGTTCCATAAATTACACGTCCTTGGTAAAAAGGACCGTGGTGTCGGTGGAACTTTTACCTTCGTCTGGTGGTATAATCATGGAATGGTGACATAGGCGTCAATTTGAAAATTCCTCGCAGGACTCACCATAGTAAAGTCGGACATGCAGAGCGAGCCTATGTATTTCCGCAAGCTAAACGGTTCTAGGCTGTCAGTTAATATTGAGTCGTTGACGTTGACGTTGAGTCAAATGTGTGTAGCTGTTATTTTGGTGCTCCTGGCCAGAGATGGGAGCATTACTCAATGTGGGGTCTGACCTGGGCCTAATACAGCGTCAGGAGTTGCCCTGCAGTGAAGCACTGCTTCGCCCTGTTGAGGACACCAAGCTTTTTGGATGCCAATTTGGCTTTGTACTCCAAATGACTCTGGTACTGCACTTTACTCGTAATGTCAACTCCCAAGATACCGACACTTTCACTGACGGTGAGCGCGGTGCCTTGGAACTTGGGCGCTATAACAAATGGGTTTTTTTTAGCGGTAAACGCGCAAACTTGTGTCTTTGTGAGGTTAAACTCGACAAGGTTTTGTCGACCCCATCCGAGACCCGCTCCAGAGAGTTCTCGACTTCAGATAGAAGTTTGATTCTGCTTTCCTCCACTTGTGACCGAGAGGCATTGGCTCGACAGGTGTATAGTGCTTGATAGTTGCAGCATGTCATTGATGTGCAGAATGAATAGTGTAGGAGACAGCACTGAGCCTTGGGGAACACCGGCGTTAATGAGCTTAATATCTGAACAGTATCCGTCAACAACGACATTAATCTGCCGCTCAGACAAAAAGCTTGCCACCCAGTTGCATAGCCTCACGGGAAGACCGTAAGATGGAAGCTTCGCGAGAAGAGCCCTGTGCCAGACCTGGTCAAAGGCCTTTGCGATATCCAGGCTGACTTCCAGTGCCTCTCCATTGCCCTCGACGGCTTTAGCCCATCGGTGTGTGAGGTACACCAAGAGATCACCGGCCGACCGGCCCTGGCGAAAGCCATACTGACGATCGCTGATCAATCAATGCTTCTCGAGGTACCTAGATCACACAACATCAATAATAATACACAATATTAACAAACTGAAATAATATAAACAAATATAATAAGTTTAAGTAAAAAAACAAACATTATATGAAATTCAACAAGTAAAACAAGGTTTTAATATAAAACGGTAAGCGTTATTTTACATACAAACATGGTAAATGAGGATAAGCCTATAAGAAATTGTACCTCGTTAATCCACACGACATTCACAATCCTGATAACAGTCAGAATTTAATCTAATTTACTTAAAATTCATCATAATAAAGTCACCTTTTGATAGCCCTATTCCTTATATCATCACAATGTCATCAAAAACTAGTCTATCAAAAGCAATTAACATCAAAGTTCCCAAATACACAGCAGTCCTCTTCGAATTCCTTAGAATCTTCACGAGGACTTAGCTCCCCTCAACTCCTGCCTTCTCCGACCACCTCGGAAGCTCTTCACCAACTGCCGAGAGCGATGGAGACAGCAGAACGTTAGCGGGGCGTTTGCGGAACTCCGCAGGCTGGTACCAACGCATCCTCCAGATAAGAAGCTGTCTAAGAATGAGATACTACGAATGGCCATTAGGTAAGTAAAGTAAGGTTTACATGGTTTTACATTTTATACTTACTTTCAAAAAATTTAAGAATATTTACATTAATATGTAAGAATGGATGAATAGGTAATTAATTTCTGTTTCGAGAACCCATTTCTTTCTCTGCTCTGTGAGTTAGATCCCAGTTTCAAGTTTACTAGAAAATGGCAGCTTCAAATTCTTTTAACATTAAACTTAATGACTTTATTGTTGGGCGTCAAAAGTATTCCTCTCGTCCTATATATACCGGTATTATCCGATTAGTAAATTTAAATATAACTAAGAAAATTAAAATCATCAGTTAAATTAAAATCAATAACTTTAAACACCCTTGTTTTATTAGGTACATCGGTCTCCTGTGTGAAGTTCTCGAGTGGCAGAAGAACCACGGTCTTCACATAAACAAAGAAAACTCAAATCTCGCTATTAAGTGTGAAGCACCTTTAAGCCCTCAGTCCAGGCGACTGCGATTAAAGCGACCTTACTTCGAAGAAGACTCTAGAAGATTTCGAGAAGGTAATGACTTCCCAAGATACGGAAACGAAGAAAACGAAGACTTCAGGAGAAACTGTCAGAGAATAACGTGTAGTAAAACAGAGTTCTTCTTCAGCAAGGACCATCTTCGGATTTTGCGGAATCAGTATTATTTCCCGCCAAGATGGCGACAGAATATGCCATTTAGAAACCTGGCTGGGGAGAGGAATGGCAATAATCTTCTGATGATCGCTCCTGGTAACAAGGATGATGAGGTCAAAGAAAAGGATAAAAATGATGCTAAAGATGGCGGTAACAAATAAGGTTTTTAGAGGTTGTAGAACTTGCAGAGTTTAACCTGAACTTGCATCGTTCCATCTAGGGATGGAAATCTTCCACTGTGAAGCATAACTATTGTTTTTCAGTGGAAAGGTGTGATTTCAGAAGTATGGCCAAGACCATATCAGCCCTGCTTAAGGTTGTGTGAAGACATCAATAATTGGCTGCAGCGACCATTTAAAACCTGGCCTGTGTGCATATCTGCTACTCTAATATACCTACTTAATAAAATATGACAGCGTCATCCTAGTATCGAGAAAAACATTTTATTAAAGTTTAACTGTGGGTAACAGAATAATTTCAGTTAGCGATACTTTTGTGCTAAATTATTTGAAATAAACTTTTTTTTAATCTGTGGTTAATTAAAGAACAATTCAAATATTACAATATGTTGATTGCTTATGTCATTATCTATGCGACACACTTACAATAAATACGTATAGAATGTCTTCATGCGCGCTGTCAAAATTGAAGCACTAAATAGATTCCTACAGCTGTCACATCTTACTAACAAAATATTTTTAATCTGACCAAATTAACTAAAAAATACTACAAAATATTGAAAACACTGTGAAAAGTTATTTTATTACATTTGTTTTCTTTTTAAAAAGTGTTGTGTTAAAATTTAACCTTAAGTCTTACGGAGCGGCCCGGCGTTTGGTGCCATTATTGGCACCAATCAATGTGCTTCAATTTGGGCGCGCGAACTTGGTTTTTATAATGTACCTAATTGTAATTATTCTAAGACACAGTAAGAATTTTACATATTAAAAAAATAATAGTACTCATGTTATTTGAAATATGTACGTTCAAACATTTTGTATTCTCTTTAGCTGTTAGATTTTGTAACATAATTCATTAGTGTATTTAATTTATTGTTACTATACGTAATTTATAAAGTTGATAATAATTTTATCATTGTCTTTAGTTGCTATGTAACCAGTAGGAATAATAAGCATTATTTATTACAATATTAGTACAAATATTGATAAGGTTATTGTTATTTCTGTAAATGTATTTTCCTGTAGAAAACATTATAAGCTTGCTAGTTTGTTATAGGACAACTGACAGCTTTTTTATTTGCAACCAGGCAACATTTACTTTTGGCTGCAACCCTTTTACGTCCCACTGCTGGGCACGGGTCTCTCCCCATTATTGGGGAGGCCTGGAGCTTACTCCACCACGCTGCTCCAATGCGGGTTGGTGGAGATGCGGGTTAGTGGCCAATCCGCTGTCGGATGTTTTCAAACCGCCCATAAGGCCTCCGACAAGGTTTGACGACTGTTATCTAACGACAACAACCGGGACCGACGGCTTAACGTGCCCTTCGAAGCACGGAAACGCGCATGTTTGTTTTTTGCCACTAGCGGTCACCCATCTCACACCCGACCGCTCCCGTTTGGCTTCGTCGCATAGATCGCTTGCGTTCTACGCTAACGCCATACGCGCTTCACTTCACACTTACTTCACATTACTTTTAGCATCGGCAATTTGCATGTACATCGATAATGCATCAGGTCTTGGTATTTGGACGCTGGATCAGATCGCGCGTTTTGGATGCTGAATCGCTGCGTTTAGCGATTAAATCGTCGATTGCTGAGGCTAAAAGTAGCTAGTGGAGCTGGGCCGTTAGCCCTCCTAATTCAACCCACTGTACCACATTTTTTTTACTCACATCAATCATTTGTTCTTTATACCCTGATATGTAAGTAATTGGTTTTTTCTTTTCTATTTTTATTTGAAATAGTTTATACCGTTAGATTTCTTTTTCTTTTTTTTGTATTATTCGAAAATTCCATTTTTGTTTATCACAGCTTTTACAGACTTAAAAACAAGTGATGCAAAAATTATACATGACGCTGGCAATCTGCACAGAGTTTGCCATTATTAAAAATGAAAAGAAAATATTGAATGGCTGAAAGGATTTTTATCCAATGCCGTAAAACGAATTAAAAAAAATACCAACTTAAAAAAGGAAGTTCTCAATGCGAATGTTTCTTTTGTTTTGAGTTGTCATTTAATTAATAAACATAGGTAACACGTGGAAGAAATTTTAATCCCACTAAATAATGACTAGTGATTTAGGTAAAAAATAACATGTTTATATCGTCAGCAATAACAAGCAAACACTAAATCAATTAATACGAATGCGATATTAAATCCAAATACGATCCATATCGGCGTTAAGCTCATAATAAAATCAATTCTCGGTTCACACCCCAAGTTTATTTAGTGGAAAGAGGGGCGGCGCGTGCCGTGCCATATTAGGGCGAAAATCACTTCCTTATCTCTGGCTCCCAGTTACTCCTTTTTTTAATATTGGCATCGCTAACTCTTTGCATGCCAGCGTCAATTACAATTTTTGCATAACTCAGTAGTCATAGAAAAAATCAGTAAGTCGTCAGTAATCAGTCTATCTAGTCAGTCATACGTTCAAGTAAAGCAATGGCTACTTTACCAGAACGTGTCCCATGGAATTTTAGAGGCAAGCCGAAATAAACATTTTTTCGCACTGTTAACTTATTTCATAACAGTCGTGCACTATATTAACCTATATCGAACAAAACGCCATCAACTTTATCCAATATAACTCAAAAATACACCAAGAAAATGAAAATAAAACCAAGGAACAATGTGTTTCCGGACTTCCTGCCAGAACTCCACCAGTTACTCTTTTATTGCTAGCTTATTGACTTGAGGGTTTTTTTTTCAATTAAAATCGCAAAACTTTGTGCATATTGCCAGCGTCAAGAATAATTTTGTATCGCTATTTTGCTAGTTTCATTGAATCTGTGTGAGTAATAATAGGTAAAGTCAGGTAAAGGATAGATATAATCTTCAAATGCTCTGCTTTTTTAATCAAAATATTCATTTTGATTTGAATTTATTCGTCAATAAGTAAACTATCTCAATATCAGCCAACTACCCTATTCTAACTAATCGTAATGTGTATAACGGCTGATTTATCCATCTCCGGATAAAAGTATTCGTCAAGTAAATGTTATTATAGCTTGGCCAGAAAGTGTAAAAATAAATAAATTAGGGAGCCCCCTATCCTTGATATGGTATCGTTTATACTATGACATAAATTATTTTGATACTTCAATTACTGTTAGATTCGAACAGGGGTATGATGGATTAATAACGGAGTTGAAAGTTAGACTGTTCTCTTATTTATTTATTTATTCTTTATTGTTACAACGTAAAATGTTGTACAAAGGGCGGACTTAATGCCGTGAGGCATTCTCTACCAGTCAACCCTGGCTGATGGTGAGAATTTTAAGTAGGTGGCAACAATAGCACTACTTCTACAAGGAAAATTGTTCTTGTGGTGGTAAGCTTGTATCTAAAAAACTAACACTGAGAAAGTAAATATATGATGCATAACATAATACATAAATAAAATATAAGATTACATATTATAATACTAGTTTACATATATACATACAAACATACATGCATACATACATATATATATATATATACACATACATATAAATAACACACAAATATAAAATGATGATAAAACAGACTAGTTGATCTCAGACTTTTGATAAAATTCCCGGACCTTTCTTTTAAAGGTATTTTTGGAAGCCGCTTTTCTGATTTCGGTTGGCAGGGCGTTCCATAGCGATATTGCTTGACATGTAAACGAATTTTGATAGAAACAGGTATTGAGAGATGGAATATCCATTTTTAAGTTTTCAGAAGAACGTAGTACTCTATTAAGGGAAGTGTAGCGATAGTGAAAACTTTGCTTAAGGTAAGTGGGATAGGATGGATCATTTAGAATAGAGTACAGAAGGGAAAGTATCCTAGAATAACGCCTTTGTCGAATAGGCAGCCATTTAAGCTGGTGTCTGTATTGGGATATATGATCAAATTTGCGTAAGCCGAAGATGTAACGGATGCAATTATTAAGAAGGCGTTCTAGTTTATTCAGAAGTTCTTCTGTCAGATCAGGGTAACACACATCAGCATAATCGATTATGGGCAGCACAAGTGTCTGGATGAGCATAAGCTTCGTGTTCAATGGAAGAAAGTGTTTTAGACGACCGAGTGACCTGAGCGCCGCAACAACTTTACGGCTAGTTTCAGCAATATGTGGCCGCCAGCTGAGAGTACTGTCAATGTACAAACCAAGATTTCTAACCGACTCACTTAACGGTATCTCGTTGTTGTTGTAACAGATGGGGGGTAAGTTTTGGTCCTTAGCTCTGGCCAATAATCTAGAGCTTCCCGTCAAAATCGCTTGGCATTTAGCGGCATTGACAGATACACCGTATTGGAGAGACCATTTTGAGAGTGAAGCAAGACAAGCATTGATGTTGTCAAACGCAATACGGAGATTATCAATGTCGGCTTGCACGTAGAGCTGGAGGTCGTCAGCATATAGATGATACGAACAGTTTATGACAGAAGTGAGAGAATTAATAAATATAGAAAATAATATAGGAGAAAGAAAGACTCTTGTTAAAACTAAATCTAAACTATTTCAATTCGTCATTCCCAAATATAGAAAAACATTGTTTCCAAACAGGACGTCGCCTAATTCTTTCAGGACAAGTTTCGTGTGTTTTAATAACAATCCACCATTTTCTTACCATTTCCAACGTTTAATCTACCGAAAATAGCAAAAAAATCACAAAACGCTACTTTTGTTTTGATAGTTTGACTGATGTTTGTCTTTATTTTTCAGTTGCCATGATATATTCAATTTCTACTCTAAGTGGCCAAGCTATACTGTCATTGTAACTCTTGTATCACATGAAAAGTATAGAGATAATATTAACTGACTTATAACTTTAAAGCGGGATTGAAAAAAGCTTCTCATGTATAGGCTACTGTCTTGATTTAGGAAAAAAATGATTTTTTGTCTGGGATAGAATCTATAGACTGACTAACAGATGATAAAATAAAATTGTTCAAAGAAACTGAAAATCTAACAGCGGTTTGACCACTAATCTGCATTTCTAACAACATACATTTGAGCAGCACGGTAGTTAACTACAGGTCTTTGCAATTATGAGCAGACACCCATATGCCCAGTAGTAGGATGCAAAAGGGGTTGCAAAGATAAAAACCGGGCAAGTGCGAGTCGGACTCGCGCACGTAGGGTTCCGTACTATTATATAATAAAATCACATGTATTGTATGGGAGCCCCCTAAAATATTTATTGTATTTTATTTTTTATAATAGCGGCAACAGTATTTCTGTGAAAATTTCTAATGTCTAGCCATCACTCACAGCTCATGAGATACAGCCTGCTGACAGACAGACGGACGGACAGCGGAGGCTTAGTAATAGAGTCTCGTTGGCACCCTTCGGGTATGAAATCCTAAAAATGAAAGTAAGAAATACACATAATTTTATTTTATCAACATTATATTAAAGGCACTATCCACTACACTACAAATCACTCTTCACGCTCTTCTGCTTATGCCAAAGTCTGAAAGCGGAGATGGCTTGAAGGACATCCTCTGCGAAGACCTTGGGCAGCTCCAGAGCAAGGAAGTGGCCACCATCGTTGAGGACGGTCTCGTTGACCAGGTTTGGGTACTTGAGCCTTACGAGCCAGGGTGGAATGTAGAATAGATCATGCTTGGCATGGATCACCCAGGTTGGGACGGGCGTTGGAATCCTGCAATAAGATTAATAAGTATTTTATATTTATTAAATATATTTCATATCTCACGCTAGGATTCCCTGTGTCATGGTTGCCATGGAGACACGCAGACAAGGACACAAACAGAAATAGAAACTCATGTTTCAAGTGTGTGCCTCACTAAGAATAGAACCAGAATCTTATTATCTAAGGACTCTAACAATAGTTAGTTATATTCCATAGGGCAGAGCATTCCAGAGGCATTCAGATTAGGTGTGGAAGTTATGCTGTGTTACGAGTATAATTTAAACTATCTGTCTTTCGGCAACGCTTCGTATCCTCCCACAACTGGACAATAACGTTTCACACTCACACTCATAGCCTCACAGTAAGGTAGATATACCCTGTGTCGTGTGTGCCATGGACACACACAAAGACAGAAACACAAACACCCAAACCGAGATCAGAAATTTTTAACTCATCATTCAAAATTTTGCTTCGCCGGTAATCGAACCCGGGACCCTCTGATCGGCAATCCGGCATGGGAACCATTGCGCCATACGGGTCGTCAAATATTGGAAGTATTGGAGCCTGAAGATTCACCGTCTCCACCAGGCTTTTCTGTCACAGACTGGTAAAGTATAATCACTAACTAGCCACATAAGTCACACACATATTACTAAACCCACTATTTTGTGATAAAAAGTGCGAGAACATAAAACTCTACTTACTCATCTATTTTCAGCGATGAGTACCTCCTATTCAAAGACTCTGAGTAAAGCCGCATGGAAGTGGTGATACTGTTAGGTACCCAGTACATCATGAGGTTGTCTACCAACTGTTGTTTGGAGAAGCGGAAAGAGAGACCCCCGTCGGGAGCTGAACGGTGCTCCAAACGGGTCCCACCCGAAAACTTTTCCAGGATGTAGGCTGCCAGTCCAGTCGGAGAGTCGGATAGAGCTACTCCTGGAATATTTGAAGATATGGTACATTAAAGGTGGTATTAAGTGGTAGCATGGCAGTTGCTTGCATAGGATGTAAGCGATCTAGTCACTGTAGCTTCGGGATTAAGAATAGAGCTACGGTATCCCCTGCCTGATCATAAGAGGTGACTAAAAGGGGGCTTCCGGAGTTAAGGACGGTGTGAGTGGGAGATCGATCTGTCCAACCAGCACCTGGAAGGGCGGCGATGTGTGCGTGGCCGCATGTCGCCGTAAGCATCGGAAGGTGCAGGAGAGCATATCTGCTCTCCCGTTCTGGGCGTCGCGCGTGGAGGACACTGGAGTCCATAGTCCTCCCCAAGCGCAGAGGCAGCCACAGAGGGGTTTTAGTGCGATCAAATCCCACATAACCGGGTACCTTTTAAAGGTTTCCCCCGATACAAAAAAAAGGATGTAAGCGATCTACGCAGCAAACAAAGCCGGGGCAGTCAGGTGTGAGATGGCTTATGAATGGTTTGGTTGTTTTAGAGACCCTAGTGGCTAGTTGTCCTTACCGTTTATGGGTACCCAGCAATAGGGCGTAAACAGTCAAAAAGAATAGATAAACAAACATCAGTGACGGTCATCTTTATGTGTCCTTATGGGCGATGAGTTGAATTGAGAGAATGGAGCTAAAGCAGAAAAGTATTCAGCAACTGTCAAACTACTAGTATCTACCACCATTACATCAGCGTTACCATATCTACAGAGCTGCGATCTAACTAAACATTATTTTGTAAAACTGATTATCATCCATCCATCAGCTTTTAAAAGTCCACTGCTGGACATAGGCCTCCCCTAATATTCACTAATCCATCCAGTCCTGCGTCCTCTAAATCCAACGGCTTCTCGAAAAATACAAGTCAGTCCACCTGGTTGAAGAGTGGCCTGTTCTCCTTTTGCCGAGCCATGTTCACCATTCAGACCTTTCTTCCTATCGGCCAGAAAATCAGCCACAAACCAAAAACCTATCTCATTTATGTGGAGTTGTAAATACGTACCAATCGTATCAGGTTTAGTCGCTTGAAGATGCATGAAGCCCATTTCCTCCATCAACATGGAAAATAACTTGGACAGTGGATATGTCCTGTCAACGAGATCAGATCTCATGACTAGTGGCGGATACAAAGATCCCAGGAGCGTGAAGAAGCTTACTGCTGAGTTCTGCAGGAAGACTCCATTTCTATGGTAACCCAATACTTCCTGAAATTTATTTATTTATTTATACCAACAGCATTACATATATAACTACAAATCAAAACTTAAAAAAGTGGACTAACTTCACTTATCTTTAAACAAGTGGACTAATATATCCCAGCAGTTGGCGTAGAACGAAAGCTATCTGCGCAGCTAAGTGAATCAAACGTGATCTTGTGTAAGATGGGTGATTGCTAGTGGCATATTTTGGATGATGAGGATCCCCGTAGTTAAATAATCGATAAACAGCAGTCATTAAACTTTGTCGGAGGCCTTATAGAAGGTTTGAAAACATTCAACAGCGGGTTGACTACTAACCCGCATCTCCATCAACAAGCATTGGAACAGCGTGATGGAGTATGAAGTCTGCGCCTAATTTTTTTAACAATGGGCTGCAGCGACCCCGTCACACACGTAGTTGTTTTTTGGTATCAGGGGGGAAACCTTCAAAAGGTACCCAGCACTTTGGGAGAGGATAACCCTCTCTGGGTGGGATTTGAACTAACTAAAACCCCTTTGGTGACCTGCCTCTGCGCTTGGGGAGGACTCCGGGATCTCCAGTGGAACGCACCGGTGTCCTCCACGCGGGGCGCTCTGGAACGGGGGGAGACCCGTGCCCAGCAGTGGGACGCAAAAAGGGTTGCAGCGAAACAATGTCCCTTTAGCCAAAGATTGGTGGAACTCACCTTTGGGAATAATGTAGCGATGTTACTTCCTATCAAAGAACCCCAATCTCCACCCTGAATGTAGTATTTCTTGTAGCCAAGCTTGTTCATTAGATTTCTGAATATCACCGCGATTTTATCTGCTCCTAGTCCTGGTCTTACTGCTGCCTGAAAAACAAAGTGGTTGTAAATGACATGATGGTTGCGTAGTTTCTAAAGTACATAATATGCTTATATTTTTTAATACTAAGAACTTTGTCGCAGCTGTTACGGATGGTCGTAAAATTTCGTATTAGAACAGCAACTCAACACAGAGGGGTTACTCTGTACGCATTACGCATTCGTCCGTAAGTAAGTTCTAACATTTTTGGAATAATTTTTGGCATACTCAGATCGGATTTTTCACGAATTAATAAGATAAACGTTGTCATTGAAGACATTAAGCTTTAATACTAAATATTGCTAAAATTTCTTCAGTCTTATCCAAAAATGAGGCCCGGAAATTAAGCTTCGGATACGGGCGTACAGAGTAAGCCCCCAGGGCCCAGACGTGATTAGTGGAAAATCCGGGCCTTAGCAATCAGAATGTTAAAATCGCATATACATTATTCTGAAATAAATGCATTGAAAAACGAAGGATGACAGTGATGTTAAGAACTTTAATGCTCTAAGAACAAAATCAAAAACGTCTATAGTCAAGGTAAGAATTCTTCTCATAAAATATTGAAGTCATAAAGAAAGAAACAATTAATGAATAATGTTATACATAAATTCAATTTCAAACTTCTTGTACAAATAAATTATTTTTCTTCCCTTCTTTATTTCTTAAAATAACTTACATCAGAAAATGCATATCCGGGCAGACAGGGGGCAATGACCTCCACGGCGAAGTCCCGATTATCGGTGACAGCGGTCAGTAACGGGATAGCCTCAAAGAACTCCCGGATGGAACCCGGCCAACCGTGAAGGAGTAACAGGGGTACAACTTCCTTGTTGGATACTAGCTGAAATTGGAATTAATAAATGTAAAACTAATGTCAAAAACAGGGGAAAAGATTTTATAGAACTTAAAGTACTTAGGCTCCTAATCAACTATACAGCGGAGGTCCCTATGCATAATTTTATTAATATTTACCTACATTCAATCTTTTTTTTTTTGTATCGGGGGAAAACTTTCAAAAGGTACCCAGAACTTTGTTTATGTGGGATCTGTACCGCACTAATATCCCCTCGTTGACGTGCCTCTGCGCTTGGAGAAGACTCCGGGATCTCCAGTGGAACGCACCGGTGTCCTCCACGCGCGGCGCCCCAGAACGGGCCCATCTTCGGCAGAGCAGATGTGCTCT
This sequence comes from Pyrgus malvae, assembly GCA_911387765.1. Classification (NCBI taxonomy): domain Eukaryota; kingdom Metazoa; phylum Arthropoda; class Insecta; order Lepidoptera; family Hesperiidae; genus Pyrgus; species Pyrgus malvae. The sequence goes on along the minus strand of OU426969.1, from coordinate 979,195 downwards.
CCTGCGCCTTCAGGTGTTCACGGCGGCATGCAGCCAACACCGCCGTACTTCCCGGGGCTGCTGGCTGGATGGGTCGAGCTCCCACTCTCATCGTCTGCAACCCCGGATGCCCCCTTTTAGTCGCCTCTTACGTTAGGTAGGGGATACCGTAGCTCTTTTCAATTTTTAATCCTAAGAGCTGTTTCAAATCAAACTAGCATATTTTTTAGAAAACGTTCTTACAGATGCGAGCGCTCAACATATGTAGGCATTTCTTTGCTAATGCACTCTGAGACTTGCAATTTTTTTATATTTCTTCTCTCTAATACAGTGTTTCCCAAACATGCTCTGCCATGGCCCGCTAATTTTCACACTGCCCCGTTTCGTGAACCTAAACCAAGACGGTTCGATTAGGTAAAATAATACACGTCATTTATTTATAGTAAAATAATTTTATGAAAACTCTTAGTGAAAACTACAAACTTTGGTAAGTATCGCGTATTTAGTTACTATTTTTATGCGAAATATGGAGCTGCTTCTGATTTTTTACTTAAGAATACAAGTTCGCGTAAAATAATGGAAGTTTTATCCTAAGGAACTAGTCCTTACACTACAAATCGGATATTTTTAAGGTAATCTCGTGTTAAAAATCAACCATGCGTCGCGTCGGCCGATAGTAGCATTCAAAACAAGGCGGGAATGTTGTGACCCGATATTTTGTTTTGATGGTCTGGTACCAGGGCGCGACCCGGCAAATGGGAAACATTGCTCTAGAAGGTATAATATTATTATATACCTTTTAATTTATTATTTTTACATTCAGTTATATTACAGATAGGAATATTGTAATATTTACGAAGGTACTGTATGTAATACATTATGTAGTATAGCTGTAATCTATATAACTCTGACAATTCTTAATATTGGAAGTTAGAAGTGGGACGCAAAATGTACCTAAGTACCTACCTACCTAGCACCTAGTATGTAGATTAGTAGTTTAAATGACGATTTCACTTACAGAAAAAAATGTCAATATATTTTTTAGATACCAACCTTAGGTCTAACTCTCATAAAGGCAATATTTAAGCCCTGAATATTCGTTTTAAACATCGGAAACTGATTAAAAGCCTTTTCTCGTTCAGCAAATGAATATTCTTCAGCCCAATATTTTATCCAATGATCTATTTCGTTGCTGTTGAAACCATATTGGAAGCCCACGCCCTCTAGTGGTGGAACTAGTTGACGATGATTCTTTAGTCGGGCTTTGAGGTCATTTATCATCTGAAATAAATCAATGAATCAACAAAAATCACTAGAAGATTAATTCGTAAGTAGTTGTCTACATGCGATCGAGAAGGCTAAGCTTGCTATTTGTCTACGCGACAGAAATTCGTAGACGAACGAAGGTTACTGACATAGTTCTCAAAATCTGCCGCAGGACCAGACGAAGTGGCAAATGTTAGAAGAGGCCTATGTCCAGCAGTGGACTTCTAAAGGCTGATGGATGGATGGATGGATTAGTTGGATACAGTTTTTTAATGTAGTAGAAGTTGAGCATACAGGCCACGTGGTGTCAAAAAATCGCTGGAGAACATGAACATCTCACATCTCACATGATCATCTCAATCACAATATATTATTGTTATATATTATTGTTAAATATTAATATTTAACATCAAGATGACTCCAAATCATTTCCATCTAGGTATTTCTTAATCAGCTAATTATGTTACTTCGATGCGGTTGTATAAGTATTTTGACACGAAAAAATCGGTGTGTCCTTAGAGCATCAAGGTATGACAGGTATGACACTGAATGGTGAGTCAGTAACTTTGATGCTCTAAGATCCTGTCGCATTACAAGTAACATTAAAATGAATAGTGTACAAAAAAACTGAGGAACTTCTCGTAAATTACCTCCTCATTAAACTTGATTCTGAAACTGCGCACACTGGTGTCCACTCGATTTTTTAATTGATCCGGCCCCCACCACTCCTCCAAATTGATATCAGGTAAAGGTGGAGATCGCTTGAGATAGAGGAAATAAATTGGCAAAAATGCTATTGCGCTTATCACGAAGAAGAGAAAGACACGAGCCATTTTGTAGCTTTCTGAAATTAAGAGTTATTTATGTTTTATATTTATTCACAAAACAATATCACTGAATGTATTTTAATATAATTTTGGCAGACCATCGTTTTGTGTTTTACTATAATTATTACGTTTAAGTATATGTTTTTTCTGTGTTTCATAGCCTTAACTGTGAGCAATATCCTGATAGAAAACCATCGATCATATAATATACTAGTCACTATATCGATGTAAAAACACATTAAACTTATACACAGTGAACTGTTTAGCAATGTTCTCTGCCAAATCCCTAGATTCCACTATTGTGGTGCCCCACCAATATAAAGCAAAAGAGTTTGTTTGTTTGCTAGTCTCAGGAACTACGAATTGAAATAATTAAGTTTTTAACAAAAAAATAGAACCGACTTCAAACGGTAAAAAATAAAATTGTTCAGTACCTACTTCTTCTTGCTTATGGTAATGACTCTTAAAACTATTTTTGGAGTCGGTCCCTTAGTAAAATGTCCTTTTTTTTTGGTGTCGGGGGGAAACCTTCAAAAGGTACCCAGCACCTAGGGGATACCGGGTTATGTGGGATTTGACCGCACTAAAACCCCCTCGGTGGCCTGCCTCTGCGCTTGGGGATGACTCCGGGATCTCCTAAGGAACGCACCGGTGTTCTCCACGCGCGGAGCCCAGAATGGGCCCATCTTCGGAGGTTAGATGTGCTCTCCTGCACCTTCCGATGTTTACGGCGGCATGCGGCCACACGCACACACCGCCGTCCTTCCCGGGGCTGCTGGCTGGACGGATCGAGCTCCGACTCTCCCTTAAGTTAAAAATATTAGTCTACGTAGTTCTTTTAAGTCTAAATTAACTGTCCAGATATAAAGTAGGTAAACATTTCTGTTGCTACATGTTTTCCGGCTAAACAGTTGAACCGGTACGAATGAGCTCCCCCAGGAAGATGCTTGTTCCACTTCGGTTAACTTTGCATTAATTGACCTTTATTGTTGTTTCTTGATAAGAATTTAATCAGTGGGTTCCTGATCTTTAGATTAATACAGAAATCCTGACGTCCAGTGTTTATAGATCATGATAATACAGCACAATAGACATTTTCTTTATGGTACACCAATATCAAATAATCAAAAAGCTGTAGGAAAATTAACATAAGGCGACCATAAAAGTAGTCTCTAACATAAAAATTTAAAAAAAGTACCTAACAATAGTAATTAAAATCAGAAAAAATAGCATTACATATAGAAAACAACACGAAACTAAACAGTTCTAAAACAAGCTGCAAAGAATAACAAAGAATCACATATTAAAAGCATTTTTAATAAAATACTTGAATGTACTTTACTTTTAGTAGGTAATTATTACGTGTAATCAGCGGAACTTGCTGGACTAAAAATGGGATCGTTCAAACTTTATGAGTTTTTAATCTGCAAGAAAGTAAAGCAGGCACTTTGTAATCTGTTTTAATGCTTCTGGAAATTTAACAAGTTCCATGGCTAATTCCTTCAAGATAATTTCATAAACTTTGACAAGATCGTAAAATACTATTCAGAAAAATTTAAGCCTTAATTTATTTTTTAAATTTGTGCTAAGCGTTTAAAGGATTCGAATCAGCAAAGTGCAGTAAGTAAACAAAAAACGTGGTTTCTTTGAAACCAAGCATCATAATAATAGTCAAAATCTGTCATCACATCAGTCCTAAGCAAACTATTAGATTACTCGATAGATTAACGATAATAATGGAATTTTGGAAGTATCGAAAAACTCGCATCGCATTTATTTTTACCTTTATTTTAGTCTTCAACATTTCAAGCAAAATGTCAACTTTATTTAATCTCTGAATGTAAAATTTTTGTGTCACATTGTTTGTAACAAAGTCCTCCGAAACGGCTTCACTGTTTCTCATGAAATTTTGTGTATTCAGTTTTCATACCCCTAGGCGAATATTTGAAAAAAATAAGGTTTCCTAAGGAGTTACTAGCAAACGAAGTGGTGGGCGAACAGCTAGTATAACTCAAATATAAAATAAGACTATGACGTGTCATATTTCAAGTTCTCCCAAAAAACCTTAGGGCCCTTATAGACGATTATGTTTACTATGACTACATAGGTAATCCCACCTACACACACTTTAATAATATTTATCTCGTACCCAGCCGAAGGTCACAGTCATTACATAATATTCCGAGTAATTATCAGAGTATCAGTAATACATACTTGTATGACTGATACTCTGATAGAATGATAACAACATTAAAGATGGACTCCCTAAAAAGACCGAAGACCGCAAACCTTATCTTAATAACCATAAGAATTAAATCGCTTTGGCATATGATGTGAATAAAATTTGCTGCTTGTAATAAGATGGCTGGTCAAGTTACAAAAAAAATGTAATTGCATCTTTTAGATTATAATTAAAAGGGTAAATGATCATAGAACATGATGTCGAAGGTAAGAAAGGGCACACTCAAAATCGTAATAAAAATATTTGAAATAATTAGGAGAGACGTGTAAGTGTAATTGAAGCACACATTAAATTTGCTTAATAATGATGATGAGCATTATATAAAGTACCTACCTAACTTCCAAGCATAATACCAATTCCAATGTTTAATGTTATCTTCCTGTTCATTAAAAAAACTGTCTAAGTCGATTCTATTTTGGGTTTACATTAAAAAATGTTATAGATAGCTATGTATCTATGTAACCCTATTTTTTTAGAAGCGGTAAACAGATATAAGAGAACAATAATAAAACTCAAATCTTTTAATTTTATATCTAAGTGTCTTATTTTTGAATTAAAAATCCCAATGAAAACACTGTTAAAATTATCAAAGTAGAAAAAAGGAGTTAAATGTGTACTTAAACGAAAGTAACAAAATTGCATTTATCATAAACATAAACACAACATTTTGTAAAATGATAAGAAAGTTATGAAAGTTTCGAACTTTGATCCCGGAAAACTCATCCAAACAAAGATGTACTCACGCTTTTTCAAGTTACTTGATAAAAATATAGCCTCGTTTCACTCTCTAAACTTTGCAAACTTGATATCTACTGTTTACTTTAAACAAAATGACCGGCATACGTCCAACTACAATGATCGTTGAGAAGTCACTGTCTGTCTGTGTGTGTACGTCATATAACTTTAGTACCGTAAGCCCTGCCTACTTGTGTTCTCTTAACTTAACTATGCATTGTGGTCCTCCAGACCATAAAATAATTGCCTCCCAGTCAGACTTTTTGCTAACAATATCAAATATCATATTCACAGAGTACATTTATATATAGATCATATTGTTGCTACGTTTAAAAGAGTTCATGGCTTACAGAAGGTTTTTGGATCTCAATAGGTATGTATATGGTATATCCAAAGAACAAGTCTCAAGTGCAATGACCTTTTTCTCTCAACTTTGCTTACTGCTTTTTGATGTCTCAAAGTTATCAGAGTTTTGTTGTCCAACAGATTATAACAGAGGCAACAGACCATAATATTGTATACTGTAAAAGTATTTTAGTTATAGTTTTTGTGACATAATACAAGTTTCAATCAGCCAAAGGTCTTAATTTTGTTAAACTCAGAAACACGTTTACAGTTTAATAACCGATTATTCAGGATCAATTATCTAAAAGTAGTGAATACAATTCAAGTGCAATGACCTTTATTCTTTAACTCTGTTAAAAATATTTTCGTTATCTAACAGACCATAAAATACTTAATTTAGTTTAGGTAGGTACTCTAAAAATCATTTTGTTAGTCTAAGTGTTTTTTTAGTCCACTCCTTCCAGTAAGGTTTTGGGCCTTATTAAGGATTTCAATAATCAAAATTTCTCTAGAAAATTACATAACAGTAATATTTTCGGTTTAATGAACTTCCATTTATTCAACATCATCATCCTTAATATCAAGTAAATAAAATTCTTAAGTGCAATGACTTTTATTTTCTTAACTCTGGTGAATAAGTTTTTTTGTCCAACAGACAACCAAGAAATAATAGGCTCATAATAATTGAAAACCTTTCAAGCAATATCTAATGTTATATTGTTGCTACTCGTAAGTCTAAAGTACTTGATTTTTGTGTTTGCGACGTTTTCGGGCATTAACTTTAGTGCATATACAAATGTACTCTGTGCTTTAGTGCTTCAATTAATTTTAGTCAGCCAAAGGTTTTAAGAAATTGTGAAAACTTTCGAGAGAAGACCACTGCCTAGCAGTGGGACGTAATAAGCATTGGAAAAAATATATTTTAAGAGCCTAAATACATAGAATAATATAATATAATAAAATGAATATTATGTATAGCAATCATATTTATTTTGAAATAAAATATATTTCACAATAAAAAACAATTTGAAAAGCAGATAAACAGTACTCCTAAAAAAATAATTGAATACGAAAAAAGCATTAGAGAACATAAGAAACCCAATGCAAAGAGTTTAGGTAAGTCTGTAATAATTAGACAATTCTGAAAGGTTTACTTCTATGTGAGAATCTACAACTATTGAGAAACATCTCGGATAAGAAGAAATATAAGTATCTAAAATAACTGAATAATATTTAATTTTCCGAACACCACTGAGAATTTACGAAAAAAAGATAAAAAATAAACATCATCAAAGCATTCAAAAGATACTAATCTATGTTCAAAAGCAGCTGGGGCGCAGCTGCCACTGCTGCCAGCACAGCCAATACAATAGTTATGACGTTGTATACTAGATGGCGCTGCTAAATTTAAGTCTGAATCACGCTGTTAAGATTCCTTAGCCGACACGTAAGTACTCAGGTGTAACTTTATTCTTCACTCTGGTTTCCCTTCAAAACGCATAAATCTTTCGCCTTTTACTAAAGATTTCCGTGGAGGGGAACACTCAAATGAGTCTAACTCTATTTTTGATAAGGCCTTACCTTAACTGGTAAGGCTTGTTATATTCGTTTCATTCGTAAGTTAAGTACACTAACTAAACCTTATGTTACTATGGCGGCAGCCGGCAACAGAAAGGAAAATCAGAAAATAGAAATACATACATACATCACATCAACTCTGTTGTGAAAAGAAATTTTCTAATGTGTATCTACTATTGTCTACTAGTAATACTAGTAGACAGACAATACTAGTCTAGTATTGTCTGTCTAGCCATCACGGTTCATGAGATACAGCCTGATGATGACAGACAGCAGAGGCTTAGTAATAGCGTCCCGTTGGCACCCTTCGAGTACGGAACACTAAAAATTACATTTGCATATATTTTTAACGATTTCCAATATTTTAATTTCATAATGTACTAATTTAAGTCTGAAAATAATGTTTTGGTCATATTTTTATAGACAGTCTTAGTCATTATAAAACTATGTTTATAAATAAAGCTACAGGTAATTAAAATACATCTTTATTAACAGTCAGTGTTCCCGTTGCTAAAATGCCACTCCCTAAAAGCCCGGACAGCTGTAAAGACGTCCTCGGCAAGCACACGAGGCTGCTCCAAGGCGATGAAGTGGCCACCGTCGTCCAGGTGCGTGTGGCCCAGCAGCTTGGTGAACTTCATCTGCAGCAGCTTGGGCGGCTGGTACAGAATCTCGTGCGGCGCTTGCAAGGCCCAGGTTGGGACGGGTGTGGGGTACCTAGAATTGTACATTACAAAGTCAATCAATCGATAGGTTGAAATTTAGTTCCTACCTCAGGATTGAGAATAAAATTTTGTCCTATAATAGGTATGGAAGGCCTTAAATTCAATATGTAATCATTATCATTATTTATAGCAAGATATGGTACATAAGTTCTTAACGAAATTACATTTTTTGCTCATATTTGACCCATTTGGGCATGCAATATCATAATAATAATATATTGTATATAAATTACGTGTCACGTTTTTTGTCCGCGATGGACTCCTAAACTACTTAACCGATTTTAATATTTGCACTCCATGTGTAGTTTGATCCAACTTGAAAGATAGGATTGCGTATATGTATATCTAAAACTTAAGATTTGTTCTGATACTTGAAGGCAGGTCACGTCTGCCTTGTTAGCTAGTCATTTTATAAAATTTATTCTCATACAATGGATTTAGTAGTATTTCTTTTAAATTTGAAACACAATAAACTTATAATTGAGGTAATATACATAAATTTTCTCAGAGACGTCAAATATTTAAGATTACTCTCACACACACGATAGCTGTCTCGTGTGCTCCTTGTCGCCCCACAGTCATGCTGCATAATAAATACCCATTGTACCTGAACATTTATTTAAAACAGGGCTGGAGTTTTTTTCCGCCCGCTTTTTTCTCCTAGCCCATATAAGCCTTAGCGCACCCAAAGCGGATGACGGTCAGCTGATGACCGTAGAACAATGACAAACATCAAGTGTATATTATTACCCAGGATGTTAATAAACTATTTCATTTCATTTCATTTCATTTCTCAATTTTAAGGTAACTTTAAGGTAACTTTTTTCTCAATTTGTGTTACTAAATTAAATTGCCAGCCACATTTTTAAGATTATTTCTTTTATGTTAAAAAAGATGGGCGATGGCAAAAGTTCCAGCCCTGGTCTATTTTTATCAATTTTATCATACATAAATCGACAAGCATCAAAAAGTCTTTCAAAATCCAACTATGTATTACGATAAATATTCTATGAAGGTAAAATACTTACGAATCAAGATCCAGTGCTCTGGTTGCCTTAGAAAAAGATTCAGCGTAAAATCTCAGGGAGGTGACGATGGAGTTGGAGCACCAGTAGACCATGAGGTTGTCGATCAGCTGTTCCTTCGTGAAGCGGAGGCACAGGCCTCCATCGTGGCGGTCCCGGTACTCTCGACAGGTCCAGGTGGAGAACTTCTCGAGAATGTAGACGAGTAGGCCCACTGGGGAATCAGATAGCGCAATACCTAGAGAAAAAAAACGCAATTTAAAATATCGAAAGTATCCCCTACCTGATCGTAAGAGGCGACTAAAAGGGGGCTTCCGGGGTTGCGGGCGGGGAGAGTGGGAGCTTGATCCGTCCAGCCAGCAGCCCCGGCAAGGACGGCGGTGTGTGCGTGGCCGTATGCCGCCGTGAGCGCTTGAGGGTGCAGGAGAGCGCATCTGCTCTCCTGAAGATGGGCCCGCGTGGAGGGCACCGGTGCGTACCACTGGAGATCCCGGAGTGCTCCCCAAGCGCAGAGGCAGGTCAACGAGCGGGTTTCAGTGCGGTACAAATCCCACATAACCCGGTAACCCCTCCCAAGGTGTTGGTACCTTTTGACGGTTTCCCTCCGATACCAAAAAAAGTGTATAAAAGGTACTAATAGGTACTCTTGACGCCTGACAATATTTTAATTATTTAGTTACAGATTGTCACTAAAATCTAACGCCAAATTGATGCCTACTATGAAAGCTACGCTCAAACTGAAAGCCAAAAGGAAAGCGTAGGAAAGGAGGAATTTTGGTGGAATCTTGAAAGAGACATATCTTTTTTAGTATTTTTTGTTGTGTAGATTTTTGTTGATGAATTTGATGGAATCGTAGTAACACGTTCTGTAAAGTAGCAATTGCTTTGCTTGGAAATCGGACTGACTATAACTGATTACGACGATTTTGACGAAGTAATATTATATCGCTCGGGCTAAAATTAATCTTAATCTCAAATGAGTAGTAGTACTAGTAGTAACTTGACACTTGCAATGCACATACTCGTATCATGCGCTGTCTTCAATTAAAGAAACAAAATGGCTAAAAAAACTTTTTTTATAACGCCCCAGTGATCAATATCTATAGCGATAGATTATATCTTCTCTCGCCACCTAACTACCTAAAAACTTACCAATAGTGTCCGGCTTGGTGGTCTGAATGAAGAAGTACCCCAATTCCTCCACCGCGAACTCCAGCCATCCGTACAGAGGGTACATTCGACTTGCTTGGTGCGGTTCTGCCACTAGGGATGGGAAGTATGCACCTATGAGGGACCACATACTTGTCTTCAAGTTCTGAAAAAGATCAATACTTACAAATAAATTTAACAACAAGTATATGTGTTTCTAATAATCTAATCTCTCTCAGATTCTGCGTGGAGATCTGTGGACAGAAAATTGAGTAACACCATTAAATGAGCCCAAAAATAATTAGGTATTATATCAATACGTTTACCAAGTCGAAGTAAAAAGGCCAACTTTTCTTTGTTAAATGGCTACAGCAGCCCATGTCCTCATAACTTTAAGCATGCCTGAGTTATGTCTGAGGTTGTATGCAGTTGCGATGCTACTCCGGAGGCTGATGATTGTGTGATCAGCGAGCGCAATTTAACACTTACCAAGAAAGTTTTACCAACTTCCAAATTATAAAGGCTGCCAATGTCCCTGTAGCTTTGGGATTAAGAATAGTATCCCCTATCTGATCGTAAGAGACGACTAAAAAGGGGCTTCCGGGGTTGCAGGCGGTGAGAGTGAGAACTCGATCCGTCCAGCCAGCGGCCCTGGGAAGGGCGGCGTTGTGTGCGTGACTGCATGCCGCAGGAAGCATCTGGAGGACACCGGTGCGTTCCACTAGAGATCCTGGAATACCTCCCCAATCTTAGAAGCAGGGCACCGAGGGGGTTTTATTGCGGTAACAAATCCCACATAAATTGGTATCCCCTCCCTCAAGTTGCCGAGTACCTTTTGAAGATTTCTTCCCGATACCAAAACAAGGGGGCTGCCAATTATAAAAAATACCTTCACACTGATAAACTGGCGGTTTGTGTTCTTGTCTTTGTGTTTGTCCATATTACCCTCGAAACAGCAATCCTTATATGTGGTACTCACCCTTGCGGTCGCTACATTGCTATGATGGCCGAGAAGATCCTCGGGATACAGTGTTGCCATGGCGGATGCGATCACCGCCCCCCAGTCACCCCCCTGGACGTAGTACTGCTCGAAGCCGAGCCTCTTCATCAGGTTTCTGAAGATCACTGCTACTTTGGGTGCTCCGAGACCTGGACGACTTGGAGCCTGTAAAGATTTTTGTTTTATAATATAGACCAGTAAAGAAAGCACGCAAGTGTTAAGTGATCATTGCAGCCTACGGATTATTGGCTGCAACTCTTTTTTGCGCTGAAGCGAAAAATAGGGTGAATAAGAGGGCGAGATCTGTACCCAGTAGTGGGCTACTGAGTACAGATCTCGCCCTATTATTTGGACTAAGTTTACTCCACCACTACTCTAATTCAGCAGGCTAACCCGTTATCGGATGTTTTTATGTGAAGTTTAGTGATTAGTGTTTTTATGTATGTTCATAGGTCATCAGAAAATGTTTCACGATAACAGCTATCTATCGATAATATCCGGCTTATATTGGGGCCGACGGCGACGGCGGAAATGCGCAAGAAATTTATGACTCGTGGTCATTTACTAGGTCACGCCCATGTTGCTTAGCTGCATAATCGCCTGCATTTAAAATAGTAAGACCCTTACTTACATCTGAAAACCCATACCCTGGCATACAGGGAATAATTAGCTCGAAGACGAAGTCGTAGCCTGGTGTTTGACGAGTCAGCATTGGAATGACCTCATAGAACTCTCGCATGGAGCCTGGCCAGCCGTGCATCATCAGCAGAGGTAGTACTTTTACTCCAGAAGGGACCTGGAAGAAAAGGAATAGAACTTAAACTGGAGGATGAATTACGTTATTGTTGTCCAAATCCAACCAATACACGGATAAGTATTTCTGGCTAAGTGGGTCCCTTATATGAAGCTTATCAGATATATGTAAGAATAGTAAAAATATTTATAGGAGTGCAGTAAGTCTACCTGATTCACTATAGAATAGTAACTTAGCTTTCAAAGAGAGGTCACAAAGAATGGCTGTAGCCTTTTTTTACTACTACTACCCCAGTAGCAGTCAAAAAGGGTACTACAATAGTAATACTACGCGCCCCGTATTGGCTAGACCCCGACCCGAAGCTTACTCCAGCACGCTGGCGCTGCTTCAATGAGGCTGGTGGAGTTGCGGCTTATTGAACAACCAGCAATCGGATATTAAAAAACTGCCCATAAGTTCTCCGTCGAAGTTTATCTACTACTATCTAACAATAACTATCATAACATAACTGACGACTCAACGTGCTTTTCAACGTACGAAACGCCTGTTTCGTTTAGCTGCAAAAATCGCTTACGTTCTACGCCAGCGGTCAGCAAAAGGACCCGTAAAAGCGTTTCTTTATTACTTTATAGGACTTGCTTACCTGAAGCTTAACCTAGATGAAGTGAATGTCCAACCACTGAGTACTCGTCTTGTATTGTGGTCTTACGTCCTTTGATAGGGTTACTCCTTGAATCAAAGCTATTGCTTGGTCATCAACTCACAAAGTTTAATGGATTAGTTGCTCACCTGAGGTTTAACCCAGATGAAGTGAATGTCCAATCCTTGAATACTGGTCTTGTAGTGTGGGTACTTATTAAAGAACCTCTCGCGCTCCTTAAAAGGGTACTCTTCGGCCCAGTAGCTCAGCCAGCTCGGTAGTTGGGTGCTGTTGAAGCCGTATCTGAAGCCCACTCCTTCGAGAGGAGGTATGATAGGTCGATGGTTCTTTAACCGATCTTTCAAGTCTTGAATCATCTGGAAATGGTCATAACTTTACAATAGTAGTTTCATTTACGTTGAGTACGTACTGTTGCGGGTACTCTAAGTAGTCATACTTTGGGTACCGTTAATACGCCACAACTTTTGATAAGTCATATGGTTTGATCGGAAACATAGTCTCATCGAGTTTTGCGTTTTCAAAAATTTTGCCTGTCACGGTTGCATAAATGCATATTAACTTTGGAGAAACTGCAGCTCACTGGACTTCAAATGGCCATGGACTAAAGCAATCCCATATCACTAGGTGGTCTACTTTGCCACTGCATGTTATAAAATACTTTCAATATTTATCTTTAAAAATGTTGGAGGGGAAATGCTGCCAGCGTTCTGGGCACAATGCCACAAGTGCAACTTTTAGATGGGGTTTTTTATAGTTAATTGTTTTAGTTTTATTATTACTTTGTGAAGTGAATATACTCCGCAGATTAAATGTGTCCTAATAGAAACCTATACTTTCTTTTTTTATGTCTGCAGTAGTCTCGTTTTGCTAAGATTTTGTACATTTTACATGGAGCATAGGGGCCGCCCGCGTCTTCGTTCGCATGGAGTTCAGTTTTATAAGTCTTGCTTGTTGTTGTATGTAGTTGCGTTTCTACACCGAAGTAATGGTCGCCATATGAAGGTCTGGCCGCAACTGCACCTTTCCACCGAAACGATGAACCGAACGACCACGAAGAGAATTGCTTTACGGCAGAAGTGGGTGCAGCTGTGGTATTTCCTCATTCTCCTTCTACCACCAGCAAAAATTAGTACATTTCTCACCTCATCACTAAACTTCACTTCAAAAGGTCTGATACTCTCATCCTGCTTGCCCTTCAGATCCTCAGGTCCCCACCACTCGTTCGGATCTAGCTGAGGAGGCTTCCTTTTGTCTTTGCTATTGAAGAACTTGTATACCGTCCAAATAATAAAGCCAATAGCGATTGTTACACACGTTATGCAGAACATCGTTAATTATCTGAAAATCATTAATTTCAACTTTTTATAGTCCATTTATCTAATTTGTTATTGACATTACCTATTCCTATTTCTGCATGCCCAAACTATATTTCATATAACCTGATTAGGGTCACACTTATTTCTTAAAACTTAATTAATTCTTAAAACTTTAAAATAAACTTAAAATTTAAATTAAATTATAATTGTAAATAATTTAGTAAATAAATAACTTTAGTTTAATTTAGTGATTATTGGATGCCTGAATAAGGTAGACTGTTTAAATACTATAGTTAAACGCAAACACCTAATTTTTTTTGTAAACAGTCATGAATAAACGTTTTTCATTTCATTTCATTTTTCTACTAGCGACTGCCAGCGACTTCGTCCGCGTGGACTTTGGTATAGTCATAGCATGATGTTAAAAGATTTGTTCAATTCGAACCAGTAGTTCCATTAGCGCCTTGCAACAAGCTCTTCAGCTTTATATATATTATCCCATTATTAATTTATATATCATTTATATGTTATATATACTGTTAGTATTTATTACAGTAGGTATGTTTTCTCTTTGCGATATAGTTAATGTACTATTCTTTATTTAAATTTTTTTTTATCCTTCTACTTTCATAGACAGTTCTGTTTTATGCAAATACTATAGCTTCACACCAACGCCACGGTTTGACTGGCAGATAATGCCATTAGGCATTAAGTCCGCCCATTGTCCTTTTATTTTATGAGTGCAATAAAGTATAAATAAATAATAAATTAAGTTTTTAACAAAAAAATAGAACCGACTTCAAACGGTAAAAAATAAAATATTCAGTACCTACTTCTTCTTGCTTATGGTAATGATTCTTAAAACTATTTTTGGAGTCGGGCCCTTACTAAAATGTCGTACCTACCATTCGTTCTAAATGGGCACCGACAGTACAGACAGTGGGACAGTACCTACTTCTTCTTGCTTATGGTAATGACTGTTAAAACTTTTTTGGAGTCGGTGCCCATTCAGAACGAAAGGTACACTATATTTACTAAGACAGGACATTTTACTAAGGGCCCGACTCCAAAAATAGTTTTAAGAATCATTACCATAAGCAAGAAGAAGTAGGTACTGAATATTTTATTTTTTACCGTTTGAAGTCGGTTCTATTTTTTTGTTAAAAACTTAATTTATTTCACTCTTTTTAGTAATTTTAATAATTCTGTATATATAGGTATGTATAAGCATAATTGAATATTTTTTTCACTTAACTTCTAAACGTTAAAAAGATTTACCGTTCATGTTAATCTAATAGCCATCTAATAACCTAAAAGAATACTACTACCAGTCCACCTGAACGTATAAATTATTGAAAGAATTTGCTCTCAGCTCCTAACCGTTGAGGAGTTGTACCTTCAATCATGAGCTTAGCAACATCAGGTGATAATTACCGGGCATAAATATATTTTGTATTATGTTAAAAAACATGACTTAAAAAATGTGTGTGCCTATTAAGTTTCACTGTTTCCCTCGATTTCTCTAGTATCACATCATCAGATTATGACATGGTGACAGTTGGAACACCTTAGAAGTGTAAGTTTTAGAACAAAAAAATATATATTGAAAGAATTTGCTCTCAACCCTAACCGTCGTAGTACCTTCCATCATCAGCTCAGCAACATCACATGATGATAATTAAATACAAATGTCTTTTTTGCTTTAGTAAGAATATAAAAATCAATCGATGTTCTATAAAATTTAAATGTTCCCCTCGATTTCTCTGGGATCCTATCATCAGACTTTGACTTGGTGACAGTTGGACCACCTGAGGAATGTAAGATTTCGATCAAAAAACCATTTATTGAAAGAATTTGCTCTCAACTCCTAACCGTCGTAGTACCTTCCATCATCAGCTCAGCAACATGATATGATGATAATTATACACAAATGCCTGCTTTGCTTTTATAAGAATATGAAAATTCAATTGTTGTGTTATAAAATACGCATGTTCCCCTCGATTTCTCTGGGATCCCATCATCAGACTTTGACTTGGTGACAGTTGGACCACCTCAGAAATGTAAGATTTAGATCAAAAAACCATTTATTGAAAGGATTTGCTCTCAACTCCTAACCGTCGTAGAACCTTCCATCATCAGCTCAGCAACATGATATGATGATAATTATACACAAATACCTACTTTGCTTTAATAAGAATATGAAAATCAATTGTTGTGTTATAAAATTCGAATGTTCCCCTCGATTTCTCTGGGATCCCATCATCAGACTTTGACTTGGTGACAGTTGGACCACCTCAGGAATGTAAGATTTGGAATAAAAAACTATTTATTGAAAGAATTTGCTTTCAACTCCTCACTGTTGCAGTACCTTCCATCATCAGCTCAGCAACATGAGATGATGATTACTATGCACAAATATCTCTTATGCTTCAGAAAGTATAAGAAAATCAATGTGTGTGCCTATAAAATTTGAGAGTTCCCCTCGATTTTCCTGGGATCCCATCATCAGATCCTGATTTGGTGACAATGGGACCACCTCGGGAGTATAAGCATACGAACAAAAAAAGAATTTTGAAAATCGGTCCACAAACGGCGGAGTAATCGGTGAACATATATAAAAAAAAAAAAAAATACATACAGCCGAATACAGTACCTCCTTCTTTTGGAAGTCGGTAAAAATATATTAGTATAGGTAGATTTTCCCCGTTTTTGCAACATTTTTCGCTGATGCTTATCTCGTATGGGTCACGGTGTAATGCTATATAGCCTAAAGCCTTCCTCGATAAATGGACAGATGGACTATCCAACCCAAAAAGATTTTTTCAGTTTGAACCGTAGTTCCTGAGATTAGCGATTCAAAAAAACTCTTCAGCTTTATTTATTAGTATAGATACTCGTAAGTATTCTCCTCAAGGTGCTGAGCTAGTGAGTTATTAAAATTGAAACAACATACCTAGATCTAAATTTATTTTGTAGCGACCTTCCGCTACTCATCAAGAGATGGCGCCACGGGTATTCCTGAATCACGCTATCAAAGTTTTCGGAATATCCTACCATATATACAAGCTCCGACTCCGAATTGAGTCAGTTGGAGCGCGGCCGCTCCCCGGGAATGACCACGTCGCCCGGCGAGAAATCTCCCTTTGCCAAACTGGTGACCCCGACGTGATTTTGTGATGGGTGAACTGGTTTTTAAGGAGTGCAAACCAGAGATTCGGGTCGTCGGTGCAGAATGGTGGCACTCTTAAAGTCACCTTTTGGGTGCTCGGTGCATCGCGTGAAGAAACGCGCGTCATCCTTGCGCGTCGTGATCATGCCCGGGGAGCGGCCGTGCTCCAACTGACTCAATTCGGAGCTTGCTTATTAATGGGTCTTAAAGGACAGATTTAATCAATCGGGCTCATCATCACCAACAGTGGTCACGACGTTGGCATACCATTCAAAAGGTTTTGGTTCCCAACTAGAAAGTTATCGATCCCACCAAAAACATTAAATACTGCCAAGATGAAGGCTTTGTGAAAAAGATATCAGAAATCATATATAGCCAAGCTCCTGAATGTAAACGCCCTCTTTATTTACATCCAGGATGTCATAAAGATTTTTTATATCTTAGATGATACCCAATCCACGAATCATAAGGACCCTATTGAATCTGACTGGCTGGCTACAACCCTTTTTTGCGTCCCACTGCTGGGCATGGGTCTCTCCCCATTTTTAGGGACGCCTGGAGCTTACTCCACCACGCTGCTCCAATGCGGGTTGGTGGAGATGCGTGTTAGTGGCCACCCCGCTGTCGGATGTTTTCAAACCGCCCATAAGGCCTCCGACAAGGTTCAACGACTGTTGTCTATCGATAACAACCGGTACCGACGGCTTAACGTGCCCTCCGAAACACGGAAACGCACATGAAATTTTTATAGCGGTCACACATCTCACACCTGACCGCGCCCGTTTGGCTTAGCTGCGTAGATCGCTTGCATTCTTCGCTCGCAGCCGGGACATGCGCGTTTCGACTGACTAAAGCGTTTTAAAATTTGTGAATGAAAGTGAAATAAATGTGATTACGATTATGATTGTTTATTTAGGAAATACTATCTTCATATTTATTAACCTTAACATTGAACGAAGAGCTCAATTGTACACGCATAAAGACATCTATGTATCCAATGACAGTAGTTTACAACGATGATGAAGCAAAATAACTGATTACATCATGTACTTCGTAAGGCGTGTACACGGTGAACTCTGCTAACGACGCCATCGCAATCCGAACACAACAAAATTGCACTATCGCTAAAGGCAGGGAAGTCTTTATGTACACATTGTTCTTAAAAAATAATTAGAATGGTTAAATGGAGCTGCACTGCTACTCTGAAGTCATATGGTCGCGTCATTACTACAGCCTTTTTTTTGTTATCGGGGGGAAACCTTCAAAAGGTACCTTGGGAGAGGGTACCGAGTTATGTGGGATTTGACCGCACTAAAACCCCTTCGGTGGCTGCCTCTGCGCTTGGGGAGGACTCCGGGATCTCCAGCGGAACGCACCAGTGTCCTCCACGAGCGACGCCCCAGAACGGGCCCATCTTCGGGAGAGCAGATGTGCTCTCCTGCACATTCCGACGCTTACGGCGACATGCGGCCACGCACACATCGCCGTCCTACCCGGGCATCGATATAATATAAGTAGGTAGATTCACAGTCGCCGCATAAAAGTGGCACCAGCAAAAGAAGGCATAACGGCAGCAATATGCCTTCTTTCGCTTTCATTTGTTAAACCGCCACGCACGTGTCGCACGTCAGTGATGCCAAAGTCCGCAGTAAAAAATTGTAAAAATTACACTCTATAAACGCAAAAAAAGTACGGAGTATCATACTTCCAGTGAGTACATCTTTATCTTAATTTAATAACGCATATTTATTATACTATAAGACTATTTATTATTATTTTAGTAAAATTTGTTTGGTGGTGTAAATATAGCGGTAAATTAATCTTGTAAACGAATTTGTGCTTTATTGTAATGCTTTTGGTTTCATTTCTCAATAAACTCCTATTTCGTAAGTCTAAAGTCGTAAAATTTTATTGCCGTATTATAAACATCGAACCAGAAGGTGATAAGTAACAATTTAACATGGACTTATAGTCTTACTTATGTCAGTACCATAAGGTTTAAAATAGATAAAAAGTAAGATACCCTAAAATATTTTTTTGGTTTGGAATACTTGTATACTAGTATAATAATAAGTACGTTTTTACGCGGGGCCACCTTTTGACTCAATTTTGTATGGGAACCTTGCATCTACCTACTTATATTATATCGATGTACCCGGGGCTGCTGGTTGGACCGATCGAGCTCCCGCTCACACCGCCCACAATCCCGGAACTAAAAGGGGGCCCTTTTAGTCGCCTCTTACGATCAGGCAGGGATCAAGATCACACACAAACGAAAACAAGGAATTAAAAATAACGAAAATATAATGATAACCTACTGATGGAATTACATTCACAAACAATTTTTATTTATATATTTACCTTTGTTTTACCTTTTCAGTATCAAATACACACTACACCTATTTACTAAGCTGAAATAAATAATGTACAATCCTTAACGGGAAACACTGTACCTACACAACAACTTTATGCGGGTTGGAGTAAACAGAAACTGAATTACAAGGAACATAAAACACAACAATTTGCATCCAAGCGGAAGAAATAAAGCAAAATTATAGGAACAATACCTTCGATATAATATTTATTGTTTGATCAATTTCATCATTCATGTTGACAACTAATAAATCCACTACAGTTTTTTTTTATTTGAATGGAGTAGCAGACGAGCATGCAGGCCACGTGGTGTTAAGTGGTCGCTGCAGCCCATGGAGATCTTCATACAACCTCAAGCAAGCATAGGTAAGTCTTGTCTTAGGTCGTATGCAGTTGCGCTGCTACTCCGGAGGCTGGTGGTCGCCTCATGTAAGTGTGGCCGGCAACTGCACCTTTCCACCGAAACACAACAGAATTGGTTCACGGCAGAAGTGGATGCAGCGGTGGTACTTCCCCAGGCGAACCATAATAGTTCTACCACCTACAATCGCACACACAGTTATGTAAATAATGTAATGTAGACTTTGTTCAGACTTGTAGGTGAGTGAGGACAGATATCAAATGGGGAAGAAAGGTCCTCGCATGGTGATCACGTCTCGGCAAGAGGCACAAGCCGCTTCCAAACAGATGGCTCTCCAAACAGCTAAATTCAGAGGGTGCGGGACCCTATGTTATTAGACCCTATGTCCAGCAGGCCTAAAGCGTGCATGGCTCTGTGGATCATGAGCGCGGTCGGGTGTGAGATGGATGACAGCTAGTGGCAAAAATCGCATGCGCGTTTCTGTGCTTCGCAGAGCACGTCTAGTCGTCCTTTTTGTAGTCCTTATAGGCTGTTTGAAAAGATTCGAGAACGGGTCGGCCACTATGCATCCGTATTTCCACCAACCCGTATTGGAGCAGCGTGGTGGAGTAAGCTCTAGACCTCCCCAATAATGGGGATAGTGCCCAGTGGGACACAAAAAGGGTTGCAACCATGTCCAGCAATGGGATTCAAAACTCATTCTGATGGATGGGTGGTGCTGATTAGTGTGGCCCCGCCTGTACGACTATTGGACAGATTGGAGATAATAATGTAGTGTATGATTCAACGCTGTGTCGCTTGTCTACATTATTGGATGATATTTCTGTTACAAAACTGGGTATCTCTAAAGAACACCTACAGGTTATAATTTTTAACAAATTAATTAGTCGACAGATTTATTAAAAATGGACGCCTGAAAGACCGTATTGAAGACCATACTAAAAGCACAGAATACAAGTACATAATACAGTACGCAAGGCCGCGGTGCGGCGGACTCGCAAGTGGACACGCTGACACCGGCTCCAAAAATAGCAATAACTGTACCTAAATGATTAGACCAGTGTCGATAATTTTTGCGTCCAAAAACATTATAGTAGAATGAAACCTATTGGAAAAGGTAGAGAATATACCAAAAATTAAAGAAAAAAAATTACGGGCGAGATGAGGTCGGGAAGGGAGAGGAGGGGTAGCTTTAAAGAGTAAAAACCACAGTAAAAACGGTTTATCTCGATTTCCGGCAAAACTACCTGGTCCTATGAACAAAAGTATAATGGCAAAGTTGTAGGTAATAAAAAGATCTACCTACAACTTTTGTTATTAGGTAGGTACACTTTTTTCTCACAACCTCCTTTTTGTTCGAAAATCTCTTCTTTCTGATGGTATAAAAATATACATTAATATTATAGTAAATGTGCTCGGAAAATGCAGATAATAAAAACTCGAATCAGATTTTTTTCTGAATAACCATGCAAAATTTTGAGCTTTTTATTTAAATCTACACTTTAACTACTTGAAAAACATAAGCATCTCAATGTAAATTGTAAATAAATATCTATATAAAAAAATCACTTTTTACCATTTTCAATATGATCGACACCGGTCTATAATAATATGCTATTAAATTGTAGAAGAATACACAATTATTTTTTTACTTTTTGGTACATATTAATTTGTTTTGGAATAGTTTACATTGAAGTCGGTTTTTGTTTTGTTAAAATTTTTGTTTATAATTTAAAAGGAGAGGCACAACTGGCAATTTTTTTTCAACATTTTTCTATTTCCACTGCTGAGCACCAGGAAGGCCAGGTTGATGCTGTTAAGCATTAATAAAGTTCTGCCATGGCGCCCATAACTAACACAACCCATTTCAAATAAAATTAGCAACAGGCTGTCACTCAATCTACTATAATTAATTGGCTGCAACCCTTTTTGCGTCCCACTGCTGGGCACGTGTCTCTTCTCTCCCCATTATTGGGAAGGCCTGGAGCTTACTCCACCACGCTGCTCCAATGCGGGTTTACTATAATTAATTAGGTATAATTAATTATATAATTGTTATCTTTGATAAAAAAATGTTCAGATGCTCCACATACTTGTGGATAAATATGTGTGTTTGATAAATATCATTGGAATTATAGATACGGCATGGCAGTGACGCATATAGTAGAAATACCATAAGTCTTTATTTTATATTTTTCGTCCACAATTTAATTTTTCAATTTTTCCATTGAAAAAGGTTATTTCCGGAAAAAGTATTCATTGTTATGTTTAAAATATATAAAAATAAATAATAAATATCTTTGGACAATTCACACAACACCATCTGATTCCAAACAAAGCAGAGCTTGTACTATGGTAATCAGAAAGCTAATAAACATACATATATAATTCTAAATACATACTTAAATAGATAATTAACACCCAGACACAGTACAAATATAGTCGTGTTCATCACACAAATATTTGTCCTGGGTGGGAATCGAACCCACGACCTCACGTTTCGCAGTCGGCTCATAGTTCGTAACGAGAATCAAACACGGACCTCTATTAGCAGGCTCGCATAGTAACCATTGCGTCACAGTCAAACAAAATAAGTTTCGAAACTAAAATAGTTACCTATATCAAATGTCCTACATTAGTAAGTAACTAAGTAAACCTATCAATCAATTGGATCAATAAGCTAAGGGCACATTAAATATTGAGAGTAAAGTGAAGGTGAAGCACAGCACAGGATGAAGGTCCAAATACAGGGATTTAAAAATCCCAATAGATCTCCCAAACGACAAAAGAAACCTATAAGGAATAAGCTAGATATGCTACCTCCTGCTGTTTCCTTTGTATATTTAACATTTTGTGTGCGTGTCTTCGTGTAACGTGGAAAGCTTTACGTGCGCTAGGTACCCAGCTTCGTCCCTGTAGCTTCGGGATTAAGAACAGAGCTACGGTACCTGATCGTAAGAGGGGACTAAAAGGAGTCTTCCGGGGCTGTGGGCGGTGTGAGTGGGAACTCGATCAGCCAGCAGCCCCGGGTAGGACGGCGGTGTGTGCGTAACCGTATGCCGCCGTAAGCATCGGAAGGTGTAGGAGAGCACACCTGCTCTCCCGAAGATGGGCCATTCTGGGCGCCGCGCGTGGAGGACACTGGTGCGTTCCACTGGAGATCCCGTAGTCATCCCCAAGCGCAGGGTCACCGAGGGGGTTTTGGTGGAGTCAAATCCCACATGACCCGATGCTAATTTTATCTTTATTTGTGTGCGTACTTTTTTTTTTTGGTGTCGGGGGGGAAACCTTCAAAAGGTACCCGGCACCTAGGGAGAGGATACCGGGTTATGTGGGATTTGACCGCACTAAAACCCCCTCGGTGGCCTGCCTCTGCGCTTGGGGAGGATTCCGGGATCTCCTAAGGAACGCACCGGTGTTCTCCACGCGTGGAGCCCAGAATGGGCCCATCTTCGGAGGTTAGATGTGCTCTCCTGCACCTTCCGATGTTTACGGCGGCATGCGGCCACACGCACACACCGCCGTCCTTCCCGGGGCTGCTAGCTGGACGGATCGAGCTCCGACTCTCCCCGTCCGCAACCCCGGAAGCCCCCTTTTAGTCGCCTCTTACGATCAGGCAGGGGATACCGTAGCTCTATTCTTAATCCCGAAGCTACAGGGACTAATTGTGTGCATACTACAACATTTTATCTACCAAAAACTATGTTTTTGTAAATCGTACTTATCTTCGTTTACGGACGACTACCTATTATTATCGCGATAAACTAACATTGAATACAAGCCGTAATCAGTCCTCGCGGTGAATCGATACTGGACTGACGTGAATTATGTATTGTTTGTTATCAGAATTATAAGTTAAGGTAAGATAATTCGCTAAAAATCCATTGAAAAGATAAGTCCAACGCTGATGTGGTTTTCGGTGATTGATTTAATAATTACTATTAAGGATTAATAATAAGACACGTCATGTTTTGGTGGTAATTTTGTGTTTTGTTTAGTTAAGGTGAGGACACAATTATGATTATTGTATGTACCGGCTTATTAATCTGCGCGTGCGTGTAAAAAATAATTATTACGGAAAGAGAACTGTTGATTTCATTGGTTGTCAGCCCGCCTGCGAGGATTCTCCACATGCTGTATTACGACCGAGTTATCGACAAATGAAAATGTGCCAAAAGTGTGCTAAGGCTTATGTAGGCTAGACGAAAAATTCGAGCAGATAAAAACTCCAGCCTCCAGCCGTCAAAATGGGTTCAAAAAATTATAGCATTAGACCACGAGTACCAAGAAACTGCAACATTATAAAAAAAACAGCCATGAACTTTAAACCAAGTAATTTAAATCACGAAGATAACGACAGTCTCGTAATTGCAGGCACTAATGACACCAACTTTACCGTAAAGCAGTCCTTTTTTAGGGTTCCGTAGCCAAATGGCAAAAAACGGAAACCTTATGAATTCGTGATGTCTGTCTGTCTGTCCGTCCGTATGTCACAGCCACTTTTTTCCGAAACTATAAGAACTATACTGTTGAAACTCTGTACGTAGATGTATTCTGTGAACCACATTAAGATTTTTACACAAAAATAGAAAAAAAATTTTTTTGAGGGTTCCCCATACTTAGAACTGAAACTCAAAATCATACCCATACGTGTGGAGTATCTATGGATAGGTCTTCAAAAATGATATTGAGGTTTCTAATATCATTTTTTTCTAAACTGAATAGATTGCGTGAGAGACACTTCCAAAGTGGTAAAATGTCTCCCCCTGTAACTTCTAAAATAAGAGAATTATTAAAGTAAAAAAATATATATGATGTACATTACGATGCATACTTCTACCGAAAATTGGTTTAAACGAGATCTAGTAAGTAGTTTTTATTTAATACCTACGTCATAAACCGTAAACCACAATTTACCTTTTATTCAATCTTAATGCAATGATTTCTATGGATAATCAAAGGCAATGATGTATTTCTGTTGCCGCTATTGTTATACAAATATGTACTAAAAATAGAATAAAATAAATATTTAAGGGGGCTCCCATACAATAAACGTGATTTTTATAGATAATGGTACGGACGGAACCCTTCGTGCGTGAGTCCGACTCGCACTTGGCCGGTTTTTTACACTGGAATGATGAAGATATTTGTGAAGTGTGCAGTCGTAAAAAATAAATTAATAAAGCTATACACTCGTAGCTCTAAACTAGGATTCCCTGTGTCATGGGTACCTTATAAATAATACACACATCCACACCCAAGAACAGAAATTTAAAATCTTCATTTCAATTTCTGCATAGCCGGGTATGGAACACTTCATTGGCATTCATGGTTATCAATGTTATCATTCTCAACACAGGCATGTAGTAAAAACTTTTTTTTAGTCACAAATCCAGCTAGTTAGGAAAGCCAACATACAAGAAATTTAGGCACAAAAACGCCCTCATTGATCTGCCTTTAGCACTTGTAAAGAATTCCGGGATCTTTGGGAATGTAGGTTGTTCATGCTTAGTCCTTGTAGCTTCGGGATTAAGAATAGAGCTACGGTATCCCCTGCCTGATCGTAAGAGGTGACTAAAAGGGGGCTTCCGGGGTTGCGGACGGTGAGAGTGGGAGCTCGACCCATCCAGCCAGCAGCCCCGGTGGTCGTCACCGACGTATGGGCGTGGCCGCATGCCGCTGTGAGTGCCTGAGGGTGCAGGAGAACGCATCTGCTCTCCCGAAGACACCGATGCGTTCCAATGGAGATCCTGGAGTCCTCCCCAAGAATAAAGGCAGGCCACCGAGAGGGTTTTAGTGCGGTGCAAATCCCGATATCCTCTCCCAAGTTGCTGGGTACCTTTTGAAGCTTCCTGATCATCATAGTACAAGCTCTGCTTAGTTTGGAATCAGATGGTATTGTGTGGATTGTCCAATGATATTTATTTATTTCATTTAAACGTTTTATTTTCAGATGTGCCGCATTCTTGTAATCCTCCTGGTGATCGTAGCTCTATACCCTGTATACTACATCTTCCTCCGAAGTCCACCTCCTCTACCCGATGTAGACCTTCAAGAATGGTGGGGGAAAGAGAGCCAGAAAGACAAGGAGGATGTAAAAGTCAAGAATTTCACTATCAAGTTTAAGGAAACGGTAAGTTTATGTCTATGAAATAATAGTAGATCCTTCTGTTTTAGTGTAGGCTGGAGTAGGCTGAATGTTCGTCTATATGGAAAGGAGTATTTGTACAAATATGAATATTGACCACCAGACCAAGGTTAAAGTTCCACCGGCACTATCTGGAGTCGTGTACCGCCAGGAGACCGCCTCCACTGTCCGCTTTGCACACTCCTTTTTACCACGGCAGTGTAGGTTATGGGTTATGGGACAACCTTCCAGCTGAGGCATTCCTAGTGTAAGTACTATAACATGGGGTTCTTCTAGAAAGCTGTAAAAAAGCTCTGTTCTAAAGCCGGCAATGCTCGGGTGGCTCCCCTGGGGTTGCCCGTGTCCATAGGCGACGGTGATCGCTTAACACCTCGCGGCCTGTCTGCCTTTTTGTTCGGTTTACTTATAAAAAAATGAAGGGACCATCTGCGTCCAAAGTCTACTGTCCTAGTATAGATGTTCTATGTCAAGAAGTCCGTTCAGCTGTGAATATTGTGAGCCGTGCACGTGCACCTTGTTTTATGTGCGTAGCGCTTAGGGTCGAATAACGTCAGCATGACAACTAAACGTAGAAGACAACTCTGCTAGAGGTCTGTCTACTCGTATAATCGATAATCGATTATATGTATATCGTGAATTTATCAGCACATTTTTGACCCTGTTCTGACCTTTCTCTTTGTGGATACATTACTCTATAGTAAAGTTATCGAGAGTATGCTGCTATTGAAAGTACCCTTTATAATTCTTCATTGTTTTACAAAACGGTCACTCGAAAATACAAAATACTTAGGACGATTGCGCTTAGAGTAGGGCGTATCGAAATGTGCTAGGTCTAGGATATTATTTAAGTTAATGGCGTCTTTATAGGTTTCTTTTCCAACGGTTCAAAGGCTTACGCACACAAGCGCACTTCTCAGTACACTACCAGAGTTGATCTGACTTCGTGAAACAGAATATCTACCTCAAAAAGAATTTGTAACAGGTTGTGTGATCTACGTCCAAATTTTGCTCTACAATCCGTAAGCTGCACCAACAACTTAACCAAGCTCTTATCCTAAATCATTTTATATTAAAAATAATGTACTGAAATTACTTTTAGTTGCTGCTACAATACTTATTCATTAAATTCCAGATGCGCAAAGACCTGAAAGACCGTCTTCGCGACTACAACACGCTGGCACCACCGCTGGAGGGCATTGGGTTCGAATACGGCTTCAACAGCAAGCAAATCGATGGCTGGGTGAATTACTGGTCCGAGGAGTACCCGTTCGCTGAAAGAGAAGCCTTCCTGAACAAATATCCACACTTCAAGACCAATATCCAAGGTTTGGATATACACTTCATCAGAGTGACTCCTAAGGTAGGTCATTTTAATAGTTTTTAGGTAATATTACAGAGTCGAGCAGCAATGGCCGAGTGGTAAGGACCGCGGTCTGCGACATAGGAGGTGCCGGGTTCAAATCCTCGGCGCGCACCTCTGACAAAAATAAATTTGTAATGTGCGCCTTTCATCGCTGCTCCATGGTGATGGAAAATATTGTGATATTTATTGATTACACTGTTTTCCATCGCGGGGCATGCCTAAGAGAAACTCAATTTCTCGTAAGTGTGATGCTCACCAATCCGCACTAGGCCAGCGTGGTGAACTATAACCTGAATCCCTCTCCGTTATTAGAGGAGACCTGTGCCCAGCAGTAGGACATAAAAATATTGAAAAAAAATTATAATTATTTTTTAGCAATTTATAGGTGGTGGAACTTTCATGCGTTCCGGTGCAGTTCAGTTTGCTTTCTGTGGAATGATACGGTTGCCGGCCAGACTAATATGAAACGAACATCAGTGTCCTTCGTAGCAGCGCAACTACATACGACCACAGGCAAGACTCAAGCTTGCCAGGGTTTATGTGTTTTCTGGGTGGCTTTCTTGCGACGGCGGCAAACAATTTACGATGATAAAATGATGCTAGAGTTTTACAATCTTAAATAGTTTATTTAAAAGACACAATTGATGTGTTTTTCTAATCCATTTCATATTTAGTTAAATGAAGAAGTCTCTAAAAGCAGTTAATGCACAGAAGAATCATTTCAGCTTGTGTCAATAGATTGTTAAATTTTCGTATGAATAATAATGCTTAACGTTTCACACTCGCAGCTCCATAGTAGGGTAGATATATCGTGGGTACCATGGACACACAGAAAGACAGAAACACAAACATGAATAATAATAAGAAATATCTAACTGGCCGCAACCCTTTTTGCGTCCCACTGCTGGGCACGGGTCTCTCCCCATTATTGGGAAGGCCTGGAGCTTACTCCACCACGCTGCTCCAATGCGGGTTGGTGGAGATGCGGGTTAGTGGCCAACCCGCTGTCGGATGTTTTCAAACCGCCCATAAGGTCTCCGACAAGGTTTAACGACTGTTATCTATCGACAACAACCGGGACCGACGGCTTAACGTGCCCTCCGAAGCACGGAAACGCGCATGAATTATTTTTTTTGCCACTAGCGGTCACCTATCTCACACCCGACCGCGCCCGTTTGGCTTAGTTGCATAGATCGTTTGCGTTCTACGCTAACCGCCGGGCCATGCGCGCTTCGTAATATCTAACTACCTAATCATAATTATCAAACATTTATTGATTCTCAGGAATCCAAAGACATAGAAGTGGTTCCTCTGCTTCTCCTACACGGCTGGCCAGGATCTGTTCGGGAGTTCTACGAAGCCATTCCTTATCTGACTGCTATTTCCAAGAAGCGAGACTTTGCTATTGAAGTCATTGTGCCCAGTCTACCGGGATATGGATTCTCAGATGTAAGTACTAAATTACTTTTGTGTCTATGAACACACAAACAACACACAAACAACCAATAACCGGTTGTTTGAGTGTGGTTTTCATTGCTTTTTTACCCAATCTCACAAAACAAGTGATATCATTATCGCCACAGTACGATCTACGTTCAGTTCATTTATATGAAAATTTCAGTTTCGCAGCAGTTCAATTTTGCTGCAGTAATTTCGAAAACGGCTTGGATTCTCTAATATCGACCTTCTCTAATATCAAATAATATGTCCTGGCAATTGGCAAATCAATCCATTGTTGTCCAGGTTAACCGTCCATTTATTTTTTTATAACGTTATGCTATTTCAAAATCTTCTCAAATCGTATAGTAAATGTAAGACAGAGTCGGTGTAATGTGGTCGTCTATTGAAAAACCCAAAGACAAATAGAAACAAAACAATGAGAAATGTCATGCTACCCTGATTCCACATCATTTTCCACAAAAACTCCTTATCTAATAACTCTCTGCAATTGTTCATAGTCTTAGATTGTTGACCTTAATCATCCTGTCAAGATAGTCCTTGAAATATTTCCTGGTCTCCAACCTTGCAGGCGCCAGTGAGAGCAGGCCTCGGCGCAGATAAGATAGCAGTAATCATGCGCAACCTGATGCACCGTCTCGGCTTCAGCAAGTACTACGTGCAGGGCGGCGACTGGGGAGCGATCATCGCTAGCGTTATGGTCACACTGTTTCCTCAGGTGAGGTTCATTGCTTCAGCAGCATAGCAGATAAACTCAAGTTACGAATAAAATGTCGAGATACTCGGACTTTAGATGGAATTCTATACCAGTCCCAATTTTTTTTTTCAACCATTTTTTATGTCCCACTGCTGGGCACAGGTCTCCTTCTCACACAATTGAAAGGGATTTAGGCCATAGTCCACCACGCTGGCCAAGTGCGGATTGGTGGACGTCATGCTTTCGAGAAATTATGAATTTCTCTCAGGCATGCACGGCGATGGAGAACATCGTAATCAATGAATTATCACGATATTTTCCATCACCGTGGAGCAGCGATAGATTCGCACATAACAAATTTCTTTGTCAGAGGTGCGAGCCGAGGATTTGAACCTGGGATCGGTCGCGTCGAAGACCCCGGTTTTCTACCACTCGGCCATCGCTGCTCAGCCCCAATTGCTCGTACTTAAGAAAGCGAAACGGTCGCGATCAAGATGGGTGAACGCAAGTGATAAGTTTCATACGCGTTTCCGTGCTTCGGAAACCATCCATTCCAGCTATGAGACTCAAAAGAGTCGCAATTGCTTTTGCTAGTATGTATCAAGTATTATTTAAATCTAAATCTTATTTACACACAGATTTTATATCAATGAGCGTAGCTGCCAATCAGACGCTTTAGAATTTAAAATGGTTACAATTGACAACACTCACTCATAACATAACACACAAATTGAAAGAACATTATCACAAGTACAATAAAGGAATTGTCGCTTTTCCTTTGATTATACATATATGTTTATATAAGTTATATACTTACGTATATATGTTTGTATATATTATAGGTATGTATATATGTATTTATAAGTAATTTAGTATTGATATACATATATGTATTAAGTATGTACACCGTGGTTCTACCATTCGTCGCTCTGCTCCAGTCACAGGTCTGCTGGAAGAGATTTCTTTAGAAATAAGCAGTACCTTTGTACAGACTTTTTCATTAATCTTAAGTTTTCCTGAACTTATTCTGTGTGTGCATAAATAATAAATAAATAAAAACACTCATGGTCCATATACCGATTAGACACATTAGAAGCTTCGCAAGACAAAACCTCTAAGACTTGCTGAAGAATTCCACTGAAACTTTAGTCACTCTACATCTTGTTAAAAAACTACTTATTTTCCAGGAGATCCTTGGCCACCATACCAACATGCCAATGGCAGACAGTAACCTCGTCACCATATTCAGGGTCCTGGGTGCCATATACCCACCCCTCATGGTGAAGCCTGAATACGCTGACCGCATCTACCCGCTGTCCAAGACCTACGGGACTTTATTGGAGGAGATGGGCTACTTCCACATGCAAGCTACTAAGCCAGATACAATCGGTAAGCGTACATGAGCAAGCTCAATTGAGTTACCTATTAAGTTCAATTACTTTCAAATAGCGGTGTGGTCTTTGCTTGTCCATGATATTCATGACTTAGAACATCGATATACGAGTAGTATAAGATCTAAATAGTACTTTAGAGTGTGCAAATGAAATGAAATGAAATGAAATGAAATTAAATATTTTTATTTGCTGGATTCAGTTAACAAAGGTGTTACACATTAATATTTTATACCTACAAATCCTGCCTGACGGCGTGCAAATTTACTTATTTTATTTTAAGCATTAACAAAGTTTCAGTTTAAACAATCAACCATAGTCATTTTATAAAATCTAATTTTTCATTTTATTATTATTATTAATTACATTTACAAAACATTGATATTAAAATACCTATTCGTCAGAGTTATAAAATACACTTAAATATTTTATTCTACTGAATTGTTTTTATATCATTTTCATGTCCATTATATTTCGCATATGTAAAACATTACATTTTAAACTGTGTGCCTACTTATTTGTCAGTTTATTAAACATCAATGGTCATGTAAATTTGTCATTCAGATAGTCATTTATCGAATAATATGTCTTAGATAATAAAAAGTCACGAAGTTTAATTTTAAAGTTTAATTTTAAATGATACGACTCCCCAGTTTGGGCATGTACCTATAATGCTATAAAACTCAACTTCGCGGCGTGCAACTTTGAATAAGAAATATAATATGTATGTACCTATGTACGACGTATTTGTTTCACATAAAAAATATTTTTAAATTTAATTTCGATATTTACCATCAAAAAAATCATCACCCTACCTTCCTGAGAATTAGACCAAAATTTGTCAATGGTATGGTGTCCAACCGGCACTTAGC
This sequence comes from Pyrgus malvae, assembly GCA_911387765.1. NCBI lineage: Eukaryota > Metazoa > Arthropoda > Insecta > Lepidoptera > Hesperiidae > Pyrgus > Pyrgus malvae. Next base: position 947,761 of record OU426969.1, on the reverse strand, counting down.
CAGCGTGGTTTACTCGTACTAAGGCCTGAATCTCTCTCCATTTATGGTAGTTCGTGACATTAAAAAGGGTTGAAAAATAACTTCTTCTCTTTTCCAGGAATCGCTTTAACAGACACACCAGTAGGTCTACTAGCATACATCCTCGAGAAGTTCTCCACGTGGACAAACTTGGAGAACCGGGCGGCTGTAGATGGGAACCTAACTGCTAAGTACTCCAAGGAGCAATTGATCGACAACCTCATGTTCTACTGGGTCTCCAACTGCATAACTAGCTCGATGAGATTATACTCGGAAACCTTCAACAAGAGATTTACAAACTTAAAACTTAATGAGTGAGTATTTTTAGTATGCTCTAATAGGTATGTACGTAAAAAAATGATCTATGTTATTGTGATATTCTGGTGATTTATACACAAATATATGCCGAGGATTGCATTTGGGTTGACGGTGAGATTGGTATGAAAATGTTATAATTTATAATATTACTAGCTGACACCGCAAAATTCGTACAGCGTTTAAATGTTTAGGGTGGGCCACCCTTATCACTCAGGGGGATGAAAAATAGATAGTGGCCGATTCTCAGACTTATCCGATATGCACACAAAATTTCATGAGAATCAGTCGAGCCGTTTCGGAGGAGTAAGTATGATAACTAACATTGTGACACGGGAATTTTATATATTCATTATTTGTAGTTCCTACATTTGATTCTGAAATATGGTTCTAGGTTGAAAACATGAAGATAAAAAATGTCAGTTGACACCTACGATGACTTTTGGTTTACATATTCCTTCGTAAGATGATGTAAGTAGGTCTTCTCCAAAAACACCAATATGTAAACAGGAAATATTTCGCAAACTATTTATTTCCTTTAGAATAAACATTATCAATGACCGCATTGGTTCTAGTTTACGTAGAGCACAAAATACCCAATAAACAGGAAATTATGGACACTATATCCAATTTTAGAGGACTTGCTAGGTTTGACTCGGGAAGCACTACCGCTGCACCCATTTCTGTCGTTTAACAATTCTATAGTATTTCGAAGGAAACTGTGGAAAGATGAATTTACCGATTAGGCGCCATTTTAATCACATCTTACCATAAGAATTTGACGAAAGGTATGGCGTAATGTTACCATGCCAGACTGCCGATCTAGGGTTCCGGGGCTGGTTCCCGGAGAGGGAGAAATTTAAATAGTTTCAATTTCTTCAATTTCTTAATTATATCTTTATTTTATCTAGGTATTTCCCATGGTGCCCACGACGTAGAGCTATCTCCGTATGTGTTGACTCATGAATCTCATGATACAGAGAATTCTAATTTGTCGCTATGAGTGTGAAGTTCTATAATCAAGTTATCTCCCTTTCAGAATCCCGAGTCCAGTGCCAACGTGGGTTCTCCAAGCTAAATACGAACTAGTGTACACCCCAGCGTGGATGTTGAAGTTCAAGTTCCCCAACCTAGTGGGCGAGACGGTGCTGGATGACGGCGGCCACTTCATCGCCCTGGAGATGCCGAAGGTGTTCGCCCAGGACGTGCTCCAGGCTATTACGGAGTTCAGGAAGTTGCACTCGCACCCCGCTAAGACTGAGCTGTAGAATAGCAATATATGTTTTGAATTGTTGATTTATTTTTACGTTTTTCTTTATTTGCCTTTTTGGACCGAATTATGAGAAACTAAGGACCTTGCGCTTGCGCAAAAAAAATCTTCCTAGATACGAATACATTATATTTTTAAGATTTTTTTTATTTTTCACTAGAAAATAAATCAATTTATTTTTTACAAGCCAACGGTTCCGCCCGCGTGGACCCGTTTAATGGGTCCCCGAAGGATAAAATATAATATATAGAATAGCCTATGTGCTATTCCAGTCCAGGCTTCATTGCTATATTAAAATCATAGGCGTTTAGCCAGTTCCTTCAACCGCATTGACCCTATTACCCGTTTTCACGTAAGAATGAAGCATTTTCCCGCAATAAAAGTAGCCTATGTTACTCAGGGTGAATGTAACTTTCTAATGGTGAAAGAATTTTTGAAATCGTAACATTAGTTTTTGAGTTTATTCATCACAAAAATACAAATCTTTCCTCTTTATTTTATCTTTCATGTAGAAAACACTGAATCACAGAACCGAGTATCCGTTCAACCCGTTATTTTATGGTATTTAATGGGTAATATACGTTGTCATAAAGTCTACTTAAAAACACCAAGCAGAAGTCAATTTTACTTAGGGACGTGCTACTTTTATTTTAGAAAAATAGTCAGAGGTAACCCAAGCTATGTCCTTGGAAAAAACTTATAAGTAAGTACATATTTTTTTTTGTAAAATTGAGCTGTAAACGAATACTTATAAACTTAAATCTTTACATAAGTATTTCAAGAGTAACTCCTAGACTAAATAGCAAATAATAAAAAACAAAATAAGATATAATAATATATAACGAAGTTACTAAAATAAACACCTTTTTATAATAAAATTCCAGTAAGCCTCGCCACGCGGCCCGACGACGTCGCTGGCCCGTCAAAATTAATTCCAAACCACGGTCTTGTTGGGCTGATTAGGGGTACTAGTTATTGATAATACTAATATTAGGGGTGACTTTTTATTCGTTTATATTCCCATATTAAAAGCAAATCAAGAGATAATATTAATTTTATTTACTTTTTGAATTTTTTGTTTTTTTTTCTTCGGCGGTCTTACGAGTTGTACGAGTCGTATCTGTAATGGCGCCAATAATCGACACTTTTAGGAGATCGTGTGTTTGTTTGAAAAGTTAAAGATATTTTTACAAATTTAAAATAAAAGTGATATTGATTACGGTATAATATGTTCTCGAGATAAGAACAGGCAATTATTACTTAAAAATATTATGTTAATAAAATAATAATAATTAATATTAAATCCAAAAAACTAAAAAAAGTCATAATCTCCAGTCTTCGACACTAGATCTCCAGTAACCGCCCAATTATCGACAGCCACCGGTTATCGACATCCAGTAATCGACTATTACTCGTAATGAGACCTACTTCTACCCGATCACCAAGTTCGTTCGGTACACTGAACATAGACTGGTTTGATACATAAGTTGGTAATTAAAAATAATTCCATAAGTAGGTATTCATTTATGGTTCACTCGTTGTTTTTATCACGGATTAGTGCAAAACTTTGTTTGTACTAAACCACAATAAGACAAAGATATTCTTGCGGTTTTTTGAAAATATTACACCTACCTCAAAAACTTACTTTTTAACTTGACTTAATTATTATCACGATCAAACTAATTTTCGATAAAAGTGCTGATTGACATCTATAGGACATAATATAATATTGTTTTTAGATTTTACTCTCAATTATTTTAACATGTTAATATGCTTTTATTAGCTTGACCTGTATGTATGTACGAGATACAAGTATATAACGGAATCTTTTAACTTCATTTCACCTACTTCTAGGAGTCTTATTAACTTGATAATTTGCACAGGGGTCAAGAGCCGATGAAAATACTATGAAACAAAATCCAACTATAAAACTAACTAAAATTAACTAAAAAGTAAAAAATAAGGTGAAAATGTAAGTACCTATTTTATTGTACAAAAAGCGTGAAAGATTCTGCTAAGAAAGGCCGCTGTTTTAGGAGGAACGCTAGCCGGGCAGAGTCGGGATATCTTTTAAATGTTACTGGAGTTGTAGGAAACATACAATCTATAGCACCTTATTCAAATATTAAACAATCGTAATCCTTTTTTTAATTACAAAAAAAGTGTCTATAACTAAGTAGTTCATGTCTCGGTCACTGCGCGCATTACGCGATATTATTGCCTGTTGCGGGGTTACCTCTCCGCCCTGTTTCGAATTTTCGATACATTACAGCTACTCGGAAAGTGCGAAGGGATGAACCGCACACATTAGTTGGTTTCACAACTTGACAGTTACATTCCGCAGCTACGAACTAAGTAACTTAGTGAACGAAACGATGAACATGCAAGCAATATTAGTGGTCGGTGCAGCCCATGGAGAGATCGTGTGCAGTTGGGTTGTTCCTACGGAGGTCCTTGATGGTCATCTTACGTACGTCCGAACGGCAATCGCACCTTTTCACCGAAACATCATAGAATTGCTTGCAGAAACGAGTACTTATCTTATAAGTCTTATAACTGTTCTAACGTACTAACTGCTATAAACAATCAACGTACTGAAAACAACATTGAACACATAGCATTAATATTATCGTATCAAGGACTTCCACCAGGGCTAGTTATTGTAAGGGTGCATATTCCTAGAGGATTATTACGCTCTCATGAATAAATTGCGGATGGTATATCAAATGTTTTGATGGGAATATACTTACAAATAATGACACGTGGGGTCCTGCAGATAGGGTGTGAGATAGGTACAATATGGTATATTTAGATTGAGCTTTCCCACGTATTTTTAACTTTAATCGCTCTTTGGATATGAGCAGGTTTTTATTTTATTAGTACAAGTCTGTTAATCAAGCATAGACTGATATCTAGATCACATAGTGCACACTGCATTCATTTTATTTATTTTTAAATATCTATCTATATTATATACTAGCTGTGCCCCGCGGTTTCACCCGCCTTAGAAAGGATCATTAGTATAAAGTGAAGTCCCTTCAGAAGTGTCGCTGAACCGCCATTTTTGTCGGTACTTAAGATAAACATTTCCATCGTATATATATGTAGGTACATTACATATTATGTGTAACTCTAGCGGTTTTGGTAGCGCACGCCAGAAAAGCTCGCAGATACTTTGTTGATTTTTTCCTACTTAAGTACTTGACACTTATCGTCATATTTTGGACAATTCACACAATATCTTTATAAATTGTAGCCTATGTGATATTCTGATGTATAAGCTATGTTATTGTAAAGTTTCATTAAAATCCATCCAGTAGTTTTTACGTGAAAGAGTAACAAACATCCATACTTACAAACTTTCGCGTTTATAATATTAGTAGGATAGTAGGATTCTCCAAATGATTCGTTAAAATAAATTAAAATAGTTTGCAATTATTTAAAAAAAATCTAAATGATTCGAGAAGTTTCTGGAACTTTCTCGAACATTCTCAATAAAATTAAAATTAAAATAGTTTGCTAGATCATCCCAGAAATTTTGAGATCCACCCAGAAGTCCCTATTGGTTAGAAAATGACAGATTTTTTTTTTCAGATTTTTCCACCCACTTCCACCCACCGCGATCAAACTCCCTTACTATCATCTACGTACTAAGGGGTATTTACCACCCCAACGGGAAGTTGATTGGAGTTAATGATAATAGAGAAAACCGTGTCTTTACGTACAAAGAAAACCCTTTACTTTTTATATATATATTAAGATTAAGATTAGCAAGATATTTAGCCAGAGATGTAACAAGGTTTTGAGAGCCCCTTAGCCAGGATTTAAATTTTGTAGGTATCAATATTACATCTAATGATCAAAACTTTGTAGGAAAAAATATTGTAAAGGTAGCAATGGCTTTACTGGAGAAACTATTATACTTCCTACTAATATTATAAACGCGAAAGTTTGTAGTCCTACAAAAAAGCCGGTCCAGTGGCACTTCAGAAGGGACTTCACTTTATGCTAATGATCCTCTAACGCAGGTGAAACCGCAGAGCACAGCTAGTCTTATATATTATTATTTTCTTGTATGCAAGCTCGAGGTTTCAAAAATTGCTTTTATTTTTAAAATTAATTATTGTATTAATACTGGCAGTATGCACAAGATATGCGAAACCAATACATTGGATTTAAAAATAAACTGTCGTAAAATTCAATGTCAGGTTTGACTTGACATTCTTGACAATGACATACTTTAAACAGGATAGGTAAACTTGAATAAAATGTTTTTGTAATAATTTGTAAACAAAAAGTTCTTGATCTCTTGAATGAAGTAATGATAAATTCAAATACCTAGGTATTACTTTACTCTGTTTTGAGAACTTGTGCAAGCAAAGTGTTTCCAGACTAACCTAAGTATATATCAAAAATAATTATAGTTTTGTTAAAGCATCTTACTTAATGCAAATTACATATTGCTGTATTATTTAGATCAATAAAAAATATCAGTGCTATTGTGAGTTAATATGGAGATAACGACTGATCTAAGATCGAAAGTTATACCTAAACAGTAAGTATTGTGTTTTAGATACTTACCTACTTGTATTTTTTTATCACTTCCTGTATGGTGAACGTGTGTTTATTTATCATTATATCATGCTAATAGACTTTACCGTGTACAAACGAATGACACACATATTCAATAAAACTGCACCTTTGCTTATCAAATATTTATTTATTTATTTATTAAATTATTAAAAACCAATAATTAATTAAAAACCACAATTTGTTCACAAGTGAACAATAGCCTAAACCTTCAGTTCTTTAGCTACAATGGAAAGTAAGGGAATACAGTAAATTGATGAAGATAAAATTTTAAGATTGGTATTTGCAAAAATATTTGCAGTTCCTCTGCAAAACGTCAAACCTAGATAACTATAGCTCATAGAACATACTTATCTAAGGTTAATTGGTCAAGATTTAGAGATCAGTGTTACAAGCCTACAATACAGTTGATCATTGACTTCTAATACTCTTTCTATGATTTATTATTAAAATGACCCATAATAATTAATTTGAATAATTCTTTACTATCCCAGATTGTAACCCATCCCACTTTTGAATAAAGGTGGCATAAAGAAATTTCATAAAAACCTTTGGAGGTTTTTTATTCCGCCAGCTTTTTTCCTCTCAGTTTACAAAAACCCTGCATATGGGTACCCAAAGCCCGCAATCTGATCAGACATGAAAAATGAAAATAAATAAATAAAATAACTTTATTAATAAAAAGGTGTTATATGGGTACAAATAATGATACTAATAATATAATATAATAAATAAAACTATTTCAATGTACATTTTTATGTTCTTAATTAGTTAAGGTTTTAATTAATATTGCAATATGTATTTGTATACCTTATGAAGGTAAATATGGCGAAGCAAATGTATAAAAACACCTTTTGTAAACACCCAAATTTGTGCAAATAAAAATCTTTGTATTTGAAACGTGACAGAAGGCAAGATAGACTTAAAACAAATAGTATTTAAATTTCATGTCAAAGCCGTAGTTGATAATGTAAATGCTTTTTTGCAAATTGAAAAAAAACTTAGAAATAAATATGTTTAGCTGCATGCAAAAAGTAATTGTAATAAAAACATTAATGTTGAAAGTGTGGGTTCACAAATCCCAAAGTGTGATTCTGAGTTAAGTATAAAATTAAAAGGTATATATACCAGGAGAGCACATCTGCTCTCCCGAAGATTCCGTTCTGGGGCGCCGCGCGTGGAGGACATGGACTGAGGGGGTTTTAGTGTGGTCAAATCCCTCATAACCCGGTATACTCTCCCAAGGTGTTGGGTACCTTTTGAAGGTTTCCCCCCTGATAAAAAAAAAAAAGTATAGATACCAATTTATACCTATCAGGGTATACCTAATATGCAGCTTTATATGTTTTCTTCTCTATATTTGTAAAGGAAAATATCCTTATTATCGGCACATGAACTGTCCAAGCTAACTCAATATTTAAAAGGAGACACGTGACTAGCAATCAGATGAAAAGTGTGGTTATACTTTTCTTTTAATTATTAATTATTATATTATGGACAAGGTAAAAAATGTACTTTTTTACTCGTCCATGAGTTATATGTACTTTTGTAGTTATAAACATTTCCAAGTTGATATTTTAACTTGTGATAATGACTGTGAGTGCATAAAAGTATAATTATTTAGCTGGTTTCACCCATTTGGCTGAATATATAGAAAGTTACTCATAAAATAAATGCTAATTTATATTATCTTATGGTAAGAAGATTACAGATTAAATGGATCCTTTAATACTTTTGTTATTACACTAACAAAATAATACATAAAACAAGATATGTTTATTATTTTCATAGCAACTTTAAATGTGTTACAAATTATACATACATTAACACAAAAAGCTCATATATTGTTGTAGTGTTTCAGCGGAGCCAAAAACAAGTTACAAGCTGTCCACTGAACAGTTGCAGTTTTACAATGATAATGGGTTTCTTGTCATCAAGGGCCTGATAGATTTCACAGATCTATATAACTACAAGTAAGTATTCAAGTATAATGCTTTATTCTTCAGATTGCATGTTTTTATTGATAGACAACAATCATGAACTCCATCTAAATCCGACTCGCGTGGCATAATGGTTACCATGCTGGACTACCGATCGGAGAGTCCCGGGTTTGATTCCTGGCGAAGCAGAAATTTGAATAATGAGTTTAAAATTTCTGTTCTTCGTCTGGGTGTTTGTGTTTCTGTATTTGTGTGTGTCTATGGCACCCATGACACAGGGTATGTCTACCCTACTGTGGGGCTATGAGTGTGATACATTATTACTAAACCTTGTCGAAGGCCTTATGGGGAGTTTGAAAACATCAGACTGAGAGTTGGCTACTAACCATAACTCGAACAATCCACATTGGAGCAGGGTGGAGTAAGCTCCAGGCCTCCCCAACATATCCCCAACTGTGGGACACAAAAAGGTAGGCAGACAAGTGATAATAGTATTAAAGTGAGCTGTTGCAGAACACCTAGCTATACACATATGCTTATTATGTAAATTATTTTGCACCGATAGTATGCATAAAAGCATATTTAAATTAAAAAACTAAAAAACACGCTTTTGTGAAAATACGAACTAAAAAGTAAAAAAATAAGAAGAAAATGTATTTTACTGTATAAAAAGCGTGGGGTGCATGGTGTCAAAAGTATCTTAAAAATCACCACACGCTTTTTTTACAGAAAAATACATTTTCTTCTTATTTTTTTACTTTTTAGTTCGTATTTTCACAAAAGCGTGTTTTTTAGTTTTTTAAACTACATTATTTATTTTTACATTTTTTAGTTGGATTTTTATTTTCATATTATTGCATTGTCATCGGCCCTTGACCCCTGTGTAAATTTTCAAGTTAATCAGACGCTTAGACGTGTTAAAAATATAAAACTTTATATTTGTTTCATTAAGTACCTTAGGCCACGAAATTATCAGCCGCCTGTCGTATTTTTTTTATACTGATGATCCTAGTTAGGACTTTAATATAAAGTTATGAGATTATTGTATTGTCATCGACCCTTGACCCCTGTGCAAATTTTCAAGTTAATCAGACTCCTAGAAGTAAGTGAAAATGAAGTTCAAAGATTCCATTACATACATACATACATACATACATACATACAGGTCAAGTTAATAAAAGCGTGTTAAAAATGAAATAAATATGGATCCATGGATAGATGAAAAATAAGTGATAAAAGAAATAATTCGTAAAGAAATAAAAAATATATATTTTATTTTATAACTAACTAGCCTTCCGGCAGCGGCTTCGCCCGCGTGGACTCGTTTTATGGGTCCCCATATGATAACAAATAGCCCATGTGCTATTCCAGGCTTCATTGCTATCAAGCAACCGCGTTTACCCTACTACCCGTTTTCACGTAGGAATAATGAAGCATTTTTCGGTAAAATGTAGCCTATGTTACTCAGGGTGAATTTAGCTTTCTAATAGTAAAAGAATTTTTGAAATCGGAACAGTAGTTTTTGAGTTTATTCATTACAAACATACAAAAATGCAAACATACAAAAATACAAATCTTTCCTCTTTCGTATAGATGAATCATGTATACCTGGATTTTTTGACAAGTGGTTACTTAATGTAGTGATTACCTACATAATATTTCGAAGAAAACTGTAATCATTTCAGATCATTAATATTTTCGACATGATTTCAGGCAATATTTTATTCAAGCTTGCAACGACAAGGTACAGTTGGGCACCATCACTGTTGTAAGGGAAAAATCGTTAGTCAACAAAGTTAAGAAGAAAGAAGACTACATCAACAAGGTAAGCCCGAGTATTAATAACCTGGTATTGGGAGAAAAAAATTACCCGGCACCTGAGAAGAGAAACCTAGTTTTGTTGGATTCGTACCACACTACAACCCCTTTATGGTAAATTCCCACTGAATAAGCAGTGGCGCGCAGCGGCTTATTGAGGCTAAATATTAAAAATCATTCTGAATCTTATCTGTGTGATTACATAGTTCATAGTTATTTGAATGCAAAGAAGGGTAGCGCGGCGCCGCGAGGCTGCACGAACCTTCTAGCGACTAGTCAAAAGAGGTTGCCCCTTGCGGGCCTTGCGGCTCCGTGGTCAGGCACTTCCTCTTACTTACGGCAGCTGCGCGCCGCTACTCTTTCAGTGGGAATAGGCATGATTACACTATTAAAGAATCAGAGAATAAACGGTTTTTCAGAAAAATATATGCTAAAAAAGTTCTAAAATATGATCCCGTTTTATTATAAACATTAAGATTAATAAGATTTTCAATAAAATAAAAGTATTAAATACAGCAATCGGCCATGTTATCTGAAACGCCAATCAAAAGGAATGACGTCACGTCTCAGTTAATGTCATCGTGTTGCTTGAAGTTTGATGAGCAAGCCGACGCCATGACACCTACGAGCGTTTTCGCGCTTAATTTAATTAGGTACATAGCAGAAAATACATTAATTTACGTTAAAAGTTGAGTTTATTGCTGAAATATACTTTTTTTCGAAACTAGGAGACGTGTACCTACAATAAGGAAAGGTATTTAAAAATCTGTCATCATGCCCATTGACCCTTAGTGGCCTACTGAGGCACAGTGCTTAGTGAGCACTCCGGAATTTCCAGTGGAGCGAAAATAGAGTCGCAGAATTTGCAGACTTGCAGCCAAGATTACTTCTTTTGAAATATACCTATTTGACTTGCGTAAGGAATTAAGGAAGGACAAAAAAACCGCGCAAAAAGTAAAAAACAAAAAGTATTTCTTTTACGTAAAGTGCGTTAATTACATTTATAATTAAGAAGTGGAAAATTTATTTGTAGATAATTATCAAAATTGACGATAAAATGATAAAAAATTTAATAATAAAAACTGCGAATATTTAAATTAATACATATTACTTCTGTTACTCACAGATCGCGCATCAAAAAATCTAGGTATTAGGTAATCTCAATACATTATATGATTATACAATACCACTAGCTGACCCCGCGAACTCCGTACCGCGTTTAAATGTTTGGGGGGCCACCCTTATCACTTAGGGGGATGAAAAATAGATAGAAGCCGATTCTCAGACCTACTGAATATGCATATAAAATTTCATAAAAATAAGTATAGCCATTTCGGAGGAGTATGGTAACAATCTCAAACAACAATATATATATATATATATATATATATATATATATATATATATATATATATGCGAATAGTAGAGCAAGAGTAAGGATGGAGTCAACAGGTCCATCATTTCCTATAGAACGCGGGGTAAAACAAGGTGATCCTCTATCACCTAAACTGTTCATTGCAGTCCTAGAAAGTGTCTGTAGAAGGCTGGATTGGAATAACAAGGGCATTAAGATTGATGGCAAGTATCTATCACACCTCAGGTTTGCAGATGACTTAGTACTACTCTCAGAAAATCCAATTGAGCTACAACATATGATTGATGCACTCGGTCACCAAAGCGCTATCGTTGGTCTACACATAAACCACGAAAAAACAAAAATTATGACTAACAGAGATGAAATTGCGACAGTGATTAAATCGACCCCTTTAGAATATGTTAAAAGTTACATTTACCTTAGACATCTGATTTCGTTCAAAGACTGTATAGATAAAGAAATTGATAGAAGAATTAAAAGTACGTGGAATAAGTACTGGGCAATGAAGGAAATATTCAAAGGAACTCTACCAACAAATCTAAAGACCAAAGCTATGAATATTTGTTTACTGCCTTGCCTTACATACGCTTGTCAGACCTGGCCCTTAAAGAGAAAACACTTAGAGAAATTAAGAATTTGTCAGAGAGCTATAGAGAGAAGTTACATGAATATAAAACTCAAAGATAAGATCACAAATAGTAAAATAAGGAGGTTAACAAAAGCAAAAGACGTCATAAGCCAAATACTTAAACTAAAATGGAAATGGGCTGGGCACCTGCAAAGATTAGACCCTAACAGGTGGACCCAAGTTGTGACAAATTGGATTCCTAGAAACAAAAACCGGAGAAGAGGACGACCTTTAAAAAGATGGAATCACGACATAATCAAAGTGGCTGGAAAATTTTGGCATCGAACAGCCAAACAAAGAAATAAATGGAGTAAATTGGAGGAAGCTTTTACCGCAAGTGGCGGTCCTTACATTAAAGAAAATTACCTACTTACTAACACAACAATTTAATTTTATTACTTACGATATGTCATACTACTAACCCTTTTTAATAATAATAATAATAATAATTTATTAATTCAGACAGCTTACAGTCCATAATTTATACTTTATTTAAAAAAAATCTCTAAAGTTGTATTAGTGTAAGGAATCAATAAAGCTCTATTATATTATATATTATATTATGGTAACAAGATTATTGTTACATTTAAATTTTTTAATTTACCTTCATACAACTTTATTTATGGACTAGTTCGTAAGTCGTACGTACCTATACGAATATATTACGTACAAGGTCATATCTGTGAGAAATTCAAAGAAAAATATACAAAAGATTGAAAATATCGTATTCCGTATTATAATTTTTTTACACATAATTTAAACATGAATAAATATTCCATTCGTTGCTCTTTTTGTGGACTAAGTAATCATCGAGATAGTGAATAAAAAATGCAAATGAATACAAAATACAAAAAATACCAGTCATATTCTCATTATAGTCATATATTAAAAACTATCTTAGCAACAACGGATTTAATAATAAAAACATAAAACATAGAACTTTGCACCTTCGCTTAGACTGTAATGTATTAAGACAATATAAATAAATAAATAATAAATAAATAAATATCTTTTCACATTCACACAACACCATCTGATTCCAAACTAAGCAGAGCTTGTACTATGGTAATCAGAAAGCTGATAAACATACTTATATAACTTTAAATAAATATGTACTTAAATAGATAAATTAACACCCAGACACAGAACAAATAGTCATGTTCATCACACAAATATTTGTCCTGGGTGAGAATCGAACCCACGACCTCACGCTTCGCAGTCGGCTCATCACCCACTACGCCACGGAGGCTGTCTATCACAATGACTTCACTTTTTAACATTAAACGCTTTCGTGAGCTATCCATTGTCGACAAGATTTCTTTATCATCTTCTATGTTTTAGATCATAACCTAGAACCTACATATGACCACGGCTTTTTTATTGGAAAGTGTCTCCAGTCCAGTGCATACTTATATAGACGCGGTCCCAGGGGGGGGGATCACAGGGGATATGACCCCCCCAAAATCCATCAGTCATGCCTAGATGGAAGGCGAAACAAGCCAATTTGGGACACCTCTTCCCCCCAAATCTCTTTGCTCTTAGTGACCCCAAATTTCATTGTGACCCTCCCAAAATAGAAGGCTGCGACCGCGCCTGACCTTATATGTATAGTATATATTATTAACATAGTGTGTACCCATAGCTAAGTTACGTACAGATCGCCATCCAATCCAATGAACTAGAATAGAATAAGGCCAGACGTTTATTGATAGCGATCTGTCAGTTCATCCCTGCTAAATGCTTCGTTTGTGATTGAGGGCACTACACTTAAGTAGAAAGTGGGGCGTAGCTGTTCGCTCTTTTTCACCTTGCGGTATCTGCATGTGTTGGTGCAAATCAGTCCAAAGGATTCGTTGGTGTTCATGTTCTATTCCATGGATTCTATGCAATCTTAAACTGTTAAAGATAGCCTAAATTTGCTCCTCGATATAAAATTGTCTCCCTTTAGCTGCGGTCAAGAATATTAGATACGGTATCCCCAGTCTGATCGTAAGAAAAGACTAAAGCTCGAACCATCCAGCCAGCGGACCCGGGAAGGACGATGGTTTGTGCGTGGCCACAAGCCGTTTTAAGCACCAGAGGGTGTTGGGAAGCCGTGTCGCTCTTCCAAGAGCCCAGTTTTGGGGCGCCGCAAATGGATAACACGACGGTGCGCTGCGCTACAGATCCTGAATTCCTCCCCAAGTGATGAAGTAGACCACCGAAGGGGTATTATTGCAGAACAATTCCCACATAACCCAGTATTTTTCCCACGATGCCTGGTATCTTATAAAGGTTTCCCTCGATAGCAAAAATAAAGGTATAGGCTATTCAGGATTTTGGAGGTGGTAGAACTTTCATCGTTCGCTGGGGAAGTACCACCTGCACCCACTTCTGCCGAGAAGCAATTCTATTGTTTTCCAATGGAAAGGTGCAGCTGCCGGCCAGACTTACATGAGGCGACCAGCAGTCTTCTGGCTTGAGGTTGCGTGTAGATGTCTATAGGCTGCAGGAGACCACTGAACGCCTCGAGGCCTGCATACTCTGCTCTGCCAATCATTTCTAATAAAAAAATACGTCTGTTAGTAAATCATCATCTATTATTTGAAGCTTCAAGACATCCACTACGACCCCGTGTTCATGACGTACACGGAGCACCCCCTGCTGCTGGACGTGGTGTCGCAGTTCATCGGTGATGACATCCTGGTGATAAACAGCATGTTCATCAACAAGCCGCCCGGCACTTCCATACATCCCGCGCATCAGGTATAGACTCTACTCTGTACAGATAAACAGATCTCATGATATCTAGTAGCTGATCCATGGACACAGTTTAATGAGCTGTTCCAAACGTTACAGGTGTTCCACGTAAAGTTTATATAAAACGGACGAAAAACTGGTTTTCCAGTCAATGTATAACTATAATAGGAGTATTTCGATTTTAAGAATTTTATAAATGGTAATTTCAGATTGGACAGGGGAAGTACCACAACTTCATGTATTTCTGCTGTAAATTAAGAGGCCGTATACTAAATTTTGCCGACTTCGCTGTTTTATCTGATTTAAAACATGAGATTATGCAGTTAAATTACAGTATTTCCACAAGTTTTATTCCACAATATACTCGTATCTGATCATTTCATTAATAATCGAATACATTAGCCGCTTTTTTAGCTTGCGTCAAGAATTATAACGCGAGATTTAGGTAAATTCTCCAACCTCTATCTTAATTTCTTTCCTCTACTCCACCTCGATGGTTGTCGTCTGGAAGAAATCGCTGCTTAGCGATAAGGCCGCCTTTGTACATATATTATCATAAAAATCTGTATTACTTCTTTGTTTCAAGCGGTGTACAATAAAGTGTGTAAATAAATAAATAAATAAATAAATAATATTTTATGAAAGATTATTCCAATTTGCCGAAATCAAATGCAATTTCTGGCTTATTTTCGACAACAACCGGGACCGACGACCGACCCCTCTCACACCCGACCGCGCCCTTTTGGCTTAGCTGCGTAGATCGAATCACTTGCGATCTACGCTCATCGCCGGGCCATGCATGCTTCCTTTATATCTTATTCTTTTAGTTTGACCTTTACTGAAATAGAAGCTCTCATAGGTAGTTTTTCCCTAGGATATGCACTATTTCCCGTTCCGCCCGGCGGAGAAGATAATAGGCACGTGGACGGCGGTGGACGACGTCAACACGGAGAATGGCTGCCTGTGGGTGGTGCCGGGATCCCATAAAGCGAGCACGTTGTATGAACATGGGAATTTACCGGTAAGTCCATCCAGAATAACGCAGTAACTTATTTATAATTTGTGTCCAGAATGTCCAGATTCCAGACTTATATTATAAATGGCAAAAGTTTTCTTCTTTCTCGTTGCAACGGAACGCTATTATCGTATGATTTTTATATAGGTAAGTAGGCCGTTGTAATAATTCAACGACATTTTTGTTTATTTTCTTTCTCGATTTTATTGCAGTTCCAATTCTTACACTAAGGTGCTAGAAGTTTCATAGTTGGAAGTATCACCGGTGCACCCACTTCCGCCATGTTGTCTGTTTTGTGTCTGTGTTTCTGTTTAAAGATGCAGTGCCGGCGAGACTCATATGAGGCAAACATCAGCCATCGGTGTGGCGGCGCAACTGCCTGTGACCACAAGCAAGAGCTTGCTTGGTTATTTGTAGTTGTCAATGGTCTGCAACGGACGGTTTGGCCCTAACTCGTTACTCCACCAATCCGCATTAGAGCAGCGTGGTGGAGTAAGCTCCAGGCCTCCCCAATAATGGGAAGAGACCCGTGCCCAGCAGTGGAGTGCAAAAAGGGTTGTAGCCATGAGATGAAACATTGTTGGCAACAGTGCGCGACTTTTGTGCTATCGGCATGTGCTTTGAACGCATCCGAGTGGCGTGTGGATACGATACGAATACTTGAGGTTTGTCAAGGGTATGGGGAGGGCTTGAGCTCCCGCTAGTTGAGTGATATTTTTCTAAGTTGGAGTCTGTTCCTCAGGACCTGCTGAAGATGTACCACGGCATCCTGGACGAGTCGGTTGCGCCCCTGGAGAAGCGGATGCACCTGGAGATGTCCCCGGGGGACACGTTGTTCTTCCACCCCTACCTCGTGCACGGATCTGGCGCTAACGTCTCTAATGTATGTCCTTGTATTATCTTCTGTTTTGCTTTATTAAATTTATATATATCGTAATCAGGGTTCAGGATTATCAAAACAATAGTATATAATGTGGCAAGGGGCGAAACAAGACGATTTCTGACGAGGGCGAGAGGTGCCCTGGTCTGAAATCGTGTTTCATCCCGTGCCACATACTGTATTTTTCATATCACATGTAATGAAACAACGAGTTTTGATTTCTGTTGCCAGTCGAAGTAAGACTAAGTATTTCAGACAAATAGCGCAGTAATATCTTTTGATAACGATTTGATGACAGTTGTTGCGATTCTGACAGACTTGAATTAAAGACGTAAATCCCTATTAATATTATAAATTCGAAAGTAACTCTGCTACGCTTTCACGCTTAAACTACGCAACCAATTTTAATAAAATTTGGAACACAGATAGAGTGCTACTTGGGAAAGGACATATGATGGTTTTTATCCTACGGGAACCTATAAAACGCGTCCACGCCGGTGAAGCCGCTGGCGGAAGGCTAGTAATAAATAAATGAAGGTGCTGGGTAGAAACAACGTTGTTTCTGACTGACACATTCACATTAGTTTGAAATTGTCTTACAGTCATTACGGGTAACATTGAATTGACGTTTAACTTTGAACAAAGTTGGAAAAAAGATTTAACAATTTATTAAATCGAATCTTTTGATATTTCAATATAATAACTGTGTTATATGGATTGCCAAAATGTTTTTGTACCAAATGAAAATTAAAGAAATAAACTGTGAATGCCATAATTCTGAAAATTCCCGCCTTTTCAGTGGTGAAGTTGCTGGAAGTTTTTGAGCTCTGATTTGGAATCGTAAACTAGACCACTCTGATTCATGTGGCAAAACCAAGCTATTTGTTACTTTGTTACGTCAGTGTAGATGTCATTTTTATAGATAAGGTTTTAAAATTTAATAATACCTTCTTTTTGTTTTACCTAAACCTTAAAATATTAAGGTTTTTTACATTCTAAAAAAAATATTTAAAGTTACCCAAAACTCATGATAACTTTGAATTCGAGTTTTAGGGGAAATTATGGGTACTTCTGTTGTTTCTTCCGCAAATTTATTTTGTTAGACAGAAAAACCAACTCAAAAGGACACTATTCATTCAATAAAATAAAGGTGTCATAAATAGAAATCAGTTTTAATAATACAAATAATGTAAAAAATGTTCAAAGTTACCCGAACTGTACGTATTTCGACTGGCAAAACAGAGATCAAAACTCGCTGTTTCAATGTATGTGATATGAAAAATAAATTTACCTCGGCTTTTTACTAATCTGAATTACAAAATTTTTGCAAGCTCAATACACCGTGTCGTCGCGTTATGGGCCTACCACACGCACAAGCTTCACCACAGTTTTGCCTGCACAGGCCGGTTTGTACACGGAACACCGTGCGTGTGGTTGGTAAAACTGTATCACGAAGCGCGGCTTGTGCATTTTTCGACTTGCTTGAAATTTTGCCTGCGCAAGCCCGGCCTGCGCGTACTTGCCTGTGCGTGTGGTTGGGCGTTCAGTGTTCATGCCGCACATGCCGCAGTCGAGGCTAGTCGTCGTTCGGTGAGGTACGTAGTCGTTTGTTATTCAAAAATGGCAGATTTGCGTACGCAAATCTGAATTAATAAGTCTATAAATGTATTTGCCTGAACTCTGGAAAATTAAATCGAAGGAAATAAAAAGAACTATGCATACGAAAAAATGATAAATAAAATGAAAAGAAAGTAAGTAACAGTACAGTAGCAGTAGTAAGTAAGAAAAATATTAGCAGAAGAAATAAATCTTCATTGGGAAACATTGTATCAGCGCCGACGATTTCGGCAAGAATGTGGCTTGCGCGTACTTAACTGTGCCGTGTGGTAATGCCGTCCGTGTACAGTTTTTTTATGCGAGAAGCTTGCGCAGGCAGAACTGTGGTGAAGCTTGTGCGTGTGGTAGGCCTATTACTCTTTACATTCCCGTTCCCTCTAGCGCCCGGTAGATGGTGCTACTATCTTTCGCGGCCTTTTCACGCACCACAGATTAAAAATTCAACTTCTTTAACAATATTAATAAGTTAAAATCAAAATTCAGAGCGGGTCACAAACACATTAATTGACTACAATTTTGACCGTTTTTTATTTACATTAAAAAGTGGTTTTAACTGGCTATGAGTTTTGACTGTAACATATCTATTATCTATTATATTATTACATGAATCAAAATCACGCGAACGGAATTTCGTTCTTAGTAATAAGGAATGTCTCAAATTTTGTAATAAGTTATTACAATCGTCCTTTGTGTGAGTAAAGTCAACACACAGCATTTTTTCAACGGGCTATACACATACAAATACAAATATTCTTTATTGTTCGCCATAAAAATGAAAGCACAACTTAGAGTATAAAACACGTATACAGTGAACAACAGGCGGCCTTATCGCTTCTAGCGGTCTCTTCCAGGCAACCTTGGGGTAGAAGATTTTGCCAAATAGGATGCGGCAGAGGTGCACATAAAAGCATAAATTTAAATATACATAGTCAGACATGTCTACAGACTGTTTCTACATACATATACTTATTTACTAAATACATATAATATTCTTTTATATTTAAACATGCAAATAAATACATACTCGTAGTTGGACCTATTTATGCAAACCGGAACCATGATGATGATGACGATAGTTTTGAGAAAAAGCTGTTTAATTAGACAACTGATGTTTTGTGGATTGGTAAACATGTCATGAGAATATTTTGTTCTGTCAAAATTGTCAGATCATTTTGATCTTTACGACCCTGTAAAGATAGAAGGTGCAATTTTAAGCTTTTCCGTGTACTTAACTCAATTTCGGCACGAGTGTGGATTGGTTCCGGTTTGCGTAACCTGTTTACGTGAATGGTTAATTGCAGCGGTACCGCAAGTGTCTGTCGGCGCACTACGCGAGCGCGCACTGCGCGTGCGCGGACGTGCGCGGCACGCAGCAGGAGGGGATTGCCAGCGAGATCGAGCGCGAGGCCCAGAGACGCGGCCTCAGCATGAGCTTCGTGGTGAGACTAATTAATTCATACTATTATGTACCTCGTTTAACTTGAATAATAATAAATAACGCTACACACTCATAGCCCCACACTAGGATTCCCTGTGTCGATGTCGTGGGTAACATGGACACACACAAAGACAGACACACAAACACCCAGATCAAGTACAGAAATTAAAACTCATCATTTCAATTTCTGCCTCGCCGGGAATCGAACCCGGTACCCTCCGATCGGCAGTCCGGCATGGTAACCATTGCGCCACACGGGTCGTCGCTAGGTCGTAGCTGCACACATTCACGTGATGGTCTGTGCAATTTCTGGATAGCCTTTTTTTATGTATGTGGGGGGGACCTTCAAAGGGTACCCGGCACCTTGGGAGAGAATGAAAGAAAGAAAGAAAAGAAAGAAAAAATATTTATTTCATATTAGGAATACAAAATATTCGCTTAATGAAGTCGTTTTCTCCCGGTCATCGCCTTTAAGTGCCCGTTTGGGCTAGATGTTGAGCTGAGAGAAAAAAGGCGGCGGAAAAAAACTCCCCGCAGCACTCTTTTAATACCAGGTTATGTGGGATTGATGAGCATGTTTTATTCTTTAAACTTTTTCTCTCAGATCGATATTTACGGAGATATTGGGATTCATGGATTATTTAAAATCATGCTCCACCCGCGCGAAAGAAAGTTAATGGTACCATGTTGACAGGGTTCCTTTTTTTTGTTTAAATTTAAAAAAGTCAAACCTAACCTAACCGATCCCATTCATTTTAAATGACGAGTCCTTTTTGTTTTTTTGGCGGGGTCTTCGCCCCCCACCTCCCCCCATTTGGGGGGCTTCGCCCCCCCGAAACCCCCCTACCCCTAATCTATGAAAACACAAAAAACTTTTTAACACAAAAAAATTACTCCTCTCCGAAATTTGTCTATGTCTCAGAACCCTTTAAAATGAGTAGTGAGAGGAGTATGTTTGAACCTCAATATCTCGGTAAATATTGATCTGAGAAAGAAAGTTAAAATAACAAAACATGCTTATTTTAGTTAAATCTTCACGATTCAATCTAATTTAAGCCAAAAAACAGCAAAAAAAAAAGGGTTAAAAATTCCCAGAAACGGCCCATTCTTTGCTACAGTCCGACCAAACCCTCATCGCCTACAGGTCTATTAAGAAAAACAACGTAATAAAAATCGAAAAGTGGCTCATTTAATAGTTTATTATTGAAATGATCAGTTATATTTTGCAATAAAACTTATGGATATACTGTATTTTGACTGCAAAATTTCATGTGTAAAATCAGCTTAATCAGCGAAATTGGCAAAATTTCGTATACGGCCTCTTAATGTACTGTATAGAATTAAAATTATAAGAAACTTTAAGCAGCTTATCCTGTAAATATATAAATATACAGTTGATTGAAAAATCTAATTTTGTCATAAATACGCATAAATAAAGAGCTATTCTTGCATATTTATTGTACAGGTGCACATACAAGTCTTTGTGAAATGCGATTCTGCAAAAAATTACCCCAGCAGGAAATGCAATATCTCGAAAACCTGAAAACGCACAAATTATATTTTTGGCGCACATTTTTGCACAAACATAAGCTCTCTCTCTGCTCATGTACAAAGCTCTCCGATAATTCGTTTAGACTTTTCCTGCTGCTGCAATGTTACCCCAGCAGGAATCGTTTTTTCCGTTTATTTTCAGAACTACAACATGCACACACACAATATTTTTAATAGGCGCACATTTATAGCAAATTGGGCACTAATTAGGTATACGTTCCACTCTTATCACACCTAGAGTGATTCACTTTTTTGAGTCACTTTCTTGCTAGATTAACGTACACTCGGTGAATATTACCTCCTCTTTTTTGATGTCGGTAATAAAAAAATATACTATAAAATAGTTAAAAATTACTGTCAAATACGGTAAAACAGTTGTTCTTAAAATAATTTATTTTCTTTCCAGGACATTTGGCGCGCAAAGAGTAAACAAGTGAGGGAGAAGTCGAAACTATAAGAAAATTCCATGAAGTTAAAACTTGAAGGTTATGGTACAAAAATTATACTTACCAAGGGTTTTTATTTAAAAAAAATTTTTCAATTTTTTATTATTTTTCTATGCAATAATTGCTCAAAATAACTCGGAAAAATAATTTTATTTAGGTTTGTACCTCGAGGAGTTTGTCACAGAAATATTTATAGCTTTAATATGGGGACTTGTATATATTTGTTACTATACTATTTAATTTTGTAACATAAAGAAATTTTATTACGACACTATTATTATATTATGTAAATATTATACCTTTTAATGAGATTGTGATATCACTAATACGATTAGTCAAACACTATGGTGCATCTGTTTTTAATCAATAAATCATGAATTTAACTGTTTTTTTTTAATCATATTTAATTACCTATACTAAACAACGAATTAAAAACGTTAATAGCACATTTTATAAAGTCTCGGAAACCTTGAATTTTAAGAATTTTCTTCATTTCAGTTTTATCTTTTAACAATAGCCTTTTAATGAGATTGTGATATGACTAATACGATTAAGTAGTAAAACACTGTGGTGCATTTGTTTTTATTCAATGCGATACCTCCTGCGTACCTAAATTGGACCTATTTATGCAAACCGGAACCAACCCACATGATGATGATGATATGATAGTTTTGAGAAAAAGCTGTTTAATGTATTAGACTAATTAGACAACTGATGTTTTGTGGATTGGTAAACATGTCATGAAAATGTTTTGTTCTGTCAAAATTGTCAGATCATTTTTATCGTTACAGGGTCGATAGAAGGTGCAATTTTTGCCTTTTAAAGATTCAAACTGGCATAAAACTTACATTTATCTTTCTAAAATTTGGTATGTAAATACATTTTTTAGTATTCTTGACTTTTTTTTTCTAATCACATATTTAAATTAACCTTGATATTTTAGAATTTTCTTCATTTCAGTTAAAAGTAGAATTATTTTACCTGCAAATCTCGTGTACCGCTTTGGATCTTTTGGTTCCTTCAGGGTTCTTTTCAGCAAGAATAAAAGAAGGTTTACAATTTTATTATTGCCTCCACTGGCCCGCCTCCAGGGGCGTAAATATGGGCGGGGATGCGTTAATTTAATTGCTATGAAGTAATTTAATATGTTTAATTACTAAAAACATATGTAAATCATTATTTTTTATTACATTTTAAAACCTCTTTTTAAATATTATAAGAAAGCATTGTTGAAAAAGACGTAGTTTGAGTCTTCGTTTCCAGAATTTCCTCTGAATTAGCTGAGCTTTGATTGAAAGGCTGATTTTGCTACTTGGCTGCGACATAAACCTACGCACGTAACATAAAAAGTCGTACCTATTAACATAAAAATCAATTTTTAATTTTATATAATTAAATAACATGCGAGTTATTTAAAACCGGTTTTGTATTATTCTCTAAATAAAGGAAGTATTACAAATATGTATGAATAATAAGTTGAAGGAACATTTATTAATAAATGTATCGTTATTCGACTTAGTAGTATAGTAAGTAAGTCAGCAACATTATTAATAATGTTACGACTTTGAGTACATATATCTCGAAAACAAAGCGTCGTACAGCAAAACCCCAAAAACGCATAAACAGTTATTAGGTCTACTATCGAACAGTGAAGAAAGTTCTCGCAAAATCAGTCATAAGAAAAACATCGATTTCTACGAGTAAACAAATCCGCGGTGAGTACGTACCTATATATAGCGTACATGTATAGGTTGTTTACATCGCGGGTCGCGACTATTGTTAATGACTACATAAGCTGTACATAGGTGCGTAATAACATAAAGGAAGGTACGGGACGGGCCTATTGTATTTGGTGGTTCGGGAAATTTCTAGAGAACCATGGGTAGCCGTATATAAGGCACGCGCCGAGCCGCGACTGGGCAGTTTATTTCCGGAAGTGAAACCGAAGCGATCTCTACCAAGCGACAAGGAAGGAATATTTCGACGACTCAAGCGAAGATATTGGACTATAGTGATTGTGCTTTGCGATTTGGACTCTATTAAGTGGATTTTTGTGGAAGCTGACAATAAACGCCTTCTACGTTACCAACGGCATTTTCATTACCCATAGCGCGTAACAATAATTATATATTTACAGGATAAGCTATTTTCAGCACAACTTTGACCTGTATGAACGATAAAAAATAATACCTACCTAACTACTACATAGTCAGTTACATCATGTTTTTAACACATTTATTATGACATAATTCTTACCATCCCTCTCATTCATATAAAATTGAATCGTTGTGCATACCAAAAACATATTTTGTAAATTCTTGCATTATCACGAACAAAAGAACATATTTTGGTAAAAAGAGGTTTATAACACTGTCGATGTTTTTACGCTTTTCATGTACATACTTACTTATGTCATTTATCCATCAGACACCAAGTTATTCTTAATCTCTTCAATATAATAGAGAGAATAGGTCTGGTAATTTTTGGAACCAACGAAAACTTCCATGTAAAACAAAAGGTAAAAATATAAAAAACTTAATATATTGTAAGATTTGTAAGCTACATTCATACAATATTTATTGGCCGCAACCCTTTATGCGTCCCACTGCTGGGCACAGGTCTCTCCCCATTATTGGGGAGGCCTGAGCTTACTCCAGTGGCCAACCCGCTGTCGGATGTTTTCAAACCGCCCACAAGGCCTCCGACTAGGTTTAACGACTGTATCTATCGACAACAACCGGGACCGACGGCTTAACGTGCCCTCCCAAGCACGGAAACGCGCATAAATTTTTTTGCCACTAGCGGTCACCCGACCGCGCCCGTTTGGCTTAGTTGAATAGATCGTTTGCGTTCTACGCTAACCGCCGGGCCATGTGCGCTTCAATCAACACAACAATCAAACAATCTTTATTAATTCACTTTATTTTCCTGTTAAGAGAAGTTGCCTCGGTCCAACTACTTAACAATATTTTACAACGGTTTTTATCGTAATAATTAAATCCAAAAGTACTTATAGCTCATTAACTTTTATGAAATTGCTCTAATTAGAGTCATATTAACCCTAAAGTTTTAAAATGAAACCCTATAAATAATAATATAATAATAATAATAATATATTTTATTTCAAAGCATAACACTAGGGGAAAAATATTAATTCTCAATATTCACTAGGTTTCGAATAAGCCCCAGTGAAAATCGGCACCTCTGTCTGTTTGTCCACTATCATGTACAGGAACGGCTTGTTCGCGTTGAACTCCTGGGGTCCAATCCTTGCGCCGAACAAGGCCGCAGTGGCCGCGCTCGCCTCCGTGCCCTCCTCCGTCACCTCTATATTCGCTTTCTGCACGAAATTAGCGATGTACAACGGGAAGTCCGATAAGCTCGGAAACTCCGCCAAGGTGCTGTCAAACGCTGTCCTCAGTCCCATATCGGATAGCAGCTCCTTTAAGTTGTTTAAGTCAGAAACGATCTTGAACCTGGGGATCGTCACGCGGACCGATTGAGGGCCATCCATCGAGAACAACCTGTATACCGTCGCCAAACTAATCTTCCTCAACGAGTTTATCAGCATCGGCAGCGTTGAGTCCCGGTCAGGCAGAAACACCAGCATCGCGTACCTGCCGTCGGCTCCATACGGCAGCTCCACAACCGTCGTTCTAATGTGGCTTATATAGGTCGTGTTGAAGGTGGCGGTCACGGACATGAAGTTGACATCGCCGGCGACGATCCCGCGGTCGTTGTAGAAGTCCCCGCGCTCCGTGAACTTGTAGGGGAACGGGGTCTGCCAGGTGCCCTTGAAGTAGAGCGCGTCGATCATGATCATCAGCACGCCGTCCAAATCTCCAGGGACGACGACATCGAGGATCATGTCGTGCGTGGCGCGGCTCACGTAGTCGTTGATGGCGGCGCTCGCGTTGTCCGGGTTCGAGAACGGGAAGGACTCAAACCTGACGACTCCGGCGTCGGTCAGCTTTCGCTGGAAGCCATCTGCGAGGCGGAGCGAGTCGTCCACGAAGATCGTGGAACTCCGTTCCAAAACCACGTCGGAGCCCTGGCCGGCGACGGACTTGACTATCTCGAAGTAGCGGTCGTTGAAGCACGGCTGCCGGTGCAGGTGCAGCACGTCGGTGAGCTCCTTGAGGGTGGCGCCGGCCGCTCCGAGCGCCGCGGTGGACAGCAGGCTCCAGGGGGACAGGGTGGACGCTACGAAGTGGTTCTCCTTCTCCTGGGCGATCCTTGCCGTGAGCTCGACGGCGAACTCGTAGGCGGCGCGCTTGAGGTGCGGCTGCGCGGTGTGCACCGAGCACTGCGCCAGCACGGCCGGCAGGCAGGCCAGCAAGCAGGCCAGCAAGCAGGCCGGCAGGCAGGCCAGCAGGAGGTACTTCGCCATTCCGTGTGCTCGGGATCGCGCGCTCGCGGCTACTGAACGACTTGGAGCTTATTTCAGTCTTATCGCTGACCCCTCGATAACTGAAGGCTGGAGTCATCGCATCCCGAATTTATTTGTTATTTACGTGCCCAATGTGAGGTAAGTGAAGCTTTGTGGTTGATTTTAGTTTATTTTTGTCCTCAAATATTATTAATAGGTAGATTTATGTAGATTCATTGTACTTAATTATTTTAATTAACGGGAAAAATAGGTAACAATTATTTAAACAAGTATCAATAAGTAATATGCTTAAAAAAACCGCGACCGACGTTCTTTGTATTACACACTATGAACACAATATGATTTTATCTGGCATTGAATTTCTGAATATACCGAATTACACTCTCGTCTCGTATAGTCTAAGAAATAATAGAAACGTACAAGAAATTAATGCGATAGAACTAACAGAACAATAATAATCAGCTTAGATTATTATTTGCATATATAGGCCACCAAAAAATAACTTAGTAGCAATAGATATTTTCTTAAATAAAATCGATTGTCTTTTGAACAAACTGTGTTATGAAAACAAAAAAGGTAGTTTGTGGCGATTTCAATATACTTAGATGTACTTAAAGAAAATAGTATGTTCGATACTTATTATCTCAAACTTAGCATAAACTCGTTAAAGTAGCAAGACATGTACAGATAATTTTTGCCCACATTATACGAGGCAGTAAGTCTCAAGTTATTGAACTTGCTCTTTCGGATCATACAGCTCAAATTCTACAATGCTAGGTAAAAAAGTTATCTCATAACACACTGCTATACTTATAAGCGTAATTTTAGCACTGTCAATGTGCTTTTGACTTTGTAGACCACGCATTATTGATAACTAAATAAGAGAAATATTGCGTAAAAGATAATGCTTTAAACTGGACAACTTCATATTTATGTAATAGAAAACAGGTAGGTAACTGAAATAACAAAAGTTAATGAAAAAATGAAAATAGAGGAGAAACACGTATCTCATCCCAAAGAAGTCAATTACGGAGTACCTCAAGGAAGTATTCTTGGTCCGTTGCTATTTTTAATTTATATAAATTACTTTCCTAAAGTTATTGAACGTCCCATGGTTCTTTTTGCTGATGACAGCACGGTAATATTTAGAAATGATAATCCTGATACTTATGAAGCTGATATAAATAATTCCATTGAATCATTAGTAGACTGGCTAAATAAAAACAATCTTTAAATGAACCTTGATAAGACAAATATAATGACTTTTAAAAATCGAGTATCTTACGAAAAATCGATAAATATAAATTATAGAGGGAAAACCATAAGTGAAACTGAAACAACAAATTTTTTAGGTTTATACATAGATCACAAATTAACATGGAGAACACATATTGAGCACGTATGTAAGAAGCTCAGTAAATTTTCATTCGCTCTCTACAAATTATCAAAAGTGGTAAATATATCGGCGGTATTCAGCGCCTATCATGCGTGATATTTTGGGGTAATGCAACGGAAATACAAACATTTTTTAAAGCGCAAAAGAAATGCGTACTACTTACTACGTTAGATAGATACATGTAAACCACACTTTCAAAATCTTAATATAATGACACTCCCTTCGCTATGTATCTATGAAATATCTGTAATGGTCAAATGCGACATCTCTAAGTATAATACCTTAAACTTTAAAAGACACAACAGTAAGTTGTGCTCAATACCTTCCAAAACTAAACTATATCATAATAGTGTATTTTGCATGGGACCAAAAATGTACAGTAATCTACCAGACTCCCTAAAAACTTAAAATATGTATGAATTTAAAAAAGAACTTTTTCTAAACGATAAATAAAAATGTTTAATAAAATACATACCTACCTAAAATAAATAATAAACTAAAATACCTAACTAAAATACATAATTTCCTCTCAGCATACAAAAACCCATCATGGTTTTTACCCGCAAAGCTGATGACGGTGAACCACGTACGGTTCAAATAAAATAAAATAAATTTGTACAAAAAGCTCAAAATTGGGTTTAATTTAATTCAACTAGGTAACTAAAATGATGAATGAATGAAAAGGAAAACCTAGAAGAACTCAGCACTATGCTAGGTGACCTCCATAGTGCCTCCCAAAGGGTAGGTCTTCAGATGAACATGGACAAGACGAAGATCATGTCTAACGTCCATGTCACACCTATACGGTCGTTGTTGATGGCGCTTTTCTCGAAGTTGTCGACGAGTACATCTACCTGGGACAAGCGATCCGTATGGGTAAGTCCAGCTTCGAGAGAGATGTAACTCGTAGAATCCAACTCGGTTGGGCAGCGTTCGGGAAATTACAGTGTCTTCTCTTCCAGAATAGCGCAGTACCTGAATTCGAAAGTTTTCGAGCAGTGTGTGTTGACAGTGATGACCTACTGCGCTGAGACATGGTCCTTTACAGTTAGCCTTTTCCATAAACTCAAGGTCGCTCAGTGAGCGATGGAGAGGGCTCTGCTTGGTATTTCTCTACGCGACGGAATCCGTAATGATGAAATCCGTAGAAGAACGAAGGCTACCGACATAGCTCTCAAAATCTGCAAGCTGAAGTGGCAATGGGCAGGCCATATAGTAAGTAGGACCGACAACCGATGGGGACGAAAGGTCCTCGAATGGCGACCACGTCTCGGCAAAAAGAGTACTGGCCGCCATCCAACCAGGTGGACTGACGACCTGAAGAAGACAGCGGGCACTCGCTGGATTCAGAAGGCCCAGGACCGGGAGGAGTGGCGAACGTTAGGGGAGTCCTATGTCCAGCAGTGGACTATAAAAGGCTGATGGATGGATGGATGGAAATTTGCACATATTCGTGCATATAAATATTTTCTTTTCTTTTCCTTTTTTTTAAATTCCACTTAAAATGTTTAGTTACCTACGTAGCTAAGACTACTGTACGCTTAGGATAATAATATGTACTCTACTGTTGTATTTACGGATACTTGGTTAAATCCCTTGTAATGTTCTCTTTGTAATATTAAGAGGGATTTACCCATAGTCTACCATGCGAGCCATGATTGGTATTAATTTAATTAAATAAAACTAAATTATTATTTTCACAATTTTATTTCAGAAAAATAAATGATAACTTACACAATTATATACCTGCAAAACACTTACAGAGTTATTTTTGGCCAAATAGAATAATTGTTTGCCATTTATTTTTAACATTTTATTTAAGACTTAAGACGTAGAGTAAGTACGTAATTATCTTCATACAATTTTTTATAATTATTTATCGATTATAATATTTTATATAAGTCTCTTTATCGGAAATAAAGCCTTTGAAATTATACTATTTATTTTATAAATAATTTTAATCATACGTTTATCAAATGAAAATAAGTACCCGTTTGTAAAAATAATAAAATGATAATTTATGTACACAATTTGTGTGTAATGTAAAAATAAAGCAATTTATGGTGATGTTATCAATACAAGACATCTTTATCATACTATTTGATACTTAAGAACATAGGAGAAATATTATGTACAACAACAATTAATTACAACATTTCTTACCACCAGTTAGTAGACAATAATTAAATACTACACAAGGATAAACGTATCGTACGGTGCAGAAGAGCCCGCCTACCTTTGGTTAAAAAGAAAAAAAAAATAGGCGTTGGCGAATATAATATTGGTAAAGTACAATTGTTAAATTTTATTGGAAGTAAGATTGTTAAATTTTATTGGAATCTATCTATAATCCAAAAATGAATAGTGACCCTCTGCTTTTTACAAGAAGAATTTGTTCTGCTACGTCAATCTTCACAATACATTTAAATTCATTTTAAAAGTTATCTTTTAGATGTATTTTGTAATTCATTTCTGTACTTGGTATATTTATTGACATGATTGTATTTTAACCTAATATTATGTCCGATATAATCGAATCATCATAGATCAGAATATACGCATGAAGTTTTAATAAACAATATGAAAAAAATTGTGAAAAATTTCTGATAATATGTTTTAAAGTACAATTGGACCTATTTATGCAAACCGGAACAAATTCACACTCATGCCGAAATTGAGTTAAGTACACATAAAAGCTTAAAATTGCACCTTCTATCGACCCTGTAAAGGTCAAAATGATCGGAAAATTTTGACAGAACCAATACATTTTCATGACATGTTTACCAATCCACAAAACATCAGTTGTCTAATACATTAAACAGCTTTTTCTCAAAACTATCATCATCATCATGTGTGGGTTGGTTCCGGTTTGCATAAATAGGTCCAATTAGCGGATTCAAAATGTCCGGTCTCAGTAACTCTACAGTTTAATGTTGCTAATTGCTATGTATCTCACGCTGATAAGGTTCTACGAAATTCTTATCTGCAGAAAAATAAGCATTCATCCATTATTTTTCTTCGACAACTTTGTGCTAACTTATAAAGAATTTTATTTAGTCGTGATTCTTAACTATCTTACATAATACTTAATATGACCTTTCCTTAATATTCAGACATTATTACATAGTATTAAGTTAATGATTTTAGTTGAGAAGTGAATTTAATCTTAATGTTAAAACTGTGACAGGAGACTAGATCAGGTTCGGAAGTATTTAATCTATTATTAATCCAAATATAATGTAATTTATACAATTATTAATGATAATTATTAAGTTATTATTTTATATGTTACATTCTATAATTTAATTTCTTAAATGAAAAAAATATGAAGTAATTATTAGGTTAGTTATCTTAAAGTAATTTGTGGTCAAAATAAAGTAATTTCTTAAGATGGTAACTAGTAGGTGCGCTTTTGATGACTGCCTCAAAATTCTGAAATACGAAAAATACATATTAATTAATATTCTAATAAATCTAGGAAAGCTTAATTATAGTTAAAATAGAAATATGTATATAATACTATGTATAAATGGTCCGTACCTTTTTCATAGCAGCACGACTCAAGTATAATAAATAGGCTTTACATATTACCATGTAGGTATTTATAGTGCATAAATAAGCGACCATTATACATAGTATAGTTTTATTCATTTGCTTATTATTCCGATAAGTTAAACACAATTGATAAGTAGACATAATAAGATTAATAAGTTACGACTGGAGAAACCCAAGAACAAAATTACATAACTGTTACATAAGAACACAGTTTTTATGCCAAGGTTTCAATGATACTAAAAAGGAATAAATGATAAAAAACATAATAATTTAGTTAGGTAATAAAGCTCACTTGACAATTTTGTTAGAAATCATTATTTGCTTGCATAAAATACTATTTAAGCTACATACTGATATTTATTTGGTTAATTGCTTTGTTATTGTTACTTTTTGTTAGTAGGTAATATTGCGACCCACACCAACCATATAAAATGTTTTATTTAATATTTACCTTATTAAAGCTCAAAGCAACTGCAAACTTTTTGGTGATAAATAAAACTCATTATTGTTATGATTATATTTATTCTCTTCATTAATAATATTTTGTACGATATAATTCTTTTATGGTTAACAGCGCCATCTATCGTCGCTTTCTATAAACTACGGGTATATGTTAATTTAATGCTATGGACGATAGATATTACTTTCCTTAATTATTACTGAATACCCATAATAAAATACTTTTTTACATTTATTTGACTACAGGCAGAATATTCTTTTTAATAAAAATAAATTAAAAACGCCTTAATTAAAAATAAAAGTAAATATGCCTAAATTTTATTCAATAATTTTAAATGTTCTTGATAGTGTAATTTAAGAATAATAGAAAGAAGAAATAATAAAATAATGTCAATAAATTTTGCCTGGAGTCAAAAAAATAAAATATAAGCTAAAAGCCCAGTATAATTTCACTAATTCACTTAGCTACATTTTAATCATTTAAATTTAAGCAGTGTGGCGTGGTCAAGTTAAAGCATTCCAAATGTCTGAGCCTATATGTCTAGGCTATAAAAAGTATTGATTACTTACGAAAAGTATTACGTTATAAACGTTTACAAAAAACGAGCATTTTTTGAAATAACAGCAAATTTCAAAAGTTTTACAAGAAATTAAATCTATTTACAACTTTCCTAAATTATTTATCTTAATCATAATCAAATCAATGTTAATTTAATGCCCATTTAAATCTAAAATTCTTTAAGAGATTGAAGATTTAAATTGATATGTAATAAAATTTAATTTAAAGCTTGTCACCTTAGCGTTAGCATAACTACAACTGGTCGTAAAAGTAAAATAATTTTAAACAGGACCTTTGGAAAAATGTTTTTATTAACATAATTGTAAGGGCCTCTTTCACCACCTTCAAGTAAAGTGACAAGTACGCTTATTGTCGGTGAAACTCACCCGTAACTTCAATTTCAATTTCACGATGTTCGAGTAGCACTAACCATATGATAAACTGAACCGTACTCATAGCTTTTACTTGCGATTTAATTTTCTTGGGACGTAACAACACACTTTACTTGGAGATGATGAACAAGACCTTAAGTAAAATTAATGTCTCTAAAAGCAGTAAAATATTGAACTTCTGTATAGAATACTCAAAATTTTATGGGATAACGATATAGATATAAAGTTGTATTGCAAATAGGTATGTTTGAAAAGCAATAGAAATATTTGCATTAGTTAAATAAAAATAAGAAAGCGTTGCTATTTTGAGTGAAATTAATACGTTTCTAACTACTGCAATTTCTAGCTACATTACTACTTACTTAAGGTTACCTTAATTTGTTACCTAATTACTTAAGGTTACTTATTATTAGGAAATATTTCACATTTTAAATGTAAATAAAGTTTATTTTTATAATTGTCAACGTCATCAGTCCCATTTTACTAATCCTTTTACGATTATTAAGATTTTATCCTTTTAACCTTATTAAGATTTAGCTATGTGTTCAACCAATGATGTCATAGTGTTAAGAAATTAGTATTTTCGAGTTAAGTTATATTGCATTTACTTATTTGTAAGAAAAGTGATGAAAGAAGTGTGATTTGTTATAGGATTTGAGAAAAAAGGTATAAATGTAATTAAAATATTTATAGTGGAGCAAAGATTATTAAATTTTATTGGTAATGGAACCCTTTTTGAAAATTAAATGGTTACATGGATTGAATAATTAATTTTGCTTTTTACAGGCAAGTGCGTTTGGATGCCTTTTTGTCTGCGTCGAAAGGAGGGTGATATATGTACGGGGTTATCAGTTTGTCTGTACAATAAATTACATTTAAATTCGACCAATATTTTCGCACACCTTGAGAAAAGTGGAAATAAAATTTACGAGTAGTAACTTTTAGGGTGGTATCACCAATCACCCTCGTCTTTAAGCTTATGTAGGTAAGTGTTGCAGTTTTTAGTGTTTTTACTTGTACGCATTACGTTTGAGTGTAATATGGGTAGGTTTTATTTAAATAAAAATATACCAATGTGGGTCATGTTACTCAAAAAGTGTTCGCCCTAAAATGTGGCTATGCACTAAGTAGTTAGCGTACAGCTAGGACAGTTGCGGCGTGCGACTAGTGCGGCGGGCGCACGTAGACGCGCACGGTCTCACCTTCGTGCTTGCGCTGCGACGGCATGAAGTAGAAGTCGGGCTGCGCCGCCGCCGCCGCCTCCCCGCGCGGGCCCCGCGGCAGCGAGTACGCGCGCTCGCTTCTGGGCCCGTAGCTGCCGACAACACACACGTCAGCTTACAGGCGCAGTCGCAGCCTTCAATTTTGGAGGGGGTCGCCAAGAAATTGGAGGGGGGAGGTCACTAAGAAATTTGGGGCAAGAGGTGTCCCAAATTAGCTTGTTTCGCCTTCCGTCTACGCATGACTGATGGTTTTTAGGAGGGTCATGTGACCCCTGTGACCCCTCCCCCCCTGGGACCACACATGTTAGCTTAGCTACATGCTCATTGCTAACAGATCTAAACCCATTTGATAAGGGAAGATCTGTACTGTCTCTACGAGTAAGTATGTAGTTTGAGTTTTGGCGGGAAGTCGAAAAATATATATTGTCCTCTTGTTTTATTTTTACTTTATTGGTGTATTTTTGCGTTATATCGGATAAATTTGATGGCATTTTGTTCGATATAGGTTAATTATAGTGCACGAGTGTTGTAAATTAAAATAACAGTGCGAAAATATGTTTATTCGGCTTTCCTCCAAAATTCCATTGGTCACGTTCAGGTAAAGAAGCCATCGCTTTACTTCAGGGTTTCTTAAACTTTTTGAAGTCACGGACCCCTTTCACAATTGAAACAATTCCACGGACCCCTCTCAAAAAATATTTTCGTAATTGAAAAAATTGCCTTATTTATATTAATAAAAAATACTTTTATTAGTATTTTCATTACACTTACTACTAAACTTAACTAAGTTAATGAGAAGGGTGCTGCTGTTTGGTCTCAATAAGAATATTAAATTGTGGGATTGTCTTTGACAAGGCAAGGCGCATGTCATCTGCAACGTTCAATCGGTTGCGACTTTTAGTTTTTATTGAAACCAAAACCGAGAACCCTGCCTCGCAAAGATACGTAGTAGCAAATGGTAGCAGAACGGACATAGCTCGCTTGACAAGAAGAGGGTAAGCTTCGCTCAAAGAACACCAAAACTCGCCAAGATCTTTTGCTTGAAATTCCGCTTTTAAAACTTCTTTCGATCTCATGTCAATCAAGTCATCTTTAATAAGATCTTCATCGCTGATATTATCAATATCGATTAAAAATGGACTCCGTATCCACGTTTCTTTTTCAAACGATTCTGAGATGAAATAACCTTCAAAAGACGTCTGCAATGTTTCCAGATGATTAGATACCTCTTTCTGTACCATTTTTGATATCGTGTGGCCGTCACCTTGTGTTATCAACTGGTCTAGCATCGAAAAATTTGCGAAATTACCTGATTCTACTCTCCTTTTCCAAAGTGGCAGTTTACATAAGAAACCCTTCAATCGTTCAGATACATCTACGATAGTGACTGCAGGACCCTGAAGAGACAGATTAATCTCATTCAAAACAGTAAATATGTCTGTCAAGTACGCTAGTCCTTGTACAAAATCTTCGTTCTCAAGATATTCATACAGTGAATTTAATTTGTCTTTCAAAAATAATGACACTTCTGCCCGCAACTCAAACAAGCGCTTCAAGACTTGTCCTCTTGACAACCAACGAACTTCTGTGTAATATAGCAGTACTTCATGTTCTGACCCCATTTCTTGGCATAACGTTTTAAACAGGCGGTGGTTTAATGCTCTTGCTCTGATGAAGTTAATTATTTTGATACATGTGGACATAACTTCCTTCAAAAACGTAGGCATAGTTCGTGAAGCCAAGGCATGTCGATGTAAGACACAATGAGTGACAATGATATGAGGAATCTCTTTTTTGATCAAAGCTGCAAAACCAGATGTGTTACCAAGCATTGCAGGAGCTCCATCGGTGCATATACTACCAAGTTTAGTCTTCCAGTCTACATTTTGTTTGTTGAAAAATGTTTTAATCATTTCAAACACATCTGCAGCCTTCGTAGTTTCTAAAAGTGTGTCGCAAAAAAGAAACTCTTCTTTGATAGTACGCGTGTCATGTTTTACGTAACGGACAAACACCAATAGTTGACTGCATTGAGATACATCTGTGCTTTCATCCAATTGCATACTGAACGGAAACGGCGAAGTATTCAACTCTTCAATAACCTGCTTTAAAATATTGGACGACATTTCAACAATTCTACAATGAATAACATCGTTTGATAAGGGAACAGCTTCAACTTTCTTTCTTTCGTCCTTACCACACACAAGTTCCACAATATCCAGTGCGCAAGGCTTCACTAATGTTTCCGCAATAGTGTGTGGCTTCTTTTGCTGAGCAATACGGTAAGCGACCTTGTATGAAGCCTCAAGACATGGTTTTTGTGTCGGGGTGAATCCTAATTTAGGTAAAGTGCCGGCTTTTTCAAATCGAGCCCTCTTAGTACGAAAATCGTCAATACTGTCTGATACATTTCCAGGGTGGACAGCTTTAAGATGTTCTGACAACTTTGCTGGCTTCATACTTCCATTAGAAAGCACTTTACCACATAAAAAGCACTGTGGTTTTTCAGTTCCATCACGTTCGGTTTTGAAAGTAAAACCAAAGTTGACATAAGACTCATGATACTTTCGTCTCTTTGACATTTTCTCGGACAAGCTGAAATAATGTAATATAATAATATAATTTATTACAATAACACAATTAAATACGTTTATTTTATGTATTTAAAAATATAGTTATTAAGCTTTTGTAACATACCTTTTAAGTTCACTAAGAAATTAACTTTTAAAAATACTAAAATCAACGCAAGTCGTAGTTTTGATGAGCCGTACGGCGCGCAATAAACTCGTCTGCTAGTATCGCGGGCGTGCGTGAGAGTGTCAGTGAGCAGTGAGTGAGCGAGGCGCGACGAGCGAGTGGGTAGCGCGGATGGCGCGGGCGGCGGAGTCGAGCTCACACACACACTGCTCGCTCACGCGCCCCGCGTCCCACACCCCACACCCCGAGTCGAGTGCTCGGTATTAAGACAACGCGGTACTGAATATTTTATTCGTCACTCGGACCCCTGATACACATGCTACGGACCCCCAAGGGGTCCGTGGACCACACTTTAAGAAACCCTGCTTTACTTGAATGTCTGACAGACTTGTCTGACTGATTACTAACGACTTACTGACTTTACCTATTATTACTCGTCCAATTTCACCAAAACTGACAAAAACGTGATGCAAAATGTATACTTGACGCTGGCAATATGCAGAGTTTGCGATGCCATAATTGAAAAATAAAATAATGTAGTCTACGGGAAGATCTCTTCCGCCTCATGCTTGCAACATAAAACATCATGGTCAGTTCTAAGAAGCGCCCGGCCTGCGATGCTAATACGGACTTCGATAACGTTATGAAAATTGCCCATAGAGCCACCTTAGTCAGTTGCAGAAAATCGCCGCACTATCATGATAATAAATAGCGTGCCATGTTGTGTGTGATTGCCATGGACACTCAGCGACAAGCAAGCAATCGTTCCAAACGGAAATAAAAAATTAAACTCAACATTCAAATCGCCACACGGGAAAACCCAGAATCCTAAATCGACGGTCAAATGTTATCAATTTATCATCGTTATCAAAAAACCCAGAAACTCACAAACCTAATCTATCATGATGATATACCTACTAATAACACAAAACAAAGTCTTATATATACGTATTTATTTAACTAAAAAATAATCTTGAAACACCTATGTACTTTTCAGAGTTTCTTGAGTTTTTTGTAAAACAAACAACTTCCCGCAAACAAAAAAAAAACTACAAATTCAAGTGATAACGAACGTAACATAATAGGATCGATAACGGCCACACTAACCCATAACTTCATAGGTATTATTTACTAAGTTCAATATTCATAAATTAAACTTATCCTTTACCAATTCTAAAATATTGAAACTCTGTCAACAACTCAACAGTCCAACAGTAGATAATGTTACCGTGGTCCAACTTTTAACTTTTCGTAGATTTTATAAAATTTTAAGTGAAGATTCTAAAATAGGTAAATAATATTATGTTATTAGTTTTAAAATAGTTGAAAATAACTTATAGAAGTATAATATTTTGTTTTATTTTTATATTTTTTCCACGACTCATGTCGATGAATTATTTTTCAAACTTTCAAAAATTTCAAGAAAAATCGAATACAATTATAATAAAACTAAAAATATTGTCAAAATAAAATTAAAAAAATAAAATTATAAAAAATAAAATAGCTCTGATACAAAAACAAAACAAAAGTTTATGACGACCGTGACAGGACTCGAACCTGCAATCTTCGGATCCGAAGTCCGACGCCTTATCCATTAGGCCACACGGTCACTTACAGAGCATTGCGAAATTTTTTACCACTTAATAAAACGCGTTTCTATTGTATAAAATATGCTAATTTGTTTTGTCGTTAGTGACATTTTTTATAGTATTCTATGCTAATATTGTTATAGTTAGCAGCCGTTATTTAGTACCTATGGCAATATAAACAACTCAGTAACGTTACTATCCTATTCTACTCTGTCGTCTAACAGAGGCGGCTAAGAGCCCCTGTAGGTTCAGTTGCCAGCCAGACTTACATGAAACCACCATCAACCTTCGGAGTAGCAGCGCAACGACCACAGGCTAAACTTAGGCTTTGCTTGAGACTGTGTGCCTAATTTTATTTTTATAATTTATTCATGCAAATAAAATTAAAAAACTCACCCGTGGCCATACTGTTGAGCTCGAGGTCTTTGCAACGATCTTGTCTCGTGGTAGTACTGTGCGGCACTATTCGGATATCTCTTCGTGCTGCCGTTGGTCGGCGTCTTGCTTCCGTTCGCTACTCTGTGACCGTTCGCCGCCATCTTGTATTCTTTTTCCGCTAACTTGTAGTCCTTGAAAAATGATATGAAAAACGGAAAAACGTTTATTAATTTGTATAGGACATTGCTCCAAAAAATTATATAAAGTAGGTACCATTATTTATGATCCAGGAGTTTTTAGACTGTAATTTTCAATCTTCACTGCTGTTATAAATAATTTACTTTAATTTGTACTATACATATTATATTGTATGATAGAGAGAGATGATATATTTTTATACACCATCTATACTTATTATTGTACCCCTTTCCACAATAAATGACATATGATTTAATTTCAAACCGTTTAGACAAAGGAAATCTCCACTGAAACGTTATTTATATTATTTGAGTTCAATGTCTACCTTATCGAACATCTTGTAGTCCGTGTCCATCTTATGACCGGATGTAGGCCGGAGGGGAAAGGGCTTATTGGAGTAATGGGAGAGTAGAAGGCATAGCTGGTGTTCAATATAGGAATAAAGTAGTTTAAACTGTACCTTCTCCGCCATCTTGTAGTCCTTGTCCATCTTGTAGTCCTTGTCCATCTTATGCGCGGACGTAGGCCTCGGAGGGGGAGGGCTGGTGGGGCGCGGGGTGCGGGTGGAGGTGGTGTTGGTGTACTTGTCGTTCTCGAAGGGCTCGAACGCGTAGTTGGTGTTGGCTGTTGTGTAGTCCTTCCATGCGTTGTTTGGGATCAGTTGGTCCTGGAAGGCGACATGAAAAATTATTTTTTGGAAATTATAATTATAAAAAAGCAATTTTTATTTGGAATGTATCTTTGACATATAAAGATAAATAAGTAATAAATAAATACATTTTTCGGTAGCATCTTGTACTTATGAAACTTATGAATTTGTATGAAAATGTATTCTTATTAGCTATAAAATTTTCTTTTTATACTTTTATTGTTTTACTAATGGATTTTACTTATTATTTTAGTTTTTGTTTTGTTAAGGAACTATTTCAAAATACCAAGTATAAGTCGAAGTAAGTAAGTCGAAGTTGAAGCAATCAAAGTTAGTAATGAAGTCTTAATTAGGTAGTTATTTTATTTTATGCATTAAAAATAACTCAAGTTGTTTTAACGTATAAAATATAGCAAGTAAATTGTTTGATTCATTACTAAAATTATAATATCACAACTTTAACTTGCGTCACTATATTGGGTTCAACAGGTGAAATGACGACAATGATCGACGTTTAATTTGCAGTTAATTTTTTTTTTCTCCTTCGTTGGCATTACCACTACCAGATTTAGAGGAGGGGCTAGAGAATTTAAGTTTACTTTCATTATTGGAGTATACATTTTAAATTAATCCTTTACAAACCTTAAATTGTTCAATTTATAAATTGAACACAAAATCTGTGGCATTTGTTGCCGATATATTATAATCTGTATAAGTTTCAGAATGTTTCTTTTTCCGCTTCCGTTTTCTTTGCTCCCCTTTTTGCTTGCTCTTCTATTTTTTTAATGGCGGACAGCGGCTATGTACCGTTCATTGTAATTTTATTTTTATGTCATTAAAGACACAGAATATTTACTCGCGTGTTTTATTATACATGCGAAGTGGTCCTTCGATATTGTAGTATTGAGTCAGTGCGCAATTATAAGTATTTCCAGTTTTTTCGCGAATTGCATATGCGCATCAGTCATATTGAACGCCCTTACCTCATCGTCCGCTCTGTTCGGTTCGCCGGGGAGCATCCCCAAGCTATATTGGGGATAGAAATTATACCTTTTCAGCTACATTGGGAAAACAAATAACATCTCTCAAGCTATATTGGAGAAACAACTTATATATTGAAGCTGTAGTGCACGAAGACTTCGACGGTAACGGCTATACATACTCGTCGGATGGCTAAAAGTGGTACAGTAAAGGCATATTTGCTGCAATATCCATACTATTGCGGTTCATCAACGTCGTGGGAAAAGGTAACATTTTAAATTTATTCTACGAAGTGCAATATAAAACTTCAAGTCATCCAGGGTACCTATAAGTACCTAACATAAGTATCTACTCGCATACAAGAAAGTATTCAAACACTGAAAACGTATTTCACGTCAGTAACGTCGTATTGGTGGCACTTCCAAACATCAGTCTAAAGTTGGTTATCTGTCATCGTGTCCTCGGTCCTCATCTGTCAGTGAGTGAGTCTCGGGAAAGTGTTATTCAAAAATCTTTTCGTTTAAAGTGAAAGTGAGTGATACTAGTGCTTGTATTTAAGTCGTCTTACTATTATAAATAATGGACATTAAGAAGTTCAAAGCGAGCCGAGCTCAATGCAAGGCAGCGTTAACTAGAATTGAAAATTTTGTAAATGACCAATCCGCTTTTGGAGACTCAAATCTTGAAGGGTTAGAAGTAAGAAAAGAAAAGTTAATTTCTATATATAAAGAGTATGAAAATATTCAACTGCAAATTTTAGAAGTAGATGGAAGTGACAGTGAAGATATCGGGATAGTAGAAAATAAATATTTCTCACTCTTAGCAGCTCTCAATAAGGGCATTAAAACCCTTAGAAAAAACGAGTCTCCCATGCAAAACAATAACTCCATTACAAACTTACCCGATATTGATCTGCCAAAATATGATGGTAAAGACTATACAAAATTTAGGCCGTTTTATGAGTTATTTCTTGCTGTTATTGATAGTAATCAGTCTTTGCCAGATATTAGCAAACTATGTTACTTGAGAAAATATTTGACGGATGATGCATTATCTGTTATTGTAAACCTTCCATTGGAAAACCGCTCTTATAAAGAGGCATTGCAGTTGTTAACAAAGCGGTTTGATAATAAGTCTAGATTAATTAGTAATCATGTTTCATTGATTTTAGACATTCAGCCAATGCAAAAGGGTACGGCAGCCTCTATAAGAGCCTTTATTTCTCAGTTACAGCAGCAATTATATGCATTAAAAAACTTAGAGCAGCCTGTTGATAAGTGGGACATGTTGCTCATTCCAATATTGTGCCGCAAGTTGGATCTTATGACCAACAGGGCCTACCAGCTTGATAGAGATTCTGAAAAGCTACCAACAATTAAGGAATTCATAGATTTTCTTGAAAAGCGTGCTATAGCGCTCGAGGATAGCTTGCCTCAAAAATGTGTCTCCTATGAAGGTACTAAGTTTAAATCTGGCAATTATAAGGTTTCAAATACTGCTACAAAGTTAAACAATTGTAAATTTTGCAATAAATCGGAACATGATTTACATATTTGTCCCTTATTTAAGATGTCCCCTATAGCGGATCGGTTGAAGTTTGTCAAAGATAAAAAATTGTGTTCCATGTGTTTAAAATTGCACCAATCAAAATGTAAATTTGATTTTAAATGTAAAAATTGTAAGGGCAGTCACAACACTCTTCTCCATAATGAAAATGTACAGGAATTGCCTACAACCTTATCAGTAAGCCATGCTCCTACAAGAGTTTTATTACCTACTATAAAGGTTAAAATCATTGACAAATATTGTCGAGAAATTTATGTTAAAGCTTTACTTGACAGTGGCAGTCAGGCCTCATTTGTGACTTCATCTCTTGTTAAATACCTGAACTTACAGGCTGTGTCAGAGCCAAAAAATATCATAGGTATTACTAACAAACCTACAAAAATAAATCAATGTGTTAATCTAACTGTGGGTTCATGCATTTGTGATATGGTATACAAGGTTAATTGTCATGTTGTTAATTCTATAACTGCAAAACTCCCACAGCAATATATTAATGTTTCAACCTGGGAGATACCCAAAAATATTATGCTTGCAGACCTTGAATTTAACTTGCCCTCAGAAATATCAATTTTATTAGGTGCTGATATTTATTTCAACAGTCTGTTAGATGGTTGTATAAAGCTGTCAAATGGGCCTGTACTGCAAAATACTGTCTTTGGATATGTTATTGGTGGAAATGTTCCTGTTTGTGATTCATTAAAATACAATAGCCCTGTTACAAATCTTGCTATTAGTGATCAACATGTGTTGGAAAACATAATGGAGCGATTTTGGCTTTCTGAGAAGGTACCAGAAGCTACTGACAGAGTGTCTGATGAGTTTCACCAAGCTGAAAAAATATTTAAAAATTCTGTTAAGTTTCATGACAACCGTTATTATGTTGATTTGCCTTTAATGGCTCCTTTAGATCAGTTGCAACTTGGTGATTCTTTTTCTGTAGCTTTACAAAGGTTTCATTCCTTAGAATTAAGATTTAAAAATAATCCTACTTTGTTTGAAAAGTATAAGATGTTTATTCAAGAGTATATTGACTTAGGTCATGCCAAGGAGGTTGATATTGGTCAGTATGATGTTAATAATGGGCCTGTTTATTTTTTAGCTCACCATGCTGTTTGTAACGAAGCAAGCAAAACAACCAAGCTAAGGGTGGTATTTGATGGTAGTATGCAGAGTCGAAGTAAGACATCACTCAATGACGTCATGCTGAATGGTCCCACTGTACAGAGTGAGCTGTTTGAAATTCTTATTTTGTTTAGAACCTATTTGTTCACGCTTATATGTGACATTGAAAAGGCTTTCAGACAAGTTTATATAAATGAACATCACAAAGGTCTCCAAAATATTCTGTGGAGAGACAACCCTAACAAGCCTGTAGTTTGTTTACAACTACAAACAGTAACGTATGGCCTGAAAGCTAGCACCTTTTTGACAACACGATGTTTAATTGACCTTGCTGATAGGTACAAGCACCAATATCCTCTTGCTGCACAGGCTATGCAGTGCAACACATATGTAGATGACATTATTTCAGGTTGTGATAGTGTGGAAGAACTAAATATTTTGAATATTTTGAAGACATTGAACTCAATAAGTCTAGTGTCATAAAAACATTGGGTCTAAAGTACAATATTACTTTAGACACATTTACCTTTTCTTGTCCTATGGAGGATGCAAGTAGTTGCAATACAAAAAGAAAAGTTCTTAGTTATATTGGCAGAATGTTTGATCCACTTGGATTAATAAGTCCAATTATTGTGGTTGCCAAATTATTTATGCAGCAGCTGTGGGCTGCACAATTGCCATGGGACACTATATTGCCCCAAAATCTACTAAAAGTATGGACTAAATTCTTATCTGATTTAAGGCTCATGAATGAGATTACTGTATGTCGAGGAATAAATTTTAAAAATTACATAACTGTTGAGTTAGTGGGATATTGTGATGCTTCATTTAAGGCATATGGGTGTTGTTTATATTTACGTTTTATTAACGACAATAGAAGCATAAAAACCTACTTATTGTGTTCAAAGTCCAGAATTGCTCCCTTGAGTAAGACCTTGACAATACCACAATTAGAATTAAATAGTGCTTTGTTGCTGGCACAGTTATCAAATAGAGTACATAAAATCCTGTTGACTAGATATGTAAACATGGAAGTATTTTTGTATAGTGACAGTCAAATTACCCTAGCATGGATTAGTGCTAAAAGAGTCAATAATGTTTATGTTAATAATAGAGTCAAAGAAATAATAGAGCTGTCTAAAGATTACAAGTGGTTTTATATTAGGGGTGTGGACAACCCTGCTGATTTAATTTCGAGGGGAAGTGACCCACACAAGTTAGGGTCAAATATACAATGGTGGTCTGGGCCTGCCAGACTAAGTGATCAAA
This sequence comes from Pyrgus malvae, assembly GCA_911387765.1. NCBI lineage: Eukaryota > Metazoa > Arthropoda > Insecta > Lepidoptera > Hesperiidae > Pyrgus > Pyrgus malvae. The sequence continues at coordinate 903,698 of OU426969.1, read as the reverse complement.
ATTATGTTCATTGCAGTGCAGATAATAAAATACTTCATTCAATAAATAATAGTAAAATTAATCAGGAATCACAATGTCTATATAGCTTTCATCAATCTGATACATTTAATTTGTTTGAAAATTATTCTAATTTAAATAAATTGCAATCAGTGGTAGCATATATTTACAGATTTTATAATAATTGCTTATTTAACAAAAATAATAAAAATCTTAGTTTATATTTATCTGCAAAAGAATTAGACATGGCATTATTAATGATTGTACGCTATTTACAGAGAAGCTGTTTTAGCAAAGAGATAGAGTCACTCTTGGCTGGTAAAAACCTGAAGAGTGGCATTGGTAATTTACATCCTTTCATAGACAAACTTGGTCTTGTCCGGGTAGGCGGTAGACTACAAAATGCAAAAAATTTACATTATGATAAGATGCACCCAATCATATTACCAAAATCTACACACATAACTTGTTTAATAATTGAAAGAGAGCATCTTCGACTCTTACATGCTGGTGCACGATTAGTTTTAAGTTCTCTGTCACAAAGATTCTGGTTAGTCAGTGGTCTGCGTGAAGTCAAAAAGGTGCTACATAAATGTGTTCGATGTTTCCGGTTAAAGGCAGAGGCTGCTCAACAATTAATGGGGTCTTTGCCACCAGAAAGAATTATAGCAGCCAGACCATATCAGCATGTCGGAGTTGATTTCTGCGGTCCATTCAGTATTAAGGCCTGTCGAATTCGTAGGCCACTTACTACTAAAGGGTATATAGCGGTCTTTGTTTGCTTTGTTACAAAGGCAATACATGTTGAGTTAGCCTCAGATCTCACAACGCCAACCTTTTTGGCATGTCTTAAAAGATTTATATCTAGGCGTGGTATACCTGTCAAAATATTTTGTGACAATGCAAAGACTTTTAAGGGAGCTTCTAATCAGTTAAACGAATTATATGAATTGCAGAAATCTAAGTCTCATAGAGATGCTGTAAACTCTTATTGTTCTAATAATTATATTGAATTTAAATTTATTCCCAGTTATTCACCAGAGTTTGGGGGCCTCTGGGAAGCTGGGGTTAAAAGTTTAAAATACCACATGAAAAGGGTGATAGGTAATCTTAATTTAACATATGAAGAACTTAACACTGTCATTATACAAATAGAGGCAATATTGAATTCACGACCATTGATTGCTCTATCATCTGACAACACAGATATTAATTATTTAACACCTGGTCACTTTTTAATAGGTAGTGCCTTGACCAGCTATCCTGAAGTGGATTTCACTGAAAGATCTCATAACCGTTTAAATTTTTGGAATATTGTAACTAAAATAAAGCAAGATTTTTGGAAGTCATGGTCAAGGGACTACTTAACACAGTTGCAGAGTCGTCCTAAATGGAAAAATGTTAGGGACAATTTAAAGGTAGGGGACTTAGTGCTTGTAAAGAAATTAAATACATCTCCATTAGATTGGCCTGTTGGCTTAATTATAAAAACTATTCAAGGAAAAGATGACAAGGTGAGAGTTGCTGAGGTAAAAATAGGTGATAAGACATTTGTGCGTTCAATTGTCACATTATGTCCTCTTCCTATAAATTAAATGGTTATTTTCTAACCTTAATTAATATATAATAATATGCAAATAATATGTATGTTTTTTGAGTTTGTACCTTAGGGGTCTGGGTGTACAGGGTACATGCCCGGCCCAATTATGTTCAATTTATAAATTGAACACAAAATCTGTGGCATTTGTTGCCGATATATTATAATCTGTATAAGTTTCAGAATGTTTCTTTTTCCGCTTCCGTTTTCTTTGCTCCCCTTTTTGCTTGCTCTTCTATTTTTTTAATGGCGGACAGCGGCTATGTACCGTTCATTGTAATTTTATTTTTATGTCATTAAAGACACAGAATATAGTGACGAAGTTTTAAATTCATAAATTACCTGCACGCTTCGTATGTTTTAAATTGATAATAATATTGCTTGACTACGCTAAGCTGTTCCTTCCGTCGTTGACTGACCGAAGGGAACTTTCTGCGTGGGAGGCTGAGTGCTCAAACATATGACATTTTGGGAGCAAGGAATAACCTCTTTACCTGGGTAGATTCATGAAGATCACTGGCTTTTGGTGCTATTACACCGTCGTTAGGCGGTAAACATTTTCTAAAGGTTTATTTTAGCATTGCTTCAGTTGACCTTTTTTTGGTATCGGGGGGTAATCCTTTAGAAGTAAACCCATAGCACCTTGGGAGAGGTTAACGGGTTATGTGGGATTTTGACGGCACTAGAACTCCCTCGGTGGCCTGCCTCTACGCTTGGTGAGGACTCCGGGATCCCCAGTGGAACGCACTGATCCAGTGGCGACCTAGCACTGGCCCATTCTCGGGAGAGCAGATGTGCTCTCCTGCACCTTCCGATGCTCACGGCGGCATGCGGCCACGCACACACCGCCTCCTTCCCGGGGCTGCTGGCTGCACGGCTCGAGCTGACACTCTCACCGCCCGCAACGCCGGAAGCCTCTTTAGTCGCCTCTTACGATCAGGCAGGGGATACCGTAGCTCCATTCTTAATCCCGAAGCTACATGGACCTGCCTCAGTCGAGCTAGAAGCAAATAGTTAAATGACACAAAGTGAAGCAGCGCACCGACCTTCCTAGCGCGGGCCCTGGTGGCGGCCAGCGTGCAGGCGGCCTGCAGCAGCGCCAGCGCCACTAAAGCAGCGAGGCAGCCCACCACCACCCATAACCGTCCGCCGGAGCCCCAGCCGGCAACTGCGGGCCGCGGGGGCTCCTCTGTCGGCAGGTTGGACACCACTGGAATAGGATAACATTTTGCTGATGAAATGAAACGAGTCTTGGCGAAATATCTGATGGGACAAGTTGTGTTCTTGTTTTATTTTCATTTTCTTGGTGTATTTTTGAATTATATCGGATAAAGTTGATGGCATTTTGCTCGATATAAGTTAATGACAGTGCACAAATGTTGTAAAATAAAATAACAGTTTTTCGGCTTGCCTCCAAAACTCCATCGGACATGTTCTGGTAAAGTAGCCATCACTTTACTTGAACATTTGACTGACTAGACTGACTGATACCTGACGACTAACTGATTTCTTTCTACAACTAATAAGTGATGCAAAAATTTTAATTGACGCTGGCAATATGCACAAAGTTTAGGACGCCATTATTAAAATTGAAAAAAAAAGTATAAATGAACTGTTCCGTATCTAAGAAAAATATTATAGGGGAGAGTACGACCACTACAACAGGAGAAGGCTCTGCCGTAAACCAATTCTATTGCTCTACAGTGGAAAGGTTTGATTGTCAGCCAGACTTACTACATGAAACAAATATCAGTCTTCGAAGTAGCAGCGCAACTGCAATTATGACCAATCCGATCTTGGATTACCAAATCAATTAAGATACTTTTAATGAGCTATCAAAACATTTAAAAGGTAATATAATATACAAAAGTAAATTAACAATTGGACCTATTTACGCAAACCGGAACCAATCCACACTCATGCCGAAATTGAGTTAAGTACACAGAAAAGCTTAAAATTGCACCTTCTATCGACCCTGTAAAGATCAAAATGATCTGACTACTTTGACAGAACAAAACATTTTCATGACATGTTTACCAATCCACAAAACATCAGTTGTCTAATACATTAAAAAGATTCATGCAGCATGGTAACCAGACAATCTAAAAGAATATAAAAAGTTTTTTTTTTATAAAGAACCACAGCATGTGGTTCCTTGTATTTTAATTTTTTTATCAATAACATAGAACCATGCAGGTTGGTTCTCGTCTGCATATTAAAAATGGAATAATGGTGTGTTTACAAAGACTCACGTTACTTATGTACATGGTTCTATCTTGTTATAACGGCTTTGTGAACTTAGCACCCGACTTTTGAAAATTTGTTCTTTTTTTGGTTTACTTGATAGATATAGGTTAGTAGTGGATAGTAGTGAAGCTAACTTCGTTTGTAGTAGCTTAAATTTTTTTTTTCGAAATTTAAAAAAAACGTCATCCCCCGAAATTTTCAAAAGTAAGATTTTTTGGTTGTTTCGTATAGAGAAAGGTTAGTAGAGGATTGTAGTGAAATTTTTTTCGTTTGTAGTAAAACACAAAAATTATAAAAAAATAAATAAATTTCCACTAAATTTCCGGAATACAATTTGTGATGTACACTCACTAATAATGATTAAACTATTACAAAAAACGCATGAATCGACAGAGGGACGTACATAGAGGTTTGTAGTGAAAATATTTTTGATTGTAGTAGCCCGGATTTTGAATGAAAAACGTTAGATTGAAAAAAAGTGGTTTTTCGGTACTTAGGACAAAATTTCTTCCAAATCTAAGCTTTTACGACAACTACAAACATTTGAATCGACAGAGGGACATGCGTGGAGGTTTGTAGTGAAAATATTTTTGATTGTAGTAGCCCGAATTTTGAATGAAAAGCATTTGATAGAAAAAAGTGGTATTTCGGTACTTAGGCCAAAATTTCTTCCAAACCTGGGCTTTAACGACAACAACAAACGTCTGAATCGACAGAGGGACATGCGTGGAGGTTTGTAGTGAAAATATTTTTGATTGTAGTAGCCCGAATTTTGAATGAAAAGCATTTGATTGAAAAAAAGTGGTATTTCGGTACTTAGGACAAAATTTCTTCCAAATCTAAGCTTTTACGACAACTACAAACATTTGAATCGACAGAGGGACATGCGTGGAGGTTTGTAGTGAAAATATTTTTGATTGTAGTAGCCCGAATTTTGAATGAAAAACATTTGATTGAAAAAAAGTGGTATTTCGGTACTTAGGCCAAAATTTCTTCCAAACCTGGGCTTTAACGACAACAACAAACGTCTGAATCGACAGAGGGACATGCGTGGAGGTTTGTAGTGAAAATATTTTTGATTGTAGTAGCCCGAATTTTGAATGAAAAGCATTTGATAGAAAAAAGTGGTATTTCGGTACTTAGGCCAAAATTTCTTCCAAACCTGGGCTTTAACGACAACTACAAACGTCTGAATCGACAGAGGGACATGCGTGGAGGTTTGTAGTGAAAATATTTTTGATTGTAGTAGCCCGAATTTTGAATGAAAAACGTTTGATTGAAAAAAAGTGGTTTTTCGGTACTTAGGACAAAATTTCTTACAAACCTAAGCTTTTACGACAACTAGAAACGTCTGAATCGACAGAGGGACATGCGAAGACGTTTGTAGTGAAAATATTTTTGATTGTAGTAGCCCGGATTTTGAATGAAAAACGTTTGATTGAAAAAATGTGGTATTTCGGTACTTAAGCCAAAATTTCTTCCAAACCTGGGCTTTAACGACAACTACAAACGTCTGAATCGACAGAGGGACATGCGTGGAGGTTTGTAGTGAAAATATTTTAGATTTTAGTAGCCCGAATTTTGAATGAAAAACGTTTGATTGAAAAAATGTGGTATTTCGGTACTTAGGACAAAATTTCTTCCAAATCTAAGCTTTTACGACAACTACAAACATTTGAATCGACAGAGGGACATGCGTGGAGGTTTGTAGTGAAAATATTTTTGATTGCAGTAGCCCGAATTTTGAATGAAAAACGTTTGATATAAAAAAAGTGGTATTTCGGTACTTAGGACAAAATTTCTTCCAAACCTAAGCTTTTACGACAGCTACAAACGTCTGAATCGACAGAGGGACATGCGTGGAGGTTTGTAGTGAAAATATTTTTGATTGTAGTAGCCCGAATTTTATAAAATATTTTCACTACAAACCTCCACGCATGTCCCTCTGTCGATTCAGACGTTTGTAGTTGTCGTTAAAGCCCAGGTTTGGAAGAAATTTTGGCCTAAGTACCGAAATACCACATTTTTTCAATCAAACGTTTTTCATTCAAAATTCGGGCTACTACAATCAAAAATATTTTCACTACAAACCTCCACGCACGTCCCTCTGTCGATTCAGACGTTTGTAGTTGTCGTAAAAGCTTAGGTTTGGAAGAAATTTTGTCCTAAGTACCGAAATACCACTTTTTTTCAATCAAACGTTTTTCATTCAAAATCCGGGCTACTACAATCAAAAATATTTTCACTACAAACCTCCACGCATGTCCCTCTGTCGATTCAGACGTTTGTAGTCGTCGTTAAAGCCCAGGTTTGGAAGAAATTTTGGCTTAAGTACCGAAATACCACATTTTTTCAATCAAACGTTTTTCATTCAAAATCCGGGCTACTACAATCAAAAATATTTTCACTACAAACCTCTTCGCATGTCCCTCTGTCGATTCAGACGTTTCTAGTTGTCGTAAAAGCTTAGGTTTGTAAGAAATTTTGTCCTAAGTACCGAAAAACCACTTTTTTTCAATCAAACGTTTTTCATTCAAAATTCGGGCTACTACAATCAAAAATAATGTCACTACAAACCTCTACGCACGTCCCTATGTCGATTTTAACGTTTGTAGCTGTCGTAAAAGCTTAGGTTTGGAAGAAATTTTGTCCTAAGTACCGAAATGCCACTATTTTTCAATCAAACGTTTTTCATTCAAAATTCGGGCTACTACAATCAAAAATATTTTCACTACAAACCTCCACGCACGTCCCTCTGTCGATTCAGACGTTTGTAGTTGTCGTTAAAGCCCAGGTTTGGAAGAAATTTTGGCTTAAGTACCGAAATACCACATTTTTTCAATCAAACGTTTTTCATTCAAAATCCGGGCTACTACAATCAAAAATATTTTCACTACAAACCTCCACGCATGTCCCTCTGTCGATTCAGACGTTTGTAGTTGTCGTTAAAGCCCAGGTTTGGAAGAAATTTTGGCCTAAGTACCGAAATACCACTTTTTTTCAATCAAATGTTTTTCATTCAAAATTCGGGCTACTACAATCAAAAATATTTTCACTACAAACCTCCACGCATGTCCCTCTGTCGATTCAAATGTTTGTAGTTGTCGTAAAAGCTTAGATTTGGAAGAAATTTTGTCCTAAGTACCGAAATACCACTTTTTTTCAATCAAATGCTTTTCATTCAAAATTCGGGCTACTACAATCAAAAATATTTTCACTACAAACCTCCACGCATGTCCCTCTGTCGATTCAGACGTTTGTTGTTGTCGTTAAAGCCCAGGTTTGGAAGAAATTTTGGCCTAAGTACCGAAATACCACTTTTTTCTATCAAATGCTTTTCATTCAAAATTCGGGCTACTACAATCAAAAATATTTTCACTACAAACCTCCACGCATGTCCCTCTGTTGATTTAGACGTTTGTTGTTGTCGTTAAAGCCCAGGTTTGGAAGAAATTTTGGCCTAAGTACCGAAATACCACTTTTTTTCAATCAAATGTTTTTCATTCAAAATTCGGGCTACTACAATCAAAAATATTTTCACTACAAACCTCCACGCATGTCCCTCTGTCGATTCAGACGTTTGTAGTTGTCGGTAAAGCCCAGGTTTGTAAGAAATTTTGTCCTAAGTACCGAAATATCACTTTTTTTCAATCAAACGTTTTTCATTCAAAATCCGGGCTACTACAATCAAAAATATTTTCACTACAAACCTCTACGCACGTCCCTCTGTCGATTTTAACGGTTGTAGCTGTCGTAAAAGCTTAGGTTTGGAAGAAATTTTGTCCTAAGTACCGAAATATCACTTTTTTTCAATCAAACGTTTTTCATTCAAAATCCGGGCTACTACAATCAAAAATATTTTCACTACAAACCTCTACGCACGTCCCTCTGTCGATTTTAAAGGTTGTAGCTGTCGTAAAAGCTTAGGTTTGGAAGAAATTTTGTCCTAAGTATCGAAATATCACTTTTTTTCAATCAAACGTTTTTCATTCAAAATTCGGGCTACTACAATCAAAAATATTTTCACTACAAACCTCTATGTACGTCCCTCTGTCGATTCATGCGTTTTTTGTAATAGTTTAATCATTATTAGTGAGTGTACATCACAAATTGTATTCCGGAAATTTAATGGAAATTTATTTATTTTTTTATAATTTTTGTGTTTTACTACAAACGAAAAAAAATTCACTACAATCCACTACTAACCTTTCTCTATACGAAACAACCAAAAAATCTTACTTTTGAAAATTTCGGGGGATGACGTTTTTTTTAAATTTCGAAAAAAAAAAAAATAAGCTACTACAAACGAAGTTAGCTTCACTACTATCCACTACTAACCTAAATCTATCAAATAAACCAAAAAAAGAACAAATTTTCAAAAGTCGGGTGCTAAGTTCACAAAGCCTGTTATAACCTTGTCGTAACATATTATTATTATACTTATTACAAAATCAAGGAATCATGTTGTTTGAATCTTTGTTGTGTCATTTTGAAACGTATATATATTATGTACAATATTCAAGTCAATAATGCCACATTAAGTATTTTAATTTACAAAATTATTTAAATCCTTATTATTTATTCCTAAAATTTGACACATGTCTGTGTACTTATTTTTAGTAAATTTATTTATTTATTATTAGGTAACCAATTATTGGCGCGTAAATAACACTGTGACACTTACATAAACAAAAAGTTTGATTCGTGTTGCCGTTTGTTTCGAATTTAGATTTTTAAATCGATTTTTTTTAATGTATTGCTTTGTATTAAATTAAAAAAGTTATTCTTGGAGATATGCAAGTAATTGTCAAAACTTAATAATGTTTTAATCTTAATAATATTAATTCGAAAGTGACGCAGATTTGGTATGCATGTTGTAACTAATAATTTGCATGAAGAAACGGCTTGCAAACAGTAGGCAGATGAAGCTGTAGGTACCTAATCCTAACTTTTCTGGCCTTTGATGAACCTTCCCAGTGTTTTATGTCTTCTCAACTTCTGATTTCAACAAAAAAATATATAAAGGAAGACTACTACCGTTTTGATTTGTAACGCTTATATTGAGGCTGCTGTTGAAAAAAAAAGCATAGAAGCACCTCTATATTCACCACTGACCCCTCGTCCTGTCATTACTGAAAATGCCGAAACTTTAGGTGCTATATGTGAAAATACTAATTGTTTTTATAATACTTTACTAGCATCCAAATGTAATAAATGTGACTACTCATGAGAAATTATTTAAAAACTGCTTAACAGTTAGCGGTACCTGGTCCATGGTCCTGGTCAGACCAGGCACCGCTAACGAACGAACGGTGAGTTTTTAGTTTCAACGTTTCCGTTCTGGAAATTTCGATTTACACAATGAGCCTCGTGGACGACCTTATATTCATTTGAATAACGAAGAATTGAATGCGATAGTGGAAGCAGATCAATCTCAAACCACTTCTGAATTAGCAGCAGCCTTCGGCGTAAATGACAAAATGATAGTTATCCATTTGCACCAAATCAGAAAAGTCAAAAACTCGAAAGTGAGTGAAAGATTTACATGAAAACAAATTTGAATGAAGATAACTTAGTAATGGACATAAAAATGCTCGTGGAAGACAATATGTTGTAATAAAAGAACTTATGGAGCCCCTTTGGCCAACAGGAACAACAGGCCTGTCCCTGAGGCCAAGCTGAATGACTTAAAACGTATATGCTACGCCTTATTTATCTGAGGCTACGCCTGATACCGCAAGACACCAACGATTTTACTGTTGACGGTTTTTCAGGACAGTCTGATTTTGAAATAGAATTTGATTTGAATTAAGTAATGTGTTTTAGTAATTGAGTGATTTTTGGTACTCCAAGAAATATTTTAGATTTTTTATACATTTCCAAATATTATAATGATGATACTTTAAGTTAAATTTAATTTTTCAGTAAAATATTACACAAATAGTATGTGAATTTTAATGTTACGCCTAATGTAATTAAAATAACAAAGAACCAAGCCACACACAAACAGTTTTGCAAAAAGGAACCATCATGTTTTTTTTAAATAAATTTATGAATTATAAACGATTTTTATCAAAAGTATATATGAGTTGAAACAACTAAGTAAGTTGTACAATATTTAAATATAAATATTTTTAAAATTGCAATCAATTTTATTGTATACAAAATTTACATAAAAACGGCTTTTTCTCAAAACTATCAATGTGTGGGTTGATTCCGGTTTGCATAAATAGGTCCAATTTTATTATCCTGTAAATTAACAATTATAACAAACGTCCAAGCGCTGCAGCGACTAATGAACACCACGTGTCCTGCATGCTCGTCTGCTACTCTATATTAAAAAATGAAACAAAATTTTATTTTCTCACACACACACACAAACTCACACATACACAAATACGTTTAAAAATTCTTAAACTTCCAAGCTATATTAATCGTAAAAAAGTTCGAATTTGTCCTTTACTATCATCTCCACTCCTTGCTATCGCTGTCCTCTTATGTCGCATTGGGAGCGAGAAAGACATTACTATACAACTTACTAACATTAATACTTACAGCTCTTGGGCTCAAACACCAGGAACTCAGGGTCCACGTTCAAGTTTCCAACTCGGCCAAGCGCGAGCGTGTCCTTCACTATCTTCTGCCATTTCTCGCTATCGCTGTCCTCTTCTGTCGCGTTGGGAGCGAGCGAGACGGCATCCAAGGACCTGGCACTTGAACCCTCGATGAGGTTGGAGTCGATGGATTTGAGAGTTAATTCGGCTATTATTGCTTTGGTTTCGTTTCTGGAATTAGAGAAAAAAATAATCCGCTTTAGTGTGTACCATTAAGGGGAAAAAATTATTGAGCAAAGCTTGCAAGGTTAAAAAAATGATAAATGTACTAACAGACGAATTGATTGGTTGAAGGAAGTAGCAACAATTTTTTTAATGGACTAGTAAACGAGCATGGGGTGAATTGGTAACAAACACAAACATGGGCACGCACAATTTCAAGCCTTAATCTTGCTTGTGGTCGTAAGCAGCTGCATCTGCTTTCGGAGAAGCAGCTTGACGGCAGAAATTGGTGCAGCGTTGGCAGTTTCCCCATAAGAAATACATTTGATTGCAATTTGTTTTGCAAATTGCAATATGATATCTATCTAATACCTTTAAACGAGCAATTCTTGTATATATCTAAATATATATTTTTGAATCTCGGAAAATGCTCCAAAGATTTTGATGAAATTTAGTACCCTGGTTTCGGGAATAATAAATCGTTCCAGCAAATTTTTGTTGATAGAAATTGTCGTTTTATTTAATGTTTATGGCGTTAAATATAAAATTACTCTTACTGACATCTATTGGAGAATATTTAATAATATTTTGGCGTAGAAAGCCGTCAAATGTCGACCGTCAATCCGCCCTTCAAACAAATGACAATGTCGATATGAAAGACCTCTATAAAAATTTCGTAAATGGAATTAAAGCTTTCTTGGTCGAATGGTTACGAAAGCTGACCACGGAGCTAGAGACCCGGGTTCAAAACGTAGACAAGTTGCGTTTTTTATTTTTTGTGATAATTTTTTTAAAATTGGGAGCTAGGTATTTCAAAAGGCTTTGTTAAATAACACTAAGCCGATGAATGTTTTGCTTAAAAATAAACCAAGAAAATCATTTGTTTATCCGAGCATCGTTTGGGCATCCAGGTACTTCATATTAAAGTGACATGTTGGATAAAATAACTGTGCCAACCATACATTTATTATGATTTTGACTAGTATATATAAAAATCTTATAAAATCTTATAATCTATATAAAAGCCCACACATGACTTTTCAAGTTGCCTTTAAAATTCCACTTTCTGGTAAAGTAGCCATCGCTTTAGTCGGATATTTAGTTGACTTGACTGCCTAATTACTTGTCTTACTGAGTTGAGTACTTACCTAGTATATGAATGACCGAGCGTTGCTCGGATAAAAAAAAATTGTTTTTTTAGAGACTCATTGGCATTCTGTTGCTTAACAACGCCATCTACTGAAGTAGCTCCCCGTCATGTGTTTCATTTTATGTTGATTATAATATTAACATCAACAACATGAACAAAACAGCAACACGATTAATTATTGGTGATAAAACGATATTTTCTAAAAATGTCACCTAGCTAATCAATGTATTGCTCCCGAAAACCCCTGCATAATAAATTTCATAAATATCGTTAGAGCCGTTTCCGAGATTCAGATTATATTTAAAGGTATATAGAAGAATTGCTCGTTTAAAGGTACCTTTTAGATTATCATCTCACCTGAGTTCAATGAAAAGTGGTTTATTTATTTTTCAATGATGATTTTTTAGTTTTCTATGTGATATGATTCTTCATGGTTGAAATAAAGAATTATTATAATTACTTATTATATTTTTCTTCAGGGTTAACCTCTCTCCCATTTTTGGGATAGGATCCAAAACCGCGGGCTTTGAGCCAACTGGCAGTGTTTTTTTTTCCTTATGGTAGATTATTATTATTAAAGAAAAGAAAAGAAAAATGATTTATTTGCGCAAATATGGGTATTACAGAAGTTGTTTTATATATTTAAAGTCCGCCATATTTACTTCAGTAAGGTATGCAAATACCTTTAAAGAAATAAAAAAATACTATTTTTATATTAAAGAAATCAAAATATACGTAATCTATCTATATAACTAATTGATTTAAATCTAAATAACAAATTTATTTATTATGTTTACAAACCATGTTATTTATTTATTTATCCCATATTTTGCGTTTTTTTTATTTAGTAGTTATGAATTTATTTAGACGGTGTTCTCGTCGGCTTTGGGCACCCAATTCACGGGATTTTTATAAAGTGATAGAAGATTGACACTCACTGCATGAACCCATCAACGCTGACCGCGTGGAATCCCTTCCGACGGCCCAGCTCCGCCGCGAGCGTGCTCTGCACCTGCGCGCTCAGCTCCGCGTACTCCGCACTGCCTGCAGCTGGCGGCTTGAAGCTGTCCGCCAGCCCGGTAATACGGATGAACATCGAGTACGCCGTTGTACCTGGGAGGACTTCTTCGGTGGTCACTTCTTCTTCTGATGGTTCTGCGAAACAAATAAATAAAGTAACACTTCACACTCATAGGGCTGGATTACCTGAGACGTGAGTTCCATGGAGACACATATACATTAAACGACCCAGACCGAAAATACAAATATAAACTTATTAAGAACAATAATTAAGTTAGAGAAGACATGTCCAGCAGTGGATTATGAAAGGCTGATGGATGGATGGATGAAGAAAAATAATAGTATAGAATGACAAGGATAAGAAGCTATCTCTTAACAATAAGATTAGGTACAAGTCTTAGTTACGTCTTTTGTTTTATTTCGGCTATTCATTGGATCAAAAAATTGCTAATATTATCTTTGTGGACAAAATTAAATGCTATTTTGGTGGTGGGTACCACATAAAATTTTCAAATCGAAAAAGCAATTGATTTAGTAAAATTAGCGTATAGAAAGCATTAAGAAACATTGTTTCATATTTAAAGGGTTATAACATTAAGAAATTCAAAATATCATTTCAACAAGATATCGACATAAAGTATACTTTCTATTCCCATTAGCGCACTGGCAATATTATAAGGTGTACCACTAGGATCTATGTTTGAACTAGTTTTTTGTATTCTACAAGGATCTATGCTTGAACAAGTCATTTAATTATTTCTTAGATATTTTTAAAATTTATGAAACAAACAATAAATTATACAAACTTTTCACAAAATCGTAAATTATACCTATAAGTTAGAAAGAAGAGGATAAAAAATAAGACACCACATATTATAATATTGGAAGGATTTAACAAAAACTAAAAAAGTTAGTTTTTTCACAAAAGCATGTTTTTATTTAACTATTATTTATTGTTTATTTTTAGTGGACTTTTTTATATTTTGCATTGTATTGTCATCGGTCTTTGAATAAGCTTTCATAAGTTTCAAATTTATCCGACATCTTGAAGTACGTCAAAAACGTGTTCAAAGTTCCGTTACATACTACATACGAACGAAGCTAATAAAAGCATGCTATAAAAGGAAGGTGAATAAAAATTGTCAACCTACCAGGGCCACACGGCTTGATGCAGATCTTCTCGTCGGTGACGTAGGGAACCTGCTGGTGCTTGTTCATGCGCTTGTTGACGGGGTCGAACCCTCCGCCCGCCGTCACGAACATCATGTAGTAGCACTGCGTGTCCGTGAACGGGAGGTCCTGGAAAATATTGATTCGTCAACCATTTTTGACGAACCACGCTGCTCCAACCCGCATTGGAGCAGCGTGGTGGAGTAAGCTCCAGGCCTCCCCAATAGAGGGGAGAGATCCGTGCCCAGCAGTGGAACGCAAAAAGGATTGCAGCCAGTCAACGATTTGTGACGATCCGTGTGCTTTAATGGTTACCATGCCGTAGTGCCGACTGAAGGATCTCGGGTTCGATTTGTCCAGGTATTTGTGTTTCTGTTCTGTGTGTCCATGGTACGATCGACACAGGGTATATAAGGGTAACAGTAGGGTGCTATGAGTGTGAAACGTTATTTTTTTTATTGTCGTGTAAAGGCGCTATTGCCTGCCAAACTGATATGAGGCGGCTATAAGTTTTCGGAGAACATACGATCTCAGATAAGATAAGATCTCAGGCTTGAGGTTAGATATGCATGGGCTGCAGTGATCACTTAAAAGCAAGTAGGTATATATCTATGCTTGTAGCTATATAAAATATAAATCAAAATTGTAACGATATATCAAAAGATAGATCAAAAATTTGAATCATTCAAACATTAGTGGCACATTTCCATGGTAACATTTGACTTTACCTTAATGGCAATTATTGATCAGGACTCTAAAGCGATGGCTATTCTGGAAAATGCATGTTACGAGTCATAACATTACTAGGGGTATTGCTGGATAAGTATTGCTTACCTTCGAGTCCCCGGTGTTCCTCTTTCTGACAAAACTGAGCGTAGTGATGCCATCAACCAAGCTGCCTGAGAGCTTGTCCAGGTCCTGGCGGCTGTCCAGGCGCGGCGCGGAGTAGCCGCTGACCCACGTGTCCATCAGGAAGGGCCGGTTGCTGCGCGGGTCCATCCACCCCACGATGGCATCGGTTTGGGACTGGGAATTCAAGTTAAGCTTGCATTTACTATAATAAGAGCTGATTTTTTAATCCCCGGATAAAAGAATTGGGGAGTTATCATGGCTATACTTTTCATAATTCATAAGTCAATATCAGAGTAAAGATCACTAGTAATTAATATTATTTGCTGTCATCATTACTCTTGTGAATTATGGAAAAGATAGAGATGATATTAATTAACAATTATTTTTCTCAAGATTGAAAAATCAGCTCTAAAGTTTGCTAGAAGACGCATAATGAAAATTATTATGAATACTTGAGATTTTTTTTTCATGTTTGCCGATTAGGTAAACATGAGATAACTTAAAGGGCCGAAAGTGGTATGTATTTATCCATCGAAAAAGAAAAATAGACAGGAAAGGACAAAGAGCCGAAGCTTTGATACCGACTTCAATAATACTAAGGTAAACTAAAAGTAGTAATTCAATTAGTTTAAATTCAAGAAAGAAATATTTTTAAGGCCGACCGAACTAGACAGAAGATCTTAAGGACACAGATCAAGAAGGCACACAAAAAAGTAATCTAACATAATGAAAATTCAAGACAATAATATTTTTAAGGGCCTATCAAACTAGATTAAAAATCTTATTCAAAGCTTACAATATTTTGTAATCTTATTAGATTTGTCATATCTTGTCGTCATAATGGAAGTAGACGTCAAACTTTGGACTTGTTAGTTGATGGATGGACGAAACATTTCTAACTCACCATCTTCCTGTCATTGCTAAACCCAATTCCAGTCCATAGCTTGCTTTGTTTAGTCTTAATCGTGAACTTGACACTGTCCTTCCCTCTCTTCTGGCCTAAATACTCCCAGGAGGCCACATAGTCGCAAGTATTGTTGGCGACATCGCAGTCGGAAGGAATCTTCCACTGCGCCCCGCATTTACCGTTGTCTAACGACTGGATGCCACCGGTCGCGGAGGTTTTCTCTTCCTCTGTAATCAATTATGGACGGAAATGGTAATTTATATCTGTTCTAGACGTTGTTCAAAAATTGAAGATCTTTTGTCGCTAAAATACTAGACCTGCAATAGAGCCTTGGGGAACTCTTCAACTCTTAATCTAAAATTGTAATATTTAAAGACAAAGATTCAGGTTTTGTCTGTATTGGTCATGGTGCAAGGAAGGATGACATGCTTTGGTATCAAATGATGCTCTAAGGATAAGGGTAAGGATAAGGGTTTGGCGTAGAGAGTAGCGCTTTGTTTCTTCTTTTTTCGTCTTTTTTCCCTTTCTCTCTCTCTCTTTTCCTCGTCTCGCTTTAAAGACAGATTACCAAGACGAAATTTACCAAAGAAGTTGAGAGTGTTGAGACTGACAACTCCTCTCTGAGATCCATGACCGTGCTCAACAAATCTATAGAACTCACTCTTAGTAAATTCAGTTGGTGGATAGTTATTTTCTAAATCTGATCCAGATGTCATGCATTCAGTCCTTGACTAGTTCAATGTTCTATGTGGTTCTTACATATTACTAAACGCAGATCGTTGAATAAATATTCGGTGGGTTATTAAAGATAAGAAACACAATCTTACCAAAGAAGTTGAGGCTGACGACTCCCCTCTGAGAGCCATGGCCATGGTACTTGAGTTCGTCGGGCCTGTAGAAGTCTCCCTTGGTGACTCCAGCTGGCGGAGAGTGGATATAGTTGCCAAACTCCTGTCCACGTGCCCAGATGACGTGCATCAGGTCGTCGACTAAAGAGTGGTCGGTGGGTTCTTTGGCCTGGAAAAACAAAATTAAAATCAGCTATAATCAATATGTTCCAAGCATAGGTTTTGAAAAAAAACTTGAGAGGTGTCAAGGGACACCCGGATGGAACGAAGTTCCTTTCGATTAATTAGTGAAGGAATTCTAATAAAATTTTACTATATTATATTATTCATAATTGTTATTATTTTTTACAACTAAAGTGTCGTTACAACTTTTCGTCTAATTTTTTCCGTCTAGCCCCCTTTCGCAACGCGCGATAAGGAACTTCGTTCCAAAAGTTAAAGGACACACAGATCTTCATACTTATTATATTTACGCGCCCATCTCTTAAGGAGATTCCCACAAGCCCTGTGAGAAGGGCTAGCATAGAGCTACGCGTGTAAAAATATACAAAATTCAAAATACTCCATTAATTTTTGGAACAACAATATTCTCTGAACGTGAATCTTTTCACGGTTATCGGCTGAAAGAAAAGAACCGGAGGAGAAAAAGTCTTAGCAGCACTCTTTTGATAGCAGTTTGCAGCGTCGTGAGAGAGTGGCCATAACATTCAGATTTTGTATGCTTTTGTGCACATAAGGCTTTGTGCTTTTGTGTAGATTGAATGCCTACATTAAAACGTCGAAATGTTTGTCCAGATTCCATTAAGAAAATTCATTTTCAGTTGACTATTGTTTTCCGTGCGATACGCTTGACCTAAGGAAGAGCCTGTTCTTGATAACGACTACTAGAATCTGTACCTACATACACCTTCACAACTTTAAAAAAGGCATTAAAGCTTACACTTTAATACGACAATCGGCAAAGCGGTATCCGCTGGATTTGTCGATGGTCGAAAAGAAGACAATAGATACCTTAATCTTCTTGCGGAACATGATGGTGGTGACGCCGTTCTCTTCGTATCCTGACGAAGCGGTGATGTCGTCGTGTCCGCCCCAGAATGTGTCCACTCGGGGGGTGGACCTGAACGGTAATAAAAGAGAGGTTTATAAAAGAAATTTCAAGAAGTACATTGAAATATACGAAAACAATAGTTATAGAAAGATTTAATAGCTCCTGACATGTATTCATCAAATAACAACTTGATATTGTTACATTGGTACGTGTTTGTCAAATAACAACTTTAATAACTGTTAATAAGGTATTTATTTTCCCTCATTACTTACAACTTTTTCAGATTTTATTCGAAAACAAGGACTTAAGCAGCAAAAAAGACCCCTTTTTATCTGAAGACAGGGAGACTCATAAAAATTCCAGAGACAACATCGTCGTTAATAACAATTTTCTTGCTCAAGTCCATATTGCATTATTAATATGTCCTCTTTAGGTTTACACATCAATTATTCAGTTATAACATTACCAAGTATTGTTTAACTTTAAAATAAATTCTGAATGAATGAATGGTGAACATCACAGAATATCGAAACTATTCATCGTTGGAACAAAATATAGGAGGTTAAATAGAGTTTTGGTAAAATGAAACCTTTATCATTAAGTGGATCCATCAATTTTCACGAACCAATCTTATGTCTTTTACCTGTCTCTAGTATAATAGTCGAGAACTCTGTGATAGTTTCCTCTGGCGGTACCGATCACGATGTCGGTACAGTCCATGGGGTTAAAGTCGAACTTGGGGGCGTACTCGTGTGCTGGGAAATAACCTGCAATATAATCCTTATTAGTAATAGCATAAGAAACAATATTGAAATCCAAACTACTGTCGTCCTACATATTGAACCTTAAATCTTCCTTTATATTTTTTTAACTATCTACAAACTACGATGCAATTGTGGTTATAATGAAGATACAATAGATAGATATAAAATTACAAATTAATAATACACGCAATATCTAGAATATGCTAATACTTCTAACGTTAACAAAGTGTTTCTACAACTACATAATTAACACAAACAAAATGCATTATAATATTTGTAATACCATAAGGAAATCTAAAACTGTAGAATCTCAAATGCTATCAGAATACAGATAAGTACATTATTCTTAGTCTAAGGATAACAGAAACACTCTTAGTTTCTTATATGGAACTTTGCTAATACTACCTAATCCTTGCCATAACACTGAATATTCCGATGTGACCCTAAAACTACACCAACATAACTATTCCTTTATAATACTATTATTTACCTATTCCAAATAATGATTTGAGTAGCGTTACTAAACATTTGTATGAAAGAACCTATCAATACTATGTAACAATACATTACATAAAATAATTAAGTAATAAACATAATGAGAAAATTTTGTCTTGTTTGAAAAATGCTGTCTATTATTCATGTCACCGAACCGAACGTTAATTAATAAAATATATCAATGAACTGAACTGAACCTATCCCCACACGAACCTTTTGTTATATTTTATACATCCAACAACACATAATTAACAAGAAACATAAGAAAGAGGGTTAAAAGAATAAACGAAATGAAATGAATCATGAAGATATGAATACCAAGATATTGAAAAAACTAGAGTCAATAAGAGAAAGTAATCTTGAAGACAGAGATAGAAAATCAATAGAAGAAGAAAGATTTAGGAGAAATGGGAAGGTGAATGAAAGGGAACAGAAGAGATGCAAGCATGCTTAAGCATATGTAAGCATATTCATTCGAAGCGGTTAAACATCGGTTTGTCTCTTTCTCACTCTTTTATTCTGTTAAGGGAAAAATGAGACAGTGCTAAAGAAGTTATTAAGCTTAAGTTATGTGATTTTCCATAACAATAGTAAGTAATATTTCATTGGAAATATAATTACATCTGAAATTAACAAGCACTTTAGTTAAGTGTTATTTTAATGCCATTCCCTGTAATCGGTATCTTATAAATTGTTAGTATAACATTTAACAATTAACAAATCGTAATTTCACACGATTGCTTATTGTAAAGTCAGATTTTTTAAACATTAATTTCCAATATAAATATGAAAAATTCATACATAAATATTCGAAGCATAAAAGAAAATTTAGATCGTGAATTATATTTAAATCGTACTTCTCAGAAATATATTTACTGCGCTACATAAATATGATCCATATACATAAAAATATATAATAGTAGGTACATAATTTTAATATATACCTTTAATTACTTTGCAAATTTGATACAAATACTCAATAAATAAAAAATATGTGCAAAGCAAGTGCGTTACCTGTGTCTTCTTTAAGTCCCTTCACAAGCAAATTCTCCATTTCCGCTTCAATAGTAGGCTCTGAGGTTGGTTCTGGTTCTGGACTAGGTTCTGAGGTGGGTTCTGGCTCGGGCTTGGGTTCTGAGGGGGGTTCTGGCTCAGGTTTAGGTTCTGAGGTGGGTTCTGGCTCAGATTTAGGTTCTGATGTGGGTTCAGGTTCTGATTTTGGCTCTGGGGAAGGTTCTGATTTGGGTTCTGAAGTTGGCTCAGGCTCTGAAGTCGGTTCGGGTTGAGGTTCTGCGGAGGGTTCAGGTTCAGCCTTAGGTTCTGGGGAGGGTTCTGGTTCAGACTTAGGTTCTGGTGATGGTTCAGGTTGTGATTTTGTTGCGGGAGGTACGGGTCCAGCCTTGGGTTCCCTAGCATAAGGAGATTTGGGTTCGGAAGTAGGTTCAGGTTCAGATTTTGGTTCTGACGTTGGTTCCGGTGCCGGTGTAGGTTCAGAAGTGGGTTCTGGTACAGCTTTTGGTTCGGAGGTGGGTTCAGGTTGAGGTTCAGACTGTGGATTTGGTTCTGGCTGTGGCTCTGACTTTGGTTCTGGAGTTGGTTCAGGTTCTGAGGTTGGTTCGGGAGTAAGTTTGGATTCTGGCTTAGGTGCTAGGGTGAGACCAATTTTCAATTTAGGGGTACTAGTAGAGGGGGGAGATTTTAGCGATAACTTAGAGCTTGGTACGAACGGGACTCTCGGTTTAGGCTTTGGTTGCGGTTTTGGTTGAACAGTTGTATCTGGGATGGGTTCTAGATTAGTATTAGGGTCAGATTGTGTCGGTAATTCAGTTTGATGGTCACTATCTGTGGCCGATGTGTCCACATCTGTAAACAAACGTAACCATGCAACATCGTATATACATCGTGTACAACAATGTTAGTTTATAAGAGCGAAAATCGTGTGTGCTTTCGTGCAGCATTATGTAATGCTTGTGGGTGATTAGCACTGCTGTGTTAATCGATTTTGTGCTTTATCGTGTAGTTATACTTACTGAGTGTTTCGTTGGTTGCACGTTTTTTACGCCCTGTAAATAAATTATAATATGTTTGATTCTGATAAACTTAAAACACTTTTAAATACTCGTATTAAAAAAAACTTTCTTTATTGTTTAATGATTATATATATTTTTTGTATAGCATTCCGTATCAAATATTAATACAAAGAAGGTAATGACGCCGCTAAATGGCATTCATTCATAGAGCAACCTTTGAATCGTAGTGTTACTTGTAGAATATTTTTTTCAATCCTGGAAGGTATTTTTGACTTTTATCAATGTTTATATTTTAAATTGATTTAAGTCTTACCTTTAGAACTAGAAACTTTGTAAGACACACTGGTCTTAACAGTAACGTCATTGCCAAGATTTTTGAAGTCGAAACCATCTAAAGAATGCATCGCGACTCTTTTGTTGCGATTGTCATTCTCTACAACAGTCACTGGTTCTAGTTTGGATTCTGAAGCCGGTTCTGGTTCTGCCGTGGGTTCTGAGGTGGGTTCTGGCTTGGGTTCTGCCGACGGTTCTGGTTGAGGCTCTGAAGTAGGTTCCGGTTCTGGCTGGGGCTCCGCTCCTGGTTCTGGTTTAGGTTCTGGAGATGGCTCCGGTTCTGGTTCTGATTTGGGTTCTGGTTCTGATTTGGGTGCTGGTTTAGATTTGGGTTCTGGTTCTGATTTGGGTTCTGGTTCAGGCAAGGCTTCTGGTTTTGGTGTGCTTGCTGGAAAATCATTAGTAATAAAATATTTTTATTTACTATCAGTGTTTAATAAAAACTTGTGATCGATTGTTCCATTTCAGACTAAATCTATATAATTTTTTTAAATATTTCTTAAAAAAATTATACTTACGTTGATCTATCGGTGGTCCAAGTACCGGGAAATTCTTACATTCTTTCTTTAATCCTTTTGGGCGCCAACCCACGGCTGAAATTGAAAAATATTGTCAACGATAGATGTTATTTTATCACTCAAAAAAACTAAATAAATGATCTAACCTAATTTAACTTTATAACAATTGAGTTCTGCAAAGTACCGCCTGATTCAATTAATCAAAAGAACGAGATTTAAGGGTTGAAAAATGACTGATACAAAAATGGAGAAACTTATGTAGGCTTCATTATATTGGCGAAACAAACCAATTTGGGACACCTTTTCCCCCAAATCTCTAAGCGGGGATAAACCCCCAAATTTCTTGGTGACCCCCTCCCCCCAAATTGAAGGCTGCGACCGCGCCTGGGTGCATTATGGGCATCAAAATACAACCTCAAGCAAGTCTAAGTCTTAAAACTACTCTAGCTAGGCTGATGGTCACCTTAAAAGGCTGCGACTACCAAAACTTCATAATATAATTTTTCGGCAAAAATGGGTTCAGCGATGATACTTCCCCAGTTGAATCATAAAAGTTCTTGTCAAAGCATAGGTATTAGGCCCTTAAATCCACAAGTTACTTATAAGAGAATGATTTTATTATTCTCACCAGCATAGGAAGTGCCGTTGACAATCATGATAAACTCCATCTCGGGAGCGTCTTTCAAAACTCGCCAGTACAAAGCGAACTCTTTGGACAGCTCCCGCTTGCTGTATAATGAAAGGTTGATGTTCTTGTCCTTCCATGGTGCCTCTGAAAACATGAATAAAATAAATTAAATTAAATGAAATTTTATACTCATAGTCCTCAATATGAAGCGCGCATAGCTCAGCGGCTAGCGTAGAACGCAAGCGGTCTATGCAGCCAAGCCAAATGGGCGCGGTCGGAAGTGAGATGGGTGACCGCTAGTGGTAAAAAAACTCATGCGCGTTTCCGTGCTTCGGAGGGCACGTTAAGCCGTCGGTCCCGGTTGTTGTCGATAGATAACAGACGTTAAACCTAGTCGGAGGCCTTATGGGTAGTTTGAAAACATCCGACAGTGGGTTGGCCGCTAATCCGCATCTCCACCAACCCGCATTGGAGCAGCGTGGTGGAGTAAGCTCCTGGCCTCCCCAATGATGGGGAGAGACCCGTGCCCAGCAGTGGGACGCAAAAAGAGTTGCAGCCAGTCCTCAGTAGGGTAGGGTAGATACCTGGTCTCGGACCGTGAACAGAAACTGAAACTCATCATTTCGATCTTCGCCTTCGCTTCGCCGGGAGTCGAACCCGGACTTGCAGTACGGCATGCACCGGCACCGTTGCGCCACACAAGTCGTTAGATTTGTCCATAACCGTGACATTACTTACTTCTGTAAGACAAACTTACTTTAATTAAAACCTTCAATCTTATTCTATATCTTTAACTGCAAGACATTTCCCTCTCAAACCGAGTCTTTCAAAGGAGAACTCACTGCTTGTAGTCGTCATCAAGCAGAGAATAAACTACTACTCCCTTAAATAACTACTCCCTTACTTTAACTCTACTTACTCTTATTGCAGAGCTTCCCGAGAAGCAGAGAGGACAGTAGCACAGGTGGGAAACTCAGTAGTGCCAATATTAGAAGATTACTCTTTCAAGTCGACTCTTTTTCTAACTATTAACTAATCTCCTACTTGAACTCTACTCACTCTTATTGCAGCCTTTTCCGTAGAAGCCCAGCGGACAGTAGCACATCCTAGTTGGCGACTCAGTGGCGTCAATATCGATACATTTTCCTCTCAGTCCACAGTCATTGTCTTCCGCACATTCGTCAGAGAACTGACACCTGGCACCGGAGTGCATCTTGTTGCACTTGCACCGACCCAGGATGTGGAAACCCTTGCCGGAACATGTCTCGTGGTATTCCTTGCCTGGGAACAGAAATATTACAAAATAAATTACGCCTCATATTCGTAGCCTTTCACTAAGGTACCATAGACACACAGAAAGACAGAAACACCTAAATAGTTTAGAGAAAATTTAACTAATCATTCAATTGTTTGCCTCATCAAGAATTGTCAGTCCGGCATAGTTAACGCCATGCGAGTGATAAATACAGGTTTCTTTTCATTACGACAAGGTATGCAAGCCTAGTGTAGATCGCCTACGCAGATAGCGATAAGGTTGCGGATAAAAGTGGAGTGGTTTGCTGCTAGTGGAAAAAATATGGGGGTTTTCAATAGTTGGCTATAGAAGGCATTTTTAAGCTCGGTCCCGATTGTTGTCAATAGTCAATACAAAACGACGGAGGTCTTACGAATGGTTTGAACACAGCAATCAGGCACTAACCCGTTTTTCTACCAATCCGCATGGGAGCAACATAAAAAACTTCAAGACTTCCTAATATTAGGAAGTCACACGTGTCCAGCAATGAGAAATAAAAAAGGCTTGTTTTTCTGGCTCCATTTACGACACGTGATTCAGGTAGGTGCTACGTATTGACAGCAACCCTTTTTGCGTCCCATTGCCAAACGGGTCTCTCTCCCCTTTATTGGGGAGGCCTGGCGCTTATTTACTTACCTGGGTCACCCATCGGTCACCCGACCGCGCCCGTTTTAGGCATAGATGCGTAGATCGCTTGCGTTCTACTCTAACCGCCGAACCATGCGTGCTTCTACGGTATGTATGTATGTATGACCATATTAAATATTATACGATTACACATACACAATGTTGCTAACGCCCGAAACGGAAATGAGCAGAAAATTATCTGTGCTGTTACCATTTATTATCTTGAAGTATAGCATGATAAATGAGTTAGTTTCGAGATTGCAAGCAAAGGGTTGTGAAGGGCCTATAACGCCCATATCTAAGTATTACAGAATTCGCCATTCTAAAGATATTATAATGTTATATTGTGTCAGATAATTTCCGTACAAATATCATTTTTGCTGTTTTTGTAATATCCGCTTCATTTGTTTCTAAATTATTGGGTTGTTTAATATTTCTTTCTTCTAGTCCTATTTACATAATCCAACTAAGTTTATATTCAGTACTAGCTGTGCCCGCGACGTCGTCCGCGTGTATAAATACTTTTATAAAATAGATTGATTAAAAATTAAAGATTATTTATTTGAATTGAATAAGTAGTAGGTAGATTATTCTTACATATAGTGAAATCACTTATAATACAATGTTCATATGTTCAGAAGAAACCTAATGTATTTTTTCTAAATCCTTCAAACCTATAACAGTAAGGAATGCTTACTGTACTGATCTTACTATCCACTTTTCTCACGTTTCGCTTTTCTCGCGCAATCAGATTCTCTTTACAAATATGTACCTTGTTTATTAAAGTTAAGAGATACTGCTGTGCCCGTGGCTTCATCTATGTTAAAAATAGTATCTTTAGTAAATTGGGTGAATTTATACAGCAAAGAATGTATAGACTCATTCTATATACATAGCTTTAACCTACTGCAGAAAAGAGGTGCACTATACAACTACTTGTAGTTGGGAGATAAAATTTCTAAACATACACGTGCTTCGGATTAAACAATCGGAAAAATAATAATTGTAAGGTCAATTAATAAACTATAGGTTTAAAACTTGCGGACAGCAGTTTGGTCATAAGTCATAACTCATATAACATTGTGAAAACTAAAGCAGAAGGCAGGGTCTCTACACAGTGTGCTATCTGTATTTGGAAATAAAGAATATTTTTATAAAGAATCTTTAAAGAATCCTTAATATCTCCATCAATCAACGTGTGTGGATGAGCCCTCAGCCCGTACGCAATAAAGAGACGCAAAAAATGGTCCAATTAACAATGTTCAGCATCACACGTATACCTACCCAACGATGGGACAACCCGCGTGGCGCAATGTTTACCATGCCGGACTGCTAATCGAACTGTCCCGGGTTAGAATCCGGGCGAAGAAGAAATTTCAATGATAAGTTTAAACTGTTCTCGGTCTGGGTGGTTGTGTTTCTGTCTCTATGTGTGTTCATGGCACCCACGACACAGGGTATATCTACCCTAATGTGAGGCTATACGTGTGAAATGTTATTTTATATTTTTTTAGCACTATGTACTTACTTTTATTAGACTTAAGGCTTTTATTTGAAATTATCTCCATCGAATCACTTTGGAGAAGAAATGAATATTGCTCAATAACGCCATCTACTGTATGACATGTAAACTTTGTGGTTGATAAATCGAATGTCAAATTACTAAATAGGTAGATATTGAGATTAACAGTTGGTTCACTAAAAGTTTAACTATTCGTCACCTAGATGTCTGCAGTAGTCTCGTTTTGTTAAGGCTTTGTACATTCTGTATGAAGGTTTAGATTCCGTATCTTACAACCTTAAAGCTGGATGCATTGAGATTGTAAGATTTGGATTTCGGTTCATCGGAGCTAGAGGCCTCCTCAATATTGGGAGAGCTCCATGCTCAGCAGTGGAATGCTAAAAAGGTTGCAGCTTGATATAATGTAGCGATAATAATCGTTTCAGCTGCAGCCTGTTCATAATCTTCCACCCCAAAAGAAGACTAATAAGCTGAGCAACTAACTCAATGGAGCCTGTGATGTAAGGTTCGGCGGCGGTAAGGCTCGCGATGCACTTATTAGGTACCTATAGTCTAGCCATTCTCGGCCAACGAAAGAAAATACAGTAAGCTGATCTAAGTATATTTAATATAGTCGACAATATTAGTGAGAGTTCAAAATAATTTTACTTAAATTTAAACTTTTATTTATGGTTTTGAATGGGCTGTTACCGAAACTTTCATACAAATTCCCCAAAGTGCCTTTTAAGTTTATGTCGCGTATTGTGTAAATGACCATAACTTTTTTGTTTATCACCCGATTGATATGAAGTACATACTAATGTTACGGAAATTCATTCAACAATATATCAGTAAACACATCATTCAAAGAAGGGAAAAGAATTTGAGAATGAAATATTAAGTTAAGGTTAATTATTGTACGGTATCTCAAATACCAACTTTCGAATCCATTTTATTTGCTATTGAGGGGTAGTTTTGAAAAAAGCTTAAATAGAATTCTTACTATGTTAGTAAAGATTACAAATACAAAATTATAAGTATATTACTCTGCACAAAAATATTCTGTACATCAAGTTTCGACACTCAATTTTCAAAGAGTTTCAAAGAAAATTGACATTTAAAGGGTGAATTTCGGGAAATGCTGAAACACGTATTCTTTTATTTTGGTTAGAAAATATTTATACCAAATTTCAAGAAAATCTATTGAAAAAATCCAAGTTTTCCATACAAATTTTCATCGCTCATTTCACACCCTTAAAGGGTGATTTTTAAAATTATCTATAGCCTAAATGTTAGCGAAGACCAATATATATAAAACAAAAAAAGTTTCATCTAAATCCGTCCAGTAGTTTTTGCGTGAAAAGCTAACAACAGACAGACAGACAGACAGACAGACAGACAGACAGACAGACAATAATTTCAAAACTTATATTTTTAGCTTCTGTTACTTATAAAAAGACCCCTAGAAGTATTTTTTTTTAATTTATATGCAATGTACAGAATTGACCCTGCTTACAGTTTTATTATATGTATAGATAATATAAAGGAATTAAGGAAAATAATGATTATAAGCTCCTTTAATAATATTAAGTTCTTTATTATAGTGAAAAATCCTACCTAATACCGTTTGATCAATCACTTAACCAACTTACCAGAATTGCTTTTCGGAATAATAAAGTTAGCTTGTTCTTGATCAAACTATGCCATTTCTACCACCTATTAAAATTACCGCATAATAACATTGATCATAATATTCCGAAATTTACTTATAAGGACAAGAACGCATAGCAATGCGGCTGGTGTAGAACGTATGCGATTTATGTACGCAATTTCATACACGTTTCGTGATTCGGGTGTCTGTCGGTCCCGGTTGTTATTGTTAGATATCAGGCGATAAAACTTGTCGGAGGCATTTAGAAGGTTTGAAACTTACTCACATTGGATCACCGTGGTGGAGTACTCTCCAGTCCTCCCTAATTATGAGGATAGTCTTATGTCCAGTAGTGGGACGCAAAAAGGCAGCTACTTACGGGGCACAATGTCGATGTCAGCGCAGGACCAGAACCGATAGTTGGTGCCCCACTCGCCAGCTTCTCTCTGCAACTGTAACGTGCAGTTCTCGCAGGTGAAGTCGCTCGGTAACCGCACTTCGTACTTCTGGGCTCTGGAATTGTTTATTTTCTGTAAGTTTCAGCCCTAAATTAAATTTAACCGGAGAAGAACTTTAGACATAGTGACGCCTTATCGTCGCCAATCTTGACTACATAGCCTTACTCAGCCTACTGGTGAATCCGTTACTCGGCGAGAAGTGTCCGCATTGACACGGCAAACCGGCAAAGTGACCATTACATGAAGTATGATTATTTTGACACCCCACTAAAATTGCCGCTTTTCAAGTGCCTGGCTTGCAGTGCTGAATTTACCAAAAGGCTGATTAGGCTGGAGCCTAGTGCGGCAGATTTTGGGGGCCCTTTTTAAATTATATAGCCTTCGCGGCAAATTTCTTAATCCGCCACTGCCGGCTTGCATAATCCTACATCCGAGCCTAATTACATACACCACATAGAGAGTCATATGTTCAGGCGCTAATTCTGGCGCCATACTGTTAGGTAGTCACTGGAGACCATGTACTCAAAGTACTCAAACCTGTCAACCAACCTTATATAGTTGCTGCTTCTATTGCATATGTATTAGTGATAGTAATAATAATAATAACGTTTCACACTTAATTTACCCTGTGTCGTGGGTACCATGGACATATACAAAGACAGACACCCAGAGCGAGAACAGAAATTTAAACTCATCATTCAAATTTCTACTTCGTCGGGAATCGAACCCTCCGATTGGCAGTCTGGCATAGTAACCATTACGCCACACGGGTCAAATAGTAAGTATTCTGTGCTTCTATTAAGGAATGGTGCGCAACCATAACTTTTACTACCGGATCTACAAGAGACCAAAGCCTGAAAGAGCACTGATACCACTGACACAGCTACCCTCTCAGCCCTTCCAAAAGCCCGTTTGTCAAAGATGGGCGGAATTTTCGCTTATTATAATTTGGGCTATCTGGCAAAAGGTGTCGCCCAGTACAAAGTTTAACCAAAACAGAATTATTTCATGACAATAATTATTATTATTCGAAGCAGCAATTACTTCCTCAGGGTTAATGTTGTTGTAGTCTTTGTTGTAGCAATAATGCTGACGTGAAAATTTCTTCTAATAATCTTCTAGTAATCTTTGTAAAAAAATATTTTTGGTGAAAAAGGACTAAGTAGGTATAAGTAGGTAGGTAGGTAAGGATGTAAGTACTTACTTTTTTATAAACTTTCATTAAATATTTTTACTAAATTGTTATTTATTGGATAAATTATATTGTAAGTAGTTAAATAAATGCTAACGATTTTTAATGATGCTTATCCATAGTGCCGAATTTTAATTCTATTAAACTTGCCTGACCTATTGATTAAAAAATAAAATTTTCCTAAAACAAAGTTTTTTTATTACAATATTTACATAAATTTTAATATGAATGCAAAAATAAATAAAGACAAAACTTACGTGACATCATCTCGAACAAATTCTGAACCTCCTGCCCTCGGTGTGAGATCCAAAAGAGGCCTTTCTAAGTAATCCAATATCCTTAAGCTGAAGCCACCCTAAAAATATAAAAATAAATAAAAATATATTCCGCCCAACGTGGGGCTCGAACCCACGACCCTGAGATTAAGAGTCTCATGCTCTACCGACTGAGCTAGCCGGGCTTGACTGACGCGTATCAAATTATTGATAACTTACTCGATGTGCGTACGCTAAATGCCAGTGTACAGTAAATGTTGATCCCGCTAAAAATGATGTTTTTATTGAACCTGCAACAAAGAAATAATTCAACTTAATATTATTAAGTTTATTTAATATTATGGCAATGGATAGGAATTTGTTTTATTATTTGTTCATGTGAAGAATATATTGTTATAAGCGCCATCTCTTTTCACTTTGAAGTACTAAAACATTAACTGATACGAGATGAATATGATATTTCATAGATGTCGCAATAGCAACTTTAATTTGGCACGTGGCGTGTGATTGCATGCACGCCAATGCACGGGCGATTTAACACTTGAGAAAACAATGTAAATATGTACCTAATAAAAGTTACTAAATGTTAATAAGATTGTAGCTATCCACTTCATCTGCAATGACATAAAACCGAGTTAGAATAGAATTTATGTCAAACCTTAAAATGTATAATATATAAATGCTGTTTAAACGCTATAGAAACTATTAGAAAGGATTATGTTTTTACTGTAGTAGGCTTCATAATTATCAAAATATGTATTTTTATAGATAATTAAACTGTAACCTAATACTAACGTATATCCTAAGTCTATGGATAAATTCAATAGGTACACCATAACCGCTTTTCTCCGCTTACTTGCATTCTCTCAATTCAAGCGCTCGGTAGGCAGCGCTACCTACGGTCTTGCGCGCCCTTTTCACGCACCACAGATATTTGCAGGTACTGTGACTGTACATGTACATAGTATGCCTTGCCATGAAGCGAACATAGAGAAAACATCTGGAGGCCCAGGAACCTCCGAGGGCCCAGGGCTACCCAGGGGTATAAAAAAGACCTAAATACCTAGCCTACGATGTAAATAAATTAAAATGTAAATAAATTAAATCTAAATTCGATCAAGCCTTTTTGGGAAGCTCGGTAACAATAACTGTGACATGAAATTATTACAGGTAGGTACCTACTTATAGGTACTTTGATCAAGTAGTTGTAACTGTTATTTATTATTATAAAGTTAGGTAAAAACTACTTTGCAACAATCTGCAATTAGAACGTATGATGGTGTATACTTTTTTCATGCAATAGCACCTCCCTCCCTCCCACACAGGACACATGCATATGCAACAACAAAAAATATACACCAACTTACGCACCACCACCAACACGTGTTTCGCCCCAAAACGCCCCAAGAGTATCATCAGGGTTATTTAGTCTACGACGGTTACTCGCAAAGCGAAGAGATATCCGTAGAGTTCCGCAAAGTAACGCCTGATTCTATTAATGTTATTTATTACCTAAATTAAACGAAAAATATTCGATTAGGTTTCATGTAGTGTAGTATTAGTTTAGTAGTCGTTTCGATCCAATTCGAAAGCCACAAGTTTTAGTATGAAACTGTTTGGCTAAATGATAGTTAGTATAGATATGTACATACTTTTACGTATGTGACCTTGGTTTGGTTTGGTTAGGTACCTAACCTTTAGTCCCTGTAGCTTCGGGATTAAGAATAGAGCTACGGTATCCCCTGCCTGATCGTAAGAGGCGACTAAAAGGGGGCTTCCGGGGATGCGGACGGTGAGAGTGGGAGCTTGACCCGTCCAGCTAGTAGCCCCGGGAGGGACGGCGGTGTATGCGTGGCCGCATGCCGCCGTGAACACCTGAAGGTGCAGGAGAGCACATCTGCTCTCCCGAAGATGGGCCCATTCTGGGGCGCCGCGCTTGGAGGACACCGGTGCGTTCCTATGGAGATCCCGGAGTCCTCACAAACGCAGAGGCAGGCCACCGAGGGGGTTTTAGTGCGGTCAAATCCCACATAACCCGGTATCCTCTCCCAAGGTGTCGGTTACCTTTTGAAGGTTCCTCCCCCCCCCCCCCGATACCAAAAAAAAAGGTACCTAACCTTTGGCTTAAATATACATATTATAACGTTGACATTTTAAACATTCCTACCTAATTTTTTGATATCTGTTGTAGAATTGTAGAGTCCCCAGCGTGTATTAAACCATGACTTGTCCATTCGAAAATTCGTTGTAAATTCATTCAGAGATGAAATTTGGCTACAATTCCTTTTGAGCTCCTCTGCCTAGCAGTAAGTTTCTTCCCATTTGGGAGACCTAAAGAAGCACTACTCAATGCACAATGCGAACTGGTGGAGATTAAAATGCGTACATAGTTAGCAGACGAATGGGGCAGTTATAATTGTTATAAAACGTTAAAGGTGAAAAAAATATATAGGAAATATTTGGTTGTCATCGGAACGCTTGAGTAAATTTATTTCATCCCAAAATAGTGCCATATTATTATTTAAGTATAATAGCATTTAAGGAATATTTTTAGTGTGTTCACAATTTCTTAAAATGGAAGCAATTTTGCCACTATTCACATATGTTGGATCAATTAATTTTTCCCTTATTGACTTTGTAGATATTGCTATCAACTGAGTAAAGTAAAATCGGCAC
The DNA here is from genome assembly GCA_911387765.1 of Pyrgus malvae. NCBI lineage: Eukaryota > Metazoa > Arthropoda > Insecta > Lepidoptera > Hesperiidae > Pyrgus > Pyrgus malvae. The sequence continues at coordinate 871,641 of OU426969.1, read as the reverse complement.
AAAAAATCAGGATAGTTTCCATGTATTCTCTGAAATCGTCGAAAAATCATTGCATTTCGATATTTCGGTAGGACAGAAAATCGATAGAAATACCATAAAATCGGTAGGTTCAAGATCAATGTTGATGAGTTTCCCAAAAAACTTTTTATTTATTTGAATGGAGTAGCGACAAGCATACAGGCCACGTGGTGTTAAGTGGTCGCTGCAGCCCATGGACATCTACATACAACCTGAAGAAAGCATAGGTAAGTCCTGTCTGAGGTGTATGCAGTTGCGCTGCTACTCCGGAGGCTGGTGGTCGCCTCATGTAAGTGTGGCCGGCAACTGCACCTTTCCACCGAAACACAACAGAATTGGTTCACGTCAGAAGTGGGTGCAGCGGTACTTCCCCGGACGAACAATAATAGTTCCACCACCTACAAAAGTTCACGCCAGCTTTAAGTACGCGGACGATATTTTTGGAGAGGAAGTAAGTCTCAAATAATAATTTTTAATAATAATAATAATAATTTATTTATTGTTACTCACAAAGATGGTACAAATTTAACGTATATAAATGTAAAATTCACAACCTTACTTTGTGAGAACCTGGTGCCTGATATGGGTTAATAAAAAACCTGTGTTACAAGTCACCAGTGCCGCCCGCGGAAAGATATACAATTTACATCAGTAACATTACATATGAGATAGGTAGCTAAGTAGCTAGCACTTACACTTACAAAAATTTTCTTAAATTTAAAGGATTATTAAAATGTTACAAAAATGTGTGTGCATGTGTGTGTGTGTGTGTGTGTTAGTGTGTGTATGTGTGTGTATGTGTGTGTGAGAGAGAAGAAGCAAGATAGAGAGATATATCAACATGATAGTGAGAATAGTACGCGGTAAGAGTTAATATTATATATAGAATAATAATTATATTATTATTAAAAATACACAAGAAAAATTATAATTTTTTTCTAAAAAAAAGTGTAGGACAAAATGTCCGGCTAAATATGGAAACCTTCAAAAGGTTCCCGGCAACTTGTGAGAGGATACCTGATTATGTGGGATTTGTACCGCACTAAAACCCCCTCAGTGGCCTGCATCTGCGCTTGGGGAGGACTCCGCGATCTCCAGTGGAACGCACTGGTGTTAAAAAGGGGAGATCTCCCGCCAGACGATGTAACTGCCCGGGGACCGCGGTCCAGGCAATCCTAGTTCTACGATGGTTCTACGCTAACCGCCGGACAAAACTGCATTTCGATGAGATTTATAACAAAAAATGCTTATTTGTCTTTTACAGTGCCAACATTACCTACTCTTATTTTATTTATTTAAAAAATAACAACGCGAAAAGACTAGTGACACGTAACCTGCTTTGATTAACTAAAGCCGCGTATCCACTAGGCAATATTTGGCGCACAACCTGTTGCACAACATGTTCCCCAACATGTTGAGAGTCAGCGCGGAACATTTGTTGAACAACGTTGTCTGTATGTCGCCAGAGGAACTAGTGTGGCTTTCAGCGGCAATGGTAATATTAACTTCATCATCACTGCCACTACCTGTTTTTTTTAACATTTCAATTTCTACCTTTCGCGAGTAAATTGCGATCGAAGAGTATGTGCCTTGCTTTCAACGTCTTTCGCCGGCACTACTAATGTTTTTACTATTGAATCCCATGCATCCTCTTTTTTTTAATTTTTTTTATAACCTCGGTGAGCAGTATCCCATAAACTCTCATAGTTTTGGTAAGTTCAATTAATTTGAGCACTCGATCGTTGGTGTACACTACGGACATTGTTGCGCATCACGCCTCCACTTGTAAACAATCGATGATCAACTCAACTGCAAGATGTACGGACGCATACAACATGCCGCGCACTCGCGCGTCATGTTGCGCGCTGTTGTACAACGTTGGCGAACATGTTGAGCGGCACGTGTTGTGCGCCAAATGTTGCCTAGTGAATACGCAACTTAAACATACAAAGTCATAAAAGCAGGTGATGTAACTTTGATTAACTAAACAAACAAAATCATAAAAGCAAGCTGAGTTTATGATACCGCAGCCGGTAGGATTCGAACCTACGCTCCCAGAGGGAATCTGATTTCGAGTCAGACGCCTTAACCACTCGGCCACGACTGCTTACGTCAGAATTGCGAAATTATTGTCCTTAAGCTACATAATATCATTTTCAAGTTTCTTACTTGCTTTACTACGTATGTATATTTTAAAAGAAAAGTATGTATATTTTAGAAGAAAAGAAAAAAAATATGACATAACCGGTATCGCGGATTTTTGTAGATATTTACGTCCTCTATAAAACTAATAACTTTTTCTATTGTCCATAGTTTCCGCAGCGTACGCAAGGATACCTACGGAAAATTTTCTATCGCTTAACCCTACAGCGCATAGTGTGCCACATATGGGACATACGAAAAAAATGAATATATTTCAAAACTCAGATCTAGTAGCTACATCTAGTAAGGATTAGTGTACTATGAAATATTTGACTATCATAATTTAGTACCGGTCATTTCAGTTAGATGTCGTGGAACTGATTTAGAAAAGTTTGTCGTCAACAAAGTGGGTATTTTGAGCACGGACAACAAGCGGCGTATACAATTATATGAAAAGTATAGGAAAACTCTGTTTTCAGTGGCAAAAAAAATAGTAAAGGTAAGTTCATGATTCTATTTTATATTGCATTTGTAATTTTGCCATTATGTTGATAAAAAGTTTACAAAATCGTCACTTTTTTGTTTGTGCCAAATATGTCACACCATGCAATAAGCATACGTCTTGTTATCAGGTGAACCGCAATAAACAAATGAGTTACTTTGATATTTGACACTATTTTCAAATTCCATCTGGTAGTGAAGATGAATTGGAACATTCTGATGAGGAAAGTTATGACAACATGCTCAGAATTCAGGATTTGGTGATGAATAAAATAGAAAGTTTCCTGAAGTACTACAGGATGATAAATTCGATGTAAACGTAAGCATGCATACTCCACAGCCAAGCTGTAGCACATAAATGACGTCCAGCCTAGGTAATGTTATGCCACGGCCTAATTACTTCCAGGCAAGATTATTCTAGATCAAGATGGGTTATGTCAAGAGTTGGGGCAACCCTTGCAGCCCCCGTCCTACAGGAACCCCACAAGCTGTCAAGAAAAACTAAGAAAGGGGAATAAATATGGACGTAAATAGTATTTTAGCAACCAGATACTACATTTACAAGAATTAATGCATCATTAGGAAAACCGGAAAATAACTACAGGCTTTGAAACACCTTTACATACTTTATTTTACATTTTTCGATGATGATTTGCTCAACCACATAGCTGAAGAGTCTGCTAAATACAGCATTCAAAATAATCTTCCAAAACCAGTTGCAGTTACAAAAATGGGATTCAAAAGTATTTAGATATCTGTCTTTTGTAGGAACTGGTACAGAAACCAAAACACCCGCATATTGTGGAATTTTGAATTGGGTATCATCATTCAATCACTCATTTGGAAATTTAAATTGGAATTCGTTTGGAAGTGGCTAAAAATAGGATACGGGAAACAAGAAGACCATCCTTATTTATATGTGGTATGATTGAAGAAAGAAAAAAGTAAAACGAAAAGCCAATGTACCATCAAAATGTGTCAGGATTGATGGAACTGACCACCTCTTTAGTTCAACGCCAAGTAACTATGAAACTTACCAGCTTATAAGGGGAAATCCTTCAAAACTTGTCAGAAATGTAATGTGGCACTTTGTATTTACAAAGATAAGGTCTGTTTTGTGTCACTCCACAACCTGTTTTCGATTTTATATATGTATTTTTAAATATTTTTGTCGGATAATTACATGAATTTCCTATATCTCATACCTAGTTCCTATTAGGTACTATCAGTGTTTGCTAAATAAGTTTTATAACATAAAAATAAATATGCTTATATAAAAAGTAAAATTTTCATGAATAAAGTTTGATTATATCGAGGTTGTTTCATTTCTGCCTGTTTATAATACATAGTAAAGATTTGTCCTAAAATGCATAGAGTGCCATATCTGGGTCATACACAAAAACTTGCATACCCGCGTTTCTATTGAGTTGCAAATTTTTTGAATATTTTTCCTATCAAAATTATAAAATTTGCAAGCTTATTAAATTTTTTGAGGCCAAAATAAAAAATCATGCACTGTAGGGTTAAATTCATCAAGACTATGAATCTAGGTCGGTTATCGATCTTAGTATGCCAGTATCAAGCATTACTAAAATGTGAGGTAACCAATTGATATTCTTTACTAGGTAAGTGCTGCACTAATGTATGCGCCTAGGTCAATGGCCAGGTGACTCATGAGTGATCATCACAGTCACGATTTGTCTAAATTGCTGTGGTTACGAGGATACCGGCGGTTGAGGTAGGTCTCTTGGATGGACCATCTTGATTTGTACAAGTTCTTCCAAATGACTCACTTTGATAATGGCCAAACATTACGCGATTTTTACGGTACACCCACCAACTCCTCCAGGCAGAGACCGGTACCCAAAAGTGGGTTTGCTAATAAGCTAACCGTTTAAAAGGGGTTCGGATTATCAAAAAAAAATTACGTCGGCTTACAAGATTAACAATTTTATTAAGATAAATCAGTACACTTAGTCAGTACACCATAACCGCATTTTTCGTTTTCAGTTGGTGGCATTACGGTCTTTCGCGCCCCTTACACGCACTACAGATTACTCTGAGATAGCTTAATTTAACATTTGCGAATACAAAATATACCTATATTGTCGATAATCGTGAATATATACGAAGGCGAATACAGGAATGGGCGCTAGTTTTTTAAATTCCTTTTTTAAGTTAGACAGTAGACACCGGTATCGCTAATCGTAAGTATTTGTTATGTAGCGACCTTCCGCTACTCATCGAGAGATGGCATCACGCACGGGTATTCCTGAATCACACTATCGAAGTTTTCTGAATATCCTACTGATACAAGCTCCGAATGGCATGACCACCTCGCCCGGCGCGAGATCTCTTTTGCCAAATCATATTTTTCCTTTATCCCACTGCTTAATACCTACGAGTTCGCGATAATTTTTGTTTACTCAATAATAATGGACGATTACGTACAGTAATATCATCAGCATCGTCCATTGAGATATTATGTACTAACGTACATCGTCACTGTAGGTACTTAGCTCGCTATATGACGTTTCGTGAAATGTTACGTTTCGTTCCGTTTCAAATAAAAATTACTACTTAAAAAGTCCTAAAATAAATATTATAAGCAACATAAAATAATATAACATTAAAATTTATTGTATTTTGATAAAATAGGAATTGGTTTTACAACAATATTTCGCTACAATAAATATGTTATACAAAAATTCACGTTCCTTTATACGCACTTTAAAATGCATTTTTTTTAAAAACTAAGCGTCTCCGCGGGGTGAGGGGGGTATCATTTAAAAGGGTAAACCAACCCCAACATAATCCAATATTAGTCATCCCCAAATTCTTGCGGCTGGATTCTAAGTCCGACCCGAAAATTATCGAATATTGTACTAATTAATACTGAAATCAGTGGGGATTTCTCAGTTAAGGCGAAGACACCTTTTGTCAAATCACTGTAATATTTACTTTGACAGTACAGTGACCAAAGAAGGTATTTATTAAACTGATTTGGTAATATTGATACTAGACGTGGCCAATATCATGATGTACTAAAGTTGAAAAATAAATAAAATAAAACTAACCTTTCGGCATCCCACATGGCGGTTTCGTTCTAGAATTATCCAGAAAGTCCAAATCGAACCGCCTCGCGGGCGGATAGGTAAGGGCCACGTGCCCCCACGCACACACAAACAACGCACTCACACACGCACACGCGAATGTCACTCCTAACGCCATCTTGCGTTTTTTGAAATCACTACTTAGCACCACATTTCAATTTAACACTTGTTTTAGTTTTTGCTCATGATAATGCACTTTACTGCGTCCTCCTCATATTTGTAACTTCGTTAATTGTTTCGTTCGTTCGATTTAAGACATTTTGTTTGTTTTTTCGATTCACCAACTCAAGGTTTCCTTTTGCACTGCTCCATCTGTAACAAATTAAAAAATGAATTAAACATCATCATCATAATCATATAATCATAGTCATTTATTGCTAATGCAAATCATACACAAAGATGGACTCAATTATATAACTCGATTTAAATAACAAATTCTAAAACAAGAGGACGAAGAATAAAACATTAAATAAAATAGAGATTGTACATTTAGAAATAACTTTAATTTTTGTAATTTATATTTTTTTTATTTAAATGTATGTAGGTATATTCTACAAGAAGCAAAACTTCTCATAAAGTTTTCAAACTTCGGAGTTACGAGTAGCACACATAATAGCATATCAAATCCAATGTTTTGTTGCAAAAACACACCAAATGGGTCCAATTTCCCCGGTATATAATCATGGCTCGTTTACAACAATAACTATTGCCGTATTGAAGTAACGAACGCCATTATTGTCTATTACTTTCCAGCGAAGATTGGCTGCTATACTTTCACGTGTCTCGTTTCCTCGAAGAACTTTTGAGTACGTCCAATGTTCAACGATGATTGGTATCGATGGCAATTAATTTTACGATAAGAAAAAAAAATCGCTTACTGTCTAATCTAGCAAAATCGACTAACAAACAGATCACTAACATGCTCATTGCTCATGTTATATTATAAAATGGTAATGCTGTCGAATCTTTTAATACATTTCAAGTAATCCTAAATTATGAATGCAGAAAATAGGCTTGCATACCTCTCAGTACAGTGTATCTCATGGATAACTAAAATAACTTCTAACAGGTTTGAAGTCCTGTCTAAGGTCGTTCATCCCTCGGGAACTAAATTACATACCTACTTTGCTTCAAGTTCAGTGCCACCTCTTATAAAATAATTGACTGTGACACGAACAAAAAGTCACTTTGCAAGATTGAGCTGAGATTGCAGTAATTGTTTCATGTAGGACTTTTTACATGTTTGATTGCACTCATAGCATGGAACATTAAAAACGTTTAATTTTTCTTTTTACCCTAAATTCTTACAGAAAAATAAACATATAATTACATAATTATACATAATGCGTACTCACATACGCAAATCGTTGACTTCACTTATAATGAGAGCGAAAGTAAAAACTAGTTTCCTGTAAAAGTAGAGAATGTTATTGTGTTCAGCCATAGTGAATACAATTAAAATAATATTAATTACATAACAATGGTGAGCAATGTTATCTCATATGATGAGCCATTACGTCATCGGGCCTTTTATGTAAAACATCAGAAAACCATCCACCGGAGAATCTCGAGATTCTTATGCCTCTAATGACTACAGTAATAATTCGTTTAAGACCGTACCACATGTAACGTGGTATATAGGACGTGACGTGAATGTAAATGTTTGTTTTGTCGCTGGTTTTGTAGTATAATTTTAATATTTAAAGCGGAAATTTAGGATGATTGAATAATCAGGAAATTCATCTTATAACGCTGTAGAGTAGTGAGTGTTTGTGTTTTTAAATTAAATTGTCACCTAACTAGTTGGATATTTTTAACTGCGTATTTTAGCACACAACCTTGAAACACTGATATGCCGCTAAATGATTGGTAATATTTAACAAAACAGATAGCCGATAGTAACTGAATGACATTAGTCACAAATTGACTTTGATATAATATTTTAGCGCTACATCGTTTATGGTAAACATTGTAAACAAAAATATGCATGGATGAGTTGATAGATATTTTAATCTTCTTTTCCTAGGAATATGACATAAATCAATGAGGAAACTCAAGAAGAAAACACATGAAGCTAAAGATTTAAAATGAAAATACCGTTGTGAACAATAAGAAGAAAGCATTTCTAACCTAGATATCATCAATTAACGTAAGCTAATTACCTAACTTTTACCTTCGCATACATATTAAGCTAGTTATTGCATTTAAATGGACAATAACACCGTTACGTAACAGCAAATTACTGAGTGACAACAACCTGGTCGAACATACTAGTTAGGACACAAAAGAGCATATTAACGTTGAAAATAGAATTCTTTTCTCTGGTTTGCATGGTCCAAATTACGATGATCGGGCTGTTGTAGTAATGAAGGCCGATTATCCGTCCGTCCGTCACACTTGACGGTCACTCTCTCGACTCACTTTCACTGCATCTCGTACGTTTATTAATATTAATGGCTTTTGTTTTTATGTTGACTGAGCCTTAACTAGCGTACGCACCATTCAATTGTTTTAACATACTTTTGTTTTTATTTGTTTTGGCAACATTGTCAATGAAGTTCTTTTATAGGTATGTAACCTTAGTGTTGTGTATGGGAACGGAGGATAAACCATTGAGAAACGAAGCGAAGGATGACTGAATGCGAAAGAAGCATGAGCTGTCATTCTAAGGAATAAATTAGTGAATTTATTTATTTATTTATTTATAAACTTTAATTAAAACGGTACAAAACCAGTTACATTAATTAAAGACAATACATTCACGCATCACGCTCACAGAACTTCTGACATGCTAACAATATATTCCTCCATTCATCCGCAAACATATCACACTCAGGATATGCGTCTAGGAGAGCGTTGAGAGTGGACAGCATGCGAGGAATAGGCGAGTTAGCTCGCGCGACTGTACGCACTGGAGGTACGGCAAACAAAATTGTTGCTTGCGGCACGTTCGCATGGGGAGCTTATGGGGCAAGTGTAACCTACAAAGCTCGTTACTTAGATCGGAAGCGTCAATCTTGCCATGAAATATTTTACAGGCAGTCGTTAATATTGAACATACTTCCGACGGACTTCCAAGGAGTTATAATTCTGGGTCCCAAAAAGTTTAGTCGGATAGAGATACGGGTATCGTCCATAAGTACGTTTGTAAAGGTATCTTAAAAATACCTTCTGGACTTTTTCTAATGATAAATTAATAAGTTTAAGTCTAGGCTTTCAGCTTATATTTCTATAAACTGACGTCGTCTAATTTGTTATTAACTGTGTGCTGGTTTAATTTACAAAATACATTTTAACATTATTTTCTACTATGTGGATATTGATGTTGACCATCTACTTCATAGCCAATAAAATTTTATGAACAATTAGTTAGTACATTAGTTACATGGAGAAAGCTAATATTCAAATGCTGAGAATATTATTATTTATGGTCCATATTAGAAACAAGTAGAGTTATAAAATACTTATAATGACTTACAAATAACGAGAGAGCTAACAGTACTAGGTATTTTAGAGTGTTTTTAATCAGTTATTGAGATAGCTCTCAAAATCTTTAAGCTGAGCTAGCAACAGACAGGCCACTGACTGACTAACTGATAGGGAAGAAACGTCTTTGAATGGCTAACACGTCCTACGTCCTATCAAAAGGAACATACATAAGTCGACCAGTCAACCAGGCGTGCTGGCGACATTTTTATAGGAAGCACATTTTTTTAAATATTAGTAGAAACAGTTGGTTTAACTTCCACTTTTACTATACTATTTAATTGTAAATTACATTACGTAACATCAGAAATATTTAACGTCGTAGAACACGATGGCTATATTCAGCAACAAAAGAAAATATTATGAACAAAACAAACCACCCACAAACCATGAATGAAGTGGCTGGTGGTCGAAATGAATGGAGAAAGTGGTACCACCTGCGAATACATATCGACTACTCGCTCGCCTCGTGTTTGTAAAATTGATTGCATTTTACGATCACGCGCAATTGAAAAGGTTCTTGGTTTCTCAGAGGAACATGTACACAATTAAATAGTAGGTACCTAAATCGAATACTAGAAGCAGATTAAAGTAACTATCGAATATGGGTTACACAATACAGTATTACCGTCTTTCTTGTACATTCTTAAGATTATCACACTTAATAAAAGAAATGATAAATAACTATAAAGTTAAGAAACATATACATAAATGATAACTTCTCAAATATGTTGAAGTATTAGTATTTTTTTTATACACCTACTTTTTTCATAATAGACATTGCATTTTTATTATTAAAATCGTATCATGGTATAAGGTGTCATATCTGTCATACATTGATGCTCTAAGGGTATACATAATATGGTACTTATTACATATCCATGATATAGCTTAGGTAGATATTAATCAATTCAAGTTTCAAGATGATCTCAGAATTGAAATTGTTAAGATTGTTATGTAGATATTATTTTACAGTATGCAATAGCAGGTCACACGCTCGCTCCCAATGTGGCAAACTTTAAAAATATTTGGGCAAGATTTTCATAGCAAATTAATTTTCCCTCCAACGTAATTCATACTTCCATACTAGACTAGCTCATACTAATACTACACATACGAAAGTAACTGTCTTTCAATCAATCAATCAATCAATCATTAATTTATTTGTCGATTGATTGATTGATTGAAATACATTCTCTAGACTGTCTCTCTCTCTCTCTCTCTCTGTGTTTGTGTTTGTCTATAAGGGTTTCATACCTAAAGTACTGAATCAATTTTAATGAAATTTGGTATATAGAAAGACTGGATCTTAGAAAAGACGTAGAATAGTTCTTATCCCAGTTCCCGTCGGATAGATTAGTATAAATCGTATAAACTTAAATCATCCGAGCGAGACCGAGCTGGATCTTCTCTTAGTACTTTATAGTGAGGCTTTTAATCTTTTACATTATACTAATCGTAATTTTTGGACAAAAAATAACAGGCCTCTTAGCATCATTTGGCCTGTACCTTTAATTGACTGAAAAAAATATCATTTTGAACAACGTATTAATTATAATTCACATCAACGTCACTAACAATTCGATTATGATTCATATACCTATGCATTTACGACAAATCAATTTAAATTCCTGAGCTACTAACGTCGCGTAGTAAAATATTTGCTCTCAGGAGGCCATTTTGTACGTTTGCTTCATAACTTATTTACATAACAAAGGTTTTCAACACATTGCATTCGTCGTGGGTCGCGTATCCATTACCAGCCAGCAAATATTCGAAACAATGCGTTATGCAATTTTATTGTAAATAACTATTTTAATAACGGTATAATATCAAATAAAGAGCTTGCCATACCATTTGACATGACAGAATTAGTTAATTATAATTGTTTAAAAGTTAAACCTTCGCCTTAATACCTATAGCGTACACGGTACAAAATTAAAGGCATGAATGGGTATATTTTTATAGTGGGAAGGTAGGTATCTTTTTTTGTATCAGGGAAAACCTGGAACGCACCGGTGTCTGTCTGTACGGTGCGCGGCGCCTCGTACGGGCCCATCTTCGGGAGAGAAAATGTGCACTCCTGCACCTTCAGATGCTTACGGCGGCATGCGGCCACGCACACACCGTCGTCCTTCCCGAGGCCGCTAGCTGGAAGGCTTACGATCAGGCAGGGGATGTTCTATTCATATGGTTCTATTCTTAATCCCGAAGCTACAGGGACTAGTAGCGACATCTACATGCAACCTCAAGCAAGCATAGGTAAGTCTTGTCTGAGGTCGTATGCAGTTGCGATGCTAGCTGCTACTCCGGAAGCTGGTGGTCGCCTCATGTAAGTATAGCCGGAAAAACTGCACCTTTCCACCGAAACACAACAGAATTGGTTCACGGTGGAATTGGGTGCAGTGCTACAAGGTTTAGGGTACCCACCTGCAGGTTTTAGGAGTCCTTCCGTTCAAATGGTTATTTTATTAATTAGGCTAATTTTAAGTAAGTATGTAAGTTTAAGTTTGGGAAAATTTATTCTAGTCAAAGTCACAGATTTACAAGTAGTAAAAAGTAGCCTTGATGTCAATCTCCAGCCACCTTTATTCCTCCTTTAAATTCATTAATATTGATAATTTATCCAATGTAATACTTAAAACCAATTCACTCCCATTGTTACAGTTATTGCAAACGACAAATGCAAAGAAAACAGCGGGAAAACGTTGTGTAATTGTTTCCCGCCAGACGCCATGTTGAATTCTTTCAAAACGCATGGGAATTCGTGGAACAACCTTGCTCCATTGTTTTTGTCATGGAAATGTCATACATAGTTAAAATATCGTAAGAGACACTGATCTGATAGAGACGTAATCATAATTCATACTAATATTATAAATTCGAATGTGAGTTTGTTTGTCCTTTGTGCACGTCGCACTCGCAGTAGTGCTACGTGCTACCGATTGACCTGATTTTTCGTAATGGAGATGTCGCAGTCGGATCGTATAATCCGCCGTATAACATTTAAGCTAGCCGGTTCCTAAAACAGGGCCGTTCTGTATTGTGGCGGGTCCACTATTAGCCGGATTGTTATTGCGATACGTTCTACAATATGGCGGCTCACGTTTAGCTTCATTGTAATGAAGTGTCATTGAGCTAAGCAATGTCCCTGAAACACATTTTCACTATTATTATTTAAATTCGAAAAATACCCAAACCGAATCAGAGCACCCCACTATCCACGTGGTCTTGTCTGTACTACCACTAGAGTGTATATAAAAAGCCGGAGGCGCGGAGGGTGATCACTCCCAGCCCGCCGTAGGAAAGCGCAGGCACCAAGAGAGCCGTAGCGGCTGAGGCAGGTCGCCGAAGGCGACCACAAAGCCGAAGCTGCGAAGGCGAGCGCAGGTGCCGCGCTTTCTTACGCTGGGGCGGAGGGAGTGGTCTTCCCGCAGCGCCGGAGATGTTACAGAGCCACTTGTTTTATTACATTATCCAAGCCTTGGAAGATATATAAAATTGCTAGTTAGGTAATGTGATTAATTCATTGTCAATTATCACTTTATCTAAATTGAATAGATATTATAAATAATGGCTAGATAATATATAATATCCGCATTTATTACTTTGGCTGTATGTAACATTAGACAATTGGGCGGCACGATATTACGCCGCTTTGACGAACGCGAAGAGCTCATACAATACAACGTTCGCTAATTTAGCTGAATTGCAATCCGGCTGAACGAGAGTGTGCCGCATTACAATACAACCCTGTTTTAGGAAATAGCTAGCCGTAATGTAATACGGCGGAATATACGATCTGACTGCGACAGAGACAAGAGTTGCGAGCTGAAGAGTGACATAGGTTACTTTTTACCCGGGGGAAACATCTTATTCCTTGCGGAAAGCTTGCGTTACATAATTACGTAATTATATAATAATATTATCTTCAGCAGTCAATATTATCACCAGCGACTTTACTGAAAATCCGGAGGCTGGTGGTCGCCTCATGTAAGTGTGGCCGGCAACTGCACCTTTCCACCGAAATACAATAGAATTGGTTCACGGCAGAAGTGGGTGCAGGCGGTGCAGCGGTGGTACTTCCCCGGGCGAACCATAATAGTTCTACCACCTTCAACTTCAAATTCAAATTGCGAATAAATGCTCTTTTTAATCCTTCAACAACTTTAAATTACACTTAAATTATAATTTAAAACATGCAGTCGTCTTTAAAAACTTCCTCCTTTTGACGTCTGTCAATTATAATAGCACTACAGCACGCTCAATCTCAATGATTACATAATGCCATCTATCGGTGAGCAGCGGTAATTAATTGCGGGTTGTTATCGGACGCAAATTAGGGTTCTTATCGATGCCTGACTCAGGTTTACCGTTTTTCGTAATTCCTGGGAACATGTGCAAGTGCAGTCAATACAAATAACTGCCGTGATTCTTACGGACCAAGCATGAAACAGAATGGGTACATTTTAACATTCAAAAACTTTCAAAAAAAGAGGTTCTGATTTTTTTTTTACGTTTGTTACCTCAGAATGCCATAAGGAAGGTCTTAACAGATTTATATTATTATGATAAGTACTTTTTTCTTTTGTACAGAATATAAGGTTCTGCTCTCCAATAGTCTAACAAAAATTAAAAAAGGATTACTTAAGACATTTTTACGAGTTCTCTGTTTATCTCCATGCCCAAATAATATTATTTAAATTTTCATCTTTTGCGTTCATTCATGATATGTCCCAGTTCACTAATTTAAAAAATTACTTTACTTCACGTAACTAAGCTTCATCAAGTTGAAAACGTGAAACCGTCCATAATAACTTGAAAACGATCGTATCGAAGTGATTAGCCTTGCTAGATGACCATACCTTCTCGGTTACCTGCACAACGTTACAACTGTAGTTACAACAAATCTTATTTCAAGAACAGTAAGGTCTATTGTTCGATCAATCAATTGCGTAATTGATTTGGCAGATTCAGTTACATGCAAATTTAATCACGCAGATGCAACAGCTGTAATGCGTTGAAATAGGGGTTATTTTAGTTTGTTTTCTTTGTTATTTAACTGTTGGGAAGTCTTAACTTCCGACATGGTAATACATATTTTCCAGTGTCAATGGAGCTGCAATAGGTAGAGCCATCTCGCGAAGATTAGGCAAAAGTGACCGCGTTTGAAATTGGAACAAATCGTAATACAGATTATCTTTGGTTTTACTTAATATTATTTACACTTTCGTTACAGTGAAAACAAAAACGAAGCTCTATTGAGAAAATATTAGGCACAAAAACAAACCATTTATTCCCATAACGGTATTAAGTGCATTATACCTACGCTACTATAGACTCGCTTGTGTTATTTGGTTTATGACACGTCAACTCAACTTAGTCAAATCTATTAATATTTGAATAACGATTTTTTTGTTTCTTTTCTTGTTTCTAATATTCGTGGTATGTGAATGTCTTTAGCTTCGGTGCGTGCCAAGAATTTTCGGACATGGATCGGACTATAACATGAATCACATCCCAAGTCTCCAACTGGATGCTACGGCATAATTGCAATTTTATAAATACGCTTATACAATCGACCTATAATATAGCTTCATGGTTCACATTTGTACTGTACCAAAAAGAAGAGATAAACGCCTAAAACATCGGTATGTTTCTATACATATCATTTTGACTCTACATAAATTTTATATTGTCAAACTGTTTTGTACAAAAGAAAACCTTATGATTTTGACACGGACAGAATTAAGACATCGCAGTAAGAAGTTCCAGTTAGTTAGTGGTTTTTGTCCGGAATGTAAAAACTTTTGCTTTAGAGTTGTAATCGGTGATTTAATATTTCTTAGTTAAGAGTCTGGGTCTTTTTATTATTATTTATTTAATGTATCTTTTTATTATTATTATTTATTTAATCGGTCAGTAAATTATTAAAAAAAATGGGTTGCACTCCGGGAGTGCCGGCAGAAGTGAAAACATTAACGTTGTGCATTTTTGATGTCTTGGAATCGTTAGGGAATAAAACCGCACGAATTGCTTGAATTATCTGTACCTATTAATTTCTATCTAGTATTTTTACAAAGTACTCTCTCATTTTCTTTCACTATTTCTTCGTCACTTTTTTCATTAATAGATGCACTTTGTTCAATGTCCATATTTTAAATACTTGATATAAACGAATTTTAAGATAAAATTATACTTGACGCTGGCAATATGCAGTTTGCGATGCCATAATTGAAGAAAAAAAGTATAGACAGCCGTCAGATGAGCCGTCATCAGCTGTCAACCCTCCGTCTTGGTCTGAGCCGGTGAAGATATTCACTCGTTCGGTTGTTACAAGAGTGAAGGTGATATGAAAGAAAATTGATTAAAATTAATTAAATAAAAAATAGCTATGAACACTTTTCGATAGTCAAGTTATCATAGGCATATATGTTTATAAATTATATTTGGTAAACAATATGTCTCATCGAATTATCAGATCGGTGAAGGTCGATGTTCCTCGTCTCCTCTACTATCTTACGAAATTTTGCGATCAGCACACGTGACCTCGCGCGAGTTTCATAGTTTTTACCCATCCCACAAAAAGTGCTCAACGCCGCTAAAGAAGTTTTCACTTCAAAAAAAAATTATGGAATTATTTAAAACGATAATAATGAAATAAATTGCCTACGTCCAGTAGAAGACTTTTAAACGCCGATGGACGCAATATATTTAAATTGCAACAATATATTTATGAATCGGTATGTAATGAAACTTAAAAAATCTATTCTCCTGCGTGCTGTCCAGAATTAATATTTTTTTAATAGAGCAGTTTTATTAAGCAGTTTTATTAGTGAAATTTAATACTGAATTGCAACTTATTTGCTAAGTTACTGTTGGTAGTTGTTATTTTGCTCTACACCTCCGCACTACGATTTTTCCTTCTTAATTATTCGTGCCTTTCCAATCCAAAATTACTAGAAATTGCAGGTTCTCTGTTCAAGGATGCACAAAAAACAGCTATTGAAAAATTAATTATCTTTGGAAAACGTTAGCCATAGCCAATTGTAGAAAAAAACACAATGTCTCAATATGCTTGATGCCTTGACGGTCACACCGTGAAATGAACGATTACGAAGTGACATCTGATAAGCATGTTAAAATCCTCCGTGTGACAAATCGAAAGTTAACACCGAGTTGCGATAACATGGTGTAAGATGGCCCATTGCGGAATACAAATGCATAGTTAGAAGTATAAATGCAGTTCTGATTATAACATGAGATACACGGATTTAGTAGATTAGCTGTTACCCTCGACGTCGTCCGCTGGTGCCATCGACTTGTAAATCAGAGATACGAGTATACTCGTATTACTCTGTTCCTTTTAGTCGTAATGTCATATTTAAAATTATTTTCTTAAGCCTATAAATTTCTATCCTGCACAGAAATAATTGAAACTCGTAGTTTCTGAGATCAGGAACTTTCAAACAAACGAACTCTTCAATCAATCAATCAATCAATCAAATGTCATTAATTGTGGAAAGGGGTACAATTACAGATGTTGTATAAAGATGTGTCACACCTTCCTATCCTGCCATACATGGCATACAATATAATATGGTAGTACAAGTCAAAGTAATTTATTAATTAACAATTGTATTCGCAGTCAAGATTGAAAATTACAGTCCAAAAACTGGATCGTATAAAATGCTTTTTTTACTAAAAGATCTTTTAATTTCATTTGGAAGCTCAAGAGATCGTCTATTTGTGTTTTGCTATTCGGTAACTTATTATTTCTATTCAGCTTTATAATATTGGTATAAATTAAGACTGTTGTTGACTGACGGACAAAAAAAGTTAGAAAAAAAGATTTCTGATATCTTACGCTATAGAATCACTGATTCTGAATCAGATATTGTTATGATTGAAACTGTAATTCGAGGTGGCTGGCTTATAATAAGGTATAATACTGATACTGATAAATAAAGTAAACTAATATTATATAGTACTGTTGTGGTTTTGATATGGCCGATGATATTGTCTTGCAATCAGCTTAAAGAATATTCAAAAGTCGGATTGATCTAATTTAGCTCGAACACATAATACTACCTACAGTATTAACCGAACAAAACGTTAGTTAGTTCAGTTAAAATTAAAATATTAAATACAGCGCCTCGGTTTCGGTTGTTAGAATTTCAATAATATGTATAACCAATACGAAATGATATTGTACCGAATTGGAATGCATGTTTGTGGTTTTGTTTAAAATTATTATTATTATTATTCTAAATACGTAAACCACGTTTAACTGCGTCCTAAGAGCGACTACTTTATATTATGTAATTTGTTATTTTTGTCTTTTCCTCCAAAGTTCTTATTGAAGATTCTTTTCATCTTATTTACAGCTTATTTTATTATACTTACTGGGAGGTGTCTCTAGCAGATCATTTATTATGCATTTAATTATCAGATGTCTGTCAAGTCTGGTCTATCGTTACGTTAAGATTTTAATTTAATAGTTTGTCATAACATAAGACTGCTATTTATAGGTCGTCGTCGTAATATTTTAACACATAGGTTATTTCATAATGTATTTTATAAAGCTTGAGCTTGCTCTCATTCACAGCAAAACAAAAGAATCAGTAACGTCACCAAACTCACACATAAAATATATCATCATGCTATCATATCAAACGTATTTTGATATTAATAATTCTATAATAGTACACTTTACATCAGCTTCAATATATTTCTTGCTATTGTTAATTCCAAAAGAAAATTTGAAGCCCTGTTCTCTACTATGTTAGAGCTTATTTTCATTGGTCATTCTGGACCGCTTTAGGGATGCGAGCGGTTTTCGTAACGCTTGCCATATTTTTTATAGACTTATTAATTTTCATCGGTTGCTGGCCCGCTGCGGGCAGTCTCCGCATACTGTATCGCAAAATGTAAATGAGCCCTTAAGAATCAATTATGTTATTAACAATACTTTCCACGTTTTGTTTTGTATATTGAAAAGCTGTTTTTTTGTATTTCTAATTTTTATATAGGTAGTATTCTTGACGCACATCCTCACTTGAACTATATCAAATGCGCAAATGAATGTGTGTACGGTGTGTACATTAAGATTCATTACTACAAATAAATATATTGCACCACTGTACAATAATCTGTTTGTTTTTGTGTCAGTATTTGGTTCAACCTCTTATATCCGATATGGTCTAGTGGCTAGGATACCTGGCTCTCACCCAGGAGGCTCGGGTTCGATTCCCGGTATCGGAAAATTTCTTTTTCTCAATTTAGATTAATATTTTGGCTTATTTCTGTTTACAATTTAAACAGAAAGAAAACATATTTTATTTTTATTATTATTCTATTAAAAACGAAAATTTCTTATAATTATAGAAATGACGTGCACGCTAACACTTCGGGATTTAAAAAAAATAATTTTAAGAAATAGTTAGGTATCTAATTCTTAAAATTGCTACTTTTTCGTTGTATTATTTTACTTTTTATAATGTTGATTTACTATAAACATTATCAGAACGTTGATTTATCTTACTTTAAAAAAGATGTCAAATAAATTAACTCGTATCGTACATATTGTTATTGAAAGTAGAATGCCGCTTTTTGTACAATTGAAAAATATTGTTAAGTTAAGAATAATATTTTTAAGTTAATAGTGTTTTTTTTTGCAGTTAAAGTGTAAGTAAAAGTAAGATTTTCCCTGGACTGGGCCTATAACAAGTGGCAGCACATTACGAGAATTTATTATAGAATTGTTTATGCTTACACACTCACGAGTATTGCTCGTGAATTGATGAACTGAATGCGTTAATAGATCAGTGATCTATGGACAGTGATCGACAGGTTTATTGTACCCGTCGCTGTTGTTTAGTGAGGGAACTTTCATCTTACAAATTACACATGATTTGTTGTATGATTAACGAAATCACTTCAATAAAGACGTTTATTTATTGCACATAATTCTTATTATTTTAGCTGCTGTATGTATTTGGAATGATTAAGCTTTTAAAAATAACAAATCGTCTAAATGTTTAATAATTTCTTGTTCAATTCAACAAAAATATTTACTTCTTCAATAAAATGCCACTTTCCGAGAACAATAATTAGCCGCCAACCATTTTTTTTACTGAAACATTTTTTGATTGAAAATAACTTTACACACCGTAAAGAGTACCGAAAAAAGAATCTTTCATGTGAAATTATCTTTCTTTTAGGAGTAACTATAATAAAGGTAAAAAAAAAATCTACTCTGTGCCTGAAAATCATTTAAAGAGGATTCTGACACGAATTTAAAATTCAAAGAGTTTTTACTATAATACACTATTCAGTTTTAGTCAGGGGTAAAAATTCACAGCATCACGCTTTCAAATACCATAGAGTTCCCAATTCTAATCAAATCATTTCTAAGATTTAACAAACATTTCTCCAATTCATCTTTAGATCCACGGTCCACTAAGCTGGTTAAACGCTGTCCGTTATCTAGAAACCTCGCAAAGATTACGTACCTACTACATGTATCTAAACTCGTCAAGTAGCTGATCTAATGTTTGCGAGGATGTTACGCGAGCCGGCGAAAGTTCCGCATTCTGTTCTGTTTAACACGTGTTGCATTGCTAATCACACACTGGAGAACACATACATAGCGCAAAAATACCTGGACTTACCTAGTTCTTAAATGTATCTATTGACTAGCTATGACAAACGGTTCCCAGCCGATACCTCATTTTGTATCAGCTTGAGGGGAGCTTCGAAAAGTACCCGACACCACCTGACAGATATCGGTTTATGTGGGATTTTTACGGCACCCCTCGGTGGTCTGTCTCCGGTCGAACTCCGGGATTTCCAGAGGAACCGGTGTCCTCCACATGCTTCCATTATGAGCTATAGTGCTCTCCTACACCTACCAGTACTTGCGACAGCACGCGGTCATATATGGGTCATACATACGCCCGCCCTTCCCGCGGGACTTGCTGACCGGACGGTTACGAGCCCCCATTCTCGACGTCTGCATCCCCGGAAGCCCCGTATGAGTCTCCTCTAACGATCAGCAAATATGGGCAAGGATCTTTTCCCATAATTGGTGCCATAATTCTCACGTCAATTGTGTGGGCTCGCATGAAATTTTCGCTCGTCACTATTTCTTTCAAGGTCGTTTAAAAATTAGAAACACATGCCGCGACGTATGAGCGTTAATTATTAAATTTTACTTCAATAAAGACTTTTTAAAGTTTTACTTTACGATTAAGATGAGATTACGATTAAGGATGACTATCCTTAGGATTCCGTATCACAGGAAACTAAATATAACACAGTTTCAAATACCTGCGTATTTCATCCGTTCTAAGGTTCTCAGATCGAAAATTAGTCTAAATTCCAGACCTTACTACAACCGCTATAATAATCAAATATGTTTTATAATTGCTTAGTAAATGCATGGAGCAATCTAATTCTACTAGACAATGCAGTCAGAGCGGCATTCTTGGGATTATCTACTACTAGAGACTTGATACTAGGCTCTTTAAAATTCCAGTGTATTTCATCTATTGAGTTATCTGATGGAAATATTAGTCTTGATCAGACCTCACTACAATACGCTAGGATAATTAGATATGAAAATTGATTAGCAAATGCATTGCGCAACCTAATTTTACAATGCAGTCAGAGCGACATTCCTTGGATTTCCTACAACAGGAGACTGCATTCTAGGCACTTTCAAATTCCTGCGTATTTCATCCACTCAGATTCCTTTCGTGACACATCCATCAATCGGACTATTAATGTATGTCTCATTTTATGTAAAGAATATTCATGGTCATGTTTTTTATTCAAACGGAGTAGGGTGTGTATATGTATGGGTCGCTACATCACATGGATATACATTTCAATATGTGCAGCAGTACAAGCCACTACAGGCAGTCCACAGAGAACATTTTTATGAGGCAGTCTCAAGCAAGGCTCAAGTCTTGTCTGAGGTCGTAGGACCTATAGTTGAATACGAAAAAAACAAAAAATATAATTTATACACAAAAATCTACTCCACAACAGATGGCGTTAAATTCAATCAACATAAAAGTAATAATAAATTAGGGTGTTAAAAACTTTCAACATAAAACTTTAATGTTAATTAAGTTTTATCGCTGGTATTTCTGATTTAACGGTTTTGATGCGATTAACGTTTAATTTTAAGTCACTTAAAATTTTTACAGGTGTCTTACGTATCACTAAGGCTGAGCCAATAAGAAAAAGAATTATGCGTAATTGTTCTTACAGTTTTGCAAAAAATGATTCAAATGGAAGTGCACTTACCCCAATAACCAACCAAGTTCTATCCAATTCCCTCGCAGATACCATCGATTGCACCTTTTTGTCATTGTTGCGTAGTCAGATACGGATCGCACTACTTCTTCAAGTAATTAGTTACCATAAGAAGTTACTCTATTGTTTGTTCTAGCTACTCTGGTACTCCAATTGTACTTAAGTACTATACTTTATGATGAAAACTATAATAAACGTCTATCCAATGATTATATAATTTATATAAACTTATATTTCGGATAATACCCACGCTTTTGGTATACCTATTGGCCTGCAATTTTTTTTGATCCCACATCAGAGCACTTCTCTATTGCGCCTGTTCCACTACAAATCAAATCTAATGTATTTATTTGCTTTACAATCACACTCATTAAACATTTCACACTCAGAGCCCCAAAATAGGGTATACAACGAACACACATCCATCCATCCATCCATCAGCCTTTTATTGTCCACTGCTGGACATAGGCCTCTCCTAACGTTCGCCACTCCTGCCAGTCATGGGCTTTCTGAATCAAGCGACTACCCGCTTTCTTCTTCAGATCATCAGATCTGAAGAAGGTTGAAGGCCGGCCTGTACTCCTTTTGCCGAGACGTGGTCGCCATTGAAGGACCTTTCTTCCCCATCGGTTCTCGGTCCTCCTAACTGCCCTGGCCTAAATGGCCTGCCCATTGCCACTGATTGCAGATTTTGAGAGCTATGCAGAACACAGACCGAGACCAAAAACAAAAACTCATCATTTAAATTTACTTTGAAGATTTTGATTTGAGTTATACTATCCATCAACAGAAACAACTAACAACTCCTATTGACGGCTTATGTCTCTCAAGCTCATTCTCAACTTGGGGCTCTGATTCTCAATTCTTAACTTCGAATTCGAAATTGCCAGTTTCAAGGCTTATTACTGCTGACAATGTTGAAACTCTACATTTATATCCAATCACAACGCGAGTCTACGCGCGCACCTCCTAGCGACCGCCCTCGACGGCTCATGAGGAAGGACCTCGTTCAGGTCCAAAACTAGTTGAGCATCATCAATTATGTAACGTGAGTAGTGCCGGAAGTAAATAATCATCCAATCACAACTCTTGAAATACTACAAAATTTACTTTGATTTTATTTAAAATTCTCCAAAGATCTTCATTGCAAGAAATTTACAATCCACCATGTCGCTATACTTTTGTATTATGTTACGGCTAAGAATTGAAGAATAATCAAATTGCAGAATGTCCAAGTCACAAGGATTGTGAAATAAAAAAACAGTGTGAATAACATAAAATAATATGTTTTTTTTTTCAGCTTGCCTCCAAAACTTCAACGGGCACGTTGTGGTAAAGTTGCCATCGCTTTCCTGTTTTAACGAAATTGGCAAAAATCTGTCTCCTCTGAAGCACCTAATTGTTTAGGCCGTAATAGCAAAGGTATATTGTTTTTGTTGCACACACTATAAGATAAGGATCGCACTATTTCTCACATCACAGCCTTCAATACTTAAAAAAATGGAACTCCACTACAGATTAAAATATGTAGTTGGTAATGCGTTTAGTTTAGATCCTTTGTAGCTATAAGATACTACACTCACATACATATACTCTACTGAACCAAGTTCAATTTGGTATTTGGTAGTGCTAAAAAGTATGTAGTCTTCATACACGTATCTGATTGAATTCAATTAATGCAACTTAAATCTTATTGTTCTGTGCTTCCGTGAGAAACACGAATTAACAACTATCGGTTAACTGACCACGGTTAATTTGTAACCCACTTTGGGGTTTCACTCTCTCTTCAAGTGCTGAATGTTTGCTAGGCGGCCTCACGTTTGGCAGAATTCTGACCTTTACTATTAATGTCGTAGTAGTAGCATAGTTATCGTATA
This sequence comes from Pyrgus malvae, assembly GCA_911387765.1. NCBI lineage: Eukaryota > Metazoa > Arthropoda > Insecta > Lepidoptera > Hesperiidae > Pyrgus > Pyrgus malvae. The sequence continues at coordinate 848,180 of OU426969.1, read as the reverse complement.
ATCGCTCGCGATGAAAAGGGGATGGGGTTAACTATACCTTTTGGAACTGAGATGCGCACAGCTTGCCGCAGTCTTCAATCGCAAAATTATTATTATAAAATTTTCCAAAACGTCTTTTAGTCATCAAAATAAAATGCCAGATTTTATCTTGATAAATATATATCTATATAAAGAATTGGACATCTTGCGACAAAATAAAAATACTTAGCTTCACAATTGGACGTTTTTACGGAAAAGGATTTTGAAATTGTGCGAGTTAGCCAATAATAAAGTTGTTTCGACTTGAAAAGTATGCAACGTCAAACAGTATCGGTTAGACTAGAATGGAACAGTGCTACCTTAGACTAAGAATAATGTGCTTAGTGCTACCTATTTATTTGCCAACCCTGATGGAGATCCGTCATTTTTGATTTTCTTTGATAAGGTTCGATCCCATTCTCATCTCGCGTGGATTATAAAGTTAGGAATTGACAATATAAATAAATATGTAGACATGTTATGAGTATGGAATTTTAGTTCGAAAATTGTCTCTGCCCTGTGCGGTGCCCTGCATATGGGGCAAAACGTCAAGATGTCAATGGAGGTGACGTGTTTAATAAGAGGACATATCTACATGTTTTTAAATATCATTATAATATGCATAATGTAGGTAACATGTTGGACCAGATGTGACCACACACACCGTTCTTTCTCGGGGCTGCTGGCTTGACGGTCCGAGGTCGAGTTCCGTTTGTTCGTCTGTATTGTATGATAATAATACAATGTAAGCGTCCGCAGAATCACATATTACAGAAAGGCCCGAGTTTGCGATGCAGATTTTAATACAGCGTCAGCTGTTAGCTCCACTGCTGGGCAAATTTCTTCTATCGACCAAATACGAATTGGTACAATAATAACAAGAGAACCAGTAAAAACCTGACAAAGAGTAATTTTGTTTGCCAAGAATTATTTTATTTCCAGCAGTCCTTTACATCGTGATTTTGAAATACGTTAAAAACATATTCTCTGTTAATTATCTTTAATAGGAGATACTGAACAGTAAGGTTACATAAGCAGTAAACACGCCATAAAATAAATGCAGCAACACATAACACATCTGATAAACCATAAACAATAAGATAATCGCATCCATATCGTAATAGAGAGGAAATCGTAACAAAACCTGTTGAATACTTCCGATTATTTATTCTTATTCAAGAGTAGCCGCCAGAAACAGATCTTAACCATCAGCGAACCGACAATATAAATTTACTGCCAATAAAAAAATTGGTTACTTCCGTTGTGCAACACGAAAGTTCAGGTGCTTTAGAGGAAAAATTACTTAGACGAGGCGATTCTCTTACGACCTAAGATAAAAAAAATTCAGTTGCAGCCAGCACAAACAACTTTATATGACGCTGCAGACCATGACACAACCTGCAGCAAGCCTGAGACTTGCTTGAGGTCCTGAACATCGCTACCCCGAAGACTGATCGTCGCCTCATGTATGTAAATCTGTCCGGCAACTGTTTACCTCGGGATAAACCGAAACACTACCTACCTTCGCGGAAGAAACGGAAGTAGCGTCGTTATTTCCACGACGAACCATAAAAGTTCTATAGACTAAAACATCATTCACCATATTTGATACTGTGTCGCGGTCGTCTCGTACCTTGCAAAGCAATGCCATCGCTCCGTCATTCTCGCCATATTCAGAAAGTCAGTCACGAGTTGGGCGCGCGCTGAATTCACAAAAAGCGGTGACAAGTCAATTCTATCAATTCTAGCGTTGGGAGCTCGTGCCTACCAAAACGTGCCGATTGGCTGTCTGCATGTCGTTTTGATTTCTAATGTGGTAATGTCATGAAGCCGCCAGCTGGTAAACTAGCAAGATATTATTAAATGCAGTTATTATTTCTCATTTGGGGAATGGGACGTTTATAATAAAGTACGACAAAGTTCTGAAGAATTGTTTAATTACTTTCACAGTGCACTGGTTATGTATACCAATAATATATATACTAGACACGCCCTATACCCTACTATCTACCGCCGTGCCCGGGTGACGACTGGCGCCACCTAATTACGCCTCGTCCGTGCAGTTACAAAACTGCATTGTGTGCAATTCTCTGCTACAACAACCCCTTCCTTTTTTGAAAAAAAAATGAAATTGTTCAAACGATTACAACAAAATAGAAAAATATATAAAGTAGCTTCCAGAGTGCACAAAACGCAGTTACAACGCGAGCAAAATGCTGATAGCGCAGTAGACTGCAACTCTACACTGGTATTATAACATGATACATTCAAAACAATATTATTATCTTGTTCTAACTATGGGCACAGTTTTCTACGAATGCAAACAAAGGATAGATAAATCGTAAGTATAGGTATGCAATGTATGACATAAAATATAATTAATATTTTATACATTAGTTATGAAAACAATAAATGCATAAAATTACAACGTTTACATTGAACTTGAGGCATTTAATTTTATTTTATATAACTGAAAAATTGACACTGAATTACGCATATGAATATGAACAAATCTATACAAAAATTTGTAAATTAATTAACTGACTAACTAACTTTATCGACTAGTTAGTAGTAACTTAGCTACATTTTAATTGTATACTTAAATAGTTATAAGATTCCAGTAACAAAATGTCAAAAATGATAAATGATAAAACATTTCGTATTTATCTACACGTTAACTACCTTTTTGCGTCATAACCTAATTTGTTACTTAAATTTACAAATTATATTTTCGTAAATTGCAATTAAACAAATACTTTATGCAAAATAAGTACATATGAAAAACAATTGTGAAACATCGTTACTCAAAACTGATGATTAGTTATTGTCACACATAAGGTATTTGCTATATCAAAAGCGAAACTATCTTACGCTATAATCAAGTATAATACAATTTATCATAAATAGTCTATTGGATCTTAACAAAATGTTGCTAATATTTGTAATGCAAGTATAATGAAATAATAGTGCAAGTAAAAATTCATGTGAAAAATATTTTCTCATCAGGGTTTGAAAGTATGACGTTCAACGAAAATCATATATTAAAACGTACAGGAGCGCGTACTACACGTCCACTCCTAGTCTTTTTACAAGAAGTATTCGTAAGATTACTTGATGTGTTTACGTTTTTATCAAAGGTTACATCGCTAAACTGAGTCGTAGGAGTGTCATCGGATATGTTACGTTCCGTATGCTCCTCGTTCAGCGTATAAGCGGGTTTCAACCGATCTATTGAAACAGTTATGCGTCTCGTAGGCAATTGAACTTTATAAACCTTATTACCTCTACTTAAGACTCGGAATGGTCCGTCATAGGGAGGCTGTAATGGTTTACGAACAGCATCATTTCGAATAAAAACAAATTCACACGATTTAAGATCCGGATGGATGAATATCGTACGTGAATTTCTCTGTCTATCTGGGACTGATCTCAATTTACATATATTACTTCGTATTTCAGTAACTAAAGTATGAGGGTCTGACGGTTCTGACTTTTTAGAGTCAAAAAATTCGCCTGGTAGCCTCAAGGTACATCCATACGTTAACTCAGCAGCCGAAATTCCGGTATCGCTACGTAACGTGCATCTAAGCCCTAATAGAATGGTCGACAATTCATCCTGCCAGGATGTAGAGTCTAAACGAGCCTTAAGGGCAGCCTTGAGTGATCTATGAAACCGTTCCACCGCGCCATTACTTTGCGGGTGATAAGGTGTGCTCCTGATCCTATGAATCCCCATACATTTCATCAACTCAGAAAACAGGTTGCTTTCAAATTGTCGTCCCTGATCGGATGTTAAATATTGACAAATGCCAAATCTAGTAAACCATCCGTCATATAACGCTTTAGCTACGTTTTCTGCGGTTATATCGCGAAGTGGGAAAGCTTCAGGCCAATGAGTGCACCGATCTACTACGGTTAGTAAATATCTATAACCATCAGAAGTGGTCGGCAATGGGCCTACAATGTCAGTATGTATGTGTTCAAAACGTCCGGCCGGCGGGAATTGACCCAAAAATGAAACGGTGTGACGTTGAACCTTAGCTCTCTGGCATTTAATACAAGCCTTAGCCCATGTTTTTACATCCTTATTCATACCTGGCCAGAAATATCGCTGGCTCACTAACTTACGTGAGGTGTTAATACCTGGATGACTCAAGTTATGAATTAAACTGAAAGCCAATTTTCTAAATTTATCCGGTAAATAAGGTCTAACATTTCCGGTTGATACATCGCAATAAATTTGAGTATCACTGTTAGGTATAAATATCTTTTTTATTATAACAGTGTTATTGTGACTACTACCTTGAATGTATTGTGCAAAGTCTGCGTCCTCGGCCTGCGCGGTTGCAATTTCTACGAAATCTAATGCACCTGGGCATGTTATTGTTTCAATTCTACTAAGTGAATCTGCGACAATATTATTTTGTCCGCTAATATACTGAATGTCCGTAGTGAACTCGCTAATATACATAAGTTGTCGAATTCTTCTCGGCGTTTCTTTATCACTAGCTAATTTGGAAAATGCAAAAGTTAATGGCTTATGATCGGTATAGACAGTCAATTGTCTACCTTCGAATAATTTACGAAAGTGAATGATAGCTAAATAAATTCCTAGCAGCTCACGATCATACGTACTATATTTAACTTGCGTAACTGAAAGCTTACGTGAAAAATAGCCTAAGGGTTGCCAATGACCATCGACAAACTGCTGTAAAACGGCTCCAACAGCAATGTCAGAAGCATCTGTCATTAACCCTAGTGGTGCGTCAGGTGTAGGATATGCCAAAGTGGCTGCAGACTGGAGGCCTTCCTTACACTTAATAAAAGCGTTATTAGCTTCATCGGTCCATATGATTTTAGACTTGTCATTTTTCTTAGCTTTAGGTAAACATTTAATAAGATCCGCCTGATACGTCATTGCGCTATGCATGTGTGGGCGGTAGAAATTGACCATGCCAATGAAACGACGGAGTTCGCATACCGTTTCCGGTCTCGGGAACTCCAAAATTGCCTGAACTTTATCGTTAGAGGGCCTGATACCTTCTACAGTTATGTCGTGACCTAAAAATTCGAGTTTATCTTTACCGAAAGAACATTTTGACAAATTAATTGTTATACCAAAATCATTCAATCGTTGAAAAAGAGCCTCGAGATGCTGTTTATGTTTCTCGCTTGTTTCGCTGGCAATTAGTATATCGTCGATGTAACAGAATATAAAATCGGAACTACTCTCGAAAGTTCCATCCTCTCGTCGTATACCTAAACCTTGTAAAACCGTGTTGTTCATGAAGCGTTGGTAAGTCTGCGCAGCATTGATAAGTCCAAAACTCATCCTAGGAAACTCAAATAAACCGAAACTTGTGATGATGGCAGTCTTTTCAACGTCTTCAGGGGCAACAGGTATACAATGATATGCTCTATTTACGTCAATTTTACTGAAAATACGTTTTCCTGTTAAAATGTAGGTAAAATCATGCAATCTGGGTATTGGGTATCTGTCCGGCTTCGTGACGGCGTTAAGCGCCCTATAGTCCCCACAGGGTCGAATCTCTCCGTTCTTCTTGGGAACCACATGTAACGGACTAGACCAGGGGCTCCTCGAAGGTCGGCAAATTCCCAATTCCTGCATAATACGAAATTCTTCACTAACCTTTTTATATCTATCAGGAGGCAAGGGGCGGGCGCGCGCATGCACGGGCGGCCCCGTCGTCTCTATATGGTGAAACACTGTATGCTTAGGGGTTTCCTTGAAAGACACAGGTTTCGTTATATCAGGATACTTCAATAAAAGGTCAGAGTATGGATGTGATTCATCTACCGTGTTAAGCTAGGCTGTGTACAAGTAACTATTGAACCTACTATATTCAAATTAGTAATTTGATCTACCAATCTACGTTTGCTAAGATCCACTAGTAATTTATGATGTACTAAAAAGTCTGCGCCTATAATAGGCTGATTTACTGCAGCTAATACAAATGTCCAACGATAGGGTCTACGTAATTTTAAATCTAACACTAAAGTCTTTACACCAAAAGTTTGAATTTCTGTACCATTTGCTGCATACAATTTATACTTAAAATTATTAACAGTACTAATAGTTTTATTACGCGCGGGAAGCACAGAAATATTTGCTCCCGTATCAACTAAAAATCTGAGGCCGGAGTTAAAGTCCGTAACACATAATCTATTGCTACTTACACCGTGAGTACAGTCACCCGACACTGGCTGTACTTCGCTCAGTTTTCCTTCTTCCAGCTGCAGGGCTGAATGCACTTGTGCGCATTCTCCTTGTAGCGGTAGTGGTAGAAACGCTGCCAGTCAGGTCTCTTTCCCTTGCGCGTGGCACTGGTGTGCGGTGCTCTGGTCTGGCTCTGACTGCGCCCTCGAGTGCGCTGCCTGGACCGCTCCATACGACCAATCCGCTCGTTAATCTTTTTAATCTCCGCGATTATCATGGAGGTGTCGCTCGCCGGTGGTGCTGCTGTCCCGACCTCCGCGATGGTACCGCTTCGTGTGGTCTCCATGACTTTGTCCGCGATCCTTGCGAGCACGTCGAGCTCCGCTGACTCTGTCACTGATATGATCCCTCGTACCGCTGTTGGCAGGTGGCTCTGCCACAGGATCTTCAACGTGTCATCAGGAAGTTTCGCCCTGGCGAGGTCCCTCATCCGTCTCAGCAGCTGTGACGGTCGCTGATCTCCCAGCTCCATCTCGCTGATAAGCTTCTGGATCTGACGGGTCTCAGACTCCTCGTAAACCGTCAATAATCTCTCCTTCAGTGTGGCGTACTTTCGTGAGTCCTGGGGCTGCATCAAAATGTCCGTGATCTGTTGGATGGCCTCTTTCGACAGCTTCGTGATGATGAGGTTGAATTTGGCCTCATCCGACAGCTTTTGCGGTGCGAGTATGGCTTCAACCTGATAAAACCATAACCTGGGCTGGTCCAACCAGAATTCCGGAATCCTCGATGAAACCGTGATTGCAGCCATGTCGGTCTTGGCTTCTTCCTTCACAGGACCAGGTACTTGTGATTGTTGCGGCAAACCAGGGACCGGCGGGTTCATGTTGATCGATAGCTACGCGGAAAATTTAGTGTATAAAGTCCGAACAATATGGCGTGAGCGCGTGGGGCACGGCGGTAAAAAATGTGAGTCGTCACCTAAGTTAAATTTAGTTTTAAAGTTCACTCACTAAAAAAATAATGTTCAACGCGGGGTCACCACTTTGGGGAATGGGACGTTTATAATAAAGTACGACAAAGTTCTGAAGAATTGTTTAATTACTTTCACAGTGCACTGGTTATGTATACCAATAATATATATACTAGACACGCCCTATACCCTACTATCTACCGCCGTGCCCGGGTGACGACTGGCGCCACCTAATTACGCCTCGTCCGTGCAGTTACAAAACTGCATTGTGTGCAATTCTCTGCTACACTCAGATACAAGTTGTTCGTCCTTTGCAAGTATTATTAAGAATACGTCGTAGGCATAATCGACTTAATGTATTACAGTATAACAAACTTATACTTTCTGTAGGTTTAGGATATTTAGAAAAAACATCTGAATCTTCCTGGCTTTCGTTTTCGTTTGGTTCTTTATAGGGGAATATATGTATTCTTCAATCTTTCATGAGATAAGCCTTTCTTTGCTTGGTACATACGTCACAATATCTTGCTATTTTTTAGGTCTTTAGGTTTACTTAGATTTCGTGATAATTATCTGGTGCAGCCAGTGTAAGGGAACAAGGATTTTTTGACTGTGAAGAATATTGATTCGTCCATTGGAAAATATTGCCACGAAAAAGAGGTAAAAAATTTATGAAAATTTCAAATCTCGAGTATATTTACGTAAAAGTACACGTCGAGTCAGTCTGTGAAGTTGATTTATATTATCTTAGGTTTGGGTAAATGCTCTAAGTGCAACACGTATGGTCATGGAGGCGTCTGGTGTCAATACAATGAATCGCTAGCCCACGCCATCTGGTCAAGGTCGGCCAGCGTGTGTGATGAACAATTACTAGAGGTACTCCTCTAGTGTCGATTTCACAAGCTTACTTATACCTATTTATTAAGCAGTCCTTGTGCTATTGTGAAAAGAAAAACCTTTCATGTCTTTTAGGTAAAATGGAATTAATATCGAATTTCTTTTCAATCATTTATAGTCAGAATATTAATATTAATTTCTTCAGATAGTAAAAAATTGCATAGAGAAAAAAACAAAATTAATGTTACGGAAAATTTGGAAAATAGGTAAAAAAATCCTTCATATTCACGGAAAAGCACAAGAGCACTAAATTTTAATTAATTTGCTCCACTTCGGAACCTAATGGCCGTGACAGGCAGATATAGGCATAATCGATGAAACAAGGGTTACGTTTTTATACGGAACCTTAAAAGCTAAATTTATCGTGAAATGTTAAGTAAAAACTACACAGCAGCCAGAATAATATCAGTAGAAATAAACAATTGTGAATTATAGATACCAGAGAGATACTAATGAATTGAACATGGCAGTCACGTAAAGCGTAATGGCAGGAATAATGCATAAGTTGCGTTTTCTGTCACGCGCAGACAGCAACATCGCAGTGACGAGATATGGTGACGGATGTGGTTATGGGTGGTTCAATCATGAAGCATGGTTTTAATCTAATTTTTGTCATTAAGTATTACAGATCAAATAAATTCAAGCTGAGGTAACTGCGGTCGAAAACATAACGTACGACGATGAACCGATTGCTGATGTGACAGGGATGAGAGTATGAGACAGACGACATTGAAGAAATGATGGTCAAGAAATGACATTGAAAAAATTATGCTTTTAATGATTTTAGTGACTAGATAATGACTACGCTGTGAATCTAGTATGGTTCACATTTTTTAATGTACAGCTACGGAGTAAATATCTATATTAGCGATCCAAATATTTTTAAGAAGTCTTCCTTCTTGGTCAAATAAAATATTTTACTTTAATTTTATTCCGTGTCTTAATGATTTACTGCCAAAATCATAGATAGCATCATAAATGCAATAAACAGGGCGTGAAATTTCAATAAAAGTTTTATTAATTTCAGCATTAATTGGATGATTTCCTTCGCATTTGCCACTCATTGCTATCCACGTCTCAATATCATCTTTCAACACAAGCAATTTGAAGCCGCATAATGCTATCTGCCAGCCATCTAAACGGACGTAGTTTTAGCAATTTAAGTGTAACTTTACAAACATCAACTTGCTGTTTAAAATTCATGATCGAACACATGCTGTCTTGAATTAAAGTCGAGATTTGTGTAATCATTTGTTTTCAAAGTTTGCATAAGACTGTTCAGTTAAATCGAACAATGTTAGGTTATGTAAGATTTTAAGGTCACTCTAAGGCCGAAAGATTGTCTTGGACTTGTATTTTTGTTTATTTTTATTTCATGATTGATATGCAATACGTATTTTGTAACTAAATGTAAATTAGTGCTGTTGCAGTCAAATTGATTATGTATGTGATTTTATTACGTCAAAATAAGTGATAAAGGAATACAGAAAACATCAGGCACTACTTACTACTTAATTTTTTATAGGTCGCGTCATGTGAAAAGAACGCTGATGGTCAAGCTGCGCATTAGGCGATTTATTGGTCTATTTGGTGGTATGAGGTTTTTCAATAACCTACCGGTAACCAATATACGAAGTCACGAGCTAAAGGTTAGTTCAAAAATAAAACCATAGGCCTAGACTTTCGTATGCGAGTGTACCCATGCGTAAACAGCCCCTCCACTTTCTTCCAGCGTCCTTTTTTTATGACGCGACCGGTACAGCAACTAAATTCACGTGTTTATTTTTATTAATTAGTCTAAATTTAAAGGTAAATTTTTGTGTGTTTAAATTTTGGTGCTTTTAATTTCGATTGAAAATTGCAGCCTTTACTCGTAGATCCTTGGTACTAATAAATTAAACATGTCAGTTTAGAAAATTAAGTTAGCTGGTAGAAAATTCCATTGGGCTTTAAGTTCGTCTTATGTTCAAATTGTAAAAGAACATATTATAAATTTAATAAACTTAATATCATCATCTGGGACTTACAATACAATTTAAATAACGTAGATAATATAGTAAATATTTCCATTTCTTTAAATTTGAACTTACTCTTTTTGTAAGAACGCCGACACGAATTCTGAAACAAAAGAATTTTTATTAGTAATTGAGAAAAAATATATTATTATAAGACTATATTTTTGGCAACTATATTTCATAAACATTTTAAATGAGCTTTTAAGTTTTATTTATGTAGTTTTGGCTTTTCACCGCTAGATGGCGCTGTAGTTCATAAGCGAATACGAGAAATGATAACATAAGGTTTAATAAATTGTAGTACATGAAATACAAGCAATGCATCATTGCCGCATTCAATACAATCAGATATCTCGATTTGAAATGTGGGTAGCCATGTACAAGCATTGTTCAGAAGAATATTTGCATACACACCTACTTTAGGCTACTTTCGTAACTGAATGTTGCAACGTGGAACAGGTGTCCCGTGGTCCGACTGGTTGGTAATGTCGGTGTGGCATTGAAGGAGAAAATTACAACTTTATTAATGAATCATATCACATCTGAATATGTATGGCCTTCTCAATACTGGTTTGAAGATTACAGTTATAAGTGTGCTGAAATTATGTCCAAGTTCATTTTATTATATTTTTATAGCTGTTTCGCATTTAATAAGCATAGCATAAAATGCTTACAGACGCATAAAATCGTAAATTACTCAGTTAAAAGAAACTTTACTAATCAAAAAATCAAATTGATTAACTTATAACGAATATAAAAAACAATAAAAAATAATCATAACAAGTTTAAAAACTTTATAAAAAAAAATAAAAAAAATTGCCCCGGGTGAGGATCGAACTCACGACCTTAAGATTATGAGACTTACGCGCTGCCTACTGCGCTACCGAGGCCTATTATGAATGTGCGAAATAGGTCAACTGAACGATACTCGACCTTCTCTGTATTTATATGGGTCAACAACCCAAAGTTTCAAAAATAGTCAAACATTCTAAAATTATACGTGACGAGCTAAAATGTTCTGTTTCTATGTCAATCTAAGCACTGAAGCCTAGAGGTAAACCCATTTATTACGCATGTGTCCCTATACCTACTTCTGTATGTTAGCTGCTTTGATACTGCTATGATGTCCTGAAGTTGTTAAAAGTTATAGGAGCTTTTAATTCCATACAAGAAATGCACCTGTATCAAGTTTTATTTGATACTTCTTTCTATAGGATGTGGGCACGGATGAGGATTGAGCTCACATACATAAGTACCTAGGTAAATATTTCAAAATTACATTTATTAACTTTAACTTTTCTTGAATTTCTTGATCAAGTTAGGTGATGTCCAGGAGACACGGCGTACCTACTAATTTATTTGATCTGAGCCTAAGTAAGTAGGTACTAAAAAGTTATTTCTACGAAAAACAGTAACTCTGTAACAATATTAACAAATCAGTTAATTGCTGAATTTAAAATATAAGGACAGAAATTAAATTAAATTAGTTCAGGTAACTAAAGGAACCAACAATTTCAAAATGTTAAGAATACAACATACCTACATTTCAAAAGTGTCGCAATTAATATGTATACGTATTGTAGACTTCCTTCAATAAATCGTGTGAACGGATATAATAGGTATTATTTGCAATTAAGTTGTTACTCATGACAAAATTTTCTAATAAATGTAAACTTTACAAACGTCACTGCAGTTGGTTATAAAAATAAATACAATATTTAAAATCCTAGACAAGCAACAAACTAGAATATTTCATTTCTTAAATTCAGAAAGAGAACATTTTGTCAATTTGTGGATGCCTTTAAAATATAACAATTAAAAACTCTAGAGCAACTTAGGTAGCTCTCCCAAGAGTCGTGTGGCCGAACACGCCGTCGTTTTTCCCGGACCGAACCCCGAAAGCACCCACTTAGTCGCATTTTATAATGACGTAGGGGACAACGTATATCATATTCTTAATGCCGATTTATCTTTTATGTTATGCGGCCGGAATCTTTGCAGGGTACCCGGAAGATTGAGAGAGATACCGGGTTATGTGGGATTTGTACCGCTTAGAGAGGACTCCGGTATCTCCAGTAGAACGTGCTGGATATCCTCCATGCGCGGTGCTCAAAACCCACTACCCCAGAAGTACACTTTTACTCGCCTCTTAATTACAATCAGGCAGCTGATCTGTTTTTACTGTATCTAGTCTTACTGCAGTACATATTCATAGCTTCCACCTACAGAGACCAATCCTGAGCTAACCAGCTTAGTTTCTTTAAGACTATATAGACGGTCTAGAAAGAAGAAATCTACAACGTTTTTACATTACTGTCCAATAAACTGTCAGGAAGAAAATAAAATAATGACAGATATATTTCAAGAGCTATTCCGGGCTAATTCGTCAACTCGGACGCTAGAAACTCGCCCGCGCGGCCGAGTTGGGAAGATTTAATTATACCTATTATTTTATTATACATCTCGGCCGTAGGCTTAATTACTATGCGGGCGAGTCAATACAATTCATTTTTGTGAATTTGTTTATTCGTCATCTCGGCCGAATACAAGAAGTACATTCACGTTATAAAATATTTAAAACAAACAATTATTTTTTTAGCCAGAATAAGTTGAACGCTATGCTACGTTGCTATAGATGCGTCTGATATCCACCAATCATATTCATTGCTGCACATAGCATAGCACTGGCCAATGAATATGATTGATGGAACGTAGCATAGCACATCTCTGGTGGAAAGGCACCCTAAGAGCTGGATTAACCTAAGGACAAAATTTTGATAATAATTTATATATATATATATATATATAAAAACATTAGTGTGTCTGTCAAACATGTACTTTAATAATTGTCCATACCGATTGTTGAATCCTATTAGACTAAGCTTATTTTTTTATACATCTATATTGATTTTTTAAATATATACATGTTTTTATATTTTTAAGCTTATTTTATTTTACCTATAGAAAAATATATTTAAAATCGAACCACTTTTGTACTTGACTGTACAATAATGCTTTTTATTTTCATTGACGGCCGAGTTGACGAATACAATATACGAAAAAATTACTTCGGCAACTCGACCGCGTGGCGCGGCCGAGTCGCATAATAAAAGAATAATTAATATTTTATTTTCCCAACTCGGCCGCGCGGGCGAGTTTCTAGCGTCCGAGTTGACGAATTAGCCCTATTCCGAGAGGTATGAGACCAAAATCTACAAAAAAAATTCTAAAGGCAATTTTGTATATTCTGTGAAATTGGTGGGGTAAGTATAGAAATATTTTTTCGTCAGTCAACAATAACTATTACATATTTGTTTAGTAGTAAAGTTTCAGCAAACATTTGCCAACCAATAAATAGAGGTACGAAAGGCATTGAACATTTATTTTCTCCACTCGTGAGGCGCTAACATTGTTAGTATAATTAGGTGAAAGTGATAGTACAGTCCTACAGAGCACTTACTAGTATGGAGGCCAAGCAATAAGGCATGCGGATAAGAAATGTTCCCTTGGTTCAAAGGGCGGTTTACAAAAAATAACAATTTGTTTTTCTTCTAAGAAGACTAAAACTACATCCGTATATATACTCGTACATAGCGTCTTACACATACTTATTTAAAATAAAACAACTAAAAGCAACAAAAAAGATTTCTGCGACAAATCTATTGGGCAAAGGGACATCTCAAAGGTCAGGAGGCAAAGGGAGTCTACGCCAAGAGTAGCAATTCTTTTTTTTCTTTTTTTCAACCTTTTTTTGTGTCCCACTGCTGGGCACAGGTCTCCTGACAAGTGAGAGCACGGAGTTGCAAACGCGCGCACTGAGAGGGATTTAGGCCATAGTACACCACGCTAGCCAAGTGCGGATTCTTACTAATGTTTAATTGATGGTAGAAGAGTGGTTGGAGAAACGCTACAATAACAACGTAAACTAAATGTACGTATATATCAAGTTATCTTCGCCAGGTTGTTAACCCTGTCTGAAACATTTTAATATTCAATCTGACTGCAGCAGTTGGCAGTCAATTCAATCTCTTTGTGCCATTGAAATCTTAAAAATAAAACTCAAAAGTCAAAACTAAAAGAACACTTTAAACGAATTCAGACGATACCGTTTGTCGTGTTTATTGGCAATGGTCGTCCATTTACGAGTATAATTCTGGATATAAACAAAAAATAAAACTTTAAATAACTAATGTAAAGTGAATTCCTATATTAATCGAACGAGAAATATATACATACCTACTTACTTTTTGTCAATTTATGTGGTTAGGTAGAGTATGTGTCCAGAAAGAAAAAAAAAACTCAGAAAATATTTATTCCTATTAACCGTTTTTTTTTTCACTTTTGTGGAACGTCTATTTTCTACCATAGCGAACAAATTCCAAATCACATACTGAATGCAAAGTACCTAAAGGTGTTGTATAAGCATACATCAACTTGCGACTATAAGATTATTTTAATCTGATTGACATTCAAATGAACCAAATGTTTTTAAATTAGACACTTAGGGTCTTGAGGCGCAGCACTTTAGAGGTAAACGGCATTCCGCTGAAGAATTATGGTAATGTAATAGTGGAGCATCTTCTTTTAAGTATTCCACTTAATTTGAAGTATAGACTTATATTTACTTTAACCATAAAGAGTGATACTTTAGTCACAGCCGTAGACAAATAAAGAACTGATCACATTCCAAATGTATACATATAATATCCATTACTTAACTACTGGACATGTAAAAAGTCGTTATGAAACCTAATTTGCGTATAAATTGTGATAAATAAAAGTTAATTGTATTGTAAAACGGCGTTTAAGGTCACTTTTTATCAATTCTATCATTTCAGATAGTTTTAATCCCAGTATTAATCACTTTTTTGGTCGTTCTTGCAACTTGTTTGATTTCATAATTTGTTTTAGTAATTTTACATAATTATAATGTAATAACAACTCTTTTGCAAAACTTTTGAAATTATTCTGACGGAGTCCCAAGGGTAACTAATATTTTATTCGTAACTTTAGTAAAGGTGCTTTCTCCTCTTTGTAATGTTTTCACATTTCATTCTATAAGTTCATCATATAGGTACCTAATTCTACAGATTAATATTATCTCTCTTATCCCCTTTATTATAACTTTCGTTAGAATCGACGATACTATTACTATTATTAATGATTTTAACATTATTTTATTAAAATATGTTCAATAAACCAATACTCTTAAATCTCTTAATGTTCATTTTACATCTTATTTCAATACTTCAAGCTGATGCTTTTTGTTCTAACAAAATACACATAACATCTCAATTAAAAATCGTTTTGACGCCCACGTAGGCTGTGACGATATGAGTGATGATTACCTACTTCATATTTTTCAAGGTATATAAACACATTATTTGTCTATAATTGCAGAACTTAGAGACGCAAAAAGCACAGCGAAGTTAAACATACATTAGATGATCATTCCGCCAAATAATAACGAACAATTTTTTTTATACTACAATCATTATAACATTTATAACAAAATGCACTGCCTGTTTTTTTTACGTATAGTACAGGGTACTCGTATGTGTATTCTACAATTACGACGGTACAGTGATCAGCATGGAACTTAACATGATTGCAGTTTTTTGATTCCCACTATTGGAGAGACCTGGAGCTTACTCGTGGGAATGTGGAACTTGGCTTGGATAGTTAAAAGTTTATAGTAGTCATGAGAATGAGGTAAAATGCCGTTTTTCGTATTTTTCATAAAAAATTTTTTGTTTTATAATATTTTGAGTTTACTTGTTAAAATAGGCCGATATTTTGCAAATACTTAATATGGATGTTATGAGCTTCACAAGTTGTAATTTTTCTTTGAGTTCTCTTAAGCTTTTACCATAATTATGCAATCCTGTTGTAGTTTATTTTTGTTTGTTTGCTGTGTTGTACGATAATTTATTTAAAATCAACATTACTTGATTATTATGAGTCCAAACTTGTTTATCCCTTATTTTTTCTGTCCACGAATATAGTGAACATCAGCAGCTCAGAATCTTAGTGGCCTTAATCTGTTCTCTTAGCGCTGCATTCATATACATAACCTAAATAAGTAGGTAGTGTTTTTCACACTTTGTTATTAGACGTTCATTACATAATCTGTGCGTACGAGTACGAGTACCTATTTCATAATCTGTGACATCTCTACTAAGCGCGCGAACGGCAACTTTTTGCCGCGGTGTCACGCAATTCGAACAAGGTCTATCAAGTGAAGAATGCCGGTCTAACCTTACGAATAGGCAATAAACAGGCCGTGTGTCACAAATGCATAATATTCACATTAGTTACCTACTTCATTCTCACTTTGCGTACTGACCGATTTTAAACATTTCTGGATTTTACATTAGTTGTAAGTCCCTGTAGCTTCGGGATCTAGAATAGAGCTACGGTGTCCCATGCATGATCGTAAGAGGCAAGGTAAGACTAAAAGGGGCTTCCGGGGTTTCAGACGGTGAGAGTGGGAGCTTGACCTGTCCAGCCAGCAGCCCCGGGAAGGACGGCGATGTGTGCGTGGCCACATGCCGCCGTGAACACCTGAAGGTGCAGGAGAGCACATCTGCTCTCCCTAAGATAGGCCTGTTCTGGGGCGCCGCGCGTGGAGGACACCGGTGCGTTCCAATTAGGGCTTGAATATCGGACGCTTTTTCAATTCCGGAATTGGGTTTCGATATTCAATATTTCAATTCCGGAATTCCGGAACTCAGTGTCTTTTTGTACAAAATAGTCATACATAAAAGTTGAAATTGACTCTAAGAACACTATAAGTGTAAAAAAAAATTGCCAAAATATCATAAGGTAAAAGCATCAATGCCCGACAGGTAATCAAAGGATGACACTTTCGAAAAAACTCAAATAATACGAAAGTTCTTGTTTATATGCCAATTATTTTGATGACAAGAGACTCCTAGCATCATCGGTTTCAAGATAAAGCAAGAATACAATGCAGTTCCCCTTTAAAAGTTACAATACAAACATTTGTTATTTACAATGTGACAGAAAAATACATATTTGCTGCCATTTCTTATTGTTTTAGTTAAGGAGACATCAAACTCTCAGGTATCATTTTATCCTTTTTGTTATAAAATTTCTCCTTTATTTTTATTTGATTGGAAACGTTGGATCATTTCTGAGCAAAACAATAGATTTTTTTCTTGGTCCCATTAGTTATTTCTAAAAAAAGAGTGTCTATTATACGTTCCAATAACAGTCTGAAACCTAAAAGATGACATGCATGTCTTCTGTTGGTGTTACAACAAAATTTTATTAATTTCTAAGTTATTTTGACTATGCTCTCACATTTTGTTAGAAAAAATGCTACCTATAAAAATTTAAAAATCTATTACACTGAAAAATTTAATGATATGCAAGCACTAAATGCAGACAAAGTGTGCCGCGGTACTGCGGTAGAAGATGTTTAAATTAAAAAAAGTCTAGATCAAGCCCATAAACTTAAGACTGCCAAAAAGAGAAACCAATATTTTGAAAATAATTATAGGTACTATAAAGCCTAAGTACTGAATAGGAGAGATTAGATTCTGGAGATAATATAGACAATATATTTCACGATTTTTAAAAGGTTTAGAAGTAGATGGGCAAAAGGATAATATAGTGAAAAGATATTTATATTATTCTGATACTAAAATTTTGAATGTTTATGATAATTTACTAAGAGTAGTTTTTTTTATCGCGATATGTCCTTCCATCCATCCTTCCATCCATCCATCCATCCATCAGCCTTTTATAGTCCATTGCTGGACATAGGCCTCACCTAACGTTCGCCACTCCTCCCGGTCGTGGGTCTTCTGAATCCAGCGACTACCCGCTGTCTTCTTCAGGTCATCAGTCCACCTGGTTGGAGGGCGGCCTGTACTCCTTTTGCCGAGACGTGGTCGCCATTCGAGGACCTTTCTTCCCCATCGGTTGTCGGTGCTCCTTACTATAGGCCTGCCCATTGCCACTTCAGCTTGCAGATTTTGAGAGCTATGTCGGTAACCTTCGTTCTTCTACGGATTTTATCGTTACGGATTCTGTCGCGTAGAGAAATACCAAGCATAGCCCTCTCCATCGCTCGCTGAGCGACCTTGAGCTTATGGAAAAGGCTAACTGTAAAGGACCACGTCTCAGCGCTGTAGGTCATCACTGGGAACACACACTGCTCGAAAACTTTCGACTTCAGGCACTGAGGCATTCTGGACGAGAAGACACGTTGTAATTTCCCGAACGCTGCCCAACCGAGTTGGATTCTACGAATTACCTTTCTCTTGAAGCTGGACTTACCCATACGGATCGCTTGTCCCAGGTAGATGTACTCGTCGACAACTTCAAGAGTAGCGCCATCAACAACGACCGGTATGGGTGTGACATGGACATTAGACATGATCTTCGTCTTGTCCATGTTCATCTTAAGACCTACTAGCCCGTTCCACTCCATCAGCTTGAACACGTCTTCCAGTGCAGCGGTAAACAGTTTCGGGGATATAACATCCCCTTGTCGTACTCCGCGCTGCAGTGGAATAGGTCCACTGCTTCCATCGTGGACTCGGACTGTCATGGTTGCAGCTTTGTATAAACACTTCAACACCTCGATGTACCGATAGTCAATCTGGCATGGCTGGAGAAACTCTAGCACCGCGCAGGTCTCGATAGAATCGAAGGCATTCTCATAGTCCACATACGCAATACATAGCGGCAGATTATACTCCTCGTTCTTTTGTATAACCTGTAGCAGCGTGTGTATGTGGTCCATGGTACTATAGCCTTTTCGGAATCCGGCGGAATCCGGATTAGTAAGAACCCTTGAAAACAGCTTATAGACGTGGCTCAGAAGCGCGATGGGTCTATAGTTCTTTAAAAGGGCTCTGTCACCCTTTTTATAGAACAACACCACTACGCTTCTGCTCTACGCCTCCGGGACAGTTTCACTACTGATGACGGTATCAAACAGTTTTTGGAGCGCCACTAGGAGGGATTTCCTTCCAGCTTTCAGCAGCTCTGTTTAATCTGATTAAGGGCCCTTCTAATTTCGTACAGGCTGACGTCCGGAATATCTTCGGTGTAGTGTCGGGTCAATTTGGCTCTCTTATCGTTCACCACATTGGTAACGGGAGCTTTTGAGGAGCTGTACAATCATCTCTGAACTTCCGTCTTAGACGAAACTATAGTGCCAGACTCCGTCTTCAATCTTGTCAACTGGCTTTGCCCAATACTCAAATCCTTGAGAACACTTTAGTGCCTTGGTTCCGCTCTTTAGTGTTTTTGACGCGCTTTGTGTTATGAGCACGCAGATCGCGTGATCGCAGATCGATATGTCCTTAGTGATAAAAAATTTTTTTAATATCGAAATTTCGATATTGGTCTCGCCAATTCCGGAATCGGAAACGATATTGGATTCTACCGGAATTCCGGAATTATGTGAATTCCGGAATTCCGGAGCTCAAGCCCTAGTTCCAATGGAGATCCCGGAGTCCTCCCAAGCGCAGAGGCAGGCCACCGAGGGGGTTTTAGTGCGGTCAAATCCCACATAACCCGGTAACCTTTCCCAAGGTGCTGGGTACCTTTTGAAGGTTCCCCCCCGATACCAAAAAAAGGTACGTACCTAACGAAGCTTACTGACATAGCTCTCAAAATCTGCAAGCTGAATTGGCAATGCACAGGCCATATAAATAGGAGGACTGACAGCCGATGGGGAAGAAAGGTCCTTTAAATGTCGACCAGGTCTCGGTAAAAGGAGCACAAGCCGCCCTCCAACCATGTGACCTGAAGAAGATAACGGGAAATCGCAGGATTCAGATTTCAGAGTGCGCAGGACCGGACGGAGTGGCGAACATTAGGAGAGAGCTATGACTAGCAGTCTTAAAGCATCAAGGTATGACAGGGTATGACACCCGTCAGAGGAGTGGCCTTTACGGGCGAACCCCTCGTCCCAACGTCCATGCACAATGTGCCTTCT
The DNA here is from genome assembly GCA_911387765.1 of Pyrgus malvae. NCBI lineage: Eukaryota > Metazoa > Arthropoda > Insecta > Lepidoptera > Hesperiidae > Pyrgus > Pyrgus malvae. Next base: position 828,120 of record OU426969.1, on the reverse strand, counting down.
TGTTATACAACTATTGTGTCAGTGTGTGTCGGTGTCAGTGTTGACGGTGCATAGAAGATGACGTTGTTAATTGAAATTGACATAATTATTATTATTTAGAAATGTATGCGCCTGTAGCGATGAAAGAATATTTGTGAATGTGTGACAAAATTAAAATGTGTGCGTTCTTTCCCCGCACCAGATTTGGCACAAAAATTATGTATTAAAGCGAGGCGCTATGCCGTCTCTCCTGAAAGGTGAGTCAGTAACTTTGATGCTCTAAGCTAGCAGTGGACATTAACTTGTCAAAGTTTATTCAAAAAATAATACTTTGACATAAAAAGTAATAAAAGTACGTAAGTACATTATTCAGTCTAAGTAAAATCATATTATTAACATTTATATTCTCTCTGAAGAATAAGTTATAATCATGTTATAATAGTTTATTATTCCTACAAAGTGAGTAGGTACATCAATTCAAAATCACGGGAGTCCGCACTTACACCGTAATTATTTTCTGTCTTATTATTTCATCATAGAAGAATACAAGATATATGTATCAAGTCATTACAAGTTTTTATGTACAAACTTAGAACCCCTATTTAACTCCCTTAAGGATGGAATGTAAAAAAATCGTTGGATATTTACATCATAAAAAGAAGGACTAATAAGATTTACGATGATGAAACTTCTGATTTTATATCGGGTAAAATTCAGGCTCAAGCCTTTAAGTAAGGCCAAGTAAAAGTAATTATGATAAAATATTAACAGGCAATTTATGAGCAAAACAATGCAGCATATCTATTTTTGATTTCTACTGTATATCGAATTTTAAATAATGCGGTAACATTTACAGATACAGCTAGTAGTCCCACGTAGTAAAAAGCTGTTAAGCTGTCAAAATGCTATAGCTAAGGAATTTATTTACAATGAGTGTGTTGGCAATTGACAATGCAGTAACATTATCTAACTGCCTTGTTTCTACCTACTCGGTGCTCAGATCATTTGTCTTAAAGTTTATTCGCTACGCGGCTTAGAGCAACTACGATGCTAGCATGCGCTTTCAAGGAGTAGCCTTACCGTTCTCCTCTTGGAAATTAGTCCTAGATGACAATCTACTAGGACTTATAATACAAGTTAGTTGCATTGCAGCAATTAATGCGTTGTGGGATGTCTATGAAGATTTGTCGATGCACGAAACATTAGGTAACTATTTTCTTCTTTTGAAAATGTGTGTTTTAGCGATAGAAAGAAACGGAGTCAACGTGTAAAAAAAATTAATGTGTCCGTTCCTACACCAAATTTTCCGAATAGTAATGTAATGTATTGAAGCGTGGCCGTGCCGTGGCAGCTACTCCACAGACGGTGACAATACGTTGCTCCAAGATTCGCGGCATCCTAAGGCGTGATTACAAGTGTCAGATGACCTTGAGGATGAGCAGGTAATACTGAGTCACGTTTTGGATCCCATTAAATTGATGAAAAACAACAAAGAAGGGTTTTGAATTGTTTAATGAGGCCCATTAGATGCCTAAATTAAACAAATTAGGCTATGCTACGGAGGTATTTTTTGTGCCCGCAACGCTAAACACGCTATCCTGATAATATAAAGGGATTAAAATAAACAGATTGTCTTGTAGGGACGTAAGTAAGTTGGTAATTGGTTGTATGCCCTTAACAAATGTGATCTAGATGGCTTTTATGGCAATATCGACTTACTGAGATACCAAATGGCATAATCAGGCAAGTACACAAATAAGTATTTAAAGAAAATATATAATCTACTTTACTAGAAGTTGACTTGACTTGACTCTGATAATTTTATATATTTTATATATTAAAAATATAGTTGCAAGCATATCTAATAGCGAAAGATACCAAGTTTGTGTTTAAGTACAAGTTAAAAAGACAAGCAGTTCTTAAACTTTTTTTTAATGTAATGTAAATCATGTAGGTAACGGTGTTTATAGTCGCAATTCCCTAAAAACGCTCCATTGCTTTTTAAAACCGGATTTATTTTCATATAAACGTACCTTCTATCTGCAATTTTTTTATATTCACTCCTGAAACTTTCTAGTGCGGGCGAAACGCGACGTCCAACTACCTAGTTATAGTTATGACTATGATTTTAATTTTTTTCTTTACTTTATTATTTCGAATAAAAAACGGTTAAAGTTATGGTACAATAAAATATTGGAGGTTAGTCCAATTAATGAAATCGATAAAAAATAATCAAACTTGCAAAATTAAGTCATCATAGTAAAATTAATTACAGTCGTGATTAACTTCTATTTCATTGACAAGGCGATAAACTATAAAATGATTTTACAAATATAAAATTTAAACATCATCGGTACTCTGAATTAAGCGAATCTCTGTTAACAAGACCAAACAAATGTCATAACATTTGCAATACTTAACATTGTTTCCTCAGAATGTTATCGCAGAAGAAACAATAGTAAAGAATGGACAGACCTTTTAAAATATTAAAGTTCAGAGATAAAAATCAACACCCAAAATCAGATGAAGTACATTTAAATATAATTTGTAACTATGTATAATTAATATAATTATAGTCAACATAGATTGCAACATAATAATATTTGACCGTCATGGTTCGACTAACGTTCGTTAGATTACTCATTAAAAAACCAATAATGCAAATAATACGTTACATTTCAATTTGCTAAGTGAAACAGATAATGTATAATTTCGAAATTTGAAAAGGGAATGCGTTGGATTGCGTGGTTCAATAAACTATCTGTGACATGGGCTAAGTAATTTGACATAATTTCTTCTAAACATTTCCTAATCGCGTTTGTTTTAAAAAAGTTACCTTCCACGAGTGGCTGGACAAGTTTTTTTGCCTTTTTAGTTGACAACGGTAAAACAACATTCTAAAATACATAGCGTCAATCGAAAGTTAGCTGGCTTGCGGTTTATCAACACTTGGAGACACCTTTTTCAGCTTTGTCGCTTGCTAAACTGATTTAAAATTAAAAATATCCAATTTTTGGTTCCATTTTTAAGCAAATTTAATAATTTATTGATTAAGTTATGATAAAGATTAAATTGTTGTTTTCATAATTTTTCTGCGGAATTTCCTAACAGGCATTGCTCTGAAATTGATTAAGTGTAATTTAATTTTAGTTTATAAACAAATTACGTTAATATTTTCATGATTTTTAATGCCTGCAAGCTTTTCTGCTCCTGCTATATGATCAACTATGTCCTATTGATCTATAACAATTTTAAATGTTTTTAATACATCGTTGGTCTACTACTTCATTACGTTAAAAAAGGAATAGGTAAGTAGGTAGGAAGCGCATTATTACTAACATTATTAAAAGATTTGAATTAGGAAAATAAGCCGACTGCAAAAATGTCCTTCATGATTATCAAATCCACGACTAGGTACCTATCTAATTTATTGAAGTAACGAAATATTGCATAAGTTTTGAGACAAGCTAAGCTCTAGAGATTGAATATCACTCAAAACTACACAAAGTTGAATGAACATAATAATATATCATTCTCCTCAACCCTACACTTAATGTAAGGTAAGTAATGAAAACATGCAAAGTCGATAAGGTCGGACCTTCAAAGAATTAGAGGTATATTATTATAACGAGGCATAAAAACACGGCAGCGTTCGCGGCCCACGTTCGTTCCGTACTACATCGGAGTCAAACCTGTTCTCTGGTGGTTGCGTTGCGTCATTCGCGTGCCTCGGCTTAAGCCCCGGGTTCATTAGCGGCCGTATTAACAGTATGTGCTAGTGTTTCAGGTTTCATGTTGTTATCGTCAACCAGCTGTCCATGTTCCCTAGGCACGGATCAGTTTCTAGAACTAAAGAATAATATAGAAATGTTTGGGTCATTAATAGGTCATCCAAGTCGCAAACGTGATATTTAAAGTACGTGGATTTAGGCAAACATAGCAGATAGTTCGCGGGACACAATAGAGATATGGATAAATGTTCATGCATAGCAATCATAATTGTGTCTGAGGTATTTTGCCGTGGCAGACTTATTCTCAAAATAGGTATCTAAGATATATTTTCCTTGACGACTTTCTGATTAATGTTGATGAGTGATAGGATATTGTCAATGCCAAAGTTGTTTGATACATTAAAGATTTGCTTGTTGGTAGGGGAAAATGATACCAAATTTCGAAACAGCTTAAAATCTTATTTGTGAGTTATAACTTCAGTTTGTCACGAACTTGCCACCTTGCGAAAGTATCGTGTTCGTTTATTAGAAGCTTTACCTTAGCTAAAATTAAATGTTTTCCAAAGTTTAAAAGCATGATGATGATGTTTTAATTCAAACTTAAACAGCAACATAACCATATTAACGATAATTTGTTTCATTTTGCACTCGACGAACCATGACAAATTTTAATATTTTGGTTGGTAGATGAATTTATCCTATGGGTTCGACACATAGCAGATAAGAAAATCGTTTGCAATCTCTCCATTGAGTAAGCTTCTTTATGCATTCTTACATATAAGATTGAACACGGCAATCTTAGTTGCGAAGTAGCGATTCGTCATTAGCGCGTAAATATGGCTGAGATCAGATAATTGCAGTATATCGATAAATAGCTGAAGTATTCCTTGGACCTGACGACGCTGTCAACAGAATAGCCACTTAGAATAAAATACATGAAAGATTGAGCGGTAAAGATTACAAATACGCTGAATATAGTATAATTTATGCTTAATTGAATAGTTTTCATAACAAGGAATGTATTATGACTACTGATGCTGCACGAATACTTAAAATAAGACAATTAAAATACAATATATCAAGAGCTAATAATATTGAAGCATATTTAATACTTAATAAATTAAAATCAAAGGTTTCCCACCTTTAAAAATGAAGAATCATCTCTATATTGAGACTATAGAAAAAAGGAATGCAAAATGGAGAACGTTTTGCGAAAGTCACCCTACATCAATTGGACCTATTTATGCAAACCGGAACCAACCCACACGTAATGATGATGATAGTTTTGAGAAAAAGCTGTTTAATGTATTAGACAACTGATGTTTTGTGGATTGGTAAACATGTCATGAAAATGTTTTGTTCTGTCAAAATTGTCAGATCATTTTGATCTTTACAGGGTCGATAGAAGGTGCAATTTTAAGCTTTTCTGTGTACTTAACTCAATTTCGGCATGAGTGTGGATTGGTTCTGGTTTGCATAAATAGGTCCAATTACCTTCATCAAACATCAATTAACAAGTAATTACGTACATAAGCTCTAAGAGGATTTAGAAAAAAGTTACTAAAATTGACGCTCAAACCAAATGAGTAAACGATGTTGTAAGCGATGGGGGATATGGTTACGCAGAAATATTTGTCGAGATATGTTGACGATTGCCTAATACGTTACGTGGACGTTTAGCGAGAAGTTTGTGAGGAACCAATAAGATAATTGATATGTGTGATGTTTTTGATTTTAAACTGATTGCAACTGTCGGATCAAAATAGACAGATACTAAATAAAATAGTAAATATTTAACGTATACAGTAAATTTAACCAGAATTAGTGAAGTAAAATTACTGGAAAATCACAATCTGGTGAATAGGGCTTTCAGGACCCAGATTTTAAACGGAACATGTTTTATTGAAATATGTGGATGAAAATATTTGTTCCAACATTAAACCGCTAAATAACGGCTAAATCTTCAAACTTTTATTTATTTCTAATAGCTAGATATAGCAATGAAATGAAGGTGTTGTCCTCTGTTTAAAACTGTAACTGACCAAAAATCTAAAACAAGTTTAATAGGCACGATTTAAATTAATTCTAAAATAATTATATGGCTATAAAAGTATAACACGTCCGTATTTTCCATACACTATCATTAGACTGTAGTAATTTATTAATACCATTTAGGTAATCTAGATAGAAATTCCATTTTATGAAATAAAGTATTGTAATTAAAACAGTGAACTTGGATTTTATAGACAGCGTACCTTGAGCTGAGCCTCTTAGGAATATTCAATGTCCTTTGGATAAAACGAGTACCTTAATGATCAATCGATGTTAATTTCGGCAATAAAATAAAGTCAATATAATTTATTTTTAAATTCTTTAAATACTGAATGTGATAACTGTATTGTGTAAACACGATAAATGAAAACAAATCAATCCCGAGCGCATTATTTACTAATCTGAAAAAGAAACTCATTGAGGATCTTTTCATGTAATAATGTTTCACATAGTTCCTCAGCAGGATTCCCTATATCATACACAAACTTCCGACCACTCACCATTCAAATTCTGCGTCATTGGGATTTGTGTCTGAACCACGTGCCATACAGGTCTTCAAAAACATATATTATGCGGAATCAAATCAAGACGAACACAGCTTAATTTGAAGTTTCATTGTGTAAGGTTACCAACATACTCGTAAGCACGAGTGGTCACGGACCACGGTTATATTGACCATAATAATTGCCAAATGTCACGCGGCGACCCAGAAATCAATTTACGCGGCCCTTGGTTCAATTCTCACTCAAACACGAAATATAATAAACTGATGACAAGGTGAATTTGGCTCATAATATATAACTTACATAATGCAACACTTTGAAAACCGGTGTCATGACATTTTAGAATCTTTTTGAATTCTTGACAGCTATCGTTTTACTGGAATAACTGCCAAACTTAAAATATCACCTATCAAATTCTGAAATTCACACTGAACTCTGGTGATATAAAATAATAATAACACTATTAAACCATTGAAATCAAAGGTATTTATAACATCGCTGCATCGTTATATTCCACAACAATTCCGCAGCGGAATAACATGATGTAGCTTCGTGAGTTTTCAACAAGTCATTCAGTCAATATACCTTAAAAACCCGAGAGGTGGCTAAGTAAACAGTATTCATTAATTACCATTAATAAAATGAATAATAACATTATTAATATAAGGGATTTACGGCTGTCCAAAAGTACCTACTCAACCAAGATGGGCCCGTTTGGGCGCAGCGAATAGAGAACAACCGTGTATTCCTTTGGAGGTCTCGTACTCTTCAAATGCTGAGGCAGGCCATTTAAGTGTTTTAGTGCTGCTCAAATCCCATATAACTTGATACCTATCTCTTCAACCGAAACCAAAATACAAAAATAGTCATATCTGAAACCCTAATACGAGTGTAGCTTATACAGCTATCCTATGTTTAGATCATGTATATGCAAAGAAGTCAGTTCTTTACCGTAAATCATTACTAACTACTTACAATATTCCCTTATTATGATTACAAGATACACTGACTGTTTCTACTACTATGTTGACGACGCTTATTCTTTACAGAGAAACGAAAACGTCTTTAATGAAATCAGAGCGTAACAGATGCTTGTTATGGTCGCTTTTTAATGTTCCGTGGCCAGAACGATATTTAATAACATTATTTATTAAAAAACTTTATTAAAATCCGTTCCACTCAGTCATATTATGGTGAATTTTGGAATAAAATTATCACGTGAAGCATCAAATATAAATAAAACTGACGGTATCAGTTTCATCCCAGAATCCGTCTGCAAGAGTTTAATGAATTGTGGACATCCTGGTATATTCTTCGGCGAATTCTCAGGGTCCTTGTTAAAATTATACGACAGATTTTTCTTCTATGTGTCTTCTTAAATCAGTGTATCAGGAGTCAAAAATCCTTAGCACCAGAGTATTGTGTTCTGGGGCGCCTGATTTGTCTTAGATTGGGTTGAGTTGATTTTATTTCGGTTGCATTCTTGCATGTTTATTTGTACGTTAAGGAACAACAATCTAGAAATATCTTGTATCTTATTTTTTGATAACGCAGTAGTATTTTATAGGAACATAAAATTAATTTGACCAACATTAAACCAAATCACAAGAAACTCCAAACTTTGTAATGTGTAACTTTAAATTCTTTACTTTCCCAACGTCTACAACAATTCTTATAAACAATGTTATCAGGAAGGCTATAATAAACAATAATAAAGTGAACGCAAAAAATCATAGGCCTAGCTATTACATAAAGCTGGAAGCAGAATAGCCGCAGGGCGTGACGGAAAATGATAAAAAGTTTAAGACAATCAATAACTGCGGATTGGATTGTGTAACCATTTCTCATTCTCAGCGTTACCGCGAAACCGGCCGAATGAAATAATAGACGTATAACATTTATGAGTTTATGACCCACTGATCTCTATAAAAGACTCTTACATTGTGCAAATGAGAAGCTTCGAGAGATAAAGTTGAGATAGTAGAGTATGAGTAGATAAAGTCTTATTCAATTCGTTCATTAGATTATGGTTCACGGTTGGATGCTGAATTTTACAGCATATCTGCAGCATTATTTTGTACTATTGAGTTAATAAATAATAGACAAATATTTCACACAACCTCATTCCAGGTATAGCTGTGTCGGCGTAAAATGCTGTAACCATTCTTGGCGTTTCTCTTTAGGTGATGGCACAATCTTTAACTACATGTGTTGAGAATGAAGAAAGTAAAAATATGAAGCAAAATTTTTAGAACAGGAGGTGGAGAACTTTGTTGTATTTTTTTTTTTGTTTGTTTGTTGTTTTTTTATAATTACACTCCATATTAATGTTGCGCCCCTAAGTATACACCAAGTTTGTCTAGAAGGAAAAGGCACCTACCTATTTTGACTAGAAGATATTCCCTAATAATACCATACACACAGAGAAAAGAACATGAACACCCAGGTAAAGAAAATAAATTCAAATTCATCACAACGAACCTATGCCTCGGATCCTCGATTGGCATTTTTTGTCAAGGATGCTTCCTTGGATAACAATCACATTTTCATATGAACTAAAACAGAATTCTTTACAATCACAAAGTTCAAAATAAGTAGGCAGAAATGCTGCAATCTTGGGCGTAGTAGGTACTTTATTTTAACAAGACCTAGAACAAGTTCTCAATTACATCACAATAATATAATTAATCAGACAAGCATCTCCCGCAGTCCCACAACTAAATGTGTGAACCAACAGATTCTCGTCTACATACGAATCTAATCATTGTAAAACAGTGATTTCAAAATGTTCATGATTTGAGGATTTGGTTTACCGTAGAATAGGATTTCATCAGAATCAGGTTTTAAGAAATACCTATTCGGAGATGTTTATTTAATCTCAATGTAAGATGCTTTAATAGTATCTTTAAGATTAATAATTGTGTCTTATATGTCCCATTGTTGGGCAATGCTGGTGCCAATTACTTAGTTTAAAAATTTTATTGAATTTAAATTAATTCATCTTATTGGAGCAATATTTAAGTTGGCTTTTGATTTCTACTTTTTAAATCGATCAAGTAGAAGTGCCAGAGGTGCAGTGCTCCTGACATGCAACTGCCATGAGGCGACCACTAGAGTCCCTCGGCAACTACCTACATACGATCTCAGGCAAGACTCAGGCTTGCTTGAGGTATGTGCACACTGCACATGTCTATTGGCTTCAGCGACTACTTAACACCACTTGGTCTGCTCATCTGCAACTCCATTAAAATAATGTAAAGCTTTTAAAGCATTCGAAAACTTTGAGAACTCTTCGCAAATTGTTACGGCCGGACGGTTGGTATATCTGACTAGTGTCTAATACCATTGTTTCCTGCCCATTGTTTTGGTCAATTCGCACATAACGTGTAACATAACAAGCTACACAAGTTGCAATGAGTTATGGGTGTTATGCTGGCCTGACAGGTGGACAATGGCGCTCATTGTGTATTGATTGAATGAGATGAACGATGCGATCTGAGATACTGGTGAAGGTTAATCAACTTTTGGGATGAACTTCGTACTTGATGAAGGGTATTAAAATAGTATGTAAGTAGGTACCTAATGTAATGAGTATAAATTTTGTAAGCACTTTCTCTGCCGTCGATGGTTTCTTTTCATTCTTTCTTCTTTATTTTTGTCACTATTAAAATTACACTTAAAATCCATATCAAGGGAAAATAACCTTTCAAAGCAGAGTACAGTACACCATGAAAAATTCTAAATTCAAGATTGCCGCTGCCACAATGCGTTCATTAAAATTCAGTTGATTTAGTAAACTTTCTTCTTAATTTTAGGTTCAACGGTGATATCCCAATGCAAACTATTTCTCTGAGAAAGTGCTTAGTAACTGCTATAACAATACAATACGGATAGAAAAACAAATATTACGCTAGATTCTTGTTTATAAGTGGCCAAAATGCTGGCAGCATTTATTTGTTCAGAAGTTGAAGCATTTTGAGGAGAACACGGGAGATAGCAAGCATTTCTGGGTTCGATTCAAAGTAGTATTCCATTCCATTGTACCCAACATACTTATCATGTACATTGTGGGGCAATGATTGAAAACTTGTGTAAAGCGATATTTTATTTATTCGTACCGACTCAGCATCATTTTATATCGTCATTCATTCTACTAGTGAAGTAATCATGGATACATAAAATATTTATCGATACACTTATAGCTCACATACATAGTACCGATTCAGCGTCGTACGTTCCACCTAACGGTACACCAATGACCAATGCCCCGGGGCGTAGACAACGTCTAACCAAGACTTAAGTGGTCACTCCCTGAGGAGTGTAGTTCGCAACAATTTGAAGACGTTATGCTGAAGTTTAACAGTAGTAGCTTGATTATACACTCTCTATAGGTATTTACTTTTTTTTACTCCAGATTATATTATCGAGTACCTAGCAACTTTACGTAGTTTTGTAGATTGAATAAATAAACATTGGAATCGTCCTACTGCCTATTGACGATGTATCATGCATGTATGTCAGCATGTATGTATATGCATAATATGCATGTATGTATATCAGCTTGCGAAATAATTTTTTTAATTTTTAAAGGTGGTACGTGGACATTCGTACCTGCAGGTCTGGGAAATTTTAATCAAGCAAGCAATACACAACCTTTTTAAGACCTTAATTCTAAATAAATTCTTCGTTATTTATTAAATCTCCCGTGTTCTCCTCAAAATGCTTCAACTTCTGAACAAATAAATGCTGCCAGCATTTTGTCCACTTATAAACAAGAATTTAGCGTAATATTTGTTTTTCTATCCGTATTGTATTGTTATAGCAGTTACATAATACGTGAACCGCAAATAGTGTTAAAGTGTCAAATGTCGCAGTTATTGACACCGAGGCACAACATGTAGATCAACTAATAAATTAGTTGTGATTGTGTTCGCAAATTGTTGGCGTGTTTATATTGAGAGCTTACTTATAGAAAATACATGTAAAATAAAAGAAGAAACGCCAAACAGAAAGTCAAGTAAAAAATAAAGTCAGGAAAGAAAAGTAAAAGAAGAAAAAATATATAATAACTTACCTGAATCCCTCAAGTCTAAAACAATTTGTGATTTTAAACGAGCACTTAAAACGTTCTTGTTTACAAAAGCGTACTATTCGGTATCTGAATTTTTAAACGACGAACTTTAACTTCGTGAGGGATTTCGGGTTTACGGGACTAAAAACCTGCGAGGTTTTTTTTCCGCCGGCTTTTTTTCCTCTCAGTGTATAAAAACCCAGTAAATTGGGTGCCCAAAGCCGATGGCCCGGATAAAAATATAACTCGTATTAAACATAAACACCTTTTATAATTATAGCAGAATTGATAAAACATCGCAATAAAAACCGCAAAATATGGGTTAAAATAAAATCAACGTTGTCTTCAATTATAATAAATTTAGTTATAAGTAATTTTAGTTATACTGCTAACTTATGTTTTAATTCTGTCCTCCAAATTTGCATACCTCGCTGAGGTAAATATGGCGAACTAATAAATGTACATAAAACAACTTTTGTAATACCCATATTTGTGCAAATAAATTATTTTCATTTTCATTTTCAAAAAATAAAGTTAGAAACAATCTACATTGCCTGAAGCGAAAATACTGTGACAAACGAATCTGTTTCGAAAAGCTCGTCTTGATCCACGATGAAACATCTCTTCTACCCCTATGTATAACAATATTTGTACCAGTTTCAGCCTTTAAGACAAGTAGACAAAGCTGCTAAACAGGGTTTTAGATCGAGAAACACACACTTCTTTCAAAAGAAAAAAATGTTGGAGAAGAAATATCTCATAAGCATTTTCTGAGGTCATGTTCAAACTTTATAATGCCCTGTAAACCTTATTAAAAGTAACTCAGTAATCTTTAGACCGATGATCTGATACTCAAAACTGAATATATCCGTGCGATAGTCTAATTTCAAAAACCACGCAATGATATCCTAAAACTCACGTATCTATTATCGGAGTCCCCACGCATCGATTGCGGGCCGAGAAATTTGCGTTCTCTCACGCCCTCTCATTATCTTGTACGTGATCTACAACCGCTGCCCATTGTGATTCTACGCTCGATCTGGCTGTGATTTCTCCTTCGATCCTCTATCGACGTCCGCGCACAACTTTTACAACCGCAGGATTCTGTCACATTTTCTTGGAAACTTGAAGCAATAGATCAATAATAATTAACAAGTGTCTTACGAAACCTTTATTTTTGGTATCGGGTGGGAACCTTCAAAAGGTACCCGGCATGTGGGATTTGACCGCACTAAAACCCCCTCGGTGGCCTGCCTCTGCGCTTGGGGAGGACTCCGGGATCTCCAGTGGAACGCACCGGTGTCCTCCACGCGCGGTGCCCCATTGGCCCAGAACGGGCCCATCTTTGGGAGAGCAGATGTGCTCTCCTGCACCTTCCGATGCTTACGGCGATATGCGGCCACGCACACACCACCGTCCTACCCGGGGCTGCTGGCTGTACGGATCGAGCTCCCACTCTCACCGCCCACAACCCCGGAAGCCCCCTTTTAGTCGCCTTTTACGATCAGGCAGCGGATACCGTAGCTCTATTCTTAATCCCGAAGCTACAGGGACTGACTTACGAAACCTGGAAAATTATTTCCAATTATAATAAACCTGCTAATACAACAGAATTTTAATGGTACTGTATCTATGATATGATAAATTTACTGGAATGTATCGGTCTCAAATCTCGCACTAAAATCCCCGAAGTTTTGCTAAGTCTTTCTTTGCGCTGATGATGAACTATTGACAAATTACAATTGCGAGGATTGCACTATTGCAATGTCCATCCATACTTTCCTTGTGATATTAATTTAAAGATATAAACGTTCAGGTTTGCAATCCATGTGTTTTGAGAAGTACAAGTAGGTACTTGGGTCTAGAAAGCATAGAAACGATATAGAGATATAGAAAGAAACGAAAGCAAAAAAAAGCGCAAAGCATATTTCATGGAAATTCCAGGTACTTTCAAGAGTCCAAGAATCTAAACATGTACCTGATAGTTTTCTCAGTACTCCGGACCCTTACACTAAAGTATTTAATAATCAAGAAAGAGCCCTTATCGAACATAACAGAAGATAATAAAATTAATAACTTAACGATCAAGTTTTATCTGCTTCCAACCAATACCAGCAGTGTTTATAAGTAGTAAGAACGTAAACAGTTTTATTGTTATCTTATTGCATATACCTACCTGGCACCTGCTAACGTGGGAAGGGTTGTATAAACAATCGTGTATAAGCAATGTTACAACAATAACATTTACGGGATACGTGAGAAAATGGCCTCGACTGTTCAATTGATTGGCACCTGGAAGTAATGAATTGACTTTCAAATGACTGACAATCGCTGATGTATCTCTGTAATGAAATAACTAGCGAGACTTTAAGGGTTCAGTTACCCGCTTCCGACGTTTAAGTAACATATATTATCTATACATATAATAAAACTGTAAGCAGGGTCAATTCTGTACATTGCATATAAATTTAAAAAAATACTTCTAGGGGTCTTTTTATAAGTAACAGAACCTAAAAATATAAGTTTTGAAATTATTGTCTGTCTGTCTGTCTGTCTATCTGTCTGTCTGTCTGTTGTTAGCTTTTCACGCAAAAACTACTGGACGGATTTTGATGAAACTTTTTTTGTTTTATATATATAGGTCCTCGCTAACATTTAGGCTATAGATAATTTTAAAAATCACCCATTAAGGGTGTGAAATGAGCGATGAAAATTTGTATGGAAAACTTGGATTTTTTCAATAGATTTTCTTGAAATTTGGTATAAATATTTTCTAACCAAAATAAAAGAATACGTGTTTCAGCATTTCCCGAAATTCACCCTTTAAATGTCAATTTTCTTTGAAACTCTTTGAAAATTGAGTGTCGAAACTTGATGTACAGAATATTTTTGTGCAGAGTAATATACTTATAATTTTGTATTTGTAATCTTTACTAACATAGTAAGAATTCTATTTAAGCTTTTTTCAAAACTACCCCTCAATAGCAAATAAAATGGATTCGAAAGTTGGTATCTCAAGCGTACAATAATTAACCTAAACTTAATATTTCATTCTCAAATTCTTTTCCCTTCTGTGAATGATGTGTTTACTGATATATTGTTGAATGAATTTCCGCAACATTAGTGTGTATTTCATATCAATCGAATTCACAATGTTATATGAGTTATGACTTATGACCAAACTGCTGTCCGCAAGTTTTAAACCTATAGTTTATTAATTGACCTTACAATTATTTTTTCCGATTGTTTAATCCTAAGCACGTGTATGTTTAGAAATTTTATCTCCCAACTACAAGTAGTTGTATAGTGCACCTCTTTTCTGCCTCTACATTCTTTGCTGTATAAATTCACCCAATTTACTAAAGATACTATTTTTAACATAGATGAAACCACGGGCACAGCAGTATCTCTTAACTTTAATAAACGAGGTACATATTTGTAAAGAGAATCTGATTGCACGAGAAAAGCGAAACGTGAGAAAAGTGGATAGTAAGATCAGTACAGTAAGCATTCCTTACTGTTTTAGGTTTGAAGGATTTAGAAAAAATACATTAGGTTTCTTCTGAACATATGAACATTATATTATAAGTGATTTCACTATATGTAAGAATAATCTACCTACTACTTATTCAATGCAAATAAATAATCTTTAATTTTTAATCAATCCATACGACGTCGCGGGCACAGCTAGTTGGTTAATATAATACGTAATGGAGACCGTGATGGTGTGCTAAAGTAACAGTTAAAGAAATTCTATTCAGTACAAACACTTGATACTACGAAAGCAGATGAGCGATTTTCTTTACTTGTCCCCATCCCAAATAAGAAGTTGGAGTTTTGAGTTTGTGAAGGTTTGAGTGTTTTATTTACAGTTTTTAATTACCTACATGCATACGTTTTGACTGCTCTTGCCATAACATGTGAAGCGTTTACCTCCGTGTTCTTGTGATGAGTAGAGAGTACAAGAAGTAACATTAGGGGAGACTGACTAACTGGGATGCATGCTCTAATGAAGTCTAGAGGGTTAAATGCTGCAGGGAATAAGGGACATGAAGGACTCCTTGTTGCCCGGGCTGACTAATGAGGTATACCGGCTTAAGGTGATGAATATATATACGCCGTTGTGCGAACCTCTTCTCTCCTCGGTTGTCACTTGTCATCCTTCGGCAGTCCTTCTGTTCGGAAGATTCCGCTAACCACACCAAGTTTAGGGGAGACCTATGACCAGCAGTGGACTTTTAAAGACTGATGGATGGAATGACCGATGGGTAAACATACCTAAACCTTTGCTTCAAACGTGGATATATTGTATAAGAAATCGTTATTGGATAACCAAAAAACCACACGTGTAAAAGGCGTGGTCAGAAGATAAACAACATGTGAACCACAATTTACATAAAGACCGGGGTTATGTAAAGCGAAAGTTGTTTAACATTGCCAACGAAAAATAATTTAACTATACGAAAGTTATACATAGCTGCATTGCGAAATTTATCAAGTGGAAATCTTTTCTCTTAAGTTTTTGCAGGTGGAATAACATGCCACAGATATTTAAAAGCTTTTGGCGGCATGTTGAAGATAAGGCTGATACTTCATGTATTTGCTGACAAGCAAAAATTTAAATTCCATTTTACACACTCTTGTGGAAGTGTAAAGTAACGGATTTCATTTACAAATCGAGATAACAAAATTTTAACGTTATTCCTGCGTTCAATCTGCGTTGACGTGTATAAGAATACTCGTAAGTCAAGTACATAATATTGCTTTGAAGAGTTGAGTTTCCATCAGATTGCGAACGTTAGCTTGATGATAATAAGTTATCAAGGTCTTCAAGGCTTTTTATTTTTCACGAATATAGAGAACCTGACGGCAGCTAAATGGATTTCTTTGCTTGCTGCGACAAAGCTAAAGAAACAATACAAAGCGACTAAAAAGTACTGGCATGGATCTTAGACTGTTAACAGGTAAGACCCTTACCTGACTGATTTCTCGTTACCCTTTCTGTTCAAAAATATTGACATAATATAGGTTCTTGTTACATTTTTAATTCTGATTGTGCACAGTTTTCCAACAAATGTGACCGTCGCCACAGAATGTCAATGTTTCAGGTTGGTTGGAGTATCTCATGGTGTTTAACCAAACACACCTACGAGCTGTTAACTTTTTGTAGTTCAGACTTAACGTTTCATGCTCATAGCCCCACAGTGGTTAGATATACCTTGTGTCGTGCGTACCACAGACACACACAAAGACGAACGTAAACACCCAGACCGAGAACAGAAACTGAAACACATCATTTCAATGTCTGCTTCGCCAGGAATCGGACCCGGGACTCCTGATTGGCACTTCGGCATGCCAACCGTCGCGCCACATGGGTCGTTAAGACTTTACTTAGCAGCTTATTTAGGTTCAAACCTTTTATATCTGCGCCACACCTAGCACTCGATTATCCATATTTGGTTTTAACCGTTTTGGTATTGCTTTGCATGTTTGTCAAACTAAAAAATGTTGTGCACTAAGTATTAGTAGTTGTGAGTCCCTTAGTTTTCGATTTTCCATCAGTGTTCACACGGGTCGTCATTCATTAAATATTACGCATCTAAATAATTTCAATAAGATAATTCATCGATCATATAATACTAGAAAATATTGGTTATTATTTTACAAAACCGTAGGTATACCAGACCCCAGACCATACCCAGAACACTACTTGCAGGTTACCGAATTTTTTCAACCGGCTACTTCGCTTACTACTTATGTAGGTGCCTACGTTACTACTAGTTTTTGCTTATCTAATACCTTTAAACGAGCAATTCTTGTATGTATCTAAATATATTTTTTGAATCTCAGAAACGGCTCCAAAGATTTTGATGAAATTTAGTACCCTGGTTTCGGGGATGATAAATCGATCCACAAATTTTTTATTGATGGAAATTTTTAGCTGTATAAAAATATTTTCAATGAAAATCAATTTAAATATAAACTGAAAAATACGACTCTTCCTGACATCTATTGGAGAGTATTAATAATATTGTGGCGTAAACGCTGTCAAACTGGGGAGCCCACAAGGCTCATTGTGGATTTCCTCAAGCGTCATCAGGACCTTGTGCTTTTTATAGGTTGGGTGGTAGTAAGATTAAAATATTATATTATTTAATATTATTATACTTCATCACGTTTTGCGTTTAACCGGAGGAGAGAGCGCCTATAGGTTTTCAAAAATTTTATACGAAAGGTCCAGGTAAAATAGTAGAATAAATTAAATGCATGCTAAGTCATATTTCAGTAACTTAAATGCATGGTAAGTCATATTTCAGTAATCTGAAGATTTTAGTATGAATGTATACAAAACAGCGAAATAAAAAAACGACATTTTGGCAAACACTTGAAGAGTTCGAATTTTTATTAATTAAAATTCATGGCTCAACGGTAACGGGGTTTTCTAATCTGACCATTTTGACATCCGGAAGTAAGAAAAAAACAACTGTACCTACATAGAAGGTCTTTTTAATCGTGGCAGCACTGAACAGGATGCAAGGTGTACCCCATATCTTAATCAGACGCGCTCGAGTAGGTAAATCCGTAAATCCCCTCTTAGGCTCCCCTATTACCATACGCCAATCCGACGTTCAAAGAAATGACAATGTCAGTTTGAAAGAGCTCTATGAAAATTTCGTCCATTGAGTTAAAGCTTTCGTGGTCGAATGGTTGCGTGAGTTGACTGCGGAACTAGAGACCCGGGTTCAAACCTCAATCAAAACCAGATTGTGTATTTTTTATTTTTATGAAAATAACTATTTTTATCAGGAGCTCAGATTCAGATGGCGTTGTTAAGTAACACTAAGCAAATCAGTGTTTCGTTTGAAACTAAACCAAGAAAATAAATAGTTTTTATCCGAGCAACGCTCGGTTGTCCAGGTACTTGTTTAATTTAATTATGCGATATAAATTACGGTTGTCAGTTGCTGTCGGAAGAATTCAAAGTACTTTTGTAGCGTGATCAGTTTGATCACGCTTAAATAAATCTCAACCTATGTAAAGATTGAGTGGGTTGGCATATAGGCGATACGTAAACATTCTTAGCGCAATACCTATAGACTTAGATCCGGTTTTTCGTATGAGTAAACTTCAGCCTGTTCTTATTAGGTAGGTACCAAGCGAAAATAAGCACGAGACAAGGGAACTTCAAGCTTGGCTTAAGGACGCAAGCTTGTTTGAGGTCGCACTTATAGAGACCATAGGTCACGTTATGTCAGCCATGGATCTAAAAATATTTTTGAACTAAGGCAAAATTCATATGGTGTCCTGCATCAGGTGAGTGGAAACGGTTTGGTTCAAGAAATAACTATGGAAATAAACCTCTTTGGAAATAGACGCAGATAGTTTTACTAAGGAACCATACAACACTTTGGACGGGTCTCCGGATCTCCCCATTATTGAGGAGGAATAGAACTTACTCCAGGCTACTCCAATGTGCGTTGGTGGAGATACGGGAAACCGCATCTAAGCGCTCCGACCTCTTCCGACAAGGTTTAAATATTTAAATTTCAAACACACTTTTCATTGAACTATTAAATTTTGCAGACCTGTACCGTAAGTCTGCAAAATTCCAATATGCGCCTCCTCCCCTGGTCTGCAGCCTGGCAGCTGCCTCTAAAGCCACCCCTAACTACGGACGGCCCCGCTTTTTGTTAGTGCCTTACTATAATACGATCCTATAATATGTAACACTGTAAGCTTGCGCAGGTTGAACCCTGCTCCTAACCCTGTATCTTTCAAATATTTTAAAATGCAGACATATTGTGAGAAGGCCGAATGATTCATTGTTATAAAAATAAAATGTGTAATAGGTAGTTTATACGATTGTCCTGGTTTTCTTATTTTTAATTACCTTATTTAATTACCTACTTATTTGTATTCGTATTTTGTAACCGAAAAGAATAAGAGCGTGACTTGGTTTACCAAAAATTTTAATAAGTATATTACGAATACATTCAGTAAAATTCAGTTTAAGACACGAGAAATTAAAAACAGCATAGTAAATAAATAAGCATTCCGGCGTTCTAGTGCAAAGTGAACGCAACAAACTAGTTAGAGTTAGAAAGGATTTCTTACCTTTCGAGACGGAATCCAATTAAACACGATGCTTGTAGAAAAACACTTAAATATCGAGCACACAATAAAAACAACGTTTAAAAATATCGGAGGTTTAATAAATTCCAAGATATTTTATGTAATAAATCGGTCCTTGTGTATCCAAAAGTTTTTTCCTAATACCTAGAACACTTAAAAGTCAGGAGTCGAACAGAAAATTTTCATGAAAATTGAAAAATATGGCGCGCATTCGAGAACGTATTTTTTTTTAAAACTGCGCATGCGCAACACAACCAACTATTCGATGGTCAAATAAACGACTGTCTTAAGCTGAACGCGACCAATCGCCGCCTTGCATTCTCTTGCTTGAGTGACTTGAATCTTATGACGAAGCTATAATACAAACAAGTTAGGATGGCTATCACCTATCATAAATAAGCTTACTTGAGAACACGTTCTTGTAAGACCGGATTATAAAGGCAGCCGACACGACATGTCAACAGTTAATTTTAAACTTTATTGTTAAGTTAATATAGTGTAAAATTTTATGCTGCTAGTTTTATGCGTACACCTCCACTAAATTTAAATTCACAGCTAAGCTCTGTAAAGTGCTTTTTCGTTTAGCAATATACGTAAAGAATGGTCTTGAAAACTTAATGAAAAATTACCTTAAACGACATAAGAGTAAGGTTTAAAATAGAAAGGGTGTATAGAGTTGATCACCTTAGAAGAAATTCTATGACCCTGGTTGGTATGTGCAGGGCATACTCGGGCCGAGCCCATAGAATCTTGATTCACACAGAATGAGTGATGCAAGGCGTATTGTAATAGCTTGTAGTGGTACTTGTTTGCAGACAAGTGGATGATCTGGTACCACGATAAATAACATTGAGAATATCGAAGTACTTATGTAGGTACTTACATACATAATGGGCTACATAGGTGTTAAGTAACTAAACGTTTAATTCGTTGCGGGTGGTAAAAACACTGGAAGCTCGATATATACTGACTGTTAATTTTTAAATCTTGCATTGGCTTAGTAAAAAGTACAAGACATTTTAAATGTTAAGTATAGCACAAGGAATAACACAATTACAAATTACGTGGGCAGAGAATTATTTAAAAAAAATAACGCTACAAATTCACACCTGGCCTGGGTATCATGACATTATGATGCGTGTGATGCAATGGGCACAAAGAAAGAAATTTAAACTCATTATTCAGATTCAGATAGTCGCCTCGCTGGCAATCGAAACCGGGCCTGCATCCCTCGATCGGCAGTTCGGTATAAGCGCCACTACATATCGACAAAATATTATCTAAAATCCAAGCGTAAGTAAATGAGTAGGTAGATAGTCCCTTGCCTGCAACTCTTTTTTGCGACCCCTTGCTGGGCACGAGTATGTACTCCATCCACCGCTTTGTCACGGGTCCCATTATTGGGAAGAACTGGAGTTTACTCAGTATATACAAAAAGTACTGTGTGGTTTACTTCATCCACCTTCACCACTATGCTCCATCTCCATCCAATGCGGTTTATGCGGTTGGTACTGCATGTAGGTAAATGTATTCTTCTTCAAGCGCCATCTATTATCGAGTAGTCGACAATATTATCTTTGTTGTTCGTGGGCACCCGCACCAAAACTAAACGGTACCAGAAGGCTGATTTTGTAAGTCTGATAGAAATTGTTTCATTTACTTTGATTGAAATAATTTCTTTCAGAATTAAAAATCAGCCATAGTGGGCCAATTTCTTTCAGAATAACGAAATTAGCCCACTACTACTACAGCCCACCCACTATAGAAATTATTTCAATCAAAGTAATTAAAATAATTTCTTTCAGAATTACAAAATCTGGGGGCTGGTCTAAGTAAACAGAGGATACTTCTCCGTCTACGGAACGCACTTTGCCTGCCACCTAGTGACGATAGTTGACAAAGCTGTTGTTTAAATAGAACAGTAGATGTCGCTGAAATTAAAACATGAAAGCCATACTAATATTATAAATTTGAAAGTAACTCTGTCTGTCTGTCTGCTACTCTTTCACGCATAAACCACTGAACCGATTTTGATGAAATTTGGCATAAACATAGAAAGGACGTTCAGAAAGGACATATGCTACTTTTACCGCTAGAAAATATCTCATTCCCACGGGAAGCAAATGAAATGAATGAAATGCGCCGTGTAGTGTTTTAAATACACTACATGTTATTACTTACTTCATTCACGTACATTATTATATTTTATAACTTATATTCTTTTGTTTTATTCTTATACTTTGTTTTTCCTTTATTATTTCTTTACAAAATTACTAACTCTTTGTGTTCATTTATATACATTTTGACGCAGCTATCAAAATTGTCATGTCTGTTTTTATGTTTCTTATTTTTTTTAATTCGTTTTACGGCATTGTATAAAAATCCTTTTAGCCATTCAATATTAAATGAAAAGAAAAATTTTATGTATCTTATTTCATTTCATAGATTAATATAGTATTCTTTGTCTTTGGCTTATTCATGTTTTTTTATATTATAATTTTATTATCGAAAGTAACTCTATCTGTCTGTCTTCTACGCTTTCCCGGTTAAACTATACTGAGCCAATTTTAATGAAATTTAGAACACGGATAAAGTGAACCTTGGGAAAGGACATAGGATGGTTTTTATCCTACGGGAACCTTTAAAACTGGTCCACACGGGCGAAGCCGCTGGCGGAAGGCTAGTATTTTATAAAAAGTGCACTTAGCATGGTTCATAGTAGAGACCTTTCAGAATATGTTATGTTCTTACTTACTTATTATCATTTTCTTGCTCTACGATAACCCTTTCATTCCTACCTATACCAGTTTGTGAATTTTTATTTAAAAATACTGCTACAATATTGTCTCAAACTTTTAGGTAATGAAAATGAAATCATTACAGAATAACTTTCAGTTTAAAAAAATACTAGATAGGTATAAAACGAAAAAAATAGGTGTTTCAATGTTAATAAAACAACAAAGTATGGCTTATTTTTTATTTATTTCAATACAATATGTATTAAAAATTCGAATCATTCATTCTCTATAAAAATATCTACTGGAGATGCAAGTTACTTATCTATCATATCAGTTACTTGAAATAGTTTCTATAAAATCGTAGGAAAACTGAATTTTAGCCACAAGCTATCCACCCAAGCGATTTTATAATTTAGGCGTTCGTTGCAAATAATGAATGAATTTAATATTTGCATACTCATGAAGGTAAATATGTCGAACCAAAATTTCACAGACCAACTTTTATAAACACCTATATATGTGTAAATACATATTATGTATGTCTTTGTCTTTGAAGAAATAATTAAACATCACAAAAAACCGCCAGACAAAGTTTTGTTCATTTTCTTTTTAAGCTCATGACGAAAAAAAAAATGCAAATAAACTTTATAGTATAGCGCCATGCTAAAAAGACTAATTTTAAAGATAATTAAATAACTTTTAAGTTAACTTTCTAAAATATGATAAAAACGTGACGATATGGCATTTCCTACTTCCTCCCTAAAGAACAAATCGCTTGTGTGGGACCTCGCTTACCATCTTCAAGGGTTGATTAGTTACGTAAAGTAAAGTTAATTGGCAAGTAAATGCTATGAGTACGGGTCAGTTTATCATATGATTAGTGCTACTCGAACATCTTGAAACTGAAATTAAAGTTACGGGTGACTTTAACTGACGAATACCGTACTTGTCATTTACTTGAAGGTAGTGAAAGAGGCCCTTAGTCTAACTGCCGCCGGTGAACAAAAAAAGAAATAATAGTGTCTTAATAACACAACAACCACTTACTGACTATTCGTTACTAAAACAATAATTTAAAATTCTACATAATGTACATCAACGTTTTATAAATATAAAAGATTTGTTTTCGGCAGTCAAAGTGACTTTAGATCTCAAAAGGAGCTAAATAGGCATAATGACACTATTAAAGAATCAGAGAATAAATGGTTTTACAGAAAAATATGTATAACGTAATATGTAATAACGTAAATTAATGTATTTTCTGTTACGTAATAATTCAAATTACGTAACAGAAAATACATTAATTTACGTTAAAACTTAAGTTTATTGCTGAAATAAACTTTTTTTCGAAACTAAGAGACGTGTACCTACAATAAGGAAAGGTATTTAAAAATGGCTATTATAGCTAAAGTATTAAGATGAAATGAACCCACAAACAAACACATTACAATTACCATTGCCGAGATAAACTTTAATGTATTCCTAAGGAACCTTATTTGCTTATTTAAACTTCAGTACGTTTGGTACATTATTATCTAGTACATTTGTGATTAAATATAAAATCTAAACTACTGTAATACTTGTACTTAACGAACAACTATTGAATACCTTACACTTATGATTTTGGATTGTACAATTCCGAAATATTCGACTAGACTAGAGGTACTGTTTAAGTACACATGTGTATATAGAATAAACTATAATAAAATTTAATAAACACATTAAAATGAATGTAAAACACAACAGAATCTTAATAATAAAAAAGATTTTACATACTGTCAGTCTGTCGTCATGGTGACATTGCAAAATAATATTGTATATGTTACTTATAATGTCGTTATTTATAGAGGCAGAGTACAATTCAGGAAAATTGTATTAACTACCCGGCACTAAACAGTGATGACTGGGAAAAATACGTTATGACTATTTTGTATTCCTAATATAACATATTATTATTTCTTCTTTCTTTTAAGATACATTTTAAATATCTTAAAGGTGTGGTGAGAGTCTGGTACTTTGTTCGAGTACAAACATTTAGGTAATTATGTTGCTCTCTCTGATTGTACATTTTCTGTTAAATAAAATATACTTTAGTTCATAAAGTAACATATAATTATGTACTTGATACTCGATCAAATTACTAGCCTAGTAAAAAAAACAAGGTCTAATAAGAGTTATAAAGTGCCCAATACACAATCTTCTCCTAGACTATTA
Organism: Pyrgus malvae; assembly: GCA_911387765.1. Lineage (NCBI taxonomy): Eukaryota > Metazoa > Arthropoda > Insecta > Lepidoptera > Hesperiidae > Pyrgus > Pyrgus malvae. The sequence goes on along the minus strand of OU426969.1, from coordinate 803,699 downwards.
ATTTATTTGTTTGATATAATTTTTCGTCACCACTGACTGTAAACTTATAACATAAATTAAAATTATTTTATAACATAAATACAGTTAAATATTGGGCCCACAACCCAGTGTTCATGTTTATTGACTGGAAGTATAAAATACAAAAAAAAAACAATCCGAATCATGTACATAATTCTACTAATCTACTAGTATCTCTATAACCACTATATCGTGTACTTATTACTATACTTATATTATTGTATAAATATCTCACTATAGTTTTGAAGCTCTATTTTATTTGAAAAAAAATTAAAAATCAATCTTAAATGTCTTTTTGGTTTTTTCAATTCAATAAAATTTATTAAAATAACAAATTAAATAAAGTAGTTAATAACTTATAATTTTGAAAATGTTCCCAGTGTGATTTTGTGTGATGTAATAAGAATTAAACAAATCAGATCTTTGATTAAACATTTTACTGATAATGAAAAAGATACAAGAATATCGCGTTTTATTTGGCTGCAATCCTTTTTTGCGTCCCACTGCTGGGCACAGGTCTCTCTGAATTATTGGGGAAGCCTGGAGCTTACTCCACCTCGCTGCTCCAATGCGGGTTGGTGAAGATGCGGGTTAGTGGCCAACCCATCGTTTTCAAACCGCCCATAAGGCCTCCGACAAGGTTTAACGACTGTTATCTATCGACAACAACCGGGACCGACGGCTTAACGTGCCCTCCGAAGCACGGAAACGCGCATGAAATTTTTGCCACTAGCGGTCACCCAACTCATACCCGACCGCGCCCATTTGTCTTAGTTGCATAGATCGTTTTCGTTCCACGCTAACCGCCGGGCCGTGCGCGCCTCTATTATAGTTATTGGTTACATTTATGGGAATATTGGCTGCAATCCTTTTTGCAACCCACTGCTGGGCATAAGTCTCTTCTATTCATTATTGGTCCACGACGACCCGTGTGGCGCAATGGCTACCATGCCGGACTGCCGATCGGAGGGTTCCAGGTACGATTCCCGGCGAGGCAGAAATTGAAATGATGAGTTTTAATTTCTGTGCTTGGTCTGGGTGTTTGTGGTTCTGTCTTTGTGTGTGTCCATGGCACCCACGACACAGGGAATCCTAGTGTGGGGCTATGAGTGTGTAGCATTATTTATTTATTAATTATTTATTGGGGAGGTGTGGAGTTTACTTCACTCACCAAGCTGCTCCGATGTGGGTCGGTGGAGTTTAGGACATTACAGCTTTATTTTTAAAGGATGTTGTAAGTTTTGACAATTACATAGATAATATCAGTTTTTTTTAATGTGTGTGTTTGTAACCTTGTTACTTGGAAATTATAATTGCATGAATATTCTATTATTAATATAGTACATGTAATAATCTTATGTGTCAAATTTCTAAAAATTGCTTTACTACTACAATATCTTGCAGCGACCATAGATATGTCACATTTGCCACTATGGAGTGTAAAACTTCTTTTTTTAGGAACAAAATCTATTCTCTCATATTTTCATAGAAGAAACATAAAGGTGAATATTCTAGTGAAAGGCGAGTTCCTGAGCTTCTAATTTCAATCACACTTTAGTAATAAAATCTTAATCTATTCTATATAAATAAATATAATTGGAGTGTCTGTTTGTAATATTATAATAACTTTTTACCACATGCATATAAAAAATGTATATATGGTACATATTATATACCAAAATAACATTTTTTACAATTTTTGTTTGTCTGTCAGTTTGTTCCGGCTAATCTCTGAAACGGCTAAACCGATTTTGACGGGACTTTCACTAGCAGGTAGCTAATGTAATAAGGTGTAACTTGGGCTACTTTTATTTTAGAAAAAATCCAAAACTAAAGTGCACTCGGACGAAGTCGCGGGCTGCCGCTAGTATACAAAATATACCGTTTGTTCACGTACGTGGTTATAAATCATTCAGTCAGGCACGATCCAGGAGTCATAAACGTTCTGCCAGTCGACGTGTCGGAAGTAGGGGTGGCGCTTGATGTCGGCGATACCGCCCTCGCCGGCGCCCAGCCGCTCTGAAGGCGAGTACGTTAGCAGCTGGAGGGGAAACGTTACAGTGGGGGTAAAGTAATATACATGAATAAAGCTCTCTAAGGCTTCGTTAATATAGGATGTCCCAATAAGAGCGCACTTTGTCGTTTTAAAAAGTGTCAATAAAGCCACGGGCCATTTGCTATTCTGGTTATTTTATTCCATACATAACGTAATATAGGTCACAGGTATCTTCTTTGTAATGCAACATAAATATCACAACTCAAAAACACGTGTTTTTATTTTTAAAAAGTGAACTCTTATTTATTTATAAACATATAACACCTACAACGAGAAGCTACAACAAAACGCTTAAAGTGCGCATTAAAGCTCACTTCAACGTGATAATTTCGTCGTTTGTCAGAGTAAATTATTATTAGTTCAGTATATCTACTCATAATTTATTTTATAAATAAATCATACACAATGAGATCAAAATAACCTTATATTACATTATTTACTATATTGCAGAGCAGAGAGCAGACAGAACAAAAAAATAACGTTCACTAAGAGTTTGTAAAGGAATCATACAGTGAATAAAGAATATTTCATTTTATTTCATTTCATTGGACTTTTTAATGCGACATACATTTTTTTTCTAATTTATTTTCAAAAAAATATTTTATTTAGATTAGATAGATTTAGAAAATTAATATATCAGTGTGAAAATTTAAATTAGTCCAGGGGTTTTGGGGCAATTAAGAAACTTTGCTCTTTAAAATATTAATATATCTTAATATATATAATTCTTCTGTGAGTGTGTATGTCACTGAACTCCTCCTTAACGGCTGGACAGTTTTTAATGAATTTTTTTGTGTGTATTCAAATGGATTCGAGGATGGTTTAGATTCACAATTTGGGCCACTGGAAATGTTTTTTAATTATTTTTTTTATTTATAAGTAGTTTTCCCATATAAATTGTTCCTATCTGTCAAACGTTTGTACTTCGTGCCGTGCCGTTCTAAACTTTGACACAGTCAGAATAACAGGACAGTTCGTATGTCATCATTTGTTTTATATTTTTGTTTGATAGTAACATGAAGTCTCTTTAAGATAATAAAAAACAAATCCTCTTTGAACAACGTCTGCACCCGGGCGGAGCTGGGCGGGACCACTAGTATATTATAAAATCAGCAAAAATAAATATTGATATTAGTTTACCTGAGTCAGCAAAGACTGGACTTCCACAGGCAGGCCGTCAGGAAGCTGCAGTATCGTGTGGCTTGTGAAGATGCTGCGGTGGTAGTATGACAGCGGCTGGAACAATGTTGTTGTTTTGTTACTAAAATGTTATTAGCATTTTTGTCATTTACAGTGTAGTGTGATAGCATGCACGTAAATTATTGAATGCTGAAAGTACGCCTGACTTTGTTATTCTTTTTTAGCTTTCATAGTCCCTGTAACGCTTGGACCATGGTATTTAAAACTTCATCAAGCTTCCTGACATACGAAGTGATCATAACCTGTGGAGCTACTGTACTGTTTGAAACTTCTATGTATGTCTATCTACTTAGAAAATTTCGATAGCGTGATTCAGCATACCTGTGGCGCCCTCTCTCGACGAGTTACAGAAAAGTGCCACACAACTATACAAGCTATAACAACTTCAATGAAAAAGTATAATTGTTTATAATGGCTTAGCTGCAAGTGGCTGCAACCCTTATGTCCCACTGCTGGGCCCATTTTTGGGGAGGCCTGGAGCTTCACTTGGAAATATTTCAGAGTTAGGATTGGCACCTTACTAAAACCTTGTCAGTGACCTGCCTCTGCTGCTCCAGGGACTCTTCCACATGCTCATCTGCTACTCCATTTCAATTAAAAGAAGAAACTCACAATCCCACACAGCAGCTCGTACATAATAGCCCCGAAGCTCCAATAGTCGCACACCCTCTCCAAGTCCTCATCCCTGTCCTCCACGCAGACATTGGCGTACAGCTCCGGGGCCACGTACAGGTTCAGCTGCTCCTTGCAGCGCTGCAGCTGCGCGAGCGCCATGTCGGCGCCGGGGTAGTGCAGGAAGTACGTCAGGATTATCTGTCCACGCTCGCCTAGGAGGATGTTTGAGGGGTTTAGGTCCCTGTGGAGACCATATGTATTATTATTGACATTTGCTAAAAAAATGTGAACCATTGCAGGACGCCTGATAGATTTGAAAATAATGATTTTGCACTGATAATAAAGGATACTACATGAAAATAAATACGAGTAATATGGATTGATCAAAAATTATTTTTAAGAAGTTTCACAAACATGCAATGACTTGTGAGTGTGACGGGTGCCATGACGGCACATCCATAGAAATTCGTGATAATAATGGTTATGTTTACGAGTACATTAGATGTTTAACATCGAAATATTATTATGCTAAAATTATTTTGTTGGCACATTATAATTAAAATACATTAGGACTAAAATTTTCCAAAAATACTTTAATTTTGATATGTTTTGATACAATGCACAAGTTTTTTTTATAAATATAAGAAATAATAAAATAAAATAATGTGCGGATTTTTATTGGAGTCGATTTTTTTCCCAAGATAAAATTATTAGTCTGTTAATATTATCACTATGCTTTTCATTATTCAAAATAAATAACGATGACAGCGCTAACATTTATTCAATATTTGTCACTATATCCATGGGTTGAAACACTATTATTTAAAAAATATATATGCTTTTGTAAAATTATCATTTCCGAAATTCAATTCCTTAAAAATGGTAAGTAGATATACTATTACTTACCTACAAATGACTCCATAATTGTGCAAGCTCTCCAATGCAGTCAATATCTCTGCACCCCACTTACACACAGTGGATGGTGGTAAGAGGTCCCGAGGATTTGATGTTAACTGAAAAACATTTGACCAATAAAACCCTCATCTATTTTTTTAACCCCACAGAAGACATAGCACCATGGCGTGGGCACCATGGACACACACAGAGACAGAAACACCCAGACCGAGAACAGAAATTTAAACTCATCATTCCAATTTCTGCTTCACCAGGAATGGAACCCGGGACCCTTCGATTGGTAGACTGGCATAATAATCATTGTGCCACACAGATTGTACATTTACCATTTACGTTTACCGATGATATTATCCTATATTGTATAACGTTGTTTTCCATGTCTATTACCTACAACCTACAATGAACTTGGGTCACTTATCATTGTTTATACAAAATCTCATCTCTTATCTTTATATTCAACCCTTTTAATGTCTTACTTCTGGAACTTAGAGGGATTTAGGCCATAGTCCACCACTGAGGCCAAGTGCTGGTTAATGGAATTACATATAAGTCTGCTGTTTTTAAACAAAAATATTTTTGACAGGAGGATAACAGCTATAGGTATTCATATTTTATTGATAAATACCACATAATTCAGTTTCAGGTAACAAGTTTGTTAGAGTTAGTTAGCGCCGGAATTTGAACCCAAGACACTCCACATAGGTAAACGATGTCTTTACCACTTGGCTATCACTGCTTTGGGTTAACCATAACTTCATAAATTATAATTAACACATTTATTTATCTCACTAACCTTACAAATCAATCAAGTATTTATAAATTATTATTTTTACTATCTTTGATTATTATTTATTATTAATTAAAATTTTGTGGCATTATTATAATAATTAGTGTAATTGGTTTATCCGTGCTAATAAATTAAATAAATAAATAAAAAACTTACATTACTACTGCTCGGCGTCAGAGTCCTCTCCCCTACTTCCCTCTCTCTTCTTCCTTCATCTTCAGTCTTCCTCTCCTCCACCTCACTAACACTAACACTAGGCACTTCACTCAACACCCTATCCACATTCAACAACAACTTCTGCGAGTTCTTCACCAATTCATTCACCGAAACATCTATGTTGTCCAAATCAGTCACAATGTTCTCGTTAACACTATCTAAGTAATCCGTTCCAGCAGATAACTTTTCGTTAACACTTGAATCGGTCGCGTCGATTCCTATATCAATATTGTCGTTTTCAATATCGATTTTCTTTGGTAGCGGGTCAGTAAAGACATTCTCTAAGTTGACCTCTCTTGCCGGAGTGGTTGGTATGGATTTGGCATAGTTCTTGATGTAGTCAAATAGCTTCTTTCCTGGGGCATACGATAGTATTAGGAAGTAGAGATGGTTCGTTTCTATGAGCGCGTGTAGAGGCACCATGTAGGGTATAACTGTTGGCAGAATCGGCTGCCGCGTTTCTGATGTCCTCTGGAGGAAGTAGTCGTCGAATTCTGTTAGGTTGTTTGGGACTTTTTGTATTACCTGTAAAATATTTTAATAGTACAAATTCAAATTATTTATTGCATAATAATATGACCATCCTGTATACTGTATTCATGCAATGAGGAAAACAAAAAGATCTTGTATCCTACCATTATCATGGTGTGCAACAATATTAACAATTTTTTCAATTTACAAAATTAAATAATCATTTAAGCCAAAAATATCGATACAAATAATTTATCAATTTGTAATATTTAAATATTAAAAATGTGGTATTTGGAGAATATACAGGAAAAATAAATCCTGTATACTGTATTCATGCAATGAGGAAAACAAAAAGATCTTGTATCCTACCATAATCATGGTGTGCAACAATATTAACAATTTTTTCAATTTACAAAATTAAATAATCATTTAAGCCAAAAATATCGATACAAATAATTTATCAATTTGTAATATTTAAATATTAAAAATGTGGTATTTGGAGAATATACAGGAAAAATAAACAGTGATAAGGACATTAATGAAATGAATGTAACAGACAAGCATGTACAGACAGCAAGTGGCTGATGCAGCTTCTGGATATCTGGATATCTACATACAAACTCATGCAAGCTTAAAGCTTGATATGCAGTAGTTTTGTTACTCTGGCGGTATCTGGAGTATCTTTCACCAAAACCCAACAGAAGCTTTACAGCAGAGGTATTTCTCAGGTCGAAATATGGAAATTTTATTTTTGAAAACAGATAACGCTGATTTACATTGTTATCCAAGCGAAATATTTTTTTAACTAATTTCTTCGCATAATCATTTAGAAAATTATATCTAACAGTTTACATAAACTTATCAATATATACCTTTTTTACCTAAAAATTTTGAAATGAATCAATTTAAATCGAAAATTTTGCTGCTAATATCATTTTATTTAAATCTTTGCTTAAAAATAATAATATAATTAAAATTAGTTTTCACACCTTGTACAGTATATAATGTAAAGAAAATATTGCTACACCCTTACAGGGTTTCATGCTGTGACCCATCCTAATGAAATGAAATGAAATGAAATATTCTTTATTCACCTATGAAATGTAACAACTTGTATGTAAATGTAAGCATGATGCAATAAAGAATGATTATGATTATGATCAAGGTGTGCACTTTGGGCCAAGAATGTCCATTGTGTATATGAATACAGCTGGTATGTTTTAAGTTGAAATTATAAATGTTATGTTGATATACAAACTTTTCTATATGATTGAAGTGAAATGGTTACGGTACGGTACCTTCATAGCATAGCAAGCCTGATCGCTCTTATGCAACACCAACATGAGGCTATCAGCTAGAACGGCTAATACCCGGTACAGCGAGAGGTCCTCGTAGGGACGCCGCAGCATGGACAAGGGGATGGGGCAGTGCAGGCTCCGTGCTGTCTCCTCTGTCTCTGATAGAAGCTGCAATGGAAAGCTGATATTAATTTGGATTATACAGAGGCGAGCGTAGAACGCAGCTAAGCCAAACGGGCGCGGTCGGGTGTGAGATGGGTGGTCGCTAGTGGCAAAAATTTCATGCGCGTTTCCGTGCTTCGGAGGGCACGTTAAGCCGTCGGTCCCGGTTGTTATAGATAACAATTGTTAATCCTTGTCGGAGGCCTTATGAGCGGTTTGTAAACATCCGAACAAAGAAATGTGTAATATGCCTATCTATTTATAGCTGCCCCACAGTGAGGAAAACATTGTATTTAAATTATGATGTATATAATTAGGATGTTTTCCATCACCGTGTGTGCTTGTGTCACTCATATATTCTCGTAGGCATGATGCCCACCAAGCCGCACTTAGCCAGTGTTGTGGATAGCCTTAATCCCTCTCACTTGTGAGAGGAGACCTGTGCCCAGCGGTGGGACTTCAAAAAAGGTTGAAAAAGGGAGTCACTTAATAAATGTTATTTTTTCCCCTTTAAGTTTCAGTGTCCGTTTGAGCCAAATGTTGAGCTGAGAGATAAAAAGCGATGGAAAAATACTCTCAGGAGCACAGAATGGTATGGGTCAATAATGGTCACACGTGACAGCTAATCGTGTGAGACACTATCAACCCACTTCCACCTGCTCACAGATTTGAGTAATTACTGAAACTATTACATTCCGTAGAGAATAAGCCTTGTGTGAGCGAGATTCACTCATTAAGACAGTCCTTAGTGCTATAGCATGCCTATCTCAACTTAGTATAAAATGAAGTCCCCCGGCCGAGTCTGTTTGTTCGATACACTCAATATGGCCAGCTTGTTGAACTTTAATAAAAAACTTAATTCCAATTAATCTGTTGTTTACTCACACTTTGATCGGCATCACAGAGGTGGTTTTTGTAAATGGCCTCTGCATAGGAGAGGTATTTGTTAGTCTTCTCCTTGATAATAGCTCGCCGTTCTTGATTACTGTCAGCTGCAAGAGAAATAAATAAGTACAATTTTAGTTATATTTATAGTACAGTTTATAGTACAGCATGCAGACACACACACACACACACATAAACACACTTACATAAATCACATACATATAAAACTCAATCCAATAATCGTCAACCATAATCGTCATAACTATAGGTATACTTATATTTTATAATAAGTAGTTATAATAATGTTTACTTGTGTATTTCTTTTTTGGCCATATTATAAGCATTATAATGTATCACTTATATCAAGTACTATTGTAACGTTGTTGGATTGCCAAATAAATATTAATAAACAAAAATATAAAAAAGAAAAGTGAAATTAAATGACTGACTGTCATACCAACACACATCCAAAACTTCAGGGCGCAAAAAGCTGACACTTGGCATGCATATTCCTTGAAGACTGTAGGATCCCCAATAGAGGATCTTTGTCAATTATTTTCTAATAAGTCATTGTTCACACCTGAGTGGCCTGTCAAGTTACTAAAGTCACTTGACGGTATGGAAGCTATGACTTATTGATTGGTTACCAATGACTGGCTGACAGCTTCTAAGGTGACGCACACAGCGACAATGTGCGTATGCAAACACTCCTACAACCATTTTATACCGGAATTCGTGACATAAAAGGAATATAAAACTATTAGTTTTATGAAAATTTATTTTATACTAACATACCGTATTCGTTCGTGTCATATTCTTGAATATACGAAAACATGTAAAGAAAATCCATTTCTACTTAAATTTTTATTTCTCAATAACAAAACAAAATACGATAACTCTCTACCACTATATTTGAATGACTAACGTTTAGCTTCTGATAAGAAGTAGATAAACATTATCAATATGCGGGAAAATGAGTCAAGCACAGAAAACGAATGATAGTAGAGGTGCCTTAAACTACTATTTGTACCAGAACCAGTGTCGCCATCAAATAGTTTTAACTCACCAATATTTGGATAAGACATTTTAATTGATTTAGACTTTGGTTTCATAATCGTAAGGAACTTTACGAGTGTCGGCAATAAGACGTGTTTTACAATGATCGTTTAAGAACAACTGTCGGCCCTGAAGTGTGTGGTGCCATTTAGCGCTGCGTGATCGCGCTCATCTATACTCACACTAGCGATACTTCATGCCATCTCCTCTGTGCGTTATTTGAAACTCCGTGGTGTCAAGAGGAAACTCTTGGTGTTAAATCAAATCTGGCTTGTCATTGGCAGAGTGGTCAAAAGACCGAGGCGCCTAATGAGGAGACTAATGGGGAGGAAATGATTTTTCGTTGCTAATGTTTTTTGTAAGGACATCATTTTCAGACATGATAATATCGCACACCCAGAACAATACTGTATTATCTCGAAAAATCTCAAAATCTACTTTTTTATAAATTTGAATAGCCAAAAATTTCCCGCACATGCCACGAAAACAGGCGTATTTATAAGTACAAAAATGGTCAATAGATGGCACGCTAACTCTCTTTTGGTGGTACCGCGCTGTCAGATTCACACCGCGAACACGAATCTATTTCCAGTTGCAGCTTGAACGACCCGCGGATCCTTTAATCAACAGTGCATTATTTCGTGATAATATGGTGTTGTTGAATGTAGTAATAAAATTACTGTAAATTATTTCGTTTTAATGCAGTGTTGGTGGTATTACAGAATGTGATTATACGACTTATTTGACACTATTTCGAAATAGTATCCTGTTTTTGGCAAAGGTATGTCTGATTTTTTGTATTATTCCGAAATTATTCAGTGTTGTTCCTAAAAGTTGGAAATCTGTCGAATGATGCACTATTGATGGTAGATGTAAATTATGTCCTAATTTTGTAAAATAATCATAATAAACATTTGTTTATACTCAGAATTGTTACATACTTGCTAAATTAAAAGGAACATATTTAAAATTTAAATGATTCTTTATATACAAGAAGATTAATTTTTTTTTTTTTTGAAATAATGCAGTATTGTTGAATTAATTTTATTTTTTATTGGTTTTTGGGCAGAAGATGAAAGATCGTGGTCTCCAGGACCTCCAAAAGGCAATGTGAACAGTATAAACTGATGAGACTTCGGCAGTTATAGCCTCAGCAGATCTAGCATTAGATAGGTACAAAGAAAATACAACCATGGCAGCATCAACAGATGAGGCGTCGGCGGTTATAACATCAGATAGGCAGGTAGAAAATACATACATAGCAGCATTAACTGATCACGGGTCAGCGGTAGTAGCAGCATCCGATCAAGTATCAGATAAACAGGTAACAACTGGTCCTGTTTCATCTGAAAATAGTGCTGAAGAAGATTGTATAGATGGTTTGGATACGGATCCTACTTTTTCTTTGCCTGTTAAGCAAAAACATCGGCCTCTTGTATTCCCTAGAAGATCATCTTCTAGTATTTTCACAAGCTCCTCGTCAAGCTCCACTTCATCATCGAGCTCGAGCAGCTCAGCTAGGCCATCTGACGATGAATCTACTACTCTGACAAACACACCCTCCACTTCAATCATCGACACTACTCCATCAGCAAGTAAACGCAAGTTAAATAGAAAGAGAAAACGGAACCCTGCTAACTGGAAGTCTAAGATTGGTAAGGCATTGCGGAAAACAGGAAAAGCGTATGTTAAATTTCTTTGAAAAATGTGCTGTGCAGATGGGATGTGCCATAAATAATTGTAATACTACATAGTCTACCTATTTAATTGTACTACCTAAGGTATTGTTTTTTTTTAAATTTCTGTTTTGTTTATAGGACGTTGAACAATTTATGTTTTAAATAAGGGTTTTATTAATTCTTATATTATGTGCACATAGCCGTAATAAAGCCATTTGTTTATGTTGTATGTTAACCATAATTTTGAGTGATTTTCAATACTATGTGTCCAAAGCCAGTACTTGCTTTTACTTAAAAATATGTAACTACTGACTTCAGTAACATTGTGTTTTATTATTATTAATAGTTATATAAATATTAACAATATTAATAGTCCCATTCTTGACCACAAAATAAATAAACCGTTATTGTTCGTTGAATCTGAATTTAAAAAACAGGAGAATACTAGTGCATTATTTCAGAATTCATCAGTAAAAGGCGCGTAACTCGAAATAATCTAATTTTTTCTTCGATCATTTTTGCCTCAACAGTGGATTAAGTCAAAAAATGCATAACTATGCTTAACTAAGGGATTTAGAATCGAGTGAAGTATAAAGTGCAGTTACGGATGGTATTTTTCATATGCAATGTTCAAGACATTTGTGAAAATAATAAATAAATAAATAAATAAATAAATCTAATGTCACACCTATTCACGCTTGTCTACCGTGGTGTACTATGGCCTACCTACATCCCCAGCAGTGGGAAGTTATAAAGGTTAAGTTAGCGGGGTGGACTATGACCCATAAACTATGGCTTATATCCCAAACAGTTCGAGGAAATTAAAAATGCTTAGAAAATTATCAATGCAACACCAATAAAAAATGTGTAAAATAATTAATTTAACTATCACACAATTTACAAATAACATACTATACTTGTAATGTACCCTCAAGTAAAGTCCGTTATTTAGCACAATTAAAAAAACTGACTATACCTACTTCAATTTGCAATCTATATAAAACTATCTTCTACATATATAATAAAAGTAACTTACATTGCACGCCAATAAGCATTTTCTCAATACCAGACTTATAGTACTCGAAGGCCCTCTGGTAGTCGCCGGTGTTCTCGCATCTCGCGGCCAAGTTCAGCATGTAGCCCGCTTCGAACACGTAGCTATCTTCTGTCTTTGTCTTGCTCTCCACGTTAGAGAGGGACAGCATGCTCCTCTTACTCGTCAACGACAACCGGGAGCTACTTCTACGGGAGTCTACTTCGCATACTGACGAGTCACATACTGTAGAATTTAGAGACACCGTTTCTGCGTCAGTGTTGCTAGTTTTGGGCATGGTGTGGTAATCATCAAACTTAGAAGTGGACGGCGCGTCGAAGTTTATTAAGTCTGGCAACACTGATTTACTCTTTATGCATGGCTTGCTTTTCTCTATGGTCATTTTGCTGAGTTCGTCGTAGAAGTCGCCTTCGATGCTGATCAAGGAGCTGATAGATTCAAAACTGTCAGCTATTGACAGTTTTTGAGACATTTTCGGCGATTCCCGTATTTCAACGTCGGCGGCTTCATATATCGGTATCTGTGACACGTCTACCTCGGTTCGGTTGTCTGTGGGTTCGCTTGAGGCGACATCTGTTGGGGTTGGTTGGACACTGCGTGCTGGAAAAGAATTACCAGTAAAAATTGTGTAGTGTGTGTTTTATGGTTGTGTAATGATTTTATGAATTTGGTAAACATTGTTAAGGTTTTTATATTTATTTATCATTATTCTGATTAGATTTTTTAAATGAAATATAATGTTGTCATTTTTGATAGCTGATGGCCGTTCTGTGTTGTTGAGAGAATTTTCTTTTGCAAGCCTTTTAGTTGAAACAGTCTAAGATGAAAATGCGCCCGTTTGGCTTAGTTACATAGATCGTTAACCAGATACAGTGAATTTATATGTTGTACTATATTAGTAATGGGAGCTAAAGAATGCAATAAAAGAGTCTATACCAATACTTTTGAATTTTAATTCATTAAAGTTGTAGAAGGAAGACGGGGGAAGTACCACTGCTGCACCCAATTTTGGTAGAAGGTGCAGGGCCTTCGGAGTAGCAGCGCAACTGCATACGACTTCGACTTCGATAACATTATTTGTAGGAGTCTTTACATAGTATCAAGCTATACTTGATACAATACTTAAAACCAACAGTTAATGTACCAAAGGCTCATCCTCATGTAATATTTATTTTGTACATAAGACTTATCTAACTTTTATTAAATTCCCCTTTTTAATTATACTCATTTTAAATTTTATGAACTACTTGGCTGCAACCCTTTTTGCGCCCCACTGCTGGGCACTGGTCTGTTACCATTATTGGGGAGGCCTGGAGCTTATTCAACCACGCTGCTCCAATGCGGGTTGGTGGAGTTATCTAATCTATCTAAGTTAGTTATGAACTACTTATGTTTGACATAATCCACAATGCTTTACATGCTGAAAACAAATTTTACTTGAATAATTTACAAATTAGTAGCACAGCAAGGTAATTCCTTTACTTGGTATGAATATGGCTTCACATAAATTGTTCAGTAATACTTAGCATCAAACTGCGTGACACACTATGTGATACTGAGGTGAGTATGACTGAGTAGAGACTGTATGATCATCAAAGGGTCTTTTCAAACAATACAAAGTGTTTTAAGGCAAAAGTTTGTATTTATATGTATCATAATAAATATGTATGTCGTTCACGAATTCCTCTAAATTCATTATGATGTTACAAGTGGATGGATAAGAATGTGAGAAAAAAATGGAAGCATGAACTACCCAACATGACTGTTCTTTTCCAAAACACTATTTATTTATCAATGTTGTGCATAATTTTGAAGCATCAATTCCTATTAGGTAGGTAGGTATTTTACGGAAATTTGCACACATTTAAAGATGGTACAAATGTGTTCTATATAAAAAAGCATTTAAAAATAAATGAATGATGAATTTATGAGTTTATTTACCACTGTGTGTTGGACTCCTGGTCTCGTCGTCCGAAGTCTGATACTCCAAGGGCGGGGTCTCTTCTATGGGGAGGTGGAGAGACGACCGAATGGCATTTATTACACTTGTCTTCGGTTCTGGTTCCGGATAGCCCGTCTGAGAAAAATAGGATATAATATATGAGTGTATGGAGCGATGGCCGAGCGGTAAAGACTGCGGTCTCCGACACGGAGATACTGAGTTCGAACCCTGGAGCACATTACTGACGAAATGTTAAGTGCGTATCTATCGCTCCTCCACGGTTAGGGATATTAATAAAACGCTACACACTCAAAGTCCCATACTAGGATTCCGTGTGTCGTGGGTACCATGGACACTCACAAAGACAGAAACACAAACAAACAGACCAAGGACAGAAATTTAAACTTCATTCAAATTTCTGCCTCGCCGGGAATCGAACCCGGGACTCTCCGAGCGGCAGTCCGGCATGGTAACCATTGCGCCAAACGCATCGTCAAATATTGCAAATATTGTGATATTTATTTAATTACGATGTCTTCCACCACCGTGCTTGCCTGAGTCATTCACAATGTCTCGAAGACATAATGTCTAGCAATCCGCACATGGCCAGAGTGGCTTAAAACTATAGAACCAATTTTAATGAAACTTAGTACACAAATAAAGTGGACCTTCGGAAAGATTACAGGATGGTTTTTATCCCTGAAAAATGTACTGTTCCTGTGGGATAGATTTGTATAATCAGATAAACCCAAATCACCAGATCGAAGCCAGCCGGATCACTAGTTGCTTATTAAAACGCGCCTAACAACTTTTATACAAAGGATTATTAACATTGCTAAAGGAAGCAACTACGAAATTCGACACCTTGTGGTCATAATACAATAATCTTAACAGCTTTACTTTGTAGGTATTTACGCTCAAGGCAAACACATTTATTTCATTGTAGTAAAGACGCAGTGGCAGCAGTAGAATACTTAGAACATTTACTCATATTTACTCACCTGAAGGAAGTTCACAAAATCAGTACTTGTAAACAGTAGTCTGTGTTCTGCTATGAACTCCAGTAACGTTTTTATTGACTTGGCCCTTTCATCTATGATCTGAAATGAACAAATTTTGTGTTAATAATTTAATTGGAAGGTACTATAGGATAGTAAGAGAGACAGTAATCTTCCATTTTATGTACCCTGGTGTTAGTGTAATCTACACAAAAATTCAAGCAATATTCCTTAAGCCCCATGTTAAGGTATAGTTGCCAGACAGAACATACATGGGCCACACTAGAATAGAAGGGAATCTTAGAGCATACAGAAACTTGCTAGATCTATGTCCAACAATAGATTTTTCTCCTAGGCTGCATCAACAACACATTAGCATAATAATATGCAATTCTGCTAGTCTATGCAATCTATACAAATAAATAAAATTGGAGTGTCTGTATGTAATATTAAAACCGCTTTTTACTACGTGCATATGAATGTACAGTACATATACCAAAAAACATTTTTTGTCTATCTGTCTGTCTGTCTGTTTGTTCTGGCAAATCTCTGAAACGGCTGTAATAAGGAGTAACTTAGGCTACTTTTATTAACCAACTTCAAAAAAGGAGGAGGTTACTCAATGCGACCGTATATATATATGCTTTTTTTATAGAGAAATTCCAATACTAAAATCCACGCGGAAGAAGTAGCGGGGGGCCGCTAGTTTAAAAAAAAAACAACTCCGTACCAAGACAAAAGCACAACACCTTCACAAGTTCAGATAGAGGTAGAACTATAGCTAGATGACGGCTTTACAGTGATTTATAAATTTTAATATTATCTATAACTTATCTACTTAGATAAAGATACTATCAAGATCTTAATGGAACTTGATAAATGTTATCACAATTAATATAAACAGTATGTACTTTGAGTAACAACTTTTTCTACACTACACTACAATGCAGTTATAACTAGAAGAATTGTAATATGTTTATTGAACCATATTGTTTCCAAATATTAGTTTGTAGGAGATAAAACTTTAATGGTTTGAGCAGGGAAGTACCACTTCTGCACCCACTTCTGCAATTCTGTTTTGATGGAAAGGTGCACTTACTGGTCTGACTGACATAAGGTCACCATCAACCTTCGGAGAAACAGGGCAACTGCATACAACCACAAGCAAGTCTTAGGCTTAGTTGTCCATTGGCTGCAGACAACACAATATTTCATATCTGCATTTGCAGGAAGTAGAATAAAGCTCTTTATTTTTTGTTAAAATAGTCATGATATCAGACCCAGACCAATTAATACAAAATAATCGTTTTTAGATCAATCATGAATCAATGATTGTATATGTCTATAACTGTAACTTACACAATATTCAGCCAATGTTTATTTATTTGATCACAAATTAACAAAGAATCCATACCGAATAAATGCAACATTTATAGGCACCTAATACCATTAAACAAGCAATTCTTGTATATACGAGTATGTACCACTACCTATATATATTATAATTTTAATCTCGAAAACGGCTCCAACGCTTTTTATCAAATTTCAAGGGTTTCAGGGTCATAAATTGATCCAGTTAGGTTTAATTTTTAGACATTGTTGTTTTATTCATATTTTCTGCTATAATTAACTTAAATATAAACTGAAAAATATGACTGTTACTGACATCTATTGGAGAATATTAATAAGTAATAACATTGTGGTGTAGAATGCCATCAAATGTCATCTGCCAATCCGCTGTTCTAGAGACCTGTGTTCAAACCTTATTTAAGTTGATTATGGCTGAAAGTAAAAATAAAATCTAGTTGGATCAATTTATCACCCCTGAAACCAGGGTACTAAATTTCATCAAAATTGTCAGAGCTGTTTCCAAGATTCAAAAAATATATTTAGGTATATAAAAGAATTGTTTGTTTAAAGGTATTAGATTATTATTAAAATGAACTAATATGATTCAAATACAATTCAACATACCTCTTGCTGGAACCTCTTGAAGAAGCTGCTTTTAGCCAGAGTGGGGAAGACTCCTCGCAGGTGCAGGCCTGCATGCAGAGAACGCATGCTCTTGTGCAGTCTCTGCACATCACTGTACCGTTTCCACACAGATACTACTGTTACAGCTTCTGGTGACTCCAGCGGGAATAACTGGGAGAATAAAAGGTTTATTCAGGTTGATTAGGGGGCATTCAAGTGTTAAGGAGGCAGTCAGTTTTTAGTTACTGCAGCATGCAACTGTGACCCGCCACCAGGACTGGGTCACGTGACCCACTGCGCTAGAAAGCCCCAAGGTGCCAAAATTTTTCTGGAGGTATGGATCATAATAAATAGAATACCATCGTCTTCATAATCCTTCTGTTTCCCTGCTGAATAACTTTTTCCAAAGGTTGCTAAGAACCAACTGCTACTTTTAAGTTAGCACTAAAGCAAGGTGAGGAGTCTTTGAATTTGCTTATTTTTGAAGCAAGAAATCAAAATTTCTACACTTGATACCCTAAATCAACATAGAAACCATGAACTAATTGCAATACATGTAGCAATGTTTATGTAAGCATGGAGGTAGGTGGATTGCTTGCTTTTGCTAATAAGGGTCTCCCACTTAAGGGGGTTAAAAATTGTAAAAATCTGCTTACAAATACTTGAATGACCCCTTACAGAAAGCTGCACATTCTCAATTTGTGAGTGTGTGTTCTCTGTGAAGTGCACATTTTACACAACACATATGTGCATTAAGGGTGATATTGCAGCCAATATCAACTGTATTTAAATGCATTTGAGTGAGTAGTGAAGCCATGCTACATTTGAATAATCAGCTATAGGTACTTCTTTAATTCCCGGATTTTAAGAATGTAATTTAGTCAAGTTAAAATCTCTGTTTATTTAATTTTGGTAAGGAAGGAAAAAGCTAAAATTTAACTTGGCTATGAAGTGCTAGGGATTTTTAAACTGGGATGGGATAAACTGGGATTTAAATGGGATGGGAGGGATGTGGATTCTGTACCATACAAAAATTTATGGATTCTACACAGTCTAAGACACTGAGTACACAAACTTATTAAACACAAATTTACAAGTTTACAGTTGTATGCTTTAAGGATGTGATACAAAAATATTCCTTATTCTTCTGTTAATATCTTACACACAAAATATACAATTCAAAACAAAGGTACTGTTGTTTTTGGTTTTGTCCCTGATTAGCTCATTTTGATGTAAAAGTATATTTTTCTAGATTACTACTACTTACTATTTTCTAGGTTAGTCTACATAAGTACCTATTTTGCTTACTACATTCACGGACGAGTAAAAAAAGTAAGGACTCCGCGTCACCTACATAAAAAATGAAGCACCCAAAATAAGCCAGCAGCGTGTAAATATGAACCTACATGCACACACTCACATAAAGATAAGCCGATCGGCCGCCATTACGCTCTCTACCATCGTTTGTAGCAGTGCAATTTGTTCGCGTATTAAAAATTGAAATAATGCAGTTGTGTGTCGTTAAATGGTGCAAAAATAATACCACATTACAAAAAAGTACCAATGAATTACCTTTCACAGGTAAGCCACTTCTTATTATATAATTTTCTGCTTTTTTTTAAATACTAAAAATAACAATATTTGGAACACAAAACCTCCAGTAAACATGACTTGCCCAGACTTGCCCGTGTCAGTGTGGCCAGGAAATAAATAGGGACTTTATCCAAAAAATTGGGTAACCTAATCCATAATGTTCTTAGTAGATAATGTTGTGTTTGAATAATTGAAATGAAATGAAAAACATTTACTGATGACTGTTTACAAAAAAATTAGGTGTTTGCGTTTAACAATAGTATTTAAACAGACTACCTTACTCAGGTATCCAATAATCACTAAATTAAACTAAAGTTATTTATGTACTAAATTAATTACAATTGTAACTTAATTTAAATTTTAAGTTTATTTTAATTGGCCATATTGTCTTCATTTTATTTGTAGGTTTCCTTGAAGCATGGAAAAATGACTGGATATGAATAATAAGAAACTGTAAAGGTCAAGAAGATTGGATCTCATCCATGAGCTAAGGGATGTCTGGTTCATGCGTCAAGCTCGTGAACGGGGCACTATTAGGCTTTTTTTGACAGGTAGACTCTAAAATGACCATATATGGTTATTCAACTGCCAAATGAAGCCCTTACCCATATTTTTTATGCGGTAGCCCTGAATGTGCCGTTAGTGGAGATCATCTGTCTTAATGCGGCGCTTACGATATAATTTTATTTAAAATAAATGATTACTGACTTGTCTGTACGTACAAGCTGTACAGCACAGGCACAGCAGCACCAGAAGTATTGAGTAATCTGTAATTCGTGAAATTTTGTAGTGTATGTCCTGTCCTGTATAATAACTATTTAATTTCTTTGCTACCTAGTTGAAATTTTTTACTGTTATGTAAAAAAACATTATATAGTAATCCATATTATTATAACGTATTTATTTTAATATTTTCTTTTGTGATGGAAAGTGACCTTACTTACGTGGTCATTTTCACGTGTATTTACTTTGCAAATAAATCACTCAATCGCACATAGTATTTATTTCTCTGAAATCAACTTCCTTATTTATAACACATCAATAGCAAACAAGCAAAGTAATAAAATTCGTAAGTACTTTTTTATTGAGACAAAACAAACATACTGAAACCTAACCAATAGAATTATAGGTATGTAATTTATATGGCCATTCTGATATCAGGTTGGCAGCTCACTTTCTTTTAATTTTAACCGTGGTGTTTAAAAGGCACATTACTACAAACTTACGCACATTGTTCGCAAGCATAAACCACTACCATTTGAAGACTAATACCTGCCACTCTCAAACACACAATGAAGGGGAAAATATCTGTGCTAAGCTAACTGGTATCCCCGTAAGGCACACATTTACAGCATAAAAGTTGCTTCACTTGCTAGTATCGCGGTGCGGAGTCCTTACTTTTTTTACTCGTCCGTGACTACATTAGACATGACGATATTAATAACTACTTAAACTACAACACCCATATTTTGATATCAACTAAACTCATAAGCATACTTACAACTGATGTGATTTTGTAGATTGTAAAACCATTTTTATGCTTCGCAGTCTCGTCTATAGAAAACCGGCGTACCCATTTGTCTCGCACCGACATTTCTGTTTGTTTTTCGCAAGCTTATTTTACAGACATATTAAAATCTGTTTTACTTGTGATATCACTACACTTACACTTAATTAGCACAATAAACACACAAAATAAACACAAAACAACGAATGCACAAAATGTACTAATAATTTTGTTGGAATCTGAGGTTGGATTGGAATTTGGATATCTTTTCCTGTTCCTTTTCTTTTCTTTCTTGTCTTTTTTTTTTTGTTGACATAATGACAACCGACAGCCGACAGCGACGACAAGGTCGACAAGTGACTTATCTGTCATCTCTGTCAAATTAAGTTTTCATTCTTTCAATTAGGGCATCTCAAACTCTGTGCATATTGCCAGCGTCCGCCAAAACTCCAAATTAAGTTTTGATGTTTTTTATTGTACGTGTTTCTGTATTTCTAATAGAATCACACGGCCACACGGATGAATGCACACATGACGCACATTATCTGCGTTTACATTTTCTAGAATTTAATCTTAAATAAAATTTTGGAATAATGTAATATGAGGTAAGTTTGTACTTATTTATAATAATGTTATAATATTTTCTATTTAACGCCAGATGTCTCTGTTTACGTAAATTTAATTTTTATTTATCATTCTTTACACTAGATAGCGTTTGCGTCCAGTAAACAAACAACGTTTTTTAAACTACTGTGTTTTCTTTTGGCTTTTGGCACGTGGTACATCTTTCTTGTGTTCAGTTTTTAATTTCTTGAAATATACTGTTAATGGTGTTTCAAAAAGTGTTTTAATTAATTTCAGGTGTTATATCATTTTCATTTCTTCTTTAATGTAAAGGCTTAGGTCATCAAAACTTCATCAAGTTATCCCCACTCTGTTTACTTACTCAGCGGAATGGCGCGCAGCGAGAGGTAGTTGCTTTGCTTTGCTGTAGTGTGGGTTCTTAGTTCATATTACACTATAGTGTCGTGTTTCTCGCGTCCTCGACTCGTTCGCAACAATACTTTTGCCTGCTGCAGTCATGAGTGTAATATCATAAAAGAAACTTACAAGACCGTACGAAAAAATGTGTCATTGATCCGTGAGTTTTTGTTCGCGTGTTATTTTTAATCGACAACATGGGTTCCAAAATCGAATACGTGGATTCGTCACATTTGTACGCTACGAACTACGTCCGTAATTCGAAAGCTATTGGTGTGCTTTGGGCTATATTCACTATCTGTTACGCGATTATAGCCGTTGTTGCCTTTGTGACTCCAGAGTGGATCGGAGATTTGGAGACAGAGTTCCCGAGAAAGTTCGGTCTGTGGCAAATCTGCAGGGTAGACGAGGCTGCGGAGGACTGTAAGGGAAGATTGGACGATTTTTTCTCGATAAATGGTTTTGTGTTCAAAGTAGCGACTGTGTTAGTGGGGCTAGCGGTCGCCCTAGCCCTGTTTACGATATGTGCAATGCTGTTGTTCTTCTTTTGCCAATCAACCACCGTTTTCCACATATGCGGCTGGCTGCAACTGTTGTCCGGTAAGTGGTGATAAATCAATTTAAGCTTGAAGTTAACATGAGTATCCGTAGGCGCCAGTAACGTGCGGTTTCCTGCTTACGTCTTTGTCTTTGAGAGGAAGTGGAGTTGGTTAATAAACTTTCTACACCTATCTATATGATGACCTAACACTTGTACCTATAGATCAGACATTGCCAAAAACTTTTACTGGGCTTGGTAAGTTAGGTCCGAGTTTTCACACTTGCCTCGAAGTTGGATCAATAAGCATCCGTGGTGGTAATTTAACCGAAGTGAAAGTGCCCATATTTTAACCATTTTAACATTGATACCTACTTACTGACCTTGCAATATCTCGATTGCAATGCAAGAATATAAACAACCGGTAAGATAGGTACTGCAATAGAACCTATTAAGTATTATATTTTGGATACGCAATCGTCTTTAGTGTAAAGCCTTGAATGAAATTTGTCTTTTAGGTAGGTTATCATCACTGGTAATCTAAATGAAAAAAGTGAAGTGGGTATACATAAACACCAATACGTCCACCTGTATCCAATAGACCTCAATGTACAGCATGTATACTTAATAATTTGGGTTTATTACGATAAATTACTCAAATTACTTTAATCAAAATTAAACTACTAAATACGGAATGTCTGCATTACAAAAGAAAAATATAAGAAAGCTATAACTACAAATTGAAAAAAAGAAGAATACTTATAAAAATCGATCAAAAAACAATACATACATTTAAAAGTCCAATGCCACTCCCGACGTTAAGGCCCCAAAAGTGTTAATTTACCTACCTGTATAGTGCGGGGTCTTCGAAAGTAAACAAAAACTTTTTTATAACTTATATTATAATATAACTGTTCATCTACAACAGGTAGACCCAAGCTGTAAATACAATAGGTACTTTAATTATTATTCTGCGCTTTTGTAAATTCACATGATTAAGGAAGTAGCGGTAGATGGGTACGATTATAATTCAACGAAAAAATGTAAATTTCCGGTATCAGAAACAATTGCTTTAATAACTGCTACTTGCGTTCTAGACCCTATCATTCTCATTGTAGTTAATCGAGGAACAAATAATGTTGTAGATACACGTTTGTTTTATAGAGACAGGTGTAGCAGACATCCGGTAGACTGGGACGCAACGCAGGTGCGGTTAGATTCCTTGACTGCTAGCGAAAGGCAGTTTTAAAATGGCAAACGACAAACAAAACAGAATATAAAGCTCGTAGAAATGTCAGCACATAATATGTATTTACTGCTTATGTCCTTGACAAAAACGACTTGATATACGAGTATGTACATGGTTGCGAAGACGTAACTTTATGCTCACTCGCCTACCTTTCCGTGTGAATTCCGCTTTTTATACGAAAACCTATGGTATAATATATGTATGGTATACTAGCCTTCCGTCAGCGACTTCGCCCACGGGACCCGTTTTATAGGTTCCCGTAGGATAAAAACCATCTTATGTCCTTTCCCAAGGTTCACTCTATCTGTGTTCCAAATATCATTAAAATTGGTCCAGCTATGGGTCCAGTAGTTTAAGTAGCAGACAGACAGTTACATTCGAATTTATAATATTAGTAAGGATATACATTCGTGTCGTCTTCCATTTTCATTCAGCATTATTTCTTATTTATATTTTTATTAACAGTGGCGTGTTATGAGACAAATGATCTCTATAGTTATGAGGAAATAATTGACCCTATCACTACAATGAAAAATATATTGAAAGAGCCTGTTCAGAAAATATTTGGTCATTCTATTAATTAAATAAAAGACGAAACTATGAACACCGTCAAACAGAACATAATTAAATCCCCGATAAACCTATTTTCGAAAAGAATCTCCAAATATATAGAAGGAAAAGGTACCGTTAAATTGGTGACATTATTCTTCACAACTATACATATTTTAAGATATTTTTTATTTCTAAAGTCGATGATTCTCCAACAAAGTTTCATAAGGCCAGCACTTGACATATGTTGTAGCTAAATGCCATTCCCAAAGAACCGAATGCGATATGTTGAAATAACGAAGATAAATGTTAAAGAATTTATTATGTCATGAATGTTATGATACTCATGATCCTACTTAGAGAAGAAATATATGTTTTTAACCACTGGTTCGCTACATTTTGTCACTAGTTTCCAAATTTAGATCGAACGAATAAAGCTAGTATTATAAATGTATGTAAAACTATGCAACTTACCAATTTATTTTTAGGTCTTAGAAAATTATTGCGAGGTATATAATTATTTTACAAAGTGGAAAGTCATCCCAGAGTTTACAGATATTCCAACTTACTGACTGGCGTCAAGTTTTTCAATATGATATAAAAACAGCAAAGAAAAACTGCCTCATAGAAATTTTTAATCTTTCACTTTTCGGAATACTACGTCGATTAACATCTCGTAATAAATATGTTTTATTTAATACACTGCTGAAATGACTTTGAACTTGTTTCACCTTTCTCATATAGTCTACAGATGTTTTAAACACATATTAACTCGGTCCTTTGTCTCATTTATTGTTTTCATGTTTATTTTTATCAAAAACATTAGTCATATTTGAATTGCTAATTGCTATACGTTCTTGCATATTAGGTGACCATTCATTTTGTGTTTTGACTCCGTTATGATTAAATCTATCCATGCATCAGCCTTTCATAGTCTACTGCTGGACATAGGCCTCCCCTAACGTTCGCACTCCCATCTGGTCCTGCACCCTTTGTATCCACCGGCTTCCTTTCTTTAGGTTGGGAGTTCACCTGGTTTGTGGCCGACCTGTGTTTCTTTGGTCGAGACGTGGTCATGATCCGAGGTTTTCAGTCCTCCTAACTAAATGACCTGCCCATGGCCACTTCAACCGTCCTTCGCCTTTCATTCTAGTGTCATCGCTCCTTGAGTGTGTCCGCAACACTCTGCTCGAAATTATTTTATTCGAGACACTGAGGTATACTGGACGAGAAGATAATTTGAAGCTTCTCGTACACTGCCCAGCCGAGTTTACCTTGCTCACAAAGTAATAAAAGTAGAATGGATGTCCTCATAGAATGTGTATGCTCAACTTTTTATTACTTTTAACTCTCTGAAATAGAATTTTCAAGTCATTTTCGTGTCCAGGTTGAATGCTTCTTATAGGCCTGTTACTGATAGCTATCTATACCTGCAAACCTGCAACACATTCACATTTGCGATCGTGTTTGTCTGTGAAGTAAACACACATATAACACATCAAAATGCATTTGTTTGAGTTCTGTAACTGCCACTTCGACTTATACGAATACTATACTATACTACTATATGGGAATCGTCCGTTCCAAAGTCAATTACCAGAATTTAACACATCTCGCCTTATCTAATGACTGTGGGGCAAGACGATCTTAATTTTTAGAGCATCTGAGTCACTACTTCTATATTAAGAGTGGTCTCCATTGATGGAACCAAGTGAACCGACACACGACCTAAGAACCGCTATGTGACCGAAAAACTGTACGAGCCGTGTGTGAGCTACTTTTGAACCGTGATAAGTGAGTGTACGGTGCTAATATTGCGTTTAGAAAGAGCTTTATGCCGTAACTGTTGCTAATATCCAGGAAAATCCGCAAAATAAGTGAGATGTAAAAAATAAGCGAGAATTTATTTTGAAATTTATCCACCTTTTTCTATTTTTCCTTATTTTAAAGAAGTGGTAAAGGAGCAAACAGGCAGTTAATTCCTAACGGACCCCTATGATACTCCGAAGGTCACCTAACTAATAAACCTTTAAGAGTAGCCGTGAAAAGCGTCCTTGTCCCGAAGCCCAAATTAATGAAAGAAAAAAAGAAAATATTTTATTCACTGTATGGTTTTTTTTACAAACCCTTATTGCAAGACTTTTTTTTGTCTTCTCTGGGTGCGCTTAGGCAATGCTGAGCTGTAAAAAAGAGCAGACGGTGTTCCGTCTGCTCTTTTACATACTTTAATACAGTTCAGAAAAACTTCAGCCCTATTTTCAGTTATAATGTTACTAGATGTGCCCCTGGGCTTTAGCCTCCCTGTCGCAACCAATGCGGCACTGCACCGACTGGACACAACAGTCTGCTGCGTCCCGCCATCCCAGCGACGTACATCTACGTCTCTCGTCTTCACTTCACCACGAAGGCCTCCGATGTCGTGGAGTACCTGAAGGTGAAAACGAAATTCGCACTAAGCGTTGAGAAGTTGGAGTCACGCAACGCAGTGAACTTTAGTTCATTTGCGGTGCGCGTCCCAACTGAATTTCTCAGTACCTTCCTGGACGAGAAGTTGTGGCCAAAGGGGGTCGTGTTCAGAAAATATTATGGACGCCGGCGACCGCCAGAAGTCACCGGACCCGCGCTCACATCGCCGCAAAAAGTGTGACGTAGTTAAGTTATAATTAGTATGTATGTTAGTCTGTAAGGTATTTATTGTATGGGCCTCGATGCCTGAAATAAAGGAATTATATTATTATTATTATTATTAAGCCGCGTGGAAGGATCGTTACTATGAAGTTAGGAGACATTCCAAATTCTAAACAATATAACGCTCGCTACCTTTAAGTCAGACTTGTTTCTTCAATCAGTAACGTTGTATGGCAGTCCACTTCAATCTAATGTTATGCCTGCAATCTGGCAACAAATTGCAGACACGATGCCATTCCGCAGTAATGACTGCTGTACACGCACGCAGTAAACACAGATTTGTACTTCCTTGCTTCGTTATTATCTTGTCTATGCGAATGCAAATGTGTAAACAGGACTAGTTTGTAGTTGCATTTCAATGTTTGTTAACTGTAACTTAATGTATTGGTGCTACCTAAGTAAAGGTGTACCTAGGTGAATAGGCGGCGTTGTAAATCAAATTTTCAGTATTTTTTATTTAAATGGAGTAGCAGTCATAGCAGACGCTTGCAGCCCACTGGAGTAGGTCATTGCAGCCTTCCTACACACAATCTCAAGCAAGCCTTAAGTCTTGTATACTATATGATCGTATACAACAGCTCTGCTACTTCAGAGGCTTAGGGCTATGTCATGTAGGTTTGTCAGGTAATCCTGAGATCGCATCTTTCCACCAAAACATACTTAGTAGAAACCGGCAGAAATGAATATAGTACCGCTAGTGATGGCGGTACTTCCTCGGTCAAACGGTGAATGTTATAATCTTCTCTACGTCTTTTGTTTTATAATACTTAGTGTTTTTAATTAGTTTTCATCTAAACGGAATTCCATTCCATTAAATGGAAGCAAGATTGAAATCTCTCCAGTTGAACATGAAGATTAAGTCTCCAAGAATATTTTGCAATGATTTTAAGCCGGTTGCGAAATCCATCAAACAAAGATTTTAATCTCACAGATAAGAACATTGTGTACGTAATCACATTAAGATTTACATAAGTATCTCAAACTCATCGCGCCTAAACAGCAGCCATGAAATTAAACCGCCATTACGTAAAGTAATCTCGGATGAACATTAGAACATAACGAAAAGTAAAAGTAAAAAATTGTAAAACGCCTGACGGTTCGCGAGTACCGTGACCAAGCCTAAAAGTAAAAATAAAAATGTGCTATGATCGCGAGAATACCATTTTTCTTGTTTTTGTAGTCTGAAGCCCGTTTCAGTTTGATTAATAGGCTTAGTAAAGAAACTATGAAATTGAGAGTTACATAAGTAAAGAATGAAAGAAATTAAATTTTTCAGGTCAATTATTCGGATATCTGAATTTTTTAAATGTAATAAGTGGAATATCGTCTGCAAAAGGAAGTGTGGTTATTGACTGGCTTAGAGCATCAAAGTTACTGACTCACCCTTCAGTAGAGACAGCATAGCGCCTCGCTTCGATACATAATCTTTGTGCCAAATCTGGTGCTGGGGAAGAACGCACACATTTTAATATTGTCACACATTCACAAATATTCTTTCATCGCTACATACGCATACATTTCTAAATATGTCAATTTTAATTAACCACGTCATTTTATATGCACGCACCGCCAACACTGACACCGACACACACAGACACACTAGTTGTATAACTGGAAGGCACATTGTGCATGGACGATGGGACGAGGAGTTCGCCCGTAAAGGCCACTCCACTGACGGGTGTCATACCTGTCATAACTTGATGCTCTAAGTTGACTGGCAATATATTATCATGTTTTTAATGCTAATTATAGGTTGAACTGCCTTTAAATAAGAAAATAGAGGTAATAATGACGTCGATAACTCAATCACCATGTCAAACTTGTACGTGTCAATTTTAAAGAATAAGTAGTCAAACCTACAGTAGCTAAAGGCAATGTCGTAATGTAGTCAATAAAGTTATCAAGCTTATTGAAGAAAATGATGATGATGACGGTGTGTTATTTCTTTCACTGTCAAATAAAAACTCATTTCATGTTTCGTTGACACCGGTTGGTATAACAATACCTACCTTACCTAGTCAAAATCGGTAAATCGTCGGTAGGCCATGCCATGTTTAGCCATGTCAGTCAGATATCCAATTAAAGCGATGAAAACGTCTCTAATGGAGTTTTATACAGTTATTTTGTACAATATCATTCTGTAATTAATATTATATGGAACATAATTACCATAAATTGTATTCGATATAACATAAAAAACACAAGAAAATAAAAATAAAACAAGACTAGTTACTACAGACCTCCTTCAGGTTTCCGCCAAATCTTTATGCGTAATTAAGGGGAAGGGATGAATAAAAAAAATAAAGTACACAACACGTTTTTCAACGAAGCATTTAATCTAATCCACTTTGTTATTTCAAAACCGAATCAAAATTAGCAACACCTGTCACAAACGCGATTGGACAATAAAACCGAAACGATATTGCCGTATTGCCGATGGTTGTAATTTATCGATTTTAAACTCGAGTAATGCAACACAACCGTCATGCTGTCTAATTACAATGTTAAGTGCGTTTGTGTCTAAATCGATTGTTTTTATCAACTACCGGGTCAGACAATGAATATTTTAATTTAATAATGAAATGAATAGTATAATTATTGGAGTCTGCTGTTTTGTCATATCATAAGTTCTTTCGTGTTAATTTGTTTATTTTATATGAGCGGTCAGGCCACGCGGTGTTATGCGGTCATAGAATATATCCAAACCTTAAAAAAACCCACAAACAATGTCGATGAACAAAGGGTTGTTTGATTTCAAACAAGATTCAAGAGTCTTGTTTGAAATCGCGTAAACAGTTGCGCTGCTATTCCAGAGGTTGGTGGTCGTCTCTTCTATGTCAGCCGACTGATTTTATCTTACGTTATTTGCAATTATGTATTGTTTATCCAAAACTTTATCGAAGATCTTAGGAACTGACTATTTACCCCCTCCTCAACAATCTGCATTTAAGCAGATTGAAAGCATATGCGCCTGAAGAAGTTAAGCATACTTAGTTGCCCAGGGATGCAAAACGGGGTTGTAAATTATTGTGTAAAAAATTTCCGAACCATTCCATTCTACTTCATCTTTCTATTGTAGTTACTAGATGTAGTTAATACTTATAAACTTGAAATAGTCTAGCTGCAATAGATGTTAAAAGCCATATCTGTCTTACTATCGCTTTCACTGCCAAGACTAATATGCATCTCGGAGATAAAGTAAACTGAAAATAATTTATATCACGTACTAAAGATTACCCCGACTCATTGATTTCCGTGGACCTTCTGTGGTAAATATCCGTGATATTTAATTGAGTTATGTAAACACTTTCCATTACTATTAGCATTACCAGCAAGTGTTGCCGTTCGTTTTCGTGTTAGTCTGTCCGTAACCTGGTTATCTTGAGGGGCGATAGCCAAACGGTAAAGTGATGGATAAGTCTACGACGTGGAAATCCTGTGATCAAAACCCCGTATGTCTGACTAAGAAATTATATGCGTATTTATGGCTGCTCCACGTTGAGGGAAAACATTTATTCTATTACTAATTTTACGATGGCTGAAAACCCGCACTTTGCCAGCGAGGAGGACTTGTGGCCTCTATATCTCTTGATTCTTTGGGAAGGGCTGCTTGCGCCCAGCTCATGGGACATTAAAAAGGGTTGAAAGACCAGGTTGACTGATTGAGTACATATGTATTTTTAAAAAGAGGTCTTAATTATAGTATTTTACTTGAAAGTTTAACGCAAATTTTTATTTTAAGTAAACAGGTTAACACCCTGAGATAAGGGATTGGTATTTGGTACACATTGAGAAAGCGCCCTGAAGTTATCATTACCTTTCAAACGTAGATGTTCTGTAATGAATGGTGACACGGATTTATGGCCACCGCAGGCGACAAGAACGATCTTGGGATATGAAAAGAGTTTATATAGAAACCACTGATATATTACTTATTGTGGAAAAAGCATCTATACCTTTAGGCATACCGACTTACCGTGTAATAACATACAAAAGATGATGATAAGCGTATGTCTACAGAAGAGGATACATAAAAGAAAATGTGCAGGTGCTATTATCTTTTTTAAGTAAAAACTTTTTAACAACATACGTTTCAAAAGGACTTAATGACCAAACAACCTGATCACTGGGTTGTGGTTAATTGAAAACACGTGTTTGTTTCAAATTCTTCAATTTTTTCTTGGAAATACTGTGAGTAAGAAGTAGTATGTAGTATGATAGTAATTAAATTGACCTACTTGTCCGATCAAACTAACATTTTTAGTAATTAAAAATTACTTATATTAGGATTAGGTAAGATAAAAAAATATACCATTTCATTATCCAGAAATTTAAAATTTGCTTTCTATATTCAAGTGTTTAAGCACTCACTTTGACGATTGAAGTCTTAGTTAAATCCTGTGCTCAAAATAACTTTTGACATTTGTTAGCTTCCGGTGAAATGCGTGTGTGGATTATTTCACAACGTTTTTAACAAAAAGCGTTGATTGATTACTTTATGTAATACTAAGAAAACATCGTCTTAAATCTAAACACATTATACACACAAGTCAGTTATATAACACCTCATTGGATTACTTATGTCAGTAATGACACAAAGATTCCGCATATTAAAAATCATTTTGACAATCACTATTATTATTTGTAGACGTGCATTGTGTTTCATAATTTTTTATTTTTTGTTGGTAAATGGCGGAAATAACTACATTCCCTGAAAAGGACAAATGCCCAAAAGTTTGTACAGATATCGGAGCCTTTAAAAAGTCTGATAAGAGCCCAGAAAAGGCTCAAGAAGAAATTGAGGCTGCTCGAGAAGCGAAGGACCTTACTAAGGAAACGCCTGGTGTAAGTCAGGATGTCCTTGAAATTCCAGAAATAACGAAGCCAGTCATTGGTCCTGAACATCTACAAAATTTAAGACCTGGACCAGATGGAAAAGTAGACTGGACCCCTCTAGCTGGTATGACCGGCACAAGACCGGGCGTAAACAAATACTCCATCAGCAGATATTCTCTCAGTGAATGGAGAAAACACAACGAGAAAGTTCTGGATCCTGAAGTTATAACGGAGTCAAATATAGTTGATTATAATGCTAAAACTTCTATGATGCAAGCATTTGGAAATATTGATAAACAACAAAGTGAAAATTGCAAACGACTCAAACAAAAAGCCCGAGATATTTTTAGATGGAAAGTTGAAGTGGAAAGAGCGTGTAAAGCTATAACGGAAGAAGTGGAACTTCTTGAAATTGAAAGGCAGCGTTTAAAAGGTGCTTCTAGAGTTTTAATGTTACCGGAGTCAATATCCAAAGAATGTTTGGATTTACGTTCAAATAGATTCGAACCAGATTTAGTGTCTGATCTCGCTGAACAAGAACTCATTAAAGAAATGAATCTTGTAAACGAAGTAAGAGCGACCTTGAAGAATACGTTGAATCAAATCGAAGAGCAAATGGCCATAAATAAAGCAGCGAAACATAGAATCGAGTATGATTGGTGTGATAAAACCATGGCCTATAACACCGAAGCGATAAATTTGAGCTTGAATACGAAGTCCAATACTATCATGTTTAGACCTGGAGCTACAAGGTTTGGAGAATTTTCAGCGCCATTGGAATACTGGGAGTTCTTTTGTAGAGAAAACGTACAGAACTGTGAAGCAGCTAGGCAGAAGTCTGCTGACTTACGAGGCAGTCTTAATGCGATTCTTGTAAATGGAGGAAGAAAGCTACGAAATCAAGCAGATAGGACTGACATGGCTTTAGCTGAAACGGTAGCCATTACGCAAGAGCTATGTACAAAATTAGAGGAAACATTAAGGAACACGTTACAACGGATTGCTGACATGGAGCGTCTAATTGATGATCTTAAAGATTCTATTAGAAAAATGGATGCAGCTATGAAACTCGCGCAAACTAGACTTGATAATAGAAATAATTGGCGACCACATGGAGAGAGCGTTAGAGACCAGCCACATTTGGGTTTGATAGAAGAAGTTAAAAAGATCCATGAGACTGTCACTTCTCTGCTTGGGCAGTTAAGAAACGCTGAAAGAGTGAGAGAAGATTTGTTGAAAAAGCGGATTCAGCTGGAAAGAGATATCGCTTCTAAAAGAAAGACGCTGAATATTGATAGAGAAAGATGTGGAATGGTTCGTTCGCATTACCCGTCTGCATCAGAGCTAGCCGGTTACTGAATAGTCTTCTCTTCCGTCCTTACCTTTTTCAGTATTTATTGTCAATTTTACAAATCAAAATTATACCTGTATTTCGTATTCGTTTTGAACTACTGAATAAAAACTTGATGGTTAGTTATTCCTTTAATGATTCTAGTTTGTGTCTGCATTGAGTAAATACTTAAAACTATAGCAGTAATGATTCTTAATGAACTCAAACAAGCGAGACAACTCGTTAGTTTTAAAATGGATTTCTCTACCTCGTTAACTAAGTAATATATATCCGCCATCGATATAATATAAGTATCCGCTCAACCAATTTCCTCTGATGCAGTGAAATGTACAAACCACATTTTATGACAAAGTACACCTTTCACTCTTAACTGGTAGATGATCGTAGATTATTGTGTCGGACCAGTCGGACACCTGATGACATACACAAGCTATAGAGTGTGCGCAAGGCCCTCTACGCACAGTAAAAAAAGATGTCCCGTAGATAGTTGGATATGGGTAGGTAGGTACACATTGCTATAAGACTTGCTCCAACAACTATGCCCTTATCGATGGCTGAGACCTATCCAACGAAGTCATATATCGTTGGGGAGGTACCCTCTTTGCCGTGAAGCAAATATTAATGTACTTTGGTGAAAACATACATACGCCTGCGTATACGCCCACGTACGGATGTACATGTACTGATGGAGTAACATACTCCATCAGTAGGCTTTCCAAAGTAAGATATAACTCAGCAAATCAATATTTCATTTGTAACTGGTGTCACTTTAAACACTTGTCACTTTTAACACTTGCTAAGGTGCGCTCTATCTTTCCTATCTACGATAATGTACTAAGGTGACGGGGATCTTCGCGCGTTACGTAAAGTACAGATTAAATACCAAGATGACATTTTGAGTGGTGTGAAAAAGCTTGGTTTAAATATAAGGAGTTAAAATAATAAGTAGGTCAGCTCAAAGTGGCGGATATAAAATGATCAAATACCTGCCTTCATTATTTCACAATTTTAGGTTTTAAATTTTTATCTGGTTTTATGCGTAGGTAAATCTTAGCGACTCTTTTTTTAGAAATGAAAACCAGAAGCAGAATATTCAGATCACCATTTAATTCACAAAGCCTTTGATACAATTTACAGGTAACGGTTTAAGGTTTCTAATTAATACAACAACAATTAAATAATAAGTAAGCACAGATACAGAATTTCGGTACGCAATCGGGCAGAGTAACTGTCGTTATTACGATTACAGCACTAATAATCCCCCCTTATAGGAGGCCTCGCTTTTATAGGCGTTTTCTCCTACTTTGTCACATTTTTTATTCAACTACCGACGTTGATTCCTAACACTTTGAATAACGTACTGCTAAGGATTTTATCTTCATGGATTTCCATGACTCCAAGGATTTTGTTTGATCTAACGTTTTACAGCATCCTATTTTTTATGTATAGTGTTATGAACTTGCGTACCTACTGCATGTGTAAATACAGCGACCTGACGAATTGAAAAATTGTTGTAGTTACAATTACCACGTGGGTATACTTCTACGAACTTCTTCGTCTAAGTAACTAGTGATTAGCCTTCGAAATTATGACCAAGAAATAACGAACACACCACCACGGACTATAAAATACGATTATGTTTTCTCTGTGTCCTATACCACCAAAGGCTTATTTCATACATACTTTCGTTCATTTCATTATACTTACAAACCTCTCCATACTCCGTAAATTTATACAGACATGTTTAGACATCTTGTCAACGGAACTTTTAATGTTTTGAATTCCATTTATGAAACCGATTCCAATCATAGAAATGTTTTTCTTTGCTCTGTGATTCCAATTGATGAGAACATTGTAACAACATAGTAAATAGTAGTAATAGTACCTTCCAGTAAGTGTAGCATATGGTTCTTTATCGGTAATTGCAAAATCTGTCAACGGTATTGCTGGTTGCAAAAAGACCGAGTAACGTTATAATTGCAAAAACAATGCCTTCGTTAGTGATGTCACACGGTCGAACGTTACTTTGCTCGTTTGCTACGTCACTACATCGTGCCATTATTGTGTTAAAAACTAGCATGATCTAAATGTACAGAAATTGTTTTGAGGTTCTTCAAAACAATAGCATTACCATGAAATTAACGTGGAATGAGCTAAAATTCGGCTACATAATTTTTTATATGCACAATAATCTTGAATCTAACAACAATGTCTTTTGTTTGTGTGTCTTTGTGCGTTGCTTTTAAATTTCAAATTAAAGTTAGTTTCATACACTTTCCAAAATTATGAATTAATTTTGGGTTCAATTTAATGCTTAATTTAATTATGATTAAAGTATAGTTTTTATAAAAAAAATATAGGTATCGTACGTGAAACGTTCGTGCATGTAATTAGTAATAAGAGAAAAATGACAATAATGTGTCATCGATTACGTGACTATCCATCGCGTTATTTGCAACTCCGTGCTATCCATGATCGTGTAGTGTGATCACCACGGAGCCACGGAGTTGCAAATAACGCGCACTCCCCGTGATCACGGTATGGGTTTTAGGCAAAGATAATATTAAACTTGAAGTTATCGAAGAAAATTTCCAATAAGAATTATAATTTCATCACCTAATTTATCATTGTAAAGAGGTCCCTCACTGAATTTTATCTAACACCTGATACATCAGATGGACCGTCAATAAAATAATCATCTTAGAGCATTACATTACAGTATTGACTCTGGTGAGTCCGTACCTTTGATGCTCTATAATCATCACTGAAGTTTATTTTCTAGTCAAACAATAACTTGTGTTTTGGATTCGGTTATATTTAAGTTTGGAAAGCCAAGTAAATTGGGGATAATTGGGGATACCCGTTCCTTGAAGTAGGATGCAAAGAGGGTTATATAGACTAACTCTTTAACTATAACCCTATCACTTATAGTCAATATTTTTGAAATATCCTGGGTAGTTTAAAATTACCTTTTCTACACGCAATATCCAATACAGGCAAAGCGTCGGCTCAGCAGATTAAGTGACCTTTGATACAAAAAAACCATGGGAGAAGGAATGACGGCATGATTCCACCGAGCGTTAATAATGGCCGCTGCACGCTGCTTTATTTAACATCTTTTTGTGGGTACCTTTTTAACGCAAGAAAGGATTCTCTAGGGATAACTTAACCAACTAACCTAACCTTCAGTAAGTAAGTGGTTGAATCTATGTCTTGAATAGATACACATAATAATGTTTTAATACAGAAACTATAACTAAACAATAGCTTATTTAAAACATGTTGATACTATTAGAACTATTTTTTTTTTCAATTATGGCATCGCAAACTCTGTGCATACTGCCAGCGTCAAGTACAATTTTTGCATAAATTTTTTGCCAGTTTCAATGAAACTCGACGAAGTAATAACAAAGTCAGTAAGTCGTCAGTAATCAGTCAGTCAGTCGAGTCCAACATTCAAGTAAAGCGATGGCTACTTTACTAGAACGTGTGCGATGGAATTTTAGAAGCAAGCAGAAAAAACATATTTTAGCACTGTTATTCCATTTCACAAACACTCGGGTACTGTAATTAACCTATATCAAACAAAATGCCATCAACTTTATCCGATATAACTCAAAAATACACCAAGAAAATGAAAATAAAACAAGAGCACAATATGTCTTTTTCGACTTCCCGCCAAAACTCCTATTAGAACTATTACAATAGAAATTGTCAAGTATTATTTAGATTTGTCACTAGAAAAACCTCATTCTTTTATTTCGTAGGCATGAAGTTGCGACTGACCTTTTCTAAAACAGATTAACATATTATAGAATCGATAGGTGACATTGACATTTCTCGTCAATGTAGTCGTGTCGTGTCATTAGTTTTTAATTTTATTTTATTTTTACACTTTTAATTCATGTCCTTATAAAATAAATTTGCATAAAATGGCCACTGACTTTAACAAATTTACGTGTCCTCACATATGTCCAACTACTGAAAAGAAAGGTGATGCAAAAACTTACCTCGAAGCTGGAGAGACACGGGTCAATGAGAATCCATTTGCTTCTCCTTATATACCTGGATGCATCAAGCCACCAGAGCCCAAGGTGTACCCACCAGATGCTCCTCCTAGATATCTTCCACAGCCTACAGATACTACAAGTGGCGACATACTTGGCATGGGACCAATAGGTCCGTGGGCCTCTGGTCATCTAGATTGGACTCCCCAAGCTGGAACAACAGGCGTTCGACCAGTCGTTGACAAATACTCCATAACAAGATATTCTACTGGAGAATGGAGAAGAAACAATGAGTATACGCTTACTCCACGAGCAATCGATAAAGCGAAAGCATTGGAGGCTAAAACTAAACAAGATATTGCTAATGCTTTCACCAACTTGGATGAAAAGTTAAATGACTCCAATCGAAATTTAGATAAACGAATCAAGGACTTATCCTATTGGAAACAAGAAGTAGAAAAAACTCTCCAAGCCATTACAGAGGAAATAGATACTTTAGATCAAGATAGAGCTAAATTAAAAGGAGCATGTCGGATATTAATGATGCCTGAAGCTATTTCCAGGGAATGTTTAGAACTACGAACAAATCGATACGAACCCGACTTGGTCAGAGATGAGGCAGAACAAGAACTTGTCAAGGAGGTAGCTATTGTTGGGGAAATAAGGAGGGTGTTCATGAATACTTTAGTCAAAGTTGAAACGCAAATGGCAATGAACAAATCTGCAAAATCTAGCTTGGAGTTAGACTGGAGTGACAAAATGGTGTCTTCAAAACTAGATAAACGTAACAAAAGTTTGACGCCCGATTCAAATCTAAACCTTTACCATCCTGGTGTAGCTCGTTGGCCTGAAAATGCGACAACCTTGGAGTATTGGAAGCACTATTGTTCTGAAAGCATTCGAAACTGCGAAGAAGTTAGAAAAAAATCTAAGGAGTTAAGAGGTGATTTAATGACAAATATCATAAATGGCAGTCAGGATATGAAACTACAAGCTGATAGAACAAATGCCGCTTTGGCGGAAACAATCGCGGCCACTGAAGAGATGTGTGAGAAATTAGAAGAAACTTTAAGAGAAAATTTGCAGAATACTGCCGATATTGAAAATCTGATCGATTATCTCAAAGATTCGTTGAGGAAGGTTGATGAGAGAGCAAAGCTAGTGATGACTAGACTACACGCGAGAAACTATGACCGTCCTGGAGTGGAGAATTGTCGAGATGAGGCCCAGTATGCCTTGATGGGTGAAGCTAAGTTTATCAAAGAAACTGCCGAGTCGTTGACCGACAAACTGAGGCAAGCGGAAAATACAAGATCTGAGCTAATGAAGTATAGAGGAGAGCTAGAAAAAGATATTGCTTGTAAAAGAAAAAGTCTTAATATAGACAAGGATAGATGTAGCAGAGTTCGAGCTCATATGCCGACGCCAGAAGAGTTTGCGGCGGGATGAATAGATTTCTTATTTGGCTTTCATTTAATAAAATTCTGCGTTTATGCTTATTTTTTTAAATTTCAAAACACATAATTCTTCATTATAAAAAGGGCAGCTGAAAATGAAAGTAAATAATCTATAGCTGTTTCATCGTTTTTCATGTTGATTTAACCATGTAGGCATAGCCAGTCCATAAAATAACTTAAATGTCATACCAACAGTCTAAAGATTTCGCGCGTTCCCCATGGACCAACTGTTGGTCCAACTAGTTGGACCACGGGGATTTTTTTTCCCGCTGGACCAACTACTCGGTGGTTAAAGTTGAAGTGGCATTGGAATGGCCATATTTGTACAAGACCGATATCTGATGGCGAAAAAAGGTCCTCGAATGGCCTGCAAAAATAGCACAGCTAGCCTCTATCGGCTCTATCCAAGATGAATTGACGATCTGACGGGTGCAGGACCGAACGGAGTGGTGAATGTTAGGGGAGACCTAAGTCCAGTAGTACTTATGTTTAACCCCTATTATTTACGTAAGGTTAACATTAAAAGTAATACGCTTGTTTTATATAAAAAGTACCAAGAACCGAAATTACCGAAAGAACCGGGAAATCCCGGTTTCTTGGAGAAAAAGTACCGGAATTCCCGGGTCTCAAAAAGGGACCGGTTCCGGAAACCCTAAATTGTCACACTGTTGTGGAATCATTATATCAAACAAAATTTACTTCATCTATGAATTTTATAATACATACTTTTTTCTATTATGGTTTAACTTTAAAAGTAATACGCTTGTTTTATATAAAAAGTACCAAGAACCGAAATTACCGAAAGAACCGGGAAATCCCGGTTTCTTGGAGAAAAAGTACCGGAATTCCCGGGTCTCAAAAAGGGACCGGTTCCGGAAACCCTAAATTGTCACACTGTTGTGGAATCATTATATCAAACAAAATTTACTTCATCTATGAATTTTATAATACATACTTTTTTCTATTATGGTTTTCTATGAATATTCAATGTCAGTCAACCCGCATAAATCTTGCCCTTGCAATTAATTAATTTAAGTGTAAGAACAGTTAGTGAAGTTAATGATATGCACTGTATACCTTATAGTTGCGCAAACTGTTTCTTATGTTGGTAGCCCGTAAGTAAATAAATAAATAATGCCAAAATTTGGATTCTGAAAACATCCAAATCCATACTAATACTATAAATTCGAAAGTAACACTGTCTATCTGTCTGTCTGCTACGCTTTCCCGCTTAAACTACTGAACTGATTTTAATGAAACTTGAAACAAAGAGTGGATCTTGGGAAAGGACATAAGATGGTTTTTATCCTACGGGAACCTTTAAAACGGGTCCACGCGGGCGAAGCCGCTGGCGGAAGACTAGTATTCTATAAGTATGTAACTGAAATCATAGGTGTGAAATGAATGACTAAATATGAGATGAATTACACCGTCAAATCCGATAACATTTTTTTGTTTTTAAGTACCAGCGGTTTAATTTAAACTTGGGGCACAGATGCTCTTGTAATTTTATTATACTTAAAAGTATTAAAACTCTAGTGTTCATTACTTTCTTGCGACATAAACACAGTAGTATCATGGACGGATTACAACCATCACACACACGGAGGTGATCACACACACAAATCACAAAGAATTCTATACAAATGCACTTATCGCTTACACTGGCGTTACCACACGGCTATTAAAAAGTAGGGCGAGTGACCCAATACATAATTTTCTACGGCAAAACAATAAGATGCAGATAGAATAATACCAGTGAGAAACTGCCAACGAATGACCACTCACTTCGAATAAGTTTTTAAACCTCACGAAACGATAACGATACGATACGACCAGCAACTATGTCTCTTACGACTTTGTAACGCCACATTGAAGAACAAAGTATGACTACATGTAACAGTTGTCCCTTTGATGCACTTAAAACTAATAAAACTAAAAACGGCCGGAGAGAGGACGTACCGTGGAGAATGAACGATGCCTTCAATAGTTACTGTAAAATACTTATTTTTAAATTATTTTAGTTAAAGGAAACTGACATATATTTTTTCATTTAAATAGCGTTGCGTGTTTTGCAAAATTTTCT
This sequence comes from Pyrgus malvae, assembly GCA_911387765.1. Classification (NCBI taxonomy): domain Eukaryota; kingdom Metazoa; phylum Arthropoda; class Insecta; order Lepidoptera; family Hesperiidae; genus Pyrgus; species Pyrgus malvae. Next base: position 763,531 of record OU426969.1, on the reverse strand, counting down.
ATGGATATATGTAGATTACTGTTAATTATCGACAAAGTTGTCTTGCAATGCAATACTGTAGATAGCCTTTTTATAAATTACTGTTTTACAACTTCCTTAATTAATTATTTTAAGTATTAATTCAATGGCATAAATTACATAAGTCGTATCGTCTTGTATGAAGATAATTTGTAGCTTTTTAATAGGTATACAGACTGAAAGGATTAGCTTACATTCATATTTTGCGTAACCTGTAAAATAACAAATCATACTTAAGAAATCCTAGCCCATGTAATTCGAAAGAATAATTTTGTAAATTGCAATGATTAATAGCGCTCTTTCTATTGTGTTAATAGACTTGTTGAACGAGTCGAAACGTCACTCTCTCGTAATCATAATATTCAGAAGCTAAGTATATCGCAATGTCATCATGAGTAAAAGCTCTAAAATACTTCTCTTGGTATTTAACATTAGCTTCTGCCGTGAAACAATAGTGAATTCAAAGTTTTTCTGGAAGAGTATCGTTTGAATTTAGTTCCTTTACGCAAAGAAAGTCTGCATTACATGGTACTCGTACCTCAAACACAGACTAGATCTTGTTCAACTTGAGTATGGAAACAATACAAAGAAGTTCTTCTTTATGGACTTATTTATTTATTCTTCATGTACCAAAATACAAAGATAATGTACATAGGCGGACTTAATGTTATAAGCATTCTCTACCAGTCGACCTGGGGTAGTGTGAGAAGCAAGTTTTCATCAATGTTCCATGATTTGGACGTGTGTACCGAAATGACAAATCTTTTTCAATTCCGAGAAGAGACCAACCCAGCTCTGACATATAAAAGTTGATGGTTGATTATACTACAAAGAGTTATCATCTTGTCATGTTACCTACATCCCGAAGCTACAGGGACTAGGATACTAGACTGGCTCTAACTTTCTCTAAAAAAAATATTTACCTCATTCATTTATTCTACTAAAAAATAATATTCTATTTAACGAGTATAAATTATCGGTTTCTTAGAATACTGTCATTTAGTTTTAGTTGTGCTACAGCCGCTACAGGTCCTCAACTAAGTTAACTGTTGCTACATTATTACATTGAAGCAGTAGTAAACTCCTTTCTACTAATTAATGTTGACTCATATCGTTTTAAAATTTATGTGTAGTTGACCTTTTCTGAACTCTTCCGTTCAACAAAACGTTTACGAAATTAAGAAACTTATTTATCAGTGCCACATGTTTTTGAATAAGCTCCATGGTTTTACTGGGGACTTAAAGATGTCTAGAATAACGCAGTGGTGCTTAATTTGCACGTAAGGTCCCATAGTCCCATATACATTATGTATATTTAAGACCCTATTCTAGCCGGCTCCAAACCTGATGCGGATTTAGGAGGGAGTCGGAGCCAGTCAGGGTATTTGCTTTGAGTGGCAATATTTTGCACGCTCCCTTTAGCGTGCAAAATCATAACAACTATGAAAAAAATGTTTTTACAAAGCGATACAAAAACCTGTCTTTGCCGTATCAATATAGTTTCCTCGTGACATCGTCGTCGTTGTATATAACGGACTACTCAGAAGGCTGAGTACGTAATAACCTAGGGTTGAGTATTTTTAAATAAGCCCCTGCGCCCTCCCAACCAAGACATATCACTGAAAAAAATGTGTAAACCCGTCAATGGCGATCTACTCCCATAGTATCAAACATACTGTTTGATATTATATTTTATCGCCACAACAAAGCAACATGGAAAGCTACCTTAACTAGCCCCTTACTACAAGACAAGTGTACATTAGCTCTAAAGGTAGGCATTGACGATACGTCTGATTGGAATGCTTCCAAATGGAATACTTCCTTATGGATGTACTTCAGTTTAAAGGCACATTGACTTACTTCCATTTGGACGTACGCGCGGCCACTTCGTAGATAGCACGCGATCAAGTGGACGTCGTACGGAAGAATTATCACAATGAATTTTTTAATAATATATTTTTTTAATAATGTTTCACACTCATAGCCTCACAGTAGTGGGAACCATGGACACATACAAAGACAGAAACTTAAACACCCAGATCGAGAACAGAAATTTAAACTCATAATTCAAATTTCTGTTTCGCCGGGAATCGAACCCGGGATCCTCCGACTGGCAGTCCGGCATGGTAACCTCTGCGCCACAGTCGTCTAATGGTGGCAACAGCAGTGGGTATTTCGATATGGGTACGATTTATACCCACATATACCCATTGTACCTGAAAATTTATTTAAAACAGGGCTGGAGTTTTTTTCCGCCCCCTTTTTTCTCCTAGGCCATATATGCATTAGCGCACCCAAAGCGGTTGACGGTCAGCTGATGGCCGTACAACAATGACAAACATCAAGTGTATATTATTACACAGGATGTTAATAAACTATTTCATTTCATTTCATTTTTCAATAACTTCTAGTACAAAGTCACGCGCAGACGAAGGCATAATTACAAACTGAGCTCTTTCTAGCACTGTAGCACATGTACCCCCCGTCAACAAATAGCAAAAACTGAGACAAAATTTCTAAAAAAATGGACGCGGTTTTGACCATTCACAGACAAATCGAACGAAGTCCAAATGGCGTGTCGCACGTTTTTGACATTGACAGTCGGCCGCGGAAGACGTCCATTTGGAGTGGATACATGGATTTCAATCCGTTTGGAAATCCAAACCTGGAAGACGTCCATTTGATTGGCATACGTTTCTCACATTCACGAAACAATTTTGGAAGACGTCCACTCCATTTGGATTGATGGACGTATCGTCAATGGCTACCTTAATTCTAGTCCCTAGGTAAAGTTCCTTTCCAAGTTCCTCTGAAACATTAAATTTTGGTAACGGTTTGGATCTCTTCATTTTTGTACCAACAATAAAATTGTAATCGGGTGCCCAGTGTGGTTGTACTTATTACAATTTGCACCGTATTTATTTATGAGCACATCGCTCCGAGAACCCAAACAATGCAAGGCCCGTTGACACCAGCGAACAATGCAGTATCGTTCCCATGGCAAGTTTTTGTTTTGCCGCCAAAACGGTTGTTTGGGTCGCCATTGTTTGCTGAAACACCTGTTATTGACTTGTGCTGTACTGATTTAAGGCTGTAATTTGTTTACGATCATTTAGGAGAATACCTTGAATCCGAAACATCCGAATCCTTGTCACTTCTAACCCCTTTTTTATAGCCATAGCAGACCATAGCAGAAGTCGGATACTGGGCGGCAGCCTAGTCACATCGGAAGATGTCAAACTTCTAGATCCCAAGCGCATCGTACGGTTCCTAACAACCGTCGGCCTTGGAAATCAGATATAAACGCGAGGCTAGGCTACAATAGATCATTTACTGGTCGTGGTACTGGTGGCCTTAGGGTTGTACCCTTCCCCACCAACTCAAATAATAATAACCACAGGTTAGGCACAGGTCTTCCCTTATTGTAAGGAAGACCTTAAGATTCGGAACCACCACGCTGTAGAGCAGTTCTCTATCTCAGCTCTCTACTGTGGTTGCCAACCCGCTATCCGATATTTTCAAGCCACACAAAACCTGAATCTGCGGTAAGGTGTGACAATCTTAACTGTCAATACTCAATAACAAGTGCTTTTCGACGGCTTAACGTGCCCTCCGAAGTATAGAATCGCGCCTGAATTTTGCCACTACCATCCATCAACTTCCAACAGTGTTCGATATTACTGAGCTATATTTTTTGCGCGCAATATTCGCAACGGATTTATGCGCTTCTAATCATAAAATCTATATTATCGAGAATTGATTCAAGTCTGAAAATTACCATCTCTTCCGGTTTCTGTGCCGGTCGTCAGTCCGGATATTTAAGTAATACAATTATTTCTCACGATAACTAATGGAATTATAATAGGCTTAATTAACGGATTGGGTAAACTTGGACCGGTTTTGCCTGACACTCGTCAGTAGATCAAGGCTGTAAGGCATAAATTGTGTTGATGACAAATGTAAATAGATGGAAGTAAAAAGGGTTTGGTGGATTTGTCATTGAGGACTGAGGATGAGGATACCGCAACTGTTCTCTCCATGATATGCTCCACGAAGAATCATCATTATTAATGTTTCGTTATTCTTCCTGAGCGCGTTTCTTGTTTTCGCTGCCTAGTTGACGAAGAGATTGTGGATTTTATGAAGAAGAAATATTTTGCTCCATTCCTATGGTTGTAAAACTTTTTTGCATCCCACTACAGCACTGTAGGGTCTCGGGTCTCTCCTCTCAACACAATTGATCCGAAGTTTACACCATCACGCTGCTCCGAAGCCATTTATCAGAGATACCGGGCGATGAGGAATGATCCATATTGCTATATAAATTCCAAAAATACTATAATATTATTATTGGCTATGTTAACGTATTTTTACAGAAAAATAGCCAATTACAGAAGAATAGCTATATTATTGCCACGCGTATTCTATTCAGTAACGTTTTCACATTTAAAAATCACAACCACGTTTTTCTACAATTTGCGAAATTTTAAGTCTTAACAAGTAAATTAGACAACAATCTAGCAACAATGCAATGAGCAATTAGTCCAGATCGTGCAATGGGTTCAATGAGCCATCATAAGCTGATGAGCTCATGCAATAAACACTTGTATGAAGTTGTATGTCACGCTTCGCATACTCGTGTGGGAATCGCGCATGTTTATGAGAAATAATTTTGTTTCACACTGTCCTCGTATTTCATTGCGAGATTATAGGAAGATACAATTTAACCTTTATGGTAATAAATGGGTCGTGTGAAAACAATCAATATCTGAAATGTGACCCAATCTGTTATAATATAATTCAGCATACCTATATTTCCATTCTCGTATTAAATTTCTAACTTTTTATATTCACTTAAGTACATTTGGAATTGCCGATTTCTTTCCTATTAGCTTTGTAAAAGTGGTACTTTCTTTGCTACCTCTAGATAACTGCTGATAGAGGAGGCGACATTTTAGCAGGTATCTTAATAAGTGTATAAGTTAAACCGCCAATCTTCATCAATAAAGCAAGTTTCATTGTGACGAAAAAATGGGACATAGGACACTTCCTTGAAGTAGAGGAGTACCTTTGTGATTTTCACATCAGAATTTTAAGGTTAAAACATTGTCCGGACAGTTCAAAAGCAGCAAAAATCTGCCAATTCGGCCTATCAACAAAGTTACTTAACAATAAACAGTTATGCTAGTATCATATCAAAAGATTTTTATTTGAAAGATTCTATCTAAGGACCCAACAATGTTAACGGGTGAACTTATGAATAACAAATTACGATCATTAACATTCATGGGAACATAGATTGAAAAGAAGCAAAGAGCCCCGTTAGCTCTGTCACAAGACGCCATTACGATACTAATGAACCGAGTAATTAAGAGTTAACAGTACCGAGAGTATTGTTATGGTGTTTCTTATGGGAATTAAGCTGTTCTGTACATGAAATAAAAATCTGATCTTCGAGATAAAAGAGTTGGTTAAAAATCTTTGAATAGGGCTTTTTTATTTGAATGGAGTAGCAGACGAGCATGCAGGCCATGTGGTGTTAAGTGGTCGCTGCAGCCCATGGACATCTACATACAACCTCAAGCAAGCATAGGTAAGTCTTGTCTGAGGTCGTATGCAGTTACGCTGCTGTTCCGGAGGCTGGTGGTCGCCTCATGTAGGTAAGTGTGGCCGGCAGCTGCACCTTTCCACTGAAACACAATAGAGTTGGTTCACGGCAGAAGTGGATGCAGCGGTGGTACTTTCTCGGGCAAACCATTATAGTTTTACCACGTACCAAAAAGCTTTGATGATCGCAACGTAACCAATCCTTATCTCTTCCTTGAATAATGATAGCTAGTTTCTTTTAAACTTTGAAAAAGTATCTTGGAATCTCAAGATTTTTGGAATTTGAACCTCACTAAATCCTTTCAGTGATTTGCTTCCATGCTTTGGGAGGACTCTGGGATCTCGAGCAGAACAAACCGATGTCTCCCACGCATGTCCCAAAAGGCTTTATATTAGGAGAACGATGATTCAATTTACGATATAGGCCTTCTACGCCCAGAGGTGCTTACGACTTACGACCTTCCCAGGACTGTTGCTCGGACGATTCCATTAGCTTCCATTCTCGCCGTCCGCAAACTTGGGGTAACCTCTTGGCTTTTAGACGCCTAATGCTCATATTCTTAATCTCGACAAAGGGACATATTTTAGCTAATAGCAGAATATTTCTGGTCTAATTATAGTGGCCGCGTTCCTCATAAAAGTTTTAAGGAATCCAGACTGTTATAGAACTCGGAAGTGAGTGCAGAAACTAGTTACAAGGTATAATTTGAAAGTGCTAAAATAGCTAGATCTATAAAAATTTATAGAACAATCAGTCATTACTTCGCGCCGGAAGCATTATAGTGACAAATCGTCAAAGAAAATTGCCAATTACGTGAAAGGTAGATACGTAACAGTGGAAGTTAGGATTCTCCTCAGGCAGTCGAGTTTCTCTTTCTATGAAGCTTATTTCAATTACAAATGGAGTTTTTGTAAGCGTCGAAGCCTTTGTTTAAGACCTTCATTGGTAGGCCGAGGTGTAATACATTTCTTAACTGCTTTGCTACAATCCGCATAAATACCTACTTATAATGGTGAGAGGGAGTTGCTATTGCATGAAGATGGTATACAATAGTACCTATACATTTCTTAAGTAACAGTTTCTTAAGATCAGCGTAAAATAGTCTATCATACGTACTTCTCACTTGTAAACTTTTGTACGTACGAGTATTTATTTCTGCTTTACGGATGTGAGTGTGAGTTGTACAAACGTTCGGGGCATGGAGGAAACTGGTTCGTTCGGCTCATAGGTTCTGCTCGAGATCCTGGAGTCCTCCCAAAACACTAAGCAGCACGTTTTAGTGCGGGACAAATCTCTCCCAAGATTATATCCATCAACCTGCACTTGGCCAGCGTAATGAACTATGACCTACACCTTTACAAGTTTTACAATTTGAAGTGATATGCTCCTATTGTTTGTTTATTATTTTAAAGCTGTAACACACAATCGATCTCCTAAGAATGCAAACTTTTTGCACAAATTATTGTTTCATTACGTAAATATAAATGGAAAATCAGCCAAAAACATTTAACGTATGCTACGTAGTACCGGTAGCGGGAGTCGGTAGAATTACAAATCCTCAATTATTACATTATAAATTATTATTGTCGGTCGTTAAATTGTTTGCTATCGCCAAAATTTCACAATATTTCCTCAATAATTAACAACTGTTACAAAATTCTCATCAACCGATAATTTGTGACTACCTATACCTTCATAAGTAATTGCTTAGTCAAAATTGTTTACATTTTAAATGCATTCTACTACGACGATTGTAACGACGGATTACGTTTTGACAGCTAAGATATACATTAATATACATAATCAGGCCCCCGATGGATCCATCGCAGGATATTGGAGTTCAGCGACTACAACTTCTTGTTGTAATTCTTCAACAGAACGTTTCTCAGACGTTATATGTTGTTACTTCAAAAATATCATTCTGACCCGGTTTCGTGTAAGTATCCGGAGGTGCCGATTAATAATCAAATTCACGGTTTGTTTTTTTGCAAAGAAGCTTTAAACTCTTGCTCTTCTTTAAAATCAGAATGAATCACTTTCTATGATGATTACAGTTTCAACATCACCAACTGAATACTTTCATTCATACTCATTATCCACAAACCATGACGTTCATATCTCCCATTACTTATACGAAAATCGCTCACTGGAACCACATGTTTATTCTAATGGAACTACACATAAAAGAATATTTAAATGTATAGTTTCGTTGAAATGTGCAAGGAAAAGCAAGTGAGTTGGAACCGCTGACCAGTTTCCCCTGATTACTCGAGAGAAATTCTAATTATTAAAGCTTTCGCGGCTAGAAAACTGCTTTCCATGACAGATCGCCATGACCAAGCCAGTTAGTTTTGAGGTGAAATTACTTGAAGACTTAAGTTACGCAACTGTTGTTGTGATTACATTTAAAATATTTCATAGACAAGTAAATACTCGAGACTCGAGTCCATCTACAACATTATCCCTAATACCACCTGTACTGTATTTCTGTGCCGTAATCGAATCAAAAACATGCTCATTAGATGCCAAGATTCTCAAGCGATCACTGATAAAAAATAATAAATCGTGTCAAAACTGCAAGAACTATGTACTTACCAACTTTAAAAACTTGTAGGTAGTTCTTTTCTTAGGATATAATGGTTACTTTTTAAACACTCATATATAGCCCCATAGTAAAGTAGATATACACTTTGTCGTGGGTGCCATAACCTCTTTTAATGTGTTCTGTGCCATAGACACACACAAACACCCAGGCCGAGAAGAAAATTTTAAACTCATCTCGTCATTCAACTTTGTGCTTCGCCTAGAATCGAACATGGGACTCTCCGAGTTCTCATAACAGCAGTCATGGTAACCATTGCGCCACAGGGGTCATAGGTTATATATAGAGTGTATATAATATATAACTACATTTCTGATGACAGCCTCCGTGGCGTAGTGGGTGATGAGCCGACTGCGAAGCGTGAAGTCGTAGGTTCGATTCCCACTCGGGACAAATATTTATCTGATGAACATGACTATTTGTTCTGTGTCTGGGTGTTAATTTATCTATTTAAGTATGTATTTAGAATTATGTATGTTTATCAGCTTTCTGATTACCATAGTACAAGCTCTGCTTAGTTTGGAATCAGATGGCGTGCATAAATTGTCCAAATATATTTATTTATTTATTATTTAATAATGGTTAACAATGGTCATTGGTTGGAGCTTATTCCATTCAAACCGTACAAAAGGCATAAGACGTCCAACAAAATTGAATAACTGCTTTCTATCGATAATAACTGCGACGGACGGCTTATATTGTTCCCTCTGAAGCACAAAAAGCGTATGAAATACATACGTACATCCTTCCGTCTTACGTCCGACCGCGCACGTGTTCGATATAGGTTAATGACAGTGCACGAGGGTTGTGAAATAAAATAACAGTGCGAAAACATGTTTTTTCGGCTTGCCTGCAAAACTGCATCGGGCACAACATACCACAGCATATTTTTGTACCAGTTATCAGATGTGCCTCTAAAAACGGTTCCTCCCGAGGCCCTCCGTAATATCACTAGTCTATATTGTCTACTCGCTGGTTCATTTACGTCACTTCATCATCAAATAAAAAGCATAGTTGTAACAATTGTTCATTCACTCTCATGATGCGGAAATGAAATGCTGTCCACACCTGTTATTCAAACGAGTACTTACATTAAGCATTGTTCGCACCACAGATATACATAGATATTCGCACCTTTTAAGAGATTTGTTAATTTTGTTGTGTTACGTACGTTTAGTCTAAAGGTATTATGTCTAAGGTATTTAAGGATTAAAGAAGGCCGTAACATCTTGGGAAAACCAACTTGGTGTTGGTAGACTGACGATCTAAAGAAAACAGCGGGGAGACGCTGGATTCAAAGGGCGCAGGACAGTGTTAGAGGAGGCCTGTGGACTATGAAAGGCTGATCGATGGATGGATGTATAATATGCATTTTTTAATAAAGTCTGAAACGATGTATCAATCGAACGATGCATGTTATGTCAACATTGGTACTCGTATGTAAGTCGCTGCAGCTCGTGGATCACCTCAAACAACCTGAGTCTTGCTTTAGAGCGTGTGCAGTTGCACTGATCCTCCAAAGTAGGGTCGAATGATGTATATGAGGCCAGTAACTGTACCTCTTCAATGAAACTCAATAGCTTGCTTAAATTGCTTTTCGTTAGAGATGGAAATGGTCAACAGAAGTCAGAAACAGATGGCATGACGTCTTCGCGTATCGGATAAGAAGAGAAGAAGAAACTTCGTTTGAAGCATTTAAACTATATTATCTTTTTTTTTGGTATCGGGGGGGGGGGGGGACCTTCAAAAGGTACCCGACACCTTGGGAGAGGATACCGGGTTATGTGGGTCCTCCGGTGTCCTCCACGCGCGGCGCCCCAGAGCGGGCCCATCTTTGGGAGAGCAGATATGCTCTTCTGCACCTTTAGGTGTTCACGGCGGCATGCGGCCACGCATACACCGCCGTCCCTCCCGGGGCTGCTAGCTGGACGGGTCAAGCTCCTACTTTCACCGTCCGCATCCCCGGAAGCCCCCTTTTAGCCGCCTCTTACGATCAGGCAGGGGATACCGTAGCTCTATTCTTAATCCCGAAGCTACAGGGACTAAAACAGACCGATTTGTCGCCACTGACTAAACTAAGTTTTCGTTCTTTCCAGCGATCTGCATGGTGGCCGGGGTGGCGGTGTACCCCGCCGGGTGGAGCGAGACGGCCGTGCAGGAGACCTGCGGGCCCACGGCTGACCAGTACAACATAGGTATGTCTTCCTTTCTCTGATCCGTTAAGAATATTCTTAGCGGATCTTAAAATAAAACTATTTTATACATTAATTTAAATTAGTAATAAGTAGAGATGCGCCGAATATTCGTTTAGTATTCGGTATTCGGCATATTTGGCAGTGAAACCGAATATCGTATTCGGCCAAATATTCTGTTATATTGCAGAATATTATTCGGTTCAAGACTAGTAATTTAATTTCACGGCTAAGCTGCTGAACGATCAGCGTTTTAGATAAAATTTTATTCGGCGATGAATAAAACAGAAGACAAGAATGAAAGAAAGTAATGTTTATTTATTTTATTTTATTTGAGGAGCTTACAGCTATTTATTTGCAATACTAAAATCCACAAACAATATCCTTAAGAAATTACTGTTAAATTGTTGTTAAAAGAAATTAAGAAAGTAGGTAATGTTAATTTGTTCGCTTAACCAAAATCAAAATACAATATGCTCAAGAAATCAATATGAAAATGTTAATATTTAAAATTAACTATATGTAAATTATGGTGTAGAAACACCAAGCTTTCGGCTCTGTCTGGCAAGAGTATATTATTATTTTTCTTCATAAGCATTTCCAGCTTTAGAAAACAATCTCTCACTGTACACAGCGGGTAGCGGGCGGTGAGGCACCGCTCCCGTTCGCAAGCGGTCGGCGACGATATGTACAAACCTGTTTGCGCAAAAACTGCAAGTCGGTGAACCGAATTATTCGGCTGAATATTCGGTTCGGTATGAGTCAAACCGGATAGTATTCGGTATTCGTTATTCGGCAAAAATCACTATTCGGCGCATCACTAGTAATAAGTATAATATTGTATGCCAGAGCATGGTAGACTGTTTAAACTCTTATAATAATTTTAAACATCTAACTGTATGTATGTAAACAGTCAACAATAAAGTATTTTCATTTCATTTCATTTCATTTCATTTCAATAATGTATTCTAGAAAAAGGCACTGATGTGGGTACCATATGTGGCAATAATTTTAAATTCCGATTCACGCACCTGTCCAAAAATAGTTTTTTAATACAGTTGCTCAAAAAGTGGCGTATTGCAGGGACGTATAGCGTTCGGGAAGTGGGCTATTACATTACACACTCGTGCGTTTTCTTTACCTTTTCCGAACTCGTGCGTTCTCTTTCCCAACTGTCAAAATAATGTCTTTTAAAAAAAACAACCACGAAGTTTTAGAAGTTTTTATGATTCATGCAAATATTTCTAAAAAGAAGCTACTAATTTGTTTCAATATCAGATTTAATGATTTGATTCAATGAGTTAGGTTAGGTTTTATTTCATTTCATCTCATTAACATTTTCATTTCATATCAATAAAAAAAATCTACTGAAGAGTGTATGGGCATAGTTCCCTTTTGCCTACCCAGAATGGGTTAAGAAACCAAAAAATATCTCTGCTTATAGGTATTCTTTTACGGCTTGGAGTTTTGGCGGGAAGTCTGAAGGGACAAGTTGTGCTGTTGTTTTTTTTTCTTGTTGTATTTTTGAGTTACTTATAAGCTTATAACGGATAAAGTTATGGCGTTTTTTTTCGATACAGGTTAAAAACAGTGCACGAGTGTTGTGAAATAGAATAACAGTGCGAAAAAATGTTTTTTCGGCTTGCCTCCAAAACTCCTTCGGACATGTTCTCGTAAAGTAGCCCTCGCTTTACTTGAACATCTGACTGACTAGACTGACTGATACCTGACGACTAACTGTTTTATATAGAATAATAGATGCAGAAATAGGCATGATGACAGATTTTTAAATACCTTTCCTTATTGTAGGTACACGTCTCCTAGTTTCGAAAAAAAATTTATTTCAGCAATAAACATAAGTTTTAACGTAAATTAATGTATTTTCTGCTATGTAATTTGAATTAAGCGCGAAAACGCTCGAAGGTGTCATGGCGTCGGCTTGCTCGTCAAACTTCAAGCAACACGATGACTTTTACTGAGACGTGACGTCATTCCTTTTGACTGGCGTTTCAGATAACATGGCCGATTGCTGTATTTAATACTTTTACTTTATTGAAAATCTTATTAATCTTAATGTTTATATTAAAACGGGATCACATTTTAGAACTTTTTTAGCATATATTTTTCTGTAAAACCATTTATTATCTGATTCTTTAATAGTGTCATCATGCCTATTATACTTGACACTGGCAATATGCACAGAGCGCGATGCCATTATTTAATATTGAAACGAAAATATTGAATGGCTGCAAGGATTTTATCCAATGCCGTAAAATTAAAAAAAAACTTTTACTGCTGGCGCCATTTTTCAAAAATGTTCTTTGCGAATTTTATTATTTTATAAATTGCTTCATTTTTTCGCAACTGTATTAAAAAAAGTTGTTCAGTACACGTGCGGAACCGTCATTGGAAGGAGTTCCGACTGTCAACCCTCACCTTCGGCTGCGCCTCGGCTCGGGTAGACATTTGTCGGAACTCCTTGCAATGACAGCCTTTCCGCACTTGTAATGAAATATACTATATCATGATTTCTAGATCTTACTTTCGTAACTTGGTGGAATATTGCAACAATAGAATATTTCTAAAAGGAAACACGTGTCATTCTAGCTAATGCAGGATATGAAAATAAAGTTGACCTCAGAGGTTTAGTTTTTTGGCGGGAAATACCACAGCCGCAACCATTTCTGCAATCTTACGGAGTTTCGGTAAAAAGAAGTGGGAAGATTGCAGGTTCGTGTCCTGTCACGGGGTGTCATACCTGTCAATACCTTGATTCTCTAAGTGTTACGGTCGCCATGTAAATACTATCTCAGGTTCGTATGGGATTCAAAGACGTGTTGTCCAAATAATGTCTTTGTTATGACTAACTACAAAAACATTAAACCTATACTTACATTAGGAGCCCTAGCTACACACTATAGCTGCATTTACCCTCAGCAAGGCTCAGGCTTGTTGTTGGGTGGGTTGTGTATGTAGGAGGATGTCCATGGCTGTAGCAAACGAGCATCGTCTGCTATTTCAGTACAGCTTTTGATTATCAATTGTTGATGAAGATATAGCATCAGCGATCAACGATTTTGCGACTGCATCGATGCTAAAAGTAACATGTTGGCGAAGAGTGCTAACAGAGTTTGCTTGTGTGATTCCAGGACACTGCCACATCCGATGGGCGTACCTACTGGCGGTGATAGGCTGCCTGGACGGCGCAGTGCTGGCCGCCTTAGCCTTCATCCTCGCGACCCGACATGTGCGATTGCAGCCCGATACCGCCTACCCGCCGCCCTCGCTGTACAAAGGTATGTGAGCACCGCTGGCCGACTCTGGCCACTGATGGCTCCCTTCACCGTACAAATTATAATGGGCTGTATCCCCTTAGCTCGAATTGGAGCAGCTTGGTAGAGGGAATAAGCTTCTGGCTCTAAAAACGGACGTAAAATAGGGTTATTTTATTTGAAGTGAGGCGCTGGCGAAATTAGCTATCAACTGATTACGCTTACACTACGTACTGAATCAAATTCCTGACACATACGACACACACACCACTCGTAACAACCCGTACACGCGCCTTTACGCACTAGTTCCCACACTGACTTCTACTCGCTTGTAGACTAGCTTGTACAGAGGCTATCATTTTATTTATTTATCTCGAGCTATGTATGGCCCATAGAAAGTGATACATAGATTAAAATTTAAATATCACAAAGTAATACAAACAATAAGACAATACAAAAAAAAGTAACAATAAGACAATCCAAAAAAAAACATAAATTATGCTATAGGTACTATTTTAACGCTTTACACCCGCAGCCCCAAAATAGGATTCCCTATGTTTCGGGTATCATGGACACACAAAATAACAAGAACAAAAACATCAACATCCAGACCGGGGAAAGAAATTGAAACTTTTTATTACAATTACATCTCTTCACAGGGAATCGTAGGCAGTCCAACATGGTAACCACGCCACACGGGTCGTCATTAGTCCTTGATTTTATAGAAAGACTAGTTGCGACTCGCGGTTTTACCCGTGTTCAATCATTACTTTAAGTGGTTATGTGACCTAGTTTTAATCCAAACTTTCGATTTTTTTACCTACCTACCTTTTTCGTTTTTGTTATGTGACCTAGTTTACCTACCTACCATTTTGCCTAGGAGATTGATGATCTTCGAAATGTTAAAACTGGTGTCACTTTATTTCTATCAAGGAAAGGAACATGTCTAAAGGAATTGAGTGGAACATAAAAAGTGTTTCCAATCAAACTTTGTATTAAATGTATTACCTACGTTCCTATACAGCAAATATATTAAAAGGTAGAAAAGATGCGTTATAGCCGCGCAGAAAATGTCTCCTAGAAATCTGGCACACTGTCAAATAATGCCTTCAATTAATCGAGGGTCAGTAATCAAACTAAATTATCAGACTGGTGACATGTCTACGTATTTTTAAAATAGCAAATAAAGGTATTTGCGATCACTTTAGGTACTATAAACCTTAATGTTTAAATTTATTTACAGAGAAACTACTAAGTCACTTCAAAACTAACTTTAAAAAATTGCCGTAGGTTTCAAGGGTAAATAATTTTTATTGAAGTGCTTACCTCTACATTACCTTACTCTGTGACGCAGCCACCCATCACAAATCATAATGTAGCGAAAGTGAACACTGGAAACCATACAATTATTGTATATGATCATAATTGAAATAATTATGTATACATCTTTCAACAGTATTTTGCATCTAAATTGAATTGAAACTAAAATTACTATCATACAAGAAGTCAAGAAATGTACATATAGAATTTTTTTCTTTTTTAAATTTCTCTAAAGTTTATTTAGGATTATTTTTATGGTAAACTTAATTATGGTAAATTACTTGGTGAACAATAATCTCAAAATAGTTATCGAATTGTCTACTTCTATGGCCGTATTAAAGCTTGTAAGGTAGATTTTTATTCCTTTTATGTTTTAGGTAACTACTTCAATGTACGCATTTAAATCTCAGACCGACTAAAAAATTAAATTAAAATGTCAGCACCAGAACGCTGTTGGCCAGAAAGTGCAGTTGGTTTTTCAAAGTGGTAGAATCTCAAAATAGTAAATTAGCTATTGCCATCTGTTTTAGCCACATGTTTTAGGTATTTCCTTTACATAGTTTCTTACTTATCAAATTATCTTAAAATAAATGACCTTAAACTCTACGTCCGCGTCGGTAATTTAAACTTAAATGTAAAATTTTAACATCAAAATGTTTTTCACACGGTTTATTAGGTAATTGGATTTTCAATATTGTAGTACAATCTCAAAATATTAAATTACCTATTGCTCCACAAGTTCTCACACACTTTATTTCCTTCACGGCGACATTACTTATTGGATCAGCGTAAACACCAAAAACCTTAACTTCAACGTCGGCATTTAAATTCAAATGTAAACTACAGACCATGGCTTCATAGCGTAAGATGTTCGCCACAAGGTTCATTTTACAATGGATTCTCAAAGTTGTTGCAGTTGATTGAACGAGTCTGTAAAATATGCGGAGACTGGCACACTTCATGCATACCTCGGCCTCTGCATAATCATCATTCTGTTTAAAGTTTATTTTAGTTCGTGTTGTGTGTGGAATTTGTCGTTGTTGTAAGTAGTACTAGCACTGCACTACATTTGTACTAGCAAATTAAAAATAAAAACCTATCATTTTATGGAAAAAAATATTATAATACCTATGTAGGTACTTAATATTTCTATTGTTGGTTTAGATCGCAAGGTCTGTAGCCGCCCCGGTCAGAAATAAGATGGCAGACCGCGATAGTATCCAATCACTATTTAAATTAAACCATGATTCAACCCTTTCTTTAATCAAATACGTACACGAGGAACTATAAGAATAGAAATATTTTTAAAAAACCGGACCTATGTGTCATTTATTTTCAGTGCGTACCTACTTGGTAGTAGGTACCTTTTTTTGATATCGGGGAGGAAACCTAAAAAAAGGTACCCAGCACCTTGGGAGAGGATACCGTGTTATGTGGGATTTGTACCGCACTAAAAACCCCTCGGTAGCCTACTTTCTGCGCTTGGGTAGGACTTCGGGATTGGAACGCATCGGTGTCCTCCAGGTGCGGCGCCCCAGAACGGGCCAATCTTCGGAAGAGCTGATGCGCTCTCCTGCACCCTCAGGCGCACACAGCGGCATACGCCGCCCACACCGCCGTCCTTCCTGGGGCTGCTGGCTGGATGGGTCGAGCTCCCACTCCACACCATCCGCAACCCCGGAAGCCTCCTTTTAGTCGCCTCTTACGATCATGCAGGGGATACCGTAGCTCTACCTAATATAGAATTAAATTTGAGGTTTTGGTCTTTAAGTGGATGAACAAGGCTCTAGTTAGAACCTATGCGTCATCTAGGTGACCTATAGCTCCCCAAATATAGAAACCCCTTCGTCTTTCTAAAAGTATTGTAGATGGCACTGTAATTATAAAAACTTATTTTCTGTCTTTTCCAGGTGAAGTGAATAACGCCTACGTGACCGATGCAACATCTGTGTCCGGCTCCCGAAAATCCCTTGCACTTCAACCCGTGTTGATCATGCATCCCCATGCACCGGTCGACATGGACACCTATTCACATTACTCAGGACGGACTGCGCGCTCGAAACACGGCATCTATGCAAACACTATGCACAACTATCAATTGTAGTAGACGATGTAGTTCTACTATTGATCAATAGATGGCATAGTTTAGTAATTACTGGACGCTAGATGGCAAGATTTATGAAACATCAAGTTTAATAGACCGCGTAGTTCGCTTATTTGTCAATAGATGGCGTTGTTTGATTAGTATTTCTACTGGGCGTTAGATGGCGCGCTATGCCATCAGCTAGTAGATAGCACTGTTTCAGTAGGTATACATAATAAAATTATGTGATTTTGAAATCTATTTGATAGCAATAATCTCCACGAACCCGCGTGGTGGAGTAAGCTCCAGGTCTTCTCCAATAACGGGGAGAGACCTGTGACCAGCAGAAGGTTGCAAACGAGTGTTTGCCAGAACCTACGCCAAAATATTGCCGTTTCCATTAAAGCAACATCTTCAAAAAGTAATATACCTATAAACAAGATATACACCTAAGATATATTTTGATAAAATATTATGTAAGTGTTTAAGTTGTTTACCTGATTTATCTTTAAATGTAAAATATTTACTAATTTTATTGCATCGATTAGTGTAAATAGAAGCGGTAGGGAGTAAGTTGTAAGCAAAAAGTGTATTTTTAATTCGTCCATTAAATTAAGTAAGGTCTGCAACGATTGTACAACGATATTAATTGTGCCTTAGATATATTTTTGTTAAATAAAGTATTTTATAGTAAAAGCTGGCCACAGTAATTTTATTTTCTTTCTGACCCCATTCTGGTGTACATTCCATGGAAACAGAAATATAAGTAAAAAGGTGTAAAATAATGATTAATGATGTGATAGGTAATAGTATTTACTATAATTATAGTGTAAATATAAATAACTACGCAGGGAGTTAAGGATCTGCCACAGCCAGGGTGAAATCAGCAAGTCGAGAAATCACTTAAACTAGTGTTATGTTATTTATCCTAACTTAAACATACTTGTTACTGTAATTTAATTAAATCTAACCTATATCTAAAGTGGGTGAGACTCGTAAGAATTACGTACGGTACGGGACGTTACGTACGGTAAGGTATAATTTTTTTTTTTACGGGAATGCACGTTCGTGGGAACGATGCGATGCGCGACACCCGAAAGGGAAATTCGTAAATTCGATAATCAATATACCTATCGTGAATTTTTAAGGTCATTTTTGACCCTGTTTTGACCTATCTTTTTGTGGATACATAACTCTAGTCAAGTTATCGAGAATTTGGTGCTATTAAAGTGTATAATATACCCTTTATAATTTCTTCAGACTTTTACAAAATGATCACTCGAATATACCCGATACGATCACGCTTAGAGTAGACATCAGATGTCGCCAACGTCAGCACTTTAACTTACCTATCTATATTCACTGAGTCACTTTGTCCGTATGTAACAAGAGTAAAAATAACAATAGTGAATCAACTATTTAATCTCCATAACGTAGTGTCAGTGAACCCATGGTTTTCCATACAACTCTCTTTGGGAAGATCATATTTAGCTAGAAGTGTCATTTGATTCTTTCTTTTGTCAGTCAATCCGTGCCTGCCAGGGTCTCCAATCAATACCTGCGAAACGAAAAAGTAAGATAAAGTCACATACAATACAATACTCATAATGGAAATGGAAGTTCGTGCAAGTAGCTGCGCAGAACCCAAAAATTGTTCTAAACCGATCAAAAGAATTTCCGCCCAGCAGGACCTGACCTGAGCAGGATGGCAGAGTGGTAAAAACCGCGGTCTTCGACGCGACCGATCCCGGGACCAAGTCGTCGGCACGCACAGAAACTAGTAATGTACGCATTTATCGCTGCTCCACCACGGTGATGCAAAATATTGTGGTATTTAATTGATTACGATTCCACGTGGGTGGACCCGTTTTATAGGTTCCCGTAGGATAAAAAACATCCTATGTCCTTTCCCAAGGTCCACTCTATCTGTGTTCCAAATTTCATTAAAATTGGTTCAGTAGCGGGAAAGCGTAGCAGACAGACAGACAGAGTTACTTTCGAATTTATAATATTAGTAGAGATTCTTACATACCAGTTTGTCCTCTGCAGCCAAACGATGCAGCCATTTAAACAGTACATCGGCAAACTCTTCATTATAAAACATGTCCCCTATCAAAACTGTATCAAATTCGGCACATCTCGAACCAATCAAGTCTCTGTTGTCTACTGCTACAGAACTTTTATTAATTTCACTATTTATTTGGGTTGCTGTCGTTGCGTCTGAAATAATACATACATAATTAATGCTGCACATATTAACTAACCGCGTAAAAAAAATGGACTATTTGCTGTCCTGCTGATCTTAGCGGCCAGAAAGGCTTAAAAACAGAGTAAGGGAGAAGGAGCGGCAGAAATTGGCAAATCGTTCACATGTATCTATTCCAAGAATCCGCCGTGAATCAATTTTTTTGTATTCCAGTGGAAAAGTGCAGTTGCCGGCCAGACTTTCATGAGGCGACCATCAGCTTTAGGAGTAGCAGCGCAGCTGCACACGACCTCAGACTCAGACAAGACTTACCTATGCTTGCTTGAGGTTGTGGGTACATGTCCATGGGCTGCGGCGACCACTTAACACCACGTGGCCTGCATACTTGTCTGCTACTCTATTCAAATAAAAAAAGAAGAGGGCTGAGCAAATAAAATTCTTTTCTTTTTCTTTTCTGAGCGACGGATATGTGGGAGCGCTCGTTACGAGCCTTAGCGGAGGCACGCTCGTACCATGGCTCGTATCGACTAGATGTCTGTTTAAAGTATTGTTAATGTAATGCAATCTCAGGCAAGGACAGTGATTACATATTTATAAACTCTACATCTACATCTACTATATATCAGCCCTACATATATATATCATTATCTTGGATAAGTTTTCCCCAGTTTGAATCAGACCTAGACTCTTCGAATCGAAGGAACAAAATACGTGTACCACCAACCACCATTAAATAACGAGGATCTCATTTTATTTTATGCAGTTATCAAGATTGGTTATTGTACTAGAATCTTATTGTAAATTTGAACAATTCGTTCAACAGGGGATGTAGCTCAGTGGTAGAGCGTTCGCTTTGCATGTGAAAGGCCCCGGGTTCGATCCCCGGCATCTCCAATTTTTGTTTTCTTATTTTTTACATAAATAAAAAGTAAATTTAATAAAAGTTTTTTAAAGTTAACGATATTCTTACAAGGATCAATATCATTAGCCAGTACATATTTTGCTTGCATTTTTGTGGCTGCAATGGCAACAGCTCCACATCCGCAACCGACGTCCAAAACGCGGCGATTTCTCACAATATCTGTATTATCCAAGATATATCTGGAAATACAAAGGAAATATTTATGTAATTGCTATCATAATAATAAATAAGTACAACATAAATTTTATTCTAATCCGAATAAAATACTATATTTGTTTGAAATTCAGCGCCATCTGAACTGTCACTGATGAAGAACACATAGAGCACTAATAAAGTTACACAGAGGGCATTATTTCACTATTTTCTATTGATGGATTTCTATATCATAAAATAATAAAAGAAAGTAATTTATGTAAATATTAATTTTTATTTTTTGTACATATTTACATAAATTACTTTCTTTTATTATTTTATGATATAGAAATTCATCATTAAAGATAAACAGAATTTCTAAAGCATCTGTGAGTGAAATTCCACAAAACTAGTAGTGCCGCAAATAAACTCATCACTAGATGGCAGCTCTGAAGTAACATTTTACATGAAGTAATAGCGTCAGATAGAATCGTAGATTTTTTATATATACTTAGTCAAAATATCTATGTATAGAATAAATAATATTATCTCATATAATATAACAAAGATCCTATAAGTACCAAGCTACGATATGGAATTAGGATATGCCTCAAAGCCTTAGAAAACTTAAAACATACTAACACGACTTTTTACTCAGTTTAGTGACTCACACTGCTCTATAAAACTTTCTCCAGTCAAATCTAGAAAAAATATTCACTTGTTTTCGTATTTATGCAGAGAAATACGAACAACATTAACTTATATGCCAACATTCCGAGAATTTTGGCAGACACCCCTCGCTTCCGAGAAATTGAAATGTTTTTGTTTGGCGATATTTTCTAATATGCAAACTTTTTCCCGTGTTTATGAAAATGCTTGAATAGCATCGGTTGCTGAGGCGGAAAAAATCTAAACATTAATTTAGGCACGCAGATGAAAGAAAAAGCGTCTAGAAATTTTGCCTAAGTGTTTATGTTTCCAGAAGAGATTTTGGAAAAATAAATTATAAAAAATAGACTAATGTCGACCACTAGGCCACTGTTCTAGTTCTAGAGTAGATTCTTCTTGAAATTATGTTACAAACTCAGGTTACAAAGAAAATTTAGCATGAGTACTTCATTTTTCCGGGATAAATCATCTGTAGCCTAGGTATGTGCTAATCCAGACTAGAATCTATCTTTGCACCAAATTTCATCTCGATCTGTTCAGCCTTTCTTGCGTGACGAGCAACAAATCAATTTAATCATTCAAACATTCGCAATTAGGTACAATAGTAAATATTGTTGTTAGTACGAGTATGGTATCGCTAGGTACCTAATATAATGTACTATTGATGATTACCATTTTGCCTAAAATCATATCTCTATCCGGATTGCTGCTCGAATGCAATTAAGATAAAGAAAAATTCTTGTAATTTACAGCAGGTGCTGTGTTATTATTTATTATCTATAGCAACCTATTCTATTCGTTATTCTGATATAATAATATGTAACTAGCTGACCCCGCGAACTCCGTATCGCGTTTAAATATTAAATAATAATAATAATGGATAGCATATAAACTGTTTTTTTTTTGTTTTTTTTTTAATTCAATTTCTTAATTAATTAATTTTTGTAAAGTTTTTAATATGTAACTAACAATCAATAAGGCTAATACTAATATGGAGTTATGCTCTGAAATAAAATATATTATTATTATTATAAACCTTCTCCGTGAAAAAATACATATACATACCAATCATACCAAATTTCATAATAATCGGTCGAATAGTTTCTGAGTTTTGCGATGTCATATATACAAACATCCTCTTTTATATGTATAGATATGTTTTAGATACAAATATTATATTATCTATAACCCTATAGGCTGATATGCTGACATACAGTGTAAATCACGTTAGTGGGGTTTCTCTACACTACATCTGCCGATCGTGGGGTCCCCGGTTGGATTCCCGGCGAAGCAGAAATTTAATGATGAGTTTAATTTTCTGTTCTCAGTCTGGGTGTTTGTGTTTCTGTCTTTGTGTGTGTCCCTGGTGCCGACGAAACAGAAATTCGTAGTGAGGGGCTATGAGCGTCTAGCGTCAAAAATCATTATTTCTTGGGGTGACAAGTAAAACTAATTAATTGCATTAGAAGGTCCTTGGAGGCAATGAAGATTTAAACATTCATATTTTGTTATTAAAATTCAGATTTTACATCTTAATTTCTGAATTAGTGCTGATTATTAGCTTAAAGGGTGTCTTACTTAGCCGAAGATAAGCTTTTAAAATAAATAATGTAGTTTAAAAAACTAAAAAACACGCTTTTGAGAAAATACGAACTAAAAACTAAAAAAATAAGAAGAAAATGTATATTACTGTAAATAAAGCGTGGGGTGCATGGTGTCAATAGTATCTTAAAAACCACCCCACGCTTTATTTACAGTAATATACATTTTCTTCTTATTTTTTTAGTTTTTAGTTCGTATTTTCTCAAAAGCGTGTTTTTTAGTTTTTTAAACTACATTATTTATTTTTAATTTTTTAGTTGGATTTTTATTCTCATATTATTGCATTGTCATCGGCCCTTGACCCCTATGCAAATTTTCAAGTTAACCAGAAAATTATATAAATTAACAAAAATCATATTTTGCAAATTGAAAAATGGAATAATTTTATCAAATTAGTGTATTGTCATCGGTCCTCAATAAATCTACAAAGTTTGAACGAAATCTGGCCGTTTAAAGTGGGTCAAAATCGCGCCCAAAGAAGTCGGTTACAAACATACAAACATACAGGTGAAGCTAATAAAAAGCGTGTAAAAAGATTAAGCTCTAAAAAAAATAATGTTAGTGACAAATAGTGATATATTCCAAAATCTGAACTTACAAAGTGACTTTTTTTTGTCACTGTACGTTTATAGATATCGTTATTTATATATTGGTATTAAAATCTTTTTATATCTTTAAAGGTGATATTTATTCGTAGTCAGGTTTAAGTTTTTAACTTTATTTTTATTAGTATCTTTATTTTACTACAAAGGTAAATTACGTGTTCGGTGATGCAGTGATGATGATATAGAAAAACTCTAAATTTTCTTTATCGCAATATTGTCTTGCGATGACTCATACAAAAAGTGCCGCAGAAATTCCTCGCATGATTCATATATCGCTGTCTCTCTTATCCCCAAAAGATAGTTAATGCATTTCTCTTTCTTTAACGATTGTATCTGTCTCGCTCTTACACGAGCGAAAATGCTTTCATCCCTTTCGTAGGCTTATGAGGTTAGGAATCTCCTTTTCTTAGAAGGATCCATATCTATAGTCATGTGCAAAGATCACCCCCAAAAAGCTCCCGGATACAGGATTTAAGTATAATACTTACTGAATAAAATGATTAAATAAAAATATATTTTTTGCTTAAAACTAAATTAATAACATTAAAGATTTCTAACTAATGGTACTTACGTCATTTTTTTGGTTTTTATACAACATCTACTTAAAATGAGTTTTATCAAACAACAATAGGTAGTTATTATTCAAAATAAAAAAAATTGAAAAATTTTAAAAAAATTGTCATAAAAAATATATTATGCTTATTCAATAAATTTTTCTTTTTCTACATTCATGGGTAGGTACAATTAAAATACATCACTGAGTTCAATTTCTTGGAAATTCGGCGAGATCCACTGCGAAAATTCTAGTTTTTGCCAAAATTTTAATATTCTTGGTATCGGTTGCTGTTTCACTTATAATGGAATTCAGTCCAATTTAAGCTTCACAGATAATTGGGTGCGCATTGTTAGATCTCAGATGAGAAGTCATAAACATCTCATTTCAGGATTTCAGACTAACTACCTAATTATGTATTGAAGCGCGTATGACTGCGGCTGACAAAGACCGTAAGGAGTTTCGCAGCTAAGCGAAACGGACGCAGTCAGGTGTAAAATCGGTGACCGACCACTAGTAGCAAATTATATGCGCGTTTCCGTGCTTTGAAGGTGCCCTACATCCAAAAGGCCCAACCCATCAGAGGCCTTATGGGCCGTCTGAAAATATCGGACAGCGGGTTGGTCACGGTCCGGCATTGGAGCAGCGTGGTGAAATAAGCTCCAGGCCTCCCCAAAAAAGGATGTAGTTAATTGTACACCACAGATTAAACTAATCTGTACACATTTTAACTTCTAATTTGACACATTTTGAGAGAGGAAAATTCACCTATAATACATACATTTTAATGTGTAATAACAATCTTCTGGTTTTAAGATATTTTAGATTATTTGATAGGGAATAGATTCACC
Organism: Pyrgus malvae; assembly: GCA_911387765.1. Lineage (NCBI taxonomy): Eukaryota > Metazoa > Arthropoda > Insecta > Lepidoptera > Hesperiidae > Pyrgus > Pyrgus malvae. Next base: position 738,896 of record OU426969.1, on the reverse strand, counting down.
TTTATCTATTTACACATTCAAAAATACCTCGAGATTTAATATTGGTTTCGACCGTTAAGCAGGTAATTAAATCAACGACACGACAGATTAACAACGCAGGATTTACCTACTTCTTCTTTGATAAGGTTACACGTAGGGTAATATAACACGATTTCAATAAATACTGATTAAATTGTTTTATTTACATTTTTATTTCGACACCATAGGTAATTTTTAGCACTTGAATTTTCTTTTTCAACATAATAAATAATAATTAAAACTATATAACTAATAAGGTGTAGTGTAAATTTAAATGATGGATGTTCTCTAATTTTAAATGAAACAAACGTCACCACAGTAGTATAAGCATAAACACAAACATGTTTACCAAACAACGCTGAATATTAGTATAATTTAGTGTAAAACCCCCTCTTGACAAACCCAGTACGTGTAGGAAATAATAAGCGTTCTGTTGATAACCTCTTCGTTTCCATACAGGCAAATGAAATTAATAAATTGATAAAGTCAGTTTCCTTGTAAGTTAAACCTGATAATAAAACAATTATGGTAAATATTAAATTAATTGGGAAAACATTTTTGCCCAAAAATTTTGTAAACAGAGTAAGTACCTAATTACGATATGTTGGTACCTGGACCAACATATAAAATGAACAATCATCCACGAAACCAATATTACTTTTCGACAGGTTTGTTTTAACGTCTAAAACTTCATAATAAATATTTGCATAAAATAATTCATCAGAAGAAAGATTCATAAGTTTGTTTGTTGCTACAACACCTGCCAAACAATACTATTGATACGGCACACGAAACTTTACTATGAAATTGAAATGTATGAATGGAGGCAAAACCCAGCAACGATGACTCACTCTTTCTCTAGATTTCGGTGTTATGTATATTGACATAAGGACGATTTTTATGTGTAAAATGTTACTACGTATGAATTTCGTTCCAAACTAAATTGGTATAAGTTATATGGGCCCACAATATAATTTAGACTCTGTTAATCTTTATTTAAAGTTGACGTTCAAATGACTTCGACTTAACGATTTTTATTGGTAGTGTTACTGTTCATTCACTGAAATTTAAATAGATATTGATGATCCAATTTTTTGTGACATTGCAGAGATGAGTCCCATTCTATTGTTTTGAGAGGTGGTGATGATGAGCATTCTATCAATGAAGTATGCTGCAGCGTCATCGTCATCAACAACGTCATTAAAACACAAGCAGGGAGTTTTGGCGGGAAGTCTGAAGGAACAAGTTGTGCTCTTGTTTTATTTTCATTTTCTTAGTGTATTTTTGAGTTAGGTATATCGGATAAAGTTGATGGCATTTTGCTCGATATAGGTTAATGACAGTGCACGAGTGTTGTGAAATAGAATAACAGTACGAAAACATGTTTTTTCGGCTTGCCTCCAAAATTCCATCGGACATGTTCTGGTAAAGTAGCCATCACTTTACTTGAACATTTGACTGACTAGACTGACTGATACCTGACGTGCTGACGACTAACTGACTTTTTTCTACGACTACAGTGATGCAAAAATTTTACTTGACGCTGGAAGATGGACGAAAATGTATTGACTGACTGTGGGTCTTCCTACGCAGGGCTCTAGTGGCTCAAATGCTATAGGGAATGCGGGACACGAGGGGCTCCTCTTTGCCCGGGCAGACTCAGAGGTCAACGGCCTCAAGGTGTTGAATATTTCTCCACTGTTGGGCGGACCTACCGAGCTTGACTTCGCCGACCGCGTTCGGTCAGCAGTCCACGAGAGATAATATCGGGGTACTCTTTAAGCATTGTGGAAGGCAGAATCTGGTGCGGTCGAACCTCCAATAACAACATAATCGGGTAATTTTTGAAGGTTCTCGCCTGATACAAATAAGGATCTTCAAAGGTCGATAAGTCTTCCATTAAAACAGACGGGAGTACTTTTCTTTGAAGAACTTGTAAAGTATTTTCTGTATCATATGACATGCCTAACGCCAACTAGGTTATAATATTTCTTTGCCTCACGCTGTAACCTTTGCTTATCTGTCTGGCGCGTGCTCCGGTGCGAATAAATGTTGGAAGTTACAATGCAGTAGATCTTTGCTTAGTTTTATAAAAGTACATTGAAAAATACGTTTAACTTTCCGCAGTTAAGACAATTCTAAAGATATCCGATTAACTTTCCGATTAACCTTACTTTACCTTAGTTTAGTTGACCAATTGATATCCATCGACAACAACTGGAACCGAAGAATTATGCTAACCGAAGACAAAGGCAAACTTGATCGGATTTTAATTGTTTTTATGCCTAGTTGTAATCTACTAGGTAAGCGATTTGACACCATACCGTATGGTATTCTGCAAGTTAGTCGCTTTCATTAATATAAGTTTTGGGTGTATATTGTATAAAAATAAGCAACCCATCATTTTGTAGGTACCAACCCTAGCACTACGCGCAGTCATTTGTTCAAATTAAAAATCGGGCTGAGTTACGCTACTGTCTAGAATGGCAGGCGCTCCTTGTATTGTGCCGAAGATATGCCATCAGCATAGGATTTTAATTGATGACCACCAGTATTAAATGAGTAACGCTTAATATATCTGAATCTTGGTTATAATTCGATCGAAGAAGAACCCACCGCTGCGCCTGTTTTAATAATAATTTTGTTGTGTTGCGTTGCGATAGACAGGTGCGAGCTGTAAGATACCTGGCCTGGCTGCAACCCTTTTTGGGTCCCACTGCTGGGCGCGGGTCTCTCCCCCTTATTGAGGAGGCCTGGAGCTTACTCTACCACGCTGCTCCAATGCGGGTTGCTGGAGATGTGGGTTAGTGGCCAATGCGCTGTCGGATGTTTTCAAACAGCCCATAAGGCAAGGTTCAACGACTGTTATCTGTCGACAACAACAGGGACCGACGGCTTAACGTGCCCTCCGAAGCACGGAAACGCCCATGAAATTTTTTGTCACTAGCGGTCACCCATCTCACACCCGACCGTGCCCGCTTGGCTTAGCTGCATAGACCGCTTGCGTTCTACGCTAGCCGCCGAGCCATGCGCCGCGCTTCCGTGTGGCGCTACCTATTTCATTGGCCGCAACCCTTTTTGCGTCCCACTGCTGGGCACGGGTCTCTCCCCATTATTGGGAAGGCCTGGAGCTTACTCCACCACGCTGCTCCAATGCGGGTTGGTGGAGATGCGGGTTAGTGGCTAACCCGCTGTCGGATGTTTTCAAACCGCCCATAAGGCCTCCGACAAGGTTTAACGACTGTTATCTATCGACAACAACCGGGACCGACGGCTTAACGTGCCCTCCGAAGCACGGAAACGCGCATGATTTTTTTTGCCACTAGCGGTCACCCATCTCACACCCGACCGCGCCCGTTTGGCTTAGTTGCATAGATCGTTTGCGTTCTACGCTAAGCGCCGGGCCATGCGCTATTTCATTATAATATACATATCTACAAAATATTCAAATATTATCCTTTCTGTATGTTTCTAACTTTTTCCCGAGACGAAATTAGGAAACCCGTTTGCATGTTATGTAAAGGTGCGTTACAGAAATATGTTATCTTTATATTGTAGCGTAAAACCACAAGTATTAAGGAAATAATTAACCTAACATCCTTCATATTTTGATCCCGTTTTACACGTACACGATACAATTAACAAAGATATATAGTTTTCCTCTGGGATTTCCGTGTGATTTTGCTATACTCGTCTAAGTTTTGTGCAAAATGGCCCTTAAATAGATTTTCCTGTAAATAATTTACTTCTCGTATATACTGCTACTGCTATTAGAGGACAAATCAATTTAATAATCCGAAAAACCGTGGCGTTGAACTAAAATACCTGACCACAGCTGCGGAATCAAAACAAAGCAAACATTTGCCTTCCCACCTTTTTGACAGTTACGTTACGACCAAGTTCCACACAAAACCACCGACAGCCTTCGGATGTAAGTCTGAACGAACTTGTTTTCCTCCACAGAGCGTTTGTTCAATCCTAGGTATCTGTTTGACTATTGTTTGAATATATCTGAATATTCATTGGCATATAATTTTGAATATTCAACATTTCGTCCAATAACTCGATCTTGGCTAGCGTGGTGGTCAATAGCCTAAATGAAATGAAATAATGAAATGAAATGAAATATTCTTTTACTTCAATTTTCAATTTTATTTATTCACTGTACGGTTCCTTTACAAACTCCTAGTGAACCTTATTTTTTTGTTCTGTCTGTTCTGGGTGCGCTTAGGCAATGCTGATTATACAAAAATAAATACCTGATTATACAAAAATCAAATAAATTGAATTCGTTTTGTAAGCGTATTTCTGTGCACTTGTATTTGTAACGTATTTCTGTGCAATTGATATAAAGTAAGTACTATTCGATCCCTGTGTGTTCTTAAAAAAACCAACAACGAAATGATATTAGGGTTACTTTTATTCTTTTTAGAAATTGAATCCCAAACCAAAAGTATCAAAATTCATTTAAATACTAAAGTATATTATTGAAAGTATAGCAAACTTATAACTGTTCATCGCTTACTGTATGACAGGTTACGTAGAGGAGGAAAACTTGCAAAAAAACATTGATTATTTTGTTTGCGATCTCAGCACCTTTTGCGTTTAGACGGATTCTTGTAATTAAGCCTTAGAAAAACCTCAAGCCACATGTAGGTCACTTCATTTCATTTATGTCTTATTTGTTGTCAACATATTGTAATGGAGATTTATGTATTTTAAGAATGGCTGCTATGAAGTAGCACTCTTAACTGTCTATTTTCTTTTTAATAAGTTTAAAAATCTGTGCACTAAAACGCTAGTTTCGAGGAGATGAGGCAAATTGTACAGATCGGCAATAAAAATCGGAGGGTCATCTGAGAAGAGTGTATCTTCGGAACAACAAATGGCAATTTTATAATCATTTATTTTTAGTCTCTGCTGTTATGGCCATTTAAGAACAGTCAGTCTAGTCAAGGATTAGATTTGCCGGCTAGATGAAAAAAAAAAGGTTCGGGAGAATATAAGACAACCGTACGGGTGCAGAAAAAGAGTACCAACTTAGTTCACGGTAGATATTTGATAATGGGACTTGGCTGACGAATTTGGAATATTATTGTGTAGCATAATCTGTACGGAATCGTAACAATACTGCTGTAGTCAGACCAGCAGATAGAATAAGGCCTTCTGGGCCTACTGGTCTGGGAATGGCGCTGATTTTCACGCTTGCAAACCAAGCGGACAGGTGGGCGTGGTCAGCCGCAAGGACGGCACAGGCACAAAGCTCAGGCCTCACGCGATCGACCACTGTCTTGTGTGATAGGTTCTGGGAGCGGATGGAGTAGATTACTAAATGTATGTAGGTTTACAATGCGTTTCTGTGGTCTGTGGTCTGTCTGCGACAACTTGAGTACGGAACGAAGAATATTTTACTATCCAGTAACATCTTATTAAGAAATAAAACTACCTTGCTGTAGCCTGTCCACCGGGCCAGTAGAAGGCCCAAAAGGGTTCCTGGAACGGCGATTCCTCTGCACGCGCAGACCACAGCGGGCAGGACGGTGTGATCAGCCGCAACGGTATTTCCGGCGTCAGGTGTTGGCGACTGACCACCGTGTGCTTCAAAATGTGGGAGCGTATGGTGTTCATCCTGGAACAAACGATGGTATCTTATAATTAACATTACTACTACACATTCAGTCTCCCACTAGGATTGCATGTGCCGTAAGTACAATGGACACATACAAAGACGTAAAAACAAACGCCCAGACCGAGAACTGAAATTGAAAGTCAGTATTCCAATTTCTGCTTCGCACGGAATCGAACCCGGGACCCTTGATTCGCAGCCCAGCATAGTAACCGTTGCGTCACGAGGTCGTCAAATCCATTCGCTCTTGGAATTCGGGAATCGCATTTTAATTCATTGTTTCTGCCAAAAACTGATAATATTAATTGAATTTGTCTAGTTTATACCAGTCGCAATAGTCGCACGCTCCATCATTTTCTTTTATAAACAATATATTCTTTTGATTATGATGAAAACGCGTGGTCGCCGTCCATATTTACAAATTGGGAGCATTTTCCTCAGGAGTAGCATGTGGAATTTATCGTCATATCTGTAAGGGACAGCCTAGTCTAAGACTAAATATCACTCGCTCGCTAATTACGTACAAATTCATTCGTATTTCTACGGTTGAGAGTTTGACGGAAACTCCATAATATGATGATTCATGTATGGTTATTTCTCTTATCATCTTAATCTGATGAAAATTCTACGTATTTGTAACGATAACTCCAAAGCGACACACATAGTCAATTATTATCTTTTATCTAACCATATTGGCGTATCTTATCTATTGGTGATATCTGGATGATTTTTGTCTCGACAGAACACCTAGCATTTTTTGTAAATGCCATGATGATGCCATGTCATCGGTTGGAATTTCTAGAAAAAATGAGTATTAGAACTTTAAAAATTTACCACTCTTATTTTTGCCGATTCTTTGTTGGAAAAGTGTTAGTTATGGTAAAAAGACCATGTACAACCGTTTGTACCTCAGACAATAATAATTATTGAGTTTCGTTTGCGGTCAAATGAACGAGTCCGTGGTTCAATCAATCATACTAATAGACTAATAATATATTTATAAGAACATATTTTGCTTGATGATAATATGATCATTATGCTTAAACTTACTCTTACAAATAAATCAATTCTATAGTAAGTGTAGTTTAGTCTTCTTATTTTCATGTGAGTCACAATGAATCTGTTTTATTTATCTGGCACAAGACCAGGAAATTGTTATCGTAATTGAATAGTTAATTATCACATTTTATTTTTATAAAGAGATCGTTTGTTTTTGTATGATTGTGAGCATTAGCTGTTATACATACTAATTTTAAAAACATTATTCTGTGCAAACAATCGATTTTTTGACGTTTTATTTAAACCACACGTGCCATCCACATGCTGTCCTCTCTCTCAGTTGATTGACTTGTTTGTGTTTTCATCCTAGTTATTTTTGCCAGTCGTAAATAAGCAAAATGTACTCATATTTTAATGAAAATAAGAATTGGTTTCGTATGCAAAGTAATTTACGATTCACGTAGACGCAGGCGCACGCGTCATTGCAAAGTATTAACATATTGTTCTATCTATAGATGTGTTCGTTCCATGAAGGCAGCATATATTTAGTTTTTATCGTGAATTAGCATTAGGTTTAGAATTAGTTACATCATAGATTATAAGAACTGTTGCTACATGTGCCATAAGATCTCTACACACGTCACTGGAAATGTGTTGAGATTTTCTCAAGAAAAACATCTCGTACGACAACTTGACAGATGTAAAGGATTTTTCTAAGAATGCAACATTGGAATTATTCCATCATCCGGGACTCTGTGAAAATAGGTAATTATTTCTCTAGCCGATTTAACACTGTTTTAGAAATAAATTTGTATTAGTGGTAATAAATTCGCATCAATGCTATTAGCTTTAATATAAAACGTTTCCTGAGGATACGTGAAAATGATTCTTACAGAAGTCGAACTTGCATGGTTATTTTAGATCGGGGAAGTACCACCAGTGGAATGGAGCCATGGAGCAGGAATGAATGGAGCCAACTTCCAGACTTACATCAGACTTCGGAGTGTTCGGAGTAGCAGCGCAACTGTAAAGGACCTCAAGTAAGACTCAGGTTTTATGGAGGACACGCAATAGCGGTTGATGTCTTAGATAACTAAACGCGATAGCTCATAAAAAGGGAGCTCGGTACGTCTCGAAACAAGTCGGGAAGTTCCCGAAATTAAACGTGAATTGACCCTGTGTTCCCTTGTCTGAGGCGAAATAATTTTGGGATGTGCAATCCGACCACTTTATGTAAAACTGCCCGTAACATCGTTACAACGTCGATACCTAAGTTTGCATAAGGTTGACATATTCAAGGGTAGCAACTACCTTAAATTATTGGCATTTTGATTTGCTGCTTTATTAAAAAAACAAACTGACACCACTTACAAAGTTAGAAGTTTGCTTTAGAGTAATACACTCAGTTTTGTGACTTAACAAATTTAGTTAATCACCAATATCTATACCATATGGACACCATGGCTTTCATGAGGAATGAAATTCCACGAGCATGATTATTTTTTTCGACAAAGACTTGGAAGAACCTACACCTGGAGTTTTGGCGGGAAGTCGGAAAACACAATTTGTGCTCTTGTTTTATTTTAATTTTCTTGGTGTATTTTTGAGGTATATCGAATAAAGTTGATGGCATTTTGTTCGATATAGGTAAATTACAGTGCACGAGTGTTGTGTAGTAAAATATCAGTGCGAAAATATGTTTTTTCAGTTTGTCTCCAAATCTCCATCGGACACGTTCTGGTAAAGTAGCCATCGCTTTACTTGAACATCTGACTGACTAGACTGAGTGATTACATACGACTTACTGATTTTTTCTATGACTACTAACTAAGTGATGCAAAAATTATGCTTGACGCTGGCAATGTGCACAAAGTTTGCGATGCCATTATTGAACTGGCTCTCCGCCTGCGTCTTCACCTACTTGGACCCGTTTTATAGATGCCCGTAGGATAAAAACCATCCTATGTCCTTTCCCAAGGTCCACTCCATGACTCCATCTGTGTTCCAAATTTCATTAAAATTGGTTCGATAGTTTAAGCGGGAAAGAGTAGCAGACAGACAGACAGAGTTACTTTCGAATTTATAATATTAAGTAGGGATTGAAAAATTAAACCTACACCCTTAGAATAATTACGTAAACCTACACCTCTGTGACTTGCAGTGACCTCCGAACTGGCCTGCTTGTTAAAAACATGTTTGTAATAAATATACGCTGTATTTATTATTTTTGTGGAAACGCGCATTACTTATTTTATGAAAAACACAAAACATGTTTTTCAGTAGCAGATCAAAGATCAATCCCTGATAATGATAACCGGGATTGATGCGTTATGTTTACTTGCAGATTTTTATTGCCTTCATAAAACTACTTACGACGTTCATAAAAATTGTGGATAAATAATGAATAAACTTTTCTCACTACTTTAATGTTTTTTATGTACCCTTCTGTAATAGTCATTTTAAGAATTTAAGTTTAAATTAAGGTTAAGCCATTAAAATAACTATTTTATGTAATATAATAAAATTTGTACACCCTAAGGGGTAAATATGGAGTTCTAAATATTTTGTACAACCTTTTTTCACGCATATTTGTGCAAATAAAATATTTAATTTCATTTTCATTTTCATTTCATTTCACCTGAAGGTGAAGACGAAATTCGTATTAAGTGTTGAGAAGTTGGAGTCACGCAACGCAGTGAACTTTAGTTCGTTTGCGGTGCGCGTCCCCACTGAATTTCTCAGTACCTACTTTCCTGAACGAGAAGTTGTGGCCAAAGGGGGCAGGGGGTCGTGTTCCGAAAGTATCATGGCAGTCGACGACCCCCAGAAGTCACCAGACTCGCGCTCACATCGCCGCAACAATTGTGACGTAGTTTTTAAGTTATGATTATTATTGTATGCTAGTCTGTAAGGTACCTATTTATTGTATGGGCCTTGATGCCTGAAATAAAGGAATTATTATTATTATTACTATAAACGTTAACCTTTAAAAGCTAGTCATACTCGCGCTTATTCTCGAGGTGCATAATCAAAATCTATATGGGACTTCCAAAAATAATTGAATTTGGCAAACGCCATAAAATGTTCTCTTCAAAATAGACATTAGGAAAAAATCTAAAAACACTTGTTTTTAAACCAACGCTCTGACACGTGGCTCTGATAAAAACATTGCCGGACCACATGTCAACAAATCAACAACAAACATTTGAAACGTAAAAACCAGGAGACACTTCTAGCTACTGATAAGAGAGACGTCCGCGCGTGGTACTGCGTACAGCATCCCAATGTATGGAGTATTATCTGTTTTGCGTAAACATTATCAAAGGCAATTTGTTTTGCTTAATTCCGAGAATATGTGCAGAATTAGGACATTAAAATCTGTTTTCGGTCAACCATATTAATTTTTATGATTTGGTTATTAATTGTTGTTTTAACAAGCTTTTTATTAACTTGCAATGTACGTAGGTTCGAGTGGAATCCAGCAACTTATTTTTTTATTTTGTTGTTGAAGAACGTTCAGCTTGACGACGATGCAATTATATCTATCTTAATATCGTATGTATAATTCTTGTATTCGTGCGTATGTCAGTAAACTCCTAAACGGCTGGACGGATTGAGATGAAATTTTTTGTGTGTTTTGGGGATTTGGGAATGGTTTAGATTCATAATTTGGTCCACTGGAAAATATTTTTTTATCAGTTTTTTATTAAAAGTAGTTTTCCAATATGCATCGGATTTTTGTCCCTCTGAAGTAAGGCCGTTTGGTGGAAAATTGGAAGAGGCATATCGTAGTCTTGTTTAATTTTCAATTTATTTAAATATAATGTTTTGATCGCCGATCGACCGAGACACTAAACAATCTGTTTTGTGTCAAAGAGTAGACGTCTAGAGATAAGAAAATAATCAAATGAAACTTGTGTAATCAATTTGTACATGTTGTTTTTATTTGTCGTTCACATACTGGTCTCCGCATACCACCGGCATGCAGAATTTCCTTCGTCTTATCGCTTAGAGACAACTTGTTTAATAAATATAAATAATTGTTCTTTACAACGCATGTCAGATACGACACGACTTATCAAACAAAATTCACGAAATTCTTACTGTGAGCTGCGCGTGAACAAATAATAAGTTTTTTTCTAAATAACGAGTTTTGATGGTCAATATATTTTTTTCGTAATTAATTAATATTTAAAAGTTCGCTTCGCTCGGGCTGTCAACTCTCGCCCTCGTCAGAAATAGTCTTGTTTCACCCCTTGCTACACAATATACTATATTTATTATTTTGTTAACATATGTTCACAGTACATACCAAGCACATAATGTGAATTTTTAATATAAAAGGACAATAGAAATAATTATACACTAAATTAATTGCAAAGTTAATAACAAATAATAATGATTAATAATAAATATCATTCAACAAAAAAAAAGCTCAAGGTCCAATACTGCTGCTAATGACTGTACTTTCTATCAGGCGACTAGCAGCTGTGCGAAAACAGCAGAGTTTGCAACCGAATAGGTCCAGATTAGGGTTGCTCTTAGTGATCGAATTGATCAGTCTTATCGCCCTTGTCAGGGGAGCCCAGTGTCCAAGAGAGGTACGCGCCACTGGTACCGCAATAATCGCAGTCGACCGGACCGCACTGAACTACAGTTTGGTAGGTACTGCGAATTCGAGCCTACTTAGCAGTTCCGGGTTATAGGTGGGTCCACGGGCTAGGCTAAAGAAGTACATACCAATGTAATGTAATTCTAATTATGCGAAGACTATTAATGTAATTAATTAATATTTTCTCTCACTGTGGAGCAGCGGTAAATACGCTTTTTTCTCGGAGGAGGTGCGCGCCGCCGCGCCGCCACCGGGAGTTTTCATTGAACTCCGTATTTAGTTTCTCTTTTTATTTTTAAATTAAAGTTACAATAATAATAAGTACTTACACGTTTTGTTGCTTGTTATTATTATTCTCTAAGAAAAAAATAGGTATTAGGTACGAACAACAGTGCGTAATTGACACAGAAAAACATATAATACTTATTGTTCTTCGACGTTGATTTCCTTTACGCAAGTCTTTGAAAATTTGTATACAATAGCGTAAAAATAATTGTTCTTTACGTAAACAGTACGTTATAATCCTCGCATGTATTTTTCTACGTGAAAACACATAATATGTTTTGTAACTACATTGTCGTAGTATGTCGGTTTGTTTGTACACAAAAGATTAGTACGTAACTGATGTAATACCTTAACATCGCTGTTACATTCGTATCAAACACATTTTGATACGAATGTTATGTATCAGATTTAAAGAAATATTAATATAAAAAGCCATCGAACGTAACGTAGGTTTAGCTTAACCAAGGAGATAAGCCCATTGCATCTACAATGCCTTTTGAATTAGTATTAATGTAAAATTTAACTTTTAATCAGCCTGAGGTTGTTAACTATATGAACTACTCAGTTTTAAGGGGGTCTGTACTTGTCAAGTTTGCAACACAAGATTATAAAAAAATGGTGATCTACCCTTAATATCATTAATTGAGATTAAAAAAAGATGTATGTTTTATTTAACCGTAGTATTTAACTAACCAATTTTACGAAATACACAAAAAGTTGTGGATCGTGCCCATTTTTAGACATGAAACATGAACATACATACATATATTGCCATATATATGTACCTATATTACCTTAATACGTTATAAAAAAAACAAGTAAGTACTTGTTAAAATAAGATTTTTTTACTAGTTCTCCAAAAGTGTGGGTCGAAAAGTTGATTGAAACTGATGTGGTATCCATAATGTCGAATATTATCTTTGTCGCCAAAACTGCGCAGTTTATACATGATATGGCAGTAATTTTCCCAATTTCCTCTCATGATAACGTTTGTCCACACCCTCATTCTGACCAATCAAAAGTCGTGACGTTCTATAGGTACAGAATACTCTGACATATCTTTGTACTAGATTAAAAATAAAAGAATGAATAAGTGTGTTATCAAACCGGCTAAAATTAGGGATAGGCGGGTAGAATGTGAAGAAACACCCGTAGATTGCGATGCATGTTTGGGAGTTAACAGAACTTGCAATGTTCGACCGCGTAACACCATTGCTACTCGGCTACTCTTACTTATTTCTTTAAAAACACACTGCGGTATAAACAACCCGAGACACACGATAAACTCTATTTACTGTGGAATTAACACAAACTCTTTACATATGAGTGAACATTATCTAGAGCCGGTTACAAGGTTTTTGGAGGTAGAACCAACTTTGTAGTTAAATTCCGTTTTATTTCAGGTATTCATCCTTTGTGGTAGTGTGGTACACTGCTGGTCATGAACTTTTCTCATCCAAGGAGTTCTGATTGCGTATGCTGTTTTCTTCAGGTCGTTAGTCCACCTGTAACCTGTGCAGAGACGTGGTCGCAATTTTGTCTGTCCTCCTGGCACATCAATTTAAAAATATTTTATAATATGTTTGGATGGATGGATGCTTGTTGTTCAAGCACGCAAGGACAGTTGAACGGATCGGGATGAAATATAGTATAAATATAGATTATCGTCTGGAATATAGGCTACTTTCTATCCAGAAAATAAACTCAAATAACCAGTGAAACCGCGCTGAATTTTATAAAACTGTAGTAACAGGCCACCGATTATTTTTTACATTTTACAATCAAGATACTCATAACATAATTATGTGTAAATTGCGCGTTACCCTTGTAGTAATTTTCCGCATTTCTTCGTGTCTGTCTGTTTATCACAGTCCACAGTCCACACCCACCGCGCGCTCCAATCAGGTGTCGTGACGCTGTAGTATGCCCTAGACTACGTCAGTCTTTGCACAGTGATAAAATAAAAGAACGCCAAATTAAAACCGGCTAAAATTAGAAAAAGGCGTATGTATGTGTAAGTGTTGCTACATGCGATACGCATTTTGCATTTGTGTGAGTTGTGAGTATGCGCCAGTTTTTGTATAAAGTCTATACCTCGATACTCGATTTTATTTGGAGGTAGCTGCAGTAAGCGATCTCATATAAAGATCTATTTCTGGTTAAAATATGAATTTAAAAACAGCAATTCCGGAAAAAAGAAACAATGGGAATCACATTAAATATTAAATGATTTTATCTGCCATTACCTACCTATATCCTTTTTATTTTTAAACTCCAAAGCCAGTGGCAGCTCTAGTATTTCAGTTTGTGGGTCTTGATTTCAGTTTGGGACAGATGCGGTCTGAAATTGTGGAGATCACAGTGTGCGGGTTTTGTGGCTGTGTTGCATACAATCGTCTGAGCATACTTAGATAGCATGCTTAGAACTTAGAACGCATCCGGGTGGCGCGCGGATTGCAAAAATGGTTATTATACGTATAATTTGAGGTTTAGGTATCAAGGGTGAACCCGAATGGTTTTGGTTGGCTTGAGCCCCTGGCACCTGGATCCGCTAGTGTTCATTGCATATTGGAATCTTGGTAAATTAAAAAAACTCTGTCATAAATCTAGCTTGTTATAGGATTTTTATATGACTACGAGATTCCATTACAGATCCTACAGTCAATTTTGCTTTGGGTCCATTAAACTAAAAATAATCACTTTCCTTCGGTAACAGCTAAAATGTTCCTAAAATTGATCTGCGCTCAAAAACTTTCCGTAGCAATTTTATAATTTTGCGTATCTTTCCCAAAATTTCCGCTAACTTCTCAGCCTGACGCACACGTCATGGCCTATCAGTTTTTGCGACGAACTGTGAGTTTTTTTTTTGTTGATGCAGGGTCAACTCACACTGCGCTGAGTGTGCTGTGATCCTATGCCGGTCCTTATACCGGTGGGAATGAACCGATATGCTCCAATTACTACAACTACGTCACAAAAGGCACTCTTTGTATTGTGACTACATTTCTTCTAAAATTGATACTTTATGAACTGATAACGAATTGTTATCATCACAACCACTGCGCTGAAATTTAGAAAGATGCTGATGTTCTGCGACTGTTTGTCCACTGCGTTAACGAGCGCGTGATTTTGTGTCTATGTGTGTGACGTGTGAGGAAAAGATTTTACATGTCTTAATGTTTGTTAACTGTGAGAGAAAAGGTTGATTTTTTCGTAGATCGATGTGTCTTAGATAGTTTTCTAGGATGTTCCTCATCCAAAACCAACCACATTGGTCACAAGTCACAATTAATTTTCCATCCACCCATCCATTCGTTCATAGATTTATCTATCAATTTATCCATCCATATTATATCCATCCAACTGTAGTAATTTTAAATTTCAATATTTCGATACTATAACATTCCACTGCTGATATCGAGTATGCGCAGTTTTCTTGAAAATACTGAATGTTATCAAAATCTAAGATCTAAAGACTTCCTCAGGCTAACACGGTTATCAGCAGACGGACAAGGCAAGATTAATGAGCTAATTGGACCTATTTATGCAAACCGGAACCAATCCACACTCATGCAGAAATTTAGTTAAGTACACAGAAAAGCTTAAAATTGCACCTTCAATCGATCCCGTAAAGATCAAAATGTTCTGAGAATTTTGACAGAACAAAATATTTTCATGACATGTTTACCAATCCACAAAACATCAGTTGTCTAATACATTAAAAAGCTTTTTCTCAAAACTATCATCATCATCATCATATTATGTGGGTTGGTTCCGGTTTGCATAAATAGGTCCAATTATTCGAAATAATTAGTCTTCCATATTTTTATCCCTTTCTAAGTAAAAGATAAACCTTTCAAATTAGTAAGCCATTCCGGGCAAATCTGTTGGTAAGTACCATCCAGCCATCAGCCTTTACAAGTCCAATGCTGAACATAGACCTCCCCTAACTTTCACCACTCCGTCCAGTGCAGAAGACGCCAGGACGCGATCTAGCGGCTTCCCGTTGTTTCTTCAGATCGTCAGTCCGCCTGGTTGGCAGCATATACTTCTTTTGCCGAGTAGTGGTTGCCATACGAGGACTGATAAACGAAGGAGAAGAAAGTCCCCATCGATTGTCTGTCTTCCTAACAATATGGCCTGCCAATTGCCTCTTCAGATTGCACATTTTGAGATCTACGTCTCGATCTACGTCAGTAACCTTCGTTCGTCTAAAATTTTATCGTTACATGATCGTTACCTACGGATTCTGTTGCGTAGAGAAATACTCGTACCAAGCATAGCTCTCTTCATCGCTCGCCGAGCGACCTTGAGCCTGTGAAAAAGCCTTAACTGTAAAAGACCACGTCTCAGCGCCGTAAGTCCACTGGCAACACACACTGCTCGATACGGTGCAAACCAAAAATCAAAATTATTATTAACTTACTACTATAATTTGAAAACTCGTACTAATCTCATTAATGAATCTGATAAATGGGTATAAATTTTATTCGTATCCGCAAGTTAATCGTCTGTCACATTCAAAACTGTTCTAAGAAATTCAGCGTTATCGGTAAATTAGTTAATTTGATAAATTATGAATTCTGACACTGTATCTACTACTACTATCTACTACCAAAATATCCGAATTATCAGATTTATTAGTCATAGCCTATATGTATAATAACTATTTTAAACCGGAAAGCTGTAGAAATTAGAATTTATAGATCCGATAAAATAGGATAAAGATAATAAAGACTTTCCATTTCCGTTCTTATCTCGCCTAAAATATTTTTAAAATTATTCTTAGAAAATCAACATACAGGCTTATCAATTATTACCTTAAATCGGTACTTAAATCCGGAAATATGTTTCTAATACTGATATCGCAACGAGCTGAAAACAATAACGGTATTTTTAGGCGAAGTAGAAGTCGTTTTAGATAATGACAAGTGATTAGGATAAATAAAACAAACATTGTTCTCGCAAGTGCCAGTAAGTATATTTTGCATAAAAAGTACAAAAGAGAGCTAAAATCAGTGTCATCTCATCACATTCATACAATTTTCGTATTGTAATTTAAAAATTTAAATCAGGAAAGCAATGATATTATATAAAACCAGAAGGAAATTGAAATCGGAGTAAAAATGGATAAGTGAAAAAAATGAGGACATCGACTCCCTTGATTTCTCTTGCTTTATCTTGTTAATTAAACATTCTGACAATGACAACACAGGATTATGCTCACAGCTCACAGCACAGCAGCAGAACACAGCTCACTATTTTAGCTTAGTCACAGAAATAATACTTGTTATGTAGCTTTATGTACATTTTCTTATGTACATTTTCTTATTATTTTTAATCTTATTGTAACATATACATACATTGTTTTTTTGAAGCATGTTATGCCGCCTACAACAATCTCTGCTTCGCCCAAACTTTGACTGGCAAAGAATGCTTTTAGCATTAAGTCCGCCTTTTATACCATTTTGCTAAGTAGTGTAATAAAGTGTTAAATAAATAATGAGGCTAACGACAAGCTTTCATAGGTTTACTGGTTGCGCCCCGCGGTTTAAAACCTAAGTTTTACACATTAGTTACACAACGGGCCTCCGTACGTTTCGACCGATATAAAAAAGAATTAGGTAAGTAGTTCTCGCCAGAAATGGGTCAGCGGTGGTACTACGCCAGTCGAACCATAAAAGTTTTACCACCTTCAAGACATTCCTTAATGAAAATCTCGAGTTTCCAGATATGATTATCAGATTTAGAATGTCTCGCTTCCGTTCCTTAATCGCCTTAACCTTATCCAAAACGATAGTTACTGTTGGCGATACTTGGAACATCAATTTATCACTATAATCCGGAGTAGCTTATCAGTCTGTTTTCACAAAAATTTCTCAGTATTGTTTGCTGCTAGATCTTTAACATGAATATTTTGAGGAAACGAATATCTATGTATATAGATTAATCAATCATTATCTTAAGTACGTTGCACTTTCTACAGCATAATGTTGATGCGCATTATGGAATAACAATGTAACATTATGTATTCAATGCCTGGAGAGGCCCGTGCCCAGCAGTGGGACGCAAAAAGGGTTGCAGCCATGTAATAAATAACATAATAATCCAAATCACCAATCCGCATTGGAGCCGTGTAGTGAAGTACTAACAAAGCTTAGGGCACCACCTTCGTAAGCCTGGATGGTGTAGGAGCCATTGACGACCTAAAGTTGCTTCCACCGAAGAACCAAGCAGGATTTTCTACTATCGCTGAGTCACCAAGGTGGTTTCAGAGAGGAGAAACTCTATACAACATAGTACCTCATAATACCGGAATGCATTTCCTTTTGAATATTTCTGATCAAGCATAAAATATTTAAGATTAAACTTATCTGTAAGCTTTTTTCCCATTGTGAACCAATTCATTTAAAGAGCAGACTCTGCATACGTATATCGCATACTCGTATTTACTTACAGCATTATTCCACAACGATACTAAAATTTTAAGCAATACTAGCTGACCCCGTGAACTTCGTTCGTACCACTACAAATGTTTAGGGGGAGGCCACTTTTATCACTTAGGGGGATGAAAAATAAATGTTGACCGATTCTCAGACCTACCCGATATGCATACAAAATTCCATGAGAATCGGTCGAGCCGTTCCTGAGGAGTATGGTAACTAACATTGTGACACGAGAATTTTATATATAAGATTTAAATGAATGTTTAAAAACTTAGCATTGATGAAAACGTTGTTTAGATTAGAGTTAATCATCTATTTTATCCGTCTCTTTAATAGCTGTCTAATGAAACTTTCTCACCTGTGAAGTAGTAAATAATGCTTAGGAAGCTGTTATACTTCCCGGAGTCCTCCCCAAGCGCAGAAGCAGGCCACCGAGGGGGTTTTAGTGCGGTCAAATCCCACATAACCCGGTATCCTCTCCCAAGGTGCCTGATACCTTTTGAAGGTTTCCCCCGATACAAAAAAGGAAGCTGATATACTAGTTTTCTGACGCTGTAAATTATAATATTAGGTAGGTGTTAAAAGTGAGAGGCGACAATACCAGGTGTATGACGGACTAGGTAGGTACAGTACACGCATTATTGTTGCTATCAGCTTGACATCAAGGCTACTAATTTGCAGGAAATCGCCGATATCTGAATGAAACAATGTAATCTACGTTCTAACTTATTAGTTGTAACGTACATCTGATTACGTTTGTATCGACTAGCTTAGATATGGACTTAACTACTTACGTCTATAGATACGTCATAATTGTTAGGGCTGATCCTTAGAGCAACACCCTTCAGGAGAGACGGCATAGCGCCTCGCTTCGATATATAATTTTTGTGCCAAATCTGGTGCGGGGAAAGAACGCACACATTTTAATTTTGGCACACATTCACAAATATTATTTCATCCCTACAGACGCATACATTTCTAAATATGTCAATTTCAATTAACAACGTCATTTTCTATGCACCGTCAACACTGACACCGACACACACTGACACAATTGTTGTTGTATAACTAGAAGGCACATTGTGCATGCACGTTGGGACGAGGGGTTCGCCCGTAAAGGCCACTCCTCTGACTGGTGTCAATTTTGACGCTCTACGGGCTGACCTGTATTATTTGCAGGAATACTTACATACATTTAGATTTTCGAAAGTCATTCCTGGTCATTCCATTACTTAAGATCGAAGAATTGATATTCGAAAAGTTATTTTTAGCCCTGTGAATAAACTTGAGACATTTGTCTTAAAAGCACTAGCAATTCCTAGTTACTACAGACTGTTAATTATTTTACTACCTATTCTTTTTGGTTTGGTAGGTGGTAGAACTATTATGGTTCGCTCGGGGAAGTACCACCGCTGCACCCACTTCTGCCGTGAACCAATTCTATTGTGTTTCGGTGGAAAGTAGAGGTAAAAAGAAACACCCTTCTAACCAGATAAACTGGCGACATAAAAATACAACGGGAAGCTGCTACGTGAATAATGCTGGGGCATGCCAGTCACTTGTAAATAAATAAATAAATAACATTTCACAGTCATAGCCCTACAGGGCAGATATATGTACCCTGTGTCGTGGGTACCATGGACACACACAAAGACAGAAACACAAACACCCAGACCGAGAACAGAAATTTAAACATTTTAAACTCATCATTCTAAAATCTGTTTCGCCGGGAATCGAACCCGGAACCCTTCGATTGGCAGTCCGGCATGATAACCATTTCGCCACGCAGGTCGTCCTTTTTTACTTTTTACAATACATGTACGTACATACTTTTTTATGAGCGTTGCTGGGAGTTTTTCTTTTTTCTCTGAGCTCAACATCTAGTCCTACTCATAATTCAAATTTCTGCCTCGCCGGGCATCGAACCATTGGCGACATATTAAATAATGATGAATGGATGAATACAATGTAGGCCAAAATGCAATAAACATTGTATGTAAACAAACTCACGCAAACATTTCAACGAATGCAAGTTCGTCGGCTAATAGGAACACGTGCTAACTCGGCTGTAAACAATAACAAAACCAGCCGACACCCCGAAGTGGATCGGCTTCGATAGAGTGTTCTGTACAAATAAACTGTCTTCTATACTTCTATACATAGACTTCTGGTCATGATCACATGTGCCCATTATCGACCCATAGACATTCTGTTATTTTAAATATACATGTAATAATAATGTTATTATTAGCTTCACACTCATAGCTCCACCCCACAGTAGGGTAGATATACCCTGTGTCGTGGGTACCATGGACACACACAGAGACAGAAACACGAACACCCAGACCGAGAACAGAAATTTAAACTCATCATTCAAATTTCTGTTTCGCCGGGAATCGAACCCGGAACCCTTCGATTGACAGTCCGGCATGATAACCATTGCGCCACGCAGGTCGTCCTTTTGAGTTTTTCTTTTTTCTCTGAGCTCAACATCTAGTCCTAACGAACGGGCACCTGAAAAGGTTATGATGACCCTTCGTTGAATGACCGAATATATTGAATTCCCAACATGAAATAACATTTTTTTCTTTCTTCCTTTTTATAAAGCTTTAATACTTACTGTCGACTCTCTAATTTTACCAATTTAATTATATCACCCGGTTTCAACGAAAAAGCATACATTGGATTCAAATGTTTTACTGGACACTGGCAATGTGCACTGATCGTGCGATGTCATTACTAAAAGAAAAAAATCACGTGGAACCCTGAAAAATGTTCGATGGGAGAAATTCGACCCAGTTCTGAATGTCGTAACGTAATCTGTCCGGTGTATCACGTAGACTCCTACGTGGGCCGCGGCAGGTACCATCATTAGAGAAAAAGCATAACTTCACGTATTACGAGTACTTTTCTAATTCAAGTAATGAGAAAAGTCATTATGTATTTTTGTCGTTGACTGCACTTCGTATAGTTCTTAAGAATCGTAGGCAAAATCATTTGCGAAGAATCTTAGAAGCTTTCTGTTCGTAAAACAGGAAGTACTAAAGCTAAGTTAGAAAGTAAGAAATGTTATTAAAATTGTTATTTTATTACTGAAAAAATATTAAGGTTCCAATCTGAAAGTATACCCTACCATACAAAAAAGCATGATGCAAATCGGCTGAGAAATGTCGAATTTTTGAGGTAGGAGCATCGGGTAGGAGACATAAAAAGCTACAACCAAATTTTTATTTTCTTCTCTGTGAAGTCATCTTGAACCAAACTTTTCAAATGCTAGATGAAACCTAATAATATAAGGGATCTTCTATTATCAGAAAGTGTGTACACTTAACGCACCAATAGGTAGAATTTTCAAAAGGATAAATAAATAACGTTTGAAATGAAATGAAATATTCTTTATTCACTGTACGGTTCATTTACAAACTCTTAGTGAACGTAATTTTTTTGATCTGTCTGCTCTGGGTGCGCTTAGGCAATGCTGAGCTGAAGAAAAGAGCAGACGGAGAAAATCTTCAGCGCTGTTTTAAAATATCAGCCCTGTTTCACACTCATAGCCCCACAGTAGTGTAGTTATACCCTGTGTCGTGGGTGCCATGGACACACACAAAGACACAAACACAAACACCCAGACCGAAAACAGAAATTTAAACTCATCATTCAAATTTCTGCTTCGCCGGGAATCGAACCCGGGACCCTCCGATCGGCAGTCCGGCATGGTAACCATTACGCCACGTGGGTCGTCAAATGAATTTTAAAGTGATAAAATGTCACTTTGAAATTTATTAAGGTCAAAAAACCTGTTTACCTTTGTTGAAGCCGATAAAAGAGGAAATAGGTCAATGCTCGACTCCAGACTCATAAAAACTTGTTTGCCAACGTAATAGCCACACCGTGCGTAACATGTGCGTAACTTATGAAGGTAGTTGTTTTCATCGACATAAAGAACAACAAAAATATTATGTTATCTTTCTTTGATTGCTTTTAATCTGTTTAATAAAGAAGAAAAATATGCCACAATCTTACTAAGAAGTTAAAATTTTCAAACCTGCACTACGAAATCGGGCAGTAGCTACAGAATGACGTTTTTAACAAACATTCAACGGTAATGTAGTAGAGGCGAATCTCGTATGGTTCAAATAAAATAAATTATTATAAAAAGCAAAAAATTGGGTTTAAGTCTTTAGGTGATTAAAACTATAAAAATGTAAAACTAATTTAATGTTTCTTATGTACTTCCTTTAAGCCATTTTAGGAATTTAAGTTTAAATAAAGTCATTAAAATAAAATACAATAGTTTATTAAATTAAATTAAAATTTGTACACCCTAAGGGGTCAATATGGAGTTCTAAATATTTTATAAAAACCTTTTTATCTTCCATATTTGCGCATATAAAATATTTTCATTTAATTTCATTTCGAATATTGATAAACTCTGTAATTACTGGAGGTCAACCCATATTCCCGGGTTGGAACATGAGATGATTGTGGATTTGAATAAAGAAGGTTATGAAAAACATGATCACAGATAAACTAATCAGTCACTCTCCGGAATAACTTATGGCCTTCATAATATTGCATGGCTATAGAAATATATGGAAAATAAAAATTCGTTTTGTACAAGAGATAATGAAATATGTTTTACTAGATAACATTGCGTACTCAATTACTAAATCAAAAATAACCTAATAATAAAAAAGAAAGGAAACTATGTTCTTTGACTGAACGCAAAATTTTGAAAACCTAACTGATCAAAAATCAAATATCCCAATCCAATCATTAAATACCTAAAACAGAAGACGATACTATGAATAACTTTAAATAGCGCCTCCCGTTTCTTTTTTCATTCTGAACAGTCTTCAAATGGTTGCAATCCATCCATACTAAATTGTGCATGTGTGATTGTTTGTTACTTTTTCCTTTATCCACGTCGCAACGGTTGCTACAGATGGACCTGAGTTTTGGGGATATTTTATATTTTTTTTGGGGATTTTTGAGTATTTAATGGAGATAGATTGAAGTTTGGAGGAGTATCCAACCATAAATACGGTAAAACGTAGCCTATATCATTGGCTACTATTTACCCGGAGAATATACCACATTCCTATTCCTAATTTTTGTAGTCCACAGAGTACACACGCGCTGAGTCGTGGACAATAAGCTGTTGAAGTTATATGGTAAAAGTCATTGGATCTTTACGCGATGTCAATGAATAGTGTAGCGCTTATATCGTAACATCGTGTGATTGTGACGTGTGGGTGGAGTGAACGACCTTCGTGAGAGACGTCACAGATTGAAAGTGAACTAGAACAGGATTGAGAATGTGTTGAAACGAGGGAATTGCTGGCAATGGGGGTTTTGCCGGGGAAATGTGCATGAAATAGACCTTGCTGAGGTTTCGAAATGGGGAATTTGGTGTTATTAAATTCAAGATGACCTCGAAACAATCTCCAAAAGCAATGTTGAGCCAATTCTCAATTCTTCCGTAACTCGAAGTCCCAGTTAGCAGAAATAGGGACTACAGTACAACTAGCTAGGTACGCAAATATTACAAGGATGAAAATATAAAAGAGAAAAATTAATTATAACACAAACAAAAATGTACATTTAAAACTATTTTATTATTATTTTTATTTGTCCCATACAGCGCCTTTTTAAAATTAAAATATGTATTTATTTATATTTCGGATCAGAACCGATCGTCGGCTTTCGGTACCCCATATCACAGGGTTTTTGTACACTGAGAGGAAAAATCCGGCGAGAAAAAAAAACCTCCCAGGTTTTTATGGAATTCCTTTAAGCTGTTTTATCTTTCTAGTTACTATTCGTAGAACTAGAAGCAAAGGTTGAATACCTATTACTTTACTTGACGTCAATAAGTTGCATCTCGTAGTCCGGTATTGCGGCACAGAGAGAGGTTACAATTTTACAATGAGTTGGGTAAAACAGAACCGGACTTTACCAGAGGCACAGACTTTATACGTTGCAAAACATAGCTTACAAAGTATTCATTTTATTTTAGTAATGGTTTTTCTTGAAACCGGGAGATATTATTTTAGTATAAATCAGTAAGTTGTAAGTTAGGTTAAATCGATAACTAATTTACCAAAACTTGTCTGATGGAGTTTTGGAACCAGAAAAGTTTCAAACCGATATTTAATTCCAATGTTCCCAATGGTTCATAACACTCAGCCACGGTAATTAATTTGCAGAACAAAATGCCATCAATTTTATTCGATTTATGTTTGTAATTCAAAGATACACAAATAAATTAAATGTAAACAAAACTTTTTCCATGGCGACTGTCTCAGCAATCTGGGCTGATTTTGGAGGAGCGATGGTTCTCTCATGATCATCCCCAGGGCCGCTGGCTGGTTGGTTCGAGCTCCCAACCACTCTAGATAACCACTGTCCCGGAAGCCCCCTTTTAGTCGCCTCATATACTCATGCGGCGGATACCGTAGCTCATATTCTTAATCCAGAGTTACCGTACTCGGCGATTACCCTAAAATTTGGACAACGAATGAGTAGTAGCTTATTTTTTTACTTTCAACGTCGAAGTTAAGCAGTTTCATAGCGGTAAGTCCGCCGTTGCGCTAGCGGCTATGAGTTGGGTAATGGGTTCAAGTCCGGCATTTCGTGTGGCGTCCGATCCGGGTCAGGTTTCGGTAGGTGATCCGTAAAAAAGTTGACCATTTAACTGTATTACAAGCTACAAGGTACGAGCCTTTTCTTCATAGTCTCGGCAGTCTGATTTTGATGTTCGGGACTAAAAAATAAATTAAAAGTTCAGTCCACGTTGTTATCGATAGGTAATAACTGCTAAACCATGTCAGAAGCCATGAACAGCTAGAGAAAACCCGACAGCGGGTTGGCAACTAATTCGCATCTCCACCAATTAAATCTGAAGGAAGGCAATGTTGTCTCTCTAGATCGATCCGGTTTGGCATACGAATGTGTTCTGTATTAAGTGTTTTGAAGCAATCAGAATCCGGTATCACTCCAAAGATGCCGGGATTTTTTAAGGTTTCCCCACACGATGAAAGGGCATCGACATTTACATTTAACGGCGTAGATGGAGTACTATAGGATTTCGAGGATTAAAAGCGGTCACTAACCATTATAAGTACGTAATTACGCATTAACATTACTAAATAGTAAACCACTTCAACATCACAGCTTTGTAAAAGTCGTTGACCGATACCACCACGTTGCATCATAGAATACTGAGGGAAACTTGCAGCACCAGACTTCAAGTGATTGTATAAAAAAAAACATGTGGCAATAGGCAGGCCATATAGTTAGGAGGACCGACAACCGATGGGGAAGAAAGGTCGAATGGCGACCATGTTTCGGCAAAAGGAACACAGGCCGACCTCCAACCAGGTGGACTGACGACCTAAATGTATTTTACTGTAAAAAAAGAGTGGAGTATCTCAAAAAGCACCCCACGCTTTTTTTTACAGTAAAAAACATTTTCTTATTATTTTTTACATTTTAGTTCGTATTTTAAGAAAAGCGTGTTTTTTAGTTTTTTAAACTACATTATTTATTTTTAATTTTTTAGTTGGATTTTTTTTCATATTATTGCATTTTCATCGGCCCTTAACCCCTGTGCAAATTTTCAAGTTAATCAGAAGCTTAGAAGTAGGTGAAAATGAAGTAAAAAGATTCCGTTACAATTACAAACATACATACAGTTCAAGTTAATAATTTATTTTTAATTTTTTAGTTGGTTTCTATCCCATGTGTGTATCCCATTCAGCAAACCCTTTTATTTAATACCCATATCATGGGGGTGCATTTCAAATAGTCAATCCGCCATCTTGGGCAGGCCGCCATATTGGATTTGTAATGATGATCTAGTCATGTATGCGTGTGCAAAATTTCATCCTAATCGAAGACCGGGAAGTGGGTCAAATTAAGATTCCAAGATTCTCTTACATACATACATAGTTACAAGTGAAGCTAATAAAAGCGTGTTAAAAATATAACCTTCGAAAAGTTAAACAACCGTCCAGTCTAGCAAGCTTGACTCATGTCTGAGATCGTAAAGCGTAAGCGTAGAGTAAAAAGTGAGCTGCTACTCTGGAGGCCGTAAGGACCGTTTTCACCGAATTTCTTCACGGATTATTGGTGCAGTGGTGGATACGATCCTTGCAAATATGACCACTGTTTACTACATCCGACCTGGTCTCTTCTACCGAATGTAAATCTTCTTTTACCTATTGCAGTTCAAATTTATATTATTCCATCCTTATCACATACTGCTTACAGATTACACAAATTGATCCAATAAACACAACACAATAAAACACAGAACACAATAAAAGAAAGCCGAACAAGGACATTTTACTGGTGGTCACCCCCCAACCAGGGGAAGGCCGTGACAGTATTATTATCATCATTGCATTAAGTACTCATTGTGGGAAGAACCTGAGCAATCCTTATCGTGTCCTTGTTAGCCGCGATGTATTTATTGAGTGTGGTAATAAATTAAAATTAAATTTACCTTGCATTGATTAAGTTTTATTAGTAGTGCCTGATAAGGGGAATCATTTGAAGTTTTCTTGTGTATTTTTGAGTTATATCGGATAAAGTTGATGGCATTTTGTTTGATATAGGTTAATTACAGTGCACGAGTGTTTGTAAAATAGAATAACAGTGCTAAAATGTGTTTTTTCTGCTTGCCTCCAAAATTCCATCGGACACGTTCTAGTAAAGTAGCCATCACTTTACTTGAATGTTGGACTGACTAGACTGACTGATTACTGACGACTTACTTACCGACTTTGTTATTACTTCGTCCAGTTTCATTGAATCTTGCAAAAAATTGATGCAAAAATTATACTTGACGCTGGCAGTATGCACAGAGTTTGCGATGCCATAATTGAAATAAAAGGGGAATCATCAGCATTGAATCATGATATTTTTAAAGGAATAGCAGCGGCGCTTGCAGGTTATATGGTCTTACGTGGTTGCTGTGGCTTGAGGACATCTATACACAATCTCAAGCAAATCTGAGTCTTGCCTGAGATCATGTGCCGTTGCGGCTACTCAGGAGCAAGCGCGTTCGCAGCCTTAAATTTTTATCACTAAGAAATTTTTGGGGAGTCACTAAGAGATTTGGGGGGAAGAGGTGTCCTAAATTGGCTTATTTTGCCTTCCATCTACGCATGACTGATGGATTTTGGGGTCATGTCCCCTGTGATTCCCCCACTCTGGTACCGCGCCTGCTCAGGAGGCTGATAGTTGCCTCAGTAATTGATTCAATATTTACTTACGCAATTTCCAATGGATTCTTTTTTTTTAAAGGGAAAGTCCCTTTTTGAACATACGTATTTAATCCATACTAATATTATAAATGTTAAAGTGTGTTTATTTGTTCTTCTTTTACGTAGCAACGGTGCAACGTATTGACCTATTCTGTATAGAGATAATTCATATTTCCTTTATCGGGTATTATTTTTGGGTAACAAATAGGTCCTTATAAATTAATACAATCAGTACTCCAAAAATAACAATGCCTGTTAGGGCGTTCCAAGAATACAATGTCAAAATGAAAATACATATTATAAAAATTACGATTATACAATGAAATGGTATTTAAATTTATCATCCAGTCTTAAATAATAATTTATATTAGCTGGAGAGTTGGGGAGCTGGAGAGTCACACACTACTTTTTGTACTCAGCAGGGCAAATATTTCATTCCTATGGGGCAAGAAGTAGTCAACGCGGGCGAAAAACTAATTTTAGCATAGTTTA
Organism: Pyrgus malvae; assembly: GCA_911387765.1. Lineage (NCBI taxonomy): Eukaryota > Metazoa > Arthropoda > Insecta > Lepidoptera > Hesperiidae > Pyrgus > Pyrgus malvae. Next base: position 711,146 of record OU426969.1, on the reverse strand, counting down.
GGCGACGTTCATTTTTAGAATACCTAGATGAATTTCTATTCTCGTGTTCCGGTAAAAAAAACGAATAATGTATATTGTGGTAAATATTATTAAAGTTTACAATTTGGCTGGCGATGACCTAACGCAACAGACAACGATCAAAACAACGTAACATGTAAATGAATTATTTTTAATCTTTAAAAACATCTGCTATTTTTATAGTATATTATTATGATTGCTCTTACTGATTGTCACAATAAGGAAAAAATAAAGCAATATATTACGGTTTAGCTAATTATAAACCGTGTTGTGATTATGATTTGCCTTATTTTTATCCTCACTGAGATTGAGACAAGTATCTAGGTGCACCTGTTGTTATGGAAACTTTGTAAGAAAAATGGTTACCAATGGTTAATTTTTCTGACCTTTTATTTACTTGTGGAAAAAGTAGTTTTGAATAGCTTTTGAAAATGACTCATGAAATTTGCATACAATTAATTCTGTTGTTTTGGGTTTATAAGTGTTCCCCATGTAATGGTTAAAGTTTAAGTGTTGTTTTGAAGTGGATATTTTGATCAGAACCTATTTCATCATTTGTAGAACCAGACAAACCAAAGAAATGTAGATATTTATGCTACTACTTATATTATGTCGACAGCCTCCGTGGCGTAGTGGGTGATGAGCCGACTGCGAAGCGTGAGGTCGTGGGTTCGATTCCCACCCAGGACAAATATTTGTGTGATGAACATGACTATTTGTTCTGTGTCTGGGTGTTAATTTATCTATTTAAGTATGTATTTAGAAATAAGTATATATGTATGTTTATCAGCTTTCTGATTACCATAGCACAAGCTCTGCTTAGTTTGGAATCAGATGGTGTTGTGTGAATTGTCCAAAGATATTATACTGACCGTTCCCAATATAAAGTACACATACAACAAACATACACGCAACTGCCTACGACCTCAGACAAGACTTACCTGTGCTTGCTGGAGGTTGTATGTAGATGTCCATGGGCTGCAGCGACCACTTAAAACTACGTGACCTGCATGCTCGTCTGCTACTCCATTCTAATAAAAAAGAAGGTTTCGGTATCTAAGGTTTTTAAATTTTGAAAACGGTTTATAAGCGTTTCGAAATGCAAAGCGAAAAACGATGTGAATGTGTACTCCTCACAACGTTCATAGCCGAACGGACTTCGTGACATAGAACATCTGATGACCCGCGTGGCGCAATGGTTACCTACCGGACGGCCAATCGAGGGGTCCGCGGGTTCGATTCCCGGCGATACAGAAATTTGAATGACGAGTTTAAATTTCTGTTCTCGGTCTGGGTTTTTGTGTTTCTGTCTTTGTATGTGTCCATGGTACCCACGACACCCTATATATACCCTACTATGGGGCTATGAGTGTGAAGCATTATTATTGTCTGTGTCTACTTATAGATGGATGCACTTAAGCAATATAATCCAATTAAAGTTTTTGTACAAATATTAATATTTTGGAAGTAGTAGTCTGTATGGATTGATATTTATTACTAACTAGCTGTGCCCGCGACGTCGTCCGCGTGTATAAAGACTTTTATAAAATGGATTGATTAAAAATTAAAGATTATTTATGTGCATTGAATAAGTAGTAAGTAGGTAGATTATTCTTACATAAAGTGAAATCACTTATAATACAATGTTCATATGTTCAGAAGAAACCTAATGTATTTTTTCTAAATCCTTCAAACCTAAAACAGTAAGGAATGCTATGCTTACTGTACTGATCTTACTATCCACTTTTCTCACGTTTCGCTTTTCTCGCGCAATCAGATTCTCTTTACAAATATGTACCTCGTTTATTAAAGTTAAGAGATACTGCTGTGCCCGTGGCTTCATCTATGTTAAAAATAGTATCTTTAGTAAATTGGGTGAATTTATACTGCAAAGAATGTATAGACTCATTCTATATACATAGCTTTAACCTACTGCAGAAAAGAGGTGCACTATACAACTACTTGTAGTTGGGAGATAAAATTTCTAAACATACACGTGCTTAGGATTAAACAATCCGAAAAATAATTGTAAGGTCAATTAATAAACTATGGGTTTAAAACTTGCGGACAGCAGTTTGGTCATAAGTCATAACTCATATAACATTGTGAAAACTAAAGCAGAAGGCAGGGTCTCTACACAGTGTGCTATCTGTATTTGGAAATAAAGAATATTTTTATAAAGAATCTTTAAAGAATCCTTAATATCTCCATCAATCAACGTGTGTGGATGAGCCCTCAGCCCGTACGCAATAAAGAGACGCAAAAAATGAGTTAAGTTATCATTGGTCCAATTAACAATGTTCAGCATCATACGTATACCTACCCAACGATGGGACAACCCGCGTGGCGCAATGTTTACCATGCCGGACTGCTAATCGAACTGTCCCGGGTTAGAATCCGGGCGAAGCAGAAATTTCAATGATGAGTTTAAACTGTTCTCGGTCTGGGTGGTTGTGTTTCTGTCTCTATGTGTGTTCATGGCACCCACGACACAGGGTATATCTACCCTAATGTGAGGCTATACGTGTGAAATGTTATTTTTTATTTTTTTTACACTATGTACTTACTTTTATTAGACTTAAGGCTTTTATTTGAAATTATCTCCATCGAATCACTTTGGAGAAGAAATGAATATTGCTCAATAACGCCATCTACCGTATGACATGTAAACTTTGTGGTTGATAAATCGAATGTCAAATTACCAAATAGGTAGATATTGAGATTAACAATTGGTTCACTAAAAGTTTAACTATTCGTCACCTAGATGTCTGCAGTAGTCTCGTTTTGTTAAGGCTTTGTACATTCTGTATGAAGGTTTAGATTCCGTATCTTACAACCTTAATGCTGGATGCATTGAGATTGTAAGATTTGGATTTCGGTTCATCGGAGCTAGAGGCCTCCTCAATATTGGGAGAGCTTCATGCTCAGCAGTGGAATGCTAAAAAGGTTGCAGCTTGATATAATGTAGCGATAATAATCGTTTCAGCTGCAGCCTGTTCATAATCTTCCACCCCAAAAGAAGACTAATAAGCTGAGCAACTAACTCAATGGAGCCTGTGATGTAAGGTTCGGCGGCGGTAGGGCTCGCGATGCACTTATTAGGTACCTATAGTCTAGCCATTCTCGGCCAACGAAAGAAAATACAGTAAGCTGATCTAATTATATTTAATATAGTCGACAATATTAGTGAGAGTTCAAAATAATTTTACTTAAATTTAAACTTTTATTTATGGTTTTGAATGGGCTGTTACCGAAACTTTCATACAAATTCCCCAAAGTGCCTTTTAAGTTTATGTCGCGTATTGTGTAAATGAACATAACTTTTTTGTTTATCACCCGATTGATATGAAATACACACTAATGTTACGGAAATTCATTCAACAATATATCAGTAAACACATCATTCAAAGAAGGGAAAAGAATTTGAGAATGAAATATTAAGTTAAGGTTAATTATTGTACGCTTGAGATACCAACTTTCGAATCCATTTTATTTGCTATTGGGGAGTAGTTTTGAAAAAAGCTTAAATAGAATTTTTACTATGTTAGTAAATATTACAAATACAAAATTATAAGTATATTACTCTGCACAAAAATATTCTGTACATCAAGTTTCGACACTCAATTTTCAAAGAGTTTCAAAGAAAATTGACATTTAAAGGGCGAATTTCGGGAAATGCTGAAACACGTATTCCTTTATTTTGGTTAGAAAATATTTATACCAAATTTCAAGAAAATCTATTGAAAAAATCCAAGTTTTCCATACAAATTTTCATCGCTCATTTCACACCCTTAAAGGGTAATTTTTAAAATTATCTATAGCCTAAATGTTAGCGAGGACCAATATATATAAAACAAAAAAAGTTTCATCAAAATCCGTCCAGTAGTTTTTGCGTGAAAAGCTAACAACAGACAGACAGACAGACAGACAGACAGACAGACAGACAATAATTTCAAAACTTATATTTTTAGCTTCTGTTACTTATAAAAAGACCCCTAGAAGTATTTTTTTAAATTTATATGCAATGTACAGAATTGACCCTGCTTACAGTTTTATTATATGTATAGATAGGCAACTAGCCTATGTTTTCGTTCCGTGAACAGTCACTTTAGCTCGCAGATATATTTAGCAAAATACAATTCAATTCTTGCAACATATTACAAAACGAGTTAAAAATAGATCAAAATATTAAACTTAGTAACGAAAAACATCAAAACAAGATTAGTCATTAAAGTAATAGAGCTGAATTACTCATTATGTAGTGTTATGTTGTATGAGGAAAATTATAAATTTTATGTTATGCAACTTTTAATGCCGATTAGTACCGATTTGTGCCGAGGTCCTTCATCATGAGCCAAGGACCTCGGTAGTACTCGGTACGGTAGTTACGGTACGAAAACGAAACATGTCGGGCGCCCCCGAAGTAATCTGCGAGGTAAGCCGGGACTTTATAAACATATTTAGGAACCAATCTTTACGAGACGTTTTATAGTAAGAGACATAAATATAGATCAATTTATTACAGTAATTAACAATGTACATATGTTATCACATCGTTACATTGTTTTATCGTACGTCGTCAACAGGGAAATTATGATAAAATGATAACACTAATGCATGTCAGTAATTTAGATGTAAAGGAACTGGAAGTCCTTACCTACTATACAAACTTTTATGAATATCAACATACAAAAGAACATTGAAATGATAAAAAATAAGCCGACTATGCTTTCAATACGGTTTTGGACTAACAAGTCAATTGAGTAATTTTTAATGAGCAATCAAAACGTGACATCCTCATATATTTTATACTAGCTGTGCCCGCGACGTCGTCCGCGTGTATAAAGACTTTTATAAAATGGATTGATTAAAAATTAAAGATTATTTATTTGCATTGAATAAGTAGTAGGTAGATTATTCTTACATATAGTGAAATCAATTATATTACAATGTTCATATGTTCAGAAGAAACTTAATGTATTTTTTCTAAATCCTTCAAACCTAAAACAGTAAGGAATGCTTACTGTACTGATCTTACTATCCACTTTTCTCACGTTTCGCTTGTCTCGCGCAATCAGATTCTCTTTACAAATATGTACCTCGTTTATTAAAGTTAAGAGATACTGCTGTGCCCGAGGCTTCATCTATGTTAAAAATAGTATCTTTAGTAAATTGGGTGAATTTATACTGCAAAGAATGTATAGACTCATTCTATATACATAGCTTTAACCTACTGCAGAAAAGAGGTGCACTATACAACTACTTGTAGTTGGGAGATAAAATTTCTAAACATACACGTGCTTAGGATTAAACAATCGGAAAAATAATTGTAAGGTCAATTAATAAACTATAGGTTTAAAACTTGCGGACAGCAATTTGGTCATAAGTCATAACTCATATAACATTGTGAAAACTAAAGCAGAAGGCAGGGTCTCTACACAGTGTGCTATCTGTATTTGGAAATAAAGAATATTTTTATAAAGAATCTTTAAAGAATCCTTAATATCTCCATCAATCAACGTGTGTGGATGAGCCCTCAGCCCGTACGCAATAAAGAGACGCAAAAAATGAGTTAAGTTATCATCCAATCCAATTAACAATGTTCAGCATCATACGTATACCTACCCAACGATGGGACAACCCGCGTGGCGCAATGTTTACCATGCCGGACTGCTAATCGAACTGTCCCGGGTTAGAATCCGGGCGAAGCAGAAATTTCAATGATGAGTTTAAACTGTTCTCGGTCTGGGTGGTTATGTTTCTGTCTCTGTCTGTGTGTTCATGGCACCCGCGACACAGGGTATATCTACCCTAATGTGAGGCTATACGTGTGAAATGTTATTTTTTATTTTTTTACACTATGTACTTACTTTTATTAGACTTAAGGCTTTTATTTGAAATTATCTCCATCGATTCACTTTGGAGAAGAATTTAATATTGCTCAATAACGCCATCTACCGTATGACATGTAAACTTTGTGGTTGATAAATCGAATGTCAAATTACCAAATAGGTAGATATTGAGATTAACAGTTGGTTCACTAAAAGTTTAACTATTCTTCACCTAGATGTCTGCAGTAGTCTTGTTTTGTTAAGGCTTTGTACATTCTGTATGAAGGTTTAGATTCCGTATCTTATAACCTTAATGCTGGATTCATTGAGATTGTAAGATTTGGATTTCGGTTCATCGGACCTTGAGGCCTCCTCAATATTGGGTGAGCTCTATGCTCAGCAGTGGAATGCTAAAAAGGTTGCAGCTTGATATAATGTAGCGATAATAATCGTTTCAGCTGCAGCCTGTTAATAATCTTCCACCCCAAAAGAAGACTAATAAGCTGAGCAACTAACTCAATGGAGCCTGTGATGTAAGGTTCGGCGGCGGTAAGGCTCGCGATGCACTTATTAGGTAGCCATACTCGGCCAACGAAAGAAAATACAGTAAGCTGATCTAAGTATATTTAATATAGTCGACAATATTAGTGAGAGTTCAAAATAATTTTACTTAAATTTAAACTTTTATTTATGGTTTTGAATGGGCTGTTACCGAAACTTTCATACAAATTCCCCAAAGTGCCTTTTAAGTTTATGTCGCGTGTTGTGTAAATGAACATAACTTTTTTGTTTATCACCCGATTGATATGAAATACACACTAATGTTACGGAAATTCATTCAACAATAAATCAGTAAACACATCATTCAAAGAAGGGAAAAGAATTTGAGAATGAAATATTAAGTTAAGGTTAATTATTGTACGCTTGAGATACCAACTTTCGAATCCATTTTATTTGCTATTGAGGGGTAGTTTTGAAAAAAGCTTAAATAGAATTCTTACTATGTTAGTAAAGATTACAAATACAAAATCATAAGTATATTACTCTGCACAAAAGTATTCTGTACATCAAGTTTCGACACTCAATTTTCAAAGAGTTTCAAAGAAAATTGACATTTAAAGGGTGAATTTCGGGAAATGCTGAAACACGTATTCTTTTATTTTGGTTAGAAAATATTTATACCAAATTTCAAGAAAATCTATTGAAAAAATCCAAGTTTTCCATACAAATTTTCATCGCTCATTTCACACCCTTAAAGGGTGATTTTTAAAATTATCTATAGCCTAAATGTTAGCGAGGACCAATATATATTAAACAAAAAAAGTTTCATCAAAATCCGTCAAGTAGTTTTTGCGTGAAAAGCTAACAACAGACAGACAGACAGACAGACAGACAGACAGACAGACAGACAGACAATAATTTCAAAACTTATATTTTTAGCTTCTGTTACTTATAAAAAGACCCCTAGAAGTATTTTTTTTAATTTATAAGCAATGTACAGAATTGACCCTGCTTACAGTTTTATTATATGTATAGATGAGAAAATTATTTTTCACGTCACAAATTGACTATTTTATTTAAATCAATCAATTAAAAGGTAATAAAGGTAATTGTAGGTGGTAGAACTAATATGGTTCGCCCGGGGAAGTACCACCGCTGCACCCACTTCTGCCGTGAACCAATTCTATTGTGTTTCGGTGGAAAGGTGCAGTTGAAGGCCACACTTACATGAGGCGACCACCAGCCTCCGGAGTAGCAGCGCAACTGCATACAACCTCAGACAAGACTTAGCTATGCTTGCTTAAGGTTTTATGTAGATGTCTATGGGCTGCAGCGACCACTTAACACCACGTGGCCTGCATGCTCGTCTGCTACTCCATTCAAATAATAAAAAAAAAAAACTTTTTTTTGTCAAAACAAATGAACAAATATTCTGCTTCCCAAGCGTGGTGTACTGCAATATTTTTAAGGTATTGCACACTGTCCAATAGCGTATTTAACCCGACTCTGTGTGCTTAACAGCCAAAATGTCATTTTCAAATCACTTTACTTCTATTTTATTTTGAAGATCTTCTTCAGGTCATCATCGTTTCTTCATGTAGCGTAGTCGCCATAAAGATCCAGCAGAAACCAACAAGGAAGTTTTGAACTTCAAATGAATAGATTACTGGATGTCTTTCATAAGTCCAAAGATTGTTACGAAATCGTTTCCGTTTTCCTTCGGGACCACATCGACACTATTCTGAATCTAAATTCGAGATAATCATAAAATTGATTAATAAAAGAAAAAAATATGCCAGAATATACATAAAAAATCAGATTATGTTCGTATGTTATAAAATATCAAGGATAACGCAAACACGACTCGTCAAATCTAGATCAAATTTTAACTGGAGCAATGGAAAAGTATCAGCTTTTAAATTAAAAAATAATCATTTCAATCGGTTCACCTTTGTAAAAATCTGAAATAACATACAATAAAAACACCTACAGTCAAATTGAAAACCTCCTGTTTGATGAAGTCGGTTAAATTAAAAGCGATACTTTCATCAACGTCGAAATAACACAAGAAAAAATAATCGTAACCGCCTTCAGTTACGGGAAAGAAGCCCCATTAGGACCCATTCGCGAAGGGAATTTTAGGGTTTCAGGGGTTGTTGCTTCACGGAAGAATTACCATTTGCCAAGAAAAGCCTACGCTTTCGACACGAGGTTCAATGGAATGCTTACAGCTTTGTAATAGGATGCCAGGCGAAGTTCTACCAGTAGGTATAGTATAAAACAGGGTCGATACCTAGTCTATTATAAGAAATTCCGAAGAACTATGGGGTAAACATACAGTTTCCTAGGCTATAACCCACATCTCCATATCCATACTAGAAGTACTTCGCATTATACGAGAAATGCCAAAGTAACTTAAGTCTCTGTGTGTGTCTGTTACGTTTTAACGCCTAAATACTGAACCAATTTTAATGAAACTTAGTACACAGGTAGAGAGGACCTTGGGAAAGGACATAGGATTAGCTTCTATCCCGGAAAAATGTACTGTCCCTATATGATTATATACATATATTTGTATTAGTAATCATATACACTCAAATCAACCGTGAGAAGCCGGGCTGAAACTATAGTAAAAACATAAGTACACGAACCATATGGAGATATGGTCCAATTATTACAATCCCGAGGGACACGGGTGCGATTCGAGGCGAGAAAGAAATTGTAAAGAGTTTAAGTTTCTTTTCTCAGTTTGGATTCTTTTTATGTGCCTGTGTTATCCACGACCCTATTAAGGGCTGATTACATTGACCAACTTGCAGGGGCCGACACGGCATAGATTGCTGGTTATCTTGAGTATTTTATTACAATGTACTCAGATAACAAGCAATGTATGCCGTGTCGGCCCCTGCAGGTTGGCCAACGTAATCAGACCTTTATCCTGGTGTAGGTGTAGAATGTTATATGTAAAGCTTTTTTAAATTGATACTGAAATAGTGAGATTGCGTTGCATTGACTTCAGTTATGCGTTGAAATAAAAAATGTCCGATCATTTCGTGAATAGGCAAAATTCAATCTGTAATTTAAGGTACTTACAAAGAAAAAAAGAAATTTCAGGATGACGCAGAACTAAATACGAAAGAATTATTTTTCACAATAACAGTCTTACCTATATAGGTATTAGATACCTAGCAATGTTGTAGCGACCTTCGCTACTCATCAAGAGATGGCTCCACGGGTATTCCTGAATCACGCTATCGAAGTTTTCGGAATATCCTATCATATATACAAGCTCCAAATTGAGTCAGTCGGAGCGCGGCCGCTCCCCGGGCATGACCACCTCGCCCGGCGGGAGATCACCCTTTGCCAAACTGGTGACCCCGGACAAGAATACGTCCCTTCTGAACTTCATCAGGCGCACCTTCACACCCTGGATGGACTGCAGCATCACTTCACCAGCTTGTCAGGTTCATCGCAGCGCACCATGTACACGCTTCCTGTTCCTGACACAGCTGCCTCCAAGGACTTCATGGACGGCTTGAGTAGCCATTACTCGCCTCCACATCCTACCCTCACATCCCGACTCACCGTGGATAGAGGGCATCTCCACTCTTCGCTTCACCGTCACATCCCGACTCACCGAGGACGGAGGGCTACACAAGGTCTGCACCCTCACATCTCGACTCACCGCAGATAGAGGGCATTCAAGGCGCTTGTAAGCAAAGATTACTCAAGCATGGATTGAAGATATCGACCTCCGGTCTGAGCAGGGGGTGATGTAGCGACCTTTCGCTACTCATCAAGAGATGGCACCACGGGTATTCCTGAATCACGCTATCGAAGTTTTCGGAATATCCTACCATATATACAAGCTCCAAATTGAGTCAGTCAGAGCGCGGCCGCTCCCCGGGCATGACCACCTCGCCCGGCGGGAGATCTCCCTTTGCCAAAATGTCTTAAATTCAATATCGAAAGACTGATTTTTAAATTTCATATCCAACCAAGGACATCTACACTTGAAAACTAACACAGGTTACTAAAGACTAAAGTATACTTTACAAGTCATGTGATGTGACTTTATGCGTTGTAAAAACAAATTTCACCACTCGCCAATAATGCCATAGTTGTGCAAATACATGGCGCCTTCATATCACCGTTTCATCATATCTTTATCATTAGATATCATTATCACGGCGCAGGTCTGCAGATTTGTTGAAATGTTTTGTTTAATTGTTTGTTTTTTGCTTGGTACAGTGCCTACAGTTTTTTCTGATATTATTGAGTTTCTTTTTAATACCTATAATTTTAGTACCTGCACTGCGTTTAGAAAATCTTATTTCAGAATGGTCTTCAAATTTCCCGTTGGAAATTTCAATATTGCCCTTGCACTTGGTAGCCGTTGCACGGTTTTCTTCTTTGTACATTTTGCAGTAGGTACATAGGTATACAGAGCCCAGATACCCTCCTTTATGTCATGTAGCGCAGCTGGGTAAACCTAAATATTTTTAATAGGTCATACTTATACCACACACTAAGCTTCCCTGTGTCGTCGGTACCATAGAGACACACAGAGTCAAAAACACTAACACGCAGACCGAGAACAGATGTAAAACTTTTCATTCAAATTTTTCTCCCCTCCAGAAATGAAACCGGGCACCTCCATGATTGGTAGTCCAGCATGTCGACATTCGGGCGTTATGTACCTAACTTTCGTAAGTTTTTCATATGTGATAGAACTTTTATTATTCGACCGGCGAAGTAAGTTGGTATTTTATTTGGCTGCGACCCTTTTTACGTCCCACTGCTGGGCACTGGTCTCTCCCCATTATTAGGGAGGTCTGGAGCTTACTCCAACACACTGCTTCAATGCGGGTCGGTGGAGAATATAATGGCGGAATGGTGGAAGAGAATATGGTGGAGAATAAGTGGTACTTTATTTAGTTCGCCAACACGCCATACGGCAAAAGATTAGCCATGAAACAATATTTTTGTTGTGTTTCAACGAAAAGATGCCGTTACAAACTTACGTCAGCCTTCGGAACAGTAGCGCAACTGAACACAGCCTCAGGCAAGACTCTATCAGGTTTGCTTGAGCTTGTTTCTAGATGTCCATGGACTGCAGCGACCACTTAACACCACGCGTCCTGCATGCTCGTCTACTCCATTTAAATAAAATTGAAAAAAAAACACCTGCAGTAATGGTGTAATGGCTGATGAAACTCTTGAAACATTACGTTAGGTGACGGTGGCACGCGCTACAACGATTCCTACAACGTGGAATCACGCGTCATCACGTGGCCAGCTGCCACGTCGACAATAAAATTGATCTTCAGATGTAGATATGCTGCACTAGCTGTTCCCGCGGTTTCGCTCACGTTATAGTGGCATATTATATAGCCTACCGACCAGTCCTACAACCACTCTAATCATTACATGGACAATCAAACACAAAAAGAATTTTTCAATTTAAACCAGTGGTTAATATAAGCATGTCAATTGTTTTTTAAATAACTTAAGGATTTATTAAAAAGGTTTTTTTTTCAGTTAAATCAGTTTTTTAAATCGTCAATTTTTGTATGGATAAACTTAACTAAAGTTTGTTTCAATTATTATTACAGATTATTTCATTGCTAATGATGTTATGATGCATGTGTGAGCATGAAGTGGGGTGAGAGTGTACCTCAGAATCGCCTGACAGGTGTGCCCTTTTTCAAAAAAGTCTTACGTAATGGCAATGACTGCAAAAATATATATTTACTAAATGAATATTCCTAATATGAAATACCTAAAAAAATCGGTGCTTTTTCGTAGTAGTAGAGAAAATATCAATAAGTCGTCAGTAATCAGTCAGTCTCGTCGCTCAGATATTCAAGTAAAGCGACAGCTACTTTACCGGAACGTGTCCGGTGGAGTTTTAGAGGCAAGCTGAAAAAAACATATTTTCGCACTATTTTACTTCACAACACTCGTGCACTGTAATTAACCTACTTACATCAAACAAAATACCACCAACTTTATCCGATATAACCGAAAACACAACAAGAAAATGAAAATAAAACAAGAGCACAATATGTATGCCCTTTCTGACTGCCCGCCAAAAAACTCAGTGTTTCTTTCTTGCTCAAAATATTCAGATGACCTTCTTGCGTCTCTGTAAAGTCCTTGTTCTGAAGCTTACCTACCACGCTGTTCCAGTGTGTTTGGTGTTAAAACCATATGGACGGCCTCGACTGCGGCCTTCGAGGGCTGATAACGTCCTCCAAAGCAAGGAAATGCTTATAAAAATCTAATGTTATGGCACAGTTACATTTCACGTGGAATGTTTAATAATCTCAAAGCAAACGGTCACTGCACATCTGCTACTGAAGGCCCGCTGAGGCACTGACGTTGTTTACACAAACACATGTTCATGTTACGACAACGTCATGCTTAGCACGTGTATTGTGTTTCAGTGTGTTGCACGACGTGCCAATGGACTTCGTGAATTATTGGGCCTCATTTTTGGATAAGACTGAAAAGATTCTTGCAATATATTATGTATTAGCAATTCATTATGTAGCTTAGTAGTGGGTCCTCTATACGCTTCCGTCCGTAAGTACCAACATTTTCAGCCTCAGTTATGCATTAAGATAGCTTTTTCGATTTCACTAATTTATAAGATTAGCGTAGTTTTGATGTCAAAAAGCTACATAATGAATATAATTGAATGAATTGCTAAAGTTTCATTCGCGGAGTTCCAAATAACCCCCATTCGTTTTCTCTGTGGTCAGTCTTGGCCAAAAATGTGACCCGAAAAATCTAAGGCTGGAAATAGTGCTCGACCGACGGTACGTCCTGACCGTCAGCGCTGACAGTCGGTTGCGAAAATGCATTCAGTGCTACGCTGACGGTGAACTGCGACGCGTCTGTACAGTTCACAAGAAAAATTAATCATGCTGTAAGTGTACGTACGCACGTACAGTCGGTCGCTCCGTCAGCGAAGCACTGAACGCATCCATACAATCTCATAGCTCGTCGGTCGACCGACGTACGCGCGACCGACGAGCCGGACCGACGGCTCGACCGACGGTACGCGCGTACCAAATCACGCGCGTACCGCAGCCTAGCTGTGTGCGCATTCATAGACTTGCATAGATAGCTACGCCGACCGACGGTCAGCGCTGACCGTCGGTCGAGCACTATTTCCGACTTAAAAGTTTCGGATGGATAATAATCTCACATTATACAAATCATGACGAATTGGTTTGTTAATAAAACCTTTGTTTAAAAAAATTCTAATACCGCCACTAGACTTGTATAGCATAGATGGATGCAACCCTTTTTGCGTCCTACTGCTGGGCACGATTATCTACCCACAAGCGAGTCCTAGAGCTTACTCCACCACGCTGCTCCAATGCGGGTTGGTGGAGATGCGGGTTAGTCGCCCGCTGTCGGAGATGTTTTCAAACCGCCTATAGGCCTAAAAGATTTAAAGGCTGTGTTCTATCGATAAAATCCGGGACAGACGACATGACGTACATTTAAACGTGTATGAAATGCTCACACTGGCGGTAATCCACCTGAATGCGTCCTTTTCGCTTAGTTTCGTAGCCCGATTAGGTTCTACGCCAGCCCTGCGCGCTTTATAAATACAGACAGTCGTTTTTCCCTTGGCAACTGTTGAGCTATTTGATAGATAAAACATATGATTATATTTGGCCTGATAACATTGACAAACATCTCCTTACATATTTGAATGTCAGAATGATTGCTGATTCATGGAAGTCATGAAAATAACTTATCAGTTATTATTTTCGATTTGCAAATCGCTGGTTTTCATTGCATCATGCTGTATGTAGATAATTTAATTAGATATAGTACTATGTATATGTAGTTGAAATATTTATAGAACCGTATAGTATACCTAAAGATTAAGAAATATTTTACACGAGGCGACTGGAGCTGCAGGAATCTCCAGACTTAGGCTTTTTTGAGTGCAGCGACCATGGGGCCTGAATGCTGGTCTGCTAGGTACTCCATTTTAATAAAAAAAAGTAAGGTGTTCACCCCCCTGCATTTCTAAGAAAATATTTTTTTACACGAAAAGAAATATACCTAGGTAATAAGAAATCGATTTAGTATGATTTTTAAAAAGGAGCTTATTAGTTTGACCAGTATGTACGTGGTTGGTACCTATTATTGGTATTAAAAAGTAAAATATATGAATTCCATATTTCAATTCCAAGCAAGTGTGCTTAATGTTGTTACTCAACTGTATATTACAACTCAGAAAATTTCATCAAAATCAGTTCAGTAGTATGGTATATATATGAAATATGGGTAGGTATTTTTTCCTTTTCAGTTGACAGTTATTTCAAGACTGTTTAATTTGTTTTAAACAGGTATTTTTATTAGTCTTTTAAATTACATAAACCTCAAAGCGCATAGGGAGATAATATAGTCAATGTATGTAAATCAACTTAGTCATACGTTATCAAATCATTGCCACGATTATGTAGACGCGTGGACAAACAAGGCATTTTATTTTGTTTGTTTATACTTAAAGTATTTAGTATTAGAGTACGTTTTCCTTTAGCCGCACTAATCGTGAAGAAATGTTTCGCAATAGTAGCCAATACTGAGATTTTTTTTGTCCGCGTTGTCCAAATCCGGCGTTAGGAACATACGGAGAATTTGCAGACTTCTTAATGACTGCGTGGACTATAAATATACAATTCTATTGGGTTTCGGCCATAGATATGAAATGTTTAGAAGCAAGGCTCTGGTTTCGGCAGTGTGGGATTGGGTGCAACCCTTTTTGCGTCCCACTGCTGGGCAAGGGTCTCTCCCCATTATTGGGGAGGCTTGGAGCTTAATCTACAAAGCTGCACGAATGCGAGTTATTGGATCAAAGCAATTCCGTTACCTTCGATATATTATGTAGGTGTAAAAATAATAGATTTTTGATTCACAAAAGTCCTGCGAATTTTTTCCGTAGCCTTTTTACCGGACGATGAGCCGAAAAAATACCTTAATTAAGAAAATAATATTTGTAAAACGGATTGTTTTGACGACCCGTGTGGCGCAACGGTTACCAGCCGGACTGCCAATCGGGGGTCCCAGGTTCGATTCCCGGCGAAGCAGATATTGAGATGCTGAGTTTCAATTTCTGTTTTCGCTGCGGTCTGAGTGTTTGTGTTTATGTCAATGTGTGTCCATGGTACTCACTACACAGGGTATGGCTCTACTATGGAGCTACAAGTGAAACATATTATTATTATTGATTAACTAAAATAATTTTTTTCTCAATATTGAGCCAGTGGTCACCTCCGCCCATTGAAGCGAAGTAAGTTTCCTCGTGCGACCTCGTTCAATGCCGAGTGAGTCAGAGGTCGTCGCACTCTAATGTTTACATGTAGGGCGCTCGGGAAATTCGTTTGCCATGCCGCCGCATTATGGAGATTCTTAGTATCACCTTCTGAGACGCCTTATGCAAAAGGTCCTCTTTATACAACGACATAAATAAATAAATAAATATCTTTGGACAATGCACACAACACCATCTGATTCCAAACTAAGCAGAGCTTGTACTACGATATGGTAATCAGAAAGCTGATAATCATACTTACATATATAATTCTAAATACATACTTAAATAGATAAATTAACACCCAGACACAGAAGTCACGTTCATCACACAAATATTTTTCCTGGGTGGGAATCGAACCCACGACCTCACGCTTCGCAGTCGGCTCATCACCGATATGTGCTGTCAACATATTACTTATTAAATTTTCGAGGACTATTTTTAATTATTATTTTGCGGCCCACCGCTAGGCACGCTCTCCCCCTATTATTAGGAAGGCCTCCACCACTCTACTCTAATGTGGGTTGATGAAGTTGTGGGTTAGAGTAAACCACTGTTAGATTTTTTCGATCCGTAAGGCTTCCTTGCGACAAAGTTTAATGACTGTTATCTATCTATAACAATCGGGGCAGACCGCTTAACGTGCCCTTCGAGACACGGAAACGCGCATGAAATTTTTGTCACTAGCGGTCACCCATCTCACACCCGACCGCGCCCGTTTTACCATCGGGTCATGCGTGCTGCCGCCAATTTTTGGTGAAACCTGAAGAAATCATAGCGATAAGGTATTGAGTACTTCCATATCATAAATGACTAGTACGCTATTCTATCTTATTAATACGTAAAATAAACTATAATCTGTATAGGCAACAAAATACCCCGAAAATGTTTGAAATTACGGACAGATGCGAACAGGGACCTCAGGACCGTAGTTAGGGGTGGCTTGGGGGGCAACTGTAAGAGCGTGGACCTAATGGAGGCGCATTTTGCTGACCTACAGCTGATGAGTTGATGGGACACATGCTCACAAATTGTGTCTCAGGGAAATGCTAAAATCTCACCAGAGGCGCTCAAGAACCTAGCTACGGCTCGCATTTAATAGGTGCGATTCCTAGGACTCTTTTTCTGAGTTGCTTCAAAATTAAAGATAGTTGATAAAATTAGAAAGTATATATATATACATACGACAGCTAAGAACTTTCATTCTGCTCCTATTGATACGTTTACAGGGAGACCAAATTAACGTGCCCTCCACCAGATCCAAGCCCCCCCCCTGGATCCGCTAAATACCCCCTCCCTCCGTCGACGAATTTAGCCCCCACCTGGCCCAAACTAAAATGAAGCCCTACCAAACTGAAATCCTAGATCTGCTACTGCTGCCCTCCTCCAAAGCATAAATTGTAAATTATTAAGTTTTATCTAATAATATAATTTCTAATATGTATTGTAATCAAAACTCTAATATGTCCAACGACAACAAACAACACAAATGGTGCAACAAAACTACATAAGCGGTAGCCGAAGGTAATAATTTCTAATGCCATGATTGATATCTAATATCTAAGATTTCTATGTGATTCACAGAAGCAAATGGGCTTAGTCACCAGTTGGCGGTCGACCTGAAGGCTTTCATAGCCTGGTTACAGATATATGTTTATGATGTCAAGGACGGGGGCTGAGTGCGCGACCTTCAAGGTTCAAGGGCATGACTCACAGTCTGCACGAACTGAGATAACATCAGGGGTTTAACGCTAAAGCTCATATTTTATAGGACAACTTGCTGTGCCAGGTTCCACCCACTTAGAAACGATCAATGAACGAAGAGAATATACTTCGGAGAATTCATCAGTTAGACCCAGTTTCAATCTAAAGTTTCGTCCTTTATTTTATCTTAAGAATTATTGTGGGAATCTAATTATAAAGTTTCTGCTAGAGAAATATGGCTGCAACCCTTTTTACGTCCCACTGCTGGGCACGGATTTCTCCCCCTTAGTGGGGAGGCCTGGAGCTTACTCCAATACGTTGATCCAATGCGGGTTGGTGGAGATGCGGGTTAGTGGCCAACCCGCTGTCGGATGTTTCTAAGTTTTAAGGTTAGTTGTTTAGGTTGTGCACTGGTACAATAGATGGTTACTCCCTGTAGCTTCGGGATTAAGAATAGAGCTACGGTATCTCCTGCCTGATCGTAAGATGCGACTAAAAGGGGGCTTTCGGGGTTGCGGACGGGGAGAGTGGGAGCTCGATTCGTCCAGCCAGCAGCCCCGGGAAGGACGGCGGTGTGTGCGTGGTGTGCGTGAATACGTACGAGTATGTACCTCATACAGAGATACCACAACAGTAAGTAAGAACCTACTTACCTACTTATATTAAAGGCCTCTTCCTATAGATTGATTACGGATAGAATATTTAATTTTCCCCCACATTTGTGTGTAAAGTAGTGTTAAGGCGCGTGTTAAGTGAATTCCAACAGGCCGTCCGCCAGGGTCGGTGGGTGACCTTTGCATGGAAATGTAATCGATTCACGTTTCAGCCGAACTTATTAGGAATTATGAGGAAAAACCAACGGCTGCTCCGCTCATTATTTTTTGATTAGGGATTTCTGGTATTCAGACTGGAAGTGATAATTATTCAGCAAAGGCAAATAGACAAAAGTTTAAAAGAGCATATCTCTACAGTCTCAACACAAAATACATACAATTCTCTTCAGTCGACTTCAGTGAAAACACTAACATATCAAACTCTACAATTCCACTCTACATTTCATTGTATTATTTAAATCTAGATTTTAATAAAAATTCTATACTTACATGAGCTCCTTGTCCAAATTAATAAACATAAACGTTACACACTCATAGTCCCACAGTAAGGTAATTAATACCCTGTGTCGTGGGTA
This sequence comes from Pyrgus malvae, assembly GCA_911387765.1. NCBI lineage: Eukaryota > Metazoa > Arthropoda > Insecta > Lepidoptera > Hesperiidae > Pyrgus > Pyrgus malvae. The sequence continues at coordinate 692,560 of OU426969.1, read as the reverse complement.
CCATGGACACGTACAAAGACAGGAACACAAACACCCAGACCGAGAACAGAAATTTGAACTCAGCATTCAAATTTCTGTTTCGCCGAGAACCGAACCCGGGACCACTCGATTGAAAACTTTTTTCGAAATATGGTCAATTTCTTGCACTAACTATGTACAAACTATAACATAATAAAATGGCGAAATTTATGTTATATTCTTTCCCAACATTTTTATGTCCCACTGCTGAGCACAGATCTTTTCTAACAAGTCAGAGGGGTTTAGTCCACCTCGCTGGCCTAGTGCGGATTGGTGGACATCATACCTTTGAGAAATTATGACTTTCTCTCAGGTATTCACGGTGATGGAAAACATCGTAAGCAATTAGGTAAATACCAAAATATTTTCCATCACCGTGGAGCAGCTATAAAATGAGCACAGTACAAAATTCTTTTGTCAGGAGGATTTCAACCCGGCATCTCCCGCGTCAGAGACCGCAGTCCCTACCACTCAGACATCGCCGCTCTTATATTTTAGGTAGGCTAAACTTGACAGTCGATAGTATTTTTATTATTATGTATTAAGTTTAGTATTAAGAGACGGCATGTGAATTTTTAATTGCTTTTATTTACTTGGGGTAACATTTTATTAATATTTTTCACAAGAATATACTGATGCCCATCATCATTGTTTGTACTGTATAATTCCAATGTTGTGGAATGTTTTTTGTTTATAGAGTGTCCATATCATTAGTACTGCTGTAGATAGTTAATTAATGATTACTAACTAACATTAAATAAATCAGATAGCGAAGTAGGTGTTCAAGAGAATTACAGCAGAACTTTACAAGTAGATACCTATAGACTTTCAATTGGAATAGATAAATAGTTACATTTCATGTATATCTAAATAATTTAGCTAAACTTGCTTTGTACGCATCAATCATTTATTTTTCTCTAGCTTTCCGCCAGCGGCTTCACCCTCGTGGAACCGTTTTATAGGTTCCCGTAGGATAAAAACCATCCTATGTCCTTTTCCAAGGTCCACGCATTAAAATTGGTTCAGTAGTTTAAGCGGGAAAAAGTAGCAGACAGACAGACAGACAGACAGAGTCACTTTCGAATTTATAATATTAGTAGAGATAGAGATTTTCGCTTCCGAGGAAATGTGGCCAGACTTTTCAACAAATTTCTGGTTTATTATACTAGAGCAATGCTTAATTTAACCGAAACAATATTACCTATTGATGCTATCGACGAAGGCATTGATGTGTTTATATTGAACTAATAAGAAGGACATAGAGCCATGTGCCATGAGTCACTTTCATGGACCTGGTTTTGGAGAAGACTACCACAAGTATCTGAATTTCTTGCAGATCCTTATGGATTCCAGAGGTATGTAGAACTCGGTGGCAGAGGTGCCAAAAAACCACTAAAGCCCAGCGTCATATTGTGAAGTCACAGCATTTCAAGGGGCCGCCTTTAGTAGGTAGGTTAAAATTTGAACTCACTTACTAACATTTTAGTAATTACAGTTCATTGCTGTAATATTCAAATCAAATTCTAATAAAAAAAAACATTATCAAACAGATTATAAAGTATAATAACGGACACATCTTATAATGGTCAAGTTGAAGGAAAGATGAAATGGCTCTGCTTTAAAAATTTAAAACAATAAATCTACATCAACATTTAATACTGTACCAACCAATTTTCCTTCTTCGTTAACGAATATTACAGTTAAAGACAAACACAAAAAACATTGCATAATATTTTGCGATACCGAGGTAACCGGAATCAAAATACAGAGTCGATGTGAAAGGCTTATCTAAATAGGTCGATAAAATAAAGATAAAATTGACAATGGTAAGTGATCCTAGATTATCATAATGAAACAATTTGAAAAGTTCCTGCAGTCTGTTATGAAGAGAAGTCGTCCTCGTAATCAATTGGGGATTTCTTCTTCCTAAGTTTTTCCTAACGATTTGCTTAAATAATAATATCATAGGCCTCAGGGCCCAATTCTTTCCCGAAGGACTTTCCGTAGATTTGTTCCAGATTTCCTCAGGGCACTAAAATAACAAATAACAAAAATATGGACCAATGAAGAACAGATAAGGGAAGATTGAAAAATAATTATGGTTTTACATAACAACAATTGAAATGGAAGATCGAAACCGCAAATCAATAAAAACAAGTGAGTGTGTGATTCATACACGGCGCGCGTGTTCGATAACAGCACGCGACGACGAAGTGGCTGACATTCTGGGTCAATGTCATATTCCAATCAGGGCTAGGTATGATGCTTTTTAAAAGTGGTCACAGGCCTCTTGATATGCAGCCAAAATCAAGTAGGTCCTGTCGCATGTCGAGTGAATGATCCACTGCAGAGCAAAGGTCGCCAAAATATTTTAATTCACTGAATGGTCTGAACTGAAGCGCGCATGGCTCAGCGGCTAGCGTAGAACGTAAACGGTCTACGCAGCTGAGCCAAACGGGCGCGGTCGGTTGTGAGATGGGTGACCGCTGGTGGCAAAAAATTTCATGCGCGTTTCCGTGCTTCGGAGGGCACGTTAAGCCGTCGGTCCCGGTTGTTGTCGATAGATAACAGTCGTTAAACCTTGTCGGAGGCCTTATGGGCGGTTTGAAAACATCCGACAGCGGGTTGCTATGATAGATACATAGGATTATTGAACGATGGTATCCATGAATGCAGAAATAAACAGTTCTGAATTTTCAAAATGTGGAAATAAAATTTTAATTATGGATGAGAATAAGCGAATTCCTCTGACTTCTGTAATAAAAACTGAATGATAAGGGATTATCAGTGTAAAATTGCTTCAATTTAAACAAGAATAAGTAGATAAACGATAAAAGCAAATACTAACCATTGATTGTTTAGTTTTAATTATCAGAAGTAGGAAGGCATTGACAATGAAGAAACTAGTAGATTAAATAATATTAATACCAATGTTTGAAGATACTAACTAGGTATGACTTTTAACGATAACATGATTGTTGAAGTAATTGAAAGTTTAATTAATTAGGAATCAGCCACAGCTTGGTTTTTCAACCTAATCAATGCCTGGCGAATCTCTTAAACTTGGAAACGCCGGGGACGTCAGATAAAAGCAAAAAATAATTGGGAATGTGCCTGTTGAAACATAATAATATTATGGAAAAAGTATCGTAAATGACCTATGCTCTGGAATAACGCATTATTTTTACTGGTATTTTTGTTAAGGATTTCTAATATTGTATGAAGTTCTCTTATTTGTTAAATAACTATGAGCACAAATGTTTCAACATTTTATTAAATACCTAGATTGTTTTGTTATATTATATATTATAGGTATTGTTAGTAAATATTCAGTGGGTTGATACTTGATAATGACAATTATGCATAATATAGAGTTTCTGTTATTTGAAGGACTAACAGAACCTAATACAATACTGAAGTTTTCGATGAAAAACAAAACTCTACAATTTAGTTATGTATAATTAAAATTTGAACTTTGAATACTACTCGTAGATAATGAAGGGTAAGTTCAATGATATTTTTAATATAAAATGTTTTTTCCATTCTTATTGTGTAAGCCCATTATGCATGCCATTGCTGGGCACTCCCGTTCCATAATCGAGGAGGCTTGGAGCTTACGCTACTACTGCAGATTGATGGACACGTTGAAAGCTTATGATGCAACAATTGAGAAAGTGCACTCACTTGTAAAACAAATCCCAGGTTACCCAATGATAAAGCAAACTACTTATCAATCGTAACTCATTATGATAAGTCAGAGCATTGCCCCTCGGGAGGGCAGCAACACACGGTCGCGTGAAGAGTCTCGGACTCTCTAGTCTAGGGCAAAGATCACTGTACTGATTTCCAGTTAACGGTGTGTCAAGGTTAATGTTAGACGTTACATATACCTAAGAATTCTAAGAACCCTCATAACTACGACGAATTATAACTGGATCTTTAATCACACAAATTCAAAACTTTTCTGTACTCAGTATTTACCTTATAACATTCGTATCGTAGCACAGAATATTGATCGTTTTGCTTATTATAAGGCACACACGTGTCCTGCTTTACTTTTAGAGTAGTACTCTATCTAAACAGGAGTAAATTACTATTCCTATTCTCATTATCTTCCCAAAGGAAGATCATCTTTTTGTAACCTTATTTTTTACTAGTGGCCGCCCGCGACTTCGTCCGCACTTTGGTATTATTCATTGTGGACTTTGGTATTAGTCATAGCATGATGTTATAAGCCCTCGGGTGGCTCCCCTGGGGTTGCCCGTGTCCATAGGCGACGGTGATCGCTTAAAACCACGCGGCCCGTCTGCCTTTAAAAAAAAGCCTTCTCTGATAAATGGACTATCCAACACAAAAAGATTTTTTCAATTGGAATCAGTAGTTCCTGAGATTAGTGCGTTCAAATAAACATACAAAATGAACGAACGGACAAACTCTTCATCTTTATGTATAGATTAAAATATTGATTAACGGGCTAATATAAAAAAAAATGAATAAGCCAAAGACAATACTATACTTTATTAATCTATGAAATAAAATAAGAAACATAAAATTTTTCTTTTCTTATAATATTGAATGGCTAAAAGGATTTTTATACAATACCGTAAAACGAATAAAAAAAATAAGAAACATAAAAGACAGACATGACAATTTTGATAGCTGCGTCAAAATGTAAATAAACAAACACAGAAAGTAAATAATTTTGTAAAGAAATAATAAAGGAAAAGCATAGTATTAGAATAAAACAAAAGGATATAAGTTATAAAATATGTGGGAATGAGATACTTTCCCGTGGTAAAAAGTAGCCTATGTCCTTTCTCAACGTCCTTTCTATGATTATGCCAAATTTCATCAAAATCGGTTTAGTGGTTTAAGCGTGAAAAAGTAGCAGACAGACAGACAGACAGACAGAGTTACTTTCAAATTTATAATATTATATGGATTACATATAATTCAAGTTGTTGTTTCTTCTTTACACATTTTCATTACAACTACATGTTGATTTCTTCCAAGTGATTTTGTGCGAAAGCACTTCAGTTTAATTTTCATGGACTTAGAACCTGGTTGGAACATTTTTATTATGGACCTTAGATCAGAATAAACAATCGAAATCTGTGGTTCTTTTCCCGTGTTCGTTTTTTGAGTTATCAATTTATCGTGTTTACTAACTCTACCGTCGCCATTGTCTTTCATTCAACTATTCTTGCCAAAGATAGTGGTGAACCGATAATAATAAACGTTAAGTAATGTATTTAATGTAATTTTGTAATATAATATTCATTCTTAATTCAGTCAATATCCTTAGATGCAAAAGTTGTAATTATAGTGGCATCGTTAAAAATGCACAATACAGACCTATTCAAATAATATTAAATGTCTTCACATGATTTTTTTCCACATGTTAATGATCCTATAAATTTACTAAATCTGACAGTCATGCTCACTGCCGCTTTCATTCAATTTATTTCGAGATACGTACGTATGTAGGTACTTCCTTACGAATGACAATCATTGTACACAGAGAAACGCTTGTGGAAAAGATATAAGCAGCAAGTTTTTAGTAAATATAATGTTATGTAGAAAGTAAATCTTTTAGAACCAAAAACCTCTCTCTTCGATACAAAGGACCAAAACTTATTTCTGGTCCTTCTAGCCAGATGAAATCCTATAAAACCCTGCCAAACATGCTTTTTTAACTTTATAGTATTTTCCTAAAGATAACATTGCAATGTTATAAAAGCGGATTCCGCTGCCCAACGAAAAACCAATACTTGAACTTGCAATCAACGTTTCCCTATCTTAATAAAACCCAAGCGCGCGGGAATTCCGACCGGCCACGGATAATACGCTACGCACACAGAAGCACGTGTCTACATACCTCGTGCCACCCCGCGGTCAGTCCCCTCTTCGGCCCGTGTTCACAGGAAATGCGGGGGACGTGGAAGACCTAGATCCACCAGAAGTTCACAAAACACGTTGCGACCTGTTCATAACAGACTGAACCGATCGGAGAAATGGCGCACTCACACAATAATGTAACACAGACGAGCGTAATTCGCAGAACTTGCGTCGATACTGGGCAGGCGCCACGCACACAACCAAATATTACGCACGCGACGCGACGCCTATATAAGCTCTCGTTGCGTCACAACCACCAGCACATTTCTCGCTAAACCTCCAAGTAGACGCCACGCCAGTACGCGCTGTGAACTTGTGAAATTATTGTGACATATTGACGAGAGCCATTCCACATCTAGTGCTATCGAAGTGAAGTGCTTATTATACAGTGACTGAAAGTAAAGGATTTTAAGCCAAGTGTGTGAAGTGCCTGTGAAAATTCCAACCAACGGGTTGAAATTGCCAGAAATTTGTGAAAAATTGAGAAGCATCAACATATCGTCCAAAATGTACGACGAATCAGTTGTCCCTGTGAAGTCGGAGTCGTTCAGTACCATGGCTGCTAAAAGGTAATTATCGTTGTGCAACAGTTATCTAAATACATAATTAATATTATGAAATAGTCTTGATCAACAAATTTTGCATCAAGTTTAAATTAGAAATCGAAATTTATAGAGACTTCTGAAGTAAAAGATTTTTAACAAGAAGAATTTTATGCTAAAAACTCAGGCTAAAAATTGTAAAACTCAAATATTAACTGAAAAAACAACTTAATTTCATAACATCACAATTTCATAGAGGCGCGAACAAGTAAATTAAATTAAATTTATTTAATTACAAGTTAAAACATAAGAAATCTTTCTGCAACATAAACTACAGTAAAATCTATATCATTATTTCGCAAAGTATTTCGCAATCCTCGGTAGTATAGTGGTAAGTATCCCCGCCTGTCACGCGGGAGACCGGGGTTCGATTCCCCGCCGGGGAGAATTTTTTTGATCCCTTTATTTTAACTTTCATTTTGCTGAGAATTTTTGATTCTTTTATTACAATTTTAACGTATATTTTCCTTCTTTACAGCCCCATAAGCCAGTGTATAAGAACTGTGCTGCGACGGGCCTGGGTGGAGAAGAGGCTGACCATAGGCCTTCTTCCCGCCGTCCAGTACTTGTCCAAGCACACTGATGGAGCCCTGTTTTGCGTCACCACAGAAGCCCTGCCAGGCGACAGTGCAACACACATGCAGGAGGTGCTGCTTCAAGCCTTCTGTGATGAAAATGAAATATATGTAATTAAGGTAATTATCAATATTTCGTTAATTTCATCAATATTCTTCTTCGTTCTTGTTGTCCACTAAACTATGTTGTGACTAGTAACGTAATTACAGACAGTACAGATATAAACAAAACCTCTCTTTAACTTTTAGAGACAATTTTTGAACTCATACATAACATTAAACAAATTATTATTTTTCTAGCCTCATTTGATTATACGTAGTCCTATAAAACATAAGTTGGGCGCCAAATTGGCCATTTTACATTAAACTAAAAATACGTTTCTTTTGTTCACAGGTTGATTCAGAAGCAAAATTGAAGAAGATGCTTGGCTGCTGCAACACCACAGTGGACTTCAGCTGCGTTCTGGTCCACTACCCCTACACGGACCCCTTCAGTGATAGCCAAGAGATCGACCTCTCGATTCTCTCAGACTCCGAGAGAGATCTCATCGACCACTGCGAGAGAAACTGGGGCTACTCGCACGTTCAGGTCATCAAGCTGCCAGAGAAGTGAACCATCTGACCCGGAACGATAATCGGATTAAGATTTTTGACCTTCTTCGGTCCTATGTTGGAAACCTCCAACTTTTGGTTTCGCTTCGGCGTATAGCGCCATCTAGTTTTATATACTAGAACTACTTAAATCCAAAGGCTTGTAAGTATTTTCAAGTTCATTTAATTTGCTTTACTGGTTCGAAGTTCCAGTCAATCAAATTAATATATTGGATTACTTTGTAGAAATAATGTATCTTGCATGTAAAAATCGCGATAACGTAGCAATTGTTTGCACTTTTCGTAGATTTTATCTAAGATTCTAAGTTGTATTAAGCCAAGAGATGGCGCTCTATGCGATTATATTTTAATACATTGTATAAAGTGTAGATGAAATACTGAGTTTCATGTAAGTTACTGAAGTGAAAGGAAGTGATGATGACAAGGAGAAATAAGAATATTGTTAATTATTTGTACTTTTATAGTTGAATAAAATAATTGTAACATAAAAAGTATTTAATTTTAACCCTCCTTAATTTAATGTATTAAATTAATTTTACGCATCTAGTATTCGACTAATATTAACATCAAAATGTATGGAGAAACTTGTTAATGTCTTGGTATCAAGCAATAGATTGCTCAGATTCTTTAATAAACTGATCACATTTGGCAAATTAATCAACATGTAAGGTAAACGAGTGTAACAGAAGTAGGTTGGATGGCTCTAGCACTTTATACGAGGGTTTTATAAACGTCCTAGGTTTCAAATCGACGTTGCAAGTCAATAGAACATCTATTTATTAAAATATTCTCAATAATCGTATATTAAATTATACGTGAGCCTATTATATTTGTTGTTGAATTATTTCTTTACATTATAAAATATATTATTATAGATATTTATGATAAGAGTACATTTTATATTCAGATGTGTTATGAATTATGTTTATGATTAGGTTGTCTATGATATGGTATTAACACGAGTTAAATTCAGAACTTAAGAAAAAAAGCAATTAATCAGAAAAACTTTATTTTAAAATCAAAGCTGGTGTGATAAAAGTGAAATCTATTCAATTCATTTTATTTGCAAGAACATAGTGTAGGTCTTATTATAACAATATTTTCTTAAGTCCTACCCATTCGGGTGTGCAAAATAATTATTTCAAATTAAGAAGTTTAGAGGATGATAAAGTTATTCTAGTTTAGTACTCAATGACTCCACATAGTCAGGATTGTGAAGCCAGTCTTCTATGACAAAATCCACCCCTCGTTCACCAACCATAATCGACGGGGCGTTAGTATTACCCCTAGGAACAATCGGCATGATAGAGGCATCAATAATCCTAAGGTTAGAAACACCATACACTCGGAGCCTCGGGTCTACCACCGCTTTTTCGTCCCAACTGGGTCCCATCTTACAGCTTCCAACAGGATGGTACGGTGTTGCGGTGTATTGCCTAGCTAGGCACACCGTATACTCATCAGTACCCCACTCATGGTCCTTGCATTCCGGAAGCGGTGTTTTCACATAATGAGCACCCCTGGATTTAAAAGCCTCAGTGTTTTCCAAGCTTAGCAAAAATCTAACGCCTTTTATCAAAGGTATCAAATCAGATTCGTCACCAAAGTAGTTCGGATACAGGAAGGGATGACCATGTGGATTTGTAGAGTTTAACAAAAGCACTCCCCTGCTTTTAGGCACTAAGTTCATAGTTCTGGGCACGAGACCGTTGTAGAAAGCTGTGGGTAATATTGCAATCTTTGTAGAGGTGATAGGATCACGGACGAACTCTTCCCACATGACGTTGTCTACTTGGTACTGAATATCAGGCGCCGGAAGATCAGGCTCCGTTTTAATGAATGCAATGGAAGAAACGGGGCCGTTGCCCGATAGAGGACCGTGTTTTATTTCGGCGTGAGCGTAGTCAATAACAGATCTTAAGATCTCCTTGTTGCTAACCGTCGTAGCTGTTTTGTTGGGTAAGGCGATGACGATTCCGTTGAAGGTAACGTGATCGTGAAGGTTTTCTCCGACAGCCAAGTCTTGGATAACGGGAATACGGAAATGTTCGAGATGTTTCTTGGGTCCTACGCCGGACAACATAAGAAGCTTTGGCGAGTTTATCGCTCCACCGCTTAGGATGACTTCCTTTGTAGCTTTTGCGGTGAACGCCTTACCGTCATGAACATACACAACGCCGTAAGCTCTTTTATGTTTGTCGAAAAGTATTTTGACAGCTTCTGACTCTGTTTTGACAGTCAAGTTAGGTCTTCTCCATCTAATGGGTTGGATGAATGCTTTGTTAGTGGATACCCTTTCGCCATCCAAGCTGAATGCCTGGCCTTGCATGGTGCCCACTTGATGCTCCGCGTTAAAGTCGAGGATAGGGAGCCCGCTTTGGCTGAATGCTTCCGTCAACATGATTGATGGTCTGTCGACGAAGGGGAACCTGGAAACGGATTGTTCTCCTTTCACCCCGTGGTACTTGCGGTTGACGGCTTCTATGTTAATGTTGCCTTCAGACTTCTTGAAGTATGGCAACACCTGTTTTTAATTCAATAGCAACATTATTTTAATTATTTTTGCGATTAGACGATCGAGTGAATTATTCAAGCGCATAAAATCATAGTTTATAATTTAATAGTTACAATAGACTGTTATAGCGATTGGAATTTTATAGGCAAATAATGCCAATAAATACGAAAGCAACTAAATACTATTTAAAGAAATTTTAGAAATCTTTTACTAATCTGCCAGAAGCACTTTTTTGAACTTATTTGGACTCTAAATAATTTAATTTTATCTGAATATATAAAATATAAATATTAAGTAACTTTTGACAAATTTTGTGATTGTAATAGGTACTAATAATGCTAAATTAATATAACTTACATCTTTATAGCTCCATCCGACATTCCCTAATTCGGCCCATGTATCATAGTCTAATTTATTTCCTCTCACGTAAGCAAGAGAATTTATACTACTCGATCCTCCCATCATTTTACCTCTGAAATAAAGAAGTAAGAGAATACCTATAATAAATATTATAAAAAATAAGAGAAGATAATTTAGTTTTCAAACACTTTTCGTTATAACGCACATCATTTTTGTAGACTAACGACATCTATGTGAAAAGAAAGAGAAGGTAATCCAAGCATGGTACAGAAAGTACCCTATGAGGAAACAATAACTTCAGTTTCTTCGCTAGATGTCTCTGTAATAGTAATAAAAACACCTGCCTGCACCTTCGCTAGATGGCGTTCTACAAGCTTCTCGAAATAAAAGTTTTAAAATTGTGTAGGACTTTTAAAATCAATATAAGTAAATAAAACAATAGTTTATAAAAGTAAATAAATATGGATGAATCAAAAGCAGTCACATCAAAATCATCCATTTAAAGTATTCACGCAGATTACCTAGGCCAGTCACAGCCAGTTTCATGCCGGGCGAGGCAACTCTTGCCGTCGGGCTTGGTGCGGTACTGCCAGTCCACGTTGGAGCCCAGGGACGCCGTGGAGAGGGCTGGTACCAGCGTCACATCCGGCTGCTCTGGGCCTGCTTCTAGAAGTAGCACCTGGAAGAACGATCTTAAACTTTGTAGTTCAGACGGACTGGTTGAAGTTCACATGCTCGAATAAGATTCCCTACTGCGGTACCCATATAACGAATAGAATAAAGAATAGAAGGCACTTTTAATTTTCAAAATTACTTTATTTTACAGTTTTCAATACGGCATGGCTGTTCAACATGGCTACCGTAATATTGGTTGATAAAGGTCATTCTCTAATATTAGTTACACTTACAGGGCTCGTACCAAAAAACAAGACTTAATCAGGTTAGTTTTCTAACTTATCCAATTCATTTTGAATATTTTTAGAATTCTAATAAAAGGGAATATTGTGGTGGTGTCTTATGGTTATGAGGTGTCATATGGTGTCGCACACCATCAGCTGTCACGTGTGCCCATTATGGACCCATAGCCATACTGTTATCTCAATAATATATGTACTTTTTTTTTTAAAAGAGTGCTGCTGTGAGCGCCGCCTTTTTTCTCTCAGCTCAACATCTAGCCCCGAGCACCCAAAGGCGATGACCGAGAAAAAATGACATTGACATTTTGTATTCCTAATATGTTTTTATTTTTATTTGATTCAAATTCAATAAATGACAAAATTCCCATGTAACGAAAAATGTTTTGGTTTATACGTAGTCTTATAGCCTTCGAGTTTCGTACAACAGTATGAAACAGTACACATAGCGTGGAGACTTACGACTTGGCGGCGCGTCGCCACGCATACAACAGTGTAAATCACCGCATTAGATGTTTCACATCAATAAAATCCCCCTCGTTTAAGAAAAAGGGCAAAAATTACTAACCTTCCAATCCTTATGTGCAGACAGTCTATTGGCAACCACGCAGCCTGCCGAACCAGCTCCCACAACTATAAAATCGTATTCTTTCTCATTATGTTGCCCTTGATATGCATTACACCCACACGTGTCTTCAACCAATCTCTCGTGCAACGCCTGCTCGATCCTCCGGTCCACGGAGTCGCCGAAGAGCTGGACTAGCAAGTTCAGGTACACGAACCCGAAAGGGCTGCATGCTGACACCTGCGCGTTGGGAGCGCAAGCCTCCGACAGGTTTAGCGGCTGCCAGAGCATTTCGAAAGCTGAAACTAAAGGCAAATGAAACGATAAAGGATGACTTTAAAGACATATCGGTTGTTAATTGGGATGTTGACACTATTTACAAAGAATTACCTTGATAAGGTTGTACTAAATTACTCTTGGAAACCTTGGGATAATTGTTAATTCCGTTTGGTAAATAATTTTTATTGACTTTTAAATCGATAACAATTTAGTCAATTGACTATACCAGCTTGTGACGTCACAAGTTGTTGACGTGATAACGTCTTTAAAATCGTTTTAGTCGGGTGACATGTTCAGAAACTTGTGTCACACCAAAACCTCACGAGCGCGATCGCAGGTATAACGAGAGAGAGACGGACCGATCTCCCGTCTCATCTCGAGCGCTGCCAGTCATTCCGTGAAACTTGTCACGCGGAATCCTCACGAGCGGAGGCTGGCATAGCGTTCGAGTGAGTGGACCGATCTTCCGTCTCTCTCACTCTAGCGGCATACAAACGAATGGAGATTTTCTCGTGCGGACGTTATCACGTAAACATCTCGATCGTAAACCTACTTTACAAACAATTTGTTTTTTTTACATACAAAAATGTATGAGGATGTCTTGTTTTGACAGTTCATTAAAAGTATCTCAATTGATTACGCAGTCAACCACTTTAACAATAAATTCTGGTTAAAACCAATTTTACCAACAAGAGTCCTATTTATATTAAATATGTATGTAGTCATTATATCCTTCCAATATATGTATGTATGTATGAATGTATGTATGTATGTTTGTATGTATTTATATTTATTAGTGTACGTATTTCATTATGTACATAGTTATTACATATTGTCATTCTTTGTTCTTTTAGCTTGTTTATTTTTAGAAGCCCACCTCGCACTCTCAGCATCACCCAGGGTCGACCGGTAGACAATGCCAAGAGGCATTAGGTTTAACCCTTTGTGAAACTTAGTTTAAGGTTTTTCACATAAAAAATAAATAAAAAAAAAACAAAATAAAAATAAAAATAATTATTTGTTAATATTTGCTGAAGCGAATGATGTAATCGCATGAAATAATTAGAAGTAAGTGTAAGTATCTAGCAGGCAATTTAATAAATCGTGTTTTTGGTATTCGATAGTTACAAGTACTCTCAACAACAATCCGAGAAAATCGCGAGCGAATTGACAAGATGTATCTAAATACATGATAGTGGATTCTTTGGTGGGATATCGGAAAACAAATAATGTGCTCCTGTTTTATTTTCATTTTCTTGGTTTATTTTTGAGTTGTATCGGATAAAGTTGATGTCATTTTGTTCGATATAGAATAATTAAAATGCACGAGTGTTAGGTATAAAATAGAATATCAATGCTAAAATATGTCATTTCAGCTTGCCTCCAAAATTCCATCGGACACGTTCTGGTAAAGTAAAGACGCCATCGCTTTACCTAAATGTTTGACTGACTTGACTGACAACTTACAGATACAGACTTCATTAAAACATTTGAATGCAAAAATTATACCAGACGCTGCACGCAAAATGCACAGAGTTTGCTGCCATAATATAAAAAAAAAACATAATATTATTAAACAAGCGTTTTAGTTTTTGTAAACTTGGATATTAAAATGTTTGATTGAACCTTATTAAATTTAGTAAGGTATTTTTTGATGTTCCAGAATTTTATCTGCATTTAGAAACATTTTAATTCAAATATACTTTAATGCAATGCAGTAGGAGCCTCTCGCAACTTTTATGATGGACCCAACCAACAACACTGAGTAGGTACGTGACTTTTCTATAAAACCGGTTTTTTCATGGTTTCAGTTCTAGGTAATACCACAGAATACATAATAGTACAGGTAGTAATACCATAATAAGTAAGAGTAAGAGCGGTAAGAGATGATTAATGTATTGCATAAGCGATTTTCACAGCAATACATAGCTTAATATTATTATATTATACATTCGTAATTGTTTAATTAAATACGTTTCTGGCAATACGATATAGTAAAATTACCTTTAATAATTTAAACAGCCTTTTTCCAATCCTCAAGTTATGGAGCACATTGCCTTGTGTGGTCGATACTTAAATAAGCATTGAATGTAATGTTAATCGAACATGTTGAATGCAGAGGTTTCTAATAAATAATTACTAGTAATTAACACTACGTGCAATGCCACCATCCTACCACGATCTTTAACGTTTTTTCTTCTACACGATTAATATTATAATATGACCCTTAGAGTTTTTGTTGAAACTTAAGTAGAAATCGAAGGAAAACCGACCAGATTTGGCCTTAATTTGGTTAATAATCGTAGATCGAACTTTTTATAATGAACGATTTTTATTATCTATCTATACATATAATAAATCTATACTTTGTGATGAGAAAATAATGTCTACATAATATCTGTATGTCTGTTACCGCATTCCGATGGATGCCGTCTGGACGTAATTATTATGTAACCAGTACAAAGAAAGGTCTTGGAATGGCGCAGGCTGGCTTCCAACCAGGTGGCCTGATGACCTGAAGAAGACAGCAGGCGGCCGCTGGATTCAAAGAACGCGGGACCGGATGGAATAGTGAACGTTACAGGAGGCCTGTGTCCAGCAGTGGACTATGAAAGGATGACAGGATGTCAACATAGGTTTAGAAGTTCAGACTATTTTGAAAATCTTCTTTTAAGGCACCAAACTCGCTAATTAAAATCGCTAAATGTCTGCCTCTCTCCAAAATGCAATGCCTTACCAAGGCGCACTTGTTACTCAAATTTATTGTTAACATTTGCAAAGCATTAAATAAATAAATAAATAAATACATAAAAAGGCAAGGAATATGATGATTTATCCACATAAATCAACTCTCTTTTAAAGTTTTTATTTCAAAATTTTATGGTGGTAGGGTACATATGCATATTGCCTCTGGATGTACCTAAAAGCTGTCAAGTGTCAATCATTCGGGCACACCAGATAATTACTTATTTTTTTAATGCTATAGTCACACTCGAGCGGCAGTCAGTTTAAATAAATATGGTTACATGGTAACTTGCTTGTAACTACCTACAATTAAATTGGTAATCAAGACAAGAGTAACTGGCTGAAGGGGGGTTTTTGGGGTCCCGAGAAGAAACAACGGTATATAGTGTGATACTACTAGTATGTACAATTGTACATGTTGACACTCCGTTCAAGCAAAAGAGGCCAGACCGATGCAAGAAGACGCCATGGTATAGCCGCAAAGTTGCTCTTAGACTCTATAGCCTCAATGAAGGCATGTCTTGGAACGAAACACCTTAAGTTGGAACTACGTATGTTAATCTATACTAATAATATAAACCTGAAGAGTTTGTTTGTTTGAACGCGCTAATCTCAGGAACTTAGGAACAGGAATCACTGGTTCCACTTTGAAAAATTGATTTTGTGTTGAATAGTCCATTTATTGAGGAAAGCTATAGGCGACATCACGCTATGCGGACGAAGTCGTGCGCTAATATTGAATAAGTGAATTTGGTGAATATTTTTTTATTATGTTTTTGATATATTTCGTAGTACAGGGACTAATGGTTTCTTCCACCGAATGTGCAGAAGCAGGAAACAATAGATTTTTCGTACAAGCTAAATACCTACGAGTATTAGTTACATTTAATTCTTGTATTGTGCAGCACTATTTGTGCTACTCTCAACATCAATGCATATTAAGCCTTCATTGGAAACATCTCATTGAATTTATGAATTGTTAATGTGTAAGTATTGTAAAAATTTGTTCTTTTTTCATTTTAGTTATTATTCGTTTTTTTAAGAAATACAAGTTATTATTTTTTTAATTTAGTATTTGCATGTAATATCAAAATAAAGTAATTAGAAATACCACAGCAAGATTTCGAAGATTAAAAAATGTCTCTTACATAGACTTATAATATACTGGCGTATTTTCTTACTTAACCTTTATTGTTTATGTATACGAAGTAAATATTTTATGGCAACAAAGAAAAAGAACAAAAAAACAAGCAAAATAACTATTTCTTACGCAGCCGGTAGGATTCGAACCTACGCTCCCAGAGGGAATCTGATTTCGAGTCAGACGCCTTAACCACTCGGCCACGACTGCTACATTCATAGTTACGAAATTATGCATTAAAATATCTTGACCATTAATTATTTATGTACACAGAATTAATACAGAAAAAAATAAGACTATACAAATGGTTATTTGTATAAGTACATTACGGAAGTTTTTCTTTGTATAGGAATAGCAGACAAGTATGCAGGCCATCATAGATTTATAAAATGAAGTGAAAACAATTTATTTTATACAAATATGGGTAAAGGTTTTTCAAAAATACAATAAAAAAAAATTGATAACGAGATCCATACTACTCATAGTCAATATTATAAATTACATAATATAATAATGCAAAAGTGTGTGTTTCTGTCTTTCCTTTTTTCTTTCTTTCACGTCGGTATAGAGTGATCCAAACTTCATTTTCTAAAATAATGATTGGAGGCTGCATAGGCTTCTTTTTACAGCAGAAAAAATTATAATGTATTTGCTAATTCTAACACAGGTGAAACCGCGGGCCACAGATAGCTTTCAATGTAAACTAATTATTATTATTTAGTATTATTATTAGGTACAGTAAGGTACAAAAGTGGGGTGTTAGCATTATCAAAGTACTATCGAGTGAACTTGTTGGTCGCACATAATATGTATGTATGACCTTCTTCCAATCACAAATCAAAATCATAGCAAATCACACACGCTAAGAACATAGCATAATCACAAACTTAGCAAATATAAATCTATGGGTAAAATACTCGCATATCTACTTAATTTGCACGATACGATCGTATATTTGCTTTGATAAATGATTTTATTTTTATATTCCCGCGTCATTGCTTTGTTCGAGTGTATTATTTTAATTTAATACCTTAGTAATGAGTATTTAGTTAATCAATAATTAGTAAATCTAGCGGTATGAAATAATGAACGTAGAAAAAATACCGTAGGAGTACGAGCGTGACACGAGAAATAAGATATAAATAAAAAGTAATAGAATTAAAAAATAGAAATTTATATTAAATTTGAAATATGTATAAAAATTAAAAAGTCAGTTCGCTAGGGGACACCCGGGTTTGAACCGGGGACCTCTCGATCTGCAGTCGAATGCTCTACCACTGAGCTATATCCCCGTTACATGAAGTGACAAAAATAGACAATGCATTGCACATACTACCAACAAAATTTCGTAAGTAAATTATTGATTACAATAGGCAATGATGATTATAACATGTAACCTCATTATTTTTCAATATATTTATAACCGAAAGTAGCATTAAAAAGAAGAAAGTTTATCATTTTAATGTGGATCACGACATAGATGTTTTTATATTTTTTACTCGTAGTCAAAGTCGTAATAAATCCCAAAAGCTATTTTGCGTAATATAGACTACCATTTTGCAACTTATTTGATACATTTTTTTTCTCATTTTCTGTATTGTTGATGATGATAATTTGTAATTAGTTCTATTATTAATTAGTTCTATTACAGTATACAATTTTGTTCTTAATCTTGTAATCATACCAATTCATTTTTTTGATTTTCTATGGATTTCCTTAACTAAAAGAAACAAAAGAATACAAAAAACAAAAAGTCACCGCCCCCGGGTGGGCTCGAACCACCAACCTTTCGGTTAACAGCCGAACGCGCTAGCCGATTGCGCCACGGAGGCGTTGTGAAATACTTTCAAATTATGAGCTATATCCATGAACCAGTTTTTTTGTGCCTGTGTGTAAGCACCTTTAATTTTCAGGTGGTAAAACATGCCTTCCTTATGTCCGCACTTCTGGCCGCGCACAGCTTTGTTACAAGGACCACGAGATCTACACATGTTTTCCTAAGTCCTAATCTAATTTAAAATTATATAATGTTATGATAACTAAATTTAAATCTATTCAATTTAATATTTTGTTAACTGTATATTTAACTTTTAATTTTAAACATTTGCACACCGGTTCTACCGGTAGAGTATGTAGGAATATAAAAAACCTTTGTCAACTCATATGTACCCATACTTATGCAAATAAATTCATTCATTCATTCATAAGGGTGAGAGATCTCGGGTATCAAGGAAACAAAAACTCGGATAAGAATCAAGACGAAAGAAGTAGACAAATCGTTTGACGCGGCACGTGGTAAATACGCCATGAAGGTATTGCACCTTCTTGTATACGCTTACTTATACAAACATATCTTGTTTATTCCTAGTTATATTATTTATATAGTTTTGACAAGCAATCTTTTTAAGTACAGGAATTTTTAATTTAATAATTATAAGATAAATTTACTTCAACAAAATATGTCAATAGGTTTAGATTACAAAAGGCTATTTCACTCTAGAAACTGATTTCGTATCACTATTCCTCACTTAATTTTTGGGAACAGCTAAATAAAGGGTTATAATATAATACAGGATACCTAATATTAAATTACTTTTAATTACATCACAGCAATGATTGGTCAATATGTCAAATTTAGTTTTAAATTACATACCTCTACAAAAGTGAGCGGGGTCATGGTACTCATGGTCATATGACAGGTGAAGAATGTCCTCTGGAGTACACAATAGTATCGCCTTCGCTAGGTTTAAAAAAAGCTTGGTTTTAGAGCAGAGCAAAGCATAATGAAGGACAACTAAATGTTAATATCATCAAGCAAAGTTATGCAATTGACTGTAAAGTAAGCTGGTAGTGAAAATCATAATATACATAATTATGTATTGCAAAAGCTAAAGCTGTCATAAAACGCCCTTGCTCCACATGCTGTTTTACCTGTGAAAAAATGAACAAAAATTGTTTTATAGACACCAAGTAAATATAAATACATTTTTGATTGTACACATACAAATAAAAGAGCGTAATATAATATAATGCAAAGTAAAAAAAATATTCCCGTACCGGGAATCGAACCCGAGCCTCCTGGGTGAAAGCCAGGTATCCTAGCCACTAGACCATACGGGAGATACAAGCCAGTCGCATTTTTATGAACAGTTTATTTTTATCGGATATTTATGTTATGACGTGTTCTTCGATTTTTCTTGATCCTATTAGCTTGTATCCTCCTTTTGGAAGGCGGTAAAATGTAGATCTATCTGGATCCATAACATTAAGCACGGAGCTAATTAAACTTTTTTAAATTAAAGTAGGTAGGTATAGCAAAAGAATTTTAAATTTGGTAAAAAGAATAAATGGAAAATTACGTAGGCTTAGTTCAATAAGATGATAGAGATACGCATATATAGGAGGATGTACGAAAAAAAAACTAAATATATGAAGATGAGTACCCAATATTAACACTCGCTTCAAATAAGTTCCTCAACATAAATATTTTGGTCATGAATTGACGGAAGGAAATACCTACCTCTGATACCTACCTCCTACCTACCGTCGATGTGTTGTGGTTTGTGGTTAATTTTTTTGCGTTTAATCAAATAGATAATAGTTTAATCGAATAGATAATAGATGTCGCTTTTCGTGTCTGTAAATAGATATACTACTATACAAAATGTCGTTCATTATATTTCAATAACCAGAAAATAGATGTCTCTGTTAGTCTCTTGGAAGTGAAACAAGATGTCGCTGTTTATGTTTTGTTAAGCAGATACAGACCTGCCCCATAAGAATTATTTATTCTTATGCCTGCCCCCTAATATTGTAATTCCAAAAGAAGTTATTTCAATTACTTTGATTTAAATAATTTCTGTCTGAAAGAAATCATTTCAATAGTAAGTACCTAAATGAAATAATTTCTATCTGAATTACAAAATCAGCCCTCTGTTGTCCGTATTCTAGTCACATTCTAGTATTCCTTTAGCGAGATACGAGATGTCACTGTTTGTGTTTTTTTGGCATAGGCGTTCGCTCTAGTGCAAGTGTAGCTCTCCCAGCCTTTTGGCTTCAATCCATTGCACTGTTACCCTCATCAGCAATATTTTAAACATTAATTCAGCTGATGTTCGGGTGGCCGGCTTGGACGAGGCTGTGGAGGCCTGGAGAGGTACTTTCCCAAACGAAACAATTAATATTAAATAAAAATCTATGCAACGTTTTTGGGATTTGCCTGGGCTAAAGGCTATGTTTGCCTGTCTTGATGAATGTACCGACAGCACGGATTGCGCGAGATTGCTAGCAGTATCTGATGATACTGGTCATTGGCTGCACGCGCATCCTTCTCAAAATTTAGGCACAGTTTTGGACCCATCTCCCATCAACGCTGAGAATTGTGATTGGCCTCCGCGTTGGTGCTAAAGTGTGTGAACCCCATCAATGCTTATATGGCGAGGTGTGCGTTACTTTGGTCGACATGGACTATCCTGTACCAGGAGTGCGGGCCGATTATATCGTCATGGCGCGATAAACGATTTGATCCGCAGGTCTCTTGCCACTCTATACCTGCATCGTTAGAACCCTCAGGAATGTGCAGAGATGATGGCAAGAGACCTGATGGGGCTACACTGGCGCCATGGCGACTTGGTCGAGCCCTGGTATGGGATTTTACTTGTGTGGATACTTTGGCCCCATCACATATAACTGAAACATCTAAGAAGGCGGGGGCCGCAGCCGACCATGCACAGCTTCTCAAGCGCCGCAAATATTCATCTATTACGAAGAATTATGAATTTGTGGCGCTTGCGATAGAAACTATAGGTCCATGGTCAGCTGACGTGAAAACATTCATGCAGGACATGTCGACCAGACTGATTCTAGCCTCGGGTGACCAGAGGGCTGGCAGCTATTTTTCGCAAAAAATTAGCTTATTAGTTCAGAGGGGAAATGCTGCCAGCGTTCTGGGCACAATGCAACAAGCGCAACTTTTGGATGGGGTTTTCTTTTTATGGTTAATTGTTTAGTTTGTATTATTACTTTTAGTTTTTTATTAATGCTTATACTTATATATGGACGAATATTTTTTTTATGAAATTAGATGAAAAAAATTGAAAAAAAATTATTCTTGATTGAAGCGTAGAGTATACAAGAAAAAAGTAAGTTATATATAAAGGTATAAACTTATTTGGACAAAATGATGGACATAACATAATATACTTACATTGTATAGCATATAAGATAAACTGGGCAGATAGGTACAGTGAGGACTTGAGATATAATTATTTCAAGAAGAACCCAATAATCACATGATTGGTAGCCACACTTTCCACCATTACATGAACTGCTTCACAAAACCTACTATTTATATGCCTCGTAGCTCGTAGGTACGTTTTCCAGGATTAAATTACAATTATTTAAGATAAAAAAAAAACTTAAATAACCACTACCTAATTGTATAGCTGCAAACATGCATACTGGCCAATGGTATCTCTTATTAATTGGGGTCACTTGGGGAGTACTCCAATGCGGGTTGGTGGGAATTATTTGTATGATAGACACTAATGAATAAATTAATTTTAAATTCAGTATTCTTATCATAATTTACTTTATACAAATAAACTTTTTAAAAATATAGAAAAATTAAATATTATTAATTAATAGATAAAAGGTAGCCCAAATTATTTTCCTTCGGTTGTAAGGTAAAATAAGATAAGCTAAAATAAAAAACAGATAATACAATAGAACAATCAGACAATTTAATTATCCTATTATTGAGTAAGTATATGACAAGTACTACATAGGGAAATAGGAGATTATACTTGACAGTGGTAACAGTCTGGCCAGATTATACAACACATGTTAGGTTTATTGTTAGGTAAGTACTTTAAAGATAGAAATACTGTAGAAGATAACTGGATTTAAAGGGGCCTGATTTAAAGACATAAACTAGGATTAGAGCTGTGGAGTACAATTAAAATTCCAATGACTATTGACTTTTTAATTAAATTAGCAAGCCCCATAGTGAGAAGTGGCACTGTAGCCCATGGGCTTTTATTTCTAACGTCCATGAAAATGGTGTATACTCTTAGTTTGTATGTATGTTTTCTGCTAAACAGAGTAATATTGTGGTAGTGACGACCCAATTGGCGCAATGGTTACCATGCCCAACTGCTAATCGGAGGGCCCCAGGTTCAATTCCCGGCAGAGCAGAAATAAAATTAAATTTCTGCTCTCTGTCTGGGTGTTTGTGTTTCTGTCTTTGTGTCTGTCTATGGTACCCACGACACAGTGTATTATCTACCTTACTGTGGGGTTATGAGGTTACGTTGTTTATTAATTACCTATTTAGCTATTTATATAGTGGCATTGTGCAAGTGTGGCTGGCAATTATCACCATACACAAGAGGATTTTCCGAATTATCACCATACACAAGAGGATTTTCCGATTAAATTTTCCGAGGTCAATGCAAGTTGGCCACTTGAACAGTATTTTGGCTTCTCCTATGTCGGAAGAAGCCAAGGTACTGGGCAAACTGATTCTGTTGGGACTTCCAAAACTTTAGCTTCTATTGATTAGAATTGTAATTGTGAATTATTGTTAATCCTTCACGGGACGATGTGGTCGCACAGCGACAAAGTCCCTTTTAATAAATGAAAAAAAAAAGCTGCACTGCAGAAATGTGTGCAGCAGAGATACTGTCCATATAAATAAACATACAAATTCCTACTAACTAAAGAGAAATTGATTTCATTAGAACTACTTTATAACAATATAAAATTAAAAAAATATAAGTAAAGTGACTAGTGAACAATAGTCAGACAACTGCAGTTGTAACAATATTGGCTATTAAACATTGTTGTGGCCTTTAAAGAAGAAAATACTTTTTGTTTATTTTGATCTTTTTAGTTTTTCGTTTAGTTGTCAATTTTATTTAAAATATCTTTATTTTTTCACTGTCAATTTTATAATCAAAATGTGTGCTCAATAATATAGATGATTTCTTAAAAAACTACAATTTCTATTATTGAAGCCACTTAAATGGTCCGCTAAAGACCAAACATTATTATTATGTACCAACCCAATTTTAAAACATAGACCTGTTAATTAAATAGACTTCATCTAGTAACAGGACAGTTACTAGAAGAAGTAACAATTAGTACAGGTAGGTACTTTAATTTGACTAATTTCTACTAATATGTATGGAGAAAGGAAGTATACTACTGTCAATTATTATTCTGCTGTAAATTTTTCCATTCTAAAACTATATAAATAAGATAGCTATGCAGAATATACCTCGACGTGTTAGACATAATCTATAAAAAATATTCTGCTAATATTTTAGGTAATGAAAAAAAAATGATTAAAAAGTAAAAAGGATTTTGTCAGAAGTGGGATTCGAACCCACGCCCTCAGAGAGGACCAGAACAGCTCAAACCTACTGAGTAGGCAAGGGTAACCTTGAGTCTGGCGCCTTAGACCGCTCGGCCATCCTGACAGATATAAAATTTGGCGAAATTATGCAACAACTATCAAAACCGCCATTAGGTTGTAAAAGTAACATGTGCAGTTTACTTTTTTAAAAAAATTTCTTCAAAAACTAATAAAAACCTTTTTCGCATTCACGTCTTTAAAACAAAAACTACGATTGCATATTTATATTCAATAGGTTTTCTCAAAGCTGCTATTTAAAAAAATCCTTGTTAATCACTTTAAATTTCACAAAAAGAAAACTGAAGTCAGAGATTTTTTATTAAAATTTCACCGGTCAAGTCAAAGGTACTTACCAACTTTAAGTTAAAAAACAGATACTATTAAAGGCTAATAGGTATTATCACCAGAAGTTTCACAGTAAAAAGTAACACCCGAATAACATTCAACTCTTCAATTCTTTTACAAAATACCTATGTACTCTGTGATTCTTTTCAAGATTCATCTCGTAATAAACATATAGAGAAATTAAACACTTGGTAATAAAATAAACTCTTATAAAAACACGTTTAAAAACTATTTATATTTTTAGGCGATGGGATTCTTGAACTTTTTATAAATATTTTAAGTTACTATTTTTAAAGTATAATTTACTTGATTGTGTTATAAATTATTTTAAAATTCAATAAACAGTACCGGTATTGTTTTAATATTATGTTATCTGTTTGCTAGATTCAGCGCCATCTTGCGTTGAGTAGTAAAAATGATCATTGAATCATAATCAATTAATCTATGATCATAATTGCTATGCTACTCAACGAAAGGTGGCGCTGAATACCCTAATATTTATTTATTCTTGCTAATATTACTATTGTCCACCTTTATGGGTATGATCAATGATTATTATATAAAAACGAGAGTTTATTGCGTATGATGGTTTATTTTATACAATACCTACCATAGAGCTCAAATAATATAAAGGGACTACTGCAGTTCACATACTACTTTTTGTGTCCCATTGTTGGGCACGGGGCACGGGTCATCTTCCATTCATCAAGTATTTATAAACTATGTACAAACACCTCTCACTTTATTCATGGAGGCAATAAAGAAGTTATTTTTAGGTCATGGCATAATATTTTAAAGATATAGATATATAGCTTAGCATGGATGTTGTAGGTCAGGCGTGCTCTTTATGTGAGAAAAAGGTTACAATGAATAAAACAAATATTCTGTAGAAAATTTACAATTTATTACCAAAAATTATTGACACTATGGGCCTCATTCTCCATCTAAGTAAGTATCCAAGTAAGGTGTTGATTAGTTACGTCCCAAAAGCTATGAGTATGGGTCAGTTTATCACATGATTAGTGCTACTCGAACATTGTGAAATTGAAATTGAGGATACAGGTAACTTTAACTGACAATTAGCGTACTTGTAACTTTACTTGAAAGTGGTGAAACGGCCCTATTTCTGCTGGACATAGGCCACCCCTAATGTTCACCACTCTGTTCCTGAATCCAGCAGCTTGCCACTGTCTTTTTCAGGTTCAGTCCACCTCATTCGAGGGCTGTTCTGTATTTCCCAAGTCGTAGGTACCATAGGCACACAAAAAACACATGAAAACCAGCAACCAGACCAAGAATAGAAATTGAAACACGTCATTCCAATTAACTCCTTGGTGTGAATTGAACCCAATACTCTTGATTGGCAGTCCAGCAGGTAACTGTAACACCACAGTCATAGATATAATCCTTGGATTCATGTAAGTATTTTTTGTAATCTTTCAAGTATCAAATTTTATAGTTTTTATTTCTTTTTCCTGGCTCCACAATGTTAATACCAGAGTTTAGCCAGCCTAAATTTTGGTTACATAATTTTGTCCATGACTGTCTTTTGTCACTATCAGTACAGACAGCCCGTTGTTGACATAAACATGTGTGCTAATTTTTCTTTATGTATACTTTCATAGACCATGCAACTCTGTAATTGTATTCTTTTCTAAATCTCTTTATCATAAATCTTATTTCATTAATGTACCCTTGTCAATCAATATCCACTTTATTTTTAATATTTGAAACATTTGGGGCCTGTCAGGAATTTGTAGATAATAGACACAACAACATTGAACAGTGTGCTGTTATGAATTGAAACAATTAGAAGTGGTGGTGTCTGACTCAGCTGAATGAGCATCACCTCATGCGTGATTCTGCACCATTCCAAGACAAAGATCCATAACCGTTCCAGGGTACTGAAATCTTTTCCTTCAACTGATTTCAGTCATCGTCATCCGCAACTAATCCGCCATTAAATGCGTCTTGAATAAATTTTTCCTTATTCTTCCACAACTCCTTGTTAATAAAAACTCTGCGAGCATCTCTTGTTTTTTCCTCGTCCACCTTCTCCTTCGAAGGTCGACTTAGCAGACCTTTCGTGAATGAATATATGACGGTTGAGAAATCTCCTTCAATAAAAGCCAAGTTAATGGTAGGTCCAGTCTCAACCGTACAAAGGTTTGTTTGTAAGCTAGTTATAAAGTCCATGCTTACGTCGAAACTAGTGGTTACGGGAACAAATATGTTCATTTTCTCCTTCTTGCTCGGTCTGGCCACAACGTATAAAACATCAATGTCTTTATTGTAACAATATTCAGTGTCGTACATCAGTTTTTGATCCACTAAATGTATGTAAAGATGGTACGCGAGTGTTATTTTCGTTTCACTAGTACATCCTAGGGCTCGCATATCTTCTTTTATTTTCGTTTCTACATCCATTTTCAGTTAATGATACTAGAGTATAATTTTATTTTAATATTAATAACCTCAAAATGAAACAAATCTATTGTTCTTTGACTGACATAACCGACTTTGGCTGGCATGGCATGGCTGCCAGATTCTGGCATGGCGATGGCGCTGAAATGACACTGACAATCTAGACAGCAGACAGTCGTCAGTTTTTTCTTCTTTTTACGAATGGCGTCTCGGTCGTTTGAATATTTTGACAATATCAAGTTAACATATATGTTCTATTTTATCAAGTTTTTGCCCTTTTTGTTGAAACCAGGCGATATAATAATAGAGTCGATTTACATTGATCCACCAACCCGCATTAAAGCAGCGTGGTGGAATAAGCTCCAGCCTTCAATAAGGGGTAGAGACCCGTGCCCAGCAGTGGGACGCAAAAAGGGCTAAAAGGGTTGCAGCCACATTGATCTAGCACTGGCATGCAGCGACGCTTCATTCCAGAGCTGCTCAAGCCTGTATTGGATCAATGTAAACATGTTTCAATCCAGTAGTACAGCGTACAGTGTCCAGCGCTGGATCGGAATAGAATCCTTCATATTTTTCAATCCAGCGATCTCCCCACGCACGCCGCGTAACTCGCGCCAGTGTCACTGGAACCGTGTAAACGTAACGGGCCAGTCTCCACCGCGTACTCGTATAGTCACCACACTTGTGATTGTCTAGTATACAAAGTTTGTCAAAATAGTCGACCAAAACAGGGTCTGGTTTGACATTTTTTGAAGAACTCTGCCTATCACTTATCTATTTTCTCAAATTAGCCTTTCATTTAACCCAGCATCAAGGTATGACAGGTATGACACCCGTCAGTGATCCGTCAGTGAGTCAGTAACTTTGATGCTTGAGTCAGTAACTTTGATGCTCTAAGCTTTAACCATTCTTCTCAAACAGTTCATTCGCATCGTGAAACCATAGATTTAGAATTTTTTTCGCGTGTATCAGTATGATACAAAGATTTTTTGACAGTAATTTAATTGCCTGCGCTTTCCAAGACGCGGAATACTGATTTTTCTTCAATCTTGTTGTCACCCTAACATAGTAAGAGTGTCTACTGGATTTTTACTAGACGGCATGATTCAGTAGCAATGCCGATTCAGCGCTGGCATGCATCGACGCTGGATCTAGTCATTGGATCAATGTAAATCAGACCATGTATAAAGTCAAATTAGTCATCAGTAATCATCATAATCATAATCACTTAATCAATCAGACTAGTCCGTCAGATTTATTTATTAATATTATGTAATAATAATACATTTTTTCTGACAATAAAACGTAAGATGTATATACATATATTATTATGTACTAGCATATATGATTCAGAAGACCAACAATAATTTAGATGAAGACTAGAGCCTGGTTAATATATGAGATTAATATAATGATGTCCTTTAGTATATTTTGGGATGATAATAGTGTAATCGATTAAGTACTATGAGTATAAGTATTGGTATTGCACATAGACTTAGGATATAGGTACTAACGTAGGTACTTAAGTTTATGGTACCTATTGCATTGCAAAATATTGCCATCACTTTCTAGTCTTCTGTAGGTGTCTGCATTTTGTAGTGTAGCTTCGGGATTAAGAATAGAGCTATGGTATCACCTGCCTGATCGTTAGAGGCGACTAAAAGGGGGCTTTCGGGGTTGTGACCGGTGAGAGTGGGAGCTCGATCCGTTCAGCCAGCGGCCACGGGAAGAACGGCGGTGTGTGCGTGGCCGCATGCCGCCGCAAGCATCGGAGGGTGCAGAGGAGAGCACATCTGCTCTCCTGAGGATGGGCGCGTTCTGGGGTGCCGTGCGTGGAGTACACCAGTGCTTTCCACTGGACATCCCGGAGTCCTCCCCAAGCACAGAAAGACAAAAAAGGTGAGAGAACGCTAATGGTGGAAGTACCACCGCTGCATCCACTTCTGCCGTGAGGCAATTCTATTGTTTTTCAGTGGAAGGTGCAGTTGCCGGCTATTTTTACATCAGATTTCGGAGTAGCAGCGCAACTGCATACGACCACAGGCAAGACTTAGGCTTGCTTGGGGGTGTGTGTAGATATCCATGGGCTGCAGTGGATAATTATCCTGCATAATTATCTGGTACTAAATTCAAATAAAAAGAAATCATTGTAACAGTAATTTTGAGCGTAGCGAAAGATTCGAGATTTTATTTGTTTTGTTCTTTTATCGCAAGTTTTTTTTATAACAATAGATTTAGTTGTTAATATTACGCCCTTCATCATCATCTAGAGATCTTTTTCTTCTAGAGATGATAATTCCGTTCAGAAAAGGGATAGGCATGGAACTGGGAGTGCTATGACGAATCCCATAGTTTCAACTATTGTTTTCTATGGAGTTAATTTTCATTGGTTTAAAAAGTATTCAAGCCCATTCTCTTTGTGAACAGTCTCTATAGAGCTATATTAGCATAATTTTATGTAAAGGGATAGTAAAAAATGCATGTTATGTTTTATTTTCTTTTTATTATAAGTCGTACAGCAGACACATTTTCCTTACGCCTTACAGAAATGAATATAATTTATTAAATTATATATTCAGACTTTGGAAGCGGATAATAATACATGAGATATTTTTTACACACGTGTGTTTGTGCGGACGGAAATAACGAGATAATCTATTTAATAATGGAATACGAAATGCATTTTTAATGTGAAGTGAAACGTTTTTTACAAAAGTACAAAATTAACTCGATTTTTGAAAACTTATGAATAATACTAGACATTATTCGTGATATATTGTAGTATTTGAGTTATGTTTTATATTACACTGTGAGCCTTAATTAAGCGACCACTAACCTTATAAGTAGAAATCTTAAAATGTATTAATATTAATAGGCACTAGGTGAAACCAAGTAAAGAGGTAACTACAATTTACAAGATTTCACCATCATTCGTTGGTACCTACGCTAAGTAACTAATAAATACAGAGGTTTCATATTAGACGCTTCAAGTTTGACACGCACTGAAGCCTTACTAGAAAACATTGTCTTTTCGTTCTAACACAATAGACACTGTGAACAAGTCTTTAGCACCACTTTTTACTGCATCACTCTATAACATATCTTTTGGTTTGGTTTTAATGCACTTGCCTCTAAAACATATTTCTGTTTCGTGTGATACTTCCGTCGACATGGAAGTACTCACCACATTAGCTGGGTCCATAAATGAAGATACAGATGATGATTCTGTTTTAACGACCGATTTCTCTGTAACTACTGTTGTCTCATGTTTCTCGCTTTCTGTACTGGACACTTTCTTCGTTTCTACCGTTTCAGTTGTTTC
The DNA here is from genome assembly GCA_911387765.1 of Pyrgus malvae. NCBI lineage: Eukaryota > Metazoa > Arthropoda > Insecta > Lepidoptera > Hesperiidae > Pyrgus > Pyrgus malvae. Next base: position 662,828 of record OU426969.1, on the reverse strand, counting down.
ATACCCCACTCCAGTTAGTTCCGCTGTTATTTCTTCAGGTATGTAAGTACTTTCGGTTGTGACTATTTTAGGTTTCTGCTCGGTTGTTGATTCTTTCGCCTGATCATTGGCACTCGATTCTGATTCTCTTTTCGTGATTTCTTCTGTTCTATTGCTATTTTCTTGAACTGTATCGTCATTTGATGTTACTCCGAACAAATAGTCCATGAGGCTAAATCCATCAGATCTATCAACTGATGCACTAGATTCATTTAATGTTGCTTCCGTAGATTCGCTGTAATACATTTCGTCTCCTAAAGTGGGATCAGGTGAGCCTGTTCCTAAATCCATGTCTCCCGGATTTATATTGTAATTTATTGTAGCCTTTTCCATATTTCTTTTAGTAGTAGCTTCTTCTATATTTTTAGAGATTACTGGTTTATTCCCGTGATCTGAAGGAATTTTTGGTATATCTAAGTGAGTAACTAGAAGGTCTAGAGATTCGTCCTCATTTTCAAATAAGTGTTTCATAAACTGTTGACTTGGTTTATAGGTTGTAACTTTGGGCTTGTCGCTTTTTTCGGATTTTCCATAAGCAGTCTTAGATTCCACATTTTGTCCGAGCCTGTTAACTGTGTTGGTGTAATATTGTGATTCTGCGGCTTCGATGGATTCGGTCACTGGGCGAACTTTTACTTTCTTCCAAAATCCACGGCGACGATTCTTGCGGGTTGCATCTTCCTGGAATTACAAGGATTATATTAATTGATGCGCGTTAAGTATTTATATAATTAACCAATTTATTGTTAGAATATATGACTATATTTACGAATAAAACATTAGAATATTTTTTAAATACAACCTAACTTTAACTTCCACTTAAAACTAACAACGTACCTCATTTCCTCCATGAGGTTGCTCATTCCCGGTTGGTTGTTCTGTTATTATCTCTTCATGCAAAGGTGTTGTGGATTTTAAAGAGTATGTATCCCCTGAAGATATTATTTTTTCTGGTGGTATTTCACCAATTTCGCCCCCTTTATGTTTCATTACATTCTTAGTATATTCATCTTGATCTTGTTCTTCTAAACTTTTCATTACCTCTTCCAACATACTTTCGAATGTAGACATCGAATCACTAGAATCACTCTTAGTTACTTTGCTTTGTTCTACTAAAGCCTCGAGTGTTGGTGGAATATCTGGTATTTTGCTTGCTTTATTATTAGTTGCAGGTGTTACAGATATTAACATATCATCGTACTCATTTTTTGCTGTTATAATATCCAGTTCATCATTGTCTTGTTTATTCTCTGTTGTTATTTTGGAGTTATTGGGTACGTCATTGGGATTGTAGGGCTTGAAAGAATCTGTGGAAAACTTTGGCGACCACTGTTCAGAATCCGGTAAGGCGTATTTGGGTCTATGCAATGAATAGTTAGAATCTTGATCCTCAGTTCCTTCTGTTTCAGTTTTTTTATTGAATCTTTCAGATAGTCTCGGTCTATGACTATATCTGCTATACAAATTAGTTTTCGCTGTTGTTGTAGTTACTTCTGTTTCGACTTCGGGCTTTTCTGTGGGTTTTTCTGTGGTAGGTCGACGACCTCGGAATCTGTTCTTAACTTCATAAATTTTCTTTGTGCTTGGTGATTCTGTAGATGTAGTTGTGTACGTAGGTCTTCTCCTCCGAAATTGTCCTCTTTTTGAGGATGAATCTTGGGTAGCAGATGGCACTGAAGGTTCTGTTGTAGGCTCTGGTTTATAGACAGGATGTACATCTTGAGTTTCAGGGTGTGCTAAAACTTGTTTTGTCTTTAGGTCAGCTTGAATTTCATCAATTCGCATTGTCGTTCGCCGTCTGTCAAACGCTGGCCTGTATGTAATGGCTTGCGCGGCTTTCCTTCTTTCATTCTTGACTCTTGATGATTCGGTAGAAGATGCCTGATGATATTGTCGTATAACTCCAGGACGCACACGTACTCTATTATAGGAAGGAGTGGTTTGAACGATATTCTCTTCTGGTTCTTCTTGCTCTTGGTTAACTTCTTGGTCGGATGCCTTCGTGCCTTGAACATCAGGGATAATAGTTTCGTCTTGTCTTTCTGTAAGATCTTCTTTCTCTTGCTCTTGTTCTGAGGTGGAATAAGTAAATTTTGTAGACGGAACATCTTCAATATTTTCTTGTTTCGGTATGGGTGTTGTTTGATGGGCGTAATTATCGTGTTCTTCTTTAGCTTCATCATATGAAGAAAATGCATCAACAGGTGCGGCGCTACTTCTAGACTGAGAAATGTAATCATCTGGATGCAGTGAACTTATTCTCGGCACGTATATATCATCTGTTTCTGTTTTTGAGTATTCCGGAATTTCTTGTTTGTTTTCAGTATAAGCTTTGGTATGCTGGGTTATAGATAGTTGGTCATTACTGTATGCATTATCTGTGTCATATGAATTCGTGCTTTCCAAGTTATTAGTTGAGGACACCTTCAAAGTTGGTTCTGTAATAGCTTCAATATCAACAGTGCTCATTCTTTCCATTAGTGTAACAGGGTAATTTTGATGCAGAACATCTCTCTGGTAAGCTAAGTCATCAGCTTTTTCTTTTTGTTTACTTCTTTTATCATACGCATCAGAATCCCCTGCTGTGGGCTTATAATGTATCCTTCCTCTGCTTCTAGTTCTGTACGATTTTGTTGTACTTTCATTGATGTCTACTGGTTCCTTTGTTTGTTTATCGGGTGTAATTTTGTTCGGTTCATATCTTGGTCTTGTAGGTAACGGTCTTCTTTCTCTCAAAGGCCTACGTGTTATTGTGGACCTTGTGCTATATTCTTCACTATCAGACTTTGTTGTAGTATAACGTGGTCTTCCTCTACTCCGTGTAGGGGTTCTTCGTGTTGTTGACGTTGTGGTAGAACTCGATGAGGGCTGTTCTTTTTCCTCTGTATATATTGTTTCATATTGATTATATTCATATGGTGATTTTGTAGATTGTTCGGTTGAGAATGCATCTTGTCCAGTCTTTGGAGATTCAGTCAGGTTTTCATATATAGCAGGTTGGTTTTCAGGATTTTCTTTGTATTGCGTTTGAGGGCTTTCAGTTTCTCTAGTACTCTCAGAAACCACTGGTGACTCGGGTTGATAATTGCTCTGCTCATTTGATTCAACTGGTCTGGTGGGAAGGTTTTCAGAAGTTGGCTCACTCTTAGTGGTGTAATCATTTGTGTTATAAGTGGGATATCTTGAATGTTGGATTTCAGATTCATAATTTATTTCGGGTGTGTAACTCTGTTGATAAGTTGGAGGTGATGGTTGATGTTGGATGGGTGTTTGTTTTTCTGGAATTTCTTCGTACGGTTTTTCAGTTTGCTGTTGCGGTGTACTTAATGGTTGGTTAGGTGTTTGTATCTCTGGTTTTGAAGTGGCATACGTTTCTTTGTATTCATCAAAGAAGTTCTGGTAGTCTACAGGGGTACTAAAGTGGAAGGCTTGGTTAATAGAATACGGATTATGTGTCTCCAGTAATTGACTTGGGTATGTAGACGGTGGTTTAGTTGTTGTGGTAGGAGTTGTTGTAGTAGTGCTCGTTGATACAGTTGTTTTGTATACGTTGTTATTTAGAGTTCTGTAGTCATCTTGTGGGAAATTAACGTACTGCGAATGATCATATTGGTTACCAACGTTACTTAAGAAATAAGATCCGCTCTTTTGAGGCGTCGTATTAATGCTTGCTTCAGGTTCTTTAATAGGTCTTAAAGTACTCACTGTTTGCGGTTCAAATGAATAATAATTTGGTTCATATTTATTTGGGACATTCGTTATTGGAGCAGAAGTGCTATAGTAATTCAGTCTTGGTTTTTGGGTAACCTTAGGTTTGAATTGCGGAGGTACTGTATACGAATTAGGAATAACGTCAGCATTGGTTGAAGGCTGTAATGACGAACTTGTTTCTCTTATTTGGGAGTTAATAACTACTGATCCCACGTGCGGTGATGGGAACGGTATTTTAGCAAATCCTTGGGGTGTGTTATAGCTTAAAGGAGCAACAAAGAATGGCAATTGACGTAGTTTCTTGTCACTGTGCTCGATATTCGATAGGTAAGGTAACTCAAATTTGACATAATTATCTGGAGGTATTAAGGAGTTAGGACCGATAAATACTTTTGGAGCGTTAGCTGGATTTACAGAGTCCAAAACTGCTACGGTGTCGGCGTTTTTCAAAGAATATAATACGTCTCCAACTTTAATTTGGTCGTTTTTCTTTGCTTCTTGTGTCAAGAAGATTGCTAGTGGTGGCTGATGTGGTTTGAGTTTTTTCGGTTTTGGTGTTGTCGTTGGAATTGTTATAATCGGTGTCGGCATTGTCATGAACTTGGGCACTGGCTCGAATCCATTTAAATGAGAATTAAATGAGTTTGAATATTGATGTTGCATTGGCTTGTAGCTTTCTTGCGAGTTTTGGAATTCCGCTGCTAGGTTCTGTTTAAGAGGGTTAGGTCTTGTATTTTGAGAAAATAGTTCCGTATTGACAAGTTGCGATGTCATGGGGCTTCTGAAGTTAAACTGGCCTTTGTTCAAGGATTCTAGGGGAACGTATAAGAGCTGAACTTCCTCTCTTTCTACTTTCGCTTTGCCTTGCTGGATGGGTTCATATTGCGGTTTTTCATATGATTCAAATTTAACTTTTTGAACAGGCTGTTTCTTCTTAAGAAAGGAGATATCTCTGCTGATGTTTTCTGCGCGGTATCCATCGATAAACTTAGGGGTCTCTGGCTTCGGTTTTTGAGAATGTAAGAAGGGCTTCGTTTGCGCTGGGGGTTGATTTTGTATAGGCAAAGATTGGACGTTGTCAAATTTAATTTGCGTCGTCGGTATGGGCGTAGGCTTTGACTTAAATTGCGGGACGCTATCGAAATTGTACTGTGGCGTTAGGAAGACGTTGTTCAATGGTAAATTGGGTTGCGCGAGTCCAAATCTAATGCTCTGCCCGAAGCCTTGATCCGAGAGGTAATTTTGAGGAGCTGATGGTACAGCCTGGAGATATAACTGTCGATTGGTCGGTGAGTTGATGAACATTCTTGGGGGAAAACTGTCCTGGCTGAAGCCAGTAGGCCTTGCAAACCCAGGGAAGGGTTCTGATAGTATCCTTGGTTCAGCTATAGCTTGTCGTTTTATCTGGGGTGGTTCCCTCTGAACCGGGCCGGGGAGGGGGACCCAGTCGCTGATGTCTGCGGTGTAGGAGCTGATCTGACGAGACCATCTGGATTGTTCCTTCTCTGCTGAGAGCCCCGCCAAGAGAGTGAGGAAGCAGGCGATCTGCACGCTGTGCGCCATCTGGAAAGGGAATAAGTCTCCGGTAATTATGTTGTATATAATATATGTTAGCTTTTATTTATTTATGAGGAATATTGTATTAGCTAATTCCGTATTATTATGATATTTTTAGTAGCGGTAATTCCATTGTTCCGTTTCCGACACGTCAGTTAATTATAGCCAACTTCCGGTCACATGAATTGTCGTTATTTTCTCCGACCAAGCTGCAAGCATTCGTGTTGGAAGCACTGAGGGATCGAGACGTGGCTAAGGAAAAGCATTAGTAAAGAGTAAAAGTGTTAACGCGTAAATAAAATAATAAGTGAAACAAGTAAAGGATTGAAGGAATAATAGTTAAGTTGATTGTTAATATGTAAGTACTCCATTTTTGTTCTGTTGGTGGTTTATTCGTTCTTGAAACATTTACATATGTGATTTGTATACTGCATAACTACGAAATATACGTGCAATTGTAAAGTGTTTTATCTTTTATTTAACAAAAACCCGCATTCTGAGCTGTGAGCCAACAGTTCAGAAGTGGGATAATAAGAGAATTTACTGTTTTCTTTCACGTCCACAACGGCCAATTCTGTAAATACTCTGATATATTGAAGTTTCTTGAATTTGTTGGAATATCGAACCGGTGAACGCTTAGGGGTGAACGTCAATTATTTTACAACCACATGTTTTATTAACTTTTATTGTAATAAATTTGCAGTATACTTATCAACCCACTTCAAAGTGAAGTTTTATTTTTTATCAAAATATGAATAATTTATGAAAAAAACGCAGATATTTAAAGAACTAAAATACGTAATTTATGAAATCAACTTAATTTCTTTTCTCTGGATCGGAAACACCGCCGTGGTGTATAGACTTAGATATAAATATTTGAAGACCTGAGAATGGATGTTACGTATATGTTTAGTGCGTTAAAGATTTATATATTGTTTTAGATTAATAAGATGCATGATTAATGATATCTTTTTACAGCTGTGGTACACTAGATGTGAACAACTAGTTTTGATGAAGGCTTTTATAAATGTTACTTTTCTTTTAAATTTATTGCCCTTACAGGAAGTTGGTACCCACTTTTTTACTTTTTTTATAAGATAAATGAATATACAATGGCTTGAGTTGATCTACCTTATTTTACCAACATCAACAAAAAGGATGAGGTTCTCATGTTATATTTAGTATTGCATCGACATAATCCACATATTAATTGAAATTTGACATTGACCTTTGTAAATATGAATGAAAACTGATACCTTATTTGATGCTTATAATTCATAATTAATATTTTTTTTTGTTTTGCGATAATAAGGATACAAAAAAATGCTGAAATGATATGTACACTTTCCACTTATTCTACCTTATCTACATGTAAATTGATGTAATTTTACAGGCAGCAATCGCTATATATTCTAGGAAAACGTATCCACTGTGCCACAATGCCAACTAGGACCTAAAATGATTGTAAGGCAAAAATTTGAATGTTTCGTGAATTCGGTAACACTGTATTTTTTTTACATAATTTCTAATCTACAAGGGGGGTGCCAATATCATGTTTTCGTATTTGTCTTGCGGTTCTATTGGTAACGTAAATTTTGTTGTAAATTTATTCAGATATCTATACATACAAGCATGAGACTTTGATATACAATGAAGGTAAGGTTAAAACTTAGTGTTTAAGAAATGATGGCTTACAGATTTGCATATCCTCAATTATTTTTTGTGGTGGGTGCTGTACTGCACCTAGGGGTGCTTAACATGAAAAAAAATGATGATGGTGTTGATGGTGATAATGATAAAGACAACGATGATGGTGATGATAATTACGATGATGTCATTTTCGAGAAAAATACATTCCATTGTCTGATTATAGACATATAGAAGTCTGGTGATGTTTTTCTTTAGCTTTGGATAATTCAATACTATATTAATTTGTTCTCTTTTTACTTTTCGATTCTAAAGTCGATTTTAAATAGAATATGTACTCAAATGTGAAATTTTGCAGATAATAATATTATGGACGAATACCCCCGAGAAAGACTACCTAGTATTGGAGGTACGATCAGGGCTAAGGTAAGCACACGTAAGCCCAGGCCTAAGAGCTAAGTGACGCTCAGGTCGAGCAGGAATGAGGGACTTAAAAGGGATGCTCTGGTCGAGCAGGAATGAGCCCAGGTCTGAGCGCCAAAGGATGCTCTGGTCGAGCAGGAATGAGCCCAGGTTAGAGGGCTAAAGGACGCTCAGGTCGGGCAGGAGCGAGCCGAGGCAATGGACGCTCAGGTCGAGCAGGAGTAAGCCCGGTGAGCAGCGATATGCGTAGGATGGAGGGAGATCGAAAGCCTCTGTTAGAGGGCATAAGATTATTCAGGAGCAAAGGAGCGATAAGGTTTGCAGAGGAGGCCTTCAAGACTCAACAACGCAACTCGCAACGTCTTGGTAGAGGGAAGCAGCATCTGAGCGGTAATTTGAAATGAAATGTAATGAAATCATGAAATGAAATTATTTATTTGCCAAAATGTGGTATATGAATAGTTGGTTTTGTTTAGAAAATTATAGTCTCACATTAACCAAAATTTAGTGAGCAAAATTACAAAAAAAAGAGAAAAAAAATTGAATTACATAAACATTGGTGTGCAAAGTTTCTATTTAACATTATTTGAAATTATAGTATTACAAACTATTTTGTAATAATATTTATATACTATATATTTATATATGTATTTGAGCTACGGTGAGTTGTAGTGGTAGTCAAGGGGATTTTGAAATTGAGATAATTTTAGATAAGTTCTTGTCAATCCTAACGTATAAAATTTAGTCCCGCTGACACGTCTTTCTGTCTGTCTGTCTATATGAACTAGGTAGTCTCAAACTACCTAACAGATTTCAATGCGCTTCTTACCAATAGTGTGAATTTTGAGGAAGGGATAGCTGTATAAGTCATTAGGGTTTCGTTTTCGAACTAATTGTAGTATAACGAGGCTTTGTTGGGAGCCTTGCTTTTTGGGAGCTTTGTATGCGTGCACTGTGGTCTAGCAGACATACATTGGGGTAATGTGCTGGGGAATTGCACATCTACAATAACGCTGAGAAGGAGTTCATGATGTCTCTATCTCCTGAGGTTGACTCACAGATGCTGAATGTTTGGAATATGAATTCGAAGTACTGCGATGTTTTCGAAGCTGTTTTCTTCCCGTCACCCATCACACTGGGGTTGCATATTATGTAACTGTGGTACGGCGTTGAGCGGAATTCTGAATCGCAGTGGCGTTATACGTAACATGTTAAGGTGGAGTAGAGTTTGTTGAAATAGGTAGGTTCCGTAGGTTATTTAAGTTAAATTGGTGAAGTTTTTTTAGTTAAATTGGTAAAACTGGAGTACCTGTCTTTGAGTCGCCCTGGCTGGGCTGGGTCGCTGATTATAAAATCTTTTAATAGCGATGTAATACCGGATTTTGATCCTTTGTGTAAAGAGCAAACCATTTTTATCTGGATTAAGAAGGTGGAAGAATATTCAGAAATATGTGTATAAGATGGGGGGATATGATTCGCTGCTCTTTTCCAAAGTTGGTCGGGCTTGGCAATGTTTGTAGAGAGCTGTAAGTAACCTTATAGTCGCAGTCAATTCAAGTGGCCAATTTACCGAACCTGGGCGGGTGTGAAATTATTTTGGGACAGTTACTGTGGGACATCGAAAAGTGTATCAAACTTACGGTATTGAACGTAGGGTTGAAGCCTTCAGCGGTATTAATCGAAGCCTGGTACCTTCTTTGCAAAACGCTAATATGTTTTTCATTGTGGCGAGATGTCGGCAAAGTGTTCTTTGTGTGACGAGACTAACTTTGATTTGGTTTGAAAGCAGACTAGGTTCAGGTCTTTTAAATTAGATTCACAAACTGATAAAGGTGAGGAAGAGGTATTGCCACAAATACAATTGTACCGTTAGGTGTGAAGGGCCACTAAAGTTGCTGTAGTGCAGGTTATTGCATATTATTGGCGAAGCAATTGACTTTTATGATGTAGATGATGTAGATGAGTGTTTCAGATTGCTTAGTTCTCTATAGAAATAACTGGGAGTTCGACATTAATAATTATTGATAGGATAAACATAGAAAGTACACCAATCAGAAATTGGTAACCATCAGTTTTGCATTTTAGAGCGAATCATGAACTGATTTTTATTGCCCTAGTTTTTAGTTTGTCTAAAGGAGGCGTTTATAAACATGGATTGCTCGGGGTGTAGAAAGCAAGTGTAAGATATGGACGGTCGATTTACTGATATAATGGCGTCCTCTCTGGTGTTGTGTAATATATCATATTGCGTAGCAGTGGCCTGTTATTTTACAGATTGTGGGACGTGCATACATGAGAGTTGTTTAAAACTCCTATTTTGGTTGTAGGAATAGTGTTTATAAGTAAAATGTATCTCTGGTACGGGGAGGGAATTGGTGTATTGACTGATATTTTAAACTGGTTTGATCTTGGTAGGGGATTTGGCAATTTTGTTGTAGAGTTGGCGCCTAGACATCAAACATATAAATTTGAGAAGTGTATGTGCGGGATGTGATCGTTTCAACTTGGAGGATAGAGAGAATAGTGCTGGTTAGTGACGTCGCTAGCCTGTGTTATGGTACGGGATGTTGGTGGGACTCGATTTACTAGAAAGCGATAGATCAATAATTAATTATATTTGATATTCCAACTATTTGAATTTATGTGATAGTGGGTAGTCTGTGTTCGTGTTTTGTTTATAAGTGGCACATTCTGGACATCAGTCAACTACCCAATTATCTTAGGTGGATGTAATAGATACTTATGGAGTATAGTGAATCTCGAGAGTAGTAGAGGTTCGGCATTAACTGTTTTTGCGTCCAAGTTTGGTGTAAACATTTACGGGGATTCACTTGCAGCAAGGGCCTACAAATGCAGGGGATTGGGGAGACTATGAATTGCGGTCAAGTGGTTATGACTGGCAATAGGAATGCAAGCGGGCACTGAGTTACGGTAAGGGTTAGGACAAAAAGGCCGATTTCGCTTGGAAGTTTTAATAGACAGGGATTGCTTCTCTACTTGTTTGAGGTACCTTGGTTTTACTGATATTGGTGTAAAAGTTGTTTAGTCAAGGACTACAAATTTTTGCACGGATTGATGTGATAGTAAGGGTTGTTCTTGTATATTTAGTTAGCAGTGTTTGCCTTCATAAGGCTTGCACATATTACAGGGATTGGTCACGGATATAAAATTGTTTGTTCTCATTATGCACTTCTTGAAAATGGATTCTTGTTTTTTTGGGCTGAACCCGATCCTCGGCTTTGTGAAAATAAAATGATAATAAAGTGAAATTTGTCTGTTATGGGTAATGTAATTGCGGACTGGGTCTTTCATCTGAGTGAGAAGGTGTCTCGCATTAGTCTTTGTAAGTAATTTTTGGACATGTTTATTGCTTTAGAGTTGATTGCTATGAAGGTTGAGTAGAATATATAGTTTAATAGTTCGCTGTTGAGTCGAGTGAGTCGTTTAAACACATTTGATCGGGTTTTTGAAAGAAAAATTGACAAAAGGTCTGACGGGAAATGTGGAACTGGTGACTTTGTTGTTCTTTAAAGCTTTTAGTGGAGTTCTAGGGGCCATAATAATATAGTAATGGGATGGAGTGAAAGTGCCCCGGTGGAGGGGACGAGGGCGAGATTCAATAAGTTTTTCCAGTTGGGAATGGGATCCTTTTTGTATCACTCATGTGGGGTCTTCAATTGAACATGTTTATGTAACTAATTCGACTCCAAATACAAATCCACAAATTATATAATTAGGTAATGGATTCTTAAGATAAATAAACTAAGGCCAATTTATTTTTGTGTAGTGTATAAAAGTAATGTTCTTTCTACTTATAAAAAAAATATTACAGTATAAATGAGAAAGCTTATGTTTGAAATTAAAAATACGATTAAAAATATATTATAATGATTTACTGCATTAATTGCTATTAATACAATTATTGAGTACAATGAACGTAATTTCTTGTTTTTATTTTATTTTATTTAAGAGCTTTCGATAAATATAAACTACATTGTACATTATACAGATAATTAAATAATGTGTTAAAGAATGTAATTTATAGTAATATTTTTAGAAAATTTATAGTACTTTTGTACTTGTAAGAAAGCGTGAGGACACGCTATAAGCAGGATGGTCGAGCTGTTAGCTTTTATTTATTTATGAGGAATATTGTATTAGCTAATTCCGTATTATTATGATATTTTTAGTAGCGGTAATTCCATTGTTCCGTTTCCGACACGTCAGTTAATTATAGCCAACTTCCGGTCACATGAATTGTCGTTATTTTCTCCGACCAAGCTGCAAGCATTCGTGTTGGAAGCACTGAGGGATCGAGACGTGGCTAAGGAAAAGCATTAGTAAAGAGTAAAAGTGTTAACGCGTAAATAAAATAATAAGTGAAACAAGTAAAGGATTGAAGGAATAATAGTTAAGTTGATTGTTAATATGTAAGTAGGTACTCCATTTTTGTTCTGTTGGTGGTTTATTCGTTCTTGAAACATTTACATATGTGATTTGTATACTGCATAACTACGAAATATACGTGCAATTGTAAAGTGTTTTATCTTTTATTTAACAAAAACCCGCATTCTGAGCTGTGAGCCAACATATATATACGTAATAGAAAAGTATCTTCCGGTTTTTAAGTTTTATATTGTTTGATCTTTGGCTTTTGGTTATTGTTGGGTTTCGAGCTATCTCGCAGCTTGCAGTGTTGCAGAAACGAATGTGAAAATATAACTGTTGAGGATTTTCCTGATTATAAAATATTTACGTAAGATATGATAATTGTCTTTGATAAGAGTTATTTATTTTAATAATGTTATAGTTCTATTTAACTTTTAATGATGTATCCTTATTTTACTGTTATTTGGTTACTTTGATGATTATGTTTATCGTTCTTTCTTTATAAGTCAAAGCATACTTGAAAATAATTTGCGGTATTTTATAGCTATGTTTTACTTCGTTGCAAATAAGATTCTTAAAACTACTTTCTGCATTATGTAACGTAAATGCTGATAATAAAATAATAGAAGTTTTATCTACAGAACCCTATAAGGGCAGACTCAATTGTTCCAGCACGGCCTACTAAAACACAAAGATCACACAGTTGCACAATTCGTGTGGGAACTTCCAAACTAACAAGTGACCATAGACAAATATGTCGTAAGCTGGTACAGCACGTAACGATTAGGCAGATTTCACACCTTCCGCGCAAGATATCCTCATGCATACAAATGAGATCTTGTAATGCTTACAGATAATGAAAATTGTACAATGGCGTAGATAAGCTATTGTGAAGGTATCCAGATAGGTCCCCTGCCTGAACTTAATGAGACGACTAAAAGGGGGCTTCCGGGGTTGCGGGCGGTGGAAGTGGTAGCTCCTATGTCCGCTTGCAGTCCAAGCACTTGAAGTTGCAGGAGGGCACCATCGCTCTCAGAATGAAAGGACCGTTTTGGGACACCGCGAGTGGAGGCCACCGGTCCGTTTCTCTGGAGTATTCGGAATTACCTCTTCGCGTTGAGGCAGGACAAGCCACCGATGGGTTTTTAGTGCAACAAAAATCTCACATAATCCGGTATCTCTCCCGAGGTTACGGGAACCTTTTGAAGGTTTCCAAACGCCCCCCGCCCCCGACAATAAAGGTACCTATGTAGGTGCCTACTTACTGGTTATTTCTCTGACATAAAGGAATATAGAGTAAACCATGAGAATGAATATACTATCTTACGAAAGTGAAATAAACTATATTATTATCTGTCTATCTACTTTGTATAGTGGCTAGCTAGCTATTGTATACATTACCAATATTTTCAAATGGAATTTAAGTTTTTGTCTGTCTGTCCTTTTCTTCATCTCAGTTTTGCCTAAGCGCACCTTGAGCAGACCATAAAATAATTTTCACTAAGAGTTTGTAAAAAAATATAAATATATATATATAAAATATATAAATATATAAAATGTATTTCATTTTCTTGATTTTTTTTATATTTTTATTTTATTAATATTCTGTGGAGACGAGGGTAAAGAGTGGTTCAAAGTTGGAATGAACGAAGGGAAAAGAGCTTTAGTGTTGCTTTATTTATGTTATCTGTAGCGAGAACTTTGCCGCCAAATTGCTCATTGTTCCGTAAACGGTTTTTATGATACATAAACATAAAGTAGTATAAGTATGGAGTCTTTATGGAGTACTTATTCTACTTTATGTTATCTTACTTTTAATATGAAACGTACTTGCGGCTTTTAATTTTTTTTAAACACAACAGAAATATGGCAAAATGACAAACGTGATACCAGTATACCATAGATTTAAATGACTACGATACACAAAAAAATATATGGATACCAACGAATGGTAAGGTCATACACGAGAACTAAGTTGTACTTTTTTTTGTGAAAACTGTAATAGATAGCTGAAAGACCTTGTTATAAATACTTTACTACTTTGCTAAATAAAAGGCAGAAATAACATTGTCGCACTAGGAACTTTTATTAAGACTTTAAAAAACTCTAAAAGTGGAAAATTCTATTTCTTTTTTAAATAATACTAATTTAACCTCTGCTTTACGTTTCTGTTTACCTTAAAAAAAGGAGGATGTTCTCAATTCGACTGTATTTTTTGTATGTTACCTCATAACCTTTTATAGAGTAAAATATTTTTTTTTGAAGTTGGTAAATGAGATGACTCGTAAACTTAAAACCCTTTGCCTCTACATACGAGTATAGTAGCAACTTGGTTTCAATTTGTTCAGTGTAGTGTAAAATTTCCCACATGTATCGGAAACTTTCTCAAAGCGTCTATATTTACACAAGATTTGACGGAAACCTGAATAAAGGTCGCGCTCCAATTTAGCGTTACTTGCGAAGATTCACATTTACGTAACAAACCTAGCACTTCATAGGGTTGTACACAATGATTTTAGATAATAATAATATACTCTCTTGTCTAAGGCAATGATAATAAAAAAGTACTAGGTATGATATAGTCGCTCACTGGCTCCTTGAAATCTGATACTTCACACATTTGCCCTCATATTAATTAAACGCGTAAGCTGCCTTGCCATCTTCATATTCATCTTCATGTTCAAGCCTTTTAAATTCCCACTGCTAGGCACAGATCTTCTCTCACACTTAGATGGAGTTAGGTCATAGTCGTAGGCTGGGGTCGTAGGTAGTGGCATAGTGACGCTAGCCAAGTGTGGGTTGGCGGACAGTAAGACTTTCAGTTTCTTTATTCAAACACAAGTTTTTGAGAGGACGTGGAAGAAATTTTCGTTTCAGTAACTTTTAAGAATATTTTCATATATGAAAAAGTTACGAGTACTTTAATTCTAACAACTAGTTGGCAACCCTAAAGCAGCGTGCGTTATGCGTTTACGCAACAATAGCCCTTATTATCTGATCAGCATAACGATTTGCTGCTCAGATTCCTTGAGCAACTGCTTAGAGACCATTTGGTTACGTGTCGGTATTGTTGCGCTTTTTAAGTATCCCATTGAGTGACTTCTTGTGGTTGATGTAAATTCCAAATAGAAATCTATGGAGATGATAAAAATCGGGAGCCGTTATCGTGGGACGCCTGGCAGATTTGAAATATCTGAATAAGCATGATGATTGATGACACTATTAAATAATCAGAGAATAAATGGTTTTACAGAAAAATATATGCTAAAAGGGTTCTTAAAATGATCCCGTTTTAATATAAACATTAAGATTAATAAGATTTTCAATAAAATAAAAGTTTAAAATACTGCAATTGGCCATGTTATCTGAAACGCCAATCAGAGCGAATGATGTCACGTCTCAGTATATGTCATCGTGTTGCTTGCAATTTTGCATACACTCGCTATCCACACACACACACAATGCAATGTTTACTAAGGTGTGACGAGCAAGCCGACGTCATGACACCTACGAGCGTTTTCGCGCTAAATTCAAATTACATAGCAGAACATACATTAATTTACGTTAAAACTTAAGTTTATTGCTGAAATAAACATTTTTTCGAAAATAGGAGACGTGTACCTACAATAAGGAAAAGTATTTAAAAATCTGTCATCATGCCTATTATTCTGCATGGATAATTTGGATGATATGGCTGCAACCCTTTTTTGCGTCCCACTGTTGGGCACAGGTCTTTCCCTATATTATTGGGGAGGCCTGGAGCTTACTCCACCACACTGCTCCAATGCGGGTTGGTGGAGATGCGAGTTAGTGGCCAACCCTTTGTCAGATGTTATCAAACCGCCTATAAGGCCTCCGACAAGGTCTAACGACTGTTATCTATCGATAACAACCGGGACAGACGGCTTATCGTGCCCTCCGAAGCACGGAAACGCACATGAAATTTTTGCCCCTGGCTCATCCATCTAATACCTGACCACGCCCCTTTAGCTTATCTGCGTAGATCGCTTACGCTAGCCGCCGAGCGATACGCGCTTCAATTTATTTGGATAATATATTTTATTATCAGGTATAGTATAGTTTATGACTTTATGATAGTAGATAAAGTTAAATCTGCGAAACGTTGGTTGTATCGAACATGGAACTATATTTTAATATTTTATCAAATAAGGTATATTTTTAATGACGACCAATAGAAATAGTGGCCATCATAAGCTGACGCGCCGGGGGATACCTCTAAACGACCAACTTCTTTTCTATTCTTTTTTGTCACAGAGCAACGAATATTCACGTCGCATCGTCACATGAATATTCGTTGCTCTGTGTTTTTTGTTTATACTTTTTTGTCCTTGGTATCCACACGGTCTAAAACGAGTATGGACAAGCTGTTAAAATCTGTAATTACCAAAGGAAATAAGTGTATAAATGAGAATGTATAAACTGGTAGAGCATGCCTCTAGGCATTAAGTCCACTCTTTGTACAACATTGTTTAAAGTTGTAACAATAAAAAACAAATAAATAAATTTCTGAATATTAAAACACCTTACATATACTTACACCTTATGCTAGCAATGAAATATAGCACAACTTTACACACACGGATATCAATTTAAATTCCGCTTCACATATAACTACGCAACGATTTGTCGATCTGACAGAACATAATCACTCTCGGTTATTTCCTCAATAACTGACTGTATTTGAGCAATACTATAACTAAGTTATTTACAGTTATAACTATAGTTAAACAGGCCACGCATTAAGCTTTTCCTCTCGGAGAAACTGCCATTCGCTTTCACTCGATCGATATGGGGAAAAATAACGCCTTTAGTTTGTATTGAGCTACTATTAGAACAATCATTATTAGATTATTTATTATTAATATTAGATTATCAAGAATATAACAAAAAGTTCCTCCTGTACACATACTGATGTAGCGTAGTATTACTTTATTATAAATTCCTTGCACTAGATACGAGAACCGATGACGATGTCGAAGTAAAAACTAACAGCCTGTGTTAACTCTCTCATTGCACAGTAGCTCAAGTATAAAGAAAGTGCATAGATCATTGCATCTTCAACGGTACAATACGCTGCGAATTGTACCTAAGTGCAGTTTCAAACTAGCGTATCTTTCGGCGCGTATACAGTCCTTTCAAAAAACGCGCCTACACGCGTTTTTTTTTCTTCAATTATGGCATCGCAAACTCCTGTATATTGCCAGCGTCAAGTATTATTTTTGAATCACGTTTTTGCCAGTTTCGGTGAAACTGAACGAGTAATAATAGGTAAGGCAGTAAGTCGTCAGTACTCAGTCAGTCAAGTCAGTCAGATGTTCAAGTAAAGTGATGGCTACTTTACGAGAACATGTCCGGAGGAGTTTTGTAGGCAAGCCGAAAAAACATGTTTTCGCAATGTTATTCTATTTCACAACACTCGTGCACTGTCATTAACCTATATCAAAAAAAAAATCCAACAACTTTATATCAAACTCAAAAATACACCAAGAAAACAAGAGTACAACTTGTCCCTTCAGACTTCCCCCGGTCGCTTTCAAAAACAAATAAAAGACGCGCGAACTCGCTGAATAAATAAGCTGGTCTGAAACAGCTCTAAGCGTTCTTGAGATTCCCAGATTACGCGTACTTAAGGAATATTGGTGAAGCTATATTACCTACAAATTCTTGGTCCATCATACTGTTAGCAGCCAGTGGCATAGTAGCTCCGGTGTGAAGAAAGTGCATCGATCAATGCATCTTCGACGGAACAATGCTCTGTGAATTGCTAGCGATCTTGAAATTCCCCGACATACCTAAGACATCCATTACCTGTAGTAAAGCTGTTTGAATCGGTGGCCTCCCGAAGCTACAGGGACTGCCACATAGTAGGTAAAGTCAGTAAGTCGTCAGTAATCAGTCAGTCAAGTAAGACATTCAAGTAAAGCAATGGCAAAAGTACAGGTACACGTTCTGGTACAGAACGTGACCAATGAAATTTTGTAGGCAAGCTACACCATGAAAATGAAAATAAAACAAGAGCACAATGTCTTTTCCGACTTCCCGCCAAAAATCCCCGTCAGCCATTATTTTTTCTTTTGGAGAACAATAGTTTTTTCCACAACAATAACTAATAAACATAAACAACAGACTCTCACGGTATCCGATCAGAGTATCTAACAACATGAATGAAGGGATATTAATAATAAAGCGCATTTTTAAAGTAAGTAATATGTTATTTTATTCAGATAGCCGACATGACAATCTTAGTGACAGGGTGTGAGATGAAACAATAAAATAGTTGCGGATGATATAAAAGAGGTTGCACTGTTCACGGCTTCGTACTCCTTAACACCTCCCCTCGAAGTAGTGAACATGCACTTCAGACATTTACATACAATCATCCATCATCCTGAATCCTCCCCTGGCCGTAGAGAGCATCTTTTTGCGATCTACATCTCTCAATCTCATTCGTTCTATTACAGCTATTCCTGTACTTAACTCTTCGTTAGGTTTATCACTTTCATTTTCGCTGTCTTTAGTATTCTGTTTCACTGTGTGATATTCTTTTCGCGGTCTACCCGCCAGACCAGTACGAATAAGACGAGGTCTACCTCCACCTCTCCTTGAAGGTTCCATTAAAATCTGCCACGAAACAGAAGAGTTTTGTCTTCTATGTAATGGACCTCTATCTCTATCTTCTTCTGATTCTATAGCTCTTTCGTTATTTCTCAATACTTTGTGATTATCTTCCTTTCTTTCCGTATCTGTTTTAGAAGAATTCAATTCTACTGTCATTTGTTCCTCATCAGTGCCTTCATCCTCATCTAGTATCTCTTTATATTCATGTCTAAAAGCTGTTTCATTCATAAACTTCACATCTCTACTTACTATTATCTTCTTTATCGTAGGATCATGTATTCTATACGCTTTAGACTGTGTATCATACCCCACAAAGATACCTGATTGTGAACGTGGTTCAAACTTTCCTTTCGGTTTTCCCTTGTCTTTATAATAAACTTTCGAACCAAACGTTTGCATATATATAACAGTAGGTTTTCTTCCACTCCATACTGTAAACGGAATTTCACCATTTAAGGCAGCAGTTGGACAACGGTTTCTTATGTAGTTAGCAGTATTTATTGCTTCTGCCCAAAATGAAGGGGGACTTCCTGCTTGACGCATCATGCATCGTGCCATTTCCACCAAAGTTCTATTTTTCCTCTCAGCAATCCCGTTCTGCTGGGGTGTATACGGTGCTGTCAATCGTCTTCTGATGCCAGCTTTCTTCAAAAAATCATCAAACTCATTATTTACATATTCTCGTCCGTTATCGGACTGCAGATACTTTATCTTCTTACCAGTTAAATTCTCTGCATAGGCTTTATAGATTTTAAAAACATTTAGTACGTCGCTTTTATTGGCTATAAAATATACTTCACACCATCTAGACTTATCATCGATAAAAGTAACAAAATATTTTTTACCTCCATAAGATTGGTGATTCATGGGACCACAAACATCTATGTGTACAATTTCTAATAGCTCATTAGTACGAGATTCACTTTTCTTTGGAAAAGGCGTACAAACCTGTTTCTCGCTTATACAGATCTCACATTCCGATAACTTTTCATCATCATTGAAGTTTAGCCCATGTACTAAATTATTTTTCTTCATAGCTTTCAAATCGCGTTCATTAAGATGTCCGAGACGTTGGTGCCACATATCTAAAATACTCTTTGTAGATTCCATATTATTTGATGAGTTTTGAATCATTCGTACATGATATAAATTCCCAATACGATCTGCACGCATATGAATTTTATTTCTGTTATCAACTACAATAGCATCATTCTTTCTGAATCGAACTTCATATCCACGATCTGTCATTTTCGCAACTGACAGCAAGTTTGTTCTCAAGTCGGATACATAAAATACTTTTTCAATGTCAATTTGGCGTTCTTCACTGCCCGTGTCAACATAAATTTTAACTTTACCAGTGCCAGTTATTTGTGTCCGGTCACTATTAGCTAAATTTAATTCTGAATTTATTTTTGTAAAATCCTCCATCATTTTCTTGTCATTACACATATGACCTGTGCATCCACTATCAATGCACCAAATAGTATTTAATTTTTCACCCAACAAAACCTCTTCGGTAGTGCTCGTTAACATTGTTGACTTTTGCTTGTCATTGTCATTGTTGACATCTAAATTTCGTACGCTTTGTTGAAGCTTAGTTTTGCACTCTCTAGCTATATGACCATGACGACCACAACGATAACATTTTACATAATTTTGATGACGTTTATCATTATGATAATCTTTTTTTCTTTTTCAGAATATCATTTTTACATTTATCGAAACGTTTCACAAACATAGCGCCCTGATCAACCGTTTTGGACTTACGGGCTTCGTAATCTTCCACGATCTTAACTTTTAACGTTTCCGTTGATGGCAAATCGTCGCGCGTTTCCATTGCAGTTCTAAACATAGCAAACGAATCTGGCAAACTGTATAATAGTAATATAGCTAGCAGTTCATTTATAACTATAAGACCAATTTCTTTCAATTTCTTAACAGCGTCAAAGAAATCCGCGATGTGCTTTTTCAGATCATCGTCTTCCTGCATACGAGTCAGTACAAGTTTCTTCAACAATGAGGCCTTTCTGGCTGGCCCGCTAGACTGATACATAGACTTTAGTTTATCCCATATCGCCTTGGAACTGTCTATACCATCTAATGCAGCTAATTCACTTGGACTTACCGCCAATAATATGTCGGACTCGGCTTTACTGTCCATCTTAATCCAGTCGGCATATTTCGGATCGGTCAACTGTGGCTTTGGTAACGCTCCAGATACATATTCCCATACATCGTTTTTAATCAAAATCGCTCGCATATGTATTTTCCATGTATCATAATTATCGCCATTAAGACGATCAATTTTAAAAGAAGTAGCCATATCGAACTCCAGAAACAAAAGTAAAATTTTCGTTACCTCAAAGTCCTTGTGACTTTACTTTTACCACATAATATACTTTGAACTGTTTTGGTTCATATTACTTTACTGATCATCGTAATTACTTACATGCATTCCCTGGGCCCATAACCTGAAGGGATATTAATAATAAAGCGCATTTTTAAAGTAAGTAATATGTTATTTTATTCAGATAGCCGACATGACAATCTTAGTGACAGGGTGTGAGATGAAACAATAAAATAGTTGCGGATGATATAAAAGAGGTTGCACTGTTCACGGCTTCGTACTCCTTAACAATGAATATACCACTTACGGCCGTTTTCAATAACCTATCGAAGATTATGGATAGATCGCTATCTCCGATAATCAGTAGCAGCGTATACATACTTCAACTCAGTTGTGCGCGCGGCGCTATGTGTGCGTGGGCTAGTAATTATGCAGCTTTAATTTGTGTGACAGTGACGCGGCCGTGATTTTCCGAACAACTTCACTGTACCTCTTGTCACGCACACAAAGTCACTGTGTATATACAGGCTTACCCATACATAGCGCCGCGCGCACAACTGAGTTGAAGTATCTATATCTATCCTTAGTTTCAATTTCACAATCATGGATAAGAGCTATCTATCTTTCATCAATGATAGATAGTAATTTCCCTCTCATCTGTCAAAGCTTCTTGTGACGTTTCGTTCCTAGGTATCGACGCAAAAACAAATTATTTTTTTTTGTTTTTTTTTTAATTTAATTATTGTATACTATTTTTCTTGTAAACTATTATCTTCATAAAAATGCATCTAAACATAAACAGAATTATTTTATTCTTTAAATATCAATAATTTACGGACGTCGAGAATGAAACAGAACGTTTTAAAAACTTGGACTATTCTTTTATCTGTGACAGGCATCTCTTGAAGTTTGGACGCAAATTATTGTTATTTTCAAGTTTCAGCTTTTTTAGTGTGTTTCAAAGTGAAATAAAATGGCTCATGTAAGAAGTCGGCATCACTGTTACTATCTGTATCACAATCTAAAATCTTCCCAATAATTACATAGACATAGGTATCACTGTCTTCACTGCTTAAATAATCCATTATATTATAATATAGGCGTTGTTTTTCAAAATTATTCAAAGCTATCGGCCAAGTTTGACAGATAACAGAATTACATTACTAGAGATAGCTTCATCTATCGGACAGTAAGTTGAAACTTATATTGAAACGCAGGTAAGCGTAACTTGTATGGCGTCTTTATCTTTTGTACGTTATCCGTCCTCCCAACGATAGATAGATAACTTCGATAGAAAATTGTATCTGTGGATAGGTTATTGAAACGAAAGTAATGACGAAAAGATAGATTTGTCTATCTTTAGTAGGTGAAATGACAGATAGATAGGTTATTGAAAACGGCCGTTAGAGAACTATTTAAATCTTTAAAAATTATGTTAATTAAAAAGATAGTCCTAAAGTAAATTTATTTAATGCTTGAACAGTAATATAAGTTCATTTCCTCAGTAATGTCTAAGATTAATCGTGTTCCTAGTAAGGCATGTGTTTATAACAGTCACTCCAGTTCACTCCACTAAATACTTTTCACGCTATGCTGAGCTCACTATAATTACGTGTGGTTCAAGATATGCACGGCGAGCGGAATCTACGCAACATTTAAATTTGTTGACAAACTGATTAAAATCCTAACTCAATTTATAAATTGGCGAAAAATTATAAATAGACGACCCGTGTGGCGCAATGGCTATCATGCCGGACTGTTGATCGGAGGGTCGATTCCCGGCGTGGCAGAAATTTGAATGATGAGTTTAAATTTCTTTTCTCGGTCTGGGTGTTTGTGTTTCTGTCTTTGTGTATGTCCATGGTACCCATGACACAGGGTATATCTACCCTACTGGGATGGGCTATGAGAAACGTTGTTTATTTATAAAATTACTTATTTTCTTTGTATGAACAAAGTAAATAAAATCTTCGTGACTCAAATTTTGCAGGCTAAAATGGCTGGTTAATTATAAGGAACAGATGAGCCTAATTTTCAGCATGGAAATCATTGAAAATGAATTGTTCGGAGCATATAAATTTGTTAGAAGGTAAAGTATAAATACAAAACAATCGAAACTTTCGGCAAGAAAAACAAGGTTTTCATCAGTCTATAAACGTTTACTACAATCAAAACGGACTAGAGTCTAAACTTAGATTTTGTTTTTGGTTTATTCGATGGCACCAGTTATTTGTTTCTTGGACTTAATTTAATACATAATTAGGAGACTATTAGGAGGCGACAGGTCCTCAGCATATTTGGGTACAGCAGTGGTACTTCCTGTACTACTATCTGCAGTATTGTTGTGAAAGCTTGTATAACGCTGCAATTATAGGTACTTTGTTTGTTTCCTTAGTTTTTCTTTGAATCGCTTGTATCTTGTACCACAATTTTAAAGATCGTGTAGATGTCGCCCGTGTTCACTTTTTATCCGCATGCCAGACCGTTCATACTTATGCCAATGTCCGAGTTCCTTTGTAAAAGAGGCCCAGTGGAAGTTTACCACATTGTTTACGTGGTTGTTTGCTTTTAATGCGTTAACATTGTTGAGTGGAACGATTATTCAGGGGGAATTACCGAAGTAAGAATGCGCAAATTTTCATTACACGTTTAGTTGAACAATAAGGCAGTCCAAATGATGGTAAGTCACTAGTCTCCATCGCCTTTGGATACAAGCAATAAAAAATTTGATGCTTATGCGTTCCTGCCTGTGAAGAAGGTGATTTATTTTTTATGTCGTTCTTGCAGATCCTCATTTTTGAGTTCATAGGTTCATAGGATATCAAATGTCTTGGGTGAAAAGTTGACTTACAATTTCATGGAGAACCATTACGACTTCAGATCATGCTTGTAACTTTTGACAGTTTGTTGGTATTGTTATAAAGAAACATCGACATCGGTGCTGGAATTATTTTCAACTATTCCTCAGAACACTTACAATTATAAAGTCAGTAGAACATGCAGAAACAGCTAATTTTTAGTACAGTCAAACACTTTCTACGTGTCTAATCTTGGGTTGTTGGCAGAACAGAGTGTAATGAACGCGAAATTATTGTGGTGCACCAGCATTCAGACGTCCATCATTCACAATAGATTAGACTACTACTTATTAAAGTAATAGTTTTCTAAGGATGAAATAGGTGTAGGTACTTCATTGGTTTGATTTCATATGATTATTTATTGCTGACCGCTCGCGAATCGTTCGCTTTTTCCTAGGAAACCCTATATTTTTAGATATTGTACGTACAAAATTTCATAAAAAATCGGTCAAGCCGTTTCAGAGGAATATGGGAACTAATAACTAACAACTAACTGAGATGAGAATTTTGCATATATACAATAGTAAGTGTCCACAATAAAGTGTAGTTAACCAACAAGAATTTGCTTATTTTTAATGTCTTACATAACACATATAACAACAGTAGTGGAACCGATTTATAAAAAGTATTTTCGTTAACGATCTAACAGTTGCGTAGAAAGTCAGACCTTTCCGCTCACTAATTCGTGTAATGGCGAAGACGGCATAGTTCTGGTGACCACTCTACAGTGTACAACTAAACCAATAAAATACCATGTAAAAAGATACTTGATGGAAAACGGAAGACAGGTTGTAAATAAACCTTCCCTTTTATCGTGTATAAAAGGTGTACTTTTATGGTTCCCCCGGGGAAGTACCACACTGCACCCACTTCTGCCGAGGAGCAATTCTATAGAGCTTCGGTGGAAAGGTGCAGTTGCCGGCCAGGAGTCGGGACGAGGAGGCTTCGGAGTAGCAGTGTAACTAGCATGTGACCTCAGGTGAGTAATAGTTATTAGTATAGGCTTGCTTGAGGTGGTGTGTCCATGGGCTGTGGCTCCCTTCTCGGTAGGCCACCTCAGTAAATAAATATGGCGAACTTGATACAATGTAATACGAAAAACTTCTGTTCTGATACCAATATTTTGTGCAAATAAAAGTATTTTTCTTTTCGTTGCCTTTTTCTTCAAAGTGATCCACTATTTTTATTTTATCTTAATTTTAAATTTAAATTCAACTATTATTGTCATGTAGTATGTGTAGCTGAAGGTCGCTGGCACACACAAAACAAAAATATAGTCTCCGTTTAACACATTTTATTTCGACGCTTGTGCTATCTAAAATAAATATTTTAACTCTATTCAAATATCTGCAAATCAAGAAACATATCAATATTGATATAGAGAAAAGAAATTCGTCATATTGCGACGCTAACATCCGCGAATGACACGCACTATTGCGTATCTGTGGCGCGCATTCGCATGCGTGCAACGGAGCGCGCTTACGATACTTTAAATACCCGCCCGGTCTTTACGTCATTCGTGATTTAATTCGTTTAGTGCAATTATGTTACAAAGTCAGTTTTGTAGGTGGTAGAAGTTTTATGGTTTGACCGGGGTCCGAACCACCGCTGCTGGGTGCAGCGGGTCCGGTGTTGCCACCAGAATCACACGAGGCGACCCGTCAGCCTGCGGAGAGGCAGCGCGGAACTTTGGCGAATGTTTTTTCTACCTTTTTAAGTCCCACTACTTTGCACAAATCTCCTCTCACAAGTGAGAGGGATTTAGGCCATAGTCCAACACGCTGGCTAATTGATTGACATCATGGCTTCGGGAAATTATGAGTTTCTCTGCAAGCTTCTGCTTCAAGTTTCCCTGTAGCTTCGGGATTAAGAATAAAGCTACGGTATCCCCTGCCTCATCGTAAGAGGCGACTAAAAGGGGGCTTCCAGGGTTGCAGACTATTAGAGTGAGAGATCGACCCATCCAGCTAGCAGCCCTGGGAAGGACGGCGGTGTGTGCGTGGCCGCATGCCAGCGCCTGAGGGTGCAGGAGATCACATCTGCTCTCCCGGACGTAGGCCCGTCGTGGGGCGCCGCGCGTGGAGGACACGTGCGTTCCACTGGAGATTCCAAGTCCTCCCCGCAGAGGCAGGCCACCGAAGGGGCTTTAGTGAGGTACAAATCCCGCATAACCCGGTATCCTCTCGCAAGGTGCTGGGTACCTTTTGAAAGTAATTAATGAAATATCACAATATTTTAAATTACCGTGGAGCAGCGATAAATACGCACATTACAAATTTGTTTGTCAGAGGTGCGCACCGAACATTTGAACCCGGTATCACCGTGTCGGAGACCGCGGTCGTTACCGCTCGGCCGTCGCTGCTCACGCTTCTTTCACGCTACCGATTGACCAGATTTTTTGTATTTGTATATTTTATATGTATATTTGGAATAATTGGGGTGGCTGGAGTGACTTGAGTAGTTTTTACCCGGTGTAAAAATCTCATTCCTGCGGAAAAACGTCCAGTCCGCGCGGGCGGAATGCTAGTAGTAAAGTAAATAAATTCAAGCACTCAGGCGACAATCAATTTATTCATACGAATATTAAATGGCCATGCACCATTACATATCTAGGTACACTTGCTTAAAATGGAACGCGTTTTTAAACATACGCTTTACGCCATTATATGCGAATCGGCTGGTAAAATATAATACTAATTTGAATATTTTAGTAACATTGCAATATGTACATTGGTTCTTTATGTAGTTTACTTTGGTCTCAGTAACCTTTTTTTTTGCAGTTTTACCGAGTTTTTGTGGCTGTCTAGACAAGATACAGAGTCAAGAGAAAGATTTTTCTCTATTTATCATTCTTAGTCATCATTAATATTTTGTGGAAATCTGAATCAATATCAAGTTTAAATTATTTTCAAGGATAATTTATTATAGTGGTGTTTGGTTATGGAATTCCAAAATATATAAGTGGTTAATTTGTAAAAATAATTTATCTTGGACGGTAAGAGACATATTTTTTTTATTTATTTATTTATTTTAAGTATAACCTTATTCTAAGGATACAAGGGTGTGCTTAATGCCTAATGGCATTCTCTCCCAGCCAACCCTGGGTGTTATGGAAAACTTGTGGTAGGCGCATACTTACTACATTATAAACTATATAATAATATAATTATATAAATTATACTACATAAGCTATATATATATATACAAATATATTCTATCATACATATTATATATATATACATATATAAATAATATATATATATATATAAACATACATAAATAAACTTTATGTCAAACAAAGAAAATATATTGAGATTGAGAGAAAAACAGATTTTTAAATGATTCAGTCAGTACTCAAGAGATGGTCTCGAACAAGTCTCCTGAACACACTTTTACTTGGAGCTTTACGATCGGTCTCAGGTAGGGTGTTCCACAGTAGTATAGCCTGAATTGTAAAAGAGTATCGGAAGAAGTCACTTTTATGTGAAGGAATGTCGAGCTTTAGATTATTGGAAGAACGTAAGCCTCTGTCATGAGACGAACAGAGGTAGTGAAAGTTTTCCTTTAAATATTGAGGAGAAGTTGGATCATGTAAAATAGAATACAGAACCAAGAGAATTCTAGAATTACGCCTCTGTCGAATAGTAAGCCATCTAAGCTGCTTTCGGTAACTGGAGATGTGATCGTATTTACGAAGATTGAAAACAAATCGGATACAGTTGTTAAGGAGGCGATCTAGTTTGTCCAGAAGTATTTCAAAGGGGCATGCAGTGCCCAACGACCTTGGACATTTCACCTTTGTTCAAATTTAGAGCCATCTAGTGGTAAATTATTGTACTGCAGTAAATGGTTGAAAGATTAATAAGAACACAGATGTTTTAAATCAATTTCACTTATTTTGCTTACTTTTAAATTGCCTCTGAGAGACAGTTTTGTAAAGCAGTATAAGTCCGCTATATATAGATACGATATAATTGGAAGAAATAATAATATATAAATAAATAGTTAGAAAGACGTAGTTTTGAAAGAAGATTCATTTTAGGTCGGGTGCTGCAACGTGACACGTTCTGAAGATCTGAAGATGACCAGGTAAGTACCAACTAGTTCACAGGAAGGGTTATAGTCAGAAAGACGTAGTTTTGAAAGTAGATTCATTTTAGGTCGGGTGCTGCAACGTGACACGTTCTGAAGGTCTGAAGATGACCAGGTAAGTACCAACTAGTTCTCAGGAAGGATTATAGTCAGAAAGAGGTAGTTTTAAAAGTAGATTCATTTTAGGTCGGGTACTGCAACGTGACACGTTCTGAAGGTCTGAAGATGACCAGGTAAGTACCAACTAGTTCTCAGGAAGGGTTAAAGTCAGAAAGACGTAGTTTTGAAAGTAGATTCATTTTAGGTCGGGTGCTGCAACGTGATACGTTCTGAAGGTCTGAAGATGACCAGGTAAGTACCAACTAATTCTCAGGAAGGATTATAGTCAGAAAGACGTAGTTTTGAAAGTAGATTCATTTTAGGTCGGGTGCTGCAACGTGACACGTTCTGAAGGTCTGAAGATGACCAGGTAAGTACCAACTAGTTCTCAGGAAGGGTTAAAGTCAGAAAGACGTAGTTTTGAAAGTAGATTCATTTTAGGTCGGGTGCTGCAACGTGATACGTTCTGAAGGTCTGAAGATGACCAGGTAAGTACCAACTAGTTCTCAGGAAGGATTATAGTCAGAAAGGGGTAGTTTTAAAAGTAGATTCATTTTAAGTCGGGTACTGCAACGTGACACGTTCTGAAGGTCTGAAGATGACCAGGTAAGTACCAACTAGTTCTCAGGAAGGGTTAAAGTCAGAAAGACGTAGTTTTGAAAGTAGATTCATTTTAGGTCGGGTGCTGCAACGTGATACGTTCTGAAGGTCTGAAGATGACCAGGTAAGTACCAACTAGTTCTCAGGAAGGGTTAAAGTCAGAAAGACGTAATTTTGAAAGTAGATTCATTTTAGGTCGGGTGCTGCAACGTGATACGTTCTGAAGGTCTGAAGATGACCAGGTAAGTACCAACAAGTTCTTAGGAAGGGTTATAGTCAGAAAGACGTAGTTTTGAAAGTAGATTTATTTTAGGTCGGGTGCTGCAACGTGACACGTTCTGAAGGTCTGAAGATGACCAGTTAAGTACCAACTAGTTCTCAGGAAGAGTTAAAGTCAGAAACACGTACTTAGTTTTGAAAGTAGATTCATTTTAGGTCCCCATTTTAGGTTGCCGGCGAAACAGAAATTTGAATGATGAGTTCAAAATTATGTTCTCGGTCTGGGTGTTTCTGTTCCTGTCTTTGTAAGTGTCCATGATACCCATGACACAGGGTATTAATTACCTTACTGTGGGGCTATGAGTGTGTAACATTTATTAATTTATTTGTGTGTAAATGAAACAAAATATAAATCAAAATATCTGCATTATTTTTATTCGGGTTAAAATAAGTCATATTGTTAAAAATCATCGAAATTTAAATATCGGCAACAGGTTGGTTGATCTGCTAATTGATGTGGTTTAATTTATATTTGTGCCCTCTCAGGTTGACCTTGGTTTTTTTTTCTTTTTGGGACTTTTTACTATTCAAGGCCTCTACTATGTATGACGGATTCCTTATTTGCATGTTTCGGTTGTGCCGTGGATCCAATAACTCAGGTAAAATACAATTCAATTGACGCACTAGATAAATCATATAATTATGCTTCTCCTGTACTCGTATGTAACTGTGATGCATGAGTTTCATGTAACGACTTTATATTCTGGTTTAGAGATTGGAACATCTTCTGTTTTTTTTTGCCTAAAATGAAAAAAAATATATTAGAGTCCATTATCAGGTAGGTAAAATCATCATAGCCACGAAGGTCTCCATGAGCCCTTTGAAATGAGTACAAACATGGTAGTTCTACATAGCGCCATCACTAAGATGCCATACCCACCTTCGGAGTCCATCATGAGGTAGGTGAAATCATCATAGCCACATAGGTCTCAAGGAGCCTTTTGAAATGAGTACAAATACGGTAGTTCTACATAGTGCCATCACTAAGATGCCATACCCACCTTCGGAGTCCATTATCAGGTAGGTGAAATCATCATAGCCACAAAGGTCTCAAGGAGCCCTTTGAAATGAGTACAAACACGGTAGTTCTACATAGCGCCATCACTAAGATGCCATACCCACCTTCGGAGTCCATCATCAGGTAGATGAAATTATCATAGCCACAAAGGTATCAAGGAGCCCTTTGAAATGAGTACAAACACGGTAGTTCTACATAGCGCCATCACTAAGATGCCATACCCACCTTCGGAGTCCATCATCAGGTAGGTGAAATCATCATAGCCACAATGGTCTCAAGGAGCCCTTTGAAATGAGTACAAACACGGTAGTTCTACATAGCGCCATCACTAAGATGCTATACCCACCTTCGGAGTCCATCATCAGGTAGGTGAAATCATCATAGCCACAAAGGTCTCAAGGAGCCCTTTGAAATGAGTACAAACACGGTAGTTCTACATAACGCCATCACTAAGATGCCATACCCACCTTCGGAGTCCATCATCAGGTAGGTGAAATCATCATAGCCACAAAGGTCTCAAGGAGGCCTTTGAAATGAGTACAAACACGGTAGTTCTACATAACGCCATCACTAAGATGCCATTCCCACCTTCGGAGTCCATCATCAGGTAGGTGAAATCATCATAGCCACAAAGGTCTCAAGGAGCCCTTTGAAATGAGTACAAACACGGTAGTTCTACATAGCGCCATCACTAAGATGCCATACCCACCTTCGGAGTTCAATGTAAGGGAGTGATGAAAAATAAAAATAAAAACATCTTAACAAAAATTTTGAAGGGCTCGGCCACGCTTCACTTTAGATTTATTTTTATATTTTGGCATCGTCATTTCGTTTGGCATTTTGTTTTACATCTATGACATGAATGTAAAACAAAACTCAAAATATCATACGATATTAACGAGATATTCATTTTCAGCTCCGCAAATTCTAATGTTGACTATGTCTAAAATAAGTTTTCATTTATAAATGTCTGAAATTAATCACTTTTGGATATTATTTTGTAAAAATAACGCAAACGCAGTCCTCTCGTCGTAAAAGCCGAAGAGGCACTAAGGATAAGGAAGTAGCTTTGTTCCGCCTATGAAAAACGGGCATTGCGGGGGTGCTTCTTGCGGGGAGATAGTGTATAACTGCGTTTTTCTTAATTTTCTTAAAATATGCGACGTAAAATAAAATTGTAATCAATACGACTTTGTAATTACAATATAACAATTATTTCGATATGAAATTTGTGATAATCTATTGAGCCATTACAGAGAGAAAATGCAATTTAGATTCGAAAAGAACAATTTTATTTATTTATTTACAAAAAATCCATCAAGTCTACAGAAAAATTAATCAATACGAAATGATGTTGATGAATTGAAATATAACTCGTATTTTTTTTACGTGAAGTGAACGAAAGGGTTCTCCAACAATCTTCTTTGAATGTAGGTGTTTTTTAGGATTTGAGCATTGCAATGGCCTTAGGTCCGGATATGACACATCACCATAATCAATTATCGGTAAAATTAGGCTATGCATAAGCATCAGTTTTGTTTTGAACGGTAGAAAGTTCTTTAGTCGATATAAGGACTGCAGGGAACCGTTGACTTTACGGCTGATTTCGGCTATTTGTGCCCGCCAGCTCAAACCGCTGTCAAGCTGTAGACCAAGGTTTTTTACAGTATTGGTAAAAGGTATCTTTACATTGTCGTACAATATTGCAGGGAGATCCAGAATGTCGAATTTGGCAAGTAATCTTGAGCTGCCCATCAAGCTTATCGATAGTGTCAGATGTCCGTCAATCTATACAAAATTATGGTTACAAAACATGAGATGTTCACGTATTTATATGATAAAATGGCATAATTTTTCCCATCCTTTCATATCCGTTCATATTCTTCATATACAAAAATTTTATATCAATCCAAAACATTGCATTTAATGTACCTATAATAATTTTGGTTTACTTTCTTAGATGTCTTCCATACAAGCTCTGCACACGTACCCATTCTTATTTATGTCTAATAAACACCACTTTAATCTTTGAAACCTAAGATTTTAGGAAAATAAGCTGAATTTATTTCGTTCACGAATTACGCTAGGCCGATAAAATACGACAGTGTACGTGAATGGTCTGGCATCTATCTTGCTCTAACGCACGTGTAACTATGTTCTTACTCATTTGTATTGCCAATCTATCTTGAAGTAGTCAAAGTCATAGGTAATAAATAAATCTATCGAAATAACTTAAAATGTACAAAGAACGTTGAATTGTTAAAAATATACACAAATGGAGTCGTTACACCTTGTTTTAATTTAAAAGTCTATCCCGCCTTCTGTCACACACGCGAAGATTCTAATGATATAGAATACAGAAACGAAAAGCTAATTAATTCAGTTTCCGACCTACATCGTTACGTTACGCCATAGTACAATGTATACCAGCTGATTACACTCAATAGTGGGTAAGTATACAATGGACTATGCGCGGATGTAGCTTTGTTTGGAGAAGGAAACTGTATCTTTAGATAATGTGCAGGTTTTTATGGGAAGAAGGCCGTGTTGCAACAGACAAATTAGATTATGTATAACATCTATTTAACAAAAGATCTGTTACTACTGCTACACACTCAAAGTTCCACACTAGGATTCCCCGTGTCGAGGGTACCATGGAGACACACAAAGACAGTAACACAAACACCTAGACCAAGAACAGAAATTTAAACTCATCGTTCAAAGTTCTGCTTCGCCGAGAATCGAACCCGGGACCCTTCGATCGGCGATCCGGCATGGTAACCATTGCGCCACACGGATAGCCAAATCTGTGGTTTCTTCCTAGCCTCATAGTACGATTTAATGTCCTCACACACACTGAAAACAGAAATTAAAGTCATGACTCAAATTACTGCCCCGCTGGGAATCGAGCCCATGCAGGACCCTTCAACGCAGTCCGCCAACCATTGCGCCATTTGGGCCGTCTAAGTATGAACTATAAACTTATTATACTAACGTAAGTATTTTTATACTACGAGTATATATTTATTAAGGTATGTTATGAAGTCCAGTATGAACACAGGCCTCTAATCTTTAAAGCGTTTTTTCCCCAGATTAAATGAAGCCTAGATATATATCACCGTAAACCCCCAAACTGTTTCAAAATCGGGTCCATCTGTAGCGTTACTATTTTATTAGTAACGCTACAGATGGACCCGATTTTGAAGAAGAAGAAGAAGATTTTTTAGTTATTGTACAAACAAAATAACAAAGACACATTCTTATTTTTAATACAAAAATTGGCTATATTATGGATTGAACAAAAATTAAAACAATGGACTTTATCATTGTTCGATCTTTGTACCAGCGAACAGGAAACAGGTAAAATGATCAATTTAATCCTCCATGAAGTTGTTTAGTCTGTTTGTGTGTTGTAGACTGAGTGGCCATCGTAAGAGTCAGGTGGAGGCATTGTGTTGGAGGAAGCGTAGTCGTTTGCAACGAGAGACTGCAGTTTCATGGAAGAATATGAATTTACGTCTGTACACTTTGTTTTTTCTTCGGAGATGTATGTGTACCTAATAATAAAGTTTTTATTAAGATCAAAATGTAGTATTATTATTAGCCTTATAAACTTTTCTTAATAATACGAGTATAAGAGTTTAAATTGTAGCGATGGCTGAGTGCTTAAGACCGCGGTTTCCCACATGGAGACACCGGGTTCAAATACGAATGATGAAAGATATACTTGATATTCAATTAATTACGATGTTTTCCATTTGAATTCTAGAGAGTAACTCATAATTTCTGGAAGGTACGATGTCCACCAACTCTCACTTGGTCACTTGGTGGATAGTCCACCAGACCTGAATTCCACTCACTTGTGAGATAACACCTGTGCCCAACAGTGGGACATAAAAAAGGTTGAATTTTTTTAAAGATGTCTTTTTCAATCGGTAAAGCTCTCCTCGAACCTTTTCCACTCCCTTCTACCTCAAGTCACTCTGTTCCACATCACTCCTGCTATGTACTTCTTCGTTGTTATCATTCCGTCACTTCCGTGGTCTCCCTCTTTTTCTTTTATCTTCTCTGGGATACCATCTTGTGATTTTCTTACTTCATTTGTCTTGACCTCTCGTCATATGAGATGTAGACATATAAAAATATATTATTATTGGTACCACCTCTTATTGAAATTTATGTAAAAAAAGTTTTTGTAATATATTACCAATATTACCATTTCTCCTCATAATCGTTTATTTTTTTCGATCATACATATATTTAAATTAAGCTAGTGGTAAAATGTAAATGACTAGACTATCTAAATTTAGCTGTGATAGAAAATAAGTTAAATAATTATACATACGTTTTAATATTTATATTTAAGAAATTAAAACTACTATGTACTTTCTTTTTTATTAGACCATAGCGAAACTTTTTGCCTTATATTCAAGTGGTTATAATGAAATTATCTATACTTGCTCTCATTAATATATACGCATATATGCATATACCTTATCAAGAAAATTAAGCATGATTCAAAGAACATGAATCTTTCTCAATGCCTGACACGAACGATGGGCTATCTAACACTTTCCACGACCGCTTCCGATGCATACGATATGAACTTAATCACCATTACACCAGTACTTGTAGTTTTACATAGTTAATACTCTAAGGGCCTTAACCAATTGGCGTTTTACAGTCGTCTTTCTCACGGCCTAAGTCATGCAATATCCACAGATTAGAGAAACGCTGCAATCTGTCGTCTGTCATTGTACGTTCCTGAAGTCTGCATATCACAACCTAATTGTGAAAATTTTATAATGTTGTTATTGTAATAATTTTCTCAACAGTCAAATATGGACGTATTCCATAGCAATATTTACCAGTATTTGTCAAAGACCAAAAATTCATTTTCATTAATACAATTCTTTGTAGATTTATATCGTAAGCCATGGCTAACAATCCTAAACCGTTTAGTGGATAATCTACCAAATTCACATCAACATTTGATCACAATATCACATTGATCATCATCCGTTGTCGATTGCTTCCCATAAATCGCAAGTCTGTTGAAGCCCTAACGCAGAATTAGCATCAACTAAGCCTGGTAATCAAGGCCGAACAAATCCGGTACTTGATACTTTCACAGAACGTGACAGAGCTATGATGTTTAATTTAGATGTTCTAGATAAAGTGGATTTATGGGTTGTGGTGATAGGCAAAAACTAATCAGGCGTATTGGTAACGTAGATTGTCGTGAAATACTTTTTCTTGTAGTGATAATGAATATTAAAGTATATCTTCACCAACCCCCATTGGAGCAGCGTATTAAAGTAAGATCCATGCCTCTATAGTGTTAACGGGGAGAGATCTGTGCCCAGCAGTACGATGCAAAAATTGTTACAGCCAAAACTATGTAGTTAGTTCTGGTTTTCTGGATACTTTGTTCTTTCGTTCAAAATGGAACGACCTGGAAGACGCAATGGTACCATGCCAGACTGCCGATCAAGGGGCCAGGATTTGAATCCCAGTGAAACGAACAGACTGATGACTTCCACTTATCAGATAAAAAGTCAAAAGAATCAGTCAAGGCGTCTTCGAATAATCACTGAACATACTTAAGTACATAAAATATGCGACGAATACGACCTTTTCCTTTTTGGAAGTCGCAAAGCAATATTATTATTATGTGGCGTGTATCATGCTTCATATGCTGCCGCTACCATTTAATACTGCGAGCAGGCCTCGCAGTATTAAATGCGAGAATGCCTCAACAAATCCGCATTGGAGCATCGTGGTGGAGTAACCTCCAGACTTCACCAATAATGGGGAAGAGACAACCAGGAGCAACCAGGCCTGTATGTTTGTCTGCTACTAAATTGTTTAATAAAAAAACACATGTTTACTTGAAGTCTAATTGCACTGGATTCATTCTTAATTACCGAGTTATTGGCCAATTGTCGTGATTATGCATTATTATGATAACACAATAATTGTTCACTCGCGCACTGACCGAGATCGAACCGGCTACACGCAATTCCTTGCAACTAATGAACCATGGCGGCTTTTTCGTTGCTATTTTAATTGATTATCTAGGGTCATAAACGTCCTTTAACCCTTTTTAATGTTCTACTGCTGAACATAGATCTCCTCAAGGAATTAAGAGGAATGTCGTGTCGGAGGCTGTGTCGTGGGTACCATGGACACATACAAAGACAGGAATACAAATACCCAGACCGAGAAAAGAAATTTAAACTCATCATTCAAATTTCTGTTTGAATTCTGAAATCAAACCTGGGACCCCTCGTTTGGCAGTCCGGCATGGTAACCATTGCGCCATGCAGGTCGTTACAATTATTATTACAAAGTATTCTCTACAATGCTGTTCAAATGATGAATTTTATATGACTAACATCGATCGAGTGCGCAATTCATATGAATTACCTGTTATTTATTTTACTTGTAGTTCTAATAAAAGTTTCTAAAGTTAACTAACTAAAAATTCATTCATTTGAAAAGCAGTGTAGAAGAAGAGCGATTTTATCTATTTGTTAGATGATACTCATAAGTTTTAAATATTAATAAAGATAGCATTTGAGGTAAATAAACAGTATTTATTTTATTTTTACCCAAAGGCGTTAAAACTGTGCGGTTACTTTTTAAATAAGTTATGGAAGTATATAAAGTTTACA
Source organism: Pyrgus malvae (assembly GCA_911387765.1). NCBI lineage: Eukaryota > Metazoa > Arthropoda > Insecta > Lepidoptera > Hesperiidae > Pyrgus > Pyrgus malvae. Next base: position 626,453 of record OU426969.1, on the reverse strand, counting down.
CCAAATATAAACATAGTATTTTTTATAAAATTGATTGATATTCATTTATTTTAATTAACGCAAATGATATGATCTAACGATTTCTAACAGATACAGTGAGAAATGATGCAAGTAAAATTACAAAATTAAAGTCGCTTTCCTTCACCACAAAATTGGTGAAATATAAATAATTTAATTAATTGGACCGCATTACGCAGCAAAGCTTTAGGCGATGAGATAAACATATTTATTTTTAATTATGTAATTTTTGTGTATTTTAGGCATAATTAAAGTTCCTTTTTGCTTTATAGATGAGTTATAGCATTACATGTACAGATAAGGAGGTAAAAAGGGAAAAAGCATTACCAACTGAGCTTACTTTATTTATTTTAATCGTTTACTAACGAATCAGTTATGTAATTTTAACTATTGCTTTTATTTTGGAATTATCTAAATGTACTATTTTCATTTCATGTCTTCATTCAGTAGTTTGTTTGTTTCTTTCCTTATATATTTCTTCTCTCTTTATTTATTTCTTTCTCTATTTCTTTCTTTCGCCCTCTTTTGGATTTTGCAATAAGCATTTTAATGACTGCATTTCACTTGGCAGCCCTGGTCATCTGTCGATTCTTATTAGTAACTAGAGCGTCAGAAACATAACATGAAAACTGACTCAACCGACCGCGAACACTTCTTGAGTTACTTTTCGTTATGACAATCGTGCATACTGGCTCACTTAATGAACTTCACTTTGTCATGATTTCGCTTTAAGTTTTAGATTTTTAGGTATATTTTGCATTGTAACGTATCGTTTAATTTTAACTGACTGCAATCTAACTGAGAAAATAATAGAATAAAGATAAACGAAGAGTATGTGTATCGTGAAATACGGTTTAAAAAGTTTCACCTGTGGATTTAGGATTACAAATAAAGTAAAATTGAGAAATTAAATAGTGAATATGCTTCTGTTTAATATTTAATTTGTATTTAAGCTTATAATGATAATGATACTTTATAATAGTTAAGAACATTAACAACAAATATGTATTCAGAAAGAGAAGACTATAAGCTTTAAATGGGAAAAGCTTAAAACATTTACACTTTTAGGTGGAATTTTAAATGAAAGATGTCAGTTCGATCCAAAGTAATATATAATAAAATATAATATATAAAAATAATATAAGTAATATAACCCCCGTTTAAAGTGAGTTTAATTGAACACGTTGTAAACGTGAGTACTTTTAAGAGAACTGCTTGCAAAACATCTTAATTGTTTTTGAAATACTTTCAGATACTGAATTATGATAAATAACATTTAATATATGTTATTAAAATTTTACAGTCTATAAATTTTGCTTCAGTTATTGGTTGCATTTACCATTTTTTATTTGCTGAGTAAAGTAAAAAACAGAAAATAATGCCGTCTTCATGTTGTAGCAAAACTTCTTTAATACCTATATTAAAAATACGACATGAAGAAAAACAATTCCACGTAACATAAAATAGAGACCGTAGAACGATACATTACGGTGATTAGAAGTTTATGGATAGACCCGTTTTAGTAAAAAAGAAGTGAAATGACAGGAACAGGTTCACAACTGGATGTAACTGCTTAAAAGTGTTTTAAACCGGTTACTAGAGTAGACCGCTGCATAGATGTTTATAAAGGATATACTCGTACTTTCTTTCGATGTTTGTAATTGTGATACATGTATTGCTTATTTATTAAAATATTATTGACGAATTTAATGATAGTTTTATTGATAAAACAAATAAATAGGTGATAAACAAAGAAGTAGGCGTAGAATACAAAACATGTATAGTGATTAGATTACAGAGAATGATGAGTAAAACAGATAATATGGACAATAGTTTATTTCATTACTCAATTTAATTATTCAATATTTTCAATTCCGCCATAGCTCTCAAAATTTGCAAGCTGCGCAAGTGGCAATTGGCAGGACATGTTGCTAGGAGGACCGATAACCATTGAGGTAGAAAGGTTCTTGAATGGCGACAACGTCTCGTCAAAAAGGAGCACAGGTCAACCTCCAACCAGGTGGGCTGACAACCTGAAGAGGGCAGTGAGAAGCTAGATATAGAGGGCGCTGGACGGTATGGCGAATGTTAAATGCCTGTGTCCAGGAATAGACCTGTTACGGCTAATGCATCGATAGATATATTTTTCGAAAAAATATTTATCATATTTATCAATAACTAAACTTTCTTTCCTAATAGAAACTAAGAGTCTTTAGCTCTTTCTACAAAATTACTACTATTACATATACTATGACTAATATACATCATTACCTGTATTTAAATCTTACTGGTTTAAACAGTTCATCCGTACATTTTCCACTTTTACCGGAAAGTGGCTCTCACTTCTCTAAATATATTATGTATGTCTGTGTGCCACAAACTTGGACCAGTTAAAGTGACGGAGTACGTTTATAAAGAAACCTTATTATATTAAAGTTGATTATTTACATCAAATTATAAATGCCCTACAATATATTCGGCAATAATTTTTTTTTTAAATATCACTACCGGTAATGCTTATTATGGCTTTTCTACGTAACGCATAGATTGTGCAACCTCTTTGATTTTGTAATTACTTTTAAACCACGTTATAAATAGTTATTAAACAAAAATACTAATTCGCAAGCAATATATATGTCTTCGAGCCTTCAGGCAGACTAATTTTTTTTTCTATAACAGTTGGTGAAGATTTATTTAAAATATATCGAAAAATAATATTTAATTTATTGGACGCAGGACGCCCCGCAGAAGAAATCGCAGGACCGGATAGCCTGCTATGCTAGGGGAGGCATATGTCCCACAGTAACGTTCTAAATCAGGCCACAATCAGCTTTAGGAGTAGCGACGCAAAAGCATGTGACCTCATGTAAGACAGAGGCTTGCTTGAGAATATGCGGAGTCGTCCATAAACTGCTGCGACAACTTTATCTCGTGGCCACCATGCTTGTCTATACTATACTAGGGGCCGCCCGCGACTTCATCCGTGTGGACTTTGGTATTAGTTATAGCATGATGTTGTATTCCTATATAGCCTTATAGCCTTTAAAGCCTTCCTTAAATGGACTAGTCAACACAAAAATAATGTTTCAATTCGAACCAGTAGTTCCTGAGATTAGCGCGTTGAAACAAACAAACAAACTCTTCAGCTTTATATGTATTCTATTATATAAATTCAATGTGACAACAAAAACAAATGTACTTAACAGCGTTATTCACTATTCAACGTCATAATAACATAAATACTTAAATACTCATATCGTATCGTGATGCTTCTGGTCTTGCAAGTTTAGTTAGTTATCATCCGCCTACGAGTAATTATACCGTAACGACACTAACAACAAGGTGTTTCTGTTTCCTATAACACGTGTATATCCTATGTCATTTGGCTTTCTAAGGAATGTGTGACACAAAATGAGCGTGAAATTACTGGCTCGCTGTTGCATAACCACGACCATATTCTAAAGCTCTTATATTGTGTTCTTATAGTTGCGTAATGTGTTAATCGCGAAATTTTATTTCGATACCGAAATTGGAAGTGAAATCTGTTTCGATAAAAATAGGATCATCTTTTAAATAACACTGTTGGTTATATTTTTTTAAATAGAGTTGTAAATAATTGTTTTCTAGGGATATCGAGGTAGGTAAAGTCCTTTCCTTTACTGCTGGGCTTCAGCTATTACATCCGTATTGGAACAATATGATAACGTTATCTTTCACCGTAATAAGATATTTTGTAGTCGGACTATTTTCTGAGAAGTCGGTATTGGAAACTGCATCCCAGAAATCTTATCGTATGGAAGCAGTACTCAGCGGGCTGTCTAGCATTGCAAGAATTTTCCGAGTTTATATTTGTATAGCTGATGTGTTATTGAAATCATTGATTGTTTTGAACTGAGATGTAGGTACACTAGAGTTCATTCTTGTATAATTGAAGGTTTAAGCTCTAACGATTGTAAAACTTCATAGCGTAATAAACGGGTTAATTTTCTCATCTAATGTTAATGTTATTACGATAGTGCAACAAAGTCATTGACCCAACTAAACGTTCTTTGTCAGGGTCGCGTCACACTGATCGTGAGACCGGCGTTACGACACAAGATGGATCATGACCTTTCACCTTGAGTAACTGATATAATATAGTGGTAGTTGGCCATTGTTTTGACTTAATAACCTGTCTTACTTGACCGATCTACTAAATAAAGGCAAATGATTAATGTGGGAACTCTCCGATTGTGCCACAAAAGCGCTATACAAACAAATGTTTAGATATAATGGTATGGTAGTAGGCGTAATATTAAAGACATCTGTTAATATAAAAGGCGAACCTCATTGACTAGATATCAACGTACAGCCGAAACTACTGTACCTATCAACTTATATTTTAGTACAAGGATTCCTTTCATTATGTAAGAGAGCACTACGAAAGGGTTTTTAGAAGTTCAACCTCTAAGGGGGTGAAATAGGAGGGTGAAATTTATATGGAATTTTCTCATTACTGAACTTAGATGTATGAAAATACACTCTCTCGATTACAATAAAAAATAATTTGTGTAGATGAAATGGACAATTTTATTTCTTAAAGGAAAATGGGGGGACGTAAAGTTTATATGGAAATTTTCTCGTTTCTGGCCTTAGCCGTATGAAAATTTGTATATGTTAGTCTTGACTACAAATAAAAATGAACTGCGTAAGTAGGCAAAGATAGTAAAAAATAAAAGTATGGGTTTCAATGGGGACACATGAAATCTGCGGAGTATATTCACTTTATCCTAATGATCCTTTCTAATTCGGGTGAAACCGCGGGGCACAGATAGTGTTTAGATATAATACGAGATAACAGTTTAAAAGAATGTTGATATTTCGAAGACTGTCGCTACACATCAAAAACCCTGAATGAGAAAGATTCAGAAGATGCAAGACAGGCTGGAGTGCCTAAAGCTAGGCTGGGCTTATGTTTTGTAGTGGAATTTTTAAGGCTGGTGACAGCTATCGGTCGCTAAAAACCGGACTCTATGGCGTCTAAAAGCTGCTACATGGAAGCGATGAAGGAGGATGGAAGTCACTTCCAAGTTTTGAACTATGAAAAGAAAGCCTAATGGTCTATTTGGTGTCTATTTGCAACGCCTCCGTGGCGCAATCGGCTAGCGCGTTCGGCTATTAACCGAAAGGTTGGTGGTTCGAGCCCACCCGGGGGCGCGTATTTTTACCAAAAAAGCGTAGTAAAATTTTTGAAAATGCTAAGTATCGCGAAGATAGTTGATCGTACAGCCCATTTCCTTCTAGTATTTAAGATGGACTTTTAAATTAGGTACATACCTATCCGCCATGGTGGATTTCTCACAAAAGCGCCATTTCGTAAGTAAATTAATGGCATTACACATATAACCACGTATTCCAACATTATTCTTCACTGTCACGCATGACACACATGCTTTATACAATAAAATACCTACTTAAATGTGAAGTTTATAAAATGTTGCAGCCGATCTTTCACCTCAAACGTGTGACAAGTATACTGTGAGCAAGAAGTTAGATTACAGATAGCCTGTTTTTGTTGGTCACTACATTTTTTACTGGACCGTCACAACTACACACGTGAATGCAATTTATAAAATTGTACACAAATTGGACATTGCATTTTTTTATTTTAATGGTGAAGCGCGCTTGGTCTGGCGGTTGGCGTAGTACGCAAGCGATCTATGCAACTAAGCCAAACGGGCGCGGTCGGGTGTTAGATGGGTGACCGCTAGTAGTAAAAAAATTCATGCACGTTTCCGTGCTTCGGAGGGCGCTTAAAAGCCGTCGGTCCCGGTTGTTGTCGACAGATAACAGTCGTTAAACCTTATCTTATTATGACAGCGGGTTGGCCACTAACCCGCTAACCCGCATTGGAGCAGCGTGGTGGAGTAAGCTCCAGGCCTCCCCAATAAGGGGGAGAGACCCGTGCCCAGCAGTGGGACGCAAAAGGGTTGCAGCCAATCATCCCGCAAGACTCAATTATAGTCTTGATAATATCATAAAGATAGTAATTTACATGAGTAAGTACCTACATGGTTTCGACGTGTAAACTTTTTGACATCCGATGATATACGGAACGGGTTTCAGAGAAAGTGAAAACGTCCGCCGGTAAAAAGTGAGTTTTATTTATGCCTTGTTTTTATATGGAATGCTGCTCGAGCGCTTGGAGTGGGCCTACAGTTCAAAGAATGGACCGCATAATATCAGACAAGAGTACTACCGTTCTACTTACGACTCGTCTTGGCTAGATTTGACGTTTGCTGTGTCCGATATAAGATAAAAACTTTTTGATCAGAATTTTGATTATTTACATGCGACTAACTCACGTAACATTTTTTTCCGGCACCTAATTTCGGACCTAATTTTTAACCAAATGGTAAAAAACGGAGTCCTTATGGATTCGTCATGTCTGTCTGTTTGTCCGTCCGTGTCACAGCCACTTTTTTCAGGAAACTTGGTAAGTAGATGTATTCTGTAAACCGCATTATGGTTCTCGAACAAAAAAAAAAACAATTAATTTTCGGGGTTCCCCATACTTACAACTGAAACTCAATTTTTTTTTCATCAAACCCATACGTGTCGGGTATCCATAGATAGGTCTTTAAAAATGATATTGAGGTTTCTAATATCATTTTTTTCTAAACTGAATAGTTTGCGCGAGAGACACTTCCAAAGTGTTAAAATGTGTATCCCCCCCCTTTATCTTTTAAAATAAGAGAATGATAAAACTAAAAAATATAATTATGATGTACATTACAAACATCCACCGAAAATTGGTTTGAATGAGATCTAGTAAGTAGTTTTTTTAATACGTCATAACATAAATCATAAATCGCAATTTACTTACCTTCGATTCAATCTTAATGCAATGATGGCTATGGATGATCAAAGGCAATGATGTATTTCTGTTGCCGCTATAACAAGAAATACTAAGAATATAATAAAATAACGTGATTTTTTTATAGATAATGGTACGGAAACCTTCGTTCGTAAGTCCGAGTCGCACTTGGGCGGTTTTTCGATGACATCATCGGCGCGTCCTCCGCGCGACCGACCTCGACGGCTCATGAAGAAGGACCTCGTTTAGGTCCGAAACTAGTCGGCCTAGTTCCGGAAAAAATGTCACGTGAGTTAAGTTGTATGTAAATAATCATGTTAAGTTACACTCACTATTCGATATACATATAATGAAATAGTCGGTCGCTACGGCCTGATATGTTCAGAAGCTGTATGCAGCTTCTACCTCAGCGATAGTTTCTGAACCATAGTTGGACGGAGGAGGAACCTACTACTGCTTTATGTATTTATGCCGCGAAACAATTTTATTGCTTTTCATTAAAATGTTGCGATTGCCGGGCATATACTTACCTACATGAGGCGACTTTCAGGCTCATATCCGTCGACTCAGCAAGTCTTGCATCAGTTTATAGAGTCTATTAGACAAGGGTTTAGTTAAAGGTTGTGTGTACGTCAATAATGTCCATGGAGTCCATATCCACTGAAGTGATCACTTCATACGAAGTAGCCCTCATGCTCGTCTGCTACATCATTTCAATAATAAAACCCATATCAGGAACAGGGTGCGAAAATAGATTGACGAATCCTCTGGCTGTTGTTTAATGCATCTCACCCTGTTGCTATCTAAAAGGAGGCTTTCAACTTTTTTGGACACCATATAAACAGTTTGAAAACATCCGACCACGATTTGCCACGCGGATTGCATTCAAGTATCATGGTGGAGTAAGCTTTCTTAATTGATTGTAAAGATCTGCTGACCGGTATTAGTTACCTCTACAGAACCCAGTATCTTAGTTCGATTCGCACTTGACTGATTTTTAAGTATTGTTTCAGAAACAGATCAAAGTGACTGATTAACCATAGCAAAACAAGCCCTTTTCCACGACCGCGACAATCGTGCCCATTATCGATTTGTAGCACCGGTGGCCTTTAGAGCGTCACACGACGGCCTGTTTTATGTGAGAAACTGCGACAACGTTGATTGTGTTTGACGTCTAAATAATTTCATTAATCAAACTGTACCCAATAGTTTTCGGCGGAATTACCTTTAAGGTTTCAACATGGAACTACTCGCTGTCTTTTTTATTGGCGTAGAATATAGGCGTAGTAGTGGTATTAAAATTAAATGATCGCTGCTACCTATGGACACCCACACACAACCTCAAGCTTACCTAAGGTCGTATGCAGTTGATCCGCTACTGTGAAGAATGGTGGGCGATTCATGAAAGGCAGGCAACTCATCTTACCTAGAAACATAATAAAATTGCTTCTCCTACTTCTATTTTCCCGTTCGATCCTTGTAAGTTTTACCACTATTTTTGGTACTCTTTTAACGTTTCACACTCATAACCCCACAGTAAGGTAGATGTATCCTGTGTCGTGGATACCATGGACACACACAAAGACAGAAACACAAACACCGAGAACAGGAATTTAAACTCACAATTTCAAATTTCTGATTCTCCGGGAATCGAATCAGGGATCCTTCGATTAGCAGTCCGGCATGGTAACCGTTACGCCACACGGGTCGTCAAAACTCTCGAAACTCTATTCATAAAAAGCATTAATATGCACATTAATTTAACGCGAAAATTCACAACTTTTCATCGATTCTTCGAAATGCATTGACAAACCGATATGCCCAAATATGCCGCGTCTGCTGGTGAAAGTGTGGCCAGAAGTGCTGATGTAACGTACCAGATCTCTTGTGGCCGGAGGGCAATTCCGGACAGCATCTTGTGAATGAAGTAATACGTTTACGTCTTTAAGTTCTAATTTATTTCTACCACACTGAGACTGTGTTTTCAGAGGGCCTACTGTACCCATCCGTCCGAAGGTTCGTGAAAATTCGGACTTAATTTTTTCTCAATCTATTCTGTAGCTTCATACCATATATTATTACGCCAATTTTATAATGTAGTGAGACAAAGTTGACTTTTGGCGCAATGGTTACCATACCGGACTGCCGATCGGAGTGTCCCGGATTCGATTCCCGGCGAAATTTGAATGATGAGTTTAAATTCTGTTCTTGGTCTGGGTGTTTGTATTTCTGTCTTTGTGTGTGTCCATGGTAACCACGACACAGGGAATCATAGTGTGGAGCTATGAGTGTGTAGTGTTTATTTATTTACAAAGTACGAACTACAAAGGGATAAAAACTCTGTTAATATGTTACGGACGGATACGTCCAGAGTAGGCGCATCAGATGACTGATGAAATAGATAAATGGGTTAAGATAAAAATAGTCTGCACTGCGGAACGATTCTCTAAGAAAGGTACACTTATACAGTGTTTATGGACTGCCGTTTAATCTAGTGCATTCCTACAAAGAGAGTAGACCATAAATGAAGTCTCGACCAATACTTGGTACAGTTTCGCGGGCTATTACTAAGTCATTTGTGGTTTTTGAGATAATCGCAAAACAAACATAAAATTCTTGTAGGGAGCACCAGGTTATTGGCTAAAGTCGAATGGTCAAAACTTCCTGCCATTGTTTACGATGGCAATGTAATACAGCTCTCTAAAACAGTAAAAAATCTTGGTTTGTTGATCGACAACTGCATGAACTGGCAACCTCAGATAACGGAAGTTTGTCGAAAGGTTAATGCAACTCTTCAGGCCTTATGTCGGTTTAAAAACTTCCTACCCCAGCATACAAAGCTAACATTGGTATACACACTAGTTTTGCCCATAATTGATTACGCAGATGTGTCATACCCTGATATAACTGAAAATTTTCTAGATAAGTTAGAGCGCCTTCTCAACAACTGCATTCGGTTTATTTTCAATTTACGCAAATACGATCATATATCCAAATTTTCGAAGCCAGCTCAAATGGCTTACCATTCGACAAAGGCGTAACTCTAGAATTTTAATGGGTTTGTATTCTGTCTTGCATGACCCATCTTCTCCTGTGTACCTCAAGGAAAACTGTCAGTACCTCTGCTCTTCCCATAACAGAGGATTACGTTCTTCCAAAAATCTTAGTATCATTCTTCCTCCACATAACAGTGGTTTTTTCCATCACTCCTTCACAGTTCAGGCCATACAGCTCTGGAACACCCTACCCGAAAATATAAGAAAGGCACCCAGCAAACTGGCATTCAAGAAATTGGTCCGTGAGCATTTCTTGAGCATCCCTACCACAGTCTAGATTTTTTTACCAACAAGAGTCCTACTTATATTATATATATAGTCATTATATCCTTCCAATATGTGTATGTAAGTATGAATGTATGTATGTATGTATGTATGTATGTATATGTGTATGTATGTAAGTATGTCTGATGTATGTATGTATGTTTATATGTAAGTATTTATATTTATTAGTGTACGTATTTAATTATGTACGTAGTTATTACATATTGTTATTTTAATTCTTTGTTCTTTTAGCCTGTTTATTTTTAGAAGCCTACCTCGCATTCTCAACATCACCCAGGGTCGACCGGTAGACAATGCCAAGAGGCATTAGGTTTAACCCTTTGTGAAACTTAGTTTAAGGTGTTTTCACATAAAATAAATAAATAAAAATAAAAAAATTAAAAAAATATTCTACACTTTAGGCGTTTTCTTACGTAATTTAATTTAACCTCCTTATTGGTACACAAGTGAAATTTGCGAAAAATATCTATATTTGGCCACTGCCTTTCTATCAAATTGTACATGATTAGTCCAATTTGTCTAGAAAGTGTGACAGAGACAATAAGGTGTAACTAATTTCGGTTGGATGTCGTATGCGGTAATGTACAAGTAACAAGTTGGGTTTCAGACTTAATTTTAAGTTGATTACTTTCATTATCTTTGACGTCTACATGCAAAGTTTTATTTATTGACAGACTGATTTAGTATCGAAAATATATCAATGCAAAGCCTAAATTGTTAGAGCGTTTCTACGTTTTTGGGACCATGGAGTTGGAGTTGGGAGAAAAATTGGACTCGAAAATCTAGACAAGCTTTACAGGCGGACAAAATCGAAAGCATAAGGTAGATACTATTGAAAGAACTGTGCTGTTAAAATACACCAATAAGTATAGTATTAGAAGAGCATTATTGAATTGTTTAACCTTTTTTTTGGTAACGGGGGGGGGGGACCTTCAAAAGGTACCCGGCATCTTGGGAGGGGATATCGGGTTATGTGGGATTTAACTGCACTGAAACCCCCTCGGTGGCCTGCCTCTGCACTTGGGGAGAACTCCGGGATCTCCAGTGGAACGCACCGGTGCCCTCCACGCGCGGCGCCCCAGAATGGGCCTATCTTTGGGAGAACAGATGTGCTCTAATGCACCTACCAATGCTTACGGCGACATGCGGACAACCTACCCACGCCATTCGAAACTGCAAACTCTGGATGTAACTGCAAAAGAAATAATGAACTTATGGGGTTTTATATTAAGACAGACGTGGAAAAACATGGACAGGGTATTGAATAAGTGAATAAGTTTTCTAAACGTTTCGTAGATATCTGAAAATCTTATAATATATCTCTATCAATAAGCAAATGGCCAAGGCGGTAAAAAATACCTTGGACGCCTCTGTGAAACCTATAACATAAAGATTTATTTAATGAAATGCTATAAATTCACTAATCGTTAAGCAGTTACGTTCAATCAATCAATGTCTTTATTTGCAAGAACAAGGTTATATAAAATAAAGGTCTAATGTTGATCCATCCTCTTATTCTACCTATAAGGCATGCAAATTTTTGTGAACTAAAAATTTAACTAACTATGTAATCTGCACATTTTGTGCAGTTTTTTATTGTGAAAAGAAACATACAAGTTTTGAAGATAAAGAATACTTACTGTGATGGTTACGATATGCTTTGGTTTGTTACGCTCCTTATTCATAAAGATACCCACATCAGTCTGATCCAGTTACTCCAACAATTAATCAGTCAAGGAATACTTTGTTGGTGTAATTAAAACTACATAATCTAAGACCGTAACTAATAAGAGTGGTAAGTGGTAAGAACAGTCGAGCACCGCAAGCGCATGGAGCTTAGTAATTGGATTGTTCGTTAATTACTATAACTTCTACTCCTGCACCGTGACGCGGAGGTATTCTTTGTAACATATTTCAAAAGTAACGCTTCACATTCTTAGCCCCACTCCAGGACTCCCTGCCCCTGTCGTGGGTACCATGGACACTCATAATGACAGCAACACTATCACTAGGGCTTCCAATACCGGGATCCCGGTATCAGCCAATACCGGGATCCCGGACATTTTTTCGAGTTTTTGAATACCGGTATTGAAACGTTCAATTCCGGGATCCCGGTATTAGTCAGTTTATATTAATTTTAGTGCAATTTACAAAATAATAAACTATCAATACCGCATATAGACATTTTTATCCATTTCTTTTATTTTGGAATCGGTATTTCAATGATTGTAAGTCCAAAAATACGTCTCTGTGATCAATAAGTTTAACACCGGTAGTAATCACAGACTAGAAAGAGGCACTTGAAATATAGATTTTCAGCTCGAGAGACGCCGTATGTTGAAGTCTACGCTCTGACCAAATCTCTTTCAAATCGAAACGGGGTCTAATAAATTTCAGCTTGAACTGTTAAATCTGTTTGATGCTTTTTAACCCGCCGTGGATTTTGGCGAGGACTATGAAAATGTGGGTTAAGGGACGAAGGTAACAGGTTTTGTCGGACGAAGCATAAGGGCCGGAAGTCTAAGCTTTCAGATAGGACTCTCATGCTTATGAAGCAAAGACGCGAAGACAGAAATGCCACCCCATCAGAACTCCGATGTCTCACAAGAGATATTAGAAAATGCATAACGAATCGACTCACTAGGCGACTAGATGAATTCCAGCCACCGGAACAGGCTGGCTTCCAACGAGACTTATACTACGATACTACATAGACTACATTCTCACAGTGAGGCAGATAATGCAGAAGACACATGAGTACAATCAGCCCCTGTGCCTAGCGTTTATGGACTATGAGAAAGCTTTTGACTCGATCGAGACCTGGGCTATTCTGGATTCCCTGCAGCGATGGCAAGTTGACTATCGATATATCGATGTGTTGAGATGTTTATACAACTCAGCCATTATATCCGTCCAAATCCAGAACTTCCAAACAAGACCTATCCAGCTGCACAGAGGCGTGAGACAAGGGGACATTTTGTCACCAAAACTGTTTACCTGTGCACTGGAAGATGTCTTCAAGTTATTGGACTGGAAAGGACGATGCATACGCATAGATGGCGAATTTATCTCACATTTGCGTTTTGCCGATGACATAGTCCTTATGGTAGAATCGCTGCAGGAGTTGCAGGAAATGCTGTCAAGCCTAAATAAAGCCTCCCGACGAGTGGGACTAGGAATGAACTTGGACAAGACCAAGGTTATGTTCAACGCACACGTTATTCCTACCCCAATTAGCTTCGAAGGTACGACACTCGAAGCTGTTAAAGAATATGTTTATCTTGGGCAGTCCATTGACAGAAACAGCTTCGAGAAGGAAACCGATAGGATTCCATGAGCTGGGCAGCATTCGGGAAGCTCCGTCACATATTATCGTCATCCATACCACAAAGCCTCAAGAGGAAAGTCTTCGATCAGTGCGTCCTACCCGTTATGATCTACGGAGCCGAAATTTGGACGTACACTGACGATGGGACTGGCTCATAAGCTCAAAGTCGAGCCAAGTCAAGTAGCGAGCAATGGAGAGAGCTATGCTCGGTGTGTCCCTTAGAGACAAGATCCAAAACCAGGAAATCCGGAGGAGAACTAAAGTCACCTACATAGCTCTAAGAGCCAGTAAGCTGAAGTGGCAATGGGCTGGTCACATCTGCCGAAGAACCGACAATCGTTGGACGAGAGGGCTTTTGGAGTGGAGACCGAATTCAGGCAAACGTAGTGTTGGACGCCCCTGTTGTTGCTAAAACCCAAATATTGTTGAGATTCTTATTATTTACAGAAATATTGTTAGACAAGTCTTGTGAAATTCTATAATAATAAATAATAATTTTAATAACGCGAATTATGGTAAAAAACACGGATCTAACTGACACTTAATGTTATTATAAAAATATATTTTTACATGTAAATAATCGATGATTTACATTAAAATTAGCTTCTAAATACGTACTTCCAAAAAATAATTAGAATTCTGAAAAAAATAAGCCTTCTTTTTTTTCAATACCGGTATCCCGGGATCCCGGTATTGAGAAAAAAACATTCGGTATTAATACCGGTATTGAAAAACTCCGGTATTCGAAAGCCCTAACTATCACCTTGACTGAGAACAGAAGTTTAAACCCATCATTCAAATTTCAGCCCTGCCGAGATTCAAACCTGGGACCACTGAATCGGCAAGATGTCACGGTTATTATTGTACAATACGGATCATCGTTTGCCGTATTACATGTGGAAGAATTTTTATCGTTCGCCAAACCATTTTCCCCCTGAAGCATTAAATTTCTATTATATTGTGGGTTCATATATCATATTCATGTATATAATAGCTTATATATGAACATATCAGGTTCATGTATCATAATAGCTTACTTAAGGTTGTGTGTCCATGGACTGCAGAGACCATTTAACGCTACGGGGCCGTTTTAACACTTAAATAAGTAACAGACGAGCAAGCAGACAGCTTTTCCATAGACTGCTGGTAGCTTCATGTGAGCTTGGCTGGCAAACACACTTTTTCGCGGAATCACAATAGAATTGCTGCACGGCACTATTGGATCCTGGGGGCTCAAGCCCCCCCTCTAAACCATTCGGGTTCACCCTTGACAAACCTCAGAAACCTCAAATTATAGTAGTAGTAGTGAGTAAAAAAATTAATGAAATGAAATGAAATAGTTTATTATGAAATGAAATAGTTTATTAACATCCTGGGTAATAATATACACTTGATGTTTGTCATTGTTCTACGGTCATCAGCTGACCGTCATCCGCTTTGGGTGCGCTAAGGCTTATATGGGCTAGGAGAAAAAAGCGGGCGGAAAAAAACTCCAGCCCTGTTTTAAATAAATTTTCAGGTACAATGGGTATTTATTATGCAGCATGACTGTGGGGCGACAAGGAGCACACGAGACAGCTATCGTGTGTGTCAATGCTATCACACTGCCATCCGCTCACAAATTTTAAAAATGTTAAAATTATTACATGGTTTATAGAAATTTTAATTATCCTACGTATGTAATAAACATTGACTATTATAAATTTTTCGTTGCGAAAATCGCTAATTAAAACCGCTAAATGTCTGCCTCTCTCCAAAATGCAATGCCTTACCAAGGCGCACTTGTTATTCAAATTTATTGTGTAACATTTGCAAAGCATTAAATAACAAAATAAAAAATAAATAATTTTTAAATCCACGCGCCATCCGGATGCTTTAAAAGCACATGCGGATAGTAATACAATTTGGGTAAGTCAAGCCCCAAACCAGGCGCGGTCCAAGAACAAGTCAAGCATCAGCCCCCCTAAATCTTAAACCCTAAATCCGCTACCTTCACGCTAGGAATGGGTATCGCGGTGGTACTTCGCCATGAAACTTCTTTCATTATAAACCATTTTAAGAATGTACCGTCCAATGAATACAATAACAAAAATATCTGCGCCACTTCTAAACCTCACATTACTTAATACGAAATGACAGCTACGCTATTTCAAGGCTGCGAAGGCGCGAACACTTCTCAGGTCACAGAGCATTAACCCCCATTAACATTGACAATGAAAGCCGAGGAACTTCCGCTCTCTCGATGATAGACTATAGAGTGCACAGAGGTCAAATGTTTCAAATAGTAGTCCCGGACATTTGGTGAAAGGTTAAAACGATAGAAAAATAGTCGAATTCATTTTTTTGTTCGCTGGAGACGAGAATCTTCGGATGTGTTTACAATTACATGTCTTGACCGTTCATTCATGACTGTAGAGCTATAAAAAAGAAGCTAGAATCATGAACTTTTGGCTGTCGATTATTTATGACATAGGCGCCTGCTAAGGATGGAGGATATTCTGGAGGATATTCTACTCATAAGGAGGTAAATAGTCGTTGTAAGTTTGTTTCTTTAAACTTTACTTTGGATCTTGGATCTGCTGCTTATGTGAATAAAAACGAAGTACAGTTTTAAGTTTTTTTGGATAAAGTTAAAAAAATACGTGTTTTAACACTATACAACGTCAAAAGGGGTCACATAATAGCAGCATTTCTTTTCTTGGAGTCGACTTGTTGGGTACTCGTAGTATAGTCAGTATAAAATTTCATTGGCTTCAGCGACCATTGAACACACGTGGCTTGCATGCGCAATTTCATTTCATAAAATAAAACTAGCTCCCTTGCGGCCTTTTTGTTATTACGATCGATTTATAAGCAAATAGCTGAGAAAAACTTTCAAGATCACTTTAATGTTGAAGGTCAAATTCTTCATTTGCTTGACATTTACTTATCCGTCGCATTAAAATCGAATTAAACCGCCTGAGAAACCAACTCTATGACAATCGGTTAACCACGGAAAATCGCCTACAACTTCATTCTTTACGGGCAATTTCGGCTGCTTTCCAAGATCAAGCCAAACAAATCGGGGTTAATATAGTTTCAATGAAAGTTTTGAACTTAATAACTATTGAACTTAGTTTCCCTTTATTATTTTGTCGGTGACTCATAATTAGTTTTACCATCAGCGCAAAAGAGATACAAGAAGAACATGAGTTTACTTTACGGGACATTAGCTCACTTCGGCCCATAAGCAACATATTAAGGTTTGCTCTGGAATTGTGTGGTAATGTGGTAATGTGTGGGCGAAGAAGGTTGCTTAAGAAGAGTCCGCCAATCTACCCTTTTTCGTCCAACTTACTCTTTTTTAGGGTTTATGTTTTTGCGACGACTTTATATGAGCCATTCATAGGCACAGGTGTCTATTTATACTATAAGTCCCTGTAGCTTCGGAATTTAGAATAGCGCTACGGTATCCCCAGCCTGATCATGTCTTAATGTGTCTTATGATCATGGTAAGAGACGACTAAAAGTAGGCTGCCGGGGTTGCCTGTGATGGGAGTGGGAGCTCGATCCGTCCAGCCAACGGCCCCGGGACGGACAGTGCGGCGGTGTGTGCGTTTTGCTCTTTTGCTCAGCACATTTGCTCTCCCGAAGGTGGGCCCGTACTGGGCGCCGTGCACGGAGGACACCGGTGCGTTCCACGGGACTCCGGGGTCGTCCCCAAGCGCAAAGGCAGGTCACCGAGGGGGTTTTAGTGCGGTACAAATCCCACATAACCCGATATCTCCCAATTTGCCGGGTACCTATTGAAGGTTTCCCCCACGATACCACAAAAAGGTATAAGATATTGCTGCCAGCTCTAGGAAACTTAAATTTTTTAAGCAAGCTTCAACAAGGTTTCACGGCTGTTGTCTTTCTACAACATCTCGGACCGATGCCACTGTCAGTTTAACGTGCCCTCTGAACATAAATACGAATGATTTTTCCACTAGTTCGTTAATCACTTAACTATATTTTACTAAGGCTTAACGCGCTACATACGTCGACTGTCGTATAAGCATGCGTATGAGGAAAGAAATTTTAATGTACCATATATTTATCTATCGTTAACGCTCTCGTTCGTTACGCAATCTGTATCAACTTACATCGTCAAATTACTTTCTATTTGTTATGCAACATAACGAGAAATGTAATGTTATATTATTATTAGCATTTTTGTGATACCATTTTACCACTTTAACAAGGTTTCATCCGCGTTGGTATGACTGACATATTTTTATAATTAAAAGATTTAAGAATTTCTTGCATAAAGCAGATTACTATTCGTTAAAATCGTAGACTTACGGCCAGAGTCAAAATTTCACCAATTCAGTCTTAGTCAAATTTTCTTCTAAGCATATACATGAATTATGGTTTAAATTATAAAAAAAATAAAAATAAAATAATGCTTCACACTCATAGCCCCACAGTAAGGTTGATATACCCTGTGTCGTGGGTACCATGGACACACACAAAGACAGAAACACAAACACCCAGACCGAGACAGAAATTTAAACTCATCATTCAAATTTCTGTTTCGCCGGGAATCGAACCCGGGACCCTCCAATTGACAGTCCGGCATGTTAACCTTTACGCCACGCGGGTCGTCTGGTATTATGATTTTGCCTATATTATTTTTATTTCTAATATTTTTAAAATACCTTTTACTTGTAGTAGAAGTGTTTCCTAACTGACTTCTGTGTTCTGAGGCTGTACGTACCTGAAAAGAATAAAACAAAAATTAGTTTATTTGTGTTAGTTAATTTATATCTACCTACGAGTCTATATCTACTAAAGTTTCGAAAGGAATTACATACTGATAAGTATAGTGATATATATACATAGTGGTAAGTTATAAATATAATGGTCATGATAACATTTAGATAATATAAAGCTATTAATATTTGTATAAATGAATGATTTATAAAAAGCTTGTTTCTACAAGTAGGTTAGTAATTAGTTCAAACTGGGTTCTTTGGTATGTAGTCTGAATATTAATGCGTTACATTATTTGTATACACAAACGCATTACTATTCCGCACATACGACGTTATATCACGTTAACACGCTGTAATCGCAGAGGTGATCAGAATAGTGATAGCTATCACGCGTCGGGTTTACAAGTAAAGTTTAGCACTAGAAGTAACATAAGTATTACTTCATCTTCGTCGTGATCAACAACTCTTTTAATGTCCCTTCAAATGCTGGGCTAAAATAAATGTAACTCGACTCTTATTGTAGATTGATATGAGATATTTATAGAGCTAGTTGTTGTACTCTAAAGATTGTTGTATCCACGGTTTTCTAATGCAGGTTGGTACAAATAAGGGTAAGTGGCCAACACGCCGGCGCAGTCGGATGTTTTCCAACAGCTTGTAAGGCCTCCTACAAGGTTTAACGGCTGCTACATCTCGATAACAATGAAATAACGGAGCGCGCAAGAAATTTTCCACTAGCGTCACCCATCTTACATCCACCCACTATCGTTTCGCTTAGCTACATAGATCGTTTGCGTTCTACACTAGCCGTAGGGTCCATGCGCACCTTACCGTATGATTGCAACCGTTTTTGCATCCCACTACTGGGCACGGATCCCTCCTCGTTATTAGAGAGGCCTGCAGGTTACTCGTACCACGCTGCTTCAGTCGGGATATCACTAATCAAGTTACAGATACGAACATATTAAAATCTTATCAGATTAGAAGCTAAGCGACTGCGTGAGAGGCTACATTTTAGCTTAAGTTTTGGCTAGTATTGGGGAAAGTCCTTTGATAATCTGTTTCAAGAATTTGTAGACTTAAAGCCAATAAACTTGTTTCCTGTAGAAATCGTAAACATCGCGTGTCGCATATGTCTCAATATAGAAACATCGTGACTGGTCGTTATGTTTCATGACAAAATGTGTTTAATCTAATAAACTTGTCTTTTCTTACGTGGTAGGTGGTAACAGAATAATTATAATTAATTTAATTGTTTTATATCATGATTTACGGTCATTATTGGTCATTTCTTACGATTTGTACTACGACTACCTATATTGCTTATTACTTCAAACTCACCGATGCAATTAAAATTCAATCCAATTCAAATCATTGCAGGACAAGGTACAAAATATAATGATGAAACAAACTAGGTACATGTAGTGCTCTTATCCTAACCCATATAGGCAATTATGTTAAATATATTTATTTACTAGCTGTGCCCGCGACGTCGTCCGCGTAGATAAAGACTTGTACAAAAGGCTTGATTAGACTTGGATTATTTGTTCCTCCTCCTCCTTAGTCGTTCACTCTTGTCAGAGTGGTCGTTGCTGATGAGGTTGCAATTTCGTTCGTGACCGCTTGCCCTCCACTGTCCCTTGGATTATTGTTACCTTTTATGAAATTACTTATGATACAAAAGTTCATATTATTATGTTGAGTAGATACATTCTTCCTGAGTCCTTACAATTCTTACTGTACTCCTCTTATAATATCGACTTTTCAGTCGTTATCATCAATTTCTCTTTACAAATTAAACGTATTATAATAGCTTGTTTTTAAAGTGTTAATTTAGATAGTACTGCTGTGCCCGCGGAAAGGATCATTATAATTAAATAATTTGTGCTGCAAATAATGCATAGATTCATTATCATTATGTAACTTAAATATATTGCAGAAAGGTGGTGAAATGTCTACGCTATGTCAGGCGTGGTTAGTAGTTGGGAGTCAAATTCTTGGTTGCTTACACGTTGGTTGCAATTGTCGTTAACATACTGTCGTTCATACTTAATGGAGGTATTTTGAGCGATTTAAAACTTGCGACAGCAATAGGCCACTAACAATGAAGACGTCATCAACCTGAATTGGAACAGCGTGAGAGGATCAGGCCCTACGCGATTAAGAGTCAATTGGTCCTATTAACAACCCTTCACACAGCATCAGAAATAAATATATCGATTACTAATATTATTCTGGGCGTGACCACCATGCCGTGCTGCTGCCGTGACGCTTTAGCATATTAGTGTAACACCAGTGCCAGTACTGCGTATGTATGTAATAACTCTTATTAAATTAACCACTGAAAACGTCTGCTCATTTCAATAACATTTTTTTAGACCCTCGGCAACTGCTTATTCGTTTATTCGAAATCACTTTTTTTATAAATAAACCGAACAAAGAGGCAGAAAAGCCGCGTGGTTAAGCGATCACTGTCGCCTATGGAAACGGGCAACCCCAGCGGAGCCACCCGAGCACTGCCGGCTTTCAAGAAGAGCTTTCTTTACAGCTTTCTTCTTTCCACCTATGTCAAAGTCCACTGGAAATGCCTCAGCTGGAAGGTTGTCCCATAACTTACACATCCGTTCAAACATCAAAAGGAGCGTGTAAAGCGGCCTGTGGCACTTTAACCTTCGACTGGTGGTGTAATCATGATATGGTGACGTAGCTATCATTTTGAAAAGATCACTCAGCATAGTAAAGTCGGTAGAACACTTTGTTTTTTTTTTACGTTTCACACTGATAGCGCCAGAGTAGGGTAAATATACACTGTGTAATGGGTACCATGAGACACACAGAGACAGAAATACAAACACTTAAACCGAGAACAGAAAATTAAACTCATCATTCAAATTTCTGCTTCGCCGGGAATCAAACTCGAGACCCTTCGATTGACAGTCCGGCATGGTAACCATTGCGCCACGCGAGTCCAGGCGCGGTCGCAGCCTTCAATTTTGGGGGGGGGGGGGGTCGCCAAGAAATTTTGGTGGGGGGTCACTAAGAAATTTGGGGGAATTTGGCTTGATTCGCCTTCCATCTATCTACGCATGAGTGAGGGATTTTGGGGAGGGTCATGTCCCCTGTGACCCCCCCTCTGGGACCGCGCCTGCGCGAGTCGATAATTATTATTGTCTATTAAATAAGGTCGATACCAATAATATGTGGATGTAACCACCGCGCCGCGCCTCCATAATGCTCTACCACAATGAGTACAATATCAGCGCCAGTTCCAAAGCTCTCTAAGTTGTTAATTTTTTTATTATTAGATACTTTATTAAGTAAATATACTCGTAATTAATTATTTGAAATAATCTCCACCTATCCACTTTGTATTAGCGTTATTGGGTAAAATAATAAATTAAGTTTTTAACAAAAAAATAGAACCGACTTCAAACGGTAAAAAATAAAATTGTTCAGTACCTACTTCTTCTTGCTTATGGTAATGACTCTTAAAACTATTTCTGGAGTCGGGCCCTTAGTAAATGTCGTACCATTCGTTCTAAATTGGCACCGACAGTACAGACAGTGGGACAGTACCTACTTCTTCTTGCTTATGGTAATGACTGTTAAAACTATATTGGAGTCGGTGCCCATTCAGAACGAAACGTACACTATATTTACTAAGACAGGACATTTCACTAAGGGCCCGACTTCAAAAATAGTTTTAAGAGTCATTACCATAAGCAAGAAGAAGTAGGTACTGAACAATTTTATTTTTTACCGTTTGAAGTCGGTTCCATTTTTTTGTTAAAAACTTAATTTATTTCACTCTTTTTAGTAATTTTAATAATTCTGTATGTATTAGCATAATTGGAAAAAAAATCACTTAACTTCTTAACTTTAAACAGATTTACCTTTTATAATCATGTTTATCTAATAGCCATCTAAAAGTCTGAAAGACATACTATCAGTCCACCCTAAAGAAAGAATTTGCTCTCAGCTCCTAAACGTTGAGGAGTTGTACCTTCAATCATCAGTTAAGCAACAGCAGGTGATAATTACCAGACATAAATATTTGTATTATGTTAAAAATATGACTAAAAGCATGTGTGTGCCTATTAAGTTTC
This sequence comes from Pyrgus malvae, assembly GCA_911387765.1. Lineage (NCBI taxonomy): Eukaryota > Metazoa > Arthropoda > Insecta > Lepidoptera > Hesperiidae > Pyrgus > Pyrgus malvae. The sequence continues at coordinate 604,068 of OU426969.1, read as the reverse complement.
AGTGTTTCCCTCGATTTCCCTAATATCACATCATCAGATTTTGACATGGTGACAGTTGGACCACCTCAGGAATGTAAGATTTCGAACAAAAAACCATTTATTGAAAGAATTTGCTCTCAACTCCTAACCGTCGTAGTACCTTCCATCATCAGTTCAGCAACATGATATGACGATAATTACACACAAATGTTTGTTTTGCTTTGTAAAAATATGAAAATCATTTGTTGTGCTATAAAATTGGAATGTTCCCTTCGATTTCTCTGGGATCCCCTCATCAGACTTTGACTTGGTGACAGTTGGACCATCTCGGGAATGTAAGATTTCTAATAAAAAACTATTTATTGAAAGAATTTGCTCTCAACTCCTCACTGTCGCAGTACCTTCCATCATCAGTTCAGCAACATGAGATGATGATTTCTATGCGTAAATATCTCTTATGCTTCAGAAACTATAAGAAAATCAATGTATGTGCCTATAAAATTTGAGAGTTCCCCTCGATTTCCCTGGGATCCCATCATCAGATCCTGATTTGGTGACAATGGGACCACCTCGGGAGTATAACCATACGAACAAAAAAAGAATTTTGAAAATCGGTCCACAAACGGCGGAGTAATCGGTGAACATATATATAAAAAAAATACATACAGCCGAATACAGTACCTCCTTCTTTTGGAAGTCGGTAAATAATTATGTAACACCACCTGTAAATCTACCGGTAAAAAGCAATTAAATATGAATAAATGAATAACAACGACATCTATCGTATAGCGTGTAAACTAAATTGTCGATATACCGAATTTGCAACAGATCACTAAATAGTTCTGAATATGAACATAGATGTCGGCAGTAGCCTCGTTTTGTTAAGGTTTTGTACATTTTGTATTGAGGATTTCTTTGAATATGTGGTGGTATGTATGGTTTTTTTAAATATTTAGAGATGAAATCTAGCATAAGTGATACGAAATGAGATTGACTTGCTATCAGAATATTAAGAGATGTTAGTAGTTATCGAAACTTGTGGTGAGACCGCTCGCATTAACTTTATTATAGCGTGTAGGCGTTCATCCATTTCATCATTCTTGAAATTGACGTAACTTTTTTGTTTGTCAACCGATTTAAATAAAACAAACCCTAAATGTTAATCCAAAAAAATACCAATACACCAGTGAAAACCGCATCCTTCTACGTTAAGCCGTTCCTGAGATTAGCGCGCACAAACGAACAGATAAACAGACAAACAGACAAACAGACAAACAGACAATAATTCTAAAAATCATTGTTTTGGGTTCTATTACGCTAATAAATAGCCCTAGTGACAGTTTTTTTCAAATATCTTCAATGTACAGAAACGGACTTGTTACAGATTTATTATATGTATAGAAGATATAGATTTATATAGTATACATTAAAAACATTAAATTTAAAATCTTATTACATGCAAATTAAACTAAAACAATATAATAGCATAACATACCTAATACATAACAATTATACAAATTTATAAAATATAACATCAAAATGCTTCATTTAATGTTAATCATCAAAAAATAATACACTATAGCAACATCATACTTGGTAATTTTTTTGAAAACATGAAGTCTAGGTATCGCGTTTAGCTTCGGGATTAAGAATAGAGCTACGGTATCCCCTGCCTGATCGTAAGAGGCAACTAAAAGGGAGCTTTCGGGGTTGTGGGCGGTGAGAGTGGGAGCTCGATCCGTCCAACCAGCAGCCCCGGGAAGAACGGCGTTGTGTGCGTGGCCGCATTTAATGTTTTAATGCCCCACTGCTAAGCAGAATTTTAAGGATTAAGCAATTTGGCAATAGTCTACCGTTTTACGTTATATTTACTTTACCATTTTTGCCATTATTTATATTTGTATACTCGTAGTTTTCAGTGAAGGACAGTACATTACGACATGTTTTGTTGTTACAATGGTTTCCCTACATAGTAGAGCAAAGGATAAATACGAGGTCGTACTTAGCAAACATTTTTAGGCAGAAATGTGCGCCGGGATTCGAACCCCAGACTCGGGGGTGAAATCGTTGAAGGTGACTGTAAGCTACTCGCCAGTAATGTTAAATTACTTGTAGGTACTTTAACTTAGTGGTTAGACCAACCAGTGACGTAGATACCTAGTTGAAGTAATATTTCATTACGAAAGGCATTACGCGCAGTTACGCTGTCGCGTGCGAATTGTTTTTATTGGGAAGTCAAGGTTGCACTCCGTTTAGAAATTGGCTATTTTTATGAACGAACGTTGGGTAGTGACACGTGTTAAGAATTAAGCGCATTTGATCTTTGAGGTAACTTCAGAAGGTTTTGTAGTACCTACGCAACATACCTTGATTATCGTCTCACTCTTAAAATCTTTATAAGAATCTCAACAAATCGGCTCAATTTTAGTAAAAAATCATTAAAATTTAGTTTTACATTTCATAAATGTAGTTCCACAAAAGGCGTTATTGAAATTTATCGAAACGAAACAAACGGTCGTATATTTTGTTTCATTGTTTTCATTTTCTTATAATTTCAAGAGACATTTGAAAATTAAACTAAAAAAGTAATTAATAATAATATCTACTTGAGAAAACCTCCACGTGTGACGAAAGGACAACGGAAAAAGTCGTTGTAATTGTAATGGTAATATGTCCATGCTTTATTTATTTTTTTAAATTACTGACTTTGAAGTCTCTATATATTATACAATGTAAGACAAGCAACCTGAGGTAACCTAATAGGAGATTTCGATTAAAACCTGCCTCCCATCATTACGTAATCCAAAATTCCTCTTTCCCATAACAATCGTGCCGCGGTCATTGCCCCCTGATAATGAAGAGTCCGACGCTGGTAGTCGGTGGTCGGTGGTGAAAGTCATACACTTGACCATCGCATATTTTGAATTTCCTTGCGAAATGTACCGGTCAGAGAAAGCTTGGGTCTCGTTCATGATTAAGTTATTTATAACTAGATTAACTGTTTTATTACTACTACATAGTATATTCCGTTAAGTAAATTGTAATTCAGTTTCTATTCGATTGTGTTCAGACCAGATAGCTGCCAGGTGTGCTCTTGTCGCTCCACAGTCATACTGTATTTTAAATATCATTGTACCCAAAAAATATTTAAAACTTTTTTGGAATTTAGTATTTTCTCTTAGTTCATGAAATCCTTAGCGCATCTAAAGCGGATGACGATCAGCCGATGACCTACGATGATAAATATTAAGTGTATATTATTGCTTTATTACCCAGTATGTTAATAAACTATTTATACTATGCCTTGAATTACCAGTGCCAATATGTAATGCCATTATGAAACTTCCCTTGTAACCCGGAGCCCTCCCAATCGGAGGAAGCTCAACATTGGGGTCTCTCGCCGAGTCAGAAGCGATCCCATGACGTCTGACGCCCGCCAGTCAAATGGCGATGAGGCCCGCTGTGTAATTGTGGGTATGATGTCATTAAGTTATCAAAACACCACCAGTATCAGTAGGGGTGTGTTAATAAATTTCTAAGCGTCAATAAAGACTCAGTTATGGTTCTGTGAAGAACAGCACAGATATCAACTATAACTATACGACGTTGAAAAATTATTCAGCCTTGCTTGAGGTTGGATTTAGAATTACAATGATGACAAATTACAACTACGACCTATATGAGCTGAGTTGGTAATATAAGTCGTACTTGTCGTACTTTTTTTTAAAATAACACCGACATCTCCTCTGGCTTTACCAGAGCCCTTATTTGCGGACCATTACAAAAACTAAACTATCTAATTTAACTAACAATAAAATGAAAAATGTGTTTTCGGTTTGATGTGACTCATTTACATGGACAATTTTGTCATTTTTTATTTTTATTTCTAGTTATGTTGTATTTTTAAATTTGAGATAAATCTTAAACGTTACTTATGAGTGTGAAACGTTAATCTATTTTTAAATTTGTTTTAATTAATTAAGTTAAAGGATGCACTAATTAGCAAATTTAATGTGAAGAAACCCTGAATTATAATGATGTATCTGTTATTTAATTTTGTATACATGAAATTAATAAATTAGAGATGTTGAGATTAAAACGATCTATGACTACGCTAAAGCATTGGTGTTAACACTGTAATGTTAGCTGTAAATTTATTAAGAAAATAAATAAATAAGAACTGCGATTTTTTTTAAATATAAATCATAAATTTTATACAATATAATATACTTAATACAATCGTAGGTAGACAAGATAGTCAGTAAAGTCAAAAGTCTCAAAAGATAGGTGGTTGTGTTTCTTGTCTTTGGGAGTGTCCATGGTACCTGCAACTAAGGTAGTGTATGTGTGCAGTGTTATTATTTAAAAAAACAACGTTTTACGTGCTAATTTCCTCTACTCATTCAAATCCTGAAGTGTTCTACAATGCTTTGCTTCGTAGATCTTATCTGAGCTTCAATCTGACGACTGTGAACAATGTGTATACGTCTTAACATTGATCAATTATTATAATAATTTCATCGCTTTGATTCACCGAAGCGAAAGAGATTTATAACGACAATTTATCATCAGTCCGCCGATGTGATTTCCATTAAAATGAAATGACAACAGGATGTAGGCAATTTCCTTTATTAATATGAAATATCCTTTTCTACAATTGGGCACAGATCTCTCTGAATATAAAAACTATATACTGAACTTATTTTTATCATTATGAAGATCAATAATTCATTTATCGCCCCACTTTAATTTTATTCAACTCATTTTATGTTCTTGCTGCTGGGTAACAGGCAAAACTTTAAATTGGTGAAAAGTTTTTGGTTAATTTTGCTTAGACTGGAAGGAAAACATCATAATCAAATTTTAAAATTTTTGCATTAAATTGTGGCATTAAAGAGTTAAGGGTACGTTCATAACACATTTTCTTAATTAGACGTACCTACATATTATGTTGGGTAGGGTTTGAAACAAAGCCTCCGGCGTGTACGTTTGGATGCTTCACCCGTCGGCTATCACTACTCGATTAGCTTAAGACGTTTTGGGTAACTCTGTTTTCTTCAAAAAACTAAGTTTCTTAGTCAGAGCCCCAGGTTTCAATTAGTTGATTAACACTAACGTCATTAGATGTAAATTGTTAACGTGAACGTAAGTGAGTAACGTGTTATTGTTTTCTCTTTTGAAATTGCTGTTTAATTGACAATTTACTTGAAACTTTTACGAGCTAATTCTAGGTAGTACTAAATTATAAAGCTCGTCAGCTTCAGAACACTATTGCATGCGGCCTTGATGACTATATAAATAAAAAACCGGCCAAGTGCGAGTCGGACTCACGCATGAAGGGTTCCGTACCATTATCAATAAAAATCACGTTTATTGTATGGGAGCCCCCTTAAATATTTATTTATTTTATTCTATTTTTAGTATTTGTATAACAATAGCGGCAACAGAAATACATCATTGCCTTTGATTATCCATAGAAATCATTGCATTAAGATTGAATGAAAGGTAAATTGTGGTTTACGATTTATGACGTCTGCTTACTAGATCTCGTTCAAACCAATTTTTGGTTTGCATGGAAGAGAAGAGAAGTTTGTATGGTAATGTACATCATATATTTTTTTTAGTTTTATCAGTCTCTTATTTTAGAAGTTACAGGGGGGGGGGGGGAGGACACACATTTTACCACTTTGGAAGTGTCTCTCGCGCAAACTATTAAGTTAATAAAAAAAATGATACTAGAAACCTTAATATTATTTTTGAAGACCTATCCATAGATACCCCACACGTATGGGTTTGATGAAAAATATTTTTTTGAGTTTCAGTTCTAGGTATGGGGAACCCTCAAAATTTATTGCTTTTTTCTATTTTTGTGTGAAAATCTTAATGTCGTTCACAGAATACATCTACGTACCGAGTTTCAACATTATAGTTCTTACAGTTTCGGAAAAAGTGGCTGTGACATACGGACGGACAGACAGACAGACAGACATCACGAATCCATAAGGGTTCCGTTTTTTGACATTTGGCTACGGAACCCTAAAAATACGTAGACATGTCAGCAATATGATATATAGATGATATTGATATATAGATCGAAAATTGTCCGCATGGTATGTCTTGATGTTGCATGCGGCAAAACGTCGAGATGGCAGGTAAGCTGACTAGTTTATTATGAGGACAAAAGTCATATGCCACATTTCAAGGGGACTTTTTAGACGACTATAATGTATCTAAATACTTGTTTTTTTAAATATCATTGGTCTCATGAAATCGGGTGTAATGTCCATGGTTACAGGGATCAATTAAACTACGTGACATTCCCTCTTGTCTGCTATTTTATCCATACAAATATTATTAATGTGGAAGTGTATTTTTTTGTTTGTTTGTTTGGCTTTTACGTCGCAGCAGTGCTACGAATCGACCAAATTTTTTCTATTTATATAGTGGGGGGCTGGATAACAACATAGCTACTTTTTAATTAAAGAAAATATTACATTCCTTCAAGAATACACGAGTAGGAGGTTGCTACGTAGAGACCATAATATGCCTCGCATTGTTAAAAAGTTATCAGATCTCTTGTAGAACGAATCTTATAAACTTTACTGTACATGTCCAAATTTCTTAAATTTAACATCTTAGACAAAGCTCGTGGTTTAGCCGTTTTGTCTCCAGATTACTTTTAAAACATTGTTAATATACTACAGTGTCGGCAGTCGTTAGCGATTTGCGTACAAGAAGTGGATGTCAGTGGAAACGAAGCGAAATTGCATTGCCTTCCGTTGGAAAAGTAGGATGCAGCACCGCGGTGGGTTTCACTGCGAAGTGGTTGCTGTTTTATGACTGCAGATACGCGTTGGTGGACAAAGTGTCGTAAGAACTGAGATTATACGTAGAGATGCTCTTAATCACGGAGGATCAAATAACGCTACACCCTCAATCATTTTATCTGTGGTCTTTAGTTAGAAAACTAAAGTAGTCCCAAAAATATTATTCATAAATTCAAAAATCAATTGTGACATAATCACCTACTTTTTTATTTCACGAATATAAGATTAGTGTGAGTCATTCAGAACATTAGGTTACTGAATGAACAATATTGCTTGAATTTCTACAAACAAGAAATTCACGTCCGGACACGTGCGTACAGAGTAGTTTCTCGGATTCTGAATGAAACACAAGCAAAAGACTAATTTCTAAGAACTGCCAATCGAGGGGTCCCGGGTTCGATTCCCGGCCAAACAGAAATTTGAATGATGAGTTTTCGGACTGGGTGTTTGTGTTTCTGTCTTTGTATGTGTCCAAGTACTCACGACACAGTATTAATAACCTTTCTGTGGGGCTATGAGTGTGTTACGTTTATTTCTTATAAGATGGAAAACGCAGATTCTATAAGAGTTCCGTTTCTATTTCACGGAACCCTATATCAATATGGTTATTCAGAATATTTAAAAATCCTAGGATTAATAAAATTGAAGAGTTCTTTTTATTGAAATATCAGAAGAGAACGCTGGCCACGTGATTTTAAATGATCGCTGCAGTCCATAGACAATCTACACACAACCTCAAGCAGGCCAGGGCTTGGCTTTTGGTCGCATGCAAAGCGTTGCTACTCCGAAATCCGATAGTCGCCTCGTGTAAGTGTGGCCGGCAACTGCACCTTTCCATCGAAACACAACAGAATTGATTCGCGGCGCAAATGGGAAACGGCGGCACAGAGAAAACGAAATTATGTTATTTGAAACTCCGTGGGTACAGCGTTGGTACTTCCTCTTTGACGACCCTTTGCGCAATGGTTACCATGCTGGACTGGCGATCGAGGGTCCCGGGTTCGATTCAGGGAAGCAGAAATTTGAATGACGAATTTAAAAATTTCTGTTCTCGGTCTGGGTGTTTGTGTGTCTGTCTTTGTGTGTGTCCATGGCACCCACGACATAGGGTATACATCTTGCTGTGGGTCTATGAGTGTGAAACATTTGTTTATTATTTATTTATTTATTTCCCAGTTGAACTATAAATATATAACTATAAATAAAATATAAATGTCCTACCATACCACAGGCTAACTGAGATCTTATAATATGTTTTTCAACGAGCTTAAAAATATCGCTTTTCATTTAGATCGCTGTGGCAAAGCAGCACCATGCACAAACCGCAAACACTGTATCTAGCTACCAGTTCTGTAAATACAATATATGTATTTATATATTTGCACAAACCGCAGAAGCAGAGAAACTGCGAGGCGGATTTTACACCTCTCTTAAAGTAGGTCGACTTGGAACTTTGCGATAAACGGAGACTTTATACGCGGAGTCATAGAGCGACGCGGTTGCCGGCAAGTCGAGTCGAGCCGATGATGCATTGATGCCTGATGGTAAGGAGACGTGAAATATGTGTGCGTGGTACATTAATTTACTGTATTGCTGTACATGTGTTGATTACTCGAGTCCGTACTTTCAATCCGAGGCTACACTGATGTTTAATCACTGTTGTGATTCTTCACAAAATTAGCATATTTATAGATCTTTAAATGTAGTAAAGTAAACATTAAAAGCAAAAGTACTGTACTACTAAAAGTACAAAATACTATGCGTATATACATTTAATTTCATGATAAAGATAGTATTGAGTGATATAGATAAGTATTTTTCAATTAAAATGTATATTTCTTCGCTATTATTAAACGGCCTTAATGAGCATTTTAATGAGCGCATATCCCTTCTTTCTTTCTCTAAAATAATTGTCATATGCTATGACTCAGCAAAGCGGTTGACCGTAACCAATTTACTTGTCCGAGAGTAGCAAGAATATTTGCAATAATGGCGGCTTGACGGCGCCTTCGCTGCTCTAATATACATCACATCAGCTAGTTGATAAGATACAGAGATGAAGTGAGATTAATTTAGAAATTGTTTTAATTAGTTGAAACATTGGCGAATGTTATAATATTTAATGCAACTGAATTGTAAATTTGAGTCTAATAATGTAGGAAAGCTATAATTTAGTGTAAATTTATTCAAAATGGAAATGCTGTCTTGCCGTTGATGAATGTCGTTACTCGTATTTTAGTTCTATCTGTATTTAATTTGGTGATTAAAAACATAATGCTATCTATCAATTCAAGTATGTATTTGTATGTAGGTATTTTATAGATATTTTAGTTAAGAAAATATTAAGCTTTATATAATCTCGTTGTCTTTATACATGGAAACGTTTTACGATTTACTGTAATGAAACTGTTTGTGTAAATTTTGTAATAAAATTTGATATAACGCATACACAGAATTTTTTTACATTATCAATATCAAAGCTACACGCAAAGTCATAACAACATCAGACCAAGCAAATAAATCTAAATTCATTTGTTTGTACTCAGCTGGGAATAACCCTTTGGGCCATTTATACCTCATATCGGCAGCGAATACTGCGGGCCATACGAGTATGTGACGTTAAAAATAATTCCACGAATCGTTCTTTTTCTGAATTTTTTTTACTTGAATGGAGAGAGGAGCATGCAGTCCACGTGGTGTTAAGTGCTCGCAGCAGCCCATGGACATCTGTACACAACGTCAAGTAAACCGAAGTCTAGCTTGTGGTCGCATGCAGTTGCGCTGCTGCTAATCCGAAGGCATATGATGATTGACGAGGATGATGGTTATTTAAACCGAGACATAATAGAATTGCTTCACGGCAGAAGTGGGTGAAGCGGTATTATTTCCCCGGTCTAAGCAATAAATTTCTACCACATACCGTTAAGAAACTTGGGTTAGGTATACGATACTGAGTCCCTGTAGCTTCGGGATTAAGAATAGAGCTACGGTATCCCCTGCCTGATCGTAAGAGGTGACTAAAAGGGGACTTCCGTGGTTGCAGGCGGTGAGAGTGGCAGCTCGATCCGTCCAGCCAGCGGCCCCGGGAAGGGTGGCGGTGTGTGCGTGGCAGCATGCCGCCGTAAGCATCGGAAGGTGCAGGAGAGCACATTTGCTCTCCCGAAGATGGGCCCGTACGGGAGGCCGCGCGCGGAAAACACCGGTGCGTTCCACTGGAGATCCCGGAGTCCTCCCCAAGCGCAGATGCAGGCCGAAGAGATTATAGTGCGGTACAAATACCAGATTACCCGGTATCCTCTCCCAAGGTGCCGGGTACCTTATGAAGGTTTCCCCCCCAACAAAAAAAGATATACGATAATAATAGTAAAATGGTGTATGCAATTTATTTATTAACGAAGGATGAACCAGTTTTTATGTTATTCAAAAGTACTTTCAAGACCAGTTCAGCTACTTGTACACAAAAAAAATTTACAAACAGACGGCCTCGTCACAGTTGTTTATATCGTTATGTATTGGTAGGCAGCTCACCTTGCGCCTACGACACAATTCTCTTGGGACCATTGCGCACAATGGCTTGTAATGGCTTAGTGGCACTGTCTTTATCGGGATCGAATCTGACTTGTGTATTCGTTTAATTTCAATTTAAATAGAAGACGACAAAAAAATTAAATGTAATATGGCAATGATTATTGGCCGTTATAGTTTTGCAAGGCCTTGTAGGTTTGTAGTTGTAATTATTAATCATGACTAATTCAAGTTTTGTCATCCCAGAATTGTTGACTTATACTTATAACCGATAAGTAAATAAAATAATTAAAAAAACATATTACTAAAATTAAATAGGTATGTTCCTTACAGGAACAAATTGATAAATGATGACCCAAAAAAGACAGCGGAAAGCTACTGGATCCAAAGAATCAGTGGGTCGTATAGAGTGGCGAGTGGGGAGCCTATGTATACCCAGCAGTGGACATCCAATGATCAAAAGTCTGGCTGATGAGGATGGATCTTATAAAAAAGTTTTTGCATAATTCAAATCCGGTCTTGGAATACCAAGTCAAATGAGATACTTTTAATGAGCTCAGCGTCACATTTTGACAGCTGTCAAAACGAGACATCCCCATACATATTATATGAGAAAATGATAAGTGACGTCACTTATCATATATAGTCAATTGACTTCATTATTATTGATTTAAGCGGTAATAAAAATCATGTATAAAAAAGAATTAACAATTATATTGCTTTCCAAGCGTGATTTAGTGCAACCTTTTTAAGGTAAGGATTTTGAATTTTTTGTGCATAGTGTCCAAGACCCTATTCTGAATGCTACAATACGCTTATTAGAGATAGTCACACCAGTTTTTTTTGTTTTTGCCAAAAAGTTTTTGGCAAGGGTTAGGCCAGTAGCATTATCCTTTTGCGATCTACAGACATGACCAAGCCTTGCGATGTCAACCCTTGAAATATTTGTGGATTTGTGGTTAGTCGACATAAACATTACCTAATACAGAAGTCGTTTAATATTCCTAGTAAACGAAAAACTCGCTTACATATCGTTGCAAAAAGTGCAACTTTACTAATTGCACATAATCCAATTTAGCATGTTTGAAGCCGTGACTCAGTTTTGCGTTATTACGACATATCATAACATGTTCTAATGGACAGGTTTGTACCAAATATGGCCGCCGAATGCGTGGAAAGACGGGTAGTGCAGGACTTGTGCAAGATTTTAATTTTATATTTGACTTGGATAGTTTCATCACTACATCCACAAAAATCTAGGATATCCATAAATAACCTTGACTGATTTTTAAGCGCTGATTTGCTCTCGGACTCTGATTATCAAAGAACAACAGCTGTTTACGTTTTTCACCAACATTAGGGTCATCACATCAGTCCAGGTTATCGATTGAAAATACGACTTGTATGTGGCTTTAAATGATTGAATAATTATAAGAATATATTTCATATAAAATTTATTCAATTTAATCCTATATGAAATTCCCGTGTTACAGTGTTTGTAACCATAATATCTTTGTTTGTAACAAAGCTTTGAAATGGCTCAACTGATTATTATAAAATTTTGTGTGTTTATTCAGTAGGTCTGAGAATAGGACGTTATTTTTGTAAAAATAAAGGTCGCAGGCGTTCATCTAGAAACAATATATTAGTTGGGCATTTATTTGTGGTTCTAATTTATATAGGAACACTTTCCTAGACGTCCCTCGCTATGGAGTGGCTGATTATTTCTAGCTGCTACTTATTTTATTGTAAAAAAAATATTCCCTCCTTTCTAGCATTGGTGTTAACAGTAGGACATAAAATGATCCTTAATACAGTCTTAATAATGTTGACTCATTTTCCGAATAAAACTTGTCGTATTCTAAACTCGTCATCTAATTGAAGTTTATTATATTGACGGGACAAAAAACTTAAGCTGTCATACTAAATTGTATCATATGTACAAATTGAAACACTTTAATTCTAATTATTTATACAAACCATTAAATCAAACGTCCGACTTATCAATTCAAAATAACACACGATAATGTCCAAGTTCTTTGTTTTCGTAACCAAAATGCTTCCTGTTATTAAATCGTATTATGTACATAATATGATGTATGACCATTCCTTTTATAAAGGTTACTAGACCAAGGTGTGGAATGTTACAATGCTAGTGAAATAATGAATGACTAATAAATAGTCCGATAAACGAACTAAATGTTACTTGTATGTGTTTTAATGAACAAATGTGAAGGCAACCTTGTCTTGATGGATTTACGCACAAACAGGTTTAATTTAAAAAAGGATTGCTTTTGAGAGTTGCTGGCTCCCCATAATTGGAGAGGCTTGGAGCTCATACCACCACGCTACACCAGTGCTGGTTAGTGGATATACGAATCAGTGGTAAACTGTCGGATTTTTTAAACCGCCCATAAGTATTCCGGTTTAGCTTAACTAGCGATCACTCACACACGACGCTTGTGCACTACACCACCAGTCGTCTGGCCACGCACTTATTTATTTATTTATTTACTCTTTACTGTCACAACTAAACTATGTTATACAAAGGGCGGACTTAATGCCGATAGGCATTCTCTACCAGTCAACCCTGGTACTTCGTTTACTTAAATAAATTTTATGAAAGATATAACTCACCTGGTTTTTTGCAGTTTGATATTTTGTACAAATCGCTTTTTGGTTCTAGGTCGAGGCACTAAAATATTTTAGAATTAAGTATAAACTTTTTGAACTTTCATTCAACTTATAAATTTTTTGTTTTTAAATCTTATTGTTATTAAGACGTTTAAGAAATTATGTATAAATACTTAATATTTTGTATATAAAGGTCTGATTTGCGTCAGGACGTCCGCCGCTGCATCGAGTCGAGCAAACTATGTTTCTCAGCCCGGTCGAACCGCGCGAAGTATTCCTTACGATTAAACACCTCAAATCGAAATACAGCTATGGTGTAGACGAACTGCCACCTATCTTAATTAAAGAATGCGCCGAGGAATTGACTTTGCCCTATTACATTCTTATTAACCAGTCGCTGTCTGAAGCCACTTTCCCAGATCTTTTAAAAATATCACTTGTAAAACCTATACATAAAAAATTATCGAAACAGGACCCTAATAACTATAGGCCAATAGCTCTATTGCCTACCTCCTCGAAGATCTTTGAGAAGGTGGTACAAGCGCGTCTAAATTCATTTTGCGAAAAATATAATCTATTTCATGACTCTCAAAACGGATTTAGAAAAAATCGTTCTACAATACTAGCAGTGTACAAATTTATGCAAAAATCACTAGATATTATAAATAATAAAGAATACGCGGTAGGAATCCTCCTCGATATGACAAAAGCATATGATAAAGTACAATATAACATATTATTACACAAATTATATGACATTGGCATACGCGGATTGACACACGATTGGTTTAGATCATATCTGCAAAATCGCTCGCAAATTGTAGAAATAGAACACTTTGACTCCGAAACCGGTAAAATTGACACGATTCGATCAAAAACAATACAAATTAAAAACTCGATACCTCAAGGTAGTGTCTTAGGATGTATCCTGTTTTTATTGTACATCAATGACCTACCAAATATTATAAATGATTTTTGTGTTTTATTTGCTGACGACATTTCTCTATTAACATCTTGCAAAAATATTGACAATTTAAATAGTAAACTTACTGACATTTTTAAAATTATAATTGACTGGATGAACGATCACAATCTTGACATAAATTTTAACAAAACAAAAATAATGCAATTTAGACCTTTCCAGAAACCCCCCCTTGACATCAAATTTACATATAAAAACTCAAAAATCGAATGTGTTGACGCGTTCACGTTGCTAGGACTGGAGATTGATACAAATATAAACTGGAAACAACACATCCAAAAAATTAGAACAAAACTATCAAAGTTTACGTACGCCCTTAAAGAATTAAGAAAAACGACGGATTTACAAACATCTTTGTCTGCATACTACGCCTATGCATACGCATGGCTTAGGTATGGCATTTTACTTTGGGGCAATAGCGTGGACGCACACTATGCTTTCACATTACAAAAAAAGTGCATTCGAATATTAGGAAACATAGGAAATATGGATACTTGCAAACCCTTTTTTATTAAAAATAATTTATTGACTTTGACATCTATTTATATAATGGAGGTTTGCACTTTTGTTAAGAAATATCCAAATTATTTTATAATTAAAGACGAACAACCAAGGCGTTATCAAAGAAGACAAAAAAATAAACTTGAACTCCCAATATCAAGACTAAAATTATACAGCTCTGGACCTTATGTAATGTGTATAAAAATATTTAATAAACTGCCCGATGACATACGATTGATTGAAATTGACAAAATCTTTTATAGAAAGCTTAAGAATTACCTTATAAAAAAATGTTATTATAATCTAGATGAATATTTTAAGGAAAATTAATACAATCAATAACGAATAAATATCATAAATAAATTTATAAAAAGATCGGTTCGCTCTCACTCTGTTGCAGTACCCTAATAGGGTTCATAATGTGTTCCTTTTTAACATTTGTAAACCTATTTTAATGTACCATTATGATGCAATAAAATATTGAGTATTGAGTATTGAGTATTGATTGTTACAATATTCAAAGCTCTACTGTCCCACAATTATAGATAGAATGGCAATATTCTCACGATCATTTCCTTATTATAGGAATTGTCGGTATTGCTCAGTACATACTCGTATGCTAATATGTTAATGTTATTACAATATGTCTGTATGTCACTTGCCTCATTTCCGCCGTGAGGTCCGTCTTCGAGATGAGAATGGGTTTGAGTTTAATTTTTATTATTATTGTATCCGTTCTAATATTTTTATAATTTGAATGAATACAATATTAATTAATTAACTTAGATATGAAATAGCATTGAATAGCGCTATGAAATATGACTTCAGTCACACTAGTGACATATTTCTACTAATAATCAGACCCGGCTTTGCTTTGGTGATTTAAGTTTATACGATATTTATATTATACATATCCATCCTAAGTAGGCTATATGTTATTCCACACTATAATCTATCTCTGTGCCAAATTTTATGCCGATCCGTTCCGTCTTTCTTGCTTGATTGAGCAATAAACATACAAACATCCATCCTCACAAACTATCACACTTATAATATTGTACTTGTACATAATTAGTAAGGATATAAAAATGAAACAAGCATTGAAACACTTGGAACAAACAATTAAGAGCGCATTGCCCGGCTGCTGGCGTAGAAAGCAAGCAATATACGAAGCTAATAGAGAGTCAGGGTGTCTGGGAATGATGGGATAGCGGCAAAAAATTTATGCGCGTTTTCTAGCTTCGGAGGGCACGTTAAGCCGTTGGTCTTGTCAAAGTTTTCGATGGATAACAGTCGTTAAACCTTGTCGAAGGCCTTATGGGCGGTTTGAAAACATCCAACAGCGTGTTGGCCACTAACCCGCATCTCCACCACCCAGTAAGCTCCACGCCTCCCCATTATTGGGCAGAGACCTGTGCCGAACAGTGGGATGCAAAAAAGGTTGCCCAGATATCTATATTTTTAAGTTTTTTGTGTAAGGTGCAGTTCACTATATAAGCTGCATATTATTGTCAATACCGCACAATTTTATTGCAAAATAACAAAGTTATTAGTCATACCTTCAAACGTAGGAATTATATACTTATGTAACGTACTATTTTTTTATTTCCTAACCGACACAGTTGCGCTCAAAGGATTTCCGGGGGCTGAATGATCGATTTTTATTTCCATTTTCCGTTACTTAAAAAGTGACTTTATAAAATAGTAGTAAAGTCTGTATTCTATTAACTTGTCGGCGGATATGTGATTATGTGGTTCTTCAGGTATCATATCCCTCGTTGCGATATAATTGGATTGAATGGTTAAATGGGGCGCCTAATCGGAGTTATTTAATAATTAACAATTTAAAGAATTAGTGAAAACATTGTGGTTGTTAATGTTTTCGGTAAACACGATACAGTTTAAACCTGGCCTTATTTTTTCATTGTTTATACACGGAATGCCAGTTGAAATAATATGCAGAAAAATCATGCAAAGTTGTATGAAAATAAATAAATACGTCGCTACACACTCATAGTCTCACACTGGAATTCTCTGTGTCGTGGGTACTATGGACCCACACACGCGAAAACAGAAACACAAAACCAAGAACGAAAACAATAATTTTAACTCATCATTCAAATTTCTGGCTCACTGGGAATCGACCCCGGGACCCTTCGATCGGCAATCTGGTATGGTAACCATTATGTCACTAAGGTCGAAAAATGGATGGAAAAGATCTACTATCATTTTAGAATAGCCCTTACATTGGTTACGGTTTATATACGTTAGTAAAGGTTAGTATCGAACAAACGTCAAAGATAATAAAGGCAGTCGCATCATAGAAAAGACTTCAACGCGTTAGTACCCAACGGATTTTTGAAGTGAAAACTTATTTAGCGGCGTTGAGCACTTTTGTGGGATGGGTAAAAACTATGAAACTCGCGCTAGGTCACGTGTGCTGATCGAAAAATTTCGTAAGATAGTAGAGGAGACGTGGAAGATCGACCTTCACCGATCTGATAATTCGATGAGACATATTTTTTACCAAATATAATTTATAAACATATATGCCTATGATAACTTGACTATCGAAAAGTGTCCATAGCTATTTTTAATTTAATTAATTTTAATCAATTTTCTTTCATATCACCTTCACTCTTGTAATAACCGAACGAGTGAATATCTTCACCGGCTCTTAGACCAAGACGGAGGGGTGACAGCTGATGACGGCTCGTCTGACGGCTGTCTATACTTTTTTTCTTCAATTATGGAATCACAAACTCTGCATATTGCCAGCGTCAAGTATAATTTTATCTTAAAATTCGTTTATATCAAGTATTTAAAATATTGAACAAAGTGCATCCATTAATGAAAAAAGTGACGAAGAAATAGTGAAAGAAAATGAGTGAGTACCTACTTTATCAAAATACTTGATGAAAACCTACTGAAAATATTAGATGAAAAATAATACCGATAATTAAAGCAATTCGTGCAAAATTATTTCCCAACCATTCCAAAATATCAAAAATGTACAACGTTAATATTCAAGTTTTCACTTCTGCCGGCACTCCCGGAGTGCAACCCGTCGTTTTTTTTTATTGATCGAGTTACAACAATTTTGATTACCTAAGTAATTTACGAAATATTTTCTCCATTTTCTGAGGGAAAAATACTTTCATCACATGGTCACAGACTTATATTTACCGGTGGAGTTTGTTTGTCAATACGACTTCTTTTCCCGAATAAGATGGACAGCTTTTTGGAACCTTATTTAAAAGGAAATGAAAAGAACAGAAGAACATTAATGACATAGCTATTTTCTTTGTTGCATAACTTAACAATAATATGACATTCATTAATATATACGTTAATTACACGAGGTGTTTTTAAACTATAAATTAAAAACAACCAACGCTGCGAATCACACCATTTACACGTAGGTTTACTCGCAGTATTATGCAACTGTACAGAGGGCAGAGAGGTAGGAGGTACTGATACCTTCCTACTTACAACATGTACTTCAAGGCTGTATTTCGCCTACTGCTGCCATCCGTTGCCTTGGACGTACGATTTATTTACAGCATCTCATGTTGTGACTTACGTAGGTAACAACAGATGACACTGTTGTTTCATCGATTAAATTTGATTTCTATTTTAATGTACTTATTTCGCTTCTTATCTGACGTTGTTATGGGAAGAAATTATTCATGCTTGCCCAGTCTGTTTGGACGTTATGAAGCATAAAAAAGTTAAATCTTATACGTATCTTATAAGTTATAATTTAAGATAGATTTCCGAATAGCCCATTCCTTCCTCGGGTTGATCTGAATTATGATTATAAAGAATCATTGTTTGATCATTGGGTTTGTAAAAATTTCCATATTTATCGTTTTTTTAGTCACCAATATCTCAAGATATTTAAAGGAAGTAATTATAAAAAAATTATCTTTAAAATTCCATTTCGAGCATAATTTAAACCCATGATTTATAATCCATAATCAGATGTAATCAAGTGAAATTAATGTATTTAATATAATTACTAGTGATTTTGATGTCAGTCAAAAACCTAGTTGATTTACTAATTGGTCGAATTCCCTTCGCTTTTGCCTCTTAACGAGGGTCAACGAACTATCTACTGCAGGTTGATAGTATGCCTTTAGTTTTAGCGAATGAATAAACTTATTCCTATTACAAATTAAATTTATTGTCTTTTAGTAATTTGCATGACCTGACATTCGTAAAAAAATTAATTAAAATAAAGTGTTATCGATTGAAGACTTAAATTTAGAAAATAAACAGCGTAACATGGGTATGTACGAGTATATACTCAGGATATCCAAATGTTAAGAAGAAACACAGAAAGAAAGAAAGAATATTTATATTAGGAATACAAAATATTCACTTAGTTAATGTCATTTTTGAGATTCCAAGACTGGATGACAATTATAAAAAACCGGCCAAGTGCGAGTCGGACTCACGCACGAAGGGTTACGTATCATTTTCGATAAAAAATCACGTTTATTGTATGGGAAAATATTTATTTTATTTTGTTTTTAGTATTTATTGTTATAGCGGCAAAAGAAATACATCATTTGTGAATTTTATTAATATCTAGCCATTACGGTTGATGAGATGCCTGTTGGTCCGTTGGCACCCTTCGAGAACGAAACCATAAGAAAGAAGCAGGTACAGTGGAATTCCGTTTAAAGAGTTTAAGAGGCATGTATTCGTATAGGCAGAATCAATACGTAGATAATGCATTGACACAGCACACACAAATGCAGTACCTGTTGCACCGCTACGTCACGATTGACGCACGTGTTGTGTATGTATGTACCTATGTGTGTGTGCTTCAAAATACATAATTTCCAGTTTTCACTCATCGACCTATATGTTATTCTTAAATCTTTTATTACCAAATACCAAAACAAGGAAATCAGGTTGTTAAACAGTTGTAATAACTAAAAATTTTACTTTATGAATTAAAGGATATACCTTCAATGATTACTATTTATGTTTCCCAAATAATTGATTGATTCGCAATCTACCGCCTCCGCTCCCGTTTCCGCTCGCAGTGGCAGCAAACGTCATCGAATCAACGAATATATTTTTTATGATAACTTTCGCTGGACTGGTCGCAGTGACTTTCTTCTGTAAAGCTCGGTTGACATGACAATAGTCGGCTCGGACCGAGACAGCTTCATACCAGCGTACTCCTATAATGGTTTACACGCTCACATACGATCAGCTGTCACGTGTGCCCATTATGGACCCATAGCCATACTGTTATCTTAATTATATATGTACTGTTTTTTTTAAAAAGAGTGCTGGGAGTTTTTTTCCGCCGCCTTTTTTCTCTCAGCTCAACATCTAGCCCAAACGGGCACTTAAAGGCGATGACCGGGAAAAAATGACATTCATTAAGCGAATATTTTGTATTCCTAATATGAAATAAATATTTTTTCTTTCTTTCTTTCTTTCTTTCACAGCACAGTGTACTCTTATTCATTTTGTGTTAACTCATGGAACAGGCGGATCTGCTCAATATGGAACCGACTGATCCACTATGGAAAGGTGTCGCAGTTGGTGCAGATATGTTAATAAAAGAGTTGAACGATTACAATAAAATAAAAATAAAATCTTTATTCTTATAATCTCTAAATCTTACATTCCACAACACTTGCTCCACTGTACATAATTCTACAAACCTATAACATACAGTATCAAGGACCACGGTCATTCCATTTCTTCTACGTCGACGCCATTTTGTTTTACTGAATTGACGACCTGCGTGGCGCAATGGTTACCATGCCGGACTGCCAATCGAAGAGTTCCGGTTCGATTCCCAGCGAAACAGAAATTTGAATGATGAGTTTAAATTTCTGTTCTCGGTCTGGGTGTTTGTATTTCTGTCTTTGTGTGTGTCCATGGTACCCACGATACAGGGTATATCTACCCTACTGTGGGGCTATGAGTGTGAAGCGTTATTTGTTTATTATTTATTTAAATAAGACGCGAGTAAATAGAAAAAATAGATTTATTGTGCTCTCGTGTATTTCGATATCTAAGTACTTAATTGCTACAAATTAACATTTTAGTGCGATATTATCATGTTTACACGATACGAGTAGTAATCTGAGTCCGATATAGTAATCTAAGTGTACTCGATCCGAGCTGGCTTTCAGCATGTAAACTATGCCTAACGCGCGCGTAAACGTTACCTTTGTTTTGGAAGTCCAGCTAATTTGTTGGGTAACGCAAACCTTGCGCAATGACTGTTTTTGTTCTCAGTGCAGTTAAAAGTGTTTATGTAAGTAATTGGGGCAATTAAAGAATGATTTTGTGGGCTTGTTTACGATACTGACAATTTTAACACAACACTTTTTATCAAATGCACTTGTAGATGAGGTGTTAAGTGGTTTCTGCAGCCCATGGATGCTCAATCGCAAACTCTCGAGAAACGAAATTTTTCGAAATGAAATGAAATGAAAAACGTTTATTGATTGTGACTGTCTACAAAAAAAAAAAAAAAAAGAAACAACGTCACAAATATACTTGTTTAATATTTTGTTTTTTAATAAGAAACAACTTTATTTCTATATATAACTGGAAATTTTAATTTGAAAATGATATATAATATTATTTGGTAGGCAAGACTACCAAATGATATATAATATTATTTGTTAGCCAAGACTACATTTCGTTTTTTATTAATTGTTTTTTATTTATATATTACAATAAAAAGTTAGGTACTTAAAGAGCACAAGTACAGTGTCTCTTACTATTATGTGTTAGAAGTTGGAACACAAAAGTACAGCGTCAGTAGACGCGTGCTGTTATAATTTCATCTATAATTAGCAATATAAGTTAGCTAAAAATAACTCATGAGTCATGTATATCAACAAAATTTTAATGTATAAGGAGTTTTATATCACAAAAAATCATAAAAAGTAGTGCCAAGTTAAATAACCACATTATTATCTTCCAAAAAATCAAAATTAACGTGTTCGAAAATCGAAACTAAACGATAAATACAAATAATATTGCGGCAACTGAACAATTCAGCAAGTATACGAGTATAGTAAAAATAAAGTTAAATCAGTGACAGGTATGTATACAGACAGGCAATACGAGACCAAATATTCGTTAATAATGCGTTTCCGTCGGGAAAAGCGCGGAGAGCGTTCCACATCCCGCCGGAAACTGCAGAGACGCGCGCAGCTCCACTGTCGCACGACACGACAACTTGACGTTGTAAGCACGGCTCGTGAACGTAATGAAACGAAACATGTTTGCCAGCTAAATGTGGCTTTAGTAAAACAAGAGTTACAATCCTCTGCTTTGATAGCCGAAGAACATAACGTTAACGACTTTATGTCCTTCGGCAATCAAAAACTGCCTGCCACGGCACTGCCAGAGAAGATAAATTTAAGGGCAACTTCTTTGTTGTATTTCACTGTAAAATTTTCTCCATGGACAGGGGTAGATACTATGTAGAAATAATATTTTTGTAATATTTTACTGCTTATTTAGATATGTTATTACAATATTAGGATGAAGATGCGCCGGGGTCAAAGGGAAAAGTAAAGCAATTGCGCGACTTACACAGGTATGTTGATAACACAATATACTTGTAGGAAAAGTCTCTTACAATTAGTTTTATTACTAAAAGTAACTTAAACTCAAATATAATATTAAGTAATAGTACTTTTTAGTTGTCTTGTCGATATGACACAAGTTTATTATTTATTTTGAATTCAGATAAGCTAAAATTTTCTATAAAACTCGTAGTTCAGTGAAAACGAGAGATGACAGAATTAGATTATATCCATGTATGTAGCCCGTAAACCTAAGTAAATCTCCTAACCAAAAAATTCAAGTTTCTATAGCAATCTGTAAATCTAACAATTTATTTTCATCAATCATAATCAACTCAACATTCCATATGTGCCAGTGCCATAAATCTTACGAAACTAAGCGCTACAACAAGCACTTCTTTAAACACAAGCGTGTAATGGAGACGCGTGGCCCACTGTGCCACTTGGCCGGCGAGTGCATCACACGCGACAGCCAGCTATGTGTTTGTGTATTCTTTACCGATGTGCTAATAGCAGTCATAATTAACAGCCAAATATTAGTTCCTTGAGAACAAGTTGCATTCGATTCATACGTGGAAGAAATATTTAATTGATCAAACAAAATTGAAATTTAACCAACTCTATCTAATCATATGTATAATTGAATAAAATACAAAAACGATTATATTCCTCTTTATGAAGATGCCATTTTTTTTTCTAATATCATTGCACCTATTTACCTTAACGCTATACTGCACCTAATCATTTAATAAAAAAGAAATGTTTTAACTTCAAATGTATAGATTTGTTAACAACTTCAAAGATCGCAATCAAATCATCACCATTTCTATGGAACCAACGAAAGAAACATCAAAATCGGTTAATAAGAATAATTGAAAAGCTTTGAAGGAACATACACGAACAAAATATAAACAGAACATAATATTATAAGGTGTTATTAAAGATAACTCAAAAACTAATTTTATTAATTAATTTTATATTATTCGTTCGTGGAATATGTAAAAGTATTCTAATTTTGAATTGTTTTTAAAATAATAACCGAATACCATGTCTGCCTCTCTCTTGTTAAAAAAAATTGATTTTTGCTATGCCTAGCAAGTTAAATAAGTTCATTTATAACAATCTATTGTATATTGTATTGCAAAAATAAAGAAATAAAGAAACTACACACACTACTACACACCTAATGATCTATGTTAACGTTCTTTGCCATGAACAGGACTCTTTTTTATCAATCGTAAACGTTTTGAACATTTATGATCATTGTAAGAGGTATCAACCATTATTTACGAATTTCATAATTCCACTAAAGAAAAGCGAAGGAAATTTTCACCACTGAAACTCGTGATGGAGCCGCCTTTGTAGTGCCATTATATCAGGTTACATTACACAAATATTGACAGTTCCGGGTTTCGTAAGGCGATGGTCTAGTGCTAATCAGCCATTGACAACTTTCCTCGAGAAAGTCTTGCGTCACAACCGGTCCGCCATCGTCCACTGGCCATTGTCCAGCCTACTGACTGACAGATTGCTTGCTATGGTGGTCAGAAGAATAGGTATTGATATTTATTTTATATAATTGGTAAGATGTGTGCAGTGATTTCCGACTGGTGAGAGTCTGAAACCCGGCGCACAACGATCTGATCACCCACTAACTAACCCACACTTACCCCGCTAGGTGGAATATGGCTTAAATCATGCTTAATTCCGAGACCTGTTTACAGCAACGAACATTAAAAAAAGTTGAAAAACAAGCTGTGTATGGACCACCAACTGCAAGGTCCCTCCCTACCTACGGCATTCATCGTTCCATGAGTTCCATGAGTCATGAAAGTGTAATTATAAACCATATCTTTCCGTCAAAACGCAAAAATGGGTGCGGTCTTAGAGATTGAAATGCTTCTTATTTTTTACTAGCTGTGCCCGCGACGTCGTCCGCGTGTATAAAGACTTTTATAAAATGGATTGATTAAAAATTAAAGATTATTTATTTACATTAAATAAGTAGTAGGTAGATTATTCTTACATTATAGTGAAATCACTTATAATACAATGTTCATATGTTCAGAAGAAACCTAATGTATTTTTTCTAAATCCTTCAAACCTAAAACAGTAAGGAATACTTACTGTACTGATCTTACTGTCCACTTTTCTCACGTTTCGCTTTTCTCGCGCAATCAGATTCTCTTTACAAATATGTACCTCGTTTATTAAAGTTAAGAGATACTGCTGTGCCCGTGGCTTCATCTATGTTAAAAATAGTATCTTTAGCAAATTGGGTGAATTTATACTGCAAAGAATGTATAGACTCATTATATATACAT
The DNA here is from genome assembly GCA_911387765.1 of Pyrgus malvae. Classification (NCBI taxonomy): domain Eukaryota; kingdom Metazoa; phylum Arthropoda; class Insecta; order Lepidoptera; family Hesperiidae; genus Pyrgus; species Pyrgus malvae. Next base: position 579,716 of record OU426969.1, on the reverse strand, counting down.
AGCTTTAACCTACTGCAGAAAAGAGGTGCACTATACAACTACTTGTAGTTGGGAGATAAAATTTCTAAACATACACGTGCTTAGGATTAAACAATCGGAAAATAATTATAAGGTTAAAACTTGCGGACAGCAGTTTGGTCATAAGTCATAACTCATATAACATTGTGAAAACTAAAGCAGAAGGCAGGGTCTCTACACAGTGTGCTATCTGTATTTGGAAATAAAGAATATTTTTATAAAGAATCCTTAATATCTCCATCAATCAACGTGTGTGCATGAGCCCTCAGCCCGTACGCAATAAAGAGACGCAAAAAATGAGTTAAGTTATCATTGGTCCAATTAACAATGTTCTGCATCCTACCTCATTATACCTACCCAACGATGGGACAACCCGCGTGGCGCAATGTTTACCATGCCGGACTGCTAATCGAACTGTCCCGGGCTAGAATCCGGGCGAAGCCGAAATTTCAATGATGAGTTTAAACTGTTCTCGGTCTGGGTGGTTGTGTTTCTGTCTCTATGTGTGTTCATGGCACCCACGACACAGGGTATATCTACCTTAATGAGAGGCTATATACGTGTGAAATGTTATTTTTTATTTTTTTACACTATGTACTTACTTTTATTAGACTTAAGGCTTTTATTTGAAATTATCTCCATCGAATCACTTTGGTTGGAGAAGAAATGAATATTGCTCAATAACGCCATCTACCGTATGACATGTAAACTTTGTGGTTGATAAATCGAATGTCAAGTTACCAAATAGGTAGATATTGAGATTAACAGTTGGTTCACTAAAAGTTTAAGTATTCGTCACCTAGATGTCTGCAGTAGTCTCGTTTTGTTAAGACTTTGTACATTCTGTATGAAGGTTTAGATTCCGTATCTTACAACCTTAATGCTGGATGCATTGAGATTGTAAGATTTGGATTTCGGTTCATCGGAGCTAGAGGCCTCCTCAATATTGGGAGAGCTCCATGTTCAGCAGTGGAATGCTAAAAATGTTGCAGCTTGATATAATGTAGCGATCGTTTCAGCTGCAGCCTGTTCATAATCTTCCACCCCAAAAGAAGACTAATAAGCTGAGCAACTAACTCAATGGAGACTGTGATGTAAGGTTCGGCCGCGGTAAGGCTCGCGATGCACTTATTAGGTACCTATAGTCTAGCTATTCTCGGCCAACGAAAGAAAATACAGCAAGCTGATTTAAGTATATTCAATATAGTCGACAATATTAGTGAGAGTTCAAAATAATTTTAGGTACTTAAATTTAAACTTTTATTTATGGTTTTGAATGGGCTGTTACCGAAACTTGCATACAAATTCCCCAAAGTGCCTTTTAAGTTTATGTCGCGTATTGTGTAAATGAACATAACTTTTTTGTTTATCACCCGATTGATATGAAATACACACTAATGTTACGGAAATTCATTCATCAATATATCAGTAAACACATCATTCAAAGAAGGGAAAAGAATTTGAGAATGAAATATTAAGTTAAGGTTAATTATTGTACGCTTGAGATACCAACTTTCGAATCCATTTTATTTACTATAGGGGGGTAGTTTTGAAAAAAGCTTAAATAGAATTCTTACTATGTTAGTAAAGATTACAAATACAAAATTATAAGTATATTACTCTGCACAAAAATATTCTGTACATCAAGTTTCGACACTCAATTTTCAAAGAGTTTCAAAGAAAATTGACATTTAAAGGGTGAATTTTGGGAAATGCTGAAACACGTATTCTTTTATTTTGGTTAGAAAATATTTATACCAAATTTCAAGAAAATCTATTGAAAAAATCCAAGTTTTCCATACAAATTTTCATCGCTCATTTCACACCTTTAAAGGGTGATTTTTAAAATTATCTATAGCCTAAATGTTAGCGAGGACCAATATATATAAAACAAAAAAAGTTTCATCAAAATCCGTCCAGTAGTTTTTGCGTGAAAAGCTAACAACAGACAGACAGACAGACAGACAGACAGACAGACAGACAGACAGACAGACAATAATTTCAAAACTTATATTTTTAGCTTCTGTTACTTATAAAAAGACCCCTAGAAGTATTTTTTTAAATTTATATGCAATGTACAGAATTGACACTGCTTACAGTTTTATTATATGTATAGATTTTCCTTCGCTCTATAATCTACATAGACAATGAAGGCATACTTTGCAATTCTGCGTCCTAGATTTATGAGGGGCAGTCATGGTCCAGAGGTCCAGTACAACAGTATACGACCTTAAGGAGTAGTATTAAGGCTTGCTTGAGGTTGTGTGTAGATACCAATGGGCTGCAGCGACCACTTAACAGCGGTAATGTTATCTTAACATTACGTGACTTAACCCTACGTGATGTGTGTGATAGTCGGCTACTCCATTTAAATTAAAAAAAAGTGAAAATTAAACAAAAATTATTATAATAAAATAAAGATAAAAAAAGGTGCGAAAGTTTCGATGTTTGGATGTTTGTTACTCAATTATGCAATGTCTAGACGGATTGTAATGAAATTTGGCACAGAGACAGTTTATAGTTACATGGGCACAATGTAATGTTTCGATGTTATATATTGGTAAAATTATCTCTACTTCTCTACTTAATGTTATAAATTCGAAAGTAACTCTGTCTGTCTGCTACGCTTTCCCGCTTAAACTACTTAACCAATTTTAATAAAATTTGGAACACAGATAGAGTGGTACTTGGGAAAGGTCATAGGATGGTTTTTATCCTACGGGAACCTATAAAACGGGTCCACGCCGGCGAAGCCGCTGGCGGTACAAAATAAATAGTTAAGTCATCCGAGCTGAGCTGGGCCGGATCACAAGTAAGCTATAAAATTGCGTAGATAATAAAGTGAGTTATACAGGTGTCACATAAAATAAATTTAGCCTAATGTACCATTATTCAGGAGTGTGTATGTCGAAACAATAGGTTTCTCATGTAATTATCGCATCTGACCTCGTTATTAGTATAAAACCTTAGACTTATGGTTTCGGCAATATAACAAACAATCCATGACTTGTCATTATTACATTACAATGAATAAAATAAGATATATTATACCTATTAAATCGTAAAATATGCTGATTGGTATGTTTGACTATCCACCAATCCGCACTTGGCCAGCGTGATGGACTATGGCCTAAATCCTCACTAGTGAGAGGAGACCTGTGCCCAGCAGTGGGACATAAAAAAGGTTGAAAAAATGTTTGACTGCAAACGTTTTTTCGTCCAAGTTCTGGGTCTCTCTCCATATGGGGAGACATGGAGTTTACTCCCACAAACATCTCCAATACGGGTTGATGGAGTTGCGAGGTAGCCAGTCCACTGCCGGGTAATGTTAATACCATAGGCCTCTAACAATGCTTAGAGACTGCTATGTATCGATAGTGTCTCACACGATCAGCTGTCACGTGTGCCCATCGTTAACCCATACCTATTCTGTTATCTCAAATAAATAATGTACTTTTTTTAAAAGAGAGCTGCTGGGAGTTTTTTTCCGCCGTCTTTTTTCTCTCAGCTCAACATCTAGCCCAAACGGGCGCCTAGAAGCGATGACCGGGAAATAATGACATTCATTAAGCGAATATTTTGTTTTCCTAATATAAAATATTATTTTTTTCTTTCTATTTAACAACCGGACCGACGCGCGACGGCTTACATGCGGGAAGCACATTGATTTATATACCTACTCGTATGTACTAGCGTACAGGAAGCATGGATATACGTTTGAAATTAGTCTCTAGCGGTCACACATCTCAGACTCGACCGCGCACATTTAGCTTTTTACATAAGATCGCTTAGTTTTTATACCAGCCGCAAGGCTATGCGCGCTTCATTTTGTTATTATTAGATTATTATGAATGAAATAAGATATATTATGTCTTAAGATGTTGATTAGTATGTTTAAAATAAAACTAAGGTAACGCTGCGCTATTCTGTCGAAGCTATAAAATATACCTATAATACTTCAATATCATCTTTGTGTCACCTGTTGTTAACTTTCTACTATCTCCTTTCTTCACAATAGCCATAAACAGTCGGCATAATCTAATACCTTTAAACGAGCAATTCTTGTATATATCTAAATATATTTTTTGAATCTCGGAAACGGCTCCAAAGATTTTGATGAAATTTGGTATACTGGTTGCGGGGATGATAAATCGATCCATAAATTTTTATTGATAAAAATTGTCGTTTTTTTTAATGTTTATGCAGTTAAATATAAAATTACACTTACCGACATCTATTGGAAAATATTAATAATATATTGTGTCGTACAAAGCCGTCAAATGGTCAACATTTGACAATCCACCCTTCAAACAAATGTCAATGTCGATATGAAAGACCTCTATAAAAATTTCGTCAACGGAATTTAAGCTTTCTCGGTCGAATGGTTACGAAAGCCGACTACGGAGCTAGCTACCTGGGTTCAAATCTCTAGTAGGCAAGTTGCGTTTTTTATTTTTTGTGACAATTTTTTTTTTAAATTGGGAGCTATGTATTTCAAAAGGATTTGTAAAGTAACACTAAATCAATGAATGTTTTGCTTAAAAATAAACCAAGTAAATAAATTGTTTTTATCCGAGCAACGCTCGGGCGTCCAGGTACTATACATAATATGTAGTTATATTATGTTCTGTTGGAACCGCAAAAAAGGCATGACTGTGAACCGTTCTCATATTTAATGGCTTTTAGGCTGGTTACACATCTTCGACATTCGGATAGATATTTCTTACCAGAAGGTAAGGTCTTCTAAACGTTCCGTTAGTTAATTTTTAATTTAATTAACTTAAATTTTATGTTTTCATTTTATTTATTGCATAACTTAATGTAAATAAAGACATTAAAATTAAGTTAAAATATATATTAAAATTTTAATTTTAATAAAACATACATTAGTACATTCAGTCCAAATAAAAGAGACGTTGTCGTGCAGCGGATTATAGGTATTTAATTTTCTCGTAGAAGCTGCTTTTAAGAAAGACCTTATAATTTTTTTTTATAAAAATAATAATTAAAATTAGCTTATTTTTTTAAGTAGAATATTCATCAAAATTAAAGAATAAAATATATAGGATTAGTCCTAAAATCTACCGTTGATTTATATTTCTTTTTTGAAAATGATGGACAGTAATACATAGAGTTTCTAAATTATCCTCTAGTCATTGCCAATAGTTTCGGAGCACTAGTTACACGGTTCTAATACTCATTGGTGGTAGAATTTTCAAAGTTCGACCTGGGACCAACCGCAGTATCCATTTCTGCCGTGAAGCAATTCTATTGCGTATGCCTGCGGTTGCAGGCCAGACTTCATGAGGTGACCATTATTCTCCGAAAAAGCAGTGTAACTGCATAACAAGGTTCTAGTTTGCTGGAGATTGTGCCTACACGCTCGTCTGTTACTTGAATTGAAATAAAAAAAAAATACGAGCAATCGCATAATCGCAATCTTTGAGACAACCTAACGCCCTTGAACCGAACAAGTGAAAGTCACGAAGAAGCGTGTTGATAGATGAAGTGTTTACAGAAACCATTGTGTACTGACGAGAGTAAACACAGCTTTCCAATCGAATGGGCGCCTCTATTAAGAGGTTGGGTTATGACCATCACTTGTGGAAGTCGATTGTTTTGAATTGTAGAGGGGAATATGAGGAAACTGAATACGCTTTATGATATGAAGTGCTGTCGAGCTGCCGAAAGACGAGCATGCCAGGCTTGTTAAGAAAAACCATCACACTGCTACTACGATTTCCAGTATTATTAATAAAATTTCTGCTTCGCCCGGACTAGAACCCGGATCCTCGATCGACGTTTCGGCATATGACTATTGTGCCGCAAAGGTCGTTGTGTGATGAGTGCCTGTGGTAGCTCACCTTTTTTGGTATCGGGCGGAAAACCTTCAAAAGGTACCTTGGAAGAGGATACCGATTTATATGGGATTTGTACCGCACAAAAACGCCCTCGGTGGCCTGTCTCTGCGCTTGGGGGATGACTTCGGGATCTCCATTGTAATGCACCGATGTCCTCCGCCCGCGGCACCCCGTACGGGCCTATCTTCGGGAGAGCAGATGTTCTCTCCTGCACCTTCCGATGGTTACGCCGGTATGCTGCGACGCACACACCTCCGTCCTTACCGAGGGCGCTGGTTAGATGGATTGAGCTTCCACTCTCACCGACCGCAACCCCATGGATATGTACACCTAACCTCAAGCAAAGGCCTTGGTCTTGTCTGAGGTCGTATACAGTTGCTCTGGTACTTCGAAATATGATGGTTGCCTCATAAAAGTGAGGTGGCAACGGTACTTTTTCGTCGTAATACTACTACCTATAGGGTGGCTTTGTATAGAAATGGGTCAAGCAGTGGTACTCTTCTGGCCGAAACAAACTACCACGTACAAACATCGAAGCGTGTGGATCGACGATTTTGAGCTGCAATGCAATTAATGGTCGCGCATTCGATACTCACGAATGTAACGCTTCACACCGAGAGCCCCACACTAGGATTACTTGTATCGAGTTTCCAAGGACACACATAGACAGGGACCCAAAAACCCAGACAATAGTACTAGTCATCATTCAAATTTCTTCCTCAACGGGGAACGAACGCGGGACTTCTCAATCGACAGTCGATAGTCGTAATCGTTGTGTCATAACGTCAATGAATGGGCGCGGTAACCGAAACTTTATATTACCGAATCGAATAATAGTAGTAGTAACACTAATGTTTTATCGATTGAAATAGGTACCTATGCACCTTAACTGTCCGTCATCTGATTTTGTAATCTTTTACCAAGTCTTATCCAAAGCCCTTTTGGTAAATTTGTAAAAGCCTTCGAGGCTCCGAAGCCTCCAAAGTAGCAGCGCAACTATAGAATGCAGTCTCCACTAAAAACCAAGCTGCAAGCTTATCTGATACTTAATTTTAAATAAATGAGCATCTACTAATAAGATCATCTACGGATGATTTTGAATGACTTTAAAATTCCGAACTTTCTTTAGAAAATCTCAAACAAAGTAAAAATAGTAAAGTTTAAGTAAATAACACTTTAAAGAGGCTGTTTAAAGGTTACTGCTGTTTACAAGGAATTTTTCATAAAAAGTACACCGAGAGGTTTTAAGCGGAGCGCTAGAAAAAACATTGTCTTTTTCCCAATAAAAAGTACAGCAATGCTGAATCAGGTATAACAGTTTAATTTAAATTCGTACACTGTGACAGGTAATAATAGAACGCACCTTGAAAGAAAAATTGAACCTTCGTTACTATAAATACATTATACTAAAAAACGTATGATTACATTATAGTTGAATGCTAAGAAAATGTGCTTATTCGAGTATAACAATGAACAAAAAATGTAGAGAAAATTATAACGAAGTAACGATAAAAACGCCTGCAGACTAATCCTACAAAAACGTATTCACGAGAAAATGCGGCGTATTTTTATACGTTCCTTACATGCGTTTCAGTAGGTACATAATTATAGTTGCATTTCAAACAATTCATTTTAATAAATAAAACGACATACCTTGTAAATCACTGAAACTTCACCAATAAAAATCCTCCGAACTGTCCACTCACAAAACAAAAATCAAAAACTAAATCTGTTCCTTGACTGAATCACATTTTCCATTTTCAAAAATGGTTCATCATTGCACAACGTATTTATTTGAACGGGAAATTCGAAAAAGTAAGCTTATTAAGTGATCGAAACCGCTTAGACCGAGAGCTAGATTCGAACTGTGAGTGCTACAGTCACCTACAGTGGTGAGTCCCGGAGAATGCCGTGGGACGAACTATCTCCGGCCCCCTTCCTGCATCGCCTTACACCGCCTCGCTTCCTTCTAAGAGAACCAAAAGAGATGGAAACACTACTCTTACGCATTTTCCAAATGCTTGGAACGCGGTAGAATCGAACCTCGTTTGGTATTGAATAACTTTTTCCGATGCCCGGTCTCGTTTTGGTCGAACCCGTAATTATTTATAACAACTTCGTTATGTAACGTGCGTAAGCTTTTACTTGTAGTATTTGCGTCAAAAAACTGCACATGTCTAGAAATCTGTGTTTTTCATTACTTATCTTTAATACTAAGGTGTGACGCAAAAAATAGCACGCTTCTTATAAAACTGTGCAGAACAACAATTTTGTGCTGAATACTCTACATAGATGTAATTTTTAGTATATTTATGGTAATATTAATTACATACCTTATAGAAATAATAAGATAACTCTTATACGAGTTATTCCAACGAGTACTTTAACACTGAATTCTACGACTCTACAAACTTAAATGAGCTAAAACTCTACACAGTCAACGAAAAAGATGTTGAAGTTACGTATCAATAATTTAACTGTTAAAACACAATGTCTTGCTATTGCGATGTAAATGTAATCCAAAATATTTATTATATTACTACTCATGGTTTAATGATTGCGTTGAAAAATGAACAGAACAACATATATTTAGGGTTTTGAAAAGCACTCAAGGGGCGGATTTACGACCGCCAAAAATTTAATTAAATTTTTGCTTGATTTAAAAAAACAAGTTCATATTGAACGTCTTTTTTACGAAGTCAGGCTTTTCTTTAATTTTATGAAACAAAAAAAATAAATTTGGGCCAATTTTGTGCCCCTCAAAATCTACCGCCCTAAGCTCCAGTCTAGTCTTTTGCTAAATCCAGCACTGCTAATATTCCAATTAAACATGATCGACTTTTATTTTTATTTCAACGGGCAGGTTTCAATTGTTTATTTCAAAGAGAACGCAAGCTTCTTACATGGTAGGTGAGATTCAGGCATTCAGCTCTTGAAAATGTACACACAAACTTAAGTGAGTGTTGCCTGAGAATTATCAAATTTCCTAATAAATTCGACTTTCTAATTATACAGCACTGTCTTCGAAGGACTTTCTACTTTAAATTAATTGGTGAATCTGTATCAGGTTTTCAAAATAAATATTTTATTAGATCATATATCTCTGCATAACAATAAGCAGATTTTCTCTTTTCTTTGATGTTGAGGCGAAATCTGGTGGAAATTAATTCAACTTTAAATCATTAAGAGCTAAGCATAGTTTACTGTCCACATGATCGTTTGTTACAATTTTTTATTTGAATGAAATAGCAGATGAGCATGCCGGCCACGTGGAGCTTAGTGGTCACTGCAACCCATGGACATCTAAACACAACACAACTGTTTCTCTTATGTACTTAAACATTTTCTGACGAATGACATGCTTTCAAGAAAAACTGTTTATTTGACGGTGGCACATATGTGCGACATTAAAATAATACCTACTTGTTACACGCGAATGGTCTATGAAAACTACTGGTTTTCGTAAATTCTAGTAAAATAAATACAGAACTACAAAATTGTAAACTTAATAGTTTACAATACACATAGATACATACATTACATAGTTATGAGGTAGAAATTTTCATGAATATAAAATTCTTTATTTGCCGGACGTTTATTCTTTTGTACATGTCTTTCGTGGTACATCGTATAAGATCACCAGCTTCCAGAGAAATACCACAGCTTTCTACATATTTTTTTACTAGCTGTGCCCCGCGGTTTCACCCGCGTTAGAGAGGATCATTAGCATAAAGTGAAGTCCCTTCTGAAGTACCGTGGACCGGCTTTTTTGTAGGACTATATAAGATAAACATTAACATCATACATTACATAGGTGTACCTCTAGCGGTTTTGGCGGCGCATGCCAGAATAGCTCGCCGATGGTAGATTTTTTCCTACTTACTTGACACTTATCGTCATATTTTGGACAATTCACACAATATCTTTATAAATTGTAGCCTATATGTTATTCTGATGTATAAGCTATATTGTGGTAAAGTTTCATTCAAATCCATTCAGTAGTTTTTACGTGAAAGAGTAACAAACATCCATACATCCATACTTACAAACTTTCGCCTTTATAATAGTAGTAGGAAGTAGGATAAACGTTACACACTCATAGCCCCACAGTAAGGTAGTTAGTACCTTGTGTCGTGGGTACCATGAACACAAACAAAGACAGGAACACAAACACCCAGACCGAGAACAGAAATTTAAACTCATCATTCAAATTTCTGTTTCGCCGGGAATTGAACCCGGGACCTCTCGATTAACAGTCCGGTATGGTAACCATTGCGCCACGCGGGTCATAGAATTTAGATGTAGGCCCCTTGACTATTTGTTGTTAATTGCTCAATCGCTACTTCATTTTATAATGAAAAAAACTAAAAAGCACGCGTTTGAAGCACATGAAACTAAAAACAGTGAAAAATAATCCTTAATATAAGCAGAAATTAATAATGAACAAAAATACTAGATTATTGTGAAAAAAGAGTGGGTTGCTCGATATACGACAAATATGGCACAGAGCGCCCCTCGCTTTTTTATAGTTTTTGTTAATTATTATTTTCTGCTTATATTAAGGATTATTTACCAATTTTTTATTTTGATGTGCTTCAAATGCGTATTTTTTAAACTATATTTATTTATCATTTTTTAGTTCGATTTATTGTTAAAAAAATTCAAATTCTTGGAATTAGACAAACTCATGAAATTATTGTACCGATTCTTCATAAGTGTCCAAATTTTAAATTAAATCTGTCTGTTGAAAGTGGGTCAAAATCGAGTGCAAAGGAGAGTTACCAACACGCTCACAAACCCACAGTTACAAACAAGCTTACAAACATACAGGTGAAGATAATATAAGCGTGTTAAAAAAGGGCATCCGTGAAACCGCATTAGTAATTGAACGTCTAAATGTAATTACTCGCGGCATATTCGTAATAAGGGCGTAAAAATTTTCATAAGGTCTGCGAAATGCATTAAATAATTCATGATTCACGCACTACGCACTGCTTCACAGAATCAATGCAATTAATGAAACTGAATAATAATTATGATTAACTCACGATTAGTGACGCTAATTACAAGTCTTGTTAGCTAAATGATTACTTAGTCGGTTATCGATAAATTTATTTAAGCACTTTAAACGTCAACATTAATGTAATGTTCATGAAAAATGTTCGAGCTTATTTGTTTCTTTATTAAGAGGCCTGACGTAATTATGACATTACTAGCTGAGCTTTGCGGTCTCATCGGCGGTAGAAAGGATATAATATTATTATGTATAATGGATCTTCCCACGGGAACCAGGGGGCTTAGCCAAAGTAACATCTTCGTAGCGAAACGATATCTTAATTCGTCATCGTTGTTCGCTTCGCTAACTTTTTTGAAGTTCGCGATATAGCGAAGGCATCTAAAAGTTCTGCTTGTCTCTGCATTTGTTTGGGATAGTGGTCGATAACCATTCAATAGTTTATGATTTCGTTACGAATTTTAACATTAGCTACCAACTTGCGAAAACGTTGACGATTGACCAGGTGATTTAACGTGACTTATGTCGATCCCATACATTTTATTCTTATCTAACATAGTTATCGTTTTCTAAATGTTACTTTGGCTACGGGGTCCCGATATTTTACCGCTGTAAAAAGTAACATATGTTACTCTAAAGCCTTTCCACGGAATGCAGTGAAAATTAAGATTTATAATCGTCAGTTGTTCCATTTCATAAAAAAATATGTGTTTTATTCAATCGAACCTCACTTAAGTACTCATAGTTGTTCAAAGTATATCATTTAGTATAGCAGTTTTCGACGATTCCGTGCTGGTTTCCGAACAAAACAAAAAAAAATTAAATAAAAATTACATTTGTAATCACACCTAATATCTAATTGTTCAACTTACTTGTTGTTTAATTACCAACAATGTATGATGGTAATTGTACTTTTGATTACACTCGCGGGCTTTCGATTTTTTTTAGGAATATTGCTTTAAAGCAGCTTAATCAGGATATTTATTAATTAAAATTATTTTTAATTGTTACGGTTGCTATATTATAGTATACAAAATAGGTTTATATAACTACCTACAACTTATCTTGAGGTTTTAAGTGGCCCAAATATAGGAATATGAATTTATTATTGACAGTATTTTGAACTTGTTATTATTTTGAAACAACATTATACTGTCTTATATTGTTAAATTATGAAAAAATACCTGAAATAAATGAAATGAAAATATTTTATTTGCACAAATATGGGTGAAAAAGGTTTTACTCAATATTTAGAACTCCATATATCCTTAGGGTGTATAAATTTTAATTTAGTTTAATTAGCTAATTATTTCTAATGGCTTTAAAATTAAATTCTTAAAATGACTATTACATAAGGGTACATAAGACACATTAAAGTAGTTTTACATTTTTAAAGTTTTAATTATTTGGACTTAAACATAATATTGTGCTTTTTATAATAGTTTATTTTTATCATTTGGTTAGGGGGGATATAAGCAACCCTTCAGTGCTAGAGTTAATATATCGCTCAATGTCACAAAGACAAGCATCAGACCTCGGCAACGAAAATTGTTCTTGATACGTGTGCAAGTCGGTTTCGATTCGTGAGTCACCATTTGGCGCGCCTTACCCTTGCTCAATGGTGTGCTGGCTTGGGATTCGGGCCTAGACTTGTTTTCTTCCACGCCTGCTGGATTTCGCAGAGTTGCAGAAAGATTTGTACAATCTCGTATGCCTATGTAAACGCAATGGAGAATCTGTAATGTTTATGTAGTAGTGGAAATGTAAATAAATAAATAAATATATAAATTTTATTTGAACCATACGGGGTACGGTAAGGATACAGTATATTTTTATGTTATATTGTAGTCGCGAGCTATACGACAGTGTAATATTTCAATCTTTGAAAACGATATCAAATTATTTTTTGCTGCTGCTAGGTTTACGTTACGGTCTTTTTTGTGTTTCCGTTGAAACACAGGTACCGTGGGAATAGGAAACCGGTGATAGACGGTAAACTAGAAGAGTTGGTTGTGCTATGCAACGAAATTCTGGAAGTTGTTGTAAACAGAACATAAAAAATGAATTTATGCTCCTAGTTTTTTTCATCTGCTACCATAGAAACCATTGATCTAAGTCTGATCATGAAAATGCATTTGTGTAACTAGGTACTAGGTAAGTAGTAGGAAAGTGGTGGTTGCCGGCCACACTTACATGATACGACCATCAGTTTTTGGAGTAGCGCAACTACCAGTACGTGGTACGACCACAGACAGACTTAGGCTTCATTGTGGTTGTGTATAGATGTCCACGGCCCAGCGACCACTGAACACCACGTGGCCTGCGTGCCTGCCTGCTACTCCATTCAAATTCAAAAAGTAGAGACGCAGCTTTCGATTAATTTATAAATGGACGAACCTAATTTATGTTTTAAGCCGTGATAGATTTAAAAGATTTATTATTTAAAATACATTAAACACAATACATTTTTAAACAGTTTTTTTAAATAAATTTATTGATTTTATCTATTGAGTTGTTGGTGCCATCCTAGTAAGCATTATAAAAATAAAAAAATAAAATAAAAGTAATCCATTTATTGCCTTAAAAAATTACATAATTTAAAATAATACAAAGTTATTTCTAAAAAGGGACAAAAGGAGTCGGCTCAGCTTTTACTCACGCACAGCGCTGTTTTCATCCGATCCCTGGTCCTAGAGATGATCTTAGTCGAGAGTCTGTGGCTCTCCAATTGACCGCAGATAAGTTAAAAAAAAGTGTGTGTCAGGAGGCTCCACTCTTCCACATCTCTAACTAGAGTATCAATACAGTTATAAACACAAAGGGCTTGATGAAGAAGTACGTTATGTACCTATGTGTGATAACTGATAACTTAGCTATTTATTATTACTCTACAAAATCCCGGAAAAAATGTGCTATTTACTGAGAATTTCAGTAAGACAGATGGACTCAAAGCGAAATTATTTCATACGGTTTTATATTTTCATTTTCCAGAACGGAACTTACGTCCATTATGGTCAATACTTCAAGGCAATCCACAGCAAATTAATATAAAAATTAGCAAGATTTTCTAAACCAATATCCGCTAGAAAGAGTAAACTTCTTTCTCGTTAAAAGGAATGGCAAATATTCGATGGTATTATGTTAATAGGCGAGGCGGATCGCTTCAAGGGTTGCGTAAGAACGACCACTTTCTTCTCGTGTGCTGGTACCTGCCACTACCGGTTATTAAACATCTGTTCTGCGTGCTATTATTATGTTATCTGTGGAATTATTATAACACTAGAAGAGGCTTTTAGAGGTGTATTTATGTAGTTTTGGAGTAAGGATATATTTATATTTATTACAGTAACACAAAGATTGTTTTATATACTTACTCTTTTCGAAAATGCTCGATCTCTTCATTTGCGCAGAACGCAAACGAAGTTAAAGACAAAGACAAAGACAAAGACAAAGACATTTATTTGCACAAATATGGGTGTTTACAAAGTTGTTTATATATATTTAGTTCGCCATATTTACCTTCATGAGGTATGCAAATATACAATGATAAAAATATAAAAGGAAAAAAACTAAACTATAATACAATTACGAAATGTACATTTACATCTATTTTAATATTATTTTTATTTGTCCCATATTGCGCCTTTTATAAATAAAAATAAAAATATTTATTTATTTATATTTCGGATCGGTTCCGATCGTCAGCTTTGGGTACCCATATCACAGGGTGTTTGTACACTGAGAGGAAAAAAAGCCGGCGGAAAAAAAACCTCCCAGGTTTTTGTGGAATTCCTTTATGCCGTTTTATCGTTTATGAAATCAGTGACTGAGTAATACGCCTTTTTCAGTAAATACGTTTTAAGTCCTTTTTTAAATTCGTTGCCTGTTTTAATTTTGAGGAATTCCGGTAGACCGTTATATATTTTTGGTCCCATGCAAAAGACACTGTTATGATATTGTTTTGTTTTAGAAGCGATTGAACATAATTGACTGTTATGTCTTTTTGATTTAAGGGTTTCATATTTTGTGATTTCTGTTTTGACCATTAAAGAGATCTCGTAAATGTATAAGGAAGGGAGCGTCATTATTTTTAAATTTTGAAAATGTGGCCTACAAGTATCCGTTTGTTGTAATTGACATATTGCTCGAATGCATTTTTTTTGAGCCTTAAACACAGTTTGAATTCCAGTCGCGTTTCCCCAGAATATTATACCGTATCTTAATGTTGCACCTACGTACGCATGGTAGGCATTTAGAACCGCCGTTTTGCTTACAACTTTGGCCAATTTATATAAAG
Source organism: Pyrgus malvae (assembly GCA_911387765.1). Classification (NCBI taxonomy): domain Eukaryota; kingdom Metazoa; phylum Arthropoda; class Insecta; order Lepidoptera; family Hesperiidae; genus Pyrgus; species Pyrgus malvae. The sequence continues at coordinate 564,526 of OU426969.1, read as the reverse complement.
CAAAAGAAAACTTATTTAATTGTTTACAAACGTGTTCTTTGTGTGACTGCCACGTTAATCTGCTATCTATGTATAGTCCTAAAAATTTTGTTGTTTCTATTTCAGATATCAACTTTCCTTTATAGTTAATATTTACTGGTTGTCCGTATGATACTCTATTTTTAAATGTCATTATGTTTGTTTTATCAAGATTAATTTTAAGATTATTACCATTTAGCCACTCTATCAGTGATTCAAGACAATTATTTATATTACTTTCAAAGGAACCTGTGTTTTCATTTGTAAATATTACTGTACTATCATCAGCAAATAGTATCATCGGTTCTTTTATTGCTTGAGGAAAATCGTTAATATAAATTAAAAAAAGTAAAGGGCCTAAAATACTTCCTTGAGGCACTCCATACAGTACTTTCCTAGAGAGAGAATGATGTTTCTCTTCAGTTTTTGTGATTTCATTAATTTTTGTTATTTCTGTTATGTGTTCTCTGTCAGTTAGGTAAGAGTTGATTAAGTTCAACGCATTGCCTCTGACTCCATATTTCTCTAACTTATTAATCAGCAAGTTAAGTAAACAGTGAAACACATCCTTGTCATAAGGAATTTTTCTTACGAAATTAAATACTGAAAATATATATACAGCTACTAGCGATCCGGCCCAGCTCCGGCCGGGTCCCGGGTGCAGACGTTGTCCTGCCGTAAAAGTATTGGAAGAGGATTTGTTTTGTCCCGCGACCGGCGGTAGCTCCTGAAGAAGGTCCTCGGTCAGGACCGAAACATGTCGGCAGATCCGATAAAAACTGACGTGAGTACAGTCGGTTATTATATAACTACAAAACTACTCATAAATAAAAAACTAATTAAAATAAAACTTTTTCCACTGGACCAAATAGTGAATCTAAACCATTCTTGAATCCCCTTGAACACACACAAATAATATCATCATAATCCGTTCAGTCAGGATTTCAATAACATACGACGACCTGCGTGGCGCAATGGCACAATACAAGGAGCGCCTGCCCATAATGGTTACCATGCCGGACTGCCAATCGAAGGGTCCCGGGTTCGATTCCCGGTGAAACAGAAATTTGAATAAGTTCAAATTTCTGTTCTCGGTCTGGGTGTTTGTGTTTCTGTCTTTGTGTGTGTCCATGGTACCCACGACACAGGGTGTATCCATCCTACTGTGGGGCTATGAGTGTGAAGCGTTATTTATTTATACACACGCACACAAGGAATATATATGTATATTAAGATTATGGACAAACAGATTGTTTCTATAACTGATGTAATAGATTAAATACTTAACTAGGTAGTTATTAGTCAATTAATACTATCGCTATCTTTTCATATGCTGAGTAACGATCACAGCGCTAACATTTATTCGACGAATGCTTTCTTATGGGTGGATGGCAAATTCGGCCCAAATACGTATGTAAGAAGGTGGCTGTAGTTATCAACATACGTGACAGGCTACCGTGTGTGTACCATTTTTGCCCCAAAGCTACTTTATAAGCTTCAATTAAAACAAAACTAGCCTATAAGTAAACTAATTTTGTAAACAATGCCTGATATTTTAATACAGGGCTGAAGTTTTTGTCGTCTATTTCTTTAGCTCATTATTGCTTATGTGTCTGCCCCACCGTGTCGCGATACAATCTATGTTTTTTCTTCTTATTATAAGTATAGTCAATATTGATTATTGCGACCATTTGTCTATTTAACCCTGATGTTGCTAGATCTTGCAATAGTACAAGACCTTGAAAGATTTAGCATCGTTGCCTGCATGTTATTCTTGCATCATCTTCTATATATATATATATATATAAGAGATTTCCACCCATATATTGACTCATCACGATATCTCTGGAACTATAAGACCTACCGACTTCAAATTTGGTAGGAATATTCCTTTCGCCGAGTAGAGGTCAGCTAAGAACGGATTTTACGAAATTCCACCCGGAAGGGGGGGTATTTCCACCCATATATTGACTCATCACGATATCTCTGGAACTATAAGACCTACCGACTTCAAATTTGGTAGGAATATTTCTTTCGCCGAGTAGAGGTCAGCTAAGAACGGATTTTACGAAATTCCACCCGGAAGGGGGGGCATTTCCACCCATATATTGACTCATCACGATATCTCTGGAACTATAAGACCTACCGACTTCAAATTTGGTAGGAATAATTCTTTCGCCGAGTAGAGGTCAGCTAAGAACGGATTTTACGAAATTCCACCCGGAAGGGGGGGTATTTCCACCCATATATTGACTCATCACGATATCTCTGGAACTATAAGACCTACCGACTTCAAATTTGGTAGGAATATTCCTTTCGCCGAGTAGAGGTCAGCTAAGAACGGATTTTACGAAATTCCACCCGGAAGGGCGGGTATTTCCACCCATATATTGACTCATCACGATATCTCTGGAACTATAAGACCTACCGACTTCAAATTTGGTAGGAATATTCCTTTCGCCGAGTAGAGGTCAGCTAAGAACGGATTTTACGAAATTCCACCCGGAAGGGGGGGTTGCGGGGGTGTTAAGTAATGTTTGTATATATGACATCGCAAAACTCAGAAACTATTCGACCGATTATTATGAAAATTGGTATGTACCTATATGTATTTTTTCACGGAGAAGGTTTATATGCTATCCATTATTATTATTATTTAATATTTAAACGCGATACGGAGTTCGCGGGGTCAGCTAGTATTATTATAAAAGAAGAGAAAATATTTATGGTCCTTTAATGTTTATTAGGTATATCCATAAAACCTTCTTAAATAAAACTATGTAACTATCGCTTTTATTAAATGAAGTATTGGTGCAATTCTTAGAGTATCAAAATTGACACGTATGAGTCAGTACCTTTGATGCTCTAAGGTGCAATTGTACCTTATCTATGACAAACAATATTGCATAATGTAACTACAAACACCTATTAAGTAATGTAGATGCGATTGGTAAACCGTTTCAATAATTACGTTCTATTGAATCCCAAATTAAGCCCCAATTAAATTCTTATAAGGATATAACAGCAATTGTACCGGCCACTAGTTAACTACCTACGTTTGGGTAATCTTCGCAAAATCCCACGCTTTCCCGTCGAAGTCCTTGCGGTCGGTAGCTCTCGATTGCAACACCTTTTAGAGCGCTCCTAATATCGTCTGAAGGTTAACCGAATCTCTAGAATTCTTGCCTTCTGACTGGATCATAAGGATAACTTGTTACAGCAATGCAAATTGCTGTAACAAGTATGCCACCGCATTGTTGCCACATACCTAAAGATCTCGCAGATGATTTTCTTATTCAAATTATTACAGTAATAAGGAGAGTATTTTGGTGTTAAGTGGTCATGGATATCTTTGCCTTCAATTTTCAGTGCTTGTAGTTTACATAGTTGTACGTGCATTGTTTGTACGTGCTGGTACGAGCATAGGCCATAATATGTGGCCATTGAAAGGCAATGGAGCTGCGTAGTAGAATCGTACCTGGTAATTGAAATGCTATAATACAAAGCTCTCTTACAAAAACCAGTCACCTTAAACAATTTTAACCATTCTAAAGCGTAACGACATTAATTCAAACGTTCGTTCCAGTTAATAATTAATAGCTATGTAGCGATTACAATCTTGCAAAACTAGATGCGCAAACCTAGTCTAATGCAACCTACATTTACCGACGTGACGTTACAGGTATCATACATTATTTATAGATAAAATCTTGTAAACAGGATTGTGGAAAAGATATGCAGTGTGAACAGTTTCACCCTAATAAAATAATGATGAGAATAATAATAACGCTATACACACTCATTGCCGAACCCTAGGATTCCCTAGTACAATATAAGTTTGTATTTGTTATATTGAGCATTTATTATGTTTTGGAGACCAGTTAAACTTATCGACATTTGGAACTATTAATATTTGAATCAGCCGGATATTTTTTCGTGGTCATAGTTGTCATCTACATTGCGTATACACATCGTCGTTGCAAATCTGTAATCTCCTATGTGTAACAAAAATACATCGAGAAATGCGAAAACACCTTTACAGGCATATGGTAGGCAGTACAATAGCACAATACTTTTAAATAACTATAACTCAGTGTATTAAGAGAGCTATGAAGAGAGCTATTCTTGGTATTTTTCTACGCGACAGAATCCGTAACGATGAAATCCGTAGACGTACGTGGGTTACCGTAATAGCTCTGCAAGCTTAAGTGGCAATGGGTAGGCCATATAGTTAAGAGGACCGACAACCGATGGGGAAGAAAGGTCCTCAAATGGCGAACACGTCTCGGCAAAATGAGTAGGTACAGGACGCCCTCCAACCAGGTGGACTGATGACCCAAAGAAGACAGCGGGAAGTCGCTGGATTCAGAGGGCGCTGGACCGGCAGGCCAGGCAGGCCAGGCCTACGTCCAGCAGTGGACTATGAAAGGCTGAAATAATGATGACGATGATGATGAATATTAAGAGATATTCACATGACTTTTTGCAGACGATGGCTTTTAAAAAGTGCTTTTAAAAATATAAAAAATAAATTTCGACAAAAGTGTCTCAGGCTTTAACGAGGATAAATATAATATTTTAAAGGTCTTGTGGCTTGATTTCTTGTTTGTGGTAAAAATATTTAAAATTAGTTTCAATGCCATCTACTAGCGAATAGCAAGAAACAAAACATGCCGCCTGCCATCTAGCGATGAAAAGTTTAGCTTATTTAATTTAAATAGATGTCACTGTTTTCTATATTTTATCCAAAGTTACTATTGCCATCTATTGGTAAATAGAAAAACGACAATTTGTGCTGCTCTCTATAAGATGTCACTATTTTGTATTTTCACAAAACCGTATGGTACGCCATCTATTAGGGAATAGATATGACTAGAAAAGTCAATTCACCGCGGCGTCGTCGTGCTGCTTTCTAGTACCAAATGACCAAAGATGGCGCTTGGATCATCTAAAGCTTATTTTTCTAACTTTAATTTTTTTTTCCCAGTTTTTGATTATGTTGGTTGCCTGCGACTAAATTCGTTTTATTTCTACGGATTCATTTAAAATGTATTGTAATGAGGTTCATAAAATTATTTCCCCTATTTACTCTGAATGCAAATAATTTACAAAATACCATTGTCAAAACTCACATCGCCAATTAAGACCTACAAAATACCATTGTCAAAACTCACATCGCCAATTAAGACCTACAAAAGAAATTTAAACAAATTATTCAAATTTCTGCCTCGCCGAGAATCGCACCCGGGACCCTTAGGTGACAATCCCGCATGGTTACGATTGCCGCATGGTTACCATACTAGAGACAGTTCTACAGTCAGCCTACGTAGTTTTGTAAATGGTACTCGTTTAGAAGTACGTAGATAAATAGGTACATAAATAGAAAAGAATGAATGAAATAAAACACCATATTGAACATTGTCTATTGTATGTATGTATGTATTAATACTTACAACTATTGTATGCTACACATAGGCTAGGGCTATACATATACAGTATGGGCGAGCAAAAGTAAGTACGTACCTATATTATTTATTATTTTTTCGCTCACTCAGTCATTTACTTACTTAATAATAAAATTAAAATTCAGCAATTTCATACGACATTTTAATATCAGATTTTAGAAAATCACAAACTATACAACATATAAATTACTATACATGTGAGACTATGAAAAAGAAGACAATAAAATAAGTTAGTATTTATAAATAAATATATCTCTCTGGATGATTCAGAGGTGTTATTTCACGTACGGGAAAATTGGTATTAAGGTATTTTTTAAAAGCTTTCACTACTAAAGGAAACAAACCAAAATAAGTTACACTTAAGCTTTGGTAAAAAACTTCATATGTATGTATGTGTAACGTAAGTAAAAAATATTTAAATATAAATTACGTTTCCAATCAATTTAAAAGTTGTGGTTGTTTTCGTAAGTTTAGGCATTCAGATGGACATTTCCAAGTAAAATAATCACAGCTTCTATTAAAACTTAATAGGTATGCGAAACCAGTACAGAATAGATAGGTACTATGTAGTTTCACAAGGAAAATACTTGCAATACACGTCTACCTACATTGAAACATAAAAAATAGGAACTATCAACCACCTCTAACTAATAATAATAAAATAATAAGTGGCCGTAGGATTCCAAATAAAATAATCAACACTATATTAACATCAATTTTACACAATTTGGCGTATTTTTATTGCCAAAACATATGAAATTTGCGTATACGAATACATCTCATATCTACTTTTTAAAAAGTAATATCAGTCAAATTTAATCATTTATTATCGCATTGAGAAAAATGTAGGAAATCCAAATAAATAAATTCCAAAAACAAAACTTCTGATTTGTACAAAAGGCCGGTTGAGCTGCCTAATTAGAACCTGATAACTTTTGGATTAAATACTTAGAATATGGTTTTTTTAAATAAATAAACCGTACAAAAAGGCAGACGGTCCGCGTGGTGTTAAGCAATCACCGTCGCCCATGGACACGGACAAGGGGGAGCCGAGCATTGCCGGATTTGGAGGAAAGCTTTTTTTACAGCTTTCTTGAAGAACCCCATGTCATAGTCCACTGGAAATGCCTCAGCTGGAAGGTTATGGAAGGAAGGTATAGTGCTATTTAATTACGTTTTTCAATTTAATATAATTAACGCACCAAAGCATTTTACAAATACATATAAATACAATTTGATGAGACTCTGGGTAGGTTGAGCGGACAATGTTACACCAAGTAAAATAAAATTCAAGTTAAAACTTTTTTGTTAATGCCTTTTAATGATATCTACCTACCAGAAGATAACATAACTAATATTTTGAGCGACATTTGATTGTACTTTTGAACTATGTATGTATATGAAAAACAACCGACTCTACATATCACCTACAAGACTTTCCCTGGCCTAGATTCGTATACGAAGTCTCAATGCGTTTTCGCACGTTTAGCAAAGCCCGTTCCACCTTAAAGAGAAATTATACTATTTTTATTTCGGAATGTTTCAAAACAATACCTAGTAACTAAGACCTCGTCACGATTGGCGTTAATACATCGATGTTGTTGAATCGTTAGAATCGTCAAATGTCTTTATTTTAATAGAAAATGTTAAGAAATTAAGTTATTATAGGAACGTAACCTGGCCTACAGAAGCGTGCATGACCCGGCGGTTAGCATAGAACGCAAATGATCTATGCAACTAAGCCAAACGGGTGCGGTCGGGTGTGAGATGGGTGACTGCTAGTGGCTAAAAATTTCATGCGCGTTTCCGTGCTTCGGAGGGCACGTAAAGCCGTCGGTCCCGGTTGTTGTCGATGATAACAGTCGTTAAACCTTGTCGGAGGCCTTATGGGCGGTTTGAAAACATCCGACAGCGGGTTGGCCACTAATCCGCATCTCCACCAACCCGCATTGGAGCAGCGCGGTGGAGTAAGCTCCAGGCCTCCCCAATAATGGGGAGAAACCTGTGCCCAGCAGTGGGACGCAAAAAGGGTTGCAGCCAACCTGGCCTACAAATACTAAAGTAACGGAACAGAAGATACACCCCTAGATGGGCACTCTAGCAAAAATCTTGTAATCTGAACCTGCCTCTTATCCTGAAACATATTAATGGAGTTTTTGGCGAAATTGAAGTAGGTATTTCATAGGTACTCTTGTTTTATTTTCATATTCAAGGTGTATTTAAGAAATTTGCCGTCAGTAGGCTATTCAATTTTTGCGTTTACTGACATCTGAAATTCGGTTCTATAAAAAAACTAGCAAGCTTTAACAAGTTCATATTGAAAGTGTGTTTATCGCAGTCAGGTTGTCCTTTAATTTTGAGAAACAAAAAAAAATGTCCAATTTTGTCGCCCCCCATAATCTGTCGCCCTGCCGAGCGTTGTGGAATTAAAACATTAGAATTTCTAGACATTAAAATAACAAGTAAATCCGAAAAAAATATTTGACGATTTAACCATTCAACAAATTGCTTATTAAAATCTAGTATGTATATAATACTTTACTTAAGAAATAAATAGATTATTGTTTACACTATCACTATATTTATTATTGTACGAACGCGTATACATGTATTTTCGAATACAGCTCACATTTTACACTATTATAATAAATTTATCAAACTTCACCTGTTAACATTTTATTCGTATTTTGATGCTGGTATCGTATTACAATTAATAAAATTTGGTGTTTTCTATAGTCACTTCTTTGTGTCCAAGTTAAATTGTCAGGCGACGTCCTTAACAATAATTTAGATAGAAGAAATTATTATTTACATTTGCAAAGAGATTAACTGGTATAGACTGGGTTACAAGTGGGTTAAATTGCTGACAACTTAGCTTTATATCCTGACATACTGCATCGTTGAAATCGTTTTACGGTTTTAGCTGATGTCGTTTCGTTATGGTCATTAGAATTCACGATTTTTTTTTATTTCTGACAAGATGCGTTTTAGTTACTTTAAGTTTTTATGGAATTATTGATGTAACTCAGAGATTCCTGGCACTGTAAGTAACAAGTAAGAATTGTAAAAGTAATTTGTGTTTAAGTTAAGTTCGGATTACTGACAATTCGAATCAGGATAACTTTCTTTAGACTGACAAGTCGCATTAGGATTATTGACAGATTACATGAACAGTCCTGACATGCTAGTCCAGATGTCAGATAAGTGCTGACATCGAGCTGTCCGACAGGGCTAGTGCTGGTGGCGGCAATGGCGGCAGGCGCGTCAGTAGACGGGGCTGTGCGCGTCGTAGTTGAGCTGCAGGTAGGGCGGGATGGCGGCGGACAGCTCGGACGCGCGCCGCCGCAGCGCCGCGATGCTGTGCCCGCGCCACACCTCCTCCTCCGCGTGCTCTCCGCCGTTACCTGAAAGGCGGGTATTGTTTGGATTGTATTATTTGGATTACACAGTTGTTTTTTTTTTAAATTTTAGAATGCAGCATGCATGCAGCAGCAGAATGCAGCATGCAAAGGTATTCACTTATTAATAGTAGACCGTAGGGATACTTATGCATCACATGAATAAGCCACGAATTTTGGCTAATGAGTAAAGTTTATGAAGTAGGACTTCGGTTGCTGATGAATAAGGACGTGACTCTACACTTTTTTCTTACTCTTGTCGTGCGTCTGTCCGTCGTCTTTCTTACTCTTAAGAAGATGTTTCTACGTGGGATTTAATAACTTATTGACGTGTAAAACACATGAAACGAGATTATATACACCTTGTTTCATGTTTTTTATATAAATAAATTAATAAATAGCTCTTAACTTAAAGATTAAAGATTAAAGATTAAAGATTATTTATTTGCATTGAATAAGTAGTAGGTACAAACAGTAGGTGTTACAACAATATTTAGGATGTACTTATTCAGCCAAATTAGCATGCAAATTTAACATTTTTTTTTTCAATAAATTACAATTGATTACTAACATAAATTATTACATTTTCATTAGTATTATTATTATATATGTATATACAATTACATTAATTAACATTTATAAATTTATGAAGGTCATTATTAAAATATTCATTGATGTCATATATAGTTAACGGTATTAATAGATTTTTTAAGTATATTTTGAATTTATTTACAGGTAATGTTTTAATTGTATTAGGTAATTTATTATAAATCTTTATGCACATGCCATATGCGTTTCGATGGAGTAGGGTAGTTCGAGGAGCCTTCTCTAAAACCAGTCTTTGAACATTTCTAGTGTTTCTGGAGTACACTTGTTCTGCAGTCATAAACAAGTTTTTATGTTTTTTAACGAACACACAAGCTTCAATTATATAGATTGATGTTAACGTTAATAGTCTTAAATTTTTAAATATAGGTTTACATGACTCAGAGGGTGCTGCTCCTTTTAGAGCACGAATACACTTTTTCTGTGCTATAAATAATCTTTTCGTATAAGTCGAGGAACCCCACAAAAGTATACCGTATCTTAAGACCGATTCCACATACCCATAATATGCCATCACCGCTGTGCCTTGTGAGGCCGTTTGCCGCAGTCTTGATAGTACGTACCTAAACCTATTCAATTTGTCACAAATTTTTTCAATATGACTTTCCCAAGATAAATATGAGTCTATATTTATGCCTAAAAAAGTTGTATTATCCACTTCTTTCAGTTCTTGCCCATTGTAATTTATATTAAGTGCCAAATTAGGTTTATTTTTTGTTTTAAATTGAATGAAATTGGTTTTTGATATGTTAATTTTCAAATTATTACATGTCAACCAATTCATTATAGAGTCAATAGTTATATTAATGTCATGTTCAAATTTATGTATGTCAGTAGTTTTATTACAAGTCAAAATCAATGATACATCATCGGCAAATAGAATACTTCGATGCGGAGTTACATTTGGCAAGTCATTAATGTAGAGTAAGAAAAGGAGGGGTCCAAGAACACTTCCTTGCGGTACGCCAGACTGATTATTTTCATATGTTGATCTGTATTTCAAGACCTCTTTACGATTGTTTACACTAGCTATTTCTACACACTGCTTTCTATCTGTAATATAAGATCTAATCCAGCCAAGCGCAGTTCCTCTAATTCCATGTATGTCTAGTTTGTCAATTAGAGTTGTATGAGAAACAAAGTCAAAAGCCTTAGTCATATCGAGAAAGAGCACGATAACATTATTCTTCTTGTCAAGATTTTCTATAACTTCAGTTGTTAAAGAAAACCCAGCCAGTGTTGTCGATTTATTCTTTTGGAAGCCGTATTGATCAGGTTGAATCACTTTATACTTGGTCCAAAAGTTAATAATCCTAGTGTGCATACATTTTTCAAACACTTTTGATAAGATTGATATTAGAGTTACAGGTCTATAGTTATCGATTAATGTTTTATCCCCTTTTTTATACATTGGCTTTACAACAGACCGTTTAAGACTATTTGGGTAGGATCCCGTTTCGAATGAAAGATTTACTAAATATACTAAAACCGGAGTGAGCTCATGTATACATTTTTTAAGAACTCTTGTCGATATCTCATCATATCCGACTGCATCAGAGTTATTTAGGGTTTTAATTATAGTTCTTATTTCCATTTCTGTGCAGGGACTAAGAAATATTGATGATGGGATCGGTTTTAATAGTTTTGAATTCTGTTGACAATTTGTCGACCCCCTATTTACTTGTGTAAGGTTGACAAAATGATTATTAAAAGCGGTCGCAATCGAAGTAGGATCTTTTATTATTTTATTGTTATGACATAGGGACTCAATCTGGGTGGTTTGGACGGTACTGGTTTCTCCTTTTATGATGTTCCATGATGATTTGCATACATTTTTACTTTTAGCTATATATTTCTGGTTCATATGTATTTTCGCAGAATATATACAATTTTTCAAAATTTTACTGTAGTTTTGATATTTTATTTTATTTTTTATTAATTTATTTTTATAATATTTAATCCGCAATTTAAATTTTTTCTTACAGCTTAATTTTATACCTTTGGTAATCCATTTTGGTTTTTTGTACTGATTACTACACCTAATTTTATTTAGCGGAAAACAGAGTTTATATAATAGGCAAAACATATCATGAAAGGCAGTAAATGCAATGTTAAGGTCATCTTGTTCATAAACATCAGAGAAAGTTAAGCTTTTTAGATAACTCTTAAACTTATGCAAGTTATGTTTACATAGATCCCTTTTGTATACATATAAAACTTTTACGGGAGTTTTTTTCCCCGCAGTACTAAACTGCATCATCTGTGCAGTTTCGTGATCTGACAGGCCCAATTGTAATACTTTTATTTTACAGTTTTTTATGTTGCTAAATATATGGTCGATACACGACTGTTGTCTCGTCGGAACGTCAATATGCATTACAAAATTATAATTTTTAATTAAATCTAAATAATGCTTGGTATAGTTATAATTTTTTAAAATGTTTATGTTTGTGTCACCTGTGATTATAATTTTTTTCTTATTATATTTAGTTATATGGAAAAGTAGCGCATCAAGCTTGTCAAGAAAATTATTTGGATTAGAAGTAGGAGTCCTATACACACAAATAATTATTAGGTTATAATCTAACACTTCTATTCCACAACATTCAAAAATTTTGGGTATCGCATATTCCGTAGTAACTATCAATTTATTATATTTTATGCCTTTTTTGAGCAAAATACAAACTCCTCCTCTTTTATTTTCTCTACTAAAGTAAGACACTAAGTTGTAGTTTTGTATTTTTACGTTACTCTCTAGACCACCCTGAATAAAAGTTTCAGATAAACATATAGCATCAGGTTGATTTCCTTCTTCAGTTAATTCTGCGATCGAAACCTCCAGTAAGTCCTTCTTAGATAATAAGCCCGCTATGTTCTGATGTAACACATTAAAATATTTTATATTTCTATTACGCACGAAAAAACGATTGATCAGTCATATTTGGAGGAGAACATGAATTGGTTTTGTTATTTTTACTTAAATTAGGAAAGTAAAATGGTATCGTGCCCTTTTTTGCAGTTTTCACTTTATCAGAATTAATTTTTTGACTTTTCATTTTATTAAAATAGTAGTCTATTGTACCCTTCTTATATTTATAAAATTCAAATTTCGATTGGCCTCTCGAATTCCGTTCTCCAATGAAAGTAGATTTTAGATTTTGTTTCCTATTTTTTATAAAAATATGGTCATAATCGGCCGAGTCAACATAGAAATTCAGTCTGTTACATAGAAAGTTTCTAGCATGCCACATAGTCGGTAAAAATTGATCAAACTCAACAAATGTACAATTTTTGAATTGCTTACAAACTAGTTTAATTTCATAATTTAATTTAAAAGTATTGAGATAAGGATTGTGTAAAACCTGTATAACATATACTTTATTACAGTTATTTATCTTTAATGCATTACATAGCTCGGATAATAATTTTAGGGGGTTACAATCGTTTTCGCCAATTGAAATAATAATTTTATCGTTGTGTTTTATGTTTGTTTTATAATATCCCTTAAGTATTTCCTCAGTGGAGGCATAAGGTTTAGTTTGTGCAGATATTTTATAATTTATAATTTTATTATATTGCCTAGACATCGATAAATGTGACGCCAAATCTATACAACTTTGACCTCCAAATATCCATATTTTATCTTTATTACAACCGTTTTCTGCAATTTGCTTAGGTTTTTTATCAGGTATGGTCAACGTCTCTACTGTAGCTTTATTTATTTCCAATTTCGGTGGCGTGTTTGTAACGTTTACTTGTTCCTGGAACGAAATTTCTTCATGTAATTTATATGGCGCAGCTGGCCGCCTCTGTAATCTTTTCCGTAGGGAGCTAGGTGTTTTTTGAACAGTTGGGGTACATGGCATATTAAGAAGTTTCTTAAGTTTCAAACTTAACTCTTTAACTTTTTTTGTTAAACTTCCATTTTCTAAAATCAATAACTCTATTTCATTTTGTGCACTTTCTAATTTTAAAGTTAAATCTCTTATCTCTTCCTTCAATTGATACTCTGCTATGCCCGCAGATGTACTAGGTAGGCTTTTATTGTGAATGGATTCAGTGGAACCGAACGAAGATTTATCAGTTTCAGGCAGTGACTCAAAAGATAAATTTATATTTCGATTTCTTCTAAAAGTTATATTTTCACTATCCATTTTTGTAGTTATTGCAATATATTAGGTTTATTAATGCCTGTTTTAGATTTCTATTACTCCAGACCCATACAATATCTTATACTATTTCCTCAATTAGTGCGAGTCTCCTTTAATTTACCATCTTTGTTGATAAACAGTTCCTAGTCGTTAAACCTTATCGGAGGCCTTGTGGTTGGGAGATGTGAAAACTTGTGAAAGTAAGATGCAGCGTGGTACTGTAACTCCTAGGTCTTCAACAATGGGATAGATTTACGTAGAGGTATCAGACAATGACACGTAGATTAATGCTTAAAATTAAATATTAAGCAGGTATAGCAGAAATCATGCAACGAGCTTAACAATGTTTTTATTGATACATTTATATGTATACTGTAAACGACAGTTGACATTTATTATATTACAGTTTATAATTGTAACGCCATGGCCGAGTGGTAACGATCGCGGTCTCCGACACGTGTTCGGTTTCGGGTTCAAATGCATAAAATAAATTTGTAATGTGATGCTCCACGGTGATGAAAATTATTGTTGTATTTATTTAGTTACGATGATTTTCATCACCGTGCACGCCTGAAAGAAACATATAATTTCTAGAAGACACTATGTCCACTAATCTGCACTTGGCCAGCGTGGTGGCCAAAACACCTCTAACTTGTGAGAGGAGACCTTCGCCCAGCAGCGGGACTTAAGAAAGTCTTTTGTGTTTTATATTATGAGCTATGTTATGTGCTCACCACTGGTAGTCGGCGAGGCGTTGTTGGCACAGTGCGCCATATGGGGCGGCGTGGGGGAGCCCTCCAGCCCCTGCTGCTGGCTGATGTTGTTGCAGTACGACATCATCGTGTCTCCTGGAATGAGGAAACTTGGATAAAACAGCAGGAAAAATGTGTACTACTTCAAGACGTATAACATAAAATTGAACGTACGTGACACTTAAGGTATAGAAGAAATTACACCACAATAGATAGTACCACGAATATTCTGAATGACGGTACAATCAGGAAGATCTCCCCTTGCCAAAAGAGAAATCCCTGACTGAATGAACTATCGTAGTGGTGCACAGAACGGAAGAAATGTGTGCAGCGGTCGTATTTCCCCCTATTTCTATTAGCTCTAAAAGTCTCTGTAACGTTCGAGCCAAAGCTCGATTGTTTTTGATGACAGCGAATTGCAAGCCCTACTGACCCTGCAGTGGTCAGTAGTTATACCGTTCAAGAGATCCTGGCTTCGATTTCCAGCAGAAGTGATTTGTAATTGATAAATTTAGAGGACGTTTTCTGGGTTTTTATAATATCTTTGTGAGTGTCCACGACACCCACCACACAAGGCATCCGACCGTGGGGCTATTCGCGAAAATCTTTGCGGCAAAGGTAGATCTCCCACTACAGTCATTCTGGGTAACTTTGAATTGACGTTTAACTTTGAACAAAGTTGGAAAAAAGATTTAACAATTTATTACATCGAAACTTTTTGATATTTCAATATAATAACTGTATATAATAGATTGTCAAAATGTTTTTGTACCAAATGAAAATTACAAAATAAACTGTTAATGCCATAATTCTGAAAATTCCCGCCTTTTCCGTGGTGAAGTTGCTGGAAGTTTTTGAGCTCTGATTTCGAATCGTAAACTAGTCCACTTTGATTCATATGGCAAAACCAAGCTATTTGTTACTTTTGTACGTCAGTGTAGATGTCATTTTTATAGATTAGGTTTTTAAATTTAATAATATCTTCTTTTTATTTTACCTAAACCTTAAAATATTAAGGTTTTTACATTCTAAAAAAATTATTTAAAGTTACCCAAAATTCATGATTAATGAAAATTCGTGTTTTAGGGGAAATTATGGGTAATTCTGTTGTTTCTTCCGCAAATTTATTTTGTTAGACAGAAAAACCAACTCAAAAGGACACTATTCATTTAATAAAATAAAGGTGTCATAAATAGAAATCAGTTTTAATAATACAAATAATGTAAAAAATGTTCAAAGTTACCCGAACTGTACGTAGCGAAATTAACTTTGTCTGGAAGCTTCGAAATAAGAGCTTTTACATATTATGCAATATAATAAGAAAACTTCGATAACGTGACAGGATACCCGTTGAAAGTTGCCACAAAATATTATATTGTTCTTACCAAGTGAGTTCAACGGATAGTGCGTCTGGTAGGGCTGCCCGGAGGCCACAGAGCTGATGGGCAGCGAGGGGTTGAGGTCGGCGGCCAGCTGCGGCAGCCCACCCGCGCCGAACCCGCCCATCGACACTCCGCCCTGGGACAGCTGGCCGAGACCTGGGGGAATCATGCAAGTTATACCACGGTCTCTGACTTTAATCTATACATCTATACAAATAAACTATCTGTTTGTTTCGGCTAATCTCTGAAACGGCTGGACCGATTTTGACGGGACTTTCACTGTCAGGTAGCTGATGTAATAAAGAGTAACGCAAATTTTATTTAAGAAAATTTTAAAACTAAAGTATACGCGGACGAAGTCGCGGGCGGCCGCTATTACTACATAAACGAGATGCGCGATGCATCTGCCTGGAAAATAATTGTATTGTTTTATTGTTTTTTCTCTTACCAGCAGGCATAGACCAGGGCCGGTCCGCGAACACGCCTGGACCGCAAACATCGCCAGTGCCGAAGGGTGGCAGCCCGTGGGAGGGGAGCAGTGCACCAGGGGACCTGAACACGTTGGTGCTCTTCTTACGCTTCTTCCACTTCGCGCGACGGTTCTGGAACCACACCTGGAAAAAGAAATTGGGTTAGAAGTGGAAAGCGCTTGTGGCGACGTTCAATGTTTCTGAACGCAGCCATCTGACATGACATCTGTCATGACTGTCAAGTGACTCGAACTTTTCGCACCGCTTAGAACAACGAATTTTTCCAATGGTCGACGAACACGTTTTCTCTGGTGATACCCTGCCAAGTAAATAGTGATTACCTACTTCTTGTAAATAGGGTACTTGTATAATCACATCACAATCAAGTGAGTACATTATACGCTTCAACAACAAGCTAGTGTTTTCTTCACCTGTGACGACCCATCCGTGCGAAGCTCCAACATTGATTGGTGACCATTGCCGTCTTTAACCTATTGGAGGCCCTGGTCATATTAGGATAACGGGGCCCCTATGACTTTGACAGAACATTATTTTGTTAGAATAGACAAAGAAAGTAGAAAAACAAGGTTAAATATTTATTTTTATTCACAATCACACGAAAAGAATAGATAAATGTAATATAGAACACAAAAGTAATTATTTTAGCATTTAGGTTAGTGCTTATAAATCTGTTATTTGTACAGGAACCCTTGTAGATATCAGACTTTATACAGACTTTTTGGATGGTGAGTACAACCATTTTCTTCCGACGCTTTCATTGTTCTTCAATTTGCGAATAAATAACCATTATGAATTTATCTAGCTGTAGTCGGAAAGCCTAATTTTTGGGCGAGACTAGAATAGCTTCGCGCATGTAAAAACTAGTAAGTTGGTATTGTAGTCAATAATTTAGGTTCGATTTCTTCAAATTATATAAGTTTTTGGTAGTAAATATTAGTTATCGTTTGGTGATCTGACAGGAACTAGGGACTTTGTATTTGATCTGAGGGGGCCCCTATCGATCGCGGGGCCCTGGGCACTTGCCCAAAGTGCCCACTGGGAAAGAGGGGTCTGTTGGTAACCCGCGTATTGGTGGGAAACAACTGTAATGTACAACAGTTACAGCACATCAGTGGCTGGCAATTGAAGACTCTCAAAGCATCTTCAAAATATTGAGAACTGATTAGTAATGAATCAAAGATATTCTGTTCTAAAGTTTAGCCCATCTTTGTAAGATATTTTTATTTTCGAAGTGACTGTTTATACGAGTACTGTGCGAACTATTTATGATTTATTCGTTCGGGTTTTAATTATTTGTTTTATTTTTGTATTTAAACATGAAATTGGTTGACATCATATGTCTGCGAGATGTAGTTTTATAAGTAATGTAGTCGACCTACAAGTTACAATTATGACTCGAGTCCACGGAAACTATGATAAATGCTTCTTCTTAGATAGATTCAGAACAGGATACACATTTCAATCAGACGAAGGGCGGTAAATGATGACGTGCGATTTGCGGATATCTGCGGGATTTCGGAAAATTATCCTGCGATTTGCCGATAGGCCCTTGATAAATGATGGACGGACGTGAGGTAAAGGGTCTGCATTTGAAATGAAATGAAATATTCTTTATTCACTCTTAGTGAACGTTATTTTTTTTGTTCTGTCTGCTCTGGGTGCGCTTAGGCAATGCTGAGCTGAAGAAAAGAGCAGACGGAGAAACACTTCAGCCCTGTTTTAAAATATGGGGTATACAATAGCTAACTTTCTTACAGAGTAGCTATGGGCCGATAAGGAACATACGTGATAGCTACCACATGTGTCAATGTCGTCCCACGGTGCAGCTATCTGCTAACATTGGCAGTTTATTTCATTTAAATCTATTACATCACTAATAGAAATTTGTCGAAGATTTTTTGTCTTTGAGAAACAAAAGTAAGGATATTTACTTCTTACCGTAATTAAAGTTATTAGATTTTTTTTTAGTTAAGAATAGGGGGCACTACTTTACCTCCCCAAAGTTTCATCTTTAGTTTTTAGAGTTTTCAATGGATCACAGAATGGCCGCGCCTGTTCTCCGTCCGAATACGAATAACATAGTATTTGACGCCATATTTACATACACGTGGTATGCAAATATAAATAAAAACCAGCCAAGTGCGAGCCGGACTCACGCACGAAGGGTTCCGTACCATTAACTATAAAAATAACGTTTATTGTATTTCAGTCCCCTTAAATTCTTATTTTATTAAATTTTTTGTATTTGTTGTTATAGCGGCAACAGAAATACATCATCTGTGAAAATTTCTAATGTCTAGCTATCAAGGTTCATGAGATACAGCCTGATGACAGACAGATGGACGGACAGCGGACGGTATTGTGGTAATAGGATCCCGTTGGAACACTGCACGCACGGAACCCTAAAAAGAAACAAGAAAACCAACGACTAGTAAAGTCAATTAAAGTTTTAAATATTTTGTAGACTTTTTAATCGAATATCTCTCCCTACACAAAAAGAAGAGAACAGCGTTAACTCTCGGTTATTTTTTTATTTAAAAAGTAAAATGCAAACTTCCAATAAATATCTAAAAACTCGCTACACGAATACCACCAGTCAGGGCATCAAAGATGCATGCGGGTGCGAGCGAGAAGCTCAGCGTGCGAAAGAGACAGCTAGCTCATTTGGCAAGTGTCAGCTACAAACTCCATTATTTATGGCGGCCGGCACCATCGCATGGCGATTCTCCTGATTTGTTTACAAGTTTATCTTTTTCAGTTTTTTCACGAAGGTTTTTTCTTCCACTTAATTCGGTTGTGATGTATTTGAATAACGCCTTTACAATTTTTGTGATTTTCCTTTATTTCTTATTTTCTTAGTAGGTAACTGCCAGTTAAAAATGACACTCTTGTACTGGTACAGTTCTCTCTCAGTTTTGCTTACACAAGATACCTACCTACGCTTTAGCTGTACAGTTCGACTGTAACAATTTAAACTGTGCAGATAAATCTGAAGGTCTGTGGCGGGCATTATATGCAATTTCTTGGTAGGTATTGTCGAACACACCAAAAGGTGAAGTTAAATATGCAGAAAATGAGACTACAGGCCACAAGAGATCTGTGCTTTATTGCCTTCTGACTTGTGAATAGATACGTGAGTGTTTTGCGTGTAGAGTATGTTTTAAGGAAAAGTTTAAAGGTTTTTTTTTACAATTTTATATTTCACAACAGTTAAATTTAGCGAGAAGCAATGCTGTAAAGAAGTAATGTTTGCAAGAAATCCTTGGAGCGTCTGTCAAGAACCCGGTTGTCAAATTTACAATTAATAAATTCAATACTTTCTTTTTAACTCGGTTTATATTCTAATTTCCTCATCCGAGAAAGACATTAAAATTTTAATCCTCAACGATATCTGTCTTTGAACATTTCTATTTTCCAACACTTCAAAGATTTTTTATTTACTTAGAGAAAAGGAAAAAAGAGTTAAAAGGGTTGTCCGTTAAATTTTAGGAAATTTTATTTTTGGTAGTGACGTCTAAATTCCCGAAGGTCAAATCCCGGCTTATCCAGGAATCAATAACTCTTCGCGGGATGACGGACGATTTATAGTTAATCCGGGATCATTTGTCACAAAGTCGGGGTGGCTTTTTAGCTTTTGTTTTATCACCGTTTCATTAACTGCGCTTTGTTACCTATTTTATAAAACGTACCTATATTTCGAAATGCAAAAAATTAAAAGTTAGATCACATTGGTTAAGTAGAGACATACTTAATTTTTTTTGATGTTCTGATTGCTGAATTATATTTAAGTAGTTTTTAGAAAGCGTGGTACATACATATAAAGTTTTTTACCCAAGTGTGAAATGCTAGAGAATTCATGTCACTGGCGGAAGGCTTTTTCTATCTACTAATTTATATCTTGTCAACCAATCTGCATTTAGTCTGTATGAATCCCTCTCAATTCAGTAAAAAGACTTTCTACACTAAGCCCATTCTACAAAGCTCTTCCACAGCGGATTTCTAAGGTGTTGTGAGTTTTACAAAACGTGCCAGCCAGTCCCGTGCCCCGGGAGTCGGCTTATCCCGGCGTAATCAATAACTCTTCCCGGAATGATGGCCGATTTGCGCCTAATCCCTCACCATTTGTCACGGGAAGGTGGAATTTTGGCGCAACGTTATATAATACATATTTTTTTATATTTTACATTTTATATTTTACATATTTTTTTAGCATTTTTAACAGATCATGGCTTTCTCTAGGCAAATCAATTTAAAGCATACTCGATCACGCTTCTACAACACCCCCGGTAGTGTGATGTTTTCACCCTTAGGTACAACAGCCAATGAAATAAATTGTAAGCCTAGTCAGTCGACAAATTTCAGAGATGCCCAATTTTGCTAATCTTTAAACAGTAAATCTCACTGCAAAAAAACATGAATTGGAATTCTGTAGTAAATGTAAATATAATCTAGTCGATTCCGAGACGGACGTACAGCGGATGCTTACTATAGGATCACGTTGGCAACCTTCGGATACAGAACCCTAATAAAAATATGATATGTACTACCTAAATAGATTCCTAAAAACTTATTATGTACCATATGAAATCACTATAGAATTCAAAAAACCCTCATATGAATTCTAGTTATTAGTTCTTAGTTGTATTTGTAAAATGTGCTTTTGAGGATTACTTTAACATTTCTTTTAAAAGAGATTAAATTGTAGAGTAATGTATAAAGACGAAGATTTCTACCGTTCCCCCCCTTCCCCGTACCCATCTACTGAGGCACATTGGAAGAAAAGGATAAACTTTGGAAAACCCATTTAACTTTTTAAGTAAGCCTTTATTTTACGAGGTCAGGTCCTAACTTTAATGTCTTTTCGTAATTCACCGACAGCGTTTAAATCTTTAACAGTTTTAATAAGAATGGTATAAAATGTACCTAGATTCTGAAATAAAGATTGTCAAATTTGATTGTAATGAATTGGGATTAGTAGGTCCTCGGTAGATAGGTACTACTTATACCTTTTTTGTATGGGGGGGGGGGGAACCTTTAAAAGGTACCCAGCATCTTGGGAGATGTTACCGGGGTTATGTGGCAATTGTACCGCACTAAAACCCCCTCGGTGGTCTGCCTCTGCGCTTGGGGAGACAACGGACGGGTTGACGGGTCGAGCTCGCACTCTCACCGTCCGCAACCCCGGAAGCCCACTTTTAGTCGTCTCTTACGATCAGGCAGGGGATACCGTAGCTCTATTCTTAATCCTGAAGCTACAGGGACTTGGTACTATTCATACCTCTTTTTTCCAACAAAAGAGGTACATTATCTGCTATTTCTGTGATTGACAAATAGGTATTATTTTACGCAAAGATGAATCGGCCTACAATGAATGAAATTTGTTGTGTTACTTAATTCAGCAATAGAAGCTTGTTTTAAAAAGAAATTGTCATTTTAAACGGTCAGAAATCTCTAAGTCCTACTGCTGGTCTGTCACGGAACGGAGAAGGACTTAAGAGGGTGCGGGTCGATGGAGGATGTGACATTCATTTTGACGCTCCGCTCCGTGACGGTAAACGGTCATCACGTAGCTTAAAAATGAGTCGCTTGTATTTGAAGAAAAACTGTTTTTATAGCTTATTTGAAAAACCCCATTGGGTAGAGTAGGCTATGGGGTTTTTGTACTATTGTATGGATATACTCTAAACAATAGTTCTCCAGAAATTCCTGCAAAGGAAAGTGGTCCAGTAATATTCATTTTTGTATCTAAAAAAACGGTGTAACACGGGCTGTTGAATTTGTATGTGGAATTTTAACTTTTATATTTGTATATACTGCGAAAACATCAGAATGAAGCATTTAAGTAAAGCTACAGATACAACATTGAAAATAAAAAATCCAAAATCAATACTTTTGTAATACTTTTGTACAAGTAATGTAATACTTTTGTAATTTGCTGCGCTGTGTCAAGTGGAATGGCGCAGCGATGACTCACATCTCCACTACTTTAGAAATAAGCTTAGGTTAAGTACTAACATAGTTTATAAGTCTCAGATACTAACCAATATGAGCTCTTGTTGCTTGTTTTATGGAATTATAAATAAATAAAATAAATATAAATTTTCGCTTATCGTACGTCAATCTGTTACGGCCATCGGATTTAGGTGCCTTTATGGGCGATGGATTATGCTGAAAGAAATATTTTCAGCAGTACTACATAAATATCTAAAGATGGTTTTAAGCATACTGCCGACAATTTTTTATCATTGTATATTTGCATACCTCATGAAGGTAAATATGGCGAACTAAATATGTATTAACAACTTTTGTAAACACCCATATTTGTGCAAATAAAGTTCTTTGTCTTTGTCTTTGTCTTTGTCTTTGTCTTTGTAAATATATATAAACATCTTTGTAAACACCCATATTTGTGCAAATAAATGTCTTTGTCTTTGTCTTTGACAAACTGTTTCACAGTTTGGAAGACCTTTGTAACATTGAACAATGTACTTTGATGAAAGAAATAAATAAATAAAAATAAAATAAGCTCCGGCCATCCTCCAATCGTAAGTCGAAAGGCGTCAATCGTGAGTTGACAGCGTGCGCAGAAATTCGTCAAACAGTGGATATCGTTTCTAGGTGAGCAAACATCGAGCTCTCAGCATCTTTCAAATCCACCTCTGGTTTCGTCAGGAATCGTGAGCGAGCGGTTAGGACGCGCTGTTTGCACGTCATGCGCTAGCGGTCGAACCGCTGCTGGGGTAAGGCGTAAGAGTTAGCGGGATGTAAGTATCTGGTTACAGTTAAAGTATAGAGATAACATAATTATTCACTTGTATCATGTAGCTGATTATTAATTTGAAGCCCGGCACGGATAAAATAAAGCGAACATTTTCTTAAAGTTTCTAGCATTATCATTCAGTACCTGGACGCCCGCCTGAGCGTTGCTCGAATAAAAACAACTAATTTTATTGGTTTATTTTTAAGCAAAACATTCATTGACTTAGTGTTACTTAACAAAGCCTTTTGAAATACCTAGCTCCCAATTTTAAAAAAATGTCTCCAAAAATAAAAAACGCACCTTTCCTACTTTAGGTTTGAACCCGGGTCTCTAGCTCCGTAGTCAGCTTTCGTAACCATTCGACCAAGAAAGCTTTAATTCAATTGACGAAATTTTTATAGAGGTCTTTCATATCGCAATTGTCATTTGTTTGAAGGGCGGACATTTGACGACCATCGTCCCCGAAACCAGGGTACTAAATTTCATCAAAATCTTTGGTGCCGTTTCCGAGATTCAAAAAATATATTTAGATATATACAAGAATTGCTCGTATAAAGGTATAAGATAAACATTAGAATGAGTTATGTAGAGTTAGCGAGCGAGACAACAAAATTGGTAGTGTGTCATTTGTGAAAAGGGCGTGAAGTGCCCGTAGCGTGTCTATTTGTAACTTAAATTATTAAAAGTGTAAAATCATCTAGTTTATTTATTATTGAACCCTTACAGTAGTTAAATTATTGGACACAACATAGATACTTAAAACGCGTAGATCGTGAGATGAAAGGCGTACGCGAAATTCAGCAAATATGTAGTTGATAGCGTTTCGTCAGGAGTCGTGAGCGCACGGTTAGAACGCGCTGTTTGCACATCGTGCGCTAGCGGTCGAACCGCTGCTGGGGTAAGGCGTAAGAGTTAGCGGGATGTAAGTATCTGGTTACAGTTAAAGTATAGAGATAACATAATTATTCACTTGTATCATGTAGCTGATTATTAATTTGAAGCCCGGCACGGATAAAATAAAGCGAACATTTTCTTAAAGTTTCTAGCATTATCATTCAGTACCTGGACGCCCGCCTGAGCGTTGCTCGAATAAAAACAACTAATTTTATTGGTTTATTTTTAAGCAAAACATCTCTATAATAACTTATATTCATATATCGAAAAATTTTCAATTCTAGCTGACGAACAAGTAGGTTTTCGCAAAAATAAATCTATTAATTTAGCTATATATAATTTTTTGGAACAGGTCATGTCTACGTTAGATAAGAAAAAACAAATCTCAGCTCTGTATATGGATATGACTAGGGCATTTGACTTTGTAGATCATGCGCTATTAATAGACAAATTAGAGAAGTACGGCGTTAGAGATAATGCTTCACAATGGATAAAATCTTATTTAAGTAACAGAAAACAAATAACTGAAATTAAACGAGTTGACAATGAAACAAAAACGGAGGAAAAGTACTTATCTCAACCCAGGGAAGTAGTATACGGGGTACCTCAAGGAAGTATCCTCGGTCCGTTGCTTTTTTTAATATATATTAATGATTTTCCAAAAGTCATTGAGCAACCAATGGTTCTCTTTGCTGACGATAGTACAGTTATATTTCCAAATGATAATCCAGGTACATATGAAACGAATATAAATAATGCCCTTGAATTATTAGTAGATTGGTTGAATAACAATAATCTTAAAATAAACCTTGAAAAGACAAATATAATGACATTTAAAAATCGTATATCTTATGGGAGATCTGTAAATATTAATTATAGAGGTAAAACCATATGTGAAACAGAAAATATAAAATTTTTAGGCTTGTATATTGATAATAAGCTCACATGAAGACTACACATGGAACATGTATGTAAAAAACTTAACAAATTCTCTTTCGCTCTTTACAAATTGTCAAAAATAGTAAATAAATCAGCGGTATTAAGCGCGTATCATGCGTATGTTGGTGCAACTCTTAGGTATGGTCTTGTATTTTGGGGTAATGCAACGGGTATTGAAACAGTTTTTAAAGCGCAAAAAAAATGTATTCGGTCAATGTGTCAACTACGACAGACAGACACATGCAAGCCACACTACCAAAGTTTAAATATATTGACGCTCCCTTCGTTATATATCTATGAAATATGTGTAATGGTCAAAAACGACATTTCTAAATACAACAAGTTAAACTCAAAAAGACATAAAAATAAACTATGCGCAATAGCCTCTAAAACTAAACAATATCACAATAGCGTCTTTTGTATGGGACCAAAAATATATAATAATTTACCAGACTTTCTTAAAACCAAAAGTTATAACGAATTTAAAAGGGAACTCAAAACACATCTAATTAAAAAAGCGTACTATTCGGTCACTGAGTTTATTAACGATAAATAAATAAATTAATAAAATATAAGAAACTAAAATAACATAAATAAAATAAAATGATTAATAAATAATTTTGTCCGCGGCATAAAAACCTGGGAGGTTTTTTTTTCGCCAGCTTTTTTTCCTCTCAGTGTACAAAACCCATCCTGGTGGGTGCCCAAAGCTGATGACGGCGAACCCCGTATGGTTCAAATAAAATAAATTATTATAAAAAGCACAAAATTGGGTTTAAGTCTAATTAATTAAAACTGTAAAATTTAAAATTACTTTAATGTTTCTTATGTACCCTTCTGTAATAGTCATTTTAAGAATTTAGTTTACATTATGTTAAGTCATTAAAATAATTATTTTATTTAATATAATAAAATTTGTACACCCTAAGGGGTAAATATGGAGTTCTAAATATTTTGTAAAACCTTTTTCACCCATATTTGTGCAAATAAAATATTTTCATTTCATTTCATTTCATTTCATTTCATTTCATTTCATTTCATTTCATTTCATTTCATTTCATTTCATTTCATTTCATTTCATTTCATTTCATTTCATTTCATTTCATTTCATTTCATTTCATTTCATTTCATTTCATTTCATTTCATTTCATTTCATTTCATTTCATTTCATTGACTTAGTGTTACTTAACAAAGCCTTTTGAAATACCTAGCTCCCAATTTTAAAAAAATGTCTCCAAAAATAAAAAACGCACCTTTCCTACTTTAGGTTTGAACCCGGGTCTCTAGCTCCGTAGTCAGCTTTCGTAACCATTCGACCAAGAAAGCTTTAATTCAATTGACGAAATTTTTATAGAGGTCTTTCATATCGCAATTGTCATTTGTTTGAAGGGCGGACATTTGACGACCATCGTCCCCGAAACCAGGGTACTAAATTTCATCAAAATCTTTGGTGCCGTTTCCGAGATTCAAAAAATATATTTAGATATATACAAGAATTGCTCGTATAAAGGTATAAGATAAACATTAGAATGAGTTATGTAGAGTTAGCGAGCGAGACAACAAAATTGGTAGTGTGTCATTTGTGAAAAGGGCGTGAAGTGCCCGTAGCGTGTCTATTTGTAACTTAAATTATTAAAAGTGTAAAATCATCTAGTTTATTTATTATTGAACCCTTACAGTAGTTAAATTATTGGCCACAACATAGATACTTAAAACGCGTAGATCGTGAGATGAAAGGCGTACGCGAAATTCAGCAAATATGTAGTTGATAGCGTTTCGTCAGGAGTCGTGAGCGCACGGTTAGAACGCGCTGTTTGCACATCGTGCGCTAGCGGTCCCACCGGCTGGTGTGAAGCGCAAGTGGTAGCGAGATAATAACAATTCACACCCATGGTCCCATACGAGTATTCCGCGTGCTGTGGGTACCATAAACATTTCAATCCACTTTTGTTAGTTTCCTTGAACCGGGCGATGTAGTTAAAATTAGAGATGCGCCGAGTAGCACTTTTGCCGAGTAACGAGTACCGAGTTTAACTTGGTTAAATTTTTTTCCAACCGAGTACTCGGTTGAAAAAAAATCCATCACCCCTCACCCTGCCCGCGCCATTCGTCTATCAGTCGTTTGCTAGTTTACAAACAAAAAGGTCACGTTGCGCGTCATAGTAGATAAGTAATTAAAAAAAGTTTGTTAAATAATTATTTTGCACACCCGAACGGGTAGGACATAAGGAAAGATTATTATATTAAGACCTATGTATGTACACTATGTTCTAGCAAATAAATTGAATTGAATTGAATTGAATTGAATTGAATTGAATTGAATTGAATTGAATTAAATAACGATTGATTGTGTGCAGGAGGTGTGTAGTACCTGATCAGTTATTGTTAACAACATAATGAGTGCCTTGTGTTCCTGCATCATAATTTACCTTTATTACATTTTAAATATGTTTTTTTTCATAAACATTCTCCTAATTTTGTCGCATTACCTACTACTCAAGCATTATCATAATTGAGATTGTCAATTTCCTATATTAGTGATAAATACTTTTCGATTACCTAACACTGTTGTTTTAATTATATCTACCTAAATATTGCTTTACTTAAACCGATTGTACTCGGCATAAAAACCGAGTTATTCGGCCGAGTACGAGTATCGAAAAACCCGCCGACTACCAAGTATTGGAGGAGGGTCACAATTAACGTCGATAAGGAGCCTACTATAATACTTATTTCTTTTTTAACAGAAGCAAAAGTGTTTTTAAATAAAAACATGGATAAATACATATATTGACTAAAAGTTTATTTGTGTAGCTGTTTCATAAGTAAGCCTAAGTAAGCCTAGTCACATCGGAAGATGCCAAACTTCTGGATCCCAAGCGCATCGTACGCTTGCCTAGGAAAACAGATATAAACGCGGGGCTAGACTACAATAGATCATTTACTGGTCGCAGTGGCCATAGGGTTGTACCCTTCCCCACCAACCGTAATAATAAGTAATAAACAGTAAATTCGTTTACCATAGGCCTGCGAAAATTTTAAATTACAGATTAATCCAGAGAAAATGAAGCAATCATTTAATAAGATATTACGTTATCACTGGTTATAATCACAATCCCGTCCCCGCTCCTATTGAACCCGCTACCTCCTATGACTCGTAGACCACACGTAGTACGTTAACCAGTTCGGCAAACACAGAACTCACGGAAGCTGTTGCCACCTCGGCCTACGTACGAACTTACATACCGATCTGTATCATACCATACGGGAATCTACTTAGTAGGTGTAGCAGCGAAGACTTTGTACGTATGGCAGGGGAGAGGGAAGGAGGTTTCCCTTTAAAAGCTACTGGATCATCTGGAAAGAGATACTGTATTGTGAGGGATTTTTATCGTACTTAACTTCTTGGTGAAATTCCTTTAGAAGGCACGTTAAGCTCTGATAGAGGGCTTATGGGTAGTTTGAAAACATCCGATAGCGGGTTGGCCCCTAACCCGCATTTAAGCATAGTGGACTCAAAAAAGTAAAAAAAAAGAACACAAAATATTTTTCATTTAAGCGATATAGCCGTACGCTAACCCACGGAGCGGTAAGCGCATAGGTTTATAAAAAATCTATAGGTTGGGTAATACGTATGGTCCTCCTCGAGGTGTCCGTCAGCCAACGGCGAACTGGCTAGATTGGATGAATGCGTGTGCGTGACTTGCGAATGTAAATTTTGTTTTAAACGTCCGAAGCGAACAGTACAATTTGATAGTAAGTAGGTATGGGAATGTCTAAGACTGGTTCTTTTTAGCAAGACGTTTACTATCGAGATCTTTAAGTCAACGCTTCTTATAATTCGGTTTGATAGTCCGACATGTTTGTCTCTGCCTCGCCAGACCTTCCCAGCTACCACTCCGTAAATTACAAGCGATCAAGTGGCGGTTATGTGGTTGTGGAATTATTATTAGTGTGTTTATATTATATAGTAAACGTGTGTAAGCCTGACCCAGCCTGACCTGCCTGACCTGCCTGACCCGTTTTAGAGGCACTTCGAAGGAACACCCGGAGCACTTCGCAGGCCTTCACGTTGTCAGCCTTGCAGCGCTTCTTCTTGGTTATGTTATGTAGTGGATGCGGGTGTAAGTATTATAATGTAAAGTTGCGCGGTATGGAGTCTTCCAGCGGTAGAGGATTCCGATATATGCGGAACAAGATATGTGAGCAGAGCAGGCAACCACGCAGCGGCGACGACGGCGGCTATCGTACCTACTAATTTATTACTTAAGAATAAGAGTGGTGGTGCCTTGCTTACAATAACAGATAAATATAAAGAAATATGTGAGTAGACTGTCGCGAACATATTTATTTCATAATTAGATTAGATTAGAAGCAACTGGACTCACGTTTGCGCGGGGTCCATTGTGTCCGACACAATGACACAAAAGTATCCACGTTTGCGAAGCGTTTCGCTTTCTACATAAACGACTATTACGTTATTTTCTCACATTTAAAAATAAGCCACCTATCGCTGCTTTCCTCACTACCCGAAGGTTGACTGGCAGAGAAATGCTCATAGCATTAAATCCGCCTTTGTACACCTAGTTTATGGTATGTACATAAAGCATAAATAAATAAATAAATATGTATGGAATAAAAGTATAGAAAAAGTAATCAGAATCGGAAATAGGTACGTGAAAATGAGAAAGTAAAGACAGAAGTGTACAATAACCTCGAAAATGGTTACTTTATGAATCGTGCGCCTGCGTAAATGTTTATAGCAATAAAAATAACTTCTCATAGCCTTTTTTCTATGCACGTTAAGAGACTCCAAATGAGATCTTAAAAATTTTGTAGCAATTTTTTTAAACATAAGTCTTTTTTAAACATATATCATACGAAGACTGACTATTAAAACATTCGCGCTCGTGCTGAAACCTACTTAGGTTAAGTTAGGGGCATGGAGTATTTTTTCTATAATAATAACACCAAAAATTTGCAATACAACATCATCTTATAACTGATCATCCCATACCGCAATATAAAAATAGTCACTATAGGTAGGTACTGTATTAGGAAACGCTTCATATAAAATGTATTGTGATAGAGTCATACTTACAGCAAGAACTGTACAATTCAATAGACTAGACATTACACTAGTAGACAAATTAAATAAAACTGCCCTTATTATATAGACATTGCAATACCTAATACACATAACCTTCAAACCACAATTTCTGAAAAAAAAAATACTTCATACTTTGAACTTTTGAAATGAAATGAAATGAAATGAAATATTCTTTATTCACTGTACGGTTCCTTTACAAACTCTTAGTGAACGTTATTTTTTGTTCTGTCTGCTCTGGGTGCGCTTAGGCAATGCTGAGCTGAAGAAAAGAGCAGACGGAGAAAAACTTCAGCCCTGTTTTAAAATATGGGGTATACAATAGCTAACTTTCTTACAGAGTAGCTATGGGCCGATAAGGAACATACGTGACAGCTACCGCATGTGTCAATGTCGTCCCACAGCCATCTGCTAACATGGCAATTTAATTCATTTAAGTCTATTACATCAGTTATAGAAACAGCCTTGTGGGACTACACCTCAATCCCAAGCTTTTTTATCAATTAAATAGTCCTTAAGATCGTAAAAAGCCTTGCGGCACAGGACTTGTTTGACTTTTTTTTAAATCTGTGAAAAGGAAGGGATTGAACATTTTCCGGGATTGTATTGTATATTCTGATCGACATTCCGATAAAAGAGTGGCTCTTTTTGCGGAGCCTACACTTGGGGAATGCAAGTTTGTGGCCATTCCTTGTCGAAACACAGTTCGAACTATGTAGATCCAAAAAGGTCATAAATTCGTGTTTGTTTTTACGAACATACATTATATTTTCATAAATATATTGCGATGCAAATGTTAGTATATTAGTCTCCTTAGTTAGTATATTAGTCTTTCTTACGAATGTTATAATTGGAGTTATAATTAAAGTACTTCACTTCACATCACTCAAATCACTAACATACCACCACACATTATGTATATATGGACGTAACTTTTTTTATTTGTGAACCGATTTAAATAAAACAAACACTAAATGTTAATAAAAAAATACCAATATATCAGTGAAAACTGCATCCTTCTACGTTAAGCCGTTCCTGAGATTAGCGCGCACAAACGAACAGACAATAATTCTAAAAATCATTGTTTTGGGTTCTATTACGCTAATAAATAGCCCTAGTGACAGTTTTTCTCAAATATCTTCAATGTACAGACACCGACTTGTTACAGATTTATTATATGTATAGATATAGATATAAATAAATAAAATTTTAAGGCATTAAAAAATCGATGTCAACATTTCAAAGAATTAATTTCAAAGCAGCATTAGTCATACATAAATTTCTTTATTCTGCGTCGAAAGGTAACTGAAGGCAAATAGAATTTTATTTCTACAGCAATTAAATACACAACACACTGCATTTAACCATGTGGTGAAATACATTTCAGGGTTTGAAGCTCCGTCCAGTGGTTGGATCATGAAACCCAAATAACTTATATCCACATGCCGAACAAACCATTTCAATTAATTGAACATATCCAACATATTTGCGGTACCTGTCTACCATACGGCGTCTATATAACAGAGCATGTACTCGAGTACATAGGAGAGGAATGTACATTATTGTATATACGGCACATAGCTGTGTCGCTCGATACATATACGCGCAAGCGTACACGCCCCGCGAATTCTTTAGTGATGCCGGGAAAATCTATCGATTCGATAAACTGTAAAGCTCAAACTCAAAACATTTGATTCCTTTTTTGAATACCAATATTCGTGTAGTTAGCCAGCAATGGCCTGCCTGAGAGTTACTCATAATTTCTCGAAGGCATGATGTCCAGCAACCTGCACTTGGCCAGCGTGGCGAACTACGAGTATGACCGCGAGCTCTCTCATTTCCGAGAGGAGACCTGTGCCCAGCAGTGGGGCATAAAAATAGATTGAAAAATAAAACGTCATGGTTATTGTCTCTGGGCGCCTTTGTAGTCGAAGGGTAGAACAGAGCGAAATGAGCCGGAGCAGAAAAGCTTTTATTTTAGGTTAGTACTTTGTTTAAACTGCTTATTTTAATAACGTTTAATTTCTTTTAAAAGTTTTTAATTTCTTTTATAATACTAAGAACACAATAAGGTTAAGGAACTAATTATACTTCAAATAATGTTGCGTGATAGAAAATGTAGGTATTCTTAAAATCATTGGATATCGTCGATAAAGCACAACACGTGAATACCGTTTTCCGTTCTAAAAACCGGTTAAATTTTAACTACCATTTCATTGAAATACGAGTTGTATTGTAACATACATTGTTACAATATAGGTATTTTTTTTAATTTGCTGTAAATCTGTTGTATTAAAATATCCGAAACCAACAATATTTATCTTGTAATTTAAAAACTGCCTTCTTCTTTTTCATCCTTTCTTTTATGCCAGCAATCGCATACATATTTTCCGACAAAAAGGGGATGAAATGCGGCATTCCCGCTTGGCCTGCGAACGTTGCAGCGCGGAATGCACAGAGGGCATCAGTTCACGCTAATGTTACAAAGAGAATGCCGCGACGTTCTTTGTACGTATTTCTAAGTACTTCAATCAAATTTTGTAGCATTGTCTTTATAACAACGCTGAAATAAAGAAGATTGAATTTTAAATACGAGTAACAGTAGCAACAGAATATTGCAACAATTTATGAAGATTGTTTTGGATATACATAAACCCTTTTTCTTTTACGGGGGAGGGGGGCGCGGGGCGGGGGACCTTTAAATGGTACCCGAGCATTTTGGGAGACGCCGGGTTATGTGGGATTTGACTTCACTAAAGCCCCCTCGGTGACCCATGAGCCCCCTTTTAGTCGCATCTTACGACAGGCAAAGTATACCGTCGATCATATTCTGGTCCCGAACTACAGAGACACGCTATATAGTTGATTGAGGTTTGAACCCGGGTCTCTCGCTCCGCAGTGACCCCACGTAACCATTCGGCCAAGGAAGCTTTATGATAAACACCTATGCTCGGAAAAGCTTAATTATTATTTGAAGTAGTACACAGTCACACTGTTATTTTATTACGGAGGCTGATGAATGTTTTATTACATGTACTTCCAAAATGAAGGAGGTCCTCTATTTAACGCGTCTGTATATACTTTTTTAATGTCTTTATGTTCAGAGATTACTCAAAGACGCATTGACCGATTCTTTTGAATTTGATAAGTGGAATTCCCGAGGTGGACCCAAAAAATTTGGTGCGGATTGGACGAGGATCTTCGGAATGACGAACTTCTGTTTGTTTGTTTCACCAAGTACAATAAAATTTAAAATATTCGATAACCTCTAGAAGAGTCTTTAACTACGTATATTCTTAAATACAATAATACAATACAATACAAACTCTTTTTTGCACATCAATACAAGGAATGAAAAACATTATAAAGATACAATTTAAAAGAAAGCAAAATGCGGTCTTATGCTACAAATAGCGGGCGTACTTCCGTTTAGAACATACCTCCAATCGATCTGAAATACATAAGTGTCAAAATACATAAGTGTACCAAACACTTATGTATTTTGACGCGCTGATCAACAATATCGTACCCATAATACCCGCGAATTTGATGTTCAAGGTCAAACGGACAAAAATCGAATTTTTCGACGTCTTTCGCATGCATTGCGACAAATATAGATTTTAGAGAAAAATATTTCAAACAAAAGTTATAGGGCATGAGAAAAATGATATTTTTTGTTCTAGGTATACATTTTTCGTGTAGGACCAGTGGTTTCGGAAAAAAATTTAAAGTCATCCGAAATTGCTAGTTTTCGCTAAAACTCCATTAGTTTCGATATAATAATTTACTAATTATCACATAAATATAATATTTTTATTTAAAAATATAATAAGTGCGTTAAAAAAATTAAGTTCGTTCAAAAAGTGAAAAATAATATTTTTTCTTAATCTTAAATTGACCAGGTTCGTGTTCGTTTTTTATTAAGTAAAATGACTCCTAAAACCTATGTTAATATAATTTTGAAAGTTAAGGTATGATAATATACAAAAAGCCGAATCTGTTATTTCCCGCAGCAGATGCATCTCATGTCGCGCGGAGGCCGGCAGTCCCGGGGGAGGCATAACACGGTTTGCTTGTAACCGTCCAAAAACGCACTACACGTAGTCGACTACACGGAAAAGTGCTTAGGATGCACTCAATTTATGTAGTCACTTGTCACTTTCATATTGAGATACAGTATGAATGTGCGTTTGTTTCTTTTGGGAATTAAAGAAGGAAGCTACGCACTGCTTATCATCACTACAAATTATAAAACAAAGTCGCTTCCCGCTGACCGTCCCTATGTATGCTTAGATCTTTAAAACTACTCAACGGATTTTGATTCTTTTTTTTATAGAAAGAATGATTCAGGTGGATTGTTAATATCACCTCCATTTAAATTGTGGTGCCAAATTACGATGAAGCTAAACAAATAGCTGTCAATAGAATCCTAGCCTTCTTCAAGGCTATCGGGTTGGACGGCGATCTGTTACCTGGCTATGTGTAAAATTCTCCAAATTATCTAAAAAAATAAAACAACAAACTAACAATTTTTAGTCTGATGAAAATGGATCCTTGATGAGATTTATGAAGAAGTGATTTCCTATCAATTACTAAAGTGATTTTTAACGATTAATAGTTTTCTCACAAAACTAGCAAAATGCTACGAAGCTATTCTTAGCGTCGTCGTAGTCGCTCGTAGCATACGAGTATACGTAGTATGAATTATAATGCTTAATTTTCAATGTGGTAATAATAATCAAATAAGGTTCTAATTATTAAAATTGGAAATCAGATATTTACACAATTGAATTTCGCTACTTAGTAGCATGCAGGAAAAATTAAATCTGTTATAATTACTCGTATCCATACTACGCCTTTTTTTTGTCGGGGGGAAACCTTCAAAAGGTACCCGGCACCTTGGGATAGAATACCGGGTTATGTGGGATTTGACTGCACTAAAACTCCCTCGGTGACCTGTGTCTGCGTTTTGGGAGGACTCCGGGATCTCCGAGGGAACGCACCGGTGTTCTCCACGCGCGGGGCCGCAGTGGGCCCATCTTTGGGAGAGCTTTGTGTTGCTCTCCTGCACCTTCCGATGCTTGCGGCGGCATGCGGCCACGCACACACCGCCGTCCTTCCCGGGGCTGCTGGCTGGGCGGTTCGAGCTCCCACTCTCCCCGCCCGCCACCCCGGATGCCCCCTTTTAGTCGCCTCTTAAGATCAGGCAGGGGATACCGTAGCTCTATTCTTACTCCCGAAGCTACAGGGACTGTCCATACTACGCCTAGATAATAAATAAAATTGATAATGCTACTCGTATATGAAATTGCTGTACAAATATTTTATTCATTCTCTACAATAAGAATTTATATTATTTAACTTGCTTCCAACCGTATTCTTTGAAAAAAGAAAATATTTTTTATTTACATAAACATGGCTAAAGAATTCAATTCAATTCAATTCAATTTTATTTATTTGCTAGATAAGGTATGTTGTACATTGCAGTTGTTACACATAATATAGCACTCTTATCTGAACCCACCAGGGTATGCAAATTAATGTTAAAGGTAACACCAAATCATTCTTACAATTACATGCAAATATGTACATTATATTATTCACTACATTCAACAACAATATCACTAACCATAATAGAAATAACATAATATGCAATAATTTGAATCAAAAGTATACATCACTTACTAGATTATAATTAAAATAATTTACAATTAATAAACTCTAATTCAATCAATTTCATTTTTATTAAATTTAAATTAATTTATTCCATCGATTCTTTAAATTGGTCATTCAACTTTAATAAATTAATCTTTAATATAATATTATTTACTACTAGCTGTACCCGCGACGTCGTCCGCGTGTATAAAGACTTTTATAAAATGGATTGATTAAAAATTAAAGATTATTTATTTGCATTGAATAAGTAGTAGGTAGATTATTCTTACATATAGTGAAATCACTTATAATACAATGTTCATATGTTCAGAAGAAACCTAATGTATTTTTTCTAAATCCTTCAAACCTAAAACAGTAAGGAATGCTTACTGTACTGATCTTACTATCCAATTTTCTCACGTTTCGCTTTTCTCGCGCAATCAGATTCTCTTTACAAATATGTACCTCGTTTATTAAAGTTAAGAGATACTGCTGTGCCCGTGGCACATCATCTATATTAAAAATAGTATCTTTAGTAAGTTGGGTGAATTTATACTGCAAAGAATGTATAGACTCATTCTATATACATAGCTTTAACCTACTGCAGAAAAGAGGTGCACTATACAACTACTTGTAGTTGGGAGATAAAATTTCTAAACATACACGTGCTTAGGATTAAACAATCCGAAAAATAATTAATAAACTATAGGTTTAAAACTTGCGGACAGCAGTTTGGTCATAAGTCATAACTCATATAACATTGTGAAAACTAAAGCAGAAGGCAGGGTCTCTACACAGTGTGCTATCTGTATTTGGAAATAAAGAATATTTTTATAAATAATCTTTAAAGAATCCTTAATATCTCCATCAATCAACGTGTGTGGATGAGCCCTCAGCCCGTACGCAATAAAGAGACGCAAAAAATGAGTTAAGTTATCATTGGTCCAATTAACAATGTTCAGCATCATACGTATACCTACCCAACGATGGGACAACCCGCGTGGCGCAATGTTTACCATGCCGGACTGCTAATCGAACTGTCCCGGGTTAGAATCCGGGCGAAGCAGAAATTTCAATGATGAGTTTAAACTGTTCTCGGTCTGGTCAGCTCTATGTGTGTTCATGGCACCCACGACACAGGGTATATCTACCCTAATATATAGGCTATACGTGTGAAATGTTATTTTTTATTTTTTTTACACTATGTACTTACTTTTATTAGACTTAAGGTTTTTATTTGAAATTATCTCCATCGAATCACTTTGGAGAAGAAATGAATATTGCTCAATAACGCCATCTACCGTATGACATGTAAACTTTGTGGTTGATAAATCGAATGTCAAATTACCAAATAGGTAGATATTGAGATTAACAGTTGGTTCACTAAAAGTTTAACTATTCGTCACCTAGATGTCTGCAGTAGTCTCGTTTTGTTAAGGCTTTGTACATTCTGTATGAAGGTTTAGATTCCGTATCTTACAACCTTAATGCTGGATGCATTGAGATTGTAAGATTTGGATTTCGGTTCATCGGAGCTAGAGGCCTCCTCAATATTGGGAGAGCTCCATGCTCAGCAGTGGAATGCTAAAAAGGTTGCAGCTTGATATAATGTAGCGATAATAATCGTTTCAGCTGCAGCCTGTTCATAATCTTCCACCCCAAAATAAGACTAATAGGCTGAGCAACTAACTCAATGGAGCCTGTGATGTAAGGTTCGGCGGCGGTAAGGCTCGCGATGCACTTATTAGGTACCTATAGTCTAGCCATTCTCGGCCTACGAAAGAAAATACAGTAAGCTGATCTAATTAAATTTAATATAGTCGACAATATTAGTGAGAGTTCAAAATAATTTTACTTAAATTTAAACTTTTATTTATGGTTTTGAATGGGCTGTTACCGAAACTTTCATACAAATTCCCCAAAGTGCCTTTTAAGTTTATGTCGCGTATTGTGTAAATGAACATAACTTTTTTGTTTATCACCCGATTGATATGAAATACACACTAATGTTACGGAAATTCATTCAACAATATATCAGTAAACACATCATTCAAAGAAGGGAAAAGAATTTGAGAATAAAATATTAAGTTAAGGTTAATTATTGTACGCTTGAGATACCAACTTTCGAATCCATTTTATTTGCTATTGAGGGGTAGTTTTGAAAAAAGCTTAAATAGAATTCTTACTATATTAGTAAAGATTACAAATACAAAATTATAAGTATATTACTCTGCACAAAAATATTCTGTACATCAAGTTTCGACACTCAATTTTCAAAGAGTTTCAAAGAAAATTGACATTTAAAGGGTGAATTTCGGGAAATGCTGAAACACGTATTCTTTTATTTTAGTTAGAAAATATTTATACCAAATTTCAAGAAAATCTATTGAAATAATCCAAGTTTTCCATACAAATTTTCATCGCTCATTTCACACCCTTAAAGGGTGATTTTTAAAATTATCTATAGCCTAAATGTTAGCGAGGACCAATACATATAAAACAAAAAAAGTGTCATCAAAATCCGTCCAGTAGTTTTTGCGTGAAAAGCTAACAACAGACAGACAGACAGACAGACAGACAGACAGACAGACAGACAGACAATAATTTCAAAACTTATATTTTTAGCTTTTGTTACTTATAAAAAGACCCCTAGAAGTATTTTTTTTAATTTATATGCAATGTACAGAATTGACCCTGCTTACAGTTTTATTATATGTATAGATAGATATAATTGATTACAAAAAGTCAGTTATGAAATAGTCATGAGGGAAATGTCAATTTATATACCTATAGAACTTAAAGATCACCCAAATACTCATCAACTGAATAATAACACTTATTAATTAAATAATCTTTAAATTCCTTTTTAAATATCTCAATGTTAGTATTATTTTGATTTTTTGCAGAAACCTTGTTATAAATTTTAATGGACATTTTGAATACACTTTTTCTAAAAAGAGCTGTTTTGGATTTTGGCGTGCATAATTTATGTTTGTGCCTTTTACTATTAATGTATTCATTGAATAAAGGGGGATTACATTTAAAAAACATCACAACTTCGAATATGTACAGTGCAGGAAAGGTCAACAACCTAAAACTTTTTAAATATGGCTTACACGACTCTATTGTAGGTATTTTTGCTATCGCATGCAAACACTTTTTTTGTGCTTTAAATATACTCTCACGCATTATAGAGTTCCCCCAAAATATGATTCCATAGCGTAGTGTAGAACATACGAAACCGTGATATGCAGTAAGCGAAACTTGTTGGTTAACCACCTTCGATAATACATAAAGTGCATATGAGAACTGATTTTAAAGAAGGTTTCAAAAAAGTATTTTGGTCACCATATTTACGATACGATTTAAAGATAAATAACTATATTCAAATTATTAACTATATTTAACTAGCTGACCCCGCGAACTCCGTACCGCGTTTAAATATTAAATAATAATAATAATGGATAGCATATAAACCTTCTCCGTGAAAAAATACATATACATACCAATTTTCATAATAATCGGTGGAATAGTTTCTGAGTTTTGCGATGTCATATATACAAACATCCTCTTTTATATGTATAGATTAAAAAAAATAAAATTGGAGTGTTTGTTTCTAATATTAAAATAACAATTTTTTACTACATGCATATGAATGTACATATACCAAAATAACATTTTTCACAATTTTTGTCTGTGTGTCAGTCAGTCTGTCTGTCCATCCGTCCGTCTGTCTGTCACTGTGTTCACTGGCAGGTAGCTGATGTAATAAGAATACGTTAAGCTACTTTTATTTTAGATAAAAAAAAAGTCCACGCGGACGATGTCGCGGGCACGGCTAGTTTACAATACACGTGTAGACATATAATAATAAATACAAGATAATAAAATATTAACTGAGAGCTGCAATGTCGGTAGTGGTTTGGGCATCGATATGGCTCCCGATGCCCAGAAGAAACGTTGCGAGTTTAAAATAAAAAAAACAATGGGTTGCACTCCGGGAGTGCCGGCAGAAGTGAAAACATTAACGTTGTGCATTTTTGATGTCTTGGAATCGTTAGGGAATAATTCCGCACGAATTGCTTGAATTATCAGTACCTATTAATTTCTATCTAGTATTTTTACAAAGTACTCTCTCATTTTCTTTCACCATTTCTTCGTCACTTTTTTCATTAATAGATGCACTTTGTTCAATGTCCATATTTTAAATACTTGATATAAACGAATTTTAAGACAAAATTATACTTGACGCTGGCAATATGCAGAGTTTGCGATGCCATAATTGAAGAAAAAAAGTATAGACAGCCGTCAGATGAGCCGTCATCAGCTGTCACCCCTCCGTCTTGGTCTAAGAGCCGGTGAAGATATTCACTCGTTCGGTTGTTACAAGAGTGAAGGTGATATGAAAGAAAATTGATTAAAATTAATTAAATTAAAAATAGCTATGAACACTTTTCGATAGTCAAGTTATCATAGGCATATATGTTTATAAATTATATTTGGTAAACAATATGTCTCATCGAATTTTCAGATCGGTGAAGGTCGATCTTCCTCGTCTCCTCTACTATCTTACGAAATTTTGCGATCAGCACACGTGACCTCGCGCGAGTTTCATAGTTTTTACCCATCCCACAAAAAGTGCTCAACGCCGCTAAAGAAGTTTTCACTTCAAAAATGCAATACCACTGTAAGTTGTGTCTTGCATTTTGACTGCAATAAATACACTGCCAAAAGACAGCATTACTTAATATTCATTACAATTCGCGATCGCCCGGTCTTCCCCTAATTATATCTACCCTCGCGATATTGACTTTTAAATCTGAACATCACGTCAGGGGGCGCCGGGAGCGGATTACGGCGCACAATTAGTTTTCTTTGTGCTTGTTGGTTTATTGATGT
The DNA here is from genome assembly GCA_911387765.1 of Pyrgus malvae. Taxonomy (NCBI): domain Eukaryota; kingdom Metazoa; phylum Arthropoda; class Insecta; order Lepidoptera; family Hesperiidae; genus Pyrgus; species Pyrgus malvae. The sequence continues at coordinate 524,009 of OU426969.1, read as the reverse complement.
GCTGGTGATTTTATGGTGTGCTATGATTTTATAATTAGCTAGTAACGCTTACTATGGTCGATTAAACTGTCGCTTTTTCGGTATTTTTTTTTATTGAATGGAGTAGCAAACGAGATATGGGCCTCAAAATATTGAATGGTCGCTGCAGGTCATGGACCTACACACAACCTCAAGCAAGCCTGACTCTTGTCTGAGGTGGTAAAAGCGCGCTTGCGCTGATACTCTAATGAGCTTTAGTTCATTCTATTTGGTTTCCTACTAATTCCTACGGAAGCAGCGATGGTAATACCAGGTCGAACCTTCCTACGAAATATTTCTAGATTGGTATTAGATTAGATTTAGATTTTTATGGTTCCGTTACTAAAAAAATAACTTATAGGGCAATTTTATCAGTGTGCCCGTCTGTCCTCACCCTTTTTCTTAGGAACGCGAACAGGTTCTGAAGATTTGTATCAAATACACAGTTCTACTTCTAAGTTAACGAAATTGAAGAGGACTGCCGCGTATGCAGCATAGTTAACACATAAAGAAAACAAATATTTACAGTTCTGAGGTACAGTTATACAAAATTCCTCTGCACCAACTCGCACTGGAGCAGTGTGATGGAGTAAGCTAAAGGCCTCCCCAGTAATGGGGATGCCGTGTCCAGCAGTGGGACGCAAAAAGGCTTGCTGCCAGCCATACAAGATTTGCAGGTGAAACCGCAAGGTGCACCCGTATTAAATAATGTTCTAAAAGTCCAATAATTTGATTAGCCTGTGACAGCCGCTGTCAAACAAATAGCTAGCATTGCTCTCTCGAATAAATTTCAATTTAAAAATATAAAACCTAAGTTAATACAAATTAAATACGATATTATCAATATTTAGCTCGATTTTTATACGTGGAAGTGTTATCCGACGTGGATATTACGTTAAATCAAAGAAAACTGTGCGTAAAACCAGTGACTGTAAAGTGCGTTAAACTTTAGATTTTATCGGTTCAAAACATAGTGCTACGTTATTTTGCGAATATAAAATTGCGTTACTACAGTGCTGTATTTCGTTTTTCAACTTCGGTATAACAAATTAAGCGAAATTGTAATGATATTGTAAGCAGTTAAACAAAGTATATTTTATAAGTCAAGTGACGGTGTGAGTGAAATTATTACCAACAAAAGTAAATTCCGTAGACTTCTTAGAATAATTTGTTGCGTAGTGATACCGTACGTATCGATCAACTGACGTGAGTTCGATCCTACGGTCGGCTATTATTTTAATTTTTATTCTTTGTTATTCTTTGTTTTTTTATCTTTGAATCTTTTGTTTTTATCTAAATTGTTTTAATTTTGTCACAAAAATAATTTAACACCAAATACGGCATAATATTTTTGTTCTTAGGGAAATTATAAGTTCTGATAAATTATACTTAAACATTGTAAACATTAATTAAAACTGATTTTTTTTAAATAAACTAATATTAGGCATAAAATAGAAGATAATAACCAGTTCTTTACGTCACGTGCATTGCCCAACGCTAATCACTTTCTTATCAAAGAAATTCGCAGTCTAGCGTTGGAAGTCGCCGCACAGATCTAGGACAGCGCCTTACAGTTGTCTCTAGCAATACCATCGGCGTGACTTGAACTAACAACTTTATTTAAACTAATAACATTATTTTATATTATTGTTTCGTATCGTGTTTAAAATAATCACAAACCAATATTTTTAAACTCATTACTGTAACATATAAATAAAAGCTGTAAACATAAACAAAGCGGTAAAAATACAGTATAAATAAACTAATTTATTTAAAACATGGATTCGGAAAATATTACAGTTAGAAAATTACAGCGCACTAGTTCCTTGTGTGATATGTCTCTGTCAGACTCGGATCTCTTTGAGCAAACTATAGTAAGTTTACCAAACACGTCATTGGATGAAAATAGTCGCGTACAGGAGCTGACAGATAAAATAACCCAATTAAATTTAGAGTTGCAAAGTGCCCACAAAGAAATCGAGGACCTTAATCTCCAAAATACAGCACTAAAAAATGAGGTCGAAAATTCAAAAAAAATAATTGAAATTTACAAAAAAGTTAGTCCCCAAGTAGGAAACTGTGGTACCCCGTTGTCTTTAAGAAAACGTAACAAGCAAAAAACGTCTAGTGCTACAAACAGTCCCATGCAAAAAGAATCGCATGAAGTATTTAGTTCGGCTTTAACCACCCCACTTAATGGAACCCCAAATCCGAAACAAACTACAATTTTAAAGTCGCCAATAAGTTCGCCTCAGCTAAAAAATGTCCAACAAGCATGTAAGTCAAAGTCAAATAATATAAAAATCAAAAGGAAAATTGAAATAGACACTTCTAGTCAATCTGCCTCGACAGCTAAAAATACAGGACCAAGTAGCCCTAAGAACCCCATAATTTCAAAAACTGGCGAAGCCAGCCAATCTAGCGTGGATATAAAAAGGGCTACAGTGTCATTAATTCCAAAAGATCAAACAAAACTTTCGGATAAAATAAAAACAAGCTCTTTGCCTCAAAATCAAACGGCGTTAAATAATATTCCGAATAATATAAATGAAATAAAAAATCGGATTATAATTCTTGCTGATCAACAGGGTCGCAACATACAAAATACGCTACAAAAATTAATCGGGGAAAAATATATAGTCACGTGCTTTTGGAAACCGGGGGCTAACATGCAGCAAGTAATGAATAGTTCAAATAATGAATTAAGCACGCTAACCAAAAATGACTATGTCATAATAATAGGAGGGACAAATGATACCAACCCATATAAATTTAATACTAATATAAATAACTGGCTTCAGGATAAAAATAACACAAATATTGTATTTTGCCAGGTCCCGTACAATAAATATCTTAACGAGCATAAACTAAATTACGACCTCCGATTTGCATGCTCCAAATTAGATTACACATATTATTTAGACTTAGATTACGGAAGATACATACCGAAGGGAGTCTCATACACAGTAAATATGTGTAGGCTCTTGCTCAGACAAATATTACACATTGATTATAGGACCAGGTTTTTAACATTTAATCAAAAGACTAAAGGAAACCGAAACTTATTTATTAATAAAAAAGATAACAGCACACAGACAGAGTGGGTTGATAAAAATTATAATATTAAATTAGATAAACAAATTCAAACAGAGGAGTTCGGAAGTGGTGAGCAATTTTTTCGTGTACTATAATATAAACATTCTCCATCAAAATATTAACGGCTTAATTACAAAATCAGATGAATTAGTAGTATCATTAAGTAATTTTTATCTTAAAAAAACCGCGATCGACGTACTTTGTATTACCGAACACAATATGATTTTATCTGACATTGATTTTCTAAATATACCGAATTACACACTCGTCTCGTATAGTCTAAGAAAAAATAGAAATGGAGGATCTTGTGTATTAGTTCGGAGAGGTCATAAGTACCGGAACGTACAAGAAATAAATAAATTTAATGTAATGAATATATTTGAATGTAGTGCGATAGAACTAACAGAACATAACCTGATTATTATTTGCATATATAGGCCTCCAAAAAATAATTTAGCAGCAATAGAAATTTTCTTAAATAAAATGAATTGTCTTTTGAACAAAATGTGTTATAAAAACAAAAAAATTGTAGTTTGTGGCGATTTCAATATAGATATACTTAAAGAAAATAGAATAACGTCAGAATTTAAAAGTATTTTCGATACTTATTATCTTAAACTTAGCATAAACTCACCAACTCGTCTAAGTAGCAAGACATGTATAGATAATTTTGCCCATAATATACGAGGCAGTAAATCTCAAGTTATTGAACTTGCTCTTTCGGATCATACAGCTCAAATTCTACAATGCCCGGTAAAAAAAAGTTATCTCATAACACACTGGTATACTTATAGGCGTGATTTTAGCACTGTCAATGTAAATAAATTTGTAGACTGCATACAAAGTTTAACATTTAATGATGTATATACGTGCAGTAACATCAATGATGCTTTTAATATATTCCACGAACTTTTTGAATTATTTTATAATTTGTGTTTTCCCATTTTGAAAGTAAAATTGTTTATTAAAAAAAGCCCTCGATGGCTCTCTAAAGGTATTAAAAAGTGCTCTAAAATTAAGAGAAGTTTATTGTGGAAGTATAGGATCTCCCGTAGTAAATTAGCAAAAAATAAGTTTAAATCGTACTCAAAAAAATTAAAGACAATAATTAACTTAACTCAAAAATCCCAAAATGACTATTTCATAAAAAATGCAGAAAATAAAACAAAGGCTACATGGAAAATTATAAACAACAATATTTGTAATATCCCTAAGCAAGGAATAAATAAAATTAAATTAGGGAATCACATTGAAACGGACCCTGAAAAAATTGCTAATGAATTTAACAATTACTTTTTGAATCAAATTGAAGAAACTAGTTCTAAGAATGTAGATACTAATAGGTACAACATAAATTATCGCCATCCAAATTCTATCTTCTTACGGCCAACCTCAAGCGAAGAAATAATAAAAGTAATCAACGGCTTGAAAAACACAAACAGTACAGGATATGATGGTATATGCACAAAAATAATAAAGCGGGTATCAAATATAATAGCGCCTGTTTTAGCCTTTACTGTTAATTTAAGTATAGAAACTGGTACATTTCCAGATAAATTAAAATTAACAGTCATTAAGCCTATTTTCAAAAAACAAGACAAAGAGGATATAACTTGTTATCGACCTATAGCACTCATACCAATCTTTTCTAAAGTATTTGAGAAAGTCCTTTATAACAATCTGTACACTTATTTTGAAAAGTTTTCAATTTTAGCGGAAGAGCAAGTAGGTTTTCGTAGGAATAAGTCCATTAATTTAGCTGTGTATAATTTTTTACAAAAGGTAATGATGAGTCTAGATAATAAAAAACAAATTACAGCGCTTTATATGGATATGACTAGGGCGTTTGACTTTGTAGACCACGCATTATTAATAAATAAATTAGAGAAATACGGCGTAAGAGATAATGCTTCAAATTGGATAATGTCTTATTTAAGTAATAGAAAACAGGTAACAGAAATAACAAAAGTTAGTGAAAAAACGAAAATAGAGGAGAAACACGTATCTCATCCCAAAGAAGTTAAATACGGCGTACCTCAAGGAAGTATTCTTGGTCCGTTGCTATTTTTAATTTATATAAATGACTTCCCGAAAGTTATTGAACATCCCATGGTTCTTTTTGCCGATGATAGCACAGTAATATTTAGAAATGATAATCCTGATACCTATGAGGCTGATATTAATAATTCCATTGAATCATTAGTAGACTGGCTAAATAAAAACAATCTTAAAATTAACCTTGATAAGACAAATATAATGACTTTTAAAAATCGAGTATCTTATGGCAAATCAATAAATATAAACTATAGAGGAAAAACTATAAGTGAAACTGAAACAACAAAATTCTTAGGATTATACATAGATCACAAATTAACATGGAGAACACATATTGAGCACGTATGTAAAAAGCTCAGTAAATTTTCATTCGCTCTCTATAAATTATCAAAAGTGGTAAATATATCGGCGGTATTAAGCGCCTATCATGCGTATGTTGGCGCAACCTTAAGATACGGACTCATATTTTGGGGTAATGCAACGGAAATACAAACAGTTTTCAAAGCGCAAAAGAAATGCATACGGTCAATCTGTCAACTACGGCAGATAGATACATGTAAACCACACTTTCAAAATCTTAATATAATGACACTCCCTTCGCTATATATCTATGAAATATCTGTAATGGTCAAATGCGACATCTCTAAGTATGATACCTTAAGCTCTAAAAGACACAACAATAAGTTGTGCTCAATACCTTCCAAAACTAAACAATACCATAATAGTGTATTTTGCATGGGACCAAAAATATACAATAATCTACCAGACTCCCTAAAAACTAAAACTATTAATGAATTTAAAAAAGAACTTAAAATGTATTTACTTAAAAAAGCGTACTATTCGGTCACTGAGTTTCTAAACGATAAATAATAATATATAATAAAATATTAACTAAAATAAATAATAAACTAAAATCAATAACATAAATAAGATATTTCGCGGGATAAAAACCTGGGAGGTTTTTTTTCCGCCAGCTTTTTTTCCTCTCAGCGTATAAAAACCCATCATGGTGGGTGCCCAAAGCTGATGACGGTCAACCACGTATGGTTCAAATAAAATAAAATAAATTTGTATAAAAAAGCACAAACTTGGGTTAAATTGAGTTTGGGTAGCTGGAGTGATAATAATGTAAAATTATTTAAGTATACTGTGTGTTTTAGTGTTTACTGTACATAATTAGTTTATAATTTAACTTGTAATTATATAACTATTACAATAAAATTTGTACACCCTAAAGGGTAAATATGGCGATCTAAATATTTTTGTAAAACCTTTTTTGCTACCCATATTTGTGCAAATAAAATATTTTCATTTCATTTCATTTCATTTCATTTCATTTCATTTCATTTCATTTCATTTCATCTCGCATAATGTTTTTCTATCAAAAACGTTCTGCACTTGACAATGCTCTTTATCTCCAAATCTTCTAATTTCCTTCTTCGGTCCAGCAAACAAATGACACCTTATATTAAATTAATGATAGGTGCCACTGAATCCGACGGGGAATCAAACTCGCTGACCACCCCACTCCCATTACCTCTCCCCCAGCTACCGGCGAAATTAACACCGAAATCCTCAATACGTTTTTATTGCAAATGGCCTCATATAATGGTAAATCAGCTCTAAACCCCATAGCGGGATATGAGACAATCTTTGGGAGCATTTTTTCGAAATGGCAACATTATCTTTTATTAAGAAAAGTGGTTATGGCCTATCTATGGATGTTGGATTATCTTGATGTTTTATATTTGTTAGAAATGAGCAGTGTGCTGAACCTATTTTGTTAAATTAATACTTATATTTATAACTAGCCTAGCGCCAGCGGCTTCGCCTTTTTTTGGTATCGGGGGGGGGGGGGGGACCTTCAAAAGGTACCCGACACCTTGGGAGAGGATACCGGGTTATGTGGGATTTCATCGCACTAAAACTCCCTCGGTGGCCTGCCCCTGCGTTTATGAGGATTCCGGGATCTCCATAGGAACGCACTGGTGTCCTCCACGCGCGGTGCCCCATAACGGGCCTATCTTCGGAAGAGCAGATGTGCTCCCCTGCACCTTCAGGTGTCCGTCAGGTGTCAGGCGGCATACGCATACACCGCCGTCCCTCCCGGGGCTGCTAGCTGGACGGGTCAAGCTCCCACTGTCACTGGAAGCCCCCTTTTAGTCGCCTCTTACGATCAGGCAGGGGATACCGTAGCTCTATTCTTACTCCCGAAGCTACACTATGTTCATCGGGGATAAAGTCGGCTTCTAATGGTAAAATAATTGTTCAAATAGGTCCAGTAGTTTCGGAGCGTATTCAATACAAACAAACAATCAAATCTTCCCTTTTTATAATATTAGTGTACATGTATGAAGGTGTTAATGTTAGCAGTAGTACTGAAAGATAGTGTGGCGCAATGGTATCAAGCCGAACTGCCAATCAAGGGTCCCGGGTTTGAACGACGGGGCAGAAATTGGGATGATGAGTTTGAATTTTGTTCTTCGTGTAGGTGTTTACATAATAATATGTTCGAATCTTTGTGTGTCCATGGTATCCATAACATAGCGAATCCTAGTGATGGGCTGTGAATGCATAGCGTTACTCATTTATTGATAGTGGTTAAGATTTTGACCTTCGAAGCAGATTGCGTTTGATTCCTGAGAGTTTTTTTTCACTTTTTCAAGGGCACGTAAGTCCAGAAATTCACATATAAGTGCAGTCAGCCATATTTACTCAATAATAGTGATAAACTTAACACACTCTTGTAAAAAAAATACCGTCTATACAGCGTTGTGTCATAAAGATCATTACGCCATATAGGTAGATACGTAGATGGAAGAGCACGAGGTTCCGGATTTGATGCACAGCGAGGAAGATGGTGTTTGTATTCTTGTCTGTGTGTATCCATTGTTGATTGTACCCACGACACAGGGTATTACTATCCTACCCCCATACCCCAATCATAGCCCCACATGAGTCTTAATTATTTAACACTCAGAAAAACTGGAAGTAAAATAAACAGGCTTCATCCCAGTTCCTTAATCGCTAAGCAAGAAATAAATTTGCACAAATTTTATTACTCAAAGATGCTACACCAAGATTAGAACCCGGATCCTCGGTATGGAAGTCGTAGGTTTTATCTACAACTCACTGCTTCGAAACGCTTGATTTAACAATACTTTCATACCAAACAAATTAACGATTAATTTATAGAATGCAATCTAATGAAATCGATTCATTGATAACTTTACACCTGCGGGTCACGAGGGCAGTCCTGGGGTGTGGTAGCCAGGTGGTCGCAAATGCGATTACTGTACGATACCATTCCGTTTTGATTTACTATCCATTAACCGTTTAAATTTTAGTGAGCATGTCAAAATATTGAACTATATTTTTAAAGAAAACAAGAAGTGGAGGTGGAGTCCAAGGAAAATTACAATCACTCACAGTTACAAATAATCACACAGGTGAAGCTAATATAAGCGTGTAATTTGCACAAAAATGACGTTTACATATGCTGGTTAATACATACTTGTTATTATTATTGCTGTTATGAACTTGAATTTTACATCTTATATTTGGTACCTATATAATTTTTATGTATTAAGACATGATAGTAACGAATATAACCACAGGCAAAATACGCGCATCTTTTACTTTCAAGATCAAAACTAAAAAAATAATTATATTAGTTTTCCAACGTTTGACGTTTATTTAGATTACCAATAAATACAAAAGTTGTAGGGTTTTAAATGATTTGCATTTTATGTCTCATACATCTTTCGTGTAGAGCCAGTATATTTGGATAAGAGTTGGTTTTAATTGTTTTTTAATTTATGTACACACAAATGGTCACAAGGAGAATGAACAAATAATGTTTACTATTTATAACACGTCATATTCACGATGCTTGCGGTGGGGTACACTGAAACATGCTGCATTAGAAGTTTTGCATAAAAAGCAAAGAAACCTATACATTTTACAATTTCGCCTCAAATACATAGAACTGCAATATTTTTTTTCAACATTTTTTTTATGTCACACTGCTGGGCACAGGTCTCCTTCTCACACAATTTGAGAGGGATTTAGGCCATAGTCCACCAAGCTGGCCAAGTGCGGATTGGTGGACGTCATGCTTTCAAGAAATCATTAATTTCTCTCAGGCATGCACGGCGATGGAGAACATCGTAATCAATGAAATATCACGATATTTTCCATCACCGTGGAGCAGCGATAAATTCGCACATTACAAATTTCTTTGTCAGAGGTGCGAGCCGAGGATTTGAACCTAGGATCGGTCGCGTCGAAGACCGCGGTTTTTTACCACTCGGCCATCGCTGCTCTCTGAACTGCAATATAAGCCTATAATATAAAATAAGAGGATATTTAATGCATATTAAGTACATTACAGTGTTTAGACACAAATGATCAGCAAGCAAGGCACGCGGTGTCCGGGCGTGCGGCTGAGTTACTGCGCAATAAATCTTAATGTGCCTAATGCCCCTAATACCGCAGGGATGTGCCGCCGTCGATAATCTCGGGTATCGGTATTAATGTAACGATATAAAATATAAATTTAAAGTTTCATCACAGCTTAGATAAGGATTGGAGTATGAAACTTCTGCGTAAAAGTCTCTTAAATATTTTTTGTCTATAATAATATTATAAAGGGGAAAGATTTCATTTTTTGTTTGCATTGAATAGGTTCCGAAACTACTGGACCGATTGAAATCCTTTTGAAATTAGAATCCTACGTATATATATCCATAATAAACATCTACAGAATATTTTCAAACAAGTTAGGGATTCGTATGAAAAATTCGGTAATGTAATCAACGTGTAAGAAAACTACCAAAAAAAGTCTTGCAACGCGTACGCTGTGGAAATTATTGACAATAGAACAAAGCGATGTACTATAAATTTATACAGAACATCAAAATCGACAAAAAAACCCGCGATACCATGAGATGCATGGTCTCACAATAACTACTTTCCCGTGTTAAAATATGCAGTAGTGTCGCCAGAACAAAGCGATGTGCTAATGTAGGATACATCAAAGGAGATAAAGTAGGCAAGAACAGTTTGGATTCCATGAAACGTATGGAGAATATTTATTTCATGCTACTCATTCTTTCTAACGCGGGTGCAACCGCAGTGAACAGCTAAATTTAAATAAAGAAGTAAGTAGTGTAATATTGTATAGTCCTTAAAATTTGTAAGCTAAAGTGGGAATGAGTAGGTAGTTGTAAGAATTAACGAAGTAAAGAATACTAAGGGAGAAGTCATTGAATTCAGAGAGTGCAGGACCAGATAGAGTGGCTAACAATAGGATGAACAGTAGACTTCCAAGGACTGATAGATCGATGGACAGTAAGTAGCAATCAGGTAGCAAACGAGAGTGAAAGTTGAAAGTAAATGATGCATTATTTAAAAAAATATGCAGTCTATAGCGTCCCGACACCTACAGCAACATGACCGCGCGACTCACATGAAATGCTGCCCATGCAAGATGACGCAAGCAGCGAGCATTGCAAACAATAGGGTACTATGTCACATGCATCATACTGAACTGGCCAATCAGAAGACGTATCCTGAATCACGCTATCAAAGTTTCTTAGATTCTCAGTATATATACAAATGATCCGAAGTTAGCGTTCGGACCGCGGTCCCCAGGAAGTGACATCGCCTGGCGGGAGATCTCCCCTTTTTCTCCACAAGTCTCTTAATCTTCTATTTTAGTTTCCACAATAACACGCATTATATTTGGTTTAATTTCACTTGAGAGTAAACAAAGTTTATTTTACAAAATTTATGAGCAATACAAATCCTATTCTTCAAAATGAAAGAGGCGTTAATTGCGAAAGCACACTGATAAATTTATAAAAACGAACTGCGAATAAAATTTAGCCTGGAGATAATTTATTTTTAAAGTCTATCATGCATTTACGTGTCAATTAAACAATTAACGACTGCATCGAAAAAACGATAAGGAAAGTAGTAGATATCAGTGATTTCATTTATCTCTATCATACTGTTTATCAGACGCGATGAAAGTATGAGAAAGTTATAATGATGAAAAGTAATAAATAATACTCGTAGGTTAAAGCACAACGCCTTCACGTTAATATGTTTCAATGGTCATGGTCTCCCTTCCCTCCAAATTAGAGATTAGATGCTATAACACGGTAGGTAAGGGTTAATGGCAAAACTACTGTCAGAAGTATTCAAACTGTACATAAGGCCTTTGATAAGGTTTACGACTGCCTATCTATCGATAAGAATTAAAACCTATGGTTCAGCGTGCCCTTCAAGACACGAAAACCTTGTAATCTGACGAAACTTACACAAAAACGCATTTTTGGCAGCGAAGTCACGCTTAATGCACGTGAGTTGCTCAAAGATTCTACAGAGCACTCGTTTATCTAAGCTGCACAGGTCTCTTGCATTTTTCTAATATATCATCAGTTAGTTTTTCTAATCCAGGACTCATCTTTCAATTTCTTACTATTAAAGATATTACTAAGATAATTACTAAGAAACTGATTTGTAGTTAAAATATAAGAAGATTGTGATTTTTTGTTCATTTTTTTTAAGTTATAATGATAAAAATAAATATTTATATATTCAGGTCAAAGTTTTGGAATGTACCTAGTTTATTAAATTTCAAATTCAAATCAATTTATTGTGGAATATGGGTACATTACAGATTTTAAAGTTAAAGTAATTGTTCATGCCAGTTCATGCAAAACTGCCACATGTGGGCGTACAATAATTAAAAGTAACATTATAAAAAATCTATTCATATAATCTATCATTCAATTAAGTCAATTAATATAACAATTCAAATTCAATTAATTCAATTAATATAACATATTGTTTTGATTACTTATTATAAGATTAAGTTATTTTTACAATTTAAAATTCAGTGTAGAATTAATAAAATTAACATATTATATTTAAATATTAAAGTATTATATTAAATTCAAATTAAATTGTCATTATATGCTTGTGTCTGTTAAAAATTCATGAATTGAATAATAGCACTTTTCTATTAAGAATGTCTTTAACTCTGATTTAAACTTTTCGATGTTGCCTATTTTTCGAAGCGTCAGTGGTATTTTATTATAAATTTTGGGGGCCATACAGAAAACACTTTTTCTTAGTAGGGCTGTCTTTGAAGTGTTCATGCATAACTTAGTATAAGCTGCATGCATAACTTAGTATAACTTAGTATTAGTTAATATAAGTGATAACATTTATATATAATTAAGACAATAAATACCTATGTAAAATTTAGTATTTATAAGCTATATTGTGGGTGAGAAATAAACAAATTATTATTATTATATTTTTTTAAGTTTTTGCGGTAACATCGCCAATCACTACTCTCCAGCAGTAAGACAACCGCACAAAACAAATCAGTGACACGCCTATCGATGTCAATCGCAGACACAGGACATCACTAGCCTCGCAACTTTTTAATAATGAAAGGATTTAGTAAACAAAGTGCGAATCATGGTAGAGGGGAGCATTATTTATTTTTATTTCATAGAGTCGGTGTGTGGGCTCGTGAATTTATAATGAGGATATTAAAGGCGGTGAGTGGATTTGCAGGTCATTTCAAAATTAAAATTTCAAAAGTATCTGAATCCCAGAAACATCAAGTAAAAAATATTTTTGACGGATTCCAAAACAAAAACAAAAAAGATTTTTTCATTAATGATTCGTTACGTCCGAACGTAACTTTTTTGTTTCTGAACTAATTTTGATGATGCAAACAAGCGTAGTAGAACAATCAAGTTCAAACGACTTACAGTTAATGCCCAACTACCTAGTACTGTTCAGAAATAAAATAGGCCAGGTTCATCCTGGGTACGTTGTCAAAGATAGTGTATTTTGTGCATAATGCAAAAAACGAAATTGCTTGTCTTTGATATAGAAGCAGTTGAATTCCGATACAAAATAAGAACTTGGCGTACCTATCTGATTAGGCCACGTCCAAGAAAAGTGCCCGTGGTACAACTGATTGGTTTTGACATGCAAAATGTACCTGCTGTATAATACGTACCTCATATTTCAACTGGTTGAAACTTTGACTTTGATTCAACCAGTACCTAGTAGTAAATGCAAAATGTACCTGCTGTACAACTACGTACCTGATATTTCAACTGGTTGAAACTTGAACCACGAGCAAAAGATTGCCTATGGTACAAATAATGGGCTTTAGTTCAACCGCTAAAAATATGGGTCAAAAATAAGCATAAGTTCAATAGGGCGAGTAAGTGTATGACGCGGGGTCTGCGTTTGTACTACGGGCTACAAACTCAGAGAAATGATTCACAATGATTTTCAATATCTTAGGTACATATAGATTCATATACATTCATAGAGCAAAAACATCAATTACCGAAACTTCCGTGCGGTACCGAAAATCTACGGAAGGCATAAAATTGTTAATACTTTTATGGCTGCGCTAAAACTCGCGTGTTGTTCTTTGTTGTTATCTTAGTTATGTATATATTGCATTTTATATTACCTTTACCTTTGTATTGACATTTAGATATAGTTGTAGCTAGGAGCCTAAGAAATCCTATATTTTTATTTTATTTCCTCCATGGTATAAATAACGGAAAGCCTTTATCTCTATATATAAAAACGAATTACTTTTCGTTATCGTAAATCTCAAGAGCTGTTCTTGAACTGATGTGGCTAATTTTGGTCTTGAAATTTGAATTAATAGAAGTCCAGGGAAGGTTCAAACAGTGAGAAAATATATTAATTTCCTATATATAAAAATAAGTCGGGTTTTCCTTCCTGACGCTATAACTCCAGAACGCACGAACCGATTTCCACGGTTTTGCATTCGTTAGGTGAGGTATGTCGTGAGGTTTATAGTAAAGAAAATTCAGGAAAAATTTCATACCAAAGTTCACGCGGACGAAGTCGCGGGCGGCCGCTAGTTTCCTATATAAATTGTTAATAACTGTTTAACATTTTGTTCTTCGCGCTATCGTCCAAAAGTTTGACATAGTCTGAATTACCACAGAACATTATTAACAGAAGTTAGAATGGAAATGTGGGCGGGGCAGACGTCGCCAAGGAATTTTGAGCAAACGCTCAAAACTCCAAAATCTCTACAGAAACACGCGATCGTGCTACAATATGCGTGCTTGTGTGCGTGCTTGGGTGTGATTCGTTCATTTAAAATCGCGTGATTGTGCGGCGCTAAGATTGGCTAGATTTGAAATTGCAAATATGTGCGTAAGCTTCGTATTTATTTAATGGAGACTTCGTATTATGTAATGGAGGTGAAAGGCGGGGCTTAATCGGCGACACCAGTCTTCATACAAACAGCGTATTATTGCCGTTCTACCTCTTTTAATAATGTTCTGTGTGAATTACAATGCATCTGTCACTACCTACTTCTTTTATATTTTTTTATTTGACAGTAACATAAAATCTCTTTGTAGATGATAAAGGAACTTATCCTCTTTCAATACTTTTAAGGCAGGACAACGTCTGCGGGGTCCAATAGTAAAATAATGTTAAATAGATGTTCATAATACTCAACTACGCATCATCTCTCAAATGAAAGCTATTCACGAATCAGCAGTTACATATCATAGAAGATTAATATTTTACTTACCCTTCATTACACTTTAAACATTTTTTCTTCCGTTTTCGTTGAGCATTTAAACACATTAAAGCATATAAATGATGTCGATCTGTGTTTTACCTTTAAGTAAATTATAGAATTAGTTTAAAGTATCCGCGTTTCATAGCGACTAAGAGCAATAGGGAGGTTGAATGTTTTTTTTTATATTAATCCTATTTGGCATAGGGATCACGTGTTCTTAAAGGACCACATCGTCTGGAGCACCAAGAAAGTCAGAAATGTGAGCCATAATTAAACATCTCCGCGTAGCGTTATAAATGACCAGTACTAACAAGCGACAGTAATGACGCCATAATCCGAGAACGTACATAGTACCAAATACATACATACTATGGGGAAAACAAGTTATTTCCAATTTTAACCAAAGAAAAGAAGAAAGTTAAGAATAATTCATGAGAATATATGCAACATCTTCAGAAAATCTTGCTACATTATAAGGATTGCGCATAAGAATTATGGATTACGAAAAAAAATTGGATGAAATAAAAAATTACTAAAATTTCCGTTTTCTCGAAAAAAAATTGTTTTTCATTTTTGTTTGAATTTTCTAACTTTAATGTATAGGTAGACATTTTACATTAAAATTAAATTCATGTAACTATTCAGAAAACAGCCGCGATAATGACCGCGGACGGTATAATACTTTTATGGCTGTGCTAAAACTTGCGTGTTTAGTGGCTATTCTCTCAACTTTGTACTCACACTAAACTTGTTACATTGAACAGAATTTTGCACAATATACCCATATAAACTGAACTGAGTTGTCAGCTATCTCATCACATCACATCTTGTAAAAAATCCTTGAACTTTTTTATAAGCGTCCAAATAGCCGATTAATTAATAATGATTTGGTTGAAAAAGGTACACCAAATATAGTTGGAAAAAGTGTAAGTAAGTATACGGACATCAATCCGACTGCGGTGAAGACAGAACTACTTACAAGTGCTACATGGGTGATACTAATCATCAATAATCTGTGATACTTTCTTATGTCTTCCCATCACGGTTCATGCCTGCCATGCCATGCCTGAAGTCAGACAGACGGACGGAAAGCGGAGGCTTAGCAATAGTGTCCCGTTGGCACCCTTCGGATACGGAACCTTAAAAACGGTAGTTGTTTCATTAACTTCTCGCATCCTCTCCACTCGACTTGAACTTGCACTTGTCTGATTTTTAATTTTAGTAGACTTTGTCTATATTTATTAGCAACAATTTATTTTTGTATTTAGCAATGCGAATACATTTTCTAGTTTAGTCTGTGTTTTAAAAAAATCATTATTTTAACTCGACAACTCTATCTACTTTCACAAAGCTATGAGATAGTTTTTCCTCCTGAAAGTATATGTTATTACCACAAAACATTATTAAGAGAGGTAGAACGGCAATAATGCGCCGTTCGTATGAAGACTGGTGTCGCCGATCAAGCCCCGCCTTTCACCTCCATTACATCTGTACTTAAATAAATACGAAGCTTACGCACATATTTGCAATTTCAAATCTAGCCAATCTTAGCGCCGCACAATCACGCGATTTCAAATGAACGAATCACACCCAAGTAGGTACGCACACAAGCACGCATACCGTAGCACGATCGCGTGTTTCTGTAGAGATTTTGGAATTTTGAGCGTTTGCTCAAAATTCCTTGGCGCGTCTGCCCCGCCCACATTTCCATTCTAAGTATTCTAACTCTTTTAATATGTTTTGTGGTTATTACAGTCCGCCTTAAAGTTTTTTTACTTGCTGTAACCCTTTTTGCGTCCCACTGCTGGGCACGGGTCTCTCCCCATTATTGGGGAGATCTGGAGCTTACTGCAACCCGCTGATCAAATGCGGATTGGTGAACATTATGCCTTCGAAAAATTATGAGCTAAGGCCTGCACGGCGATGGAAAACATCGTAATCAATTAAATATTACAATATTTTCTAGTACCTTGGAGCAGAGATAAATGAGCACATTACTCATTTCTTTGTCAATGGTGCGCGCCGAGGATTCGAACCCGTTATCTCCGCGTCGGAAACCGCGGTTTTAACCACTCGGTCATCGCTGCTCGTCTTATTACAGTGTACAGAATCTCAGTCGATATATAAATAGCGGTAAATTCTAAGAAATCTCACTTCCAGCCACAATATTGTTCTCAGCCGTGTTTGCTCTCGGCGGCAAACGCCGTATTTATATACAGCCGGCGAGCTGACTAACAGACAAACAGAACGACTATGAACTGGACCAGCTCTTTCCAAATACGCGCCTGTAATATTCATACACTCTATATAGGTATGAATATTTGTCACGAGTTTGTATAATTTTTTTGAGACGTTTCAGGAATTAATTTACTGTCAATAGTGTCAATCAATGGTGACAAGGTATAGTAAATAATATTACCTACATTTATGTTATGAGCAAATCATTCCGTAGTTAAAAGTTATTCAATAGGTATATTTTGTAACATGAAATGGTTTTGATAATATTAGGAATCATAAAAGAAAAACCTTAACCATATATTTAAACGTGTAGACATATATTTTTAAGTTTTAACATTCGAATAGTTTTATGAGAAACACAAATATTTACGAACAAATCGCAATCTTTTAACCGCAAAATTCAAAATCAGTTAAATATCATACGATTGATAACAAAAAACGCATAAAAAATAACAGCGGTCCGAAGGTTCACCTTGCGGGACTCACTCTTCGCACGTCCCACTCAAAAGTTGCACTGTATTGATACATTTCACGAAACCTTCTACCTGATTCAACCTTCAATATTACACATATAAACTGCTTTACGTCTGTTTTATGTGGATTTAAAAGCGCCTGAATGGGTGGTCTATGCTGTCAAACGCTTGAATAAGGTGTTTGGACGTGCGTCGTTGAGGTTAATGCACGTTATAAAGTGGTGTATCAAATGTACTTGCACAAAATTGCATGTAATAATCTAAAGTAGCGTCTGTAAAATTAAATATACTGAAATAATCTTTTAAGAAGTAACAATTACAGAAGAGATTGAAAAAGCTTTTACTTTGCTACAACAAATATTTTTGCATATTATCGTATTTTTTTATTTGTGTCATAAATAAACAGTGATCATAAATCAGTAATATTATAAAAGAGTGAAATTAAACATTGAACCGGCCACAGATCTCAGTTTTTTTGGAACCAGCCCACCGTGAAACAAAATTTGCACAAATATGGGTGTTTACAAAGTTGTTTATATATATTTAGTTCGCCATATTTACCTTCATGAGGTATGCAAATATACAATGATAAAAATATAAAACGAAAAAACTAAACTATAATACAATTACGAAATGTACATTTACATCTATTTTACTATTATTTTTATTTGTCCCATATTGCGCCTTTTATAAATTAAAATTAAAATATTTATTTATTTATATTTCGGATCGGTTCCGATCGTCAGCTTTGAGTACCCATATCACAGGATGTTTGTACACTGAGAGGAAAAAAAGCTGGCGGAAAAAAAAAACTCCCAGGTTTTTATGGAATTCCTTTATGCCGTTTTATCGTTTATGAAATCAGTAACTGAGTAATACGCCTTTTTCAGTAAATACGTTTTAATTCCTTTCAATACTGTCTAATTCCAAAAATACTGTCTACAGCCAGTGACAAATCAATTCTAAAATAAAATTACACACAGTTGACTCAGCTATAATTCATGTAGGTGTTCTTAATATGGTGTATTGGAATGATACTCATAAATGACACAACACCAAATTCACAATACGAAAATTTGTTATGAATGGATAAATGCCGCTAATGCCTTGGATCCACTGTGGCATTCAATGTCTTAATCGTCGTAAATCATCTAATTCTATCGAGCACATGTATCTGCTAACAGCTGCTTTGTCCAAACACTTAGTTTCAAGTTAAGCTATGCTTTACATTAGACATTAGGCTTAATTTGTGTCGTGTGCCGACTAATATTTGTATTTCGTTAACACTCGAGACATACGGATGAGATGGACGACTAACATGAACGGTTTGGAAGTCAAATGTTCTGAAATCTCGGGTTTAGTATATACGACAAATATAAGAGAATAATACAATAAAAAAACGTAAAAAATCAATACCAAGTAAATTTCTTAAGCCTAGCGTTTGACTATATATCTCCTGATGAAAAGTGACAACAATTAAGACGATTGTATTATCTTTACTCATTATTTAGGACGTGGATTTTGTATAAGCGAATATTCACCATGGCTTCATATTATTCGATTTAGAATTTTTTTTGCTTTTTGATTGTGACAAAGCTTGCATCCTGCCTGTCAGGCATCGCAAAAGATAAGTGAATTCAATAAAAAATGTTGATACAGTTTGGTCAACGGTTGGTGAACGACAAAGCCTTGTGTCACCATATTGTAATGTACAGTTGTAATCCGAGAGGCTAGAAAGTTGATGCATCGTTAAAACATGGTTAGCACTGATGTAGAGAACGTATCTGCTACTAGTCTTACGCTGCTGAATAGATTACTCGTACTAGTAAAACGCTGACACGTTACCTTAGAACTCAGATATTGGATATTGCGTATAATACAGTATTGCGTTCACCCTTAAAAAAATTATAACTTATTAAATAAAAACTTTAATATTGTTATATAATTGAAATGAAACGAATATTCTTTGTACAAGTATCAGCGTATCAGAAGTGTATATAAAAATACACATATTATATTCGTAATTTGAAATAGATGGTCAAGTAGATGGAAAAAAACTAAGTAAGCATTAGATTTTTTGAGTTAAAAATGCAATGAATCTTAGCTTAAGCGTTCATCACAGTTTAGTTATGAATTTTTGCATCTAAACAGTCGAAGTCGGATATCGGATGTATTTATATTGTTATTTTTTTGCCACTAAGTACTATCTTTCCTTTATTGTTTTCTACACTATTAATGGTTATATCGTCATCGTGTTATTAAGAATCCCTGTGTTATCAGAAGCTCTTTGTATCTCTCAGCGTGTTTACTACTCGACCCGAAGCCTACTGTTCACACTTCCGTCAGATTTCAACATCGATCGAAATGACGTCAGCTCTATTGTATTGAGCATATTCACTTCTACAACTGATATGAAATCTAATACAAGATTACTTGAAGTATATTGTTGAAGCGCGCATGGCCCGGCGGTTAGCGTAGAACGCAAACGATCTATGCAACTAAGCCAAACGGGCGCGGTCGGGTGTGAGATGGGTGACCGCTAGTGGCAAAAAAAAAATTCATGCGCGTTTCCGTGCTTCGGAGGGCACGTTAAGCCGTCGGTCCCGGTTGTTGTCGATAGATAACAGTCGTTAGACCTTGTCGGAGGCCTTATGGGCGGTTTGAAAACATCCGACAGCGGGTTGGCCACTAACCCGCATCTCCACCAACCCGCATTGGAGCAGCGTGGTGGAGTAAGCTCCAGGCTTTCCCAATAATGGGGAGAGACCCGTGCCCAGCAGTGGGACGCAAAAAGGGTTGCGTCCATATTGTTTCCACTTTTTAAAAGCTCCTATAACGCTACTAGTAGATAAACTTTCAAATTATGATCCCAGATCTATTCTGCTCAATATATTAAGTTTAAACCAAATATATTTTAAATACATCATAACATGGTAATAGCATGTTTTCAAGCTTTGCCTAGTACCAATTTAGTTATAGTGGAAAGTCGGCTGAACTATGACATAATTTATTTCACAATAACAGAAAAACAAAAAGAGATAAGGCAATTCTATTTATATGATATTCTAATTGCTTAGTAAAAGTTGCATGAAATATGATATGGACAGAGAAATTTATGTACTAAAATGTTTTTACAAGAGAGGTTGTTCAAAGCTTTACATTTAATAATATTTTACAGAGCCAGGTCTAAAAAGAATAAATCCACAAAAACTTTGAAAATGCCGATTTAGTAGTAGAAATAGTAGAATTAAAAAGTTTTTCAAACCACACAAGCGATACCTAGAAGTGTTTATACCAATATGGTTTCTACGGAGTTGTGTTCGAAATTTAAACCAGAAAACGTAAAAAACGCTTGGCTGTTCAAACACCTCTTACCTTGCACCTCGGTTTAAAAAAGTAGCCTCCACAAAGGAGGTACGCTATAAAAATAAATAATAAAACTTAGGAAGAATCTCACAGTGTGCTGCGAAGTAGTAGAAACGAAGGAAGGTAATGTGTTTGCCCCACAGCCGAGACCGGAGAATTAGACAATCTACTACTGTTTCACGCGCTTTTAATTATATCCCCGTGTGTGAAGTATCTGTTTCATTGACTCGATAATAGTTTGGTAATGTTTGTTATGTTGGTACCTGTATTGAACTGCGGAATAAACATGGCGTCGATGATTGGAAAAATGTACAGATAGCTCTGTATGAACATTGAACACCATCTATGCGATAATTTACATTTTTTTTAAATATTTGATATAGACTTTAATGTTTGCATTTGTCTACAATAAACAAAAATAAATAAAAAGAACAAAATGCTGGTATATTATCTCCAGTTTACAATATTGTTCCTAACATTTTAAAGTTTAAATATTTAATTTTTTTACGACGCGTTTTTATTAACGTTGCGCTGTATGTGTTAAATATTGCAAGCTTGTATCGTTGACCATGGATGCATCATAAATCATCTGTTATGAATAGTTATAAAAGTAAAACCAATCGGTTTTGATACCTAACGATTCAATGAATTCAGTGAGAGAACAAAAGCTGACGAGATAATTATGTGAGGCATGGAGACATTAAGAAAAAATATACAAGTATGAAGTCGTAATGACAATTATTGGGACACTGACCATACTACGAACATTAATTATTATAAGACTTTTTGGCTAAGAGTTGAACTCGGTAATTCAACTAAGTATTAGATTATTGTCTGTCCCATTATAGTAAAACGGAATTTTGCTAATATTTTGTAACTATGATACCGTAAAGTGACATTACTATACTCACTCTATCTATCTAAAATTTATAATATGAATTTTGTATGCTAATCCAAACCAATCCAAAAACCTTCAGTTGAATAGTAAAATACATTTTTTACCGAATTGAAAGTTAAAGATGGAACTGCTTGTCCACTTCTCTATCTTAGGTAGTATGAAAGTTTGTCCACTAACCTGCACGCGGCTCTCGGTCAAGCCGATGCGCATGGCGATCTCCTCGCGCATGAAGATGTCCGGGTAGTGCGTCTTCGAGAAACATCGCTCCAGCTCGTTCAGTTGCGCCGGTGTAAACCTGCCGTAAAACTAATTAGTTTAGTTTTTTTTTTTCATTTTTTTTTCAACCTTTTTTTATGTTCCACTGCTGGGCACAGGTCTTCTTCTCACAAGTGAGAGGGATTTAGGCCATAGTCCACCACGCTGGCCAAGTGCGGATTGGTGGACGTCATGCTTTCGAGAAATTATGATTTTATCTCAGGCATGCACGGCGATGGAGAACATCGTAATCAATTAAATATCGCGATATTTTCCATCACCGTGGAGCAGCGATAAATGCGCACATTACAAATTCCTTTGTCAAAGGTGCGCGCCGAGGATTTGAACCCGGGATCGGTCGCGTCGAAGACCACGGTTTTTTACCACTCGGCCATCGCTGCTCTTCCCATTTTTTGTCCATAAAGTGGTTTTATTGTTTAGCCAGCTTAGTGGACTATGGCCTAAAACCCTCTCACTTCTGAGAGGAGATCGGTGCCCAGGAGTGGGACAAAAAAGGTTAAAATGCATATAATATCACATACTCAGTATATTGGAGCATTCGAGCTTCGTGGTGCTTTAAGCTTCAGGCCTCGTCAATTGTGGTTGTGCTCCACAATGGCTGTTTCACCAGCCCAACTCTGAGATAAAATGAAGAGTTGCACCACGATGCATATAGCTCACTTAGACGAAGTGGCTGGTAATTGAGATAAAATAAAAATAAAACTATGTACATTTTAATAACATTTCTCTCGCCCATAAGGCTACTTGCACACGCTAGTTGAGCACAAAAACGCGCATGACTGACTGACTGACACGGTTTTCCCAAACGCTGCTGATTATTGCTGAGTAGAAATTGTACGTATTAAAGACTGGTTTTCCGCCGAAAATAGACATTTATCCCGGGTAAAAAGTAGCCTATATCTCTATCCAGCCCTTTAAGTATCTCCTTACATAAGGTCAATCTGTAGCATTGTCGCGACGCGACGTGAGAGAAAGAGAAACAATCAAATATTATTTCACATTCATAATATTAGTATAATATATACCTCGTTCGGTGCCTCTTCTGCTTGGCCGGCTTATCGCTGTCAGAGGCTGAGGAGGACATGCTGACGGGCACCGTGGACATGTGCCCTCCGCTGTGCTGTTGGTGGATGCCACCTACAAGGAAATCATTAAAGGACCTTATTTAGTTCATAAATACGATTAATGAGATTTATTGCGGCTGTAAATCTAAGAATCCTTATTTGTTTTAAGAATTAAATTTATTGTGTTATATAGAGTACACTAATTCTTCATTATGTAAAACTACGGCCCCAAATTGTCAAAACTATTAACTGATTACAGTCATTTTTCAAAAAACTGGTTTTACGAAAGTGTTTTAACAAACTTTACTAGTAGATGTACAATCCCATACAAAATCGAGCAAAAATTGTCCCCACGTAAATACTTATTTATTCACAGTGTACGAGTATCTTCCGTCTTCATTATTTTATGCCAAACATTTTTTTCGAAAATAGCCTACTGAAACGGCCCAATTTTATCATGTAATAATAACGTATATATATAATATCTTTACCAGAGCAAAGTTTATTCTTTAGCAACATAAAACCATTCAAATAATTACAGTCATCCATCCATCAGCCTTTTTAATTAAATAGAAGTACTACTGGAATAAGTAATTTTATATTGTGTTTAAATTGGCTTGATATATACGATAAATGTTATTGAATAACTGCTGAACGGACGTTGGATAGATTTAAATCCTACGTTGTGGTAAAGAAAATCCCAACAAAAACATTTTTCTCGTAAAATGTTAAAAAGTCGAGTGCATAATTTTATGATTTATCCTGAGAAATGAATTCCAGATATCATAAATAGAACCAACTTCCTGAATATAAACCCTCTAAGGGTGGATTGCACCGTAGGCCTGGTTACAGTTTCGGTCAAAACTAACTTTGTGTGTTTCACCATTACGTTTTTCTTGATTGTTAAAGTTAATAGGGGGTGAAGTGATTTGATATTTCACCACAAAAATAGCTTTAAATCTATATATCTAAAAATCGAGCAGTTAACGTCACCGTTAAGTTTTGACATCATTACAACAATAGCTTAACTGGTGCAACGCAAATATTACCTAACCGAGGATTTGACGGATAAACAATTCGGGTAACTTTATACATTTTTTACATTATTTGTGTTATTAAAACTGATTTCTATTTCTGACACCTTTATTTTATTTAATGAATAGTTTTCTTTTGAGTTGGTTTTTCGGTCTAATAAATTAAATTTGTGGAAGAAACAACAGAACTACCCATAATTTCCCCTAAAACTCGAATTTTCATTAATCATGAATTTTGGGTAACTTTGAATAAATTTTTTTTAGAATGTAAAAACCTTAATATTTTAAGGTTTAGGTAAAATAAAAAGAAGGTATTATTAAATTTAAAAACCTCATCTATAAAAATTACATCTACACTGACGTACAAAAGTAACAAATAGCTTGGTTTTGCCATATGAATCAAAGTACCTAGACTAGTTTACGATTCCAAATCAGAGCTCAAAAACTTCTAGCAACTTCACCACGGAAAAGGCGGGTATTTTCAGAATTATGGCATTAACAGTTTATTTTTCAATTTTCATTTGGTAAAAAAACATTTTGGCAATCCATTATATACAGTTATTATAATGAAACATCAAAAAGTTTCGATGTAATAAATTGTTAAATCTTTTTTCCGACTTTGTTCATACTATACGTCAATTCAAAGTTACCCAGAATGACTGTATATAATTTGATTGAAATATTCGAAAGCAATCGCAAAAAGCATACATTAATAGGGTTTGCTTAGTTTAGTAGTTTAAGAAATCATATATAATTTAATTAATTATTATTACGCAAGTCACTTGTCTATTGACTACTATTTAATGGTATGTATTTCGTTTAAACTTATATTTACAAGTTTTATAACATAAGTAAAGATAGATAAATAAGATATCAATACATATTTTAATTACCTATCACACTTAACAAATTTCTTTGTCAAAGGTTGCACCGGGCGTTTGAACTTTGTATATCTTTCGCTTCTTATTCGAAGTAAAAATAGGTGCCATGGTACTCTTTTGATTGAACTACCGAAGTTCTCTACCTCCTGAAGGTATATAATATATTAGGTAAACGGCATTTAAATAATAAAATGCCGTTTATTATCAAAAAAGTTAAGAAAGTTTTTTTATTAAAATTATTATTTAATCAATCGAAGTATGCGCCTTTGTTATCGATACACTTCCGCCATTTTAGAATTTTTTAAGTTATTTTTTAAATTTGTTGTCATTAATAATGTCACGAATTGATTCCGGCAGTTATTAAAAATACGTGGTGCCATACCAAAAAAAAACTTCGCTTGTATAGATGCTTTTTATATGTAACCGAACAAAAGAAAATCATTATGAAGGACATTATTTAATAGGTGAGGCTTTGCCTGCCAATGACATTTTTAGTTAAAAAGCATATCTAATCGTATTTCATACCTTGTAGATGATCAGCTCGGATGGAGTGCGCCAGAAGCCGCGCGCCAGCATGGTGCCGCTCCACGCTCGGCTTGAGATCGAGCTTGCCCTCCGAGCAAGGCTCCTTGTGACCTGGCCGACAACGAAACCTTCATTAAACGAATAAAATAATGTTTCACAAGCATAATCCCACAATAATATAGATACATCCACCCTACATAAACAGCCAGACCGAGAGCAGAAATTAAAACTAATCATTTCAAATCGAATGTATCCATTTATTATGGTTCCGTACCCGAAGGGTGCCAACAGAACCCTATTACTAAGCCTCTGTTGTCCGTCTGTCTATCATCAGGCTGTATGTATCATGAACCGTCATGGCTAAGCACTAGAAAATTTCACAGATGATGTATTTCTGTTGCCTCTATTACAAGAAATACTAAAAATAGAATAAAATAAATATTTAAGGAGGTCTCCCATACAACAAACGTGTTTTTTTTGCAGTTTTTTATAGATGGTACGGAGCACTACGTGCGCGAGCCTTATCTGCACTTGGCCGATTTATTGCCACTTTTATTTTTTAAGTTGATTCATATTTCATATCTCTTTATTAGCTACTAGCCTTCCGACAGCGGCTTCGCCCGCGTGGACCCGTTTTATAGGTTCCCGTAGGATAAAAACCATCCTATGTTCTTTCCCAAGGTCCACTCTATCTGTGTTCCAAATTTCATTAAAATTGGTTCAGTAGTTTAAGCGAGAAAGCGTAGCAGACAGAGTTACTTTCGAATTTATAATATTAGTAGGGATAGTAATATGAATAATAGTATTAGTATTAATATAACGATTTAAACTCACTATTGATAATTGATTAAATGCCCTTTTCTGTAAAATGATTATTAAAATGATCTATAACTGATAGATAGTGTAATGTTATTGTTAAACGTCTGCTTCAAGGAATGTTTTAATTGCTGTATTTTATTATCTATTACCTATTACAATAATTTATGTAGGTATTAAATTGTATTTTGCATGCCTAATTTAAGGTAGAATATAGAGTTGTTTACATAGATTGTGGTGTCTCTATCTATCTATCTATCTATCTCTATGTAAAGATTGTCTTACAATAGTTTAAGCTACCAACCAATATTCAACTATGCAACCAATGTAATGTTTATGTCATGAAAATAAAATTATTGAATAGAATAAATAACTTTTCCAGTTAATAGAATAAATGGATATAATAACGACGAATCACCTGGCGCAATGGTTACCATACCGGACTGCAAATCGAGGGGTCACGGGCTCGATTCCCGGCGAAACAAAAATTTGAATGATGAGTTTAAATTTCTGTTCTCGGTTTGGGTGTTTGTGTTCCTGTATTTATATGTGTCCTGCCTGACTGACTGAGGGTCTTCATAAGCAGGGCTCTAGTAGCTCAAATGCTATAGGGATTGCGGGACACAAGAGTCTCCTCTTTGCCCGGGTAGACTCATGAGTCTACATGGCGGAGCCTACTACCCTACTATACCTCATGAGGTCGACGGCCTCAAGGTAATGAAAATATCTCCGCCATTGGGTGGACCTTAAAATTTTAACTTGTGAAGCCTTTAAGAAACAATCACTGAATACAATTAACATTTACGAGACAAACGGCAGTAGAGTCATCGACGTCGTCGTTCGACTCATCGTTGAGTAGAGATCTCTGCAGTCGCATTGACAATTCGGTCTCAACGTTGAGAATTTTAAGACCGAATTGTCAATCAGTTAACGACGCTGAATTTTCCATATTTCCATATTTTCTATTAATTTTGTGAGCAAAATCCACATTTTTTTTAAGTTTTTTATTTTTTTAAATCTTATGTTACATATCCAAATTATACTGTTCCGCGTCTAATTGTAAATCTACAATAAAACATACTTTTTACCATCCTAAAAATCTTTTTGTCGGTCGGTTGATATGTATTCTTGGAACGCCCTAACAGACATTGTTATTTTTGGAGTACTTATTGTATTAATTTATAAGGACCTATTGTTGCCCAAAATATGTTAATTCATAATATTCATTCATTCATAAATATATACCTATATGAAAATAGTCGATACAGTTTTATTATACCTTTTTTTTTGTTTTCGGGGGGAAACCTTCAAAAGGTACCCGGCACCTTGGGAGAGGGTACCGGGTTATGTGGGATTTGACCGCACTAAAACACCCTCGGTGGCTGCCACTGCGCTTGGGGAGGACTCCGGGATCTCCGGCGGAACGCACCGGTGTCCTCCACGCGCGACGCCCCAGAACGGGCCCGTCTTCGGGAGAGCATATGTGCTCTCCTGCACCTTCCGATGCTCACGGCGACATGCGGCCACGCACACATCGCCGCCCTTCACGGGGCTGCTGGTTGGACGGATCGAGCTCCCACTCACACCGTCCACAACCCCGGAAGCCCCCTTTTAGTCGCCTCTTACGATCAGACAGGGGTTACCGTAGCTCTATTCTTAATCCCGAAGCTACAGGGACTATTTTTATTATACCTAGGTATGTAAAGTATGTATAGATGACGATCGATGTTTTGGAAAAACATATGACATTTGAATATTTTTTAATGTTATTTGATATTGTGTTTTATTTAATTTTCTTTTTATAATTTGATATTTGTGTTATTATTTATTATTAATTCAAATTTTGTGACATTATTATAATAATTAGTGTAATTGGTTTATCCGTGCTAATTAATTAAATTAAATTAATAATAATTAAATTAATAATAATTAAAAATATGATCACGTATGGGTTATTATTATGCATATTAATGAGACAATGCTGTTAGCAATTTTCATGAGATAATTAAATAACAAGTAAACCACAAACCAAACAACTAAAGCCTTAAAGACACAGCAATTGAATAAAATCTGCATTCATTACAGTCGTTGGAGATCTTTGCAAATCCAAGAGGTAGGAATGTTGTGCGAAATTGTCAAAGTTTGCTGCGAGAGTCTCCTTTATGACTGAATTTTCTATTTGCGTACTGACGCCGCTCAGTCGGCAGAAACTTCCAATACGCTGGTTGACTGCCAAATCAATTGAGATACTTTAAATAAGCTGTTTATGCTTAAATATTTATGACGTCACAAGATCGTATAGTCATTTGATTTAATTATTATTGCTTTGAAGTGAAATAAAAATCATTTACAAAAACAATTATCCTGTTTTCCAGCCGTAATTTAGTGCAACCTTTTTGAGGTACCTATGCTTTTTGAATTTTTCTGTACATAGTGTCAAGTACCCAATAAAATTGTGGGTTTATTTGAAGTTAAGATTTTTGGAATTGGAATTATAATTTTACGATTTATAGCGCAAACGCAGTATAAACACAGAATACTAAATATGACTACATAACCTAAGTTTTTGCCTTTTATTTAAGCATCTTGGATTGACCTTGAAGTGCACTTCGAAGAGAAACAAATTCCTTATAGAATGGACCCATGTTTCAATCAGGCGCGATCGCAGTCTTCAATTTCACTAAGAGATTTGGTGGAAGAGGTGTCCCAAATTGGCTTGTTGTCCTTTCCATCTACGCATGACTGATGGATTTGGGTGGGGGAGGGGGGGTGATGTCCCCTGTGACCGTGCCTGGTTTCAATCGAAAATCGCTTTCTTCCATACAGTAAATTATGCATCAGCACGGTCAAATATACAAACAGAAAGACAGAGATAAATTCCAATAAATCATTTTGACTTCTGTTGCTTTATTAAAGACCGCTCATCTTAGTTTCCCTTCGATATCTCGTCACGTTTAAGCTATTAGCACCTGTAACACAGTTACTTGTACCAGTGACCTGTAACATAGGATTTTCATAAAACCTAATTCAGGCACCAGGCTCCGCTTTGCACGCTTCTTTTACCACGGACATGTAAGTTATGGGACAACCTTACAGCTGAGGCATTTCTAGTGGACCATGACATAAAGTTCTTGAAGAAAGCTGTAAAAAAAGCTCTCCTCCAAAGCTGGCAGTGCTCGGATGGCTCCCTTGGGGTTGTCCGTGTCCATAGGTGACGGTGATCGCTTAACACCATGCGGCCCGTTGCCTTTGTCGGTTAAAAAAAACATAAAAGTCGTTTGCAGAAAGAGGTAGGAATGTTGAAGCGAAATTGTCAAAGTTGTTGCGAAAATCTCCTTTACGACTGAATTTTCTATTTGCGTACTGAAGCTGCTGAATTGGTAGAAACTTTCAATTCTGGGTATTTGTGGCTTTATTTAAATTTAAGATGGATTATTAATTTTACCATTCGTACGAGTATGTCTGTGTTACGCTACAACCTGTATATTGTTAAAATTTTACGTTTTGATTTAATAATAAAGCTTGATCCCAAAGTTCCCAATAGAAACAAATTCCTTATAATATGAATCTATGTTTTAAGTTAGAGTTTTAACAATAGATCGGTAAGAACCGCTATAAATGCCATATTATTATAGTAGTTTTGCGTGATGCCCGGCCAAATATACAAAGAGAAAGACAGGTGTTAATCCTAGATACTATATTTTAACCGCAATTGCTTTATTGAATATCATCTATCATAGTTCTTCTTCAATATGTGGTGATTACGCATGAGTTATTGGTAATGAATGATGAGTTATTAAAATGTATGAGTACCTATGAGATATTAAAATGTTATAAGCTATTAAGCATCTTGACATAATTTTGAGGACCTGCATGGCGTAATGGTTACCATGCTGGACTGCCAATCGAAGAGTCCGAAATTTGAATGATGAGTTTAAATTTCTGTTCTCGGTCTGCATGCTTGTGTTTCTTTGTGTGTGTCCATGGTACCCACGACACAGGGTATATGTACCCTGTGTCTGAGTATGAGTGTGAGACGTTATTTATTAAAAAATATTATAAAGTAACCTACAACACACCTACTAAAGCCTTGAAGATGGAACAATTGAATGAAATCTGCATTTATTAGGATCCGGGAGGTATCGTATGTAGTAATGTTGAGGCAAAATTGACAATGTTTGCTCCGGCGACAATCACCTTTACGTTTAAATTGTCTTAAGTTTGAAACATTCTATTGTAAGTAGGTAGGTAGTTAGGGACCTACATACATATATAGGTCCTTAAATATGAAATTGCCGTTCAGTATCAAAAAAGTGAAACATGTTTTAATACAATTTAATGCAATTTAAATGCAATTATTATTTAAGTAATAAGTAGGTATGTGCCGTTGTTATCGATACACTTCCGCCATTTTATAGGCAGATCATTGATTTCTTTGGAAAAAAATCTGGGAACGAGAGTCTATGAATTCGGTTTTTTTTCTTGCAAAATGTTAGCCAAATTAAAAAAAATGTTAATCGGTTGGGGCAAGATCTGGAGAGTACGGTGGGTGACGCAGAAATTCCAGTCGTATATCCTCTAACTTGGCGACCGTTCGCTGTGCAGTGTGTGGTCTAGCGTTATCCTGAAGGAGCAGTGAGCTAGGGCAATTTACCAGTCTCGGTTGTTTAGTGGCGAGTTTTTCCATCATTGTTTGCAAAACAAGTCTGCAATAATCGTCTGGCCCACAGGTCTGGCCTGATGTCAAGAAGATGTAGTAGATAACACCAGCACTGGTCCACTAAATACTAAACCAGAATCTTCTTTTTAGTCAGTTTTAGCTTAGGGCAAAGTTTACCGGTTCTCCAGGGTTAAGCGATCCATATCTTATCACAAGTCACGATACAGTTCAAAATCCTCTCATTATTGTGACGATTGATCAAAGAAACGCAGCAAGCGACGCGTGTTTGTTGGTTTTCTCCAGACAATTCGTGCGGTACTCATTTTTCGAGTTTATTGACCCTTGCGATTTGGCACAAATGGATAAGTATCGTTTTGTCACTTACGTCGAAGGCTGCTGCAAATTCAGATGTGGTTTGAGATGGATTTGCTTCCACTATCGCCCTCAATTCTTCGTTATTCACTCGAGTATCAGGTCGTCCACGAGGCTCATTGTGTAAATCAAAATTTCCAGAACGGTAATGTTGAAACCAAAAAACGCATCGTTCGTTCATTAGCGGTACCTGGTCTGTACACCTCGTTAAGTCTTCGAGTTGTCTCTGCAGCACTGGTGCCACGGTGGACCGTTCCAACTCGTATTTGTAAATACCGCGAATTTTCGATTTGTCTATAGTTGTTGTTATAGCAGTGTTGAAGTTCAAACAAATGATGTGAAAACAAATGAAATATGAATTTTCAAACAATATTTATCTGGCTTTATTTCGAAATAAATTTGAATTTGTAATTCCTAATCAAACGCAAGATATTTAATTTTAAAGTTGCCAGTATTGACTATCGGCAATTTCAAACGCTAGAAGATAATATTTAAATTTTAGTGTTTTACAATTCCTGTGTCTCTAATAGTAACAAGTAATAAGCCACAACAATAAAATTGCACGACTTTATTAGTGAAAGGGAGTTTTATCTCAATTCTCACCTTTTTTCTTTATCATTATGATTATGGTGTTTTTGTTATAATGAGGTCCCTCCATATTCTTTTGCACTGTCTATAGCAGAGCTTGCAATGCAACATTATTATCTACATTTAAATAAATGCAAAGTCAGCGCAACATATCAATTCTCCCGGGGGATTACTGGCGGCTCATAAACACGGCTTACCGGGATCGACTCCCGGCGCGCCAATATTGCATGTTTCTTTATTATTGTCGGATGGATCGCTGTTTGGGTATATTGCCTTTTGGAACTGGAGCAGGCAAACAGTTCATTAAAAAAATATAAACCCCTGCTTAAATTAAAGACGAAAATAAAAATATACAAATATGTATATTAAAACAATGATATTAGGATTTTAGGAACACGAGAGACATTTTATATCGTATATTTCAGATCGACATCAAGCTATATAAAGTTGGCAAATTTAGCAATGGTCTATGGATACATGGATGTGTTATTACGAGTATAACTATTTACCTATTCGGCCTGTTTTTAAGGAGGAAAGTAAATGTTTTATTTTAGAAATTAATTGAATCCGCAGAAAAATCAAAATATTGTGGTTTAAAAATACACACAAAAAATAAGTTATTTATAATAAATTAACGATTTTTTAATTTCTTTGCTGTAATTTAAGTAAAATCTAATAGCTAAACACGATTACATTTTTAGTAAGTAAACAAACACGCATATTAACGACCATTTTCGATAGCGGCATGGTCAATAAATATATTCAGATGAGATAATTAGCTTAAATTTTATGTGTTAGAAAGAAAAATTCTGAATCCCGAAGCTACAGGGGCTGCAGGTGGTTAGTACCAAAGAATGTTGAAATTGTCTGCTGGATAAAATAATCCAAAGTGAAGACGCATTCAGAAGCTAGTATATACTAATACTAGCTGTGCCCGCGACGTCGTCCGCGTAGATAAATACTTGTACAAAAGACGGATTATTTGTTCCTCCTCCTCCTCCTCCTTAGTCGTTCACTCTTGACCATCTCTTGACAGAGTGGTCGTGGCTGATGATGTTGCAATTTCGTTGGATAATGATGCTCTCGCGATGCGTCACCATTTGCTGCGGTTTGTAGCATCTTGAAAACTCTAGACTATGGAGGTCTGTGTTGCAGCTTTGATAATGTCTGTCTAACGTGTAGGTGAGCGCTCGCGTGACCGCTTGCCCTCCACTGTCCCTTCGATTATTGTTACCTTTTATGAAATTACTTATGATACAAAAGTTCATATTATTATGTTGAGTAGATATATTCTTCCTGAGTCCTTACAGTTCTTACTGTACTCCTCTTATAATATCGACAATTCAGTAGTTATCATCAATTTATTTTTACAAATAAATTAAGTTTTTAACAAAAAAATAGAACCGACTTCAAACGGTAAAAAATAAAATTGTTCACCTACTTCTTCTTGCTTATGGTAATGACTCTTAAAACTATTTTTGGAGTCGGGCCCTTACTAAAATGTTGTACCATTCGTTCTAAATGGGCACCGACAGTACAGACAGTGGGACAGTACCTACTTCTTCTTGATTATGGTAATGACTGTTAAAACTAAATTGGAGTCGGTGCCCATTCAGAACGAAAGGTACACTATATTTACTATGACAGGACATTTTACTAAGGGCCCGACTTCAAAAATAGTTTTAAGAGTCATTACCATAAGCAAGAAGAAGTAGGTACTGAACAATTTTATTTTTTACCGTTTGAAGTCGGTTCTATTTTTTTGTTAAAAACTTAATTTATTTCACTCTTTTTAGTAATTTTAATAATTCTGCACATACTTATGTATAAGCATAATTGGATTTTTTTTCAGTTAATTTCTAAACGTTAAAGAGATACCTTTTATAATCATGTTTACCTAATAGCCATCTTATACCCTGAAAGAATACAAATATAAGTCCACCTGAACGTATAAATTAATGAAAGAATTTGCTCTCAGCTCCTAACCGTTGAGGAGTTGTACCTTCAATCATCAGCTAAGCAACATCAGGTGATAATTACCGGACACAAATATTTATATTATGTTAAAAAATATGACAAAGAATGTGTGTGCCTATTAAGTTTCAGTGTTTCCCTCGATTTCCCTAGTATCACATCATCAGATTTTGCCATGGTGACAGTTGGACCACCCCAGAAATGTAAGATTTCCAACAAAAAACCATTTATTGAAAGAATTTGCTCTCAACTCCTAACCGTCATAGTACCTTCCATCATCAGCTCAGCAACATGATATGATGATAATTATACACAAATACCTGTTTTGCTTTAGTAAAAATATGAAAATCATTTCTTGTGCTATAAAATTTGAATGTTCCCTTCGATTTCTCTGAGATACCATCATCAGACTTTGACTTGGTGACAGTTGGACTACCTCAGAAATGTAAGATTTCGAACAAAAAACCATTTATTGAAAGAATTTGCTCTCAACTCCTAACCTTCGTAGTACCTTCCATCATCAGCTCAGCAACATGCTATGATGATAATTATACAAAAATGCCTGTTTTACTTTAGTAAAAATATGAAAATCATTTGTTGTGCTATAAAATTTGAATGTTCCCTTCGATTTCTCTGGGATCGCCTCATCAGACTTTGACTTGGTGACAGTTGGAACACCTCAGGAATGTAAGATTTGGAATAAAAAACTATTTATTGAAAGAATTTGCTTTCAACTCCTCACTGTTGCAGTACCTTCCATCATCAGCTCAGCAACATGAGATGATGATTACTATGCACAAATATCTCTTATGCTTCAGAAAGTATAAGAAAATCAATGTATGTGCCTATAAAATTTGAGAGTCCCCTCGATTTCCCTGGGATCCCATCATCAGATCCTGATTTAGTGACAATGGGACCACCTCGGGAGTATAAGCATACGAACAAAAAAAGAATTTTGAAAATCGGTCCACAAACGGCGGAGTAATCGGTGAAATAAAAAAAAATACATACAGCAGAATACAGTACCTCCTCCTTTTAGAAGTCGGTAATTAAACGTATTACAATAGCCTGTTTTTAAAGTGTTTAGATAGTACTGCTGTGCCCGCGGAAGGTATCATTATAATTAAATAATTTGTGCTGCAAATAATTCATAGTTTAATTATTATTATGTAACTTAAATCTATTGCAGAAAGGTGGTGAACTATACAACTACGCTACGTCAGGCGTGGTTAGTAGTTGGGAGTCAAATTCTTGGTTGTTTGCACGTTGGTTGCAATTGTCGTTAACATACCTTCGTTCATACTTAATGGAGGTCTTTTGAGCGATATAAAACTTGCGACAGCAGTTAGGCCACTAACAATGAAGATGTCATCAACCTGAATTGGAGCAGCGTGAGAGGATCAGCCCCTACGCGATTAAGAGGCCTATTAAATAAGATTGATACCAATAAAATCTGGACGTTACATTTGAGTTTAGTTGTCAATTGGTCCTATTAACAACCCTTCCTACAGCATCAGAAATAAAGTAAGTCCTCTATACATATATCGATTACTAATATTATTTTGGGCGTGACCACAATGCAGAGCTGCTGCCGTGACGCTTTAGCATATTAGTGTAACACAAGTGCCAGTACTGCGTGTGTATGTAATAGCTCTTATTAAATTAACCACTGAAAACGATTTTATAGTTAATTTCAATACAAAACCCCAGCGGAGCCACCCTAGCACTGGCTTTCAAGAAGAGCTTTCTTTACAGGTTTCTTGAAGAAACCCATATCAAAGTCCACTGGAAATGCCTCAGCTGGAAGGTTGTCCCATAACTTACACATCCGTTCAAACATCAAAAGGAGCGTGCAAAGCGGCTTGTGGAACTTTGACCTTCGACTGGTGGTGTAATCATGATATGGTGACGTAGGTACCATTTTGAAAAGATCACTCAGCATAGTAAAGTCGGTAGAACACTTTGATTTTTTTAACGTTTCACACTGATAGCCCCACAGTAGGGTAGACCCTGTGTAATGGGTACCATGAGACACACAGAGACAGAAACACAAACACTCAAACCGAGAACAGAAAATTAAATTCATCATTAAAATTTCTGCTTCGCCGGGAATCAAAGTCCCTTCGCTTGGCAGTCCAGCATGGTAACCATTGCGCCACGCGAGTCGACAATTTATTGTTAAGTA
Source organism: Pyrgus malvae (assembly GCA_911387765.1). Classification (NCBI taxonomy): domain Eukaryota; kingdom Metazoa; phylum Arthropoda; class Insecta; order Lepidoptera; family Hesperiidae; genus Pyrgus; species Pyrgus malvae. The sequence goes on along the minus strand of OU426969.1, from coordinate 487,871 downwards.
TCTCTGGATCTGCATTGGAATAGTGTTATTGAGCAACAACGCCAATAAAATCGATACCAAATACCAATAATATCTGGACGTAACCACTGCGCCGCGCCTCCATAATGCTCTACCACAATGAGTAAAATATCAGCGCCAGTTCCAAAGCTCTCTAAGTTGTTAATTTTTTTTTACTATGTAAATATACTCGTAATTAATTATTTGAAATTATCTCCACCAATCCACTCTATAATAGCGTTATTCAGTAACAACGCCATCTACCGTATAGCGTGTAAATTAAATCGTCGATATACCAAATTTGCAACAGATCACCAAAATAGTTCTGAATATGAACTATTCGCCACATAGATGTCGGCAGTAGCCTCGTTTTGTTAAGGTTTTGTACATTTTGTATTGAGGATTTCTTTGAATATGTGGTGTTATGTATGGTTCTTTTTTTAATATTTCGAGATGAAATCTAGCATAAATGATCGAAAATTTGCTATTAGAATATTAAGAGATGTAGTAATTATCGAAACTTGCGAACGCCTGCATTCGCACGCCATTTCATCATTCTTGAAATTGACGTATCTTTTTTGTTTGTGAACCGATTTAAATAAAACAAACCCTAAATGTTAATCCAAAAAAATACCAATACACCAGTGAAAACCGCATCCTTCTACGTTAAGCCGTTCCTGAGATTAGCGCGCACAAACGAACAGATAAACAGACAAACAGACAAACAGACAAACAGACAATAATTCTAAAAATCATTGTTTTGGGTTCTATTACGCTAATAAATAGCCCTAGTGACAGTTTTTCTCAAATATCTTCAATGTACAGAAACCGACTTGTTACAGATTTATTATATGTATAGATATAGATTATAAAGCTGAAGAATTTGTTAGATTGAAAGCGTTAATTTCGGGCACTACTGGTTGAATTGAAAAATTCTGTGAGTGTTGGATTGTCCATTTACTGAGAAAAGTTTTAGATTTTAAAATATCACTCTATAACGCGGGTACAGCCGCAGGGCACATCTAGTTAACAAAACTATCTCGTGTCCCCTCCGCAGTCGGATTACGGCACCTCATAAAGTCGGTTTAATGTGATCGACTCCCGTAAACAGAACCGCTGCCATTCCGGAAACCGAGGGGCGGTGGCTGATTCGTTTATAAAAGGATGACTATTGCTTGTAGAGATTCGTTTTTAAAACTATTGCTTGTAGAGATTCATTTTTAAAACTATTGCTTGTAGAGATTCGTTTTTAAAACTATTGCTTGTAGAGATTCATTTTTAAAACTATTGCTTGTAGAGATTCGTTTTTAAAACTATTGCTTGTAGAGATTCGTTTTTAAAACTATTGCTTGTAGAGATTCGTTTTTAAAACTATTGCTTGTAGAGATTTATTTATAAAACTATTGCTTGTAGAGATTCATTTTTAAAACTATTGCTTGTAGAGATTCGTTTTTAAAACTATTGCTTGTAGAGATTCGTTTTTAAAAGTATTGCTTGTAGAGATTCGTTTTTAAAACTATTGCTTGTAGAGATTCGTTTTTAAAACTATTGTTTGTTGAGATTCGTTTTTAAAAGTATAACTATTGCTTGTAGATATTCGTATTTAAAAGTATGGCTATTGCTTGTAGAGATTCGTTTTTAAAAGTATGACTATTGCTTGTAGAGTTATTTTATTTTATAATGTCTATGCATTATCTACACACAAAATTTTGTGTCGGTGTTGTTTAATAGGTATACATTTTACAGTTCACGTTATAATCCTACGGGTATGAATAGGTAAGTAGTGTAAGGATGCTACACACTCAAACATGCGTGTGTGTGTATGAAAATATAATTGAAAATTAAATAAAAAGAAAGAAAATTCAATTAAATAACATAATATTTAGTAAATACTCGTTGTTTTCATGACATAAATATTGATACTAATACAATTTTCATTTTTACCCTATATTGTGTGATTTTACGGGGATATGTTGTTGCTACAAAATGTTTTTTTTTAATTTTCTCCGTTTTTCTGTTCATAAGGTTTTTATAGCTAAGTTTACATACATTGAGAGGAAGTAAAGCCGATGGAAAAAATAACTGTATTCCTTCTTGTGATAGCATCACACATAACTATATTTTAATACTTCATTGACGATTCTTGATGACTCTGAAATCATCATCATTTGGCTAAGCCTTGTCGTTGTCGATGCTGGAGCCCTACTCTCAGCGCTATCATCCGAAGTACCTAACCCGTATTTTTGAGCGATTATTTTGTTAAAATTTGGAGGATTATAAAAGGTATAATACATTTAAATAGCTCTCGATAACTTTACAATAAAATTATATAGGTACCTATCCACAAATATGGAGAAAGAGTCAAAAGTGTGCTGAAAAATATGCGAATCTTCGTACTTCGGCGCTTAGAGTAGAGCTCCTGACTCCTGAGTAGGCACGTATGCAGGTATGGCATCTACTATGCTGTTCTAATAAGAATTAATTATACGTACATAATTAAAGAGCGATTTGACTTGTTAAAATAAAAAACATAAGAGACTGCTTACAATACGAATTAACTACTTACGTATAAGTTTTATTTTAACTGTAAATTGATATTGAAACCATTTTTAATTTTTACTTGTCATGGTCAGTCACAATCACATTAGAACACGTAACTGGGATTTGAATAATATTTTATAAATATTATGGTCTTTTAATTACCTATAACTATAATATCATCTAGCTATTGCAATTAGGTCTTGGACTACCCAATCAATTGATATACTTTTAATGAGCTGTCAAAATGTGACATCTTCATACGATTTACATGAGAAAATGATATATGATGTGACGTCACAACTCATTTGCAGTCAATTGACGAAAATTTTATTGATTTAAAATTTAATAAAAAATTAAGAATCATATACAATAATAAATTTACAATGATCCTGCTTTCCAAGCAGTCCAGTGCCACCTTTTTGAATTTTGAATTTTTCAGTGCATAGTGTCCAAGATTCGATTTGAAAGACTCGAATGAAGCAGTGGTAAAGACTGCCGATCGGACTTGATCGGAGGCGGATCGGTTTTTGATTCTTGGCATTGATTTTTGATATTTTTATGGATAAAATAGGTGCGAATTAAAATATTGTGAATTTGAAATACTCGTAATTATTTCGGTACGACATATTTAAGTAAATATTTTTATACTAGCGGCCGCCCGCGACTTCGTCCACATGGACTTTAGTTTTAGAATTTCTCTAGAATAAAAGTAGCCTAAGTTTCTCCTTATTACATCAGCTACCTGCCAGTGAAAGTCCCGTCCAAATCGATCCAGCCGCTCGGAACTTCAAATCGGAACAAACAGACAGACAGATAGACAGACAGACAGATAGAAAGACATTTTTTTTTAAAAACGTTATTTTGGTATATGTACCGTATACCTATAAGTAAATGCATATGCACGTAGTAAAAAGCAGTTATTTTAATATTTCAAACAGACACTCCAATTTTATTTATTTGTATAATTTAATAATAATCGTGTATTTGCAAAATAATATGTGTACAATATGATAGTCATATTAATTAATTCCTACATTATGCCTATACTGGCGTGCAAATGTCATAAATATTTGTGTAATTTTTCAAGTTTTCATCATATACATTATTAAATATATAAATACTCTATATAATTAATATATATTATAAAATATAGAGTATGTAGAGTATAGATATAAGGCATAAGTATATATGAACACTATGTTCTTGCAAATAATATGAATTGAATTGTATTGGGGAGTCAAAAATTTTTAAGCAGGAGTTTAAATTTGGGGTGTTTATATACCGCCTTTGTGTGTGTCCGCGGTACCCACTGCTACCCACGATAACAGAAATCCTTGAGTGAGGCTACGAGCGTGAAGTATTACTAATTAATTTTATCGGTGGGTACTTATACTTATCAGTCCCTGGAGCTTCTTGGATTAAGAATAGAGCTACGGTATGCCTAATCGAAGAGGCGACTAAAAGGGGGCATCCGGGGATGCGGACGGTGAGTGGGAGCTTGACCCGTCCAGCTAGCAGCCCCGGGAGGGACGGCGGTGTGTGCGTGGCCACATGCCGTCGTGAGCATCGGAAGGCGTAGAAGAGCACATTTGCTCTCCAGAAGATGGACCCATTCTGGGGCGCCGCGCGTGGAGGACACCAGTTCGTTCCACTGGAGATCCCGGTGTCCTCCCCAAACGCCTCTATCCTCTCCCAAGGTGCCGGGTACCTTTTGAACGTTCCCTCCCCCATACATACTTATCAAGATCTTTTAGCGCTCTTGGCATCTCTACATAATATCCTAAGCAGGGACGGATTTACATATTTTTCTTAAAGTGGTTTCTTAAAGTCGTATCTAACCTAGGTACCTACTTAGGATTCCATCATTCCATTATTTTAAATGTGGAAAGGTAAATAAATATTTAATTTACTTAATAGGTAGGTTGGCACTACTTGGTTGGTAACTATTCTTTAAAAGTATACCTATTTAATTTTTTACATTATTTTAATTAATGAAAAGTAAAAAGGTTTGGTAAACTATTTCCATTTAGAGTTAGTGTCTAGAGCAGCTTTAGCAGTCCCTAAGCTTAATTTTGTATTAAATCTCTTACCTGCCAAAGCTGTAGAGGTAAGGTTATTGAGCATGGCCTCAAAAGGCCAACCCTGGCCGCCCCCTATATCGCCATCGTGCCCCACACTCCACCACTAATCCCCACCGGACACTCGATGTCGATCAAACGGAAACACAGTCTACACTAGTAATTATTGTCCAAAATCCGGCCTCGAAGGACCAACAACCATTTTAAAAAACGAACGTCGAAAACACCAATCGTAGGCCGTTAAAAAATTCGGACGACATACGTGTCACTCAAAAAGGGCAAAATCCAGCGAAAACGCGCCTTAATACAAAATAATTAGCGCTATATTAAACCCAATTAGTTTTAATTACGACTCCGTTCAAACTTATTTACACACTTAATTTTTGTTATAAAATTAATATAACCCGTTTAGTATCAATTTGTATAAATTTACAGTTTGATTGGTTCGCCCTTAAAATGATCGTTTAATGTGGGAACCCGTAGTCGACTGGTACAAAAACAGATAGTGCTCGCATTGTCGCCGCCGACTGGCCGTCCGGCTGCCGCACGTCCACACAAACCTCCAGCCATCCCTCTCTAACCCTCCATAACTCTATAGCCTACCGTCTCACTCCGCATGCGTGCATCAGTAATGGATGCTTACATTTTGTTTACGGTCGATTTGAACAAACGAATAATCTATTATTTCATTCGCGCGCGTATTATTGATACGCTTTCGCGTTCATGCAATATTCAACAGCCGACATATGTAAGTCTATCTCTGTCTCACAAAAGCTTAACTGCTGCCTTCGGCCTAGTTCCGTCTCTGTCTTTCTCTGGTTAGAATATCGACGGGGTTCGAGCGATGCAGAGCGGACCAATGGCAGAGCGATGAAATCACTTGGTAAAGTCAGGGCAGTGCCGCGTCGAGATATTGAAATATTATGTCTATAGGTAGGGCAGGGCGTTCCTTTCTTTTGTAATGGAAAAAACAAATACAGCCTGCGTGTATAGGTATAGGTGTGTAAAGAGTACTCGAGTCGTCGGAAATATTTCAGGCGCGGAGTCTGAGTGCGATTTCTTGTAAGCGCCTTTAATTTTCGGACGCCGTTGAATAAGGAATGCCGTTCGACTTTTCCTCTACGACTGTATATTAAATTTTTGTGGAGCGATTCTAAGTGTTTTCGTGATATTTTATTTGCTGGTTTGTTGGATGTAGCGCCTTGGAATTTCGAAATTCGAAGTAAATGAAATATTTATCGATATTGTACTTTGTTACAAAATAACTGAAATTACTGCGGTTATATTGAGATCTAATATGTATAATATTTTATACACAGAACATATTAAAAGAAGTTAGAATGGAAATGTGGGCGCAAACGCTCAAAATTCCAAAATCTCTACAGAAACACGCGATCGTGCTACGATATGCGTGCTTGTGTGCGTGCTTGGGTGTGATTCGTTCATTTGAAAATTTTGAAATCGCGTGATTGTGCGGCGCTTAGATTTGCTAGATTTGAAATTGCAAATTAGTGCGTAAGGCAGGGCTTGATCGGAGACACCAGTCTTCATACGAACGGCGCATTATTGACGTTCTACCTCTCTTAATAATGTTCTGTGGTTTTATATAAGCTAGCGCACAAAATTATACTTAAAATTATAATATTAACGTTTCTTTTGTTAAACCGTTTCGACAAATAGGTACCTACCTGACATGAAAGAAATAGGTAATTATACAGTAAGTACATACTTATACGCTTGACAATACCACCGTAAGCCACCATTGCTCTCATTTCCCTACTAATAACACTTATTTATGCTTTTAAAAGTTATTTAAAGTATTTTCTCGTACTCGGAGATGCTCAAAGTGACATTAAATTTATCAAATGAAACAAAAAAAAAAACTATCACAAACGAATATAAGAAGTATAGATAACATTTATTATTAAGGGGGTAGGTATATAATATTTTACTATTATTATAGGTATTAAGGTATGAAAAATACTTATAGGTACTTAGGTTGGTATTAGGTTGTAATATAGGTAACTGTTTTTAAAAACAATGTTTAGGTAATAGGTATTTAATAGGTATAATATACAAAATAGGAAGCGCGCATGGCCTGGCGGTTAGCGTAGAACGCAAACGATCTACGCAACTAAGCCGAACGGGCGCGGTCGGGTGTGAGATGGGTGACCGCTAGTGTTAAAAAAATTCATGCGCCAAACATCCGACAGCGGGTTGGGCACTAACCCGCATCTCCATCAACCCGCATTAGAGCAGCGTGGTGGAGTAAGGTCCAGGCCTCTCCAATAATGGGGAGAGACCCGTGCCCAGCAGTGGGCCGTAAAAAGGGTTGCAGCCATTTAAAATAGATCAAATATTTCGAATACGTACCTACTAATTTTTAAGAACATAGGTTTATAGATTAACGTTTGTTTCTTAAACCTTAAAATAGGATTTATTTTTGCAACCAACGGAAAATTCACTTTTCAAATTTACTTAATAAGGTCTCAAAAATATAGCCTTACAATTTTGTTTCTTTTTAATTAAACATAAATTTCCGGAAAATTCCCAATTTGGCAGCTTCAAACAACTCCGGCTGTAGGCTTTGTTTTCCAAAATATTAATAAAGCAGGCGCGCTTTGAACGGGGTTAAATTAAATTCCTGCCCCTCGGTGAATCAGACAGACGCACCTATCTACTTCCATACTTGTATAAATATATAAAAAAGAGGGAGAATTTATCTCTTTTGTTTATAATAAGTAGTTTTATATCAGTGTTATGAGATTTGCAAATAACTTAGCTTTGTGGTTTTGCATACACAGATTCAGAATCTAAGTATGGGAGCTATTTTTTATATGGTGCGATAGGGTGTTGACCCTAGGGTCACTACGTCAAATTATAGGATTGTTGTTGCCATCTATCCATGGAAGCTACTGCCGACAAACTGTCCTACAGTTTCGCAGAGGATGCCTTATGTCAAAATGTACATAATTTTACGTAATAAACAAAAAATAAGTGTAATGTAATAATCACTTAAAGTATGTGTTGGCAACCCAGTCTCGATTACTGTGATCTGGTTATTGTATCTTTCATAGAGCAACACTCTGCCCGCTGTCATCTATGTACAATTACTTAAGAATGGTCTTTTTGCAATAAACTCTCGTGGAACAAGACAAGCAATCTTAAATTATTTACCACATCTCCAACCTTTCAATAAGCACCTACCCGAGTTCAATACAAGGGCAACATTTACAATTTTAAATCCCGCCTTTCCTTCACATAAAAGAGGTTTCAGACCAACGTTTTCCGCGTCCTTTGTTTATTTTTAAAGCGCGTGTAGTGCGCACGGAACGTCCGCGTCAGTACCTATCACACATTTTCCGCTACAAAAAGTAGTGCGCGTGTAAGCGCGTTTTCCGATATGACCGTATACGCGCGGAAACAACCCTAGTTTGAAACCGCACTAACTGTGCCCTGCGCCCACTTTCCAAAGTTCCTACACAAAGTGTTTTATCACTTTCTGGTGTAAAGTAAGGGTAACGCGAGATAAGGGGAGTAAGCATAGCACATTTCCTTGAACGAAATAATTGAGCATAGATCTCATCATAATTTTTAGGTTGACAAAATATCTCTACTCCCCCCCACACTTCTTTAGTTGCCACTTAGAGTAACTTTTGTGTGACTCTGTAAATGTGACCCTCTAGAGTTGTTTGTGTCCTAGACGACGGTGATCGTCATGATGCGACTCGTCGGTCTTTTTTACCTAGTTTACATAGAACAATATGTTTTAGATACGTGCCTATGTAAATAAAAAAATAATTTATCCCCTTGTTACGTAATATAAGATACAATATGTAGAGAGGGGTGGCCTTTTGGCAATAATACGGAAGCTCGAGCATTGCACTACAGCCGAGCACTCTAAATGAAATTCCTCGCCACACTCGAGAGCACAGACAACGTAGCTACCTACACGGTACACCTACCCACCTACTCGTACATACAATTACACATATGGAGATATGTTGCATTTTATTAACATTTCTTCTAGGTTTAACTTATTATTAACATTTTTATTTACATTTCTTTAGAAACCCAGTCCATGTAGCTTCAGGATTAAGAATAGAGCTACGGTATCTCCTGCCTGATCGTAAGAGGGGGAAAACGGGGGCTTCCGGGGTTGCGGGCGGCGAGAGTGGAAGCTCGATCCGTCCAGCCAGCGGCTTCGGGAAGGGCGGCGGTGTGTGCGTGGCCGCATGCTGCCGTAAGCGTCTGAAGGTGCAGGACATTTAGGACAGCCTATTTGCTCTCCCGAAGATGGGCCCGTACAGGGTGCCGCGGGCGGAGGACACCGGTGCGTTCCACTAGAGATCCCAGAGTCCTCCCCAAGTGCAGAGGCTGGCCACCAAGGGGGTTTTAATGCGGTCAAAGCCCACATAACCCGGTATCCTCTCCCAAGGTGCCGGGTACCTTTTGAAGGTTTCCTCCTTTTAGTTGCCTCTTACGATCAGGCAGGGGATATCGTAGCTCTATTTCTAATTAATAATTTAATTTAATTAAGAATTTATTAATCCCGAAGCTACAGCTAGCCATTGCGCCATAATTCGCTGCCACAGGAATTGCACCGTCGGGAATGATTATCAATATTGATGGTATTAATTATACCAATATAGAATTAAGAGTGAGACAGGTTAATCAGCTCAGCTCGGATTAGCAGAAAAGCCTTCTTAAATGCACCCTTTGCCGGCCTACCGAGAATGCAATGACAGGAATTTGAACGAAAAGAGTCAAGCTTCCATTATCTAATACCTAAATATAGGTAGGTACCTACTTTTTGAAATTCAAATGTTTAATTAACAAAAAATTGCACGCCCAATGGGTATTTACAGAAGCACTTGAATAAATTATTATGTAACACCACCTGTAAATCCACCTGTAAAACGCAATTAAATATGAATAAATGAATCTCGGAAACGGCTCCACCGATTAAGATGGAATTTAGTACCCTGGTTTCGGGGGTGATGAATCGATCCAGTTAGATTTTACTTTTAGAAATTCTAAATTATTAAAAATTATTTTCAGGGATATTCAACTTAAATATTAACTGAAAAATACGACTCTTCCTGGCGTCTATCGGAGAGTATTAATAATATTGTGGCGTAGAACGCCGTCTAACGCCATCCGTCATCCGACGTTCAAAGAGATGACAATGTCGATTAGAAAGAGCACTATAAAATTTCGTTCATTGAATTAAAGCTTCCTTGGCCGAATGGTTACGTGGGCTGACTGTGGAACTACAGGCCCGGGTTCAAACCCCAATCAAAACCATATTGCGTTTATTTTTGTGATTTTTTTATTGGGAGCTGTTTCAGATGGCGTTATTAAGTAACACTAAGCAAATGAGTGTTTCGTTAGACATTAAACCTAGAAAATAAATTGTTTTTATCCGAGCAACGCTCGGTCGTCCAGGTACTCTATTATTATACAATATCACGATTCTCAAAAAGGAAAAAAAATCTTTAGGCATAGGTAGGTATTAATTGGATAGGTGTCAGTCCGTCTATTTTTTACGATTGTCTGCAATCACTTGAAGCTCAGCAAATACGTGCAAAGTCAAAGCAAAACAACGAATAGGTACTGAGAGTACTTACATATCTTTATCTTTCGTAGTTTTATTGCTAAAAAAAATTCAAAACAAAAACTTCAAATTCATTCCGATGCCGATATTAAATTTTTATAAAGGGCTATAAAAGTGTATCAAATTGACTGCATTTCTGAATTTATAACTTATGCAAACAAACATACAACAAAAATCCCATTAACACAGCGCAGAGGTGCTAAGCGATGATTTTTAATAAAAAACACACCCTGTTTTAATATCGGTTATGCCTTGGGGTATCTATATTCTGTTTCACTACAAAACGTCCTATGTCATCCGAAAATGTAAGCTTAAATCGATCTTATGTTTAAGTAGCAAAGAGACTAAAATCGACTTTTACAATTTCTATTTTGGTAGGTCATCGCTCTGATTTTTCTTTCAATACAATTTAAGCCTTAACTCTTCGAAATAAGGTCTCTTTTAGAGTAAAATACATGAATTGTAAAGGCATATTGACACTATCCTGCTCGGTAACGCATCGTAGCTGTAAAACCGCGCGTAGTTTATTATAAGTTAATACGCGCCGAACCCGCCTTAGCAGATAGCTTCGTGTAGGGCCGAGCAAAAAAAGTGTAATAGGTATCTTAATTTTATACAAAAACCAATAAATTTCATCCATTTGACATAGATTTGACGACCTGGGTAGCGCAATGGTTACCATACCGGACTGTCAATCGAGGGGTCCCGGGTTCGATTTCCGGCGAAACAGAAATACGAATGATGAGTTTAAATTTCTGTTCTCGGTCTGGGTCTTTGTTTTCCTGTCTTTGTATGTGTCCATGGTACCCATGACATAGGGTATTAATTACCTTACTGTGAGGCTATGAGTGTGCAACGTTTATTTATTTTTTCAATAAGGTTCATTAGTGTGTGAAGGGGGTTTCAGGAGAGCACCATCGCTCTCCCAAGATGGGGTTTGGAGAGCCGTGCATGGAAGTCATCTTGCGTTCCCTTGGAGATCCCGGAGTCCTCCCCAAGCGCTGAGGCAGGCCACGGAGGGGTTTTAGTACGGTAGGAATTCCATATTACCCGATATCTCTTACCCCAAGTGCCGCCGGGTATGTATTAAAAGTTTCACAATAATAAGAAAAAAGAATAATTTAAATAACTGTCTCTAACTAAAGTGTATGCAGAAGTGGGTGCAGCCGTAGTACTTCTCCAGGTGATCCAGGTGATAAAAGTTCTACCACCAAAGTGTTATGCATTCAAACATTGTTCTAGCATTTACTATAAGAATTTGACTCGCATAGTCCCGCGGCTGGTGTTGCTAACGGCATCTTGACAAACCACTTGACATATAAAATGAAATTTAGCAAAGTAGTTTATTAACGCAAGGACTCTGTGCAACTAAGGCAAATTGTCGCGGTCGGGTGTGAGATGGGTGACCGCTAGTGGCAAAAAGTGGCCGTGGAGCGTAAAAACGGTTATCATTTTGATATCTCAAAAAGCACCCCACGATTTTTACAATATTAGTCTTAATTCAAAATAAAAAAAAAATTGGGTTTTTCACGAAAGCGTGTGTTTTAGTTTCATTAAACTATTATTTTTATAAATGCCTACCGCTGTCCCGCGCTACACACTTGCACCCCAGCATTACCCGCTCCATTGTAATAAACTTACACGGTTTTTAACTCGCGCTCACTCCGACCTGATTGTTTGCTCGTTGCACGCACGATCCTCGCTTTATTGCATTATCATTGTGTTATACATTCAAACATTATTCTAGCCTTTTCTATAATTGAGATAGAGAGAGGCCATCGGTTGGACCTGTGGGTTGGACCTGGCCTCCAAACCTGAAACGCGATGGAATATACCTCTAGTCCGTTAGTAGTCTTCTAGTGACTCTCCCGTTTTGCTGAGATATGTAAATCGCTTGTAAAACGCAAGTAGCAGTGGATAGAAAGCTACATATACCACAAGCCAACTAGTCCAGGGTAGAAGCCTTTAAAAATAATGAAAAGTGAAAAAAATTTATAATAGAATGAAACCCATTAGAAAAGGAGGGAAATATGATAAAAATGAAAGGAAAAATAATTTACGGGCGATCTGAGGTTGGGAAGGGGATGGGGGTGAGTTTTTAAGGGTAAAAAACGGTTTTTCTCGATTTCCGGCAAAACTAAAAGTCCTATCGAAAAAAGTCAAATGGAAAAGTTGTAGATAATAAAAAGATCTAAAACTTTTGTATTTACACTTTTTTCACATAACCTCAAAATTTATGTGAAAAATTCAAAAAACCAAGTTTTTGGTTTTTTATTTTTATCTTTTACAATTATTTTTTTTAACGAAATTTTGTGAAAACTTACCTTTTTATGTCCCAAATACGCTGTAATTTATTTAATTAAAAATATTTATTTTTTCACCTTATTTTGAATTAATATCGAAAAAACAGCCTAATTTTCAATCGAAAATTCACCCGTCAAAATATCAGCTTTTTTCAAAAAGTTGGTGTGGTTTCTGTTCGTTGGAATCTCTACTTTCCGATGGTAAAAAAAATATATGTTACTATGGTAAATCTTCTCAGAAAATGCAAAAATTCAAAATTTTTTTTATTGCATACACTTGCTTATCATCTGCCTTATTGCAAATGATACAAACAGATTCATCCATACTGATAATCTGAAAAGACAAAATTGAATTAATAATGTCTTCACTATTTAATCGTGAATAAACTCCCATGAAAAAAAAATATTAAAGAAATCAATGTCAAAATGTATAAATAATATATTTAAAATCTATAAAAAATATATAAAATATATGTCGTAAATATATTTCTAATAAAACAAACTTGGCCGATTTTCATATATATTTTATACTTTTTTATAGATTTATAATATATTATTTATACATTTTGACATTGATTTCTTTAATATTTTTTTTTCATGGGAGTTTATTCACGATTAAATAGTGAAGACATTATTAATTCGATTTTGTCTTTTCAGATTATCAGTATGGATGAATCTGTTTGTATCATTTGCAATAAGGCAGATGATAAGTAAGTGTATGCAATAAAAAATTTTTTGAAATTTTGCATTTTCTGAGAAGATTTACCATAGTAACATATATTTTTTTTTTACCAACGGAAAGTAGAGATTCCAACGAACAGAAACCACACCAACTTTTTGAAAAAAGCTGATATTTTGACGGGTGAATTTTCGATTGAAAATTAGGCTGTTTTTTCGATATTAATTCAAAATAAGGTGAAAAAATAAATATTTTTAATTAAATAAATTACAGCGTATTTGGGACATAAAATGGTAAGTTTTCACAAAATTTCGTTAAAAAAAAAATTGTAAAAGATAAAAATAAAAAACCAAAAACTTGGTTTTTTGAATTTTTCACATAAATTTTGAGGTTATGTGAAAAAAGTGTAAATACAAAAGTTTTAGATCTTTTTATTATCTACAACTTTTCCATTTGACTTTTTTCGATAGGACTTTTAGTTTTGCCGGAAATCGAGAAAAACCGTTTTTTACCCTTAAAAACTCACCCCCATCCCCTTCCCAACCTCAGATCGCCCGTAAATTATTTTTCCTTTCATTTTTATCATATTTCCCTCCTTTTCTAATGGGTTTCATCCTATTATGATTTTTTTTGGTTTTAAAAATTATCGACACTGGACTAAACGACGAGTCCTCTAAAATAAAGACCCTGTAGAAGAACAAGAGTTGTCTTTAAAATATAAAATGATTAGTATATCATCCATTCTGATCACGAGGTATTATATCACTGTAGTCCAACATGTACAAATACTTGAGTTATTACTCCGGAGTCTCTCCCGATTAATTGTAGAAGCCTGGAGCTTACTTCGCGTTGCTACAATGCGGGTTGGTGGAAGTGCGAGTTAGTGGCTGTCTCGTTGTTTTCAAACCGCGCATAATTATGTCAAAAAGATCTAACGATTACTGTCTATTGACAATAAAAGACCCGACGGCCTTATGTGCACTCTGAAGAATGGAAACGCACGTGAAACCTGCCACTAGTCACCCATATCATTTTGCTTCGTTCAACTGTGTAATTTGCTTGAATTCTACGCTAGCCTCAGGACGATGCACGCTTTTCTAAGTATCTTACATGTATTGTCTCTAAGTGCTCATCTATAGGCAATCTATACTTCAATAAATAATAAATAGATAAACGTTACACACTCATAACCCCACAGTAGGATAATTAATACCCTGTGTCATGGGTACCATGGACACATACAAAGACAGGAATACAAATACCCAGACCGAGAACAGAAATTTAAACTCATCATTCAAATTTCTGTTTCGCCGGGAATCGAACCCGGGACCCCTCGATCGGCAGTCCGGCATGGTAGCCATTGCGCCACGCGGGTCGTCAAAATTAATACGAGTATATATAGCTGAAGGGTTTGTTTGTTTGTTTAAATGCGCTAATCTCAGGAACTACTGGTTCAAATTGAAAAAATCTTTTTGTGTTGCATAGTCCATTTATAGGGGACATATATGACTTCATGCTATGACTAATACCAAAGTCCACGCGAACGAAGTCTCGGGCGGCCGCCAGTAGATAATTCGAGTTCATTACTACTTTAAGAAACGAAACTCCAAAGCAAAAGCGATAACGCCAACAATAACCAGCAAAGACGTTCCAAACTTACAAAGCAATAAACAGGACATACTTTTACATAAAAGTTTAATATAAAGTCGAGAGAAACGAATTTAGAATTAAAAATATCTCCAGAGTCTCCGGCAGTTTCGCTGTAAAATGAATATTTTCTTCCGTTTCGCTTAAATACCTGCCCCGAATAAAATTGCTATCTAGTGCTGGGGTGATATCGATAAAACTATTGAAAGATTCAAATTCAAATCATTTATTGCAGAGCAAGGTACAAAATATAGAGATGAAACAAACTAGGTACATGTAGTGCTCTTATCCTAACCCATTTTTTATTGTTATTAATTTAAAATTAAATCTTCGTAAATAAGCTCTTAACCTACTCAGTTCTATATAGTCCATGGGCTATGAAATTTAGATTTTGTTATATTGTCACGTTGAGCACTACAAGTCAGGTCAATTGGACCTATTTACGCAAACCGGAACCAATCCACACTCATGCCGAAATTGAGTTAAGTACACAGAAAAGCTTAAAATTGCATCTTCTATCGACCCTGTAAAGATCAAAATGATATAACAATTTTAACAGAACAAAACATTTTCATGACATGTTTACCAATCCACAAAACGTCAGTTGTCTAATACATTAAACAGCTTTTTCTCAAAACTATCATCATCATCATCATGTGTGGGTTGGTTCCGGTTTGCATAAATAGGTCCAATTTTCCTTAAATTATTAGATTAGAGTAATTGATTTACACCAATGTGATATATGTGATGTGATAAAAATACTTACCTCTCATTTATTTATACGACCCTTCTCTAAAAGTCCAACTTCTGGGCACGGGTCTTAGGTATATCGGATTTTTATTACGTAACTCTTAGACACGCACGGTGATGGAAAACTGCGGAATTAAATATTTTCCTCTAACGTTGAGCAGCGTAAAACAAGCAAGCGAAGCGGGTATGGTCCAGGTGCGTAGTTACATATATGTTGGTAAAAAACCGCGATTTTAAAACATCTAACAGCGGGTTGGCTACTAACCCGCATCACAAACAGCCAAATAAGCAAAAAACAAATCCATCCATCCATCCATCAGCCTTTTAAAGTCCCTTGCTGGACATAGGTCTCCCCTAATGTTTGCCATACCGTCCTGTCCTGCGCCCTCTGAATCCAGCGGTTTCCCGCTACCTTCTTCAGGTCGTCAGTCCACCTGGTTGGAGGACGGCCTGTTTTCCTTTTACCGAGACGTGGTTGCCGTTCGTAGACCTTTCTTCCTCACCTTCCCCACCACAAAACAAATATCTTAGTCATATCTTACTCTATAGGCGGCACCTTGACGTGACTATTTATTTAAAACGTAATTTTCAGTGTAGTTTAAGAATCTCTTACAGCTGTTTTATGTCACGAAGTCGTGAATGTTGGATTGAATGAGGCGTGCACGTACACATTGTTTTAGTTGTGTAGTGTAGTGTAGTGTAGTGTAGTAACCTTAAGAGCGCTTAGTGTCGAGTAACGTCAGCATGAAAACTAAACGTACATGAGTTTTGTGAAGAAATTAAGTGTGAAAGTTTTTTTTATGACAGGGATGTTCAAATTGCTTTGCTAACGCTTTAAAAGCTTACAAACACAATCGCGCTTGTCAGTACACACCACTACTACAGCCAATCGGACTTCGTAAAATAAAATATCTATATTTACATTAATATATAACTACCTATTCCTTTCTATTATAGATGCATAAAGAAAATAAGCATAACATTTGATTTATCTTTCATCTAACATCGATACTCGCCACGCAGCATCCCTAGCATCCCAGCGTAAGAGCTAAGTCCTGTTCGCCCTCCCCCGGGAGCTAATATATCGTTATTTGTACCTGAACCTACCCTCGTACCATTGTTTGTTTGTGCTATACGTATCTGTACAACGGTGGATGGGATTTAGTTGTACTGATATACTTTCTTTCAACTGAAGTGTGATGGATAGAATCTTATCGTCGTAATACCAAAGCTGTATTGAATGTTTTGGGCAAATTTGGTAGGTGATAGAACTATTATGGTTCGCCCGGGGAAGTACCACCGCTGCACCCACTTCTGCCGTGAACCAATTCTAATGTGTTTCGATGGAAAGGTGCAGTTGCCGGCCACACTTACATGAGGCAACCACCAGCCTCCGGCAGCCAATAGCAGCGCAACTGCATACGACCTCAGACAAGACTTACCTATGCTTGCTTGAGTATGTATGTAGATTCTATGTCCATGGGCTGCAGTGACCACTTAACACCACGTGGCCTGCAATGCCTGCATGCTCATCTGCCACTCCATTCAAATAATTTAAAAAAATCTAGAGGTGTGCAAGTATTACAAAAGTTAAGTAAAAACTACTTTGCAACAATCCGTAATCAGAACGCATGATGGTGTATACTTTTTTCATGCAATAGCGCCTCCCTCCCACATAGGATACATGCAGATTGCACATGCAACAATAAAAATATACACGAACACACGTACCACCACCAACACGTGTTTCGCCCCAAAACAGAGCATCATCAGGGTTATTGACTCTACGACGGTTACTCGTAAAGTGAGGAAATGGCGCTTGCCTCACTTTGCGAGGAAATATATTATAAATATGAAAACACTAGTGATCAGAGGCGACGAGCGAGCTAACATGCGCGACTAATTGAGGTTCTATTTTTATTCTGTTGGTAGGTTTTGCGGGCAATTTCAGCTCAAAATTTCACTCTCATAATTTTTTCATAACACGCCTAAAGAAGTATAACTTCAAAAAAATACATTTTTCTGTAAACTAGTCGGGCAGTCCCGATAAATCAAGTGAGTAAAAACCGTTTTATATAACAATAAATACATGTTTTATTATATAAGCGCAATAAGAACTATTATCAGGACGAGTGATAATCAATGATGATAATATCATGACTACAACGTCTACGCCGTAGTCTACGATATGTTAAAAGATCAAACCAAATCAAATCATAAATATGTTAAAAGAAAACCGATTAAATATTTGCACGTCCATGTGCTGTAGTTACCACTAATTATAGCTTTCAGTTAGTGTTTAGGTAATATTAAGTAACACATATATGTATCATTGCGGTACTTCAATCAGAGGCCTTAGTGTAAGTCTGCACACGCGAAAACGTTACTAACGCGTTTGCGTTAAGAATTTAATTATCGTCCTTATTCCTTTCAGTTTCAGGTTAAGATCTATCTGTCCAATTTTAACTCTGACGCAGTAGTAACGTTTGCGCGTTTACAAACTTACACTAAGGGCTCTGGACCTTAGATCTGGAGGCGTAATACGTGCGTTCCTGCGACGCTACATTCAAGGCCGATGTAGATCAATTCATTTATCTACTTTTAAACGAATAATTCTTGTAAGTATATGTATAAGTATGTATAATTAGAATCTTGAAAACGGCTCCAAAGATTTTAATGAAATTTAGTACCAAGGGGGTTTTAGGGGGGGGGGATAATATTGGTACAAATATTTTTTTGTTGAAAATTGAAAGTTTTAATTCAATGAACGAAGTTTTTATAGAGCTCTTTTAAATCGAAATTGTTATTTCTTTGAACGTTTGGTTGGCTGATGGCGTTTGACGGCGTTCTACGCTACAATATTGTTAATACTCTCCAACAGATGAAAGGAAATTTATATTTAAGTTGATTATCGCTGAAAATATTTTTTTTTTATAATTTAACATTTGTAAAAATAAAACCTAGTTGGATAGATTTATCACCACCTAAACCAGGGTAATAAATTTCATCAAAATCGTTGGAGCCGTTTCCGAGATTCAAAAAATATATTTATGTATATACAAGAATTGCTCGTTTAAAGGTATGAGGTATGTGACTCATCCTGACATCTATTGAAGAGTATTAATAATGTGGCGTAGAACGCTGTCAAACGTTAAGCGCCATCAACGATGTGTGCTGTGATAGATGTTGTTAATGACTAATGACAGAGGTGTTAAGATTATTTGCTAAAGCTTCAAAAGCTTACATGAAATAGAATATCTATACCTAAAATGCCAGTATCGATAAATACGCTATTACACAGCTACACAAGCGGTTACGACGCAATAAACGTATAGACACAGCGGATACCGGCGCGATTCCGAAACGTTTTCCGAACAACATAACTCGGCCTCGGCTCAGTCCCGCGCCATGCCACAGTTGAAAGGATACAGTAAATCAAAGAAAATTAAAAAAACTACAATTTGTTATTTATTTATTTATATATTTATTGCAAGTAACAATATGTTTACAGTTTATAGTCAAAAACATAATGTGAAAATAAGTTAAATACCAAAATTAAATAACTGGTTAAATACAATTGATGAAATAATCGTGACATTATGCAGACACATCGCGACATTCTTCTGCCATATTTACCATATTACCTTAGTATCTTATAAGTAAAGTTAGGCATGTATTGATCAATTTCTTAATGATGAAGTAAATGCTGGGATTAATCTGCGTAATCTATGTGTAACCCGAAATTGGCAGTGGCATGACACATCCCAATTCCTTTTGAGTTATTTTCTAAAAAAAGATATGTCCCAGGAATGACACGTTGATACTGCAGTACCTATAAAAATATGACAGTGAGAAACCTTTAATAGTGTGAAAATGATGGAAAGCTATGAAACACAATACTATTTAATGCGACAAAATTAGACACATAGTAATATTGTAGTTTGTCAAGGCGAATACGCAGGGCAACAGTAATATTATTAATCTCGTACACCCGACAGGATAATTATGGCTTATTAATACTTTTGTAAAAACTTCTTTCTGCCAATATTAAATTTGTTCGAATAGAATATTTTCATTTCATTTCATACATATTCCGCATCAGTTTGCCGTTTTTGTCCCTCATGTAGGACAAAAGTTTACTGTGTTTCCTGTGCTGTGGCTAAGCTATCCTCTCGCCGCTGAATACAAACGGCTCGCAATAACCGTTCACAGCACATATTTCACGGCGCATTAGCGATGCCTTACAAACGGCTTTCCGGTACGCCATTTTGTTTTTTGCGTGCAGTAGCCGATGTCGCACTAGATCATCCGAATGTGCGAGCTTAGCGAACAGATTTGCCGAAAAAATGAAAGCAAAAATAGAGATAATTTTGAAATTTGGTTGAAAAGACTTCTGAGACTTTTAATGGTACAGTTTAATAGCTTTATCTTTAATCTTATTTAAAAAGTAGATAAATTATCGAAAACCAGTGATCCGATCCGGCTTTGCTCAAATAATTTGAATTTATACCTATACCTAATTATACTAATCTATCCGACTCGAACAGTACATTTTTCCGGCATAAAAACTATCCTACTTATGTCATTTTCCAAGGTCCATTGTGTCTGTGTACCTTTCTTCGTAAAATCGCATCGCATTCATAATAAACATCGATAAGCGACTTACTAAGTAGTAGATCGTTCATATTTCGACCTGGTAAGTGTGGTACTTACTTATTGTGTTCCGGTGGAAAGCTATGGTTGTCGGTCAGACTTGAAGGCGTCTACAGCCTGCTACGAAGTAGCGGCGTTACAACCTCAGAAAAGACAGAGGCTGATTATGTGTAGATAGTCTGCACAGACCAGTAATTAATTTTTCATCAGATAAGATAAACGTCCGTATTATCGTGAGGTTTCGTCAGTGTCCTGATACTCGTCATTCATCAAAAAGGGTAGTTTAGGCCGTTTTTCTATGGAATGACGAGTACTATTACACGTACGCTGTCGACATTATATACTACATAAAAATGGTCATAAGAAGTACCTCACATCAATCGTTACTACACCGGCATCACACCAATGCAATAAAAGTAGCAATTCAATGCAATATTTGACTCAATGATGTATCAAAGAGACAGTTACACTAATCGCTTGTGACACACAAATTGTATCTAGAGAAACAATTAAATATATGCGGCGCGTGGCGGCGACAGGTGACGAGCCTGTAGGGCGCGGCACGTGTTCTACATTTAATATCTGCTGTATAAGTTAAATTGTTTATTTCCCGGTAGGTAATGTTCAAAAATTACAGAATCTTTAATTATGAAATCCGTACACGAACGAGGCTTACTGACATACGACAAAATCTACAAGCTGAAGTAGCAATGGGCAGGCTAATAATTAGAAGGACTAACAACCGAAGAGGAAGAAAGGTTTCGGCAAAAGGAGCACAGGCTATCTTCCAAACAGGTGGACTGTCAATGTTAGGAAGACAGCGAGAAACCACTGGATTCAAAGGGCGCAGGACCGGACGGAGCGCCGATTGATAGGGGAGGCCTATGTTAAGCAGTGGTTTTAGTGTAAACAAAACAAACTATTGCCTTTTATCCGTGTAGCTTCGGGATTAAGAATAGAGATACGGTATTCCCTGCCTGATCGTAACAGGCGGCTAAAAGGGGGCTTTCGAGGTTGCAAGCGGTGAGAGTGGGAGCTCGATCCTTCCAGCCAGCGGCTTCGGGAAGGACGGCGATGTGTGCGTGGCTGCATACCACCGTAAGCAGCGGAAGGTGCAGGGGAGCACATCTGCTTTCCCAAAGATGGGTCTGTTCCAGGGCGCAGCGAGTGCAGGATACCGTTGCTTTCCACTGGAGATCCCGGAGTCCTCCCCAAGCGCAGAGGCAGGCCACCGAGGTGATTTTTGTGAGGTGAAATCCCACATAACCCGGTATTTTCTCCCAAGGATCCATTTGTTACCTATAGTTCTAGTTTCTAGCGTAGAATCTTCTTCGTCAATCAAATACGAACAAAACAATAAGCCATAGAATAAGCATCACGCAATCACATTATAAAGAAGTTCTTTGAGTTTTTAGCGGGAAATTGGAAAACACATGTTGTGCTCTAGTTTATTTTCATTTATTGGTGTATTTTTGAGTAGTATCGGATAAAGTCGATAGCATTTTGTACGATATAGGTTAATTACGAGTGCTGTGAAATAAAATAACAGTGCTAAAACAAATTATTCAGCTTGCTTCCAAAACTCCATCGGACAAGTTCTGGTAAAGTAGCCATCGCTTTACTTGAACATCTGACTGATTACTGAAGAATTACTTATTTTTTCTATAACTACTGAGTGATGCAAAAAATATACTTGACGCTAGCATTATGCACAGAGTTTGCGATGTCATCAATGGAAAATAAGTTCTTTTGACTCAATGCGGCATAAAATACATTTTTTTTCAAGTTGCAAATTAAGAAACTTTAATATCAGCTAGTTGCAATTCACTCAATAGCCCTCACCTGTCAGCTTTTATTGTCATCTACATTGCAATAAAAGATTACACCGTCGGCCGCCACTTATAATAATCGTGCTATGATGCGATCAAATAATGAGAGAGATATTACATGCGCCCTTCAATTTGTACTAATCTCACAAAGGACTGCATTCTTTCTGTTTTATCGTAGGATGTCCTCGACGGCGAGCTGAGAGTATGCCTGCTATGCTTAATTAATATTTTCCTTTCAGCGTATAAAACATCCATTTTCGAATGGACTTCACATTTCACTTCACAAAAAAAATTCAATCCCTGAATTGTGCGGTTACGATAGTCACAAATAAACAACTGATGTGATGGGGAAGAAAGGACCTCGAATGGCGAGTTCAAGACAACGGAAACTTTTTAACAGTTCATTTACACTGAATCACAAAAATCATAAAAAAATAATCCTTACTTCAACCCTCATAATCAAAATGGTCTGTTCATTTTTCGTTTAAAAATCTTCCAGGAAATATTTTCCCCTTAGTGTTATATAGTTTAATTTAAATTGATAAATGTGCACATAACAAATTTGTAGATGTAGTAAAAATAAGACTTCTGATTTTTAGTTTGTATTTGCTAACCGCTTGCTCTTAGTTGATACGACATCTCCATTATTATTTATTACTTTCAACCTTTTTTATGTCCCACTGCTGGGCACAGGTCTCCTTCTCACAATTGAGAGGGATTTAGGCCATAGTCCACCACGCTGGCCTAGTGCGGATTGGTGGACGTCATGCCCTCGAGAAATTATGAATTTCTCTCAGGCATGCACGGCGATAGAGAACATCGTAATCAATGAAATATCACGATATTTTCGATCACCGTGGAGCAGCGATAAATTCGCACATTACAAATTTATTTGTCAGAGGTGCGCGCCGAGGATTTGAACCTGGGATCGGTCGCGTCGAGGACCGCGGTTTTTTACCACTCGGCCATCGCTGCTCGATGATACGACATCTCCATATCTGATGCAATATTTGACTGTGCGTTTGCGTCGAATGGAATCACGTCAAATTTATTTATATGAAACAATTGTACCTTTCGCATGAGAACTATAGGGGATAATTTAGAGCTACATACAATTTTAAATTTACTGCCCAACTATTTAATGTTATGCCAAATTAAGCTATATTGCTTTGAAAATAAGGATGTATAGTATTTTGAGTATGATATGATGATGAGAGGTCGAACAGATCCACCCCTCATAAACATCAATCGGTCTACTATTATATACACCTTTGCTCGATATTATGCTTTGTTCCGATTGGGACCTTACAATAATCCTTCTATAAAAGCATGCTAGCCATGTGGCTGGTGTAAAATGATAGAGACTAACGTATCTAAAAAACGGGCGCCATCGTCGGGGTAATAAGATACGTGATTGCAAGTCGCCAATTTCATACTTCGGCTGGTAGGCTTAGCCACCCCGTTTTAGGTTGTTTTATCAATAGATATTTTATCAATAAATATTAGAGCAGCGATGGCCGAGTGGTAAAAAACCGCGGTCTTCGACGCGACCGATCCTGGGTTCAAATCCTCGGCGCGCATCTCTTACAAATAAATTTGTACCGTGGGATGGAATATATCGTGATATTTAATTGATTACGATGTTCTCCATCGCCGAGCATGCCTGAGAGAAATTCATAATTTCTCGAAAGCATGACGTCCACCAATCCACAATTGGCCAGCGTGGTAGACTATGGCCTAAATCCCTCTCACTTCTGAGGAGACCTGTGCCCAGCCCCACTGCTGGTGAAAAAAAGGTTGAAAAAAAAATCAATAGATATTAGTGGTTAAACCATTTCAGTGGCCTTATGGGTGATTTAAAAATAACTTTTAGCGGATTTGCTAATAGCCTGCATTACCGCCCACATGCATTGAACCAGGAAGGTGGAGTTAGCTGTAGTAAATATGGGAAAAGACAAAGAAACCTTTTCGGGATAAGCAATGGGACATTAAAAATGATTGAAAAAAGCCAGTATTATTGATAAGAACATAATGAAACGTCCCAGCTGCATTACGTACCAGCTTTTCACACTATCATTTCACAGCACTTACAAGTGCCAAGTGAAATACTCAGCCGCTCCCTACAACGCGCGGCCGACTCATCACCTGTCCGTGGCACGCGCCGCACTCATCAAAACTTCCATAAATACATGCAATTCACGAGATCCACGCACGTACGTCACTTGTCATTAACGTCAGAAGTAAAAGTATTGTTTGCAATAAAGAATGCTTGTGATGTTGGCCGTTGATATTTACAACTACCTGAAGATCAAGAGAAGACTTGAGACCAAAATTCCCCCAATACATTAAATTATCATATATAATGTTGCCAAGATGAGTGAATATGGGTTTCTCTGTAAAAAGATATCAGATCTTAGAACTAAGCTCCTGAATCTGCACACTAACTTCACTAACTCTATATCTCAATCAAACCATGGGGCTTCTTTTTCTTCTTCATTGTTAAGAGCTTGGTAAAGATCACAGAACACAAGAAAGACAGGGTAAAGATGAAAAATTAAAAAAATAAACACAATGAAATAAATAACACTTAAGTTTTAAAACTAAAACAAATGTGTGTCTGTGTGTGTGTGTGCGTGCTGGTGCGTCTGTGTGTGTGTGTGTGTGACGTGTGTCTGCATGTGTAATAGAGATTTTGTGTTCAATGTAGAAATGAATTTAATGCATCTTTTCATAAAGCCAGTCCCTTATTGGTATTCATAGGTGTTCAGTGGATATATTTTTATCAGACTATTCACCTTTTTGTAAGTGTATATTATTGATTGCTTACTACGAGTATATTGGTGACTAGCAAATTTAGTCCTAACAGTATCTGTTACTATTTCGGTATTTGTTCTTCTTTTGGGTCATTGGGTTATGTAGGATACATACGAGTACATATATCCCACTACACTAAAACTCTCTCGGTTCCGGAGGAATCTCTGGGGAGCGCTCTGTGTGAGGAGGCCACGTCTGGGATCTCCAGTTTATATTCTTCAGATTCTATATTCCATCGGAGCGCCACTACTCTTGAGTAAGGGGCCATTGAACGAATTGCAACAGACTGATAATAAAGTTTCTTAATTTTCAACTTGAAAAAAAAAATCATTGCGTCACAAGAATTTCTTTATAATGTGATTGCGTGATGCTTATACTTGTCTATAGCTTATATTTTTGTTTATATTTGATTGACGAAAAAGATTTAACGCTAGGAATTAGAACTGTAATTAACATACATACAGATACAATACTTAATGAAGAATTCTTAACGAGGCAATCGTTTTTTTAATTTACAATGTGATTGCTATGGCAGCTGTTACCTTAAGAAGAAGAGATGACATTTGTAAAAACTTTATCAATGAATCGTGTTAAAATTATATTTAATAACAAATTTAGTTCTTATCAAGACTTCAGTAAAATTCATAAAAACTGGAATAATCCTAAAATTTTGTGCCGAATGCCGAATTATGTGTTTTTTAATCCCGATTTTGTTATTGGTTATTCATAAAATCAATCAAAGCAACATAGTTAATTAAACTATACAGTGTTTCCAGCTGTGAGCAGCCTAAGGCGAATCACACGCTAACATTAAACTGGGCTGTCGGTGACAAACATTGTATTATTAATTACAGATAGTATATCAATTAAAAACATTTGATTCATTTCGATACCATAAAAGAGTTGAACTAATTGTTATAGGTAGAAATAGGTGCTGAGAAGTTCCTAAGCAATCCATACATTTGGGTTTAGGGTTCAGCTATCCTTATGGATAGCTGGAGACTGGTTTACTTATCTAAACCGATACAGGGCTTAAAGAAAAAAAAACGTTTTTAGCACCAGATAATGTGGAGAGTTTTATAAAAAATGTAAGTGGTCTAGGTTTCTGGTGTCTTCCAAAACGTGACACCCTTAGTAATTGCTTGGTACCTATTTCTCTACGTACCTACCATAACCTGAAACGATAAAATCATTTAGTGTCAAGCTCTTAAAATCGACAAGATAAGAAGTTGCAAAGAACAGGTCACATTGGCTAGAAAGAGTGACAACCGATAGAGAAGAACGCTCGTCGAATGACAATCACGAAGGCACAGGCCACCCTCCAGCAAGGTGGCTCGACGACCTGAAGAAGACAGCGGGAAGCCACTGGATTCAGAGTTCACAGGACCGGACTAAGTGGCGAATGTTTGTGAGTCCTTAGTCCAGCAGTGGGCTTCTAAAGGGTGATGTATGAATAAATGGGCTCATTTGCGTACGGTGCGTTTGTGCGTTTCTTTGCTTCATCATATTGGCAGCAGATGGGCGGATGGAAGTAATTGCTTCATTTGCTTAAGGGCTGATCCAGTGTCCTGGCCTTAAAATACAAGGGCGTGCTTAATGCCTCATGGCATTCTCTACCAGCCAACCCCGTGTGACGACGCTTGCTTGTTTGAAGCCCTCCCCTTCAAACCATGCGAGGTATGTCATCTGTTTCTTACTATCCATTCATAACTTACGCTATTGTTCTCATCAACTATCCCACTATGACTAGTGCGAACGGCAAATAAGGGCGCGTCCACACCCGCGGCGTTAATGACCTTGCAAACAGGGCGTTAGGCGATTACACGCGCCGCCACGTGGCCCCACGCTCGCCAAACGTGTAATGGGTTTAGTGACGGGTGAAATATGTTGTTATTCAATTAACTTTGTTTATTGGTTTGTCTGGTACACTGTATGGTATTTTGGAGATGTGTCTGAATGATACTGAGCCTGCCGTGTAGCAATTGTATTCTGGTAGAAGGTTGAGCAGCGATGGCCGAGTGGTAAGAAACCGCGGTCTTCAACGCGACCGATCCCGGGTTCAGATCCTCCGCGTGCACCTCTGACAAAGAAATTTGTAATGTGCGCATTTATCGCTGGTCCACGGCGATGGAAAATATCGTGATATTTAATTGATAACGATGTTCTCCATCACCGTGTATGCCTGAGAGAAATTCATAATTTCTCGATAGCATGACGTCCACCAATCCACACTTGGCCAGCGTGGTGGACTATGGCCTTAACTTGTAAGAAGGAGACCTGTGCCCAGCAGTGGGATATAAAAAAAGAAGGTTTAAAAAAAGAAGGTTGCAGTTGCCGGCCAGACTAGGAGGCGACCATCAGCTTTCGGAGTAGCAGCGCAACCACATGCAACCTTGATAAGACTCAAGCTTGTTTGGGGTTTAGTATAATAAATGTCCATGGGCTGCAGTGATCTAGTTTGTACTTTTATATGGCCACTACTGGTCCGGCTCTGCTCCACCCGGGTGCAGACGTTGTCCTGCCTTAAAATTATTGAAAGAGGATTTATTTTTTATTATTTTAAAGAGATTTCATGTTACTGTCAAACAAAAATATCTCTGTCAAAGTTTAGCGGCACGAAATACCAACGTTTGACAGGAGAAAACTACTTATAAATAAAATATTAGGTAATTAAAAAGAAAACATGATACAAATACATCAATAAGGCTGAGTAAGTAAAAGATATAGAATATACCTAAACTAAACCATAAACTAATTAAGTACCTATATGAAAGACTGTATCCATATGGAAAACTTGTCTTGTTGCAACTCATGTGAACAAGAGTACCAAAAATTTTAATATAATACCAAATATAACTTCAACAGTACAAGCAAACCTAATACTATAACTATTTATTTGTCACTTTTATTTAAAAAAATGATTCTGTATGTAGCGACCTTCCGCTCGGCGCTCGGCGCCACGGGTATTCCTGAATCACGCTATAGAAGTTTTCTGAACATCCGAGCATATATACAAGCTCCGAATTGAGTCAGTTGGAGCGCAACCGCTCCCCGGGCATGACCACCTCGCCCGGCGGGAGATCTCCCTTTGCCAAACTGTAACTACACCATTTATTTTATTATTTATTTATTTTAGGATTATATAAAGTTAGGCAAAAACTACTTTGCAACAATGTGCAATGAGAACGTATGGTATTGTGTAGGTATACTTTTTTCATGCAATAGCATTTCCGTCCCTTTGTTTTGGGGCGAAACACGTGTGGTGGTGGTGGTATGTTGATGTATTATTTTATTTTTCTTGGTGTATTTTTAAGATATATCAGATAAAGTTTATGGCATTTGCGAAAACATGTTTTTTCGGCTTTGCTCCAAAACTCTATCGGACACGTTCTGGTAAAGTAGCCATAGCTTTACTTAAACATCTAACTGATTCTAGTCAGGATCCAAGCAAAAAGTAATATGTCTTACTGAGAACATATTAATTTTTTTCTATGACTACTAAGTGATGCAAAAATTATACTTGACGTTACGATGCCATTATTGAAAAAAAAAATACAATACAAAGAAGCTCTTTGTATTGTGACATGACATTCTAGATATACTTAAATAAAAAGATAAGAGTAATGTTATATGTCTAACGTCTGTCTCTAGAGATGTACTTGTAGTAGAGCAGCTAACGGTTACTAGGCAACGCGCTTTCACCGCTGAAACGGAAACGGTATTATTCTCGAACTTTCAGAGACTCGTGAAAAGAGTCATGGTTATAATAATTATTGTAAACAGTGATTTGACGACTCGTGGGGTGCATTGGTTACCATGCCGGACTGCCGATCGGAGGGTCTCGGGTTCGATTCCCGGCGAGGCAGAAATTTATGCTTCACACTCATAGCCCCACAGTGGGGTAGATATACCCTGTGTGGTGGGTACCATGGACATACACAAAGACAGAAACACAAACACCCAGACCGAGAACAAAAATTTAAAATCATCTGTGAACTATTATTATTGCTTTTTAAATGTGTATAAAAAGGGTCGGGACTTGAAATCTTTGAAACAATTCTTAATTTAAACTAATATATTTATTTCAAGTTACCGATATATTGAAATTATTTTTCATTATATTTCACTACTAGCCTTCCGCCAGCGTCAAGGCCCGCGTGAATCCGAATAGGTTCCCGTAGGATAAAAACCATCCTATGTCCTTTTCCAAGGTCCACTCTATCTGTGTTCCAAATTTCAATAAAATTGGTTCAGAAGATTAAGCGGGATATTGTTACAGACAGACAGACAGACAGAGTTACTTTCGAATTTATAATATAAAAAAGTATGGATATACTCATTGCTTACTTACTATTACATGCCAAAGCAATGAGTGCATCGTGACTGTCATGGACCCATACAAAGACAATTACACAAACACCCAAACCTTTAATTCATTTTTAATTCGTCATTTAGATATTTTGCACGCTGAAAATCGAATCTAAGATTTCTTTCTCGGCATACTACGTGGTGATGGTGACTGCGCTGGAAGTAGATGTAGCTTTTTTCATTATCATGTAGTTCAGAATAAGGACTCGGCGCTGACAAACGTTAATGAAACGCCGCCGCACGTCCGGCGCAGTGAAGATATATTGATTTACTGCAGATGGAGAATGCTTGTCTGAGCACTAGGACAGTGGGGTTCTTCTGTCAGCTCAATATCAAGACCAAACGGGCACCTAAAGGCGATGACCGGGAAAAAATATCATTTATTGAGCGAATATTTTGCATTCCTAATATGAAATAAAAAAATCTTTTTCTTTCTTGTTTTAAAGATATTCTATTTCATTAAGTCCGTTCGGCTCTGGTTGTAGTAGTGATGTGTACTGACAAGCGTGCTGACGTTACTCGAACTGAGCGTTCTCGATGTCACGCACACAACATTCATAGTAAGGATTTTGTGACATAGAACATCTTAGGTACATAAAAAACTACATAATATATTTTATATATATTACTTCATACTCGCCAGTGCAGCATCATACTTTTGGTAATTTCCCGGAAAACATGAAGTCTAGGTATCTCATCTAGTCCCTGTAGCTTCGGGATTAAAAATAGAGCTACCGTATCCCCTGCCTGATCGTAAGAGGCAGCAGCCCCGGGAAGGGCGGCGGTGTTTGCGCCGTAAGCATCGGAAGGTGCAGGAGAGCACATATGCTGCTGTCCCGAAGATGAACCCGTTCTGGGGCGTCGCGCGTGGAGGATACCGGTGCGTTCCACTGGAGTCCTCCCAAGCGCAGAGGCAGCCACCGAGGGGGTTTTAGGGCGGTCAAATCCCACATAACCCGGTATCCTCTTCCAAAGCGCCGGGTACCTTTTGAAAAATACAAAAAAAGTACATAAAAATATTATTAATTATTAAGGTTTTCAATGTATAATAATACGACATGAAGAAGAATTTAAAAAATACCGATCATATTAATTATCTATCTATCATCCATTGATACGGTTTATTTCATCTCTGCTATTTTTCTACTCATTTAATCGTGTTTTAGTCTGTCAGCCCTTGTTGAAGAAAGACAATATATGATTGGCCTCTTTTTGAGACATATTAGCTATCAGTGGACATTAAATTTAAACATATTATTAGCATATTAATATTAATAAGTATTTCGACGATCTATCTGAGCACGGTAGTGACCCCGCCAAGACGAGCCAAGCGAAGCGCAATTATTTTCTCAAAGTGCTTCCTCATTTTAATGAACCCTCGTAGGTTTGGTTTCGAATACTTTACCAACTCTAATTCTCAGTAAAAATATGTGATTTGTTTGTTTCGTTTCTTCATAACCTATATATTTTCAAAGTACTGAAGTAACAAACGCCTTCGTGACAGTAACAAAAGAGTTTTACACTCATAACACTACAGTAAGATACATACACCCTCGTAGGTGCCATGGATACACACAAAGACAAAAATACAAACACCCAGACCGATTTCATTCAAATTTTTACTTCGCTGGGAATCGAACCTGGGACCCTCCGATCGGCAGTCCGGCATGGTAATCAGTGCGCCACACGGGTAGTCACATTGTAAATTTGGTGAAGTCAGGGCTGGTAGTGTTAAGGTTAAAGCTTGTTTCTACATAAGATCGGTACTCTATTTACAGGGCAGTTAAGGATCGGCCACAGCCAGGGTAAAATCAGCAAGTCGAGACGTCACTTAAAGAATAATTTTAATAAAACTTGATTGTATTACATTATTTAACCTAACTTAATACTTTTTTTTATTAATATCCGCGATGGATATCAATAATTATTTAAAGCTAACCTACATCTAAAATTGGTGAGACCCGTCCGATGTTAGGTACGGGAATGCACGTTCGTGGGAACGATGCGCGACACCTGCACGGCATCAGATGTAGGGCATGCACCCGGGTACACCCGGTTCTTAAATACCCGGGTATACCCGGGTATTTCGATAAGTCTGTGGAACCGGTTCTGAGCGATGGAACCGGGTTGACCCGGTTCTGATGAGATTTTTATAATTTTACATAAATTGCTAATTTAAATCGTCGTGAAACTTTTGGAACGAGGAACGGTGGAACTGGAACCTTCGTCTGGTGGTATATTCATGAAATGGTGACGTATACATCATTTTGAAAAGTTCCTCGGAGCACTCACCATAGTAAAGTTGGTAGAACACGCAGAGTGAGGCTATGTCTCTTCGCAAGCTTAGCGGTTCTAACCTGTCAGTCAATTTTGGGTCGTTGACGATTCGGACTGCGCGCTTTTGAACGGAGTCAAATGGGCGTAGCTAGTATTTTGGTGCTCCTGCCTATTAATGGGAGCAGTACTTTATTTGGGGTCTGACTTGGGCCTTATACAGCGTCAGGAGTTGCCCCGCAGTGAAGTACTGCCTCGCCCTGTTAAGGACACCACGCTTTTTGAATGCCAATTTGGCCTTGTTCTCCAAGTGACTACGATACTGCACTTTACTCGTAATGTCCACACTCAAGATACCGGCACTTTCACCAACGGTGAGTGCGGTGCCCTGGAACTTGGGCGCTATAACAAATGGGTTTTTTTAGCGGTAAACGCGCAAACTTGTGTCTTTGTAAGGTTAAACTCAACAAGGTTAAATCGACCCCATTCCGAGATCCGCTCCAGAGAGTTCTCGACTTCAGACACAGGTTTGATTCTGCTTTCCTCCACTTGTGACCGAGAGGCATTGGCTCGACAGGTGTATTTGTGCGTTCACAGTACTATCATCTGCATAGCAATGTATACCGCGTGATTGTTGCAGCATTTCATTGATATGCAGAATGAATAGTGTAGGAGACAGCACTGAGCCTTGGGGAACACCGGCGTTAATGGACTTCATATCTGAGCAGCATCCGTCAACAACGACCTTAATCAGACAGAAAGCTTGCTACCCATTTATATAGCCTCACGGGAAGACCGTAAAATGGAAGCTTCGTGAGAAGGGCCCTGTGCCAGACCCGGTCAAAGGCCTTTGCGATATCCAGGCTTACTGCCAAAGCCTCCCCATTGCCCTCAACGGCTTCAGCCCAGCGGTGTGTGAGGTACACCAAGAGATCACCGGCCAACTGGCCCTGGCGAAAGCCATACTGACGATCGCTGATCAACAGGTGCTTCTCGAGGTACCTAAGGAGTTGCGTGTTTATAACACTCTCCATCAACTTAGAAAGCAGGGAGGTTATCGTAATAGGCCTGTATTTGGACGGGTCACTGCGGTCACTCTTTTTTGGGATTGGGTGTACTAGGGCTACTATTGGGGGTGTGTGAAGAAAACTCCTTTTTGGTTTCTTCCCGTTTATTTCTTCTTAATTTTCTTCCTTACTTTTCTTCCTTATTTTTATTTTCTTCCGAATCCGAATACAAAAAATCACAATCCTAATCACCTTAAGTACTATTTTGAGGTGTCACAATAGCAAGGGGTTCAATGAGTTGCCGACCAATCGCGTGGCACTATGTCTATCCCGTTCTTACCTATAGGTCTGTCTCTCTCTACCTATCTCGTTCTAACTTATAGGTCTATCTCTTTCTATACCTATCTCTTTCTATCATATAGGTTTGTCTCTTTCTATTGCGACACTGCTCTAACCTACGTTTTTATCTTATTCTACAGTAAATTAGGGAACTTTTATTTACATTTTACCTAATTAACTTATTCTAATATGTTAAAATATTAACTTATATACTATCGACTTATTGCTAAGTTGTCGCCGTCCGTAACATTCTCCCCCCGGCGTAGACTCCTCGAAGCCTCTTCCACTTGAAGGACGGCGAGTTTTGTCGTAGGCCTCCGGAACACGCCTCCTTTAGTGCGAACATCTGCTGATCTGATGACGCCGTCCGGTCCCGGATGCACTCGCTCGATGATTCCTCTTGGCCAGGTGTTACGGGGCAGCGTGTCGTCGACCACTATTACTAGATCGCCTTCTCGTAGTCGGGCAGCCTCGGCGTTTACTTGTCCCCGTGGAATGAGCGTGGGTAAGTATTCCTTTATCCATCGTTGCCAAAACTGGTCCGCTAGTGCTTGCGATTTCTTCCAGATATGACGGTCCGCCTCTTCGCATGCTCCAGTTCGTGGTAGTCCTGTCAATGAACCGATGAGAAAATGATTGGGTGTCAAAGCTTCTTGATCGTCAGGATCCACGGAGACGTGCGTAAGTGGTCGTGCGTTCACGCTGTATTCTGCCTCGGCGATTAGTGTCTGCAGCACTTCCTCTTTCGGTGACTTTTTCTTGAGCGTTGTGCTTAGTGCCGCTTTTACCGACCGCACTAGACGCTCCCAAGCTCCCCCCATATGCGGCGCCCCTGGTGGTATAAAACGCCAGTCCGTGTTGTACTGCAGGCTGTAATTCCGTAGCTCAGGAATCCAGTTCTTGTAAGTGTTTCTGAGCTCGACGTCCGCTCCTCTGAAGTTCGTTGCGTTGTCGGAGTATATGACACGTGGCCATCCTCTTCTGGCAGCCATTCTTCTTAACGCCATTATCGCCGAATCCGTTGAGAGCGACTGAACGATTTCCAAGTGAATCGCTCTCGTCGTGAGACAGGTGAATAACGCGCACCATCTTTTTTCGTGTCTTCTTCCGATTGTAACTGTCAGAGGTCCAAAATAGTCTATGCCACAGTAAGTGAAGGCACGATGTCCTGGGTCCAGTCTTTCTTTTGGCAGGTCTCCTTTCGGTGGTGTCCTCGGCGTCGCCTTGTATACTCGACAATATTGACAGTTTCTTGCTATCTTCTTAACCGCCGGTCTTAGGTGCAGTATTATGTATCGTTGGCGAAGTTCGTTGACGACTCGTTCGTTGTTCGCGTGTCCTGCTTGACGATGATAATTCTCGATAAGCAAACGAGTGAAAGGATGTCGCCCGTCGAGTATTACTGGCTCGTTTGAATGCGTCGTGGAGTTAAGCGCACCTATTCTGCCTCTTGCTTTCATTAGTCCGTCTTTTAAGACTACGTCGAGCTTCTTCAGTTTGCTGTGACGTGACAGTGGTTGGTTCCGTTTTAGACGCGTTAAATCTTCTTCGAAGGAGTCTCGTTGCGATCGTTGGAGCCACCGTCGCTCAGCTGCTTCTAAATGTGAGACTTCCAAATGTAGAGCCTTGTCCTTTGATTTCAGCTTCTCGACGAAGAGCTGGACTAGTGCCGTGGTTCTTATCAATTTCTTAAAGCTGGAGAACCTCTCGATGTCGGGTAGTACTTCGTCGAAGTCTGAGTCATTTCTCTCGACGGCGTAGCATGTAACTTCATCTGTCCCGACGCTCTCTTCACTCTCCTTAGGCCAGTGATCTTCCGGCGCCTGAAGGAAGGGAGGTCCGGTGAACCATCGGTCCTGACTGTCGATCCTGCTGTTCTGAAATCTGGTGGCGTCGTCGGCCACATTGAGCGTCGTGGGCACCCATCGCCAATCTTCTGCTTGAGTAAGCTCGGCGATCTCTGCGAGGCGATGAGAGACGAACGGAGTGTATTTTTTCGTCTCGTTCCGTATCCAATGGAGGACTGTTCTCGAATCGCTCCAGTAGAAAATTCTTCTGGGCTTCCACGTATGCTCCCTGACTATGGTGTTAGCTAATCGAGCACCTATCAGCGCTGCTTGAAGCTCCAGTCGTGGGATGGTGAGTATCTTCAGCGGTGCAACCTTCGCCTTAGCCATTACTTGTGAGACTTCCACGTGATCGTCGTATGCAATTCTCCAGTACGCCACCGTTGCGTAGGCTTGCTCACTCGCGTCGACGAATACGTGGAGCTCGATGTATGCTTCCGGTGTCGCCTTCAGACTGTAGCAACGAGGTATCGCTAGCGCTGAGACGTCTGAGAGTCGCTTCATCCATCCATCGAATAGATCGGCTTCTTCTTGTGGCAACTCTTGATCCCATTCGATTTTCTTGAGCCACAGTTGTTGTAGTATTATTTTCCCAATAATTGTGTATTGGCTTATGAGGCCCAATGGGTCGTACACTGACATCACCGCGCTTAGAGTTTCGCGTTTAGTCGGCGCTCTCAGCCGCAGCCTGACTTCATCGGGAACTCTCTTGATGTCTGTGTTGAATGTGAGCACGTCGGAGTTCGGGTCCCATCGGAGTCCTAGTGTTTTTTCCTTCTGATGCGCCGCTAGCTTCACGTGCGTATTCTTCGACTTCTTTTCGTCCGGGATGTTGTCTAGAACTCTCTTGTTGTTTGAGTTCTAACCTCTCAAATTGAAGCCTGCTTGTTCATGGATGTAGATTACTTCTTTTATCATTCTGATAGCTTCATCTTCTGTCTGGAAACTATCCAAGTAATCGTCCATATAATGTCGCTCCTTGATTGCCGCAGATGCTTCCGGAAATTCTTGTTCGTAGTCGGCGGCATTACGATTCCTTACACTATGAGCAAGGTACGGCGAACTGCTGGCTCCGAATATCATTGAAGTCATCTTGAATTTCTTCGGCGAATCCGTAGGCTTGTCCCGCCATAGGAACATTTGCGCGGGCTGGTCCTCGGTCCTTATCTTGACTCTCAGGAACATCTCTTCGATATCTGCCGTTACCGCGATTACTTTCTCTCTGAATCCGAAGAGTATCTTCGTTAAGGATGCCAGTAGATCGGGTCCTTCTAGAAGGAAGTCGTTGAGGCATACCCCATTCACTTTCGCTGCAGCGTCGAATACCATTCTTACTTTACCCGGCTTGTTGTGGTTCGTGACGGCGAAGTGAGGTAGAAACCATTTAACATTGCTGTTCTTCTCGCTTCCATCGCACGGCGTCGCGTAGCCTTTTTCTAACAGGTTATCGACTTGCGCTGTGTATTCTTTCTTGAATGCGGGCTCCTTGTTCATCCTCTTCTCCAGTGTGTGTAGTCTCTTCAGGGCAGATTCGTAGCTCTCAGGGAAAACTAGGTTGTCCGTCTTCCATGGTAGACCCACTTCGAAGTATCCGTTCTTCCTCTTGACGGTTGCTTCGAAAATATCGTTGGCTCTCTTTTCATACTTGTTGACCGTCTCTTTGGTCGATACGCCAAGCGAATCCACGTTGAAATGTGACTCGACGAGTTTTTGAAGTTGAATGTCGCTTGTGCATATGTGAAGTACGGCTGCTTCGTCTTGTACGATCATTTTTCTTGGGACTGATCCATGTAGCACCCATCCTAGCTTCGTCCACGATGCGGCTGGCTCGTTTCTTCTGCCGGCGCGTAGTTGCCTTGATATTATCAGATGCCAGTTGTCAGCTCCTATGAGTATGCGAGGTTTCGTTTCTCCCGCGCAGATCTTCGCTTGTACGCCCCGTAAGTGTGCATACCGTCCTAAGTCACGTGGCACGCGTTGTTGATGCAGCTGTAGTCCTTTTATCGTACGAGCAGTCACGTCGTATGCTTCGTGTTCGCGTAGACCCCTGATTTGAATCTTGACTGCCTTGCTGTCAATTCTTCTTTGTTCATTGATGCCTCTAATGTTCAAAGGCTGTGTCGATCCGCCGTCGGTGAGTTGGTTCGCTAATTCTTCATCTATTAGCGTCACCGTGGATCCTTCGTCCAGAAGAGCATGGGTGATCACTTCCCCCCGTGGTCCGCTGAGTTTCACTTTGCAGGTCTTGAGCAGCACTGAAGTAGGTGTCTTCTTCGTTATGACGTTCATTACCGCTGCCTCTGTTTCGTCTTCTTCGCAGTCGTCTGGAGTGCTCACCGTAGTCGTAGTCTCTGCTGCCCTTTCTTTGTGAAGTATTGCATGATGTCGATATGTGCACCCGCGGACTCCACAAGCCTTAGCTTTGCAGCTAAATCGGTTGTGCTTCCGCTTCATACATTTGAAGCACATCTTGTTTTCTTTAGCCCACTTCCAACGGTCGTCGATGTCGAGTGCTTTGAGCTTCGAGCAATCTGGAGTGTAGTGTCCTCCTGACTGACACATGAAGCATCTTCTTTCTTCCTGTGCGCTCTCTTCTGCGGTGTACACGCCTCTAGTAGCCACCCTCTTTGGAGCTACTTCCTTCTTGACGGGTACCGGAGCGCTTCGTCTCGTTGTGTGAGTGTATCGCAGCATTAGATCCGCTTCAGCCAGTAAAAATTCTGATAGGACGATCATCTCGCTTTCTTCGACGATGCGGTGTTCGTTAGCAGCAGCGAACTCTGCCCACTTGGTGATGAGGTGAGGAGTCAACTTCTCAGTTACGTCGCGGACCAATAGTGGATTCTGCAGATAGCCCCTTATGTCTACGCTCTTGATTGTGTAGACTATATTCTGCACCTTGACTGCGAAATCGTACAAGTCGGTACTTGCATTTCCTATTTTCGGCAGTTTCTTGAGATCTTCCATAGCCCGGTCGACGATATAATCTGGACGTCCATATTTTAATTCCAGCGTGCGCATGATGACATCTGGGTTGGATGCTGTGAACAGCTGTGAGAGTACTGTTTCCCTTGCTTCACCTTTGAGGCTGTTTCTCAAGCGTAGAAGGTTTTCCGTCGGCGAAAACTTGAAGATTCTTGTAGAGTCTTCCATGGCGGCTTTAAATGGAAGCCACTCGGCGATAGTACCCGTGAAGACAGGAAGCTCTGCTGTTTGGCGCGGCGGTGGTCTTAACGTAAGCATCTTCTCCAAAGTATCCGCCAGTCGTTGAATGCCTTGGTACTTGGAGCTCTCCCCTTGTTGTTTACTAGTGGGAGGGCGGTCCTCTTGTGGCTCTTCTCGGTATTTGGAGGTTGACGGTCGTTGTTCTGCGATGCTTCTGTCGACCCAGTCTTGTACCCTTTCTTGACACGCGCTGGCTGCGTATTCGGATTCGGCTTCGATCGCTGACATCTCGGCGGCTAGTCGCGACTTAACTAGCTTCGCTTTCATTTTCAATCGTTGTTCTTCCAGTTCCGCGAGTTCTTTTTCCGCTTCGTATTGAGCCATATTTAACCGCGCGTCGGTGCTTCTTCTTGACGTGTTAGTGCGAGCGGTAAGCGCCGGTGACGTAGGTCTTCGTATAGGCGATGTAGCTTCACGTCTTGCCGGTGTAATGGCCGATTGTGCAGGTGGCCCCATGGTAGACATCCCCGTTGATGCCTCTGTTGCGGTTTCTCTCACTGGCCGTGGAGGTGAGCGATGCAACCTTCTCCCTTGGGGTATTTCTCCTGCAGCGGTCGATGGCGATTGCGGTGGGTCTTCGTATATGTGGTGCAGTAGCGGCCCCGATACACCCTTAGTAATGTGGGATGCTTCTGCCTCGCTGAACCCCGACTCGGAACGAAGACGGCTTCTGGTATTCATGACGATTGATTTATTGCAGATTCTCTTCTGAACCTGCCGTAGCGTGGATCCGCTTCTGAATCCACCGAAGCGCAGATTCGCTTCTGAATCCCCGGAGCGCAGATTTTCTTCTAAATCCGCCGTAGCGCAGATTCGCCTGTGAATTCGTAGCGTAAATTCGCTTCTGAATCTACCGGAGCGCAGATTCCTTTCAGAATCCCCGTAGCGTAGATTCGCCTGTGAATTCCTCGTAGCGCTTCTTCTTCCTGGATTCTCCACCATCCGACGACGAAGGACCAAACTATTGGGGGTGTGTGAAGAAAACTCCTTTTTGGTTTCTTCCCGTTTATTTCTTCTTAATTTTCTTCCTTACTTTTCTTCCTTATTTTTATTTTCTTCCGAATCCGAATACAAAAAATCACAATCCTAATCACCTTAAGTACTATTTTGAGGTGTCACAATAGCAAGGGGTTCAATGAGTTGCCGACCAATCGCGTGGCACTATGTCTATCCCGTTCTTACCTATAGGTCTGTCTCTCTCTACCTATCTCGTTCTAACTTATAGGTCTATCTCTTTCTATACCTATCTCTTTCTATCATATAGGTTTGTCTCTTTCTATTGCGACACTGCTCTAACCTACGTTTTTATCTTATTCTACAGTAAATTAGGGAACTTTTATTTACATTTTACCTAATTAACTTATTCTAATATGTTAAAATATTAACTTATATACTATCGACTTATTGCTAAGTTGTCGCCGTCCGTAACAGCTACCTTCCACGAAGACGGTACTTTACTAGTGGTGTAGGAAAGCGAGAATAAGCGCGTTAAGGCGGGAGCCAACTCGGGAGCGCACGTCT
This sequence comes from Pyrgus malvae, assembly GCA_911387765.1. Lineage (NCBI taxonomy): Eukaryota > Metazoa > Arthropoda > Insecta > Lepidoptera > Hesperiidae > Pyrgus > Pyrgus malvae. The sequence goes on along the minus strand of OU426969.1, from coordinate 448,382 downwards.
TTAAAACGATCGCGGGGATATCGTCCAGCCCGCTCGACTTCTTGACATCGACGGCTTGCAGAGCTCGTCTGACGGCTTTTTGTGTGAAGCACACGTCCTTCATCAAGCTCTCACACTGCCTGATGGTCGGCGGTGCGGCACCTCCATCGTCCAGAGTCGATTTTGAGGCAAATAGGGTGCCCAAGAGATCAGCTTTCCCTTTTGCCGTGTGAGCCAGAGTATCGTCCGGTTTGCGTAGAGATGGAAGAAACGACCGACAGAAATTTCCTTCCACAGCCTTGGCCAGCGACCAAAAAGCTCGACTCCCGTAGCGGGTCCACGGGTAGCTTGATAGACGCTAGCCAATTTTGCCTACTAAACTACGCTTTTTTTACATATTCTATCCAATGGATCTCGTGTTTTGTTGTAAGTATTTCGTTTTTAAGTATTTAGCATCTATCATTTGAGGTTGCGTAAACTGAAACTCATTAGCGCTTTTCTACCGTCCGCAAACCAAAAAAATTCAAACCAAATTATTTAAATTGTTTTAAGAGTAAGTTTCTGTTTAGATTATTATTGATTATTTAATAGATTAATTTTATTTAACAGATTATTTAATAAGAGTTTTAAAAGTTAGTCTTTGTTGATTATATAATAATTGAATAAACGTTGATTTGACACCAAAACCATCTCGTTTTTATTCATATTTCATTATGATTCCTTCCTACGTAACCAAACCCTCCAAATTATCATTAATAAAAAAATATATATAAAAAAATCGATTTGGTCGCTTGGAACCGGGTAGCACCGGGTGACCCGGTTCCGACTACCCCTAGAACCGGGTATGCAAAATCTAGAACTGGCCCCGGTTCTGCATGCCCTAATCAGATGTCTCCAACGTCAGCACTTTAACACTAATATACACTAAGTCATTTTGTCCGTACGTAACAGGGTAAGCCATATGCACTAGACTTGACAACATTTTACATAAAAATGATTTGGTGGCATTCATTTGATTCCGATTCTCTCTTTGCTACCGACGGTGGCATTAATATTTCATGTGTTTTATAATAAAATGATGTGTAAAACGTAACTCCATACATACGACGGCCATAAAGGGCAATAAAACGAACTTCTGAATGGATTTTACCCCAAAGGAGAGAAAAAGTGAATCAAAAAGAACAAAACTATCTTAAAAGCTCAGTTCGACCTCCCACGCTTTGGGTTCGAAGTTAAAACGTGGAAGTGTTATGGCTGCTATACACTCTCGCAATATGATAAACGATGGAATCAAAATGTTTGTATCTTCAGTGTCCTATTTTTTAATGGACTGTTTGCTGTCAGTCCTAGTGATGTTACTGTGTTGTTCTGGTTTGGGTTTATTTTATTTTCGATACCACTTACATAAATGTAAAACGTATAATTCAACTTATCTGTATGTCATACAGTATACAGTGTTTGGGCGCATGTAACAGATGATGATGATGCCAGCAGTAGTTACACTCGATGTAAGTAACATAAACGTAGGAATTATATTGTAACTCATAATAGCATCTGCAAAAGTGTAAGATTGCGTTTGGCATTGAAATCCTTTGCTTATTTTTAGCAGATCAAACTCTACAGCCTTGGACGACCAGAGTGTGCTCAGTTCTACGGTCTGCCTTACATTCAGCGCGGGTACAGAACATCTTCGTGTCTATACTCTGTGGACCTAGATAAGTGACATTAGAATCAGGCGATACTTGGCGGAACTCTATTGTTTCCAACTCCACCTAGGTGGTGGTATGTATGTTGGTGTAAGTATATTTTGTTGCATGTGCATGTATCCCATGTGGGAGAGAGGGAGGTGCTATTGCATGAAAAAGTATACACCATCATACAATCGGATTACGGATTTTTGGAAAGTAGTTAGTTTAGTGATATTGGACTATCGTAACGCTTGTCCTCGTAAAATGAAATGAGAAATGTAGGGAATTGCCGTTAATTAACGAAATGTTACGTGATCTCGATTTGTCAATCCCATACATTTTTCATTCTATCCTACAAGCGTAACGATAGTCGAATGCAAGTGGTCAAGGCCCACAGGAGTATAGACAAAAAATGTTCTGTTGAAAGGAATTATAACTTGGAGTCGAGAGTGTACAGTCCAAGATGGCGGGCGGAAGGCGGTGCGCGGTAGCCGGCTGATGCGGCAATTAGCGCGCATACGCGAGAATGCCTTGTGAACTGCGTGCGGATACAGGATGCTCGCAAATTGAATTTGGATGGGAGATACATATATAGTTCAAATTCAAACGCTTAGATTTTTTTGATTCCATAAAAATGCTGGTGATCTTTGAAGTTATGAAATAAACAGTATTTCTGGATCCAGTAATCTTACATTTGAATTTTTTTTATTATGTGAGTATCTCATTCTATACGGTGATGATGTTTTTTATTGTTAAATTTTCTTATAATTTAAATTGAGCAGACGACGAGCATGCCACGAGGTGTTAGGCCCGTGGTTTTGTATAGTGTATGCCTAAGATGCCTCTATTATAAATTCGGTTACATATTAAGATGTTTAGTTATAATAAAGACGTCTTAGGCATACACTATACTTGCCTGAGGCCTGTCGCAGTTGCGCTGCTACTCCGAAGAATCGTATACCACTTCATGACCGTGGAAATACCAACCCTGCATACTTCTATCATATCTTCTTTCTACCGTCAAACAATGTATTGCATTGGAAAGATGTGGTTGCCGGCCAGACTTACATCATGGACTATCATCATCGTAGCAGTAACACAAGGCATACGATCTTGGAATTGGTTTTGCTAGAGGTCTTGTATCCATTGAGTTGTAGTCCATTAGCTGTTGCGACTGCTTGGTCTGCATGTTAAATAAAATAACAAATATCTTAGAAATTGAAAAATATACGAAGCATCCTGTATAATCACAAATGAGTCGCGCACGCCTGTGTTTTCACACGTAGTCGCTCGCGGGGACTTTCCGACTACCACCGTTGCTCTTCGTCTGCTGTACCTTAGATACTCGATACTTAGATACTGAGAACCTTAGATGAATAATATCCTTTATTCTAACATAAACTTTAAATACCTGTGATGCAAAGAAAAAATACATGCGCACAATTAATTTTTTTGGCATCAAACGCTGCATTATTTATGTACATAGGTATTATTTAGATAAGCTTTTCTCAACTCAATTCATAGCAGTAACCATAACCGTAAGTCCAATGTTAAACCACCAATTAAACTATTCCTATCTCTTAAATAAAATTTAGGTAGTGTCATAGTTTAGTTAGAAAATCCCTGTCGCTTTAAGAGGAGTCCAAATTACATTGTTTTATTTACAGTAGGGCTCCATCATAACCGTACTGAGATCATTAATCATGGACCATTACATTACATTGACTTTTAAATAGAACTATACTGCATTTATCAATTACCGGCCCAACACACTCATAGCCTCACACTGGAATTCCTTGTGTCGTATGTTCCATGGACACACACACACACACATAAATATAGGGATACAAACAGAACGAGAAAAGAAAATAAAAAAGTATATATTATGTAATAACGTTTGTAATATGTAAGTATCATTAATTAATAATAATAATAATAATAATAACTTTTATATGATACGGCCGAGGATGGTATCCGCCACGTGTTACCACATAACAACATTAAAGTGTCTCAAAGGGGCCTCTACGTGTTGGACCTATGTCCCCACGCAAGCCTTCCAAATGGCCAGGTCAAATAACATCTTCGACCCGTGACCAATAAGGAATAATAATAATAATAATCGTTTATTGCATCAAATATGGTTTACAAAAGGTGTCAGGATACAATGTAGGTGCAAACATACTTGGCTGCTGTACAGCATGCAATGTCAAAAGAAAATACTAAACAATATTATAAGTACTGTCAAATAAATAATTAACTAATAGTACTAAATAAAGATACAATTCATATTAAATTATCAAATTATATTGAATTATTACATTAATTAAATAATCTTAGAAAAATATATTCAGAATTATAATAATAACCCAATAATCATTAGAATGTCATAAAATATGTAATGTTTTTATTTATTTATTAATTAATTATTTATTTATCCGCCCCACACCGCCCCACAGTCATGCTGCATAATAAATACCCATTGTACCTGAAAATTTATTTAAAACAGGGCTGGAGTTTCTTTCCGCCCGCTTTTTTCTCCTAGCCCATATAAGCCTTAGCGCACCCAAAGCGGATGACGGTCAGCTGATGACCGTACAACAATGACAAACATCAAGTGTATATTATTATCCAGGATGTTAATAAATAATATTTCATTTCAAACTATTTCATTTCATTTAAACTCACAGTATTACCTTAAAAATAAGGAACACAAGGGCGCGCTTAATACCTTATGACATTCTCGTTTCTCATAAGCTGTACTCGTCACCCAGAGTACAGCTTATGGTAGGCGCATAATTCTTATTCTTCCTCTTTTATTATATTTGTTTCCCTTTCTATACATGTTCTTTTGTTTCTTCTTTAAATATTTTACTCATTATCAAGGCCTACCGCACATTATCGCCTTCACCCAGAGGCGGCTGGGAGACAATGCCAATACCTAGGCATTAGTTTAAACTCTTTTGTAACTCCTAGCTTAAGGTGTTTGCGTAAAATAAACAAAATATAAATAAAACCGATTTTTCTAATTATTGCCTGATTCCCGATAAAATGAGATGAGAACTACTCAAGACATTGCGCTAAATTAAAATTCTATTCAAAATATAACCAATCTTACAAATAATACAAATACAAACTCTTTATTGCACACCAATACAAATAATACATTAGAGGATACAATGTAAAAGAAAGCAAAGGGCGGTCTTATTGCTTCAAATAGCAATCTTCTCTTGTGTAAATAATTAACCAAACATCTGAACCTTTATACTCTAACATTTGCTTACTGCGTACGTATTAACTAAAGGTAAACTTCAAATACCTTTCAAAGTTGAACTACAGAAAACTTCGTACAATTTCTCCCATAGACGCGAGGTCCCGAAACCCGGAGTCATGTAGGGAGGGGTCGCACCCGCCTTATAAATCAGCTGCGTGATTTAATATTAATGATGTTTTAACCTTAGTGATTTATATCTGCTGGCCCAAGGTAGAAGCGACGAACGGGAAACCTACAGACACAAAAGATAAAAAAAACTGCCATAAGGTAGCTGGTAGAACTTTGACTTCACGGGTAATTTTAATGGTGGTGCCACTGCCATCACGAAATAAATTTAAATTTTTTGTAAATGTGCGGTATTCAGAGTACCGACTGCATGGCGCCGTGAGCACCGGGAGGTGGAGGACACCGATGCGTTCCACTGGAGATCACGGAGTCCTCCCCAAGCGCAAAGGCAGGAGGCCACCGAGGCGGTTTTAGTGCGGCACTAATTCAACGTAACCTGGTATCCTCTCAAGGACTTTTGAAGGTTTCCCACACAATACAAAAAAAGTAGCGATCAAGGATAAAGTTGCTTGCTTCTTTTTTTCTAGGATAAATTCATGTTCTTATATTTAAGGGTCTGAATAATATGCACCTACCTGAAATTCAAAAATAAAATATCTATGCAGTCTTAATGTGTATTTTTCTTAAGTTACTAATTTTTCTTTAGTTCTTATAAACGGTTGATTTTTATAAGACGAAAACCTTATAAGACATCTTGATAATTTCAAAACTGCATCCTTAGAAGGCAGGTTAAGCTGTAATGCTGAAGGAGGACTTACCCGAGCCTTTAAAAACAGCAATCGATGGGAATGCTCTCCACTAGAGCGTTAGAATTTGTTTCATAAGTAAGCCAGAGACCTCAGCAGTGGGTTTCAAAAATTATTGCAGTCAATATTAATCAATATCTGCTGGCCCAAGGTAGAAGCGACGAACGGGAAACCTACAGACACAAAAGATAAAAAAAACTGCCATAAGGTAGCTGGTAGAACTTTGACTTCACGGGTAATTTTAATGGTGGTTTCACTGCCATCAAGAAATAAATTTAAATTTTTTGTAAATGTGCGGTATTCAGAGTACCGACTGCATGGCGCCGTGAGCACCGGGAGGTGGAGGACACCGATGCGTTCCACTGGAGATCACGGAGTCCTCCCCAAGCGCAAAGGCAGGAGGCCACCGAGGCGGTTTTAGTGCGGCACTAATTCAACGTAACCTGGTATCCTCTCAAGGACTTTTGAAGGTTTCCCACACAATACAAAAAAAGTAGCGATCAAGGATAAAGTTGCTTGCTTCTTTTTTTCTAGGATAAATTCATGTTCTTATATTTAAGGGTCTGAATAATATGCACCTACCTGAAATTCAAAAATAAAATATCTATGCAGTCTTAATGTGTATTTTTCTTAAGTTACTAATTTTTCTTTAGTTCTTATAAACGGTTGATTTTTATAAGACGAAAACCTTATAAGACATCTTGATAATTTCAAAACTGCATCCTTAGAAGGCAGGTTAAGCTGTAATGCTGAAGGAGGACTTACCCGAGCCTTTAAAAACAGCAATCGATGGGAATGCTCTCCACTAGAGCGTTAGAATTTGTTTCATAAGTAAGCCAGAGACCTCAGCAGTGGGTTTCAAAAATTATTGCAGTCAATATGTTAAAAAAACACGTACGTTTTACTCGTTCTGTGTAGGCACACGCTACAGCTCATGTTTAAGCCACATCGCAGCAGAGGTGCCGCATCCCCAGTTTTGTTTATTGCTAATAAGCCCATAAGCCGACCCGCTAAATTGCGTTCGGCCATTTTTAGACGCACCGCAAGACTCGCTGGTTTATTGTGACATTATTGCCTTTTTAAATTGTCATTCGCGGTTATTTGTCTTTGATTTTTGTGGGGATGTTTTTAGGAATAGTGGGAATTATTATCATCCTTTTAATATTTATAACGTGTTTGTCATATTTATCAACTACAACCGTATTTTAATGTTGAAATAGAGTTTGTAATAGTCTTTTTGTAATTTATAAAATAGTAAAGTTAAAGTAGGGATCGAGATTTTTTTATGTTTTGTATCATCAGAATTTTTTATTAATTAAAACTATTGACATGAACTTTGTCCTCTTGCGAGGAACACAGCAGATTAATAATGTGTCAAATTTAAAATTTAGGAAGATCAGTATCTACAAAAAAACATTATTTAAATAAATCAGTCTACTATCCCTCGGAGACATATCGACGAGTCGTGGGTTTGAGTCCTAGTCCCAAAGATGTACATAAAATTATCAATTTTTGTCTTTATTTTTGACCTGAGTATGTTCTTGTGTGTCCATAGGAATTCTGATGAGAATGTGAAGTTATTCATGACTCCTAAAAAAATTCAACCTTTAATTTCAGTTCAAACATCCGCTATATGTAATCGATACATTTTTAAGTTGAAACATTTCTCGCTTCAATATGTAGTCCACTCATAACTTCAAAGCCCCCATGCATGCTACGATTTATATTTACGATTTATCGTTTCAGAGTGATTGAAACGAACCCATGCAATCACGGACCGCAACAAAAACCGAACGAAATGTAATGAAAAATCGACACTGTGTGGATTTTGCGATTAACGATTTGACTTCAGTCTTAAACAAACAGCTGAGGAAAGGAGGTTCGCATTAGGTAGGTATACGGCATGTAACAACACTAGCCGGTTAGAGTTTGTAGATGCCGCGCACCGATCTGCACTGTTAGTACGTGTGTGCCCCAGATAACTTGTTTTTTTTTATTTGAATAGAGTAGCAGACGAGCATGGCCACGTGGTGTTAAGTGGTCGCTGCAGCCCATGGACATCTGCACACAACCTAAAGCAAGCAAGTAAGTCTTGTCTAATTTGTCTTGTTATTGATTTCCCTTATTTAAGTAATTTCAAGAATTAGCATTCAATATCAGCTATCAGAATTATAGAAGCTACTGCGTTGTTTCTTTGTAATCATTTAAATTGTAATTTTAATTTAATTAATAAAATAGTATTGGAAAACTTTTGGGTTTTTTAAGTTCTACGTTCTACGGCATCGTTAACGTAATTGGCACGTGTTGAATTATTTGAGCGTGTCTTTATCGTTCCGTTTCAAATGAGGAAACTGTCAGATGAAACGAGCACTTGCTGCTTGTATGAATAGCCGTATTCTATAGAGTGGACATCTAACTCTATCGATATCTCTCAAGTATCGGAATTAAACCACAAGAGCCTCGTCAGTATGATGCCAATTTAGATCAACGTTGGCGGAATAGGCTTAAAGCAAAGCTGCGAAATTGTGATTATTACAGTTTCATACGATTGGCTTCAACCCTTTTTGCGTCCCACTGCTGGGCACGGGTCTCTCCCCATTAATGGGGAGGCCTGGAGCTTACTCCACCACGCTGCTCCAATGCGGGTTGGCGGAGATGAGGGTTAGTGGCCAACCCGCTGTCGGATGTTTTCAAACCGCCCATAAGGCCTCCGACAAGGTTTAACGACTGTTATCTATCGACAACAACCGGGACCGACGGCTTAACGTGCCCTCCGAAGCACGGAAACGCGCATGAAATTTTTTGCCACTAGCGGTCACCCATCTCACACCCGACCGCGCCCGTTTGGCTTAGTTGCATAGATCGTTTGCGTTCTACGCTAACCGCCGGGCCATGCGCGCTTCATATTCATTCATTATTCATACGATTAATCGTTCCAATTTTCGACAGAAACGTCGAAACGATTACTCGCACCTTATATGGGGGCCTTTAGAATTGCTCCGGTTAGCGAGTGGCTCTTTATTTGCGCTCCTAGTTCTCGCCCAGCGCTAAAAGCAGTGCACTCGAACTGAACGGAATATATTGTTTAAATAACGTTACGACAGACCACTGGCACGATTTGTAGGCACGTGCAAGAACTAACTATGAAATACGTTTTAAGTGTGGAAAAAAATAGGTTTTTATATCGGTACATGTAGAGCTATTATTTTTATCATCAGCCCAGTAAATCGCCACTGGTTGCAACCCTTCTTGCGACCCACTACCGGGCATAAGTATATCCCCATTATTGGGAGGCCTGGAGCTTAGTCATGATCGGTCGCAGTTTCGTTCGTTGTTCTTTCCCTGTAAAATTAACGCTCTTTAGACCTTATTGCACATCTTTTTACACGAGCAGTCTGTGGGTGGACTACACGCAGAAACAGTACAATGCTCTGCGTATTCAATACAATAATGCATTCCGGATGCTGTTGGGTCTGCCTTGTTACTATAGCGCGTCGGATATGCTCGCGGATGCGCGTGTGGATTGTTTCTACACCACTATGCGTAAACGATGCACTTTATGGAACACGGCACGTTAAAAAAAAGTTTGACACTCGTAGCCCTACAGTAGATAAACCCTGTGTCGTGGGTACTATGGACACATAGCGAGACAGAAACACAAACACCCAGACCGAGAACAGAAATTGAAAGTCATAATTCAAATTTCTGGGAATCTGGGACCCTTCGATTGGCAGTCTAGCATGGTAACCATTGCTCCACGCGGTCGTCAAGGAAAGGTTTGGGGTAATTGCACAAAGCAGGTAGCAAAGTTTACTCTGAGTTGCACTCAGTCATGAAGGTTATTACGATCTTCATCGTATGACAAGTGATAATCCATCCATCAACCTTTTATTGTCCACTGCTGGACATAGGCCACCCTATCGTTCGCTACTACTTCCGGTTTTTTTATAACTAAATTGAACAACAAGGCAGACGGGCCGCGAGGTGTTAAGCGATCACCGTCGCCTATGAACAGGGGCAACCCCAGGCGAGCCACTCGAGCATTACTGGCTTTGGAGGAGAGCCTTTTTATAGCTTACTTGAAGAACCCCATGTCATAGTCCACCGGGAATGCCTCAGCTGGAAGGTTGTCTCATAACCTACACGTCCGTAGCGTGCAAAGCTGATTGTGGAAGACTGCCAAGAGTCCAGATGGTGCCGGTGGAACTTTAACCTGCGTCTGGTGGTATAATCATGGAATGGTGATGTAGGCATCAATTTGAAAAGTTCCTCGGAGCTCATAGAGCCTCGTAGTAAATTCGGTAGAACACGCAGAGCGAGCCTATGTTTCCCGGCAAGCCAAGGGGTTCTAGCCGGTCTAGCTAGTCTAGCTTGGGTTAAGCTTGGGTGCTTTTTAATGGAGCCAAATAAATGGGTGTAGCTGGTATTTAAGTGCTCCTGCCCAGAGATGGGAGCAGTACTGACACTTTCACCGACGGACAGCGCGGTGCCCTGGAACTTGGGCGCTATAATAAATGGGGTTTTGTGAGGTTAAACTCGACAAGGTTAAGTCGACTCCATCCGAGACCCGCTCCAGAGAGTTCAGACACTACGCCTCACGTTCTACGCCCTTTGAATCCAGCGGCTTCCCGCTGACTTTTTTACGTCGTCAGTCCGCCTGGTTGTATTAATTTTGGCCTGTATTCATTTTACGTGGTCGTTATTCGAGGACCTTTTTGTGACATAGGCCACTTTTAGCCAAAGAAAATCTCACATTCCTTTGGGAAGAAACGCTTAGCCCACGCGGTCAGAGTCGCGAGTGGAAAACTAGTGAAACCTACTAATATTATAAATTTGAAAGTAATCCTATCTGTTTGTCTGTCTGTCTGTCTGCTACGCTTTCCTGCTTAAACTACTGAACTAATTTTAATGAAAGGAACACGTATATAGTGGACTTTGGGAAAGGACATAGGATGGTTTTTATCCTATGGGAACCTATAAAACGTGTTCTCGTGGGCGAAGCCTCTGGCGGAAGGCTAGTAACAAATATTTTGTTGACTTCCAGTTAAGATTACCTAGGTATTTAAGTACAAAGATGAAAGCCAATTTTTTTAAATCTAAAATCCTAAATCGATGGTATGTTTGACAACTTAGCTAGGTACCAAAAAAAGAAATATTTTTAAGCCTTTTAAAGTTATTTTGAATTCGGACAATATTGACCCACCTCTCATCAAACCAATTTGTTTCAGAACAAACAGAAGAAGGCGTTAAAACCATTGTGACAAACACACGATAATTGTGGAATTGCCTATTTGGTGTTATCGAGTAAATGTCATTTTGTTTTAAAGTTGGTGACAGAATTTGAAGTTCAAAACTGTAGTAGAATATGTATCTAATAATATTAGTTCTTTAAGGAATAGTAGAGGAGCCCAAGAGGAGATTTTCAGATTTACTCGAGCGTGTCAGATTAAGATATGGGATACACCTTGCATCCTGTTGAGCACTTCCACAATTAAAAAACCTTCTATATAGGTATAGTATTTTTTTGTATCTTGCTTCCAGCTTTCCTTTTATTTCGCTGTTTTGTATACATTCATACTAAAATCATCAGATTACTGAAATATACCATGCATTTAAATGACTGAAATATGACTTACAATGCATTTAATATATTCGACTATCTATCGATATTTGTCGTTATTTTACGTGTACTTTTCGTATAAATTTTTGAAAACCTATAGGCGCTCTCCCCACCACGTCATATAATAGTCATATAATCTTTTAATCTTCCTACCACCAAACATACGAGTATAAAATGTATAAGGTCATGATGACGCTCGAGAAAATCCACAACTAGCCTCGTGGGCTTCTCTACTAGAGGAGCTAATTGAAGTTTCCTCGAAACATTTTCGGAGCCTACAGTGGTATTTTGAAAACAGACTTTTTATTCAGAGTACAAGAATTTTGTCATTCTTTGCAATTTCAATACATGAACGTGAACATAAAGGACGTGTTTTGTGGATTAGGTAATAACTAATAACCTAATCCAGAGAACGTCATTTTACGATTGTATTATAAGAAAATCTGTGAGTATTCCCTTAAAATAAACGTAATTTTGATCATTGCGTTTTAATGTATTAATTAAAATAATAAAAACCTTAGTCTACCTATGTAATATTTTCTACGTCTAATGCTTACTATTATCCGGCGCGAAGGACCGGAATATAAAAATAAAAAATCAGGTTTTCTTCATCGTAAAAATATTGTAATGAATAAGAACCTATTATGACGCCATGTCAAAAGTAAAAATATTTAAAATAACTACATATGTACCTAACTAAAAATCTAAGAAGGTAGACTATAAAAAAATGTACAAAATGTAAAATGATACCACCTTATTCTTTCTTACGTCCATCAATCGACACTAGGTTTGCCAGCGTCGTATACTATGGCCTAAATCCCTGTTAATTCCAAAAAGAAGACATTACGCTTAAAAGTGGCACATATATTTTAAAGCTTTCTTTTATTAAGTAGTTCGTAATGTTTATTATAACAATGTCTTAGCCCATTAATTATAAAATCAAACAGAATCAAAGTTCCCCACCCTCCTCCCCACGCCATACGGCCGCGATGTCGACTAATGAATTTTCTGTGTTCTGCCAAGAGACAATGAAACCACGTCTCCCGGGACGTCTGATACGCTGCACGCTGGTGGAAATGGATTTCTGTATCTAAACCAAACATACCTACTTTAAAAACACCAAAATATATCGAATACCTTTTCTTTAATAAATACTAGTAGTATTTTATTAAATTAATATTGAAATTTGATACCTATTGATAATTTATTATGAAATTTGATATTAATATAGTTAATAGATATAGTTAATTGAATATTGAAAACAGTTCTATATTTCCTAAATTGCCAACCTTGCGTATTAATTTTATTCGGCTTTAATATTTATAAGTCTTTTATAAATTGCTATTAGTATTATATTAAATTGCTAGTAGTATTTATTATTAGGTATTAGATATAATATAAATTCAATGGTTTTTTTAAACACAACAGTCTCATATTTTTTTCGAGACTGCCGTCTCGAAGACGTATTAAGTAGGTACATATTGTTTCTAATAAACATAGGTAGTCAGATGTAGGGCTGCCATCTGTCCGGATTACCCCGGATTTGTCTTAGTTTGAAGAGCGTCAGTGGGCCGTCCGGCAGGGTTTTTGAAAAGTGTCCGGATGTAACCCGGACACTTTTGTTGTCAGTTTTTGTTGTTTTTTAATAGATAAGCGATAAATTCCAATAAATCTTAATTAAACATTAATCCACAATAATTATTGTGTATTCAAGAAAGCTCGGCAAAATAATCAACGATCGAATCGAATAAAAAAATTATAATGATGTTTTTATTATTGTTGCAAAAAATAATTTTCCAGAGATGTCCGGGGAAAAAAACATTTTTGCCCAAATGTCCGGGATTTTTACCGTGTTTATCCGGCGTCGGCAATTTAGGTGATGGCAGCCCTAGTCAGTTGGAAAGCGAACATTGGTTGGAACTTGGTTTTACTTTAATTACTAGCTGCTTATCTTTAATTTAGCTGCGAGACTTGCGATCTGAGAGAAGGCTGCCTTAGGTGATGTTATAAACAAAAACAAAATGTGCGGTTTCCCTATGATTGTGAATACGATAGATATAGGTAAGTAACAAATGTGCGTAGTCCTACAACATAGAATAATGTTCACTAATGAAGATCCCGTGTCGCGCGGACCGATGAAGCTCCGCTCTCTGGAGACACGCTAACATAGAACTGGAACTTTTTATATTCAACGAAAATCTAAATTACTTTATAAAATATAAAGGTATACAGGGGATTTCGGGGCAAAAAATCGATCTAGCTAGGTTTCATTTTTAGAAAATAATGTTTTATCAGCAATAATCAACTGACATTTGTTAGCGAATAAGTAGGTAGGTATATGAAGCTAATACTTTATTTTACTGGGAGCTCATTCAGTAGAAAATATTGTTTTGTAACACTGAGCCAATTGAGTTTCTGAATGAAAGCAATTATTTTATCGAGTAACGCTCGATGAACCAGGTACCAGGTATAGGTACCTACTTAGTATAAAAAGTATGATTTTAAGGAAGCCGTGTTTGCCGTTAGGTAGGTAGGTAATACCTATGTAGAGCAGCGAAGGCTGAGTGGTAAAAAACCACGATATTTGACACGACCGATCCCGGGTTTAAATCTTCGGCGCGCACGAATGACAAGGAAATTTGTAATGTGCGCATTTATCGCTCCTCCACGGTGATGGAAAAGATTTAATTGATATTTAACTGATTACGATGTTCTCCAACGCCATGCATGCCTGAGAGAAATTCATAATTTATCGAAAGCATGACGTCCACCAATCCGCACTTGGCCAGCGTGGTGGACTATGGCCTAAATCCCTCTCACTTGTGAGAGGAGACCTGTGCCCAGCAGTGGGCCATTAAAAAAAGGTTGAAAAGAATACCTATGTTGTGCAGTAGCATAAGACTTCTTAGTTTTACAAATAACACGTACCTGTGTTTGTTTCCATGTAACTATTGCGAACATAGTAAATTAATAAATAAAAATTGAGTAGGTAGGTACTTACCTAACAAACGATTACAGCAACTTTACTCGTTTAGTTTTATGTGACTACAAACCAAAGTCATACATATAGTACGTATATGTCTCTAAAATACGTTGTCTGTACAAAATGAGGATTGGCAAGCAAAATAGGGGCGATATTTAAGATCTCATAAGCTTTATAAGCTTTTTAAATATCTATATTTTAGAAGCTTTTTATTAGCTTACGAAATGAACATCACTATTCTTATCCCATTCCAACGAAGCAAAAAAACTTTTTGTGAATAGATTCCTCTGAAATAATATAAGTCCTACCTACCCCATATACCTAACCCCATACGATCAGGCGCGGTCGCAGCCTACAATTTGGGGGGAGGATCACTAAGAGATTTGGGGGAAGAGGTGTCCCAAATTGGCTTGTATCCCCTTCCATCTTCGCATGACTGATGGATTTTGGGGGGGTCATGTCCCCTATCCCTGAGACCGCGCCTGCATACGATATTTATATTAAAACTTGAACATACTAATTATGCGATGTGAGTGCCATCTGCCGTTGAATAGGTATAACTTTTTATATGTAAGTTACCTTTCTGCTTGTCGTATAAGTTTTAGCTATTGCCCGATAGATGACGCAAGAGCTAGGAAATAGAGCTAGGAAGTGTCGTTTTACGACACTATTCTAATTCGTATACTGGTATAACAGACTTTTAAGAGTAACGTTTGAACAAGTATTCATAACACCGTAAGAACAAGTCAGTCACTGTAAACCGATTTATTTAATTTTATCTGTACGACACTACCTTGCAACTTGACTCAACATGTAAACACCCTTATAATAGTCAGACACTAGATGGCGTTGAAACTAAGAAACACGTCTCGCTGTATTTTCTATTGATTCAACAAATCTATAACAACATTAACAACACCTAAACCACAACTCATACAACTCAAATTATAGTAAAAAGGAAACACTTAGCAAAATGTC
This sequence comes from Pyrgus malvae, assembly GCA_911387765.1. Taxonomy (NCBI): domain Eukaryota; kingdom Metazoa; phylum Arthropoda; class Insecta; order Lepidoptera; family Hesperiidae; genus Pyrgus; species Pyrgus malvae. Next base: position 433,051 of record OU426969.1, on the reverse strand, counting down.
TATAAAATCACAAAAATCATTAAACGATGAGTGTTCAGAAATTTTTGAAAAAAGTTATTCAGTAAGAAGTGCTTCGGAAGAAAGTTTATCTTGGTGAGTAAGCTTATTTACTTGCATTCTAAGCACTTTCTTATCGATGAAGGTATTTTTACTTGATGATATTTTAGTTTTTATTACACGAGATGATTAGAATTCGGAGTACTGCAACTGCATATTATTATAATAACTTTAAACAAAAGGCAAGCTTGTTTGAAGTTTGTGCTTAGAATGTCTATGGGCTGAAGGGCCTACCTAACAACGTGGTGTGAATGCTCGTCAATTTTTTTTCCTTCCAGTTCCGATGATGAGGAGTGCTTAGCCCGAGAGTTGCTTAATAAACTGACGCCGGCCGTGTTGAGCAAGCTGAGGAGGAGCTTCAAGAAGCCCAAGGGACGAAACAATGCTAAGGACATTGACAGGTACAGGTACTTATTTAGTATGGAGATAGGTACGACTGGTTTTTCTAGTTTTGGATGTCGACTTAATACGCTTTGTAAACCATACATAGATATCGTAAATGCAGTAATAAATATCAAAATAAAATGAATTTACGTCTGCTGAAAGCTGTGCAAGCGAAGTCAATACCATTAATTTGGGTTTCATTTCTTCTTCCCATTCGCTCAAGCGCCCGGTAGGTGGCGCTCGCCGCCTAAAAAGCTATAAACTTTTTTTCTTTCAACAATAGCATAAACTCTTAAACTCGGCAACTCTGTGCATATTGCCAGCGTCAAATATAATTTTTGCTTTTCATCAATCTTTTGCCACTTTCGTTGAATCTGGACGAGTGATAATAAATAAAGTCAGTAAGTAGTCAGTAATCAATCAGTCAAGTCCACAGGTCAAGTCAGTCCTTAGAGCATCAAGGTATGGCAGGTATGACACTGAGTCAGTAACTTTGATGCTCTAAGAGTCAGTCAGATATTCAAGTAAAGCGATGGTTACTTTGTCCGAACTTGTCCGATGGAATTGTGAAGGCAAGCTGAAAAAAACATATATTCGCACTGTTATTTTATTTTACAGCACTTTTGCACTGTAATTAACTTATATGGAATAAAATGCCTAACCTACATAGGCTATTTATCCTACGGGGACCCATAAAACGGGTCCAAGCTGGTGGCGTGGCGGAAGGCTACTTTACAATTAATTCTATATCCACGCGGATGACGTTGCAGTCGCAGTATAAAATGATTGAACTCCAGGCGAGTGGAAGAAGTGATGCGCGCCGCAGCAGCCGAGGAAGGCATCGAGTTCGCGTCCCCCGCCGCGCAGCCGGAGCACTCGCTCTGCCTCGACGAGCCCGCCTTTGTCAGCGCCATCCAAAGTATCTTCGGTAAGGCTGATTTTCGTATCGTGACCAGCGCTGAATAGCCAAGTCAATCTCATCAATAAAAAATCGTGGTTATAACTCTTAATTAGCACAATACACAGAAGAAATAATACCTAACTTCTTTGTACTGTTTTATAAGTATGAGATTTCGAGTCCCTGTAGATTCGGGTTTAAAAATAAAGTTACGATATGTCTGATCGTAAGAGGCGACTAAAAGGGGGCTTCCGTGGTTGTGGGTGGTGAGAGTGGGAGCTCGATCCGTCCAGCCAGCAGCCCCGGAAAGGAATGGACGCGCATGCCGCCGTAAGCATCGGAAGGTACGCCCGAAAATTGTACCGTACTGGGGCGCGGCGCGTGGAGAACCCCGGTGCGTTCCACTGGATATCCCGGAGTCCTCCCCAAGCGCTGGGGCAGGCCACCGAGGGGGTTTAGGTGCGGTACAAAACCCTCTGTAATGTAATGGAATTTTGTAATTGGTTTATGTTAATGAAAGAAAAAGTATCTTCTTAACATTTTTAGTTACCTTTGGCAGTATGGTTTATAGTTAAGCATAATCGATAAAAAGATGGCGCGATGGCGGTGAATTTGAAAATTGAAAATTGTGGAAATAATTCGTATGTAGAGAGCGAGGATTTTACGAATCATCCATACTTTTTATTATAAAAAAAAAGAAAGTAACTCTGTCTGTCTGTTACGCTTTCCCTCTCAAGCCTCTTAAGACATTGAGAAAGGACATACCTAAGCTACTATATTTACCGTGGAAAAAGATCTCATTCGTACGGGAAACAAAGTAAATCAGAAGAAAAGCTTTCTTCGGCTCCTTAGCAGGTGATACGCACCTTTATACAATGATGTAAAAAAAAGTTTTTCTTTAATAGATCTAAGAAAAAATCAGCGACACTATACGAGTATATCTATTTGTGGTAGGTAAGCCAAAATAAGGCATTATATGTAAAAATAATGAAAAAAGATGAATCTAGTATTTTCAAACATTATTATTTTGCAAAACATTATCAATCCTTACGAAATATTTATTAGTAACTATATCATCAAGACATTATACATAGATAAACTTTGCTTTTCAAAGCATGTTGTTTGGATGCATGGCATAGTTTATGACATACGAGAAGATGAATATCAACGAGGGCTTCGCGCGCCACACGCCTCAACGTTGGGCGCAAAGTAGTTCCCACTAATAAGAGTACCCGTTTAGTATGGTGGCGAACGGGCGAACGGACGAACTCGTATGTGTAGATAAAATCTAGTCACCTTCTACCCCTGTAGGTGATCATAAGTACACCCCGCACGCGCACCAGCTGTTCCAGAGCCTGGACCCGTTCTCCAGTGGGCGCGTGTGGTGGCGCTCCCTGGTCGCGCGGCTGGTGGCGGCTGGCGCTAGGAAGACCAGCTCACGGGAGGAGCGGTGGGCCCCGGTCAAGGAGGGTGGGGTTATAAGATTGGATCATTGTAAGGTAAGGTTACTTTAAGTAAAGTTAGTTCCGCAGTCCTGTAGCTTCGGAATTAAGAATACAGTATCTCCCTGCCTGAACCTATGAGGCGACTAAAAGAGGGCTTCCGGGGTTGCGGGTGGTGAGAGTGGGAGCTCGATCCGTCCAACCAGCGGGCCCGGGAAGGAAGGGAGGGATGCAAGAGAGCAAATTCGCTCTCCCGAAGCTGGTGGCGGAGGTGCTGTGGGTGGAGGATACCGATTTGTTCCACTGAAGATTCTTGAGTCCTCCCCAAGCGTGGAGGCAGGCCACCGAGAGGTGGTTTTAGGGTACAAATTCTGGACCCGTTCTCCTGCTACCAACTAACGCTGTTAGCCATTAGTTATAATAATATATAGCATCTATGACACACATTATTTTGCTATAGGTTAGATCCTGTCTTTCTTGTGTTCTATGGTTAGATCACTTTCTGATGAACTCCCAATGGAAAATAATCTTCAGCTGAGGTTTAATAAGAGCATTATCTCATCAAAGACAGCACACCCTCCTGTAGTGTTATTACATAATACACAATTGAAATTAAATATAGAATATAATAGCTTACCTACTCGTGTGCGAAAACCACAGCTGCTGAGGTCCCACTCTAAGCACGATCCGATGTATCGTGCATTTTCGCGCGATCATTTTGTAAAAGTATGAAGAATTATAAAGAGTATTACACATAATTAATACCACTGTATCCTCGATAACTTTACAATAGAGTTACTCGTATGTTTCCACAGAATGAAAAGTCAGAACAGGGTCAGAATTTTTATTTTTATTTGAATCTGCTACTCCAGACGAGCATGCAGGCCACGTGGTGTTAAGTAGTCGCTTCAGCCCATAATATGGACATCTACATATAACCTCAAGCAAGCATAGGTAAGTCTTGTCTGAGGTCGTATGCAGTTGCGCTGCTACTCCGGAGGCTGGTGGTCGCCTCATGTAAGTGTGGCCGGCAACTGCACCTTTCTACCGAAACACAACAGAATTGGTTCACGGCAGAAGTGGGTGCAGCGGTGGTACTTCCCCGGGCGAACCATAATAGTTCTACCACCTACAAAAAAAGAAATGTAGTTACAAGAAATTCTGCTTTTCGTGAACTCTATTACGTAAGTGTGTGGCTATAAAAGATGATGATTTGTAGTGATTAAATTGACGTGTTCCAGAGAGAAACAATAGTAAAGTTGGTGAGCATCGAACGGGAGGACTCCTTCTGCTACGCCGCCGTTTCAAAAGGCGGCAGAGTGGGCATCTACAGCGGCCTCATGAAGATGCTCAACTCTTATGAGGTGACGCTACGTGAAAAGTATTTTTTATATTCATTAATTAACATGTTACAAACAATTGAAAAGACAGACGAGGTCCTGTGTATTACTATAGATTGTATTACTGAGGTCTTACTGTATACTTTTTTTTTAAACTGTGAAACTGCGAACGGAGTCCTCAAGTTATTCTAAGCGTGCTTTTTCAAAGTGTTACAAAAGCTACTTTAACTTGCGACACTTGGTATTATATTTGGTACTATATTTGGTACTTTTCTGTACTATTATCAACTGTGCACTGAACTTTCCACTCTTCGGAAAGGAGATCGGCAAATAGTCCAGTTCGACTATATTTATAAGAGTTAACAGTAAAAATTTTGGTACTTTTAGGTTTTCTACCACAGAAGCGGTTTACATCGTCGCGTTAAGAATTGTTGGATCACTGATGCAATTTATCTTAAGGTAAGTTTACAGTTACAACAACAATAAATCAAATTAAGAATTTAGTCAGAAGCCTTGAACCAACGAATAGAACGTTCAAAAATTACTTAATTACTTAAAAAAGTTTTCTATGATCAATTTTCTATAAACAACATTAGTAGTAGGTTTATCAAAGATTTGGCACATATGTACATATACTACTCGTCAGATACTCGTGTGAACAGTATGACAAAATTACCAATGTGGACTATTTACTACGACTTAGCTAGCCGATTATTATAGACAAAATTTTATAATGTTCAACATTTTTGATCTAATGGCCAAATCAGTCGCTGTCGCTGGCCAAGTCGTCGCTGCACAACATACTTTAAAATGTTAAAATGCGGACTCCGATCAGGGGTGGGGGAGGTCACCAAGAAATTATGGGGGAGGGTCACTAAGAAATTTGGGGGAAGAGGTATCCCAAATAGACTTGTTTAGACTTGTTTTGACTTTCATCTACGCATGACTGACGGATTTTGGTGTCATGTCCCCTGTGACCCCTCCCTGGGACCGTAGGTAGCGTATCCTGGTCGTAAGACTCTTCACATTTAATGTCAAAAGTAACGATCATATAGACATTCCTTATATGAGATGATATTTCTGGAGTATATTTATACGAGTACAGTCCATTGACGATTCTAGGACGTGCAGAGCCTTCTGCTGGCGGCCTCCGATCGCAGCCTCATCGTGTACGACGTCACCACGCTCATACACACGCCGCTGTATTGCATCACGGGGCTGCCCAACATACCCACCGTAAGCAACAAAAATATATAAAAATAACGTTAAAAACCATGTAAGAATGAAAATATGTCGAGAAAAAACTCTATGAATAGGCAGATTTTGGCAAACTATGTTGAGGGTAAAGTTTAATTGGCGGCAACCTGCTTTTTGTCATACTCCTGCTGTCATAATTGTGATTGAAAATTGAAAGATTGGGCTTATAAGATGTTTTCAAAACGGACATTAGACCACCGACAAGTTTTAGTGACTGTTAAGTATCGTATGAACCGCGACCCTCGGTTCAAAAAATCAAAATCAAAAATCACTCTCTTCTGAAGCACGGAAATACGCATGATATTCACCACTAACCGTCTATCATACTTACTCCCGACAGTCAGATCTTTGCTAAGCTGTGATAATCACTTGAGTTCTTGACTAGCCGGCAAGCTAAGCACCTTTCATGCTGCTGAAAAGTCATAGCTCATCGAATATTTGGAGATATTTCAATTCTGTTGATTGCTTTCTACTTACTTTTAAAAACTTAAACAATACTAATGTAATTCTCTGTCAAACAGCTAACAACCTAAATATGAACGTTAAAAAAATAACTGATATGTATGTACACTTATCAATGCAATTTAAGTGGGTAACATTTACTAGATACTCTCAAGACCTAAATTATTTGCGTTACTACTCGAGGCGTCGCTTAGTAGATTTATCTAGAAATATATTAAGAGACATTTTGCGTATGCAATATAGTTACAAATATGATAACTATTACAAGAATATCATTTCTTTCAAAAAGAAAAATACTTTAAATGCTTCTACACAAACTTGTAACGAAGTAACCATGAGAGGTAATGATATAGGTGTACAGACAGATGATATACCTAATGCGCAGTTTTTTCTTAAAAAGTAGTATTAATATATTTCACCAAAATATACAAAGTATTAAATTAAAAAAAGATGATGTTGACCTTTACCTCAATAACTTAAACTTTAAGATTGACGTTCTCTGCTTTACTGAAAGCTATTTTAGGGAATTAGAGTTACAAAGTGTAAAGTTACAAGATTATATCTTAGCATCACATTTCTCAAGACAGAATTTTAAAGGAGGTGGCACTTGTATTTATGTTAAAAAATCTTTAAATTATAATAAATTAGACTGGCTTCTTGAGATATCATTAGAAAAAAGTTTTGAATGTTGTGGAATTTATTTACCTGACCTCGATTACACAGTAATATGTTTGTATAGACCTCCTAAGAGCAATATCCAAGTATTTTTTCATAAACTCGAAATAATTTTTCAAAAACTTACCAGAAAAATTAGAAGATTTCGTAAAAACGTTATAGTGCTAGGCGATTTTAATATAGATTTACTAAGTGAAAGTGGTTACACTAGAGACTTTGCTGAGTTATTAAATACCTACAAAATGCGTTTTTCTATTGTAGAGCCAACTCGGATAACTAGCCACTCAAAAACATGTATTGACAATATAATAACAAATATAAAAACATTTACAACGCAAGTATTACACAACGGACTATCGGATCATTCGGGACAGGTTATAAAAATCCCATGTAAATTCAACACTGATATAAAGCATTGGTACATGTATAAAAGGGAAGTAGATAAAAATTTGCCTATTTTAGTAAAGTACATGTCTCAAGTTAGTTTTGCGGAAGTATATGTACAAACTAAAGTTAGCACTGCCTACGCAACGTTTCTTAATATTTTTAAAAGTATATTTGATTGTTGCATGCCAATTAAAAGGGTAAGGGTTACCGTTTCTAGGAAGTCCAATTGGAAATCGAAAGGCATTAGAAGGTCAAGTAAGAAAAAAAGGCACCTTTATCTTAACTTAATGAAAAACAGGTCCAGTAAGTCCGAGTCACATTATAAATCTTATAAGAAAATTTTAAAAGCTGTAATAAGATCATCTAAAAGGATGTCCAACTCAAGATATATATGTAATAGCTCTAATAAAATTAAAGCTACATGGGGGCTTATTAAATACCTAACTCAACCGTGCAACCAATTTAGGGAGTCCATCAAGGACATAAAAATCGGGGCATCAAAAATTACCAGCATACCAGAGATAGCACAGCAATTTAATAACCTTTATATAACACAAAATATCAATAACTCATTTGAAGATAAATATGTCCCTCAATTTGATAGTGTATGTCAAAGTATGTATCTTAAACCGGTTGACGAACAAGAAGTAGTTACAATAGTTAGGCAACTGAAAAATAAAAAAAGTTGTGGTTACGATGGGATCTCCACACAAGTAATTAAGTCTTGTATTAATGCAATTGTAAAACCTCTAGTGTATATTATCAACATCATGTTAGAAACGGGTTGCTTTCCAGATGATCTTAAAGTCACATTAATTAAGCCCCTTCACAAAAAAGGCCCAAAAGACATAATTAATAACTATAGACCAATAGCGTTACTGCCTAGCTTCTCAAAAATTTTCGAGAAAGTAATCTTTTGCAGACTGGTTAGTTACATGAATAGAAATGAAATATTAAGTGATTTTCAATTTGGATTTAGGCAAAATAGATCTACCTCTTGTGCTATATACAGAATGCTTTCTCAAGTTTGGACACATATTAATAATAAAGTAAAATGCGCCGCTCTGTTTGTCGATATGACCAGGGCGTTTGACTGTGTCGTGCATAACATACTTCTAAGACAGTTGGAAAGAATTGGTGTTCGAGGTATCGCTTATAAGCTATTACAATCTTACCTTAATGATAGGAAACAATCGACGGTACTTACAACATTTAATAAATCGAACAATACGTTAGAAGAGGTTCAATCTAAATTCGAGATTTGTAAAATAGGTGTTCCTCAGGGTAGTGTTCTTGGTCCATTATTATTTTTAATGTATATAAATGAACTACCCACTATAGCAAAATATCCATGTGTTATGTTCGCTGATGATGCAACAATTTTATTTTACAATGAAAACATTTCAGCTGAGGATTATAGGAATGAAATAAGAAGTACACTAGTAACTATAAAAACATGGCTAGACACACTGAACCTCAAGGTCAACTTAAATAAAACTAAAATAATGCAATTTAAAATTTATAAACAGAACTTAGAAAATCTAAATATTCATTTAAATGCAGTTGAAATAGAAGAAGTAGAGCAAACGAATTTCTTAGGGGTTTCCTTAGATACCCACTTAAATTGGAAAAGTCATATTGATAAAATTAATAATAAAGTATCGGCTAATTGTTATGCTCTTTCAGTATTAGTAGATGCGTCAACTCTTGAAGTAGCTAAACTTTTTTACTATGCCAATATTTACCCCCTTCTAACATATGGTATTATAATATACTGGGGAAATTCTGTTAATGTTAGTAGAACATTTATATTGCAAAAACGTAGTCTCAGAATATTGTATGGTAAAGCGGGTGACGAATCTATTCGCTCACTATTTTCAGAAAAGAAATTCCTTACATTAACTGGAATATATATATTAGAGATTTGTACTTTCGTTTTTAATAATAAAAACTTGTTTGAAAAGCAAATAAACATGCGCATAAGAGATGTGCCCACGAGACTAAAAGATATTGGCGCTTTGTATTTACCTCGAGTAAAATGTCAGATTTTCAGAAATAGTACATACATATTTGCTATTAGAATATATAATAAATTACCCATAGATATAAAACAGTTATCAAATACTAAATTTAAAAAACAATTAAAACATTGGCTTATAAAAAAAGCATATTACAATATAAACGAATTTTTTGAAGATAAGACATCGTAATACGTGCAATAAAAATAGTTTGGGGAGCTTCCGCGTAAAATACATTATAAAATAAGTGTAACTCTAAACAATGCCTGAGAGTTTTTTTTTCGCCGGCTTTTTTTCTCTCATTGACCCAGCGGTGGGTAGGCATCAAAAGCCGATGATCCGTTAAGATTATTCTTATCGGATCTTAAAACAAAATATTTTTTAGTTAATTTTAATTAATAATATTGTATGCCAGAACATGGTAGACTGTTTAAAACTCCAATTATAATTTTAAACATCTTATTTTATGTGTGTAAACAGTCAACAATAAAGTATTTTCATTTTCATTTCATTTCATTTCATTTCATTTCATTTCATTTCATTACAAAGCTTTTCGTGATGAGTATATTATTTGTGAGATCTATAATATTTGTAATTTTGCTCTAACAAAGACATCGCTACTTTTTATGTGGAATCACATCCATCCCACCCATCAGCCATTCATAGTCCACTGCTGGACATAACCCAACCCACCCTATACGGAATAATCAAAATCTAAGTGACGTTTATTCTACAGTATCGTGTGTGTTTTTCTTAATAAGTAAGTACTTATATCTTTCAATCTTCTTATTAATAGATTTCATAAAATATTCGAAAAATATATTTTACTAATTTTGAGATAACGAGTTATTTTAAAATTTCAGCAGTAAAAATTTGGAACGTTATCCCCGCCCATGAGGGCTGCTAAGTCAATTGTAAGCTTCAAAGTAGCACATACATGACATACAAGAGAGCTTTGTTAAAAAAAAAAACAACTCGCTGCTGAAGACTGCTGGATTTAATTAATTTTAATTAAGATGAATTGTATAAAATTATGCTCTTTTAGCGATAATTTTTTTCGGTTGGTTTTTTTATGTATATTAGGTTTTATGTTTCTTTATGATTTGTTGCTTTTGTGATTTTTTTAACGTGAATGTAATACCTAAATGTATTTATAAAATGGGGTGAAAAACATTAAGCACTCCCACAATCCTTTTCCGGGAGCAGGGAGTGATTGAGAACCAGCTCGGTGTGGGACCAAGTTCACACCCTTTTGCCTAGTTTATATGCTAAGTTGCAATGTTAGTTTAAGTGTCTTTTTCAATTTTTTAAATAAAATAAATGTTTTTTTTACTAGTGCCTAGCCTACCAGCCAGCAAAGCAGCTCGGGGAAGCCTCTGAGCTGATATTCGGCACCGAGAGAGGTGACCTCACCAGGGTGCGCTTCCTACAGCCAAGGATCTCTCTCTTTCACACCAACACTCCTGACAGTATCAATTATTACTTTTGGATGGTGAGTTCCAATATCATATTATTATGGTTCATGTACACACAGAGACAATGATAACAATTAACATCTATTTTGGAATAATGTAATATCTATTATGGATACCATAGATTGCAAAAAATAAATAAAATGAAAATTCTAAATTCTAAAAATTGAGATTTCAATCTTGTTGAGAACATACACCATATTTATTTTGTCGTAATTGCTCTAACTAAGCAATGTATACGATGATGAATGTGGACAATTCATGGGTAAAACACATTTAAGTATTATAAAATAATAAGTAAATGACGATAATAATATACAATCATAGCCCAAAATTGGGCTGATACAGTGATACGGATACACATAAAGACAGAAACACATAGATCGAAATACAAATTTCTGCTTCGCCGCGAATCGAACTGCGGTGCATGCTAATCAAAGTGGCATGGCAATGGATTCCATCACACGATTTTTCGCTGAAGAAGATATCTCACTTGGTAATATAGCTTATTGGGTAAAATATTGAATCCTTAAGAAAAATATTTGTTACGTTCATATTCATCACTAGCAGCTTTACAAAAAAGGAAAGCAATACGACATAAACTACGTGACGTTTGTGAAGTCCACCAGTACCTAACTACAGTTTCTGGTGGACTTCACAAACGTCTACTCAACACGTCTCACTAGAAAGGAGAACCGAAACGATGATGAACAATGCAATTGTGATTTGACGTTTCCATCCATATTCCCAGGAATTGCCCTCTCCCCCCCACTCCTCCTACTGCAGCATCTCCACGTGGCGACGCGTTCATTCCCGCAGTGTGCGTCGAGTGTACATAGCAAGAGACGGCGATATCATATTCTCCTGCTCTCACGACGCCGTCAGCGTTCGCGCGAGACATCTGCCGGGGAAACTGGACGACTACGTGTTCAGGGTTCAGAGGGTACGTTGGAAAATATATTAAATAATAAAAGTAGACGGTATAGCATAGCCTCGCATATTTCGCATATTTGAGATGCGAGCAAAGAGGCAATGGACAGGGTCAAAGTATTTTTTTAGAAAGATCGATAACCAATAGGGAAGAAATTTCTTCGAATGGTGGGAGTCATTTAGCCAAAAGGGGTATATGCTGACCATCAACCAGGTGATCAACAGTTCATAGTAGTATAGTATAGGTTCTTCGTCTGGTCGAATCGGACGGTCGATCAACCAGATGAAGAATTGAATTGGTCAAACGTGAATTGGGCATATTGAGTAAAAATAATTATGTCAAAACATTTGTCGTCAAACTAACACAAAGTCGTTGCCAGCTCTATTTTTTACTTCAGTGAAAGCACTTTTTAAAATGCAATTTTGATAAATTGCAGGGCGTAACCTGTTTCCACGTGGTCTACAGCCTCCACCTGTTAGCCACCGGCAGTTCAGATGGAGTTCTCCGGCTGTGGGATACCACCCAAGCGTCACCCTTCGCCAAGTTGACTGCTCCCGGAGCACCGGCCATTCTAGATGTCGCTGTTGTCGCCTCGGAGGAGATCATAGTCACTTATTGTGTCAATTGTGTTAGTGAAACTATTTTAAGTGTTAATAGTTTCTCTAAAGTTTTATTTATTTAAATGGAGCATCAAATCAATGCAGGAAACTTGGTTTTAAGTTATTAAGCCTGAGTTTTCCTGAGGTCGTATGCAGTTGCGCTGCTACTTCAGAGGTTTGAGGTTCCTTCATGTAACTCTGACTACCACACCTTTCCACCGAGACCCTATAGAATTATTTTAGTGCAGAAATGAATGCAGCAATCGTAATAATACGTGTAAGTTATGGGACAACCTTCCAGCTGAGGCATTTCCAGTGGACTATGACATGAAGTTCTTCAAGAAAGCTGTAAAAAAAGCTCTACTTCAAAGCCGGCAATGCTCGGGTGGCTCCCCTGGGGTTGCCCGTGTCCATAGGCGACGGTGATCGCTAAACACGCGGCCAGTCTTCCTTTTGTACGGTTTATTTATAAAAAAATGTACTTCTGAGGTAAAACCAGCTTTAGTCTACCAGGTTGAAACTAAGCCAGAAAATCTTCATCCACACTTGTTTTGAAATACTGGCTAGGTTTGACTTAACTTCCCCTTAGATTTAGCAACCCCATCTGAACCTTTTTTGTGAACTAGACTGATATAAGCGTATTTTTTTAAAAGAGTCGCTATACAGAATCTTGAATGTAGTAGCTACTGGCTACTACATACTTTTTGTAGAAGACCAAGCCTCTAAACATTTTGAACATTCATTTGAAAATATGCGATTATTTTTAAGCTTATACATATTTCTAGGTAATCCATATTTGGGATTTGTACGAGGAATGTCTCCTGCAAACCGTAAAGATCAAATTCCCGTTCTTGGGAGTCCTCGGGAAGCGTGTGGAATTCGGAGCTTTCTGCTTATTTCCAGGTAACTTATTTTTATTTAAAATATTTTTTATCTGTTGAGGAAAATATTACAGAAGAGGGTATTACGTTACATGCGACCAATTGTAAAACGATCAAACCGTTGTAAGTAATTTGTAAATAGCGTGGTCGTTCAATTCTCAAGTTGAAAGAATTTAAAAAAAAATAGATTTTTTTGGCAAATTTTGGGACAATACTTTAATAACACGTTTAATAACTTCTAAAAAATAATCATATTTGGGGTTTTTAAATTACATTTCCGCCCGCATGGTGAAGTAAGTTGTAATGGGTTGGGTTGCAGACGAAACAGATTCTAATCAGTTTCACTACTTTTTCAAATAACGCAATTATCTGGAGTCCACACGAGGCAGAATACAAACTCGTGCTGGAGAACCTTCAAAAGAAATTTTACACCTACCTACAAAGAAACCATAAGCAATACTTTGTAGGTTATCCTAAGGTGTACCTTGTCTATTTATACAGGGAATGTTAGGATATGATTTCCTTGAAAACAGGAGAAACGTGTTCCTTATGGAGTATTTAAATAATTTAATCACAGGTAGAACTTGTAGCCCATCAGTGCTAAGGCTGATATCACTGAGCATACCAAAGTATGCACATGTTCGACGGCATTTGTTATTCGCAGTGCCGGGTTGCAGGTTGCGAGGGAGTCACCTCATATACGGGCATTGAACCTGCTTAATGGTGCTCTGGAGTTTCATCAAAGTCTTGATCTATTCTATTCTATTCCTGATGTATTTCGCAGAATGGTCGGGAGATACCTTGAGACACTGTAAACGCCTTGGATGTAAAATCTGTAATGTTTACCATGTAAGATCAATAAATAAATAAATAAATAAAATAATAGTAATAGTAATGGACGCCTAAATTTGTAATAAGCATCATCTAGTTAAGTGGAGAATAGTGGAGATAGCCCGGTCTGATGTCAACAATAGATTTTTGACAAATTCACGAAGTATCTAAACATGTTGCAAAACAGAACGTAATTTATCGCTATCATTTGCGCATTCATAATTGTGCCAAAATAAAATTCACCCCGCATTCCCTTTATCGCGAAATTATCGCTTCATAAATGAGAGCGACAGCTGCAAATATTGTACAGTAACATTATTCAATATTTTAAAAACATTATGATAAGTATGATAACACAAGAGAAGATAGTTTAATGAAAAATATTTCTTAGAGATTAATATTTATTATTTAGAGTAGGTATAATTTTTATTAACTAAAAATGTTTTTTTACATTTATATTTTTTACACTAATCTGTGCGTAGTGCCTGTGTTAAGTAAAACCATTTGAATTAAATTTTTGCCCGTTTCGTTGAAATAAGGCGACAAATGGAAATCTACTTAGTCAAAATGAGTTGTTAGCACAGGTTTTTAGTCATCAGTCACGCAAGTCAATCAGGTGTTTGAGTAAAGCTACATAGTTTTTAATTTTTTTAATAACTTGCAGATGTTTATACAAGTGAAATCTTGCAACGCAATTTTAAAGCAGATATCTTCAACTGCTTTACCTCAAACTTTGTGTATACGTTTAGTTTGGATCACAGTTCAACTATATTATGTACTCGTATAGGTATTTGGAAATTCAAAATTTATGCCACATAAAATGGCATATATAATATATAACTTTGCAAACCCCATCCATTATAAGTATCAAATGAACCTGTAGAATGTATAGGTAATACAGTACACCCATATCGATGATACACCCTGATAAATTCAAATCTAAGATGGCCGCTACTATTTAACGGTGGAATCCATATAAAAATATGGATTCCACATCACACCAAATATGGTTATAAAATAAGATAATTGCAGAATACGTCATGAAAACTTTTATTCCTTTTAGCTTTTAGCATTTAAAAAAGCTTGTTTTTAAATTATTTAATTTCACTAGGCCCACCTCGCAAAGTAGAAGAAGAGCCTCAAGAGGAGTCTCTGGACGTGGTGTCCCGGCGCGGCTCCAGCGTGTACCAGGGCTCGACGGGAGGCCTGCTACTGCAGCCCGACCCCGTCCCCGACTCCTGGGAGAACAGAGGCTTGGAACAAGAACCGTGAGTAGATCATTAAACTTATATTTTTAGCTTTTCTTTTGAGATTTTCCTTCATAGAAATTGAATTTTACTATATTTTATTTTTCATCTCTAGATAGTGAAATGTCGGACTGTATATAAATAGTTTTTTTATCTTAATGTTTACTTCTAACTTTGACTTGGACAGATTTAATTTACAAATGAAATCTGTTTTCTAGTCTGAAAGTTTAAATATTGTAGTCGTAAAAAGATCTGTTTCGATGTTTCTTCGTTTATTATTTAAATACGTAAATATAATTCTTTGCAACATTATTGAATTTACTCAAAGTTAAATAAACGCAATATTTTTCCTTGAGTTGCACACAGCATGGTTGCAATCTTTTTCGCACCTTATTCTGGGTACGTTAAAGTTCATCCTTCAGACCGTGGAATAAGTTTTTTGCCTGGAGATAGTTATGAGGCTAGGCGAGGTAAAGCATGTCATTTCCATGGAAATCTTCCCATTCCCATAGAGATCTTTCCATCAGATTGACTTAAATCTTCATTACAATGTACTAGTAGTTGTTCCCGAGATGCGCGCATGCCCTGGCGGCTAGCGTAGAACGCAAGCGATCTATGCAGCTGAGCTAAACGGGCGCGGTCGGGTGTGAGATGGGTGACCGCTAGTGGCAAAAAAAATTCATGCGCGTTTCCGTGCTTCGGAGGGCACGTTAAGCCGTCGGTCCCGGTTGTTGTCGATAGATAACAGTCGTCAAACCTTGTCGGAGGCCTTATGGGCGGTTTGAAAACATCCGACAGCGGGTTGGCCACTAACCCGCATCTCCACCAACCCGCATTGGAGCAGCGTGGTGGAGTAAGCTCCAGGCCTCCCCAATAAGGGGGAGAGACCCGTGCCCAGCAGTGGGACGCAAAAAGGGTTGCAACCAGCCAGTTGTTCCCGTGACGTCGTCTGCGCGAGAGGAGGATAATATACCTATCACTAAGATCCCGACTGCCCGTATATTACTGCCATTTTACCCGTTAAACTTTGATATTCTTTAATTTATTCGTTGAAATAAAATTATGTAATATAATAAATTTCCCCGTTTTTGCAACATTTTTCATTGAAGCTCCGTCATTATTAGTCAGACCGAGGTAGGTATAGCGTTTTCCTTGCTGTATAAATGGACTATTCAATACAAAAGAACTCGAGTTCCTAAGATAAGAGCTTTCAGACAAACAAACAGACTCTTCAGCTTTATAATGGTACAGCTAGTATTAGGTAAATACTTTCAAAAAACACACTCTTTCGTCAGCGAATACGTCCGCTTCAAGCGCTCGGAGCTACTCTTCACTTGCTGTGACTACGTGTTCACGTTGGTACTGGGTCCCGCGGAGGGCACGGTCCTGGCCCCGCCGGGGGACACGCTGAGGGCCAGGAGGCCTTCCTACTGGGAACTGCCTGCTGACCTGCTGGGTATATAGTTATAGTTTACTTACAAACATTCATAAAGATCCTCTGTTTGAAAGAACTGATTTTAATAATGTGACAGCATAGCATTGGAATTGAACTTTACTTATATGGGTCCGTCCAAGTGGCCGCTTCAGACCCTATTCATAGCAAGTAAGTAGTCTTTCTCATGGTCATGCAGCTGCGTTGCTACTGTAAGAGTAGTTGCAGCAATAGCGTTGTATTGTAAGGATCTGATCAACTTCCCATTGAAATATACAATACAAATTTTTCACAACAGAAATTACTGCAGAGGTGGTACTTTCTCTGAAAGACCGTGAAAGCTCTAGCACTCATAACATTATCGGAACACCGATAGTGCTCTGATGTTATAGTCATATTAAATAGCACTCTTAATTATGAACAGCATTCAGTAATAGGTGATCACTAACACTAACCCTTTTTTCTCCACTTTTCTTTTGTCTGCTCACTTATACTTGATGAAAGTAATGAAAGCCGTCGCCTATGGCTAAGTAATCTCAGCGGAGTTATCTCTGCATAGCCCTGTGGAAGGATAGCTTTCTTGAGGAAGCTAATGGCATAGGCAACTAAAAAGCCTTAGCTGAAAGGCTGTCACACAATTTACACTAATATGGTACAAAAGAGCTTACAAATATACTGTGACCAGCAGAAAGTATACTTTCAATTTGTCGATGGTAATGATGAAGCAAGTAATATTCCTTTAGGGCCAGTGCAAACTCCGAGTCCCCGTGTTCCGCGTCCATCATTCACTGCCCAGCTGTTGGCTCCAGAGACTGCTGAACATCCTCCAAGAGATGTTGACGAACTGCTCAAAAACGCAGGTACAAGGTCTACAATATTCGATCTTCATCTTTCAATCACTTAAAGTATATTATAGTTTAGCGGTTTAGAGAATGGATTCCCACCCCTTGGGTAAAGAAGAATCCTTATGCTTGGCAGTAGCGGTTCTAAAGGAGATAGGATACTTAAGCGAAGACAAACCTCACTCTTGATCCTCACCCTTGACGAACCCCAAATTACATGTATCGTGTTTAAGTCGTTCGTTCGTTCGATCGTTCACGTAGATTTAAGTACACCTTTGTTATATCAGTTGACCTTTCTTCTCCTTCCAACTATAATACTAGCTCCGCAACTGGGCCGTGATCATGGTTCAAATCTAAAGGATATTATGAAGTGTTGTTCAATAACTTTGAACTTAATCCATCTTACATTGAGAGGAAACTCGTGGTCAGCAATTGCAGCATACACACAGAGTTGATAAACTTTATCTGACGTCAACAACAAAGTACCTTTACTCAAAATAAGATTACCGAAATGCTCAGTGGATGATCACTTATCTTATAAATTCCATCGGAGTAGCATTAGAAACGTGAATATACCGAAATCATACTTTTCAGGCTTAGAGGGGATACTAGAAAAGGATTTCGTCCTGATGCAGGGACTGAAACATGATCTTAACAAGAAAATATACGAAATGGAGTCCAATATGGAAGCGGTGAGTTTAAATATTTCACAGCGTATTCTGTAATCGTCGTCAGCCCATTTCAGTCCTCTGCTGGACATAGGCAAAGCGTGCCACTGAGCCCTATCTTCGGCTCTACGCATCCTGTTACCTCCCGCCAGCCGGCGCAGATCGTCGCGCCACCTTGCAGGGGGGCGTCCTACGTTTGCCCGAACGCGGTCTCCACTCCACCAACGCCAAAAGCCTCCACAAACCCGCATTGGAGCAGCGTGATGGAGTAAGCTCCAGCGTCCCTAAAAATGGGGAGAGACCCGTGCCCAGCAGTGGGACGCAAAAAGGGTTGCAGTCAGGTTATAACGGGTAGGACGACTTGAGGCTTTGTGGTATAGATGAGGAGAATATATGACGGAGCTTCTTCCGATTCTGTATTCTGTAAGCATCGTTTAAATTGAGCCTACAGAATAATTATATTCTCGTAGAGGCATACGTTTTTAAAAGTAAGAATTGTTTTATTTTGTGGACTCAGAAATAAATCTTGTTGTTTTCATTTTCGGCTGCCGACTAGACTGACACATCAGCTTCCGGAGTAACAGCGCATGCGACCTCAGACACGGCTCAGGCTTACTTGAAGTCATACATTCATTCATTCATTCAGTCATGTATTGTTCAAGGGTTGCAGTGACCTCTAAATAGCAATGTCACTATTTCCGTAAATCAAGCCATCAAAGTCGGTGGCATCATACGTCCTTATCCTTAACAATCAAGAACGACTTCCGTAGTAGTACGAGTAGATAGTAAACCGGTGTAAGCTGCTAACTGCCCTCCAAATCGTCCAAACAGTTAACATTATTATGTAAGTACTTGAAAATAATCAATTGGTACTAGGCACGTGTCACAGGTGCTCAATTTAGTATCTCAGTCATTTAATATTGTTAATATTGATAGGAGATTATTGATTACGTTTCAAAAATAATCCAAATACACATATATCTAAATAAATCATCAAATAAAATATTTATATTTCCTTTTGACAGATTTTGGTTCGTTTTCCAAAATTTCATAGATATGCCTAAGTACATATGTCTAAATATGGTCAGATTTTTAAATTATGACAGATTAATTTATCGAACGCATATTATTTTTATGAAAAAAAAATTTAAAGTTTTAAAAAGGGTTTAATCGTATTATAAATATAATAATAAAATTTAGTTATTAGAAAAAGTGGTAATCCTGATTTCGTATGATATCTATGAATGCACTAACGGATTTTGTATAGTTGGGAACCAACTACAAATTAAGTTTATATTACATAAAGTAGTAGTACTAGACTTAAACCGAAAGTAACTTAAAACATCTCACACAAACCACATTTATCAATGAAACAAATTGCGTGAAATGAAACAAAATGAAGGAAATTGTATAGTATTCCAATTTGGTAGCCAAAGACAAAGATAAAGACAACAGCAAGGCTTTTATTTGCACAAATATGGGTGTTTAAAAAAGGTGTTTATTTGGTTCGCCATATTTACCTGCATGAGATTCCTTTCAAATATTACAATGAATAAAACTAATTTCAAATTTAAAAATGTACATTGAAATAGCTTTATTTATTATATGATATTTATATTATTATTATAATTATTTGTACCCATACATATCCATATACATACCCATACCCATAAAAAGCATTTTATTGATTAATTTTATTTATTTATTTTTATTTTTCGGATCGAATCCGATCTTCGGCTTTTTTTACCCATTTTGCAGGGTTGAGAGTACAAACTCTGAGAGGAAAAAAGCCATTTTTAAATTTTCTCATTCTTTTTTATAAGCCTACCTACTGTAAGTTTGATAAGCTCTTTAAATCCTTTCTCACGGCCTCCGTTATTATTGTGATTACACAACGATGGTACTCGATAAATACGAGTATGATTATTGATTACGTATGAGATTACTCATCTAATCACTTCCTAAATCACTACTCATATCTTGAAGTGCTATGTATCTATTCTACTTATTCATTTTGTAAATATTAAGAACTTCATTCACCCTTCGAGAAGGCCTAAGCTCTCCACCACGCTGCTCCAATGCGGTTTGGTGGAGATGCGGGTTAGTGGCCAATTCGCTGACGGGTATTTTCTAACCTCCCATAAGGCCTCTGACGAGATTAAACAACTGTTATGTAACGATTGTTGGCTCACAGCTCAGAATGCGGGTTTTTGTTAAATAAAAGATAAAACACTTTACAATTGCACGTATATTTCGTAGTTATGCAGTATACAAATCACATATGTAAATATTTCAAGAACGAATAAACCACAAACAGAACAAAAATGGAGTACTTACATATTAACAATCAACTTAACTATTATTCCTTCAATCCTTTACTTGTTTCACTTATTATTTTATCTACGCGTTAATACTTTTACTCTTTACTAATGCTTTTCCTTAGCCACGTCTCGATCCCTCAGTGTTTCCAACACGAATGCTTGCAGCTTGGTCGGAGAAAATAACGACAATTCATGTGACCGGAAGTTAGCTATGATTAACTGACGTGTCGGAAACGGAACAATGGAATTACCGCTACTAAAAATATCATAATAATACGGAATTAGCTAATACAATATTCTTCGTAAATAAATAAAAGCTAACACGATAACAACCGGCACCAACTTAACGTGCCCTTTTTTTTGTTATCGGGGGGAAACCTTCAAAAGGTACCCGGCACCTTGGGAGAGGGTACCGGGTTATGTGGGATTTGACCGCACTAAAACCCCCTCGGTGGCTGCCACTGCGCTTGGGGAGGACTCCGGGATCTCCGGCGGAACGCACCGGTGTCCTCCACGCGCGACGCCCCAGAACGGGGCCATCTTCGGGAGAGCAGATGTGCTCTCCTGCACCTTCCGATGCTTACGGCGACATGCGGCCACGCACACATCGCCGCCCTTCACGGGGCTGCTGGTTGGACGGATCGAACTCCCACTCACACCGTCCATAACCCTGGAAGTCCCCTTTTAGTCGCCTCTTACGATCAGGCAGGGGATATCGTAGCTCTATTCTTAATCCCGAAGATACAGGGACTAACTTAACGTGCCCTACGAAGCACTAAAACGCCCATGAAATTTACCGATACACGGTCACCCATCTTACATTCGTAGATGGCTTGCGTTCTACGCTAGCTGCTGGGCCATGCGCGTTAGTCTGCTACTCTAGAGTAAATTTAATTAAATTTAATTTTCTGAAATTAGACGAGAGCTGCTGTGAATGCGGGGGCCCCATACCTGGCCCTTCGCAGCTACGAGCCGGATCCTCTGCCCACCTTCGACCATCTCGCTGAACAATACAACCGCGTTATGAGGTTAGTGGTGTACCATCACGTTGACGTTCATTAAGATAATAACAGTGTTTCGAAAATGAATAAAATGTTTTGAATTTATAAATTTTCACGTTTGATATAACTGTCATAAGTCATAACTGAACTCTGGAGTACCACTACTGTATAACTAAGAAACTGCAAAATTAAGAAAAAAGTTGAAATCCAAAAACAAAACATTTTTTTTTGAAAAATATGACTCTTCCTGACATCTGTTGGCGAGTATAATATTATTATGTTATAGTATAACTATAGTATTATTTTGTTGATTGGGAGCTACTTTAGTAGATGGCATTGATAAGTATCTAAACCAATTAGTCTTTGAAGAAAGTATATTGTTTTAGTGATATTGTGTTAGTGTTTTAGACGACCCGCGTGGCGTAATGGTTACCATGCCGGACTGCCGATCGGAGGGTTCCGGCCGTTCCGGGTTCGATTCCCGGCCAAACATAAATTTGAATGATGAGTTTAAATTTCTGTTCTCGGTCTGGGTGTTTGTGTTTCTGTCTTTGTGTGTCCATGGCACCCACGACACAGGGTATAAGTACCCTATTGTGGGGTTATGAGTGTGAATCGTTATTTTTATCCGAGGAACGCTCGGTCATCCGGGTACTATGCAGCATTATTCAACTCAAACTTGGCCGGCATTGTACACTCTTGTCTACGGTGTGTATCCTCACATATGTTAGAAATTTAAAGTGACTTTTAACTTCATGTTCCTATTCAGGGTGTTTCCTGGCAGAAGTTCGACGCCGACGACCAGCGACACGACCCCACGACGCGACAGCGACCGGTTATGAGATTGTGAGTTGCTCATTTTCAGCGTTCCGTAACCGAATTCTGAAACTATTTAGTACTTCTCAGTTCAAATAGTTGTTGGTATTTTGTGAAATGCTTTAAGATTTGTATGCAAAAATATATTAAAAAAAATAAGAGGGATACACGACACCGAAACTACCTATTTTTTATTGAACCTCTACATTTGGGATGTCCATAGACAATTCTTTAAAAATTACATTGAAATTACTAAAACTATTGGTTTTCAAATCATTTAAAGATGCATATGGACCCAGTTCCACTTCGGTATTTTTGACTTGTTAATACGGAACCCTTTGCGAATTTGTGTGACAATATGAAGGTGACAACATATCTTTCTTAAAATTAGATTATTAAGAAGAAAATAATTACAATCACTTGCTGTATTTTTATAAATAAACAATGAACAAAAAAATTGATATTACCTTTAAGAAGATTATTAATATTATAATCATTTGTTGTATTTTGATAAGTAAGTAATAAACAAAAAGCAAAGTCGTAATGAATTTGTTCATATGAATAAATTCGTTAGGATTAAATATAATCCAACATTAAAATAAAAACTTCCTCTTTCAACATAAGCCAAATTTTGGAAAATTAATTATTAATAAATTCATTTTTAATTGTTTTATTACCTATCTAGTAATATAAATAGGTACTTATTCTTGATTTACCCTTAATCAAAGTTTAACATTCAAAAAAGAGAAAAATAATAGATACCTATACCTAGTAGTAGTAAATTTTACAACTATCGTAGGTATAACAAAAAATAGGTACTTATATCATACACCTTAATATGTATGTCCAAAAAAGCAAAGCCGGAGTTATTAATTAGTTAACGCCTTTCGTTAAAGGAACGAAATTCACATATCTACAGTATTATCAGTACCACACTGGCGACCAAATTGAATCAACACTCGCGAAATATATTACTCACTCACGAACCCTTGATTTAACGCATCGCCTGCGAGAAAATACACAAAAAAATTACAAAACTAAAAAAAAATAACGTACTTATTATTTATTCATAAAAAAGATCAGTGTTTGAATATTCGCTAAAATGTATACTTTATGTTTGGAAAAATAATTTAGTTGTTATCTGAGGACATAAAATAATTTAAAGATGGCGACGATAAAAATCAAAAAATTGAGTCCAGAACTCTTGAAAAAAATCTTCGAAGTGCGTCCCGTCGGGGTGTTCAAAAATTATTCTCAAAACTCCGGAAATATTCCCGAAAACTTCTACAAGTTCTACAGTGATGAGAAATTCGACTTTGGGGATAAGTACAGAACCTTGGATGAAAAGGACTACACCAGGTTCTTCAGCAAGAGAGCCATGATGAGAGAACCGGCTCTCACTAGACAAATCAGTAAGTATTTATATTTAAATGCGAATTCTCTCTCATTGGATAGTAATATTAATTTTCACAAAAATGTTGTCAGATAATTAAAAAAGTTTAGTGTCTTTGGAAATAGCCCCGCTCAAAGGACAATTTTTGAGGATACATGACGGATTATGTTTATATTTTGCAAAAATAGATTTTAAGTACCCTTTTTTAAACTGACCGATTAAAGCCAATCTTCTAAATATTCATTTTTATTACTTTATTTTTTATAAGCAACGTGCGAACTACTGTTAACACATCCGAGCATTTTTTCAAATACTTAAAAAAAATTCAAAAATCTCTCAGCCGTCTTTGATATAGATCGATACGGTAACAATCGTGACTTATGATATGACACGAAAATGCAAATACAATTAGATGTAGCTATTGATCACCCATTCAGCTCCCAACAGCACCTGACATACTTAGCCTTTTATTATTTGAATGGAGTAGCAGACGAGCATACAGGCCACGTGGTGTTAAGTGATCGCTGCAGCCCATGGACATACAACCTCAGGCAAGCATAGGTAAATCTTGTCTGAGGTCGTATGCAGTTGCGCTGCTACTCCGGAGGCTCGTGGTCGCCTCATATAAGTGTGGCCGGAAACTGCACCTTTCCACCGAAACACAATAGAATTGGTTCACGGCAGAAGTGGGTGCAGCGGTGGTACTTCCCCGGGCGAATCATAATAGTTCTGCCACCTACACAAAAGCCTTATAGCTTGCTTGCGTTCCAATCCATCCACTGGGCTCTACGTGTTTATCAATACTGTTATATTACAGGTAAAATAATATCGCCCGGATAACGCGGTATTGCACGATACGCTTAATACATACAAACAAAAAATAAGAGCAAAACAAAGTTTATTAGCATTGACGACCCGATGACTGTCCCTCTGTCGACCGAAACCCGGCGAAACACAAATTAGAATGATAAATTTAAATTTCTGGTTTCGGTCTGGGTGTTTGTGTTTGTCTTTATGTGTGTCCATAGCACTACTTTATAGCCTAATGACATTTTATCTACTACTAGCCTTTCGCCAGCGAGTTCACCCGCGTGGACCCTTTTTATGGGATCCCGTAGGATAAAAAATAGCCTATGTGCTATTTCAGGCTATATCTCTATCTTTCTTCACTCCATTTGAAATATGACTTAAGACGATATATTGCTATATAAAAGTCATAGGCGTTTAGCCAGTTGCTTCAACCGCGTGGACCCAATTACCCGTTTTCCCGTAGGAATAAAGAATTTTCCCGCGGTAAAAAGTAGCCTATGTTCATCAGGGATAATGTCTTCTAATGGTAAAATAATTTTTAAATCGGTCCAGTAGTTTCGGAGCCTATTCAATACAAACAAACAAAGAAACAAAAAAACAATCAATTCTTTCGTCCTTATAATATAAGTGCGATAAAAAACTTTCAATTCCAAACAGTAAGTACTTCCTGAGATAAGCATTTTTAAATAAACTCTTCAGCTTTATATAATATTCATGATTTTTTTTAATTCGTTGTTATACTTACCTGTACAAAATAGTACAAATGGTGGACTTTATACATTATTACATTCTCTGCCGGCCACCTCGTTTATATACCTTACAGACAAGACTAAAATTTTAAACATCAATGTCTTCAACGCTTTTTAGCAGCTTGGTTTTCAATCTGTGGGAACTTACCTGCGCTTGTTGTATTAAGATACGTAATGATAAAAATAATGGACGTAGGCCTAACCTAGCTTGCGCCACTTCTGCCGGTCCTGTGCCTTCTGAATCCTGTCTTCTATAGGTCATCAGTCCACCTGGTTGGAGGCTTGTACTCCTTTTGCCGAGACATGGTCGCCATACGAAGACCTTTCTTTCCCATCAGTTGTCTGTCCTCGTAACTATGTGGCAATAATCCAACAAGCTGGCTACGTGCGGATTGGTGGACATAATGCGTTTGAGTAATTGGACCTATTTACGCAAACCGGAACCAATCCACACTCATGCCGAAATTGAGTTAAGTACACAGAAAAGCTAAAAATTGCACCTTCTATCGACCCTGTAAAGATCAAAATGATCTGACAATTTTGACAGAACAATACATTTTCATGACATGTTTACCAATCCACAAAACATCAGTTGTCTAATACATTAAACAGTTTTTTCTCAAAACTATCATCAATCATCATCATCATGTGTCGGTTGGTTCCGGTTTGCATAAATAGGTCCAATTATGAGTTTCACTTCGTAATAAATTAAATGTTGCAATGTTTTCCCTCACCGTCACCAAGATAAATACGCACTCAACAAATTTCCCTATCAGAAGTGCGCGCTGGAGGTTTGAACTCACTATCTCCGAGTCGGAACCCGTGGTCTTGACCATGGCTGCTCCAATAGAACATTATCTACACTCCCCTTTAAGCGGTTATAAAAAAGTCCTGATGACGTAGTATTTTATTTTCACAAATCACATTTAAAGTCGCGTTAAAATCTAATCAATCACTGTAATCATAGTAATAATATGTTAATATTATCTTTTGCATGTTTTTCTTATCTTTTAAATCTTTTCCTTGACTGGATACATGATAAATGTGAATTATTATCTTATACTTTTATGTCATTAATAACGATATTAAATCGTAATGACTATATTTGCTACTTCAATAAAAAAATATAAATTGTTCGACAACTGGCCGAACGTAGTATCTTCCTCGTTTAGAAGTCGGTGAAAATGTTTTTTCTCCTTTTATATTTCGAACAGAATAGTAGATCGAGTAGTTAATTTTTAGAACAAAACGGCCGAGCAACGAATTTTAACCAAGGTGTAGAGTTATAAAGTTAGACGGCGAGAAGAAGAATTATAAGCTTAGCTCTTCATGAGATACCTGTAACTTTTTGACAGTGAGAGCCTTATGGTCGTCTTGGCAAGATTTTACACGAAAATGTTTTTGATAATATAAAATTGTTTCCTGAAGGGAAAAACTGGAGGAAAGACGGGATGAGATGAGAGAGAACTCTTTAACGCAGGTAAAATTGCAGGTTATAGTTACGAGTCGGTAGCGTTTGTTGTTAGATACAGTGTATATTTACACAATGTTGTAGAAAAATAGAGTGTAGTATTTTAAAGCTTTAAGTACTTATATGTGTTTCTGTAACCGCTCTAACTTCTAAATAACAAAAACAAAGTCAGAAACAGATTCAGGTTTAAGGAATCTGTGAAATCCTTATATCACCCCAAGTGATATTAAATGCAAAAAAAATGTAAATAACGCTCCGCCTTAGTCATAGCCTCACACTTGTGTACTTTGTGTCGTAGGTGCCAAATACTTAGACATGCACTAGTTAGTATGACACTTCAGTTTGACTATTGTCCAATGCATGAATATGGCAGTCACTGCCTGCCAGTGCGCTGACAAATTTATGAGGCAAAATTTGCGGTTTGCCAGATCTTTTTCGGCCATTTTATAAGCGGCTATAAAATAATTATCTTCCCTTCTTTTAAATATCATTGTCATATGTCATGTAATCGACCCCCTATCGTACGACCTTGACAGTCACCGGACACATCACGCCACTCCCACTTGCTAAATATGCAATGTTATATCCACATTCATGTCATTCATGCTGATAATATTTTTGGTGGTGATAACTACGTTCAGAATTTTATTAATTCAAAACAAAAAGACACTGCTAAAAATACCTAGGACTGGAGCAGAAATAATTTATAATAGTTTTCAAACAAAAAAAAAATATTAATGTATTTCACGTTTATTGATTTCAAATAAAAAGTTTCAAACAAAAGTTTTAGACCTTAAAAGATAAAATCACAAAATTAAATTATGACATTATTTGTCATTTTAAATACCTTATACCTAGGTACTGGTAGTGTTAATACAAGAAATACTGCTACAATATCTTTTAACAACGGCAAAAGACAATTATTGTCTTTTAGATATCTAGTCACATTGCTTTCGTGTCATTCAATATGAATTGACTATTGAAGAAAAGGTGATTCTGATAGAGATCAGTCCAAGTAGCTCCGCTAAAGAGGTTTCCCGTGGTACCACGTGGTCAAACCGGATTTTTTTTTCGATGAGCAAACTCCTCGTTAGTAGTAACAGCATCTCAACCTTCCCAGCGTCTCTGGCCTACAAGGTGGGCAAGCGGATGTTGTCGCTGGCGGAAGGTATGCCCAACGAGGAGATGTTCCCCTTCAGCCGCCTGGAGCTGTCCACCAAGGCCGGAGACCAGCTGCTGCTCGAGGGCAAGGAGCTCGCCACAGCGCTGCAGTATGTGCCTTCACAAGGGTAAGTGACATAATACACTTTCTTCTATCTGCTCGCATCACCTTTCATATTGGTATCTATTTTCTGTTGTAATTTAGGGTGAGTGGGAAGTACAGCGTAATAGAATATCTTGAGAGAGTGATGTTGCTTTCCTTTCCCTCTTGTGCTTTCGACATCATGCGGCTATGCGCACACTGCCTTTCATCTTGAGACCGCTCGGTGGACGGTTCTAGTTCATACCCCGCAACCCCAGACCAGGCTGATGTTACCGAGCACAAACACAAGGACTCATCTATAATTGCATTTTCAAATTTCTCTACAGGCTTCCCACACTTCTCGAGGAGCTCCGTAAGTTCCAGCAGGACCTCCACCGGCCCCCTGGAGAGCCCCGGGACGTTCTGGTGACAAACGGCGCTCAACACGGTATCTATCAATGCGTGGAAATGCTGGTCGACCCAGGGGATCCCGTTCTCACTACCGAGTACTCCTATACTGGGGTTCATAGTGCTGTAAGTTAGTTTGCTGATGAAAATTTTACACAAGTAAATCTTTACAGTAAAATTGGAATTGGCTATGAATATTACAAAGTCAAAGCAATGCGAACATAAGAACTATTTTTAAAATGTCAATAGAACAGAGTTGCAGACAAGCATGCACGTAGTCTTAAGTGATTGCTGCAGCCCATGGACACACAACCCCAAGAAAACCGCAGAGGTTGTATGCAGTTGCGCTGCTACTCAAGAAGCAGATGGTGACTTCATATAAATTTAGTCGGCAATCGCATCTTTCCATCAAAATACAATAGAATTGCTTCACAGCAGAAATGGGTGCAGAAGTGGTAGGTACTTCTTCAGTCAAAATATGGAACTTATACCACTTTTCATAGGTGTATAATATAGCCAATCCGCACTAAGTCAGTATGGTCACTACTAAATCCGACCTCAAGCCCGAGAGGATACCACAACAGTAGTATCAATATAATATTACTTTAGAGAATATCCATCCACCCAGAGGTGAAAGAGAATACAGGCATCCACCTCTGGGTGGTTGGATATTCTCAGAGTTCCCTTAGGAAATCCAGTAAAATTGAATTTGTTTAACAAAGCTACTCGTATCTTGCCTCAAATGATAAACATTTAGCAGTTACAAAGTTTTTATAGTGCATTTGTGTTAACGAATTTTCTCTACATCCAAGACACTTTCTGTAAATTACAGAGTGAATATACCTACGTCTTTTCTTTCCAGCTTCGACCGTACAAACCCGAAATCCTAGGTATTCCAGAGGATGAATTTGGAATGATTCCTGAAAACCTACAAGAAGTTCTGGATGAGCGGTTGGCCCGAGGGATGAAGATGCCCAGAATCATGTACCTGATCCCTACAGGGAACAACCCAACGGGAACAGTTATGCCTTTAGAGAGACGGAAGAAAATATACGAGTTTGCATGCGAATACGACTTCCTCATCATTGAAGACGACCCTTACATGTTTTTGAATTATTCTGATGTAAGTAATATAAGTCACAGATTTAGGTAATTTGACATGTCATCATCTGGAACCAACCATTTGCTTTAAATATGACCTCAAACAGGTTTCCAAACCTGACTGTAACTTAACATGTTCACAAGTGGCAGAAACAACATTAGACATTTAGTTTTTCTTATTCTATTTTATGAAAAAGGTCTCTGAAATGTTTTACAACGCTTAGTAGCTTAAGAATTTGTTTATTGACTTTATTCGGACATTTGACAATAGGCATGTTAACAGGGGTATTTCTTGATATTGGCTTTTTATTAGTTCACAATATTATTATTGTTTTCATTCTGAGTAGATTGTGATCGAGGTAAAAAGGGACGCAAAAAATTAAAATTAATTAT
This sequence comes from Pyrgus malvae, assembly GCA_911387765.1. Classification (NCBI taxonomy): domain Eukaryota; kingdom Metazoa; phylum Arthropoda; class Insecta; order Lepidoptera; family Hesperiidae; genus Pyrgus; species Pyrgus malvae. The sequence goes on along the minus strand of OU426969.1, from coordinate 403,522 downwards.
TTAGTCCTGTAACCACAACACCACTTACCCCAAAGAGAGCTGCTGTGAGTTTTTTTCCGCCGCCTTTTTTCTATCAGCTCAACATCTAGCCCAAACAGGCACCTATAGGCGATGACCGGGAAAAAAATGACATCAAGCGAATATTTTGTATTCCTAATATGAAATAATCATTTATTTTCTTTTTCTTTTTCTTTAGACGTAAATAAAGTCCTCGATATATCGATTACGAGTAATATTGTTATTGTCCTCCACTTTTCTTAGTTTGTCCACAACTGATTAAGAGATGGCGCCACGGTTATCCTGAATCATGCTATCAACATCCTGCACAATATATTCGATTTCCGAAGACTGAGACTATTAGAGGACAGCCGCTTCTCGGGCATGACCAATTCGCCCGGTGGCAGATCCTTTTTTGCCAAAAGACTATGGATCCAATCTTCTGTTACTGATGCTAACTTGTGTTCCCAGGAATGCCTTCCTTCGTTCCTGTCGATGGACACGTGCGGGAGGGTGGTCCGGCTGGACTCGGGCTCCAAGGTGCTGTGCGCCGGCCTGCGCGCCGGCTGGCTCACCGCGCCGCCGCCCGTCGTGCGCCGCGCCGAGCTGCACTCGCAGGCCGAGCTGCTGCACTCCTGTACGTTATCGCAGGTCAGTTGTTAAGAGGAACCCTAATCCAACAACTGACTTATTCTATTTCTTGATATTTGTGAAAAAAATTATTATAAACTCAATTTTGAAGGAGGAAACAGAGGAATACGAAACCTCGATTTAATCAGAATGTTTGTAGATATAATCGGTCTGAGCTGCATCTCTTCCTATCGCACGCGGCGAATAGCGCAGGGTGTGGCAGGGCGCAGCGCGATAGCAATAGTTACTCCAAATTACCTATTTTTATAATTCAGTTGAAGCCGCGTTTCCTCTTAATCTGTTCCCTTGAGCGTCTTCCTTCCTTGCTTTGTGTAATTCAGATTCTAATTACCTTGCCTATTTATAAATTTCTGCTTCGCCTGGAATCGAACCCGGGACCCTTCGAACGGCAGTCCGGCATGGTAATCATTACGACACACGGGTCGTCAATAAATTACACGTTACAAAATTGAGGTGCTCGTAGATTTTTTTCTACGTTCTCTTTGAAGGTTAAGTAACAGAGGATCTGTTACGCAGGTAAAATCATGTAGCAAATAATACTATAGCATAATATAATATATAATAATAATATATCAAATAATACTCGTACCCATCTTAACCATTGAGTTGCACGGATAGATTTTCTTTAAATATTGACCTTTGTATTAAAAATATATTGCAATAAAGCACTTACTATAAAATTTGTTAAAGTCATATAATTCCATTAGCTAATACTGGCAGTGTTATATAAACTGAGTAAATAAATAAAACAAGAATTTTATTAGCGTATTATTTTAGCGTTCACAGATTTTATAAAAGCTTATTATTTTCAATAACACGACAACTAGCTGTTTCAAGTGTAATAAACTGTAGAAAGTTATTGAACATTTAGATCTACAACTTGTATTTGGTTGTATGTTAAATTCTTTATTTAGTGTTTTATGTCAAAAATGACGTAAATATAAGGTACCAACGGGACCCTATTACTAAGCCTCCGCTGTCCGTCCCTCTGTCTGTCATGAGGCTGTATCTCACGAACCGATGGCTAGACATTAGAAATTTTCACAGATGATGTATTTCTGTTGCCGCTATAACAAAAAAATTCAAAAAATAGTAAATTAATTTTTACTATTTCAGAGGGTCTTCCATTCAACAAACGATATTTTTTTGCAGTTTTTTATAAATTCAACCTTTCGAGCCATTCGAGCGCGAGCCTGACTTGCACTTGGCTCGTTTTAATTTATGTATTTCTAAACATAAAATAATGCAGTCTCAGAACTTTTTAAAGTACATTTGGATTGACTTCTTTCTATTGGCTGGCTGCAACCATTTTTGCGTCCCACTGCTGGGCACTGGTCTCTCCCCCTTATTGGGGAGGCTTGGAGCTTACTCCACCACGCTGCTCCAATGCGGGTTGGTTGTCTTTATATTAGAAATGTTATTTTTATTTGAAAGCTTTAGAAGAAGATTCGTCGTTGGTACTTCACCGGTCGTTGTATAAGTGTGAAGTGTTCTTTATTTACAAAACGAATGAAGTCCAAGAAGAAAATCTGTTAGTACCTACCGCGCCCATGACCGTGGTCGCGGGCGCGGCTCTATCATTACTGCCAAGGTCGGCAATCTATGACAACATTAGAATCAAATTAAATTACTGTTTTACCATAGAACAGCTAAGACGCCGGGTATTAAGGGGGGGAGGGGGGGGGGCAAATGCAAAACAGTTGTAAGATGTCCTCCCAGAATGTTTCCGTCGATCCTCTCTAAGGTAACAATCAGGAAAACTTGGCAGCAGCGAGATATGCGCTGGTAGTCAAACCACTGTCAGGTGTTTAAAACCACTAAGGCCTTCAAAACGACTTAAAGAGTGCTTCCTATGTATGTAGGTATAAAAACTGTGTAATTTATTTAATAAAACACCGAAATTTTACTACTATCTATCGCGCCCATGACCGTGGTCGCGGGCGCGGCTCTATCTTACTGCCAAGGTCGGAAAACTATGCGATAACAGTCAAATTTATTGATATTAATTATGTATGCTTCCCACAAATTTCAAACCGTTTTGTAGCGTTTGAAGCTGTTATTTTGAGCACAAAAATCAATTTTTTTAATAATGGCATCGCAAACTCTGTGCATATTGCCAGCGTCAAATATAATTTTTGCATCCCTTAGTAGTCACATAAAAAATCAGTAAGTCGTCAGGGAGATTGACTGATCAATCTAGTCAGTCAGATGATCAAGTAAAACGATGGCTACTTTACAAGAACGTGTCCGATGGAGTTTTGGAGGCAAGCCGAAAAAACATGTTATCGCACTCTTTTTATTTTATTTCACAACACTCGTGCACTGTTATTAACCTATATCGAACAAAATGCCATCAACTTTATCCAATATACCTAACTCAAAAATACACCAAGAAAATGAAAGTAAAATAAGAGCTCAACTTCTCGCACAAAATCCCAAATCTATTAATTAAGAGTTTTTAAATTGTTGTTGAATTGTGAATGGATTTCAGCAAAACAAAACTATTCTTGGTAAAAAAATAGGTTAAAACAGCGTTATATAACTACATCAATTAAATTTATTATAAAACTTCAAAATGTAACCAGTAGTAACCCAAATGATCATTTTTAAGGAAGCAAAACTTTATCTCTTGTTGTATTTTATTTCCTACACAGATTGTCAATAATTAAAACGTAAAACATAAAAACTGTAAAAAGTAATTGCGCAGATGTATGAATATTGGATATTTAAAAAACTAATTAGTCGTAGCGTGGATTAACGGCATGACGCATCTGGTGATGTCTTGTGCTAAAATTTGGAGATGGTTTTACGACGACTTGTTTTTGTAGCCAAACAAATAACTTGTTTCACCAACTTAATTAATAAGCTTCCATCCATCCATCAGCCTTTCATAGTCCAGTGCTGGACATAGGTCTCCCCTGATGTTCGCCACTAGATCCGATCCTGCACCTTCTGTATCCAGCGGTTTCCCACTGTCTTCTTTAGGTCATCAGTCCACCTGGTTGGAAGGCGGCCTGTTTTGCCAAGACATGTCAATCTTTCGAGGACCTTTCTTTCCCATCTACGTATTGTCAGTCCTCTTAAGTATATTATGGCCTGCCCAATGCCACTTCAGCTTGCAGATTTTGCAAGATATGGCAGTAACCTTCACCTCTACGGATTTCATCGTTATGGATTCTGTCGCGAAGAGAAATACCAATCATAGCTCTCTTTCTCTCCATTGCTCGCTGAGTGACCTTGATATATGGCAAAGGCTAACCGTACATCTCATGTAATACGATATTTACGCAATGAATAAATTATGATTATGATTATGTAAAATATATTGTCTCAGCGCCGTAGGTCAAGGGCAAAACACACTGTTGTCATAGCCGCCCTATGAGTCCATCTCCGCCTTGGATTCTGCTTCAGACAAAAATCGAGATTGCTTTTGGATTAGATGATATTGCTGACGATGTAGAGGTGACTACAGCGACTGAACACCACATGATCATTTGTTGCTTCATGTTTAAAAAATTATACCATTGCTTAAAAAAATACTTTTACTAAAATCTGTTTTTCCCAAGAAAAATAATTACGCTGTCGAGTGACGTCACTGAATCAAGTTTAATCTCTCGATAAAATGGATTAATTTGGCGACATTTATTTCATGTTATCTATTAATACCATGTGTTTTTGGTGCTTGGACCAATTGAGGAGTATTTAGAAAGTTACACAAATATGGATACGACATCACGCGAAGCTGATAATTTAATAAGAAGCAGATAGGTAGAATGATGCTTGAAATTCTTACCCTATGATAGTAGGGTGTTGAACTTTCATGGAGTTTTGGCGGGAAGTCGGCAAAGACATATTGTGCACTTGGTTTTTTAAATATTCTTGGTGTATTTTTGAGTTATATCGGAAGTTAATGGTATTATGTTCAATGTAGTGCACGAGTGCTAAGAAATAAAATAACAGTTTTCAGCTTGCCCCCTTAATTCCGCCGGACACGTTCTGGTAAAGTAACTTTCCTTGAAACTCACTTGTCACTTTACTTGAATATCTGACTGACTTGATTGACTGATTACTGACGACTTACTGACTTTAATAGCACTATAAAGTTAACATTCTTGATAGAACTATGTTTTACATGCACTACAATATTTTTCGTAAGGGGTCAATATGTACCCGGGCACCTGGGAAAGAGGCGAGGTTGTGTAGGATTTGACCTCTAAATCTCCTTCGGTGGCCTTCTTCAGCATTTATGGAGACCGCAGTTTCTATACAATTATGAATAAGTACAAAAAATATTTTACAGCTGACAGCTCTCATAGCAAACGCAATCTTAAACAGCATGGTTAAACAGCAGATTCGTCATTTGATACCTCATTTTCACTTAGTATCAGAATTTTTAGCGAATATTCGGTGCGTGTCATTGTGTGTCATTCCAGCTGAGTAGAAATAATGGCGTGGTGTGTGCGACGCATCGGAAATATTCCGAAACTTTTCCGCTGAAACTATGCAACTGGCATCGCCCATAAAAGTGTTTAATGCTTCTCAGACTATCCTGTACCGCCTGCTGTGTGAGCGCGGCTCGCTGGCGACGCACCTGCTGAGCGCGCGGCGCTTCTACGAGGAGCGGCGGGACGCGCTCAGCGCCGCGCTGAGAGGTGCGGACTCCCTCGCAGATTGGAGTGAGCCTGGCGCTGGACTGTTCTACTGGCTGAGAGTCAGAGGAATCGACGATGTCTACAATATGGTGAGTTGCCGTTACATTTTTATAGGCAGTGCGCTAATCGCATTAGATGTTAGACTGTATTATATTGAGTATAGAGTCTATACTCTATACTGTATGTATTATATTGAGTATAGACTCTATACTTAATACAATACAGTCACATCTATATGTGACTGTATTATAATGTAGGTATAGCAACCGCCCGCGACTTCGTCCGCGTTCACTTTAGTTTTTTGCCCGTATAGCCTTCCTGAATGAATGGACTATTCAACACAGTTCCTTAGATTAGCGCATTCAAACAAACAACCAAACAAACAAACTCTTCAGCTTTATATTATTCATAAAGATATGAAAAAAAGATATGCTCAAAATCACATTACAATCAATAATTTATACTTAAACCACCAACCGTAAACTCCAAGTCGATCTGACTGATGTTGATGGAGTGCGCACGGCGCTCTCTCCTAGTTGCTGCGGCACGTTAGATAAATCTTGAGTGGAATCTGTTTCATTTCACTCACAAAGCGAACTGTAAGGGCTCAGTGCGTTTGAGTATCTCTTGGTACATGGTACCGAGGCCATTTTGTAAGTGACAAAGTCCGAATGCAACTTACTTTTAGAATGACCGCACTTTGGCGGCTGAATGTTTTTGGTACACGGTACCGAGGCCACCCTATGGTCAGAGAGTCACGGACCTTGGAAGCCAATGACAATGGCATTACTTTTTCAAAATTACTTACTAGCCTAGCCAGTCGTAAGTATTGAACACACGAGGTAAAACTATAATGGTTCCAGGCAAGAACCACTAGTACTGCACCTTTCCATCGAAACACAATAATAGTAATTCTATTGTTTCGATAGAATGATGCAGCTGCCAGCCAATCTTGAAGCGTCCACTTGCCTATGAGATAGCAGCGGAACTGCATACGATCTATACTCTGTCCTGCAGCAACCACTGAACACAACCCGAACTGCATACTCGTCAGCTACTCGTACTCCATTCATAAAAATAAAAGCGGAAATCTGGGTGCATTTTGTCATAGTATCCTCTTCTTTTTTATATGAGCCACGCCACTCTGTTCTGTCCTGCATAACCGATACCATCCCCAACTCAGGTCCGTCACATGATTTAACTACCTATACTAACTATATACGATAAAAATATCTATGTTCCAGGTATTTCATACAGCATTCCAGCGAGGCCTTATGTTGGTCCCGGGACAAGCATTCCAGTACGACAGCGGCGCCCAGTGCCCATACATCCGGCTAACGTTCAGCAAAATCAATCTGAAGGACTTGGACACCGCCATCGGCCATCTAGTGGAAGTCATCAAAGAAGAACAGAAGCTTGCCTTGCAGAAACTACCAAAGAGACTAGCTACTGAAGGATAGATGGCGCTGTTATTGATAATGTTGAATTAGTTTATTTATGATTACTAAATTTAATAGGAAATAATTAGAATAGCATTTATTTATACTACTTACTTATATCATATGCATTCATAGTATTAAAGTAGCACAAATATTTTCTTGTATTGGGTCTATCATCCATTTTTTTAAATTAAAGTATATGGCTAAAAACTGCCATCTAACGAGTATCTTAGGAACCATTAGGAGCTGTAGTAAAACACTAGACTTAAAAGTACTGCAATGTAATGCTAGATGTCATGGCTTAACGAATACTTTCACCAAAATGAAAATTACAAAGAATTTAATATTTATCAGGTAGAGTATTGTAGAGTAACGCAAATAAATGAATATAATAAAGGGACCATTTAAATTGCAAATTATGCAATAATAAAGTACTTTTTGGAGATTTTATAGTACTTATACCTCTAATTTTTCTATAAGATTTTAATTTGTTTTATTTATTTAAGACACCCAACAAAAGTTACACTATGATAAAGCATTTGTACAAAAATGGTCTTAAAATTAACTGTTCCCGCAATGACAGGGTTCCACAGATACAAAGATACACAACTATTGTAGACAACAACATCGTAATAATTACTGATATTATTTAGATTGCAGTTTAAAGTCCTATTAAATATTTTATGTAAAAATATAAAATCATCAAAATCTTGGTCATTGCATGGGTGCCTTCTATACCGTAAAAAAGTTAATTTACCTACTAATTAATTTTGTTACATTCTATTAACAAATTTATTAAAAAACTGTGGTATTATTAGAATTAGGAGTAAGTGTTATATAGTTATCAAAGGGAAGCTGGGCATAACATAAGATAACGATCTTAATGTAATACTTTTGAAATGAAATAGTTCACTACCTTAAGGATTATGTGCTGTTTTTATTGTGTATAATTATAAGTTTGTGATGTTAAGACTAGAATTGTATAATTCTATTTCATTGTGAAGCATTAAGGCCAATAAATACTAAGACTTAAGAATAAATTGGCTTTTTATTTTTGCTACTTGATACTAGATGGCGCTGTCTATCGTATCGCAACCTCAACATTCGCAACCAAACATAATAATTTTATGCAATGACGCATTCTCATAAGGACAGGATTACGTTTTTATATAGATGCCATTAATTAGTGTTTAGTGCAAATATAAAATGAGATTTTATATACTAACAATTTCATGAATTGGAGCGATTTATTAAATGACTTAAACGTTTGAATTACTTATAAAAGATGTTTTAACATCCCATCTATTCATAAAGTTCAAGGCAGTAGGTACCTATATGCAAGATCTTAAAAATCAGGAAAATGTCTGCAATCTGCAATAGTAGCCAAACAAGACCTACTTACTGATCGTGTCAACAGCTATACAGGTTTTTCTTCTTGTTTATGCTCCATCCATGGCCTTTTAAGCTCTTTTCTTCAATTGAAATCACCGGTGAACCTCTTCCGACCACCAAACTTATCTCTTCAACTACCAACCAAACTTTGCTGCTTCAACCGAATTAGTTGAGCTCAGCACTGGAAACATAAACGATTTAACTCGTTTTCACATCTGTCGACACATGTTTGTATGGTAAATTCAATTCACTCTCATAAATGCACAAGAGGTCAACTTGACGTGTTTATTTGGATGCAAACGCGGTAATTAACGCAAAACAAACATTGGGATAACGTCACAATTAGCAAATGAACTGAGTAATGCGCTGTACTGATGAGTTCCCGCGGCCGGATTCTGCAACCACGTTAATAGGTAGTGGGAGACAATATTGAATAGCAATTTTTACAGTAGTTAATGGACTGGGTTGAGAAGTTCTCAGTAGGATACGCGTGAATGCCGTTCCGTGGACACACAAAAGGTAAGAAAAAAACCATAACGAACAGGAAAAGACGCCTATATTTAAATATACCCGTTGTGAATCAAACCGAAAACCTTTTTTGTGACCACTGCGCCGCAGTGTCGTTTGTTCTTAAGATTCAGTTGTTTCTTAAAAATAGAGATAAGTTAATTTTATGTAAGGTAACTTACTTCACCACAACTTCGAAGCCTGATGCTTGAACAGAATCAGGTAAACCTCTAGAGTATCGCTTGATTTCTTAGATCATCACCAGAGTCACTGCCTACTTAAGTTACGTTTGTAAATCGTCTACGTTTCCACATCCGTCCATCACTATATCGAAATAGCTTTACATGGTAAATTCGATTCACTCCTATACATACACAAGATGTGAATTTCGTGTTTATTTAGACGCAACGCGCTGATTAGCGCAAAAAATCAATAAGATGAAATCACAATTAGCATTTTAATGTAATACCTTAAGTAATGCGCTGTATTGATGAATTCCCGCGGCGGGATGCGGCAACTACACTGCTGGATTGTGGGACAATGTTGAATAACATTTTTTTAATTACAATTACATCAAACTGCTTTATTAATTTAAATGGAGAAGCAAAGCTTGCCATCCTCATGTAGTCGCTGCAGTACATGGACATAATCACGCAACCTTGGGCAAGCCTCGCCTAAGATTGTATGCAATTAATTGTGCTTTTACTCCGGGGCCTATAAATACAACATTCTTTTTTGTACAGTCTCTACACGACTGCAATAGCGCATAATTTTGTGTAATAAAATGAAATGAAATATTTGAAACGAAATAGTTTACTATTATCCAGGGTAATACACACTTGTTACCATTGTACGATCGTCGGCTGATCATCTTTAGGTGCGATAAGGTTTGTATGTGTTAGAAGAAAAAAGCGGGCGGAGAAGAACACCAGTTCTGATTTCAATAAATTTTCCGTTACAATGATATTTTAAACGTAGTACGATGTGGGTCGACTATGAACACGCGTGACTAGTGCTGGTAGTATTACCAGTAAAAATACCTCTGTGCATCTGTGCAATTACACCGCCGAGTTCGAATTTACGTAGTCACGAAGTCGCGATGCAGCATCCTTAGAGCGTTTGTCCATCGCCGCCGTCACGTCGCGTTTAAGAAAAAAAGTGATGGCTAGGAAGGTGTAGGAGAGCACATCAGGTCTGCCGAAGATAGGCTCACTCTGGGCGCCGCGCGTGGAGGACATCGGTGCTTTCCACTGGAGATCTCGGAGTCCTACCCAAGCGCAGAGGCAGGCCACCGTGGGGGTTTTAGTGCGGTCAAATCCCATATAACGTGGTATCCTCTCCCAAGGTGCCGGGCACCTTTTGAAGTTTTCATTTTATATATAAAGACTAGCTGTGCCGTGTGCCCCTCGGTTCCATCCGTGTTATTTTTTTTAAGTATCCTATTTTACTTCTGATAACTCCAAGAATATATGTGCAAAGTTTCATGATGATCGGTTGAGTAGTTTTCGCGTGGAAGAGTAACAAAAAAACTTACTTTCGCATTTAAAATATTAGTAGGATGATGTGATATTTGATGAAACATAAAATAAAAACAGTGCTATTATAAAGTGACGGTGCTCCGGCAGTGTATGGACAGGTTCAAATGACTGTGTGAACATCGGCAACAGGGCCCGTCACCGCCCGTCTAAATCTTGGGCCCCGTTCTAGCGGTCACGGATGCGGGATGACGGCGCTCGGGTGACGGACGTGCGGTGGTGGGCTTAGTTAATGTTTGTACCGCTACTTCGGCGCCGTCATCTCGTTCTCGGCGACGTGACGGAGGATGGCGGCGGTAGACAAACAGTCTAAACAGCGCGATTTAGTTGCTAAAACGCGTTGCAGACATTAAAATCGCCGATCGCCGATGTCAAAAATAGATGAAAGCTTGCCCGTACAATTGGTTATCGCATCTTTCACCAATTCTATCGGACAGTTAGGCTGCTCTCCGGGCCCTACAGTCTCATGACACTCAGTCAAAATTGATCTTAGAATGTATCCATGCACTCAACACACTGGGCGCACACAACAGTGTAACCCTCGGGTGGGTGCCGGGACATGTAGGTATTTGCGGTAATGAAGTCGCTGACAAGCTAGACAAAAAAGGTGCTGGATGCCTTGAACAAACGCTGGGCATCGCAAAAACCGCTTCCCGTACCATGATGAGATTCAAATCTGGTCTACGAACCAGGGCAAGGGCCTATATAGGTGTCCGCACCAGGCATGACGCATGCAAGGGCGCTAGTGGCTGGCTACTCAAGCAAATACTCAAAGCCAGTGATCAATCTAGAACGCAAAGAAATAAGGATTCTTACTGGTCACTGTAAACTAAATAGGCACATGTTCAAACCAAATCTAAGTTCCACTGCTATATGCAAACTCTGCTATGGCGAAGAGGAATCCGGTGTACACATACTCAGCGACAGTGTCGCACTCACCCATAGCAGAAGTCGGATACTGGGCGGCAGCCTAGTCACATGGGAAGATGTCAAAATTCTAGACCCCAAGCGCATCGTACGGTTCCTAACAACCGTTGGTCATGGGAATCAGATATAAACGCGGGGCTAGGCTATAATAGATCATTTACTGGTCGCAGTGGCCTTAGGGTTGTACCCTTTCCCACCAACCCAAATAATAATTATTATATTAATATTTCACCAAAACACAAATTATAACTGCTTGAAACCATGTAAGTTCAATCCTGAGTCTTGCTTGAGGTCGTCTGCAGATGCAGGTACTGAGCTCAAGAGACACCTTCAAGAGTCACATTTACGTAGCATAATTATTACGAGTTATCTGTGTGTGAGTCTAACGGAGAGCCGATCCACAGGCGCGCCAGTACAGTGCATCCTCAATAAGCACTTAGTTAGCGTTTGCCGTTTGATTCTGTTCACCGGCCACAGAGCAGTGCGGGACAGAGGCAACATTTAAACCTTAGTATCTGTTGAGAAAATGGACTGAAAAAAATTTGGTTTTCTGTTTGGTTGTCTTTTACGGACGATAGTTTATCGTGACAATGTCATAACAAAACAATGAAAACCACATTAATATTTCACTTCACTTTATCAGTCGACGAAACGCGGCGCGGCAAATGCGGCACAAGCCGAACGTTCAAGCCTCAACTTAACGTTACAATGAGCGTAACGTTACAATGAGCGTAACGTTACAAAGAGTCATCCTTTTTCGTGCGAACCGGAATTCCTCAAAATCAAAACGGGCAACGAGTTTAAAAAAGAACTTAAAACGTATTTACTGAAAAAGGCGTATTACTCAGTCACTGATTTCTTAAACTACAAAACGGCATAAAGGAATTCCATAAAAACCTGGGAGGTTTTTTTTCTCTTAGTCTCTTAGTGTACAAAAACCCTGCAATATGGGTACCCAAAGCCGACGATCGGATTCGATCCGAAGTACAAATAAATATGAATAAATAATTAAATAAACAAACAACTAAATAAATACATACTTGAAGAAATAAAATTTAAAAATTTTAATTTTCAAAATGCGCAATATGGGACCAAATAAAAATAAAATAAAATTAATAATAATGTACATTTTTATAAAGTGTGTTGTTATTAAGTTTTTTTTTTCTTTTATCTTTGTAATATTTGCATACCTCATGAAGGTAAATATGGCGTACTAAATATGTATTAACAACTTTTGTAAACACCCATATTTGTGCAAATAAAGTTATTTGTCTTTGTCTTTGTCTTTGTCTTTGCGTGCAGCCGACGTTCATTGATTTATTAGACGTTGTCACTTCAAAAACCAAAATTAAACTGAGTAGGAAATCAATTCGTTAGTAATAATAAAACATTGTAAAATCGGTTAACTAACCTTAGATGTGTAGAGAAGACAGTACATCATATCTAAGCTTAGTAGTACCTACATAGTATATCATAACTCATAAGGTATCTTACTAGATAATAATATGACACATAAAAAGATGTCCGATCACATGAAAACTTAGCTTAGAGCTAACGCTACTAAAAGAATTTCCATTGTAAGGACTTCTTCATAATATTATAATCACTATCTACACTCCCTGTCGAATATTGTTAATGAATTCCTGTAAAATATTTATATAAATTCTAACTATCTATCAGCCTTTTAAAGTTCACTGCTGGACATAGCCCTCCCCTAGCACTTCCCCGGGCACGGGTCTCTCCCCATTAATAGCCTGGTCTCGGCCTGAGCTTGGCCTCAAGGCCTGGAGCTTACTCTATCACGCTACTCCAAATATCTAACCTTCAGGAATACTTTGGCGTTATTTGCTGTGTTTTTAAGACATTCCACCGAATGGCTGCAACCCTTTTTGCGTCCCACTGCTGGGCACGGGTCTCTCCCCATTATTGGGGAGGCCTGGAGCTTACTCCACCACGCTGCTCCAATGCGGGTTGGTGGAGATGCAGGTTAGTGGCAAACCCGCTGTCGGATGTTTTCAAACCGCCCATAAGGCCTCCGACTAGGTTTAACGATTGTTATCTATCGACAACAACCGGGACCGACGGCTTAACGTGCCCTCCGAAGCACGGAAACGCGCATGAAATTTTTTGCCACTAGTGGTCACCCATCCCACACCCGACCGCTCCCGTTTGGCTTAGCTGCATAGACCGCTTGCGTTCTACGCTAGCCGCCGAGCCACGCGCACTTCACTTCCACCGAATAAACTGTACTAAAACTTGTCTTTGTTGAGAGGAGTGTCCATTGTCTTGCTTGATTGTATTTGACGACTGCTTTAATATTAGATACCCTTCAAAGTACACAGTACAGTCTTACCCTGTGAAAAAGATATCAGATCTCATGTATCATGACGAACTGTGTGGCGCAATGGTTACCATGCCGGACTGCCAATCGAAGGGTCCCGGGTTCGATTCCCCGCGAAACAGAAATTTTAAAGATGAGTTTAAATTTCTGTTTTCGGTCTGGGTGTTTGTGTTTCCGTCTTTGTGTGCGTCTATGGTACCCACGACACCGAGTGAGTATGAGTGTGAATCGTTATTTATTATTTATTTATAGCCAAACTACCTACTGAATATGCTTGCCCTAAATCCACCGGGCCTAATTTCACCAACTCTTCATCTTATCAAAAAGTGTGACTGCTGTCACCTTAGCGTCACAAAGGCATTTTTTGTTTTTTGGGTTATACAAATATCGCATTTCTATCTTCAGTAGCGTGCACAGATACTTAGCAAGAAGCCGGTGAAACCAAAGATACCAAAAGTATCAGCAGTCAACTGCATATATAAGAAATAAATATTGCTTATCATCTATCCTCTCCCTCTATCCTAAACCTACACTGCCAATACTTTCTCATTATTAGCGCAAAGAGTTGTTTTATTCCGTCATCGTTGAGTTAGCTCACAATTTCCCATCTACCTCTGCTCATTGCTGTCCTGTACGCCAATTTAGGCTTTAATACCATCACTCACAGTTTAAATTCAAACACATTTACTCGACGGCAAAACCAGCTACATTTCTTGTTCAAACGGCAATTGATTTTGAACTTTGTGTAATCGTTAATAATGTTGGTTTTGTTTTGTGAGCTTCAGTTTGGGTTTGAAAGCTTTTTAAGCGTAGGATTGCTCAGAATTAAGGAAATAAGCAAGTTTAATTGGGAAGCGATTATCGCGAGGGATCGCGGCGTTTCGCTCGGAATTAGTTTTGTTTTGCGAAGAGATTGGAATGTTTGTTGCTTAATCGCTTTCGGATTGGTTTGCTCGTACCTATTGTAGGTACTTGGTCTTCTTATGTTTGCTATAGATATGTACCTCAACTTCATTTATTTCTTTGTATCTCTCTTTTTACAGAGTCATATTACATAGGTCTGTTAAGATTATTTTCCTACAAAACTGAATTGAGGGTTGGTGGCTCAAGAAGTGAACTGAAACTTATTTCAGAAGTCTATCTTCTGTAAAGTTTTGAAGAACCTGAGAAGGTATTATGTCGAAAAAATTACGAATTTAAAAAAAAAACAGCAAAATATTTTTTTTCATTTGATAGAAAAAATGTTTTTCCTTAAACACAACAAGGAACAAGGAATTTCACTATAACTGTTTTAGCGGCCTACAACTAGTCACTGCAAGAGATGCGAAATAGTGGCCATCCCGCTGTCGTATGTTTATCGTCCGCTGTCTATCGATAACAGCCACTGGCAACGGATAAAAAAGTCCTCTGAAAGCCACCCATCCCACACCCGAACTAAACTGTTTTGCTTAGCTTAGCAGGTTGCACGTGTTTTATGCCAGCCGCAGAGCCATGCACGCTTCGTGAAACCACCAATCCTCGAATTTGCGATGATTAAATTTCCTATAACGACCTACACAACACGTGTGCAGAATTTCAATTCTTAAATTATAAAAAATGTACTCTATTACACAAAAGATACACTCGAGGAGCAAAAAAACACTGTACTAATCTTGATGATAATTGAAATATATCACGTAAGAAGCTTACTCGAAGTTTACACGAGCGAAGCTAAGGCTATCTTAGAGGTGAATTAACACAAAGACGGGCCGACGGCTTTCATATATGTTTTAATCTTCAGCACAAGATTACATGTTTTCAAACATATCGTACAACAATGCAACCTCTTGAAATTTGCGCAAATAAACAAAAAAAAATGTGTGAAATGTAACGCCTTCTAACAATAACATTGGCAAATTTAAAACAGGGAATTGAGAAGCTGGAAATACCGGCAAAGTATACGTTATTGCTTTCGAATAAAGACTTTGAAAATACCTTGTGATTGAAGAATAAACGTGGTAGAGTTTGGCGGTTACGCACAAAATGTATTATTTTGCGCGTATCAACAAATTTATTTTGCAGGTTTTATTTGCAATTCTAAAGCTCTGCACATCTGTGCCAACGAGATAGAGTACATTTTCGCATCTACATCTTTTATTTAGTGTATAAATAAGTTTGTTTCCACTGTTTTTGGTTGCGTAAAGCCGATTATTTCGCGTACGACAAAGATAGCGAGATACCGATACATTGAAAGGTAAGACCGCAAAGACATCGGATTATTATCGATACTTACCAGGAAATACGTTATTAGGGCTTTTTATTGA
The DNA here is from genome assembly GCA_911387765.1 of Pyrgus malvae. Taxonomy (NCBI): domain Eukaryota; kingdom Metazoa; phylum Arthropoda; class Insecta; order Lepidoptera; family Hesperiidae; genus Pyrgus; species Pyrgus malvae. The sequence continues at coordinate 387,778 of OU426969.1, read as the reverse complement.
AATCTCAACCATTATTCATTGTTTGAGAGCGTGTTTGAAGTGAAGACGTTGCGGCCGCGGTGATGGCTTTGATCAATTTTTTTGTTACAGAGTACTACTAAGACCAGTTTATTCTACGAATTTTGCGTTCAGTATGATAAATGTAATTACAATGTTATAGATAAAAACGAAATCATTTCATTACTTACAGAATATCGTGTCGATGAATATAAAATCTTAAAAAAAGAAAGTCAAAATCTTGTTTATATACTCATGTATTTTTATATCTATAATAAATATAGAAAACTCAAATAATTTATAAAAAGAAAAACACAATAAAAGTGTCTATTTAGGTTATAGCATCAGTAGATTGAATTCTATGTGTGTAATAAAACGCTAGATACTAATAAGATGGTTTCAAACAGTTATGAGAAACAACATTTTTTTGAAGAATCGCTCCGTTTATCAACAATTGGCATATAAATGTGTTCCAATGGGAATGACCTCTTGGCAAAACTGCTTGGTTGACTGATAACTTAAGAGGGCAGCGAGATTCCTTTGGCAAAGTCAAAGAGCTTCTTTCTTAGATATTTATGTGTATTGTGTCGTTGGGTTTAGAGGACGCAAAAGCGGCGTACTGCAAATGTTAGTAGCTCTTATCAGCAGTGGACTTGTAAATACTGATAGATGTAATGTACTGTGTAACTGAACTGTGACAAAAATAAGCTAATTGAGACATATTTTCTTCAAAATTTTACAAAAACAATCAATTCAATCACATCTTAATGACTATTTTAATAGAAATTCCGTCTTTTTGTAGAACAGCCAGGATTTGCTAATTGTGAGTCGGAATGAAATGGAGAGAGGACGGAGCCTGGAAATGGAAAACTTAATGCGATTAACGGCATTCACTCATTGTGCGGGAGTGGCGCGGGGAGCAGGTGGGAGCGGGTTGAAAACATTACATATACGCTGCTAGGTGTCAAAACTCATAAGAATTCACTCAAAAAAAGTTATCAGATCTCATTTTTTCTGCCCTTTTTATGTCCCACTGCTAGGCACAGGTCTCCTCTCTGAAGGGAGAGGAATTAATGCTATATTTCACCACGCTGGTCTAGCGGATTGGCGGACACTATCGCTTCTTGAAATTATGAGTTTCTCTCAGTCACGCGCGGTACAATATTTTCCATCACCGTAGAGCAGCGATACATACTCACATTACTCACATTACAAATTTCTTTGCCAGAGGTGTAAACCGGAGGCTTGAAAGGAAAGAAAGAAAAAAAATCATATTAGGAAAATACAAAATTTTCTCTTAATAAATGTAATTTTTTCCCGGTCATCGTCTTTAGGTGCCCGTTTGGGTTCATGTTGAGCTGAGAGAAAAAAGGCGGCGGCAGAAAAATCCCAGCAGCATTCTTTTAAAAAGCATGTTTTGCCGCTCGACAAGTGTACGGGACAAGCCGTACGATATGTACTCGTAGGTATCTGCGCTATGCATGCGCGCGGCCTTTATATATTTCCAATAATCAATTAAAATCAGTGTGTGTATAACTACTCAAGCGAGACGTTTTATTTCTCCCTCTCCACACTCACCTAGGGCTAATAAATTTTTTGGTCCTTCGAGCCGGAGCTCCTCAGTGTCTGCTCTCAGATCTCATGAAAGCCCCTAAATGTTCAATATGAGCTATAATAGAATAGTATAATACAATAGTAAAGCTTTGTACGTTTAATAAGACTAGTTTTAAGAGATTATACTGAAAATTGGGAATAGGAAAAAATACAACCTTCCAGTTCCCCTTGATAGGGCCGTCTATGATAGGGCCACTAGCCGTGAACAGACTTTGGCCCTTATTAATTCTCCACTGCTGGGCTCAGGTTTCTCTTAGGAAATTGAAAATTTAAGCCATAGTCCACCATTAAAAATTTCGCAATCACCACTGACTATATCATAATCCGAGATCTGATCTACTACTCCAAGTAGGAAAAAAACTTTCTGTGTTAGCATTTAGTGCAAGTATTTTATAACTTACAGCAGCCCAGAGGATGCATTCTTCCCGCTTCCGTGATTGTGACTCATCAGCTAAAGCGACGGAACGCTTCTTCATATTCTACGCTCAGTTGATTAATTTGCGTGTCTTCCATGAAAATTATTTGTATGAAATTACATTTATAGACGTGTTGGAGAGGAAATCGGAGTCGAGGTATGACGGCAGATAAGCCATTACAATGTTACTGCACGTAGCAGATAAAGATTATAGTGGATGTTTATCGGGCCTGTTCCACGGTAAATCGGTGATATAAAGGATTTTTAATAACTAGAAAATAAATATTTCTATCGGGTGATAAATAAATAAATCATAACATTTTACATTTCGCTCTCAATAGCCCCACAACCCTACTGTGATATACCCTGTGTCGTGGGTAGGTACCATGAACACTCGCAAGGACAGAAATACAAACACCCAGACAGAGAAAATAAATTTAAACTCGTTATTCAAATTTTTGTTTAGCCGGGAATCGAACGGGGGTCCCTCCGATTGCCAGTTTGGCATGGTAACCATTGTGCCACGCGGATCGTCGAAATTAGAGTAGACACACATAGCACTGGGATTACCTGCTTAACAGGCACTATTGACACGCCAATGTCTTCTGAAAACTTTCCTTGCAATCTGTACTTAATTTTTTATTTTCTCTCCCATTATTTTCTCTGACTACCTGAATGACTCAATAAATATGAAAGGCTATGCCAGACTACTATTCAATAATCGTTTCCTTTTAAGGCAGAAATTTAAACGAGGATTTCAAAAATTAAAAATTACGTTCTTGTGTTTGTCTAGGTACTGAAAATAATGAAGAAAAAAAATGGGGACAGGAAATCCTTATGGGTTTCTTTAAATGTGCAACGTTACCAATTTAACCACCACTATTCGGAGTAACGCATGCGCGCATGGCCCGGCGGTTAGGCGCGCATGGCCCGGCGGTTAGCGTAGAACGCAAACGATCTATGCAACTAAGCCAAACGGGCGCGGTCGGGTGTGAGATGGGTGACCGCTAGTGGCAAAAAATTTCATGCGCGTTTCCGTGCTTCGGAGGGCACGTTAAGCCGTCGGTCCCGGTTGTTGTCGATAGATAACAGTCGTTAAACCTTGTCGGAGGCCTTATGGGCGGTTTGAAAACATCCGACAGCGGGTTGGCCACTAACCCGCATCTCCGCCAACCCGCATTGGAGCAGCGTGGTGGAGTAAGCTCCAGGCCTCCCCATTAATGGGGAGAGACCCGTGCCCAGCAGTGGGACGCAAAAAGGGTTGAAGCCATTCGGAGTAATGGCACGATGGAATTCAAACCATAAGCATTCACTGTTTTAACATAATTAAAATAAGTTTCCCCACTGTGTTGCTCCCGTTCTGATCAATCTTTTTTGATGGCATAAGCAAATTTGTTAATGTATGTCGACTCTTTTTATGTATGTACATGTGATCCTTTAGGATAAGCCTGTATATTACGTGTATGTGTTTTTAGAAAATAAATAAATAAACATGCCCTCTAAAATTCATAGCACAGCCTATTATAAAGCTGTCTACAAATCCGCATCCAAACACTCATTCTTGACACCCCATTCAAAAGGATTATGTCCATAATACGCGCTAATAATTCCATAATACTCGCAGTTATGCCCTTACGCGATTCATTATGTATAACATAATGGTCGTGTCCTCGAACGGCCATTATTAATAACATAATGGTTATGTCGTCGTACTAATAGATTATGCGATGTTTCACAGTTTGATGCGCGTGAAAAATGCGCTCCCAATTTCTGAGTACAGCATGATTTAAAATGTGCTTTATAAATTATCTTTCTAAATTTTTTAAATGTTTGTTGGCCTTAAACAATAATTTAAAAAAAATACAAAATGTAGTAGAGGTGTTGTGGAAAAGCATGCAAGCAATGTGATGTTTAATCTCAAGCAAATCTTAGTCTGACCTGAAGTTGTAAGTAGTTGAGCAGCTACCATGGAGGCTGATGGTCGCCTCATTTATGTCTGCCTGGCAACCACACTTTTTCATGAAAAACAACAGAGTTGCTTGACGTTACAAAAGAGTGTTTCTGTCTTTGTGTGTGTCCATGGCACCCACGACACAGGGTATTATATGTGACTGTAGGGCTATGAGGGTGATACGTTATGTTATTATAAAAGGTATTGCAGTTTGAGCTCTATAATCTGTTAAACTAAATATTGCAGTTAACGTTCTCTCAAACTCTCAGTTCGGCGATACGAAGCACATATCAAAGGACTAATTAATTGGCTTAATTAAAAGTTAGTTGCGCTGATTCAGTTAGTTGAGGCAGTCCTAAACTAACAAGGCCTCCAAGTCGCCAAGATTGGAAATAGTTTGTGGGTTTTATGGGTTTTGCAGCTAAGTGATTTTCAGCTTTTATGCCTACCAACCGCTGGATAAATATCTAATACCTTTAAACGAGCAATTCTTGTATATATATCTAAATATATTTTTTGAATCTCGGAAACGGCTCCAAAGATTTTGATGAAATTTAGTACCCTGGATTCGGGGATGATAAATCGATCTAGAAAAATTTTATTGATAGAAATTGTCGTTTTATTTAATGTTTATGCCGTGAAATATAAAATTACTCTTACTGACATCCATTGGAGAATATTAATAATATTGTGGCGTAGAAAGCCGTCAGATGTCAACCGTCAATCCGCCCTTCAAACAAATGACAATGTCGATATTATGAAAGACCTCTATAAAAATTTCATCAATGGAATTGAAGCTTCCTTGGTCGAATGGTTACGAAAGCTAACTACGGAACTAGAGACCCGGGTTCAAACCTCAAGTAGGCAAGTTGCGTTTTTTATTTTTTTATGACATTTTATTGGGAGCTAGGTATTTCAAAAGGCTTTGTTAAGTAACACTAAGCCAATGAAAGTTTTGCTTAAAAATAAACTAAAGAAAATCAATTGTTTTTATCCGAGCAACGCTCGGGCGTCAAGGTGCTACTTTTTAAAAGACAAGAATAGCTTGCGTGGAAATCTCCTCGGCATGGTAGTAGCTTTTGATTTACAATTATTAGCATTCATTGAAAATTCTGTACATATAAGAATAGATGAAAACTATGGAACTAAAAAAATAATTTTGCTTTATAATAAAAGGAAAAAGGCATAAAAAAGTTGCATTCCAATAAGTAGGTATATGCGGCGGACCCGTATGTGCAATGGATACCAAGCCAGACTGCTAATCGAAAGTCCCAGATTCGATTCCCAGCGGGGCAGACATTTTCATGATGATTTAAATCGTATATAAGTCTCTGATATCCATGACACAAACAACCCTAATGAATGTGTCACATTTGTGTATTTATTTCCATTTGACCTAGAATTATGAATTGCCAAAACAATGCACTTTGAACTCTTAATATGAAAATTGTATCTAAATATTGTAGTTAACGAAACATTTCACCGTTCAACGATACTAAGCACACATCAAAGCAGTAAAGGCAGTGGATAAATGGCTTAATTAAAAGTAAGTTGCCCTGAATCGGTTAGTTGAGGCAGTCCTGAACCAACAATGGGCTTCAAGTCGCCAAGATTGGAAATAGTTTGTGGGTTTAAGGGGTTTTGGGTCTTGGGTTGCAGTTTACACTGAGCTTTGTGTAATTATTGTAGTATTATGTACATTGTAGTGTAGTTAATATTATGTAATTAAAGTAAAACATTTAAAAAAAACCGGCAAATTGTTTGTAAAGTAGGTTTACGATCGAGATGTTTACGTGATAACGTCCGCACGAGAAAATCTCCATTCGTTTGTATGCCGCTAGAGTGAGAGAGACGGAAGATCGGTCCACTCACTCGAACGCTATGCCAGCCAAGACAAGTTTCACGGAATGACTGGCAGCGCTCGAGATGAGACGGGAGATCGGTCCGTCTCTCTCTCGTTATACCTGCGATCGCGCTCGTGAGGTTTTGGTGTGACACAAGTTTCTGAACATGTCACCCGACTAAAACGATTTTAAAGGCGTTATCACGTCAATCAATATTTGAGTTAAGTATTTGATATATAGAGATAACTGTCTCAATCAGTTAATTAGTCTTCAATAGTCGTGTTTACTTCAAGATTCATTAATGAAATTAAACTATAATAAAACGTTCCACGAATTTGTCCACCACTGATCCACGATTATGAAGCGATTGTGAAACAGTTAGACCAATCCCTTCTTAGCTTTTATATTATAAATCTTAAAATGTGTATGTTTGACTGTTTGTATGTTCCGCTTTCACCACAAGTGACACAAAAATTTAATGTAATTTAAAACGGAAACACGGAAAAATCACTTTAACTGTGATCTTAGCTATTTACTGAGCTTCTGTGAAATATGCTGTCTTCCTATAATACAGTAATTATCTTCGCTAGTAAAATCACGGGACACAGCTAGTAGATACATAATTTAATCTATGCTCAAAATAAATCATCCTGTATCAGGCTCCAGTCCCCGCGCGTCACGCCGTATGATTTTGGATTAACGACACATTACCACCTTTGTGTAATCGCTTCCGTCTGTTCAGTTTTTTCTCCTGTAGCAGTATTTTGGCTTTAGAAAAGATCCTAAATGGCCAGAAGCACTGTTGGCGAGGAGGAGAAAGCTTCATGCCTGCCTAATGCGGAGGGACCCTTTGCCCAACAGTGGGACGCAAATGGGTTTGCAGCCACTGCGTCGATTATTAGCCACAGCCATTGATGAATTAGTTTTAAGAAATATAACATGTTCGCTCTTAAGATTTAAGTAAATAATTTAATTTAAGGTAGGTAGGTACATGGAAGCCGAGCGAGCTCGGGAGTGTGCAGATCCCGCTCGGCGAAGGAGCCGCCGGGGCCGACGTAGATAACGTCCCCCGGCGCTAGTCCCTGTAGCTTCGGGATTAAGAATAGAGCTACGGTATCCCCTGCCTGATCGTAAGCGGCGACTAAATGGAGCTTCCGGGAATGCGGACGGTGAGAGTGGGAGCTTGAACTGTCCAGCTAGCAGCCCCGGGAGGGACGGCGGTGTATGCGTGGCCGCATGCCGCCGTGAACACCTGAAGGTGCAGGAGAGCACATCTGCTCTCCCGAAGATGGGCCCGTTCTGGGGCGCCGCGCGTGGAGGACACCGGTGCGTTCCTATGGAGATCCCGGAGTCCTCACAAACGCAGAGGCAGGCTACCGAGGGGGTTTTAGTGCAGTCAAATCCCACATAACCCGGTATCCTCTCCCAAGGTATCGGGTACTTTTTGAAGGTTTTCCCCCCGATACCAAAAAAAAGGTACATATTTGTATATTAAACATTACTACACTTGTTCTTTATACTGCGATAGTAAGCTATTCTATTATATTTATAGACATTCGAATTCCACTTATATGAAATTATTCCACTTATATGAACTGACAGTTTCTGTCATGCCTGAATGTACCTTTTGTATAGATGTTCTATGTCACGAAGTCCGTTCGGATATGAATATTGTGAGGCGTTTTAGGGTGCGTAACTTCTAGAGCGCTCAGTGTCCGTGTAACGTCAGCATGACTACTAAGCGTAAAACAGTAATTTGGATAAGGAATTAGTATTATCATATGTTAGTGTCGGAAAGGAAGATTCTGGGGCCAATAAAAGCGGAAGACGGGAGATGGAGAGTGAGAAAGATCTTAGAGATAGAAGACTTGGTGTCCGAACCAAACATAAAAAAATGCTAGCAGAATATTTGTTTTAAAACAAACACACTCAAATAATTACGCTTAATTGATACGAACCACTCTTTCTTACTTTTGGTGTAAATAGGTATTTGTTGAAGGTAATAAGTTCGACTTTCTGCGCTAACGCTCGTGTATTTAACATTTTTAGTTTTAATTTTCTATTATATAAGTGTATGTATAATTCTTTATGGGAAATAAATATCTTTAAACCTAAACATTATCGGAGAGACCCAAGCGGCTAGGCTTCAGTGGCTCGGACACTTAGAGAGATTAGGAGAGGATCGGGCCGATAAGAGAGCATATTTGGGACAACCAAACGGGAAATGACCGGTTGGACGTCCAAAATGTCGCTGGAAAGACCAAGTAGCTCAAGACCTGCTCAGCCTCGGCGTAAGCGACTGGCGAGAGTTAACGCAAGACCGAGATGTGTGTCTTCTGGTGTCGGAGGCCAAGACTGACTTTGAGTCCTTGCGTCACCATATTAAGTAAGTAAGTAATTAGTATTATCAAAAGTTGTCTTGTTAATAATGATGATGAGCAATGATGGTCAGATTTCTTTGGCAACGCTTCAAAAGCTTCATAAGCGCATTTGTCAGTATAAACACATTCACTACTACAACCAGAACCAATCGGACTTTAACATACTAAGTTAAGCTAAATTGTAAATATTTGCAGTCAGTATTTGTCGCTCAATTTGCGGAATTTCTCCTCTTCCTCAAATTATACCTATAAATTCCAATGCAAAAGCTGCATACCAACTTTATTATCAACTGTAATCTCCCATGAGTCAACAAGACACCATGTTCTGTTTAATTCGACTTTAAACAAAAAGTAAACAATACACAAGAGTAATTATTTAAAATGTAATCCAATTTGCCTCAAATTGAGTGCGACGGGAGATTGCGAAAATATCTCGTTTACTTAAAATTACTTTGCGTGTAAACGAATCGCAAGTTTCTGATTGTTGTTTAAAAATAAATTCCCAAAGAGTTTCGCTTGGATACAATTAATTTTTGAGTTTGTACTTTGTGGATGGATTTAATTATGAAATGCTTTATAATTGCTTTGCTTAATAATTATTAAGTGTTAAAGAAAAGTAAAAGAAATTTTAAGATTATTGAAGTCGGTCTTTGAGGGTACAGTGTTATTTATTTTTCAATTTTCTAAAACATTTGTTTATTTGAATGGAGTAGTAGAAGAGAAAGCAGGCCATGTGGTGTTAAGTGGTCGCTCTAGCCCAAGAACATCTGCACACTACCGAGAGCGAGCCAAGCTGCCTGTGCCATGCATTTGCGCTGCTACTCCGAAGACTACTTAATGGTCGCCTCATGAAAGACTGGCCGCTAACTGTACTTTTCCTACTTTAATTGTACTTTAGAATCGCTTCGCGGCAGAAGTGGGTGCAGCGGCAGCATTTCCCCGGTCAACCCATTGAAGTTCACAGAACATGTTGATATAAATATATACGAGTATATCGCAGAGTATTAGCGTTTAGCAAAGGGAGATCTCCCGCCGGGCGAGGTGGTCATGCCCGGGGAGCGGCCGCGCTCCAACTGACTCAATTCGGAGCTTGTATATATGGTAGGATATTCCGAAAACTTCGATAGCGTGATTCAGGAAGCGGATAGCGGAAGGTCGCTACATCACCCCCTGCTCAGACCGGAGGTCGATGACTTCAGTAATCCAAGTGTAGTCTTCGCTTACAAGCGCCTGGAATGCCCTCTATCTGCGGTGAGTCGAGATGTGAGGGTGCAGACCTTGTGTAGCCCTCCGTCCTCGGTGAGTCGGGATGTGAGGGTGAAGCGAAGAGTGGAGATGCCCTCTATCCACGGTGAGTCGGGATGTGAGGGTAGGATGTGGAGGCGAGTAATGGCTACTCAAGCCGTCCATGAAGTCCTTGGAGGCAGCTGTGTCAGGAACAGGAAGCGTGTACATGGTGCGCTGCGATGAACCTGACGAGCTGGTGAAGTGATGCTGCAGTCCATCCAGGGAGTGAAGGTGCGACTGATGAAGGTCAGAAGGGACGTATTCTTGTCCGGGGTCACCAGTTTGGCAAAGGGAGATCTCCCGCCGGGCGAGGTGGTCATGCCCGGGGAGCGGCCGCGCTCCAACTTACTCAATTCGGAGCTTGTATATATGGTAGGATTTTCCGAAAACTTCGATAGCGTGATTCAGGAATACCCGTGGTGCCATCTCATGATGAGTAGCGGAAGGTCGCTACAAGCGTGTGGTAGTTTGTATTTTTATATTATTTTGTATATTATTTTGCTTATTAATGTTTCAACCTTTTTTGTCAAAACAAACTAACAATTAAACAAACAAAGTTTGTTTGTTTAAAGACGGGACAAGCAAGTTCAGCGATGTCAATTTTAAACGTTAAGAAAAAAATTGGTTTTTGAATCGTAGGCGATGACTGTCGGCCGCTTCTGGAATAACGAGAAAATTTCGGCACACCGTACGCACGAAAGTTGACTTCGCCTAACGCATTGGATCCATTAAATATTCTTAGTGTTTTATTTCTTTCACACCCGAACCATCATCAACAGTCGTTATCTTCTATGTCTTGTCTCTTATGGGGAAAGACCATTGCCCAGCAGTGGGACGCAAAAAAGGTACAGGAACGACCATCTGTTTGTTCTGTGTGTGAACTTTTCGAAAAATCCTCAAAGTTTAAAGATTGCAACAATTGCATATAACTTCAGATTTCCGCGCCATTGTAGGACCTCTCTTCAATCTCGGCGCCGCCGACACGTCGCAGCGCCACCTGGCGGGAGGGGTCTGAATTCGATTCTCTGCTATTGAAAAGTTTCAAGAGGCGAAAAGCTTCGACAAACGAAGCTAAGTGAATTTCGAGCCCTCAGAAAATGCAGGGACGGATTCAGTGGTTCTAGAAAATTGTTACCGGAGGCTTTGTTCTTGGTAGATTATTGTTTTTGGGGTTCCAGAAAAAGGAGTTCTTATAAAATCACTCATGTGAAGGCTTCTCTATCTGATAATTTTCTGTGATATTCAAATGAAAGTAAGTCTAACATAAACAACTAAATTTTGAATTGGGATCGGTGACGTTTTATAGGCGATACCTGCCATATACATACTCGTAGATATGTATTTCACAAAAAGTTTTAATTGGAAACTTACATTTGTTATGGTTCAACTCAGTTGCATAAAACTTACTCTACTTAAAACTATACTTTAAAAAAAAACGGCAAATTGTTTGTAAAGTAGGTTTACGATCGAGATGTTTACGTGATAACGTCCGCACGAGAAAATCTCCATTCGTTTGTATGCCGCTAGAGTGAGAGAGACGGAAGATCGGTCCACTCACTCGACTCCGCGTGACAAGTAGTTTCACGGAATGACTGGCAGCGCTCGAGATGAGACGGGAGATCGGTCCGTCTCTCTCTCGTTATACCTGCGATCGCGCTCGTGAGGTTTTGGTGTGACACAAGTTTCTGAACATGTCACCCGACTAAAACGATTTTAAAGACGTTATCACGTCAAAACCTGTACTATTTTCTTATATAGACACGAATTTTTTCTCATGTCTATTTTAATATGGAAATATTAACATAGTTCCCAATCCGATGAACTTTGAACATGACGGGTACTTAAAATAATGTTTAAAATTACTAGCCAAAAATATTAACATTATTAAAGAGTATGTGCGAAGCAAAAATGAAACTGTCTTTTACATTTTTTCAGTTTTAATCGGAAACACAAGCCACGACTCCTCTAACACTCGTCGCTCTGTCCGGTCCTGCTCTCTCTCAATCCAGCATCTTCCCGCTGTCTTCTTTAGTTCGTTTTAGTCCACCTGCTTGGAGAACTGCCTCACATAATAGCATAATAGCTACGCCTTATCTAAAAACTAATGTAAAACTCTTTTAAATCTCCTCTTGCAGTTTCGAACATGTTTTATTATGACCATTTAACTTAATAACGTAATCACGCAAAAAATCATTGAAAATTAATTGCTGAGTCCGCCCCTGTGCAGGCGGCTTGGTTCCAATTTTTATCAATCCCATTTCATTTCCTCTTACGAAAGTTTTCCTCCAATTTCGTGCTCTCGACCCGCCCTCCAGGCATGAGTATAAAACTGGACAGAAACATCGATATCGATAAAATATTTTTGAAGTGAACAGTTCTTTAGCGGCGTTGTGGACTTTTTTGGGATGGGTAAAAAATGTTAAACTCGCGTCAACTACACGTTGCCTGATCGAAAATTCGTAGGACGGAGGGGTGACAGCTGATGACGGCTCGACTGTCTATACTTGTAAAAACTTCTGCCGGCACTCCCGGAGAGCAACCCGTTGTTTTTTTTAAGACATAAATCGTACAGAATCATGAAATACAGCAAAAAGCAGTGGCACACTTTTCATTGAAATGGTACACGGAATCGACTTAGGTACCTATACGATGATAGATGGAAGAATTTAAAGGGAAGTAAATCGTCTTAACAACTTCTGTCGTGAAGTAGTTCTATTGTGTTTCAGTGGAAATGTGCACACTGCCTTGTTTGTATAAGACAACCATCAGCCTGCGCATTACCAGTGCATTGCGCAACCGCACACGATTTAAGAAAGAATAAGGAATTTGAAAGAAAGGACCACTTGTCATGCCTGCGTTCTCATCTATGTACTACTCAATTTTAATCTAGATGGCTTACCTTGGAAAAATATCTCATACCTACGGATAAAAAGAAGAGCCCATGCGGGTGTGACAGCGCGCGAAAAGCTATGAAAAAATAAAAAATCTAGCATTTTATTTTTATGTTTATCTTTGTAAGATGAGTAAGATGTTTTTATTTTTGTAAGAGTAGATATTTTGTTTTCGGCTCTGTAAAAACATCGACACATCGTCAAAACATCACTATCGGCTAAGCGTGAAGTGTTCCGGCGGCGGATGTATCGGCGATCGCTTCCCGCCAATCGGACCAATCTGCATAACCGCCTCAACGAGCCGATATATTGCATTTCGATTATGGGGTCACATTTTTGTAACAAATCGATAATTTTATGTATTTAGCTTTTAGCCTTTAGAAATTCACTGCTGGACATAGACATCGATAAACATACCTTAAAATTTCTTGTCCATTACTAGAAATTCATTCATCGTCGTAGAACACCACGTAGACATAAGTACCGTCTGAGAAGGTATCCTGCGCAAGCCGATTTTTGTCCCAGTGATTACGGGACGATAGCTGCTCATAAAAAAACGGTTATGGTCTCATTTTGGAGAGCTTTAGCCGTAGTTGTGCAGAAAAATAAAGATTTCCTTGGTAATTCAATTTTATTAATAAAATACAACAAATTTATTTTCTGATAATGGGACCTGTAAAATATTTGTTGTGTGACTGTTGTTGTTGTCTTTTGACCATTTTGCCAATGTCAAAGTTGTTAAAGAAATGTGTTGAGTATAAACGCGAATGTTTCACTAGTTATGTAATAATTTTTCACTCATAGTTTGAAAGTAGGTTGAAGTAGGTTAGATAATAGGTTGAATGTAAAATATGTATTGAGAAATATTCGGATGAAATTCTTTGTATTCCACAGGCTTGTTTAACTTAGTATATCTACAAGACTCATGATGCAAACGTCGTATCATCTGTTTCAGTGTTTCTTTTAAGTTAATCCCTAAGGGCGTTAAATGAACAGCCAAAAAAAGAAAGAGGTGAAAGCGGGTACTGTGTTAACGAAAATAATTTTATTCAGTGCGCAGATTCTACCAAACTCTTAGTCAACGTTAATTTATCGTTTTGTCTAAATATCACTTAACTCAAAAGAGGATATTTCATACAGTCTCCCAAATATATTCACTCCACGGAAATAACGCTATCATACCTATGCGGTTAACGACGAGAACTACAGATAGTACAATAATTTATAAAAACGGAAATTGTAGAGTCGATATGACTACAAAATTTTATTTAGATTATGTTTGTAATGATTTGATTATAGTTTGTGTTAAGAAAGATGGTAAATATGATCTGCGCTGAAGATTGGGCTCAGTGGCACGCAATGCTCACAATATTTAAGTACATAATTTTGTTATCAATAAATAAATAAAAATTAGAATCTCTCTCTCGGATATCAATCTGCTACACTAAATTCACACAATTACAACAGTAGTGCACAAATATACAGACGAACGAGAATTAACAATAAAGGACGGTAATCCTCAGTGGCCACTTCGCGGGCTCTTTGTGGTCACCACCACTGCCGACCATTGTGTCTCAGTGTCACACTTGCTGATACTCGAAACCTTTGAAATATAATGCAAAGCCGCGAAATACACTTGTGTACAGGATGCTTCAAAAAGTATAAGCAAATTAGTCAAGTCAAAAGGAGGTAAACAACAGAATTTTTATCATGCCAGAAATACTCGTAGTATAAATGTAGATAGAACACAGTCATTAGATATTAATACAACCTACAAGATATCCGGCGTTTGTGAGTTTTTTAATTAATATTTATTTGGCTAGATACTACCGATCTTGATACTATACATCACTATTTTCAATACCGATCGTACCATTATTATAATTATAAAATAAACATAGTATCGCAAAAAATATATAACAAGAAATCATCATGTATAATCAAATCACAGTGGTCAACATAGGTACTAAAATTTGGACAAAATCCGATTCAAATATCTTTTGTGATTGTACTCGTAACTCGACAGTAGCCGCAGCAGTAGCCAGTTTTGAAAAAAGTTCCTCGAAGTGCATTATTAGCGGAATGGCAAGGCTCTTAAGTTTGTAAATGGATTTGATTCGAATTATTAGGCTGCTCCAATGACAATGAGGTTTATTTAGGTGAGTTCGTAGCTTAATAATAATATAATAACACTTCACACTCATAGCCCCACAGTAGGGTAGATATAACCTGTGTCGTAGGTGCCATGGACACACACAAAGACAGAAATACAAACACTCAGACTGAGAATAGAAATTTTAAACTCATCATTCAAATTTCTGCTTCGCCAGGAATCGAACCCGGGACCGACCGGGGCATGGTAACCATTATACCACGTGGGTCGTCAAAGCTAGCTTGTGTGAGAGCTTTGCCATTAATATTTCTATGGCTTGATACAACCAATTTTGATACTAGTAGCTATCAATATTTTAAATGTCGATAGTGCAATCATAAAATCTATAGTACTTACTATGATACCATATAACATATTTCAAAAATACAACCTGTATAAGCACAGTGGTCAATATGTCCTGCAAATTTTGGACAAAATCCGATTCAAATATCTTTTGTGACTGTAACTCCCCAGTAGCCAAACAGTCTTGGAAAAAAGTTCCTCGAAACGCATTATTAGCGGAATAGGCAACTCTTGAGTTTGTAAACGGATTTGATTCGCATTATTAGGCCGCTCCGTCGACACAAAGAGATTTGTTTGAGGGTGTTGCCGAATCGAGGTTCACAAATGTAGTTTTGTGACGTATTTACGTTTTTGTGCCGTGTTTTTGATGTCTAGTTGTGGTATTTGTGGAGGTTCAGTGCTATGGAACTTTTGTGATTGATTTTGGATTTTGATTTGTTGATGTTGATTATGATTTTTTTATATTTGTATATAGGGTTTATAATGAATTAATTTGACAAAAATTTGAACTTAACTGAAATACACTTAGGAAAAGCTTCAGACGTTCGGACTTTTGTTGATACCAAAGACAAAAATATTCTGTGAATTTAATAAAAAATCACAGCATACGCACTAAATAATATGGTGGAGTTTTTTTTCATTCATAGAAATATTGTGTCCTTTGCTGTTGATAAAAGAACGTAAGCTAGAAACTTCAGAAATTTTCAATTTTTCAACATGTATATTAAGATTTATGATATGGACAAGTAACTTAAAATAATCAATGTGATATTCGAATTTTAAAGATTCAAAACTAACATCTTGAATAACATCAAAAATAAAATTATAAAGAAAACTTACAAAAGCCTGCAATGATCGCCAGATCGCGATATCAAACATATTTAGTTGCTCAAAGTGGCCGAAACGTCGATCGTTCTAGTGTAATTTGAGAATTTGTCATTACACTGCTTTGTGAAAGAATCACAAAGAAACACCATTCTTTTGGTAACGATCTCACAATTTTGTGCAATTTTGACATCCAGGCAGCTGACTCAATAACGTTTGCAAATTTGTTTTCTCATTAATTATTTATTTATTGGATCACAAACTAGAAATTACAGTAAATAAACAACAAGAAAGGTCGTCAAGAAAGGTAATCGATAACATACTTTCACGACATTCTAAATATGTTAAACTAAGATTAAAATCCCAGAACGAGAAAATAACTTCACGCTAAATAAAACATACGTAAATACCTTAAATTGTAAAACAAAAAATGCAATGGATGAAGGAAAATACATAGCTTTCTATAAACCCTGAAGAGGTATATAAAGAAATAATGCAGGTCCTGCGTTAAGAAATGTAAGATTATATTTGTACTGCTTATAATGTAAAGTTTTCTGTCTATTATTCTTTGGAAAATTGAGAAAAGCTAAGTGATGATAAAATTGTTTTGATATAAAGGTAGTATGTGCGATAAATTGCCAGCTAAAGATGACCCTCAATTTCCACAGCAATAGCGCTAGTGCATACGACTTGACAAGATTCGATTTACTTCAAGGTTATTACGATGTGAACAAAAATATTTTTGAATATAAGTTAGTATATCTCCGTGGTCTCAATGACCTCTCCACACCAAGTAACTAATCATAGAGTGAATGAAACATATAAGCTTTATCCACATGAAACAGATGTGCGAAGGTGTACGTACGCTATTAAAAAAGTTAGTCGCCCCTCAAAGAAAATAATGTAGCCTCGTTACAGACGCAGTTTGTTTATTTCATTCAGCTTTAACGACATTAGTGACACAAAATGTCTCCATCAAAAACGAATTGATCATTTATTCCAACAAAACGACCCTTGGACCAATTAAAAATGGAAAAATTCAATTTTGTTCAGAGGCATATTGGGTGAACGCCTCAAACAAATGCTCTTTGAGAGTGTTGCCAAGTTACCATATCAACACAGTTACGCAGTTTTCGACTTTATATTAATAGAATTACGTCGATATTGGCAGCAATGGTGCTTGGTCTAAATGTCAAAGTAATACTTGTTGTACTATTTTCGTTTTTTTATTGTATTACAGGGTTTATCAATCGCTAACGAGACCACGGGGAGTCCGCTAGAGCGAGAGGCTTGCGCGGGAAAGGGACGTAGAATGGTAATATGATTTCGTTGCGGTTGTTTTCGTTTAGTGTTTGTAGGATTTTTTGTCGACCACTGTGTGGCGTTTGTGTACGAGGATTTTATTGGTCTTTATCAAATAACTGTTTCATGTGTGATGTATGGATGTAACTGACCAAAAAGTGCCTATGTTATCGGAATAAATGTTTAAGTTTTTGAGGCGAATCTTGACAAAAATATACCTAATTCAATTTTACTGCAATTGAAAAGGGTGGTTTTAACCCTTTTCAAATTTCGTTGCTAAAACCCAAAGTCTGGAAGTTGGGCAGGTAACTTACGTAGCTTCGAACACAGGGTAAAATTATTAATGAATGATGCAAGTACCTCCTACCCGTATAATGTGATAGGACTTACTTTGACCTCAGGGATTCGCATTGGGTCTCTCGTGTATGTATCTATATACCTATTCATTTGCATTACGTACTGTAAAGATTCCACAAGTTAGCCTAGTAATAAAAGTCCTCAAATGAAGATCACGCTTTGGCTGTAAGAAAAGAAAAGAAGAAAAAAGTTCATGTTAGGAATACAAAATATTAGCTTAATGAATATCAGTTTTTCCCGGTCATCGCCTTTAGGGGCATGTTTGGGCTAGATGTTAAGTTAAGCGAAAAAAAGGGAACAGAAAAAAACTCCCAGCAGCACTCTTTTAAAAAAGTACATGTACATATGTATGTAGTTGAGAATGGCTGTGGGTCGATAATGGGCACACGTGACAGCTGATCGTGTGAGACATGATTGTAGAAGTATTGTAGAAGCACATGCCGCTTTCCCATCAGGAGGACTGACGAGCTGAAGAAAGGCTGGATGGATTACATAAGGATTTCCTATTTCTTTTTAAACGACACTAACCAATCTTATTTCTTGACTTGAGCGGCGATGGCCAAGCGTAAAAACCGCGGTCTCTGACACGGACATATTGGGTTCGGATCCTCGGCGTGAACCTCTTACAAAGAACAACAACTTCTTTGTCAGAGGTGCACATTTATTGATGCTCCATCGCAGTTGAAAATATTATGTTATCATAATATAAATAAAAACATATTTAATGGATTATGATGTTTACCATCAACCCTGAGCCCAGCATACACAACTTAAAAAAGGACATAAAAAAGGTTGAAAAAAGTTTTACCAAGTATTAACGCAACCGAAAACCACGTCAAAAACATAATTTTTATTAATAAATCCATTCAGTCCAGCAACCAAAAATCAAATACAATAATATCAAAATACGTTTAACCGAAGAAACCTTGGATGTGGGGTAGAATACAATATGGGACGTCCTCACAAAGAGATGCTATCTCGCAGCGATTACGCGACACAAAGGATTTGTTCGCGACAAATTAGTCGGAACGACTATCTGATAGCGATTGATGGACTGGTTACTCGCAGTCTATTAGACGATGGGATTAAATTTACTGCTATTTGCTTTGGCTTTGTTCAATTAATATAGTATTTTATTATGCGATTTGGTCGGTTACGCGGTGACTAGATTTTGTAAGTCATCACAGGATTGAATGTTTTCGTGTTGGTTTTTTTGAAGTTTTTGACGCATTTGTATATTTTTGCCTTAAGTACAATTGAATTATACTCGGAGTCCTCTTAACGGTGTCAGTGTCTTCCCTAGAAAATGTTTTTGTACTA
Source organism: Pyrgus malvae (assembly GCA_911387765.1). Lineage (NCBI taxonomy): Eukaryota > Metazoa > Arthropoda > Insecta > Lepidoptera > Hesperiidae > Pyrgus > Pyrgus malvae. The sequence continues at coordinate 369,139 of OU426969.1, read as the reverse complement.
TAAATAAAGTACATGGTTAATACTTTATCTAATATATAAAATTCTCGTGTCACGGTGTTTGTACTTAAACTCCTTCGAAATGGCTCGACCGATTTTCGTGAAATTTTGTGTGCATATCGGTTAGGTCTGTAAATCGGACAACATATATTTTTCATCCCCCTAAATGTTAAGGGTGGTCCACCCTAAATAATTAAACTCGGAGATCACGGGGTCGGCTAGTATATTATATAATTTAGCCTTATTTATTTGACCAATGAGTAATTTTACGCTAACTTCAACTGCTACAAAACTACTACTGATACAAACAACAGCATATACAATTAATAAGTCTGTTTCTTTTGTTGAAATTAGTCAGAAAATAAATACAAAAATATTTTTGGTATGACTATTGGTATTTATTATTTATCATGTGTATCTTTTCCACAGATGTTACGGGTCGAAGATGGCGTTTGATCCAGTCATTTGGAAGGCTAGCTTGGTTACAGGGGTTAAACTCGTAGAGGGCCTTTCGAGTCACTTTAATATCGTTAGGTGGCAGATACTCTCTTCAGTCGTATCATATAAAGAGCATCTAAAACTGATGGAAGGATGGAGCAAACTGTAAAGGCTAATGTCTAGCAACAGAGCTCCAGAGGCTCACAAATGGTTAAATTAAAAGAAATAAAAGAAAAGAAAAGAAAATATTTTATTTGTACAAATATGGGTAGCAAAAAAGATTTTACAAAATATTTAGATCGCCATATTTACCATTTAGGGTGTACAAATTATATTGTAAAAGTTACAAGTTAAATTTAAATTTAAATTATAAACTAATTATTAACTATAAACACTAAAAAAGGCAAACACGCACTGAAATACAGTAGACTTAAAAAAATCTACATTATTATCACTTTAGTTACTTAAATTAAATTTTAAAAACCCAATTTTGTACTTTTTGTACAAATTTATTTTATTTTATTTGAACCGTACGTGGTTCTCCGTCATCAGCTTTGGACACCCACCATGATGGACTTTTGTACGCTGAGAGGAAAAAAAGCTGGCGGAAAAAAAACCTCCCAGGTTTTTATCCCGCGAAATATCTTATTTATGTTATTTATTTTAGTTTATTATTTATTTAGTAAAAATAGTTTTGTGTCTCATTATAAAATTGAAGCATTGATACTTTTCTCCTTTGCACAGCTTAAATGAGTCGCAAAAACCCAACTCGCATGCTACACGAGTAATTAGATATTATTGTGTATGTTTGTAGCGCGGGGCTGGGCTGGAGGAACGTGTTATTAGCGAGCGACACAGCGGGACGCCGCAGATTGTCGCCGATCTATTGTGCCGGCGTTGGGGATCTGTGGGTCATGGAGCTTAGACACATCCTCAATAAATAATAAATTAGGTGTCGAACACGCAGGATACAAGGTATTATATCGTCGTTGCAGCGATAAATGTGAAAATAAACATAGAGGCACTAATATGTACGCATCCGTCCGAAACTTTACTATCAATTCAATCCCCGTCACGTACCTCTGACAAACATATTTGTTAAGTGCGTATTTATCGCTTCTCCACTGTGAGGAAAAACATAAATTTACTCAAAATTTCTCGAAGGCATGTTGTCCGACATCCCTCTCACTTCCGAGTGCCAAGCCGTGAGACATAAAAAACATTGAAAAAAAAATTCTGTAGCATCATATTGTCCTTTCTGGTAGGTTTAAGGATTAAAATTGTGAATAGAGTAAAAAATATTTCTTACAGTGTAAGAAATTATAAGCCGGTCTAAGCTGTAGTCTAGCCAGTGCATCAAATCCTCCGCAGCCCTCTTAAAAAAATAGAAAATCAACTATCTATGCCTGGGAAATGTGTAAACGGCCACTTATTTTATTTGTTTAGAACATCCGAGATGAGATTCCGCAGATTTTTCTCGATTCAAAAATTTTGAAGATCTTATGAAGCTTATCATTAGCCCTATTGGGTTTAAGCCAGTTAAAGCCAGTCACATTTCTTTATTGATTGTGATTTTTTAAGAACTTTGTTTTTTACATCTACTCTACTGATCTGTGAAACTATTTAACGGCACAGGTTATTACGGTATTTTTATTTAAATATACAGAACCACAACAATTTAATGCGCTTCAGTGCGGGGCGGGGCTACCAGCGGGGCCCAGGGTCTATGCTGTTATTGCGATCGCGCCCCGCGGCCCTGGTTACAATTACAGACCTGGCCTTATCCAGATCATAGTGAAATGCAATCTTTTTACGTATTTATTTTTAATCTATTACACATTCAAGCGGGCTGGTTTTAAAACATTTGATGCATAATTGTTAAAATAGGTTTTAAAATAATTAAACATGTCCCAGTGTCCCCCACCATGCTAACCATGTGCGGATTATTGGACATCGTGCCTTTGAAAAATTATTTGTAACACTTAGACATGCACGGTGATATATAATGTTTTCCCTCACCGTGAAGCAGCGTAAAATGCACTCATAAAAATATCTTTCTGGTGCGCACCGGGGTTTTATCTCGGTGTCTCCGTATTGGAGACCAGACCACAGCATTTTATATAACCTTTTTAATTTGATTGAACATTTAGGTTAATCATTAATAATGTAATAAATAAATATAAATGTAAGTAATTTAATATTATAGATGTAGCAGAAGTTCAATAACTTTATCATTGATGTGGGAGGTTCTACACAAAGTAAGCATTCTCTTGAAAATGCCCCAAATATCTATCACAATATTCGTAAGACGGAGGAGGGGTGACAGATGATGATGGCTCGACTGTCTATCCTTGTAAAATTCGTTTATATCAAGTATTTAAAATATGGATGTATAAACACAATTCTTACAACAGTACTATTCATACAATTTAAAATTTTGAACAAACCATTAAAAATAACGCTGCTAGTGCCTAAGGATGACAGACTGAGGGGACTTCCTATCCAATATTTTCTCTCCTCTTTAACAGCATTCAAGCGTCACCACAGGGTTCCATACTAATACTGTTATTGTGAACATAGCCCCGAGGCGCAGAATACGGATAGATCGCGTTGCAAATAAGTGTCGTTTCATTCAACATTTTTATATTTAATAATGATATACCACAATTATGTGTCTGTGCACGGTTTGATTCGTAAATCGGAAAAATGTTATGTGTAGTTTTTAATATAGAAAAATAATGATGGTTGAATTTTATTGCAATAAATATCAATAAATATTTGTGTTTCTTTTTTTGAATTTTTTTAACTTCTTTGTTGGGTACGGGCACAATATAGATATAAGTATAAAGGCAGGCGCTCCTTGCATTGTGGTACGGGTCTCGTAAGTATTGAGAAGAATTTTGACAGTAGTTCACCATGCAGGACTACTAGAGGCTAGAACGCTAGTTATCCGCAGTGACCAACCTATGCGAAACGGACTAGGATCTAAGACGGATGGTATATTTTGGAAAAATTCATGCGCACGTGCTTCGGAGAGCACACGATTCCCGGTTTTTATTGATAGGAGTTATGGAAAAGGCCTTATGGGAGTTTGAAAATATTCGACATTGAGTTGCTCACTAGTCTTTCGTATGTTTGAAATTTTGAAAGTAGACATTTTGAAGGGGACTACAATTATTGACTTGACTATATTATATTGCAACGTTATTTAAATTAATAAGGTTGCATTGGCTTTCTTGCAATATTTTCAAGTTATTAAAGTGAGAACTAAAGTTATTAATGCTGCCTTTTATGTAAATTTCTCAGTGTTTTATATTTATAGGTTTGTGTGAATTAAAAAAATTAACGTTGTTGGAGAGGAAAATGTAAAAAGTGTCAATTTGCATCAAAACTTTTTAAGTACATCTTCTCCAAAGAAGTCTGGCATCTTCGGAGTTTCAAGTCATAAACTATTGCGAGACAGAGTGAATGTAAGCGATATTATTATATTATTTGGGAGTGTGTGTGTTGCCCCGCGTCGCTCCGAGGCGACTATATTCGATTTAATAGTGAACAAACATACATGGGGATGCCTTTCAGTAGCTAAAACAGTACATGATAAAATACGTATATGGAACTAAATATGTCGCTTATACTAACTAAATAGCAGAGGAGTGTGCGAATACTAACGATTTGAAATATTTAAATAGCTAATCCGGACATGACCCGCTTGTTGGGAACTGTGTCTATAAAAAAATCTCAAATATACACTGAGCGCTACAAAAGTTAAATTTTCTGACATTTTTCTTTGGTTTTTTTTTTTGAAATTTCGTTTGTTGTTGACGTCTATGTTCTAATTATAGTATCATAATAATAATTTTATTTCAGAGCTTAAATTGTCTCAATATAAACATTAGTAATTACCTTTTTTTAAAAACGCTTCACACTCATAACCCCACAGTAGGGTAGATACACCCTGTGTCTTCAGATTCCCAACCTTGGACACACACAAACACCCAGACCGCGAATAGAAATTTAAACTCATCATTCTTTCTGCTTCGCCGGGAATCGAACCTGGGATCCTCCGATCGGCAGTCCGGTATGGTAACCATTGCGCTACACAGGTCGTCAAACTATGTAAATATAAACATGGTATAAGTTATGTTTAAAACATGTTTTAAACTATGTTAGTAAAAATGAATATCTAATAAATTATTTTTTGACAATTTGAAGTAATTTAAACATAAAAAATGGGGTTAAATATAGGTATAATGATCACCATAAATAGCTTTGATACCCTTAGTTCTTTTACCAAAAATATATACTTACCTAACACCAGAAAAATAAAGTCTAAAATTACAATAGTACTAGCTATTTTAGTCACGACTGCACTTCAAATTGTATTCGAACACCAAATGTAGTAAATGATCACCAAATCTTAGCGAGCAAATTAATGCGCTATTTCTGCCTAAATAAACCTCCGGGAACAGGGGGTTTCGGGGAGTTTAAAATGAATGGGATCGGTTAGGTTAGATTGGACTTTTTTTAATTAATATAAAAAAAGGAACCCCGCGCAGCGGGGCTCCGTCGAAATGGTACCATTAAAAAACACAAAATTTAAAAAAAAAACCAGCTTCGCTCCCCGAAACCCCCTGTTCCCGGAGGTCGCTCGCTAAGATTTGGTGATCATTTACTACATTTGGTGTTCGAATACAATTTGAAGTGCAGTCGTGACTAAAATAGCTGGTAAGTTAAACATAAGCCATTAAAAATAAGTAATTAAAATTACTATTATGGGTGTACTCATTGCTTTTTGCTGGGTCCTCTCCATGGCCGTCTGAATCCGGCGCTAAGTGATGTAAAATGACAAAAATAGCTCTCCGAATCACCGGCGTTTTTTAATAATTGATTTATGCTCTAACAAATGAGTTTGAAATTGGATCGGGCTCCGAGCGCTTACAAAAATGGATGCTTAATGCTGTTAGAGCGAGCGAGAGGGCCGTGTATGAGGGAGAAGGCAACCGTTTGTGTCAGATTGTTTGTCTGAAGACTTTCAGAAACTATTCATTGCCTTATTAGTTTAATAATAAACCTTGTCGGAGGTCTTATAGTACCAGAAGCTAGTTATAAATAAAATTTAGATATCTTTTCCTAGTCTGGGTGTTTGTGTCTATGAGTGGGTAGTGTTATTTGATTTGTTATAATATAATTCCTTTGTTATAATATTACTTTATTAAATTATAATTCCTTTCGCATCAAACCGCACTTGGCCCGTGTGGTGTTTGCCTAAATCCCTTTCATTTGTAAGAGGAGACATGCGCCCAGCAGTGGGACATATAAAGTTCTGAATATACCTCTATAGGTAGAAAGGGATTAGATTATAATAGCTATAGAGGCTCTATAGCTTCATTATGATATATTCGACATCAAAAAAATCTAAGTTAACACTGAGTCAGATATCTAAACCAAGATGAAAAACGCTTTTGAAAAACGATCAAAAACAACGTTACCGGTCAGCACATAATAAAATAGTAATTATTTTGCTTTCATTACGCGCTAATCAATTTATATAGACGCAAAGAATAATCCGGGCTTCATAACGGCTTTGTTATCGGCGAATTTGTGACAAATTGCCCCATTAGCGCCAGGACGGGGCAGTGTTAACGTTGTTGCCGCCTCCCGGCTCTCAAGGAGGCGGTAATTACGGCACTGGACGCCCGAGGTCTTAGAGCCTTTCAGATTTCGAACGTGATTTTGCTGGGCGTGATAATCCTGCTAGGCTTCCACCAGCGTCTTCGCCCGCGTGGACCCGTTTTAGGATAAAAAATATCCTATGTGCAATTTACAGGCTATATCTCTAACTTTCTTCCATCCATTTGAAATACGACGTAAGATATTATATTGCTATATTAAAATCATAGAGGTGTAGCCAGTTGCTTCAATCGCGTGGTCCCTATTACCCGTTTTCCCGTAGGAATGAAGCGTTTCCCCGCAGTAAAAAGTAGACTGGGTTTATCAGGGATAATGTCGGGTTCTAATGATAAAATATTTTTTCAAATTGGTCGAATAGTTTCGGAGCGTATTCAATAAAAAGAAACAATCAAACAATCAAGTCTTTCCTCTTAATAATTTAGATGTACTGCCAATGTTTTATTTTATGCTAGCCATGTGTGATGTGGTCTCTGCGCCCCTCTGACATCTACATAGAATCATACCAGCAAGGCTCTTTTGAGGTCGTACTCGTATGTGGTTATGTACTCTGGAGGACGATGTAACATAGTTTAGTTTGGTAAGTTTACATTTTCTGAGTCACAAAAATTGCTTTAAAGCAGAAATTCAAGCATTTTGCATACCTCATGAAGGTAAATATGGCGAACCAAATGTATAAAAACACCTTTTGTAAACACCCATATTTGTGCAAATAAAAGTCTTTGTCTTTGCCTTTGTCAAGTTAATGCTCAGCTTTTACTTTTCATTTAAACATTCCATTGTTTAAATCAAATTCAGGAACGGATAAATGTATATATTATATATGTAGCGTATTGGATATTTTATTATGTTTTAAATGACAGAAAATAGGGACTATAATATTACTCGTATTTTAAACGCGACAGTTCTTTTTCCCGTCTGAAGCGGCCAAAAGAAGACGTCAGCTCAGCCGTCATAATAGACTTTTTATTATTTTATATGGCCAGCGCTTATCGTCAGCGATTTCATCTTTGCGAGAGAAAACTTATTTTAAACGATTTCAACTAAATTAGGTATTCAGCTTTTTGTGTTTTTTAACTATAAATTAATATAATAAAAAATATAATATTAATAAATAATTAAAGAATTTATTTCAACCGGTAGATTTTACGGGGTAGGTACACAGAGAGAGACAGTGAGTCTATCGGCAGAGCAAAATCTATTGATTCTGAAATCTGTCGAAATTTGTGTTGTACATGACACTTTAAAATTACATAATATTTAAGTGATGTGCCATAGTCTGGTATTATAAAATAGGTGAAGGAGACACGACAATTTTACTTTTATCTCAACAAAGCTTAACAAAAATACTATCCTTTTATTCAATTTCTTTTAAGGTACGCAAAACTAAGCCCAAAAGCGTAAGATTTGTTAATAATAGAAATACTCTTTAGCCCAATGATAGGAGACATACTGGCTAGCTTCCAAATAAAAAAATAAATAGACACTTTTATAATAACATCCCATACAATACAACAATACAAATGATGTGAGCAACGTTTTGAAATTCGAAGAAAGGATTAAATTCATTCACTCAGTATAACCATTCATTCATTTGTAATTTTCTTGTGTATTGGTCTGTGGATACATTTACTTTTTTCTTTTCTTTGATAAATAGTGCTCTAATAGTAACACTTATTTCACTATTTTATTGTGTTACCGTTGAATGTAAATTACTTTCATCGTATTTTTTTCATAACATGTTTATGTTTCCGATCTGCAATATTTTCTTATTTATTGAGGGTTTTGTATTGGTATTATTCTCGTTAAAATATCTGAAAATATTTTAGAATATTTGAATTCCACACAAACTATGAATGTAACTATTTTTATTTAAAAAAAACAAATATAGTTATTTCGAACGTAAAACCTATTAAAAGTTAATAAACGTGTCAATGAACTAATGACCTGAAAAATAATCTAGTAAAGATAAGATGAATATACTACATAAGTCCATTTAAACAAACCAATAGAAACTTAGTACTGACATCAAATGAAAATAAAATTTAGTTAAAATTTCAAAACAAAATAAATTAGCTTTAAATTATTTCAACAAGCAACCTTCAGAAATAATATTAATAAAGTTATCATAGACAAATTAAATTAAAAAACACGATGAAAAAATTGATGCAAGCCACGTTCATGCGTTAACAAGGGCTTTCAACTTAATGCTGGTTTATCCGTAAATATATCGGTAGCAATTCTAAAAGCACTCTAAATGCCATTCGAAGCTTTTTCACCCAAAATATCCCAAAAATTAACATCACTAATAAGCCAGTATTGCTGCGTAACCAGTATTGTAAGACCCCTCAGCTGTGGTATGAACCGTGTACAAAACATTATGAGCCTAAGTACGCTTTTATAATTTAAAAGATTAAAATAAAATAAAAACATGATACCAATAATCTCTAGCAATCTTAATATTCTTTTTTAATTTCCTCCCTTTTTTCCCATCTTGAATACAATACTTATTTTATTAATGTAAGACTTGTTAAATTACACACTTTACAATAAATAAAATTAATCATTCATAATGAAGTGTGAATTTATGGACTTTTTACAACCTATTTATTCTTATTCGAAACTTTTGGATAGGAAATAGAAATAACTGTAATTCATTGGTGAATGTAGATTTGTAAATGTGCCTCACTTTAACTCTACCATTTCAACGTAAGTTCGAGAGCTCAAGTTACAATGGTGATATTTTTTTCAAATCTATTTCAAAGCGGGCAGGTATTAATTTGAGTGCGTGTTATTATGATCCCTGTGATGGATTGGATGAGTAAGCGAATATTTGTTTTGAGATTTTGTGCCGATAATTGGAGCAAATGTTGGCCCAAATACTGGTTACGTGTGTCACTTTTGATGAAGGTTTCCTTTATTTTATTTGAGAGTGATTTCGAAAGATTGTACAATAGGATATACAATTTACATTTTATCTGACGAGAATTCTGATGACACACGTATAATTTTAAAGTTTTGTTGAGAGTAAATGTAAATAAAAACATGCGATCATCTGCTCTAACTTTATATTATTAATCCTCTTTGAATATTAATTTTATTGGAGGCTTATAGTGGCGTGAATGGGCATGATGTAAACCGTTAATGTAACCTTTTTATGAACGGTTAATTAATCGCAACAAGCTACTTGCAGAACGAGAATACAGGATAAGGTTAAACAAATAATAAAGTTGAATAAAAGATTATCTTTATTCACTGTATACTTATTAATCAAAGAATATTTCATAAAAAATGGCTTCTGGTATTTTTTTTTCATTCATAATTCATTTATTTTCTCTTACAAAAGCGGAATGATTAAATTCGACTACCTTTATAAGTTAATCGTATAGTACAGTACCTAAAGATCTTCGATTTAAACTCATGATAGCTTATGCGGAATGAAAGTTCATGGTTCTTGGCAAAAGACGTTTAGAAATCATAATAGACCGGCGGCAGCAATAAAAATCAGAGGGCACGGTAGTTCACCCGCTAAGTCAAGCGCAAAGCAAACACTGCCGTGCCATCCTTTTTTAAACCATTTCGGCACAAAATAAAAAATATCGCGCCGCCGCCGATACGTAATTTGTGATTTCGGCGTATTCATGCCCCTATTTGAGGACCTCTGGATAGGTTTTCTTAGAACACTGAAATTATCGTTATCTATTAACCTATAAACACACACCTATAGTGCCTTAAAAATGTGCTTGTAAGTTTTGTATATTTTAAATAATAATAACCTTTATTTTTATTATCGCTTAATGATTTCATTACTTTTTATACTTTTTATGTTTTTTAGTTTTCACAAGATGTTTTTGGTGGGATCTAGACACGCGACTACGTGTCAAGCCAAGTTCAAGCTTTTGCTTGCGACTGGCGACTCAGCGCCGTGTGTGTATTTACACGAACAATTTAAAGTGAATTAATTGACCCCTCCATAATTCAAAACCGAAACATATCAAATTACGTATATTTATTTATATCCATAAGTACAAATAGAAACCCCAATTTCATTAACCTAGCTCAAAAGGTTACAAAGATATGATGGTCTAAATAAATCGCCAACTATCCACTGACTGTCCCAATGTCTGTTAGTTTTAAATATGATATTTTTAAATTGAATATAGAATAATTTAAATCTACTAATTAGATATCAATAAACTTGCTTATTTTTAATGGTTACTTTGTTCTCTTAAATATTTTTCGTGATTTTCTGTAGAACTTGGTACTCATTTAAATCTCAATACTTTTTTCGGCGAAGTGTTCACAATCAAACATACATATTCTTGTTGTTGAACTTGGCTGTAATTTTTGTTTCATATTAATGTTTTTGGTGGGATATACATTATGAAAATAAATACAACAGACAATTATGTTGTGTTCACATTATTACTCATATGACTACATCATTGTAGATAGTGGTACCTGCATGTAGTCACTAACTTGAATATTGAGCGGTCAGTCGCTAGCTTCTGCTATGATTGCTTGTTCACAGGTAGACCAAGGAAATCTTACACATGCAATGTACTGTATAGATCAAATATTATTAATGAAAATCTACTATATAAAAATAAGTCGGGTTTTCCTTCCTGACGCTATAACTCCAGAACGCACGAACCGATTTCCACGGTTTTGCATTCGTTGGAAAGGTCTCGGTCTGCGTGAGGTTTATAGTAGAGAAAATTCAGGAATAATTTCATACCAAAGTTCACGCGGACGAAGTCGCGGGCGGCCGCTAGTATCGTATATATATATACGTATATATTATTTATTTATTTATTTATTTTAACATAAATTAAGCCATAAAACATAACAGAATACATCCAATTCGTTTTAAAGCTTTGCAATGAATGCTCCTGCCGAGCTGCGAACTTCAGCAAGTGGTGTGCAGAATATATCAATACTTGGATCCCATGACACTAATCCATTGAGCAAGGTCAGTGCTCGCATCACAGGAGACTCCTTCACAATAAGAAGTCTGCTCCGTGGCACTGCAAACAGCTTCCGACGTCGAGCTCCAACATACTTGTCCGGGACATGTAACGATATCAGTTCTAGTACTGATGGGTTCGATACCTGCCCTCGTATTAGTATTATAAAATAGTCTATTAACGAAATATTTCGTCGATATTCGAGCGTATTGTATCCCAACATTCCCAATATGAAAAGGCTGGGATACAAGTGGGGGTATCCGACAGAATATCCATACACCCGGAAATATAAATATCTCATAAATTTTCTTTGGAGCTTCTCCAACATGAGTTTGTACTTTACTTCATGTGGGCTCCAGATAGCTGCATTGGTTTCTAGAACGCTCCTGACGAAGCTGTTATACAACAATTTAATAACAGCAATACCGTCAAGGTGCCGTACTTGCCGCATTACAAACCCTAATGTCCTATAGGCCTTTACACAGACAGCTCTGACGTGATCAGAGAACTTCAGGTCCCCTCTAAACAAGACACCCAAATCTGAGATGGACGAACAACGTGAAAGTATCACGTTTCCAAGAGCATAATTGAAAACAATGGGCTCTTGTCTACGAGAAAAGGTCAGTACAGAGCACTTGCTTACGTTGAACACTAGCTTATTCCTTGCGCTCCATTCTAAGACACTGTTTATGTCAGACTGAAGCAGGAGACAGTCGGCGTAGTTTTTGATTTCCAAGAATAGTTTTAAGTCGTCCGCAAATAACAGACATTTAGCGGTACTGACTGCACTTGGCAAGTCATTGATAAAGATTAGAAATTCTAATGGTGCCAGGCTGGATCCTTGCCCGATTCCCGAAAAGGTATGGTACTGTTTAGAGATAAATCCGTTACACTGCACGTACTGCCTCCGATTTCGGAGGTAGCAGGAGAAAAATTTTAGCAATTGAGGAGTAAATCCGGCAGCAGCAAATTTCTGGAGAAGTATATCATTGTCTACCATGTCGAACGCTCTTCGAAAATCAAAATAGGCAGTATCGACCTGCGAACCACAGTCAACCGCCTTTGTGGTGTAGGTCCAAAAACATAGCAAGTTTGTATTAGTAGATCGATCTCTCCTAAAGCCATGTTGAGCATTAGTTAATCTGCATTCGATTTGGACTCGTATTAGTTCACAAAGTATTGATTCAAATAACTTGCCAAATACAGACAGTATTGCAATGGGTCTATAGTCATTTACGTTCGATCTAGAACTACTTTTTGGGACGGGTACCACGCGGGAGAGTTTCCACGCCTCTGGGTATCTGCCAGTACCCAGGCAGATGTTGTAAATATGTAGTAAAGGCTCTACCAAGACCGAGCGACAGTCTTTAACAATATATGGTGGGATACCGTCGGGCCCCACTGAGCGCTTTGGTTTCATTTTTTGTAACGCTAGTTTTACATCTGCACTTGTAATCGCTTCAATGTGTATGACAGCACTTGGATCCTCTTCGACATTTCTACTCGCGTCTCTATAATTAAGGTCAGGTGGAATTTGACTATACACAGAACTAAAGAAATCTGCAAATAGCTGCGCGCTTTGATTTTCCGGAGCTGTTATACCACTAGGTAACTTTACTAAACAACTATTTTTTTTCTTTCTTTTACCAGCTATATAGCGCCAAAAAGAGCGTGGATCATGTTTTATATTTCGCTCCAGTCGAGCTTTGTAGGCGGTGAAATCAGATTTAATGCTCAACTTGACAAGTGCTCTATACTTCGAAAACTTACAACGATAATAAGAACCCTTAGTTTTTTTAAAGAGCTTATGATATCTAGACTTAGTTTTAATGTTGCGTCTTGTTTGCAACGTGTACCAAACAGGGTAATTGTACCGAGTTGATACCGCTACACGCTGTTTAATTGGAACGCAGCTATCCATACAATTGTAAAGTAAGTCATAAAACTTAGAAACTACATCATTTGCATCGGTTACATAATACAATGGCGTCCAATCTATTTCCGCAATTTTTGCATAAAGAGATGGAAAATCTGCTTTGTAGAAATCCCACTCAGTACCAGAACTAATTCGTAACGAATGTCCGATTTCTTTATTAAAATTACGTACTAATGAAATTTCGAGTGGTGGGTGGTATACGTCAGGAAGGGTAATGACGTCGTCTGCCTTTCGCACCACAACCGTGCCCAATGCCTCAGTGACAAGGACCAAGTCTAACATGTTACCATTACTATTGAGTATGTTGTTTACCTGCCGAAGCTCGCAGGACACCAGGAGACACTCAAAGCTTGCTTTTACAGTGATACTAGCAGAATTTAAGTTGAAATCGCCACATATTATTACTTCCCGGTATTTAGCACATATAGTCTCTATACATTGATAAATATGCGCATACGTTTCTTCATTCGTGTTCGGCGGTGTATAAATACTTAGAACCACTATTAATAAATTACACCGTAAGTACAAGCCTACACAAATAATGTCACTTTCAGTACTGTTTGTTCCTAGATCTATTGTGTGCATCTCGTAGTTTGTTGGCGCTATCACCCCTACGCCTCCTCCTCGACGACTCCCAGGTCTGTCAACTCGAGAGATATTAAATCCGGGGGGAATAACCTCTGCATCACTGATGCCATCATTAAGCCAAGTTTCCGTGAAAATGAATATGTCAACATTTATTGTACTCATTTCTGTTGAGACTTGCTGCAATTTAGTACGCAACCCTCTCACGTTTTGGTAGTACATAGTAAATATTTTTTCACTCCGTTGCTTTTTATTTCTGTTTATTGTTTCGCGCTCTTTGGCGAAACCACTCATTAATCCCAGTATTTAATGGCCAATTTTCCGCACTCATGAAAAATGAAAATGTACTTTCAGGAACGGAAATAATGAACGAGGCATAGTATGCGTGCTTAAGTTCAAGCTTTTCCACATTGTAAGGTGTTCCTATAGGATTTTTCTTTGTCATGTAAGCTTGCACTTTTTCTGGTGTAGTCTCGGGATGCAATGACCAAACATGAATTCTGCGCATTTTTTCTATACCAGTTAAATCATTATCGGCTTCGCCCGTACCACGAATAACGGGGCGTCGTTGTTTGTGTTTCCGAACAGATATCCAACCGTCCGACGTACCGGTGTTCACTGCATTATCATTTTGCCTAGTAGGCGATATAACACGTCTAAAAGCAGAATGTATAGGCGCCGCAGAGAGGCAGCGTTCATGTGTGGGCGCAATATTGGGCATCGGAACAAGAGTACTTACGGGTCCGTTTCCCTCGGCCCGTGTCGCACGCTGCTTATCAGTCTCGCTCATTCCCGCCTCGGCACCAGTCGTCATTGCTCGAGCACGTTGACTGCGCGTCATCACTCGCGCGCTCTTTTGCTCCTGCGGCTGATCTTGTAGGGTAGATGACGTCGTCGGTGGGGTCTCGTTCCTGCATACAGCGACTTGTTTTGTTCCCGCTTTGAATAATTGTTGCAAGTCATTATTCGCTTTGTGAACATTATCAATTTTAATGTCCAAAGTACGAACCATCTCTATTAGCGAGTTCACTTTTAATTCCAGCGGTAACACTATCTCTCGTATCACCGCGATTATATCATTTGCAGCGGTTTTATCCATAGTGATCGTAGTTTTTTAGATATTAAACAGAGAGAACACAAACACGTCCGTCACATTCGAGCGAACCGAAGCGAGCTTAGAGATTATGTATGTATATATATGTGCGTATTGAATAATAATCTCAACAGTCGATATCTTTTTATGACATTTCACGTAGAGGTATGATTGGTGTCAATGCTTATCAACTTTTACTGATAGAAAGTTATTGGACGTATGTATCCTATATATATATAATGATCAACTGATCAAACAGTATGACTTTAGTCTTACGTGTCATTAATAACTCTAAGTGCGGTTTTAAACTAGCGTATTCTACGGCGCGTATGCGGTCGTATGTTTGTTTTATGCTTAAAGCATCAAGATATGACAGGTATGACTCCCGTCAGAGGAGTGGCCTTTACAGGCGAACCCCTCGTCCCAACGTGCATGCACAATGTGCCGTCTAGTTATACCACTAGTGTGTCTGTCGGTGTCAGTGTTGACGTTGCATACAAAATGACGTTTTAATTGATATTGACATATTTAGAAATGTATGCGTCATATGGAGGAATTACTTCTCAAAATGGAACGCGTAAGTCTAGAGTTCGGATTGAAGATTAACCGCAGTAAGACAAAAATTATGATTGTTGATCGTGGCAATAATAACTCGCCAGAAGTAACCCAGATTGCGAACTGCGAAGTCATCCACTCCTACATTTACCTTGGAGCTTTGATATCGAACAACGGCGGTTGCGTTGATGAAGTCAAACGACGTATGGCGATCACTAGAACTGCAATGGACAAGCTGAAGAAAATATGGAAGAGCAGAAAAATTACCAAAGCCACAAAGATCCGGCTCGTACAAACACTGGTTTTCCCCATATTTCTATACGCTGCGGAGACATGGACTTTGCGTGAGGTTGAGAAAAAGAAAATAGATGCTCTAGAGATGTGGTGCTGGAGACGAATGCTTGGGATTTCTTGGACCGAATTTCGCACTAACGTCTCTATTCTTCAAGAATTAGGCATCAAGCAGCGCCTCTCAACTTTGGTTCAAAAACGCATACTTACATTTTTCGGCCATGTCTCGAGGCGAGGGAATGACTCCATTGAACGGCTTGTCGTCCAGGTACCAGGTCACGCGGAAGGTCACCAATGCGCTGGACTGACCAAGTGAAGACAATCGTTGGTGGTCATTTACATGAATGTACCAGGCTTACTACCAACCGAGAACATTGGCGATTGCTCGTGAGGCGTATAACATCTGCCCGCAGCAACGATACTACATGACGACCACGACCGCTCTGTCAAGAGCGTTACGAAACAGAAGAAGATGCGTCTGTAGCGATGAAATAATATCTGTGAATGTGTGACAAAATTAAAATGTGTGCGTTCTTTCCCCGCACCAGATTTGGCACAAAAATTATGTATCGAAGCGAGGCGCTATGCCGTCTCTTCTGAAGGGTGAGTCAGTAACCTTGATGCTGTAAGGTTTTATGACGCGCTGACGCGTTTTTTAAAATGCACTAAAAATTTATAAGTATTAATTTATTAATATAATTAATTTATTATTATTTTATTATGATAAAAAAGGTTTTTTGAACTGCGAAGAAAGTTCTCCAGCACATTTCAGCTGCCTCTGTATCCCACACGAGTACTGCTCGGATGTCCACAAGTCGATAACTCGATTCCGCGCGAGATGACCGGCGCTGTCTTGCCCAACTTGCCCTGCGCTGGATAATTGCGATATTGTTCATGTTTTAATAGGTACCTAATCTATGTTCTGTACTGGCGCGCGGAAAACATTATATTCATTTTTGGAACGCGCGTTCCTCGTGGATCAAAATACAGAACTCTGTTAAAAAGTAAAATCTGAATGAACATTGATAATATCATGGTCATTGGCTCTAGGTGCCCTTATCGGCGACGAGTTGAGCTGAGGGAAAAGAGCTGGAGCTGGACAACATTTGTGGAATTTTCTTGTGCATATCCCCGTGGTTCATACACAAGTCTATAGTTCGGATGTGGTCGGAAGTTATGGCCGTCGGGATTGTAACGATGAATTTTAAGGGCCAATATTTTTTTTTAAATAATTAATAACGCTACACACTCATAGTCCCACACTAGGTAGTCCCTGTGTCGTGGGTACCATGGACACACACAAAGACAGAAACACAAACACCCAGACCAAGAACAGAAATTAAAACTCATCATTTCAATTTCTGCCTCGCCTGGTATGGTGGCATGGTAACCATTGCGCCACACGGGTTGTCAGATCATCTATCTGCTGTTGAATATTGTAAAACCACCAATAAAGCCTTTAACAAGTTTTAAAGTCACTGCTTAAAGGAATTGACTTGCCCTCTGAAGCACGAAAATGCTCATGCAAATGACAGATGTGTAAATATGATATGATATGATATAAGTATGTTAAGACATGCCACACTCTCCAACATTGAAAAATGAAAAATTAAACCAACTCCAAATGTCAACTCAAAAAGGAACTTTTTTAAACACTACTAGGTGCCTTTTATCGTATGTTACACTTCTAGAAAGGTGTGGCCATATCTCAAAAACATCTGAACCGATTTTGATTAAACATTGATCCCTAATTCAGCGTAAACCCAACACAACTATAAAATAATATTTTCAATCCTGCTTATAGTTTTTTAAGTTATTCGTGGACAACCATACATACATTTATGAAATTTGGTACACTTGTTTAGAAGCTGATTTAGACCAATATATCAAAAAACTGTAGAATTTTGACAGTAGGTATGTATACGCATCGAATGGATTACCTCCTTTTTTGAAGTCGGTTAAAAATATTAAAGGTTCTGTATAAATACATCTTCAAAAAGTCTATAATTAACAAAGTATTTAGCTAATAATTGCCTTTCATAATCACCGATCAAAAGACGCAATCAATTACTTAACTAACCCATAAAGGATGGAGTTCGTTCAATTTCCTTCCAATTTCTTCGTAATTTATCGAGCATGTAGCGCTTTTAAGAATTTTGTCCCTTGACTTGATTTTGCATGCGACGTCGTTTAAATTAATTGCAAGCCATTTTGTAGGTATATCACTGCTGGGCACGGGTCTCTCACCATTATTGGGGAGGATCGGAGCTGACTCCACCACGCTGCTCCAATGCGAGTTGTTAGATACAGCACGGGCTAGCGGCTAACTCGCTCTCGAATGTTTTCAAACCACACATAAGGCCTCCAAATAAACCTAAAATCAAGGAAACAAACCTGGTAAACGTGTCCTGCAGCGTCCGGGCTTTTGCTGGATTAGATTACTATTAGTATTAGGATTTAGACTAAGTTAACGGTATCTCCTCCCTGATCGTAAGAGGCACTAAATGGGGGCTTTTGGGGCGGCGAGAGTGGCAGCTCCAATGATCCATTCAGCGGTCCCGGGCAGGACAGCGCTGTTTGCGATGCCGCATATGCGTCGCAAGCACAGCAAGGCCCGGGTGAGTACTACAGCTCTCTGGTAACCAGAGTCTGGTTGATGGGCCTCTGGAGATCCCTGAGTTCTTTCCAAGCTCTGAGGCTGCCTACTGAGGGGGTTTAAGTGCGGCGTAAATCCCGCATTACCCGGTATCCCGGGGTGCCTTTGGGTTGGGTACCTTTTATAGGTTTTATTCCCGATACAAAAAAAAGGATGCGTATATACTGTGTCCATAATATTAACTAACCTAAAATAAATAATACTTATACGTTCCTGTAGGTGTAAAGAGCTTAAAATTCTGACAGACATCAGTAAATTTTTAAGTAGTAGAGCACGCTAACTCAACGAGTAATTAAAGAGGTAATGGAGTAATGGAGGAACAATCAGGACTCATCACGGGAGGATGGCGAGATCAAAGCCTGACTAGTGCAGGCGCGGTAGGGCAACCATGCCATTAGTGCAGAGTGGGACAAAGTTATATATTTTTTTAAACTTTAACCTTGTTGTATTATGCCTCTTAAGACTATGCTTCTCCATTTTTCCTACATTAACTTCCCTTCATTAACTGAAAATTTGTCAGTGAGAGGAACACTACATTATAACGTCGCTTGCCTGTATCATAGTACAAAATACGAGCAAGGCTCCCCGCTTTGACAGAAAGAGATATGAAAAACAGCGGAATTACGATATATTTAAAGCTCTTAACTCTGTATTTATTGTTTGATTTGAAATTATGCGATGGTAGGAAAACTGCACTAATATTTTTATGATAAATACCGCGTTCAGTTTCAATTACTGCTCAGTTGTTATACGGCAGAACATCTACCCATAAAAAAACGATTCTCCGAAAAAGTTCTGCTCGTCGTGTGGTCACCCACGTTGTCCGGCAGTCCAACCTACGTTGTTCATTAACCAAAGTTATCATTGCGTTAGCTGTCCTCTTCAATGATAATACTATGCGAATTGTATTGCTGGTACCAACCGTGTCATATACGAAGCCCAATTTTACATACATGGACTTGGTACCTACATATAGTATTTCTCTACGGAACGGAATCAGAATTGATAAAATTCGTAGTAGAACGAAGGTTACAGATAAAGCTCTCAAAATCTGCAATCTAAAGTAGAAATGGTAGGCCATATTAGACGACCCGAGTAGTGTAATGGTTACCATGCCAGACTATCAATCGAAGGGTCCCGGGTTCGATTCCCGGCGAGGTAGAAATTTGAATGATGAGTTTAAATTTCTGTTCTAGGTCTGAGTGTGTGTGTTTACGTCGTTCTGTGTGTCCATAGTACCTACGACACAGGGTATATTTACCCCACTATGGAGTATATTTACCCCACTATGGAGTGTGAAGCGCTATTATTATTATTATATAGTTAGGAAGACTGACGACCGATAGCGAAGAAAGGTTCTAGTATGGCAACCACGTCTCGGCAAAAGTAACATAGGCTGCCAACCAGATGGACTGGCTGAAGAAGACCAGTGCAGGACGAGACGAAGTGGCGAATATTGAGGATTTTTTTTAATTTAAATGGAGTAGCAGACGAGCATGCAGGCCACGTAGTGTTAAGTGGTCGTCGCAGCCCATGGACATCTACATACAACCTCAAGCAAGCATAGGTAAGTCCTGTCTGAGGTCGTATGTAGTTGCGCTGCTACTCCTGAGGCTGGTGGTCGCCTCATGTAAGTGTGGCCGGCAACTGCACCTTTCCACCGAAAAACAATAGAATTACTTCACGGCAGAAGTGGGTGTAGCGGTGGTACTTCCCCGGGCGAACCACAATAATTCTACCACCTTCAAAACGCTGGAAAGGAACCACCGAGGAAGACGCATACTGGACCTATCCAGCACTAGACTTTTAAAGGAGATGAATGAATGTGAATTCTGGACTCGTAGCGGTCCTCCACAGATAGAATAGTATAAAATTGAAAAGAGGAGCTTTACGTGCTCCTTTATGCCATGGATATGTAAATAGTGGGTCAGCCTTCCAGCTGATACATGTACAGTGGAGTTATAACATAATGACATGTTTATTCAAGATAGCTGTAAAAAAATATCTTCTTCAAAGCCAGCAATAATATTCAACAGTCTTACTTAACATCAACCGGCCTATCTGCTTTTATATACGATCCAATGCTTTAAAAAAATTTAGGAGTTGACCTTTCCTTCCTTATGTACTAACTAATTTAAAACATTTCCTACACAGGTAGTGGTTAAAATTCCCGTACCTGTCATAAATTTCCCCCGCAAACATGCTTTTATAGGGGTCGCCGGGATGGAGGACGAAACCAATCAATGTTGGTTAATTGGCGCTTTAATGTGCCTTATTCAACGATTACAGGCCTCCCGGCAACTGCTGGTAGAGTGATGGGGTTATCACTAGATTATCGATATTTTTTTCAAACCTTTTGATCGTCCTACTGCTGGGGAATCAAGGCTGACCAATTGCAAGTTGGTTGACATGACATACTTTTGAGAAATCCGAGCAGAGACTTGCAGCGCTTTGCAAATATGCTCATTTTTTTGTCTAAGTAGACCTTTTTTAACCACTCATTTATCGCTGCTGAAGGATTTCTTAGATATAATATATTTTTAAGATGTGACATTAAAAATTACATACAACCCTCAATTTTCACCCTTTTATTAACAATCCTGGGTTCGCTGGGTCAGCTAGGAATAATAATAAAATTCAAACTTGCCAAATCCATCATTTTCCTTTCGTTGTTTTAAATGTCTGACTTGTTTATTTGCTAAATTTTTACACGAACACTTTCGAATGTTGCACTTACACTTGGCATTGAATGATTAATTTAGTTTTTAAAATCATCGATATCCAACGCCCATCCCTATCCGCAAATTGTTATATGGCATTAGCCGATCAATCTGTCCGGAACATCATCACACGAAGTCTT
Source organism: Pyrgus malvae (assembly GCA_911387765.1). Lineage (NCBI taxonomy): Eukaryota > Metazoa > Arthropoda > Insecta > Lepidoptera > Hesperiidae > Pyrgus > Pyrgus malvae. The sequence continues at coordinate 348,073 of OU426969.1, read as the reverse complement.
CCCACCCTTATCTGATTACGGCCTCATTATCTAACATTGTTTGGACTTAATTATTTGTAGAATACATAAACTATACTACGCGTACTTTGTTAAAGTATAAAACCTTAACAGTGATAGAATTATAGAAACCTTCCCTAACTGATCAAGAGATGTCGCTACTGGAATCCTGAATCACGCTGTCTAAGTTTTATAAATATCCTGCATACATATATATGCAAGCTCTGAAATGATACTACCGGAACTCGGCCGCCCTACTAGCAAGTATTAGCTGTAGACCATTAAAAACCTACACTTAACCTTGAGTCTTGTCTGGAGTCGTATGTTGTTGCTAAATATTTTTATTTATCATCCAAGTAAAAATTAAAATATTTTTTACTTGGACGGTAAATAAAAATATTACATAATTCTATCCCAACTAATTCTAGTACTAGCGGCCGCCTTCGACTTCATCCGCATGGATTTTGGTCTTAGTCATAGCATGATATTACATAGATTCAAGCCTTCCCCGATAAATGGACTATCCAACACAAAAAAAAATCAATTCGAAATAATAAATCCTGAGATTAGCGCGTTCAAACAAACAAACAAACAAACTCTTCAGCTTTATAATATTAGTAGTATATGTAGAAGTCCTAATTTTTTAAATGAGGATTGAAAACAATCATATCGCCATTAAAATAAAATTTTACTACAAATTCGTTGGAAACAACATAATTCATAGAACGATGTGCGATGTTATCAGCCCCTGACGCCAATCAGATAAAATAACGATAAGTGATAAAATGAAAATTGAAATTCGCGCCGATTGCAGCAATCAATTAAATTGCTTTAAAAACGTAACGGAACGTTCAATTAAATCCCCTTTAGTACGTTTCCACTGATTTATTTTTACTTTCAAAATTTTTGTATAACGATAATTTATTTAGAGATATTTTATTTCACGAAATCCTCGGCTCTGGTTGTAGTAGTTATGTCTACTGACAAGCGCGCTTTTGTGTGTAAATGTCAATTTCTGTCATTTACAAAAAACATTGTTTTTTTGCACGTGACGTTACTCACACAAGTTTTAGTTCTGCTGACGTTACTTGACACTGAGCGCTCTCGTCGAGCTACGCACATTAAATCAATGTGCATGCGAGCGCTTCACTACATTATAATAATATCCCAACGGAATTCATGACATAGAATATCTGAACATCTGAATCAATCTGAATTTATAACACAACTTATTCATAATAATAAAAAAACTAAAAAACACCCACGTTTAGTTTGATGTGCTTTAAAAGCGTGTTTTTTTTTTAAATTTTTAAAAAAATAAAGAACAAACTAAAAATGAGTACATTTTTCTTTTGTTTAGTTCGATTTACTGTTAAAAGTTATTTTTCAAGTTCTTGGAGTTATATACCTAAACTCATGAAATTATTGTAATGCCACCGATTGTGATCAAAGCTTGAATTACCTACTTGTAAACCTATAGGTGAAGCTCACAGAAGCGTGGGGCGCTCTGTGTCATAAATATAGTATTTTTTGTTAGTTATAATTTTTTGCTTATATTAAGGATTACTTTTCACTTTTTTATTTTGATGTGCTCCAAAAGCATGTTTTTTTTTGTTTTTAAAACTATATTTATTTATATATGACCTGCTCGGAGCCAACTTGTAAATTTGGAATACTATTCTACTACTATTTACTTGCAAAATAAGCTTAAATACTATGTCGGTAGTCTTATTTTGTTCATGGTTTCTGAGGTCCTACCGCATTACGTCGCATGATGCGACGTCGCGTCGCAATGTGTCATATCACGCAATGTGTCATCTTTAGAAGTTGCATTGGAGTTTTGTCGGGATTTCTGAAGGGACATGTTGTGCTCTTGTTAATTTTAATTTTCTTGGTGTATTTTTGAGTTATGTCTGATTAAGTTGATGGCATTTTGTTCTATATAGGTTAATGACAGTGCACCAGTGTTGTGAAATAAAATAACAGTGCGAAAACATGCTTTCTTCCAAAACTCCATTGGATACGTTTTGGTAAAGTAGCCATCGCTTTACTTCAACATCTGATTAACTAGACTGACTGATACCTGATGACTTACTGATTTTTCTATGACTACTAAGTGATGCAAAAATTATACTTGACGCTGATGTTGATGCTGACAATATGCACAGAGTGTTCGATGCCATTATTTAAAAAAAGCATTGCGTTGCACCTTGTCGCGTTGTGTCGTGTTGTGCCTCGCGTTGCGTTGTATAGCGTAGCGTTGTGTCGAGTTGCGTTAAGTTTCGTCGAGTTGTATAGCGACGTGTGCACTTTGAGGGTAGATTGGCATCGCGTATACGTCCACCAATCCGCACTTGGCCAGCGTGGTGGACTATGGCCTAAATCCCTCTCACTTGTGAGGAGACCTGTGCCCAGCAGTGGGACATGAAAAAAAGGTTGAAAAAAAAATACGTCAAAAAGACGTGGAGTTGCGCTCCGGCTCGCGTGCGCCAATCAGCGAAGAGCGGTTGTCTCCGCGTTAAATATTTACAGCGCAATCACGCTAATGAGTCGCGCTGAGTGCTGTATGAATGCACTGTGCATTTCACGTGGCTTCGTTTGATTGAACTGGCTGCAAACCTTTTTTCGTCCCACTGCTAGGCACGGGTCTCTTCCCAATATTGGGGAGGCCTGGAGCTTACTCCACCTCGCTGCTTCAATGCGGGTCGGTGGAGAGTTATTGAATTACCAATATTTAATATACAAAATTTATTTTCAATTTATTACGGTAAACCGATATGACCAGCGATTCAATTTTGTTTCGCTAAAAAGATGCGGTTGCCAGACAGACCATTACCCTCCGGAGTAGGAATCGCAACAGTAGGTATACGGCACAAATTTTTGTCTGACAAAATTAAAAGACCGTATTAATATGTTATCTTCACACATTATTACGGTATAGATGTTGTGTTTCGCGAATTTCTTACAGCTATGACTGTTGTGAGGCGTTCACATGTACATACTTTTAGTGTAGGTAAGTACGTATTATAGCCTCGAGAGCTCTCAGTGTCGAGTAACGTCAGCATTACAACTAAACGTGGAAGAGTTGGTAAATTAAGGTAATATTTTAATTTTGTTAATGACATAGACGTTCATTTCTTTGCAAGTGGTACGTAGCAGAAATAGTTCGTAAATGTGTTTTTAATACAGTTGCTCAAAAAGTGACGTATTGCAGGGACGTAGGTATAGCGTGCGGGAAGTGGACTATTACACACTCGTGCTTTTTCTTTACCTTTACCGCACTCGTGCGTTCTCTTTCCTAACTGTCAAAATAATGTCTATTAAAAAGAAAAAAACCAACCAAGAAGTTTTAGAAGTTTTTATGATTCATGCAAATATTTCTAAAAAGAAGCTACTAATTTGTTTTAATATCAGATTTAATGATTTGATTCAATGAGTTAGGTTAGGTTTCATTTCATTTCATCTCATTAATATTTTTATTTCATATCAATAAAAAAAATTCTACTGAAGACTTGGCTGTATGGGCATAGTTTCCTTTGCCTACCCAGAATGCGTGAAGAAAACAAAAAAAAACTCTGCATATAGGTATTCTTTTACTGTTGGCGCCATTTTTCAAAAATGTTCTTTGTGAATTTTTATTATTTTATTAAATTGCTGCATTTTTTCGCAACTGTATTAAAAATAGTTGTTCAGTAGGTACACGTGCGGAACCGTCATTGGAAGGAGTTCGGAACTCATTGCAATGACAGCCTTTCCGTTGTAATGAAATATACTTTTTAATTTACTTTTTTTTCATTAATTAGGTAGGGTATTTTCAGAAAGGGTTGCGGTCTTTTGTTTTATATGAGGTTCTCATTAGTTCTTATTATTTTATAAAATATCCACGCCTTTTTCAGAAAGGAAGAGATTCACCCGTATTCATAAGCAAGACTATCAGGTCTCACAGTGCTCGCCAACGCATAGTGTCATCTAAACGTATTCATAGACGATACTTGAGTGAAGCTTGCTACGAGTACTATGCGTTTGTCAAAATCGACATGAATCGATGGTTTGACATGATGAACGCACATCAAATAGCACTCTTTTTTACTTACTGTATGTACCTACCTGTAAAAGTATTTAAAATTAAATACATATTTCAACGCAAATAAATCTTAACCCTATCAAACCGATACCTATTTTAAAACGACTTGACAAGCGTTTATATCGTTAAAAAAAGTAGTAATTACATATTTCTTATTTAAATTATCGCATGCTTTTAATATAATTTATTAGAGTAGGCACCTACTTATTTTTTTTTTTTCAACCTTTTTTATTTCTTATTTTTTTAGTAGTTCAACTCGATAGCCAAGTACGGGTTGTTGTACTTTTTTAAATATTTAATAATTTTTTTTATTAAAAATGTTTCTTTTTACTCATTTGTGCACTTAATTTTATTTAATTAAATGGTTCCTAATAACATTGGAGGCAGATTTTCCAACTCTACATACCGACTTAAACACATTTACTCAATAAGTTACTTAAGAGTCACCGTTATTTTTGCGATTACAAGCTAACTAGGGTGCAAACAAATAACAATTTCTAACAGGAGCATCCCAGCAAGTAGTTAAGTAGTTAACAAAACCGAAGCCAACGTCGCGCCTCTACAAAAGAAACCCGTCCACAAAGAATTCGCGCCAAAAGAAAAAAACAACGCCGCACGCCATTGGCTCACCCGCCTGTGACGTCACTCGCCCCGCCCCCTAGCAACCGTTGCTACACTGAGATGAGCGCGAAAGAAACGCATACACCAAAAGAGACAACAATACTATTGACGGAAGATTGATTAAGTGCAATCAGTTGTAACTACCACTCAATTGTTTATCTATTAACAACTTTAAACCACTAACTTAAGGTATTAATTTCATCGCAGGTGATCTGTTAGTGCCACTGAAAGGTGTGATCAAGCGGTCAGTCGGAAAAGCTGTTATTGTTTGGTCACCGGTTAACCGATTTGGTTGAATTCGTGTGTTAACAAGCAGATGTTCGTTTGTTCTCTGCACTTGTCCGCACAATTGTACATAATTGATTCAATACTGATTAACTCAACTACATTTTGATTGCGACATGTAAATAATTGCTTTATTGTTTTAATCTAATTCGTTGGTTTGACACTTTAATTTCTCGAAAGATTCTTTTTAATTTTTGAGATAAATAGATACCCAATGATGATGAGGTTTACATAAACAAAGTCCCAAGATAAAACTAAACGGGCCGAACAAGACAATAAAGTCCCGAACGACGCGGCGTTGTAACCTTAACGTCTTAATAAAACTCTTTGAAGTCAACTCAACTACACTAACAAGTCGAACGGGCTCAAAGAGCGCGATCAACTCTAACACCTCACACAATCGGCCCAATCAGAGGTAAAAAACACTATTGAGAACTCAATACCGAAGAACTCCGAGGGGAAAATGCTAATACTCCGCTTCTTGGTAAACAAAATCACTTCGCGACCCCAAATTCGCACTTTCAATGGGTAATTTCGCCCCCCTGAAGAAGCTCCGCCCCTTTCGCAACCCCGAGCTACCTCCGCCGGCGAACGTTCAGTCACGCTCGCGCGCCTGGCCGAGATGGACGTGTCGGAGGAGCGATACTACGGCTCCCAAACGCCGGACCGGTCTGAGACAAACAGCCCCCGGTCTCAGATGAGCAGCCCGAATTCAACGTCGTCGATAAACGTGACGGATCAGTCGATATCGTTGTCGCAGCATCAGCAGAACTTGGAGACGTTGAACAGGATGGGCATGTTCTTCCACGCGCAACAGATGCACCTAAACCAAAGTTTTGACGCGGTGAAATCTCGGCTAGGGCTCACGCAGGTGGCCGGTGTAAGCCAAGGACCGAGGCATACGATAGACGCTATACTTGGACTAAACGGTGGCAGGCAAGTTGCTAGAGTACAGAGTGAGTTTGAAAGAAGAGACGAGAGAGAACGGGAGTGTGACCCTGTGCCAGTGTCGCCTGGCGCCGTCGAGAGTGCTGGTGAGTTCTACTAAAATAGTACTACTTAAATGTTTTGCCTCAAAGAAAAACGGGTTTTTATCATGGAAATTTTGGAGTTCACTATAATAATTGAATACAAATACAAATACAAATATGCTTTATTGTACACCAAAATAAAAGTAACATACAAAACAAGCTTATTAAAAATAGTGTAACAATAGGCGGCCTTATCGCTGATAGCGATCTCTTCCAGACTGCCTTTGGGTAGAGGAAAGGAGAAATTTCTTTATAAAATCGGGTACCAATGCACAAGATAAATAAGTTTGTAGAGATGAAGTAAATTACGCGAGCATATTTCACATACATACATATTATATACATACGAATAGTTACATACGACATACATACATATATACATACATACATACATACATACATACATACATACAATAACTAAATAAATAAATACATATATAATTATATAAATATATAAAACACCATAATGCTATAATTAATTGACCAAGAGGGAGTTAAGAGGACATAGATGAGAGATAGAAGTTGAAAAGTCGAGTTTTAAAAGTAAAAAGACTTTCAGAGCGTCTAATTGTAAGGGGAAGAGAATTCCATAGACGTATAGCGGAGACAGTGAAGGACTTTGTGTAAAAGGAAGAAGAGTGAATAGGAGTATTAAGACAAAAGTTTTCAGCAGATCGTAAGAATCGGTTATGCACAACATGTAGAAATTCAAACCGCTCTTTTAAATAATTAGGCGCCGTGGGACGGAATAGTGCGCAGTACAAAGCGGAAAGAATGTGAGAATTCCTGCGAAGACGGATAGGGAGCCACTTGAGCTTAACTCGAAAATCGGAAATATGATCGTATTTACGAAGACCAAATACGAATCTTATACAAGCATTTTGAAGACGCTCAAGTTTATTCAGTTGCTCCTCTGTTATATCAGGATAGCAGATATCAGCATAGTCGAGAACAGGCAGTAGAAGAGACTGAGCTAGCGTAATTTTTGTTGGAATTGGTAGAAAATTGCGTAGTCTGCGTAAAGACCTCAACCGCGCAAAAATCGATCTACTGAGGTCATTAATGTGAGGTATCCAGGACAGAGTGCGATCCATTGTTACACCCAAATTTTTTACTCTGTCACTGTAGGGAATGATGACACCATCAAAAGTAATAGGTGGTAGATTTGTCCAATCAACTTTAGATAACAATCTGGAACTGCCTATAACAATGCTTTGGGTTTTGGTGGGATTTACTTGCAGTCCAAATGATTTTGTCCAGTTCAAAATACAAGTCAAGTCTTCGTTTATTTTGGTAATCGCAGCAGAGAGTTCACTCAGAGGAGCTTGCGCGTAAATTTGTAGATCGTCTGCATACAAGTGGTAGAGAGAAGAAATATGGGAAGATACCGAATTTATGAAGACGGCAAATAAGAGGGGAGATAGCACACCACCTTGCGGTACGCCGGCACTCGTAAAGGTCCAAGTGGAAAAACGATCTTTGACCTGGATACGTTGCCGACGCCCGCTTAAGTATTGTTGAAACCAGTCAATTGCAATTGGAGATACATTAAGAGGACGCAGTAATGCCAGTAGGACGTCAAAGTCAACGGTGCCGAAGGCATTGCTGAAGTCAAGTAGTGTCAGCACCGTGAGTTTCTGACTATCCATACCATAGCGTATGTCGTCGGTGATTTTTGCGAGCGCAGTAGCCGTACTATGACCAGGACGAAAACCGGATTGGAAGGGATTCAATAAGTTTTGACGAGAGAGAAAGGAGCTGAATTGATGGTAAATGATACGCTCTAAAGCTTTGGAGAGGAAGGGAAGAATGGAAATAGGGCGATAGTCGGACAAAGTTGTAGGATTAGGTTTTTTCGGTTGAAGTTAAGTACAAACTCGTAGTTTTTACATTGTACCAAGTGCTATAAAATTAGGTAACTCCAAACATTACCTGAATGTTGTTATTTCAGTTTTGTAATCCCTAAAAGCTTTTATCCGACGGCTTTTTTTCAATATTGTTGAAATAAAATTCAATTGTTAACAGTCATCAGTTATGTATTTCATATCATATTTTTCTGCTTATATTTTATTCATATTTTAGCGGATTTTTTTACTAAATTTGATCATGCCATCCACACCTTTTTATGGCTTCTGACTTTATCTGGGTGCACGGCAGTGCCCCCGCCAAGTCGAGCTCGAAACAAACACTGCCGTACCTACCATCCTTAATATTACTTTATAGATGTGCCTCTCTAGGCAAGTAGATTTTACCTACGTTATAGATGGGATATTTATATTGGATATTTTCAACTCGGACCAGTTCTCGAGACTGACACTTCAAACCAAAAAACTGTTCAGCTTTATAATTCATAATTGTTCATAATTGTTTATTTGTAATTAATATTAGTATGAGAACAATAGATATTGAAGTTCGTACTGCCGTCGGTAAATAAAGGCAGTATATTCACCGACGGCGGTAGGCGCGGACAACTTCAATTACGTTAAAATATTAAGATATGTCTTACTTTCTGCACTCGCCGGTACTGAACACTTATGCAACAAGATTTTCATAATTATTGAATTTAATGAATGTTTAAAATTGCACTTTCTCTTGCGGCGCGGTGTTTTAAAAGGTTAAATTAATTATTGTAGATGTCGATAAGGCACTGAAACTTATTTTTTAAAATAACTTTATTATAAGCTTCCACTCAATTTGTAGTTCAGTGTAATTTTAATGTATAGGTATTATTGTTATATTTATAGGTATACACAGATTTTGGCAATGATAATAATTTGTCAATTCTGTTTTGGACTTTTCTTGGTAGGTTACAGTATTTAATTAGTACCCATTATTTTGGAATTAAGACATTTCTTTACGTTACGACTATTGTAAGAATTAATAGTCATTAATTAAAACCCCAGGGCAGACAAGATTAAAAAACTGCTTATTAAGAAAACTGGGACCGACGGCTTTACATATTCTGATCTCCGAAGCACGAAACCGCGAATGAAATGCTACTAACGGTCACCCATCAAACAAGAGACTGAGGCCGTTTCAATTAATTTTTACGCGCTTCTTGAAATGACATAATCCAGATGGAGTGAACTCAAAGCACGGAAGGTGGCATGAAAATTGCCACCTTTGATTATTTTGCACAGTAACACCCGCACCTTCAAAACTTATACTGACATCCCCGCATCTGACAAATTCCCACTAAATTATATTTATTCTTATACTAGCCTACCGCCAGCGGCTTCGCCTGTGAGAACCCGTTTTATGGGGCCCCGTATAGCATATGTGTTTTTTAAGGGTATATCTCTCTGTAACTTTCTTTCATCCATTTGAAATACAACGTAAGAATGTTTGTGTTTAGCCAGCGGGTTCGACCGCATCGACCCGGTTTATAGGCTACCGTAGGATAAAAACCATCCTTTGTCTTTTCCCATGGTCCATTCTATTTGTGTTCCAAATTACATAAAAATCAATTCAGTAGTTTAAACGGGAAAGCGTAACAGACAGACAGACAGAGTTACTTTCGAATTTATAGTATTAAAAATAATAATATATAATATATTTATATATACGATCACCTGCGTGGCGCAATCGAAGGGTCCCGGGTTCGATTCCCGGCGAAACAGAAATTTGAATAATGAGTTTAAATTAATGTTTTCGGTCTGGTTGTTTGTGTTTCTGTTTCTGTCTTTGTGTTCATGGTACCGACACAGGGTATATCTACCCTGCTGTGATTGTGAAGCGTTATAAAATTAAATAAATAATATAAATTAAATACTACATTGCGTAAAAGGAACATTATAGTTTTACAGTGTTTAATATTTTCGTATCTTTACATAATTATGTATATTTGCTATAGTGACTATGGCTTAGTCAGCATTCATATCGTAGGTTAAGTGCACTTACCATATTACCGTCTATCTTATCAATTTTCTCAATAATTTTAAAGTACTAAGAGTACGAGACTCCTCTTAAAGAGGATTGTAAGAAGAATAGCGTAGAACAACCTAAATTTCTTTCCCCTGTAAGGGAGAAAATAATAAGAATAAGAATGAACTCTTCCTTATCGTTTAGGTCTTTTGTTTACAATTTAGGTGTCTCACATTAGCCACAAAGTGGCGTGCAAATTACAATATAGTAAATTTAGCAATTAATAGAATATATTTGCATATACAATAATTATTTCAAAGAATTATTTTAATCCAGTTTTACATTGTAATTCCCCAGTCAAATATTTATGGTTTATATTTAATGGTTTATAATTTATGGTTTACGGTTTACATATTACGGTTTACTGTTTACTATTTAAGATTTACATGTCATTCAATTACTTATCAAATTACAAACAAATAAACTTGATGTCATAATTTAAATTAAGAATAATTCAAATTTACAAAAGTTCAATAATAATATAATTATCAAATCATAGTATGTGGGACTTATATATTAATGTTTTTCATAAATTAATTATTATTATTTATCGATCATCCAGTTATATAGATGTTTTTTTAAATCGAGATAAAGAGTATTCAGAGGTTTCCGTCGATGCTTGGCCCGCTATTAATATTACCTTCCCAAGTTTGAATTTGACTCAATATTTCTAAATTCTTCACGCTGCGAAAATGTGGATTGGTAGAGAGTCTGAGATATTAATAATGAAAAGTGCGTCCTCGCCATTGTCAGGTAAATGACGGTAGACATTCTTAAGTCAATACGTGTTCAAGTTTTCTCAAATTTGGGCCGTTTGTTCCTTTCCTTGTTAAATGTATTCGTAGAATAAATTTAATGTTAGTACTATTATAATAATTTAAAAAAATCATTTATTTCAAGAAATTATTCTCATATGAAATGGTTAGTAGTACTTAGCCTATGTTAGTCATATTGAAATATTAAATTAAGTCAATTTAAATTAAATTACAAACATTATATTAAATTAAATTAAATTATATTAATACAATGAGAATTTGTTAGTAAAGCTTAACCTATGTTAGTAATACTAAAACCTTAAAAACACTGCTAGCAATATGTAGACTGCGGCAGTGCCACAAAAATGGACAGTCCAGTCTGTCTGCAATCATCATCAGAACCCTGTTGGAGCTGTCCCGCTCGCAGACGCATCGTGTTCCAGAAACATTGCACACGAGCCTCCGCAAACATACCCGATGCACTGCAGAAGCGGGGCAACCCCATCAGAAATTATCATTGGTCTTATGACATATGAAAAAGACAGCAATAATATTAAATAATTAGTTACTTTATTCAGAGATTCAAAAATCATGTCTTGAAATTGGATTGATCTACGAACATATTTACGAAAGCTTTCTTTTACATGCTGTCGTTGGAATACCTTAGACAGAGCTGTGAAAAAAGCTCTCTCCGTCAAAGCCAACAATGTTCAGGTGACTTCCTTTTTGTCCGGTTAATAAAAAAAGTAACTCCAACGAGGCCAATCTTTCCTTATAAACTTAATAGACATAAGTCTTATATCTCACGGTTGATTATTTTTAAGTTATCAAAATAAGAAACTATAACCTGAGCATCCGTAAATAAAATATATTTTTCAGTTGAACTACTATAATTATCGTCATATTTTGTTGTTGATTTGTTGTTAGTGATTTTGAAGTTAATAAAATTAGAAACTTCGACCTTAGCGCGTTGATTCTCCGACCGGAAATGTCCGTCAAGCGAGCGATTGTGAAACTGGTGTTCAATCATTATCGATACATTAGCGCATTAGAGCACAATCGAACCTATCGGCTCAATCGGTTGCCCAATAGAAGCTGAAACGTTAATTTGGCCTACAAAAATATTTGCGATGCTAATCTAGCGCTCAAATAAGATTGAATACAGGCGAGAGTGTAGCGGGCATGGTGATGCAAAAGAAAAGATCTTTATCCATATTATGATCAGTTAAGATTATAATATTTGATTCGGAAAAGCTTCGGTTGAATAATCTGAGTTTGTATGATTATGCTTGGATTATGCTTATCTATCCCTCGGAAATATCACAAATTTTTCATATAAATTATGTCATTTCCCGAAGTCCACTTTATCTTTGCACCAAATTTTATAATATTGTAATATTAGTAACTTTAGTAAGGATTTTAGTATTTTGTGGGGATCGTTATGATTCATTAATAACATTTCTTATTACCTACATCAACGTTTTTATATTTACTTTAAAGCTCCCTGCTTCTACTCCTTTACAAAATTATCCTTTCCATTTCCAATATAAATACAAAATTGTATTAATTTTAAATGAAGAACATTTTATTTAGGTTTAAAATCTTTATATTACAGGTAATATGGCGTGCGTAAAATCCTATCGAAAAATTAAAATTAAAAGTATTAATAGGTTAATATTAATACTCGTAGCTACAGTGTAAGCATAATAGGTACCTACTTTAACAACCCGCATGCATCAATACTATTCAATACTGCACATTATCTTGACATCGAGGTTATTAATTGCCGCTAAAGCTTAAATAGAAAGTGAAATTACTAAAAAAATGTACAAGACAAAAAAAAAAAACTTTTTCATAAGTAAAAAGCCTTTGCTGCACGGAGGCTATGTTTATACAAACATTTTCGAACAGGTACCCAATGTAAAAATGTTCTGTATAACAGTAGAGATTTGAACCTAATACACTTTTTAATAAACAAGTCTCCCGTTTGCAACAAAGCCTAAAGGACACACTTAAAAAATAATGATTTTTATAGCTCTACACTCGATCTACCGTATCTCTTACTCTTTCCACCGCTGCCTCTCACCCAGTGTGTGTGTCTATTGCATTTTTACGCCTAAACTAATGAACCAATTTAAATAAAATTTGACACGTGTTATTACGAAAAATAGGCTAAAAGGGATTGAAATAAGGAAGATAAAAACAAAAACACCGCATTCAGATACTGGATAGGATGTAAATAAATATTAGAGATTTTGAAGAAATTTCTTATGGGATGATAAACGAAATCCACGCGGGCTATACTACTGGTGGAAAGCTAAAGCTCTTTCCACCGCTGCCTCTCACCCAGTGTGTGTGTCTATTGCATTTTTACGCCTAAACTAATGAACCAATTTAAATAAAATTTGACACGTGTTATTACGAAAAATAGGCTAAAAGGGATTGAAATAAGGAAGATAAAAACAAAAACACCGCATTCAGATACTGGATAGGATGTAAATAAATATTAGAGATTTTGATGAAATTTCTTATGGGATGATAAACGAAATCCACGCGGGCTATACTACTGGTGGAAAGCTAAAGAAAAAGAAAGAAAAGTAAAGAAAAATGATTTATTTTCGCAAATATGGGTATTACAGAAGTTGTTTTATACATTTAACAGTCCGCCATATTTACCTCAGTAAGGTATGCAAATGTTGTTAAAGAAATAAACTTTTGACTTAAATATAAACAACTTTTTGACTTAAATCTAAATAACTAATTTGTTTATTAAGTTTACAAACCATGTTATTTATTTGTTTATCCCATATTTTGCGTTTTTATTTTTATTTTTTAAGTAGTTATGAGTTTATTTATAGAGTGTTTCTCCCACGTCGTCGGCTTTGGGCACCCAATTCACTGGGTTTTTATACGCTGAGAGGAAAAAAAGCTGACAGAAAAAACAACTCCCAGGTTTTAAGTTTCATAATCCCTCACGAAGTTAATTTTCATCGTTTAGAATTTCAGAAACCGAATAGTACCAAAAGCGTAACATTTATAACAACGTATTAAGTGCTCGTTTGAAATCACAATTTGTTTTGGATTTGAGGGTTTCCGGTAAATTATTATATATTTTTGGTCCCATGCAAAAGACGCTTTTTTGGTATTGTTTGGTTTTTGACGCAATTGAACTCATTTTATTATGTCTTGTATTGTTGTATTGGATGTGTTGTTAATAAAAAATAATATTAGTATAAGAAATGTCCAGTAATTAATACAACTATTTATACAAGAAAGTCAGCTTAGAAAATTGTAAAGTTAATTCGTTAGTGAAACGCTTGTTAGTACTCGTATTTATTTATTAACTTAGTAGTTCAAAAAATTACGGACTACGTTTGTCACGAGACGCAAATTTTTAATTAGGGGATTATTATCGCAAGTCTACTGCGGGTCAGGTACAAGCAATGGAGTCGTCTCGAAGCATTTTTCATTTTTTTTTTCATACATCAATATATAAAAAAATCGATAAAATTTAAGAAAATGAACTGTCTTAGACAGTGTACTTGTAATTATACAATCCATTCATTTGTGAATATAGGAAGGTCTCGAATTCTAATTCAATATTACGCTATATTCAACCTTTATGGGTAAAGAAATATTTAAAACATGATAATGGTTACAACTTAGTTACACTATACATTTATACACAAGTAATTCAAGAGCATTATTTATATTAATTTTGAAAACCCCCTGTTTTTTTATACCTAAATGTTGTTTGTAAAACATAACGTTAAAAATTTAACAGTTCTTATAATATCTAGCCTGTTAGGAAATTAAGGATAATAATTTATAACATTACTACTGAAGTTTACCACTATAGTGATTTAAAAAAAATCTGAATAATTTATGAGGCTATTTCGTTGTTCCACTTACGCTTGTAAATACTAATTTATTAATCTTATTGTTCATAAATTACGGACTAAGTTCGTCAGGTGAAGTAAAGCCGCTATTTTTAATTTGTGTGAAATTATTAATTAGGGAAATGTTATCGCACATCTACTGCTAGTCGTGTCCACACAGTGGAGTTGTTGCCCGAATAAATAAATAAACCTTACACACTGAACTCGTAGCCCCACAGTGAGGTAAATACACCCTGTGTGACGGGTGCCATGGACACACACAGAGACAGAAACACAAACACCCAGACCGAGAACAGAAATTCATCATTCAAATTTCTGCTGCGCTGGGAATCGAACCCGGGACCCTCCGATCGGTAGTCCGACATGGGGTACCATATACCAAGTACCGACTGACATACCATTAAGAAATAGCATTAAAGAATAGTTTATATGAAAATTTAATTTATTATAAAACTATTTCTACTATACTACTACTACTCTTTCTAACAACTACCTACGTTTGAAAATTGAAACAAATGTTCTATGGAAAATTTCTGTAAAAGAAATGTTGGATATATTAAAAGTATTGAGCATATACAGATTATAGGTACATTTGTCAACTTTTACCTACCTTTTTTACAAAAGATTAATGGTTTAATATTATTTTGTTTGAAGTATTAAAATTATAATAATATAGATTTAAATATTTCCATTAGGTTAGGGTAATTAGGTGGAAAATTGTCTAAAAGACACATATTTTGTATAACTATATATAGGCTAGATACAAGTCCACGCGACGTATTTATTTTTTGGTCTGCTGGCCGATGGCTGGCCGCGCGCGGCACACAAAATGCTGACAATGAAAATGTGTACAGCGTTAGTCCGTAAAAATATATTTTTAACCAATTAATTCAATAAGTGAATAATAGCTTAATTTTTATTAATTAATTGATCTTGTTTTCGCACATAACTTCAATAAGTTTTCATTACACATGTTATAGTTTTACCGCTCAATTTGTAACAAATATGCTTAATATTAATATAAAATAAAAACGTCTACTTTCTCACGTAAATTTAAATTAAATTAATAATTTCACGTACTTGTATGTTTGATAACATACCGGCTAGTTTTATTTCGTGAATTAAGGTCGCTAGTTCTAATTTGTGTGAAATTATTAATTAGGGAAATGTTATCGCACATCTATGATACTGCGGGCCCGTGTACAAACAGCTGAGTTAGCTTTTAAGTAGTTTTCATTTTATTTTTAAGGTAAATATGAGTAATAACTTAAATCGGAAAAAGGTTCTGTAGATAATAAATGTGATAAACTTTGTAGAGATAATGATTCAATTATTTTTAATGAGAACAGAATAAATGTCGACAAAAATACTCATAATTACAAAGAAGCTTTTTAATTTATTCCTGTGCATTTCTGCCATGACATATTTTTTCAGTTTGATTGATTTGCTAACAGTAAATTTACATGTTATTATTTAAAAAAAAATAATCTACATAGTTACTTTAATTACAACTGCATACTACTACATACTTTAATTACTTTAATTTTTTAACTAAATAAAAAGTAACTTGTAAGCAAACTTAACTCAGAACGAGATAATAAACTAATTATATCATATAATGCGGAATTTACGAGTAGATTGTATCCGTATCGGTATCGAACCAAAACGCTGCAATAACTCTTTGTCGAAAAGCAAGCCAATACAATTTAAACCCCACAGGAACATGTAGTTTAGAACTACATATTAATTAAATAAATAAATAAATAACGTTTCACACTCGAAGCCCCACAGTAGGGTACATATACCCTGTGTCGTACCCGGTATCGTACCATGGACACACAAAAAGACAGAAACACAAACACCCAGACCGAGAACAGAAATTTAAACCTATAACATAAGAATAAATTAATAATACAATCATTTAAATTTCTGTTTGGCCGGAAATCGAATCCCTTGACCGGATTGGCAGTCCGGCATTGCACTAGGCAGCTCGTCAAAATTAACTGTTAAATATGTATGTAGCTCTGTATATAATAATATTTGTATTTAGTTTTTCCTACAGAAATGATACTAATATTTGCCCGAGTAAAAAGTAGCCTATGTCACTCTCCAGCCCCCAAGCTATCTCTCATTATATAAAAATCAGGTCAAACTGCAGCACCGTTGTGACGAGAAAGAAGGACAAACAAACAAATTTTTACATTTTTAACACTTCGTATGGATTCGAGCTTTGGTTAGGTTAGTTAGGTTAGTTTATTTAAGATGATTTATTTCTGCACTTTTCGTATCTCAGCGTCATTCAGAGATACACGATGCGTCGTACTTATTTCAATCTAAATGGCTGCTACCCTTTTTGCGTCCCACTGCTGGGCACGGGTCTTTCCCCCTTAGTGGGGAGGCCTGGAGCTTACTCCACCACGCTGCTCCAATGCGGGTCGCATTCAATCAATTCAAATTTCAATTTCAATCTAAATAGCATCAATAATTTAAAAAAAGATTTGAGTAAAAATTAATGTCTACGGACGTCTACACGACCACACTGCTACGCGCCTACGCCTCTACATGCCTACGCCAACGCTACGCCTACAGCTGGCAAAGACACTGCTCGTTTATTTATGGTTCGCGACAAGTTGTTCGTTATTTTGTTTTGACAGATTTTTTTATTAAATAAACTAGATCTGACCTACAGTTCATCTGCGTTAGAAGGGATCTTATCATGATGAATGCACCATTACCATAATCAAAGGTGAACCAACCCGACTGTTCATCGAACCGCACTTGGCCCATGTTGTGGACTGTAAGCTTAATCCATCGATTTCAAGAAGATACCTTTTTTACCGACTTCCAAAAGGAGGAGGTACTGTATTCGGCTGTATGTATTTTTTTTTATATATGTTCACCGATTACTCCGCCGTTTGTGGACCGATTTTCAAAATTCTTTTTTGTTCGTATGCTTATACTCCCGAGGTGGTCCCATTGTCACCAAATCAGGATCTGATGATGGGATCCCAGGGAAATCGAGGGGAAATCTCAAATTTTATAGGCACACACATTGATTTTCTTATAGTTTCTGAAGCATAAGAGATTTTTACGCATAGAAATCATCATCTCATGTTGCTGAGCTGATGATGGAAGGTACTGCGAGAGTGAGGAGTTGAGAGCAAATTCTTTCAATAAATAGTTGTTTATTCGAAATCTTACATTCCCGAGGTGGTCCAACTGTCACCAAGTCAAATTCTGATGAGGGGATCCCAAAGAAATCGAAGGGAACATTCAAATTTTATAGCACAACAAATGATTTTCATATTTTTACAAAGCAAAACAGACATTTGTGTATAATTATCGTCATATCATGTTGCTGAACTGATGATGGAAGGTACTACGACGGTTAGGAGTTGAGAGAAAATTCTTTCAATAAATGGTTTTTTGTTCGAAATCTTACATTCCTGAGGTGGTCCAACTGTCACCATGTCAAAATCTGATGATGTGATATTAGGAGAATCGAGGGAAACACTGAAACTTAATAGGCACACACATTCTTTTAGTCATATTTTTAACATAATACATATATTTATGTCTGGTAATTATCACTTGCTGCTGCTTAACTGGTGATTGAAGGTACAACTCCTCAACGGTTAGGAGCTGAGAGCAAATTCTTTCGAACACGATAGAGGAAACTTACTACTATTATAAACCTTTTTTAAATATATAATTAATTGCAAATTCTTTAAAACATAAAAAGCTTAAATTGATTAAGTTTCAAGTTTTTTTTTATTTGAATGCGATAGCAGACGAGCATGCAGGCCCATGAGCATCAATTTTGTTCCCGTAAAGACCCTATCCAATGTGGATAGAATTTAGGTCAAAAAGTGTTATTTTAACGGATTCCTAACCGGTTTAGAGCTTGACCTCGGGGTCACATGACATTAAACAATGTACGTCTGTTTGTTCGCGTGCGGCCTGTTAATTGCCGGTACCAAACGAATTTGTATTAATTAGTATTCGTTTATATTCCACATTTCTCGGCGATTTATAGCACCATTAAAATAATCAGGGTACTAGCTGCGCTTGTTCGTAGTTTTCCAATTATAATGATTTTTCCTGACGAAAAATTAAGGAAACGGTTTGTTTTGCTTAGTGACCTACTCGTAAATATGGTTTTCATGAAGTTTATGGATATTAGTGTTTTAAGATGTTAGAATTAAAACTGACCGTTGAGGCTCAATCAACTCAGGTGATTTGTTTTAAAACCATCGTGAGGTTTTCAATTGTTTTATATATATTTGGCAAAGGGAGATCTCCGCCGGGCGAGGTGGATATACCCGGGGAGCGGCCGCGCTCCAACTGACTTAATCGGAGCTTGTATATATGGTCGGATATTAAGGAAACTTCGATAGCGTGATTCAGGAATACCCGTGGCGCCATCTCTTAATGAGTAGCGGAAGGTCGCTAAACACATGAACACATATTTTTGAAATTTTTTTTATTTTTATTTTATTTATTTTTGGGAAACATACAATCTTATGATACATTTACAATTATACATAAAATTATAATGCGTTAGTCAACAAAGTTTCCACTGACATATCGTACATAACAGCATTTTAGTAGATCGGAGCGATAAAGAGATGGTTTAAATGAATAGACTAAAAATGTTTACCAGATTAAAGATAATTATAATTTTGTTGCGAATATTTTACAAAAAAATAGTATTTAGAATCAAGGATTAGAATACCTGTTACAAAATTCACAGTCAGGTTATCCATCATATATGATTTGTCTAATGTTCTTCTTATAAAGGCCTATCGAACAATTAAGAGGGTCAACATTTAATAAATGAGTGTTATAAAAACTGCAAGATCGGTACAGAAAAATACCGAAATGGAACCTATTTTAATAGAGATACAAAAGTTATTTTAACGAAGCTCATTCAGATAGAGCCATATTGGCTTAATTATTGTAAGTTATTCCTCCAATCCAGTTAGATATTACAAATACAACCTTCCGTTAAATATCCCGACTGCAGCACATAGGTCTCTGATTCGAACTGAGGAGGCTTTAAGTGGTAGGGAACCACACTTACTTGCTGTGGGTTAGTGGGTTGGTGGACAGTTTTTTTTAATTTATTTACATGGAGAACGAGAACGAGCGTGCCTGAGCGTACATCGTTTCACATACGAGTACATGTTTAAAAAAGTTACACACTCATACACACTCATAGCCCCACAGTAATTAATATGTATCGTGGGTACCATGGACACATACAAAGACAGGAACACAAACACCCAGACCGAGAATTTTTTTTCTTCGAAATTTCTGTTTCGCCGGGAATCGAATCGGGACCCCTCGATTGGCAGTCCGTTATGGTAACCGCTGCGCCACGCAGGTTATCAAAGGGAGTCTTGTCTATGTTCATAGGAGTATGCGAGTAGTAGTGTCAAGTGTAATGAACCTATCTTGCAGGCGCTCGTATTAGTTCAATGTTTTTTGACAGAACGCGTCTACCATTTACCGTCATGAGTCTGTAGTGTTTATCATTTAATTTATTTTTCTTCACAGTAGAATAATAAAACTCAATCTAAATTTTTTGACAGAGGGACAAGCACGGGTTTTGAACCTGTGCCTCCAGTAGGTTCATGAATCCGTTACCCTAACCACTCAGCTATCATCGCTTCAGATATAGTATTATCAGGTACATGATTGTGAATGATTGGCGGTGGCGCGCAATCGTCACCATCGACCAATCAAGGCAGGAAATAATGACTCCCCAATCCAATCTGATGACTGACCATCCTATGTAGGACATTTTAACTACTTTACAATATGAATTGAAGTTATATTTATTTGAAATAATCAACAATTTTTTAAAGTTTTTATTTTATTATTATTATTTTCTTATTACTTTTGAAGTTCAATTCTCCTTCTTATGAGTGTGCTGAAGAATATTACTATTAAGGAATATTGAGTAACTCTGTCCTTCTTTACATTCAGGTTTATAATTAATATCTTATTTGTGTGTACATAAATAAAAAAATCTGAAGACTTGATAGGCTCTCCGTCTTAATAATCATTGCACAACAGGTCGTCAACTACATTAACAGACTGTAAAATAAACATTGAAAATGGAAAACCTAAGGATGCTTTTTAACCCTATCTTCCCACAATTTTTAGTGCATTTAATAATACAATTATTCTATTTACTGTTGAAAACGTTAACATTTTGACCGAAATTTGGCTATGGCTGAAAAAATTATTTCGGTCGGATATTAATTCTGGTATTATTAATCCAGATATATTTTAATCAAGTACCATGATTATAAATGATTGGCGGTGGCGCGCAATCGTCGTTATCGACCAATCACGGCAGGAAATGATGGCTCCCCAGTCCAATCTGATGACTGGCCGTGCAATGTACCTACGCAGATAGATTTGTAAACTATTTTACAATGTATGTACACTTATTATTAATGAATAGTAGAGAGAAAACTCTAATATTGTTCTCTCCTTTAATATTGTTTTAATAACAATACTTACAAAAGTATTGTTTAAATATCTAAGTTTTACTGAATCGCTCTAGGAGACATGACTTATCTCTATTGATTGTAAAGTACATACATCGGAAAATAGCGTACCTAGTAGAAAAGATAGTCTCCGACGCGGGGTTCCCGAATTAAAACAGCGCCATGCACCTCTGACTAAGGTAATATGGCGCGTATTTATATAATTACATAAATTATTTTATTTTTATTTGGAATACAATATTCACTTATTTAATAAAAAAATTCGCGGTCATCGGCTCTACAGCCTTTTGGACAACTGATATTAGGCTAAGAGAACAACACTTTTTTAAATGCCAGTAGTTCTTTACTAATCCAGTACCAGTATGATATGACTATGGGTCGATAATGAGTGTAAACGTTACCAAAGAAATCTGAAGATCTGTCATCTGTAATACTCCTTGTCTGTCATTAACAAAAATAATTAAAAAAAAATTACACTTACTTATTTAACTCTTCTACGTTTGGTTGTGATGCTGACGTTACTCGGCACTGAGCGCTCTCGAGGCTACACGCACACTAAAACAATTTCCATTCACAACATTCATACCGAACGGACCTCGTGACATAGAACATCTATAACTATAGCAAGGTGAATTATTGTCAGTAACATAGTCATACAAATGATTGTTGCACATAGTTGTCAAACTAATGAGCGCAGGACACATACAAAGCAACTCATAGTACCAGGGCCACATAACACAGAGTTCCATTATCAGTGGGACGGCTACGTAATTGGACGGCGATTGCGAATCGATTGTGCGCCACAATCGAGTTACGGTAATAAAGCGTCGATCACAGCGCCATCTATGCGGCGTGGTTTACGTCCAACAGAATATATTGCACTTTAGGCTATGTATGTGATAGAAGACGGAAATATGTCTGTGCTCTATACATATTTCGGCTTTAATGACTTGGAATTACTGTCTTTAATACTTGCAACATTATTCCTGTTTAATTTACTTTGTAATGTACAGCGGGTTAACTTTTTTCCTATAATGATAGCATCTTGTTATAATAATATTGTTAATCTCAACAAAACACAGGTTTTAGGGCATCTTACTTACTTGGTAGTACGGGTTAACTTTCAAAATGAAGACGTGGGCATAAACATAATATAGATTTTTAGAATAATGATAAATACTGATAAAAGTTCATGTCTGTAAGTGATTATAGATATTTAGCCATTAGACAGAGAAAATATTGCTGAAGTATTTTTATTTTTCGCCAAATTACCGAATCGCCAACAGATTATGAATGTACCATACAGGGAAAAAAATTAAATAAAATAAAATTTTGCATTATTTTTTTTCCTTGATTCCTCATGTCTGAGGGTCGTGACCACCAAGATACAATCTGCCTACATAAGTCCTCTCATTTGATCTACTTTGTGACAAACGCAAGGATTCGTGTACGTTGTAATCTTGCATTACAATTTCCAAAGAACTTATAAGGTTTGTATAATATATAAAGTCAGGCGTTTTATCGTCTTTCTGTGTGTGCTAGTTTTAATTTATTTTCATTAGTCTATAATTAAGTCTGTCCAAATCTTTCGCAATTGCAATTCTTCCCAGCACATGATTAAACAGGCATCATCGTTCAATAAAATAGTGATTAACATAAGACTCATTAATCTGTCAAGCACGCAGACTCGACTGGCCGAACAGCCGAACAACTCAATCACTATCAATTAAAAAGCACAAAAAAGAAATTTAATTTTAAAAAATCATTAATACCGAGCTTTAATATGTACCAACACCCAAATCTGACACGTGATTAGGGTTGCAACATTGAAAAAACAACGAGACGACCCATTATGGCCGATAATGCCTCGAGTGTTGCCAGATTATCGATAATTATTACAAAAAGGAGAGGCGAGATCGTATCGCGATAAGTGTAAAACATCTTAATGCGTTCCTCATAATGTTTTTATTTGTTTTGGCCTGCCGGTTGTAATCTCTTCTGTAATCTTAATGCGACATGTATCTCTTTCTCGCGGTCTTGCTACACCTACGAGCAAGCGGGACAGGTATATGGTAGCTAGTGTGTTTTGATCGCTCAATCTGCTATGACAGGGTTGGCACAACTCAGGTTTTGTCGTTGTATGATTTCTGATTTCCTAATCGGCTGAGAATGACAGCGGCCGTCTGGTTGATTGAATTATACTGATGTCTCTATATTATTTACAGTTCGATAAAAGGATTTGAGATTATAGTGGCCATAATCGTGCGCTAAAGTCAATGCATGTAAGTAATGTAAGGCCTGAATTGAATAACTAGCAACATTTTTTTATCTTTTATACTAGATAAATTTTGCCGTTCACTGGAGCTTTTACATCCTGATTTAGCTTTTATGAGTTTATATTTTTTGCAAACATTTTTCGTTCTCGTAATAACCGTTCACTTGTCTATTAATTTAGGTGTTATTAACTCACTACTAGGTACGTTGTTTAGAAAGGAGATGTCCAAAAGTGGGTCTTTATTCCGAAAAAAATCTAACCAGGGCACATGGAAGGTATCTAGACAGACATTACAAATTCCAACTATTTTTTATAAACTGTGTAATTTTTCAGCCCCCCGATTTTGAAAAAAAATTTTTTTGGTTTTTATTAATGCATTGAAAGAAATAACATTAACATGAACGCATCTGTTAAAAATAATAAAAATATATCAATTATGACTACTGTCAGTGTCAAATATTTCAAACCGCGGCCGACAAGTCGAGTGACTGACTGACTAGAATGACTAGTAAGTACCTAATGATAAAATATACTTGACGCTGGCAATATGCACAGAGTTTACGATGCCATTATGGGTATGAGAATGAATAAGTCAATGTCAAAAAGCCAAAATATTTGACAGTGACATGACATAAGACATGCATGTTTAAGGTGTTACCGTATAATAAAACAGAATTATAATAAAAACTTTCAATCGTTTATTTTGAAAACATGGGGGGGTTTAAAATCAATTTGTTTATAGTTTTTTGTTCTAATTTTTATGCTTTTTCAACAAGGTGTGGTTTGATGCTGGTTGGAATTTTTCGGAATAAAAGCCCAACCTCCATACAAAAAGTGGACATCTCCTTTTTACTGAAGTGTCGGCCACTAATAGATGTTGTCTCTACAAATATGTTTGTTAAATTATTATAAATATTAGCTATGGATGTTTTGTTTTTTTATATTGTTATATAATTTATATCTAAAAATTAATTTATTGGTACAAACAATGTGTCATTATTAAGACTTTTAAAAATGTTATTTGAAAGTGTTAACCATAGTGCTCGAACTGAAAATTTCGTTCTGTTCAGATAAAAAAATACATTATAACAATCCTATAAAACTACAACCAAAAGATAAAAATTACCCTTATGCTTATTTTATCTTATTAGATTGATTCGACATGAGGTCATATAAAATTTTAGTTTTTACATTTTAAAATAAATAAAAAGTGACAATCATTTATTACCATTAATAAACCTACTAGCTTTTAACCAGCAGTTTCCCCGGGTAAAAAGTAGCCTCCAACCGCTAAACTATCTTGACACAGAAAATCAGATCAATCTATAGCACTGTCGCGACGTGAAAGAATGCCAAACAAATAAACAAACAAACAGACTTTTGCATTTTTACCGCTGCACCCACATTTGCCGTGAATCAACTATATTGGTTTTTGGTGGAAAGGTGCAGTGGCCGGCCGGACTTACATGAGGTCGCTATGATGGTCGCTATCAGCTTCCGGAATAGCAGCGCTACTGTTCGGCTTCAGACAAGATATTTGCTTGCTTGAGGATGTGTGCAGATGTCCACGGGCTGCAGCGACCACTTAACACCACGTGGCTTGTATGCTCGTTTGCTACTCCATTAAAATAAAATAAAAAATAGTTGCTTAACTTTGTATGTGATTTATTTTCACTTTAGGCGAAGTACGAAACCTGCCTGTTTATCAAAGTTTGATCAAAAACTGACGCTCATTAATCACCCTCGTTACACGCGCGGACAAAATAATGGAGAGAGAAATACCCACTTTCCGCTTCCGATTATCAGGAACTTTTATAAGCAGAACTTACTACGTCATAAACAGTCCAGAATTTAGAAGGATTTATGCTGAGTTTCCTTGAATTTTGATAATTATAACTATCGCAACCTTTACATGTATTATATTCTACAGTTCAACTGAGGAGAATCTCCAAATTGGGGAAACTAACTCCACTCCACCACGATACGCATCAATGTTGTAGTTGGAGTTGCACTCACAACTACACTCCGAGTTGGTCAATCCGTATATTCACCATCAGTGGCCAGTCCGTTTTCTCATGTTTTCAAACAGCCTATCGAGTCTTCTAAAAGGTTTAACAATAGCTGCCTACACTGATGTAACATGCACAGAAACTCACATAAGGTTTTGCCACTAGCTGTCACATCTTACTATTATAATGCACGTATTTGTTTGCACCTTGAGTTCTCCGTCGGGTTTTGGTGGGAAGTCTGAAAGGATATGTTGTGCTCTTGTTTTATTTTCATTTTCTTTGTGTATTTCTGAGTTATATCGGATAAAGTTGAAGGCATTTTGTTTCATACAGGTTAATAACAGTGCATGAGTGCTGTGAAATAAAATGACAGTGCGAAAACATGTTTTTTCGGCTTGCCTCCGAAACTCCATCGGACAGGTTCTGGTAAAGTAGCTATCGCTTTACTTGAAAATCTGACTGACTAGCTAGACTGACTGATAACGTGATAACTGACGACTTGCTGATTTTATTGATGAATACTGCACAGAGTTTGCGATGCCATTATTGAATAATGAAACGAGTTCTACGTCAGTCACTTCATTTTAAAATTTTCTACGTAATTAATCGGATAAAGTTGATGGCATTTTGTTTCATACAGGTTAATAACAGTGCATGAGTGCTGTAAAATAAAATGACAGTGCGAAAACATGTTTTTTCGGCTTGCCTCCGAAACTCCATCGGACAGGTTCTGGTAAAGTAGCTATCGCTGTACTTGAAAATCTGACTGACTAGCTAGACTGACAGATAACGTGATAACTGACGACTTGCTGATTTTTTTTACGACTATTGCACAGAGTTTGCGATGCCATTATTGAATGATGAAACGAGTTCTACGTCAGTCACGTCAATGGAAAATTTACTACGTAATCATCAATACTATTGTAATCCGCGTTTGAAAAACACGATAGAGCAGGGTTCCAACAAAGAAAATGGCCAGCTTCAATAAATATCCCATCTTTTTGAACATACCGTTACAACATAATTATTATATTACTTACATGCATTCTTTTGACGAGATCAGAATAATATGCTTTAAGAAATTATGCTTTAAGAAATTATTAATTATTAATTATATTATCATAATAATTATTTGTTGATCAGAACTGAAGCAAATTAACAAATTAGTACTTAGACATACTATCACATTTCAAATTTTAATAATTGGTGTATTAAAAATCCCTGGGGTAAAGAAATCTTAGGATTTATTAAAACTTCGATTTTGCAGACTGCCAAATGATTAAAGTGAATTGAGTGCGTTCAATCACTTAAACATTTTTACTGTTTATTTAGCCGCCAACAGGAACAGTTTTCTTTCCTTACAAAACGTACCATGCCATTTAGCAACTCATTATCCTCGCCATAACAAACGCCAACACATGTCACACACGACTTATGCGTTCCAGATTTGAATATAATTGCATTATCGGTACTCGACCGGAAGTGCATTTGCATAGACAAACTGTTTGACTTGCTTCCGCCTGATTTATTATAGGCTGGTGGATAATTGTAGCTTTACCGCCATCTTTCATCTTTACATTTTGATCTATGGTTGCAGTTGTTTTGAGTGTACGTTTCTATTTAAGTAGATTTTGGAGCTACGGACTGATAAGGGTTAAATGATGACGCTTGTAATAACTGAGGTGAATACTTGGCTGTTCTAAATTCTCAGTCGAAGGCGAAGTCAAATGCAATAATTATAATTTAATAAATGTTAACTCAATTCAAATGATTGCCAACCTAACGGAACAAATTTAAAATACTACTAGGTACCTGGTCTACAAGAAATGCGTGGATATCTCAAAAAGTACTGAGCTGATTTTGATAAAACTTAGATTGATTCCTAAGTTGGAGTCTATACAAAACAACTAAATTGGAATATTTTTAACCAAAAATTATGAGCTTTTTGAGTTATGTGTGGACTAACATACAAATATGCATACACTTTTGAAATATCGTACACGTGTTAAGAAGCTGTTATAGACTAATTGCAATATCACATACATAGGTAAACATTGAATTTATAACCTTTTTTTGAAGTCGATTAAAAAGAAACATCTTATGTAGTCTTTTTTTGGTATCGCGGGAAACCTTCAAAAGGTTTGTAGGATTTTAACCACACTTAAACCTTAGATAACTAGGTACTTAAGCGCTTGGAGAAAATTCCGGGATTTCCAGCGATAAGCTTGGATGTCCACTATATTATTTTATATATCGTACATTGTAATCAATGGATTGGCAACTAGTTAAATAAAAGATTAGAGATAAAAATATCTATATAATCAACCTATCTGGAATAACTATATTATTCCTTTTAAGAGTAAGAGCTTCAGAGGAGTAAGTACCAAGCCTCCCCAATAACGGGGAGAGACCCGAGCCCAGCAGTAGGATTAAAAAACCGTTGCAGCCAACCCTGCCGCATATGTGTCTCAAGCTTAAGACTTTTACACAATTCCACATTAAAAGCAAAGTATAGTCATAATTTTCTATTAACTCCTCCAACATCCAATCACGAAACAAGCTATTGGTACCCGGATTATATCAATCAGCGAGAGTGCGTGCAAATTGCAATATAATTGCATTAGCGGACACGACGGAAGTAAATTACCATACACAAACATTGGAATGTTTGATTTATCGCGTTGGCTACAACTACATACATACCTACTTGTATATGCACCATATAGCAAAGAGCACGGAGCAAATAATGCTGTCTGTTTTCCGCTCTCGTAAAATAGTTATGGTAGAAAAAGCCTGAGCCGCTCGAATTTGCTATCAAGATCAGATAAAGATTATAAAAGATATTATGAAAAACCTAAACAAACAGTCTCGTTAAAATAACCAAAACAAAGCATGCTGTTCACTATCCTTTCCTTATAACGCCACGCGTAATGGAGGAAGCTTTAGACATCCCCAATATACGTACCTTTTTTGGTATTGGGGGGGGGGGGGACCTTCAAAAATTACCCAGCACCTTGGGAGAGGGGATACCGGGTACGGTACGGATCTCTCTCTCCATTATTAGGGAAGCCTGGAACTTGGACACCACACTGCTCCAATGCGGGTTAGTGGAGATGCGGATCAGTGCGGATGGCCAACTCGACATCGGCTGTTTTTAAATCGCCGATAAGGCCTCCGATTTTATTAACTCTCAATGTTTGACCTTCCAGGCGAAGGCTCATGCAACAGCAACGACGGCTTCAGCCAACGAACGCCCCCCGACGACAAGTCGGCCAGCGACGACGAGGCTCCTAGACCGGGGTCTACCGACAAGAAAAAGCACCGACGCAACCGCACCACCTTCACCACGTACCAGCTGCACGAGCTGGAGCGCGCCTTCGAGAAGAGCCACTACCCCGACGTGTACTCGCGCGAGGAGCTGGCCATGAAGGTCAACCTGCCTGAGGTTAGGGTGCAGGTTAGTGCTCATATCCTATCAGTTTCTAATATAGTCCCTACAGTAACAGTGGGTGGATTACTAGAAGAGAGAAAAGGACCTTTATTTACGAGTGGGTATCTAAGTTTTCATATAGATACTTTCTTATAGATATAATGAAGATGGTTAAATCTTCGATTTCTTGAAGTGACAGAAGAGCCTCCACCGTAAGATGTATTTACGAGATTTCAATCTATTTGGAGTTATAAATAATAGTTCAGGTAAGTAGTACCTAGCGATGACTGACACGTGGTGAGGAGTTCTTTTTTAGGGATGTTTGCTATCGCCTAGTCACCGTCATCGAATGTGTAATTTAATTCTAAATCGAATTGTGTAATTTAATTTTAAATATCCGTAATATGCAGAATTTACAAACTTCTTCTGCAGGAGGAGCCTTATGAACTTTTAAAGTTTACTACCTGTTTATTTATAATTAGGCTCTTTAATCTTTTATTGTAAATATTGCCAGCCTTAAAGCACTATTGAACCATAAAAAAATTGCTTTACAATAGAAACGGTGGTATTGGTATGTCCTCAATAGAACCAGACAACGTAAATTTAAAAACTTCTTGAAAATAATTAACGCATTTCCCAAATGCACAAATGTTACTCGACACACACTATTACATGACAGCTTCACAATGACTCAAAGAGATTAGCTAGTCCCGACCCCTGACTTGTGTGCACAAACACGACGTTTAATATTCAAAAATCAAACTAAACGAAATATCCTCTACTAAGTGAAATAAGAACACTTCGCAAACAGAGGGTCCCAGAGAAGGGTAAATGGCAATAATGAACCCAAAGGGGCTTATGCCACTCAATCCCCGAGACGAACATATGTCAAGGGCCCCCCGACCGAATTATCGAGACCTACCTCACCCCTCGCTAGTTCAACAAAACAGACGTTCCGAGAGAAAATGTGACGTATTCGGGGGTCGTATTAAACTGGAGCTTTCCTAATTGCTTTCTTATACCGCAATAAAAGTGCGTGCGTTTACGGAAATATAGTTTTTATTCCCAACTAATAGAGGTAGGTTAGATGAACGTATAAGCTGGTTTAGGAGCTCTCGTTAAATAATGCGGTTGCGAGCTAATCTCTCTTTAGCAGTAATAAAGGGTTAGTCGATGGGAAACTGTGTCATTTTGGCCATATTACTAAAGTGCCTCAAGATATTTGTAAAGGGTTTACGACAAGAACTAGTTTGGTAGGGTGTCATTATGTTTGTTGAAATTTTAGTTTTAGCCGGCAAATAGGAAATGTCAAAAATTTCGGAATAAATCAAACCTTGAGCTCGGGACCAGAATATGAGGTGTTCTGTGCCTGTAGTAAGGTGACGAAAAAGGAAAATGGATGTGTTTTTGTAGGCACTCTGTTAGACTCTACCAAGTTGTCCCCGCATAGGACTCAAGCGCGAGAAAGACGTTCCTCTGAAGATCCCAGGGCCCTTAACAAGCGTCGGTAGGGATATGGCTACATTCTCCATTTGTAGATCACTTGCTGGGCCATGCATGAGCAATTGATGAGGCTTTATTGAGCAAAAATCTCCGGTCGGGCCGGACCGGTTCATTTGGAAGAAATTTTAGTCTTTTACCGATCCTGAATAAGCTCCTTTTTTATTTAATCTACCTACCTCTACATTATGAAGCTTAATATAAATAATTGGGCTTTGTAAGTATCTTAAGCGGAACGAATTTTCTGTAATTAGTGCCCGTCTGAGGAGTAATGGAACATTTAATTAGCAACCCTTCTGCGGTCATCCCCGACTGTTTGCAAACGAAACAATTATCGTTTTTCGGGACTTTAGCCTGAGTCCTGCTTTTGACTAATGGGGTAATGATCTTGTAAGGAATATCTGATCTTCAATGGAAAACACTGTTTACGAGCTATTTCATTAATTTACGATATGCTGATAATGATGATCATAAATAATTAATTATACAACTTCAAATTTGAGCAATTTTGATAAATTTTAGCTACACGTTTTTCTGCTGAGAACCGATTCCTTTATATTTCAATGCAAAGATGTAGTTGCCAATGCCAACACTTAGAGCGGTTGAAAAGTAGCGAAATTTAGGCGCGGATGGACGCGCGAAACCGCAACTTTTGACATTTTCCGGAAGCGCGTTTTCCGAAACGACCGAAATAATATAAATCAAACAAAATAAAATAACTTTGTCCGCGGCATAAAAACCTGTGAGGTTTTTTTTCCGCCAGCTTTTTTTTCCTCTCAGCGTACAAAAATCGTCGTGGTGGGTGCCCAAAGCTGATGACGGCGAACCTCGTATGGTTCAAATAAAATAGATTATTATAAAAAGCACAGAATTTGGTTTCAGTCTAATTAATTAAAACTTTACAAATAATTTTATACTATTTAATACATAATTTAATGTGTGCCCTTCTTTAATAGTAATTTTAAGAATTTAAGTTTAAATTAAGTCTTTAAATTTAGTGTAAGCTCTTGTGTATGATCTAGGACCAGGTTGGGCTGGGGGCCTAGATACTAATAAAACTCGATTTGTGTTGCATGGACTGTAATCTAATACGTTTACAAGAATATGTAGATAAGTATAGGCCGGCGTGCGCACTGTGTGAGTTCCGTACGAAGATTCTAATGAAGAACTGCGAGGGCCCACGACCGGCCCCGCCCCGCGCGCCGTTGCACGCGCACAGCGCGATGTGACGAAGGTACATCTTGTATTGTGGTGTAAGTCTGTGCAGCAACTGCAGTTTTCCACCGAAACACATAAGAATCGCTTTACGGCAAGAGTGCACGCAGCGGTGGTACTGCCCCAGTCGAATTATAAAAGTACTACCACCTTTAAAAACTACATTAATGCCAAATTCTTTTAAAAGTAAAAACTTCGAAGTAAAAACTTCTTTAACGGCGTTGTGCACTTTTTTTGGGATGGGTAAAAAATGTTAAATTCGCGTCAGGACATGTGTCCTGATCGAATATTCGTAAGACGGATGGGTGACAGCTGATGGCTCGACTGTCTGTATATTTGAAAAATTCGTGTATATCAAGTGCTTAAACTATGGAAATTGAACAAAGTGCATCTATTAATGAAAAAAGTGACGAAGAAATAGTGAAAGAAAATGAATGAGTACTTTATAAAAATAATACTAGATGAAAAATAATACTGATAATTAAAGCAATTCGTGCGAAATTATTCCCTAACCATTCCAAAATATCAAAAAAGCACAACGTTAATGTTCAAGTTTTTACTTGACGCACTACCGGAGTGCAACCCGTTTTTTTCCTAATTATTGCTGTCATATAAAATTAAGATTTGTCAGCTACTATACTATTGAATTATGAAAACTAACTCATAACGTTATGCCAAACTTGGCGATAAAATGACATTAAGCACTAAACGACTGAACTATCACATAGTACCAGGCGCGCATAGCACGGAGGCGTCGGACCCGGCCGGTAATTCGCTTAAATCCGCGCCGGCAACGTTCACGTGATATCCACCTACGTATACTTTCTCGACTCCTGGTACTTAGTTCTGGATCGACTAGGGATTCAGTTTTACAATTTCGCGAAACTATAAACCTCGACCATCTACGAATCAAATTCTCAGAACCTGTGGCACCTTTGGCTAGCACAATTTTGTTACGAGTTTATTTAGACTACTCAGAAAAATAATAGGCGAGGTCATTTTCTGAACGGATTCTATCACTGCCTCTAAGCTGAAAGAAAATTTGATAGGCATAGTGAAATCTACTGACATGAAATTGACTAGCGTACGAGTAAGTGGACATCTTTATCCTTCTTACTTTGCAAGGAGACCCGTAATTAAAATTATTATAAATAATTTCGAAAAATATAAAATTCATAAAATGCCTCATATTACAAGCAATTCTGTCATTTATTTATTTATTTTACTTTAACTAAAACGGTACTAAACCAATAACATTAATTAAAGACAGAACTGTCATGTATCGTGCCAGCCCCTGTTCTACAAAATACAAGAAAGTTTTGCTATATTGAAAGGCGATAAGAAGATAGTTGACCATAAAATTGAACATTATATTATTATTGCGTAAGAGGTAATAAACTTATATAAAACTAAAAATAAATTATAAAAATAATTTTAATAAAACATAAATTTTGTCATTTTGACGGCATTAATAACCCGCAATGGAGCAGCGTGGTGGAGTAAGCTCCAGGCCTCCCCAATAATGGGGAGAGACCCGTGCCCAGCAGTGGGACGTAAAAAGGGTTGCAGCCAACAATAGTTTTAATGCCGTCAAAAATGTTTCTACCCTCATACCCGCACCTTTAGCTTTCCTTAACAAAAAATTCGCTAATCTAATACTCTCATCAAAGATATCTTTAAGTATATCTTATCTGATCGTTCAACAATTAAATAGGCTCCATACAGAATCATTCGTTCATAAACACTTTCGTTATTGTTAAATGTATGGAACAACCAAACCAGATATCACGATCTCCTGATACGTACAACCTATTTGAACTAGGAGATCTTTAAACATTGGCATTAAAGCTAACTTAAAATGATCTCTCCGTTCTATGTAAAGAGTTCGAATTCAGAGTTCTTCTAAATTTGTGATGGGGAAATCGCCCAGCATTAAAGATCTCTAGCTTCGTTTAATAGGTTCCAATTAAGGGATCTAGCAGCGTGGACGATTTGTAATGGGTGAAATGTTACTATTAAACGGTCTTTCGAGTTCAGGAGGTGTATTAAAAGTGCATTAACAGACAAACAGACACAATGATAGAGCGATAATAATCGAATTCGCTACACTGAGTCCCATTAGATTAGGCGGGCAGTGACTGAACGATAGGGGATGTAAGTACTTTTATTATTTTATTACTGTTTATTTTATTGCAGGAGATTGTTATTGTTCTGAATAGATTTGCAGAAAATATAGTAAGTACCCAAATTTTTTTTTTGTTGTATTGCTGTCGAAATATGTGCCTTTCAGTAGGTTAACGCTTAACAATGTTAAAAGTTGTAAAAACCTTGTATAAAGGTCGTTCTAATCATATCTTAATTGAATATTCTAATATGGAATGGAAAAGAAAAAAGTGCCAAGTCAAGAATGCAACTATTTTTAAGATTGTCTAAGTAAAATTAACGTTAATATTATAGTACTACTGTAATATATTAAAAATTCAAATTATTATCGAATCTTTGAATACATACAATAAAATACGGCGTCATAATACCATAAGTACTCAAACGCCCTAATTTGTAGCTTAAAAATTAATTTGATTTTTAAAAATCCATCAATGCGTCCCAGTTTTTTATTCGCTCCCTCAGTGTAAATATCTAAACGGTTCATCTTGACCCTCGAAGCCAATCTAAAGTAAAAGCGCAATATCGTCCTTTCCCCTTCTTCCCCTCAAGTGGTTGTCACTTCCCGGTCGACTTGCGACACAGCGCTAATACGCGTTTTTGTGCCAAACGCCCCGTGCACAGCCACCCTTACAACCCTACTCATTGCAAAACAAACTCCATTTACCTTCACACAAAGCTCAATTTAGGTTAATACTCGCAACTTATTGGCATCCAATTTATTGTCAAACGATGCTTTTATAGTAATAGAAAATATACTTTGTTTTCATTGTTACAAGGTTGAATTTGGAATGATTGGTAAATTTCGCCGCGATCTTTGAAGGGTTGTTGAGACGGAATTGAGTTTTATAATGTTTGTTTAAAGTGAATACATTGTTTTGTTCGATTGTCCTCGTGTTAAAAGTACTTTTTGTATCGGAATAATGGCAGTTTTAAAGTAATTACGGGTTTCAGTTTAGGATTAGGATCTCAACGTTTTTGTATGACATCTCTACATTTCTGTGACTTTGCCGAAGAAAGATAAATATGTCTCTCTCTTTTACGGATTATACTACTATTTTTATTACACTTGTAAAAGCTTTTAATCTATTGAAGTTTAAAAAGAAGAACATGTCGCTGCAGCTTAAAGACTATCTACACGCAATCTCAAGAAAGCCTGCGCCTAGCCCGAGGTCGTATGACTTGCGCTGCTACTCCGCAAGTACCTACAATCATGTAATGTAAAAAAATAAGTATCTGCATTTTCTGAAGATTTCATTTTCAGAAAAAGAGACCCTATTACGTTGTATTAAAGTAATGAAGCTTCTTCTCACACATTAAATATGGATAATAATTTTCTTAGCAAAATTAGTATAGGCAGATAGTTTTGTTCATTATCAATTAGTTATCTGCTAAATAAAGGCCATTTCCGCGGTAAACCGCAAACGACTTAAGCGATTAGTAAGGTTTTTGTCGAGTCATTAAGGGTTATTAAGCTGTCCTGAAGGAAAATGAATCGACATTAGCTGCAACCTCTTTATTCGTCCCACTGCTGGGTCGGGACTCTCCATAATATTGGGGAAGCCTGGAACTTAGTCCACCCGCTGGTCCAACACGGTTGCTGGAGTTCCGGGTTAGTAGCCAGCCCGCTGTCAGATGTTTTCAAACCGCCCATAAGGCCTCCGACAAGATTTAACGTGTGCTATCTATTAAACATCTATAATAACCGGGACCGACGGATAAACGTGCCCTCCTAAGTACGGAAATGCGAAAGAAATATTGCCACTAATCGTCACCCATCTAACACCCGAGCACGCCAGCTTGGTTTAGCTGTATTTTATTTAATCAAGTATGTGTGTCATTTTCTATGCACCGTCAACACTGACACCGACACACACAGACACACTAGTTGTATATCTAGAAGGCACATTGTGTATGCACTTTGGGACGAGGGGTGCGCCCATAAAAGCCTTCGTCATACCTTGATACTTTAAGGTTATATCAGTTTATATATATTTATTACAGTAATTTTTCAAATCGGTCCAGTGCTATCGGAACCTATTCAATGCGAACAAACAAAATAACAACCAAATTTTTCTTCTTTATAATATTAGTATACCTAGATCAAGTTAAACTACAAATTAAGGCTACAAATACAAGGTAAATCGACAGCTGACAGCTTCAGAAATAGATAATTCGATACGATTGAAATTGATTCTATTTCTTACCATTGTAGTTAATTAAAAGGAAGGC
Organism: Pyrgus malvae; assembly: GCA_911387765.1. Classification (NCBI taxonomy): domain Eukaryota; kingdom Metazoa; phylum Arthropoda; class Insecta; order Lepidoptera; family Hesperiidae; genus Pyrgus; species Pyrgus malvae. The sequence continues at coordinate 312,132 of OU426969.1, read as the reverse complement.
GCTACCTTGATATTTTTACAACCCTACCAAATACTTTAGCGCCATACAGAACAAACAACCCCAATAAAACATAAGTTCGGGTCGCGTGTAAAATGAACCATGATAATGTCCCATAAACCGTTGGATTACAGTCTCCTCACTCGATCGGGACAGCTGTGTCGTTCCCACGTTTAATTTACCTTAAGATGTAGGGATGGAGAAATATAAATACTATTGAAGATATTATTAAAACAATACATTACTTTTTTGTGCCACTGCTGGGCACGGAACTGCTGTCAAAAAGAGTCAAAAATTAGAATAACTTTAAGATACTTTCCTTCTCCACCTACTTCTCAGAAGACCTTTTTTAGTCGTCTCTTACGATCAGGTAGGGAATACCGAGATCATATACTTAATTTCGAAAAGAAACCTTACTCCAAACGCGAAACGATAATTTATTATTTTAATTATCAATTATTAATCTGAAATTGATTAGATTTACAGGAAATTTTCTGTAAAATCTATTATTAAGGAAGGTCCTATTTGGAACTAGCCAGCGTTAACCTTATTACACACGTCCTGGCGGGCGCTAGCCAGAGGTGGCATCGACTAAACGAATTAGAAGCTGCTCGCTCCGCTCTGAGCGAACTAATAGCTTGATACGAGTAGCTCGCGACTTAGCTTTCAAAGTTCGATAGCTCGCTCCACACTTACTGTTTTACACTGTTGCAGTACCATGGACGCACATAAAGACAGAAACACAAACACCTAGACAAGAAAAGAAGTCTAACTAAAATTCAAATTTCCACCTCGCCGGGAATCAAACCGTATAAGGATGACATTACCAAAACGAATGAACCACCTGCTCGCTCCACTCTGAGTGAACTAATAGCTTGATAACTCGCGACTTAGCTTTCTGTATGAATAGATTAGTTTCTACACCTTTTATCAAATTAAAAAGCAGATCATCAGCCTCTGAATAAGCAGCGCAACTTCCTGTGACATCAGGTAAAGCTGAGCAAAAGTCAGTAGATATAGTATTGTTTTGTGAAGGTTGCAACACCTAGCTTAAGAGTAGTCCAGGAGATGCAGCGACCCCATAACATTACCACATCATCGTCTGCTATATCCACAGATCACGTGGTCTATAAGCTCTTCTGCTGTTCAAATAAAAATAAATGGAAATGAAATAATATAATTTATGCAATAATAAACTACCCATAGATATAAAACAGTTATCAAATAATAAATTTAAAAAGCAACTAAAACATTGGCTTATAAAAAAAGCATATTACAATATAAACGAATTTTTTGAAGATTAGACATCGTAATACGTGCAATAAAAATAGTTTGGGGAGCTTCCGCGTAAAATAAATTATAAAATAAGTGTAACTCTAAACAATGCCTGAGAGTTTATTTCCCGCCGGCTTTTTTTCTCTCATTGACCCAGCGGTGGGTAGGCATCAAAAGCCGATGATCCGTTAGAATTATTCTTATCGGATCTTAAAACAAAATATTTTTAGTTAATTTAATAATATTGTATGCCAGAACATGGTAGACTGTTTAAAACTCCAATTATAATTTTAAACATCTTATTCTATGTATGTAAACAGTCAACAATAAAGTATTTTCATTTCATTTCATATAAATATAAAACGTTATCTACCTTAAAAGTTCGCAAAAATCAAAGACAAATAATAACACTCTTTAATTATTTTTGGGGTAAATATTGGTGCGTAAGATATAGCACGAGACCGTGCTAAATGATATACCTTAAAGGGCAAAGAAGGCTGACCCCAAGTAAGCGGGAAAAGAGACAATAGACCAGAAGAAGAAGAAAAGTGGTAGGAGCTATAATATGTGAAGGTTCATATAATATTTTTGAAATAAAATTTTCAAAGTAATGCCAATAAGAAACGATTTCGCTTCATAAGACACGTGGGAGACACCGCGTGTAGACAATATGCTCGGAGGCCCTCGCTGTTATCTTGATAATCTACGTTGAGGTTTAGCCAGATCTTATAGCCTTCTAAACTGCATAATAAATAAATAACGTTTCACACTCATAGAGTAGATATACCATGTGTCGTGGGTGCCATGGACACACACAAAGACAGAAACACAAACACCCACTGACATTTAAACTCGCCATTCAATTTTCTGTCTCGCCGGGAATCAAACCCGGGACTCACCGAACGTCAATCCAGCATGGTAACCATTGCGCCACACGTTGCAGTAATGTGGTGCTTAATTATTACGAATTAAAGTGTGTGCCGACTTATACTGAAAAATTTAATGTAATATTGTTTTCATATCACATGTAATGAAACAATGAGTTTTGATTTCTGTTTTGCCAGTCGAAATAAGACAATTTCAAACCAATGCTAATGTGTCAGTCAGAAACAACGTAGTTTCTGCCCTAGGGGAGAAACAACGTTGTTTCTACCTGGCACATTCATTTATATAAACAAAAGGAGATCAAAACTCGCTGTTTCAATGCATGTGATAAGAAAAATCATATTCGTCTGACAGCTGTCGTCAAATCGTTGTCAAAGATTTTATATACTATTTATTATCTGATATCTGAATTATTCTATGATTAAAATAGTGTAAGATATTACTGCGCTATTTGTCTGACATAGTCTTACTTCAACTGGCTACAGAAATCAAAACTCGTTGTTTAATTACATGTGCTATGAAAAATATAGTGTGTGGCACGGGATGAAACAAAGACGATTTCAGACCAGGGCGATGATGTCAACTCTCGCCCTCCTCAGAAATCGTCTTGTTTCACCCCTTGCACAACAATAGGTATACTATTTAAGATTTAATTAGGTATTTTCGATGTATATATTTTTCTTGACTTATCGAAACATATAAAAAACAACTGAATGTCAAATAGACATGTATTTTGATTTTAATGAAAAAAAAAAACATAAGTAGGTACTAGATATGTATCATGTGACAAAAGTTTCAATCAAAATTTTAAATCCTTCAATATTTTATATCAATTCAAATCAAAGTGTCTAATAAATAAGTTGCACAAAACGGCAATTTACATGCTTTAACCTCTGTTACAACGGCTTATGTCCTGTGGGTCCGAGTTCAAATCGCAACATGATTGCACCTGTGACATTAATTTTGCCACGATGTTACGACCTTTCCTTCACTGTGCATGCTTATTTCTCATAGCCATAATTCTTTAAATTTGTTCTGAAACTTGCAATAATTTGTCTTGGATTGGCGGTCCGCGTCCATTGCACACATTGTAAACCTGAAACCCCTAACTTAATCTTGTTATCATTCAGAAAATATAGACTTGCATTGGTGCAGCGTGGTGGAATAAGGTCCCAATGATAGGGAGAGACACGTGCCCAGCAGTGGGACATAATAAGAGGTTTGCAGCCAAGTATGATGTTTTACCGATGCAGTGATGTTACAAAGACTTAATATAGAAAACGGTATTTACATTTATGATGATTCGCGGGAAGTCTAAACTCCACATTTGAGGAGGGAAATTGTGTTTGTTGAGATCTCATTCCATTTGTTTCTTTTCGTTTTGACTCATGGCTTCGGAGGGGAGGATGTAGGTAGGCAATGATATGTCGCGGACCGCGGTTATTGGCTCAATATAATACCGTCTTTACTTACGCGAGTTCTTTATTTCGGCAGTAATATGATTAAATAAAAACTCCGAAACAAAATTTCAAAGTGTAAAAAATGCCCCTTTTAATGTAATTTAAATAATAAGTAATGCCTAATTATAAACGTATCTTGATACGAAAGCGTTGTTAAGTCGATAGACCGCTAAGTAAAAAACCTGATGCATTTGCTGAATACTGTAATATTTAATTCATAATAATTTTAATGTACCTACGTTAACTTCCGATTTCATAACACATATGCTTAATTAACTTAATTACATCCGTTTGAATATTGTTGTTTCATCATTACGTACGAAATTATTACAACTCGAAGGCCCACTTGATATTTGAAGTTTATTTTTTCGGCTTTTTTATTTTTATTTAATCTTAATACCTGGATACCTGACACCGAAGACTTTTTATATTGGCCATCCGTAAACGCGTAAAAATATAAGAATAATCTGCGTCGAAGAGTATGGTGTACCTAATTTGAAACTCCGTAGTCGAATGGCACTATTTCAATTTGAAACCATTTTATCTTTTATTCACTGAATTTTTTTAACTTGATAGATAGGCTATCTATCTACTTTTTTGTATCGGGGGACAACCTTCAAAAGGTACCCGGCGCCTTGGGAGAGGATACCGGGTTATGTGGGATTTGACCGCACTAAAACCCCCTCGGTGGCCTGCCTCTGCGCTTAGGGAGGACTCCGGGCTGCTGGCTGGACGGATCGAGCTCCCACTCTTACCACCCGCAACCCTGGAAGCCCCCTTTTAGACGCCTCTTACGATCAGGCAGGAGATTCCGTAGCTCTATTCTTAATTGCGAAGCTACAGGGACTTGATGGATAGCCTATTAGCATGACGCTTGTTCGTTTGAATAGGCTCCTATTTTTTCTGTTCATCAAATCTTATTAACCTCCACAAAACACTACCAACGAACGTACAATTATTAAATTAAATCCATTATTAGCACAAAAATACTGATCAATAGTCATATTCAATGCGCCCTAATCATAATCCTTTGTGAAGGAATAATTTGATTAAAATTTGACGGCTCCTTCCTGTCTCAAAATAAAAATAACCAGGAAACTATAAATGCAGGGGTAATTCAATTACTACCTATAAAATATCAACCATCTCTACAAGAACCTTAAATAAAGCATACGTTTTAATAGCTAAGGGTCTTATTAAGCTGGTGGTAGCATAAAGAAGTCGAAGAATTGGCTATAGAAAGGATAATAGTGGGTTCGGTACATATCATGGCGGTATGGATTACGAGAACCGGCGGAACTCTGAACTTGATATTTCCGTTCAACTTTTTACTATGGGAATTATCGTAAGCTTTTGACATTACTTTATTTTGCTCGTTATGGCTACTATAGAGTTTTTAGCACTAATTTGTCTAAAATTATCCCGTATTGGATCAGAGTTGTTGAGTTAGCTCCAGATCTCCCGCCGGCCGAGCTCTTTAATAAACATAAATTAGTACAAAAATATATTGTAATGAAAAGTTAGTTATATAATTTTTATAGAACGTAATAAATTATTTTTTTACCATTCGGTACGTTACTATGACGTTATAAATGTTTTTGTAAAACCTCCATTTACTTATACCACCTATATAGGGCAATCAATGTTTAAGTTAGTGTATGCAGGTTACGTGGTGTAGAGTGGACATTATAATTCACTTACCTACATGTCCTGGAATTTATTTGAAGTAGGTAGGACCTCAAAAATAATCTTATGTTTAAAAGGTCGAATGCAGTTACGCTCCTATTCAGAATTCTGATGATCGCTTCTTATAAGTGTAGCCGGCAACCATACACCTATATTGATAATGTACCTACTAAAAATTAATAACTTAACTGTAGATATAGGTATTTAATATTTAATGTTTAAAAAATCGTCAACGAATTGTTACCGAAGGCTAACAAAACATTTCTTTCCTCAAGTTATATCTAAGTAAATTATGTACACTTTGGTTTCTATACTTAAAAAATAATGTGTATAACTTGAATAAAAAATTATTTCAATTGACATAAAAATATTAAATTAAGAGATTAGAGACCGGGGTTAGATTAATGTTCGAATACCAAAGCCTTAAGGTTTTTAAACAGATTAACGAAATAACTAGACTTATATAGATAAAAAGACTAAAATATTCTCTCTTTATTTCGATGTCCCAAATGTTGTAGTCAAATCTAAGAAACACCTATTATGTGCTCTACAAAAATCCTACAAAATACGAACGAAACAAAAAAATATCTTAACTTCTTACAAAATTGATTGAATACAACTTCACTTCCTTCAAAGTAAATTGTCCGTCCTTAAAAATTACCTTTTTCTCTCCATTGACGAATTTGACAATACATATTTTAGCGCCATTGGCCGCCATTTTCAATGGCGGATTGCGCAAGCGCACAAGAGGATTATCCGACTAATTTGCGATTTGACCACAGACTATGTTATCTCACAGAAATGGACTAAATTTTAGTAAAAATAGGATATTTTTTCTTTTTCTTAATTAATAAACACTGTTGGAATAATGAATTAATTAATGTTGTGCATACGTAATACCATATATCTACTCCAATCATTATAATGAAGGTGTATCTATAATAGATAGATCATGTGATTACTTAATTAAGATGGAACTTAATTTCATCATCATCCATACATTCATCATTTATCCATCCATACATCATCCTTTTAAAGTTCATTGCTAGACATAAGCTTCCTTTAATTTTCACCACTCCGTCCGATCTTGCGCGCGCCCTGTGAATTCAGTGGTAAATTAATTTAAGTTCGTCTCAATTAATATTTTAATAAATTACAAATGACCAGATGTTTTGTCCAGGCTTACAATATACCTACAAAAAAGCATGACGTTATTAATACTTTCATTAACTAAATAAATTTAGAAACACTTACATTTCTAAATTATATGTGACTCTATAGATTTGAGCTCGATTCATTTCGATTTCATTCAATTCGGCATTGACTGGCGGTGTTTTAGAGGGCCAGTATTAAAACTTACTTTGAAACAATTTTCAACCTTATTACAATTCCATTAAAGTTTGGAAAACTTCTTAAAGTTATCAAAACTGGTGCGGTAATATAAAGGACACTATCCACTGTACCCAGACCCATGTGAGGCCATGTGTTATTTAAATTTAAACTTTATTGCATTGTGATAACAGTCGTAATGATTCATTGTTGGACTGGTCAGATAGTGTTACTTGACACTGTTATTGAGCCCAGGGTTTCCATTCTTTGGCGTAAGTATTAAGTTCTTCGCATTATTATCGGGAGATTAACTGGCTTATTTCGTATGTTGTGCTTTTGTTAGCGAATGTTTGAAGATCGGTTAATAGGCATTGGTGCTCCAGGTGATGTTTTGATTCAATTGCGTATTATTATTGATGGAGCAGCAATGGCCGAGCGTTAAATACGGTCTTCAATACGGAGATACCGGGTTCAAATACTGGGCGCGCACCTCCAATAAAGAAATTTGTAATATGTGTATTTATTGTTCCAAGATGATGGAAAATATTGCGATATTTAATTAATTACGATGCTATCCACTGTGCGTACCTGACAGAAACTCATAATTTTCCCATAATTTCACCAGCCCCACTTGGCCAGCGTGGTGGACTAGGCCTAAATTCCTTTCACTTATCAGAAGATACCTGTGCAGAGAAACATAAATAAATAATGTAGTTTAAAAAACTAATAAACACGCTTGTGTGGGTGGTTTGATACTATTGACACCATGCACCCCACCCTTTTTTTACAGTAAAATACATTTTCTTCTAATTTTTTTTACTTTTTAGTTCGTATTTTCACAAAAGCTTGTTTTTTAGTTTTTACTACATTATTTATTTTTAATTTTTTAGTTGGATTTTTATTCTCATATTATTGCATTGTCATCGGCCCTTGACCCCTGTTTTTAAATTTTCAAGTTAATCAGACGCTTAGACGTGTTAAAAATATAAAACTTTATATTTGTTTCATTAAGTACCTCAGGCCACGAACTTATCAGCCGCCTTTCGTATATATTTTTTTATCCTGATGATCCTAGTTAGGACTTTAATATAAAGTTATGAGATTATTGTATTGTCATCGGCCCTTGACCCCTGTGCAAATTTTCAAGTTAATCAGACTCCTGGAAGTAAGTGAAAATGAAGTTAAAAGATTTCGTTACATACATATAAGTCAAGTTTCTAAAAGCGTGTTAAAAATGCTGAAAAAAAAACCATGGAATTGCTTAGAAGCAAGGTTTTATTATGATAACGGGCAATAACTTCGTTAACGTATTTAAATTATGCGAAGTTTATTTGGAAGTATTAAATATAGCATGGCTTAATATAGCATGACTTTAAAATATTAATTTAAAATCAACCTAGGGTGATTTTAAACTAAGTAACAGTTAATAGTAATTAACCCAGTAATGTAGGTGAAATAATACAACTGATTTGTATTTAGAGGACTATACTTACTATTTATATATTTTTATTCATTCAATTTGTTGTAAATTGTATTTCCAGCTAAGAATATCTCTCGTCTCGTCCATGTCAGGAATATTTAAAAAAAATTACCTAGTCGGTATTAACCGTCGGTTTTAGAAGTTCTACCTAAACTTGAAGTACAAGACATTGCTTTGATCATCACCTGAAATGGTTGATATATGCTGCAAATATCGTGTCTAGTATATTTATATTTGAATAAATATAAATATACTAATTCGTTGAATATTGAATGTTGAATGTTGAATATTGTGGATTAGAAATATTAAATTATAATATGATTGTTATTTGTATCTATCGCAGTCCTCTAACAAAACCTGACAGTTTTTTAAGAGAACTAGATCTACTAATGGACAAACTTATTAAGGGTAAATTATATAAAAAATCAATTATATTATGTGGTGACTGGAACATTGATCCTCTAAAAAATAATAAATACTCAAGAAAGTTAAATACTATTATAACAAACCACAATCTAAAAAATCATATTACATGTTATACAAGAAAAAAATCGTGTTTAGATCTAATTGTTACCAATTTATTGCAAGTGAATGTAAAAATACATAATTTATATCTTTCAGATCATGAAACAGCTCAGAGCATTACTCTTGATATCAAAACACATAAAGAAATGTTAAGAAAATATTGGTTTGAAACAAAATTTGACTATAGCAAAGAAAACATAAATAAATTCAAAAATGCTATAAGTAACTTGTCCTTCAAAGATGTTTTTATGGAACATGATACCAACGCTTCATTTAACATCTTTCATGATTACATACAACTTTTCCATCAATTGTGCTTTCCTAAATTAATAGTAAAAGTTATGAAAAAGCCTATCAGAAAGAGATGGATTTCTAAAAGTCTAAAAAAATGCTGCATACAAAAAAGAAATCTGTATATTAAATATCAACGGTCATCTTTCAATAAACATAAAAATAAAAGACATTATAAAAAATATTCTAGAATTTTAAAAAAATGCATCCTTGGAGCCCAAAAACTAGAAAATAACAAGTATATAGCTAGATCTAAAAATAAATGCAAAGCTGCTTGGGCAACTATTAAAGAAGTTTTTAATAATAATACTGTTGCAAATGATATTCAAGAAATTACTGCTAATAACAAATCAGTTAAAAATCCTTATGACATTTGTAATTTATTTAATGACTTTTTTATCAATGTAGGAAATAGTGTGACTAATGAAAAAATATACTTACAAATAGATATAGAATTCCCAATAACGAAAAGACTTTGTTTTTGACGCCAACTGATGATAGAGAGATATATAATATAATAATGTCATTAAAAAACACAAACTCAACAGGCTATGACTTAATAAGCACAAAAATTTTAAAAGTTGTTGCTACATATATCTGTGGACCAATCAGTCACATCATAAATCAGTCTTTTACACAGGGTATATTTCCAGATAGACTAAAATTATCCATTATAAAGCCACTCTATAAAAAAGGAAATCACAAAGACATTAATAATTACAGGCCTATCACTTTAATCCCTGTGCTAGCGAAGGTTGTTGAAAAGACAATGTCCAAAAGGTTATATAATTTTCTTAATTCTTCAATGATCCTTAAGAATGAACAATTTGGTTTTATGAAAGGTAGATCTACAACAACAGCATGTTATTCTTTAGTAAAATATGTATTTGATAGCTTAAATGAAGGGACTCCTATCTCAGCGATCTTCCTAGATATGAGTAAAGCTTTCGACCTTGTTTGTCATAGGAAGCTATTAGATAAACTATATCAATATGGAATAAGAGGAACATCATGGGAATGGTTCCAAAGTTATTTGGGCGAACGTAAACAGTATGTGGAAATAACGAGAATTGTAGATAATAAGAAAATTACTTTTAAGTCAAACTTTAAACGAAATAATAATGGAGTGCCTCAAGGAAGTGTCCTGGGTCCACTTTTATTTATAATCTATATTAATGACCTTCCAGATTGTATAAATGAAAAATGTATATTGTTTGCTGACGATACTACTCTATTAATAAAATGTGCTGACAAAAATAACTATAATGACAAAATTAACATGACTTTGAATGGGACGATAAAATGGCTCAATAATAATAATTTTAAAATAAACATTGAAAAAACCAAATTAATGCAATTTCAATACCAAAATAGTTCTAATCCAATCATTAATATATTCTATGAAAATAAACAAATTGACAATGCTGATTCACATTTATTTTTGGGTATAATAATGGATAAATATCTAAAATGGGATACTCATATTGAGAAAATGATACGAAAGTTAGATAAATTTATTTATGTACTGAAACGCTTGTGTCAAACAGTTTCGAGAAAGGCTGCTATAACAGCCTACTATGGATATGTCGAATCTGTGCTTCGCTATGGAATAGTCCTTTGGGGTAATGGTACCAACTTTGAAGATGCATTTAAATTTCAAAAAAGGTGCATTAGATCTATATGCGGGTTAAAACCATTAGATAGTTGCAGAGAGTACTTCAAACGTCTTAATATTCTCCCATTACCCTGCCTATATATCTATGAAGTATGTGTCTTCGTAGCAAAAAACTACCACCTATATCAAACATATAACGATGTAGGTCAAAGTAGATGCAGACACAAAAATAAACTGTGGTTTCCAAAACAACGCTTAAAAAATTTAAAAAAAAACACACATTGTATGACAGTAAAAATTTATAATCACTTACCAGAGAAGTACTCTAAATTGAATATTAGGCAGTTTAAAAAAGAACTATTAGAACTACTTAATGTAAAACAGTACTATAATGTTAAGGACTTTCTCAATGACAAATATATATAACATTGAACTGTTTTGTTATCCAATTACTGATGTTAAAATAATATGATCCAAGAAATTTATTATTGACATTATCTTTGTGAATTTTTATTAAATCTTTATTAAACATAAATTATAACTATTGACATTTACATGACTGAATTTTTTGACATTTCAATGGCATTTAATAACTATACAAAATTGTTAATTCATTTTGTGTTACTAAACTTGTTATCTTCTTTATATTATTATAAGTCTGTTAAATCAATTTATTTTGATATGTAAAAATTTGCACACTGAGTTATATCGGTAAAATATGCAGGTTAATTATAATGTAACAACTTATATGTACGCATATTTATGCAAATAAATAAATTCATTCATTCATTCATTCATTCGTGTGTAGTAGGTAATTGCGTTGATATAGAAGTTACATTATTGCTCAACGGATTGAACATTGGATTACCTATTATAATTTCTTCTTAAATGAAAAAAAAAAACCGACGGGTTGCACTCCGGTAGTGCCGGTAGAAGTAAAATCTTGAACATTAACGTTGTGCATTTTTGATATTTCGGAATGGTTAGGGAATAATTTCGCACGAATTGCTTTTATTATCAGATTTAACAGTATTATTTTTCATCTAGTATTTTCAGTAGGTTTTCATGTAGTAGTTTTATAAAGTACTCACTCATTTTCTTTCACTATTTCTTCGTCATTTTTTTCATTAATAGATGCAATTTGTTCAATGTCCATATTTTAAATACTTGATATAAACGAATTTTACAAGTATAGACAGTCGAGCCGTCATCAGCTGTCACCCCTCCGTCTTACGAATATTTGATCAGGCCACGTGTCCTGACGCGAGTTTAACATTTTTTACCCATCCCAAAAAAAGTGCACAACGCCGCTAAAGAAGTTTTCACTTCAAAATATCAGACAAAATAGTTGTTCGTGTTTCCTTTTGATATACGGAATCTTATCAAGAAAGAAAATGGCTATGAACTGCAGTAGTTGTTTACCACAACCTTCTCGTTTGGTACACCATTGTCATAAAAAAAGGACTTTTATCTTTTAATAAATAACCGTTTAATACCACCATCTGCTGCTAAATAATTCTGCGGTTTCAGCCGATTTAATGGCAATTTTAATTAATTAAAAATGGCGGCGAGTGTTTGCAGAGCGTCCGCCAAGTAATTAGCGCGGCCCAATCAGCGCTTAATTACATAATTACTTCAATTACTTTCATTACGCGCCGGCTTTCTCGTTAGCTCCTCTACTAGGACTTAATGAAAGCTTAGAACTCCAACTTTTCTCTTAACTCATAACTTTATAGCTCTACCGTCACAATAAAATGAACTCTATTGCTTTGTATTACCGACGTGATTGAAATTCTAATTCGACAAATACGACCTTTTGCATTAGAGATTGAAACTGACAAACATTAACACAACAAACAAAACGCGCTTTAAAATATCAAGCTGTTATAAACCTTAAGTAGTTTGAATAAAGCTGGTTATTGCTCGATGTAATTGGTTGATTCATCGTTTTGGATTTCAGCGCTGCGTCGGCGAATACTAACTAATGAACACAAACGACAATCAACCTTAACAAGAAGTAATAAAGTTGATTGGTTTGAAAGTTAATTGGTGGATAGGACCTTTCGGGCGACGGGGAGAGCTGACAAATACTAAATTAACCTCGCTCGCAAGTATGGCGACAGAACCGGTTAGTGCAAAATTTAATTAACGGTTTCAAGTTTGCCATGTTGCAGGATAGTGTGGCGGAGGATTTTGTTTTTGCATTAATCATTTTCGAATCATAAATAATTTCACACTCATGCTTCTTACAAGATATTAATGGCCTGTTAATAATCCGGCGAGGTATATATGTATATGTTTTAATGGAATTAAAGTTTATACAATCAAATATATTTCAAAGCAACTTTTTTCCAATGAAAACTGTTTGCATCTTCGACATTTGTTTGCTGTTCGGCACGTGTTGACATGTGTAAAAAATACCAATAATAACACATTGCTGTAAAAAATTGTGTGCAGGAACTGAATTCATATCTCGCAGTAGCCACGTAGGAGTTCGTGTCTTACCTAAAAGACTATCAAGTCCTTGCTTACTGATTATATAAAAAAAAACGATTTCATTTATAAAGTCGTTGTTGCTTACAATTAACAAAAAACACAGAGCAAACAAGACTTCTATGACAAAAACCGTCTTCATAGCATTGAGCCGTGTGAATACAATAAATCAATTAGAGGCGGAGTAATGTGTAGATCAGTTACATAGCAGAGATGAATAGCAGGCGCTAAGCGTACTGGATGTTTTAAGAGCCAATTGTTAGCGCTGTGTTGTACTGTGGATTTTGTTCTAAAGACATTATTTAGAAAATATCGCAATATTGTCCATGTATGGATCGTAAATAAACAAAAACTGTTTCCATACTACTAAGCCGATGTCGGCATAATAAATCAATTAGAGGCAGATTCGTGTACACAGCAATTACATAGCAGCGCCAGAGCTACGTAGCGGACGCTTATATAGCGTTCTGATTATTTTCAGAGCCAGTTGTTAGGGCTGTATTGTTCCGTGTTTATTGTTCTAAAGACACCCATGTATGGCACGTAAAATAAACAAAAACTATCATCATGATATTGAGCCAATGTAAGCACAATAAATCAATTAGAGGCAGAGTTATTTACAGAGCATTTACATAATGTATGTCACGTATAATATATTTATGTATATGTATAGACATACGTATTTATGTATGGTGTTATGTAGTATATATGTATGTAAGTATGTATGTATGTATTATAAATATGTATCTATTGATATGTATATATTGTATATATTGATTATATTGTTTATATTATTATATAGTATATAAATAATCTCTGGCAATATAATAAAATACTTGTTATCGTGCTATCGTGCATAAAGTCGCTGTTCTCCGTCCACCTACCTAAAGTTCTCTCCAACACCCAGGGTTGACTGGCAGAGAATGCCATTAGGCATTAAGTCTACCTTGTAACCCCTAGTTTAAGGTGGTTCTAAATTATAAATAAATAAATAAATAGCATAGCTACATAGCAGGCGCTTAGCCTACCTGCTGTTTTCAGAGCCAGTTGCTAGAACTGTGTTGTAGAGTCCCTGTAGCTTCGGGATTAAGAATAGAGCTACGGTATCCCCTGCCTGATCGTAAGAGGCGACTAAAAGGGGGCTTCCGGGGTTGCGAACGGTGAGAGTGGAAGCTCGACCCGTCCAGCCAGTAGCCTCGGTAAGGATGGCGGTGTGGGCGTGGCCGCATGCCGCTGTGAGCGCCTGAGGGTGCAGGAGAGTGCATCTGCTCTCCCGAAGATGGGCCCGTTTTGGTGCGCCGCGCGTGGAGGACACCGGTGCGTTCCAATGCAGATACCGGAGTCCTCCCTAAGCGCAGAGGCAGGCCATTGAGGGGGTTTAAGTGCGGTACAAATCCCACATGACCCGGTATCCTCTTCCAAGGTGCTGAGTACCTTTTGAAGGTTTCCTCCCCGATACCAAAAAAAGGACTGTGTTGTAGAGAACAACAAAAGTAACGTGTATAATCTCACAAACTTTATTTCTTTTTACTTTACTTTCGGGATTGAGAATAGGGCTACGGTATTCTCTGCCTAATCGTAAGAGGTAACAAAAAAGCGTCTGCAAGTTGCAGGAAAGCAATTTAAGGTATCAACCCGTCAGGACCCATTTTGGGGAGCCGCGCGTGGAGGACACGGTGCATTCCACTAGACATTTCGTAAACCTCCCCAAGCGCTGAGGCAGAGCAGGCCACCGAGGGGGTTTTAGTGCAGTAAAAATGCATGGGTGCAGGGGGTTTTAGTGCATTCGATTTTCCCAGGAACAAAGGCACAGTAAGTAAAGTCGGTTATAAATATCACACAAACTTTCCCCAACCCACACTTCCAAAAACACCCAGTAATTACTCTGAAGGGTTGGGTCCCATGAGACTAACCAACAATTGTAGAAGTGAGCTGCAACAATACTGAAAGAGGCAGTTACACAGCTCATTTCGCTGCAACTCAATCCCGCCCGACGTTGCATCGAGCGCGTTGACTTGTTGCCAATGGCGAGCCACGTGGCTCCACGGTATTGACAAAGATGCTACAAAATTCATCATCATGTTGACCCTCGCAATAATCATCAGAAATCACCTTTAAGTGTTATATGCACAGGCTTAAAATGAGAAAGCGTCTTTGCCTTTAATCTACTGACATCATACTCGAAGTTCATAGTGTATATTGGCGGATTTCATACATGCTCTATTGTAATATTGTATTCTATTTTAATGGTTGTTATCGTTTAAACGTTTCACGTTTTTGAAAATTATTCTTTTTCCTTTTGCTAGATTTACGCCCGCGTAGGCTACACAATCTTTTCCTATAGGAATGAAATAATTTCTCCGGGTATCTTTGCCCATCTCACTTTGGCATCCCCAAACTATCTCTATACAAAAATAAGATCTATCCGTAGTACAGTTGACGTGAAAGGACTTCACATTTATAATATACATACATATATTTACAGGGTATGTTAGGATATGACTCCCTCGAGCATATGGCATTAATTGATTATTTTTATCAATTATTTATGGGTCATGTAACCACTCTGTGCTAGAACTTATATCGCTGAGTGTGCCGAGTGTGCCTAGGAACATTCATGTTCAGCGACACAACCTGTTTGCAATTACGTACTGCAGGCTGGTATTGTTAAGAGAATCACCGCTCGTACGTGCTCTGACGTTGCTCAATGGTGTCCTACGGACACTAGCTTAGACATAACTATTTCTTACTCCGCCGACTGCGTTTCGTAGAGAAGCGGGCAGGTACGTACATAATTTGTAAGTATATAAATGCATTATGTTTTTAAAATCTGTGATGTTTATATCACTATATTATATGAAACAAATAAATAGTATTAATTTGTATATTCACTAAAAATCTTTACAATCCTCTACAAAACACCCAATAATTACTCTCGTGGGACACGCACGCCACACTGCAACAATGCTCAAAGTGGCAGTTACACAGCTCATTACGTTGCAACACTTGCAACTCGATCCCGACGTTGCGTCGAGCGCGTTGACTTATTGCCAATCGCGGGCCACGTGGCGCCACGTGCCGTTCATAGACTAGGTTGAGCCAGATGGTAGTGGTTTAGAAATTTTAACCTAATCAATAGTAAACCTGTTCCATTATTTTCAATGAGTTTGGCTTTTCCTTATACCTACCTACTATACCTACTATGGATGCAAAGCAAAATTTAAATTCAGTAAACAAACTTTAAAAGATCAAATAACAGCGCTCTAATCCAAGAAATAATTTTATTCATAATTACAAAATCATCATCATCTTCAACTGTAAAAAAAAATATCAAAATATTAACATTTTCTTTAAAGTACAGAATTATATTACTCTGAGATAGTAATTATTCATTAAAAACCTTTATATTTGCGAAAGTCTTCATCGGGTCATCATCATTCTTCATAAAGTGACCCTAAAACAACAACACATAGATTATTAAAAAAAAACGGCAAATTGTTTGTAAAGTAGGTTTACGATCGAGATGTTTTAACGATGACGTGATAACGTCCGCACGAGAAAATCTCCATTCGTTTGTATGCCTCTAGAGTGAGAGAGACGGAAGATCGGTCCACTCACTCGAACGCTATGCCAGCCTCCGCTCGTGAGGATTCCGCGTGACAAGTTTCACGGAATGACGGCAGCGCTCGAGATGAGACGGGAGATCGGTCCGTCTCTCTCTCGTTATACCTGCGATCGCGCTCGTGAGGTTTTGGTGTGACACAAGTTTCTGAACATGTCACCCGACTAAAACGATTTTAAAGACGTTATCACATCAAAATTCGTAAGCAAAGAAACTATAATCTTTGATTTAAAATGAAAATTTTGGGGAACAATTTTGTTTATCGTATAACCGCAGTGATCATGCTTCCCATCTTTTATGAGATTATTTTACTAGTCTATTTTTTTATCTCGACCATGTATAAAAATAATATAGATGAATCAATAACCTTCTCCTTATCTATATCTTATCTTAATATATATAAATTACGTGTCACATGTTTCTCCGCGATGGACTCCTAAACTACTTAACCGATTTTAATAAAATTTGCACACCGTGTGCAGTTTGATCCAACTTGAAATATAGGATAGCTTACATCTCAATTTATAGTCGCAATATTAGGTATTTTATTACTGATACTTTAAGGCAGGACAACTTCTGCCGGGTAAGCTAATAATCATATATATAAAATTCTCGTGTCACAATGTTCGTTCCCGTACTCCTCCGAAACGGCTCAACCGATTCTCATGAAATTTTGTGAGCATATTGAGTAGGTCTGAGAATCGACCAACATCTATTTTTCATCCCCCTAAATGATAAGGGTGGCCCACCTCAAACATTTAAACGCGGTACGGAGTTCGCGGGGTCAGCTAGTAATATATAAAATTCTAGTATCACAAACTATTTACCATACTCCTCCGAAACGGCTTGACCGATTTTTATGAAATTTTATATGCATATTCAGTAAGTCTGATAACCGACTACTATCTATATTTCATACCCCTAAGTGATAAGGGTTGTCCACATTTAAACGCGGTACCGAGTTCGCGGTTCAGCTATGCTGCTATAAAAATATTACGTCTATTTTGGTGTGATTAAGTACAAGGCATAGGTAGGTGCGTTAGCGCTTTAGGCGCCTTTGGTAGCATAGGTTGTTGTAAACTAAGAAGTCAATATTTGGTTCTGTATCTAACTAGTCTTTGTCCAAATTAGGCACGTAGTAGCCAGTGGTGGAATACAGCAGAAATTAATCTATTTGTTTAAAGGGCTCGCATTGCGGCGGGCTGCAAGCGTTGCGTGACTCCTTGAGTTCAGGGTTCGATTTCTCATTGTCTTCCTTTAAATTATTTATAACTACTATAAATAATAAAGTGTAGCCAACTGCTAATATTTAAGTTAAATATAGGTAGTTATTCTACAATTTACGAGCAGCTTAATATCAAAGAAATCAATCCAACGTTTTAGGTAAAAAAAAATTAAGTGTAAAATCTTATTACCTCCTGAAAGTGAAAATCCATTATACAGATTTTATTCATTATTTGTGACAATATTCATTGAAAAAAAGGGCATAATTATGAAAGGCTCACACAAAGGGAAATCATTTTTAATTTCTAAGAAAAAAAAACTGAAAGCCACCATAACTACTAAAAAATAAAGCATTTTGTTTTCAAACAGTTATCAAAACATGAGCAATTCATATTAGGTTTATTATTCATATAGGTACATAAATATATCTCGTACAATGTAAATATGTGTTGGACTAAGCCATACTTACCTCGTTTACAATATAGTGCAATAACAAATAGTATTCCCACGTAAAGCTCAACAATAAACAAATCCATACAAATGCTCACCTAATTATTTTTGAGCAGAATCGTAGTGTCGACAACAAACAGTTGAAACAGTATCAGAGAAACGCGCCGGGCAAGTAGGTAGGGCTGCCACAAGTGTTATAATGTCGTTATTAAAAGCTTTTATTTAAAATTCTCATTAAGTTGGGTCAAGTCTTGCAAACTGAATTTCTACTTTCTAGTGACGTTAGTAATGGCTGCCGTGCTTTTGCGTCCTATTGCTAGGCACGAGTCTCTTATCATTATTGGGAGCTAACTTGCAGCTCCATTGCGAGTTAATGGCCAATCCGTTGTTCGATGTTTAAAACCAAGTTATTCTACAAGGCTTAAAAAATACTGCCAGAGATGAAGCATAGAAACGTGTACGAAACTTGCTACAAGCGGTCACCCATCTTACACCCGGCCGCGTTCATGACTTGCCTTATACGCCAACGGGCCTAGCGATCTTTTTTTTTTTTTTAATTAACGGTTCACAAAATAATTTAGTTACACTTGATTGTTGTAAAGCACTCAAATTGCCGATAATTCCTTTAAATAATTCTTTTATTAAAGGAATTGGTTTAGCCTCGCGTCCTATACTGGGCTACGTATATTTCAAAGATTTCAAAGATTTTATTGAACATAGCTAATTAAGATATACACAACTTATTGATCGTAATCCACTACAAAAGTAAAAACTGTGTCGCAGCAGATTACGCCCTCCCCAAAACACTCAGTAAATATGTTCTACATAACAAATAAGGTAGGTGATATACAAATAATCGGTGAGACTTATACACTAATGTTAGTTCTGTTCTTCTTAATGTTAAGTTAATATAAAATTAAACTAAATAAGCTAAAGCGAGTTAAAGTGTGTGTGTGCGTGTGAGTGCGTGTGTGTGTGTATGTCTGTAAGTGTGTGTGTGTATGTGTGTGTATGTGTGTGTGTGTGAGAGAGAGAGAGTGTGTGCTCATGTGTGCGTGCCTGTGTGTGAAAGAGTGTGTAAGTATGTGCGTGCCAAAAATTTTCACTGTCGTCCAATGAGAGCTAGCGTGCGGAGCTGAAGTTTGTAATGCACCTTTAGTTCTAATTTATTGTTAATGTTATATAAATTATTAATGAAATGAAATGAAATGAAATATTCTTTATTCACTGTACGGTTCCTTTACAAACTCTTAGTGAACGTTATTTTTTTTTGTTCTGTCTGCTCTGGGTGCGCTTAGGCAATGCTGAGCTGAAGAAAAGAGCAGACGGAGAAAAACTTCAGCCCTGTTTTAAAATATGGGGTATACAATAGCTAACTTTCTTAGAGAGTAGCTATGGGCCGATAAGGAACATACGTGACAGCTACCATTGTAATTAGTGAACTAAATATATATATATAATCAGTAAGGTTGTAAATTCGTAATGGCGGATTACATATTTTTGTACAAGTCAACAAACCCAATATGGGCCATCATAGGGTTTAGCCTGTAAAAGCAAACATTTTTTGTGTGCCAGCCCTAAACCACGCGGGGCGCATGTTGGGGGCATGTTCCGTCGTCTCGATGACTATTACCGTTTAATTCGCAGTTTACCCGCGAGGGGGCGCCGCCGCCGCCGGCCGGGTAGGGGCCAAATACATTGTTAATGGCGTTTCATATAAATGTTCCGCGCCTGTCAACATTGCATAGGAAAACTGTTTTGTGGTCGTTCTGCGGCATTATACTGTCAGCTGCGTATTGGTTCAAAAACATAGAGTATGGTTGAAAGAGTGGGTAGAAATTAAACTTATAGATGTGTAATAGAAATTGTAATGAAAAAAAATATTTTATTTGCACCAATACACGTAATAATTTATATGAACCGTCAAATATGACTCCTTAGAATAATAACGTTAAGAACGTCACTCTTCACATAAGCGCGCTGTCAAAATTGAAGCTAAATAGATTCCTACTGTGACATCTGACAAACAAAATATTTTTATTTTGACCAAATTACAATAAAAATACTACAAAATATTGAAAACAATGTGATAAGTTATTTTATTAGATTTCTTTTGTTTTTAAAAAGTGTTGTGATAAAATTTAATGGCAACAATCAACATGCTTCAATTTGGGCGCGCGAACTTGATTTCTATAATGTATGTAGGTACCTAATTGTAATTATTCTAAGTATGCCTCTATATGAAATATTATAAAATTTTACTTCCTTTATTTTAATGTCATAGGTAACCAGACAAGACTTGGTTTTTTGTATGGGCCGCAGCCACCACGTAGCACCACGAGGCCTGCGTGCTCGTCTGCTACTCTATTCAAATAAAAAAAGCTTAAATGAAAAAGTGGAGATATCTCTCATTCTCTCAAGGGAAGTGCAGCTAACAGCTCTCCCAGTTTTCGCAAACACTTCGAGATCTCTGCAGTCTTTTATTTTAATTGAGTTTTGTCGGGAGCTCAACAGAGCGAAGCAGTACTTCACTGCGGGGCAACTCCTGACGCTGTATAAGGCCCAGGTCAGACCTCACATGGAGTACTGCTCCCATCTCTGGGCAGGAGCACCGAAGTACCAGCTACACCCATTTGACTCCGTTGAAAAGCGCGCAGTCCGAATCGTCAACGACCCAAGATGGACTGACAGGCTAGAACCGCTTAGCTTGCGAAGAGACATAGGCTCGCTCTGCGTGTTCTACCGACTTTACTATGGTGAGTGCTCCGAGGAACTCTTCAAATTGATGCCTACATCACCATTCCATGATTATACCACCAGACGAAGGTTACAGTTCCACCGGCACCATCTGGACTCGTGGCGGTCCTCCACAGTCCGCTTTGCACGCTCCTTTTTACCACGGACGTGTAGGTTATGGGACAACCTTCCAGCTGAGGCATTCCCAGTGGACTATAACATGGGGTTCTTCAAGAAAACTGTAAAAAAAGCTCTCCTTCAAAGCCGGCAATGCTCGGGCGGCTCCCCTAGGGTTGCCCGTGTCCATAGGCGACGGTGATCGCTTAACATCACGCGGCCCGTCTGCCTTATTGTTAGGTTTATTTATAAAAAAAAAGCGTTTATTATACAAGTTACTCGTATAGTAAGAATAATAGTAACTGTAAATTTATTATTTCTTTTAATTTAATAATTTGAAAACATTTGATGAGCCTAGTCATGAATCGGAAGAGCGATATTTAGTGGTAAAATTTTTGCGCGGAGCAATTTATTTACCACAAAGAGTTTGATGGAATTTTAGAAGCATCCCAAAAAGCCATATTCTCGCACTTTTATTTTGTTCCACAACTCTCAGTTACTTTAATAAATTTATATAAAATAAATTGCGGTCCATTGTATTTGCTTCAACTCAAAAATTCACTAAATCCCTACTAATATTATAATTTCGAAAGTAACTCTGTCTGTCTGCTACGCTTTCCCGCTTAAACTACTGAACCAATTTTAATGAAATTTGGAACACAGATAGATTGTACCCTGGGAAAGGACACGGGGTGGTTTTCATTCTTCGGGAATCTACTCGTATAAAACGGGTTCACGCAGGCGAAGCCGCTGGCGGAAGGCTAGTGTCTACTAAAAATAAAACAATACTACAACCTTAGAAGACTACAACTAGCCTCTTTCAGGTTCTTACCAAAAAGAAAATAAGTCTTAAACTTTTCTACCTTTAAGGATAGAACTTATCACTCCCAAAATAAAAAGTAAAATGCGTCTCTTCACAACCGAGAAACGAACCCTTCGCGAATCCTACAACATGGCTCCTCTCATCGACTATTATTTTTTCGTCATCAAATAATTCGTTACATATTAACTTCTCCAATTACACTGTCCTGAGCAAACAGTCGCCGCACGACCGCGCGTGCGACAACAATGTCACTAACGACCGTCATTTGTGTTTCATTTGCGCCGCGAATGTTTTCGTTGGCGTTTTTTGCGCCACCGCCAGCCGTTCGTGAATTTGCAGGACGTTTAATGTGTTTTTATGGAGTTTCGGTAATATGTTGTCAGTTGAAGTTTAAATTTAATTTATTATTGTACTTTACAAAATTGTAGAGATGGAGTACTAAAATTCTAATCGTTTTAATACGGTTCGAAACGTCTTTATAGGTCCGAAATTATCTTTGTGGTTCTCATTACACATACATAAAACTTTACGACGGTCACACTACTGGAGGCCCGGTGGAAATGAGAATTAGTGGATGTCTTCAAACCATAAGACCACCGATGAGGTTGCTACCTATCGATAACAGTCAGGAGAGGTGGCTTAACGTGCCCTCCAACGCATGGAAACACGCTTAAAATTTGGCACTAACGTCATCCCGGAAGGTATATTTTAAGCTAGCTGCTGGACCGTGCGGTTTTCGTCAGTAATCCAATAATAGAGCGTTTTTATCGACATTATATTCAATTGTTTTTCCATAAAATCCAAAAAATAAAACACTTATTTAAAGCTCACAAATAAAACTGCAATAATTTATTCAATTAACTGCCTTTTAACTCCACTTCGCGCTTTCTTCCTTTTAATTTCAACTTGTTTGCGCGGGCCGCGTGTCCCGCGCAAACAAGGGAGCGTGCACACCCAACAGTCATCGTTTATGCGCCGATCACTGGTGACGCAAGTAGTGCAACGGTGTGAGCGCGCCTTTATTAAATTCGTTATACTTTGATCTTTGTTTCAACAAAAAATATTTGGCAATATTGTGGTACAATAATATATGTGCCTACTACTGCCTACTAACTTATAAGAAAACGTGGGACCAATGAAATAATAAATTAAATCGTAGTAATTTTGTACTTCTATACTAATTTGAGCTCATGTCTATGTACTTTGTGTGTGTCCATAGTACCCATGACACCACCGTGTGTCTTTTTCACGGGTGGAAGATTTTATTTGATAGGCTTGCGTAGAGACATAGATCCAACACGTAGGGGCTCCTTTGAGACACTTTAAGGTTATTATTATTCTTCCAACTGTCTAGGTCAAAATTTTCACAAATAGATACATGAATGACCATTTAGCAAACTCGTGACTACAAATTAGCCACTACAATTTTATCTACAAAGACTATGATTCATTTAATATCGACAATAGAGTCATAATTCTATTCACACACGAACCGCTTGCAAAAAACTCCTGTACGTAACAAATGGCGTTACGCCCGCCACTCGAAGAGCGCTTATTCGCGCCTAATGCCTCCTAAATATTGCGCTAATGAATCAAATAAAAACTCCACCGCTAAACCACTACATTACCCCCACACCCTATAGACACCCTTATAGTACAATAGTTAAGGTACATAGTTCCTTTCAGCCACTTCGCACTTACGTCCTTATTCGCCAAAAGCGAAACTAAATGATGTGAAGATAGGATGAAATCAAGAGATGAACTCGCTTACACATTCGATTCTCAATTGTATTACGTTGTGTTAAAGATGAAATCCGGTAACCCGATTTGTTATTTTTGTTCATTCAATTTTGAGCTCTGCCCAGTTAAGATAAAGTAGGTTATCGGTTGAGTGGCCGAGGATGTAGGGTGAAGAACCTGTTTGTGGAGAGTTAATTTGGTTGTGGATTAATTCAGTTTGAGTGATTGATGTTTTTGGGCGTTTGATGCGTCTGGCCGCGGGGCCAGAGTTTATTAATTTTCAGATCGTTTCACTGAAATTGAAAGTAATTAATCGGTATTTAGCTCTTATAATCTGTTGTTTGGAACGAAGATAGAGGCAGGGTTTTCGGAAAAACTCGTACATATTGGTTAATAGGAAATTATATAGAAGAAAATTGGTAACGCAATTTTTAAGTAATGGCATTTCGTTGCCTATTTTTTTTTCTCAACATAAATATATTATTTTATTTCTTTAATTATTATAGTACTTAATTAAAGTATAAGTTTATTTATTTGAAATATTATAGAATGCAATTGAAAAAAATATCTTTGTAAATATAAACTGCTAAGTCGGTTAAAAGACCAATAATAATAAACGTTTTTAATTATCTACCTCTTAGCTCTTGTTAACACTTCTCCAGTTACAGCTCTGCTGGAACAGATTCCTAAGAGAATAAGGTGTCCCTCTGTACAATGAATAATAATTTAAGTGCTTGTGTACATTAATCATTAAATAAATAAAATAAACGCTTAAAATATCCTTATGTTTTCTTCCTAATTTATTTCAATTTTAAGTAAGTCAGTGTAGACATGTATTATTGTGTCTATTTGGGTATCTTTGCTGAAATTAAACAGATCTACGTTAAACCGGCTAAAAGCTAATAAAATAAAAAATGGCTAAGCATTTCAGTACTTACCAACCAATGTTATTACTGTTGCTAACCCTACTCTAATATAATTAGCCAACTTAACTGTTATGATTAACCTGTCACGAACTTCAAAGCCAAGTCGAAACACTTTGAAAGTACGTTTATTACAAACCCCAATCTCCCAAAATATGGCCTGCCCCAAACAAGCAAGATATGCAATTTGGGCTATTAGGCATTTTATATTAAAGGGCATCAGAAGCAGTCCCGCACAATAGGCCCATCATGGACACGCAGTCATTATTCTGAAGCCCTCCCCTAAGGAGTCTAACCTCTGACAAACGTTATTATTAATTTCGCTCGACATCCCTCAATGGGAACGCAATTTAATTTCGTTCAGAATAAAGTTCAATTTGCTACGTCGATAGTCCGTCAGTTACGGCTTTATTCGGTGCGCAATGTGAGTTATTGGCTAACTTTTGGTCCACGGGCTGCATCTAAGATGGCGATGTAGCAAGCTCTCTTTCGCGCTCATACGTTTTGGATGAAGGCATCTCTCTCGTTTTCTTACGTAACGGAAAGAAAGCTGTGTTTGTGTAGGGTGTCGGAGAGAGAGGGCTGGCAAGAGTCAATTTCGTTTGTAAAGTAAATAAAGAGGTATCGGCGATCGATGGGCGCCGCGGTACCTACAGATTACCGACTGATGAGACTAAGAAATGTTATTGTCATGGCAGCCACTTATTTTTGACTTACGCGACTGTGACTGACGCGTATTGTTATTTTTGTTACTTAGAATAATTCTTTTTTTTTTACTATAACTTTAGGTATCTACGTCATTGATAGATAGATAGATAACTCAAATTACAATATAAGTAGGCTATGAATAAATTAATGCTTAATAGAATAAGTAATAAGTTTTAGGAGATTTATTGAAAAAAGATACCTACTTACTTAAAAATATTGTTTCTGGGTCGTGAAAATAAAAATTCAGAAAAAGTACAAATCAAAATTAATTAAAACAATTGAAATACAGTGTTGCTACGTACAATTTACCTACATTATCGGTTGAATCTATTTTTGTTTTTTTTTTCAATTATGGCATCGCAAACTCTGTGCATACTGCCAGCGTCAAGTATAATTTTTGTATCAATTTTTTGCCAGTTTCAATGAAACTGGACGAAGTAATAACAAAGTCAGTAGGTAAGTCGTCAGTAATCAGTCAGTCTAGTTAGTCCAACATTCAAGTAAAGCGATGGCTACTTTACTAGAACGTGTCCGATGTAATTTTGGAGGCAAGCAGAAAAAAACATATTTTAGCACTGTTATTCTATTTCACAAACACTCGTGCACTGTAATTAGCCTATATCAAACAAAATGCCATCAACTTTATCCGATATAACACAAAAATACACCAAGAAAATGAAAATAAAACAAGAACACAATATGTCTTTTTCGACTTCCCGCCAAAAAACCTTTTTTTGTTTATTTACTAACATTACCCAAAACAGTACCCAATAAATAATTATATATGCTCTTTCTGTATTTTTTGACGAGCCAATTAGCGCAACGCAACGGTTACTATGTAAGACTGCCAATCGGGGTACCCGGGTTCGAATCCCGGTGAAGCAGAGACCGAAATGACGCAGAGTTTCAGTTGCTGTTCACGGTCTGGGTGTAGTAGGTGAGAATATTCAGTGTTATTTAGTCACCGTATACGCTTACGGAGACCAAGTCCAATTACCCTTCAATGCTGGGCCACGCGTCCAATTACCTACGAGAGAAAAAAGGAATAGACAAGGAAAGTAATAAAACCCGCGGGCGCTTCCAAGCCTGCGACACACTGCACGGCCAGAAGAGCGACTTTACGACTGCGACTTTGCGATTAAGTGTTACATGAGGCATTATCATTAATTAATTTGTAAATATGCATAAACGGAAAGAGCTGCTTATTGGCATAAGTATGTGAAATAAAAATTTTTTGTCTTATAAAATGATGTGGTCGATTATTCTTTCTTGTAAATGTTTTATGTACTGTTATGATGTGTAAATAAATAATGTTTTTTATTATCCGTAATTCTGGTTTATTTGTGTTAAATTTCAACATTGCTTACTAAATAAAGAGCTTTGCTTACTAAGCAAAGAAAATTGTTTCTAAATGCTGATTAAACTTTACTTCATCTCAATCAGTGGAAAACCATACGACTAATGTTAATACTTTCTTCAAACGAGACGCTATAATAAGCTTTAACTAAGCAAGTGCAAAAAAAGAAACAAGGAACTAAATAAAACCGTCATTTCGAAGCCTCAAGAACACTTAAACGACGTGCAGGGTGATTTTAAGATATCTAAATAAGTTTTTTTTTTCAACCTTTTTTATGTCTCACTGCTGGGCACAGGTCTCCTTCTCACACAATTGAGAGGGATTTAGGCTATAGTCCACCACGCTGGCCAAGTGCAATTGGACAAGTTAGGAGTCTTAAAATCACCCTGCGATAGAGTAGGAGACAGATAGGACATAAAGTATAAGAAATGCACAAACAAAAAGTAGACATTGTTGCTGATGTTACTGTTATCGTACGGGTTAATAAACTACATACAATCATAATCGACTAATGTCGTTTACTTTTCCCAGTTTTTGATGACATTATAATATTCAGTGAGATTTGGCCCAAAAGCGGTCTTAATATGTTTACGATGACCAAGATCTCTGAATGCAGGGCCACGCATTCAATTACGAGAGATAAAAGGCAGAGAGAAGGGACGAAATAAAACCACCGGGCGGCGCTTCGAAGCCAGCGTCATAATGGCTGGTGAACAGAGCGACTGCGATTCTGCTTCACTTGTAGTTTTAATGTTAACTAAGCTGATTATAATTATGTTGAACGTTGAAGGTGTGTTCTTTGGTTCGATATAATTTCTATTAATTTTTTTAAAATCTTATAAAGTAGACCTCAAGGATAGAGAAACTTACAAAAATTTCGAAGATGATAGATAGAATATAGATAAAAGAAGATTTAAAACTGTAGTAGGTTTTGAACTGTACTTATGTTTTGCAAAATGTTTAGCTTAACTTAAGAATTTTCACTATTAAGTATAACCTTATATTTTTTGAGAAAAACTTAATTAGCTGCTTGAACTTAATATCTAAAAAATATATATAAAACTACTTTAATAGATTGTTTTGCTAAGTATGGAGTAATTTTTTTCTTCAGTTCAAACTTTGTCGCTAATAGGTATTTGTTGGTAATAAATTACAAATTATATACACACCCCTATACACACTTAATAGTACGTAAACCTAGAGGTGGGGTAGTCACCATACAACGTTAAATAATGGAGAACCATACCCGCCGGTTCTCCATTCTGCTTGTAGGTTTACCCAGTGCTCTATAAAAATCATAAAATTCATATCAGTTACCTAAGAGTTACTTAACTAGCTAAAAACAATTAGTTTCTTGATTAAAATACCAAAATTGTCTCGTAAATAATTAAATTCCAGCTGCAAAATCGTCACAAAACTTTCACCAATAAAACCTCGCCCTAACGCAGTCGGGCGGGCGAGCCCGGCGAGCCGGCGCTCTCACATTTTGAAGGCAATTGAATACTTTTTGTCCTGAAAATATCTTTTTTATTGGCAACTAAATTAAAATGTTGGCTCGTTTGTCTTGCTACTTTGTTTTATCAGCGTTACCGGCGTTGTTGATTGAAATTTTGTGAAGTGTGTAAAAGCTTTCAACGTATTAATGGGTTTTTATTAAGCGTTGTTCAGACAAAGGATTTTTAGTACAGTGCGAGATTCTTTTACAGGATGCTCTACCTCTTGGGAGGGTGAAAACTATTTTTTAATTAAGTAGCAGACGAACATTAATTTTGGTCACTGTAGTTGACAGTTGCACACAAACCACAACACGAGGCTTGTGGGAAACCTTCAAAATGTACCCGGCACCTTGGGAGAGGGGATACCGGATTATGTGGGATTTGTACCGCACTAAAACCCCCTCGGTGGCCTGCTTCTGCGCTGGGGAGGACTCCGGGATCTCCAGAGGAACGCACCGGTATCCGAGCGCGGCGCCCAGTTGGCCCATCTTTGGGAGAGCAATTTAATGTGCTCTCCTACACCTTTAGATGCTTATGGCGGCATGCGGCCACGCACCCACCGCCATCCTTCCCGGGACCGCTGGCTAGACGGATCGAGCTCCCACTCTCACCGCTCGCAACCCCGTAAGCCCCATTTAAGTCACCTCTTACGATTAGGCAGAGGATATTATAGCTTTATTCTTAATCTCGAAGCTACAGGGACTTAAGTTCTACTACCTAATCTCTTATGACGACTTTGATAGCTGCAACTATTCGTATGTGTGTGTGACTGGTCTACTACGTCTGACTAGGTGAGGACCTACTTGTCCGATTCCTTCCTTATTTTATAGATAAAATAGATAAATAAGTGGTAGTCTCTTATAATAGTCACTCAGTTCCTTTAGCTCGAAATTAGAAAGAAAGAAAGAAAAGAAAGAAAAAATATTTATTTCATATTAGGAATACAAAATATTCGCTTAATGAATGTCATTTTTTCCCGGTCATCGCCTTTAAGTGCTCGTTTGGGCTAGATGTTGAGCTGAGAGAAAAAAGGCGGCGGAAAAAAACTCCCAGCACTCTTTTAAAAAAACAGTACATAATAATATATTTGAGATAACAGAATGGCTATGGGTCGATAATGGTCACACGTGACAGCTGATCGTGTGAGACACCATCAACCCACTTCCACCTGCTCACAGATGCGAGTAATTACTAAAACTAATACAATCTATGAAGAAATAGCCTTGTGTGAGCGAGATTCATTCCCACGCTCCTTTATCATTAAGATAGTCCTTAGTGTTATAATAAGCCTTACGGCACAGGACTTGTTTGACTGCCTTCTTAAAAGGTTTTAAAGGCAGGGATTGAATCTTTATTGGGATTTTATTATATATCCTGATGGACATCCCAATAAAAGAATTACTTTTTTTATGAAGCCGGCATTTCGGAAATGCCAGCTTGTGGCCGTTCCTAGTTGAAACACAATTAGGACTATGCAAGTCCAATATAGTAGTGAATTTTTCTTTGTTTTTACGTACATATATGATGTTTTCGTAAATATATTGCGAAGCAAATGTTAGAATATCTATCTCTTTAAATTTTTCTCTGAGAGATTCTCTAGCACCTATGTTATAAATTGCGCGAATAGCCCTTTTCTGCAAAATAAAGATTGAATCAATATCAGCCGCATTACCCCACAGTAAAATGCCATATGACATTAAACTATGGAAATAACTGAAATAAACTAATCTGGCTGTTGCAGTGTCTGTGAGGGAACGAATTTTCTTTATTGCAAAAACTGCAGAACTAAGTCTATTCGCTAACTGAGAGATGTGGGGTCCCCACTGTAATTTGGAGTCTATTGTGATTCCAAGAAATGAAGCTTCTTCAACAATGGCAAGATCCTCACCATTTAATTGAGGATTTACATTTTCTTTCTTTACATTTGGGGGTGAAAATCTTATACAATTAGTTTTTTTATTATTTAATAGTAAATTGTTTACATTAAACCACTGGACAACCTTAGAGAGAGCATTGTTCACGTCGTCAAGATTTGATATTCGTCTATTAATTTTAAATAAAAGAGAAGTATCATCTGCGAACAATACGATCTCATGACTGTTTTCTACCATGAATGGAAGATCATTTATATATAATAAAAACAGAAATGGTCCTAAAATTGAACCCTGTGGGACCCCCATCTCTACAGGTGACCCAGACGACCTTTTACCATTCACCTCAACTCTCTGAGTCCTATACCTCAAATAGGATGACAGGAGTTTAAGCGCGGTACCTTTAATGCCATAGTGGTTGAGTTTCCTTAGAAGGGTTTCGTGCTGAACGCAGTCAAAAGCTTTAGATAGGTCGCAAAACACACCTAAGGCATCTTGCGATCTCTCCCAAGCTTCTATAATAACTGAAAAAAGCTCAACACCTGCATCGGTTGTAGAACGACCTTTAGTGAAACCAAATTGATTTTTATGTAAAAGTTTGTTATTTGTAAAATAGGACAATAACTGGTTGAGAAGAATTTTCTCGAATATTTTACTGCACGTGGGGAGAACAGAAATAGGTCTATAATTCATAGGGTCAGTAGTACTGCCCGATTTGTATAAAGGAATCACTTTACTATGTTTCATTAGGTCAGGAAATTCACCACTTTTTATACAATTATTAAATATTAGGGCTAAGTTTGGTGCAATTAAATCTATTATTGAATTAAGGATCTTTACAGAAATACCCCAAAGATCGGTAGTGTTCTTAACATCTAATGTCCTAAATATTTTTACAATGTGTTTGGCGTCTATGGGTCTAAATTTAAAATGACATTTGCATTCGCTCACATTTTCTTTCAGCAACGATTCAGCAACGTTGGGGGAAGAGTTAAGAAATTTAGTTGTCGAAACTGGAATCTCACTAAAAAATTTCTCAAATAAAGTAGCCACATTCTCATCTTGTTCAACCAGAGTATTATTATCCGCAATAAGTTTAAAATCAAGGTTGCGGTCCTTACCTCTTCCAGTTTCGGCATTAATGATTTTCCAAGTCGTCTTTATTTTATTGTTACTAAATTTTATCTGATTTCTGATATGTATGGACTTGGCCGCGATACACACTTTCTTAAAAACTTTTGAATAATTTTTAACATGGTCACAAAAGGATTCACTATGATTATAGGACCTCTCATAATAAAGGTCATATAATTTTTGCCTACTTCGGTGTAGTCCCAATGTTGCCCAATCATTGAATGATTTGCATGTTTTCGGAGAGATTGTCTTTGGGGTAAATACAAAATTATATGCTTTATTGATTTGATCAGAAAGTATCTCATACTGTTTATTTACATTACCATGCAACGGAACAGACAATCCATTTACAAGCTTATTTCTAAATCTCTCCATTCGTTTATTACTCACCGGAACGACCACTTTACTCTTATCAACCTGTTTATCAATATCATATTTAAAACATGCGAGTTGACCACAGTGATCCGAACTTAGATTATTAATTATCATTGAATGAACTGGTGTGCCATCTGTAAAGATATTGTCAATGCAAGTCGCTGTGGAATCAGTGATTCTAGTGGGTTCCGAAAACAGGTTACTAAGATTACAACATTTCATACTCGATAAAAACTTTTTACTGACTGAAGATTCCTCCAAGATATTAATATTAATATTAAAGTCACCACAAATAATAATGTCCTTCTTCTTCTTGCTACATAATTTAAGAAATAATTCATCAAGAACTGACTCGAATTTATCAAACAATGCATTTGGAGGTTTATAAATACAAACAATTAAACAATAAGGTAGCTCCACACAGGCTATTTCCACAGTCCGTTCAATAGAAAGGCTCACTATATCTTTACGGTCCTTAAATTTTAGGCCTTTTTTTAAAATAATTAACGAGCCACCACGAATTGCTGTCGTTCTACTGAACGAACTGGCGACTTGGTGCTTATCAAAGTTAAACACAATTTGGCAATCTTTCAGCCAATGTTCAGTAATGCAAATTACGTCTATATTGTAGTGCTTCAAAAACAAGTCTAATTCTAGCTCTTTATTTAATAGGCCTTGCATATTTTGATGCACCAAGTTTAAACATTTATTGTTCCTTAAAAAACTACTCGACAACTGGCTCTCAATAATCATGTTCATATTTTTATTGCTAGAGACGTGAGCCTCTGTTGTCTGATAACTTAATTTAAAGTGTTTGGGGCAACATCCAAACAAGTCGATGTAGTACTACAACAAGTATTACTACTAAATATAACATCGGTCTGCTCAATAAAAGCAGTTGTCTTTGAAGATAAAGTATGACATACTTTATCTGTCAAGTAATAAGATAGCAAATATGCTATCTGTTTGTATATATAATTGGATAGAATAATTCTATCCTTCGTAATATTAAAATTATTTTTAAATATATTATTAATGTCAAAAAGCCTAAACCTATTTGGATCATTACAATCAGATCCAGTTGTTAACACATTGTTACTGTTGCCAATTGAGTTTGGTGCAGATGCGTATTAGTGCCCAATCCAGTATCGGTTGTTTTCCGCCACTTAGACGTTCGACAAGGTTTCGTGACGGCTCTCTATCGACATCATGACTTCAGAGGCATGGAAACGCGCATGATTTAAATGTTCATGTATAAAATGCTCATGTATGAAATTATTTGGATTGAATGTACTGAAAATTTAATACTTAATACATCTAAGCTATCACTTTTGCGTAGCATAGTCAAAGGATAAAAAAAATATTGCAGTCCGTAATTCGGTTTTCTGAATGTTTTTCATTCTATTTCTTCGTTTGGCCGCTGTCGAACTGTTATTGATTGTGACAGCGGTTCCAGAAAGTTCGACAGACGTCCAAACTGTCAGGCCACAGTGATTTCATAAAAAGAACAAAATGCTTTAAATT
The DNA here is from genome assembly GCA_911387765.1 of Pyrgus malvae. Lineage (NCBI taxonomy): Eukaryota > Metazoa > Arthropoda > Insecta > Lepidoptera > Hesperiidae > Pyrgus > Pyrgus malvae. The sequence continues at coordinate 278,996 of OU426969.1, read as the reverse complement.
GTTATGGGTTTTATTTTTACATTCTGTTTACATTATTATGCTAAGTCTATGCAGGTAACTTTGCTGAGTTCTCATTTTACGAAGGAAAATGTGTATTCACTTTCAAGTATTTTTAGATTTATCAAAAAAACTATTCAATTCAATAATTATTAATGTTTCCTGTCAGGTGTCAGCAAACAGCTTAATGCAATGTCTACATGGTCGTCGGCTACTTCATTCAAATAAAAAAATACTGTAGCGTAGATTTTCTTTCAAACTGAAAATGTAACATACAAACCGAACAAATTAGAATTATCTCAAAACACCGAATCTTTCCGATTTCTGAATTGACTCGGTGATAGTATCAGTTTGATTTTCCCATCTGCTACACCTAAGGTACCTACCCCAATAATGTACTTTATTCATGGGTGTTGAAAATCTTTCAAAGATACCTATCTGATCCAAGGAATGTACGCACGCAAGGTCAGGCGATAATAATATTATGTAGATGCAATCTATGAATTTAAAAGCTCTTGGTACATTTTTAAAATAAATTTCACTGAAACAAATTCAAATCATCCCGTAGCACCGAAACTTTGCAACGTTTGCATCCGAGGTGTTATTGGTTCCGCGGAAGTGTCAATGTCTTCCCTCTCCCCGCCTCCCCTTCTCACCCCTCCCCTCCCCATCTCCTACTATTTGCCGACGTTTCCGATTTAATAACCCGGAGGAGCGAACTGTCATGTAAACATGTGACTGCTGGAGTAATGGCAGCAGTTGAATCTTGGGGGCTTGGGATACTTTTTGATAAAAGTAAGATAGATAATTGTAAAGAGGTTTACAAAATACGTCTTTGTACCAAGTGTCAAAGATACTGAAATAAACTGTCGGTGACATAATATAATACGGACGGATAGATTCTTATAGGCAAGTATGACGAATTTATGGCTGCAACCCTTTTCGAGATTATTGGAGAGCTTACTCAACCACGTTGCTCCAATGTGGATTGGTGGTGATGCGGGTTTGTGGCCAACCCGCTGTCGAATATTTTCAAACTGCCTATAAGGCCTCCGACTAGGTTTAACAATTGTTATCTATCGATAATAACTTGGGACGATGACTCAATGTGCCCTCCGAAGCAAGGAAACGCGCATGAATTTTTTTCCACTAGCGGACACCCATCTCAAACCCGACCGTACCCGTTTGGCTTAGCTGCATAGTTCGCTGGCATTTTACGCTCACCTCTGGGCCATTCGGACGAATCTTTTGACACTCCACAAATCCACATCAATCCAAACAACAAGCACAACGTAAAAAGCAAGCTAAATTAAATTTGCGTTTATTACGGCTCCTCTGTCCAATCTCGAAACAACATGTCACAGCGAAGTCAATTTGTCAGTCGATTAGCGAAGTAACTCGATTATCCTCTAACGTCCATTGTAATAACAAACAGCCGATCGAGCTGGATTATATTTAAATGAGCAATAATAGACCAGATGTAAAGCCAGTGCCCGTATAGAATGGATTTGAAAATTACTATCTAATTATTTGCATCAAGAGGTAGCTATGTAGGTATTATTTATTATCAATATTAATTTATATCTTAAAAATTCACTGTCCTAAAAATATTGAGCTTTTTTTTGGAATTTTGTCTGAGAAATTAGTTTCGTGTAAATTTTTCTTTGTTCCACGCCGAGGAGGATTCGTAATTTGGTCAAATAAATTCATTACTAGAGGAGACCTGAGTCTAGTCCTGAGCTTTTATAGTGTAGTTTCCATAAGCAGGAAAAAAATGGCTGGAAAATTAAGTCAAAACATAAAATATGTAAGTATCTATAATTTATTAAAAAATTAGGTAATTAATTTTCAGGCACCTCATATTCATAAATATGTATCAATTTGCATCATCATAATGTTAATTTATTCGGAAAGCTCTCCACGAATATTATCAATTGAAAGTTCACTCCACTCTAACCTCAGTAACATTCGCGCCAAAACCTGACATCTGTCACTCCAGTCCGCCATGATTATTGTTTTGACGTTTGTATTTTTTACGCGACATTTGGCGCGGGCGTCTCGTTATTCAGTTGTTATAATGAAGTTATTGTGCATTGATTCAAAAGTAACATACGCAGAATAATAGATCTCCCGCAGTTCACTGTTGCGACTCTTTAAGTCGATAGTTTCTTTCTAATAATGCTATATAATCGTCTGAATTTAAAATTAATTAAGTTTGTTCAAAAAGTTTATAGTATAAAAAAGACGACACAGTGTCAAACAGCGTTCCTAGTTCATTGTTATTTTATATATTTTCCATGTATAACCAATAAATTGCAAAAACCTTGACCTGATGTTTACAATCTGTAAATAAAAGATCGGAATGCGATTGTTTTTACATATTACTAACCTTCCGCCAGCGGCTCCGCCCGCGTGGACCCATTATAAAAAAATGCCTATGTGCTATTCCAGGCTTCATTGCTATATTAAAATCATAGGCGTTTAGTTTAGTTTTGCTTCAACCGCGTTGATCCTATTACTCGTTTTCACGTAGGAATGAAGCATTTTCCCGAAAGTAGAAGTAAAAAAAGTAGCTTATGTTACTCAGGGTGAATGTAACTTTATAATGGTGAAAGAATTTTTGAAATCGGAACAGTAGTTTTTGAGTTTATCCATTACAAAAATACAAAAATACCAATCTTTCCTCTTTATAATATTAGTATAGATTTTAATATAGAAGTATAGATTAAATAGGCTTATGATTATAATATTGAATTCCTTATGAATATTATGAGGCAATAAAATCATAAAAACTCAATGTATTCCTATATAATGAAACAGTGAAATGAAGTAACGGCTGACCATCATTCGCTTTGGGTGCGCTAAGGCTTGTATGGGCTAGGAGAAAAAAAGCGGGCGGAAAAAATAAAAATAAATTTAAATAATAACCATTGAAATTTATCAATCGAAATTATAATGCATTGGCTGACTGAGGATACCAGCGTAGCCCTGCACCGGATTCCCACGACGCCCTTGATCCAATCGTGGAAGCAAGCGGTGGCCTCTACTGCTGGAACCCAGGAGTTCCAAGTTCCAATTAAGATTTAGTTTCAAATGTATTTTATTTTTCTGAAATAAATCTCTGTAGGTACTTGTTACGTTTAGTTGTAATCGACGACCAATAACCATAATTAGCCTTTAAGTGGAGTAAACAAACAAGTACTCGTAACTCACAGATCCTTAACATTAACTAACGTGAAGGTGAAAGTAGGGTGTCGTGTCGAATAAAAGCGTAAGTCGCACGAACGTCGCAAATGGGTAGCGTGTACCTGTAGGAATTTGTTATGAGTTTCCCCATTTTGATGGTTAACAAGTTGACAAAAATTTTAAAAATTGGTTATGACAAATTTTATACAGGCTTTATCGGTTTTCAGCAAACTTATGTACTGATAGGAAAACGTTTTGTTTTTATATATTGAGAGACTACCATACCACCATTGCGGACAAACTAAAATATTTTAATAATAAATAAAAAAAAAATTTTGATTTTATGTTATATATAATTGAAAAAAAAAATGACTGCAGATCTATTTGCGTAGTCCCTGTAGCTACGGTATCCCCTGCCTGATCGTAAGAGGCGACTAAAAGGGGGCTTCCAGGGTTGTGGGCGGTGAGAGTGGGAGCTCGATCCGTCCAGCTAGCAGCCCCGGGAAGGCTTGTGCGTGGGTTTGTGCGTGGCCGCATGCCGCCGTAATCATCGGAAGGTGCAGGAGAGCACATCTGCTCTCCCGGAGGTGGGCCCGCACAATGCAGGGTGCATCCCAATGCCCCTATCCCCCTCCTTAGAATCGGTTCTGATCGCTCCACTCGCTAGCGGCACAATCCGACTAGCGAGTGGTACAATACAATTTCAAAATTAAATAAAAGACAATTATTTTACTATTTAAGTACCTAGATATGTCAATTACATACATACACGTTACATAGATATTTATTTCTGAACAGAGTTCATTTGAAGACCCCTGTTGCGCAATGGTTACTATGCCGGACTGCTAATCGGGGGGCCCCGGGTTCTATTTCGCTAGGAATAAAAACAAAAAAGGAAATTTCAAAGATAACTTTAAATTTTGTTCTTGGTCTGGGTGTTTCTGCTTCTATCTTAGTATGTGTCCATGATACATACCCACGACATAGAGTATATTCACCCTATTGTGCGGCTACTAGTATGATGCCTTATTTATTATTATTTTTTATATTAATTTATTTGTTATGTTAAATAAATTTCATTGGTTAAAGAATTCTTGACAGTGTGTCGACATTTACAGACTATCAAGAATTCTTGATAGTTGGCAAAAGTTGAATGTTCGAACTAAGTGGCATATTAGGGTAAATTCTAAATAAAATTAACACACTACAAAATTATTAGCTTTAAGATGTGTGCAACGTAGCCTTTTATAAACTGAGAAGCCTATACCAAGTCTGTGAAACAGATTTTAATGGCTTAAAAATGTTATAATCAAAAGCAATATTTATGAAAAAGAAAAAGACGTTATAACCGTTTATAACTCACAACACATTACTTTTTCACAACAACTTGCATAATCTATCTATTTACCAACAATTAAAAACAATTATTAAACAACTATAAATAATTGAATCAGCCATAGGATTAAAAATAATGTCATGCTCTATCGAGTTACGTAATCTTATTAAGAATCAAACTTGAACACGTTGAGAATAATAAAAGGTCGGAAATCTAATAAGGGAAACATGCCTCGTTTACACGCAATTATAATTTTCGGGAACCAAAAGCTCTGTATAAACAAACGTATAAATTAATTTTAATCTACTTCAAGTATATGAACGTATGCATGTTTTAATTAGAAATTAAAGTGATACGCCGCATTTGTATCTCTGTTTATCCGCTTGGGTGCAACTTTCTTGAATCCCACTGCTGGGCACGGGAAGGGGTGGAGATTACTAAACTGCTCCAATGCTAGTTGGTGGAAACGCAGGTTAGTGGCCAACCCGTTATCAGATGTTTTAAAACCACCCATATTCCATTAGGCTAATAAACGATTGCTAGGAGTATTTATCGATAACAGTCAGGGCTGACAGCTTATTATTCCGTCCAAAGTACGTAAATTAGAACTAGAATGAAAGTCACTAGCAGTCACCCAATCCACAACCGACCGCACCCGTTTCGCTTTTCGTTTGCTTTTACTCACGGTTTGAACACAGTATTTCTACATATTTTCATATTGATTTATATTATAAATTTAGTATGTATATCTTTGTATTTAGTGCAAATTATATGCAAATTGTGACCATATAAAAAAACTCTCGATGTTTTCGTGTCAAATTGGTAACTTCAATAATAATAATAATAATAATAATAATAACGCTTCACACTCATAGCCCCTCAGTGGGGTAGATATACCCTGTGTCTTGGGTACCATGGACACACACAAAGACAGAAACACAAACACCCAGACCGAGAACAGAAATTTAAACTCACCATTCAAATTTCTGTTTCGCCGGGAATCGAACCCGGGACCCTTCGATTGGCAGTCCAGCATGGAAACCATTGCGCCACGCAGGTCGTCATAATCGAATAAGAAACTGTAATACCAGAAAATTCTGCTTTAGAACACGTCAAAAACCTCACAATTCCAAACAAAGTATCACTTCACAAAACCTCACATATTTCCACAAACATTAACTGCACACTGTCCCGTCCCCGGCGGTGCCTGCCGCCATCCTTCACCATCCCTCACCATCCTCCCTCGCGGGCTCACGTGTACGGGACTTTGAGCTAGTAATGCTGTCGTAGTTAGCAGCTAACCTGTCAATGTACATTACCATCAACGAAGTATGACTCCCAAAAGTTTTTTTATTTGTTGTCTGCAACCCTAGAATTGTTGCTACTGCTTAGGCTATTTTTTAAAGAGTGCTTGTGGGAGTTTTTTTCTGCCACTTTTTTCTCTTAGCATGTAGCCTAGATGTTGAACTAAAGGCGATTTGACGAGTTAAGGACGATAACCGGGAAAAAATTGCATTCATCAAGAGAATATTTTGTATTCTTAATATGAAATAAATATTTTCTCTTTCTTTTTTTCATTAAAGTGTTTAGTAAATATAGTTACTTCGAAAATTGTATAAGAAACTGTAATATAGGTACGAAAATTCGGCTTCAGAACACGTCAAAAACCTCACAATTCCAAACAACATTCATACCACTTCATAAAATCCCACATACTTCCAGAAACATTAAATGCAGCACACGGTCCGTTCCCGGCGGTGCCTGCCACCATCCCTCACCATCCTCATCGCGTGCTCAGGTGTGCGACATTTATAGCTGTCAATGAGCCGGTAATACCGCCGTAGTTAGCAGCTAAGCTGTCAATGAACCTCATCGTCAATGACGGTTAACTCCTAAATATTTTTTTTATAAAACGAGATTAGCAGACCCAGACATCTAGGTACTCAGAACTGCTGCTTGCATTATGTGATTGTTAGGGGTTTTATGTTAGTAGACGGTCGTGCCCTAGCTAGTATACTCTCTAGAATGCAGCATTTATCATGATTTTGTTCTGCACCGGATTTTGAAGCAGAGTACCTGGTCTGTGAGTCTAAGACCAACTATTAGGCATAAAATGCTTAGCAAGCTTTGACGCGATTGGGAATCAGGTCAGACTAGGGACTACCCCTAATATCTACCTCTAACTAGAGTCTACCCAAATATTTAGTACTAGTGCAATTTATTTTATAACCACTGTTTAAATACGTAGCTGAAAAGTTTTTCTTTACAATTGGATTGCAGGCAATGTTTGACAGCAGCATGTTGTGAAGTAATATTATTATTATTTGTTCCTTGATTTTGACCCTGCGCAAAGCCAAAAGTATTTAATAAGATGGTAATAAAAGGTTCTCATGATATGCACTAAATGCCTTCGAAGGTTTTGTTTAAAAAAATCCCATGCGTTACACTGGAACACTCAACGGCGACATTTGAAAAGCCACAGTTCGTCAACCACAATCGTTTGTGAAATTTGAATGAAAAAATTACTCAAATTGCAATTCTCTCATAAGAATGCCTCTTGTACTTTTGTGTAGTCGCGTCCATATATTTAGGACCGAGGTCCGGAGCTAAACAAATTCAATACGTTTGACGGCAAAGTCATCAAACGTCGCATGCTGCTAACCGGCTAAGCGAAATCGAAGACGGCACGCGATCACCGCGTATTTTTACTCCATCCCCTGAATATATCATTTCACACTACAATTTGACACTACATTCATGCCACACATCGTTTGAAAGCAATCTAAATTCACCTCTATTGTTTTAACATAGAGTTTTAATTGCCTTGATGGGCAGACCTGTAGGGTAGAGGGCACAGTGATGTTACATTTATATGATTGAGCGCGCGTTCCATGCTTTAGTATTCCAAGTTTTGTTTTGTTATGTCTGGCAAACTGTTTGGTGACGTGTTTTCAGCTGATTTATCGTTGAAGCAGGGGCTTATACGAGACTGAGGGCGGTAAGCTCGATCCAGTAATAAATGGTGACGCATCAATTACAAGCGAGTTAGTACCAGTCTGTCTTCCATTTTGTTAATAGGTTAAACGACTATTCTTTGGAAATTTTCGGGTGTTCGCCATCAAAACTGTTTGTCGTTTCGAGGTAAATTTATGGCGTTTTGTTATGCCTTGCGTAACACTTTTATTCAGCCCATTTGGATGAGTTCGTGAGGATCTTCGTTCCGTGTTTTGGTTCAATAAATGTTACAATAACTTTTTGGGCTGTAATTTTGAAATAACTTTTTTATTGTAATTAAATGGTTTCTGCTGTAATCATAGATTTATTGACCATCCGTCAATTGATCTGCTGATGATGAATATTGTTCCTAATTTGCAGCTCAGCAAAATGGATGCGGACCATAACATGGGTGAACGCCAAGGCTATGCAAGTTTCCGTGCTCGGCAATCGGAGTGAACATCAAACCGCTGGTCCCGGTTATTGTCGATATACCTACATATGGCTGTAGTTATAAATCTTGTAGAAGGTGATATAGTGACTGGTAGAGAATGCTAATAGCATTAACCCCACCACAGTACATAATCCCTGTATTTTGGTAAATGTAGAATAAATTCATAACTAAACATGGGGGATTTGAAAACATTCGACAGCATCGCCCAACTTATGGCAGGAGACTGCGCCCAATAATAGAAAGAAACCAACAAAAACGTTTATAACCAAACTTTTCAGTAGTATTAACGATATCATCTCTCTTTCCAGGTGTGGTTCCAGAACCGTCGCGCGAAATGGCGGCGACAGGAGAAGATGGAGGCGGCGCGGCTGGGCCTCTCGGAGTACGGCTGCGCGCCGGTCCCGCGGCTGTCCGGCCTGGGCCTGCCCGTCGACCCCTGGCTGGCCCCGCCGCTGCTCACTGCTTTACCAGGTAACCAGATCTTAATTACTACACTATAAACATAGTATGAGTAGTTGAATAGTAAATTTCTTGATTTTGTAAGACGTAACATAATTCAAAGTCCGTACTAACATTGTAAATGTAAAAGTGTGTTTGTCCTTCTTTCACGTAGCATTGGTACTACGGATTGGCCAATTATTTTTAGGAATAGTGGAGGGTGGGAGAGCCTATACATACTCGGCTTATACATATGTATGTATAATAAATAATATCTTATTCGTATGGAAAAAACATGTAGTCCACTCGGGCTTCACCTGGCGTTAAAAAGTACCGAATACATTATAATGGATCTTTCCATGGGAATGCTATGTTTCATTGCGATTAAAAGTAGTTTTTTGACACTCTCCAGCCTTTTAACTTTCTCCGCGCACAAAAACCAATCCATAAGATTCCGTTTGGGACTCTTTCGCGAACCGAAAGAAGGACCTACATTTTTATTGAATGGAAACGAAAAATACTTTATGAACTTTCTTAATTACTTCAATCTATTATAGTCTATGTGCCCATGGTGCCCATGTGGGATCTAGGTGCCCATTTAGGCGATGCGGTGAGCTGAGCGAAAAAGGGCGGAGCAGGAAAACTTCCATCAACACTCGTATAAATAGATTTTTATAGATCTTCAGCAGAGTGAGACTATGGCTTTGATTTGATTGTGGTCGACCAACTGTTATCGGCTTATAAAGAATTTTCATCTATAACATGGAGTATAGATAGCCTGATGCGAGAAAAGTTCAATCTAATACCTTTTTACTGGGGAAGAATAAAACAATAACGTTGTCACTGTTTCTGACTTAAAGTTTTTTTTTGCATCTGCATACAAACATGAACAGAACTTCAGATTTGCTTAACATTAAACATAAGGCTGTGTTTGTGGACTCCAGTCAGTGTATAGTTTGTGATAAATAACCGTGAAATAAGAGTAGAAAAAATTAGGTCTGCATGTTAATTAATTGCTTCTCTGACAAGCAACTTTCAGTACATTCTAATCATTACCTAATCTCCTATTTAGTACGAAAAAATAAAAATTGTTATTTCATCATCACTAAAATGGATTACTACGTGGTTGCTACGAGACCCGTAGCAACTTCGTAGCACTACAACAATTTATTTCTCCTAACCAACTGTTTCCATCTCTTCCAGGGTTCCTAAGCCACCCCCCATCAGGCTACCCGAGCTACCTGACTCCCCCCGCGCCGGCGCCCCCCGCCCCCGCGCCCCCCGACCCGCGCTCGTCCTCCATAGCGGCGCTCCGGATGAAGGCCAAGGAACACGTGGAAAGTCTCAGCAAAGGACTGCAGATGGTTTAGACTCAACTCTCTAATGGTGTATTATATAAAGAGTCGTTAACATAAGAAATAAGTGTACTGCAGGCAGTAGGACCTTCGTGGTTCGAACGGGGAAGTACCAATGCTGCACCCATTTCTGCCGTTAAGAAATTGAGACGAGACGTTGGTCGGACAGACTGACATTACCACTCATCAGCTTCCTAACATTGTACAACCTTACTGTTCAAATGACAAGAATATTTTAAGGGCCTCGTTCACCATCTCCAAGTAAAGTGTTGATTAGTTACGTCCCAAGTACAAACGCTGTACGGATTTGATTAGTGCTACTCGAACATCGTGAAATTGAAGTTACGGGTGACTTTAACCAACAGTAAGCGTACTTGTCACTTTACTTGAAGGTGGTGAAAGAGGCCCTAAGCCAATTAAAATATTCGTGAGATAATCACACGATTTTGTAAATGATTTTGATTATGCTGGTAATTAGAACAATAATATTTGTCGGCAAAATAAATACTATATTGTATTTACTAAATTGACAATGTGTAGTAAGTAGTAATTGCACTTATTTTGTTTTCTGTTTATTATAGCGATAATTAAGTTAACCAATTCAACATTTTGAACACACGTTGACTACTCTACTACATAAGTACACGTTATACAAACAAAATTTTAAAATATTTGCGTTAACTCTAACATCTGTAACTTTTTAAAAGCACGCAATAAACATAAAGAAACTATCCGCCTTTTTTATTAAGTAGCTTTTTATATTATGTTTACTAAAAAAATTAAACCTATTTCTAAGTGCCATGCAGGATCATGTATGTTACAATTACGTTTTTGATATTTTCAATTTTTTTAAATGGTGTAAACTTTGTATGTTTGAAAATACAAGTAAATAATAATATATAACTGAGTGTTTATACATATATAACATGAGTGTTATTGCTACGTCCTACAACTACATGAATATGACTAAGAAACTATAAAATTTCTTGCACTTCATTTCTTAATAAATGGATGCTAAATGATCATATCTGTTAGAAACAACTTGTTCTATACGATAAAGGGTTTGTAAATATTGTATACAATACTTCCTATTAAGCTTAGGTAGTAAATTATTTAAAAGTAGAGTGTAAAAAGACATTTCCTTTTAAGTGTGTCGTGATATTCTATAACTTAAGTAACTATTCATTATGATTTTGTTAGTGTTAATATTTTCAAACTCAAACGACTACAAACAAAGAAACAAAAATCAAACGACCATACAAGTTATGTTTAATGGTCGCTGCAGCCCATGGACAGCCATAACTCCAAGTAAAATAAGGTCTGATCATAGACATAGTTTTATGTGCATTATAAATGAAATTAATACTGCAACGGAATTGAAAAACTACATATTATAAATCAACAACCCGCGATGATAAGACTATACCTAATATTATCTTCAAGTTAATGCTAAGCCAGTGTTTGAAGCATGTGCGTTTATCGTACAAAGTTTTCTTCTTATGTAAATACTCATAGTGTAAATAAGTCCAAATTAATATTTATATTTAAAATGAGGATAATTTTTTATAAGTTTGCTGGAACTACATACATACAATTAAATAAAATACATAGAAATTATGTTAGTATTGATGCACATACGAATAGTCGTACCATCCTATACATAACATATATTTCGCCGTTCTGTGTATTTCGCCATATGATATTCTCGAGTTTTTCATTTGTATTAGATTTTTTAATTGCTGAAACTATCTTATATTGATTTATATAAATTATTTCTTAATCAAGGAATAATATGGCATCGTTAAAAGCTACACTATTAAAATGCGAAACAGTAATTTATATTTATATTTAATTGAATATTAACTAACATACTTACAGAAATAAAGTAAAAAGTAATGAGTTTACTGACGTTATGAATGTTTAACGAAGCCTCTTATTCTTTGTTTAACTCACTACAATAGTTAATATCTAGAGATAGTATTTATAATTTGTAAATAATGGATGTTATAGACAGTAATAGTGGTAAGAAATATAACATATACTATACGCTAGATACGTACATGAGAGATAAATAAATGGTGTTCTTTCGTACTATGAGTTTTATTACCTTCCTTCAAACTTCACCTTTCGTATTAATAGTCTTTTTAATAATAATAAATAAATAACGCTGCACCACACTAGGATTTTTGGTGTCGTAAGTACCATGGACACATATAAAGACAGGAACACAAATACCCAGACCGAGAACAGAAATTGAAACTTATCATTCCAATTTCTGCCTCGTCAGGAGTCTAAACCGGACCTCTGGAAGGCAGTCCGGCATGGAGCAATGTGCTACTCAGGTCGTTTAAGACTTTCAATACGTTCAATAATGATAAAGGGAGAGATTAGTGAAAGTGAGATTTAGGAAATTAGGAAGTAACTTACGTAGCGTATACTCGTCTACTTTTTGTTTAATAATAGATAAAAACAAAATAATAAAGTATTTTACAATAGCCTTTACGTTGAAGTATTCAATTCAGTGGAGACTCAAACTTCGAACGATCCACCTATGTCAGCTACGACTTCATACTTTGAACGATCCACCTATGTCAGCTAAGACTTATGGAATTTCAAGTCTGAATTCAAATATAGAAACGAAGTGGGAAGTTATTTGTTTAAGTACCTTTTTTCCCAAAAAAAAATAATGGAAAGTAGTTAGTAAAATCATACCCTCTGACAAGCTCATTAGTCAGCTACCCGTAGATCTCGCTACGCATCTACGCGCTACGCCGTAGCAGTTATACTCAATTATCGTTTAACCGTCCGATTTGTAAAGTTTGTTTTCGTTGATTAAGGGAGGGTAACAGACAAGATTACGAAATTATAAATATGTTTAAAATGGAAGCGTCATTTTTAATTCGTCTTAAAACTGCATATTTTGTCTTTTAATTAATGAGAGTAGATAGTAGCGAGTAGAGTAGGAGATGTTGGTTGACGTTTCTCATAGTTTCATGTTTTGTTTAAACAGGGTTTCTATTAGTTTACAAAATTCCATAGGTGGTAGCGATAGTGTTTAGGTTGTAGCAGATCTAGGATTTCAGTTTTGGGCGGGAGACATTCTGGAGGAGGTCAACAAAATATTTTGTCAACGGGAGGGGGGGGATGGATGATTAGACTCAAGGGTGAGCCCGAATGGGTTTGGCTGGGAAGGCTTCCGCCCCTTAGCCCACCTGAATCCGCTTGTTGTGGTACTTTTATGATTTGTCCGAAGAAATAACGCCGTTGCTAACCAGACGTATGTACATGAGATGAATATCAGCCTTAGGTGTAGTAGCGTTACTGCAATGACCTCAGAGAAGACACAGGCTTCATTAAGTTTGTGCGAGAAGACCATGTGCTGCAGGGACCTTACCATCATTCGGCACGCATGCCCATCTGCTACGCATTCAAGTCCTACATAAAATTCTTCGTTACTATAACCGAGCGTATGAGCACGGCGACATCAGTCAGCGCTATCGTGCTTCATAACGCGACGTGCGTTAATTTATTGGCGTTGTGACTGGAATTAATGGCCGCTTGTGAGCTTTGTTCATAGTTTTCGGGTATTTGCAGTTGAATGCCAAAGGTTCCGTAGTTTTTTTTTATTGTTACGGGTGTATGATGTACTGATGACTGAGTAAGCCGATCGACCGGACCGGACCGATTGTTACCGATAAATTATTGGCAACGAACGATCAATGGTGGGTTTAGATTTAAGATGGGACCGCTCGTCGCAAATTACATGTGCATGCCCGCGCTTTGGAGAGCACGTTAAGCCGGCGGTTCTGATAGCTTTTAAAGATCCCCGATAAAACTTGCTTGTTAGAACTTTGTTAGGAGTGTTATAGGCAGTTTGAAAACATCAGAAAACAACGGGTATTCGTGTCATTAAAATTGCCACTGCGAAATAAATTTTGTAGGCTTGGTTAATACGAATAAGCATGGAGCTACGGACACTTTTTGATGTTTCTCATAGTATTATTTTATTTTAGTGGGGTTTCATTAAACGGAATACTAATAATTAAGCGGTACATAATGTCGTTCATCAACGCACTCATTTTTCTCATTTGCATTCACTCCCAATCAACGCATTAAGCTTGTGAACATTTGTACCACTGTTATAATGTAGGAGACGAAAAATTTCAAGCGAATGTTATTTGATGACAAAACTTTGTCCGCTGATACAATCGTTTAAATTGTATGGCTGGCTTGGCTGCAACCCTTTTTGCGTCCCACTGCTGGGCACGGGTCTCTCCCCATTATTGGGGAGGCCTGGAGCTTACTCCACCACGCTGCTCCAATGCGGGTTGGTGGAGATGCGGGTTAGTGGCCAACCCGCTGTCGGATGTTTTCAAACCGCCCATAAGGCCTCCGACAAGGTTTAACGACTGTTATCTATCGACAACAACCGGGACCGACGACTTAACGTGCCCTCCGAAGCACGGAAACGCGCATGAAATTTTTTGCCACTAGCGGTCACCCATCTCACACCCGACCGCGCCCGCTTCGCTTAGATGCATAGATCGTTTGCGTTCTACGCTAACGCCGGGCCATGCGCACTTCGAATTCATTTAAATTGTATGCCATGTATAAATTGCATTATATATATAATGGTCATTCTTACTTGTAATTGTAACTTCAGTTTTGTTCGCGCCAATTAAGTCATTTCACCTCCCTCCCCTTCACCCTCCCTCTCTTCCCCGCAAGCGCACTATTACATAATATGGATCAGGAAGATCTATCAACTCAGTCTGCCTTCGTCCCGCCGCCGACGCGCACGCCGCCGACGCGTATGCAAGTCCTCTAGTGACAACCGCACCGCAAGCCACCTTAACACGTGGTCATCAGACTCGTCCGCATCGCCGCCATCACCGCTGTTAATAGTTCAAGTGATTTAACTGACTTCAAGTGATAAATAAGTGTGAAAGACAACATCAGTCCCCGGGCAAGAGAAGGCTTCATCAGTACACGAGCATACCATCTGCTCCAGCACCAAGTAAGTGCACTTGCTCCCTTTATCAATCCTTCTCGTTTTCCACCATTAATTCAAACCGCAACATACAGTCCACAATTCCATCACCCGCAACGGGGGACCACCCTCCTTTCCACCCTTTATTCCACCACCATTTTTGGTCATAGCGAACCGGAGGTCCCCCCTTTTCCCAACAATATCTGGTCCTTGTCGATCCGGATTTCCTCCAAGTTTTTTGGTCCAGTCGAGCCGCATTTCGAGCCAATAGTAGTAACTTCACCCGGGTTAATTATTTAATCTCATAAATATATAGCATATTTATGTATTTCATGTAATATATTATAAGTGCCTATTCATATTTATTTTTGCAAATAAGTATTATATCTACGATTATTTTATATCCCGCATATTAATAACACACCGCTCACGTAGGTATATTATTCTTTTTGCAAAACACATCGCACCATCCGCTATTTATTTTTGCAAATAAGTATTATATCTACGATTATTTTATATCCCGCATATTAATAACGCACCGCTCACGTAGGTATATTATTATTTTTGCAAAGCGCATTCGCACCATTCGCACCATTATTTACCTATATTTGTAATCGAAATTACACCTCATAGGTACGCATTCTATTTTTCATTAATTGAAGTCCGCCATATTAGTGGTTGCCGGAGCCGACGCGACCGGCGATCGTTGTTTCGCTAGCAACTACCTACGTATTCATTCATTACGCCACACATAATTTTTATAATCTTAACTGTTTTAACTGATTTATCTTGTTCACGACAAAATGTCTACTAAAGGTAAAATTGTATCTGAAACGGTTTCAAATGACGAAATTAGTTTGAAAATATTAATTGCAAAACGAAATGCTATTTACGAACGTTTACAACAAATTTATGATTTATCTATAAGTGCATCAAGTTCGTCAGACGAACAGGACACATTTCTTGACACGGCATCTGACCTTGAATACTTGCGTACCGAGTTCAAGGACACGTTAGAATCTTATAATGTTACAAATTTAAAATTAAATCCAAACGCGCAAGTCGATTTCGGATCGTGGAAATCTTTTCATGATCTATATAGTCGTATTAAAAGTCAAGTGTCCAAATTAAACGCTCCATCTTCATCTTCAAGTAAATTACAGAATAGTTTACCTACAAAAATTATACCGTCGCTTCCGCCCATAGAATTACTTTCTTTTAATGGTGACATACGACACTGGTCTATGTTCTACCAACAATTTAAAACATTAGTTCATGATAATCAGCAATTAACAGATGCTGAACGCGTTTACTATCTTGTTAGTAAACTTAGTGATAAGGCATTATCAATCTGCTCAGGCTTAATGCCTACAGCTGAAAACTATTCTGTGATATGGAACGCGCTCATACGTAGATATAACGACGAGCGTGCGCTCGCGACTACCTACGTCAGTCAGCTGTTAGAACTGAAGAACGTAAACACTAACACATCCGCTGGTTATCAAATATTTATGGATAAATTTGATGCTTCTATTAACGCTCTTAAGCAACTTAATGTTGATGACATATCTGATTTTCTATTTCTAAATATCGCGCTTAGAAAATTAGATAACGATACCGTAAAGTCGTTCGAAATGTCATGTCGCAACGTAAACATACCGAAATATTCCGCTTTGGTTCAGTTTTTACATGACCAGAATAGGGCTTTATGCCATACAATAAATACTTCGCATACGTCTAACAACCATAAAATTAAAGTTAATTTTGTTCCCGCTCCCGCTAAAAATATAAGCAAAACTTTTATTAATACAGATTCGAATCGGTCATGTATTTTCTGTGAATCGGGTGATCACGAACACCTATTTGTCTGTCCGCATTTTTTAAAAATAAATGCACAGGACAGGTACAATTTTGTAAAACGAAATAAATGTTGCACTAATTGTTTAAGTAATAAACACGCCACTCCCTTTTGTAAGTCACAGCGTAAATGTAGGTATTGCTCTCGCTCGCACCATACGCTACTTCATTTTGTTAGTAGTAGGAATAAGGTCGATCAGCCTTCGGTAGAACAAGGTCCAGGAGAAAAAAATGCATCCACGTCATGTAACGTTTCGCGCGATTGTGGTAATGCGCCGCACCGCACTACATTATTGGGAACTGCGAAGATTAAAGTTTGTACTAAATACGGACACCAATATTTGTTGCGTTGTTTAGTGGACCCTGGCTCGCAATGTGATTACATCACGAAACAGTGTTGCAAACGTTTATACCTACCGATCTCAAATAAAACACCAGTTAAAGAGGCGCAAGGAATCGGTGGAGTATCGCAGAAGGTTTTAGGTGTTACTTCTTTGCAGTTTAGCTCCCGCTTTGATGAAAATAAACTTTATCATATTGAACCGCTAGTTGTTCCCGCTATAACTGGACAATTACCCGAGTCGTTAATAGACGTTTCGAAAATTAATTATATAAATAATTTACGTTTAGCTGACGATCAATTCCATACACCAGGTGACATTGACGTTTTATTAGGGGTTAATACTTATTTACAAATTTTGTTAACTGATAAAATAATTAATTCGCAATCGCCGAGTGCCATAGAAACGTCACTAGGATACATAATAATGGGAGACGCAGATATCGACTTTCCTACATGCATGCCGCGTTCTTTAGTTTCTTATCCTACTCGTATTGATAATAGTCAAACGTCGCTCACGCATTTGCTCGAAAAATTTTGGAAGTTAGAGGAGCTGCCGCAAAAAACTTATTTGAGTCCTGATGAACAGGAATGTGAGAATATTTATACTTCCACTACTCGTCGCAATTTGAACGGACGATATGTTGTCGCCCTGCCCTTCAAGGACACGCCCGATAAGTTAGGTGATTCTTTTATAACCGCTAAAAAACGCTTCTCGCTCCTAGAGAGACGTTTTAATAAATGTCCCGATCTTCGCTCCCGCTACAATGAAGTTATTCAAGAATACATCAACAAGGGTTATTTATCATTGGTTGCTTCAAATAATTCTACGGAACCTTGCTTTTATCTCCCGCACCACCCTGTCATACGTAATGATAAAAGTACAACTAAATTGCGAATAGTACTCGACGCAAGCGCTAAGTCAGATAATGACATTTCATTAAATGATATTTTACATAGTGGGCAAAATTTACAGTCTGATATTTTTAATATTTTAATAAACGTACGAGTTTATCGCATCGCCTTTTTTGCCGACGTTAGGCAAATGTATTTATGCATTGAAGTACAAAAATCGCACCGCTCGTTTCAACGCATTCTTTATCGCTTTTCTAATGAGGAAGACATACAAACATACGAATTTAATCGTGTGACTTTTGGTTTACGCTCTTCTCCTTTTCTGGCGCTACGCACACTACGTCAGTTGGCTTCCGAGGAGAAGGAGTCCTATCCTCTGGCTGCTTCGGTGGTCGAACGAGATATTTATATGGACGATATCGCGTCCTGCGCGCCCTGCGTCAACAGCGCCGTTGACGTAGCCACTGAACTAATTCAAATGTTTCAGCGTGGAGGATTTGAATTGGTTAAGTGGACTAGTAACAGTTCAGAGCTTTTACAGCACATCCCCGCAACGCACCGTCAGTTTGACGAGGTCTCATTCGACGACCAAAGTATTTTTAAGGTATTGGGTCTTCGTTGGCACCCCGCAACTGATTGTTTTTCTTTTCTAGTTTCACCGCCGCCGCTCGCTTGTACCAAGCGTTCTATTTTATCCGCAACCGCTCGCTTGTATGATGTTCTGGGGCTCGTGGGTCCAGTAATTCTTTTCTCTAAGCTTCTCATTAAAACCTTATGGGTTCTCAAACTTGACTGGGACCAGGCTCCGCCCGCTCACGTTGTCACTGCATGGCAACAATATATTTCAGAGTTACCTTTGATATCGAAATTAAGGTTTCCTCGCCATATAGGTATAAATAAAAATTCCCAAGTCTCGCTAGTCGCGTTCGCCGACGCCAGTGAAAAGGCGTATGGCTGCGTGATTTATTCACACATCGTTAATGATGATGACTCACCAGTGGTAACGCTGATTTGTTCTAAGTCAAGAGTATCTCCGCTAAAAACTATTTCGTTAGCTCGGCTCGAGTTATGCGCCTTAGTATTACTCGCTAATTTACTGCGTACCGTACATGACACGCTATCCGCTAGGCATCCTGTTAGTAACATTTATGCATTTTCGGATTCTGAAGTCGCCCTTTGTTGGGCCCGCTCCTCACCCCACAGGTTTAACACATTTGTGGCTAACCGCATTTCGCAAATACAGTCTTCTTTATCTCCTGATAATTTATTTCACGTGGCTGGTTTTGAAAATCCCGCCGATTATATTTCTCGCGGTTTATTGCCGTCACAAATAATAAATTGTGATCTGTGGCTACACGGTCCCGCTTGGTTGTCCTCACCGAGGAGTGAGTGGCCAATACAATCATCTTCACTATCTACCACCGATCTACCGGAACAAAAAACTGTAACATGTACCGTTAGTAATAGTCCGGAGCATCCATTTATCACTCTTAGTTTAAAATTTTCAAAATGGAATAAATATCTCAGATCCGTAGCTTATGTACTAAAATTTATAAAAAAATTACCGCGTAATAAAACTATAACCGCTTCTGACTTAGAATACGCAGAGAAAACTATTATTAAAGTGGTACAATCTAACGCTTTCGCGGAGGATTTGACTAAAATTCAAAAGGGGCGTCCTTGCTCTTCTGCCTTACGCAAGTTAACTCCGTTTATCGCAGACGATCTGCTTCATGTGGGTGGACGTCTTCAATATTCGTCTTTACCAGAGTCGCAAAAACATCCAATATTATTACCAAAAGGTGGACATATAATAGATCTTTTAATAGATTATTATCACTATAAAAACTTTCACGCTGGGCCGCAATATTTACTCGCCGCGTTGCGTGAGAAGTATTGGATATTATCTGCACGACGCATAGTACGCTATCGCGTCCATAAATGCAATGTTTGTTTTAGACATAAACCTAAAGCAGCGCACCCGATGATGTCCGCGCTGCCTGCTTGCCGACTCGAGCAGTGCAACGCATTCACTCACACGGGGGTAGACTACGCTGGCCCTCTTAACATCACGTTGACACGTAGGCGCGGCGTTCGCAGTCAAAAAGCATACTTATGCTTATTTATATGTCTCGTCACTAAAGCAGTTCATTTAGAGCTGGCCTCGGATCTAAGTTCTGCCAGCTTCTTAGACGCATTCAAGAGGTTTATATCTCGTAGAGGTCCGTGCAAGTTTATCTATAGTGATAACGCTACTAATTTTATTGCTTCGCGTTCATACTTGAAGGAACTTCATTCCTTTTTACGTTCAGACGAATATTATAAAGTATTTAATCAGGTCCTTTCTGATAACCGCATCACATGGAAACTTAATCCTCCAAACGCTCCACATTTTGGTGGGCTTTGGGAGTCAAATATAAAGATAGTAAAGTATCATTTATTTCGCGTCATAGGTAAGCAAATTCTCACGTATGAGGAATTGCTTACTGTCCTCACTCAGGTCGAACGCATATTAAATTCACGACCGCTTTACGTGTTAAGTAGCGATCCGGCGGAACCTACTGCACTTACGCCCGCGCATTTCCTCGCTGTTAATCCACTTGGATGTTTACCCGCCGCGGATCTTAGTAAGGAACGCATTAATCTTTTATCACGTTTTTCATTGCTTGATTCGATAGTTCAGTCATTCTGGAAGCGCTTCAGATCAGAATACTTACATACACTACAAGCAAGAGAAAAGTGGAATAAACATTCTATTAATTCCATTTCTGTAGGAACCGTTGTTCTTATCGATATGGATAACGCCCCGCCTCTTCAGTGGCCGCTAGGCGTCGTCACTGAACTGTTTCCTGGTAGGGATGGTGTGGTGCGCGTTGCACAAGTGAAGACTAAGAGCTCCACTTTGCAGCGGCCCATTGTTAGACTTTGCCCTCTACCAACGCAATAATATTTCTATATGCCTATGTAGTTTATATTTTATAAGTTATAGTTTAAGTATAAATTCTTATCCCGCTATTATAATATTTTTATTAATTTACTAATTATATTCATCGCATCGCCTCTGTTCACCGCATATATAGTTTTTTCTATATGATATTAATTCCGCTGTATATATTTATGTTTATTTTTTTTTAATTCGCTATTTGAGGAGACCTCAAGGCCGGGGGGATGTTCGCGCCAATTAAGTCATTTCACCTCCCTCCCCTTCACCCTCCCTCTCTTCCCCGCAAGCGCACTATTACATAATATGGATCAGGAAGATCTATCAACTCAGTCTGCCTTCGTCCCGCCGCCGACGCGCACGCCGCCGACGCGTATGCAAGTCCTCTAGTGACAACCGCACCGCAAGCCACCTTAACACGTGGTCATCAGACTCGTCCGCATCGCCGCCATCACCGCTGTTAATAGTTCAAGTGATTTAACTGACTTCAAGTGATAAATAAGTGTGAAAGACAACATCAGTCCCCGGGCAAGAGAAGGCTTCATCAGTACACGAGCATACCATCTGCTCCAGCACCAAGTAAGTGCACTTGCTCCCTTTATCAATCCTTCTCGTTTTCCACCATTAATTCAAACCGCAACATACAGTCCACAATTCCATCACCCGCAACGGGGGACCACCCTCCTTTCCACCCTTTATTCCACCACCATTTTTGGTCATAGCGAACCGGAGGTCCCCCCTTTTCCCAACAATATCTGGTCCTTGTCGATCCGGATTTCCTCCAAGTTTTTTTATATTTTAAATTATACTGAATGGACCCTGCAGACTCTTTAATATATCGTTACTATTCTAAGGAGAGATTTTTTTATTGAAATCGCCTGTTCTTTTTCTTGCTTGTTGCGCTGCTACTCCGAGGGTTGGAATGAAGGTCGACTAATGCAGTCTAGACGGTAGTTGCATTTTTTCACCGAAACATTCATGGTTTTAGCGATGTTAATTCTCGGTCTAATCATGAAATTTTTAATACCTATAATATTACTATAGAGGCGATATATTTGCCGACCCGTCAGGTGCAATGGTTACCATGCTGGACTGGCAGTCGGAGGGTCCCTGGTGCGATTCCCGAAACGGAGATTTGAATGATATGTTTAAATTTGTATTCTCGGTCTGGGTGTTTGTGTTTCTGTATTTGTATGTGTCCATGGTACCCACGACACAGGGTATATCAACTCTACTGTGAGATTATAAGTATGAAAAATTATTTATTATTTATTTAGAGGGACCGTAGCTCCATTATTGCTTCGTCCTACGCCGGACGGCAGCCGCTCAGCCTATTCGTTCGTCCTCCGAATGAAGCACGGACACGAAACGTACACATTAGCGACACAACACGACAATACGCCTTGTTTTAATAACTAACCACTGTTAATGACGCCATTAACTAAACTCGGGAATTATACACTAACTTAAATAATTATGTAAATCGACCGGTGATTTTATTTTAGACGTAAATTTAGCTATGAATGAGTTTCGTTATTTATTTAGGTACATGTTTTCTTTATTTTTTAGAAACTATCTTGGCTGCAACCTTTTTTGCGTCCCACTGCTGGGCCTGAGTCTCTCTCCATTAATGGGGAGGACTGGAGCTTACTCCACCGCGCTGCTTCAATGAGGATTGCTGCAATGGTTGAGATACGTATTAGTGGCCAACCCGTTGTTAGAAGTTTTCAAACCGCCCTTAAGATATTTGACAGGACTTAACGACTGTTATTTATCGATAATATCCGGGACTGACAGATTAACGTGCCCTCTGAAATAAGAAAAAGTGCATGAAATTTTTGCCATGAGAATTTTGATTAACACCAGATTTAATTCATTATTAAAAAAACAGGTAGATAATCCGATTAAAATAGCGATAAAACAAGCTAACCTCTCAGTTATTTTTACTAGGAAAAACCAAAAGTACAAAGTATCTCGAGCTTGACAGCGCCATCTGTTGTTGAATAGTTAGCAAAAATTAAGTAAGGCAAAATATAATCACTTTTGATTTTTTTGTATTAAATAAATAAAAAAGTGTTTTTAAATTAACACTATTGAAAGGACAAAAACATTTGTTTTATGTTACCACTAAAAGCTTTTACCTTGAGAAAATGTCCAGTGCCCGACATCTGAACATTTCAGTTTTGCTTTTTATATAAATAAATGTAGTTCATATAATAAGATAACAATACAAATAAAATATGTAATTACAAACATACATTACAATGTAAAACACTTTCATCTTAATTAGTTCCGCTACTCGCCGCTACTGCGCTAACGTCGCGCCTGATTTTTAATTACGCGCGGTGCACGGAACAATTTGCAAGTCAAAGCCGCTGAAAAAACCCTAAAACACCCGACACACAGCCCTTTGGCGCTCTGTATGGACAGCGAATGCGTAGAGATGATGTTCTATTCATCTTTCTGACGCGATTTTAATAAGTGAATATGGTTTTATTTGGAAATTCAGTTATTGTTTCTAATGATTGAATAATATGATTCTAAGGCTTGATGACTTTATGCACATATAAGAAGAATTTGTCTCTTTCGAACAAAAGTATTATTTTACAAATATTTAAAAGTTATAACATCCATTATTTTAAATTAATCAAAATAAATGACGACCCATAAATGACTTAGGTAGTTAATTAAAGTTTTAAATTTATTTTTAAGTCTTTTTCAACACTTTTGATGTCCCCCAGCTGGGTCGTACGAGTGTAAGGGTCTGCTCTCATATAAAGAATATGGCTCGTTATGGCAGGTTAATATGAGGCGAACACCAGTGGAACCTCCAGAGTAGCACTACAACTGCAATTTAAACAAAGTAGACTGTGTCTGACATTAAATAAATATTATTATTATTATTATTTAATCACAGGAAATACCTGTTCGAACTGAAAAGTTATTTTTTTGAATAGTCCATTTATTGAGAAAGGCTCTATAGCCCCTATGGGCAAAAGCTAAAGCTAAAGCGTGGAAACGCGGCCGCTAGTACGTTATAAAGTTGCTGCATAAAGTTGTGTGTAACATGTCCATGGACTACAGAGACTCACAGAAAACCAGTCATTGCCTGCATGCTTAATTGCTACCCAAAGAATAAAAGTTGCAGACAAGATTTTCTTATATTTCATACTGATGTTATGAATGCAAAAGTGTATTAGTTTGTTTGTAGGTCATTCTTTAAAGTTGTCTTCTTTAAATAACGTCTTTTCTAAAACTTTAGAGTGTAGGTAAGCACTAAAATCATTGTAGTTACAATTACAGGAGACTGAAAAGTGACATAGTCAATCTTTTACCGTGGTAACATTCTTATGGGAAGATCTATTTATATTATTATTTATATTAGTACTTGATACTTTTTAATGCATGTACCGCGGGGTACAGTTATTAATAAAATATCCAGAGACTAAACACCTCACATTTACAACAAAAATGTGAGTTATTTTGTTGCTTATATCGCTCTCGACACCATCTCTGTCCGCTGAACGCAGTTACTGTCCATTTGTCTACGGGTAATTGCTGGCGCGAGGCTATCGGCTCCGGCTCTTTACCCGATCAAGCCAACTCATTACACTTTGAACGTCGACAAATCCCTCTTCATTACATTGCTTCCCTTTGGCTTTAATTTGGCTCGTCTCAAATCTGTGATTGGTTTTAAATACTTATTCGATTTTGGAACAGACAAGGAGAAAATGATTTAAAACGCTCAGGATGAGATTTTAATAAAAATATTTTAAATAATATTTTGATATTCTTAGGTTCTGCATTATACGTGAAAAAATCAAAGTCAAATTATTAACTGCAAAATGTATGCAGGATGGTCATAAAACAGACAATTTTCACAATTTACAAATAATTATTTTAGCCAAACATGTTGATACAAAAAAAATCTCTATTTAATAACAATGTCAATATGTATTTCATTAAGATAAAAGTTATCATAGTTTACCATAATTATGTCAATATCTTATTAATATGCCTATAATTACTTAAAACGTCAATTTTCAATACAGTTTGACAATTTTTCTTGTAACTCATAAATTCCGATAAGTCATAGAAAGCCAACCAGAAATCTTATTTTTAAAAGTACTTGGAGCTAATTCTTTCAATTTATTTGGAAAGTCGTTAAAAACTTTTATAGCACTTGTGTACAAAATTCCTCTTACATATTTTTAATCTGTACCAAAAGTACATACAATTTATGCTTATTTCAGTTGGAGTGTTCCTGTTTACAAACTGCGAGTGGATATCGAAATATTCAGGATGTTGCTTGATAAAAAACCAAAACACAGAGTTCTCTTATGCACATACTGGCCAAAGGTAGTATCCGATACTCTTTGAATATAGGTCTGCAGCTGTCCATAGGACTTGCACTGAAAATGGCTCTGACGCATTTTATTTTGGATGCGAATTTTTAATGATGTTCACGGAATTGCCCCATAGTAAAAGACCATAATATTATGAAAGTACTGAAGAGACGTAGCCGTAACAAGCAATGGGTGCTGCTTCAGTTGAGACCGGTACTCGTAACTTATTTAAATCAAACAGGAACTTGTTGAGTTTGTCACAAACGTATTTAATTATGTGCTTTCTATGTGAAACCATTCCATATAACAGAATTTTTTTTGTATAAGTTTTTTTTCTTAGATAACGAAAATCGTTGTATAAGTGTTTGAAGAAAGATATATAGAACTTCGCGCACTGTTAGACGTTTTTCATAGTTTTTGTTTTCTTTTAGTGATGGCATCATATCAGATCATGTCTGACGGAGGCAATCCAAACATGAAGTTTACATACTACATATTATAGTTTTCTACATAAATCGGGCACTGTAACTATCCTATATGTATGACGACCCGCGTGGCGTAATGGTTACCATACCGAACTACCGACCGGAGGGTCCCGGGTTCGATTCCCAGCGAAGTAGCACAAAATAAAAAATATCCGCCGCCGGATACGTAATTTGTGGAAGTAGATATTAAATGTTGAGTTTAAATTTTCTGTTATCGGTCTGGGTGTTTGTGTTTCTGTTTTTGTGTGTGTCCATGGCACCCACGACACAGGGTATATGTACCCTACTGTTTTTTATTATTATTATTTATTATATCGAATAAAAATAAATTTATTCGAGATTACTCAGAAATACACCAAGAAAATGAAAATAAAGTAATTCTAGGACATGCCTCCATCAAGTTGCCATCCAAACTCCTTCGTCATAGTTTCGCTGTTTTCTCTTTTTGGATAGGTTCTTTTATTCGAGTGACAGCGAACGGCAAAATTGACGCCCGAAAGCTTATTATTTCGTTTATTTCCCTAAGATAATCTAAGAAATTGAAAGCTTTCATTATCGGGTAGGATTTCGTGTATTCATAAGCTGATAATAATTAAACAGTCGGTAATACTTGAAAAAAATAAGCTTGTAATAAAACATACTTTGCTTTCGTGTCTCACAGTGACATCTGGCGTAATTGATGTAAAATACATACTTTCTTTGTTTCCATCCCCTTTCGCTTTTCACCTTAGTCCCTCCATCTAGCGTCGGGTAGCGCTAACTAAAAGTTTTCAGAAATTCCCACCAGATGGCTCGTTAACATCTGTTCTTTTCGTGGTTTAATTTTAGCTTTGAAGCTACATGACCGAAACATAATTTGAAGTATTGAAGCGAAAGCATGTTTATAGATTACGGTAATATAAACAATTTTGACGACCCGCGTGGCGCAATGGTTACCATGCCGAACTGCGATTCGAGGGGTCCCGGGTTCGATTCCCGAAACCAAATCGGAAACGGAACAGAAATTTGAATGATGAGTCGCTGATTAAATTAACTGTTCTCGGTCTGGGCTTTTGTGTTCCTGTCTTTGTATGTATCCATGATACCCACGACATTTATTGGCAACCGCAACCTTTCAACCGAAGTTCTCTAGATTTGCTTCACCGTATGGGTGTATCGCTGGTACTTCCTTGGTCGAAACATAAACGTAATACATAATTTATAAATAAATGTTGGGAAGAGATGAGAAGAGAATTTTGTTGATTGTAAAAATAATAGAAGGCAAATAGTGACTGAGTATGAATCATTGAAGCGCGCATGGCCCGGCGCGAAGCGCGCAGGGCCCGGTGGCGAGCGTAGAACGCAAGCGATCTACGCAGCTAAGCCAAACGGGCGCGGTCGAGTGTGAGATGGGTGACCGCTAGTGGCAAAAATTTCATGCGCGTTTCCGTGCTTCGGAGGGCACGTTAAGCAGTCGGTCCCGGTTGTTGTCGATAGATAATAGTCGTTAAACCTTGTCGGAGGCCTTATGGGCGGTTTGAAAACATCCGACAGCGGGTTGGCCACTAACCCGCATCTCCACCAACCCGCATTGGAGCAGCGTGGTGGAGTAGTAAGCTCCAGGCTTCCCCAATAAGTGGGAGAGACCTGTGCCCAGCAGTAGGACGCAAAAAGGGTTGCAGCCATGAATCATTTGGAACTTTTACAATTGCATAGGTCCCCTTTATTCGAAATAAGTAGGTATGCGTTGTGGGGAGAACTTATTTATTAAACTGTTGAGAAAGCGTTAAGACGTATGATTAATACATAATGTATTTTATTATGTTAGTATTACCGAAAGTTTTTTCATATGAGAAACGGATGTTATATGTACTAAATTTGCACACCTAGATTAGGTGCGGAGCGGAGTGAGGGGCGATCGAGGAAGTAGTCATTGAAACGAATAATACATGTAAACAACAAGAATGCTTTATTGGAACTAACTTATTCTACTCATTACAATTATAAGTACATACTAAGCCTTTTAACCACTACATAGGTAGGGCACAATGGACAAAAAAAATGTAACACCTTGTCGATGTACTGTGCTCTTGCGAATAAATGAATTGAATTGAACTGAATTAAAAGCTATGAACTTTGACTAGGATGAGTATGTGAAGTTAGGGCTTGTAGAGTTTGGGGTGTGAGTTAGGTATAGAATATAGCTCTGCATCAAAGCTGATGATGGTGACTTTAAAACAGTGCGCAACGTGTGGTCTCGTCTTGTCAATTATGTTTTATTAAAATGTGATTTATGCGATGCAATGATAGCAATCAATTTAGAATAAAATCTGTTTTTTTAATGGAGTAGCAGACAAGCATACAGGCCACGTGGTGTTTAGTGGTCGCAGCAGCTCGTGGACATAAGTCTTGTCTGAGGTCGTATGTAGTTGCGCTGCTACTCCGGAGGCTGATGGTCGCCTCATGTAAGTTTGGCCGGCAAATGTACCTTAACACAATAGAATTGCTCCACGGTAGAAGTGGGTGCAGCGATGGTACTTCCCCGGGCGAACCATAATAGTTCTACCACCTTTAAAATGTTTTTTCTGATAGTGTCTCTTTCCCTAATTTGAAAGGCCTGGTACTCATTAAAATCATTAATCATTGCTAGACTGAGAGCATCTTAGGTGTGTTACGACACCTGATAGCGCACTATCCTTAGCTGCTCTTTGTTTGTCTATTATTTATTTTGGGGAGAAAGTTATACATAGAAATAGAAACAAGCATTACCTACACAATTAGTTTGGATATTATGAGGAACGTTTAAGCATTTAAATTTCCCATTTTTCCTCGTAACAGGGTCAAAACAAACCAAGCAAAATAGTTGATTGTCAGATCTGTCTTTCAAAAAATTTTTGTTAAAAAATAGCCGATGTTATTGAAAAGTAGGTGAGCTATTTGGGAAAGAGAACGAAACATATTTCAAACAATGAAAATAAATTAAACACAGATCTTTGGCCAACTGGCGAACGAGTGCCAAGTGATCCATTCGTAGAGTAGTCGTAAAAAATGATACGCTGTATAAAAAGTCAGCAAATATTATGAATTCGTAGAATAAAGTCAGACAGACGGACAGACAGGTCTTCTTTAGTGTTACAATGCAAAAAAGAACCATACTAATATTATAGATGTGATAGTATGTTTATTTATTTGTCTTTCTTTCACGTCGCAAGGGTTCTGCGGACTGGCCAGATTTTTTTCTATGGAAAAGGTTCGCCTGACTTTGGAGAGTGACATAGTAGTTACTTTTTACCCGGGAAAAACATCTCATTCTTATGAGGAAAAACGTGTAGTTCACGGGGGCGTAAAGCTAGCATTTGCAAAAGGTTTTTTGCCATTTAGTGTGTCTTCCAGTCTTTTTCAATTTGGACGCTGACCGTCGCCTCATGTAAGTGTGGCCGACGAACGTACCTTTCCACCAATAATCTAAAGAATTGCTTCACGGTAGAAATACAGAATAAACCAGTTAACTTATAACGTACACACTCAGAGCCCTACACTAGGGTTCTATCACGGAGTTTTAAATAAGTCATACTCGGAGATGTAGAAGTAGAGAGGAGATGGTACGAAGTATCACTAGCTTGACTATAGGTGAGCGCCATCACGCTGCACTTACTGACACTGCACATAACAGGATCGACAGTCGCTCTTAAACGATCACGCATTACTATAAGATCTAATATTTAATGTCTATGAAAGTGTTATACTGCCACGGTAATTTAAATAATTGTGGCCAATTATTTCAGCCTTAGAATAAATACGTATAGAATGAGTATCTTCATACAAGCGCGCTGTCAAAATTGAAGCACTAAATAGATTCCTACAGCTGTCACATCTGACAAACAAAATATTTTTATTTTGACCAAATTAACTATAAAATACTACAAAATATTGAAAACACTGTGAAAAGTTATTTTATTAGACTTCTTTTATTTTTAAAAAGTTTTGTGATAAAATTTTCAAATCGAATCGAAATCAACATGCTTCAATTTGGGCGCGCGAACTTGGTTTCTATAATGTAATTGTAATTATTCTAAGATATCAGCCTTTTTTATGTATTATTAAATTTTATTGATATTTTCAGTGTGTGTTTGACGAAACCGGTTCTGGTACAAATAGTAGGTTAGGGCACCTCTACTAGCATTCGTTTTCACTGTGGGTTCTACCATGGAGACATGAAAAAGGCATTAGCATTCAATTCTGCTTCGTCTTGAATAAACCCGGGATCCTTGATTGGCAGTCGGCCATGGTAATCATTGCACCACACAAATTTTTCTAATGTCTATAAAATCACTGCACCCCACGAGAACATTACATTTTTCGGCATAAAAACAGCCTAGGCGCTATTCCAGACTATAAACTATTTCATCAGCAGCGATGGTTGAGTGGCAAGGACCGCCGTCTTCGACGCGGGAGACGCCGCCGGGTTCAAATCCTCGGCGCGTAGGTACCTCTGACAAAAGAAATTTGTAATGTGCGCATTTCATCGCCGCTCCACGGTGATGGAAAATATTGTTATTTTTAATTATTTGCGATATTTTCCATCGTCCTGCATGCTTGAGAGAAACTCATAATAATTTCTCGAAGGTACGATGTCTACTAATCCGCACTAGGTCAGCGTGGTGGACTATGGCCTAAATCCCTCTCATTTGTTAGAGGAGACCTGTGCCCAGCAATGGGATATAAAAAAGGTTAAAAAATTCATCCCAATTCCTTCAGCCATTTTTGCATGATTGAGCAATAAACATCTAACCAACCAAACAAACGAACATCCATAATTTCAAATTTATAATATTAAGTATAGGTTGTGGGTAATCACCAACCGTACAGTGAACTGACTACTCTCTCACTCCACTCACATATATAACATTAATGGCGTTTAATTCCCTCCATCAGGGGAGTGTAACTTAATTTCTCAAGCCTCTTTCGATATTCAAATGAGTTTAAACGAAATAGGAACCTCCGAGCAGATTTGCTGAAAACTCTAAAAGTCATTAAGCGCGGAACAACATTCCGTGACAACTTTGTTTAGAACAGTCTTTAAAAAAATCTTTTCCTTTATTACCAAGACATAGAGTCTAGATTGGTTTGATGTATAATTTAGAAGCTGCAGTTGGTATTTGGCAGGTAAGTAATAAAAGCTTCGGTAAGGAACAGACACTTGGTAATCAGATGGCTTATCCGGAAATCAAAGGTACGAATTGAGTCTGTTTTTCGATTTAATAAATTGATTGTTGCGGGTATCATTTTCAACTAATGGCAAGAATTAAGACTTCTTACCCAGTGGCCAGGTGGGATTTTCAATTCCAGTCTTTTTATTTTGATTAAGAAAAAAATAAACAATCATTTAGATGTGAAAATTAGATAGTACCGTTTTCTTTCCCACTGCTTTTTATGTACCACTGCTGGGCACAGGTCTCCTCTCACAAATAAGAGGGATTTAGGCCGTAGTCCACCACGATGGCCAAGTGCGAATTGATGGACGTCTTGCTTTCGAGAAATTATGAATTTTTCTCAGGCATGCATGACCACGGAGAAAATGAAAATGAAAATGAAAATAATTTATTTGCACAAATATGGGTATTACAAAAGTTGTTTTATGTACATTTATTAGTTCGCCATATTTACCTCAGCGAGGTATGCAAATTTGGAGGACAGAATTAAAACGTATATTAACAGTATAACTAAAATTACTTATAACTAAATTTATTATAATTGAAGACAACGTTGATTTTATTTTAACCCATATTTTGCGGTTTTTATTGCGATGTTTTATCAATTCTACTATAATTATAAAAGGTGTTTATGTTTAATACGAGTTATATTTTTATCTGGGCCATCGGCTTTAGGCACCCAATTTACTGGGTTTTTATACACTGAGAGGAAAAAAAGCCGGCGGAAAAAAAACCTCGCAGGTTTTTAGTCCCGTAAACCCGAAATCCCTCACGAAGTTAAAGTTCGTCGTTTAAAAATTCAGATATCGAATAGTACGCTTTTGTAAACAAGAACGTTTTAAGTGCTCGTTTAAAATCACAAATTGTTTTAGACTTGAGGGATTCAGGTAGGTTATTATATATTTTTGGTCCCATGCAAAAGACGCTTTTGTTATATTGTTTTGTTTTTGATGCAATTGAACACAATTTTTTAGTATGTCTTTTTGATTTTAGAGTTTCATAGTTATTTAAATCTTTTTTTACCATTAGGGATATTTCATATATGTATAGGGAGGGAAGCGTCATTATTTTTAAATCTTTAAAGTGTGGTTTACAAGAGTCTATTTGATTTATTTGACATATAGAACGAATACATTTCTTTTGAGCCTTAAATACCTTTTGAATTCCCGTTGCATTACCCCAGAATATGAGTCCGTATCTAAGAGTCGCACCAACATATGCATGATATGCACTAAGGACAGCTGTTTTATTCACTATTTTTGATAGTTTATATAATGCAAATGCAAATTTATTTAACTGTTTGCAAACATGTTCCAAATGAGAATGCCATGTTAATTTATTATCTATATATAGGCCTAAAAATTTTGTTACATCTGTTTCAGATACTATTTTTCCTTTATAGTTTATATTTACAGGTTGACCATATGATACCCTATTTTTGAAAATCATTATATTGGTTTTATCAAGATTAATTTTTAGATTATTGTTATTTAGCCAGTCTACTAATAATTCGAGAGAATTGTTTATTTCGGTTTCATAATTACTTGTGTCATCGTTTGTAAATACAACTGTACTATCGTCAGCAAAGAGTATCATTGGCTGTTTTATGACTCTAGGAAAATCATTTATATAAATAAGAAAAAGTAATGGACCTAAAATACTTCCCTGAGGCACTCCGTATAGTACTGCCCTGGGATGAGAGTAGTATTTTTCCTGTGTATTTGTCATATTATTAATTTTTAACATCATAACTAGGTATTTAATATCACGATAATTTCCATCACCGTGGAGCAGCGATAAACGCGCACATTACAAACAGTACCTGCATGATAAACTTTACCGACACACTGGCCATTAAAGAGTTGACGTCGCTCAGGTTGGCATTTTTTCAACCCTTTTTATGTCCCACTGCTGGGTACATTCCCCTCTCGAAAGTGAGAAGAATTTAGGCCATATTTTACCACACATCACGTCTTCGAAAAATTATCAGTAACTCTTAGGCATACAAGGTGGTTGAAAACATCGTAAATCATTAAATAATATAATATTTTCCCTCACCGTGGAGCAGCTCTTAACAAATATTTTTGTCAGAGATGTGCGCCGAAAGTTTGAACTCGGTATCTCCGTGTTTTTACCGCTAGGCCACTTCTTCGTCTTCTCTGTGAGACATCCAAATAGTATTATATAGTATGCTGTCAGAGGTAACATTAATTAAATAACCCTCACAAATCATCAAACATTGCTAAACTGTAAATCTAATATCGATAAGCGAACAACTAATTACATCAATCACGAATTTCCAAAACTCTAAATCCATTCCCGAAAACTATTGACAATACATCAAACATCACTAAACTGTAAATCTAATAAACGTCCTGTAAGCGGAATGTTAATTATGCCAATCATGAGAACATGGTTGCCGATACCCCGACCTCCCCAAACACATGCCAAATAGTTTCATCGTGTAGGGGAGCGCGGGGCCGAGCGGGCAGTGTCAACTAAACTTATGGTGGAAACAAACTTATTGACTGAATTTTTTTCACTTTTGCGGAACAAGATATTGTCAATCCCGCTGGATCTCAGTATTTGCGGGATACGATAAATAAAATAGGTAATTAATAAATCAAAATAAATCCATATTTGTTTAGATTTTAATATTACATACTTTGATACTAAAAAAATTCCCAAAACACAAAAAAATCAACCATTAAAGATCTTTATGTATCGGCAAAAAGAGCTGCAACAATAGTGTACCACAAACATAATAATATTGTACTTACCTAACCTACGTCATCTATAATGGGGAGAGACCCGTGCCCAGAAGTAGACTCAAAAAGGGCTGCTGTTGCAGCCCGTAGTATAGTACAAACAAAAATAGTAATACCTTACCTTCCTTACGTCATCACATATGCTACAAGATCTGCAAAATCATAAAATTAAACAAACCCTTTGAAAGTGGTTAACGTTTATTATTTTATTTATGATTCTATTGTGTTTTTGTGGAAAGCTGCAGTAGCCGGCTAGACTTGCATGAGGCTATCATCAGCTTTCGGAGTAGCAGCGCAGCTGCATAGGACTACAGATAAGACTAGCTTGCTTGGGGTTGTGTAGATGTCCATGGGCTGCAGGGACCACTTAACACCACGTGGCCTGCATGCTCGTTTCAAGTTCTTTTAAGTACTCCATTCAAATAAAAAAAGATTACAATCACGTTAATGTGGAATTTCCGAAGTTACTGATAAATACATCAAATATCAATCAAATTTACTCGTAAATCTAACATTCGGTAAACGGGAAGTTAATTACAGCAACCGAGCGATTATGACGGACGCCCATACTCCTGCCTCCCCAAAACAAATGCCAATAAACGGACTGTACCAAGAAGACTAGGGTAGATACAGATTCATTAGAATCATCAGGATAATATGTATGTATTTTTTAAACTGTTATATGTTTTTTTGGCTTTCGGTACTTGTTGCAGTTTATTTATTTGTTTTATAAAAGAAGAAAAAAATCTAAGATGACCACTTTAGGAGCAGAGCTTCGTTGTTCTTTTTTTCAGTTTTTTTTTGCCTATATTGAATTAAGAGCGATGGCTGAACGCGATGGCCTTACGGTAAAGATCGCAGTCTCCGAGATACACGTACATACTCGTACCTAGTTGTTGTTCGTACCTAGAAATTTGTTAAGTGCATATTTATCGCTGCTTCACGGTGAGGGAATATATTGTGATATTTAATCAATTAAGATGTTTCCCATCATCCAGCTTGCCTGAGAGAAACTCAAAATTTCTCAATGACATGATGTCCACCAATCCACACTTGGCAGCTACCACGTTATGGCCTAAATAAATCTCACATCACAGAGGAGTCCTGTGCCCAGCAGTGGGACATAAAATTGACTTTCACGCGGTAATGCGCAAGAAAACCGCGACTTTGACTCTTCAAACAACAGCTCTCAAGCTGTCCGGGGCAGTTGCAACACCATTCTTCAAAAGGTTGAAGAGGATTTTACATTTGTTTTTATTTGAATGGAGTAGCAGATGAGCATGCAGGCCACGTGGTGTTAAATGGTCGCTGCAGCCCATGGACATCTACATACAACCTCAAGCAAGCATAGGTAAGTCTTGTCTGAGGTCGTATGCAGTTGCGCTGCTACTCCGGAGGCTGGTGGTCGCACCATGTAAGTGTAGCCGGCAACTGCACCTTTCCACCGAAACACAATAGAATTGGTTCACGTCAGAAGTGGGTGCAGCGGTGGTACTTCCCCGGGCGAACCATAATAGTTCTACCACCTACAAAAACATCTCATACATCTCCTGTCTGGGGGAGCTTTGTGTGGAGAGTAATCCGGCAGGTGATAAAACCCGGTTCTGAAGGCCCTGTGCACATATCTCAAATAATCAATTATACATTTTTTACATAATGATTTTTTTATTGATACACACATAGTTATTTTAGAGCAATACAAATCTTCATAAGAACCATGAATTTGATGTTCAGAAAATAAAAATGAAAATATGTACTTTATTGT
The DNA here is from genome assembly GCA_911387765.1 of Pyrgus malvae. Classification (NCBI taxonomy): domain Eukaryota; kingdom Metazoa; phylum Arthropoda; class Insecta; order Lepidoptera; family Hesperiidae; genus Pyrgus; species Pyrgus malvae. The sequence continues at coordinate 243,697 of OU426969.1, read as the reverse complement.
TGACTGTTTACATATAGAATAAGATGTTTAAAATTAATGGCACCATATTCTGGCATTACAATATTATTAATAAAAAATTAGCTAAAATATTTTGATGTAAGATCCGTTACAAATAATCTTAACAGATCATCGGCTTTTGAGAACAACCCACCGCTGGGTCAATGAGAGAGAAAAGCCGGCGGAAAACTCTCAGGCATTGTTTAGAGTTTAGAGGTATATTTTATACGCGGAAGCTCCCCAAACCATTTATATTGCACGTTACACGATGTTTTATATTCAAAAATTCGTTCATATTGTAGTATGCTTTCTTTAGCAATTGTTTAAGTAATATCTTAATCATATTTATGATTAAAATTTAATTAAATCATGATGAAGGAACACGGTGGTCTGAAACTAGTCGGGCAGTCCCGATAAACCAAGCGAGTCAAACCGTTTCATATATTACATTGTTTTAGTTGTCTTTTAAAAAAATACCTACTTTACTTCTATTTCCATGTAGTTTGTATCAAGTCTGTAATACTTAGATACATGTGCAGGACCAATTTGTCATCAATTTGCGGCTCTCAAAGGCTGGCGGGCGGAGGCTGAACGGAGCTAAACCGATCATTTACTTGCCTTCGTAAACCGACGTTTTAGCTCGGCTGAGTATGTCATTTTAACATCTGATTCTGAGCACTTATATATAGCTAAACACTTGTTTTACTACAGGATGTTTAAAATTATTTAATTCAATTTTGCTGCGTATTAAGTACAGTCCAAAGATTAAAAATTAGATGCTATTGATAAGTAATCTCTTTATGGCTGCAACCCTTTTTGCGTCCCACTGCTGGGCACGGGTCTCTCCCACTTATAGGGGAAGCCTGGAGCTTACTCCACCACGCTGCTCCAATGCGGGTTGGTGGAGATGCGGGTTAGTGGCCAACCCGCTGTCGGATGTTTTCAAACCGCCCATAAGGCCTCCGACAAGGTTTGACGACTGTTATCTATCGACAACAACCGGGACCGACGGCTTAACGTGCCCTCCGAAGCACGGAAACGCGCATGAAATTTTTTGCCACTAGCGGTCACTAGATATGAGCGCCGATGGGTGGGAGGTCGGCGGCGGCGCGCCGACTTTTTGGAGTCGGCGGCGGCGGCGTTTTCGGCGGCGTGACCTCCAAAGGATTTTTTGATGTTGGCAGATAAAAAACACGTAGTTTTGACACTTAGCAATTAGAACAACGTAATTATACAATTTTGAATAACAGTTTGCCGATATTGCAGGTCGGTGTGTGACAGGATAATTTTTTTTATATACATATAAATAAACCGTACAAAAAGGCAGACAAGCCGCGGTGTGTTAAGCGATCACCGTCGCCTATGGACACGGGTAACCCCAGAGGAGTCACTCAAGCTTTGCCGGCTTTGGAGGAGAGCTTTTTTACAGCTTTCTTGAAGAACCTCATTTCATAGTCCACTGGAAATGTTTCAGCTGGAAGGTTGTCCCATAACTTACACGTCCGTGGTAAGAAAGAGCGTGCAAAGCGGACTGTGGAGGACCGCCACGAGTCCAGATGGTGTCGGTGAAACTTTAACCTTCGTCTGGTGGTATATTCATGAAATGGTGACGTAGGCATCATTTTAAAAAGTTCCTTGGAGCCCTCACCATAGTAAAGTCGATAGAATGCGCAGAGCGAGCCTCTTCGCAAGCTTAGCGGTTCTAGACTGTCAGTCAAGCTTGGGTCGTTGATGATTCAGACTGCGCGCTTTTGAACGGAGTCAAATGAGTGTAGTGGTGTAGCTGGTATTTTGGTGCTCCTCTCGTATAATCTGCAGCTATGTATTGTGTATGTGGACTATGAGAAAGCCTTCGATTCTATTGAGATCTGGGTGGTGCTATGCTAGAGTCCCTCCAGCGATGCCAGATTGACTATCGGTACATCGAGGTGTTGAAGTGTTTGTACAAAGCCGCAACCATGACAGTCCGAGTCCACGACGGAAGCACTGGACCTATTCCACTGCAGCGCGGAGTACAAGGCACAAGGTTCATATCCCCGAAGCTGTTTACCGCTGCACTGGAAGACGTGTTCAAGCTGATAGAGTGGAACGAGCTCGGTATTGACATCAATGGCGAACACCTCACACAACTTCGATTTGCCGATGATATAGTAATCTTGGCGGAGAACCTGGAAGAGTTCAGCACTATATTATGTGACCTCCATAGCGCCTCACAAAGGGTGGATCTTAAGATGAACATGGACAAGACGAAGATCATATTCAACGTCCATGTCACACCTATACCGGCTGTTGTTGATGGCACTACTCTCGAAGTTGTCGACGAGTACATATACCTGCGATCCGTATGGGTAAGTCCAGCTTCGAGAGAGAGGTAACTCGTAGAATCCAACTCGTTTGGGCAGCGTTCGGGAAGTTACAAAGTGTCTTCTCGTCCAGAATACCTCAGTGCGTATAGAATGTAGTGCATGAATGTAGTAGTGCGTAGAGAAATACCAATTTCTCTACGCGATAAAATTCGTAACGATGAAATCCGTAGACGAACGAAAGTTACAGACATAGCTCTCAAAATTTGCAAGCTGAAGTGGCAATGGGCAGGCCATATAGTTAGAAGAACCGACAACCGATGGGGAAGAAAGGTTCTCGAATGGCGACCACGTCTCGGCAAAAGGAGTACAGGCCGCCCTCCAACCAGGTGGACTGATGACCTAAAGAAGACAGCGGGAAACCGCTGGATTCAGTAGGCGCAGGACCAGGAGGAATGGCGAACGTTAGGGGAGGCCTACTTCCAGCAGTGGACTACTAAAGGCTGAAAAGAAGAAGAAGAACTGCTTAAAGCGGCCTACGGCAACAACGAGCACGTTCATACTATTTGACTAGTGACCGATTCAATTATCTCCCTCGCTCACTCGGCGCGCCGTTATCTTTTCGCGGCGGCGGCGGCGCGGCGAAATCTGCGGCGGCGGCGGCGCGCCGGCGCGGCGCTCATATCTAGCGGTCACCCATCTCACAACCGACCGCGCCCGTTTGGCTCAGCTGCATAAATCGCTTGCGTTCTACTAAAATCTCTTTATAGTCTAAGTATATTTCTATAAGAGTATCTTGCTAAGCAGATAGAACTTATCAAAATTACTTTTATCAAATTACTTATTTACTTAATTTTACTTATTACTTAATTAGCTTTAGATAGAAAAATACGATATACATAGGTACTTAACTGGCTAGGAAACGGAAATGAGACCAGATTTTCTATCTGCTCTGGGTGCGCTTAGGCAATGCTGAGCTGAAAAAAAGAGCAGACGGAGAAAATTTTCAGGCCTGTTTAAAATATGGGGTACCTATACAATAATTAGCTTTCTTACAAAGTAGCTATGGGCCGATAAGGATACATGACAGCTACCGCATGTGTCAATGTCGTCCCACAGGAATTAACATTTTCAATTTGATTAATTATATCAGTTATAGAAACAGCCTTGTGAGACTACAGCTCAATCCCAAACTTTTTCATCAATTAAATAGTCCTTAAGATCGTATTTTTTTAAATATGTGCAAAGGAAGAAATTGAACACTATCCGGGACTTCATTATATACTTATTTTGATCGACATCCCGATAAAAAAGTGGGGTTTTTTGCGGAGCCTACACTTGGGAATGCAAGTTTGTGGCCATTCCTTGCCGGAACACAGTTCGAAGTATGTTAATTCATAAAGGTCATAAATTCATATAGCACTCTTCAATTCTTCACAATTAAATATAGCACGTGAGCTGTATTTCCCCACGATGGAAAAATATTTTTGTTTTTAAAGGGTAAAGTAAAAGACTCTTTCAGGCTATTTCTTGAATCGAAAGTAACTTCCTACAATCTGAAAAGAACATTATTACAAGCATGTATGTATTATTCGCTTGCATTAAAGGCACACATCATGACCTCTTCCTTTCTTGTGCATACTGAGAATCGTCTAAAATTTCTATACGGCATGTCATGTACTCTAAAAAGCACATAGTTAGCGTAAAAGGTCATCTAAATCCATAACATCTTAGTTCTAAGAGGAGAAACCCCCAGTAATGGTGTATTGGCTGCAACCGTTTTTACTTCCCACTTCTGGGCACGGGTCACTCCCCATTATTGCTGCGCTGCTCCAATGCGGTTTGGTGGAGATCCGGGTAAGTGGCCAACCCGCAGTCGGATGTTTTTCAAACCGTCCATAGGGTCTCCGACAAAGTTTAACGAACGCGCATGAATGTTTTTGCCACTAGCGGTCACCAATCTCACACACGACCGCGCCCGTTTGGCTTAGTTGCATAGATCGCTTGCGTTCTACGCTAACCGCAGGGCCATGCGCGCTTCGTATATTAAAAATGGTATATTAAAAAGGTTGAAAAAACTACACGTAACTTACAATTAATGCACTCACAGGCATATTGACAGACAGACATACAGGAGTGGTTTCGGAAGAGCCACAAAATTCAGCGCAGAGATGAATAGCCATCCCAATAAAGATAGGGATCGGATTGTGTGGTTTTACTATCAGAATGTTCGAGGACTACGCACAAAACTTAACAGTTTCTCTTCAGCAGTACTAGCTTCCCAAGCAGAAATATTTCTAATAACGGAGACTTGGCTGACTACAGGAATTGATGATGCAGAGGTAATTCCTCGCAAATATAGCATGTTAAGATCTGATCGACCAGGCACTAGAAGAGGAGGTGGGTCAGCTATCATTGCTTCACCGAGATTCAAGCTGCAACAGATTAAAGTGGATGTACCTGAGGACTGTGACATAGTTGCGGGAAACTTATATAGACAAAATAATTTAATAATTACATTAGTGTGCCTTTATATTCCCCCTAATGTGGAAGAAGAAAAATATTTTTTATGTTTTAAAGTTTTAGAATCCATTTGTGTTAAACATTCAAATATTTTGATATGTGGAGACTTTAATATTAGCATGAAATACACGAGCGTGAATATTAGTGCAGGTTTCGAGTACTTGCTCGCGTTCTGCGAACTGCAACAGGTAAATACAATATTTAATAGTCGCAACAGCCTTTTAGACTTGGTCCTGGTCAGTTCATCGTTGGGCAGGGTCAGAGTGCACAAATCAAATGACGCACTTGTTCTACCCGATGTATACCATCCCCCTCTTGAAATACCAATCCGGCGCGGAGCTGTTGATAGGGATGTAATGGCGCTTGATAGCACCACACAGTGGGATTTTCGAAAAGCTGACTATCACGCTTTATACGACAGTTTATTAAATGCAAACTGGGACTCTATACTAAGTATTACTAATCCGGATGAAGCAGTCTCCGAATTTTACTCTGTAGTGAATAATTGTATAGATAGCTGTGTTCCTATTAAATCGCGTGTGTATGTACCCACTCGGTACTCTTACCCTGTGTGGTACACACCTCTTACAAGACGCTACATTAGATTCAAAGCGCATTTTCATCGTCTATACAAAAAAACCTTGCGAAGCAAATTCCGAATGAAGTTTTCGTATTACAGGGCGCTTGTTAAGTTAAGCATAAGAGCGGACTTTCAACTCCATGTAAAACTGATGGAGAATAATATTCGGCGGCAGCCCTTAACGTTTTGGAGTTATATTGCCTCAAAACGTAAAAAGGGTACTAATTTTCGGGCAATTCTTAGAAACGGGGAGGCTGTTCCGTATGACCAATCTGCACAAATATTGGCAGAATTTTTTAGCTCAATTTATTATAAAAAGATACCCGATCTCGATGTGCAAAAGGCTGTGGAGCTTTCGGAGTGTTCTAGTAGAGTCATTAGTGTCGATTTCGTAACCATAGAAGACATGGAAAGAGCACTCAGAAATCTCAAGCCAAAAAAATCCGTTGGCCCTGATGGTATTCCGCCGTACATAATTCGCGACTGTCGCTCGGTCTTGGCGGCACCGCTACAGCATATTTTTAATTTGTGTCTCAAACACTGTAGTTACCCAGATCAATGGAAAATCTCTCGGGTAGTTCCGGTTCCAAAGAATAATCTCGGGTCAGAAGTAAGTGACTTTAGACCTGTGGCCGTGTTATCTGTGTTCGGCAAGTTGTTTGAGTCGGTGCTACACCATAGTATAGCGACTCAAGTTGAAAGTCAACTATCTGAGGCACAGCATGGCTTTCGAGCTGGTCGGTCTACTACCAGCAATTTACTAGCATTTCACACATACACAGCTCAAGCTATAGACGAAGGTTTTCAGGTAGACACTGCTTATTTTGACTTTCGGAAGGCGTTTGATACGGTAGAAAATGATCTTCTTCTCCTTAAGTTTGCAACTGCCGGATTTACTCCTCATTTATTACAATTCTTCTCTTGCTACCTCCGTAATCGGAGGCAGTATGTGCAGTTTAATGGACACGTCTCGAGGCCGTATCATACGCTTTCTGGAATAAGTCAGGGTTCAAACCTTGGACCTTTAAAATTTTTGATATTCGTTAACGATTTGCCTAACATAGTTAGCACGGCTCGTTGTCTGTTATTTGCAGATGACCTGAAATTATTTTTGAAGATTGGAAGTACATCAGACTGTCAGCTATTGCAGAGAGACATTGAATCAGTGAATGAATGGAGTATAAAAAATCAGCTTGTGTTTAACGTGAGCAAGTGCTCTGTAATGTCGTTTACCCTCGCGCATTGCCCGATAGATTACAAATACCGACTAGGTGGAACTGATTTAAACAGACTATCCTCGGTAAAGGACCTAGGAGTCCTGATGAGGCCTGATCTCAGTTTTGCCAGTCATATTTGTACTCTGTCGGCAAAGGCCTACAGGTCATTGGGATTTGTTTTAAGACAGTCAAAGGACTTTGAAAGTGTTGCGGCGATCAAAATGTTATACAACAGCTTCGTTAGAAGCAAGCTTGAAACTAACGCAGCTATCTGGAGTCCACATGATGCAAAACATAAACTCATGTTGGAGAAACTCCAGAAGAAATTTTTGAGGTGGCTGTACTTCAAAGAGTTCGGATATAAAGTCGGATTTCCACATGTATATCCCAGTTTATTCCTCCAAGGTATGCTGGGGTATGACTCGCTGGAGGTAAGGCGTGATATGTCATTAATTGAATATTTTTATCAATTAATTAAGGGCAATATTAGTAACCCTTCTGTACTGGAACGTGTATCGCTGAACGTTCCTAAAAGCGTATATGTTCGGCGACAAAGCTTGTTTGCAGTTCCGCCCTGCAGATTGGTATTGGTGAGAGAATCACCGTTTGTACGTGCTTTGAAAATGCTCAACGGTGTTTTGGCTGCGGAACCTGGCCTAGATCTATTTCACTCGCCGCCTGCTGTATTTCGCAGAGCAGCGGGCAAGTACATACAAAATTTATAAATATGTAGAAAGAGGGTCGGCCATAATAAAAGAATTAGTTTTCTTTACGATAATAATAATTATTTATTTAAATATAGCAAATGATAATTCTTTCACACTTAATTACAATAATTATATTTTAATAATCTTATAAATTTTAATACAGAGTAGTGCTTTAATAAAGGAGCCTTAGATACTCGGGTGTAATTAGTAAGAGTACCGAATTACAACACCGAAATAATAATTAATTCATTAACATAAATAAATTAATTATCCAAGGAGTCGAGGTTAAGCCAGCAACAAGATACAACTAGTGCACCGAGCCACGCCAGAGCCAAGACTGATTTTGCAACGGTCGTTCCAAGTCTTTTATACAGGTAAAACAGGTAGTGGGGAGAGTGGGGGTATCGGATGATGCGGCTTGGTGGCGTGATCGGTGCACGTGTTGTTTACAGAAGTTTTTACTCGGTACGTACGACGGCGCAGGCGCCGTCACGGCCATGCTGACGTGCGTGCGCCCTCGCACGCGCTCCTTCGATTTTAGATATCTGTAGAAAAGAAAACATCGTTCGGTTATCCTGACAGAAATTATATAGTCCGGTCCAAATTGACCCTTCAGAATTGTGGTAGTTAGTTTTGGTCCGACCTTTAAGTCCTACAAAACTTTCGTTGATACTTATAACGGGCTAGGCCGGAATGATTATTCCCTGTAGTCACAGCTAGACCGGAATTGTTATGCTAGACCGGAATTGTTATTCCCTGTAGCTTTTATGCTGGACTGGAATTATAATTCCCTGCAGCCATCTTTTTTATTATATTTTTTTTTTATTTTTTTTTTTTTTTTATTTTTTTTTTTTATATTTTTTTTTTATCTTATTATTTTTTTTAACCGGCGCAAGCCCTTTAAGTGACATTTAAATATTTGGACTATGTACTTCTGCTTGTATCGATATATTTAAAGGTTCAGAATTTACGGACATTGTATTTGAACTAGATGTCATTGTATCAGACTCTGCAGATAAGGTATCAGAATGTGCAGTCATGGTTTGGTCACTATTAACCGACATAGTATCAGACTCATCTTCAAATTGGTTATCATTTTCTTTATTAGTTTTATTATTGATTCCTATATTATCTGAACGGTTATCGATATCATGAACAATAGTATCAGACTGATCCGCCGTCACGTCATCATCACTACAATATTCGGCCATTTCAAGAAATTCAGTTGGGCCCCGGGGTACCTCTCGTAAATTTTCGTGGGAATATTTATAAACTCGATTTGAACCATTAATATGTTTTAATTCGTAGCGATCATTATCTAATATAGCCGTTATTTTAAATGGACCTTTAAATTTTCTATCTAATTTTGTCTGATGTCTTTCTTCAGATTTGACAAACACGAAATCACCTAGTGAAAAAGGTTGCACTCTAGCTTTGCCCCTATTAAATCGAAGAGAGTCTGCCTCTGAGGACTTAATAATATTGTTGGAGGCACTAGATCTAATGTCATCCAAGTTTAATCTAGATGTATCGTTATTAAAAGCTACTTTAGATAATCCCAAGGAATTTCCTTGTATACCGAACATTAGTTCAAGAGGGGTAAATTTAGTGACTCTAGAGCGGGTACTATTAAGGGCCAACTGAATCTCTCCCAACTGATCCTGCCATGTACTATCGGAATCACATTCAATTATAGTTAACAAATTTTTTAAGGTACGCATTACTCTCTCGGCTTGACCATTAGCCCTGCTGGTTCCCGTGGCAATGAGGTGTAATTGAATGTTATGGTCTTTACAAAATGTTTTAAAATCAGAATTATCATATGAGCGACCGCGATCAGCAATTATACGCTTGGGTGTACCAAATAGGTTAACTATAGTTTTGACTGCCTTGACAGCATGAAATGAATTTAAATTAGTAACATGTTCTAGAACTACGAATTTCGTAAATGCATCTATTGCCACAGAGCAATATTCTTTTCGTTCACTTTTTCCGGTTAGCTTGCCTGTCAGATCCAAATGAATAGTGTGCCAAGGTATAGCTGGTTTTGGAATTGGATGTAATCGGATCTGTTGGGCGCCAGAAGGACCCTTAGATGCCTTGCAAATGACACAGGAATCGACATATTTTTTTACAAATTTTGCCATATTGGGGAACCAGTAAAGATCGTATAGCTTATCGAGAGTTTTTTCGTATCCGAGATGTTTTATTTCATTGTGAACATGACCAATTAGAGTCCAAGTCAGGGATCTAGGAATCATGGGTAACCATTTTGAATGCTTACCACGTTCAATTTTACGATAAAGAATACCTTGTCGTATATCGTATGTGTGCGATATTTCTGTTGGAAAATCATTTGTTCTAAGTTTCGAAATTATATCCTTAATTTCGGAATCGCGTTGTTGTTCTACCAATAGCCACCCCTTTTCCAACTCTGAGAAATTTACGGTTTTGGGCATTAGTTTGAGTTTAGGAGTTTGATTGTCTGCAAAGTTACGGGATAAGAAATCGGCATGAGCCATATTTTTTCCTTCTTTATAGACTATATCAAAATCAAAAGACTGAAGAATAGCCCACCACCTGTGCACTCTTGGGGTTAAGTCTTTTTTTGAATGAGACGCCTTTAAAGAATTGCAATCGGTAAAAACTGTAAACTTGCGGCCATAGAGATAATGTCTAAAATGTTCCACAGCCTTAACTACTGCTAAAGTTTCTAGTTCATACGAGTGATAACGACTTTCTGCATTATTTGTTCGATGACTAAAATAAGCCACTACATGCGGTAATCCGTTGACTTTCTGTATTAACACTGCTCCGTAGCCATCACTACTTGCGTCAGTATGGAGCTCTAATGGTAAAGAAGGGTCAAAGATCTTTAGAACGGGTTCGGTCGTTAAGCAATTGATTATAATTTTAAGAATTTTATCATGTTCAGGTTCCCATGTGATTTTCCCTTTTCCTGCGGCTGTTAATGGATATAAGGGTTTTAATAATTTTGAAAAATTGGGAATAAATTGACGGAAATAAGATGCTAAACCGATTAACTGTCTTACTTGCGTTACAGTGTTGGGAGCTGGCAATGATTTTAGAGCTTCAATTTTACGTGGGTTAGGTCTTATTTGTCCCAAAGATATCACAAATCCTAGATATTCAATTTTAGTTTTCATAAATGAACATTTTTTTAAGTTAAAAGAAAAACCTGCTTTAGAAAGAGTTTCCAATAATTTATCGAGTCTGGCTAAGCCTTCTTTGATAGTTTCCGATGCAGAAAGTACGTCATCCATATAAACAAGGATTCTATCGTCGCCTAGTCCTTTAAGAGAATTATTTATAGCTCTTTGAAAGACTTGTGGAGCATTTCGAAGTCCAAATGGCATTCTTAGATACTCAAATTGACCAGTGGGGGTAACAAATGCGGTTTTTTCAATGGAAGCTTCGTGAACCATAATTTGGTGAAACCCTGAGGCCATGTCTACAGTGGAGAAGAAATTTGCTCGATGTAACTTATTTATTTGGTCACTAATTAATGGGAGGGGATAGTTATCAGGTCGTGTGTTTTTATTTAATTCCCTGTAATCGACACACATACGATCACTACCATCCTTCTTCTTTACTAGCAAAATGGGACTTGCGAACGGTGATGAGCTTTCTCGGATAATTTTAGCATCTAGGAGTTCCTTAATTTTGTCATTAACAATATCCAGTTCGATGGGGGACAGTCTATAGGGACGCCTATGGACTATTTTATTAGGATCAATTAAATCTATTTTTAAGACACCGGTGCTAACTTGTGTAGTCGGCAATTTATCTATGAAGTGTCCAGCGTACTTATTTAAAATGCCTATTAAAATTTCTTTATCATGACCCGTTAAATCGGTGTCTACGGATAAAGAGTCAAAACTATGCTTAGAACAAAAGTTACTGAGTTTGGACTTAAAGAAAGTCAGTCTCTCGTTGGTAATTTCAACAGATACTCCATTTTTCAGTATATCACGGCCTAATAAAACTTCTTCGCTTAAACATTCGTTTGGTAATACATGAAAAACAATATCTAAGAGAAAATTTTGAATATAAACTGGACATTTTACTTGCAAAGAAGAAATAATATTATTGTCACCTATTCCCTTCAAAACTACTTGTTCATGAAATCTTTCGCCTATTAGTAAGTTGCTTTTACTTTGTTTTATAAGACTACATTCTGATCCCGAATCAAAAATAAATGACAGTTTTATACCACTAGTCTCCAGAGTCCCACGAGATGATTTGCTGCACAGGTTGACTTGCTTGTTGCTCGAAGTGTCGTCTTCTTTCTTCGTATACCGCTTGGGGCAGGCGCTGGCTATGTGGTTGGCATCTAGGCAGATGTAGCAGTAGGTATTGGTCTTCATGGAGTCTGGTTTAGCGGACATAGAAGTGTTTTTAGTGATGTAGCGATTTTTATTTCGACATTCGTTGCCCCGATGTCCCATTTTCCCACAGTGATTACAGGAACCTTTGAATGATGTAGAAGGACGGAACCTTTTTTGTTCTACGTCCGATGTGGAGGAATCATCATTACATCTCTTAAGCGTAAAGCTTCTCAGAGTGCGAAAGAGTTGATGTTTATCGTTAATAATTACAGAGTTTAGCTCGCGACGTATTTTATCATCACATTGAGATAAAACTGAAATTGCGAAACCTGTTGTAACCTCTTCGGGTAGATTTGCGTTTGGGATTTTTTCTATAAGCTGCCATAAACGCATGCCCGCCTCAGCTGGGGTTTCCTTGTTACCAAGGCGAAACTTTATGATTTGATCAAAATGGTCTTGCATCATCATTGGTTTTGAAAAATTTGAAATTAATATTTCCTTAATATCATGCCAGGATATATTATCGGGCCGAATTTTTGTAAGGCAAGTCGCAGCGCGACCTTTAAGGGAGTGGGTGAGTGCGATGATCAGATCAACACCCTCTAGGTTCTTTTTTTCAATGATCATTTCGCTCAAGGTGCACCAGTCCTTTATGTCAGAATCTGCGTCATCGGGATCGAATGACACCAGTTTAACGGGGGTAGATGGATTGACAGGATGTTGATTTAAACTATTCGCTAATTTTAATAAAATAGCCTCCATACTGGCAGAAAAGAAAGACATTTGCTGTTCTGTGCCATTGCTCGAACTAGTTTGAAGTGGTGGTGGATCCGATCCCACTTTTGATGTAGAAAGAGGGTCGGCCATAATAAAAGAATTAGTTTTCTTTACGATAATAATAATTATTTATTTAAATATAGCAAATGATAATTCTTTCACACTTAATTACAATAATTATATTTTAATAATCTTATAAATTTTAATACAGAGTAGTGCTTTAATAAAGGAGCCTTAGATACTCGGGTGTAATTAGTAAGAGTACCGAATTACAACACCGAAATAATAATTAATTCATTAACATAAATAAATTAATTATCCAAGGAGTCGAGGTTAAGCCAGCAACAAGATACAACTAGTGCACCGAGCCACGCCAGAGCCAAGACTGATTTTGCAACGGTCGTTCCAAGTCTTTTATACAGGTAAAACAGGTAGTGGGGAGAGTGGGGGTATCGGATGATGCGGCTTGGTGGCGTGATCGGTGCACGTGTTGTTTACAGAAGTTTTTACTCGGTACGTACGACGGCGCAGGCGCCGTCAAATATGTAAACGCATTGGGTTTTAAACCTGTAATGTTTATATTATAAAGTGTCAATAAATAAATAAATAAAAATAAAAAATAAATAAAATAAAATATTAATAAAGGTAAATCGTGCTACAGTAATTTGAAATTACGTAGTTAATGAGAATGTTATCGAATTACAAAAGTAATTGAGTTGTAACGCAGAAGAGTCGAGAGAGGAATAATTGAGATATCTCCAGAACGCAGGCAATATACGGGCCGACTGCTAGTTGTAGGCTAGGGGACCGTAAACAGAAATAGCAGATCATACAGATTTTGATGACGGAATGATGGGGAAGATATGTGATCTATTTAAATGAGCAAGAAAAAAATATTAAAACTGTTAAAATATTTGTCGTGTAATTACAGCCCTAGTTTCTAGCCTTCACTATGTCACAATAGATATATTTGTATTGTGACTATATCATACACCGTGAAAAATACATTTATCTTTTTGTACGAGTATATACGTGTACGTGTATATAATACTCGTGCTTATTTATTTATATGTATTACCTACTCTGTTCATTTATTTTTACTCAATCCAACATTTGAAGGAAACAGTAACAGTACGAGCGAATACATCACTTTTACACTACTTTGGAGGAGTATCGTGATGAAACCAGTATGCAACGCAAAACAACAGCGTAATGTTTGTTTATTTGAATGGAGAGGCTCGGGCTGTGTCAGCCCAGGGTATTTCAACCTATCGTATGTCATGTAATGTTGACAATGTATACGATACATCATATACACGACTTATACACATACTTTGATATTTAACTTTGTAGTTATATATTACACTCACTTTAATGTTTATCGCGGATGACGACATTGATATTTCATCTTACTGCAGTTGGTCAGCACTGTATATTGTGGCCTATATTTTTTTTATAATCCATTAATGTTGAACTCATAATAAGCAGTACTCATAACGGGTATATCGTATCGGCTGGCGTTGAACACAAGTAAACAGTGATGTGGGATGGGTGACTTTAGTGGCAAATTTCGATCACGTATCCTTGAAAGGCACATTAAACCGTCCGGTCCCGGTTATCATCTCCAGATATCAATCGTTAAACCTTGTTGGAGGCCTTATTTAACTTACTTATTTGGTTTGAAATCATCTGAAAGCGGGTTGGCCACTAATCCACAACTCCACCAACCCGGATTGGAGCTGTATAGTAAGCTCCAAGTCTCACAACAGGGAAAGACCCGCGCCCAGCATTGGGGCGTAAAAATGGTTGCAGCCAAGCAGTACTTAGTATAAAAAATATTCATCCATATTTAATTTTGACTGACTGACTAGTATATCTGCGTTGTTCTATCCGTCTCTTGGACTATAGTAGCGAGACCGCGAGTATTTGCGCGCGACGATATTAGACAAGTTGGCTCATTCGCAGCTAACGACTATAAACTATATTAATAATCGTTATTAACCTGCGGAGGGGTGAGGGGGCGTGGGTGACCCCGCCTCTGTAGGGCTAGCACACTAGCAAATCATAACTAAGGTTCTTACCAACACTATAAAATAAGACATAATGCGAGCCCAATTAGTAAAGTAAAACTTTACTCAAACTTAGAAAACTTACAAATACAAATATGCTTTATTTAACACGCTTTTATTTACTTGACCTGTATGTATGTAAGTATGTATGTATGTAACGGAATCTTTTAACTTCATTTTCAGTTACTTCTAGGAGTCTGATTAACTTGAAAATTTGCACAGGGGTCAAGGGCCGATGACAATACAATAATCTCATAACTTTATATCCAAGTCCTAACTAGGATCATCAGAATAAAAAAATATATACGAGGAGCGGCTGATAAGTTCGTGGCCTAAGGTACTTAATGAAACAAATATAAAGTTTTATATTTTATCACGTCTAGCGTCTGATTAACTCAAAAATTTGCACAGGGGTCAAGGGCCAATGACAATTCAATAATATGAGAATAAAAATCCAACTAAAAAATTAAAAATAAATAGTGTAGTTTAAAAAACTAAAAAACACGCTTTTGTGAAAATACGAACTAAAAAGTAAAAAATAAGAAGAAAATGTATTTTACTGTAAAAAAGCGTGGGGTGGTTTTTAAGATAAGTACTATTGACACCATGCACCCCACGCTTTTTTTTTACAGTAAAATACATTTTCTTCTTATTTTTTACTTCGTATTTTCACAAAAGCGTGTTTTTTAGTTTTTTAAACTACATTATTTTTGTATACCAAATTGAAACAGTAATAAACAAAATTACTCTTTTTTTACCTACCTTGAGAAATGTAAGAAATATTTTTTTCAGTTTTACTGCATACATTTTGACAGCCGACGGTTTTTTTTCTCTATTAAATTGTCAGAATCGTAAAAGTTAAGATAAACTACTCTCCTCTGTTTTTCACTCTTTTTCGTATTCGATATAAAGATTTCTCGAATACTTTTTTATTGGATATTGGAACATTAAATTTATTTTCTATTAAAATATCCTTCCTAGCGAGACTAAAAGAGCAAAAACAGTTAGATCTAAGTATAGAATTTTAAAAAAGAAACACTTAAAAAATTAAACGCCGATACGTTCTCGTGAAAGACCAGCTGGCTGACGACGGTCCAACGGGCCTTAAAAAAAGCTCGAGAAGACAAATTGCAAGACCGTGATAAATGATATAAAAAACTAGAAGAAGAAGAAAAAGTTTTACCTATTAAAAATTGTAGTTATTAGATAATTTACTTAGGGTTGAGAGATACTTAAATTAATGCGAGAGACTTCATGAAATTTAAAACATTTTAGTGTAAAGTGCCAGCCCTAGGACGATGAGTATTGTAGGAATCTACCGTGATCTGTCAAAGCGCAGATGAATTTAATTGGCCCGGCGTCAATAGGGCCTATTATCCCGTGTCACTGATGTTGCTCTTTCGAAGGCGCTCAACCGGGCTCGCTTTGCAGGTTTTTATTAATTTCGCCCTTAATAACTTTCAGATATTCGATTCGCCGTATTGTCGGATGTTTTTTGCTCGTACAATGGGAACGCAGTCCTTTGAAACTGATTCATGTAGTGGAGCGATGGAATTATTAAAACTGGATTTTAATACTCGATGTGTAGACATTTTATCTGTCTGTAACGTAATATTATCTTTCATTTACAGTTAACTTCACAGTACAATTTTATTACTCTTTTAAGATTTTTACATTTTTTATGCTTCTAGATTATTGCGATTTGTAAGCATAGGATTTTATATTGGTGGGGTTTGTAGATTCGCGGTGTGTGGCCGCATGCCGACGTAGCATCGCATCATAGAACTTTAACGGTTTAGGGACGGTTTGAGAACGTCCTAGACCGAATTGACCAGCGTGGTGTGTCAATGCATGTGATATGAAAAATCGTCTGACAGCTGTCGTCAAATCGTTGTCAAAGATTTTAATAAATTTCTGAATTATTCTATGATTGAAATAGTATAAGATATGACTGCGCTATTTGTCTGAAATAGTCTTACTTCAACTGGCTACAGAAATCAAAACTCTTTGTTTCATTACATGTGATATGAAAAATACAGTGTATGGCACGGGATGAAACAAAGACGATTTCAGACCAGGGCGATGACAACTCTCACCCTCGTCAGAAATCGTCTTGTTTCACCCCTTGCCACATAATATACTATTTCTTCTTCTAAATATTCCTAATTTACAAGTAGCGAGGAAGGTAGGTATGTTTTTCACATTA
Organism: Pyrgus malvae; assembly: GCA_911387765.1. Taxonomy (NCBI): domain Eukaryota; kingdom Metazoa; phylum Arthropoda; class Insecta; order Lepidoptera; family Hesperiidae; genus Pyrgus; species Pyrgus malvae. The sequence continues at coordinate 226,969 of OU426969.1, read as the reverse complement.
GCGTTCTAGTCAGACAAATAGGTTCTCTGTAGACAGTTTTATACCATAGTTTCTAAATAGGTACATCTACACTTTGAAATCCTAGCGTAATGTAATAATATGGAATTTTATACTCACAAAAATCTAAAAAAACCCAAAATGATTTTCAAAGCTACCTGTCTTACATAACTTGGCGACTTATCGACCCGGCTTTGCCTGTTAATTACCTATTTAACTGCCAGACATAATACAATCGCAAGTTAAGCAAAATTGAAATACCATTGTTATCAAGCCCTTTGGCAAACTTGAAAGTTTTAAACGAATTTAATCTGTATCCACGAGGATACATCAGTGAGCTATAGAACGTATATGTTGATTAGTTTCATCGTGTTTCATCGGTCATATTGAAAGCCCAAATATTTAAATAATTATCTAATAGCCTGTATAAATTTAAAGAATGTAAAATATAATCCACTTTCAAAATTAGGGAAAATTTAGCTTCATGACTGTGTTCAGGGCAAGAGATCGAACGAATAAAATGACATCAGCATTGTCTTAAAAGACAAAGTTCCAATGATTTTCCAATTATATTTCAAGATCAAATATCGATGAATAATGACCGTGGTTTTAGAAATGGCATAAGTAGTAAACAAATGATGACGTAGTTTAGGTACGTCGAAATTTTATTATATTACAAAACATAAAATAATTCAATTTCTAAGTTTTTGGTGTACATAGAACAATTTTTGGGCAATAAACCACTTATATCAAAGCGCGAATGTGATGTGAGAAAAAAACGGCCAAATGCGAGTCGGACTCACGCACGAAGGGTTCCATACCATTATTTATAAAAATCAGATTTATTGTATGGGCGCCCCCTTAAATACTCATTTTATTCTATTTTTAGAAATACATCATGTGTGAAAATTTTTAATGTCTAGCTATCACAGTTCATGAGATACAGCCTGATGACAGGCAATTGAACTGACAGACGGACGGACAGCGGAGGCTTAGTAATAGGTTTCCGTCGGTACCCTTCGGGTACGTAACCCTAAGACGGGATTGTTCTCGCCATTGCGGTGATCTTCTGTTGCCTAAGCGCGCTCTATAGCTTGCTGATGTATCGAAGGATTTTGCCTTTTGCTACAAGCTAACAAGTAGGTAATAAACATGCCAATAGAATTAAATTGTCCCTTCTTGCGAAGTCGGATTAGAGGAGATCTGTTCTCTCTATGAGATTTTGCGTAATTTCTTTTTAACTTAATGTTTTGTAATTTGAAAACAATTTCAAAAGTAAGGTAGGTATTTTTATAATATGTACTCCAATTAAGATATTTGTAATAGACTGGATAACTGGATGCGTAAGAAAGGTCCTTAAATGGTGACCACTCCAACCAGGTGGACTGATGACCTGAAGAAGACAGCGGGTAGTCGCTGGATTCAGGAGGCCTAGGACCGGGAGGAGTGGCGCACGTTAGGGGAGGCCTATGTTCAGTAGTGGACTATAAAAGGCTGATGGATGGATTTATATGCGATTTATATGGCGACCAGTGCTCGCGTGCATTTAGATCATTTAAGCCTGGAAGAAGTTAACGTGGCTCTTAAAAAACTCAAGCCAAAATATTCTGCCGGACCGGATGGGATACCAGCATTTTTGGTTAGGGATTGTGGTCGAGTACTTGCGGAACCACTGCTCCATGTCTTTAACCTCAGTTTGAAACGAGCGGAGTTCCCGTCTGAGTGGAAGCTCACAAGGGTTGTCCCTGTTCCAAAAGGTAGAGCGGGACCGGATATCAGTGGTTACAGACCAGTGGCGGTACTGTCGACGCCGGCGAAAGTGTTCGAGTCGGCCATCCAGCGCTGCGTGCAAGCTCAGGTGCGCGCGCAGCTGTCGGACGCCCAGCACGGTTTTCAGCCGGGCCGCAGTACTGCTACAAACTTACTCAGTTTTATGTCTCAGGTAGTGCCCTCTGTGGATGCTGGCGTGCAAGTCGACGTAGCGTACTTTGACTTTAAAAAAGCGTTCGACGTGGTCGATAAGGACGTCCTTCTCAGGAAGCTTGCAGCGTTTGGCTTCACACCACATCTGTTAAATTTCTTTGCTAGCTATATGAAAGACAGACGTCAGTATGTTAGTTTCAATGGAGTCGAATCGGAGCCATATTTCACTAGGTCTGATGTAAGTCAGGGTAGCAACTTGGGGCCCTTGGAATTTACGCTGATGATAAACGATTTGCCGGAAGTCATCAAAAACGGCACCTGTTTTTTATTTGCAGATGACCTCAAATTGCTACTCGGAATCAAAGAACAAAGTGATTGTCAGCGGCTACAAGCTGACATACAGAGCATAGCGGAGTGGAGCCACCAGAATAAACTATACTTTAATGTGGCCAAATGCTCAGTAATTACGTTTACACGCTCGCGAAGTGCTGTCCAACATGACTATCAGATGGAGGCAATGTCGCTAGAGAGGGTATCACAAGTAAGAGACCTAGGTGTTACTATTACAGCCGATCTAACTTTTCGTAACCATATCCTAGCAATCTGCAAAAAGGCCTACAGGAACTTGGGATTTGTTTTGCGGCAGTCGCGAGGCTTTACCAATATTACTGCTATCAAGGTCCTGTATGACACTCTGGTCAGGAGTCATCTGGAACACAGTGCAGTCATATGGGGCCCGTATGAAGCAAAATATATGGTAATGCTAGAGCGTATACAAAACAAATTCACAAGGCACCTATATATGAAGCTCTACGGCGTATATCCCTTCTATCCGTTAATGTACCCCACCCTCTTTGTATTAGGAATGGTGGGGTATAACGAACTAAGGGTGCGTCGGGAGTTTGCATTAATTGCGTATGTTGCGAAGTTACTTCGTGGTGTAGCATACAACCCGGTGGTACTACAAAGTCTAAACATTTGTGTGCCAGACCGGTATGTATGGCGACGCAGAAGCCCGCCGCTGCTGGTGGTGCCGGCGGCCCGGACCAAACTATTGGCCAAGGCGCCTCTAACGCGAGCCATGCGCATGGTGAATGAGGTGTATTCAAGGTTAGACGTGTTTGGTTGCCTTTGGAGTGAATTCGCAAAGGTGACACTGTATGTTTTATGTTATTCGTAAATTGTAATGTCGTATGTATTCTTAATTCGTTATGTTTTATATGTATTTTAAAAAGTTATAATTATTGTTTAAATATAAGGCTACTCTATCGCATTAGGTAAGATAACCTGTAAAGATAGATGTAATGAGGAATAAATAAATAAATAAATAAATATATGTACTTACATGGACTCACACAGAAGTGATGGATAATGAAAGGAACTTGAAAAGCCATGTTTTCGTGCTATCATTTTTTTTTAAACTAAATTCGAGCGCACTTTTATGATAAAATGGAATATCTTTAATAGCAACAGACTATAGTAATTTCATTTCATTCGTCACCTACGTACACCAGTACAGCAACAACAAACATTTACCAGTAATTATTTCAACGCGACATGTTTATTGGCGTCCGACAATTATTTACTAGCAGCGATTACAGTACCAACGAGGCATGTCCTGGCAAGCTGCCTCTTCCGGGACTCGAACCTGCTCCTGCCAAGTGGGTCAGTATTCAGCACTGAGCAGGTGCTGAAAAATAACATGTTGTTTTCAAAATATATTTTCTTTTTGCTTGTTTCAGGAAAATCTCGTCAAAGATACCTGACAAATTTCCAAATCAGATAATTTACCTAATGCCAGGGGGCATTGGTCACTCAAATGGTCTTGTCTTTGCAGACCATAGACAGCTACCATCTAAATTGCTGATGGTTACTTCATGTAAGTATAGCCAGCCGTCAGATCTTTCATCGAAAAAGAGTAAAATTGCTTTGCACTGCATATGATCGTGCTCTGGTCGAACAATACTGATTCTACCATTTGTCGTTGTTGTTAGTTGTGACCGTTCTACCTTATCCGGTGGAACAACTTTAGGTGGCAACCATACAACTTAGTATTGACATCGCTGTAAACATCATTTTTTTCAGCAGTAAAAAGAAGAACTTAAATGGTTCAAAGTATAGTTGCACCCATTTCTACAGTTTTTACTGTTAACAATCCTTCCGCTAGCGGCTTCGCTCGCGTGAACCCTTTTTATAGGTTCCCGTAAGATAAAAACCATCCTATGTCCTTTCCCAAGGTCCACTCTATCTGTGTTCCAAAGTTTATTGAAATCGAGTAGCTTAAGTGGGACAGCAGCAGCGTAGCAGACAGACAGGTTTCCAATTGAAATGTTAGGAAACGAATAACTTATTTCACAGTGAACACAATTCATTTTCCCGCTTTTCTGTTGAAATTTTTCCTGAATTTTCTTTACTATAAAGCTCACGCAGCCCGAGACCTTTCCAACGAATGCAAAACCGTGGAAATCGGTTCGTGCGTTCTGGAGTTATAGCGTCAGGAAGGAAAACCCGACTTATTTTTATATAGTAGAAGATAACTTATTTCAGACTAAAATGATTTGACTTTGACGAAGCAGCAACTTCTTACAAACGAAATCAAATACCCAAGACTCATAAGAAGTGTATTGCCCATGTGCTGCTGTTGCGTGGTCACACCTAACAGTTCTGTATAATGAAAGGCATTCGTGAACTGGGCACTAATTAGGCATTGATTTAATTGATTAATCTCAAACGTAAAGAAGTACCTAGTAAAATACCCTTTTTGCAATCTTTCATGCTGGTGCGGTCCCTCTTCACTATGTAACGAGGTGGTACCTCACGACCAAATAAACAGTCAAAGGCTTATTGCTTTAAAAACAACAAAAACTGAACAAATCTAATCCGTTTCTACTCAATACAACCCTTTCTAGGACCCTCTGTTTATTTAAGCCCCCATCCTTATTTACTGGGAATAAGGTTTATTTCGTTACTTTAATTTTAAACGAACTTTTTGTCACCGTAAGCTGTTTTTTAGAAAAACAGTAGCTTTGTATTGAAACAGTTTAGTCAATTGTTAATGTTTTGAACTACTGTGTAATGGTTTAAAATTGGCAAGTTTTTCAACCCTTTTTAAGTCCCATTGTTGTGCACAAGACTCCTCTTATAATCTAAAAGGTTTTTAGGTCATAGTCTTCCGCGCCCACGGTTGGATGAAATGACAAGCCTTTGAGAAATTTGGGTAATTCACGGGCATGCAAGGTAATTATATCGTAAAGAAGCTTACAATGTTTTCCATGGAGCTCTCCATGGAAAACTTAACTACTCGGTTGACGGTTCGAAATGAAATGAAATATTCTTTATTCACTGTACGGTTCATTTACACTCTTAGTGAACGTCATTTTTTGTTCTGTCTGCTCTGGGTGCGCTTAAGCAATGCTGAGCTGAAGAAAAGAGCAGACGGAGAAAACTTCAGCCCTGTTTTAAAATATCAGGTATACAATAATTAGCTTTCTTATAGAGTAGCTATGGGCAGATAAGGAACATACGTGACAGCTACCGCTGCTACAGCTGAGGTTCTTATCAATTAAACGAGGTGCTGTGCAATTACTTTGTGATTGTGTTTCATGTTTCAGATACTCTTTTGTTATAAGATTTACTGTCATTCACTGGTACTTTCCACTTTGTTCTTTTCTCTCTTTCTTTTCTTAATGTACTTGAAGTATCAAAAGATAGACTTCTATGACTGACATACAGACAGGCAGATAAACAGATAACCAGAGGGTGCAGAGTAATACCTTCTAAATGTAACTCTTTCGCTAGGGACTCCTCATAATGTAAATATTATCGTGAAAACGGACTAAACTTTTCTTATAACAAAAACGTATCTTCTTATCACAGCTAACTATATCGGTTACCAAGGTGACTAGTCCAGCGCAATATCTACAGCTGGATGGGTGCCAGTGTTGAAATCGGTCAAGCTCACTGATATTCGCGATTAACTTAAAAAATGGGTTTTACTGTTCGGATTTTTAACCGATCTTAACGTTGCACTGGTGGGAACTAAGATAGAATAAATCATGTAGTTTAACAAAAAACTAAAAAACACGCTTTTGTGAAAATACGAACTAAAAAGTAAAAAAATAAGAAGAAAATGTATTTTACTGTAAAAAAAGCGTGGGGTGCATGGTGTCAATAGTAACTTAAAAACCACCCCACGCTTTTTTTTACAGTAAAATACATTTTCTTCTTATTTTTTTACATTTTAGTTCGTATTTTCACAAAAGCGTGTTTTTTAGTTTTTTAAACTACAATTTATTTTTAATTTTTTAGTTGGATTTTTATTCTCATATTATTGCATTGTCATCGGTCCTTGACCCCTATGCAAATTTTTAAGTTAACCAGACGCTTAGACGTGTTAAAATATAAAACTTTATATTTGTTTAATTAACCTTAGGCCACGAACTTATCAGCCGCCCCTCGTATATTTTATTTTATCTTGATGATCCTAGTTACGACTTTAATATAAAGTTATGAGATTATGGTATTGTCATCGGCCCTTGAACCCTGTGCAAATTTTCAAGTGAATCAGACTCCTAGAAGTAAGTGAAAATGAAGTTAAAAGATTCCTTTACATACATACATACATACTTACATACATACAGGTCAAGTTAATAAAAGCGTGTTAAAAAGGCTATAGTTCACCACGCTGGTCATATAAGGGTTGGTGGGCATCATTGGCGGACTTTGAAAAGTTTTAGTACGAAGAATTACCATAGTAGTTCAGAATTTATAAGGTCCAATTCACTTATTATGCGTTGGTTGTCTATTATATACCTTACACCCAGATAAGCGTTCACTATTCTTATATTATAAAATCTCGATTTATCAAGTAGAAAACCTTCAAAACCCTTTAAAAAAAACGGTTGTCTGTAAAGTCGGCTTACTGACGATAGTTGAACGTGACAACGTCATAAGAAAATACTTGTTGCTATAAACAATTGACACCACATTCACTTTTCACTGCACTTCATACTTGACGAAAACATGTAAATGTATTATTGTATAGCAGCTGTCCACGTGGACGCATCGATCACTTAAGTAGGAGAGAGACGGATGTCGAACGCTGCCGAACTCGGAGGCCGATTGTGCCACTTTGTCGCTCGTTCCGCGCTCTCGCTTGCACTTCAAGCCTTAAATGGAACGCCTTAGAGCGAGGTAACGCCGCATGAGTCATGTTTTTTTCGTGCGTGCAGCCGGCTCCATCGAATTATAAGACGTTGTCACGTCAAAAAAATTAAAAGCTCAAAAGCGCAATGTCGCATTGATAGGCATTTTGTCATAACATTATGTAACTGCTTGTTACTATGCTACTGTGCTATGTAATTGCTCTGAAAGACATCGGCGGCGACGAGAGCGAGACGAGTAAATACAGAATTTTACAACCTGGCTTCTAGTTTGTTTTAATAAGATAATACCTAAATGTATTTATACTATAACGTGCACAAATACATCGGTCTGTGATACCGCTCCTGTATGGCAAAGAATTGCGGTTAGTAGGGTAGTAAATTTACTATATTTTTCATAAGAACCTGGGAAGTTATTTCCACCACCTTTTTTCTTCCGAGTGCAAAAAAACCTAAATACTAAATAAATAAAAATTGATTTATTATAAAAGGTGCAACATGAGAAAAACATTGTATTTTAATGTACACGTTATATTTTAAATTTCATTATTTTTTAATAATTATAGTAACAGCATACCTCGTGAAAGTAAAGGCAAAATAAATGTTTGAAGACAACTTTTGGAAACATCAATAATGGGCATGATGACACTAGTAAAGAATCAGAGAATAAACGGTTTTACAGAAAAATATTTGCTAAAAAAGTTCTAAAATATGATCCCGTTTTAGTATAAACATTAAGATTAATAAGATTTGCAATAAAATAAAAGTATTAAATACAGCAATCGGCCATGTTGTCTAAAACGCCAAACAAAAGGAATGACGTCACGGCTCAGTTAATGTCATCGCATTGCTTGAAGTTTGACGAGCTGGCCGACGCCACGACACCTACGAGCGTTTTCGCGCTTAATTCAAATTACATAGCAGAAAATACATTAATTTACGTTAAAAGTTGAGTTTATTGCTGAAATAAACTTTTTTTCGAAACTAGGAGACGTATACCTACAATAAGGAAAGGTATTTGAAAATCTGTCATCATGCCCATTATGCACATAAAAGTGTCTTTGTCGACTATTAACCAAATACTTTTCTTAATGAAGGGATATAAATTCAATCACGCATAAAAATTCAAAGCAGTTAATAACTTAACATAACGCTGAACGCATAATGTAACTGCGGCAGAGCAGAGGGTAGTAGGTGGAGTTTAATATTGCGGCGGCGGGTTCAGGAGCAAATAAAATTCTGAGAGTCCGTAAGGCGAAGCTTGCTGGTTGCATTTTTTTTAAATATTAAAATGGAATAGAAGAGCAGCATGCAGGCCACGTGTCGCTGATGTAGTCTGTGGACAACTTTATACACGCTCAAGTCTTGAAATTCGTTTAAAATTAATTAAATTTCATTTGGAGTCAAGCAGTTTACTCAAGACGTGAATGTACAAACGACACAATTTTTTAGACGGTCTTGTTTCTTATTTAAAAAAACACTCATAGCCTCTCAGTAGGGTAGGTATATCCTGTGTCGTGGGAACCACGTACATAGAGACATGAACACAAATACTCTATGTATTAACAATGTAAGTACTAAGAGAACAGAACCTGAAACACATCATTTTATTCTCTTCTTCGCCGGGAATCAGCTCAGGACCCCCAATTGGCAGTCCGGCGTACTAACCGCTGCGCTGCACGCGTCGTCATTATTTAAAACAATTTACACGCAATATAATCGAATATAACATTGAACTAGTTACAAGCCGCTATCCATTTCTCCACTTACTTATAATTGTTGTTGAAATAATAACAAAATTATAATCATTCAGCAGTCTTGAACTAAATGATTTGCTGAGTTATATTTTAAGAATTGCCCGACCAATATGAATAGTAAAAGAACAGGATTTTTAAGAATTCAAAACAATTACAATGTTTTATTTGCAATGAGTAGATACTTTAAAAATCCCGCATTGGAGCAGTGTGGTGCAGCTAAAGTGATGAAGCTCCAGGCTTCCTTAATAATAGGTAAAGACCTGCACCCAGCAGTGAGACGCAAATAAGGGTTGTTGCGAAGCATTTAATAATACCAAATACGATAAGTCCAGAAGCAGAAAAATGAATTCAAATCTCAAAATTCATCTAAGAGAAACGTCGCCTTAAGCGTGTGTCTGCAGATATTTTTACAAACGTTATTACTGTCGTCGGCGCGGTTTAGCTTTCTTTATTAAATTGTCGTCGGGGCGTGTCAGCCGCTGCGGCTCAACCGCTCGTTCAGCGCTAAACTGCGTTTGTTCAGCGCTGAACGCCAGATTTACTCAGCGCTGGGTTTCTCTGAGCCACTGAACAACTCGACGCTTAGTTAATAAGTCTCAGTTGTTTAGTTATTCATTCATTTACCGGGCTTTGGGTTTGGTTGTTTTTCTTTAGTTTTTATGCCGTATGCCGTGTTCAGTGTGACAATTTCATTGTCGTTTTCGTTTTTTTTTAAGAAATAGTGTCGATGCAATATCGCAGGAGCGATGTGATCGCGATATAGTAGTGATGTAGTTGTGATACCGTAGCAATGTCGCTGTAAAATCATAGCAATGTAGTTGTAGCATAACAGCGATATAGTTGCAACATTTCAGCCATGAAGTTGTGTGAAGCAATGTATAGTATGCAAAATCACAGCAACATAGTTGTGATAACGCAGCGATATAAATGCAACATTGTGGCCGTGTATAGTTTTGATACCGTAGCAATATAACTACAATATCGATGTTTTTTAATTGTAATATCGCGGCGATGAAGTCACGATGATGCAGCGGCCTAATTGCGATGCTGTATGCAAATTAAACTATTAAAGTAATTGTAAAAGATGTACGTAATCACCCAAAAGCCGACTCGTTTTAGGGAGGTCATCACGGGCTCTTGGCACTTATCTCAAAATAATTCAACAATAGCTTCTTACTCAACTAAACAATCATAGAAAATGAAACTGGCATTACGACACTCGTCCAAAATTAGCCCGATCATATTCGTCTATTGCGGTATGACCGACAAACTACGACACTAACCAATGAACGAAGGCTCCACGAACACGTTGCTCTGTGGTGCTACTGTCAAGAACGGTTCGTTTTTGGAGATAATGCACATGTCTTCTCTTAAAACCCCGACGCAAATAGAGGGGTGTTATAAGTTTGACATCGATGTCTGTCTGTCTGTGTGTGTGTCTGTATGTAGCATCGTAACTCTCAAACGAATGGACGGATTTCCTTGCGGTTTTTTTATTTGAAAGCCAGTTTCCGCCCGGTAGTTCTTAGCTTTTTTGGGTAATATCGGTCCAGCAGTTTAAGAGTATCAGCACTTTTTCAAAATGTTGGAAGGCATTTTTGGCGTAAGATACTCCAGTATACGGCCAGTATAATCATTAAATGACAATTATTTGATAACTTCGACCTGACGCTGCAACCACCAGAGTCCTGGTCACCTGGTCTCCAGAGAACCGAACTCTTCTAAAACTCACAGCAGACTTATCGCATTTGGGTACCTGATATGCCGCCGATGCGATAGAAGAAGAATCGATCTTTAAATTCTGTTACATAGTCAGCGATACCCCGCCGCGAACTTAAGCCACTATAAAAAAATCTATGTATATTTGCGAATGTTAAAAAAAATCGTTAAATTGAGTATATAGGTACATAGTTTATTGTTGAGTTTCATCAGAAAATATAATGTTAAGACGACTTGTTAAATATTTTTCAGTTTCCATTTCGATAAACATTTGTTTATTTGGTTTCTAAAGAATGATTAAGGAGAATTATTTTTTACTATTTAAGGGTTTTTCCTTAAACCACTTTTTGGGTAGGTATTTTTTTATTTAATTTTTATTTTAATGAAGAAGCAGACGAACTTGGCCACGTATTGTTAAGTGTCACTATGCCATGGACATGGGTGCCATGGACATCAAGCAAGACTGAGTCTTGCCTGAGGTCATATGCAGTTAGTTGCTACTCCGAATGCTGATGGTCGTCTCGTGTGAGTCTGATCGGCAATAACATCATTCCACCGAAACACAATGGTTTTACGGCAGATATAACCAATGCATTGCTCGGTTGCGTTACGATCGACGAACGAATAATTTTATAGGTGGTGGTGTAAATATATAATGTTTATATGGTGCGACCTGTATGATTGGTGCTTCACTACCATAAAGCAAGTTTTTCGTGTTCGATGGAATAGTTGTCAAAATTTGACGATAATGACGGCGGTATTCAATTGCTCTAGAATCCGATTTTTTCGTCAGGTCAATGCCCTAGATTGATGAGGACAGTGCTGTGATACCAGTCATCAGACCACTTAGGATTAACCGAATTATTTTTTAGCTTTTAGTATACATTAACTACATCTTCGTCTTCTTATCTTCTTAGGCGTTCACTTTTACAGAATGGACGTGGTTTACTTAAAGTTTGTGGCTCGCTTCATGCAAGGGTTTTCATCATATTTGTCATTACTGCGATTCATTGTGGTTTTCATCTGGTTGGTCTACCACATTACATTACTACGAGGTTTGAGCCTATTTTCCTGCCCTGCACTTAAGCGCTCGATGGAAACATCTCCCCGCCACAAAACATGAAGGAAGACTGTGAGGATTTGAGCATACTGGAAGCTGTTGCTTTATTCCTAGTTTGTCAAAAATAGATTTGTTAACGAGAAAATATCAGCATATTTATTATTATTACTTACAATAAAACCATTAACTGCAAAAATACAAAAAAAGTCGAGTTTCCAGTCACAATGCTGCATACAATTTTATATTTTCCTCGTAACGAAAAAAATAGCGTTTAAAACACTCGAATTGGGGATTTAACTTTCAATTATTGAAGATCTCCATTACTCATGCATGTTTCTGCATACAAACTCTGCTATTTGGGTTGCAACCCGATTTTTATCGCATGTTGGGCATGGATCTCTCTCTAGTATTGGGGATAAATAAATAAATAAATATCTTTGGACAATCCACACAATGCCATCTGACTCCAAACTAGTGATGCCAGAAGCTTACTCGACTCGACTGGTGCTCTTTTTCTCTCCAATTTTTTCTACCAAAATCCTTCCACAGAGCCAATTTTGTTTTCGATCAAACAGTACTCCATATATGGTAAGCAATAGTAAAAACAATCATTCGCTATTCTTAGCCAAGACTTTTATAGAAATAACCCAACAAACAAATACGTCGTATAAGTCTTGACTTGTACGACCTAAAGTTGGATAGCAGTCTTACAATGGTAATGATATAACTACCAGGTCCTATATACGTTTTTAATGTAACTAATTAGTCGTGCGTCGAATAGGTCATAGTAAACTGGTCTTAGCAACGTTTGGGTGACTAAACTATATGACGTTATATTACATCTTAGCTAAAACGTTTGTACGACAACGCAATAGTCATACTAACGTTATAGTCCGATAAATGTTTTGAACTGACCAAATTATGTCTTTGGAAAACCTTTATATGACATTTATATAACGTGCACATTGTATAGTCGTTTTCACAGAGACGTTTATATAACAATCACTATCTTGTTTTACAGCGGTCAATTAAATACTCTTAAATGACTTGGTTGTTTATTGACGACTCAAATATAACCTTTATATTACATGATGTCCCTTTAATGTCATGTCCTGACTTTAATCAAACTTGCAGTCGCATTTAAATCAGGTTTTGACTTTATAATGACTAGGCGGCCATATTTACGAACTTTTGATGAAATTTTGTTACGGAAATGGAATCAAAAAAATGGTGGAGACGTTAACGAGAATTAGATTAACGAGAATTTTGGTGAATATTCACAATATGAAAAGGGTTTTTTATGTTTCTTGAGGAACCCTAATAGCTAGCTGTCATGGCGACCATTATCATCACCATCGGGTCGTATAGAGGTAAGTTCGCGACAAAAGCAACATGTCGGACATTTTTAGAAAAAAACCTATTTTTATTAATAAAAATCTATTGATTTTAACTCAAAATTACGAGGGGGCATGAAAATCTTAATAGTATTCACATAGGTATATTATCATAAAACTTCAGTTCCCAGTCGAACTAAATAGCATGAGAGACAGATAAAGTAAGTAAGATATGAAAATGACATAAACTCAGCTAGCATTTATTTCCTTGTAATTATTTATTTTACACTAAAATCTTGAAACGAAACCACAAACATAATACGAATAAGTCTTACAGGTATTGTCTCTTGACTCAAATAAAATGTTTAGTTAGTTTTAGTCATTCAGTAACACCTGTACGACCACAATACAACAAAGCGACGAAAGTTATGGTTATCCCATAACATTTGTACGACTTTTGAATGACGTTAACGAAGTTGGCTCGAGACTTCTGTATGACCATTATACGACCATTGAGGTCGTATAACTGGGGCCATTTTCGCGTTTAGTAAACGTTATTATAAAGTTAGTATGACTTAACTATTGCGATGTATGGTATTCAGATAATGTTTGCTAAACCTTTATACGACGATAAATTGTTACTTGGGAAGTACGGTGCCAAGAGATCGGCTGAGCGTACGCACTACGCGCCGCACTTTATATGGCAGGGTATGAATGAAGGTGGAGTTCGAAACCTTGGAGGCAAATGTAATTATAATGTTTAAACCTAATATCTCTATTATTATTTTAAACTAGCTTTCCGCCCGCGGCTTCGTCTGAGTTTAATTCGGTTATCGTTCAGTACGAATTCTTATTTCTTCCCCGTGTAGATCGAAATGTAGAGTTTAAACATAGTACAAATATTTATATGCTTCTTACCCTGTGCTTTCAAAACTTTCATGAATGTCTTAAAAAATTGCTACTCGTAGGTGATTTAATATTCCTATGTCCTTTTCCAAGGTCCTTTCTATTTGTGTACCAAGTTTCATTAAAATTGATTCAGTAGTTTAGGCGTGAACACGTAACAGACAGACACAGAATGAGAGAGAGAAACAGAGAGATATAAAGTAAACATCAGAGTAAAAATATGTATAACAATATTGAACCCGTGAAGCAGCGGTACATTATTTCCGACATATAGTCATACCGGAATTTTTTGGTCCATGCGGAAGAGAAAATCCACCGTCGAATGTCAAGCTGCCGATAATAAATGTTAGATACAATTTATTGCCTGCTATGAGTATCAATTGTTGCAAAGCTGCGAACCAATATCGTAAGAAACAATGTTGTGAGAATTTCTGAGAAGTTTTTAATAATAACCATGACCCTCCGAATGCTTCATTGGAACACGTAGACGTCCTAAACAAAATAGTTAACCTATGAAATTAATTATATTTTGAAAATTTATATTTATATAATATTTTGAGTTTCAATAAATCTATATCTCTACGTTACAAGCGATCTCAAAAGAAAGGCTCATGATTGGCTAAGCGCACCCCGAGCAGAAAGTAAAATGTAACGTTCACTACGAGTTTTACGACGTGAAGAACATTTTTAGCTATTTTGCTACTTATCACTATACTAAATTTATAAATCAGGTAAAAGACGAGAGTCAAGACTCTCGTATAGGTACGAGTATTACCGTATTTTCCAAGATATCCATAAGTTGCAGTGACTACATAACACCACGTTGCTAACGTGGCTTGCATGCTCGTCTACTAGGTATTTCATTAAAATAAAATATTTAAAAGTGTATTGTGAAATTCTTTTTTTTCGCCAATTAACACGAGTTTTTTCCCGAAAGAACACAAAGCTGATGATGTTCACTTAAAACCTACATTAACTCAAAGTTAGTAGGTTGTAGAAACCTCCTTAAAAATCTAAACATCCTTCGCTCATGGCGCAATAGTATCTCAGAATGATCACATCAACTTGAGAAAGTTTCACAAAAAAAATTATCTAAAAGGCACTGCAAAAAGGTATCAAATTATCAAAAATCCAAATGACAAAAACACCTGTGGCCTCGTATACGAGTAAAAGTAATTTATCTAAAATATTGAATAATGATTGGCAAAGACAGCGTTCAAAAAGAGTAAATGATTCACGATACAATCAACTTCTTCGATCCATAAAAAGACATCGATACCGCGGGAGATAACGAGTACGAAAATAAACCGACCAATAGTTTCAATGTTTACAAGCGAGTGCGCGTGCGCTTGCGACACCGTGATGTAACACTAGCTGACAGCTGGCAGCCGAAAACACGACACTATTCTTGAACACATCTTATCATAGATAACCAACACAACAATCACAAAACTAATGTTAAGATCGAAGACGGTACCCCTGATAACAATGCTGAAGTCACAAGAAATTATTGATTTAGTTCACAAGTAGTCGAATCAGTAAACGATTGGCATGTTTATGGTTTGGAACTGTCACTGGAATTAAAGAGTTGGCAAAACGAGGTTATCAAAAAACTTTAATGGAGTTCAGCGATGATCGGACTTGATCAATAACTCATCGCATGCAATTTATAGAGTTGTAAAGAAATACGACGTCGCGGAGCCGCGGGCGAGCAGTCCGGGAGACCGGGGTATTAATAGGCGAACGCAGTCGATGGCTCCTCGAGCGAACACGATATTTACGGAAATGCGAGCTATGAGCGAATTATTCACTTGTTACAACTACACTAGGCTCATGTTCCCCTGGCAACAAGCGCCGCCCGATTTTGATAAAATTAGAAATGCTTTTGGACGCGGGAGCTGTCTTTACTATTTATGGTAGTGCACGCCACGGCTAATTCCGACGCGTGTGGGGTAACCTCCGCTTCTAATTCTGTATCTACGGCTTCGGCACCGTGCCTCTCGATTTTAATGAACTTGTTGGCTACGAATTCGAAAAGTTTTATGAGAAGGTGTCAGATGTTTACATGTTTCGAAGGCTGACCCACTTTCGGTCAGGTGTGTATTGAAAAAAAATATTCGTAGCCAAGTTTTTACAACGATGACGGAACTACTCGTCAACCAAAAGGCGAGGGGAGGCGGGTTAAGGAAGTTTCAATCAAAAGCCAAAGTCAACGACTGTATAAAAAGAAATGATGTAATTAAAATAAATAAATTAACCGTTTATTTATTAATTACATTTTGGCGTGAGATCCATACAGATCCCGAGTATAATAAAAATAAAAAAGAAAAATTAAATTTATATAAATTTTACAATAAATTACATTATGATAGATGGCGTTATATTAGATGTTCAGTTCTGTCAGGTATCACTACGTACAACGTACAAAATGCTTGCGTTCCGAACTCGAACCGAGAGCACCACAACACACAGCACTCGCTCACGCGGCAGCGGCGGCGGCGGCGGCAGCGGAGGCGGTGACGTCACCGGCCGCGGGCGCGCAAGGGTCAACGAAATGCTTAGAAGCACTTGCGGTGGACGATTCCGGGGCCGGACTCGTCGTACTCCTCCTTGGAGATCCACATCTGCTGGAAGGTAGACAGGGAGGCAAGGATGGATCCACCGATCCATACGGAGTACTTCCTCTCAGGGGGAGCGATGATCTTGATCTTGATGGTCGAGGGAGCGAGGGCGGTGATTTCCTTCTGCATCCTGTCGGCGATACCGGGGTACATGGTGGTACCACCGGACATGACGGTGTTGGCGTACAGGTCCTTACGGATGTCGACGTCGCACTTCATGATGGAGTTGTACACGGTCTCGTGGATACCGCAGGATTCCATACCCAGGAAGGAAGGCTGGAACAGGGCTTCAGGGCAACGGAACCTCTCGTTACCGATGGTGATGACCTGACCGTCGGGAAGTTCGTACGACTTCTCGAGGGAGGTGGAGGCGGCGGCGGTGGCCATTTCCTGCTCGAAGTCCAGGGCGACATAGCACAGCTTCTCCTTGATGTCACGCACGATTTCCCTCTCAGCGGTGGTGGTGAACGAGTAACCCCTCTCGGTGAGGATCTTCATGAGGTAGTCGGTCAAGTCACGGCCGGCCAAGTCCAGACGGAGGATGGCGTGGGGAAGGGCGTAACCTTCGTAGATGGGGACGGTGTGGGAGACACCATCACCGGAGTCCAGGACGATACCGGTGGTACGACCGGAGGCGTACAGGGAGAGCACGGCCTGGATGGCGACGTACATCGCGGGGGAGTTGAAGGTCTCAAACATGATCTGGGTCATCTTTTCCCTGTTAGCCTTGGGGTTCAGGGGGGCTTCGGTGAGCAGGACGGGGTGCTCCTCGGGGGCGACACGCAGTTCGTTGTAGAAGGTGTGGTGCCAGATCTTCTCCATGTCATCCCAGTTGGTGATGATGCCGTGCTCGATGGGGTACTTCAGCGTGAGGATACCTCTCTTGCTCTGGGCCTCGTCACCTACGTAGGAGTCTTTCTGGCCCATACCGACCATCACGCCCTGGTGGCGTGGGCGACCGACGATGGACGGGAAGACGGCACGGGGCGCGTCGTCACCGGCGAAACCGGCCTTGCACATGCCGGAGCCATTGTCTACTACGAGCGCAGCAACATCGTCGTCGCACATTTTGAAGGTTTGTGTTTGTGTTGGGACGCGCTGGAAATTGACTCTACGGCAGCGAGACTGCGAGTGCGGCGGAGAGAGGAGTCCCAGGTTTATATAGGGGACAGCCGCGCACGCGCCGCGCTCCATACATGGCGCGCGCTCCTCCCGCGACGCCGCGGCCGCCCGCGCCGCTTCTACGCGTTCGAACTTACTTTTTACTCCTGAAAACTCTTAATTTACATTCCCTCACAACCTTTTTACCCTCTTAGCCCTACGAAATGTCTAAAAACGTAGGTTTTAATCAGTTTCAGCGGTCTAAAAGTAAGCGCGGCACGCCGTCCGCCTTGGGCCATTTCGGGCGATCGCCGCCGCCGCATAGTTCAACTACACACACGATTACTACGTCGATTAATATTGATTTTGACTGAATTTTTAAAGGAAATTTAATGAGTTTCATCACCACCATAAATTGTTTATTTACTTAGTATCAGAAACATAACAACCCATCTAGGTTTTCATACAGGTTTCATAAAGCTTAAGTTCGTATTGGTTTTATGAATGGAAACAGAAATAGCTTATAATACACGCTAAGTTACATGTGTAGGTTTTTTCATGAACTTAATCATAATGTCAAGACTTCGTAATAACATACGTAAATTAAACTTATTTATACTCAGTCAAAACATGTCATTAAAGGTAAACAATGATAATAATATGTTAATGTATATCTTCCAAGAATTACAATGTAACTCACAGATGCAGTAACTTCAGCATTTTGCATTCATCGGTGTAGTTCAATGACCGTTTGGTCATATTTTCCATTCAGAGCGAAAGATAGCCCATTTTACTAAGGGTCCGACTCCAAAATAGTTTTAAGATTCACTACCATTAGCAAGGAAAATTATTAATGACAAGTACTGAACATTTATTTTTTATCGTTTGAAGTCGGTTTGATATTTTTCTTAAAAAACTAATTTTGATTTGATAAAAATGTTAACTGGTCACTGCAGCTCATTTTTTAACTAATAAACCTTAGTGGTGAATTTGCAACTGTATTTTCAGGAAGACACCATTATAATAAAATGATAATGTACATATTTACACTGTTAGATAAATTACATTTTTCTGCAGCAATTGATTGCTGCTGAAGAACACACAGGAGATTGCGAGACTTGTGTAATATTGTTTTTAGTAGAGATCTGGTTCGATTTTTGGAGACTAGGCATACCTAGTATTTATGGTTGTTACGGTACATACGGTTTCCTAAGCCTGTCAATAGTTGGTGAGCTGTCTCTTCTAAGATTGGCCTATGAAACCAAGAGTATTTTGCCCTGAATAACATGCTCGACAGAATAACATGGCCTGCAATCTATTGTAGTAGTCAACGTATTTGAACTCAGCAAGATAACTAGGATTGTAGCGAAAGGAAGCGAGTGCGTCCACGTGTCCCCGACAAATGAAAGTGTATACCGGGGGTTTTTAGCCGATTGGAGTCCGGTACCATCTCTCCATACCCCTGGTAATGGAGGGTGAATTTTCCCATGTAACAAATTTATGCATAAAAGAACTTGGACTCTACCTATTGAATGTTTACTATGCCACATTACAGGTAAGAAGAGTAATAATTTATGATTGAATAGTTTATTTGTGTTACTGAATTCGAATTTTTATTTTTCTGGAACCATATTGTAAAGTAAATTTTTTAAATGTAAAGCGGAGGCGGATGCTTAATTCCGCATAATATCTAATGGACAAAGGTGTAAGTAAAAACCAGCGCTGCAATCTCAATACTGCGAATATTTTGTTTCCGTCGTTTGTCCTTAAATTAAATAGTTTCTTTAATTCTTTTTGTAATTATATGCTTAAGACAATAAATGATAATATATTTAGTTATCATCATCATTAATCACAGGTCACTTATTAGGTTTGATTTCATCGTTGGATAAGTAACAAAATTAGATATGAATCTATGGTTCTAGACATTTGTTTATTTATTGTTAATTATAACGCTCTGGTAAAAACCTCTTATACTAACTAACACAGTTTCAAAATGCATATAAATTAAAATTACTTTACATTACATTGTTTATAAAAATATAAAAATTAAAAATATCAATGTCAATGAAAGGAATAAAATATAAATCTGTCATTACTTTAAAGATAATTAGTTTAAGGGAACCTAAGGCACACAGTAATGATATTTTTTCTCCAGTTGTCTGCAAAAAGGTCTAAACTAGGATAAGCTTCAAAGAGAGCGCAAAGACTGCGCAAAGAGCGCTGCAGAACGGCTAAAAAGCATGGCTTTATAGATTATTACTCACTTGGCAATTAATTTAATAAACATTGGTAGTAGAGAGTACAATTGAATAAATATTTATTCGCAGGCAGGAATCAAACTTGCTGTGGTAGGTACTGAGTAGATGTCCGTGGACTACATGAACTACATCGGCTACTTAGCACTACGAGTAGATGGCTTATGTTACACGCGAACATAACCACATTAAAATAGAGGAAATTCCGGCATTAAGTTAATGCAGTACTTTCAGTACCCAGCACTATGAAGACAAGAGTTGCAGCGTTATAACTTAAAGCTTCATAAGTCTTAGAAAGCAAAATATAAGCTCGTTAAAATATAATTGTATGACTTGTTATTTTGGCTATAACAATAGGAACACACTATTGCTCTTCGATACTAGGAAACGGACACGAAAATTTGCCAGCAGAGGCCGAATCGGGGCTACGGTCGATTCATATACTTTAAGAGAGTTATATTGACATCGACTGTACCTAGTGCATATTAGTGCATCATAATTTCATGACAATACCCACACATAACTCCCCCGTCTCTTGTCATGATCGGAGATCATAGAAATAGTATTTTAATATTTTTTTCATGTACCAATGTATTCTAGTACATGAAAACGTACTATTAGTAATCAGTTGTAATCACGTACAAGGCTTGCTATAAGCATTCTCTAAAAATCATCCTAGTGAAGTATGAGAAGCAGCGAATAATGTTAAGGTATAATAACCGTTATATATCCTACACATAAATGAAGGTTGACAATACCATAATTGGGGAGAAGGCCTAGAGCGTACTCCACCACGCTGTAACATTGCGTGTTGATAGAGCATAAATACATACACAAAATATTATATGTCGGATATGAGTACTATTTGGCCGTGTATAGGTTCAATATGAATAGTCAATATCTAATTATTTGTTGTATCAAGCAAAGTACCTACAAGATTGTTCATAAAACATGAATCTTATCATCTATTATTTTCACTTTCAACTCTGCGACATTCATAACAACAAAACTTTCAAAATAGAAACTTCGACCAATAAATCTAAAACAGTTGTACCAAACCAAGCCACCTATTGTTATCATAGAGTGATATGCGCGAGTGAGCATTATATTTAGCTGATATTACAGTTTAACATCAGTTTAATTTAAGAAAACAATCCTTATTAGTAATCATTCATAGATTAGAATCAATTGCATACCAATACTTCTACTTTGATGATATCAATCATAACTCATCAACACAAGATCTTTTCGTTCGTTATCCATTGACGTGATTGTTTGCGTATACATTGCTTCACTCCTTTCAAGGCAAGTATTGGATGTGTCGCAATTTTCAATTGTGGCTGATGGTAGGGTGGTATTGGCCTGCAAGTGCATGAAGTAAGAGTGCATTGGCCGATCTATTTAGGGGAACAGGTGCACCGGGCCCTCTATGTTTGTTTGGGATTTGAACTATGAATAGAATTTTCGTAAAAGTTGTTGTGCGACTTTTTTAGTGTCTAATAGGGCTTTACAGGTCTCTGGATAAACTCCACAGTGTCTTACAAAAGGTGGTCTGTTAAATAAATGATCTCGAAAGATACAAAAATTCCGTGTAATGTCCTGTCACGACGATCGATGTTGATGTTTAGAGTACTCTCTCTTCTCTACTCTTCGAGTAGGTGACGAATAAGTTTACCTGATAAAAGCAATTTGGACGTGAAAGGTAAGTTGATCTTTTCAACTCAGCTGGACAATCAGATTATTGTCATTTACAATTTGCCTAAGATTTTAGAACTACAGACCTTTGTCTCTTGGAACTTCGTACGCGTAGCTGCGCAGGAGTCAAAAATAGCTCTAAACCAATCAAAATTATTTTTCAACTTAAGTTTAATGATATTAAATTAATCTGGATAAAGCTTTACACGACATTAATAACCTCTCATCTCACCTTTTTATAATTTGTGGGGAAACCCATCATGGATATCTACTGTTACGAGGGCAACAGAGAGGTTATGCTGGACTCCAACCGGCTTAAGCCCTACGGTGATCCTCAGCACACTTTTTTTGTGAGGCTCATGGGTACGCTCTCGCATTTTCCGGCGGTGAAAACGTAGCCAAGCGAAATAGTTGAGATACATAGCAGTCGTTAAGCCTTGTGATAGTACTCATAGACGATTTGATGGTTGATCACGAACTCGCATCTTTTCCAACAAGAATTAGAGCAGCGTAATACTCCACTACCAGTTCTAGAGCTCCGTAACTAAGGGGCAGAAATTCGTACTAAGCAGTGGTGTACTAAAAGTTTTGCAGCCAGATTTTCTTGAACGCTGCAGGATATCTTTATTCAATTCCAAGCAAGACTGTCTGTTCTGGACTAGTTTTTTCAAGTCTGTTCCGGGGTAAGCAGTTGCACTGCTCCAAGGGCAATTAATCACCGTTACATGCAGCCTAAAAGCATTAATCTGCTACCAAAACGAGTACTAGGGTTAGACTTCCCCTTTATGATTTTTTTTATTATCGGGGGTATAAGCCCTGTGAAAGATACCCGGTTATGTGGGATTTATACCTCATTAAATCCCCTCAATAGCCGTCTCAGCGGTGGGGAGGACCAGGACCTCCAACGGATCGCAACGGTATCCTCCATGCACCATGCCTCAAACGAGCCTATCTTAGGGAAGCGAAGTAGCATCTCGCACACCGCTACCGGGGCCCTGGCTAGATGGTTCGAACTCCCACTCTTATTTTTTATAGATCCCCTTTTAATCACGCAGGGGATGCCGTAGCTCATATTTTTAACCCTGAGCTACAGGTACCAAGATTTCCCGCAAAGATTTTGAAAGATTAAAATTACAATGTATATCATGTATCTGAGCCGTTCCTTCAGCCGTGTCAGATCGTGTCGACACTGAACTTGCACTATTAATACCTCCGTGTCTATTCGCTGCCTCGCGTACCAATCGTGGAATTAAATGTTTAGGCGTACAATTTACATAACTGTTTTGTTCGTGGGATGAAAATCTGTAATAAAAATCTTATCTGGATAGACATCCACATTATATTCTAAAATACGATCTACAACGTATTCTAAAGGAAACACTTTCTCAGAAAACTTGGAATGTCCAAAACAATCTAGTTCTTCCCATATGTTATTCGAGGAACAACAGTCCTTTACTGCATCCAATTTAACTCTAAGATGAGATCTTGGTATCAGTTTGCCTAATTGACCAAGTACTGAGTATGTACCTAAACTATTAGCTTTTCAAGTTATCGTAATACTTGGCTGTAACCCTTCTGTTGCATCACATTGCTAGTCATCGTGTTTTTCCTCCTAAAGATATAATAAAACCGTTTTGCATTCCAACAAAACGGTTATTATGTGTGTGAAAAAACACACAGCATTTGTTGAAGAAGCGTCTAAAGATTTATCCTATAAAGCCAGAAAATATTGTACTTTACCTCATTATTCCTTGGTCTGTATGTACCTGTCTCTTTCACACAGCAGCGCGCGGCCATTTTCCAAGATGCCAAGCCTGACATTTGTCAATGTCAAATCATAGTCGATTCACCAGCAAGCTTCTTGCTCAAATGCTGTGTGTTTTTTCACACACATAATAACCGTTTTGTTGGAATGCAAAACGGTTTTATTATATGTGTTTCCAAAACACACAGCATTTGTTGAAGACCTGTTTGTGATCTGCTGGGGGAAGTATACAATTAAATGCTATGTTGAAAAATAATCATTAAATATTATGATATAATTAAATCTTGTTTCATACATTTTGAAATATTTAGAGTAATAAAATTAATGAACATATTACTATGTTAACAAAAAGCTGACAAACTAAAGAACAACAATAACAACTTTCTGCCAATAATCTGAATTCAACAGAAAATATCTTTATAAAGCTTCTGCCTTTTAATAGTATTTTTAGGAAAAGGATTGCAAATAATAATGAAAACACTAAAAGTGAGATCAATTGATTTGATTTGAGTGAATTGATCACACTACAATATTAAGGCTCTGTGCCTTAAAGGCATTAAGTTTTTGGACATTAATTAAGTGTAGTGTACTGTAGCATATATTTACTTTTACGTGTAGCACCTGCTACTCCGCTACAACCTATTTTTAAGAGTTTCAGAACTCCTCCAATTATTCTCCTCAGAATCTCATCAGTTGGTCTATTTTCTAAGCAACTCCTATACACAATAGCAGACATACTGTACACTACCAGGAACTGCATTTATGCCAGCTGCTTTAAAAAATGTTTCTGATCCAACCAGCTATCATAATGGGAATAGCTGTTCTTTTATTAAAATAAACAGACTAATTAGATCAGGTTTACTGAACCAAAACTTTGCTTCAGCAACCATCCTGACTGTCAACTGTTAGTATTATCTGTTTTAGATACAAACTTGCCAATGCATGATCTGATTATTGCTTAGCTTTCTTTTTATTTACCTTCTGATAATTTTAATAGGTTAAAATCATGAATTCTACAACTAGATCTTCTAAAATATTACCTTATAGCTATATCAAATAGCCACCTTGAGACCACTTAAGCCAATTAAAGATCAGCTGTGTTTCAAGTTTGCAT
Source organism: Pyrgus malvae (assembly GCA_911387765.1). Taxonomy (NCBI): domain Eukaryota; kingdom Metazoa; phylum Arthropoda; class Insecta; order Lepidoptera; family Hesperiidae; genus Pyrgus; species Pyrgus malvae. The sequence goes on along the minus strand of OU426969.1, from coordinate 202,557 downwards.
CATTTTATCCTCAGATAGGAGCTAAAAAGCTTTACTAGATACAGCTTTCAAAACTTAGTACACATTTTTTTTTATTGCTGTGCTTGATGCTGTAGATCTACGTTAAATGTAGAAGTATTTTTCTATAAGTAAACTTGTCTTCCTAAATATAGTAATTGTAACCAAACAACTAGTTATCTCAATGCTCCCTGGCATTCATTCTAGGCAACATTATTGTGCACACAATACCCAATATCTGATTGAGCTTAATACAAGTAAAAATTAAATAAAATGAATAAAAAGATGTTGAATCTCACCAACTCTTCTTTGGAAAATCCATCTCTGCTGAGGTCTAGTGAGCTATCTGATCTGCCCACCCCAACTCTCCATGCTGGAATATACAGCTTTTACACCTGAGGTGGGGGCCTCCCAGTAATGAGGTTAATCAGGTTCTTGTTCAAATTTATTATTGGATATAGCTCTTCTAGAGCTCTCGTCTTTGAATCTGTTAGAACCTCGGAATCAGATTTGGTGGTGGGTTTTACCTACCCAAGCTTGTAGTTCCAATAACGACTGAATGCGTCGTAAAAAATTGGCTGACCCATCTCTGCAGTCCAGCGTTACATAGTGGTGTATGACCACGCTTGCCCAATCGTAAAAAATTGGCTGACCTATCTCTGGAGTCCAGCGTTACATAGCGGTCTATGACCGCGCTTGCCCGACAAGCTTAATAATCAACTTCAGGTACGCCCCAACTTTTGCAAACGGCCTCCGAGGCCGGGGGCAATATTATGCCATTCCGGCATATGTAGGTCTGTTTCGAGATTGGCGGTCGGCTATGCCGTTGTATCTCCCCGAGAGGTACGCCGCCCAGAGCGTGATATTCAAACGCTCTGTCAATTCCAATAGCTTCCATGTCAGGTTAAGCAGGGCTCGTGTGATCGGGCAAATCCCTGTACATTCAGAAAGATAATTCCAAATATCAGCTAAGAGTGTCCTGTTGTCTTACTGCACTATTACATGTAAGTTCTCCAGGAACCTTTACTGACGACTTATGGCACCATAACAAAATACTGTGAACAACTCTTTGAGGTTCATGTACCAGGTGCCCTGCCCCTGTGGTGTACTAACCATGTGCCTGACATGTATTTGCTATTCATGTGAGCACTCCAGCTCGCATCCGATGCGTCTGTAGTGAGTGGCTCACTTCTTGTGCAGAACCACCGAGCTGTGGTATATGGCGTTCCGCCACCAAGATAATCTATCTTGCTGCACTAAAAGAGGAATCTTCCTCTTTACTGGAATTGATTAAGGCCTCTTAGAAGCTCTGCATATGTATTCGCCATTCATGTGAGCACTCCAGCTCGCATCCGATGCGTCTGTAGTGAGTGGCTCAGTTCTTGTGCAGAACCACCGAGCTGTGGTATATGGCGTTCCGCCACCAAGATAATCTATCTTGCTGCACTAAAAGAGGAATCCTCTTTACTGGAATTGATTAAGTCCTCTTAGAAGCTCTGTATATGGCAACAATGCAGTCACTCTTTTGGTGTGGTTAAACTTGCAAAATCAAGTAACCCTAGTAAGTACATCAATGTACTTCAAACTATTAAAATAGTTGATATTTTCAACTTTATAAAGCCATGGTACAACCTCCAGCATTCTATACCAGGACATGGGTTGGGGTTAATACTGACATCTGCTAGTTAGCATTCCAGTAACTCTTAACTAAGGTCCCCGAGGCCTGGTAACTCAATTTTGTCTGATATTTGTTTACCAGGATGTAACAGTCTTACATAGACCATAAGTCTTATGCCACTTATGCATAAAGTCTCACAAGACCCATCTGGACAGTGGCAAAGATTATGCGGGCAAGAAATTACAATATTGTAATAAATTTGCAGAAATCTATGGAATAGTTCTGCGATTGGCAGGTAAATATGCCTGTTGTACTGTTGGAGTAAGTTCCAGGCTACCCCAATACGTAAGGAGAGAACCACACCCAGCAATGCAATGGGATGCAAAAAAGGGGTCGCAGCCAGGATACATCCAATTGAGATCTTAGATGAAAATCTTAGATTCTTATCAGAATCTTACTTAGATCCCCTCAGTTTGAGTATGGGATGCATGTCTCCATTTTGCTTTTCTTATATAGAAAGCCTATGTTTACAACTGATGACATTTTTAATATCCCTTGTTTGGGATTTTTTTCAATACATTGGGACTAGTTTTGCATTGGGATTCTCATTTTAAATGGTATTTGGCCATGTGTTTCTAATAAACATGTACATACATTCTTGGATTTCTCAGAATTGGTCATGTTTATAATATTAAGGTAATGAATACAAAAAATAAATAAATAAACACCTAGGTATTTAAAATAAGTTGTGTTGCCACCAATCCCGTCATTCCTATGTGTGTTATTTATGCAGCCCCCCGTGAAAACATGTAATACCAAATTTACATGTTACATTACATGCACAGTGTAAAGTTATTTGTATTGATTAAAAATATCTATAGGGAAATTTCTGAAAGTTAGGATTATTTCCAAATGCCTGAATAGTAACAGTCTGATGAAATATATGATTTGTAACCAATGTGGTATCAGGATAATATTCAGGTTGGTTAAGGCACTCTGTGCCACCACATGACTGCATAACAAGCTACAAAGCCTGAAAATTGCAAATATACTTAGCACTTGGGAGGTTTTCTCTTAACAATAGGGCTTAAGATAGTACTCCTAACAATAAGGAGTCTAACAATAAGGTTATTAATTTCTTTTATAATACCTTTTTCTGACCTTCCACAAATCATCTGAACACTTTTAAGTAGGTGTGTTCCAGGCCCAAATAGTTCTGTCACCTTACTAAATAAGGAGGTAGACTTAAGTTCACCTGACTTTCTACCTGCCCAGTTATGTAGCTCCTGCAGACCCTGTTTTAACAACTACTGGTGTAATTCTACATAGGTCAATATGCTAAGGCTAAGGTCAGAAGGTCTTCGGTTTTGTTGAAGTAATATAACTTCTCATTAATTTTAGGGGCCACAAAGCCATAAGTGGTTTCATTTCTTTGTTTATGACTAATAATGGGTATATTATATTAAATATAATACAGAATTCGTCTATATACCAAAATTTTATAATTTGGCTAAAGTGAAATTGTCACTACTATTACGAGGATTCACTAATCTCCAAGACAAAGCTACTAGGTAGACTGAGAGTGCATATCTCCTTAGATTCATCTTTTTGATTTTATTTAGTGTTGTATGTGTTTATTTCTCTGTTGTAGCTAGCGATATAACAGGGAATCAATTCGCGGGTCACTAGACCCGTACTTGTTTACCTAAGCCTTTTATTGGGATTCGGCGAGGCTTAACCCTCCACAGGCTCCACATCTTCCGAAGATGAGGAAACATCTGCGTATCGACCTTGAGGTCGGGGTCGAGATGGCCGTTCTCCATCCGAAGCAACGGCAATTTGCTAACACTATCATCACTAATCTTACCTTGTTAAGAATAAGCACTCGACACAAAAAACTGCGACACATTGCTAACACTCATCGTTAGTCTTACCTTGTGCAGATTTCGCACTTATATTAGAACAAAACTGTAACAAATCACTAAACTTTTTGAAAAGTGAACTCTATAACAAAAAATAACTCTGATAAATATCAGCTTAACTTAGAAACAAACAATATTTGCTGTTTTTTGTTTGATGGAAAAAAATAACCGGCTTACACGAGGAAATCTTTAAATGCTATGATTTGACATTGACAAATGTCAGGCTTGGCATCTTGGAAAATGGCCGCGCGCTGCTGTGTGAAAGAGACAGGTACATACAGACCAAGGAATAATGAGGTAAAGTACAATATTTTCTGGCTTTATAGGATAAATCTTTAGACGCTTCTTCAACAAATGCTGTGTGTTTTGGAAACACATATAATAATATAATTCTACCGCGTTGCTTCGATGCGGATTGATGGGAATGTGCATTTGGGCTGACAAATGACCTAAATTTCGTCCCAAATCCGAGACCCGCTACCAATTTAAAGGTTAAAAAACTATGAACCTATGGCAGTGAAACATTGATGAAAAGATAGTTAAAGGGAGTTGATGATGAAGAGTGAATACAACAAGTAATATTACAATGCATTAGTAGTGCATACTTTATGCACTACTAATGCATTGTAATATTACTTTGTTATGCATTAGGAGTGCAGTGCCGTACGCGCTCGTTGTCGTACGTAATTATTGCACTTACGAATATTATTATTATATTCGCGCTCTGCGCGGCGACTGCCGCCGCACGTCACAATGGCCATGAGTTCTGAAAAACTCATAGCCAATGAGTTGCTGGCGTTTCTCCAGCACGCAATTGATAGTATGGACGAAGTCAGCATCATACAGATCTGCTCGTCCAACTACACGATGGAGGAGATAACTGGTGCCAAGACCCTCCTGTACGAATTGATCGGAAAGGCCGATCAGATACCGTCCCGTAGGAGGGATGATAAGGGAGCGAGGAGCCTTCAGGATATTATTCAAATCCTTAAGGTGACCGATCCGGATGACGTGCCGTCCTTTGTGGCGAGGAACCTGCACAAGTTGCCACCCGTCACCTTTGACCACGTCGACGTTACCAGGCTGCTGAAGGACATCACAACCCTAAAGGCAAGTCTGGCGGAGGTGGTGTTAAAATTGGAGGCCTCTCAGGTAACCATTAATGAGCTGCGGGCTGAGGTTGCGATATTGCGCACTACGTCGGCTGCCAGTAGGTCACCAGAGGTCAACAACATCAACACGCGTCGCGGAGCAGCTATCGCTTCGCCGTCAAGTTGCGAGTCAGCGAAATCGGACTCCTCACCGGCCGCTGTTCTCGCACGTGCTAGCGCTAATGTAGCCGCTACCCGTCCCCCGCCTCCCCCGTCGGAGGTGCCGCATGCGCAAGTTTTGTCACCGCCTCAACGTGACTACGCCGCTGCCGCCCGCCAGCAACCCAAAAGGCGGACAATACTGAGGACTGAGAGTGGGAGCGGGAATACCCGCAACGAACCCCCTCGTAGTGCGGTGTCTATTGGACAACCGGACAAGGATGGCTTCATCAAGGTGGAGCGAAAGAAAAGGAGGCCTCCTTGCCGCAACCAATCTGGCACTGCACCGACAGGGAATAATCAGATTCTGCGTCCTGCCGTCCCAATCACACACATCTACTTGTCCCGTCTGCACTTCGCCACGAAGGTCTCCGATGTCGTGGAGTACGTGAAGGCGAAGACAAAGTATACTGTGTGGGTTGAGAAGCTAGAATCGCGCAATGCGGTGAACTTTAGTTCGTTTGTGGTGCGCGTTCCGACTGACCTTCTGACTACGTTCATGAAGGAGGAAGTATGGCCGAAGGGAGTCGTTTTCCGCAAATATCGCGGACGCCGTCGACCGCCTGGAGTCACCGAAATCGCGTCTCACAACGCCGAAAAAAAGTGACCTTAGTTTTAAGATATAAATAATATGTATGTTAGTCCATAAGGTATTTATAGTATGGGCCTTGTTGCCTGAAAATAAATGATTTATTATTATTATTATTATTATTATTTAAATCGCATTTCTAGAACATTCTAATTTAATACTAACACCTGTTGTGCCATCGCATGCCTCGCTATGAAAGGCTAGAATTCGAACCTTGGCCACTCACAACTTTTGAATGTGTCATTAATTATGCTGTTTGATCGAAGTTATTCAGATCACATTTAACAGATGGATATTTTTTTATTTTTAAAGTTGAACAGTGTTGAGTGGTAACCGCAGTCTATGTAGGTAGTAGGTACCTACATACACCGGCACGTTCCACTATAGATCCCGGAGTCTTCCTAAAGCGCAGAGTCAGACTACCGAGGGGGGCTTTTAGTGCGATACAAATCCCACATAACCCTGTACATCTCCCAAGGTGCCAGGTACCATTTGGAGGTCCCTTCCCCTAAAATAAAATGTATCCCATGCCTGCTATATACCCACTATCTGAGGTTGGAAGAATACAGATGCGCTGTTACTCTGGAGGCTGACTGTGACGTCACGCAATAGTGGCGGTTTTGTTTTAGATGTTCTTTTTTTAATTTCAAGTCTAATTGTAACAAAAATCCTCTGGAACGGCTTAACCGATATTTGCGAAATTTGGTCTGTATATTCAGTAGGTCTGAGAACAGCACGTGAACTATTAGTAATTAAATTAACTAATTTTTGATATCGCTACGAGTAGAATGATATTTGGAAAAATTGGGTATTCAATAGTCGCGAGCGGTCAGCTAGATAGTTTATAATTATCGTGTTCAAAGGAATTAAGGAATGAATTAAAGGAATTAATTGCTCATTCGGTGAAGCAATTTATTTGTAATTATCACCATTTCCATTTTTCGTAAACGTATCGGCCTGTCGGCTTACGAATCATCTGCAGGCAATTATAAAATTTCAATATTAATCTCTCTCGACCGCGAAATCGAATGCAGGTTCATCCCCTTAATTGGTGCAAATCTTTTATCAATAACATAGCGCACTATAATACCACCCTTATCTTTTACGAGTAATAATATCAGTCAATTTTAAACTTTATTAAGACTTCTTCGAGTTCTTTTTTGTGCTTTAGATTTGAAAGTGCATTTATTGAGTTATCGGATATAAGTTTCGCTATAAACAAGAGATCTCTAAGCGATTTAAGCTATCATTCGATTTTAAGCTTTAAATTAGAGTCGTCAAAGTTGAAACTACTTTTTAAGCTTTTGTGTAGAATTGGGGTTCTTCATTCACGGCAGTTATTAGTTTAGTCAGTATTAAATCTCCGTTATTTGATAGTTCGCGGTGTTTTCTGTTTGCCCTTCGGTTCAGAGACTCAATTTGAGCGCAAAATGAATGTCGTGATCATTTAATCTTTGCCTCATTATTTAATTGCTTTTTGGTTTATGAGACACAGAGAATTACATAGTTATAGTTATTACTTGTATTAATAATACACTAGGTATATACTTTTATGATAATACTATATCAACGTTTCATAAGAACACAAATACTGGGTGTTAGTGTTATTAGTAAAAAAAAGTACACCTAAATTGTACATGTACATGTCTCTCTCTCTCTGGAAGCGCGCATGGCCCGGCGGTTAGCGTAGAACACAAACAATCTATGCAACTAAAACAAACGGGCGTGGTCGGGTGTGAGATGGGTGACCGCTAGTGGCAAAAAAATTCATGTGCGTTTCCGTACTTCGGAGGGCACGTTAAACCGTCGGTCCCGGTTGTTGTCGATAGATAACAGTCGTTAAACCTTGTCGGAGGCCTTATGGGCGGTTTGAAAACATCCGACAGCGGGTTGGCCACTAACCCGCATCTCCACCAACCCGCATTGGAGCAGCGTGGTGGAGTAAGCTCCAGGCCAGGTGCTTAGCAGTGGGATGCAAAAAAAGGGTTGCAGCCATGTCTCTCTAGCTGGCAATCGAACCCAGGCAGGTCTTTCGCTCGACAAATCGGCGTGATGGCCACTGTGCCAGCCATGCCATGCGGGTTGCCATAATACCTTTTACTGTCCCACAGCTGGGTGTGGGCAGCTTCTTAATATTGGGAATTACATAGTTTAAGTTGACCTAATATTTTTATATGGCCTTGAGAAAATAAGGTTTATTCTGAGTCATGAATATTGCAGGTTTTATGGTGATGTTGTCCTATACATATTTTCATTTCCATATCATTTCCATACGTCCATTTCCATACGTCGTAGATAGTCCAGGATTAAAACTGGAACTATCAGCGAAGTATTTCCAGGATTCAACTTCAAATAATCTTTACCGATACCTTACAGATTTTGTAAAGATTTGAACTATTTTAATGGCGTAGCTGACTTCAGACGTACATTTAGGTCACGTGGTGTTGAGTGGTCGCTACAGCCCATGGACATTTACAAACATATTTAAGAAAATGTGACTTTTGCCTGAAGTCGTATGCACTTGCGGTGGTACTCAGTCCGTAGGCTGATGGTCACCTCATATTACCCTGGCCGGCAACTTCAGCATTCCACCGAAACACTATGAATTGCTTTTCCTATAGCAGAAATTGATGCAGCAGTGACTCCTACCCGGTTGAACCATGAAATTTCTACCACCTATAAAGATGTTCATAGAATAATAAAAGTGCAATCGTTTTTAAATAGATTTTTATCAATGACCATTACAAAAATGTGGTTAATTGGTGTGATGACGAGAATCTGCGCATCACCGACGCGCGTGCCGCCGCGTGTTCGGCGAGCGTCGGCAAGCTAATTGACTGACCGTACAGTCGCGAGCAGGAAATGTATCATCATCAGTATAATTATTATCTTCTCTCTCTTCTTTTAAGAACCGGAAGGACATAGAACCCTAATATAGGCTCTGTCACAATGTATGTATAACTTTAACTGGTTTAAAAAAAATTGGATTACTTATCATCACGAATGTCTTCCTGCTTCGCACATCAGATACATAATAAACTAAACTAAATATTTTGCGTTCACATTTAGTTTTGCTGATAAATAACTAACATGGAGAGAAATAACTCAACAATTAATAAATCGTTGTAGCCTAGCTCCCCACATTTTTTACGTCCGTGGCAAAAAAAGGAGTGATCTAAGCGTTTCCACTGTAGCATGGCCTCCACAATTTCATAATATAATATAATAATAATACTTATTGATTGTATTCAGCGTAATAACAATGGAAACACATTTTCTGTTTTTTCATCCCCGATTTAGTTACAAACTATTTAACATAAAAATATAGGCAACGAAATACAGATTTTGCAAATAGACATTGAGGAACAAACAATTCCATAAATAATAATTTACTGTCGTTTAAGTGTATTAAAAATAAACAATCTAGTTTATTTTTGAAACTTCTGTTATTAAGATTTAAACTTATAATTCACTATTATTTATTTACAGGCAAAACCTCTCCTGTAAGCATGCGAAGCAAGGAGCTGACAAATAATAATAAACCCTTATGTAAACATTCTAACGTTACTTTCTTTACCGTCGGCGTATGGTACACGTATGTAAGTTAATTTGTCCGCAACTGTACCACATAGCTTGCAATTAATCCTTGGAAATCACTGCCACGGCGCGGGTATACTTAATTTGCCCTTTTGCCCTCCTCTCCCCTCCCCTCCCTCGGCGTGATAATATCTTCACGACTCGTTTGCCGCCATAATTGGTTATTGTTGCTCTTTTGGGAGCCCTGCGCCACGCGACCGACTTTGTACAGTTGACAGCTTGATTTTATTAGCTTTACTCGCTCTATATTACTTTTATTGACATGTTTCTGCTACCATTCGATCCTTATTTTTAGAGTCATAAGGTACAGAATTACAACTAAATTTAAAAAGTAAGGAAACGGACATATTAGTAAATCCGTCTGTCAACATAATGGGACAAATTGGTTCCAACGTTGGATTTGCCGAGAAATGTGGCGTAAAATTTACTGACAATTAGAACGTATTGTTACTTGTCACTAAGTCAGTAGTTCATAGATCAAAATAAATTGACAAAGACAAAGACAAAGACAAATGATTTATTTGCACAAATATGGGTATTACAAAAGTTGTTTTATACATTTGACTTTAAATAAATAAGTACGAATATTAATTTACAAGTACCTATTCAAGTAGTTACACCTGTTTGTTGTCAGTTTAACTAACAGTATCGGATGACAGAGCGTTGCTCGGATAAAAACAATTCATTTTTCAGAGATACATTGGCTTACTTAACTAACTAATGAATTACAGATACTTGCCGATAGATGATAGGTAGAGTCATATTCTTCAGTTTATGTTTAAGTTGAAAACATAGATTAAACGGTCTCCTAGCTAAAGCGATTTATTTCCTCCGAAAACCCCTGCATACTAAATTTCATTAAAATCGTTGGAGCCGTTTCCGAGATTCAAATTATATTTAGGTATATACAAGAATAGCTCGTTGAAAGGTTTTAGAATTGCAGGTTCGATAAAAGTAACATGTGACGGATACTTAACAATATTGAGTATGGGACAAGAATGAAATACAAAAAGCTAGGAATAAGTACTTTGAGAAGATGAGCGAAACCGAGAAAAAGCTGAGAAATAAGGAGGAATGTAAACCTCAAAAGCATTGGTCAAATAACAAACTATTGACGAAGAAAACACCTGGTGTTCATTGCCCTTTTTGTGTCATAGCCGTGTTAATAATTTGTGAGTCTATCATATAAGTAATACTCAAATGTCTCATCAAATATTTTTATTTAAATAATAATTATTTTATCAAAGTTAGGATTTGAATCCAACCCTTAGCATGTGTGACTGGCTTTTGAAGTATCGCATATAGCAAATAGCTTTTATAGCTACATTAATTTTATTCGAACGTTAAACTAATATATTTCTACATAAAGAGAAAGCGCAAATCAACTCAACATAATATTGTTACAGTAAACAGTCCCCGTGGGAACTCTCTCCCCTGTCATTTGCCGTACCCGGGATAGTAGCAGATTACTAGTTTGTGTCGTAGAAGCTTGGCACAGCCAAAGCAATATGGGTTTTAAAAATCTAAATCTGTATAACTCAAATTGAGAATGTTGAGACAGTCTGCTGTAGTCTCCAAGATTAAAAACTACGTTTCCTTTGCTTTAGTTCTTGAACATTGTTTTTGAAGATAACATCATCTACAATTAGTTTTGTTTTACAAGTTCTACAAGGTTTTTTCCGAAAAAATTTGAAAAATGCGAATAAAATTAATTACCTAAGGAAAAATGAAGAAAGCATAAACAAACAATAAAGAAAACATACCAAAACATAGTGCATAATTCATAGAAATGTATTCTTGTTTAAAATTCGAAAGTGTTCGAGTTGTGTGTGTTTTGCCAGTAGTTTTATTTATTTTACAGTCAGTCTTTTACACAGGCTCAAGGTCAGGCTGTGCTTGGTTTTTCTCTACGCGACAGAATCCGTAATGATGAAATCCGTAGACGAACGAGGATTAGGTACTAACATAGTTCTCAAAATCTGCAATCTGAAATGGCAATGGGCAGGCCATAATACAGTTAGGAGGACTGAAGGTGCAGGAGAGCACATCTAACCTCCGAAGATAGGCCCATTCAGAGGGCCTGGAACGGACGGAGTGGCAAATATTAGGGAAGGCCTACTCGTATGTGGACTTCTAAAAGTTAATGGATGGATGAATAGATTCCTGTTTTAAAATATTAACACATTTTATTATATCTAAGTACCAAGATGTAGCTATTATACAAAATGCATATCTACTTACATTTATTTATTTTAGTGCTAAATTGATTTTATTCGACAATTTATAATGTTTTTAAGAGGTTAAGTAGGTAATACAGATTAGTCGATCGAATATTTGTCATTAAAATTTGCCGTATGCAATATGAAAATATTCTGATACAAATAGGTATAATGTGTACTTTTTACGCCTGTTGCTTTAACTTTAGGTTATTACTTCTATTTTACTTTTTGCGTTAACAAAACAAATCAATAATTCGTAAACTGGAACGTTTAGTTTATTAAGTATCGAGTTTTTTTTAATGCATGAATATTTAAGGCATTGTGACTAGATTAGACTACTCTTTACCAACTCAAAAGCAACGACTTCGAATCGAAATCAGCAGGCAAATTGGTCAGCGTAAGTCTGCTGCTTAAAACTTCAATCAAGAACCACCTTCTTTTTGATGAAGTCGCGAAAAAGATGATGGAAGAGATTGGTAGATATTTGACGGTTCGACCAGGTAAGTAGGTACCACCGCTGCATCTACTTTTGCCATGAAACAATTCTATGGTGTTTCGGTAGAAAGGTGAATTGAAGAATAAAATCTGATCAGGTTTTCCGTGCCCACTCGGAGTGCCTTACGAGCGGGCCGCCGACAGGTATTCGCGCTGCCAGCCGCGCGCACCGCGCTGCTCCATTGGGCGCCTCTCCCTAGGGCACTGAAATTACTTAATGTCATAACTGGAGGCAACCCAGACCTAGACCTCTTTACGTGCTCTTCAGGCCAGTTTCTTAAAGTAGCTAACAGCTACTTTGAGTCGATTACCACTGCCAGCAGCGTTGCATACTAAACTTATCATCAAATCGTGTGCGTTGTCAATATTGTGTGTGTATAATAATATTCTATATAACATGTATACTGTACCAGTTATGTTCACATATGCGCTTGGTTTTAAACTGTAAGCATATTGTTGACAGAAATAAATAAATAAATAAATCTAAAGTGAAAGGTGGTTGCCGTCTTACATGAGGCGTCTATCGGCCTTCGGAGTAGCAGCACAACTACATACGACCACATGCAAAACTTAGGCTGCCTCAAGGTTGCGCGTAGATGTCCATGGGATGCAGCGACCACTAACCACTCGGGCTGCATGCTCGTCTGATACTCCAGTGAAATAAAAGAAGTAAATTATGTAGATCTTCTCGTGTAATAAGAAACGTCGGATATCATATCCTAAACATCGTTCAGTATGTCAGCTGCGGCGTGGGAACTGCCCCACATACGCGCGTATTAATAACAACGACAAACGTATACTACATATTCATTTACGTCACATTCCGTGTGATGGAGAAACGGTAATTTTGGAAATTATAAGTTTGTTGTACATACAATAACAATAAATCTGTTTTCTGTCTGTACGACCATTAAAATATAAAAAATTCGAATTTAGTCCGTCCATCGAAGATTTTCATACAACATGTAGATCCATCATCTGTCTCATATAATTTATATTTCTTATATTATTATATTTATTATCGTTTGATGGACAGTGCTCCCAGCTAAATAATATTTGGTTAACGTATGTACCTGTAAAGTATGTACCTATATTATGCAACATTAACGGCAACTACCTAATAAACTCCAAAGTTTTTAAGCATTGGAATAAGCAAGATTTCTAAACCTCACTGATACAATAGACAACGAGAAAATTTAGATGAATTAAAAAAGTGTATAAATATCTTAGAACTATGTCTCGTAACCTATCTGCAAAGGTTAATGAATGAAACAAAGAAAGAAAAAAACATATATATTTCATATTAGGAATACAAAATATTCGCATAATCAATGTCAGTTTTCCCCATGAATTTTTAATATATACTAAGTCAAAGTCATAATAAATCTATGGTTTCCCCGGTCATCGCCTTACTTGCCCGTTTGGGCTAGATGTTGAGCTGAGAGAAAATCCAGCAGCATTCCTTTTAAAAAAGTACATTTATATATTTGTGATATCAAAGAATGGCTATGGGTCGATAATGGGCACACATGACTGCTGATCATGTGCATGTTCGTGTACGTGTTCTGTACGGTACGGGTCTCTCCTCATAGTTAGAGGCTACGTTGGTGGGCTTGCTCCTCATAGGGGTTATTAGTCAACCCACTGTGTAATGTTTCCAAACGTTATCGAAAAATATTTTGACATGGGCTATGTATAAAAACGCGCATAAATTGTCCACCGTCTATCTCCCATCTTACTTCCAACTTTATGCTCTTCGTTTATCTCTAGACATACGTTTAACACCCGCAGCATGGGTATGTGCGCTTTACTTTAGATGTAAAAAGAGTCTGTAGTAACTTCTAGACCAAGGTTCATGAGCCTGGATATTATAACATATTTAAACAATACAGATCTTATCAATAAGTTTTATCATTTTTCAGGATCACAACGGAAATCAATAAAAACATTATTAACGCTTTCCAAACCGCTTACAAGGCATCCAACGGTCCTTATAGCCCCTGCTGTCATTGGAAAACAATCGAACGACGAACGAAAGGCCTCTCCCTCTTATGGCTCTCGGAAGCACAGAAACAATATCACTTCCTAAGGTAACCTATAGACATTAGACATAATTTCTTGATTCATCATTTCTATCACCGATGAGAGGCGGAAACAAGATAAATACATGATACTTGATTTCTTACATATAGAGGTATCAGCTCTACCTACTAGAGATGCCTCTACTATAGAATTATGTTGTTGAACAGATCACCATATGAGCCAAAAGTCATGATGTGTCGGACCAGATGTTGATTATCCCATACAATCAACATCTGGTGAAACGTGATAGTTCGCGTGGATGTATTCGGAATTATTATTTTTGTTATGCCAATTCGTTCGCAACAAACAGAACAATGTCCATACATGTTTTGCAAATTAACTTTAAAAGTTTAATTTAGCATTAGTCCTCACATTCAACATATTTTTATGAATGGGCAGGTCATGTCAGTCGTATACACCCGGATAGGTGTGCTGCATGGTCACTCAATGGACACCGGCAATTGGGCAAAGAAGACGCGGAAGACCAAGGAAGCGCTAGCGTGATGATCTTGATGCATTTCGGGAAAATTGGTGGGAGTTAGCAGGCAACCGACAGCAGTGGAAAATCATGAGAAAGGCCTTTGCTCAGCAGTAGTATAAGTTCAAAAAAACAAATAGTTGACCAGAAGACAAAAATAACTCTTAAACAAATGAATTTAATGAAACATCAACATGTAAATGTAAATCAACATAAAAAATTTAATGTTTATGAAAGCTTATGAAACAACTCAAAATAAACGGAACATCTCCTTATTCCATTAAATGAACTTGTTAGAAATGTCGTAACATCATGAGTAACTCATTCACTCAGCCTTTTAAGTACCTACATAATTCTTTCGCCAAGTAAAAGAGCTCTGCCAAATTATTGAGTCATCCGCAATATTCGCGGTACCAATCTGCGAACGTTTAAGGCATTCCCACACTGAGTGGAGGCGTGAATCGTGATGTAAACATAGCAGTACGCACTCGAAATATTCTATTGACTAAAACGTCCACGTGCACGTAACTAATTTAGCCAGAGCGAGACAGATGCATCATGAAACGGATTTAATTATACGATGGAACGAGACAGCCTGACTGCATCGCGACACCATTTCAGGCGAAGCGCGCGTCTGCTTAATTGTACAAATAACGTAACCAACACAAAATAAAACAATCCAATTTGAAATGTAATTGAAAAGCATAGAGTTGAGATTCAAATGGAGAAAAATTGAAGAGTTATTTCTGGATTTACACAGTGCGAGGAACAAATTTCATTTCAACCGCTAAAAGTTTAAAGTGCAATTTAAATATTGTGGGTGCAACGGCGAACTGAATTCAGGGTTTAGTCTGCTTTCCCACTTTATATTGTGGATTATGTGATGCAAAGTTATGACACAGGGTACACGGCGGGAAAGTCTCGGGTTGAGTTTAAACTGTTTGCCGAGTTGAGCGGCACCGTGTCGGTGCGTGCCTATAGTTGGAAAACGTGGTTCAGCTGCCAGATACGATTTATAATAACAGGGCAGGTAAAATAAAAGCATTGAGCGTTTGGCTAACAAATTATAGACTGTATGTAGAGGGATATAGAAGCGTTATTCGCTTGTGTAGTTGGTGCAGATATTAATAGAATGTTGCAGAATGCGCACGGCTTATTTGGTGAGAGTAGTGGCACCGCATGAAGGGGCATTTACATTTAACTTTTTAAGTCACGATATTCGTGTTCTTATTATATTTTATTTACCTTTGTGAGCTGTCTAGTTTCTTAAGTCTAGTTTCATTTTATTAATTTATACTTAGTTATAGGTATTGCTGAATTTATTTAACTTTTCCAGGTACATATTCATACATTTTGTAGGTAATTCGTGAAAATATCACCACTTCACCCATTACTGGCTTGAAGCAATTACATATATTATGTTTCCTTGTTAAGATGCGGCTGTCGGACAGAATGGCATATCACAGCCTCCGGAGTCGCAACGCAACTGCATACGACCTCAAACAAGAAAGAATCCTCGCTTAAGGATCTGTGTACCTATACATATATGGGCTACAAGGACAACTTAACCTCGTGTGACCTGCCGGCTGTGCAATTTCAAAATTTAATAAGGGACACCTATCCATCCATCCATCAGCCTTTTATAGTCCACTGCTGGACATAGGCCTCCCCTAACGTTCGTCACTCCTCCCGGTCCTGGGCCTTCTGAATCCAGCAACTACCCGCTGTTTTCTTCAGGTCATCAGTCCACCTGATTGGAGGGCGGCCTGTACTCCTTTTGCCGAGACGTGGGTGCCATTCGAGGACTTTCTTCCCCATCGGTTGTCAGTCCTCCTTACTATAAGGCCTGCCCATTGTCACTTCAGTTTGCAGATTTTGAGAGCTCTGTCGGTGACCTTTGTTCTTCTACGGATTTCATCGTTACGGATTCTGTCGCGTAGAGAAATACCAAGCATAGCCCTCTCCATCGCTCGCTGAGCGACCTTGAGCTAATGGAAAAGACTGACTGTAAAGGACCATGTCTCAGCGCCATAGGTCATCACTGGCAACACACACTGCTCGAAAACTTTCGACTTCAGGCACTGCGGTATTCTGGACGAGAAGACGCTTTGTAATTTCAAAAAGGAACATTTTAAAGGGACACCTATAAAAACGGGTTTTTGTATAATTGGGCTTCTAAAGTCCAATTTTCAAAATTGAAATACCTAGAATTTGCGAGGTAGTTACTGTACTGCGCACTTATCTGCTATTCAATTGAAATTTAAAAAATATGTGCCCATTAAATCCTAAATCTAACAACGTAAAAAAATCTTAGGTACCGATCAACAAAGTCTGAGATAATTTTTATGACCTTAATACTTTTTCGAGCAGAACATAGAAATTTTAGAAGTTTTCACATTTTTGTTTTTGTAAATAGATAATTTTGGCCAACAATTTCATTCATTTCTACGTCTTATAGACCATCGAAGCATCGAAGAGCAGGTGTAAATACTGGAGATGAGATTGCGTCCCACTCTACTGGGCACGGGCCTCTCCTCATAAATGAGCTTGAAGCCGCATTCCGATGTTTTCAAAATAACCATAAGGTCATCAACAAGATTTATCGACTGCTATCTATCGATAACAAACCAGACCGACGACGGGTTGACGTGCTGCCGAAGCCCGAAAGCGCGCAAGCAATTAGCCAATAGTGGGTCACCCATCATACAAACCAACGCGCCCGTAGCGTAGCGGCGTAGATCGCGTGCGTTTAACGCAAGCTGTAGAACTATACGTTTGAAAAAGTCAGCCAAAATACATCAATCAATATTATATAAATATACAAATGTCATGTATTGTGTAAACTTTCTGATCAAATTATTAGTAAAGTATATCTTAGCTCTCTCTAGGTGACTGGGAAAAAATAACATTCATTAAGCATTTATTTTGTATTCCTAATATGAAATTAAATATTTTGATTTGATTTGATTCTTAAGGTACACCACTACCATAACCATACCATCTACGAAGAAACCACCGGTGCACTCCTCAGACAAAGAAGATTGCTATGTCCGTATTTATCGCTGCGCCACGGTGAGGGAAAATATTGTCACAGTTAATTAATTAAGATGTTTTTCATCACCTTGCATTAATTTCTCTTTATGCCTGTCGACCAATCCGCACTTGGCCAACAATGGCTCAATTAAATCCTTCTCACTTCCGAGAGGAAAACTCTGCCGATTTATTGAAACAGTTCAATCTTAAGCTTGTTAATAAAATGCAATACAATTTATTACAATATGATGATCCTCCCACGATCAAACAGCTGAGTATTTCGATCAACCAGGATAAACATAGAAAGTTCAAGGTCATTTTCGCTTTTACTGTATGATTCCATACATAAGTCTTGTGCGATGGGTGTTCTTATGGGCGATTAGAAAACATCCACCAGCTGGTTGGCTACTGATCCGTATTTTCACCAACCAGCATTGGAGTAGCGTGATGGAGTAAGCTCCTTATTGGGAGAATACTCCATCACGCGGGCATGACCCGTGCCCAGCAGTGGGACGGAAAGAGGCTGCAAGCCAACAAAACAGAAAGAAGATTTCAAACTCTGAACATGCCAAATAAGGTGCGTACGAGTCGTTACTACTGTAAATACTACAGTTAATCTTCCCAACATAAGCTGAGCTCTTACTAATGCTACCGCCCTCAATATAACACCAAGAGAAAACTCCACTCACGCTACGGATCAAGCTAAACTGGTCTTGTTTTGGCTGTGCGTAGGCAAATAGTATGACGTGGCAGGTGTGGAGACCATGTGTTACTAGTAGTTGTGAGTGGGTGTGATGACCGGTGACTTTATGCTGCAAGTCGTTTTGATCTCTGGTTGAATTTTGAGTTTCTTGTATTCCACATAATAGTTAGTATTTAGACAGTTTAGTTAGTAATAGACATAATTAGTATTTTGTACACAAATATTTTATTATTTTTGAAAAAATACCCAATTCAACCTAGAAGCAAAAAAATGAAATGAAATAAAAATATTTTATTTGCACAAATATGGGTGAAAAGAGGTTTTACAAAATATTTAGAAATCCATATTTACCCCTTAGGGTGTACAAATATTATTATATCAAATAAAATAATTATTTGAATGACTTAACTTAATGTAAACATAAATTCTTAAAATGACTATTACAGAAGGGTACATAAGAAACATTAAAGTAGTTTTAAATTTAACAGTTTTAATTAATTAGACTTAAACCCAATTTTGTGCTTTTTATAATAATTTATTTTATTTAAACCATACGGGGTTCGCCGTCATCAGCTTTGGGCACCCACCAGGATGGGTTTTGTACACTGAGAGGAAAAAAAGTTGGCGAAAAAAAACGTCCCAGGTTTTATGCCGTGGACAAAATTATTTATTAGTCATTTTATTTTGTTAATGTTATTTATTTTCTTATATTTTATTTATTTATCGTTAATAAACTCAGTGACCGAACAGTACGCTTTTTTAATTAGATATATTTGAGTTTTCTTTTAAATTCGTTATAACTTTTGGTTTTATGAAAGTCCGGTGAATTATTATATATGTTTGGTCCCATGGAAAAGACGCTATTGTGGAATGGATGGAATAAGTGCTTTTTCTTTGTGTCAAAAATTTATAAATTTTAAAGATTCACAGCTTTATTCATAAAATATCGTTAATTGTCAACCATTATTTAACTAATTGATAAATTAGCTCTAAACAGTGATAAAAATTTGGCAATGAATAAACAATATTTATGCCTTTTTTAAGCCTTAGCATTGTTTAACTGTTATAGCCCTTGCAACACATTGGTAGAAATCAATTTTATAGAACAGTTTTACTATCGTATGACTCTTGCCTATAGTAGGATTAAATACATTGATTTGCTAGTCAAACGCATTGACCTACTAAATTCAATTGCAATGTCAATAAGATTAATTTACAATGTCTATCATCACACATCACTGTTCCTTTTTAGTTTGGTCGCCATTTTGAAGATTAGAGGTTTTAAACAAGAGATTGAGGCCGTTTATTTTGAAAAATATAACACAGATTAAATTGATGGTTAACCTTAAGCAACGTTTTTGAATGGGATATTTTAAACATTACTTTAATTGTGGCTTAAAAAATAAATAAAGGTAATGAATAAGGCTAGCACAAGAAAAAAAAGGAGGATGATTTATTAATTTATGATCCCATATTTTCTTACTTGTACGTAGTTTATTCATGTGTTGGAATTTAAATACAAGAATTTCTACATATTTAAAATAAAAATAAATAATAATTTCATCAGTTTCCTCATAAATGTTTGACAAAAAATTACAATATTGTTTAAAAATAGTGGCATATTTATTAAGCGATGTATTTGAGAGTGGTTTATGTCGCAGCCACTGAGCAAAGGATTTTCATGTGTACTTAAATGCTATTTAGGTGGCTATCAAGGGCTTTCAGTGCGGTACGTTACTTACCGTGACATTGCGAATACAATCATAATAATATCATGTATTTAACACGCTTTTATTAGCTTGACCTGTATGAATGTATGTATGTTATGTATGTAACGGAATCTTTTAACTTCATTTTCACCTACTTCTAAACGTCTGATTAACTTGAAAATTTGCACAGGGGTCAAGGGCAGATGACAATGCAATAATATGGTAAATTTCCAACTAAAAAAATAAAAATAAATAATGTAGTTAAAAAAAAATAAAAAACACGCTTTTGTGAAAATAAGAACTAAAAAATAAGAATTCTTATTTCTTTAGAAAATGTATTTTACTGTAAAAAGCGGGGGTGCTTTTTGAGGTAGGTACTATTAACACCATGCACCCACGCTGTTTTTACAGTAAGATACATTTTCTAAAGAAATAAGAATTCTTACTTAAAATCATGTTTTTTAGTTTTTTAAACTACATTATTTGTTTAATAAATGGTCTAGCAACTAAACAAATAAACCGTTGAAAAGGTTTATTTCTTTTTCTGTGTGAAAACAAATAAATCATTGAAAAGTCAAGATTAACAGTTAAATTGTTAATCAACGGTAGTGAAACCGGGCAGGCTTGAAGCCCCGCCCGCCGAATCCCGCGCAATTTTCAGCGAACGCTTTCAGTGTTACAAGAATTTTCATAGCAATTACACGTATTGTATTATTTTCAATTTCGTCGTACATTTCGTAAAAGCATTGAGTTTGGTACAAGTTTAGGTATCGATCGAGTAATGGTTAGCGACGAATCTATTTGTAGTTTAGCTTGTGGTATCGCAAAGTGATAATTTTCATCGTATTGGTTATAAAACAATTTGGACATTTAAAATTTTCTTTAGAATCTTTCTCAGAAAATTGTTAAAAGTAACGGCTCCGGTAGTTCTATGTAACTTCTGCGAATTAGTTCTTTCTGTTACTGAGGTAAAATTTGACGTGTAGGTAAATCTAGTTTGAAAAGTGTATTAGTATCACATCGTGTTTTATTAATTATTTTTTGTTAAAGGTTTAACCGTCGAAATAATATATACATACTCGTATATACCTAAGTGGGTCAATGGAGAAACATTTCACCACTTCTAGAAAAAACTGTTAATAATTTACAAGCTTAAAGGGCTGCGGCTGGTGTAAAACGCAAGTGATCTATGTAGCTAAGCGAAATGAGAGCGGTCAGGTGTCAGATGCGCTTTTCCGTGCTTTGGAGGGCTGGCAAAGACGGTTGTTATCAATAGATTGCAGTCCTGAAACCTTCTTGGAGGTATTATGGGCGTTTTGATAACATCCGATAGCGACCACCACAAAACACCACGAATCTCCACGAATCAGTCTGGAAAAGTAAGCTCCAGGCGTCCTCAATTATGGAAAGAGATCCGTGCCCAGCAGTGCAAAGAAGGATTGCAGTCAATATACAAGCCAATGCCTATATATAGCCTATATATAAGTAATTTTAAAATGTTAGGTTAAGGCCTTCGGTGGTAAAACCTCATGAGGGTTCACAGGCTTTAAAATAAATCCAAGGTCGTGCTTCATTCGACAGATAGCAGAAGTGAAATCTAAATGGAGGCATTTCTCCGATTTGGTTGTCCCGGGACGAGTTACACGTTACAGGTCTCCCTGATGAAAAGCAGAAACTTGACAGAGAGCCAGCAGTTTCACCACTCAAGCTCCAGTGAAAGTCCTTAAAAAAGGACAGCTTGGTGGCGTTTCCAGCTCGCATCAAATTCAAAGCGCAGTCTCGGTGAAGCAGACTACCCTATTTCAACGTTGGTCTACTTATCAAGTTTATTTCAGGAATCATCTTTATGATTGCAATCTGACATTATTTAGAGCGATAGCCGAGTAGTAAGGTCTCCGACGCGGAGGTACCCAGTTCAAATTCCGGCGTGTACCAAATTGTTATTTGCTTATGTATATATGTATATCGCTGCTCCACTATAAGGTAGATTAAATAATACTAGTGATCCGGCCCGGCTTCGGGAGATTTGAGTCTTTATGATTAATACTAATACATCCCACAGGAAAAGTTTTCCGGGATAAAAATATACTATGTCCTTTCACAAGGTTCAGTCTATCTGTGTACCTAATTTCATTAAATTATCTAAAGGTCCTGTAGTTTACACGTGAAAACGTAACAGACACACACAGACAAAGATATTTTCACATTTATGATATTAATATGGATTCCGTTACGATGTTTCCCACAACTTTTCTCAAGCGAAAGGCATCTTGTATCCACCAAGTCGCATTTGGTTTGCTGTGGTGGACTATGTCCTAAAATTAAATGCCTTTCAACTTCGAGTGGAAACCTACCTAGGCCCGTCAGCAGGACTTTAAAAGAGGTTGAAGAAAATAGACTACTACTATTTCACCATGTACTGCAGTCGTGAAGCAGTTACCTAAGTAATTTTTGAAATTGTGTAGACTTTAGCAACATAGAGGACGAAAATACAGCTTGGTAATGAAAAACAGCGTTGCGTCTTCTTACAGTATGACCAAGTGGCCGATGGTCGGATGGATAAAGAATAGAAATTGAAACTCAACACTCTAATGTTTTCTTCCCTGGGAATCGAACTCCAGCACCTTTCATCAATCCGGCTTGCAAACATTTAATTTTGTAAACATTGCGATATCTGACAGCCTCATCGAATACAAATCCGTCTGCATTCTTCAAGAACGTAACGGAATTGAAAAAAATATTTATTGTAAATTAATGTATTATTAGCCGTATGTGTGTCACTGCGGATCCATTGAGCATAATGTTGTTCACCGCCCACAGCGGGTGTCACAGGGGCTAATCGTTTCATTTTGTTTTTTTTTTCTATATTTTAGGGTTCCGTGTGGGGATCTAATTAACCTCACGAAGGTATTTTTATGTGGGTTGGTTTTTAAATTGAAAGATCTTGAGCTAAGGACTAAAGTAAAATAACAGTAAAAACTTTAAGAAATAGTTTGTGTGTGTGTGTGTGTGTGTGTATAATTTACATTTTGAATAAAATAACTAGGCATGATAGTGACTACTTGATCATTTTTATCAGGCAAGGAGTTCTTAATAGTTAATCGAATTTTTTAACCGTCATACTGTATGATGCTGAGATTTTTGAAACCATTTTAGTGATAAATATTTTCCCAAGAACTTAAAAAAAAACTTATAAATTTACGCTGAATCATGTAGGAAAAGCCATTTAACTGACGAAGACAGCAGGATTCAGACGGCGCAGGACAGGACGGATGGCGAACATTAGGAGAGGCCTTTGTCGCAGTCGACTTCTAAAAACTGATGGAAGTAGAAAAGGCTAAAACTAAATTACTAGTAGGTAATGATTACTAGTACGTAATTATGAAAACAAAATATATGTAAATAGGGCAAACTAAATAAAACCGCTGATACTCGTAAATCCTCCCGTTGCACTTGCATCAAACATTTTGTGAAGTTTAGTAAGTTCTTTAAATAACAACAGTCTCACATTAGAAACATTTTTTTTCTCTTGACTATATGATTTACATATATTGTACAGAACATTCAGCCAGCTCACACTCGATCAATTTTTTCATTCTTTTCTTTCGACATTTTTTCTCAAAACGCGAATTCGGGTTTTTGGGTTAAGCTTTGATCTGAATAGCGCCGTTTAAATAATAATAAATAAATAAATATCTTTGGACAATTCACACAACGCCATCTGATTCCAAACTAAGCAGAGCTTGTGCTATGGTAATCAGAAAGCTGATAAACATACATATATAATTCTAAATAAATACTTAAATAGATAATTTAACACCCAGACACAGAACAAATACTCATGTTCATCACACAAATATTTGTCCTGGGTGGGGATCGAACCCACGACCTCACGCTTCGCAGTCGGCTCATCACCCACTGCGCCACGGAGGCTGTCAGCTATCTGTTTAGCTACCGCTAAACAGATAGCTGTCTGTTTAGCTACAATGTTGGGAAAATCAATGTTTCTTTGTATGTTTGTCCATTGAAGGTTGGTGATGCGTGCTCCAATAAATTCGTGAGAGGATGTTATAATGCATGGATACTATTACCTTTTGTGGTGGTTTGATGCTCTTTTGATATCAACGAAGGCGTTATAATGTGTGGTTATAAAATATAAGTTAGGTTAGAGAATGAGCAATTTTATTAAATTTTATAAAGTTTTTTATAAATTTTCACGACATTGGTCTATATAATCAAACCTATATATAATAGTGACCCTAAAGAATAAAGCTATGGTAGGTACTCTTTAAATTATAGAGATTGTAAGAGTAGAGGTTACTTGAGGTAAGGCACACTCAGTCTTATTGGTAGGTATAGCAAATATGTACTTCAGAAACATCGTCAGCTGCTGCGAACAACAGATCTTAGACCTTTGGAAGAACTTTTATGGTTTCACCGCTACACTAATTTCTGCTGTGAAAGTTTCGGAGGAAAGGTTCGGGTTCCGGCTAAAACATAAATCGACCATCAACCTCCGGAATAACAGCCCAACTGCCCAATATTTCAGTGAAGACTCCGGCTTTCCTTATTTATTTTAACACCATCTTCTACTTGCAATACTAAAAAGTATAATATTTAAACAGCTCAACCGCTCAACCCAAATAACTCTTCACCTTGTAATTACTAAAAATAACATTAACTACTCCACTAACCATTATTCCCGTTCAAAGCGGTAGCACAAAGCCATAAATATAGCAACAAACGGGCACAAACACAATGGATCACAATGAGTAATCCTTCCCAATATTGATATTTGCGGTTATGGCACTTTAATAACCAGTAATAACCATGCTGCGCCCGCGCATACAAAAGCTCGCCGCGGGAGGTACCAGCCGACTGAAAAATCTTAATACTCATAATTTTCAAGCTAAAATCAACCTTCTTCTCATACAAGTACTGTTTAAACTTAATTGAATAATTTGCACGGGATTTTATTACAACTTCACACTTTGCTGCTTCTCAACAATAGTAATCGCTGACAATCAAAATCAATTTCAACTCTAGTACCCAGAAAATAAGGTGTGATTTTAAGTGTTTATATCGATCCATTCACACCACCAACCGTGAGGTCTCAATAAGCCACAGCAACGTTTTTTGCCACAAAATATGGTCAAAGTATATTAAATTGTAACTTCACACAAAAGAGCCCAATTTGTGCGGAGATGAGGCTTAAATATGTATTGAGGAGAAGTTACGAGGACTTATCTTGGACTGGAAGTGATAAAAATCTACTGTACCTAATACTGAAAAATAAAACTTTAATTATTTATTTATTTATTTATTTTATTTATTTATTTATTTATTTATAAAAACTTATCAACTAACATGACAGGGTCTTGCCTAATGCGTTAATTGAATACGAACCATTATAATAAGTCAAGTACACACATTCAAAATAATCATTTCAACTAATTCAAATAAGAGTCAATAATTTCATTAATTAAAAAAATTAAAAGAAAAAATACAAATTTCTAAATAAATTCCTACAAATAAAGTCATAATAATATTTAAAATTAAATCCAAATAAAATAAAATTAAAACAGAATTTCAATCAATAAAATCAAATTAAAACAACAATAAAATAATAATTAATAATAAAAATCAATCATCAAATTACAATAAATTAATTTACATAAACTCACATTTATTTGTTTGATTACCTACATGATATGTTGAAATTCTACTACATGAGATACGACCTTCATGAACTCATTCAGCGTGCAAGCGAACAAATCGATTCGGTCGGCCACTGTATTTAGCGTGCGCATCGCTCGCGTTAGCGGCGTTGTTCGCAGCAGATTGGTGCGCGCATGCGGTAGCGCCAGCAGCGGCGGCCGGCGGCGCCGCTCCACCCACTTGTCCGGTACACATAACATCATCTGCTCCAGGATTGATGGATTATCCAGTTCACCCCGCAATACCTTAAAAAGATATTTGGCGAGCGAGACTTCTCTTCTCACTTCCAGCTTACTGTATCCTACCATGCCGAGAACGAACAGAGTAGGATACAGTAACGGGTAACCGGGATATACTCCATATAATTTTAAATAGAGGAACCGTGCAAATTTATTTTGTACCCGTTCCAATATAATCGTATACTTAGCCTCTGTTGGAGCCCATATAACCGAATTACCCTCCAAGTGACTCTTTACCAAAGCTTCATAGAGGGCTCGTAAGGCACTAAAGTTAGTAAAACCGTCCGATTGCCGCAATATGAAGCCTAGGTTTCTGTACGCTTTTTTGCATACTTCGGTTATATGGTCTCGGAAGTTAAGATGGGCAGTGAAACGAACTCCTAAATCTTTGACCTCTGTGACGTGTTGGAGCGGCTCGCCCTTGACGCTGTACGGATAGTGCAGTGGGACGCGCGCGCGGCTAAAGGACAGCACCGAGCACTTGTCCAAATTGAAATGCAGTTTGTTTCTGTATCCCCAGTCGACTACGCGGTCTATGTCACGCTGCATCCCAACTTGGTCTGATGTGTCACCTACCTCGCAAACCAATTTCAGGTCGTCCGCGTACAGGAGGCATGCTGACTCCCGGACCACCTCCGGTAAGTCGTTTACCATTATGATAAACTGGAGGGGCCCAAGATTGCTACCCTGGCTGACGCCTGATCTGGTCTGGTACTCTGCGGATCGGCATCCACCACAGTCGACATATTGACGTCTGTCCCGCATGTAGCTGGCAAAGAAGTTCAAAGTGTGCGGCGTGCAGCCCACTCTGGCCAGCTTTGCGAGAAGTACATCATTATCGACTGTGTCGAACGCCTTCCGAAAGTCGAAATACGCGACGTCCACCTGCTTTCCAGCATCCACCGCTGGTACCACCCGCGCCATTAACTGTAATAAGTTTCCTGTTGTTCCCCTTCCCGGGCGGAAGCCATACTGCGCATCCGATAGTTGAGCCTTCACTTGAGCATACAGTGAGTGATGAATTGCAGACTCAAATATCTTAGCCGGGGTGCACAGGAGAGCTACAGGTCTATAGTTGCCGGGGTCCGGACCTCCTCTTCCCTTCGGCACCGGTACCACCCGGGTCAATTTCCACCGATCGGGAAATGTCGCAGAAGCGAGGCAAGCGTTAAAAATGTGAAGCAAAGGCTCCTCTAAAGCGGCACGACAATCCCGAAAGATGAATGGCGGTATTCCATCCGGACCCACGGAGCGCTTCGGAGGCAGTCTTAGGAGCGCTCGACCTACTTCAGCCGTGCTCAACTGGCGCAGGTGGACGCGCGCGCCGCCGCTGCCCGCCGCCGCCTCAGCCGACGCGCCGCTTGCCGTCACGTCTAACCGCGCCTGCTCAGAATTATACACGCTGCAAAAGAATTTCGCGAAACTATCCGCGCACTCCTGATCCGTAAGCGTATCTCCGTTTTGTATCAACTTACCTTGCGTATTCTTGCTTCTTTTTGACCTTACGTAATCCCAAAAAGATTTGGGATCCGAAGCGAGATGGTATTGAATGCGGTGTCTATACTGGTCATGGGCAAGTATGATGGCAAGCTTAACTCTCGCCCTGCATCGAGCGAATTCCTTGTAGTCATCCGGGGTCTTACTGCGTTTAAATTTTTTATGTAAATCATGTTTAAGTTGAATGTCCTTAATTATCTGGGAGGTGTACCATACAGGGTAAATATACCTGTTTCCCGGATTCGCTGATTTAAGTGGTACACAATCGCAGATCGCTTTATTAATTTTATCATAAAATAAATTTAAAACTAAATCAGGATTATTAATTTTATACAATTCGCTCCAGTCCATAGATCCTATTAAATTATATAATGTATTAAAATCCGCTTTATAGAAATTCCATTGCCTATATGGAGACTTGTTTGTCGCGGTCGCGGAAGACGTGGAAGGCGCGGAGAGCACGGGTGGGGCGGGGACGGCGACGGCGACCTCAACAGCGAGCGCCGGGTGATACGCGTCCACCGGCTGCAGCGCATCGTCAGCCGCCGCCACCTCCACTCCGCCGCGCGCGGTCAACACAAGGTCCAGCTGTCGACCGCTACAGTTTGGAATTGTATTGTACTGAATGAGTTCACAAAAGGCTACGAAGTATTCATAATAATTAAGAACAGTATTATTACTCGAAAATAAATTAAAATCTCCTACAATCAATATATTATTTTTATATTTTACACTTATTCTTTCTAACATATTAAACACCAATATGTACTCATTTTCCCCCGTATGTGGTGGTATATAAACAACACAACAGGCGAATAAAAACCTATTGTTGGTGTACACAGTAGCGCAAACGAGCTCAAAACTGTAGGCATTAATATCACTGGGCATCGGTACTTGCCGTAGAACGAATTGGGGTGCTGCCACCAACATTACACCGCCCTGCTTCCGTCCATCCACCCGGTCACATCGTAGTATGGAATACCCGGGCAATGTAACTTCTGCGTCTTGTATGGACTCGTTGCAGCTTGTCTCCGTAATAGCAAACAAATCAGAATCCGACGATTCCAGCAAAGCTAAAAATTTAGACGTCTTTGTTCGTAGGCCTCTAACGTTTTGATAAAAGATACTGACTGTTTTATGGCTTGATTTGGTGTTATGTGTTTTTTGTTTTTCGAAAAAAAATCCACTCGCTAAATTCAGCATCTTTGGGCCACTTACTGGGATCGAATAGTTTCACAAAATCACTGTCAGATACGCAAATTCTAAATGAGGCATATCCTCGTTCTGTTTTGTGATTTATTTTTTTCACCTGTATGTAACTATCTTGGCCTAGTAATTCACGTACGTACGATGATAAATCTTCCTCTTTTGTGCCCGAATCAAGTCTCCAAATATGAAGAAATTTTTTACGTTCAACCGCCTTTATTTGGAGCGATGACGTATTACTACCCTTATTAATCGGGAATATCTTTACGAATCCCGGTTTTGTCAATTTACTACCACCCCCTACCTCTTCTTTATTTGTCCCTTTTTTTGATGTGCTGTCAGTGTTAATTTTCGTACAGCCGTCTTCCACACTAGGAACGGATGCTCCACGCAAACGCCTCGGCTTACTGTTGACCCATTCATTTTCGACCTGCTGCGCGAAATTGTTACTATGGAAATTATCAGTTTCACCCTGTTGCGATTGAGTCGTTGTCGCAGTCGACTCGGCGTTTAAACATTCCCGCCTGGCTGACGTAGTCGGAGAAGACGGCGCATTGGCTATCACTAGCGAAGTTCGGGCGGGTTCGGCGTTCGCGAGTTTAGAGTGGTCGGACGATTGCGCTCTTCGATCAACGGCGACTGCCGACGACTTTGCCCGATCGCGGACGCCCGATATTGGTTGCTGCCGAACTTTCTTTTCAAATCCACCCTCTTCTACCTCGATATTGCTGCGAAATCTTGAGGCACAATCACAACTACTAACACTGATTAGTTTTATAATAAGGTTGTTTTGGTCCATTATTATCTTTTCTAGAGATGCAACTTTACTTTCTAGAGTAAACACAGTTATGGTCAACTTGTCTATAGCACTTTCGAAAGGTTTGGAAGCCATTTCGAATTCTACCACTTTATTTATTACGGAGTGTATAACAGACGTCCGTCAATCACAGCGGTGCGGGGGGGACAACAAAAGCGTGAGGTGCATGGTGTCAACAGTAACAGTGGTAAAAACCACCCCCCGCTTTTTTTTACAGTAAAATACATTTTCTTCTTATTTTTTTACTTTTTAGTTCGTATTTTCACAAAAGCGTGTTTTTAGTTTTTTAAACTACATTATTTATTTTTAATTTTTTAGTTGGATTTTTATTCTCTAATTATTGCATTATCATCGGCCCTTGACCCCTATGCAAATTTTCAAGTTAACCAGACGCTTAGACGTGTTAAAGTACCTTAGGCCACGAACTTATCAGCCGCCCCTCGTATATTTTATTTTATCCTGATGATCCTAGTTACGACTTTAACATAAAGTTATGAGATTATTGTATTGTCATCGGTCTTCAATAAATCTACAAAGTTTGAACGAAATCTGGCCGTTTAAAGTGGGTCAAAATCGCGCCCAAAGAAGTCGGTTACAAACATACAGGTGAAGCTAATATAAAGCGTGTAAAAAAAAGCAGCGACCTTTTTCTTGTTATGGGGGGGGAAACTTCTAAAGGTTCCCAGCACCTAAAACCCCCTTGGTAGCCTGCACCGGTGTCCTCTTCGCGCGGCGCTCAGTACGGGCCCATATTCGGGTGAGCAAAATAAATGTGCTCTCCTGCAACTTCAGGTTGGAAATGGACATGAAGCCACATCCAGCCGACACATCGAAATTAATATCACCTTACGACAATTCAGTGCAAGGAAACAGTCAATTCTTGGGTGAAGTTCGGTGGTTTTGACAAATCGCTCATTTCCGGCGAAACCTATCGCTTTTGACACATTGTCGCTACAACCAATGCAATTGTATACTTTGCAATTCAAACTTGCGTTCGATTACGCTAAATTTGGCCTTAAGCTTTGGTAATAAGGGTAACTTGTGTGCCTCAGTAAATTGAAACCACATAATACAAACAATTGGGCCTATTCGCCGCCCATTGCGGTGACAAACGATATAGCTGCTTTGTGTAACCGATGCCTCCGCCTTTTGTGAAACCAATATTATGAACCTGGTGCATTCATTGAGCTATTTTTTTCTACTAGGTATTATTTTTTTATGTTCTATTTTACGATTGTTTCGAATTATCAGCAAATATGGTGATCAGCTCTATAGTACCTTTTTTTTGGTGTCGGGGGGGAAACCTTCAAAAGGTACCTTGGGAGAGGATACTGGGTTATGTGGGATTTGACCGCACTAAAACCCCATCGGTGGCCTGCCTCTGCGCTTGAGGAGGACTCCGGGATCTCCTAAGGAACGCAACGGTGATCTCCACGCGCGGAGCCCAGAATGGGCCCATCTTCGGAGGTTAGATATGCTCTCCTGCACTTTCCAATGTTTACGGCGGCATGCGGGAACACGCACACACCGCCGTCCTTCCCGGGGCTGCTGGCTGGACGGATCGAACTCCGACTCTCCCCGTCCGCAACCCCGGAAGTCCCCTTTTAGTCGCCTCTTACGATCAGGCAGGGGATACCGTAGCTCTATTCTTAATCCCGAAGCTACAGGGACTCAGCTCTATAGTACCTAAATGGTCTACATTACTGTTCTATCATTGACGGAGTTAAAGTTAAACTTCTGCTGTTTTTTCACACATTTATTTGCACGTTAAAAAATAATGAGTTACTTTGAAAAGATTTGATAGAATTTTAGAAATCACCTTCGAGCATTAGTTTTCACACACCTAATAACTTATTTTAATTAAACACATTTACAATCGCTCAATCAATCAATATATAAATAAAAACACGAGATTTGACACCA
This sequence comes from Pyrgus malvae, assembly GCA_911387765.1. Lineage (NCBI taxonomy): Eukaryota > Metazoa > Arthropoda > Insecta > Lepidoptera > Hesperiidae > Pyrgus > Pyrgus malvae. The sequence goes on along the minus strand of OU426969.1, from coordinate 171,405 downwards.
TTAACAGCCGATGTTATTAAAAAGTTCCTGGACGACCGACCGTTGCTCGGATAACGACAATTTATTTTCTTTTTTTAGTTTCAATCGAAACACTCATTTGCTTAGTGTTTCTTAACAACGCCATTTGAAACAGCTCCCAATAAAAAATATTTTCACGTGGAATAAAAAATAAACGCAATATAAGTATATTTAATTAAATAAAAATAAAATACGCAATATGGTTTTCATTGAGGTTTGAACTCGAATCTCTAGTTCCGCAGTCAGCCCACGTAACCATTCAGCCAAGGAAGCTTGAATTCAATGAAAATTTTTATAAAGCTCTTTCTAATCGACATTGTCAATGTCATCTCTTTGAACGTCAGATTGGCCACAATATTATTAATACTCTCCAATAGATGTCAGGAAGAGTCGTATTTTTCAGTTTATATTTAAGTTGATTATCGCTGAAAATATTTTTTTATAATTTAAAATTTCTAATAATAAAACCTAGCGGTTCGATTTATCACCCCCGAAACCAGGGTACTAAATTTCATTAAAATCTTAGGAGCCGTTTCCGAGATTCAAAAAATATATTTAGGTACTAGTGGACCCCGCAGACGTTGTCCTGCCTTAAAAGTAATAAAAGAGGATTTGTTTTCTTATTATCTTAAAGAGACTTCATGTTACTATCAAACAAAAATATAAAACAAATAATGACATACGAACTGTCCTGTTATTCTGAATGTGTCAAAGTTTAGAACGGCACGGCACGAAATACAAACGTTTGACAGATAGGAACAATTTTATTTATATGGGAAAACTACTTATAAATAAAAAAAATAATTAAAAAACATTTCCAGTGGCCCAAATTGTGAATCTAAACCATCCTCGAATCCATTTGAATACACACAAAAAAATTCATTAAAATCTGTCCAGCCGTTAAGGAGGAGTTCAGTGACATACACACTCACAGAAGAATTAATATATATAATTATAAAGATAACTATATTAAGATAACTATACAAGAATTGCTCATTCCAAGGTATTAGATAGATTATATTCATAAAAAAACATAACTCATAACGTTTTTTAAAACTCGTCCTTACAATCTAACTGATTTTTAAACTAAGTTTAACATTAAAATAGCTTTCTTCGTACTTGTATTATCTTGAACTTTCCTTCTAATCTTTTTAATCAGATAATGTTTAAACGTACGTACTCATGTCACGAAAAAATCTTAAATTATTAAAAAAGTGCTTTAAAAACTTAGTACAAGAGGCTAAGAAGTATCAGGAAATCGACTTGTGGATTTACTACGAAATGGATCGATTTAAGCCCAGAACTAAAGAAATCGCACAGAAGCGATTTTATTCTTTTGTGAACTTAATCCTTTTGACCACCCACCACGACTAGCTAGCGTAAAGTAGACCTTATTGTAATATACATAAGGCTTAAGAAATGGTAATGGATGAGGATATATGGTCGATTGAATTACACACAGTCTAAATATTTGTAGCAATTAGGAATACCTGTCCGAATAATAACTTTCACCCGATTCACTTTGGCGGTATGTTTCATGGCGTGACAATCTGTGTGTTATTAAAATATATATACATAGACAAACGTCTGACTGTGAGTTTGTGGCTATAAAAGATTTATTTTGACTAAATATCTCAGAAAAAATATAGGAAAGAAAGAATAGTGTGGCTCTTAGTATATTGTCAAATGAGTACTTAATAGTAGACTCGGATCATAAAAGTATCCAATGTAATTTACCACTGTGGACTGGGGTCCATTGGGGGTATATTGATAAGCTATGCATTTCATCAGTTCTCGGTTAAAGATTTTTAGGCAGAAAAGACGCAACGCACTATGCGTTCAACCACATTAAAAGGGAATTGAGACTTTGTCTCTTTCGCAATAAGAACACACACAGATGAAGAACAGACCTCAAAATCTACTATCGTTATAAGAAAATACTATTGTAATAAGTATAAAATGTAGTTGATTAATCGATGTTTACAAAAGTTCAAGATAGATTAAAAACTTTAAAATTCAAAAATATCAATCATTCTTATAACGATTTGAAAATATAAACTCAACTTGAAAAACATGGACCACATATGACCATATTCAGCAATATATAATTATTTGCTTTTGCTCTCGCTGCACATTCGCATCGCAGATAGTGGAACAGATACGTAAGGTAGATGAAGAAATATCAAATAGCAATATGAAGAATATGGAAGTCGTAACATACTTGTTTGTTGAAGTGTGAAGAGGTAAACAGGAAGTAGATGTCGGCTTCCGTTTGTAGAAACACGAGGATTGTATACTCGTATTATGGGCAAGTAGAGCAAGGGTGGAAAAGGAGGTCGAATAGAAAAGTATTAAGTCTTATAAGGTTATAGAAATAAAGAAAAATGTTTATATTTTATTGGTAACTCCTTAATACCTACCTACAGTTCTCTTAAAGAAGATATACTTATCGTTAGTTTGTAGAACGCTTAGTAATCGCTGCATCCTATGAGCGCCTGAGGAGTATGATAAAGTTATTCTGTTGCAGATACAGCAGGGACATTCCTTAGCTAATACAAAATGTTGTAATGTTAGGTACATTATTATTAAGGTTTTTTGATTCACCGTGTAATCCAGTACTAAAGTAAGTAATAAAATTTCAATGGCATGTCATCTCCAATCCGTGGGAGGAGACCTGTGCCCAATAGAAGCAGTAGAATTTGCAGGTATGACCTCTGCGCCTATTTCTGCCGTAAAGATATCCTATAGTGTTCTGCGAAACATACACGATGAGATCATCATCGTATTGCGAATTAGAAGCACAACAGCGTACGATCTCATACTGGACTCAGATTTGCTTAAAGTTGTGAATAGAGTCTTCGGGCTGTGAAATCACTTAACACCATGACGAGGAAAAGGGAAGATCTCCCGCCAGTTGATGAAACTACCTAGGGACCGCGGTCCGAAGGCTAACTTTGGACCTGTTGTATATATAATGAGAATCAAGGAAACTTCGATAGCGTGAAACAGGATACGTTTTCTGATGACGCTTGTGACGTAGGTATTCTATTGTTTTTACAATATTTGCTTTTATCGTTTTGCATGGTCAGCATTTCATGTGAAGCGCGCGGTCATATTACCATCAGATAACGTACCACTACACACCACGACTTTTCGCCTGTTACAATGAAGAAAGTAGGACATAAAAAAGGGTTGAAAAAAACAAGAAAACTATTCAATATTGTTTTTAATAGAACTCCCCATCGGACAATTTTAGCGCGTACAGATGTAGAGAACGGAACTCGCAGAACTGGTTGGTGCACCAGCCGGAGTGTCCATCGGAGCAGCGGCACGACTCGCACTCGTCCATGTACTTCTCGCCGGGGATGCACTTAAAGAAGGGGTTCTTGATCACTGGAACAAAAATATTAAAGCCTCATTTACGTAGGGTTTTTCCTTAATTTAAATGGAGTAGAAGTCCGGTCAAGGAGATGATCATACTGGCCACGTAATGACGCGTTTGACGCACAAGTCCATCTTCCCAACGATATCCTATACTCCACACATACACACTCACACACAAGTCTAGGTCTTGCCTATGATTGGTAAATTACATTGCCCGAATATTCTGGAATCAAATAAAAGTGCGAAAACGTGAATTTGGCGAAAACGGGGCCATACCGCCTCGGACACATCTTTACCAACGAATACTTATTATATTAAAAATAGTTAAATATTATTTATTAGGACGCAAAAAGGGTTCAAATACTTTTCAAACTGATGCCATTTCATTTCATGATTATACCACCAAACGCAGGTTAGAGTCCACCAACGACATCTGGACTCGTGGCGGTCCTCCACAATCCTCTTTGCACACTCCTTTTTACCACGGACATGTAAGTTATGGGACAACCTTCCAGCTGAAGTATTTCCAGGGGACTATAACATGGGTTTCTTCAGGAAAGCTGTAAAAACAGCTCTCCTCTAAAGCAGGCAATGCTCGGGTGGCTTCCCTGGGGTTGCCCATGTCCATAAGCGACGGTGATCGCTTAACACCACTAGGCCCATCTGATTTTTTTAGGTTTATTTATAAATAAATAAATAAACTTACCAGTACAACGCAGGCAAGGAGTACTCCGTTCGCACAGCGCAGTGACGGTGGGCTCGCAGTACACGCAGGAGGGCATGGCGTTGCAGGCCCCGGAGTCCTGTGCCTCACACAGCAGGCAGTTGCGGTTCTCCGGGACCATGTTCACGGAGGTCTCCTCCTCCCAGTACTGGTGGGGGGGCTTCGGCTTCACGAACTGGGATACTACGTAGCTGGAATGGTTGTTAATATTGTTTTTGTCATAAGAAAAAACCGATATTAAACTGATTGTAAAAGCTAATGATTTCTTAGCTTTTTTGTAATGTAAAAGCATATGATTACATTGAGGTACTACTACTACGTAATATAGTTCAATGTATTACTATGATTAGTGCTACTCGAACATCGTGAAATTGAAATTGAAGTTACGAGTGACTTTGACTGTGTACGGTAACTGAATTAACGTACTTGTCAATTTACTTGAAGGTGGTAAAAGAGGCCCTAATTGTTTCAGACCTGAACAAGATCTGAGTTAGGCGCGCCTAGTGACGGCCCGCGATGGGTCATGAGGGAGGACCTCATTCAGACCCGAAACAAGTCGGGCTCCCCCTAAAATGTAGTATTGCTGGTCATGCTGCTGTTGCGTCCTGCTGTTCAATAATCATGTTTTTACTCTTACCTACATATAATTCGTTTACAATGTAATAGTGTCAAAAATGTGTTAACAGGGAGGTAACTATGAGGGGTCAGAAATTCTTAAAATATGTGTGACGCAATTGATGAATCGCGCATCAGGTCAAGACATGCGAAGCGCACATGGCCCGGCGGCTAGCGTATATGCAGCAAACGCAAGCAGTATATGCAGCTAAGCATAACGGGCGCAGTCGGGTGTAAGATGGGTGACCACTAGTGGCAAAAATTTCTAGCGTGTTTCCTTGCTTCGAAGAGCATGTTAAGCCGTCCGTCCCGGTTGTTGTCGATAGATAACAGCCGTTAAACCTTGTCGGAGGCCTTATGGGCGGTGTGAAAACATGAGACAGCGGGTAGGCCACTAACCAGCATCTCTACTAGCCCGCACTGGAGCTGTGTGGTAGAGTAAGCTCCAGGCCTCCCCAATAACGGCGAGAGACCTGGCCCCAGCTGTGGGAAGCGTCCCACGGAACCCTTTTATCGAAAAGGGTTGCAGCCAATTGACGAATATGCGATATCCGATAGTCGGATTATCCGGTGAAATCGGTCTCGGATCTGTACCTATCAGATTCAGAAGGACATTAAAAAAGGGTTGTAAAAAAGGTACTCACGCTTGGGAAGCCGGTCTGTATATGGGAGGCGCGTGCTCGCCGCCGCCGCCCACCGAGCTCAGCGTGCCCGCCAGCGGCGTGCCGTGCCGGGGCTCTGCACACACACACTTACTTAATACATATCAAGCCACAGAGACCTCCACCACACTGCTCCAATGAGGGAAGGAGGATATACGGGAACGTTGCCAACCCGCTCACATATGTTTTCAAACCGCCCACGATGCCTCAGACAAGTTTTAACGACTGTCATCTATCAATAACAACCGGGACCGTGAAGGCTTAACGTGCCCTCCGAAGCACGGAAACGCACATGATATTTTTGCCACTAGCAGTCTAGCATTCATCTCAAACTTGACCACCCTCGATTGATTTATTTGCGTAGATCGCTTGCGTTCTACGCCAGCCAACAGGCTATACGCGTAATTAAAAATATTGGGGTATTATTTGCCTGTCGTAACAAAAGGGTCTTTCGAGGTTGCAGGAGACTAGAGTGATAGGGAACCGTCTATAAAACATCTTGTGCGTGCAATGCGAGATCCCAGAGGCCTCCATAAACGCTGAGGAAGGTCACCGAGGGAGTTTTGGTGGTGTAAAATCCCGTACAACCGATATTTTAAATAGACAAGTTACAAATTTTGTCTTGAAATTATTTTATTTTCTGTACAGGGACATGAGGTTTTTATATATTTAAATATAGGTAGTTACAATGCACTTCGTTCGCGTGGCGTTGCTTACTATGATACTATCATCTGTAAGATTCATTCTTATCTCTATCATCATGATAGAGAGAATGTGACATACTCGTAGATGATCTCTTGTTCGTATGAACAACCGATATAGCCCCGTCTTTCTTTTAAGAAGCTCGTAACCTTTAAAAGTTTATAATATAACCATATATGTTAAATATATTATACCTATGCAGTTGCGCTGCTACTTCATAAACAATATGAAGCCTGATACACATATACTGGCCGGTAACCGTGCTTTTCTACTAAAACGTGACGAATCCGTGCAGTGGTGGTTAGTGTTACAATTTGCGTTTTAATTATGATTTTGCGTCAAAAAAAAGGAAAGGTTTCTTTTTCGTGTATTTAAATTGTTTCCGTGTTATACGATCATTCTTACCATCGCCATAAGCCAGCACAGCAGATAACACTGATGCAAGGATTAATACGGAGTCGATCATGACTCTATACTCCGGCTAGATCTTGTGTCGTGTAACGCGACTCTGGGTAATTGTAGCTCGTGTTCGCTAATTGGTCGGAACGCCAATTAACCCCGATTGGTTTATCCACAGCTCAGTATATAGGATGGTTAAAATATGTCATGTGTTTGTTCAGATTAATTTTAGTTTTTCTCTTACAGGCACTTTGCTTACAGCATAACTTATCTTTACTTTTTAAAGCCGTTGACCACAAATAGGCATGATAACATAAGACAACAGGTTGGCCACTAACTCGAATCTCCACTTACCCGCATTGGAGCAGCATGGTGGAGTAAGCCTCTCCCATTGTGCCCAGCAGTATGACGCAAAAAACAGCGAATAAAAACATTAAAAGTTCTGTTACGGCTTCAAGAAGTAGTCGTGTGACCTAGGGACGGACAATTATAGTGCGATACTGAAAAAGGTATATTACTCAGTCACTGATTTCATAAACGATAAAACGGCATAAAGGAATTCCATAAAAACCTGGGAGGTTTTTTTCCGCTGGCTTTTTTTTCCTCTCAGTGTACAAACACCCTGTGATATGGGTACCCAAAGCCGACGTTCGGAACCGATCCGAAATATAAATAAATAAATATTTAAATATATAAAAGGCGCAATATGGGACAAATAAAACAATAAAAAATAAATGTTAATGTACATTTTATAATTATGTTATAATGAAGTTTTTCTCTTTTATATTTTTATTTTATCATTGTAAAGTAGGTATTTGCGTACCTCTAGAAGGTAAATATGGCGAACTAAATATATAAACCACTTTGTAAACACCCATATTTGTGCAAATAAAAGTCTTTGTCGTTGTCTTTGTCGTTGTCTTTGTCTTTGATGCCTTTAAAAAGAAAATAATCCGAGCTGATCGTATTTAATTTCAACCTGTATCAGCAACGTTATAACAATATATCGGTAGCTGCAATTAGTCCACCTTTTGCTTTTTCATACATTTTAACGACATCGCATATCTGATATTGGTTCTGCTGTAAAAATGTAAGCGTTTCTCAGTCATATCACCACAGTAGGGTATATATACCCTGTGTCGTGGGTACCATGGACAAATACAAAGACAGAAACATAAATACCCTGACCGAGAACAGAAATTTAAATTCATGATTCAAATTTCTACTTCGCCGGGAATCAAACCAGGGATCCTACAATCGGAAGTCCGGCATGGTAACCATTACGCCACTCGGGTCGTCAAATAGTTTTTATACTAAACCAAAATAAGTTGTTAACGTATAACAGTCGTTAAGTCCTTAAGACATACGAGTTGGTTGCTAACCCAAATCTTCACCAACCATTTGCTCCGATGCTCCATCGTGGTAGAATAAGGTTTCAGCATTAAAACTCGAGCCCAGCAGAGGGGAAATGAAAAAGGAATGTTTAGCGGACCTTTAGCGGACCAAGGTGATCAATAAATCAAAGCAATGAGGGATGCGGTTAAGACTGTGATGAGTGCCATTTCCATCGATCGCAAGTGTATATTTTTCCATTATTGATACCATTATTCATCGGGAATCAACGCACGCGATAACTAGTTGTTTGCTGTGGCACCCGCCACCTGCACGCTGCAGCTGTCTTCTCCCATCGACTATGATTTATTATCAGACTTGTACAATATATTGCTTAGAATTAAATAAATATAAACTATAACTGAAACTTCAGCGGTCAAGTTAGAATATTAAAATAAGATTCTTTCATAGTTCGATTGGTGAAGTACAACCATTCCTGTCGTGAAGCATTTATTCACTTTCAACCAAAGTGGAAATTTGCATCCATCTGGTTAAATCACCCACTCTGTTCAACGTTCAACTAGTCGGCTTATTGTAAGCTAGCCCTTTGATGACTGACGTAAAGTTAGGCAGGTGATTTTAATTTAGTTCATTTTCTTTTCACTGCGGCGCTAGTAGTTACCAAAACAAATATGGCGTCAGATAGCTCGTAAAGTAAGCAACGTTTTTGTTTTTTGAACTTAAAGTATGATAACTGGTAAAAAAATGTGGGACGAAATGCAGGTGTTTAATTAAAAAGTTTTAACAATTTTTATTCAAATTAAGTTTTTAATAAAAGTTGTTTAATTTATCAAATAAACCGACTCTTAAATAATTAATTTAATTCTTTATATCAAGTAACAATTTTGCGTACTAATGGTCACGATAATCAAACATTACAAAGTGGCCTATATTTCATTTAGCAAAGCGGCTAAGTGCCATTCAGCCAAGTCGTTGGACGTCACATTCAACGTCTTGACTAATTGTCATCCAGCCACTATATTGAATTACGGGCTATCTTGTTAATTGAGTGGCTGATTCAACCATGGCTGCGACATATAGATGTCCATGGGCTGTATCGACCATTTAACGCCACGAGGCGTGCACACGAGACTCCTAATTGACCTTTGATAAATTGTAGATGTACAGATTGTAGCTGTACAGAAAAAGAAGGACATAATTTTCATTTTGAAATAAGCAACCCTAGAGCAAGTTTAAATCAGTAGAAAGCACAGATTACCTTTCATCAACACTCGTAAACACAAATCCTCCAATTTATCACAATTGAGTGATAAAAATATAATTATGTACGAACATAGTGATAAGGAGTGTTAACAAGATAAAAGGACTATGAAAATAAATTGATCGGGCTATCCGAACGATGAGGACAGGTACCTACACGTGTTCAACTAAACATTTCTTCGTAAAAATTTTAGTACCACCGACGGCCGACTTTTCCATCCCAGGATAAAACTATTACTCGAATAAATATTGACGCTGTCACTGTTCATCTCATGATATAATCACAAGAATAGCAATATCGGAGTAGGGATCGAAACAATCTGCCCAAAGAAACGTTTAAAATTCAACGTATGCCCAGCAGTGGTCTGCGATAGGCTGATGATGATGATGATGATGATGAAACATATCACTCGAAAATAAACCGAGGCTAGGCAAGAATAGATAGTAAAATTCCTCACCTAAAATTTATACTATACAAAAATACTTTATTGCACACCAGATTTTATACAATAAGGTAAAATTAAATTATACATTAATTTACTTATTGTATGCAATAGGCGGCCTTATCGCTCGGGCAGCGATGTTTTCTAGGCAACCTAAAGTTTTTATTAAAAATACTCGTTAACCTACTGAAGGTAAATACGGTGTACTCGATGTATTAACAAGCTATGTAATAACACATATTCATACTAATAAAAGTATTCTTCTATGTCTTTGCCTTTTTGTAGATATAAGAGTCCCAAAAACCAAATAAATTAGCCGAAAATGAAAATAAATTCACCAGCATCAAATACACTTAATAGCACAAATCCTCTCATTGATCAAAATCACTTGATAAGAACACAATTAGGAACCAACATGCTGATAGCGATAAGGACATAATGAAAGTTATTGATTACATGCAATACCGAGTTAATGAGCCCTGTGAGATAAGAGGCCTATGTAAATGTACCGGGTTGTAGGTGGGCAGAACATATTTCTTTTGACTAACTTTTAGTGGGAGATAATTTCTCAAAATAGAATAGTTAACTTTGGATTATATTGCCAAAAGTAATTTAAATATATATATAAATATAAATAAATATTTTTGGACAATTCACACAACACCATCTGATTCCAAACTAAGCAGAGCTTGTACTATGGTAATCAGAAAGCTGATAAACATACCTATATGATTCTAAATACATATTTAAATAGATAATTAACACCCAGACACAGAACAAATAGTCATGTTCATCACACAGATATTTGTCCTGGGTGGGAATCGAACCCACGACCTTACGTTTCGCAGTCGGCTCATCACCCACTACGCCACGGAGGCTGTCCAAATCGTACGTAAATTTATATCGTACGTAAGGTATTGTCCACCAACCCGCATTGGAGCGGCGTGATGGAGCAAGCTCAAGGCCTCCGCAATAATGGGACAGACCCATGCCCAGCAGTGGAATGCTAAAAGGGTCACAGCCAAAGTATCGGGGTATCGTTACTATTATTAAATTGGTTTACTCCATAAAAGTTCCGAATAGCTGTACAAACTGATAACCACGTCACCATTTTAACCTTACACCACCACATGATACCGGCATCATCTAGACTCGTGGATGCCCTCTACTGTTGACTTTACACGCTCCTTTTTGCAACGGACGTGTAGATTATGAGACAAGCTTTCAGCTCAGACATTTTCAGTGGACTGTGACCGTGAGGTTCTTCAAGAAAATTGTGAAAAAAGCTCTCCTTCAAATCCGATAATGCTCATGCTCATGACTCTCCTGGAGTTGCCCGTATCCATTGGCGCGCGTCCTGTATGCCCCAGTTAATAAAGTCGGTTAGTAAACATAATTTACCTTTCAATCTTTACTTTTACACAGCACACGGCTTAAACACTTTTTGATATTTAATACCAGATATTAAAAAAACCCTTATAAATGCCTTTTAGATTTGTCATTCTAATCGCAGCGCAAACATTATGAGATGAGTTTCTCGCACCACCATAGCCGCTTCAATTGCGTTAGCGCAGAGCTCTGCCGATGCGGTAGATTCGATTCGGGTGCGGCCATAGAGTAGCCTTTTCAACATTGCGAATTACTTACTGTTTTAAGCCTCGTATTCACTAGGGAACAAAAGTACCGTGACAAGTGGCGCAAGAGATGTCGGGAGAGGGAGACGATGGGCGATGTTGACTGACCTGGTCAGATATCTTGTCACGCGACATTTTTCTTAATTTTAAAAAGTCGCATGTTGCATAACATGTCGTGTAACATTTGGTGAAGTCGAGCGTGGATCGCTCGTGAATACAAAGCTTTGCACATGTACTGTCACTGATCACATTCTGATCGAATAAGTATGGTTAACCTTTTTGCGTCCCACTGCTGAAGCTTCTCCACCTTGCTGCTATGCAGGTTGTAGTGAAGCTTGGTAGAGACACAGGTTTCGTAGGCTTTTTTCATTCTTTTGGGCTTCAAGTCAAGTAGACGAGCTTCATAGGAAGGAAGATAACGAAAAGCCTTAAGCTTCAAGCAGTACTGGATGGATGAAGTAGTGCAATTTAAAAAAAAAAGCCTATACTTCGGGTAGCAGATATCCAACATGCCTGGAAACATCAAAATATGAACTCCAGGTTTATGAATTAAAAAATTTAAAATTCTAAACCGGGAATCATCGTGAGACTATAAATCTCTACACAAACAAAATCTATACAGTAATCGCTCCCACTGTGCCCGCACCCAAAGATTTCTATAGACACCGGTAACTCCCCACAAGTCGCTGAATAAACTAATAAATGTTGGAGTCACCGATGAAATTATCCTTGTATCAGCGGCGTATGAATGGAATCAATACGCGATCATCGTAATAAAACCTCCAGATGTTTGCACTCCCCTCCCCCCGGCACTCCCGGTACCCCCGTACACCCCCCGGCCGCCGGCGCCGGCAATTTAGCCGATATTAAGTTTATACAGCGATTTGTACCCTTCTTTACACCGCGTGGGCTCGCCGCAGCGCATACTGAGGTCAAAACACGCACAAAAATGCCAAAAATGTATTTTATTTTGTTATGTTCATTACTATAAATTGTGGAGATGTAACTATAATTCTGAGCTATAACTGAAAGACAGGGTGACTCCACGGAGTAACACTAAGATTAAGCTTATTTTCAATTTGGAAAATTAGTTCAATCACTGCCAAAGCTTTAATTTGGTATACGATTATAAGTACTTTATTGTTAGTAACACTGAGGGAAGTGGTAAATATATATACTTTTTTATTTCAAGAGGCCAAGTGTACTAAAAATAAAATTCTAATTATGTGAAATAATAAACAAAAGGTAGGTACTTGGCCTTTATCCTCCGATAAGCCCTTAATACTATATGTTAGAGATTCGTCTGACAGGAAGTTTTTGTATATTTTTGGAAAGGAAAGCTAAAATATTGCTGATTATTCTTAATCTATAACTAATGAGACGAGACTTACGCCCATTGTGGCTCTCACGATCAGCTTTCACGTGTGCCCAATATCGACGCATAGTCATTCTGTTATCTCAAATAAAAGAATAATCATTTAAAAAGATTGCTGCTGGGAGTTTTTTTCAGCCGCCTTTTTTATTCTCAGCTCAACATCTAGCCCAAACGGGCACCTAAAGGCAATGACCGGAAGAAAATTACATTCATTAAGCGAATATTTTGTATTCCTACTATGAAATAAATATTTTTCCTTTCTTTCCTTCCTTTTTTCAAGAGTGGGCTAAAAAACAGCACCGGAACGGATAATGAATATATCGATAACCTACTTCAATATGACCGCTGGGATGGTATTGGTCTGTGGGTAAAATGTGTTCAGTGTGCGTCGCGCCTTCTCGCGGGTCACCGGCGGCGTGCATCCGCCGTCTGTTGGCTGCCACCGTATTAGCTCACTACATAGAGCAACGCGGCAGCCAGCATCAAGGGAAGGGTCTAGAAGGTCCAAAAAAGTACCTCGCGTTGATGCCGTGCTTTGCTGCCATTTGGTGCAGTGGAAGAGAAACACAGCAAGCATTGTCCTACTGGAGTAGACACAGAAATGACTCCATAAATACTTTGCCTAAAACCGCCGGATTTTTAGAGCATTGTGCATCAAACGAAAAGTTTCGTTTGGCGACCCGTGCGGCACAATGGTTACCATACTTGTTCCCGACTATGACGATTACGATTAGCCTTGTTATCCCTTTCGTTTTAGGCTAGCTGCAGAGCTAAGCTCACGTTAACCCAAATTGGTGCAAGGAATATAATGGATCTATGTATTTAATGACCGCGAAAATTCCAGCTATTCTCCTGATGGCTGGTCGGCAGCTGCGTTGCTTCACGGCTCTAGCTTCCGGTGCGATGTCACTTATGAGCTATAGAAGAATATCACTCAATATGTCTATAGCGCTTACATAGTTACCACATGGTCTTTGGAGACCATTGAACGGGGCCGAAAGTTCATAAATAGGAAGAGATTAAATTAGTTACGATCTTTTGAATTAAGCGCTGAACACTTTAAGAAAAAAACACTTTTGGGTATAAAAGTCTCCTCTCGTACCTGATGGGGCTTTCGGCCATAGTTCTTTAGACCCAGTAGCTTCAAGATTAATAATACAGCTACGGCATCCCCTGTCTGATCGTAGGAGGCGACTAAAAGGGGGCTACCGGGTTTGCGGGCGGTGAGAATGGGAGCTCGATCCGTCCAGCCAGCGGCCTCTGGGAGAATGGCATTATGTGCGTGGCCGTATGCCGCCGGAAGCATCTGAAGGTGCAAGAGAGCACGTTTTCTCTTCTGAAGATGGGCCCGTAAGGGGCGCCGCGCGTTCGACACCGACACCGGTGCGTTCCCGGAGTCCTCAACCTAACGCAGAAGCAGGCCACCGAGGGGGTTTTAGTGCGGTACAAATCCCACATTACCCCGTATCCTCTCCCAAGGTGCCGGGTACCTACCTTATGAAGGTTTCCCCCCGCGATACAAAAAAAGGCCAAATTTCTACACGGTGGCCAAGTCGGGTTGGGTTAGTGAGAAAGGAAATCATCCATACCGCAAGGGCGAACAGGTTGTAGATGTAAAAGACCAAACCAAAATAAAACTAATAATTTTTAGCATACCTACACCAAAAGTTTAGGTACTGCTGACAAAAATTAATTAACTAGTGATTAATGAAGCTTTTATTCTTCTCAATTACTAACTTTTTTCTAAAACGCCAATAAGTCCAAGAAATTATTAATTCACCTTTTAATTAACAAATTTGAATGACAAAGCCTATTGACCAACATTTTCTCAGACCTTACATTTCTTTGCAATATTTGAAGTCCAATGGTCCCGGAAGGTCTAATTATATTTATTTATAATATTAATTTACTATTTGAGTAACCACATTGTATTGCGGGGCGAGTCGCGACTCTTCACACGCGACTCACTGAACATATCACACGAGTAGGGGCTCTGTGAATTGGGGTTATTTGAGGACTGTCCTAGTCCTAGTGTAGTGTAGTCAACCAAGCAGTAAAGAGTGCAATATTAAAAATGAATAAAAGCATACCATTTTTTTGTTCAAAACATACGTCAATATAATGATAGTGATAGCACTATCAACTAAGAAATTAAGAATTTGATTTAATTTGCTCATTCCTATAGAATATATGACATAATAGTCTAGGTAGGACTACGCATCACTCGTTAAGCCAATAAGAACATAAATGTGTAATAAAATGCTATCTAAAATATTTGTGGGACGAATTCTCATATATTTTATAGTAGGTAAAAAGTGGAACCACAAAGATTATACTTCAATTTGATGTGCAAACTCATAGATCCACATTTGTCAACAAAGTTTTATCTCAAAACATTCGTTAAAAGCACGTTATGATCCTCAAATAACACCGTACTTTCTTGTTCCTAATTACGTTCAGAATTTAAAGCAATTACAGCCACCCTTCTGCAAAATCACTGAATATGCCAGAGAGTTGCTCGTGGGAACATTGCAATTATATTATTGATATTAACTGCGCTGTTTGCCGATAGTGTTTACTCAATCAATTAAACTTGTTTGCACTTTAATGGTGCACAGGCAAATATCAAAGCCAAAAATGTATTTAAGTTTCATTACCGTTATAATGGTTCACGCATAGTACACTTATAATGTTTTAAAGGTGTTGATGATTTCACTGCAGGAATTTTATAACTAGAGCCAGTTTTTTTTGGATTATACACTTGTAGTTTACGACTACTACGTATTTGTAATACGACAGTTTTACTATATTAAAAATGTACTTACAATGTATACTTTATATTTTAAAAATAACTCGACAATTCTAAGAAGGTAACTGCTTGGTTTTCAATCAATGAAATCAAAATCATTTTCTATTTTTTAAAGTGAATTTATAAAATTATAAGTTTTATTTAATCAAATCATTTATGGCAGTTTAGATTCCAATAGATCGTATTACTATGTAGGTACCTACCTATAAGTATACCTTATAGATACCTTTGCACAGATTTTGAATGTTGTTTAATCATAAAATGTTCACAATGTGACAATGCAAACATGTCATGGCTAGCGAGACTTCATTAGTAGCAAAGTTACATTTTATATGAAAGAGCATCGAACATATTTGTATGAAGCTTAACATACCTAAATTTTAAGGTGATCACCCGTAAGGGCTCTAATATGGAGACGTGAAATATTGGCGGCCACTGATGATACTTGCGGCTATCGACAGAGAAAAATATTATAGAACGAAAGTGTTATGTGATGAAATGTCGAAAGTGCTTTCGGAGATATAGAGTTTTTAAAATGAATAAAACTATATTATCCATAGTCCTACTGTGTTTTTAGTGTTGTGTTTTTGTATGTCCGAAAGTATATCACTTTCGACATTTCATTATAAAACACTTTCGTTTTGTAATATTTTTCCTTATCGATTGCCGCAACTACCATTAGTCGCCAACATTTCATGTCTCCATAGTGGGGCTCTCACGGGTGATCACTAGGTAGGTATGCCAAATATAATGTGTTTTCTTAAAATAAATAATTTGTTTTCTTTGAATAAATAATTTTACTACCACCTTTTCACTTACATAATGATTGTAATAGTTTCCTTGTTTGTAATAGTTTCCTTGTTTGTAATAGTTACCTTGGTTATGCTACCTGCATTAATTTGGTCATTACATACATATAGTTAATAATAATATTCTTCAGCAACAGCTGCATCTATCCCACAGATATCATAAACGTCATACACATATTAGATTATGCTACGCGCTATCTCCAACTGTCTCTACCCACGCGTATTATTTCTAACAGTTAATAAAAGGTAATATTAGTAAATATCGCCCATAACCAACATGTTACAGAAATAAATAACTTATTATCGGATGCTCAGCAATCGGCCGTTTTATTGGAATTACTGCTATTATTGTTAGTGGGAATCGTTGCAAATGGTTTCCGAATACTGGTCATAGTGGTAGAACATGAATTCCTAGGTGTTCCTGTGGGAACACATTATATGAGGCGAAAATGCTGCTAGCTATTAGAAGCAGTTTTATTTCGTACAAGTATTAAAATGAAAAATATTTTCAGACCATTTTAAATCTAGACACAAGCAGCGAAATTTCCAACACCAAATCAAAACTGAAAATCGATTTACTCTAAACAATAAATATTTTCTCCCTTTCCCCGTACGTAAATTAAAAGAAACTTAAATCGAAAGTAGATTGCTTATTATAGGATCATATTATTATTTTGCATTCATCATAAACAATACAGGTCGAATTGCGGGGAATATGATCTGTCCTGTACACCCTTCAAACAATATTTGACGCAGCATTAAATTGACGGCATTCCCATTATAACCCCTGTTACGATAGCTGTAGAGTTGATTTTCCTAAACGAATATCATTGCATGCGCCTGTCAATTCGTAAGTGTAAGTTTCAACTCTATGTTACGGGTAATAAAAGTGATTTTAGCGTACCGGTTTAGCTGTTAGGGAGGTTACACACTAATGAGCGGAGCGCGGTAATTAAACTTGGATACAATAGCGATGCCAACCGCAACGCTCGCGGCAGCCCGCGCCATACTTCAAGCGAAGATATAAAGAGTTGCAATTGGTACATCTGAAGCAATTAGAATAAAAAAATAAAAAAATTGGTATTTATACAAATCTCTGACCCTAACTTAAAAAAAATTAAGTATCTAAAATTTATAGATGTTATATTATTTATTAAAAACACAGTGTTTATATTTTTTTAGTTTGTTTCTCTAATAACAACTCACTGCAGGGCAGGTCTCCACTCTAAAGTAAGAGGAATTTTGGCCATATTTATGCTGACCAAGAGCGGATTGGTGGACAACAATTGAAAAATTATGAGTTTCTTTCTCACAGTAATGGAAAACATAGTAATTAATTAAATATCACAACATTTTTCTTCACCGTGGAGTAGTGATAAATACGCACTTAACAAATTTATTTGTAAGAGTTGCGCGCCGTGGGATCGTGCCGTGGGCTTAGCTCGGTTATCGCTGATGAAAACTACAATATAATATTATAAAGCTAGCCTCGCTACCACTGTAACACAAGCTCGCAGCATTTCAGTCGCGTTTCGCGTGCGTTTGACGGACGCGATGAATGTTATTATCTCCCTCCCGCAGTTAATCACCCTTAAATATTATTTGTAATGTACATGACCAACGTTTATTTAAGACGTTTCGTTGCGAGATTTTTGCTGTTTTATGTTCCTTATGTTAAGGGCGCCCGATTCTACATTAAATATTTTTATATTTAATCATTTGTAAGTAGATAAGCGAGACGGGAAACCAATTAATAATAAATATTCATGTTCTACGTCACGGAGTCCGTTCAGCTATGAATGGCGTGAGGCGTGCGCATGCACATTGTTTTAGTATGTGTAATCTCGAGAGCGCTCAGTGTCAAGTTACGTCAGCATGACAACTAGGTAAACGTAGAAGTGTAGTAAGAGCAAAGAAAAATTTTTGAATGCTTCTTTTTGTTAATAAAGATGTTCTGATTTCTTTGCTAACGCTACAAAAGCTTATGCACACAAACGCGCTTATCAGTCATCGGATTTGGTGAGAAAGGATATCTATAACTAAATAAATAATCCTACATACGAACTAGTACCTATTCCCTGTGTTGTGGGTTCTATAGTCATGATCGTTATTTTTTTTTTTCTCGCCCAGTCTGCATCGGAGCAGCGTGGTGATGTAAGCTCCAGGCTTCCCCAATTAAGTCCCTGTAGCTTCGGGATTAAGAATAGAGCTACGGTATCCCCTGCCTGATCGTAAGAGGCGACTAATAGGGGGCTTCCGGGGCTGCGGGCGGTGAGAGTGGGAGCTCGACCCGTCCAGCCAGCAGCCCCGGGAAGGACGGCGGTGTGTGCGTGGCCGCATGCCGCCGTAAGCATCGGAAGGTGCAGGAGATCACATCTGCTCTCCCAAAGATGGGCCCGTTCCAGGCCGTCGCGTATGGAGGACACCAGTGCGTTCCATGGGAGATCCCGGAGTCCTCCCCAAACGCAGAGGAAGGCCACCGAGGGGGTTTTAGTGAGGTTCAAATCCCACATAACCCGGTGTCCTCTCCCAAGGTGCTGGGTACCTTTTGAAGGTTTCCCCCCCAATACAAAAAAAAGGCTTCCCCAATTATGAGAAGAGACTCATGCCCAGCACTGGGATTCAAAAATGTCAAATTTGATATATACATTAAATTTAACATGAGTTTCTTGAAGTGTTCTAAAAAAAACTTAAAAAAAGCTTCTTAAAAGCTCAGGTGACTTCCTTGGAGTCGCACGTGTCTATAAGCGACGGTGATCGCTTAACATCACGCGGCTCGTCTGCCTTTTTGGTCTGTTTATGTATAAAAAACATCTGTCTTGCTGGTAATAGGACACAGGTGGGTCCATCGGCAGTCCGGGATTACCATTGCGCTACAGAGGTCTTCGTAATGTCATAACAATCCATTTTATTTCCTCCTGACGAGCATAAGTCTCTTCTCAAGTAGGTATATGAGAAGAAGTTCGAAGAATAAAGTACTATCCTTTAGTTTAGCGTGTATACCTAATCCACTTAGCAGTGCCTCCTCCCGCTGGGAGGGCCGTGGGTTGCGTCCGGCCTGATTGGTTCCGTAATTGCTAACTAACGGCCGGGGCGTCGTCACAACATCACAACAAAGACTACCTACCTATTTAATCGTTTTAGTACAGATTATAATCACAGCGTATCGTATATATTTTTGATGTGAGACATCTGTAGGCGCGGGTAAACCGGATTGTTGGTGTGGAGCCGCTTGCCGTGGCGACGGGTCGCCACACTCAGTTGTAGCAACTTGAAATTACTATTGATTTTTTGTATTATAAGAAAATAAATGTTTATTAAATAAATAGTCATCATCCGCACCAGATAGCTTTGCACCACCAGATAGCTAGTTGCTTACTGGCCACCCATCCTACTTTTGACCGCACTCGACATTGCTTAGCTTTATTGGCACCCATCCTTGTTATAAACGCACCAGATGTTGCTTGATGGTCACCCATCTTATTTTTGACTGCACTCGACATTGCTTAGCTTTTTGACACCCATCCTTCTTATGACTGCACCAGATGTAGCTGAATGGCCACCCACCCTAGTTATGACCCCACTCGACATTGTTTATCTTTATTGACCCCCATCCTTTTCATTATGCTGTGTTTAGTTCCTTTCGTAATCTTGTCTTTTATAAATATTAGGTACTTTTTTTAGCATCGGGGGGGAAATCCTTCAAAAGGTACCCGGCACCTTGGGAGAGGATACCGGGTTATGTGGGATTTGACCGAACTAAAACCCCCTCGGTGGCCTGCCTCTGCGCTTGGGGAGGACTCCGGAATCTCCAGTGGAACGCGCCGGTGACCTCCACGCGTGGCGCCCAGAATGGGCCCATCTTCGGGAGAGCAGATGTGTTCTCCAAGTACCTACGAACACGATGATTCACATCTACCAGGCGTCCCATGACGGCTCACCGTTTTAATCATTTAAATCATTATTTTCTGGCTTTCAGACTTGAAGTAGCGTTGGGAAGGGGATAGATAAAATATATTACTCGTCATTCCATAGAAAAGGTGCCAAAAGATTACCTACTTTTTGCCTACTTCTTCTATTAATGACGAATACTGGGACACTGACAAAAACTAACAATAATTCAGACCTATTTTGGACCATTATATTAAATACTGTACTGCACTGTACCATAACACCTAGACCGAGAACAGAAATTAAAACTCGTCATTCAAATATCTGCTTTGGCAGGAATCGAACTCGGGATGGTAACCACTGCGTCACCCAGGTCATCGATACATATTTATGCTAAGTAGTATACACCTAATACGTACTCGATATAACATTTTTCGAGAAGTAACAGTGCATTAAAGTGAATACCTTGTTAGAGTACAATACATAAATGCCTTAATGTATTTGAAGTGGCGCCGCCCGCACTCGATATCGTCGACATGTCGCAGCCATCTGGTTAAATCAGCCATTCAATTAAAAGGCTAGCCCGTACATTATACGCCGGCATATAACCCAATACCTAGGCCAATAATTGATTGAACGTGCATTACTCAACGTTCAACTAGTTGGTTTATTGTAAGCTAGCCCTTTGCAGATGGCTGGCGTAAAATCAAGCAGGTGATTTAAATTTAGTTCATTTTTTTTCACTGCGGCGCTAGTAGTCATCAAAACAGATTAGCGTCAGTATTTTTAGTTAATTAAATTTAAAGTGTGATTGTTTATTGATAAAAGAAAGTGTGATAACATGAATGTGTGTAATATCACGCCGCCGCGCCGCCGGCTACAACTTTCTAAGTTGTTAAAAAGTTTTAAATTGAATTTTTATTCAAATTAAGTTTAATAATAAAGTTGTTTGCCTTATTAAATAAATCAAGTTTTAAATAATTTGTTTTCTTTTTATGTCAAGTAATCATTTAAGTTGTGCACTGACGGCCATCCTAGCCAAACATTATAAAGTCGTATATATTCCATTTGACAAAATGGCTATAATATGACGATTAGCCAAGTGGACGGACGTTACATTCAACAACTCTGCTGGTTGCATTGATCATATAATTATACTTGTGTTAATAATATACACCACTACTATACTATAACAATGGCTGGTTGTCATTTAGCCACTTCATTGAATGCCGGCGCTTAATGAACGGTCTAGCCTTTTAATTGAGTTGCTGATTTAACCAGATGGCTGCGACAGACACATTCACAAGCCCTTAGGTCGCTGACACGTTGAGTTGGGCTGCATGACACTGAACAAATCTGTACCGACTATCGGTACTGACTGAATGATTCGTCATTGCTTTTAACAGTGAACTTTTAAGTTGGTACTGTTAGATGCAAAAAGTCGATTCACTGATTTAATGGCAACATTTCTAGTGTTATGGAATAATGTTATTTCTGTAGTAGCAGAAGCTTGACAAATCGAAACTCTGTATCTGTAATTCGCGGTTAAGGGAATTGTTTAGTGCTCATATTTTAATCTATTTTATCATATTTTAAATATTTATTAAATATTGATTGAGAAAGTATGTCTATGAAGTTTCATATTCTAACTTTAAAATGATTTTTTTTTTTCAACCTTTTTTATGTCCCACTGCTGGGCACTGGTCTCCTCACAAGTGAGAGGGATTTAGGTCATAGTCCACCACGCACATTATCCAATCCGCACATTACAAATTTCTTTGTAAGAGGTGCGCGCCGAGGATTTGAACCCAGGATCGGTCGCGTCGAAGACCGCGGTTTTTTACCACTCGGCCATCGCCACTCTAAAATGTTACCTTAATTGAATTTGAAATTCGTAGTTTGTATGGAGAAACTTGGAGTAGGTACCTCCTTGCATTTATAATGTGCCTTGATAGAAACGATGGGAATATCAGTTACAGAGTTTTTTAGAAAATCCACCCCTTTGGGCGACCAAAAGATTCCTACTCGGTACTTTTTAGAGTATTTTCTTGTTTTATTCTTTTTTATCCACCAACCCGGACTTGGCCAGCGTGGTAGACTTTGGCCTGAATCTTTCTCAATTCAGATAGAAGACCTGCGCCCTGAGCATGAGCGTGAGCAATGGACATTGAGAGTATTAAAAAACCGGCCAAGTGTGATTACGAAGGGTCCCGTACCAATATCTATAAAAACGGCATGAATACCGATTGTTGTATAAGAGCCCGCTTACATATTTATTTTTAGTACCTATATGTTATTATAGTGGCAAGAGAAATAGGTCATCTGTGAAAATTTCAACCGTGTAACTATCACGGTTCATGCGATACAGCCTGGTGACAGACGGCCATACCTAACTACGTACAGACAGACGAACGGACAACGGAATCTTAGTAATATTTCCCGTTTTAAACTTTAAGTTCGGCTTAGGAACTATTCGTACAAAAACAATACTTTAGAGTACCTATTACAGAATAGTACAGTTTAGGTACCCTGATTTACTTGTTAAAATAAATGCAAAATTGTGAAATAGTATATTTCATTACAAGTGCGGAAAGGCTGTCATTGCAAGAAGTTCCGACAAATGTCTACCCGAACCGAGGCGTAGCCGAAGGTGAGGGTTGACAGTCGGAACTCTCAATCATTTTTATTTCTATAATGTAAATTGAATACGAATCAGTATATTATATACCCTCTGGGTAACAACAGGGAACAAAATAAATTACTATAAACAACTGTGCATGTAACCTGTTGTAGGCCAATAAAAATTACTGAATTACTTGTATACAGCCAGGCTCAACGTTTAACATGTAAGCTGCCTAACAATCGAACAATACCATATCGATTGCCGACCATTATAATCTGGGCCCATTGTTTAAACCTACCCCCAACCCCCTTCCTCCCAGTGTATATGCGATCAGCGCAAGATTAAATTTGCTCCTCGATGCACAAAGAACTCAAGTGTTTGAAGAAAGATTAATTTGGCAAAAATTCGGGCGTCGAGGGGAGGCGCGGGGGAGGGGGTAAGCCGCGAGATGACTCAGTCAAAGTCAGATTAATTTCAGATCGAAATGTGGAAGCTGCGTGATATATGAACTGGTATTTACTGTTATTTTCGCAAAGGTTTTAAATCTTTAAGGTTTGTTGAAAATGGGTTCTTTTAATCTGAAATAATTCACATTTCTTAAGGATTGATTGATTTCATTTGCCTTATTATAATGCGTACCTACCTATAGGTACATATTTTAGTAAAGTAGGCAGGGAAGTACCTATATAATATAGTGTATATTTCTACTCATTCATAGGCAAATGATCTGTAAGCCCCAGAAATTGGGATATTTTCCCAATTACTTTATAGGCCTAAAATCCACCAAGTTGGTTTTTCTCTGTGCTGATTAATACCTTTTGATTAATACCTTTTGCAGTTAGGTAGTGTACGTACTACCTTGAGAGTGAGGTAGTACGTACACTGTTGTTACGTTTGGTTTGGTTAAAAAGAATCTCCTTATCCTTATTTTTGAACTAACACGCGTTTATTAGTTAGATTAGATCTGTATTAGTTTAATTCATGTACTTACGAGAGCATTTTACTACCTTGAAGTCCTTCTCTTCCCTTTGAATCCCTTGAAATTTTGAATAGGTAGGTACCTACCTACGTAATGGGAAAGAATGAAAGGCAAAGGGTAGGTACTTAACCTGTACTAGCTATGATACAAACTTAACTTTTTACCGATTCCTACTGCTGAAAGTGAGGGACTATTACCTACATATTTTTATACTTTTTAGGGTTGTGTACCTCGAAAGGAAAAACGGAACCCTTATAGGATCATTTTGTTCACAAAACGTATTAAAGAGATTAAAATGGACTTGTGGGCGGGGCAGACGCGCCAAGGATATGAGCAACGCTCATATCTCTACAGAAACACGCGATCGCGCTGCGATAATGTGTGCTTGTGTGTGCTTGACTGTGATGCATTAATTTTAAATCGTGTGATAGCGCGGCGCTAAGATTGGCTAGATTTTAAATTGTAAATATGTGCGTAAGCTTCATATTTATTTAAGTATCGATGTAGTGGATGTGTAAGGTGGGGCTGGAGCGACGACACCCGTCTGTGATTTTGTTGTCCATCCGTCTGTCTCAAGACCCTTTTTCTCAAGAACGCGTGGAGGTAAAGCGGGAATTTATATAAAATACTCAGGTCTATTGTCCCTTAGAGCTGTGAAAAATCAAACTTCTAAGCCAGCGCAATTAAAAGATACAGCCGTTTATACCATTTACGGAACCCTCGGTGCGCGAGACCGTCTCGCACTTCAACGGTTTTTTCAGAACAAATGTGCGAAATTAAATCGATAAATTGTAGGTATTCGTCGTAAAAAGCGAAGACAACTATTATTTGAAAGTTAGGTACCTATATCTATTAAATATAATTCCTAGAATATAATATCCTACAATGGCTTTGAAATATAGCGCAACAAACTTAAATTAATACTATACTAATTGAACTTTGTTGCGCGAGCAAATAACTTAGTACCTACTACATATTACCAGTGAGTAGTGACACGGAGGAGTGTAAAATGAAACCACAGCGTCATTACGAGAACTATTTTATTAGCACTACGCGACAGTATTGCAAACTCACTATTCTACAATAAATAGTAACACGCTACAATTTAACTAGCGGATGAAGGTACATCGGAATTCTCGCTGATATTCAGCGTTCTGGAACTCAGCGCTGAATTTCAGCTTAATGCTGAATATTAATAACGCTGTAAATTACAAATATTTGCAGATTTAACTAAAAAAATATTGTGTTTTTATTTACGATAAACAAAATGTACGATCATCCGATCCAATGTATTTAAATTTAGTTCTGTACATTATATACAATAACCTATTTACACTTAGAACTTAATGTAAATTTTACATTGTACTTATACAATTTTTAAGTAGAGTCCATAATTAATTTTAAACTTGTTAAAATATTTACTTACATATTAATAAAACAAAGTTTTTATTCATATGTGCATTAAACATTAAATATCCTTGACTATTTTTATCATAAAAAAAGTTAAAATAAGTACATAACGGAAATTTACTACGATACTGTAATCTACTTTTACAAGAACCCTTTATTTTATTTCTGTAAATTAATCTTTATCACAACATAATGTGAAATATATAAAGCGATCGACAATTTCAAAAGGTATTTTATTGACAGTGTAGGTTGTATTCATATAGATTCGCGACACGTAACAAAAATGAATCAAATACTTATTCGAAATCGTATAAAAATATTGTATTAAGAATTTAAGATGGAGACAATTATCGCATCTTTGAATTATGTTCAAAGAACAAATTGATAAAATCAAGTAAAGGTCCAATAAAATACCCATTTAAACAAATTCAAACACAAAGAATTAAGGCACAGATCTTATTTGATTGAATTAGATTTTTAAAACAATAAGCATTTCCCATTTTATAAAAGTTGTTGCGTTTCTTGGTTGATTTTATTTTTGCACTCAGATAACCGCTAAAAGTAGGGTGACCATGTTAACTTTAGTTAAATGTCTAACTATATTTCCATTTACATTCTTTGGTTAAAATTATAATACAACTTGGTAAGATATTCAATAGCCCGATATAATAAGTTGATGTAAGTAGTGTGTAACTTTTACAAAATTACAACAAGAAACATGTATATGTGTATAAAATTACAATCGTTAAGAGTTTGGTCTTCATCGTAAAGCAAAAAAATATTTTAGTTTTAATTGTTACAAAAATAACATTATAAGATGTGCAAAACCCCTTTGTTTTTCTTTGGGAGTTTTTGTTTTTATATTTGGTATTATTTCAAGCTTACATTATTTATGGAAAAAGCTTCTAATGAACTTTTGAATCCTCCATCCTTCACCGATCGTGGGCAAAATAAAGTTTAAAATGCTACTTTTGGTAATATTGAAAAGACAATAATTCTCTTGTCGGTGTTACGGCACTTAAATATACCTAATACAGTAAATAGTTCCTGTTTAAGTACCTAGATAGTACAGACATTGTGCAGTCCATTTTAATCACAAGATTTATTTGTAAACAATCAATATGGCTGATTTGTATTGTAATGCTATTATATTAATTTATGCTAAATAGCTACAAATCAAGGTATAGTTCTGAAGATATTTATTTTTATCTTTACTATTAGCGTACTTTTTTTGCTTCCGTCCTTTTGCTTGATCCATCCTATGGGGAGTATGGGACGCAAGGCTAATCGTTTCTCACCCTACATTTTACATCTCTTCGGTTCGCCTTGGATTGGTTTAGAAGGATTTCAAATTAAACTTTTTTAAAAAGGCTTTACACACATTATCTACTGACGGTTTTATTTAATTTATAACTGTTTAAGCTGCTTGTTATACTTATAAAGATCTGTTTAAATAGCCATGGATTGTGGATACTGTGTATGATTATGGTGGTGCAATGCGTGCCAGTTTTACAAGTGTTTACAACTTAAACCTGTAGATTTTAAACAGCCTTTACATACATTATATTTTGGTAACGTTTGATGATTTAAGCTGCTTGTTATACCTACAAAGACCTGTTTCAATAGAAGTGTGGATACTGTGTATAGTAGTGGGGCTACGTGTGCACGCGGCTGTAGCGGTCGTGCAGCGGCGAGCGCGGGGGGGAGGGCGAGCGTGGCGCGGGGGACAGCGGCGCAGCTGGAGGCAGTGCTAGCACGTACCTGTGTAGAGAGGTATGGGTTAGATTTCTGGAAATATAATATGTATTTTTCTTTCAGGTTTTTATTATTTGAATGGAGTAGCAGGTCGCTGCAGCCCATGGACATGTGCATACAATCTCAAGCAAGCCTAAGTGTTGCATGTGGTCGTATGCAGTTGCGCTGCTCCTTCGAAGGCTAATGGTCGCCTCAAGTAATTATAACGGCAACTGCATCTTTCCAAAGAAAATCAACAGAATTGATTCACGGTATAAGGGGTTGTAGCGGTGGTACTTTCCCATCGAACCATTCTGCCACCGACAACTTTATCTCGGTTCGGGCTCGGGTTGGAGCCGGTTATGAGTGCTAAGGAGCGCGGTTAGTGCCCGTTTCGCAAACGACGTCTAGGTCTACCATAGCTATACCTACCTACTATACCTACCTACGAAGAAGAAAGAAAGAAAAAATATTTATTTCATATTAGGAATACAAAATATTCGCTTAATGAATGTCATTTTTTCCCGGTCATCGCCTTTAAGTGCCCGTTTGGGCTAGATGTTGAGCTGAGAGAAAAAAGGCGGCGGAAAAAAACTCCCAGCACTCTTTTAAAAAAACAGTACATAATAATACATATATTTGAGATAACAAAATGGCTATGGGTCGATAATGGTCACACGTGACAGCTGATCGAGTGAGACACCATAAATACTTAAATCCTAAGGCCGTCCATAAGCCTTATAAAAACGTCTCGTTACTTACAACCTTAAGATTTAAACAAATTATTGTGCATGATGTAATCGTGAAAACTTGTAAACAATTGATTCCGAAGAATAACCAAATCTTAAGTCGAATTTGGATAAAAATTTATTTTAAATTAGAAATAAATAAGTGTATTACGATGCCATATGGATCTTCTTTATTAAGTTCGGAATATATTTCTAATACATTTACACAGCAAGTTTACTAATTTCTTGCAGATATTTGTAAATTTTATTTTAACAACTATAAAATCAATGATACCGGTTCAGATTATAGCAAATTTTTCTTCTACATAATTTAACTTCTACATTAATTCTGCTCCAGATCAAAACAAAGTCGCAACTCACCTGTGCAGGAGTGCCCTGAAGGCCGCAGCGGGCGGAGCGTCATGCCAAAGCGGCGCCGGGGCCAGGCCGCCCACGGTGCCCACGCCCACGCCGCCCAGCGCGCCCAGCCCTAGGGCCCACCATTCGCCACCGCCCACGTTGCCGGCACCCCACTCGCCCACGCCTGGTAGATAAAAATATCATTGTATTTTGAAGGTTTTAAGGACCAAAAGGAATCTAACGAGACCCTATAATTAAGGCATATTACAGAAAGGTATTATGTAGCTATCGTCGGGCGTTACGTGACCCACTATATTATATGTAGTTATAGTATTTTCGCTGCAAGATTATATCGCCGACATCTTTAAAATTAATTACAAGTGACAAAAGTGATGTAACCCAACAAAATTTAATCGATTAATTTAAAATAACGAACAAAAACAATAACTGAAAAACTTTACAAGAAAATTCGACAAAAACATTGAGAATAGTCAAAAGAAACTAAATTCACAAAGCTCACGAGACGCTGACACAAATCGCATACCACACACCACATGGTAACCATTACGCCACGCGGGTCGTCATAATATCATGGCCTTTGACTCTATTTGGGCTGAGATAATAAGGCCGGAGGAGAAAAACTCTTAGCAGCACTTTTTAAAATGCTTATAAAAGAATTGCTTTACATCCCAATAGAAACGATGCAGTTGCTACTGTTTCGGTCGAACAATGTAGGTAAGTAAGTATTACTTTTCTTATCTTCTTACTCTTCTTAGAGCTATTTCTGAGTTTTCTGACGCCGGATGTAGGTATTCGAATTACAAAATTAAGTCACGCAAGCGCCATCTCGCAAAAATAACTATTACCTCTATCAAAACTAGAAATATTTTCTTAATTTAATAAAGTTGTGCCAACATAATATAGTCAAGGTGTTCATACACTGTCAACCAACGTTGTCCGAAACAAAGCCACCATTGTAGGCCCACACCTGCCCGCACCCTTTAGTTCCCTGTTTGCTTTGAGGGTTGCTCAATTATTTAAATAGAAATTCATCATACTGTCATTTGTTTACACACGATTTACGCAATTTATTATTTTTCCGTCATATTTCGTTTTATTTTTAAGCAATATTATGTTACTATTCTCGATATCAAAATTGTACAAATCGCACAAAATTTGTTGGAAATTTATCAATGAGACAGAGATAAGTAATATAAAATGACAAAATTAACTACATTTCCTCGCAACAATGGACACAATAACTAATGCGGTTTTGAATGTATTCATCATTTACCTATTTTATTAAATCATATTTCGGACCTATCAATATCAGTGGTTAAAGTATCATGGGCTAAAATCATATGGATTTTATCCAAGCTAAAAGAGACAAATTACACCTATTCTTCATTATAAGAATACCAATAATAATACCACTGTATTTTCTGTAGTATCCCTTTGCTATTAAATGAAGTGAAACACAATCAAATGCAAATAAGTATTTTATATACCTACCGTTCGGTTTGTTTACAAATTCTTAGTGAACGTTATTTTATATTTTGACTACTCTAGGTCAGTCTAGGTCAGTGTAGGCGGTGTATTGATTTAGCTGACGGAGAAAATACAACAATAAAATCTATGAAGTAACATTAAACATGTTTACAAACCTAGAAATTAATCCGTGACAATAATATACCTACATAAAGTATAAATAGCTGTTTTCCAATATCAAATAATGATACAGGATTTACCTAACGGATGTTTGATAACATATTTTCCGTTTCACCTGGTTCCCGGTATTATTGCCTTGCCACCACTTGTCACCTCGCGTCCCTCGCTTATTATATTCGCATTAGCGCTAACGAGCCTTCCGGCCGATATCATTTACGTGTAATTCCTTATCTGTTCACTAATCGTTTAAAAACGCTTTTTTATTGTCACATGGCTACTGTATCATATGCATACATTTGCAGGTCATAATTTTTTAATAATTAATTGATAAGTTTTGTTACCTGTATCTTAATTTTTTGAATGTATGTATTTGTTGATCAACAATAACAAATTAAAATGAAAAATATAAATAAAAAGAGCGTCTACATTTTTCTTTATTCATAGTTAGTTTAAAAAAATGTTTACAAATGAGTTTTTTTTACAAGGACGCTACTCTTTAAAATAAAGAGAAAATATTATTGTCATTATTAAATACTCCCATGAAATTAATGGTTCTGTCAAATTGTTTTGCTATGCTAAATTTACCTAGTAATGAAATTTGTCTTGGTAGAATATAGATAACACCATTTGCCCTAAATGATTATAGTTAATGTCAGTCATAATATCACACTATAATTTAGAATGTTTGAATAATTACAGCACAATTTGTGTATTGTGAACGATAAAAATCATTGAAAGCAAATTATTTTCCGATTTGACAGTGCTAATGTGTCACGCAACGATAGCCATCGGTAAACGATCGATAATTATCGACAATTATCGGCAATCGGGAAATACTGACACGCTTCCTTACCATTTAAGCGATAGGAATTTTGTTATGAACTTTTATTCGTAATTTTCATTTTAACTTACTACGAGTAGGAGTTGAAAAGTAATTTAACAAAAATGTTAATGTAAAGCTAAAAAAGGTGTAATATCTTTAGTAAATTTTAATAGATATTAATTTAAAGAATTTAAAAAGCTTAGACTTAAAAATACAAAAAAAATGATATTTTATTGTCTGTGTACTCTGTGTATCTTCAAACACAACTACAAAACAAACAACTTACCTAGGTACGTACGGTAGGTATGAACTATTAATGTTTCAGAAGAATTATATTTCTAAAAAATCTAATATTAATCAAATCGTAATCTTGCAATATTGCAATACGTGCTTACAGTGCCTAAACTTTTTCCCAGGCTAAATGGATTAAAAATTAAGACATGTTTAAACACGAAAATCTTTAAATTAAGAATCAAAAAGAATGAAACAAATAGTAATTTTAATTCAAATCCAATTAAAAGGTAAACTTTACATCGGAAAGTCTCCTTCCACCCAAAAGTCTGCTCACCCTATTTAGGCAGTTGATTAATGGTTGCCTCGTGACGATAGAATCCCCTTTTATCGGGGCCCGGCTAGGCGGCTATCAGGTGATACCGCACTTGGTAATAGTTTATTTACCCTATCTGTGATATTTAGAAAACAATCACATTATTCAATGGTGAATTTCAATTATATTTTTTCCTTATATTCTTAAAATCAAGCTGACAGATAATCAATTTTATATGAACATATTAAAACATGTGTAAAGCATTCTATGTTGAGCTATTTGATTTAGTTTAGTGTCAATTTTTTAAAGTTTATTTCATTACTTAGATTGTCTCCAGTTTAGTTTGCATTCAATTTTCCTTTCAGCCTTATACCTACTGTCCACGGTGGTCTGTGTGCGAGACTATCCCGTCAAGTAATTTAAAGCAAGATGAAGAAAAATATATAATTATGGTATCATAACAATATGTATTGATGTAGGTACGCATGGTACGTGTAGTTGAGTACTTATCATAAGACTGGGTTGTTGCAGGTACCGAAGGTTTCGAAAACATATTCTTTCAACTGGAAATACCTCTTAGGTATACCCTTATGCGATCGTCTGTTGCGTATTCATAAATGGATTTATTTTTCATCATGAATTAAAGTAATCTTTGTGTCCTATATACACAAATACCTTTTCTATCTTTGCTAACCGTAACTCTGTTTTTGTTTTCAAATTTTAAAAAGATCGACGGTGCTTGGTTACTATCGACGCGGCTAATGGTTAGCATAGAAACAAAACACCATGACGACAAACTCACCATGGTCGTGATGCAGAAAAGGGGCGTGGTCTCGGCCCAGAGCTTTCTCTCGCTTGCGCCACTTAGCACGCCGGTTCTGGAACCACACCTGCACAAACACATTTCACTTTCAATACAAATTTCAACATAATTATTAGCAACCTAGTTATTAAATGTCTCATTATTGTGCATAGCAGGAGCTTTTAAAGAAGGTCCTCAGTCTCAGGACCGAAACATGTCGGGCATCCCCGACGAACCCTAACGTGATTACAGTCGTCAGATATAAAACTACAATGTAAGTTAAACTTACGATTCATTTAATAATAAAATAGCAGTGGCATCTAATAAAATTTTAAATTTCTGCCATGTTAGCTTTATCACAGCGTTTTCTCGTTTTCAGCTTCAAAAGTTTTCTCTTAGGTGCAAGCCGGGAATTGAACCTAGATCTACATGGTCCGTACTTGGACGAAGTTTTAGCGTTGTGGGTCAAGA
Organism: Pyrgus malvae; assembly: GCA_911387765.1. Taxonomy (NCBI): domain Eukaryota; kingdom Metazoa; phylum Arthropoda; class Insecta; order Lepidoptera; family Hesperiidae; genus Pyrgus; species Pyrgus malvae. Next base: position 139,182 of record OU426969.1, on the reverse strand, counting down.
TCGTAACAACTAAACTATTACTGCTCACCTTGATAGAAATAAGAAAATGAATGAAGGCGATGGTGATATTAATGAAATTCAAATTCTATTGATGATCATTAAGTAATGAACACTGGAACTCTGTAACATTACTAACATTTTTCTGCTACCATTACAAAGCCAGCAAATCTCGCATAATGGGAAAATTCGCAGTAAACAAGTGCATGCGTCTCGGCGCGCGCACTTTTAATTTTTTTATCGCGTAATCACCGCCAATTCGTCGCTCTCCACTACAATAGGGCGTAATGAATAGCAATTACCCATACGTGGTTTACTCTACCACACCTCGCAAACCAAAAGCCAACTCTATCGCTCAACAATAAGGTTGAATTTCTACTGTTACAGCCGCAGAATAGAAACAAATTGAGCTAGCCGAGCCGCATGGCGCTAATAAAAAGACAGTGTAAGAGAAGGCGAAAATGACGCAATTTCATAATTCTCAAATTAGTCCATTCGCACAAAGAACTCAATTGGACGAATTAAACGTCTACAATTTGCCAATCGGATGCTCTCGACGAGCTTTTTTTGAGAACATTACGCTTAAGTGCAGGAGAACAATACAATGTAGTTGATTCTTCGCAATTTGATCTCATTTCTAAATTGATTCGGCTATTCCGTACTGTTTTGCAATTCTCCAACGCCTCAACAAAAGATCGCAAAGATGGTCATCTTCATTTCACGTTAAATTGTCATACACTTGACTGGTGATGATGACATTTGATTACGATGATAAGTCATACCATTTAATACAAAATTTATAATCGAACGCAGTATTATTTGTTACGACTTTAACTAAACTCTTCGACCAGTGTCTCACCCGTAATGATCAAAACATGAACACGAACGGCAGGAGATAGGCCAAGTCAAATGTAACCTACTTTAAGATCTCACATTTTTAAATAACAGCAATTGTTATAGGTATCCAATAAAGCAAAGAAATAGAGTTTATTACTTGTCAATAATGTTATTTTGTTCCTTTAAATACATATTTGGATTTTGCATAGAACTTGGCACTCATTTAGATCTCCATTCTTTGTGCGGCGAAGCCCATAGCTGAGCATAATCTTTGTATTGAACTTGGCTCTCCTTTTTTACATTCATGTCTTTGGTGGGATATCATTACTTTTTGTAAAGAAAACTATAATTCATATATTGGGATAGCTTCAAATATCTGCTTGTAAGGGTTCCAACGCTACAAATAAAACAAAAAATTGTTAAGGACCCTCCCCCCATTTTTTAACATTTTTTTTATTTTTAGATTTTTTTCTTCGCTTACACACAATTACCGAGCTGGATTCCAAATTTTATCCTTCTAGGTCATCTGGAAGTAGATTAGAATTAGGTACTATATTATTATGTTAGTCAGTCAGTGCTAAAATTTAGGACTTTTGAACTTCATATCTTTATAACCATTTGAGCTAGAATCATGAAATTTGAGATTCTGGATGTCCTCATGGATATAATAAAATACACGTAGTTTTATGTGTTTACGTTAAAGAGGTTTTGAGTTATAGAAGGGTCAAAAGTAGCACCAAGTGATTCGTGTAATATTACACTCGGTGCTGGCTAGCTAGTTCCTTTGCTTGAACTTGGCTTGACACGCTGCCACGTGTCTAGATCGTATTGAAATTGTTCGTTTATACATTTGATTTTAAAATTAACAAAATCATCTTTCAGCTTAAATAAGTCTATAAGTACGTTATGTCCGTAATTTCTCAGTATTAATGTTAAAAGTGTTGTGACATGTTTTTGCATCGGTGCAAACTTTGATGAAATGACCTACATATATCTACATACATGGCTGGTCAAATTTAGTTTTTTTTACTTCTTAACTTTCAAATAATTCATTTAATTTAGGCCCAATTCTTAGCTACACCCGAATCAAAGTAAACCCATCGAATGCAATTAATTCGTCAATAAAATTAATGACTGCGGGAGTTCCTTACCATACAATACAACAGGAGAATGCCTGCCCAGTGTCGAGTGGCGAATACTGGGTGTCGAGAGTCGGCTAGAGCGAGCGATCACTCCAGATCTTTATTAGAACCTCAATTGCAATCTAAAATTGAAGTTAAAAGTATGGAACGTTTAAAAAAATGAAACCTTATTTACGCGCGATAAAGATGATTTTTTATTAAAATTGAGGGTAGTTAAGGAGCGTGTGGGTTGTTTGTCGGTAAGCGCCATCTATGAAGTGGATTAAAAGCAATTTGCAGTCGTAAGTGGGTCTTGAGGAGAGAGGACACGTGCCGCGGCATCGCCGAGGGCTGTTCATTTAAATTAATTTAAAATTAATTTGGGAATGAAAACACTTCAGTACCTAGTAAAAGTTAAATAATTTTAGTAAATTATTTGTCAGTTTATAAATATTTATATGTACACTAGACATCTACATTTTTTTATGGATTTTTAATTTACTTTACTAGAAACCTGAAAGGGTATACTTAAAGACTTTACCTAATACGATTTTACTTTAATTTAATGGTTGCTTAAGCCAATTGGAGATTTTGAATTTCAAGTAAAATTTCAACAATAATTGGTACAGTCACGAAGCAAATTATTAAGCCAGTTAAACACTTATTTCACAAATAAGTAATGGCTGTTAATATACCTACGTTTTGTATGCTATATTTATCTTCATGAGGCCATACCTCATTAAGCAATTTAAGAATTATAATAACTTCAAGAATTCATCATTATTTTATTCCATAGTTAGGATTTGAGACCTCTATGATGCAAGGTGTTATATATTGCCGAGCCATCTCCTTATAGATAATTGAAGCAGTAATTACCAGAATTGCCGTAGCTTCCTCCACTACTGAGAGCACAGTAACCATGCTTAATTAAACCATTGTTAGTGCTACCACTCCCCGCTTGGCGGCGCTGCACTCAATTACAGACTCGATTGCCCGTATAGCTGGTGGGGGTAGACCCCCAAACATCCTAATACCCACTTCGCGCGCAAATCTGTATCGATCATGGACAAGTGAAACGGCAAACAATTGAACGTCGCATGGTAGTTCTGTCGTTTAAGTTTGAATGGCAGCGTACGGAATGCATGCTGTGAAAATTGTCGCATGCCTTTCTATGTAAATAGGTGCTTATAGGGATCAAAAAGATTAAGGCACGCTATAAAAGTTGTAGATATTATTTTGTATCTATTTTTGGTTACTTGTGGCAAAGGGATGATCTTTAAAAAGCAATTATATACTTAGGTTTGTTTAGAATATTTTCACCACAGAGTTTGAGTTCACCAAAATTCTTATCGGATAAAGAATTATTATCGGGATTTTTTTATCGAATCGAGACATTAATGACTCGATAGATGCCTTCGATCTTTAATAAACTTACAGCTTCGTAATTGATATATGAATCAATGAAATCGTCAGAAATATTATGTATGAGGAAACATAGCTAAGTTTAACTTAAATAAAGTTTGTAGCATTCTCTCTCCATAGTGTGGGAATAAGAATCAAAATAGCAAGTGTCGAGTACTAAATAGAGAAAGTCAAAGCGCGCACTCCACCTGTGAATAAGATTCATCAAGCCAGCGCCAGCGCTTGCAGCTGAGTAAATGATTTACACGAAACCACGCCGAAACAATGCCGGTCAAATTTTAATGAGAGCGCTGAATGCACCGTAACGAACCTGCGACTAGAGGATTTGCGCCAACTCTCCCCCCCTCCATTCCCCTCCCCCTTCCGAGTAATTAAAGCGAGAAATGTTACTCAATCAACCGCAATCCAGCGCATCAGGAAACGACGCCACGCAAATTCGTGCTATTAGAGCAAAATGCAAGTATAATGAGAGGCTATTTCGGATGAAGGAGCCGCTTACAATGCCAGATTGCGCGAGTCATTATTAGTAGGAGGACCTAAGAGGGAATTAGAGATTTACTCGAGCACTTAGCAGCGTAGTAGAGTAAACTCCATGTCTGTGATGCAAGGGTTACAGTACAGCCAAATCCGGTATTGGTAGTCTTTGTATCAATTAATTCAGATACTTTTAAAGAGCTTTTAAAACGTGACATCCTGATATATTTAGTATGAGAATATCCCGGCACCTTTTGACTTATTGGTTAATTTAAAATTCAAAGAATTTTATTTGCCCCGAAAATGTTTTTATTGAGAAGGTTTGTAATCCCATACTCTCACTTAAATTATTATACGACGATTTGATGTGCTAGAGAATTTTTTATTTATTTTCAAAAGGCCCTCTGCTCTCAAAAAAAAACTGCATAATATTACTGTTTACGTCGCCCGAGTAAATCCACATTTATTATCACAGGCCCACCTACTATACACATTTTATTAGCTGCTGCTGTTCGTGTCGTGACTTTGTCGCGACTGTGTGCGTGCAAACATTAGCGCATTCGAGGCGAGAGTTTAATTGGACGAATTAGCGCCATTGTGGCGACCAGCACGAGCAACTTTACTTACATTGAATTAATTGTATTCTTCAGGAACGGTAAGTGGAACGTAGTAAGATTTAGTAGATTTTTTCAAGTAGTCATTTCACTAGAAACTGTTGTAAAGCTTTTTTTAAGTACTTAGACTACAACGAAGTCACAGTTTTTTGCTTAAAACATAAACATAATAGGAGGAACGAATAATACTTAGAGTATTTTTCGTAATAGAACAAATAAAATTAAGAAATGTAACGATATTATCTTATTTGAAGTCATAAGCTTTGGGAGTTAAGATTAAAGAAAATATGACGAAAAAAATTACCCAAATGTTATAACTTTTTTTATTCTGTCTGAACAATTATCTGTGATTGGATATGGTCCTAAGTCCATAAGTAGAATGAATATTTTTCCAATGAACGAAAGTGTTAGAAAGAAAGAAAGAAAGAAACTTTATTCGCACATGAAGCACACAATACAAAAAATAAAATAAAAAATAAGCTTACCAAAACAAAAACAAAAAAAATACATTCTTTTTATACTTTTTGATTTTATGTATAAAAATCTGTGCTGCAACAATGCACTGCGAATGGGATCAGGACTCAGCGTATGCCATGGTAAAATACATTACCATGGCGCTGATTTTCAGTCCGACCCTTTGCTTAAAAGGCAACTCGGACGATTGACGCTGTTTATAAGTTAATTTAATTTTTTAAAAAAGTGTTGCTGATCTCTGAGATAAACCTGAGAATAAACATCTAAGTATTGAAAGCAATCAATCAGTTTGTGTTCAAACAACTCCTAAACGTTTTACCAAAAAATATGAAACAGGCTAAGCTTATATTGATTATTATTTAGCAACTGAGAGCTAGCACGTTTAGAAGCTGCACCTATAGATGCGCACACAATAATAATAATAATAAACGTTACACACTCATAGCCCCACAGTAGGCTAATTAATTCCCTGTGTCGTAGGCACCATGGACACAATATAAAGACAGGAACACAAACACCCAGACCGAGAACAGAAATTTAAACTTATCATTCAAATTTCTCCCTCGATTGGCAGTCAGTAACTATTGCGCCACGCGAGTCGTCGACAATGATTCTAATTCTAATTGCACACAAATACAGATAAACGGACAGACAGACAGGCAGGTATATATCATAACAACAACAGTAGACAGACATAGATGAACTGATTTATTTATTAGAAATAATTAGTACGGCTGATGTACCAATTACACTAATTACATTAAATTAATACAATACATTAAATACAATATGTATACGGATGGAATATACTGTAGGAAGGACCATTAAAAGATAGGTATTTTTTTTTCTTTAGGAACGGAAACTTTGAATCAAAAATTCGTAAAAGCATTTCTCGTAAATGTTTATTCAAATAGGCTACGAGATAGGCAATAGATACTACAGATACAGGTACTGACAAGCATTTAGCATCACAGAGTTAGCAAGCAGGTCCGGGGGTGGTACGCATTGCCGCGCACACAATGTCGCTAATTTTAATTGCGCCACGACCGCGAAGCAGCTTTGGAGCGACCGCATGCGCTCCTGGTCTGGCGGATTGGTCAGGTAATACAGACTGCATTGGGAGATATTTATAGATATATTAGATTCGAAGTAAGACTTCTGCTTTTCGACAAAATTGAAACTTTCGCCTTAGAAATAAAGGAAGGGAAGGGAATAAAATGACATTAGAAAAATCAACCAGGTATGAAATAAGCTTTAGAAGTGATAGTAAAATTGTAACTGCATACAATGTCGCCGATGGAATCAACCCAGTATAGCGCTGGTGTAATAGCAGATAAAGATATTAACTAATTTGCCACTAGCAGATATCGATCTGCAAAATTGTACCATTGTTACAAGAATGAGTACCCAATAAAATAAATCTTAGCCAAGCAAAGAACCTTCAGATGGAGATTTAATATTATTATATGTATACAAACAAAAACCCAACCTCCTCCGTGGTTATCCCTTTGTGAATAGCCATTGAGGAGCCGGTCCCAAGTCCGGACAAATGGGGAGGGCAAGGCATGCAAACTCACTCCTGTAGGTCTGGTTTTGCATGCCCCTACACTCCACATACACTACTCATCCACAAGCACTACTCACCCAAATACACTACACATACACTACGCATTCACCCAATCACATTTGACAAATGCACCAAACATACAGGCATAACACAGCGCACTACACTTTGAGGAGACAACCTCCCAACCAAAAACCTCAAACTCAAGGTGTCATCCGTACCGTGCCGAGGAGACCGTCCTACGTGACGGGGTCGGGGAGTAACTCGGCCTTGAACGGCGGGTCCTCGATACCAGGCGACCTCGGGGACTAATTAGCCTACCCCCCATATAGCGGGGCCCTGTGGGGGGCGTCTTATTTACCTACGCTACTCGTGGGAACAAAATGAGTTTAAACAATGATAAAAACATAGAAAACAAGCTCGATGAGCTCATAAATGAAGTGGCAACACTCGCAACCGAAGGAGATACTATTACTCCGGAGGCAATGGACCTTTGCTCCAATAAAGACAAAGGCCATTCTTCAAATGAACCTTCTGGGGCTCCATCTGACCCGCAAGGTTCCTCTATTGCTGACAAACCAGGTTCCAGGAGGAGATTCAAACCCCTCCTAACCGGGGCAGCCAGCAGACGGAAAAAGTGGTGGATGGAGAGAGGTAAGAGTGAGGAGGAGGCCAAGGCTCTCTGTATCAAACCACTCATAGAGATGCAGGAGCATCCCGAGGTGCAGGTCTGGCTTAAAGAACAGCAAGCCAGATCGGGCAAAAGACAGAGGTCAGAAGAGGCTTCGCCAACCGACAAGCCCAAGAAGACGCCAAGGATGGGCACACCTACCGAGGTCAAGCCCTCCTACAGTGCAGTCGCAGGGTCCTGTCGAGTTGGCATTCAAAACATAGAACGCCCCATGACCGACTCGGAACTGCAGTCCCTACAGGAGGAGATACTTAAGTGTATCGACTCCTCCAGCAGTGGAGAGGGACCCAGGTTCATGGGAAGCTCCGTCAGGGATGGTTGCCTTGTGCTAAACTGTCATGACGGAGCTACCCGTGAATGGCTAGCCAAATGGGTTCCAAATATTAAACCCTGGGCGGAGGCCAAACTCAAGTTGGTCGATGAACGCGACCTACCTCGCCCATACTACGGGGCAACATGGTTCCCAGACCCGAAATTGGAGGTCAAGACCATCTTGCACCGCTTAACTGTCCAAAACAGTGACCTGGGATGCGCTCATTGGAGGGTGGCCAACAGGAAGGTGGAAGAGGCTGGCCAGACGGTCACCTTCTCGTTCGATGAGACCGCATACCAGGCCCTTAAAAAAAGAAACTTTAGGCCGTTCTTTGGCCTAAAAGATGTGTTGGTCAGGGTCAAGAACCCACCAAAGCCCAAAGAGGCTGAGACAGGGGACGCGCCACAAAACACCTCGGCGCAACCATCTACATCTGGTTCGCACACCTCGTCGGAACCGGGGCCGGCCCAACCCACTAGTGGGCCTGTGACCGGCACCGCGACGTCAGAGGTCGAGCAGCCGCTGTCTCATCCTCCGGCTAATACAAGTAGGTCAACTCCGACACACCTACTACCTACACCACACACCCGCGGAAGGGTATCGGGCAGAGCTACTCTGCCAACGCACCCTACCCGCAAAACACACACCTTAGCCCACACTGGGGGGAGGTCGTCGCGAGGGGCCTACAGAGGTACACAGGGTACTTTGACTCGAACTACCTCTACTGCCGGAGCTCCAATCAGGAGGGCACCTGTACAGCTGCCCTCACTGGCTCAGGAGCATTCGAGCAGGAAGGCCTCCCGCGATCCGATTAACAACCAGGACCGGGGTTAAGGAACAGACACAACTCAAGGAAACAGTAACACTCACACACACACACACACTCACCTACACTCACCACACTTACATTAACTCCAAACACATTCCTACACAAACAATCCCCTCCCTTTCCCAATCCCAACTATTTTTAATACATCCCACTCCCCAAACATGATTAAAGCCATTCAAGTAAACCTTCACCACGCCAAAGCGGCTAGCGCCATCATCAGTCAGCGCTTCAAAGAAGAAGGACTTGACATGGCTTTCATACAGGAGCCATGGATTAAAGGAAACATGGTAATGGGCCTAACGTCTGCTGGTAAGTTAATTTACAACAGCCTGGTATCAGGCCTCGAGCCTGCATTATTGTAAAGAACAACTTAAAGTTCTTACCTATACCTTGTATGTGTACAGATGACATGGTAGCAGCCTACGTCGCTCTTCCGGGCTTCGAATCATTCAAGACAATAATCTGTTCGGCCTATCTACCCGGAGAGAGACCAGATCCAACTGTGCAGCTAGCCCCCCTCATCGAGTACTGCCAGGATCAGGAGGCTCAACTGCTGCTGGCATGTGACAGCAACAGTCACCACACCTCATGGGGTAGTACCAATTCAAACCGAAGGGGTGAGTTAATGTATGAGTTTTTATTATCCAACAACCTTCAAACTCTTAATATCTCTAACGTTCCTACGTTCATAAATGTTCAGAGACAGGAGGTGTTGGACATTACCTTCTGCACGGAGCAACTTGCGAATCGCGTTCGAAACTGGCACGTCAGCTCTGAGGTATCTATGTCTGATCATAGACATATTAGGTTTGATATAGCCTCTAATAGAAGTAAACATGTAGAAACTTATCGTAACCCTAGGGCAACTAACTGGGAGGAGTATAGACATGAACTCAAAACCAACCTAAGGACGATAGGCAAAGCCGTTAAAACTCGCGACCAACTAGAGCATGCGGCAGGAGAGCTGGAGAAAAGCATTAATGATGCATACTTGCACAGCTGTCCTCTAAAAACGGTTACAACAAACAGAGAAGTACCGTGGTGGAATAACACGCTGTCCAAGCTTAGACAAAAAGCCCGTTCCAACTTTAATAAAGCCAAAAAGAACAGAGACTGGCAGACCTACAGCGAATCACTCACGGACTTCAACAATGAGCTGAGAAGAGCAAAGCGCAGATCCTGGCAAAGATTCTGCGAGGAAATAAATGGGACGGCACACGTCGCCAAGATCCACAAAATTCTCGCAAAAACGCCCCCAGCTCATCTTGGATTACTGAGGAAACCTGATGGAAGTTACACCAAGACGGTAGATGAGACCTTGAAGCTATTAATTAGCACACACTTCCCCGGGTCTACCGTCATGGACAAGGATGCCATCATGTCACCCCCCTATACACACAAATTAAGACCAACCATTGAGAACTGGAGGGTGGCGACCTCAGTCTTCAAACCCGACAAAGTAACCTGGGCCATCAAAAGTTTTGAGGGCTACAAATCTGCAGGAGAAGACGGCATATTCCCTGCTCTAATTCAAGAAGGGTTAAACGAAGTGCTGGCAGTACTATTGAAAATCTTCCGAGCAAGTTTTGCCTGGGGATACCTGCCAACCACATGGACAAAAGTGAGGGTTACCTTTATACCTAAAGCGGGTGATAGGGACAGCTCGCAACCCAAATCTTTCAGACCAATAAGTCTCACCTCATTTCTACTGAAGACAATGGAAAAGGTTATAGACTTACATATTAGGGAAACCTATCTAAAGGTCATACAGCCACAGCAACATGCCTACCAAAAAGGGAAATCAACGGAATCCGCCATAATGGAACTAACGGACCGAATAGAAAAAGCCCTTGAAGACAAAGAAATTGCCTTATGTGCATTTCTCGACATTGAGGGAGCCTTTGACAATACCCCTACTGAAGTCATACTAAAATGTATGAAGGACAGAGGCATAGACAATACCATCACAGACTGGGTGGGTCACATGCTTAATAACAGAATAGTTCGTACCACGCTATTTGATATCACAACCGAAATAAAGATTAATAGAGGGTGCCCGCAAGGTGGAGTCCTTTCGCCCCTACTGTGGTCAATCGTGGTCGACAATCTTATCCAGGAGCTCAACGACAATCGACTGGACACACAAGGCTATGCAGATGATTTGGTAATCAACATAGTTGGAAGCTGCCAAAGCATCTTATCTAGCCTCATGCAGTCAGCACTTAAAATAGTCGAAAACTGGTGCATCAATAACGGTCTATCGGTAAATGCCAGCAAAACCGTGATTGTGCCCTTCACTAGAAGATACAAGTTGGACAAGCTTGAAACAATTAAGCTTTTTGGCACATCCATACCACTCTCGAAAGAAGTTAAGTATTTAGGAATCACTTTGGACCAAAGACTTAACTGGAACGCACACCTTGATAAGGTTGTCAAGAAAGCAAAGATTGCTCTGGGAACATGTTGTAGGCTAACGAGCCGGAAATGGGGGCTAAAACCAAAATACGTAGCGTGGATCTACGAAGCCATTGTTAGACCCATAATCACATACGGCTGCGTATGCTGGTACAGAAAGACAATGCAAACAACATGTATCAAGACACTAAACAGCGTCCAAGGATTGGCCTGTCGTATTATAACCGGGGCCTTACCATCAACGCCAATTGCAGCAATGGAAGCAATACTTAACATTTACCCTCTACACATTCATGTGCAGAAAGAGGCCAAATGTGCTATTCTCCGTGCTGCTGAAAAAGGCAAGGCTAACTGGAAATCACCTGTCATGAGGGAACTCTACAGTAACCTCATTGAATGCAAAATTATGGCGATGCCGAGTGACGTCATTAACAAACAATATAGTTTCAACAAACTATACAAAGTAATTATACCGTCTAGAGAAATGTGGGCGGATAAGGCATCTAACTCCCTCATAAATGGAGATATCATCTGGTTTACGGATGGATCGAAAAAGGAGGGACGCACAGGGGCAGGAGTATACGGTCGAAAACCTAGTTATAAATTTTACACCAACCTAGGCACCTATACAACTGTCTTCCAGGCAGAGATGTATGCGATAATTCAATGCGTTTATGAAAGCCTGGACAGGAATTATACTAAAAAACGTATAACGATTCTATCGGACAGTCAAGCTGCTCTTCGGGCATTACAGTCCACTGAAACTCAGTCAAAATTGACTTTAGAATGTATCCGTGCACTCAACAAACTGGGCACACACAACAGTGTAACCCTCGGGTGGGTGCCGGGACATGTAGGTATTTGCGGTAATGAAGTCGCTGACAAGCTGGCCAAAAGAGGTGCTGCGATGCCCTTCATTGGCCCTGAGCCAACGCTGGGCATCGCAAAAACCGCTTCCCGAACCATGCTTCAAATCTGGTCTACGAACCAGGGCAAAGGCCTATGGGTGTCCGCACCAGGCATGACGCATGCAAGGGCGCTAGTGGCTGGCTACTCAAGCAAATACTCAAAGCAAGTGATCAATCTAGAACGCAATGAAATTCGTCTACTTGTAAGAATTCTTACTGGTCACTGTAAACTAAACAGGCACATGTTTAAACTAAACCTAAGTTCCACCACTACTTGCAGATTCTGCAATGGTGAAGAGGAATCGGGTATCCACATCCTCTGCGACTGTGTCGCACTCGCACATAGCAGAAGTCGGATACTGGGCGGCAGCCTAGTCACATCGGAAGATGTCAAATCTCTAGATCCCAAGTGCATCGTACGGTTCCTAACAACTGTCGGCCTTGGGAATCAGATATAAACACGGGGCTAGGCTACAATAGATCATCTACTGGTCGCAGTGGCCTTAGGGTTATACCCTTCCCCATCTACTCAAATAATAATAATAATACAAACAAACAGAAAGAGAAAAAGGCACGAACAGAGAATTATCAAGGAGTCCAAAGATACTTCTAAAGATTTCTTTTTTCATTACGAGTTGATCCTTAAATGTAACAAAACCAAACAAAAACACTTACCGTAAATGTGAAGTCAAATAAGCTTTGAAATAGACATAAGTGAATACTGATTAGCATTTAGCGGCAGAGTTAGCAGCTCTAGAGACGATGCATTATCACTGCACACAATGCCGCTAATTTTAATTGTACCGCAACCGCGAAGCAGCAGCCGCAGGAAGCTGCTCTAATAGCAGCATGGACAGGTAATAATATGCAGTTAGAACATAAATGTCTAGTAATAATTTTACAACTGATATAATGCAGTAAAAATACTATGACTTATTTACATTTTCTAAAAATGTGTTAAATATTAGACAAACATGACAGTTAATATTTGTCTTAACAAAAATTATTTGAATCGATAGAAATATTGTAGGTGGTGAAACTGGTGAACTATTATGCCGCCACTTCTGCCGTGAACCAATTGTATTTTATTTCGGTGGAAAGGTGCAGTTGTTGGCCACACTTACATGAGGCGACCACCAGCCACCGGAGTCGCAGCGCAACTGCATACGACGTCAAACAAGACCTATGCTTGCTTGAAGTTGTATGTAGATGTGCATGGGCTGCAGCGACCACTTAACACCACGTGGCCTGAATGCTCGTACATACACATAAAAAAATACTTGAAATTTTCATAAGGCAAACTGACAAAAGAAACACTATGTGTGGATTTGTATTAATAATATCAGGATACTCGTAGTTAAGCCATATAAAAATAAAAATTTTCAAATAGAAATAAAAATACGAATAAAAAAAATTTGTTTCTATCTTCAGACACATGAAAGTTCTAAATCTTACGTCTTTTACAAAAGTTCCGTCTTTCCAAAAGAAAACCTTATAAATCTCCATAATTAACTAATTAATTTATTAAATATCAATTGACATTAAACTCCGTGTACCACAATGGTTACCATACCGGACTGACAGTCGGAAGGTCCCGGGTTCGATTCCCGGCGAAGCAGAAACTTGAATGATAAGTTTAAATTTCTGTTCTTGGTCTGGGTGTTTGTGTTTCTGTCTTTGTGTACCTACGACACAGCATATACCTTACTGTGGGGCTATGAGTCTAAAACGTTGTTGAATACGCAAAAACTTTTATTGATTAACATTCACCCGGCAGTTCCAAAGGCAACCTCACTGTCGTCATATCCTACTCCAATGACGAATTGAACAGGTTAATTTGCAGTTAGCACATTACAATAATGTTACAAAATCGTCTAACTAATACAAAGACTTTACGAGACATTTCTGTTAATGTGGGATATTTACTAATATTTTACAAACCAATATGGTTGTGGAGACAAGAACTAGGTGATTAGACATGACGATAGATATACGTTTAAATATTTCTAGAATGCAACTTTTTAAAACATTTAACGAATCCCTTGAAATGCCACGCGATATTGATGGGCAGCTCAAGATTAATAGCCAAACTCGACATTCTGGATCTCCCTGCAATATTGCACGACAATGTAACGATACCTTTTAGCAATTGTACGGTACTTGCTGGTTTTATTAGGAATCATGAGGGTAGTTGTACATACGTGCTCCGCTGGCCGACGACACAAGCCGTGCTGGTTGGCCGGGACAGAGACGTTTGAGCGTTCGTCGGGTGTAGTCACTACTGCTACATTGTAAACCGTGTTCATCAAGTCTACCACAAGCATTGTGACTCTCCACTAGTGTTGACGTTCAGTGCTAGTGTCTTTACGTTATTATTCAAACTTTGTAAGCTTGCAATTGCCAGAGTGACGTTCACCTTGGAATACCAGGAATCCTGCCGTTGGAGCTGCTGCGCCGCCGTCACCTGAGCAGCGTGGGAGTGTTCAAAGGTTGGTGGAGTGCATTTTACTTCTCTCCTCATGATTCTTTGTGTATTGCAAGTGCCTACATAAATTCATTCTTTTAAACGAACCAAAACCGGCGAACCTATAGGAAACCTTAATACAGTCTCAAACATTGGCCTTCCGAGTCGGATTTTTGTCATATCATACCTATTGGTCCTTCAAATACTCATTTCATCTTTAATAACCTAATATTATCTACCATTTTATCAGTTTATTCACCGATAAAATCCTAATTCCTTTGTTCGTAACAGATATTTTAGTCTACCGTCATTATTGAAATTTATTAAAACGTACTTCTTATATTTACATTTAAATCGACATACTTAAATCATTTCATTAATAGACTTACTTATTTGTAACAAAGATATTTAGAAAAATCTTTAATAATTGAGTTTTACACTAAATAACAAAACCCTTGTAGTTACATAATTTTATAACTGCGTCGCTTCAAGATGGCTACCCGTAGTAAGGTTGAAGATAAAGAAAACGGAGATATTCTTCACAAAATTTGCACTCATAATGCAGTCAAACAGAGATTATTCTCTCAGATTCAACAACTTTACGATACTTCTTTGAAAATACGTTCGAATCCTGAATCTGTAGATATGGATATGTTTTTACTTCGAGCCTCTGAAATTGATTCTATTCGTGAAAAATATGAAAGTTACAATGAATATATTTGAATTTGAAGTCTTGTTAAATCCTTAAATACAGTTTGGCTGGCTGGCTGTAACCCTTTTTGCGTCCCACTGCTGGGCACGGGTCTCTCCCCCTTATTGGGGAGGCCTGGAGCTTACTCCACCACGCTGCTCCAATGCGGGTTGGTGGAGATGCGGGTTAGTGGCCAACCCGCTGTCGGATGTTTTCAAACCGCCCATAAGGCCTCCGACAAGGTTTGACGACTGCTACCTATCGACAACAACCGGGACCTACGGCTTAATGTGCCCTCCGAAGCACGGAAACGCGCATGAAATTTTTTGCTACTAGCGGTCACCCATCTCAAACCCGACCGCGCCCGTTTGGCTCAGCTGCATAGATCGCTTGCGTTCTACGCTAGCCGCCAGGCCATGCGCGCTTCAATAAATTTTTCAATAAATACAGTTTAAATCCAGTGAATTAGATAGTTTTGATGATTTATTCTTCCAAATCAAAAGTTGGGTTAAGAGAATTGACGTTAAAACAGAAAACAACTCTAAAACTGAAATAAATACTTGTCCTAGTCCTTGGTTACCTAAACTTGAATTAATATCCTTTGATGGCAACATAGAAAACTTCACAACCTTTTATGAGACATTTTGCTCCTTAGTTCATAACCAAAAGAACATTTCAAACATTGATAAATTTCACTATTTGTTGTTATGTGTTAAAGGTTCTGCCTTAAGCATTATTGTAAAAAGTGTACCTAATACGTCATCTACCTATGATGTGGTATGGAAAGCCTTACTTGACAAGTACCATGATCAACGTATGTTGGCAAGTAAATACCTTGATAAAATGTTAACATTTCCACCCATTCTTAAAGAATCTCCTATAAGCCTAAATAATTTTATACGCACATACAACATACACACAGACACATACACACCTGGTGTGTCTTCGCAAGTCCGAGCGGAACCCGGGCGCCGCGCCGGCGAATGCCGACCTTCTAACATCTCGGCCATTCCTGGCCGACGTCACAGCGCCCGGCGCCCGGCGCACACGCATTCCATCGATTCACTCTCGGCTCGGACTTGCGAAGACACACCAGGTGTGTATGTGTCTGTGTGTATGTTGTATGTGCGTATATGTGTATGTATGTATATATGTGTGTAATAAATAATAAACATAAATATAATATTATATGTGTGTTGCTGTGTCAGTGTGAATATAAACTTATGTACATATAATAAATATGTGGGAGTAGCCCACAGAAAATCTGTTTTTCTCTCAATCTCAATATATTTTATTTGATTGACATAAAGTTTATTATATGTATGTTTATATACATATTTACTATGTATGATAGAATATATATGTATATATATCTTATGTATTATAATTTATATATATTATTATTAAGTTTATGATGTAGTATGTATGCGCCTACCACAAGTCCATATCACCCAGGGTTGGCTGGGAGAGAATGCCATTAGGCATTAAGCACACCCTTGTATCCTTAGAATAAGGTTATACTTAAAATAAATAAATAAAATAATATAAACGAAAAAAAAGCTATGAGCTCAGAATACTTGAATACATTAGATAATATTAGTGATATCTACAAACTCATAAACAAAAAACTTAGTAACGCAAAGGTTTCTAACAAAACATATCGCTTAGTTATATCATTCTTAGAGGTACAATATAAAATTAGTATAGTATTTAAATGTCAATCTTCTAGTTTTTGTACTTACGGAAAATAAGTAATAAATCGGTTATATAAATAAATAATAATAAATAAATAAATATCTTTGGACAACTCACACAACGCCATCTGATTCCAAACTAAGCAGAGCTTGTGCTATGGTAATCAGAAAGCTGATAAACATACATATATAATTCTAAATCAATACTTAAATAGATAATTTAACACCCAGACACAGAACAAATACTCATGTTCATCACACAAATATTTGTCCTGGGTGGGGATCGAACCCACGACCTCACGCTTCGCAGTCGGCTCATCACCCACTGCGCCACGGAGGCTGTCCTATAATATAAAAGCTTAAAAAGGTTTATTAACTTGCCAACAGGAAATAAAGAAAAACAGAAAAAACAAAAAGTTTTTAAATGACAAACAAGTAAATATGAAATCCAGTGAAGTGATTGTTATCAATTTTTAAAAGTCAAGAAACAGTTTCACATAAAATCGGATCATGAATAAATGTATAAGAATAATATAAGTTAATACGCTTGTAATAATAATATAATCTGCTAACGTAATCAATACAGAATTAAAATCGTGAACAAAAGTAAAACTGCAAAAAAGCAACCGTTAGTACAAAACATTTAATTTGACGTTTCAAAAAACGCTTTAAGTAAACACGGTAGAGGATTACAGCGGGTAAGCGGGCATAGCATTCAAATAAAGATGAACAATCGGTGACACGGCCAATAAAAGCAAGTGAGAAGAAGCATTCAAATCGCTTGCAGCCCCTGGACTAGCCCTCACCCTCGCTGAGTTGTTCACAACTTTACAAGGGTGACTAAGTACGGCTTCTCTGATCCCTTCATCCGATCATGACCTATCATGAAGTCTTTATGAACTATCAAATAGAGTTCAAAATTCAATAATACCGGTGTCATCTGATCCAAAACTATTATAACCATTTAATCGCGTATTATGAACTGCATGTTTTATTGTCATGGAGCAAGATTGCTTTGTAATTATTTTATCATTCAAATGTTGCTAATATTAAATTGTTACCAGTTGAAATATGTTTCTCAGTATAGGGATATGGGATATATAATTTCATTTACTGTTTTGGTTAGAACTTTTTTCTTAATATTATTATTACTTTTTTTTTGAAGTGAAAACTTCTTTAGCGGCATTGTGCACTTTTTTTGGGGTGGGTAAAAAATGTTAAACTCGCGTCAGGACACGTGGCCTGATCGAATATTCGTAAGACGGAGGGGCAACAGCTGATGACGGCTCGACTGTCTATACTTGTAAAATTCGTTTATATCAAGTATTTAATATATTGACATTGAACAAAGTGCATCTATTAATGAAAAAAGTGACGAATAAATAGTGAAACAAAATGAGTGAGTACTTTATAAAAATACTAGATGAAAACCTACTGAAAATACTTGATGAAAAATAATATTTATAATAAAAGCAATTCATTCGAAATTAATCCCTAACCATTCCAAAATATCAAAAATGCACCACATTAATGTTCAAGTTTTCACTTCTGCCGGCACCCCGATTGCAACCCGTTTTTTTTTATTTTTTTGTTATAGGTATTCTTGTTCTTAGATAACTTAAGATGAATGTTTGTCATCTATGTATTACATTTCCACAACTTCTACAAAATTATTTAACAAAGATGTAGTGTTTTATTTCATAGTTACGTACATCCCATTAAGTTAAAAATTAATTTAGCAGTAGATACCTCTATTGCTAAATTTAATTTAATTTAATTTAAGTTTAATTTGCAGTAAAAACTAATGATGGAACTAGCAAGAACTCTAAAAAACATTCCAATACCAAAAATTATACTCCTTAAATCCGAATCAAATGATAACAATTGTAATAATTAAAATCAGCCTAATATTATTCAGTGTACTGTAATTAAGTTAATTACGATTAATTGAGTTAAAATTAGTCCATTCTCGTCCCCTACACCGAGAGGGGGTAATGACGTAATTGACTGTTGGCAATTGGTGACGATTCTCACAATGGGTAATTAGCGCCACTATGTTTCAAATCTGCATATTATGAAGGAAGTAAGGTAAAACTTGCCGTAACTAACTAAAATCCTACGCTGGTATTGTTTCATGAAAATGCCAGTGCTAAGTTAGTTTTAAGTAGTTAGTTAGTTTTGGTGATTCTGCATAATGACACAATACAAAGAGCTTCTTATAATAATCTACATTCTTCAAAACTTGAATCAAGTATCTATTTAATAATGGCCCTTTATCGAATGACAGTAATGAAAATCGGTATTCAGGCGATACATATTTAATCAAATGCCCCAGATTTATCATTTGATTTACGGATAAGTAAGTAATTGTGAGCAGCGATGGCCGAGTGGTAAAAGCCTCTTCTACGCGACCGATCCCGGGTTCAAATCCTCGGCGCGCACCTCTGACAAAGAAATTTGTAATGTGCGCATTTATCGCTGCTCCACGGTGATGGAAAATATCGTGATATTTAATTGATTACGATGTTCTTCATCGCCGTGCATGCCTGAGAGAAATTCATAATTTCTCGAAAGCATGACGTCCACCAATCCGCACTTGGCCAGCGTGGTGGACTATGGCCTAAATCCCTCTCACTTGTGAGAAGGAGACCTGTGCCCAGCAGTGGGACATAAAAAAAAAGGTTGAAAAAAAAAGTTATTGTACGGCAGCCTGTACTCCTTTTGCCGAGACGTGGATTTCAGGACCTTAGAAGACCTTTTTCCCTTTCGGTCTTTTTAAGAATATGGCCTCCCCATTGCCACTTGAGGTTCCAGCTTACGAGGTATGTTTGTAACTTTCGTTTGCTTACGGTTTACAACATTTCGGATACATACAAATCAGTGATTTACTGATCTGCACTCGCGCCTCGCTGAGGTCGGGGCGCATGGCCAGCAACACGTCGGGGAACTGCGTCATGTCAAAGGCGCACTCCAGTTCGTGCAGCTGATACTGCTTCACACAATTGAAGACATGAGAAGACAACACATTCACCACATACTCATACATCCGACCATCCATTATTCTTTAAAAGTCCACTATTGGACGAAGGCTTGCCTTCTTCTCAATCTAGCTATTCTAACTGTCTTTTTCAGGTCGTCGGTCCACCTGATTAGAGGGCCTGAGCTCCTTTTGCCAAGATGTTGACGCCATTCGAAGACATTTCGTCCCCATCGGTTGTCGATTCTTCTAACAATGAGGCCTGCTCATTGACATTTAGCTTGCAAATTTTAAGAGATTAGTCGGGTACCGTTTTGTTCTAGAAACGGATTTCATCATTTCGGATAGCCGTAAAATAATACCAAGCTTAGCTTTCTCACTCGCTCGCCGAGTGACCTCGAGGCTATGGAAAAAGCTAATGATAAAAGACCAAGTCTCAGCGCCGTAGATCATAACTGGCAATTGTTAATTGAAACGACCGAAAAAGTTCCTTGCACCAGACTGACGTTTATTGACATAAATCCATAGAGTTGACATAGATTAACAAAGCTTATACTAGAGGTCGCTACTAGTTCCTAAAATTTACTTATTTTGATATACAATCAACACCCCCACTATATCAAAATAAAACAACATTACAAATATTAACTACTTTTGTTGTACTCCCAACAATTCTAAAAGATTATAATGTTTTACATAACTTAAAGACTTTGTAAAAATGTCTGCTAGCATATGAGCTGTCTGTAGGTATTTAACTTTAACTACATTATTATTTACACATTCTCTGCAAAAATGAAATCTTATATCTATATGCTTCGTCCTATTATGGAATACCGGATTATATAACAACTTATGTGCACTTTGGTTATCATTAAAAATTACAATACATTGCATATTACCTGTGATTTCATTTTGTAAATTTCTAAGATAAATTGCCTCTTTACAGCTTTCAGATATACCTACATACTCAGCCTCTGTGCTAGATAAGGCAACATTCTTTTGTTTTTTACATCCCCAAGATATGAGTCCCCCTGAGAGAGTAAAGCAGTAGCCTGTGTAGGATTTTCTATCTGAAATATCACTACCCCAATCTGCATCTACATAGCCTACTATCCCATTATTATCTGTGCCACAAAACTTAATACAATAATCTTTTGTCCCCTTCAGATATTTTAATATGCGCTTAGCATGAGCCCAGTGCTCCTTATTGTAACAATTATTAAACTGGCTTAAGTAGCCAACTGAGAATGCAATATCTGGTCGGGTAAGTGTGGCAAGATACATTAAACATCCAATTAGTTGCTGATAGGGCAGACCTCTATCACAACTCATATCTTTAGTTAATTTTAATCCACATTCCATTGGAGTATTTACTGGTTTACAATCTACTAAATTAAATTTTAATAATAACTGATCTATATAATTGCTTTGATCTAAAGTTAAAATCTTATGCTGTTTATCATAACAAACTGACATACCAAGACACTGTCTTATTTGGCCTAAGTCTTTAATCTTAAATTGAGATTCTAAAATTGATTTTAGTTTATCCATTTCATTGGTACTATTTGAAAACACAAAAAAGTCATCGACATATAAAGCAATTATAGTCTTATTTTTACCAACATTTTTAGTGTACAAACAAGGTTCGTATTTTGATATTAAGTATCCATTTTCAGTTAAACAAACATTGACCTTTTCATACCACATTCTTGATGATTGCTTCAATCCATAAATTGCCTTTCTTAGTTTTAAACACTTATTTGAATCTGGACAGTTAAACCCTTCAGGTATTTGCATGTAAATGTTTTCATTGAGATCACCATTCAAGAATGCAGTACATACGTCTAAATGTATAATATCAAGTCCAAGTTTTACAGAAATAGCAAATAAAAATCTCAGAGTACTATGCCTTACCACAGGTGAAAAAGTCTCGATATAGTCCACTCCTGGTTGTTGAGTAAAACCTTTGGCTACCAACCTTGCTCGAAAACGCACTTTACCGGTTGACTCAATCTTTTTCTTGAGCACCCACTTACACTGCACTGTAGTAGAGTCATTTGGAACACTCACTATTTCCCAAGCACCATTTTCTTCAAAGCACTTTAACTCCTCCTGAATGGCCTTCAGCCACTGTTCTTTTTCCGGCCCTTTCAATGCCTGCTCAAGTGTGAGATCAGTCCCACCATTCATACTACTTTCTGTGTAGCACATACCACCAAAACCAAACCTGTTTGGTGCCCGTCGTTCTCTGAGAGGCCTGACTGGTCTATCACCACCATTATGAATATCCAAACAATCTTCATAATCACTAGGCACATAATCTGAGAATGAGTCATTCATTGTTTCTTCCTTAGATGTTAACTCAAGGTCCCCCACTGAATCCTGCATAGTCTGACATTCCTTTGATGCTTCTTTTATCTTTGATTCTTTTTCAGTCTCTTCAGTGACCACATCCATCATTACTGACTGTTTTTCCATAACAATCACATCTCTACTTGTGAAAATTTGCCTATTAATTGGATCATACAGCCTACATCCTTTAATATTATCAGGGTATCCAAGTAGTATACATTCAATAGACTTTTTGTCCCATTTGGACCTTTTTTCTTTATTGACGTGAACCATGACAGGAGATCCAAAAATCCTTAGATAACTAACATCCGGTTTGACACCCTTCCACAGCTCATATGGTGTTTTCCCATCTAAAACTGATGACACGGTTCTATTGTGTAAGTGTACAGCTGTATTGCAAGCCTCAGCCCAAAACTTCTTTTCAAGCTCAGCATCATATAACATACACTTAGCCTTTTCAATAATAGTCCGATTCATCCTTTCACAGAGCCCATTTTGTTGTGGTGTGTATGGGTTTGATTTCTGGTGTACAATTCCACAATTTTTTAAATAATTGTCAAAATCTGAATTGCAAAATTCCTTTCCATTGTCACTTCTGAAGGTTTTCATTTTTCTATTAGTTTGGTTTTCTACCATTGCTTTAAATTCTTTAAAATATTTCAATGCTTCATTTTTGTGTCTTAAGAAATATATAAAGGTCATCCGACTGTAGTCATCGACAAATAGTAGAAAATATGATGCACCTCCCAGTGAGCTTACCTCCATTGGTCCACAAAGATCACTGTGCACAACATTTAATAATTCAGTACTCCTTGTGCCAATGTTTGAAAAAGGTAATCGACATTGTTTACCTTCACAACATGTCTTACAAGATGATTTAGTTATTGTGAAATTCTCTTCAAAAGACATTCCCTCAACTGCATTTTTAGTTTTTCTTAAGCAGTCACTGTTCACGTGACCTAATCTGCGATGCCAAGTGAGTCCTGAGGTAGACACTGCAGCTACCAATCTTTCTTGCACATTTAATTTATATACACCATTAGTCAAAGAAGCAGTAGCAACTAACTCATTATTTCTATTATAAATCTCACAACTGTTAAGTGTGAAAAACACTTTGTTGCCTTTTTGAATCAACTTGCTAACTGAAATGAGGTTAGTTGTCAAGTTTGGAACACAGAAGACATCTTCTATATTAATATCAAACTCACTGCCATTGACTGACGTTATAATGTTTACATCGCCAGCACACGTAACTGAAACAGTTTCTTGGTTAGCTACTATTATATCTTGTCGAACTTTCCGATACCTACTAGTGATCCAATCTGAATTCGCTGTTAAATGAACACTAGCACCGGAATCAATGTACCAGTCTGTTTTATTAAAACTTCCACTCAGGAATACCGCTGAGAACGCGTTGGTCTGTTTGCGGTCATTTTTATTTATCTTATTACTTGGATTATTTGGGCATTTCGATCGATAGTGTCCATTTTGATTACATCGATAACATCTGACATTGACAGTTTTCATGTACTTGTCATGTTGAATTTTAGCGCCATCTTTGTTACTTGTGCTGCCACCTACAGGTGAATTCTGTTTCGATTTGTACGAAAACTTTTTTGACACTACGAATGCACCATCTTCACTGACGTTTCCGTTTCCACTGTTACCGCCGTTTCCTGTCTCCATGTCAAGAAGCTTGCTTTTAATGGCGTCTGCTGTTACTTGAATGCCTGAATGTTCAATCGCCATGATCATGGGAGAAAACTTCTCTGGTAATCCAGCTAGCAGCAGCGAGCCGATCCACTCGTCATTAATTGCAAAACCTGTTCCACAAAGTTTCTGACCCGTCTCAATTATTTGTGTAACGTACGAGGTCATGGAACTACAATTATCCAAACGAATAGATATTAAATGCCGTAAAAGGCTTATCCTTCTGGTAAATCCGGAATCGTCAAAAAGTGACTTGAGTTTCTCCCACAGCTCCTTTGTAGTTTTGACTGTTTTAATGTGGACGTAAAGCGATGAGTCTATAGTAAGGATTAACTTCGCCTTAGTCTTCGCATCATCGGCAGCCGATACCACAATCTGCGCACCACTTTCGTCACTTTCAGGTTTAACGCACTTCATCATGCCCTCGAGTATGAGAAAGTTTTCTGCCGCGAACACCCACTCGTCGTAGTTTTCACGACCACGCAACTTTGGCACGTTTACTATATAGTTTGCCGCCATTATGTCCGACACCGGCACCCGCTAACCACAACGCAATACACACGTGGAATAGTTTTTACGCGGAAACTTGCCGAACTAATATTGAAAAATCGATTTCCTATCGAACTGTAACTGTTTAACGCAATTACTTTCACAATTAGCTTCACGGACATAAAATCTGGGCCCATAACCTGTTAATTGAAACGACCGAAAAAGTTCCTTGCACCAGACTGACGTTTATTGACATAAATCCATAGAGTTGACATAGATTAACAAAGCTTATACTAGAGGTCGCTACTAGTTCCTAAAATTTACTTATTTTGATATACAATCAACAGCAATACACACTGTTCAAACACTTCTGACTTCAGACACTGAGGTACCCACTAAATACAAAGCACTGACCTGCACTCGCGCCTCGCTGAGGTCGAGGCGCATGGCCAGCTCCTCGCGCGTGAACACGTCGGGGTACTGCGTCTTGTCGAAGGCGCGCTCCAGTTCGTGCAGCTGGTACGTGGTGAATGTCGTCCGGCTGCGGCGCACCTGCTTGACACAGAACATCACATACACTACACCGCTCGACTAAAAACAACAAAATTGTTTGTTAAAACAAATGAGTAACATGCAAGCAAGTCCTTGTAGGATTAAGAATATGAGCGATAATCACCTCCCTGATCACTTAAGCTCAAGATGAGCCTGTTTGGGGTACCAGTGCGTTCTGTTGGAGATCCCCTAGTCGTATAAATCGCTAAGCTAAGCAACCGAGGGCAATGCAATAGAAAATTATTATGAATAGCATAGATATTTAAAAATCAGCCCTCTGAAAATTGGTCATTGACTCTGTTAATGATATGAACAACTTAACAGAGATTTTCTATTGTATTGTCTTCTCGATAAATCTCTTTCTTCCATTTTTTCTTGTTCAAAAATGTCTGAACTTAGATAATGAAAAATGAAAAATGAAAAATAGTTTATTTTTAACCAAAATAATTGTTACATAGTTTTACGAGTTGGGACACCCTTTTAAGTAATTTTATACCTGTGCCAGGATGCCCCGCTCTTCCATAGCATAAATGAGTAACAAAACATAATAAGTGTAATGTTATTTTTAAAAAATTTGGATATTAAAGAGTAAATAAATTATAAACTGATTCTATTGTGTGTGTGTGTGTGTGTGTGTGTGTGTGTGTGTGTGTGTGTGAGTGTGCGCGCGAGCGCGCGCGTGTGCGTGTGTGTGCGTGCGTGCGTGCGTGCGTGTGTGTGTTACTTTGTAATTATGTGTTCTATTATGTAATATTATTATTTAGTAGCTCTTCAGTCTCACCATAGCTTATTTTAAATAGCCACTCAGTAACAGATCGCTTCAGTTGATGTGTATTAAGGTTATACATGTTAAGTATTTTATTAATAGTACTATATAAAATAATTGAGTGTCGTTTAAATTGATGTCGGGCAAAGTGCGTTTTAACTATATTCGTATGTATCTTTATCTTTCCTCTTCTACTTATATCAATATCTTGTTTAATATATTTGTGTTTCTCTATTAGTGTATGTAGTATATATAATTTCCTTACGCTTAGTAATCTACAGGTTTTGTAAAGTTCCTCAGTGGAAAATCTGTATGGTTTGTTGTACATTACCTTTATAAGTGATCTTTGAGCTCGTTCTAACTCCAAGAATTTTATTTTAGAAGCCCCACCCCATATTGGAATACAATATGTAATGATCGATTGAGCGAGAGCAGTGTAAATTTTATTTATGAGTGAGTGGGATGCTACATTTCTAAGATTTTTGAATATCCAGATCAGCTTTCTTAAACGAGTGGTTGTGACCTCTATCTGTTTGTGCCAGGATAGCCTTTGATCAATCATTATGCCTAAGTATTTGGTATATTCAACTTTATCTATTGTAGGGCATTTACAATTGTTTTGGCGTTTATTACAAGAATGTATTTTTAGGTTTAGTTCTAGTGGTTGTGTTCTTTTATTTATGGAGAAACATATAAAATTAGTTTTAGTCGTATTGAGATTGAGCAAATTATTTTTAAGCCAATTATCAATGCGGGCAAGTCCTGATTCTGCTGAGTAGTGTACCTAGTCCCACGTTTCGCCGCTGAATACTATCGCTGTATCGTCAGCATAAGAGTAAATCCGTCCATTGTCAATTTTAAGGTTACAGAGGTCGTTGATGTAAATTAGAAAAAGAGTAGGTCCTAAGACACTTCCTTGGGGCACTCCAAAGGTCACCTGAAGGTGAATAAACACAATAATTTTAACATCAGCGATTTGCGATCAGGCGCATTTTAGAACCCAAACGCAGTATGAATGCCAAAAACTCCCAAAATGCGATGCAATATCTACGCAAGCGTAAACGCTGATCACTGATGCTTACAGTAGCATGTCAGCTATTAGGTTATTACTTCATCTATGTTATTATTTTCGTCAAAGTCATGTTTAGCAAATTACCTTGCGTGGTCTTCCCGCATCAAGCGCTTCTAAATGTTCCCCATGTTCACTGTGCTCCCCGTGCTCGCTAACATGTTCGCTAACATGCTCGGGAGCATGTTCGAGGCCTGGCTCTGGCTCAGACTGCTCCAACTCCGGCTCGTGGTCATGGTCTTCCGAGTCTGAGTGGGGCGTCTCGCTCTTCAGTTCCACACGGTCTGGAACAAACACGACGCTATTATTGAGCGTATTGGTAAAATTACATTAATAACTCTTCTTTTCGGTCTTTTAACAGTTTCATCAGTATTGTGTACACTCAATACAAGTACTGAATATATTGACAGTAAATATTAACTTATTAACAAAATAAATTGTTTGCTTATGTCCAGCTATAAATCGCCAAAATTTCAGTGATATAAATATACTCTGCATGGCATTCCAGAAAATGAAAAGTACCGTTTCATAGGTATGAATAGATATTCATAGGTGTAAGTTAACAAGTATTAACACTTTATAATTTTTCTGTTACAAGGCTTGGTAAGTGCTCTAAGGTTAGAAGTGGACTATTTTGAAACTTTGAAATTATGGAAAGCTACGAGTAAATTTCTGATTATAAGTAAGTTCTGAATTTCAACTTGATATGACAATGAACATTTTCTGATAAAACAATTCATCTGGAACTGATATCTTGAAATGAACTCTCTCGCTCCCTCTATGGAAATAAAATCCTTCCAAGTAGCGGATGCAAATCGCGGATCATTTTCAGTGGAAAAGCTCAATAAACAGTGTCGAGATCCAGTAATGGCGTTCCCACCGCTTTCTGGCGTCATCGATCTGTTAATCCGTCGGACGCGCTGGCCCCGTTGCACTAGCTCATCAATTACCACAAAATACAATCAAAAACCAACTTTACCTTCAAATCTGTAAAGTTCAATTTTAAACACGTGGCTTTGGGGAAGCCGGGGTCGCTTGCGCCGGGAGTTCGACAAACAAAATACTTTTTGTTAAGCACTTAACGTCACTCGACGCAACGCACTATTTATTTATAGTAATTCTATTTTTATTCGCTTTGTTACGACGAATTAGTACCGGTACAATGAGGCAGATTACCAGCTAAATGCTCATGAGGATCAAAGGGTCGCGATATTAATAACTTGTAATACAATTTGGATACCAATTGCTCTTTGAGCGTGAACTACCTACCTACATTGTCCCACGTCCCTTCTACACGCATCGCTAGCTCTACCTCGCTTTATAATGGAATTTCAAATTTTGGCTGGAGGTAATGAAATTCATAATGTTTGCGCACGTATAGATTACTTAAGTTATATAAAAGTTAAAAGGCTTTTTTGTAATTTCTGAAAAAAATGCTGTGATGTAAACATTTTTAAAAATATGATGGAAACTCTTTTTTAACACGCTTTTATTAGCTTCACCTGTAAATATTTTTTTATTTTGTGAGCTTGTTTGTAACACTCCTTTGGACTCGATTTTGAACCACTTTCAACGGACAGATTTAATTAAAACTTTGGTCACTTATCAAGAATCGGTGACAATAAAATAATTTCATGAGATTACCTAATTCTGAGAACTTGAAAAAAAAATATTGTTAAAAATAATTGAACTAAAAATGAACTTTTGAAGCACATCAAACCACAGTGACAAATAATCCTTAATATAAGCAGAAAATAATAATGAACAAAAAATACTACATGGTATTAGTGTGAAAAAAAAGCGTGGGGCGCTCTGAGTCATATTTATATCAAGCATTCCACACCTTTTCACAATAGTTAATATTTTTTTGTTCATTATTATTTTCTGCTTATATTAAGGACTAGCTGTGCCCGCGACGTCGTCCGCGTGAATAAAGACTTGTATAAAAGGGATTGATTAAAGATTATTTATTTGCATTGAATAAGTAGTAGGTAGATTATTCTTACATATTATAGTGAAATCACTTATAATAAAATGTTCATATGTTCAGAAGACACCTTATTTATTTTTTACCGACTTCCAAAAGAAGGAGGTACTGTATTCGGCTGTATGTATTTTTTTTTTTTTTTATATATGTTCACCGATTACTCCGCCGTTTGTGGACCGATTTTCAAAATTCTTTTTTTGTTCGTATGCTTATACTCCCGAGGTGGTCCCATTGTCACCAAATCAGGATCTGATGATGGGATCCCAGGGAAATCGAGGGGAACTCTCAAATTTTATAGGCACACACATTGATTTTCTTATACTTTCTGAAGCATAAGAGATATTTACGCATAGAAATCATCATCTCATGTTGCTGAGCTGATGATGGAAGTTACTGCGACAGTGAGGAGTTGAGAGCAAATTCTTTCAATAAATAGTTTTTTATTCGAAATCTTACATTCCCGAGATGGTCCAACTGTCACCAAGTCAAAGTCTGATGAGGGGATCCCAGAGAAATCGAAGGGAACATTCAAATTTTATAGCACAACAAATGATTTTCATATTTTTACAAAGCAAAACAGACATTTGTGTATAATTATCGTTATATCATGTTGCTGAACTGATGATGGAAGGTACTACGACGGTTAGGAGTTGAGAGCAAATTCTTTCAATAAATGGTTTTTTGTTCGAAACCTTACATTCCTGAGGTGGTCCAACTGTCACCATGTCAAAATCTGATGATGTGATATTAGGGAAATCGAGGGAAACACTGAAACTTAATAGGCACACACATGCTTTTAGTCATATTTTTAACATAATACAAATACCTACTTATGTCTGGTAATTATCACCTGCTGTTGCTTAACTGATGATTGAAGGTACAACTCCTCAACGTTTAGGAGCTGAGAGCAAATTCTTTCTTTAATTTATACGTTCAGGTGGACTGATAGTATGTCTTTCAGACTTTTAGATGGCTATTAGATAAACATGATTATAAAAGGTAAATCTGTTTAAAGTTTAGAAGTTAAGTGAAATTTTTTCCAATTATGCTAATACATACAGCATTATTAAAATTACTAAAAAGAGTGAAATAAATTAAGTTTTTAACAAAAAAATAGAACCGACTTCAAACGGTAAAAAATAAAATTGTTCAGTACCTACTTCTTCTTGCTTATGGTAATGACTCTTAAAACTATTTTTGAAGTCGGGCCCTTAGTGAAATGTCCTGTCTTAGTAAATATAGTGTACCTTTCGTTCTGAATGGGCACCGACTCCAATATAGTTTTAACAGTCATTACCATAAGCAAGAAGAAGTAGGTACTGTCCCACTGTCTGTACTGTCGGTGCCAATTTAGAACGAATGGTACGACATTTACTAAGGGCCCGACTCCAGAAATAGTTTTAAGAGTCATTACCATAAGCAAGAAGAAGTAGGTACTGAACAATTTTATTTTTTACCGTTTGAAGTCGGTTCTATTTTTTTGTTAAAAACTTAATTTATTTCTAAATCCTTCAAACTTAAAACAGTAAGGACTGCTTACGTACTCAGATCTTACTATCCAGTTTTCGCATGATTCGCTTTTTTCGCGTGATCAGATTCTCTTTACAAATATGTACCTCGTTTATTAAAGTTAAGAGATACTGCTGTGCCCGTGGCTTCATCTATGTTAAAAATAAATAGAATCTTAAGTAAATTGAGTGAATTTATACAGCAAAGAATGCATAGGATACATAGCTTTAACCTACTGCAGAAAAGAGGTGCACTATACAATTACTTGTAGTTGGGAGACAAAATTTCTAAACATACACGTGCTTAGGATTAAACAGTCGGAAAAATTATGAGGCCAATTAATAGACTAAAGATTTAAAACTTGCGGATAGCAGTTTGATCATAATAACTCATATAACATTGTGAAAACTAAAGCAGAAGGCAGGGTCTCTAATCAGTAAGCTATCTATATTTGAAAATAAAGAACATTTAATATCTCCATCAACCAACGTGTGTGGATGAGCCCGTACGCAATAAAGAGACGCAAAAAAATTAGTGAAGTTATCATTGGTCCAATTAACCATGTTCAGCATCATACGTATACCCAACGACGGGACAACCCGCGTGGCGCAATTTTTACCATGCCGGACTGCAAATCGAAGGGTACCGGGTTCGTATCCCGGCGAATCTTTTCATTTCATTACCCTACTGTGAGGCTTTAAGTGTGAAACGTTATTTTTTAAACTATGTACTACTTAATTTTATTAGACTTTAGGCTTTTATTTGAAATTATCTCCATCGATTCACTTTGTAGAAGAAATGAATATTGCACAATAACGCCATCTACCATATGGCATGTAAACTTTATGGTTGATAAATCGAATGTCAAATTACCAAATAGGTAGATGTTGAGATTAACAGTTGGTTCAGTAAAAGTTTAACTATTCGTCACCTAGATGTCTGCAGTAGTCTCGTTTTGTTAAGGCTTGTTACATTCTGTATGAAGGTTTAGAGCATTGAGGTTGTAAGATTTGGGATTTGGGATTTCTCCTCAATATTAGGAAAGCTCCATGCCCAGCAATGGAACGCTAAAAAGGTTGCAGCCTGATATAATGTAGCGATAACAGTCGTTTCAGCTGCAGCCTGTTCATAATCTTCCACCCCAAATGAAAACGAATAATCTGAGCAACTTACTTAATGGAGCCTGTGATGGAAGGTTTGGCGGCGGTGAGGCTCGCGATGCGCTCTTTAGGTACCTATAGCTTAGCCATAATCGGCCAACGAAAGAAAATACAGTAAGCTGATCTAAGTATATTTAATATAGCTGTGCCCGCGACGTCGTCCGCGTAGATAAAGACTTGTACAAAAGGCTTGATTAGACTTGGATTATTTGTTCCTCCTCCTCCTTAGTCGTTCACTCTTGTCAGAGTGGTCGTTGCTGATGAGGTTGCAATTTCTTTCGTGACCGCTTGCCCTCCACTGTCCCTTGGATTATTGTTACCTTTTATGAAATTACTAATGATACAAAATTTCATATTATTATGTTGAGTAGATACATTCTTTCTGAGTCCTTACAATTCTTACTGTACTCCTCTTATAATATCGACTTATAATATCAACTTTTATAATATCAAATTTCAGTCGTTATCATCAGTTTCTCTTTACAAATTAAACGTATTCTAATAGCCTGTTTTTAAAGTGTTTAGATAGTACTGCTGTGCCCGCGGAAAGGATCATTATAATTAAATAATTTGTGCTGCAAATAATGCATAGATTCATTATCATTATGTAACTTAAATATATTGCAGAAAGGTGGTGAAATGTCTACGCTATGTCAGGCGTGGTTAGTAGTTGGGAGTCAAATTCTTGGTTGCTTACACGTTGGTTGCAATTGTCGTTAACATACTGTCGTTCATACTTAATGGAGGTCTTTTGAGCGATTTAAAACATGCGACAGCAGTTAGGCCACTAACAATGAAGACGTCATCAACCTGAATTGGAGCAGCGTGAGAGGATCAGGCCCTACGCGATTAAGAGTCAATTGGTCCTATTAACAACCCTTCACACAGCATCAGAAATAAATATATCGATTACTAATATTATTTTGGGCGTGACCACCATGCCGTGCTGCTGCCGTGACGCTTTAGCATATTAGTATAACACCAGTGCCAGTACTGCGTATGTATGTAATAGCTCTTATTAAATTAACCACTGAAAACGTCTGCTCATTTCTATAACAATTTTTTATTAGACCCTCGGCAATTGCTTATTCGTTTATTCGAAATCACTTTTTTTATAAATAAACCGAACAAAGAGGCAGAAAGGCCGCGTGGTTAAGCGATCACTGTCGCCTATGAAAACGGGCAACCCCAGCGGAGCCACCCGAGCACTGCCGGCTTTCAAGAAGAGATTTCTTTTCAGCTTTCTTGAAGAACCCTATGTCAAAGTCCACTGGAAATGCCTCAGCTGGAAGGTTGTCCCATAACTTACACATCCGTTCAAACATCAAAAGGAGCGTGCAAAGCGGCCTGTGGAACTTTAACCTTCGACTGGTGGTGTAATCATGATATGGAGACGTAGCTATCATTTTGAAAAGAAACTCAGCATAGTAAAATCGGTAGAACACTTTGATTTTTTTTACGTTTCACACTGATAGCGCCAGAGTAGGGGAAAATATACACTGTGTAATGGGTACCATGCGACACACAGAGACAGAAATACAAACACTTAAACCGAGAACAGAAAATTAAACTCATCATTCAAATTTCTGCTTCGCCGGGAATCAAACTCTTGATATCCCTTCGACTTGAGACCCTTCGATTGGCAGTCCGGCATGGTAACCATTGCGCCACGCGAGTGCAGGCGCGGTCTCAGCCTTCAATTTTGGGGGGGGGGGGTCGCCAAGAAATTTTGTTGGGGGGTCACTAAGAAATTTGGGGGAAGAGGTGTCTCAAATTGGCTTGATTCGCCTTCCATCTACGCATGAGTGAGGGATTTTGGGGAGGGTCATGTCCCCTGTGACCCCCCCCCCTGGGAACGCGCCTGCGCAAGTTGATAATTATTATTGTCTATTAAATAAGGTCGATACCAATAAGTATGTGGATGTAACCACCGCACCGCGCCTCCATAATGCTCTACCACAATGAGTACAATATCAGCGCCAGTTCCAAAGCTCTCTGTTGTTAAGTTTTTATTAGATACTTTATTAAGTAAATATACTCGTAATTAATTATTTGAAATAATCTCCACCTACCCACTTTGTAATAGCGTTATTGGGTAAAATAATGATTATGTAACACCACCTGTAAATCTACCTGTAAAAAGCAATTAAATATGAATAAATGAATAACAACGACATCTATCGTATAGCGTGTATACTAAATTGTCGATATACCGAATTTGCAACAGGTCACTAAATAGTTCTGAATGTGAACATAGATGTCGGCAGTAGCCTCGTTTTGTTAAGGTTTTGTACATTTTGTTTTCTTTGAATATGTGGTGATATGATATGTATGGTTTTTTTAAATATTTAGAGATGAAATCTAGCATAAGTGTTTGAAAACTTACTATCAGAATATTAAGAGATGTTAGTAGTTATCGAAACTTGTGGTGTGACCGCTCGCATTAACTTTATTATAACGTGCAGGTGTTCATCCATTTCATCATTCTTGAAATTGACGTAACTTTTTTGTTTGTGAACCGATTTAAATAAAACAAACCCTAAATGTTAATCCAAAAAAATACCAATACTTCAGTGAAAACCGCATCCTTCTACGTTAAGCCGTTCCTGAGATTAGCGCGCACAAACGAACAGATAAACAGACAAACAGACAAACAGACAAACAGACAATAATTCTAAAAATCATTGTTTTGGGTTCTATTACGCTAATAAATAGCCCTAGTGACAGTTTTTTTCAAATATCTTCAATGTACAGAAACGGACTTGTTACAGATTTATTATATGTATAGATTATTTGTCACTTTTTAGTTTGATGTGCTTCAAACGCGTGTTTTTTAGTTTTTTTAATTGATTCAGAAACCCGTCCCATTGTATTGAGAAGTACAAAAAGGGAATGATATAATATGCTGCAATTAATAATCATTAACAAAATAATGTTAAAAGCCATCCCATACCTAGAGCTATACATACATACGACTATGAAATGTGCGACAAACTCAAAATTATTTTGTTCAAGCTCATCAGAACACAAAGGTTCATTTTTTTGACCTAAGAGATGTACATAGAGAAAGTTTAAATGTAGCATTGGAACATAAAAATGTATGAAGCTAACAGAAAATCAAAAATGGCAGTTGTAGGAAGACCCACCATTGATTCATAAATTCTGTCTCCTTTCCTGTTTCCTGAACTCGTAGGTTATCCAAAATCGCCGTGTCTAATGTTTATCTGTGTTTTTGAGTACGAACGTATCGGCTATAATCCTGTCAAATTGCCACTCCACGTGTCGCTCGTTATAGCCTCTTGCAGGACTAACCCATCCTCCCTTTCACTCTTCCTCACCTCAATCACGATCACTTAAAGCATAAATTTCCTTGTTCCGACGTTTTGTGAAGTTTGCAAAACAAGTTCTTGGATCGTGGATTGTATCGTAATATAATTGCGAACATTTTTAAGCGGCTTTCCGCGACGTGGGCTCCGGAGTAAGCATCTCATTACATAAAAGTTTACGCGTGTACCGACTATTAGCGATGTTTACTATGTGCCCACGCTATTACGTTTTACCTATATTACGGAGGTATTTCTGATTTTCTTCGCGTAAACATGGAAATTTCTAGGAATTTTATAGAATTTCCATATTATCGGAACGTTTCATTAAAATAAATTGATTCATAAAAACTACTAAGAAGATTTCTAAGTAATTTCTCGCCGTCTCGTTTTCGAGAATTCGCAAAATTATGTGTGATATAGATCTTACACAACAACATATAGAAGAACAAAGTTGTTGGAACTATTGCCAAATCTGTACTAATAAAAGAAATATGAAAGAGCGTCTGTTTGTCCTTCTTTCATTTCGCAACGGTGCTAAGGGTTGACCGGATTTTATAAATCGATATATATGCGGGTCTGAAATACGACATAACCTATTTTTTACTCAGAGAACAAATCTCATTCTTATGGGAAAAACGTGTAGGTAGTCCTCGTGGGAGTAAAAAAACGTAAAGGCGTAACGTTAGTGGGTAGGTTCTAAATGTCAAGCCAGATAAACAAAATTCTTGCCTTGAACTGCTTATTTGTCTGTCAAGGCCATTCTCTCAGGTACACGTGCAGGTTTGAAACTTTAAATAGTATGAAAATAGTAAAGTCTACAGTGTCATAAAATATGCATGATTTTCAAAAACCCTTAATTTGTAATTACACCATTAATGAATTTGACAATATTTAGGCATGAAAAAACAAAATTAAATCTATGGTACGGTAAGTATCTACCTACCCCCCTGTTGTTGCGACTGCATTCATTGTTCAAACTTCAAATCAATATTTCTGGTTCAAAGAAACAAAAAATTATATAATGAAGAATAATACAATATCTCCTAAGCCCTTTGTCCGTGAAGTGGCTATCGAGTGGTGATTTTCACCGTCATGGCGAAGCATGAGGTCGGGCACCACTCTACGGGACGTCCTCATACATGAGTAATTCGGGGGCTTATACAGGGACAAACAGGGATTGCCCAAGGAGATATGTGGAAGCTAAAATAAATGGTTTAATTTACAAACGCTTTTCAGGTAGTATACCGTACAACATGGGTTGCCAGGAGAGGCCAGTAAAAAAATTAATATCGCTTTAAATTCTTAAGTTCCGACTGTTAATGCTTATATTTTGTAAATTATTGATAATTTTTATATCTGTGTATCGTGAGGGGTATTTTACGAAGGCATTTGATTGTGTACAACATAAAACCTTAATCCGGAAAATCAGTCATTATGACATTAAAGATACCGCGCTTGAGCTCTTGAGATCCTATTTGAGTAATAGGACTCAAATGTGAACGGTAAAGGGTCGTCCGGATCTACTGTAGATCTGTGTAGCTGTGTTATAATAATATGTTAAGATATACGAATGATGGTCTCACAGGGCTCGATATTAGGCCCATTTCTGTTTTTACCCGACTGCGACAGAAGGAGGGTTATGTTTTTCGAGTGATTGTGGCTATATTTCTTTGGCACGCTCTGCAGCCTAAACGGATTTTAGCTTGAAAGGTGTAGTTGGAATCTTCTCAGTTGTGAAAGTGACACTGGGTAAGAAAAACCAAAAAACAAAATTACTGACTCTTAGAGCCAAATTAAACGACTACAAAAAACATATACCTCAAATCCTATCGAATGGTCAAAATGAAGAGTTTAATGAAGAAATTACAAAAATGTAAAGTTAAAGAAAGAAAATGAAATAAAAAAAATGCTAAAAAAGAAATGTACGACGTCGACCAAATGTTACGAGTATATTACAAATTTCAAATACTTAATACATATTTACATTTGTATTTTTATTAATAATATATTGTACTTTTTTTTTAAAGTGCAGCTGGGAGTTTTTTTCCACCGCCTTATTTCTCTCAGCGTCTCAGCTCAACATCTAGCCCAAACGGGCACCTAAAGGCGATGACCGGGAAAAAATGATATTCATTAAGCGAATATTTTGTATTCCTAACATGAAATAAATATTTTTTTCTTTTTTCTTTTCTTTTCTATGTAACAATAGAGTTTTTAATAGATAGAGTCTAATATATGCTGTCAATCATGACATAATCATTAAAATATAATATACCTATATAAATTAAAATATAATTTAAAAATATTTATCCACTTGTTTTTAGCTTTTTTGTTCTTCACGCAGCCGGGTTTTTTGTTTTTTTTTTTAAATATTTTTTATTAATATACAGGGTGACTTGTTATAGGTGTGATTCCTCTTAAGGGGTGAAAGTATGGACCATTTGCTGTAATAAGTCATGCAAGAGACTGTCCGATTTTCAGTACTTTCAGAGATACATATTTGATGATAATTCATAATTCATAATAATTTATTGCTTCATGCACTTCAAACACAAGATGGTACAATTTGTATAGTAGTACTGCATGAACCCTGCTAGGGCGTGTAGGATTTGTACTTTTTATGATAAACCACATAAAATATTCTGCTGATACAAAATATTTTTTTATTATTTATGGTTTCTGAAAAGACAATTAATATATTGAAACAAATAAAATTAATAAATAGTTCAATATTTTTGAAATAAAAGACCAAAAAGTCGTACCTAACATAATTTTTTGGTTTACCAAATTTAAATTTTCATAACTTTATTCTTAAAATTTTGACTACGAAGTTATTTCGCAAACAATGTAAATAAATTTTCCGTTTTCTCAGCTTTTCAAAAAATAAGTACAAAAATTTAAGGAATCAATCAATAAATATGAAATTATCGAGGTCGGTAGTACGCAAACTATGCGTTTCCCAGTTTCAACACGAAATTCCTAACAGAAAATTACTTCGTATTTTGAACATTACGAGATTTTCGTCATTAACTGTGCAGTCATGTAACAATCAGTAATTGTCGAGTCAGGTTACTAACTTTTTAATATCATCGGTCATTTGTTAAAATTTTCTATACTGTAATATATTTTTAGAAAGCTGAGAAAACGGAGAATTTATTTAACTAGTTTCCAAAATAACCTTGTAGTAAAAAATTTAAGAAAAATGTTTTAAAAATATAGATTTCGTGAAAAAAAATTGTATCTTAAAATTTTTTGGTCTTTTTATTAATTGTCTATTGAGAAAACATAAACAATAAAAAATATTTTGTATCAGCGGTACATTTTGTGTGGTTTATCATTTTTCCTTAGAATTCGGGTATTTACAGATTTTTTTTATTTTAAGTAGCAAGTAAATGGTCCATACTTTCACCCCTTAAGAGGAATTACACTATTACAAATCAGCCTGTATATTAACGATCAATGAAATAAACATACATATAATATTGTAGTGTTTGCAGATGATACTTCTTTAATAATTAAAGTTAATAGATTATGACGATGTGAACACTGCTCTTTTCGATGTTATTAATTGATTTCATTAAAAAAACTGATGCTAAACAATAAAAAAACTAATGTTATTAACTAATTTTCACCGCCAAATGAAACTTGTACGAGATTTGAATAGCGAAGAACTATCGTATGTCATGTTGTCTTGGATTCCAAAATGCAGCAGGGACTCCATTATTTTTCAGCTGGCTATGTTTAGTTCTGCTTATGGTGTAAATTAAATTCACTCACTATTTTGATGTCGATGCGACAAGATTATGGTATCTTCGTCTGGGGAAATCTGCCGATATCGACACAATTTTTATTTTAATACATTGATACATTTTTTTAACTTTTTGAAAATACAATGTAAATTCACAGATCGTTTATGTTGCAACAAACGTAGGTAAGCTGTAAGCGCGCATTGATGTCTTTTGCAGGGAGTCTACGACATTAACTACGGCGTACATTGATTTCATTATCTATGTGCGTGTCTATGGTACCCACGACACAGGGAATCCTAATATAAATGTAACTATGCGTGTGCAACGTTATTTATTATTTCTTAATACCAATCAACAAATTCTATTGCACAAAATGGTGAATACGTCCAAAATATGATGCTGTTTTATACAATTTATTAACTAAATTAAAATAAAGAAAAACCTTAAATAATAAATGCTGGCCCGTAAATGGACCCTTATTTACCCGTAAACTATAATTAATTCAATAATTACTGCCAATTATTAATTCAATAATTTGGATTTATAACAGAGAAAAATCCCTACTTATTTCGAACGGTTTTGCGCAATATTCAATATTTATACCTACCTTCGACCTGGATATCCAGGAAATGTATGTAAAGAAAAAATAAGTATGACAGACGTACTCTGTTATTCTATAAAAATTATTGACGCGTATTGCGTAAATTTTGAATTTAAATAATATTATTTTATTTGTTAAAGCTGGAATAAGGGCTTTAAATGTTGTTTCCTTCCTTTCACAGGTAAGGAAATGTTTATTGTAACATAAGATTGTGCTATGTAAAGTAATATTTAATTTAAATAAATTCCTTCCTTTCACAGGGAAACGCAATTGAGTCTTATTTCATTGAGAATAGTTTCAACATAAAGTACAATAGTACTTATTATTATATGTACTTAATTGAAAATGATGATCTGTCCATGTACAGTCCTCAACTGTTTCTTTATGCATTAAATAGGTGCGTACAAAGAACAAAAATAATAACTTAATAACGTTTCACCCTCGTAGCCCCACAGTAGAGTAGTTATAACCTGTGTCGTGGGAGCCATGGACACACACAAAGACAGAAACACAAACACCCAGACCGAGAACAGATATTTTAAACTCATCATTGAAACTGCTTTGCCGGGAATGAAACCCGAAACCATCGGAACGTCCGGTAGTCCGGAACGGTAACCATTACGCCACGTGGGTCGTCAAACCCGCGTAATTGTCAAAAATGCGAGATAATGGCTAATTAATTCAAAATATTCAAATGGTCTAATAATTCTGTAACGAAAATAATTTGACTAATACATATTATAATTGTTTACTTTAAAAATATTTTGGTGTTTGACAGTCCATTTTATCGAGGTACACTATTAGTTCCTCAAACTGCGACCAATAGGAGCGGAGAATTTGTTGCCAAATATGTTGAAAAATGTAACCAAATAGGAAAAAATGATTTGTAAGCCTGGGTCGGTACAATATTACGTGCGCTATGTGAATTGTAGTCCCGCAAAAAGTCCAAAAAGGTTTACTCGCTACAACAATTTTATGATAACTGCTAATAAAATTGGCTGTAGAGCAATGTTTTACTCGTATTTGCGAAGGTTTTATAATAATATAAACATGGTACCCATTAATTAATTTTAAAATAAATACCTACGTCATTTTTACATGTGTAGGTACTATAGTAAATAATATTAAATAAAATCTTATTAAATTAAATTATCTTGATCTTTACATTTATTATATAATTTAATTTAAACATGTTATGTGATAGGTCATCGTAGTTGCAAATAACGTAAAAACTTGACTCGTAGTCAAGAGAGTCGTATCTTTTCAAATAGATAGCATCAATTGGTATTTAATTGGTTTTCTCAAACATGTTTTCCATCACCGTGGAAAACATCGTTATCAATTAGATGTCTCGTAAGTGCAGTGTATACTTTTTCAATTCACTCGGCGTAATGTAGGTAGGTAGGTAGGTGACAATGTGTTTATTTATTTATTTCATTAATTTGCCTTAGAATTAAGTACATAACAAGATCTTAAATATAATTATAAATGAGCTATCAATTCTAACCACCGCGTGGTATGAAAATTGTATTAATATTAACATTTACATAGTCACTTATTTATAATATCTTTTAAAATAATAATTATATCATCTTAGTAAATAATAATATTAGATGCCTTATTATTTATTACCTACACATAAAGACACATTAAATTTAAAAATCAATTATTATTATTATTAATAGATAATAAAATTATCACAATAAATCAACAAGAAAATTCCAAGAAATAAACCATAATTATGAATGTCAAGTAGGTAAGTAACAAGTCACAATGTCCACTGTATAATAGAAATATAATAATTATTTTTTCCATTTGTCAAATACTTAATACAATTCAAGTTCTACCCTTAAATGTCACATATAAATTATTGGCTCTGACAGTGCGTTTTATATCAATAAAATATTTTTGATATTTCAATGCATATTGAATTACATATTGTAATCATCAAGTAATTCATTAATGGAATGTAAATACATTTTTTACACAACCAGTCGAATGAAAAAAAATGTTGATGATAATAATGACTTACCACTATTATGCCTGTGTCCAAGGATGCTGTCGATGGTATAGGCGGCGGCGCGGCGCCCCGACATTGCACCTGCTGCCCGCTCGCTCCACATCCGCCCCCGCTTCCGCTTATCACTGGGGCAACTGTCTAACCAATCTACTCCGAAAGTTCACTTAACCTCCGAAAGTTACCAACTCACTAAATTCCTATGCAATGTAGAGTCTTCAAGTTTTATTAGTTCTAGAAACTTTACTTAGTTCACTGTAGTAACAGTTTTGAACTTTCACTTTAATAATTT
This sequence comes from Pyrgus malvae, assembly GCA_911387765.1. Lineage (NCBI taxonomy): Eukaryota > Metazoa > Arthropoda > Insecta > Lepidoptera > Hesperiidae > Pyrgus > Pyrgus malvae. The sequence continues at coordinate 98,118 of OU426969.1, read as the reverse complement.
ATTTTCACTATCATCAGCATAAAAATAGTAGTTAAATTGTTAACAATTAATTAAACGATATTTTTATTTTATTGTAATAATTTACTTCTTTAAATATGTACTTAAAATTGTATTACGATCTTTGCTGCGAGCTTTAATCGCGATCGGTTCTGTGTTCGCGAAACGAGAACCAAACTTTAACTGAGGTCTACAAATCAGTTTCACTGCGACCCGCCTAACACAAGCGAAGCCTCCTACTCTCTACCCGTCTCCCTCTATCGTAGCTAACTTGATATATTCCCCTCTCATTCACAAACCCCACCCCTATTTTCTGATTGGCACGTTCACTTGTAGGGTCTAAAGTTTCGGTAGAGAGCAGAGAGTCGCGCTCGGTGTTGTGGAGAGGTCGCGTATGAGACCGGTTTTGTTCGGGTGTAGTTCTTCACTAACTTAGAAAAGGTTTTTGATGCACGTCGATTAATGACATAGTTATAAACACGTATAGAATATAACGTTTCGTTAATAATAACGTTTCACACTCATAACCCATAGTAGGGTGAATATACCCTATGTCGCAGGTACCATGGACACATACAAAGACAGAAACACAAACACCCAGACCAAGAATATAAATTTAAAATCATTCAAATTTCTGTTTCGCCGGGAATCGAGCCCGGGACCATCCGATTAGCAGTCCGGCATTTCGCCACACGGGTCGTCATAATAAGTACTTTTCAAGTTATAAACATTAATTAATTAAATAATTATAGCTATTTCTCTGAATATAATTCTTATAACTGTTATTTTACGAAACAAGTTGACTTCACACTTGCTTACTTTTTTGTAAATGATAATAAAATCGTCTTATTGCTTGTATGTTTCTCCCAAAGCAATTTAAAAAATGTTTCATATTTAACAATAATAACAATAGGTACACTGTACGATATGTATGTAGATCCTGTATCTGTGCTTGGAGCCAACCTAATAAACATTAGCAAATGCCTGTGGCAGGTGGCTCCAATCTTCCCATGCTAAATGTCAATAATATTATTATATGAATTTTATGTGTATGTTACCGACCAAACCCGATTTTAGGATAAACTAATTTTTCCTAGGCTAAACTATTTTTTCCTATAGGTACGCGATAGGATAAAGTGGTTTAGCCAAGTCCAAACTAGTTCGATTGAATAAACTAGTTTAGACTAGACCAAACTAGTTTATCCTAAAATCGGATTTTTCCGGTGACATACATAAGGTAGAATTTAGAATACTTACGATAAATATGTAGGTATACATATAAATAGGTATATTATTATATATAAATAGATAGGTACCTACTTAGTTCAAATGGGAAAAATATTAAATTTCCCGTAATTACATTATTATTTACCATTTTATTTCCGAGATGGAGGAAATTTTACCTTTATCATTATTTGCCTTTATATGACCGATTATGCCAAAATACTTAGTTATGTTTCATAAAAGCTTTTTAGATTTTAATTTTAAACAGAAAAATACCAATTAATTTGGTGTTGATAGTGGAGATAAAATTTCGTAAGAAAATAAATTTAAGATATGATCTGTTACATAGAAGACTATACTATAAATAATAGACTGGTCTATTTTAGTTATTTCCATAGTATAATGTCGTATGGTATTTTACTGTGGGGAAATGCTGCTAATATCGACACAATATTTATTTTGCAGAAGAGGGCTATTCCCGCAATTTATAAATTAAATTCTAGAGAGTCTCTGAGAGAAAAATTTAAGGAGAATAATATACTGACATTTGCATCGCAATATATTTATGAAAATATTATAATGTATGTTCGTAAAAATAAACAAGAATTTATGACATTTTTGGATTTACATAGTTCGAACTGTGTTTCGACAAGGAATGGCCACAAACTTGCATTCCCCAAGTGTAGGCTCCGCAAAAAGAGCCACTCTTTTATCGGGATGTCGATCAGAATATATATTAATAAAATCCCGGAAAGTGTTCAATCCCTTCCTTTGCACCGATTTAAAAAGAAAGTCAAACAAGTCCTGTGCCGCAAGGCTTATTACGATCTTAAGGACTATTTAATTGATAAAAAAGCTTGGGATTGAGCTGTAGTCCCACAGGGCTTTTTCAATAACTGATGTAATAGACTTAAATCAATCAAACTGGTGGGACGACATTGACACATGCGGTAGCTGTCACGTATTTATGTTCCTTATCTGCTCATAGCTACTCTGTAAGAAAGCTAATTATTGTATACCTCATATTTTAAAATAGGGCTGAAGTTTTCTCCGTCTGCTCTTTTCTTCAGCTCAGCATTGCCTAAGCGCAGAGCAGAGAGAACAAAAAAATAACGTTCACTAAGAGTTTGTACATGAATCGTACAGTGAATAAAGAATATTTCATTTCATTTCAGAAGAATAATTTGAAAGAGGGGAGGAAATTTAGAAGAACATTTATTTTATTCAAAAGATGATTTTTTGTACATACCTACCTACCTACAGGGAAATGGGTATCTTGTTGTGTGGGACTTAAAATTCACTGTAGTGACACTGGGTTGGTGAGATGTGGTGTTAACCCTGAATCCACTGTGACCACTTGGCCGTTTTGTTACTTCAGAAACTAAAGAATAGCGAAACGGCGAAGCTAAACATTTTGACTAAAACGTAGAGTCAGTGAATTTAGGGCTGGTAGATTTAAGCTCTACACGAGATTCGATATCTTTTTCACAAAGTTCCTATGCCACATGGATGCGCGTTCGTCTGCCAACATTTTACATGAAAATGTTTTTCGTGGAATAACGACCATCGGCGATCAGCGATATACCTTTTTTGGATCGGAAGGGAAACCTTCAAAAGGTACCCGGCACCTTGGGAGAGAATACCGGGTTATGTGGGATTTGACCGAGCTTAAACCGTCTCGGTGGTCTGCCTCTGCGCTTGGGGAGGACTCCGGGATCTCCAGTGGAACGCATCGGTGTCCTCTACGCGCGGTGCCCAAAGTGGGCCCCTCTTCAGGAGAGCAGATGTGCTCTCCTGCACCTACCGATGCTTACGGCGACGTGCGGCTACGCACACACCGCCTCCCTTCCCGGGGCAGCTGGTTGGACCAATCGAGCTCCCACTATCACCACCCGCAACCCCGGAAGCCTACTTTTAGTCGTCTCTTACTGTCAGGGGATACCGTAACTCTATTCTTATTCCTGAAGCTACAGGGACTATCGGCGATATACCTACCTACTTGCCCACGTGTACATCGGCGCTGCACCGCGTTTTGGCACCTAGACGAGCATCGGAACCGCGCATTTCGGATGCTGTATTTTCACGTTTAGTTACTAAAAGTGGCTACAGTGAATTAGTAATGGTAAGTTTGGAAATAAAAATAAAAACCGTTTTTACGTTAGTCATTGTGTATCCTTTATCTATCATGCCTGATTCTGATTAATAGAACAGTTGAAATTAAAGATGTACAAAATTTTGGATTTAATAAAACACATGACAACAGTAGGAAATTACCAATTGCTAACAGCCTAAGCTTCTGTAATCCGGAGTTGTTAACTCGAACAATGGCTAAGCGCCTTACCACACTTAGCGAAGTGTGATTGAGTTCTTCACTTCTTCCCCGTACTACCCCCTCCCCCTCCCCCTGCCCCTTACCCCCTTCGACAGTTCAGTAACTAGATTATCCTTGTTTTGGGACTGTTAAGGGTCGTTGGAGCTTCACACGTAGGTACCATCCTGCAATTTGGCACGGGTCAATGTATTGTTCATCAGATAGCTGATGTAATAAGGAGTAGCTTAGGCTACTTTTATTTTACAGAAATTCTAAAACTAAAGTTCACGCGAACGAAGTTGCGGGCGGCCGCTAGTATTAATAAGGTTTTGATTTAGGCCACTATTTTTTAATCCGATTAGGTATTTTTCTTACCACGCGTTCGTCACAAGTGTTCTCCAAGCCAGTACCTATGCCAAATCCTGGGTTTGATTTTAAGTGAGTACAATTATTAACAATGTATTAAGTCCTTCTCTCACGTTGTAATACGTCCTTGTACACAACAGGGCATCCCCCTAAATAAAATTCAGCTAGGTATTGAAATCATTCAGTGTTTTAAAGTTAGGCAAAAACTACTTTGCATATTGTTGCAAAGTAATTTATACCTAACTTTATAATCATAATCATTCTTTATTGCATCATGCTTACATTTACATACAAGTTGTTACATTTCATAGGATGGGTCACAGTCACAGCATGAAACCCTGTAAGGGTGTAGCAATATTTTTCTTTACATCATATACTATACAAGTTGTAAAACTAATTTTAATTAGGTATCTTATTATTTTTAAACAAAGATTTAGATAAAATGAAATTAGCAGCAAAATTTTCGATTTAAATTGATTCATTTCAAAATTACTAAATAAAAAAGGTTCTAAATTTACAATTACATCATCAGTTACAACAATATTAAATTGGCTAATAAAATAAAAATTAACAAAATGTCAAATATTGAATACTGGATATCAAACATAGAAGAAGTCAAATATAATATATATAACAATTAATAATAATCAAAATTTACAAAACCAGCATAAACGAAATCAAATCAAAATTAATAAGAAACAAAATTATATAAAAGTTCATTTAAAAATAATTATTGTTAAACAGTGAATTTGATCACAAATTATACATGAATACAGCTCATTGATTTTTCACCTTATGCTTGATTAACCTCATTTTATTTGTCGTCAAATATTCTTGCAGAGAATAATACGTTTTCGATAGCAATTGTGTTTTTAGTTTTTTTACAAATGCTGGTAATAAATCCTCAGATTGTATCTCAATAGGAAGTTTATTATATATTTTAATGCACATAGAATAAGGTCCAGATCCGTACATTTTCATATTAGACTTTGGTAGTTCTAGTTTATTAGGGCGGTGCTGACAGTATTTATTTACGTCGTTGGAATACAAGAACAATTTAGTATATTTTTTTACAAATTTACAAGTTTCTAGTATATATCGTCGCACGTAATCTCAATTGGCGTAAGGGACAAAAGTGCGAAAATGAACTATCAATGCCACCATACTCAGCTCGTCGAGCTCTATCGAATGGTATATTTGAAATAATTCTATCTTTAAAAAAATGTCCGTTGCGCCCTAACAATTTTACACGCCTAAACACAATTTTCGTTAAAAAAAATTCGTAAGGGACTTTTCTTGCAAAAACGTAAAATAAAATTGGTTGTATGAGTCTGTATTTGAGATGTTAGACACCTAAGCCTGTTACAACCCTATAAAGAATTTGATCAATATCAGTAGAGGAGTTCTTTTTTTCTCTATTTTTTTTTAAAAAGGGCTTGTTAGTACTTATTTGTAATATCTACCACTGACTGACTAAAAAAAAAGCAAAACGAAACTTTTCTACTGTAAAACACAACCAGTGGTAGGTAGATAGGCCAAACAAGCACTAATGATTAGTTACGATTAGTTGAGGTTTGAAAAAAAAGAATTTAAGTTGTTTGTTTTCATAATAGGTACTTCTTACTAGTAATCTTCTTACAAATAACAATGATTTTGTAAGTGGTGAAACCAATAAAACATCTTTTTCTACAAAAAAATACTAATTTTATTATATAAATGTCTTGAAATACAATTTTTAGATATCATTTTTATTACTTTGATGAACAGAGTTAATTCTCTTATCAAAGTAAGCATTAGGCAAAGAAAATAACAATGAAACTGAACGAAACTGAATAATATCAGTAGTTTACTCAGTCACTTACGCCCTGACTTTTATATTTTGTCTAGCCTTAAACGGCTTAAATTGTTATGTATTGTTTGTAAACAATTCCTTTACGACGTAATTTCATAAAATTTCTTAAATTTTATATTGCGTAAGTGTCAAATGAACAAAAAAATCAGGGCGTAAAGGACACTCAACTTTTTTATTACGCTAGGTAGGCTGTTTATGAAAATTCAGCTGCAAAGAGCATTAAAAAATAGGTATAGTCTTCTTGGAGAAATTTTAATTAGCTACAACGACATTAAAAATATAACGCTTTAAAAAAAAACGGTTTTTTGCTCATATCCAAAAAACAGGTTTTGTCCCTTACGCCAATTGAGATTACATGCGACGATATATACATGTTAAAGTTAGAATGTCAAATTTTCTAAAATGGGGTCTGCAAGTTTCCCTGGAGTCAATGTTAGCGATAATTCTCGCTAACATTGACTCCACTGAATACATTTCTTTTGTAGAGTAAAAAGTTTGCAAGCGTCTACACTATTTCCCCAAAGCAATATTCCATATTGGAGCCAGGCGTGGGCGTATGCGTAATACGCGGTTTTAGTTGTATTACAGTCAGTAGCCCTTTTAAGTTCAAATAGCGCATAAGTAAATCTTGCCAGTTTGCTTGAAGTATTTTGAATATGGGTTTTCCAATTTAGATTAGTATCAATAAATAGGCCTAATAATCTTGCATTATTCACGCACTCTATGTTAATGCTCTTTGTATTAAAATTCATATTAAGTGGAGCTTTTTGGTGTGGTCTAAATTGGATTAATTTAGTTTTACTGTAGTTAACTTCAAGGTTGTGATCGGTCAGCCAAGAATTTACGCTACTAAGAATGATGTTTGATGTAACATTTAGATTTGATCTATCGGAGCAAGGGAAAACCAGCGATAGGTATGTCATCGGCAAATAGCACGCATGGAATACTTATGTTCTTAGGTAGGTCATTAATAGTCCCTGTAGCTTCGGGATTAAGAATAGAGCTACGGTATCCCCTGCCTGATCGTAAGAGGCGACTAAAAGGGGGCTTCCGGGGTTGTGGACGGTGTGAGTGGGAGCTCGATCCATCCAACCAGCAGCCCCGGGAAGGGCGGCGATGTGTGCGTGGCCGCATGTCGCCGTAAGCATCGGAAGGTGCAGGAGAGCAAAACTGCTCTCCCGAAGATGGGCCCGTTCTGGGGCGTCGCGCGTGGAGGACACCGGTGCGTTCCGCCGGAGATCCCGGAGTCCTCCCCAAGCGCAGTGGCAGCCACCGAGGGGGTTTTAGTGCGGTCAAATCCCACATAACCCGGTACTCTCTCCCAAGGTGCCGGGTACCTTTTGAAGGTTTCCCCCCCGACAACAAAAAAAAAAAAAAAGGTAGGTCATTAATATAAATAAATAAAAAATCAATGGAGTTCCGCAAAGTAACGCCTGATTCTACCTATATTAATTTCATTCAGTGTTTATTTGTCATTAAGATCTCAGTCTTAATACATACTTCTTTCAACGTCTACAATGATTTCTGATATATTGATTCTTTATACCTATATTGTTCTCCTAACCAGATTATCCATATTTTGGGAACTCGACTTAACTCAAGGGTTTCTCGCGCAAAGCTCGCATATAGTTAAGATGCTCATAGCAAGATATTTGTCACTTAAGTAGATTATTGTTTGCGTGAGAAACTGGGAAGCTTGGCACGGGACAGTGTGACGTGACGAGGCTGAATCTGGGATTAGCTATTGTGCTGTTGAGTAAGATGCTTAAAACATATCACTTTGTTTCTTGTGCTTTGTTTTGTAGTAGCTTATAAACTACCTGGAGTTATCTGGTTTCTAACCTATTAAAACATAAGTACCATAAGAGAAAGAGTGAGATCAATACATGAATATCGATGACGACCCGCGCGGCGCAATGGTTACCATGCCAGACTGCCCCTCGAGGGGTCCCGGGTTCGATTCCCGGGCGAAACAGAAAGGAGACGTTTCAATTTTAGCTAGTTATTGTACACTATCTCAAAAATTCGAGAAAAACTCATTAATCCGAAAAAAATACTTAAAATTGGTTAAAACATTTACTTTTTCGGTACAAAACCAATTTAAATCAACTCTTTTCAACATTTTTCAATATGGCGGAACAACTGATGTCCCTGTACTGATCGCCATTAAGTTTTTCTAGTACTTATACTACTGTGTTGCAATTCTTACTTAAAATTCTTGTTTTGTACCTATAACCCCGGTCGATTATAACAAAATGCTTAGTAAAAAACAGCATAGGTATATAAAGCAACAACAATATTCTATATTTGCAATTTCATCATACGGTATACAAATACCAAAGTCCATACATTTTGAAACATCTCCTTTGAATGATTTTAAATTTCTATTCTCGGTCTGGGTGTTTATGTTCTTGTCTTTATGTGTTAATGGTACCCACGACACAGGGTGTTATTTTATTTAATGACTGACAATCAAGGATCCCAGGTTCGATTCCCGGCGAAGCAGAAATCTGTGTCCATCATACCTACGACGAAGGGAAATATAGTGTGGGACTATGAGTGTGTCTGTGTAGTGTTATTTATTATTTACTAGCTGTGCCCGCGACGTCGTCGTCCGTATGAATAAAGACTTGTATAACAGGGATTGATTAAAAATTAAAGATTATTTATTTGCATTAAATAAGTAGTAGGTAGATTATTCTTACATATAGTGATTTTTTTCTAAATCCTTCAAACCTAAAACAGTAAGGACTGCTTACTGTACTCAAATCTTACTATCCACTTTTCGCACGTTTCGCTTTTCTCGCGCAATCAGATTCTCTTTACAAATATGTAGCTCGTTTATTAAAGTTAAGAGATACGTAGTACTGCTGTGCCCGTGGCTTCATCTATGTTAAAAATAGTATCTTTAGTAAATTGGGTGAATTTATACTGCAAAGAATGCATAGACTCATTCTATATACATAGCTTTAACCTACTGCAGAAAAGAGGTGCACTATACAACTACTTGTAGTTGAAAATGAAAATGAAAATGATAATGAAAATACTTTGTTGTTGACTGTTTACAGACATAAAATAAGATGTTTAAAATTATAATTGGAGTTTTAAACAGTCTACCATGTTCTGGCATACAATATTATTAATTAAAATTAACTAAAAAATATTTTGTTTTAAGATCCGATAAGAATAATCTTAACGGATCATCGGCTTTTAATGCCTACCCACCGCTGGGTCAATGAGAGAAAAAAAGCCGGCGGAAAAAAAACTCTCAGGCATTGTTTAGAGTTACACTTATTTTATAATGTATTTTACGCGGAAGCTCCCCAAACTATTTTTATTGCACGTATTACGATGTCTTATCTTCAAAAAATTCGTTTATATTGTAATATGCTTTTTTTATAAGCCAATGTTTTAATTGTTTTTTAAATTTAGTATTTGGTAACTGTTTTATATCTATGGGTAATTTATTATATATTCTAATAGCAAATATGTATGTACTATTTCTGAAAATCTGACATTTTACTCGAGGTAAATACAAAGCGTCAATATCTTTTAGTCTCGTGGGCACATCTCTTATGCGCATGTTTATTTGCTTTTCAAACAAGTTTTTATTATTAAAAACGAAAGTACAAATCTCTAATATATATATATTCCAGTTAATGTAAGGAATTTCTTTTCTGAAAATAGTGAGCGAATAGATTCGTCACCCGCTTTACCATACAATATTCTGAGACTACGTTTTTGCAATATAAATGTTCTACTAACATTAACAGAATTTCCCCAGTATATAATACCATATGTTAGAAGGGGGTAAATATTGGCATAGTAAAAACTTTTAGCTACTTCAAGAGTTGACGCATCTACTAATACTGAAAGAGCATAACAATTAGCCGATATTTTATTATAAATTTTATCAATATGACTTTTCCAATTTAAGTGGGTATCTAAGGAAACCCCTAAGAAATTCGTTTGCTCTACTTCTTCTATTTCAACTGCATTTAAATGAATATTTAGATTTTCTAAGTTCTGTTTATAATTTTTAAATTGCATTATTTTAGTTTTATTTAAGTTGACCTTGAGGTTCAGTGTGTCTAGCCATGTTTTTATAGTTACTAGTGTACTTCTTATTTCATTCCTATAATCCTCAGCTGAAATGTTTTCATTGTAAAATAAAATTGTTGCATCATCAGCGAACATAACACATGGATATTTTGCTATAGTGGGTAGTTCATTTATATACATTAAAAATAATAATGGACCAAGAACACTACCCTGAGGAACACCTATTTTACAAATCTCGAATTTAGATTGAACCTCTTCTAACGTATTGTTCGATTTATTAAATGTTGTAAGTACCGTCGATTGTTTCCTATCATTAAGTTCCTATCATTAGTTGGGAGGTAAAATTAAACATACACGTGCTTAGGATTAAACAACATTGTGAAAACTAAAGCAGAAGGCAGGATCTGTACACAGAGTGCTATCTGTATTTGGAAATAAAGAATCTTTAAAGAATCTTTAATGTCTTCACCAACCAACTTGTGTGGATGAGCCCGTACGCAAAAAAAAATTAGTTAATGTTGTAAATGTTCAGCATCATACGTATACCCAACGACGGGACAACCCGCGTGACGCAATGTTTACCATGCCGGACTGCTAATCGAAGCGTCCCGGGTTCGAATCCCGGCGAAGCAGAAATTTCAATGATGAGTTTCTGTTCTCGGTCTGGGTGGTTGTGTTTCTATCTCTGTGTGTGTTCATGGCACCCACGCCTCAGGGTATATCTACCCTACTGTGAGGCTGTAAGTGTGAAATGTTATTTTTTTTTACACTATGTACTTACTTTTATTAGATTTTAGGCTTTTATTTCAAATTATCTCCATTGATTCACTTTGGAGAAGAAATGAATATTGCTCAATAACGGTAATATGGTATGTAAACTTCGTGGTTAGGTTTAGGTTTAAAGACATTTATTCTCATGTCTTCTCGTGGTTGATAAATCGAATGTCAAATTAGTGAGAACAGTTGGTTGTATCAGTAGTTTCAGCTGCAGCCTGTTCATAATCTTCCACCCCAATAGAAGACTAATAAGCTGAGCAGTAAGGTTCGGCGGCGGTGAGGCTCGCGATGCGCTTCTTAGGTCTAGCCATACTCGGCCAACGAAAGAAAATACAGTAAGCTGATCTAAGTATATTTAATATGGTCGACCATATTAGTGAGAGATCAAAATAATTTTACTTAAATTTATGGTTATGAAATAATTTTTTAATACAGTTGCTCAAAAAGTGGCGTATTGCAGGTACAAAGCGTTCGTATAGGGAAGTGGGCTATTACTCGTGCTTTTTCTTTACCTTTTCCGAACTCGGGCGTTCTCTTTCCCAACTGTCAAAATAATGTCTATTAAAAAAAACACGAAGTTTTAGAAGTTTTTATGATTCATGCAAATATTTCTAAAAAGAAGCTACTAATTTGTTTCAATATCAGATTTAATGAATTGATTCAATAAGTGAGGTTGGGTTTCATTTCATTTCATCTCATTAACATTTACATTTCATATCAATAAAAAATTCTAATGAAGACTTCGCTGTATGGGCATGGTTCCCTTTGCCTACCCAGAATGGGTGAAGAAAACAAAAAAAAACTCTGCATATAGGTATTATTTTACGGTTGGCGCCATTTTTCAAAAATGTTCTTTGCGAGTTTTTATTATTTTATTAAAATGCTTCATTTTTTCGCAACTGTATTAAAAATAGTTCAGTACACGTGCGGAACTGTCATTGCTAAGAGTTCCGACTGTCAACCTTCACCTTCGGTCGTCATTTGTCGGAACTCAATGCAATGACAGCCTTTCCGCACTTGTAATGAAATATACTATTTTAAAAACTTTCATCCAAATTCCCCAAAGTACCTTTTAAGTTTATGTCGCGTATTGTTTAAGTGAACATAATTTTTTTGTTGTTTTGTGTTGATTGATATGAAATACACACTAATGTTACGGAAATTCATTCAACAATATATCAGTAAACACATCATTCAAAGAAGGGAAAAGAATTGAGAATGAAATATTAAGTTAAGGTTAATTATTGTACGCTTTAGATACCAACTTTCGTATCCATTTTATTTGCTATTGAGGGGTAATTTTGAAAAAAGCTTAAATAAGTTTCTTACTATGTTAGTAAAGATTACAAATACAAAATAATAAGAAAAATACTCTGCACAAAAATATTCTGTACATCAAGTCTCGACACTCAATTTTCAAAGAGTTTCAAAGAAAATTGACATTTAAAGGGTGAATTTCGGGAAATGCTGAAACACATTCTTTTTATTTTGGTTAAAAAATGTTTATAATAAATTTCAAGAAAATCTATTGAAAATAACCAAGTTTTCCATACAAATTTTCATCCCTCATTTGACACCCTTAAAGGGTGATTTTTAAAATTTTCTATAGTCTATATGTTAGCGAGGCCCAATATATATAAAACAAACAAAGTTTCATCAAAATCCGTCTAGTGGTTTTTGCGTGAAAGGCTAGCAACAGACAGACGGACAAAAATTTCAAAACTTATATTTTTACCTTCTGCTACTAATAAATAAAAAGAAGGATAAAGATAGAAGGATTTTTAAAAATTTATATGCAATGTACAGAATTGATACTGCTTACAGTTTTATTATATGTAGGTATAGATTAGAAGAACATTATATTAATTTATTATTAAAAATAACAATTTATAATAATTAAAATATAAAAAACATGAAAGTGAAAGTGTTTGGTATAGTTGCCACCAGATAAAATTGATACTAAGATAATGAATCTATGAAGTTATTTAAAAATTGTTAATCTTATTGAGGGTAAACTTCCAATAGTTTCTGACAGGTCGAGTCATCGCTGCCATATTAAAAAGTCGTGATCTTAGCGCCGCACGCCGCGAAGTAAGCACGTACTCTGGAGTGTGGGCAACGCTAGCCAAAGTAGCACCGTGTAGTTTTACGGCGTGGCACGGGTGCTTTCCTCTTAGTTTTCCAACCGGTCCGAGTGTGGATTATTAAAAGTATACGCGCCTTCACGGGAAGGTTTCGGTCGCGTAATCATCAGATCTGAAGTGAGTGTAGTGTCGTCGACGGTGACTTGGGCCCCCGTGGCGGCCATTACGAGCAAGGGTGCACCGACCACGCGGAGTGTGAATGAGGCCAGGTTCCCTCGACAAGACGTCTTTACTCATAACCCCATTAGATTTTCCATAGTATATTCTTTAGATTGTATGATTTTTGTTCCCTACTTTATTTTGGGTAACCCAACCCCCTTTTACCTATACCTACTGACTGACTGGTGACCGCTTTACTGCGCCAGTACTCTGCTTTCCTCGGTAAGTAAGCTCACCAGTCAGTTCTTAATATCATACTGTCTTTACGTGTGTCCGTTTTCTTTTTGGGCTTGTGGCGTCGGGCCGCGCCGACCCGCGTTGTACGCCACACAAAGACAATACTATACTTTATTAATCTATGAAATGAAATAAGAAACATAAATTTTTTCTTTTCATTTAATATTGAATGGCTAAAAGGATTTTTATACAATGCCGTAAAACGAATTTTTTTTTTTTAATAAGAAACATAAAAGACAGACATGACAATTTTGATAGCTGCTTCAAAATGTAAATAAACAAACACAGAAAGTAAATAATTTTATAAAGAAATAATAAAAGAAAAGCAAAGTATAAGAATAAAACAAAAGGATATGTTATATAATATGATAATGGACGTGAATGAAGTAAGTAATAATAATGTAGTGTATGTATAACACGACACGGCGCATTTCATTCGCTGCCCGTAGGAATGAGATATTTTCCCGCGGTAAAAAGTAGTATATGTTCTTTCTCAACGTCCTTTCTATTTTTATGCCAAATTTCATCACGATCGGTGCAGTGGTTTAAGCGTGAAAGAGTAGCAGACAGACAGACAGACAGACAGAGTTACTTTCAAATTTATAATATTAGTATGGATATATCTGACCGATTAAGAAATATGTTCATCGGCCCACACTCTAACTATAACACAAAATATTTTTAGAATGGCTGCACCCAATGCTGAGATCGGGTCTATGAGCGAAGGAGAGAGCCAGGTACTTATGCTTGGTATTTCTCTACGTGAACAGAATCCGAAACGATGAAATGCGTAGACAAGCGAAAGTTACTGATTTAGCTCGCAAAATCTGCAAGCTAAAGGGGCAATGGAGAGGCCATAATTATAGTTAGGAGGACTGACAAGTGATGGGGACGAAAGCTTTTGTAGGTGGTAGAACTATTATAGAACTATTATCGTTCGCCCGGGGAAGTACCACCGCTGCACCCACTTCTGCCGTGAACCAATGCTATTGTGTTACTACAAACTTAGGTACATGAGGCGACCATCACCCTTCGGAGTAGCAGAACACGCACAAGCAAGACTTAGGCTTGCTTAAGGCTGTGTGTAGATGTCCATGGGCTGCAGCGACCACTTACCACCACGTGGCCTACATGCTCACTGCATTCAAATAAAAATAAAAAATAAACCTAGCCATTATCATCTTAAGTGACGAATGTCTCAACTGTATCCACATAGTAACTTACATGAATGAAGACCAAAGCGAATATAGACGTATACAGTTTGAGCATTATCTCGCGTGGAGGAGAGGGAGGGATAATCATCCCGTCGTGCGACGGTCACAAAAGATGAAGTTCCGCCACTCACTGTCTCTTTGTCGCGAATTAAGGCAATTTTCTGAACGCCGGAAAATAAAATAATAGCCGGCCCATTAGCGACCCCCTCCCCTCCCCCCTCTCGTCGCTCGACGCTAATCGTCGGAAATGAATTTGACGTTTCTGTCTCCGCGCTTTGAGCCTCGCGACTTGTTCCGCTTCATTTAACGTCGACGACTGCCGCCGAGACGCGACGCATTGACGCATCGCATCGTCAGAACAGAACTGCTTACTATTAGCGTATGCTTACTTGTTTTTTTCTCTTCATTCACGTTTTTTCTTCAAAGATAGTTTTGAAAATTTCAGTTTATTTCCATATATTAGATGTTTCATATTTTTGAATGAATCGCTGTAAACCTTGCACGGGTCTCTCCCGTGGCCTCTCCAGTGCTTACTCTACAACGCCGGGCCAATGGAGATTGGTGGAGATGCGGGTCCGTGGCCTACTCGCTGTCTGATGTTTTCGTACCGCCCAATAGACTTCTGACAAGGTTTAATGACTATTATCAATCAATAACAACTGGGACCGACGGTTTAACGTGCACTTGGAAACACGGAAACGCGTTTGAATTTTTCCATTAGCGGTCACCCATCTCACACCCGACCGCGCCAGTTTGGTTTTCGTTGTACGTCAGCCGCCGCGTTATGCGCGCTTGGTATTCTTTATAAAATGAAATGAAATAGTTTATTAACATCCTGGGTAATAATATACACATGATGTTTGTCATTGTTCTACGGTCATCAGCTGACCGTCATCCGCTTTGGGTGCGCTAAGGCTTATATGGGCTAGGAGAAAAAAGCGGGCGGAAAAAAACTCCAGCCCTGTTTTAAATAAATTTTCAGGTACAATGGGTATTTATTATGCAGCATGACTGTGGGGCTAGAAGGGGATAGAATTCATATTTCAATAAAAAGTATTGTCAATATAACCACAGCTTAGTGTTCTGTGCCACAACTATTAAGTTCTTAAAGCGCCTTCAGATAATAAACGCGCAACATTGCTTTGGCTTGTTTATAAATTCGCATTCGTAAGTATATAAAACGCTCACAACATGTATAAATGTTCGGACGTTGATTGCAAGTTACGTAATCAACTTTTTGTTAAAAATTACTTAAAAAAATTCATAAACGACCCATAGATAGTAGTTGTTGGAGAAGAACACCCAACCATAAAAATGTAAATGAACAGTGCAAGTAATTTAATTTAATTAATGTAATTTATTTTTGATTTTGATCTTTACCAAGTAAATAATTATTTCATTTGTTACATCGCACAACAATTCCATTTGAGTTCCGTTTTAAGTCTTAATAAATGTCAGAAATTTTATTTCAAACGCCTGTGTAAGAAGAATAGCAAAATCAGTTTTAAATTACTTGTGGAATATAGTTATAATATTTAGGTAAGTACTGTTTGGTATAGTTATTACAAAACCTTATCATCAGTGATCAAGAAACTTTTCCTTTCGGAGTTACTACAAATTTGCATATTATTTTGTTTGTATAATGTTCAATGAAGCACTTATACATATCGTACAATGAAGTACTACTTGACAGCAGAACGAAGCCATAAAAGATCCGAAGGTTGTAGTGACAGTTTAACAAATTTAAAAAAAATATCTTAAATTAACGTTTCACACATATAGCCCCACAGTAGGGTAAATATAACCTATGTCGTGGGTACTATGGACACAAGACATAAACATAAACACCCAGACCGAGAACAGAAATTGAAACTAATTCGCCGGGAAGCAAACCCGGAACCCGTTCCGAGACAGGAATGAAGAAACGCGCTGGTACGCCTGGTACTTGCAGACAACTTCAGAAAGGTTCACAGTTCGTCAGCAAACTACACCACTCGAACGCTAGTAAATTATTACTGAGCAACTTTTGTAGTTTGGCTTCGCTTGGCTTTTTGCATCATACTGCTGGGCACGGGTCCTCCCCATTATTGTAGAGGCCTAAAGCTTACTTCACCACTCTGCTCCAATGCGTGATTGTGGAGATGCGGGTTAGTGGCCAACCCGCTCTCGGATGTATTCGAACCGCCCATAAGGCCTCCGACAAGGTTTAACGACTGCTATATGTATCGTGCGTGCGTTTTCTACCGACTTAACTATGGTGAGTGCTCCGGAACTTTTCAAATTGATGCCTACGACACCATTTTCATGATTATACCACCAGACGAAGATTAAAGTTCCACCGACACCGTTTGGACTCGTGGCGGTCCTCCACAGTCCGCTTTGCACGCTCCTTTTTACCACGGACGTATAAGTTATGGGACAACCTTCCAGCTAAGGCATTTCCAGTTCAAGAAAGGGTTCTTCAAGAAAGCTGCAAAAAAGCGGGTGGCTCCCCTGGGGTTGCCCGTGCCCATAGGCAACGCTGATCGCTGCTTTTTTGTTCGGTTTATTAATATACGTTAATTTTGTGCTTTCTATTAATTCTTTAATGCGCATAGCTTATTTTTTTGGTGTCGGGGGGAAACATTCAAAAGATACCCGGCACCTTGGGAGAGGATACCGGGTTATGTGGGATTTGACCTCACTAAAACCCCCACATACTACCAAAGGGATACTTACACATTTTGCGCTAATTATTATAATCTTCCAACAACGGATACGGCACAGCATCCAACCATAGGTACGTCTGTTAGACGCTATCCGGATGGTGGCTATTACACCACCGCAATTACACTGACAAAGGAAAGAAGGGGGAGACCTCATGAGGAAATATAATTACAGGAAGAGACGTTTAAACTCATCGGAAGATCGTTAAGACAAAGCATCATTCTACCATCATCATGACATAACGCAAGGTTGAAGACTTTAGCTCTGAATGAGCGGTATTTAGTAAATCAAAAAATAGCCAAATATAATTCCTATACTAATTGGTAGACATAATAGGTATTTAATTGATCACAAAACTTCGGATGACTCGGAGAATTAACGAAATGACAATATTTATCAGAAATGATAGTAGCTGATACCTCGAGCCCCTAATTGAAGCCTCGTCTCTGCACCGGAAACGCGCTGTTAGATCGAGGCGCCCTCCGGAAGGAAGGAACCGCCAAATTGGCCTCGACTCCGCCTTTCCTAATTGTTTGCTCGCATTAGCGACTCTTTGAACCCGGTACTCCACAATAAGTACCCACAGTAATATGTAAGTGAGGACAGTAAGGTTACACTTACATAGGGCGACCACCACACATAGGAGGACGCCGTGTCTTGCTTTAGCTTGTGTGAAGTTTTGCCTGAGCTGCAGTAATATAGTAACTATCTACATAAACACCACGCGGCCTGCACGTAAGTCTGCTAATTCGTTGAAAAAAATAATACTCTTATTAGCGAAGGAGTGAAATAAATAGGTAATAATACTTTCATTTTCATAGGTGGCGCAACGTCGTTTAACCCTGTCGGACCCTAAGGGTTTGAAAAGATTCGAGAGCACATTGGCTACTAACACGCATCTCCACTAACCCGCATCGGAGCAGCGTGGTGAAGTAAGCTCTAGGCCTCTCAATAATAACGGGTTGTGCCCAGCAGTGGGACACCACCACGGGCGACCACAATCCAGCAGAGGCAGGCAGTACTGGCTGTAGCGACCTTCCGCTACTCATCAAGAGATGGCATCACGGGTATTCCTGAATCACGCTATCGAAGTTTTCGGAATATCCTACCATATATACAAGCTCCGAATTGAATCAGTTGGAGCGCGGCCGCTCCCCGGGCATGACCACCTAGTCCGGCGGGAGATCTCCCTTTGCCAAACTGGTGACCCTGGACAAGAATACGTCCCTTCTGACCTTCATCAGTCGCACCTTCACTCCCTGGATGGACTGCAGCATCACTTCACCAGCTCGTCAGATTCATCGCAGCGCACCATGTACACGCTTCCTGTTCCTGATCAAGCTGCCTCCTGCGACGTCATGGACGGCTCGAGTACCCACTCTACTCGCCTCCACATTCCAACCTACCCTCACATCTCGACTCACCGAAGATAGAGGGCATCTTCACACTTCGCTACACCCTCACATCCCGACTCACCGTGGACAGAGGGCGACACAAGGTCTGCACCCTCACATCTCGACTCACCGCAGATAGAGGGCATTCAAGGCGCTTGTAAGCGAAGATTTCTCAAGCATGGATAGAAGTTATCGACCTCCGGTCTGAGCAGGGGGTGATGTAGCGACCTTCCGCTACTCATCAAGAGATGGCATCACGGGTATTCCTGAATCACGCTATCGAAGTTTTCGGAATATCCTACCATATATACAAGCTCCGAATTGATTCAGTTGGAGCGCGGCCGCTCCCCGGGCATGACCACCTCGCCCGGCGGGAGATCTCCCTTTGCCAAATGGCAATACTGTGATTTGCATAAGCTTCCACCGACTTCTGCTATTTCATGTAGAAATCAATATCAATAAAAAAAATCTCTGATCTATCGAAGTGGATGCTAACGTAGTGCAGCAGCTCATAGCGTTTTAACTTAACAATAGTTTTGAATATATTTATCTTTAGTGAGGTGGTATATCTGGCTTAGTCCTCATCCAAACTATTTCCATAAAAAAGGTCAACCCGTAGCCCCGTAGAAAGAAGGACAAAAACACCAACAAACAAACACATTTTCACATTTATAGTACACACTTATTCTAGTACATACTTATTCTATAAAAGAGTAGTACGTATAAGTATTAACATGACGCAAACCCGTTAAGAGGTTTTACCAATCATCGATATTACGTGCCGTATCGCAAGTTGAAGGTAGACGAAACGACTCGACACAATACTGAGAACCTATTAGGTCTCAATAACGGTACAAATGTCGCGGTGATTACGATAGATTGGTCTCAATCTGCCATATTTCCATATTATTCGCAAACAGTGGGAGTGGGAGGGGTATAGTCTTGTGTAGCTAGCAAATGAGTTATAATAAAGATATAGCTCTTCACCACTGAGCTAGTAACTTCAGATCTATCAATTAAAATATATCACTATATCTTTCGTCAAATTAATAACGATTACGGAATCTACTAGTTACGCTCTTTCATTATACTGATCCCGAATGAAATCAATTGAGATACATAAAAATATACATCGCTTTCAGATATATTGATATAAAATAATATTATAACGCTTATTCAGTTAATATATTTAATAATAGCATTCATAATTTAAATGACATGCTGCAACAATCACGCAGTATACATTGCTATGCAGATGATAGTACGGTGGACGCACTATACACCTGTCGAGCCAATGCCTCTAGGTCACAAGTGGAGGAAAGCAGAATCAAACTTGTGTCTGAAGTCGAGAACTCTCTGGAGCGGGTCTCGAAATGGGGTCGACTTAACCTTGTCGAGTTTAACCTCACGAAGACACAAGTTTGCGCGTTTACCGCTAAAAAAGCCCCATTTGTTATAGCGCCCCAGTTCAAGGGCACCGCGCTCAACATCGGTGAAAGTGTCGGTATCTTGGGAGTTGACATTACGAGTAAAGTGCAGTACCGGAGTCATTTGGAGTACAAAGCCAAATTGGCATCAAAAAAGCTTGGTGTCCTCAACAGAGCGAGGCAGTACTTCACTGCGGGGCAACTCCTGACGCTGTATAAGGCCCAGGTCAGACCCCACATGGAGTACTGCTCCCATCTCTGGGCAGGAGCACCGAAGTACCAGCTACACCCATTTGACTCCGTTGAAAAGCGCGCAGTCCGAATCGTCAACGACCCAAGATTGACTGACAGGCTAGAACCGCTTAGCTTGCGAAGAGACATAGGCTCGCTTTGCGTGTTCTACTGACTTTACTATGGTGAATGCTCCGAGGAACTCTTCAAATTGATGCCTACATCACCATTCCATGATTATACCACCAGACGAAGGTTAAAGTTCCACCGGCACCATCTGGACTCGTGGCGGTCCTCCACAGTCCGCTTTGCACGCTCCTTTTTACCACGGACGTGTAGGTTATGGGACAACCTTCCAGCTGAGGCATTCCCAGTGGACTATAACATGGGGTTCTTCAAGAAAGCTGTAAAAAAAGCTCTCCTCCAAAGCCGGCAATGCTCGGGCGGCTCCCCTAGGGTTGCCCGTGTCCATAGGCGACGGTGATCGCTTAACATCACGCGGCCCGTCTGCCTTATTGTTAGGTTTATTTATAATAAAAAAAAAAAAAAAAAAAATCTACTTGAATTTGTGAGCAGAGGACTGTGGGTTGACATTGACATGCACGATAGCTGACACGTACGTTCATTGTCAACCCAAAGCCATACTGTCTATTAATATTTATATAACAATTGGCATTAAAAAGAGTGCTGTTGATAGTTTTTCTCTTCCAGCTCTTTTTTCTCAGCTCGGCTCAATGCCCAGAGTCGCGAAAATATTGACGTTCATTAAGAGAATATTTAGTTTTGTTAGCCAAAAATAAAAATAAAAATATTTTGAGCTGAGTGAGTTACTGATGTAAAAGGGTGATATACATATCACTGAGCTAAAAAAGATATATCTATCTTTTCATTTTCGTGATACATTATGCACTAGAGGGGGAGGTGGCATTGTCGGCTAAACGGCACATTAGTGCCTTTTGTGGCTCTCGTCATTGTTTAAAATCGATGCTTAAAGATTCGTGCCCTCCATCGCTTGTGAGTGGTTTCGCATTACGCGCTGAGGGCCGACACAACACACACACACACACATTCTCGACACCGTGTTCAATGTTCAAACTCTCTCTCTTACACACTGGCTATGTTTTGTGTCTTTTTATTATACAGCTGTCAGTCAATCATTGGTCATTGATGATGGCACAGGTCTCCTTGGCAGAGACAGGGATTTAAGTCAATCCAATACTGGATTGGTGGACATTAGACCTTATGAGAAATTATGAGTTACTCTCAGGCATGCACGGTAATATCATTTTTAATTAAATTTCACAATTTATTGCTTCGCCGTGGAGGGAATAAATAATTAAAAAACCCGTTCGAACTCGGTATGTCGATCTCGGTATGACGGATCAGCGGTCTTTGCCGCTCCGCCGTCGTCGTCAACGAATCGAATCTATCTTTTAACAAAAGAAAAGTGCAAGAAGGATTCCGTTTCATTATCTATAAAAACAATTACCTACGTGTTTTGTATGGGAACCGCCCTTAATAATGTTCTGTTTTTAGTATTTGTTCTGTTATAGCGACAACAGAAATACATCATCTGTGAAATTTTCAACTGTGACTGAGATACAGCTTGATGGCAGACAGTCGAATGGACGGATGGACGGGGACGGACAACGGTGACTTAGTAATAAGGATCTGTTTATCAATATACGCACTTTATGTTTATGGTATAGCAGAAAACAAATCGACAAGTCAAGACACAGTGTTCATCTTAGCGCAGTCAGAAAACGCAACTGAACACGAGCGGAATGGATCGGCCATTATCCACTCAGTGTTTGTGCCGCGAACAATTGACTTCGACGATAATGCGCCGATACCTGCAATACTCATTACAATTCTGCTTGTGAACATACCGTCCCCGTAGTTGGAAAAGTAAATAACTCTGATTTTGTAGTTCTGAGATAAACGCGATTTAGTGTTTTTTTTTTCAGTTAATGTACATTTGGCTTTAGTTTTGAGTTTTGAGAACATAAGTGTACAAATAACTTTCCGCCGTTTTTTACAAATAAATTGAAATTTATTCTGAAAGAACAGTACATTATGTTTTATTCAAAGTTTTGTCCATCATTAGCCACTACTTTTTCCCATCTTTCTGGTAGCATTCGAAAACCACAAAATTTTAAAAAGTGAAAATATTATAGTAAGACGAAACCCATTGGAAAAGGTAGAGAATATAATAAAAATGAAAGGAAAAAAAATACGAAACACATACGTATACAATATAACATAAAATCTTATGTTTTTCGAGTAATTTAAGTATACAGTTTAATAAATAGCCCAAAATTGTACATAATGATTCAAAAGAAATTCGGATTCGAGTTTTCATTATTTGTATTTTCTGAGAACATTTACTGTCGTATTGTATATTTTTATACCATCAGAAAGTAGAGATTTCAACGAACGAAAAGCACACCTAGGTACTTTTTAAATTAAAAAACTAAAAAACACGCTTTTTGAAAATACGAGATAAAAAATAAGAAGAAAATGTATTTTACTGTAAAAAAGCGTGGGGTGGTTTTTAAGATACTATTGACACCATGCACCCCACGCATTTTTACTGTAAAATACATTTTCTTCTTATTTTTTACTTTTTAGTTCGTATTGTTACGCGCTATGGGTAATGAAAATGCCGTTGGTAACGTAGAAGGCGTTTATTGTCAGCTTCCACAAAAATCCACTTAACTGAGTCCGAATCACAATGCACAATCACTATAGTCCAATATCTTCGCTTGAGTCGTCGAAATAATTCTTCCTTGTCGCTTGGTAGAGATCGCTTGGGTTTCACTTCCGAAAATAAACTGCCCAGTCGCGGCTCGGCACGTGCCTTGGTACGGCTGCCCATGGTTCTCTAGAAATTTCCCGAACCACCAAATACAATAGGCCCGTCCCGAACCTTCCTTTATGTTATTACGCACCTATGTACAGCTTATGTAGTCATTAACAATAGCCGCGACCCGCGATGTAAACAACCTATACACGTACGCTATATATAGGTACGTACTCACCGCGGATTTGTTTACTCGTAGAAATCGATGTTTTTCTTATGACTGATTTTTCGAGAACTATCTTCACTGTTCGATAGTAGACCTAATACATGTTTATGCGTTTTTGGGGTTCTGCTGTACGACGCTTTGTTTTCGAGATATAGGTACTCAAAGTCGTAACATTACCCCCTCCTTAGTCATGCTCGTCCCGAGCATGATTCTTTCCGTAGTATTTTGCTAGTCGGTCTACATGTACTACTTTTAGCTTGCCGCGGGGACCCTTCTTAATCCGGTACGTGATGTCGTTAATCTTGGTGACAACAGTGTAAGGTCCTTCCCAGCGAGGTAGTAATTTCGGGGACTTCCCCTTTTTCCTCTGCGGATTGTGAAACCACACTAAAGCTCCTTCTTCAAATCCCTTAGAATTGGCTTTCCTGTCGTAGCGGGTCTTCATGCTTGTGCTGGTTTTCAAGATGTTCTCCCGAACCATCTTGTGTACCTCATTTAGCTGGTATTGAAGATCACTTACGTACTCCGTCACAATCTTGGGACCATCCGGTGGAGTGCCAGTAATGGCGTCTATCGGAAGCCTCATTTCTCTGCCGAAGTTAACCCTTGCTGGAGTAAATCCTGTACTGTCGTGGAGTGCCGAACGATACGACATAAGGAACAGAGGTATGTATTGGTCCCAATCTTTTTGATGTTCATCCACTACCTTAGCCAAGTGATTTTCCAACGTTTGGTTGAATCTCTCGACCATACCGTCTGACTGTGGATGAGCAGGAGTCGTGCGTGTCTTATGCATGCCCAGCAAACTGCACATTTCTTGGAAAAGCCCCGACTCGAAATTACGTCCTTGGTCCGAATGGATTTCCATAGGTACACCATATCGGCAGACTACTTCTTGCACGAGCTTTTTAGCCACGGTGTGTGCTTCTTGATTGGGAGTGGCAAACACTTCAGGCCACTTAGTGAAATAGTCCTGCACAACTACGATGTATCGATTTCCATCTTCAGTTACTGGAAATGGCCCAGCTACGTCAATAGCTATACGCTCCCAAGGTGCTCCAACGTTATACAACTTTAATTTGCCTTTACTTCTTGTTTGGGGACCTCTGACTGAAGCGCAAGCTATACATTTTCGGCACCAGTCTTCTACATCTTCGCGACAATGTACCCAATAGAATCTTCTTCGCAATTTTACTAGTGTTTTCTTGACGCCAAGGTGCCCACCAGAAGTTCCATCATGAATGTGCCTTAGGACAGAAGACACCATACTTCTTGGTACTACGATCTGTAAAGTTACTTCCTTTCCGGTGTTAGACTCCCATCTTCTATGTAAGACATCATTTTCCAAGACTAAGCTGTCCCATTGAGCCCAATAGCTTTTAGTGACTGGGCTACATGCTGACACATCATTCCAGCTGGGTTTGTTCTCACTTCGTTTCCAGTCCAGTATTAACCGTAGATCATCATCTTCTTCTTGCGCCTTTTTCATGTTTTCGTTGGTCCATACATCGTCTAAATCTTGTGTCCTTATTAATTTAACATGTCCTATGGTTTCCTGTTTCTGACAGTGTTTGCAATCTTCAGGACAAGGTCTTCGTGATAAGGCATCGGCGTTGCTGTGTCCTTTTCCACTCCGGTGTTCCGTAACAAAATGAAACTCTTGCAGTTGCTCGAGCCATCGTGCCACTTGACCTTCAGGATTTTTAAACTGCAGGAGCCACTGTAACGCTGCGTGGTCTGTCCGTAGTGTAAACTGGCGACCAATAAGGTACTTCGAAAAATGTTGCAAGACCTTGACCACGGCAAGTAACTCTCTACGAGTAACGCAGTAATTTCTTTCTGGTTTCGAGAGCGATTTGCTGAAGTATGCTATCACTACCGTGTGCTCGCCTTGTATCTGTGATAAAACGCCGCCGATCCCAGTATTACTCGCGTCCGTATCCACGACGAACCTCCCGTCGCGATTTGGATATCCTAATGTAGGCGTTTCACACAAACAACGTTTTAGCTCTCTGAAAGCATCTTCACAAGTCGAATCCCAGACAAAATCTCGTTTTTCTTCCGTAAGACGATGTAATGGCCTGGCTATATCTGAAAATTTCTTTACAAAACGTCTGTAATACGTACACAGACCCAGAAATGAACGTACTTCAGATTTATTCCTCGGAGTAGGCCAGTCCTGCACAGCCTTAATCTTCTCTGGGTCGGTTTTAACTCCTTCCGGGCAAATTATGTACCCAAGATAGCTCACTTCTTTCTTGAAGAGGGCACATTTCTTCGGGCTTAGCTTAAGGTTGGCGTTCCTAAGCCGTGTAAAGACCCTTTCCATATTCCGCAGGTGTTCCTTAAAAGTACGCCCCATGATGATAATGTCATCAAGGTAGACCAAACATACGTCTCCAAGAAGGCCCACCATTAACCTTTCCATGAGACGTTCGAAAGTGGCGGGTGCATTACACAAGCCGAATGGCATAACTTTGAATTGCCATAGACCATTTCCTATTCCTGTACTGAATGCTGTCTTCTCCTTATCTTTGGGATCTATCTCCACCTGCCAATATCCACTCTTGAGATCAATGGCTGAGAACCACTTCATACCACTGAGCATGTCCAGCGTGTCATCTATTCGAGGCAGGGGATAACTATCCTTTTTGGTAACGTTATTCAGCATCCGGTAATCTACACAGAACCTTGTGCTTCCGTCCTTTTTCTTTACCAAGACAACTGGTGAAGACCACGGACTTGTAGAAGGTTCGATAATTCCGTTACTAGCCATGTCTTTGACGAGTTCAGTGACTTCTCTTTCTTTTGCTCATGGTATCCTTCGAGGTCTTTGTTTAATGGGCCTAGCATCCCCGGTGTCGATTTGGTGCTTGACGAGTCCCGTTCGTCCGAAATCACAGTCTTTTGCAAAAATGTCTTTAAATTTTGATAGGAGTTCGCATGCCTGCTGTCGCTCGGAAGTAGATAAGTTTTCCTTAGAAGCTTCAAGAAGTTGACAGACAATATCAGCACTATTTTGTCTCTCTGGCTGTACTGCTCTGATATTTCTCGGCTGTCTAAGAAGTTTCACTTCCTCGCATCTTCCCATTAAGCTGTTCTTCTTTAAATGAACTTCCTCGTTACTCATATTGAGAACCCGAACCGTCGACACTCCTTTGGACATGAGTAGAGTTCTCGCAGTAATCAAGCTATTGTTACTTCCGGTGTCCTCAACAATCACGCATCTTCTTACGTTAACCTTCGAGGGGAATTTCACTTTCACTAGAAACTCCGATCTGGGTGCTAGTACAGTGTCCCTCAAGCAGTAAAGATTGCATGGTTGAGATCCATTAAGACACACTTCTTGATCTGGGAACCTCAAAACTCCTTTCCGTATGTCAACTACACATTGTTCTTTCCTTAAGAAGTCCAGTCCCAAAATGCAATCATCGGTGATACTGGCAATTAAAAATGGATGTCGGTATATACGGTCACCAATCTTCAAATCGACGTCTATATTGCCGAGGACGGTAACTGGTTGGCCGGTTGCCGTTTGAAGTCGGTGTGTTGGAGGTCGCTTGGTCCACTGAATGGTCCTAGGAAGTAGCTCAGGCTTCACAATTGAACAAGAGGCTCCAGTATCCACAGTGAATTGGCAAGTCCGGTTATTTACAATACCCTCAAGTGTTAAACTGTTTCCGTTGCAAACTTGGTTGATTGTAATACAGGGGGCATTAACTTGACCAACCAGCGCCCGCCCCGCGGCCCTGGCGTCATCTAGTTTAACGGTAACTCGTCCACTTGGGTTTCCGAGTCAGAAACCCGTCTTCTTTTCTTCTTTGGACACTCCAAGCGAATATGCCCCTTTTCGCCGCAACCGTAGCAAGTGGGGCCATAACGTGGTTTATTTTCCTCCGTTAACAGTTCCCTTACTTTATGGTACCTTGTATCTTGTCTCACGGCTTCGACTTCCAGGGCATGGGCCAAAGCACTCTTCAGAGTCTGGTGATGGCCCAGACGCACAGCAGCCCTGACCTCTAGGTCTCGTATCCCGTCGACAAATGCCTGCAGTAAGTACACTTCGATATTCCCTGGTGTCGAAGAGTAGGCACGCCTTACAAGTCTTTCAGCCTCTGTTGCCCACTGCTGGAGGCTCTCGTTGGGCTTCTGTGTTCTCTCTCGAAGCTGAGCTCGGTACACATACTCGAGGTGTTTCTCGCCATAGCGAGTTTCTAACGCTTCCATTAGAGTTTCCAGCGTCCTGCCTTCCTTCGGTAGGTTTTCGATTGTCATTAAGGCGTCCCCTCTTAAGGCCAGGGTTAAAGCGGTAAAGGAGTAATCCTGTCCCCAAGCATTTGCTTTCGCAAGCGTCTCGAACTGGTATCTGAAAGCCGCCCAGGAAGAACTTCCATCGAAGTGTGGAAGGTCGAGTCTAGCCGATGTCGCAGGAGATGCTGCTATCGGTTCTCGTATCTTCAGTTTCACGACCTCCTTGCTTAATTCTTCAACGCGCTCTTTCAGGTGGTCAGTTCTGAGCGTGACTCCCTTAACCTCATGCTCCACTTCCTTAAGTTTCTCGCCAAGGCCAGTAAGTCCACTGTCGATTTTCTCTATGATCTCTCGACGGCTGGCCTCTTGACTGATCTGGATCCCCTGTATGGCGGACAGTAGCGCTGCCATATCCATTGCAGGAGCCGGTGCTGCGGTTGCCCCTGACGACGACCCCGGCGCAGCGGTCTCGTCCTCCCCTTCAGCCGCAAGTTGTCGCGCAGCATCCATACCGACCTGTCTCCTGGTCCTCGGAGTGCGCCCCTCTTCGTCTCGTTGATCTAACGGCATTCCGCTTCTGACACCAATTGTTACGCGCTATGGGTAATGAAAATGCCGTTGGTAACGTAGAAGGCGTTTATTGTCAGCTTCCACAAAAATCCACTTAACTGAGTCCGAATCACAATGCACAATCACTATAGTCCAATATCTTCGCTTGAGTCGTCGAAATAATTCTTCCTTGTCGCTTGGTAGAGTTCGCTTGGGTTTCACTTCCGAAAATAAACTGCCCAGTCGCGGCTCGGCGCGTGCCTTATATACGGCTGCCCATGGTTCTCTAGAAATTTCCCGAACCACCAAATACAATAGGCCCGTCCCGAACCTTCCTTTATGTTATTACGCACCTATGTACAGCTTATGTAGTCATTAACAATAGCCGCGACCCGCGATGTAAACAACCTATACACGTACGCTATATATAGGTACGTACTCACCGCGGATTTGTTTACTCGTAGAAATCGATGTTTTTCTTATGACTAATTTTTCGAGAACTTTCTTCACTGTTCGATAGTAGACCTAATACCTGTTTATGCGTTTTTGGGGTTCTGCTGTACGACGCTTTGTTTTCGAGATATAGGTACTCAAAGTCGTAACAGTATTTTCACAAAAGCGTGTTTTTTAGTTTTTTAAAGAACATTATTAATTTTTAATTGGATTTTTTTTTTCATATTATTGCATTGTCATCGGCCCTTGACCCCTGTGCTTTTCAAGTTAAACAGATGTTTAGAAGTAGGTGAAAATGAAGTTAAAAGATTCAGTTACATACATAATACAGATACTTGCTCAGATGCATGTGACTTAGCTGCGGGCGTGCCTCAGGGTGGCGTTCTCTCTCCATTATTATTCTCTGTTTTTATTAACACTGTAACACCTCTCATATCTTCTAACTTCCATCTTTATGCAGACGACTTGCAGCTCTACCGTCACTTTTCTGTAGCTGATGCTGATACAGCGATAGCAGCGCTGAATAACGATTTAAGTCGCATCGACTCATGGGCAAAATCTTTTGGACTCATCGTTAATGCCAGTAAATCGCAGGCAATAATTATAGGCAGTAGATACTCATATAAAGGTATAAATATAAGGGAGCTGAGGCCTATTACCCTAGGTAATGATATTATTCCATTGTCAGACAAGGTGAAGAATCTCGGAGTTATTCTTAACACCAACCTCACCTGGACTGACCAAGTCTGCGAAGTTAGTCGTAAAGTGCATTATACCATACATTCGCTTAAATGTCTCCAAAGTTTATTGCCCTTAAAAACAAAAATTTCTCTAGTCCAAACACTTATTCTACCGATAATAGATTATGCTGACGCCTGTTATTTAGATGCAACGGAGGAGCTTTTAAATAAACTTGAGCGCTTGCAAAATGTATGCATTCGATTTATCTTCGGACTTCGAAAATTCGACCACGTTTCCCATCTTCGCAAGGATCTCAAGTGGCTCCCAATTCGCTTTCGCAGAAACACTAGGATTTTGTGCTTGCTCTTCAACATCTTACGAAACAATAACTACCCATCTTACTTGCGTGAACGCTTTTCATTTGCTCGCCCCTCCGGTATTCCCTGCAGATCAGTCCACAAAAGTTCGCTCAATTTCCCTTTATTCAAATCCTTTGCTTATTCGAAATCATTCACAGTTCACGCAGTAAGGTTGTGGAACGCCCTACCGCTTAACATCAGGAGTTGCAAGACCATTGCTACTTTTAAGAAACGTGTTAAAGAACACTTTCTTTCCTTAGTGATATAAAATGAGCGTTTCAGAAGTATGTATCCATAATCTCATTGGGTATATAGTATGTATATAAGTATATATTGTGTAAGTATATATAATAATATGTATGTATGTATGTATGTATGTACGTAGTATGTATGTATGTAGATGTGTATGTATGTATGTATGTATGTATATTATCTATATGTATTTACATTTAATTTGTTGTTGTTGTAGTTTATTTTGTACACGCTCTACCTTCTGCTTAACCTATTTCCAGTCTCAGGTCTACTGGAAGAGATTTCCAATGGAAATAAGTAGTACCTTTGTACAAACTTTCTTGTGTATTATTTTATTCTGTATTTTTCTCTTAACTTGTGTGTACATAAATGAATAAATAAATAAATAAATAATACAGGTCAAGCTAATATAAACGTGTTAAAAATATAAAACTTTATATTTGTTTCATTAAGTACCTTAGGCCGCGAACTTATCAGCCGCCTCTCGTATAATTTTTTTATCCTGATGATCCTAGTTAGGACCTTAACATAAAGTTATGAGATTATTGTATTCTCATCGGCCCTTGAACCCTGTGCAAATTTCAAGTTAATCAGACTCCTAGAAGTAAGTGAAAATGAAGTTAAAAGATTCCGTTACATACATACATACAGGTCAAGCTAATAAAAGTGTGTTAAAAAAGCAGATAATTAGACGTGAGAATTTTCCATTGAAAACTAGGGTGATTTTTCAAAATGAGGTGAAAAAATAAATATATTAAACCGAAAAAAATACTGTGTGTTTGGTTCATAAAAAGGTAGGTTATCACCAAATTTTGTGAAAAAATATTTTTTAGCAAAAGATGAAAATAAAAAAATCAAAAACTTTGTTATTTGAATATTTCACATAAATTTTGAAGTTATTTGAAAAAAGTGTAGATACAAAAGTTGTAGATACTTTTATTACCTACAACTTTGCCATTTAACTTTTTTTATAGAACTTGTAGTTTTTCCGGAAATCGACATAAACTGGATGCTTCGATCAAGTTGGGTCTGCTTACTTAGCCTATATCTGCTCTCGTTCTCTCATTCGTTGGAGGTTTTTTTGAAGGGGGATATTTTTCCTTCGCGAATTCCCTAATCGCATTTCCCTGTTTCGTTGCGTTTACGGGTCTCGTGTTGGGGCTTGTTGTAAGTGCTTTTTTATGGTTCCAAGAAGTCTTTCGATCCTTGATAACGTGACTATTTCTTTTGAGCGCCTTCTGATCTGGATTTCGGCCTGTTCAGTGGCTTGTGTGGTTCCCTTTTTCTGTAACTGTTCGGAGCCACTCAGGTTAGAAGGTGTCGGATACGCTGTGATAGCGCTTAGTAACTAAGGACTATCGAAAAATTTTATTTCCTCTTTTTGCTTTTAAATTAAAGCCAATCGGTCAATTAAAGCCAATCGGTCAGGAATGCTAAGAATGCACCAAAAAACAAGACCCTAGCGAAAAACCGAGTTTTTATTTTATTTTTGGCTGTGTACCAACGCCAAGCGGTCGGATACGCTGTGATAGCGCTTGGTAACTAAGGACTATCGAAAAATTTTATTTCCTCTTTTTGCCTTAAAATTAAAGCCAATCGGTCAGGAATGCTAAGAATGCACCAAAAAACAAGACTCTAGCGAAAAACCTAGTTTTATTTTTATTTTAGGCTGTGTACCAACGCCAAGCGGTCGGATACGCTGTGATAGAGCTTAGTAACTAAGGACTATCGAAAAAATTTATTTCCTCTTTTTGCCTTAAAATTAAAGCCAATCGGTCAGGAATGCTAAGAATGCACCAAAAAACAAGACTCAAGCGAAAAACCGAGTTTTTTATTTTTGGCTGTCTACCAACGCCACGCGGTCGGATACGCTGTTATAGCGCTTAGTAACTAAGGACTATCGAAAATTTTAATTTCCTCCATTTGCCTTAAAATTAAAGCCAATAGGTCAGGAATGCTGAGAATGCACCAAAAAACAAGACTCCAGCGAAAAACCGAGTTTTTTAGATTTGGCAGTCTACCAACGCCAAGCGGTCGGATACGCTGTTATAGCGCTTAGTAACTAAGGACTATCGAAAATTTTAATTTCCTCCATTTGCCTTAAAATTAAAGCCAATAGGTCAGGAATGCTGAGAATGCACCAAAAAACAAGACTCCCGCAAAAAACCGAGTTTTTTATTTTTGGCTGTCTACCAACGCCAAGCGGATAGATTCGCTGTGATAGCGCTTGGTAAGTAAGGACTATCGGAAAATTTTATTTCCTCTTTTTGCCTTAAAATTAAAGCCAGTCGGTCAGGTATGCTAAGAATGCACCAAAAAACAAGACTCCAGCAAAAAACCGATTTTTTTATTTTTGGCTGTCTACCAACGCCAAGCGGTCGGATACGCTGTTATAGCGCTTAGTAACTAAGGACTATCGAAAAATTTTATTTCCTCCATTTGCCTTAAAATTAAAGCCAATCGGTCAGGTATGCTAAGAATGCACCAAAAAACAAGACTCCAGCGAAAAACCGAGTTTTTTTATTTTTGGCTGTGTACCAACGCCAAGCGATCGGATACGCTGTGATAGAGCTTAGTAACTAAGGACTATTGAAATTTTTTTTAAATATTTTATTTAATAGTCCTATTGAAAAAAATTATTTCCTCTTTTTGCCTTAAAATTAAAGCCAATAGGTCAGGAATGCTGAGAATGCACCAAAAAACAAGACTCCCGCGAAAAACCGAGTTTTTTATTTTTGGCTGTCTACCAACGCCAAGCGTTCGGAAACGCTGTGATAGCGCTAAAAACTAAGGACTATCGAAAAACTTTATTTTACTCTTTTTGCCTTGAAATTAAAGCCAATAGGTGAGGAATGCTGAGAATGCACAAAAACACAAGACTCCCGCGAAAAACCGAGTTTTTTATTTTTGGCTGTCTACCAACGCCAAGCGGTCGGATACGCTGTGATAGCGCTTGGTAACTAAGGACTATCGAAAAATTTTATTTCCTCTTTTTGCCTTAAAATTAAAGCCAATCGGTCATGAATGATAAGAATGCACCAAAAAACAAGACTCCAGCAAAAAACCGAGTTTTATATTTTTGGCTGTCTATCAAAGCCAAGCAGTCGGATACGCTGTGATAGCGCTTAGTAGCTAAGGACTATCGAAATTTTTTATTTCCTCCATTTGCCTTAAAATTAAAGCCAATCGGTCAGGTATGCTAAGAATGCACTAAAAAACAAGACTCCAGCGAAAAACCGAGTTTTTTAGTTTTGGCAGTCTACCAACGCCAAGCGGTCGGATACGCTGTTATAGCGCTTAGTAACTAAGGACTATCGAAAATTTTTATTTCCTCCATTTGCCTTCAAATTAAAGCCAATCGGTCAGGTATGCTAAGAATGCACCAAAAAACAAGACTCCAGCGAAAAACCGAGTTTTTTTAGTTTTGGCAGTCTACCAACGCCAAGCGGTCGGATACGCTGTTATAGCGCTTAGTAACTAAGGAGTATCGAAATTTTTTATTTCCTCCATTTGCCTTAAAATTAAAGCCAATAGGTCAGGTATGCTATGAATGCACCAAAAAACAAGACTCCAGCGAAAAACTGAGTTTTTTAGTTTTGGCATTCTACCAACGCCAAGCGGTCGGATACGCTGTTATAGCGCTTAGTAACTAAGGACTATCGAAAAATTTTATTTCCTCCATTTGCCTTAAAATTAAAGCCAATCGGTCAGGTATGCTAAGAATGCACCAAAAAACAAGACTCCAGCGAAAAACCGAGTTTTTTAGTTTTGGCAGTCTACCAACGCCAAGCGGTCGGATACGCTGTTTTAGCGCTTAGTTACTTGAAATGAAATGAAATGAAAATGAAATGAAATGAAATGAAATGAAAATGAAATGAAAATATTTTATTTGCACAAATATGGGTAGCAAAAAAGGTTTTACAAAAATATTTAGATCGCCATATTTACCCTTTAGGGTGTACAAATTTTATTGTAATAGTTATATAATTACAAGTTAAATTATAAACTAATTATGTACAGTAAACACTAAAACACACAGTATACTTAAATAATTTTACATTATTATCACTTAGGACTATCGAAAATTTTTATTTCCTCCATTTGCCTTAAAATTAAAGCCAATCGGTCAGGTATGCTAAGAATGCACCAAAAAACAAGACTCCAGCGAAAAACCGAGTTTTTTTATTTTTGGCTGTGTACCAAAGCCAAGCGATCGGATACGCTGTGATAGAGCTTAGTAACTAAGGACTATTGAAATTTTTTATTTAATATTTTATTTAATAGTCCTATTGAAAAAATTTATTTCCTCTTTTTGCCTTAAAATTAAAGCCAATCGGTCAGGTATGCTAAGAATGCACTAAAAAACAAGACTCCAGCGAAAAACCGAGTTTTTTAGTTTTGGCAGTCTACCAACGCCAAGCGGTCGGATACGCTGTTATAGCGCTTAGTAACTAAGGACTATCGAAAATTTTTATTTCCTCCATTTGCCTTCAAATTAAAGCCAATCGGTCAGGTATGCTAAGAATGCACCAAAAAACAAGACTCCAGCGAAAAACCGAGTTTTTTTAGTTTTGGCAGTCTACCAACGCCAAGCGGTCGGATACGCTGTTATAGCGCTTAGTAACTAAGGAGTATCGAAATTTTTTATTTCCTCCATTTGCCTTAAAATTAAAGCCAATAGGTCAGGTATGCTATGAATGCACCAAAAAACAAGACTCCAGCGAAAAACTGAGTTTTTTAGTTTTGGCATTCTACCAACGCCAAGCGGTCGGATACGCTGTTATAGCGCTTAGTAACTAAGGACTATCGAAAAATTTTATTTCCTCCATTTGCCTTAAAATTAAAGCCAATCGGTCAGGTATGCTAAGAATGCACCAAAAAACAAGACTCCAGCGAAAAACCGAGTTTTTTAGTTTTGGCAGTCTACCAACGCCAAGCGGTCGGATACGCTGTTTTAGCGCTTAGTTACTTGAAATGAAATGAAATGAAAATGAAATGAAATGAAATGAAATGAAATGAAATGAAAATGAAATGAAAATATTTTATTTGCACAAATATGGGTAGCAAAAAAGGTTTTACAAAAATATTTAGATCGCCATATTTACCCTTTAGGGTGTACAAATTTTATTGTAATAGTTATATAATTACAAGTTAAATTATAAACTAATTATGTACAGTAAACACTAAAACACACAGTATACTTAAATAATTTTACATTATTATCACTTAGGACTATCGAAAATTTTTATTTCCTCCATTTGCCTTAAAATTAAAGCCAATCGGTCAGGTATGCTAAGAATGCACCAAAAAACAAGACTCCAGCGAAAAACCGAGTTTTTTTATTTTTGGCTGTGTACCAAAGCCAAGCGATCGGATACGCTGTGATAGAGCTTAGTAACTAAGGACTATTGAAATTTTTTATTTAATATTTTATTTAATAGTCCTATTGAAAAAATTTATTTCCTCTTTTTGCCTTAAAATTAAAGCCAATAGGTCAGGAATGCTGAGAATGCACCAAAAAACAAGACTCCCGCGAAAAACCGAGTTTTTTATTTTTGGCTGTCTACCAACGCCAAGCGTTCGGAAACGCTGTGATAGCGCTAAAAACTAAGGACTATCGAAAAACTTTATTTTACTCTTTTTGCCTTGAAATTAAAGCCAATAGGTGAGGAATGCTGAGAATGCACAAAAACACACGACTCCCGCGAAAAACCGAGTTTTTTATTTTTGGCTGTCTACCAACGCCAAGCGGTCGGATACGCTGTGATAGCGCTTGGTAACTAAGGACTATCGAAATTTTTTATTTCCTCCATTTGCCTTAAAATTAAAGCCAATAGGTCAGGTATGCTATGAATGCACCAAAAAACAAGACTCCAGCGAAAAACCGAGTTTTTTAGTTTTGGCAGTCTACCAACGCCAAGCGGTCGGATACGCTGTTATAGCGCTTAGTAACTAAGGACTATCGAAAAATTTTATTTCCTCCATTTGCCTTAAAATTAAAGCCAATCGGTCAGGTATGCTAAGAATGCACCAAAAAACAAGACTCCAGCGAAAAACCGAGTTTTTTAGTTTTGGCAGTCTACCAACGCCAAGCGGTCGGATACGCTGTTTTAGCGCTTAGTAACTTAGGACTATCGAAAATTTTTATTTCCTCCATTTGCCTTAAAATTAAAGCCAATCGGTCAGGTATGCTAAGAATGCACCAAAAAACAAGACTCCAGCGAAAAACTGAGTTTTTTTAGTTTTGGCAGTCTACCAACGCCAAGCGGTCGGATGCGCTGTAATAGCGCTTAGTAACTAAGGACTATCGAAATTTTTTATTTCCTCCATTTGCCTTAAAATTAAAGCCAATCGGTCAGGTATGCTAAGAATGCACCAAAAAACAAGACTCCAGCGAAAAACCGAGTTTTTTAGTTTGGGCAGTCTACCAACGCCAAGCGGTCGGATACGCTGTTATAGCGCTTAGTAACTAAGGACTATCGAAAATTTTTATTTCCTCCATTTGCCTTAAAATTAAAGCCAATCGGTCAGGTATGCTAAGAATGCACCAAAAAACAAGACTCCAGCGAAAAACCGAGTTTTTTAGTTTTGGCAGTCTACCAACGCCAAGCGGTCGTATACGCTGTTATAGCGCTTAGTAACTAAGGACTATCGATAATTTTTATTTCCTCCATTTGCCTTAAAATTAAAGCCAATCGGTCAGGTATGCTAAGAATGCACCAAAAAACAAGACTCCAGCGAAAAACCGAGTTTTTTAGTTTTGTCAGTCTACCAACGCCAAGCGCTTGGATACGCTGTTATAGCGCTTAGTAACTAGGGACTATCGAAATTTTTGATTTCCTCCATTTGCCTTAAAATTAAAGCCAATCGGTCAGGTATGCTAAGAATGCACCAAAAAACAAGACTCCAGCGAAAAACCGAGTTTTTTAGGTTTGGCAGTCTACCAACGTCAAGCGGTCTGATACGCTGTTATAGCGCTAAGTAACTAAGGACTATCGAAAAATTTTATTTCCTCCATTTGCCTTAAAATTAAAGCCAATCGGTCAGGTATGCTAAGAATGCACCAAAAACAAAACTCCAGCGAAAAACCGAGTTTTTTAGTTTTGGCAGTCTACCAACGCCAAGCGGTCGTATACGCTGTTATAGCGCTTAGTAACTAAGGACTATCGATAATTTTTATTTCCTCCATTTTCCTTAAAATTAAAGCCAATCGGTCAGGTATGCTAAGAATGCACCAAAAAACAAGACTCCAGCGAAAAACCGAGTTTTTTAGTTTTGGCAGTCTACCAACGCCAAGCGCTTGGATACGCTGTTATAGCGCTTAGTAACTAAGGACTATCGAAATTTTTTATTTAATATTTTATTTAATAGTCCTATTGAAAAAATTTATTTCCTCTTTTTGCCTTAAAATTAAAGCCAATAGGTCAGGAATGCTGAGAATGCACCAAAAAACAAGACTCCCGCGAAAAACCGAGTTTTTTATTTTTGGCTGTCTACCAACGCCAAGCGTTCGGAAACGCTGTGATAGCGCTAAAAACTAAGGACTATCGAATAACTTTATTTTACTCTTTTTGCCATGAAATTAAAGCCAATAGGTGAGGAATGCTGAGAATGCACAAAAACACAAGACTCCCGCGAAAAACCGAGTTTTTTATTTTTGGCTGTCTACCAACGCCAAGCGGTCGGATACGCTGTGATAGCGCTTGGTAACTAAGGACTATCGAAAAATTTTATTTCCTCTTTTTGCCTTAAAATTAAAGCCAATCGGTCATGAATGATAAGAATGCACCAAAAAACAAGACTCCAGCAAAAAACCGAGTTTTATATTTTTGGCTGTCTATCAAAGCCAAGCAGTCGGATACGCTGTGATAGCGCTTAGTAGCTAAGGACTATCGAAATTTTTTATTTCCTCCATTTGCCTTAAAATTAAAGCCAATCGGTCAGGTATGCTAAGAATGCACTAAAAAACAAGACTCCAGCGAAAAACCGAGTTTTTTAGTTTTGGCAGTCTACCAACGCCAAGCGGTCGGATACGCTGTTATAGCGCTTAGTAACTAAGGACTATCGAAAATTTTTATTTCCTCCATTTGCCTTCAAATTAAAGCCAATCGGTCAGGTATGCTAAGAATGCACCAAAAAACAAGACTCCAGCGAAAAACCGAGTTTTTTAGTTTTGGCAGTCTACCAACGCCAAGCGGTCGGATACGCTGTTATAGCGCTTAGTAACTAAGGAGTATCGAAATTTTTTATTTCCTCCATTTGCCTTAAAATTAAAGCCAATAGGTCAGGTATGCTATGAATGCACCAAAAAACAAGACTCCAGCGAAAAACTGAGTTTTTTAGTTTTGGCATTCTACCAACGCCAAGCGGTCGGATACGCTGTTATAGCGCTTAGTAACTAAGGACTATCGAAAAATTTTATTTCCTCCATTTGCCTTAAAATTAAAGCCAATCGGTCAGGTATGCTAAGAATGCACCAAAAAACAAGACTCCAGCGAAAAACCGAGTTTTTTAGTTTTGGCAGTCTACCAACGCCAAGCGGTCGGATACGCTGTTTTAGCGCTTAGTAACTTAGGACTATCGAAAATTTTTATTTCCTCCATTTGCCTTAAAATTAAAGCCAATCGGTCAGGTATGCTAAGAATGCACCAAAAAACAAGACTCCAGCGAAAAACCGAGTTTTTTTATTTTTGGCTGTGTACCAAAGCCAAGCGATCGGATACGCTGTGATAGAGCTTAGTAACTAAGGACTATTGAAATTTTTTATTTAATATTTTATTTAATAGTCCTATTGAAAAAATTTATTTCCTCTTTTTGCCTTAAAATTAAAGCCAATAGGTCAGGAATGCTGAGAATGCACCAAAAAACAAGACTCCCGCGAAAAACCGAGTTTTTTATTTTTGGCTGTCTACCAACGCCAAGCGGTCGGATACGCTGTGATAGCGCTTGGTAACTAAGGACTATCGAAATTTTTTATTTCCTCCATTTGCCTTAAAATTAAAGCCAATAGGTCAGGTATGCTATGAATGCACCAAAAAACAAGACTCCAGCGAAAAACCGAGTTTTTTAGTTTTGGCAGTCTACCAACGCCAAGCGGTCGGATACGCTGTTATAGCGCTTAGTAACTAAGGACTATCGAAAAATTTTATTTCCTCCATTTGCCTTAAAATTAAAGCCAATCGGTCAGGTATGCTAAGAATGCACCAAAAAACAAGACTCCAGCGAAAAACCGAGTTTTTTAGTTTTGGCAGTCTACCAACGCCAAGCGGCCGGATACGCTGTTTTAGCGCTTAGTAACTTAGGACTATCGAAAATTTTTATTTCCTCCATTTGCCTTAAAATTAAAGCCAATCGGTCAGGTATGCTAAGAATGCACCAAAAAACAAGACTCCAGCGAAAAACCGAGTTTTTTTAGTTTTGGCAGTCTACCAACGCCAAGCGGTCGGATGCGCTGTTATAGCGCTTAGTAACTAAGGACTATCGAAAATTTTTATTTCCTCCATTTGCCTTAAAATTAAAGCCAATCGGTCAGGTATGCTAAGAATGCACCAAAAAACAAGACTCCAGCGAAAAACCGAGTTTTTTAGTTTGGGCAGTCTACCAACGCCAAGCGGTCGGATACGCTGTTATAGCGCTTAGTAACTAAGGACTATCGAAAATTTTTATTTCCTCCATTTGCCTTAAAATTAAAGCCAATCGGTCAGGTATGCTAAGAATGCACCAAAAAACAAGACTCCAGCGAAAAACCGAGTTTTTTAGTTTTGGCAGTCTACCAACGCCAAGCGGTCGTATACGCTGTTATAGCGCTTAGTAACTAAGGACTATCGATAATTTTTATTTCCTCCATTTGCCTTAAAATTAAAGCCAATCGGTCAGGTATGCTAAGAATGCACCAAAAAACAAGACTCCAGCGAAAAACCGAGTTTTTTAGTTTTGGCAGTCTACAAACGCCAAGCGGTCGGATACGCTGTTATAGCGCTTAGTAACTAAGGACTATCGAAATTTTTTATTTCCTCCATTTGCCTTAAAATTAAAGCCAATCGGTCAGGTATGCTAAGAATGCACCAAAAAACAAGACTCCAGCGAGAAACCGAGTTTTTTTAGTTTTGGCAGTCTACCAACGCCAAGCGGTCGGATACGCTGTTATAGCGCTTAGTAACTAAGGACTATCGAAAATTTTTATTTCCTCCATTTGCCTTAAAATTAAAGCCAATCGGTCAGGTATGCTAAGAATGCACCAAAAAACAAGACTCCAGCGAAAAACCGAGTTTTTTAGTTTTGGCAGTCTACCAACGCCAAGCGGTCGGATACGCTGTTATAGCGCTTAGTAACTAAGGACTATCGAAAATTTTTATTTCCTCCATTTGCCTTAAAATTAAAGCCAATCGGTCAGGTATGCTAAGAATGCACCAAAAAACAAGACTCCAGCGAAAAACCGAGTTTTTTAGTTTTGGCAGTCTACCAACGCCAAGCGGTCGGATATGCTGTTATAGCGCTTAGTAACTAAGGACTATCGAAAATTTTTATTTCCTCCATTTGCCTTAAAATTAAAGCCAACCGGTCAGGTATGCTAAGAATACACCAAAAAACAAGACTCCAGCGAAAAACCGAGTTTTTTAGTTTTGGCAGTCTACCAACGCCAAGCGGTCGGATACGCTGTTTTAGCGCTTAGTAACTAAGGACTATCGAAAATTTTTATTTCCTCCATTTGCCTTAAAATTAAAGCCAATCGGTCAGGTATGCTAAGAATGCACCAAAAAACAAGACTCCAGCGAAAAACCGAGTTTTTTAGTTTTGGCAGTCTACAAACGCCAAGCGGTCGGATACGCTGTTATAGCGCTTAGTAACTAAGGACTATCGAAAATTTTTATTTCCTCCATTTGCCTTAAAATTAAAGCCAATCGGTCAGGTATGCTAAGAATGCACCAAAAAACAAGACTCCAGCGAGAAACCGAGTTTTTTAGTTTTGGCAGTCTACCAACGCCAAGCGGTCGGATACGCTGTTATAGCGCTTAGTAACTAAGGACTATCGAAAATTTTTATTTCCTCCATTTGCCTTAAAATTAAAGCCAATCGGTCAGGTATGCTAAGAATGCACCAAAAAACAAGACTCCAGCGAAAAACCGAGTTTTTTAGTTTTGGCAGTCTACCAACGCCAAGCGGTCGGATACGCTGTTATAGCGCTTAGTAACTAAGGACTATCGAAAATTTTTATTTCCTCCATTTGCCTTAAAATTAAAGCCAATCGGTCAGGTATGCTAAGAATGCACCAAAAAACAAGACTCCAGCGAGAAACCGAGTTTTTTAGTTTTGGCAGTCTACCAACGCCAAGCGGTCGGATACGCTGTTATAGCGCTTAGTAACTAAGGACTATCGAAAATTTTTATTTCCTCCATTTGCCTTAAAATTAAAGCCAATCGGTCAGGTATGCTAAGACTGCACCAAAAAACAAGACTCCAGCGAAAAACCGAGTTTTTTAGTTTTGGCAGTCTACCAACGCCAAGCGGTCGGATATGCTGTTATAGCGCTTAGTAACTAAGGACTATCGAAAAATTTTATTTCCTCCATTTGCCTTAAAATTAAAGCCAATCGGTCAGGTATGCTAAGAATGCACCAAAAAACAAGACTCCAGCGAGAAACCGAGTTTTTTAGTTTTGGCAGTCTACCAACGCCAAGCGGTCGGATACGCTGTTATAGCGCTTAGTAACAAAGGACTATCGAAAATTTTTATTTCCTCCATTTGCCTTAAAATTAAAGCCAATCGGTCAGGTATGCTAAGAATGCACCAAAAAACAAGACTCCAGCGAAAAACCGAGTTTTTTAGTTTTGGCAGTCTACCAACGCCAAGCGGTCGGATACGCTGTTTTAGCGCTTAGTAACTAAGGACTATCGAAAATTTTTATTTCCTCCATTTGCCTTAAAATTAAAGCCAATCGGTCAGGTATGCTAAGAATGCACCAAAAAACAAGACTCCTGCGAAAAACCGAGTTTTTTAGTTTTGGCAGTCTACAAACGCCAAGCGGTCGGATACGCTGTTATAGCGCTTAGTAACTAAGGACTATCGAAAAATTTTATTTTTCTATGAACTATCGAAAATTTTTATTTCCTCCATTTGCCTTAAAATTAAAGCCAATCGGTCAGGTATGCTAAGAATACACCAAAAAACAAGACTCCAGCGAAAAACCGAGTTTTTTAGTTTTGGCAGTCTACCAACGCCAAGCGGTCGGATACGCTGTTTTAGCGCTTAGTAACTAAGGACTATCGAAAATTTTTATTTCCTCCATTTGCCTTAAAATTAAAGCCAATCGGTCAGGTATGCTAAGAATGCACCAAAAAACAAGACTCCAGCGAAAAACCGAGTTTTTTAGATTTAGCAGTCTACCAACGCCAAGCGGTCGGATGCGCTGTTATAGCGCTTAGTAACTAAGGACTATCGAAAATTTTTATTTCCTCAATTTGCCTTAAAATTAAAGCCAATCGGTCAGGTATGCTAAGAATGCACCAAAAAACAAGACTCCAGCGAAAAACCGAGTTTTTTAGTTTTGGCAGTCTACCAACGCCAAGCGGTCGGATACGCTGTTATAGCGCTTAGTAACTAAGGACTATCGAAAAATTTTATTTACTCCATTTGCCTTAAAATTAAAGCCAATCGGTCAGGTATGCTAAGAATGCACCAAAAAACAAGACTCCAGCGAAAAACCGAGTTTTTTAGTTTTGGCAGTCTACCAACGCCAAGCGGTCGCATACGCTGTTATAGCGCTTAGTAACTAAGGACTATCGAAAAATTTTATTTCCTCCATTTGCCTTAAAATTAAAGCCAATCGGTCAGGTATGCTAAGAATGCACCTAAAAACAAGACTCCAGCGAAAAACCGAGTTTTTTAGTTTTGGCAGTCTACCAACGCCAAGTGGTCGGATACGCTGTTATAGCGCTTAGTAACTAAGGACTATCGAAAATTTTTATTTCCTCCATTTGCCTTAAAATTAAAGCCAATCGGTCAGGTATGCTAAGAATACACCAAAAAACAAGACTCCAGCGAAAAACCGAGTTTTTTAGTTTTGGCAGTCTACCAACGCCAAGCGGTCGGATACGCTGTTTTAGCACTTAGTAACTAAGGACTATCGAAAATTTTTATTTCCTCCATTTGCCTTAAAATTAAAGCCAATCGGTCAGGTATGCTAAGAATGCACCAAAAAACAAGACTCCAGCGAAAAACCGAGTTTTTTAGATTTAGCAGTCTACCAACGCCAAGCGGTCGGATGCGCTGTTATAGCGCTTAGTAACTAAGGACTATCGAAAATTTTTATTTCCTCCATTTGCCTTAAAATTAAAGCCAATCGGTCAGGTATGCTAAGAATACACCAAAAACCAAGACTCCAGCGAAAAACCGAGTTTTTTAGTTTTGGCAGTCTACCAACGCCAAGCGGTCGGATACGCTGTTATAGCGCTTAGTAACTAAGGACTATCGAAAAATTTTATTTACTCCATTTGCCTTAAAATTAAAGCCAATCGGTCAGGTATGCTAAGAATGCACCAAAAAACAAGACTCCAGCGAAAAACCGAGTTTTTTAGTTTTGGCAGTCTACCAACGCCAAGCGGTCGGATGCGCTGTTTATAGCGCTTAGTAACTAAGGACTATCGAAAATTTTTATTTCCTCCATTTGCCTTAAAATTAAAGCCAATCGGTCAGGTATGCTAAGAATACACCAAAAAACAAGACTCCAGCGAAAAACCGAGTTTTTTAGTTTTGGCAGTCTACCAACGCCAAGCGGTCGGATACGCTGTTTTAGCGCTTAGTAACTAAGGACTATCGAAAATTTTTATTTTCTCCATTTGCCTTAAAATTAAAGCCAATCGGTCAGGTATGCTAAGAATACACCAAAAAACAAGACTCCAGCGAAAAACCGAGTTTTTTAGTTTTGGCAGTCTACCAACGCCAAGCGGTCGGATACGCTGTTTTAGCGCTTAGTAACTAAGGACTATCGAAAATTTTTATTTCCTTCATTTGCCTTAAAATTAAAGCCAATCGGTCAGGTATGCTAAGAATGCACCAAAAAACAAGACTCCAGCGAAAAACCGAGTTTTTTAGATTTAGCAGTCTACCAACGCCAAGCGGTCGGATGCGCTGTTATAGCGCTTAGTAACTAAGGACTATCGAAAAATTTTTTTTCCTCCATTTGCCTTAAAATTAAAGCCAATCGGTCAGGTATGCTAAGAATGCACCAAAAAACAAGACTCCGGCGAAAAACCGAGTTTTTTAGTTTTGGCAGTCTACCAACGCCAAGCGGTCGGATACGCTGTTATAGCGCTTAGTAACTAAGGACTATCGAAAAATTTTATTTCCTCCATTGGCCTTAAAATTAAAGCCAATCGGTCAGGTATGCTAAGAATGCACCAAAAAACAAGACTTCAGCGAAAAACCGAGTTTTTTAGATTTAGCAGTCTACCAACGCCAAGCGGTCGGATGCGCTGTTATAGCGCTTAGTAACTAAGGACTATCGAAATATTTTTTTTGCTCCATTTGCCTTAAAATTAAAGCCAATCGGTCAGGTATGCTAAGAATGCACCAAAAAACAAGACTCCAGCGAAAAACCGAGTTTTTTAGTTTTGGCAGTCTACCAACGCCAAGCGGTCGGATACGCTGTTATAGCGCTTAGTAACTAAGGACTATCGAAAAATTTTATTTCCTCCATTTGCCTTAAAATTAAAGCCAATCGGTCAGGTATGCTAAGAATGCACCAAAAAACAAGACTCCAGCGAAAAACCGAGTTTTTTAGA
This sequence comes from Pyrgus malvae, assembly GCA_911387765.1. NCBI lineage: Eukaryota > Metazoa > Arthropoda > Insecta > Lepidoptera > Hesperiidae > Pyrgus > Pyrgus malvae. The sequence goes on along the minus strand of OU426969.1, from coordinate 53,665 downwards.
TTTGGCAGTCTACCAACGCCAAGCGGTCGGATACGCTGTTATAGCGCTTAGTAACTAAGGACTATCGAAATTTTTTATTTCCTCCATTTGCCTTAAAATTAAAGCCAATCGGTCAGGTATGCTAAAAATGCACCATAAAACAAGACTCCAGCGAAAAACCGAGTTTTTTAGTTTTGGCAGTCTACCAACGCCAAGCGGTCGGATACGCTGTTATAGCGCTTAGTAACTAAGGACTATCGAAAATTTTTATTTCCTCCATTTGCCTTAAAATTAAAGCCAATCGTTCAGGTATGCTAAGAATGCACCAAAAAACAAGACTCCATCGAAAAACCGAGTTTTTTAGTTTTGGCAGTCTACCAACGCCAAGCGGTCGCATACGCTGTTATAGCGCTTAGTAACTAAGGACTATCGAAAAAATTTATTTCCTCCATTTGCCTTAAAATTAAAGCCAATCGGTCAGGTATGCTAAGAATACACCAAAAAACAAGACTCCAGCGAAAAACCGAGTTTTATAGTTTTGGCAGTCTACCAACGCCAAGCGGTCGGATACACTGTTTTAGCGCTTAGTAACTAAGGACTATCGAAAATTTTTATTTCCTCCATTTGCCTTAAAATTAAAGCCAATCGGTCAGGTATGCTAAGAATGCACCCAAAAACAAGACTCCAGCGAAAAACCGAGTTTTTTTAGATTTGGCAGTCTACCAACGCCAAGTGGTCGCATACGCTGTTATAGCGCTTAGTAACTAAGGACTATCGAAAAATTTTATTTCCTCCATTTGCCTTAAAATTAAAGCCAATCGGTCAGGTATGCTAAGAATGCACCAAAAAACAAGACTCCAGCGAAAATCCGAGTTTTTTAGTTTTGGCAGTCTACCAACGCCAAGTGGTCGGATACGCTGTTATAGCGCTTAGTAACTAAGGACTATCGAAAATTTTTATTTCCTCCATTTGCCTTAAAATTAAAGCCAATCGGTCAGGTATGCTAAGAATGCACCAAAAAACAAGACTCCAGCGAAAAACCGAGTTTTTTTAGATTTGGCAGTCTACCAACGCCAAGTGGTCGCATACGCTGTTATAGCGCTTAGTAACTAAGGACTATCGAAAAATTTTATTTCCTCCATTTGCCTTAAAATTAAAGCCAATCGGTCAGGTATGCTAAGAATGCACCAAAAAACAAGACTCCAGCGAAAAACCGAGTTTTTTAGTTTTGGCAGTCTACCAACGCCAAGTGGTCGGATACGCTGTTATAGCGCTTAGTAACTAAGGACTATCGAAAATTTTTATTTCCTCCATTTGCCTTAAAATTAAAGCCAATCGGTCAGGTATGCTAAGAATACACCAAAAAACAAGACTCCAGCGAAAAACCGAGTTTTTTTAGATTTGGCAGTCTACCAACGCCAAGTGGTCGCATACGCTGTTATAGCGCTTAGTAACTAAGGACTATCGAAAATTTTTATTTCCTCCATTTGCCTTAAAATTAAAGCCAATCGGTCAGGTATGCTAAGAATGCACCAAAAAACAAGACTCCAGCGAAAAACCGAGTTTTTTAGTTTTGGCAGTCTACCAACGCCAAGTGGTCGGATACGCTGTTATAGCGCTTAGTAACTAAGGACTATCGAAAATTTTTATTTCCTCCATTTGCCTTAAAATTAAAGCCAATCGGTCAGGTATGCTAAGAATGCACCAAAAAACAAGACTCCAGCGAAAAACCGAGTTTTTTTAGATTTGGCAGTCTACCAACGCCAAGCGGTCGCATACGCTGTTATAGCGCTTAGTAACTAAGGACTATCGAAAAATTTTATTTCCTCCATTTGCCTTAAAATTAAAGCCAATCGGTCAGGTATGCTAAGAATGCACCAAAAAACAAGACTCCAGCGAAAAACCGAGTTTTTTAGTTTTGGCAGTCTACCAACGCCAAGCGGTCGGATACACTGTTTTAGCGCTTAGTAACTAAGGACTATCGAAAATTTTTATTTCCTCCATTTGCCTTAAAATTAAAGCCAATCGGTCAGGTATGCTAAGAATGCACCAAAAAACAAGACTCCAGCGAAAAACCGAGTTTTTTAGTTTTTGCAGTCTACCAACGCCAAGCGGTCGGATACACTGTTTTAGCGCTTAGTAACTAAGGACTATCGAAAATTTTTATTTCCTCCATTTGCCTTAAAATTAAAGCCAATCGGTCAGGTATGCTAAGAATGCACCAAAAAACAAGACTCCAGCGAAAAACCGAGTTTTTTTAGATTTGGCAGTCTACCAACGCCAAGCGGTCGCATACGCTGTTATAGCGCTTAGTAACTAAGGACTATCGAAAAATTTTATTTCCTCCATTTGCCTTAAAATTAAAGCCAATCGGTCAGGTATGCTAAGAATGCACCAAAAAACAAGACTCCAGCGAAAAACCGAGTTTTTTAGTTTTGGCAGTCTACCAACGCCAAGCGGTCGGATACACTGTTATAGCGCTTAGTAACTAAGGACTATCGAAAATTTTTATTTCCTCCATTTGCCTTAAAATTAAAGCCAATCGGTCAGGTATGCTAAGAATGCACCAAAAAACAAGACTCCAGCGAAAAACCGAGTTTTTTTAGATTTGGCAGTCTACCAACGCCAAGTGGTCGCATACGCTGTTATAGCGCTTAGTAACTAAGGACTATCGAAAAATTTTATTTCCTCCATTTGCCTTAAAATTAAAGCCAATCGGTCAGGTATGCTAAGAATGCACCAAAAAACAAGACTCCAGCGAAAAACGGAGTTTTTTAGTTTTGGCAGTCTACCAACGCCAAGTGGTCGGATACGCTGTTATAGCGCTTAGTAACTAAGGACTATCGAAAATTTTTATTTCCTCCATTTGCCTTAAAATTAAAGCCAATCGGTCAGGTATGCTAAGAATGCACCAAAAAACAAGACTCCAGCGAAAAACCGAGTTTTTTTAGATTTGGCAGTCTACCAACGCCAAGTGGTCGCATACGCTGTTATAGCGCTTAGTAACTAAGGACTATCGAAAATTTTTATTTCCTCCATTTGCCTTAAAATTAAAGCCAATCGGTCAGGTATGCTAAGAATGCACCAAAAAACAAGACTCCAGCGAAAAACCGAGTTTTTTTAGATTTGGCAGTCTACCAACGCCAAGTGGTCGCATACGCTGTTATAGCGCTTAGTAACTAAGGACTATCGAAAAATTTTATTTCCTCCATTTGCCTTAAAATTAAAGCCAATCGGTCAGGTATGCTAAGAATGCACCAAAAAACAAGACTCCAGCGAAAAACCGAGTTTTTTAGTTTTGGCAGTCTACCAACGCCAAGCGGTCGGATGCGCTGTTATAGCGCTTAGTAACTAAGGACTATCGAAAATTTTTATTTCCTCCATTTGCCTTAAAATTAAAGCCAATCGGTCAGGTATGCTAAGAATGCACCAAAAAACAAGACTCCAGCGAAAAACCGAGTTTTTTAGTTTTGGCAGTCTACCAACGCCAAGTGGTCGGATACGCTGTTATAGCGCTTAGTAACTAAGGACTATCGAAAAATTTTATTTACTCCATTTGCCTTAAAATTAAAGCCAATCGGTCAGGTATGCTAAGAATGCACCAAAAAACAAGACTCCAGCGAAAAACCGAGTTTTTTAGTTTTGGCAGTCTACCAACGCCAAGCGGTCGGATGCGCTGTTTATAGCGCTTAGTAACTAAGGACTATCGAAAATTTTTATTTCCTCCATTTGCCTTAAAATTAAAGCCAATCGGTCAGGTATGCTAAGAATACACCAAAAAAACAAGACTCCAGCGAAAAACCGAGTTTTTTAGTTTTGGCAGTCTACCAACGCCAAGCGGTCGGATACGCTGTTTTAGCGCTTAGTAACTAAGGACTATCGAAAATTTTTATTTTCTCCATTTGCCTTAAAATTAAAGCCAATCGGTCAGGTATGCTAAGAATACACCAAAAAACAAGACTCCAGCGAAAAACCGAGTTTTTTAGTTTTGGCAGTCTACCAACGCCAAGCGGTCGGATACGCTGTTTTAGCGCTTAGTAACTAAGGACTATCGAAAATTTTTATTTCCTTCATTTGCCTTAAAATTAAAGCCAATCGGTCAGGTATGCTAAGAATGCACCAAAAAACAAGACTCCAGCGAAAAACCGAGTTTTTTAGATTTAGCAGTCTACCAACGCCAAGCGGTCGGATGCGCTGTTATAGCGCTTAGTAACTAAGGACTATCGAAAAAATTTTTTTCCTCCATTTGCCTTAAAATTAAAGCCAATCGGTCAGGTATGCTAAGAATGCACCAAAAAACAAGACTCCGGCGAAAAACCGAGTTTTTTAGTTTTGGCAGTCTACCAACGCCAAGCGGTCGGATACGCTGTTATAGCGCTTAGTAACTAAGGACTATCGAAAAATTTTATTTCCTCCATTTGCCTTAAAATTAAAGCCAATCGGTCAGGTATGCTAAGAATGCACCAAAAAACAAGACTCCAGCGAAAAACCGAGTTTTTTAGATTTGGCAGTCTACCAACGCCAAGCGGTCGGATACGCTGTTATAGCGCTTAGTAACTAAGGACTATCGAAATTTTTTATTTCCTCCATTTGCCTTAAAATTAAAGCCAATCGGTCAGGTATGCTAAAAATGCACCATAAAACAAGACTCCAGCGAAAAACCGAGTTTTTTAGTTTTGGCAGTCTACCAACGCCAAGCGGTCGCATACGCTGTTATAGCGCTTAGTAACTAAGGACTATCGAAAAAAATTATTTCCTCCATTTGCCTTAAAATTAAAGCCAATCGGTCAGGTATGCTAAGAATACACCAAAAAACAAGACTCCAGCGAAAAACCGAGTTTTATAGTTTTGGCAGTCTACCAACGCCAAGCGGTCGGATACACTGTTTTAGCGCTTAGTAACTAAGGACTATCGAAAATTTTTATTTCCTCCATTTGCCTTAAAATTAAAGCCAATCGGTCAGGTATGCTAAGAATGCACCAAAAAACAAGACTCCAGCGAAAAACCGAGTTTTTTTAGATTTGGCAGTCTACCAACGCCAAGTGGTCGCATACGCTGTTATAGCGCTTAGTAACTAAGGACTATCGAAAAATTTTATTTCCTCCATTTGCCTTAAAATTAAAGCCAATCGGTCAGGTATGCTAAGAATGCACCAAAAAACAAGACTCCAGCGAAAATCCGAGTTTTTTAGTTTTGGCAGTCTACCAACGCCAAGTGGTCGGATACGCTGTTATAGCGCTTAGTAACTAAGGACTATCGAAAATTTTTATTTCCTCCATTTGCCTTAAAATTAAAGCCAATCGGTCAGGTATGCTAAGAATGCACCAAAAAACAAGACTCCAGCGAAAAACCGAGTTTTTTTAGATTTGGCAGTCTACCAACGCCAAGTGGTCGCATACGCTGTTATAGCGCTTAGTAACTAAGGACTATCGAAAAATTTTATTTCCTCCATTTGCCTTAAAATTAAAGCCAATCGGTCAGGTATGCTAAGAATGCACCAAAAAACAAGACTCCAGCGAAAAACCGAGTTTTTTAGTTTTGGCAGTCTACCAACGCCAAGTGGTCGGATACGCTGTTATAGCGCTTAGTAACTAAGGACTATCGAAAATTTTTATTTCCTCCATTTGCCTTAAAATTAAAGCCAATCGGTCAGGTATGCTAAGAATACACCAAAAAACAAGACTCCAGCGAAAAACCGAGTTTTTTTAGATTTGGCAGTCTACCAACGCCAAGTGGTCGCATACGCTGTTATACGCTGTTATAGCGCTTAGTAACTAAGGACTATCGAAAATTTTTATTTCCTCCATTTGCCTTAAAATTAAAGCCAATCGGTCAGGTATGCTAAGAATGCACCAAAAAACAAGACTCCAGCGAAAAACCGAGTTTTTTTAGATTTGGCAGTCTACCAACGCCAAGTGGTCGCATACGCTGTTATAGCGCTTAGTAACTAAGGACTATCGAAAAATTTTATTTCCTCCATTTGCCTTAAAATTAAAGCCAATCGGTCAGGTATGCTAAGAATGCACCAAAAAACAAGACTCCAGCGAAAAACCGAGTTTTTTAGTTTTGGCAGTCTACCAACGCCAAGCGGTCGGATACACTGTTTTAGCGCTTAGTAACTAAGGACTATCGAAAAATTTTATTTCCTCCATTTGCCTTAAAATTAAAGCCAATCGGTCAGGTATGCTAAGAATGCACCAAAAAAAAAGACTCCGGCGAAAAACCGAGTTTTTTAGTTTTGGCAGTCTACCAACGCCAAGCGGTCGGATACGCTGTTATAGCGCTTAGTAACTAAGGACTATCGAAAAATTTTATTTCCTCCATTTGCCTTAAAATTAAAGCCAATCGGTCAGGTATGCTAAGAATGCACCAAAAAACAAGACTCCAGCGAAAAACCGAGTTTTTTAGTTTTGGCAGTCTACCAACGCCAAGCGGTCGGATACGCTGTTATAGCGCTTAGTAACTAAGGACTATCGAAAATTTTTATTTCCTCCATTTGCCTTAAAATTAAAGCCAATCGGTCAGGTATGCTAAGAATACACCAAAAAACAAGACTCCAGCGAAAAACCGAGTTTTTTAGTTTTGGCAGTCTACCAACGCCAAGCGGACGGATACGCTGTTTTAGCGCTTAGTAACTAAGGACTATCGAAAATTTTTATTTCCTCCATTTGCCTTAAAATTAAAGCCAATCGGTCAGGTATGCTAAGAATGCACCAAAAAACAAGACTCCAGCGAAAAACCGAGTTTTTTAGATTTAGCAGTCTACCAACGCCAAGCGGTCGGATGCGCTGTTATAGCGCTTAGTAACTAAGGACTATCGAAAATTTTTATTTCCTCCATTTGCCTTAAAATTAAAGCCAATCGGTCAGGTATGCTAAGAATGCACCAAAAAACAAGACTCCGGCGAAAAACCGAGTTTTTTAGTTTTGGCAGTCTACCAACGCCAAGCGGTCGGATACGCTGTTATAGCGCTTAGTAACTAAGGACTATCGAAAAATTTTATTTCCTCCATTTGCCTTAAAATTAAAGCCAATCGGTCAGGTATGCTAAGAATGCACCAAAAAACAAGACTCCAGCGAAAAACCGAGTTTTTTAGATTTAGCAGTCTACCAACGCCAAGCGGTCGGATGCGCTATTATAGCGCTTAGTAACTAAGGACTATCGAAATATTTTTTTTGCTCCATTTGCCTTAAAATTAAAGCCAATCGGTCAGGTATGCTAAGAATGCACCAAAAAACAAGACTCCAGCGAAAAACCGAGTTTTTTAGTTTTGGCAGTCTACCAACGCCAAGCGGTCGGATACGCTGTTATAGCGCTTAGTAACTAAGGACTATCGAAAAATTTTATTTCCTCCATTTGCCTTAAAATTAAAGCCAATCGGTCAGGTATGCTAAGAATGCACCAAAAAACAAGACTCCAGCGAAAAACCGAGTTTTTTAGATTTGGCAGTCTACCAACGCCAAGCGATCGGATACGCTGTTATAGCGCTTAGTAACTAAGGACTATCGAAATTTTTTATTTCCTCCATTTGCCTTAAAATTAAAGCCAATCGGTCAGGTATGCTAAAAATGCACCATAAAACAAGACTCCAGCGAAAAACCGAGTTTTTTAGTTTTGGCAGTCTACCAACGCCAAGCGGTCGGATACGCTGTTATAGCGCTTAGTAACTAAGGACTATCGAAAATTTTTATTTCCTCCATTTGCCTTAAAATTAAAGCCAATCGTTCAGGTATGCTAAGAATGCACCAAAAAACAAGACTCCATCGAAAAACCGAGTTTTTTAGTTTTGGCAGTCTACCAACGCCAAGCGGTCGCATACGCTGTTATAGCGCTTAGTAACTAAGGACTATCGAAAAAAATTATTTCCTCCATTTGCCTTAAAATTAAAGCCAATCGGTCAGGTATGCTAAGAATGCACCAAAAAACAAGACTCCAGCGAAAAACCGAGTTTTTTAGTTTTGGCAGTCTACCAACGCCAAGCGGTCGGATACACTGTTTTAGCGCTTAGTAACTAAGGACTATCGAAAAATTTTATTTCCTCCATTTGCCTTAAAATTAAAGCCAATCGGTCAGGTATGCTAAGAATGCACCAAAAAACAAGACTCCAGCGAAAAACCGAGTTTTTTAGATTTGGCAGTCTACCAACGCCAAGCGGTCGGATACGCTGTTATAGCGCTTAGTAACTAAGGACTATCGAAATTTTTTATTTCCTCCATTTGCCTTAAAATTAAAGCCAATCGGTCAGGTATGCTAAAAATGCACCATAAAACAAGACTCCAGCGAAAAACCGAGTTTTTTTAGATTTGGCAGTCTACCAACGCCAAGTGGTCGCATACGCTGTTATAGCGCTTAGTAACTAAGGACTATCGAAAAATTTTATTTCTCCCATTTGCCTTAAAATTAAAGCCAATCGGTCAGGTATGCTAAGAATGCACCAAAAAACAAGACTCCAGCGAAAAACCGAGTTTTTTAGTTTTGGCAGTCTACCAACGCCAAGTGGTCGGATACGCTGTTATAGCGCTTAGTAACTAAGGACTATCGAAAATTTTTATTTCCTCCATTTGCCTTAAAATTAAAGCCAATCGGTCAGGTATGCTAAGAATACACCAAAAAACAAGACTCCAGCGAAAAACCGAGTTTTTTAGTTTTGGCAGTCTACCAACGCCAAGCGGACGGATACGCTGTTTTAGCGCTTAGTAACTAAGGACTATCGAAAATTTTTATTTCCTCCATTTGCCTTAAAATTAAAGCCAATCGGTCAGGTATGCTAAGAATGCACCAAAAAACAAGACTCCAGCGAAAAACCGAGTTTTTTAGATTTAGCAGTCTACCAACGCCAAGCGGTCGGATGCGCTGTTATAGCGCTTAGTAACTAAGGACTATCGAAAATTTTTATTTCCTCCATTTGCCTTAAAATTAAAGCCAATCGGTCAGGTATGCTAAGAATGCACCAAAAAACAAGACTCCAGCGAAAAACCGAGTTTTTTAGTTTTGGCAATCTACCAACGCCAAGTGGTCGGATACGCTGTTATAGCGCTTAGTAACTAAGGACTATCGAAAAATTTTATTTACTCCATTTGCCTTAAAATTAAAGCCAATCGGTCAGGTATGCTAAGAATGCACCAAAAAACAAGACTCCAGCGAAAAACCGAGTTTTTTAGTTTTGACAGTCTACCAACGCCAAGCAGTCGGATACGCTGTTATAGCGCTTAGTAACTAAGGACTATCGAAAAATTTTATTTCCTCCATTTGCCTTAAAATTAAAGCCAATCGGTCAGGTATGCTAAGAATGCACCAAAAAACAAGACTCCAGCGAAAAACCGAGTTTTTTAGTTTTGGCAGTCTACCAACGCCAAGCGGTCGGATACGCTGTTATAGCGCTTAGTAACTAAGGACTATCGAAAAATTTTATTTCCTCCATTTGCCTTAAAATTAAAGCCAATCGGTCAGGTATGCTAAGAATGCACCAAAAAACAAGACTCCAGCGAAAAACCGAGTTTTTTAGATTTGGCAGTCTACCAACGCCAAGCGGTCGGATACGCTGTTATAGCGCTTAGTAACTAAGGTCTATCGAAAAATTTTATTTCCTCCATTTGCCTTAAAATTAAAGCCAATCGGTCAGGTATGCTAAGAATGCACCAAAAAACAAGACTCCAGCGAAAAACCGAGTTTTTTAGATTTAGCAGTCTACCAACGCCAAGCGGTCGGATGCGCTGTTATAGCGCTTAGTAACTAAGGACTATCGAAAATTTTTATTTCCTCCATTTGCCTTAAAATTAAAGCCAATCAGTCAGGTATGCTAAGAATACACCAAAATACAAGACTCCAGCGAAAAACCGAGTTTTTTAGTTTTGGCAGTCTACCAACGCCAAGCGGTCGGATACGCTGTTTTAGCGCGTAGTAACTAAGGACTATCGAAAATTTTTATTTCCTCCATTTGCCTTAAAATTAAAGCCAATCGGTCAGGTATGCTAAGAATACACAAAAAAACAAGACTCCAGCGAAAAACCGCGTTTTTTAGTTTTGGCAGTCTACCAACGCCAAGCGGTCGGATACGCAGTTTTAGCGCTTAGTAACTAAGGACTATCGAAAATTTTTATTTCCTTCATTTGCCTTAAAATTAAAGCCAATCGGTCAGGTATGCTAAGAATGCACCAAAAACCAAGACTCCAGCGAAAAACCGAGTTTTTTTAGATTTAGCAGTCTACCAACGCCAAGCGGTCGGATGCGCTGTTATAGCGCTTAGTAACTAAGGACTATCGAAAATTTTTATTTCCTCCATTTGCCTTAAAATTAAAGCCAATCGGTCAGGTATGCTAAGAATGCACCAAAAAACAAGACTCCAGCGAAAAACCGAGTTTTTTAGTTTTGGCAGTCTACCAACGCCAAGCGGTCGGATACGCTGTTATAGCGCTTAGTAACTAAGGACTATCGAAAATTTTTATTTACTCCATTTGCCTTAAAATTAAAGCCAATCGGTCAGGTATGCTAAGAATGCACCAAAAAACAAGACTCCAGCGAAAAACCGAGTTTTTTAGATTTAGCAGTCTACCAACGCCAAGCGGTCGGATGCGCTGTTATAGCGCTTAGTAACTAAGGACTATCGAAAATTTTTATTTCCTCCATTTGCCTTAAAATTAAAGCCAATCGGTCAGGTATGCTAAGAATGCACCAAAAAACAAGACTCCAGCGAAAAACCGAGTTTTTTAGTTTTGGCAATCTACCAACGCCAAGTGGTCGGATACGCTGTTATAGCGCTTAGTAACTAAGGACTATCGAAAAATTTTATTTACTCCATTTGCCTTAAAATTAAAGCCAATCGGTCAGGTATGCTAAGAATGCACCAAAAAACAAGACTCCAGCGAAAAACCGAGTTTTTTAGATTTAGCAGTCTACCAACGCCAAGCGGTCGGATGCGCTGTTATAGCGCTTAGTAACTAAGGACTATCGAAAATTTTTATTTCCTCCATTTGCCTTAAAATTAAAGCCAATCGGTCAGGTATGCTAAGAATGCACCAAAAAACAAGACTCCAGCGAAAAACCGAGTTTTTTAGTTTTGGCAGTCTACCAACGCCAAGCGGTCGGATACGCTGTTATAGCGCTTAGTAACTAAGGACTATCGAAAAAATTTATTTCCTCCATTTGCCTTAAAATTAAAGCCAATCGGTCAGGTATGCTAAGAATGCACCAAAAAACAAGACTCCAGCGAAAAACCGAGTTTTTTAGTTTTGGCAGTCTACCAACGCCGAGCGGTCGGATACGCTGTTATAGCGCTTAGTAACTAAGGACTATCGAAAATTTTTATTTCCTCCATTTGCCTTAAAATTAAAGCCAATCGGTCAGGTATGCTAAGAATACACCAAAATACAAGACTCCAGCGAAAAACCGAGTTTTTTAGTTTTGGCAGTCTACCAACGCCAAGCGGTCGGATACGCTGTTTTAGCGCTTAGTAACTAAGGACTATCGAAAATTTTTATTTCCTCCATTTGCCTTAAAATTAAAGCCAATCGGTCAGGTATGCTAAGAATACACCAAAAAACAAGACTCCAGCGAAAAACCGCGGTTTTTAGTTTTGGCAGTCTACCAACGCCAAGCGGTCGGATACGCAGTTTTAGCGCTTAGTAACTAAGGACTATCGAAAATTTTTATTTCCTTCATTTGCCTTAAAATTAAAGCCAATCGGTCAGGTATGCTAAGAATGCACCAAAAAACAAGACTCCAGCGAAAAACCGAGTTTTTTTAGTTTTGGCAGTCTACCAACGCCAAGCGGTCGGATACGCTGTTTTAGCGCTTAGTAACTAAGGACTATCGAAAATTTTTATTTCCTCCATTTGCCTTAAAATTAAAGCCAATCGGTCAGGTATGCTAAGAATACACCAAAAAACAAGACTCCAGCGAAAAACCGCGTTTTTTAGTTTTGGCAGTCTACCAACGCCAAGCGGTCGGATACGCAGTTTTAGCGCTTAGTAACTAAGGACTATCGAAAATTTTTATTTCCTTCATTTGCCTTAAAATTAAAGCCAATCGGTCAGGTATGCTAAGAATGCACCAAAAAACAAGACTCCAGCGAAAAACCGAGTTTTTTAGATTTAGCAGTCTACCAACGCCAAGCGGTCGGATGCGCTGTTATAGCGCTTAGTAACTAAGGACTATCGAAATTTTTTATTTCCTCCATTTGCCTTAAAATTAAAGCCAATCGGTCAGGTATGCTAAGAATGCACCAAAAAACAAGACTCCAGCGAAAAACCGAGTTTTTTAGTTTTGGCAGTCTACCAACGCCAAGCGGTCGGATACGCTGTTATAGCGCTTAGTAACTAAGGACTATCGAAAAATTTTATTTACTCCATTTGCCTTAAAATTAAAGCCAATCGGTCAGGTATGCTAAGAATGCACCAAAAAACAAGACTCCAGCGAAAAACCGAGTTTTTTAGATTTAGCAGTCTACCAACGCCAAGCGGTCGGATGCGCTGTTATAGCGCTTAGTAACTAAGGACTATCGAAAATTTTTATTTCCTCCATTTGCCTTAAAATTAAAGCCAATCGGTCAGGTATGCTAAGAATACACCAAAAAACAAGACTCCAGCGAAAAACCGCGTTTTTTAGTTTTGGCAGTCTACCAACGCCAAGCGGTCGGATACGCTGTTATAGCGCTTAGTAACTAAGGACTATCGAAAAATTTTATTTTTCTATGAACTATCGAAAATTTTTATTTCCTCCATTTGCCTTAAAATTAAAGCCAATCGGTCAGGTATGCTAAGAATACACCAAAAAACAAGACTCCAGCGAAAAACCGAGTTTTTTAGTTTTGGCAGTCTACCAACGCCAAGCGGTCGGATACGCTGTTTTAGCGCTTAGTAACTAAGGACTATCGAAATTTTTTATTTCCTCCATTTGCCTTAAAATTAAAGCCAATCGGTCAGGTATGCTAAGAATACACCAAAAAACAAGACTCCAGCGAAAAACCGCGTTTTTTAGTTTTGGCAGTCTACCAACGCCGAGCGGTCGGATACGCTGTTATAGCGCTTAGTAACTAAGGACTATCGAAAATTTTTATTTCCTCCATTTGCCTTAAAATTAAAGCCAATCGGTCAGGTATGCTAAGAATACACCAAAATACAAGACTCCAGCGAAAAACCGAGTTTTTTAGTTTTGGCAGTCTACCAACGCCAAGCGGTCGGATACGCTGTTATAGCGCTTAGTAACTAAGGACTATCGAAAAAAATTATTTCCTCCATTTGCCTTAAAATTAAAGCCAATAGGTCAGGTATGCTATGAATGCACCAAAAAACAAGACTCCAGCGAAAAACTGAGTTTTTTAGTTTTGGCATTCTACCAACGCCAAGCGGTCGGATACGCTGTTATAGCGCTTAGTAACTAAGGACTATCGAAAAATTTTATTTCCTCCATTTGCCTTAAAATTAAAGCCAATCGGTCAGGTATGCTAAGAATGCACCAAAAAACAAGACTCCAGCGAAAAACCGAGTTTTTTAGTTTTGGCAGTCTACCAACGCCAAGCGGTCGGATACGCTGTTTTAGCGCTTAGTAACTTAGGACTATCGAAAATTTTTATTTCCTCCATTTGCCTTAAAATTAAAGCCAATCGGTCAGGTATGCTAAGAATGCACCAAAAAACAAGACTCCAGCGAAAAACCGAGTTTTTTTATTTTTGGCTGTGTACCAAAGCCAAGCGATCGGATACGCTGTGATAGAGCTTAGTAACTAAGGACTATTGAAATTTTTTATTTAATATTTTATTTAATAGTCCTATTGAAAAAATTTATTTCCTCTTTTTGCCTTAAAATTAAAGCCAATAGGTCAGGAATGCTGAGAATGCACCAAAAAACAAGACTCCCGCGAAAAACCGAGTTTTTTATTTTTGGCTGTCTACCAACGCCAAGCGGTCGGATACGCTGTGATAGCGCTTGGTAACTAAGGACTATCGAAATTTTTTATTTCCTCCATTTGCCTTAAAATTAAAGCCAATAGGTCAGGTATGCTATGAATGCACCAAAAAACAAGACTCCAGCGAAAAACCGAGTTTTTTAGTTTTGGCAGTCTACCAACGCCAAGCGGTCGGATACGCTGTTATAGCGCTTAGTAACTAAGGACTATCGAAAAATTTTATTTCCTCCATTTGCCTTAAAATTAAAGCCAATCGGTCAGGTATGCTAAGAATGCACCAAAAAACAAGACTCCAGCGAAAAACCGAGTTTTTTAGTTTTGGCAGTCTACCAACGCCAAGCGGTCGGATACGCTGTTTTAGCGCTTAGTAACTTAGGACTATCGAAAATTTTTATTTCCTCCATTTGCCTTAAAATTAAAGCCAATCGGTCAGGTATGCTAAGAATGCACCAAAAAACAAGACTCCAGCGAAAAACCGAGTTTTTTTAGTTTTGGCAGTCTACCAACGCCAAGCGGTCGGATGCGCTGTTATAGCGCTTAGTAACTAAGGACTATCGAAAATTTTTATTTCCTCCATTTGCCTTAAAATTAAAGCCAATCGGTCAGGTATGCTAAGAATGCACCAAAAAACAAGACTCCAGCGAAAAACCGAGTTTTTTAGTTTGGGCAGTCTACCAACGCCAAGCGGTCGGATACGCTGTTATAGCGCTTAGTAACTAAGGACTATCGAAAATTTTTATTTCCTCCATTTGCCTTAAAATTAAAGCCAATCGGTCAGGTATGCTAAGAATGCACCAAAAAACAAGACTCCAGCGAAAAACCGAGTTTTTTAGTTTTGGCAGTCTACCAACGCCAAGCGGTCGTATACGCTGTTATAGCGCTTAGTAACTAAGGACTATCGATAATTTTTATTTCCTCCATTTGCCTTAAAATTAAAGCCAATCGGTCAGGTATGCTAAGAATGCACCAAAAAACAAGACTCCAGCGAAAAACCGAGTTTTTTAGTTTTGGCAGTCTACAAACGCCAAGCGGTCGGATACGCTGTTATAGCGCTTAGTAACTAAGGACTATCGAAATTTTTTATTTCCTCCATTTGCCTTAAAATTAAAGCCAATCGGTCAGGTATGCTAAGAATGCACCAAAAAACAAGACTCCAGCGAGAAACCGAGTTTTTTTAGTTTTGGCAGTCTACCAACGCCAAGCGGTCGGATACGCTGTTATAGCGCTTAGTAACTAAGGACTATCGAAAATTTTTATTTCCTCCATTTGCCTTAAAATTAAAGCCAATCGGTCAGGTATGCTAAGAATGCACCAAAAAACAAGACTCCAGCGAAAAACCGAGTTTTTTAGTTTTGGCAGTCTACCAACGCCAAGCGGTCGGATACGCTGTTATAGCGCTTAGTAACTAAGGACTATCGAAAATTTTTATTTCCTCCATTTGCCTTAAAATTAAAGCCAATCGGTCAGGTATGCTAAGAATGCACCAAAAAACAAGACTCCAGCGAAAAACCGAGTTTTTTAGTTTTGGCAGTCTACCAACGCCAAGCGGTCGGATATGCTGTTATAGCGCTTAGTAACTAAGGACTATCGAAAATTTTTATTTCCTCCATTTGCCTTAAAATTAAAGCCAACCGGTCAGGTATGCTAAGAATGCACCAAAAAACAAGACTCCAGCGAAAAACCGAGTTTTTTAGTTTTGGCAGTCTACCAACGCCAAGCGGTCGGATACGCTGTTTTAGCGCTTAGTAACTAAGGACTATCGAAAATTTTTATTTCCTCCATTTGCCTTAAAATTAAAGCCAATCGGTCAGGTATGCTAAGAATGCACCAAAAAACAAGACTCCAGCGAAAAACCGAGTTTTTTAGTTTTGGCAGTCTACAAACGCCAAGCGGTCGGATACGCTGTTATAGCGCTTAGTAACTAAGGACTATCGAAAATTTTTATTTCCTCCATTTGCCTTAAAATTAAAGCCAATCGGTCAGGTATGCTAAGAATGCACCAAAAAACAAGACTCCAGCGAGAAACCGAGTTTTTTAGTTTTGGCAGTCTACCAACGCCAAGCGGTCGGATACGCTGTTATAGCGCTTAGTAACTAAGGACTATCGAAAATTTTTATTTCCTCCATTTGCCTTAAAATTAAAGCCAATCGGTCAGGTATGCTAAGAATGCACCAAAAAACAAGACTCCAGCGAAAAACCGAGTTTTTAAGTTTTGGCAGTCTACCAACGCCAAGCGGTCGGATACGCTGTTATAGCGCTTAGTAACTAAGGACTATCGAAAATTTTTATTTCCTCCATTTGCCTTAAAATTAAAGCCAATCGGTCAGGTATGCTAAGAATGCACCAAAAAACAAGACTCCAGCGAGAAACCGAGTTTTTTAGTTTTGGCAGTCTACCAACGCCAAGCGGTCGGATACGCTGTTATAGCGCTTAGTAACTAAGGACTATCGAAAATTTTTATTTCCTCCATTTGCCTTAAAATTAAAGCCAATCGGTCAGGTATGCTAAGACTGCACCAAAAAACAAGACTCCAGCGAAAAACCGAGTTTTTTAGTTTTGGCAGTCTACCAACGCCAAGCGGTCGGATATGCTGTTATAGCGCTTAGTAACTAAGGACTATCGAAAAATTTTATTTCCTCCATTTGCCTTAAAATTAAAGCCAATCGGTCAGGTATGCTAAGAATGCACCAAAAAACAAGACTCCAGCGAGAAACCGAGTTTTTTAGTTTTGGCAGTCTACCAACGCCAAGCGGTCGGATACGCTGTTATAGCGCTTAGTAACTAAGGACTATCGAAAATTTTTATTTCCTCCATTTGCCTTAAAATTAAAGCCAATCGGTCAGGTATGCTAAGAATGCACCAAAAAACAAGACTCCAGCGAAAAACCGAGTTTTTTAGTTTTGGCTGTCTACCAACGCTAAGCGGTCGGATATGCTGTTATAGCGCTTAGTAACTAAGGACTATCGAAAATTTTTATTTCCTCCATTTGCCTTAAAATTAAAGCCAATCGGTCAGGTATGCTAAGAATGCACCAAAAAACAAGACTCCAGCGAAAAACCGAGTTTTTTAGTTTTGGCAGTCTACCAACGCCAAGCGGTCGGATACGCTGTTTTAGCGCTTAGTAACTAAGGACTATCGAAAATTTTTATTTCCTCCATTTGCCTTAAAATTAAAGCCAATCGGTCAGGTATGCTAAGAATGCACCAAAAAACAAGACTCCAGCGAAAAACCGAGTTTTTTAGTTTTGGCAGTCTACAAACGCCAAGCGGTCGGATACGCTGTTATAGCGCTTAGTAACTAAGGACTATCGAAAAATTTTATTTTTCTATGAACTATCGAAAATTTTTATTTCCTCCATTTGCCTTAAAATTAAAGCCAATCGGTCAGGTATGCTAAGAATACACCAAAAAACAAGACTCCAGCGAAAAACCGAGTTTTTTAGTTTTGGCAGTCTACCAACGCCAAGCGGTCGGATACGCTGTTTTAGCGCTTAGTAACTAAGGACTATCGAAAATTTTTATTTCCTCCATTTGCCTTAAAATTAAAGCCAATCGGTCAGGTATGCTAAGAATGCACCAAAAAACAAGACTCCAGCGAAAAACCGAGTTTTTTAGATTTAGCAGTCTACCAACGCCAAGCGGTCGGATGCGCTGTTATAGCGCTTAGTAACTAAGGACTATCGAAAATTTTTATTTCCTCCATTTGCCTTAAAATTAAAGCCAATCGGTCAGGTATGCTAAGAATGCACCAAAAAACAAGACTCCAGCGAAAAACCGAGTTTTTTAGTTTTGGCAGTCTACCAACGCCAAGCGGTCGGATACGCTGTTATAGCGCTTAGTAACTAAGGACTATCGAAAAATTTTATTTACTCCATTTGCCTTAAAATTAAAGCCAATCGGTCAGGTATGCTAAGAATGCACCAAAAAACAAGACTCCAGCGAAAAACCGAGTTTTTTAGTTTTGGCAGTCTACCAACGCCAAGCGGTCGCATACGCTGTTATAGCGCTTAGTAACTAAGGACTATCGAAAAATTTTATTTCCTCCATTTGCCTTAAAATTAAAGCCAATCGGTCAGGTATGCTAAGAATGCACCTAAAAACAAGACTCCAGCGAAAAACCGAGTTTTTTAGTTTTGGCAGTCTACCAACGCCAAGTGGTCGGATACGCTGTTATAGCGCTTAGTAACTAAGGACTATCGAAAATTTTTATTTCCTCCATTTGCCTTAAAATTAAAGCCAATCGGTCAGGTATGCTAAGAATACACCAAAAAACAAGACTCCAGCGAAAAACCGAGTTTTTTAGTTTTGGCAGTCTACCAACGCCAAGCGGTCGGATACGCTGTTTTAGCACTTAGTAACTAAGGACTATCGAAAATTTTTATTTCCTCCATTTGCCTTAAAATTAAAGCCAATCGGTCAGGTATGCTAAGAATGCACCAAAAAACAAGACTCCAGCGAAAAACCGAGTTTTTTAGATTTAGCAGTCTACCAACGCCAAGCGGTCGGATGCGCTGTTATAGCGCTTAGTAACTAAGGACTATCGAAAATTTTTATTTCCTCCATTTGCCTTAAAATTAAAGCCAATCGGTCAGGTATGCTAAGAATACACCAAAAACCAAGACTCCAGCGAAAAACCGAGTTTTTTAGTTTTGGCAGTCTACCAACGCCAAGCGGTCGGATACGCTGTTATAGCGCTTAGTAACTAAGGACTATCGAAAAATTTTATTTACTCCATTTGCCTTAAAATTAAAGCCAATCGGTCAGGTATGCTAAGAATGCACCAAAAAACAAGACTCCAGCGAAAAACCGAGTTTTTTAGTTTTGGCAGTCTACCAACGCCAAGCGGTCGGATGCGCTGTTTATAGCGCTTAGTAACTAAGGACTATCGAAAATTTTTATTTCCTCCATTTGCCTTAAAATTAAAGCCAATCGGTCAGGTATGCTAAGAATACACCAAAAAACAAGACTCCAGCGAAAAACCGAGTTTTTTAGTTTTGGCAGTCTACCAACGCCAAGCGGTCGGATACGCTGTTTTAGCGCTTAGTAACTAAGGACTATCGAAAATTTTTATTTCCTCCATTTGCCTTAAAATTAAAGCCAATCGGTCAGGTATGCTAAGAATACACCAAAAAACAAGACTCCAGCGAAAAACCGAGTTTTTTAGTTTTGGCAGTCTACCAACGCCAAGCGGTCGGATACGCTGTTTTAGCGCTTAGTAACTAAGGACTATCGAAAATTTTTATTTCCTTCATTTGCCTTAAAATTAAAGCCAATCGGTCAGGTATGCTAAGAATGCACCAAAAAACAAGACTCCAGCGAAAAACCGAGTTTTTTAGATTTAGCAGTCTACCAACGCCAAGCGGTCGGATGCGCTGTTATAGCGCTTAGTAACTAAGGACTATCGAAAAATTTTTTTTCCTCCATTTGCCTTAAAATTAAAGCCAATCGGTCAGGTATGCTAAGAATGCACCAAAAAACAAGACTCCGGCGAAAAACCGAGTTTTTTAGTTTTGGCAGTCTACCAACGCCAAGCGGTCGGATACGCTGTTATAGCGCTTAGTAACTAAGGACTATCGAAAAATTTTATTTCCTCCATTGGCCTTAAAATTAAAGCCAATCGGTCAGGTATGCTAAGAATGCACCAAAAAACAAGACTCCAGCGAAAAACCGAGTTTTTTAGATTTAGCAGTCTACCAACGCCAAGCGGTCGGATGCGCTGTTATAGCGCTTAGTAACTAAGGACTATCGAAATATTTTTTTTGCTCCATTTGCCTTAAAATTAAAGCCAATCGGTCAGGTATGCTAAGAATGCACCAAAAAACAAGACTCCAGCGAAAAACCGAGTTTTTTAGTTTTGGCAGTCTACCAACGCCAAGCGGTCGGATACGCTGTTATAGCGCTTAGTAACTAAGGACTATCGAAAAATTTTATTTCCTCCATTTGCCTTAAAATTAAAGCCAATCGGTCAGGTATGCTAAGAATGCACCAAAAAACAAGACTCCAGCGAAA
The DNA here is from genome assembly GCA_911387765.1 of Pyrgus malvae. Taxonomy (NCBI): domain Eukaryota; kingdom Metazoa; phylum Arthropoda; class Insecta; order Lepidoptera; family Hesperiidae; genus Pyrgus; species Pyrgus malvae. The sequence continues at coordinate 33,776 of OU426969.1, read as the reverse complement.
AACCGAGTTTTTTAGATTTGGCAGTCTACCAACGCCAAGCGGTCGGATACGCTGTTATAGCGCTTAGTAACTAAGGACTATCGAAATTTTTTATTTCCTCCATTTGCCTTAAAATTAAAGCCAATCGGTCAGGTATGCTAAAAATGCACCATAAAACAAGACTCCAGCGAACAACCGAGTTTTTTAGTTTTGGCAGTCTACCAACGCCAAGCGGTCGGATACGCTGTTATAGCGCTTAGTAACTAAGGACTATCGAAAATTTTTATTTCCTCCATTTGCCTTAAAATTAAAGCCAATCGTTCAGGTATGCTAAGAATGCACCAAAAAACAAGACTCCATCGAAAAACCGAGTTTTTTAGTTTTGGCAGTCTACCAACGCCAAGCGGTCGCATACGCTGTTATAGCGCTTAGTAACTAAGGACTATCGAAAAAAATTATTTCCTCCATTTGCCTTAAAATTAAAGCCAATCGGTCAGGTATTCTAAGAATACACCAAAAAACAAGACTCCAGCGAAAAACCGAGTTTTATAGTTTTGGCAGTCTACCAACGCCAAGCGGTCGGATACACTGTTTTAGCGCTTAGTAACTAAGGACTATCGAAAATTTTTATTTCCTCCATTTGCCTTAAAATTAAAGCCAATCGGTCAGGTATGCTAAGAATGCACCAAAAAACAAGACTCCAGCGAAAAACCGAGTTTTTTTAGATTTGGCAGTCTACCAACGCCAAGCGGTCGCATACGCTGTTATAGCGCTTAGTAACTAAGGACTATCGAAAAATTTTATTTCCTCCATTTGCCTTAAAATTAAAGCCAATCGGTCAGGTATGCTAAGAATGCACCAAAAAACAAGACTCCAGCGAAAATCCGAGTTTTTTAGTTTTGGCAGTCTACCAACGCCAAGTGGTCGGATACGCTGTTATAGCGCTTAGTAACTAAGGACTATCGAAAATTTTTATTTCCTCCATTTGCCTTAAAATTAAAGCCAATCGGTCAGGTATGCTAAGAATGCACCAAAAAACAAGACTCCAGCGAAAAACCGAGTTTTTTTAGATTTGGCAGTCTACCAACGCCAAGTGGTCGCATACGCTGTTATAGCGCTTAGTAACTAAGGACTATCGAAAAATTTTATTTCCTCCATTTGCCTTAAAATTAAAGCCAATCGGTCAGGTATGCTAAGAATGCACCAAAAAACAAGACTCCAGCGAAAAACCGAGTTTTTTAGTTTTGGCAGTCTACCCACGCCAAGTGGTCGGATACGCTGTTATAGCGCTTAGTAACTAAGGACTATCGAAAATTTTTATTTCCTCCATTTGCCTTAAAATTAAAGCCAATCGGTCAGGTATGCTAAGAATACACCAAAAAACAAGACTCCAGCGAAAAACCGAGTTTTTTTAGATTTGGCAGTCTACCAACGCCAAGTGGTCGCATACGCTGTTATAGCGCTTAGTAACTAAGGACTATCGAAAATTTTTATTTCCTCCATTTGCCTTAAAATTAAAGCCAATCGGTCAGGTATGCTAAGAATGCACCAAAAAACAAGACTCCAGCGAAAAACCGAGTTTTTTAGTTTTGGCAGTCTACCAACGCCAAGTGGTCGGATACGCTGTTATAGCGCTTAGTAACTAAGGACTATCGAAAATTTTTATTTCCTCCATTTGCCTTAAAATTAAAGCCAATCGGTCAGGTATGCTAAGAATGCACCAAAAAACAAGACTCCAGCGAAAAACCGAGTTTTTTTAGATTTGGCAGTCTACCAACGCCAAGTGGTCGCATACGCTGTTATAGCGCTTAGTAACTAAGGACTATCGAAAAATTTTATTTCCTCCATTTGCCTTAAAATTAAAGCCAATCGGTCAGGTATGCTAAGAATGCACCAAAAAACAAGACTCCAGCGAAAAACCGAGTTTTTTAGTTTTGGCAGTCTACCAACGCCAAGCGGTCGGATACACTGTTTTAGCGCTTAGTAACTAAGGACTATCGAAAATTTTTATTTCCTCCATTTGCCTTAAAATTAAAGCCAATCGGTCAGGTATGCTAAGAATGCACCAAAAAACAAGACTCCAGCGAAAAACCGAGTTTTTTAGATTTGGCAGTCTACCAACGCCAAGCGGTCGGATACGCTGTTATAGCGCTTAGTAACTAAGGACTATCGAAATTTTTTATTTCCTCCATTTGCCTTAAAATTAAAGCCAATCGGTCAGGTATGCTAAAAATGCACCATAAAACAAGACTCCAGCGAAAAACCGAGTTTTTTAGTTTTGGCAGTCTACCAACGCCAAGCGGTCGGATACGCTGTTATAGCGCTTAGTAACTAAGGACTATCGAAAATTTTTATTTCCTCCATTTGCCTTAAAATTAAAGCCAATCGTTCAGGTATGCTAAGAATGCACCAAAAAACAAGACTCCATCGAAAAACCGAGTTTTTTAGTTTTGGCAGTCTACCAACGCCAAGCGGTCGCATACGCTGTTATAGCGCTTAGTAACTAAGGACTATCGAAAAAAATTATTTCCTCCATTTGCCTTAAAATTAAAGCCAATCGGTCAGGTATTCTAAGAATACACCAAAAAACAAGACTCCAGCGAAAAACCGAGTTTTATAGTTTTGGCAGTCTACCAACGCCAAGCGGTCGGATACACTGTTTTAGCGCTTAGTAACTAAGGACTATCAAAAATTTTTATTTCCTCCATTTGCCTTAAAATTAAAGCCAATCGGTCAGGTATGCTAAGAATGCACCAAAAAACAAGACTCCAGCGAAAAACCGAGTTTTTTTAGATTTGGCAGTCTACCAACGCCAAGTGGTCGCATACGCTGTTATAGCGCTTAGTAACTAAGGACTATCGAAAAATTTTATTTCCTCCATTTGCCTTAAAATTAAAGCCAATCGGTCAGGTATGCTAAGAATGCACCAAAAAACAAGACTCCAGCGAAAATCCGAGTTTTTTAGTTTTGGCAGTCTACCAACGCCAAGTGGTCGGATACGCTGTTATAGCGCTTAGTAACTAAGGACTATCGAAAATTTTTATTTCCTCCATTTGCCTTAAAATTAAAGCCAATCGGTCAGGTATGCTAAGAATGCACCAAAAAACAAGACTCCAGCGAAAAACCGAGTTTTTTTAGATTTGGCAGTCTACCAACGCCAAGTGGTCGCATACGCTGTTATAGCGCTTAGTAACTAAGGACTATCGAAAAATTTTATTTCCTCCATTTGCCTTAAAATTAAAGCCAATCGGTCAGGTATGCTAAGAATGCACCAAAAAACAAGACTCCAGCGAAAAACCGAGTTTTTTAGTTTTGGCAGTCTACCAACGCCAAGTGGTCGGATACGCTGTTATAGCGCTTAGTAACTAAGGACTATCGAAAATTTTTATTTCCTCCATTTGCCTTAAAATTAAAGCCAATCGGTCAGGTATGCTAAGAATACACCAAAAAACAAGACTCCAGCGAAAAACCGAGTTTTTTTAGATTTGGCAGTCTACCAACGCCAAGTGGTCGCATACGCTGTTATAGCGCTTAGTAACTAAGGACTATCGAAAATTTTTATTTCCTCCATTTGCCTTAAAATTAAAGCCAATCGGTCAGGTATGCTAAGAATGCACCAAAAAACAAGACTCCAGCGAAAAACCGAGTTTTTTAGTTTTGGCAGTCTACCAACGCCAAGTGGTCGGATACGCTGTTATAGCGCTTAGTAACTAAGGACTATCGAAAATTTTTATTTCCTCCATTTGCCTTAAAATTAAAGCCAATCGGTCAGGTATGCTAAGAATGCACCAAAAAACAAGACTCCAGCGAAAAACCGAGTTTTTTTAGATTTGGCAGTCTACCAACGCCAAGTGGTCGCATACGCTGTTATAGCGCTTAGTAACTAAGGACTATCGAAAAATTTTATTTCCTCCATTTGCCTTAAAATTAAAGCCAATCGGTCAGGTATGCTAAGAATGCACCAAAAAACAAGACTCCAGCGAAAAACCGAGTTTTTTAGTTTTGGCAGTCTACCAACGCCAAGCGGTCGGATACGCTGTTTTAGCGCTTAGTAACTAAGGACTATCGAAAATTTTTATTTCCTCCATTTGCCTTAAAATTAAAGCCAATCGGTCAGGTATGCTAAGAATGCACCAAAAAACAAGACTCCAGCGAAAAACCGAGTTTTTTAGTTTTGGCAGTCTACCAACGCCAAGCGGTCGGATACACTGTTTTAGCGCTTAGTAACTAAGGACTATCGAAAATTTTTATTTCCTCCATTTGCCTTAAAATTAAAGCCAATCGGTCAGGTATGCTAAGAATGCACCAAAAAACAAGACTCCAGCGAAAAACCGAGTTTTTTTAGATTTGGCAGTCTACCAACGCCAAGTGGTCGCATACGCTGTTATAGCGCTTAGTAACTAAGGACTATCGAAAAATTTTATTTCCTCCATTTGCCTTAAAATTAAAGCCAATCGGTCAGGTATGCTAAGAATGCACCAAAAAACAAGACTCCAGCGAAAAACCGAGTTTTTTAGTTTTGGCAGTCTACCAACGCCAAGCGGTCGGATACGCTGTTTTAGCGCTTAGTAACTAAGGACTATCGAAAATTTTTATTTCCTCCATTTGCCTTAAAATTAAAGCCAATCGGTCAGGTATGCTAAGAATGCACCAAAAAACAAGACTCCAGCGAAAAACCGAGTTTTTTTAGATTTGGCAGTCTACCAACGCCAAGTGGTCGCATACGCTGTTATAGCGCTTAGTAACTAAGGACTATCGAAAAATTTTATTTCCTCCATTTGCCTTAAAATTAAAGCCAATCGGTCAGGTATGCTAAGAATGCACCAAAAAACAAGACTCCAGCGAAAAACGGAGTTTTTTAGTTTTGGCAGTCTACCAACGCCAAGTGGTCGGATACGCTGTTATAGCGCTTAGTAACTAAGGACTATCGAAAATTTTTATTTCCTCCATTTGCCTTAAAATTAAAGCCAATCGGTCAGGTATGCTAAGAATGCACCAAAAAACAAGACTCCAGCGAAAAACCGAGTTTTTTTAGATTTGGCAGTCTACCAACGCCAAGTGGTCGCATACGCTGTTATAGCGCTTAGTAACTAAGGACTATCGAAAATTTTTATTTCCTCCATTTGCCTTAAAATTAAAGCCAATCGGTCAGGTATGCTAAGAATGCACCAAAAAACAAGACTCCAGCGAAAAACCGAGTTTTTTTAGATTTGGCAGTCTACCAACGCCAAGTGGTCGCATACGCTGTTATAGCGCTTAGTAACTAAGGACTATCGAAAAATTTTATTTCCTCCATTTGCCTTAAAATTAAAGCCAATCGGTCAGGTATGCTAAGAATGCACCAAAAAACAAGACTCCAGCGAAAAACCGAGTTTTTTAGTTTTGGCAGTCTACCAACGCCAAGCGGTCGGATGCGCTGTTATAGCGCTTAGTAACTAAGGACTATCGAAAATTTTTATTTCCTCCATTTGCCTTAAAATTAAAGCCAATCGGTCAGGTATGCTAAGAATACACCAAAAACCAAGACTCCAGCGAAAAACCGAGTTATTTAGTTTTGGCAGTCTACCAACGCCAAGCGGTCGGATACGCTGTTATAGCGCTTAGTAACTAAGGACTATCGAAAAATTTTATTTACTCCATTTGCCTTAAAATTAAAGCCAATCGGTCAGGTATGCTAAGAATGCACCAAAAAACAAGACTCCAGCGAAAAACCGAGTTTTTTAGTTTTGGCAGTCTACCAACGCCAAGCGGTCGGATGCGCTGTTTATAGCGCTTAGTAACTAAGGACTATCGAAAATTTTTATTTCCTCCATTTGCCTTAAAATTAAAGCCAATCGGTCAGGTATGCTAAGAATACACCAAAAAAACAAGACTCCAGCGAAAAACCGAGTTTTTTAGTTTTGGCAGTCTACCAACGCCAAGCGGTCGGATACGCTGTTTTAGCGCTTAGTAACTAAGGACTATCGAAAATTTTTATTTTCTCCATTTGCCTTAAAATTAAAGCCAATCGGTCAGGTATGCTAAGAATACACCAAAAAACAAGACTCCAGCGAAAAACCGAGTTTTTTAGTTTTGGCAGTCTACCAACGCCAAGCGGTCGGATACGCTGTTTTAGCGCTTAGTAACTAAGGACTATCGAAAATTTTTATTTCCTCCATTTGCCTTAAAATTAAAGCCAATCGGTCAGGTATGCTAAGAATGCACCAAAAAACAAGACTCCAGCGAAAAACCGAGTTTTTTAGATTTAGCAGTCTACCAACGCCAAGCGGTCGGATGCGCTGTTATAGCGCTTAGTAACTAAGGACTATCGAAAAAATTTTTTTCCTCCATTTGCCTTAAAATTAAAGCCAATCGGTCAGGTATGCTAAGAATGCACCAAAAAACAAGACTCCGGCGAAAAACCGAGTTTTTTAGTTTTGGCAGTCTACCAACGCCAAGCGGTCGGATACGCTGTTATAGCGCTTAGTAACTAAGGACTATCGAAAAATTTTATTTCCTCCATTTGCCTTAAAATTAAAGCCAATCGGTCAGGTATGCTAAGAATGCACCAAAAAACAAGACTCCAGCGAAAAACCGAGTTTTTTAGATTTGGCAGTCTACCAACGCCAAGCGGTCGGATACGCTGTTATAGCGCTTAGTAACTAAGGACTATCGAAATTTTTTATTTCCTCCATTTGCCTTAAAATTAAAGCCAATCGGTCAGGTATGCTAAAAATGCACCATAAAACAAGACTCCAGCGAAAAACCGAGTTTTTTAGTTTTGGCAGTCTACCAACGCCAAGCGGTCGCATACGCTGTTATAGCGCTTAGTAACTAAGGACTATCAAAAAAAATTATTTCCTCCATTTGCCTTAAAATTAAAGCCAATCGGTCAGGTATGCTAAGAATACACCAAAAAACAAGACTCCAGCGAAAAACCGAGTTTTATAGTTTTGGCAGTCTACCAACGCCAAGCGGTCGGATACACTGTTTTAGCGCTTAGTAACTAAGGACTATCGAAAATTTTTATTTCCTCCATTTGCCTTAAAATTAAAGCCAATCGGTCAGGTATGCTAAGAATGCACCAAAAAACAAGACTCCAGCGAAAAACCGAGTTTTTTTAGATTTGGCAGTCTACCAACGCCAAGTGGTCGCATACGCTGTTATAGCGCTTAGTAACTAAGGACTATCGAAAAATTTTATTTCCTCCATTTGCCTTAAAATTAAAGCCAATCGGTCAGGTATGCTAAGAATGCACCAAAAAACAAGACTCCAGCGAAAATCCGAGTTTTTTAGTTTTGGCAGTCTACCAACGCCAAGTGGTCGGATACGCTGTTATAGCGCTTAGTAACTAAGGACTATCGAAAATTTTTATTTCCTCCATTTGCCTTAAAATTAAAGCCAATCGGTCAGGTATGCTAAGAATGCACCAAAAAACAAGACTCCAGCGAAAAACCGAGTTTTTTTAGATTTGGCAGTCTACCAACGCCAAGCGGTCGCATACGCTGTTATAGCGCTTAGTAACTAAGGACTATCGAAAAATTTTATTTCCTCCATTTGCCTTAAAATTAAAGCCAATCGGTCAGGTATGCTAAGAATGCACCAAAAAACAAGACTCCAGCGAAAAACCGAGTTTTTTAGTTTTGGCAGTCTACCAACGCCAAGTGGTCGGATACGCTGTTATAGCGCTTAGTAACTAAGGACTATCGAAAATTTTTATTTCCTCCATTTGCCTTAAAATTAAAGCCAATCGGTCAGGTATGCTAAGAATACACCAAAAAACAAGACTCCAGCGAAAAACCGAGTTTTTTTAGATTTGGCAGTCTACCAACGCCAAGTGGTCGCATACGCTGTTATAGCGCTTAGTAACTAAGGACTATCGAAAATTTTTATTTCCTCCATTTGCCTTAAAATTAAAGCCAATCGGTCAGGTATGCTAAGAATGCACCAAAAAACAAGACTCCAGCGAAAAACCGAGTTTTTTAGTTTTGGCAGTCTACCAACGCCAAGTGGTCGGATACGCTGTTATAGCGCTTAGTAACTAAGGACTATCGAAAATTTTTATTTCCTCCATTTGCCTTAAAATTAAAGCCAATCGGTCAGGTATGCTAAGAATGCACCAAAAAACAAGACTCCAGCGAAAAACCGAGTTTTTTTAGATTTGGCAGTCTACCAACGCCAAGTGGTCGCATACGCTGTTATAGCGCTTAGTAACTAAGGACTATCGAAAAATTTTATTTCCTCCATTTGCCTTAAAATTAAAGCCAATCGGTCAGGTATGCTAAGAATGCACCAAAAAACAAGACTCCAGCGAAAAACCGAGTTTTTTAGTTTTGGCAGTCTACCAACGCCAAGCGGTCGGATACACTGTTTTAGCGCTTAGTAACTAAGGACTATCGAAAATTTTTATTTCCTCCATTTGCCTTAAAATTAAAGCCAATCGGTCAGGTATGCTAAGAATGCACCAAAAAAAAAGACTCCGGCGAAAAACCGAGTTTTTTAGTTTTGGCAGTCTACCAACGCCAAGCGGTCGGATACGCTGTTATAGCGCTTAGTAACTAAGGACTATCGAAAAATTTTATTTCCTCCATTTGCCTTAAAATTAAAGCCAATCGGTCAGGTATGCTAAGAATGCACCAAAAAACAAGACTCCAGCGAAAAACCGAGTTTTTTAGTTTTGGCAGTCTACCAACGCCAAGTGGTCGGATACGCTGTTATAGCGCTTAGTAACTAAGGACTATCGAAAATTTTTATTTCCTCCATTTGCCTTAAAATTAAAGCCAATCGGTCAGGTATGCTAAGAATACACCAAAAAACAAGACTCCAGCGAAAAACCGAGTTTTTTAGTTTTGGCAGTCTACCAACGCCAAGCGGACGGATACGCTGTTTTAGCGCTTAGTAACTAAGGACTATCGAAAATTTTTATTTCCTCCATTTGCCTTAAAATTAAAGCCAATCGGTCAGGTATGCTAAGAATGCACCAAAAAACAAGACTCCAGCGAAAAACCGAGTTTTTTAGATTTAGCAGTCTACCAACGCCAAGCGGTCGGATGCGCTGTTATAGCGCTTAGTAACTAAGGACTATCGAAAATTTTTATTTCCTCCATTTGCCTTAAAATTAAAGCCAATCGGTCAGGTATGCTAAGAATGCACCAAAAAACAAGACTCCGGCGAAAAACCGAGTTTTTTAGTTTTGGCAGTCTACCAACGCCAAGCGGTCGGATACGCTGTTATAGCGCTTAGTAACTAAGGACTATCGAAAAATTTTATTTCCTCCATTTGCCTTAAAATTAAAGCCAATCGGTCAGGTATGCTAAGAATGCACCAAAAAACAAGACTCCAGCGAAAAACCGAGTTTTTTAGATTTAGCAGTCTACCAACGCCAAGCGGTCGGATGCGCTGTTATAGCGCTTAGTAACTAAGGACTATCGAAATATTTTTTTTGCTCCATTTGCCTTAAAATTAAAGCCAATCGGTCAGGTATGCTAAGAATGCACCAAAAAACAAGACTCCAGCGAAAAACCGAGTTTTTTAGTTTTGGCAGTCTACCAACGCCAAGCGGTCGGATACGCTGTTATAGCGCTTAGTAACTAAGGACTATCGAAAAATTTTATTTCCTCCATTTGCCTTAAAATTAAAGCCAATCGGTCAGGTATGCTAAGAATGCACCAAAAAACAAGACTCCAGCGAAAAACCGAGTTTTTTAGATTTGGCAGTCTACCAACGCCAAGCGGTCGGATACGCTGTTATAGCGCTTAGTAACTAAGGACTATCGAAATTTTTTATTTCCTCCATTTGCCTTAAAATTAAAGCCAATCGGTCAGGTATGCTAAAAATGCACCATAAAACAAGACTCCAGCGAAAAACCGAGTTTTTTAGTTTTGGCAGTCTACCAACGCCAAGCGGTCGGATACGCTGTTATAGCGCTTAGTAACTAAGGACTATCGAAAATTTTTATTTCCTCCATTTGCCTTAAAATTAAAGCCAATCGTTCAGGTATGCTAAGAATGCACCAAAAAACAAGACTCCATCGAAAAACCGAGTTTTTTAGTTTTGGCAGTCTACCAACGCCAAGCGGTCGCATACGCTGTTATAGCGCTTAGTAACTAAGGACTATCGAAAAAATTTATTTCCTCCATTTGCCTTAAAATTAAAGCCAATCGGTCAGGTATGCTAAGAATACACCAAAAAACAAGACTCCAGCGAAAAACCGAGTTTTTTAGTTTTGGCAGTCTACCAACGCCAAGCGGTCGGATACACTGTTTTAGCGCTTAGTAACTAAGGACTATCGAAAAATTTTATTTCCTCCATTTGCCTTAAAATTAAAGCCAATCGGTCAGGTATGCTAAGAATGCACCAAAAAACAAGACTCCAGCGAAAAACCGAGTTTTTTAGTTTTGGCAGTCTACCAACGCCAAGCGGTCGGATACGCTGTTATAGCGCTTAGTAACTAAGGACTATCGAAATTTTTTATTTCCTCCATTTGCCTTAAAATTAAAGCCAATCGGTCAGGTATGCTAAAAATGCACCATAAAACAAGACTCCAGCGAAAAACCGAGTTTTTTTAGATTTGGCAGTCTACCAACGCCAAGTGGTCGCATACGCTGTTATAGCGCTTAGTAACTAAGGACTATCGAAAAATTTTATTTCCTCCATTTGCCTTAAAATTAAAGCCAATCGGTCAGGTATGCTAAGAATGCACCAAAAAACAAGACTCCAGCGAAAAACCGAGTTTTTTAGTTTTGGCAGTCTACCAACGCCAAGTGGTCGGATACGCTGTTATAGCGCTTAGTAACTAAGGACTATCGAAAATTTTTATTTCCTCCATTTGCCTTAAAATTAAAGCCAATCGGTCAGGTATGCTAAGAATACACCAAAAAACAAGACTCCAGCGAAAAACCGAGTTTTTTAGTTTTGGCAGTCTACCAACGCCAAGCGGACGGATACGCTGTTTTAGCGCTTAGTAACTAAGGACTATCGAAAATTTTTATTTCCTCCATTTGCCTTAAAATTAAAGCCAATCGGTCAGGTATGCTAAGAATGCACCAAAAAACAAGACTCCAGCGAAAAACCGAGTTTTTTAGATTTAGCAGTCTACCAACGCCAAGCGGTCGGATGCGCTGTTATAGCGCTTAGTAACTAAGGACTATCGAAAATTTTTATTTCCTCCATTTGCCTTAAAATTAAAGCCAATCGGTCAGGTATGCTAAGAATGCACCAAAAAACAAGACTCCAGCGAAAAACCGAGTTTTTTAGTTTTGGCAATCTACCAACGCCAAGTGGTCGGATACGCTGTTATAGCGCTTAGTAACTAAGGACTATCGAAAAATTTTATTTACTCCATTTGCCTTAAAATTAAAGCCAATCGGTCAGGTATGCTAAGAATGCACCAAAAAACAAGACTCCAGCGAAAAACCGAGTTTTTTAGTTTTGACAGTCTACCAACGCCAAGCAGTCGGATACGCTGTTATAGCGCTTAGTAACTAAGGACTATCGAAAAATTTTATTTCCTCCATTTGCCTTAAAATTAAAGCCAATCGGTCAGGTATGCTAAGAATGCACCAAAAAACAAGACTCCAGCGAAAAACCGAGTTTTTTAGTTTTGGCAGTCTACCAACGCCAAGCGGTCGGATACGCTGTTATAGCGCTTAGTAACTAAGGACTATCGAAAAATTTTATTTCCTCCATTTGCCTTAAAATTAAAGCCAATCGGTCAGGTATGCTAAGAATGCACCAAAAAACAAGACTCCAGCGAAAAACCGAGTTTTTTAGATTTGGCAGTCTACCAACGCCAAGCGGTCGGATACGCTGTTATAGCGCTTAGTAACTAAGGTCTATCGAAAAATTTTATTTCCTCCATTTGCCTTAAAATTAAAGCCAATCGGTCAGGTATGCTAAGAATGCACCAAAAAACAAGACTCCAGCGAAAAACCGAGTTTTTTAGATTTAGCAGTCTACCAACGCCAAGCGGTCGGATGCGCTGTTATAGCGCTTAGTAACTAAGGACTATCGAAAATTTTTATTTCCTCCATTTGCCTTAAAATTAAAGCCAATCAGTCAGGTATGCTAAGAATACACCAAAATACAAGACTCCAGCGAAAAACCGAGTTTTTTAGTTTTGGCAGTCTACCAACGCCAAGCGGTCGGATACGCTGTTTTAGCGCGTAGTAACTAAGGACTATCGAAAATTTTTATTTCCTCCATTTGCCTTAAAATTAAAGCCAATCGGTCAGGTATGCTAAGAATACACCAAAAAACAAGACTCCAGCGAAAAACCGCGTTTTTTAGTTTTGGCAGTCTACCAACGCCAAGCGGTCGGATACGCAGTTTTAGCGCTTAGTAACTAAGGACTATCGAAAATTTTTATTTCCTTCATTTGCCTTAAAATTAAAGCCAATCGGTCAGGTATGCTAAGAATGCACCAAAAAACAAGACTCCAGCGAAAAACCGAGTTTTTTTAGATTTAGCAGTCTACCAACGCCAAGCGGTCGGATGCGCTGTTATAGCGCTTAGTAACTAAGGACTATCGAAAATTTTTATTTCCTCCATTTGCCTTAAAATTAAAGCCAATCGGTCAGGTATGCTAAGAATGCACCAAAAAACAAGACTCCAGCGAAAAACCGAGTTTTTTAGTTTTGGCAGTCTACCAACGCCAAGCGGTCGGATACGCTGTTATAGCGCTTAGTAACTAAGGACTATCGAAAATTTTTATTTCCTCCATTTGCCTTAAAATTAAAGCCAATCGGTCAGGTATGCTAAGAATGCACCAAAAAACAAGACTCCAGCGAAAAACCGAGTTTTTTAGATTTAGCAGTCTACCAACGCCAAGCGGTCGGATACGCTGTTATAGCGCTTAGTAACTAAGGACTATCGAAAATTTTTATTTCCTCCATTTGCCTTAAAATTAAAGCCAATCGGTCAGGTATGCTAAGAATGCACCAAAAAACAAGACTCCAGCGAAAAACCTAGTTTTTTAGTTTTGGCAATCTACCAACGCCAAGTGGTCGGATACGCTGTTATAGCGCTTAGTAACTAAGGACTATCGAAAAATTTTATTTACTCCATTTGCCTTAAAATTAAAGCCAATCGGTCAGGTATGCTAAGAATGCACCAAAAAACAAGACTCCAGCGAAAAACCGAGTTTTTTAGATTTAGCAGTCTACCAACGCCAAGCGGTCGGATGCGCTGTTATAGCGCTTAGTAACTAAGGACTATCGAAAATTTTTATTTCCTCCATTTGCCTTAAAATTAAAGCCAATCGGTCAGGTATGCTAAGAATGCACCAAAAAACAAGACTCCAGCGAAAAACCGAGTTTTTTAGTTTTGGCAGTCTACCAACGCCAAGCGGTCGGATACGCTGTTATAGCGCTTAGTAACTAAGGACTATCGAAAAAATTTATTTCCTCCATTTGCCTTAAAATTAAAGCCAATCGGTCAGGTATGCTAAGAATGCACCAAAAAACAAGACTCCAGCGAAAAACCGAGTTTTTTAGATTTGGCAGTCTACCAACGCCAAGCGGTCGGATACGCTGTTATAGCGCTTAGTAACTAAGGACTATCGAAATTTTTTATTTCCTCCATTTGCCTTAAAATTAAAGCCAATCGGTCAGGTATGCTAAGAATGCACCAAAAAACAAGACTCCAGCGAAAAACCGAGTTTTTTAGTTTTGGCAGTCTACCAACGCCGAGCGGTCGGATACGCTGTTATAGCGCTTAGTAACTAAGGACTATCGAAAATTTTTATTTCCTCCATTTGCCTTAAAATTAAAGCCAATCGGTCAGGTATGCTAAGAATACACCAAAATACAAGACTCCAGCGAAAAACCGAGTTTTTTAGTTTTGGCAGTCTACCAACGCCAAGCGGTCGGATACGCTGTTTTAGCGCTTAGTAACTAAGGACTATCGAAAATTTTTATTTCCTCCATTTGCCTTAAAATTAAAGCCAATCGGTCAGGTATGCTAAGAATACACCAAAAAACAAGACTCCAGCGAAAAACCGCGGTTTTTAGTTTTGGCAGTCTACCAACGCCAAGCGGTCGGATACGCAGTTTTAGCGCTTAGTAACTAAGGACTATCGAAAATTTTTATTTCCTTCATTTGCCTTAAAATTAAAGCCAATCGGTCAGGTATGCTAAGAATGCACCAAAAAACAAGACTCCAGCGAAAAACCGAGTTTTTTAGTTTTGGCAGTCTACCAACGCCAAGCGGTCGGATACGCTGTTTTAGCGCTTAGTAACTAAGGACTATCGAAAATTTTTATTTCCTCCATTTGCCTTAAAATTAAAGCCAATCGGTCAGGTATGCTAAGAATACACCAAAAAACAAGTCTCCAGCGAAAAACCGCGTTTTTTAGTTTTGGCAGTCTACCAACGCCAAGCGGTCGGATACGCAGTTTTAGCGCTTAGTAACTAAGGACTATCGAAAATTTTTATTTCCTTCATTTGCCTTAAAATTAAAGCCAATCGGTCAGGTATGCTAAGAATGCACCAAAAAACAAGACTCCAGCGAAAAACCGAGTTTTTTAGATTTAGCAGTCTACCAACGCCAAGCGGTCGGATGCGCTGTTATAGCGCTTAGTAACTAAGGACTATCGAAATTTTTTATTTCCTCCATTTGCCTTAAAATTAAAGCCAATCGGTCAGGTATGCTAAGAATGCACCAAAAAACAAGACTCCAGCGAAAAACCGAGTTTTTTAGTTTTGGCAGTCTACCAACGCCAAGCGGTCGGATACGCTGTTATAGCGCTTAGTAACTAAGGACTATCGAAAAATTTTATTTACTCCATTTGCCTTAAAATTAAAGCCAATCGGTCAGGTATGCTAAGAATGCACCAAAAAACAAGACTCCAGCGAAAAACCGAGTTTTTTAGATTTAGCAGTCTACCAACGCCAAGCGGTCGGATGCGCTGTTATAGCGCTTAGTAACTAAGGACTATCGAAAATTTTTATTTCCTCCATTTGCCTTAAAATTAAAGCCAATCGGTCAGGTATGCTAAGAATACACCAAAAAACAAGACTCCAGCGAAAAACCGCGTTTTTTAGTTTTGGCAGTCTACCAACGCCAAGCGGTCGGATACGCAGTTTTAGCGCTTAGTAACTAAGGACTATCGAAAATTTTTATTTCCTTCATTTGCCTTAAAATTAAAGCCAATCGGTCAGGTATGCTAAGAATGCACCAAAAAACAAGACTCCAGCGAAAAACCGAGTTTTTTAGATTTAGCAGTCTACCAACGCCAAGCGGTCGGATGCGCTGTTATAGCGCTTAGTAACTAAGGACTATCGAAAATTTTTATTTCCTCCATTTGCCTTAAAATTAAAGCCAATCGGTCAGGTATGCTAAGAATGCACCAAAAAACAAGACTCCAGCGAAAAACCGAGTTTTTTATCTACCAACGCCAAGCGGTCGGATACGCTGTTATAGCGCTTAGTAACTAAGGACTATCGAAAAATTTTATTTACTCCATTTGCCTTAAAATTAAAGCCAATCGGTCAGGTATGCTAAGAATGCACCAAAAAACAAGACTCCAGCGAAAAACCGAGTTTTTTAGATTTAGCAGTCTACCAACGCCAAGCGGTCGGATGCGCTGTTATAGCGCTTAGTAACTAAGGACTATCGAAAATTTTTATTTCCTCCATTTGCCTTAAAATTAAAGCCAATCGGTCAGGTATGCTAAGAATGCACCAAAAAACAAGACTCCAGCGAAAAACCGAGTTTTTTAGTTTTGGCAATCTACCAACGCCAAGTGGTCGGATACGCTGTTATAGCGCTTAGTAACTAAGGACTATCGAAAAATTTTATTTACTCCATTTGCCTTAAAATTAAAGCCAATCGGTCAGGTATGCTAAGAATGCACCAAAAAACAAGACTCCAGCGAAAAACCGCGTTTTTTAGTTTTGGCAGTCTACCAACGCCAAGCGGTCGGATACGCAGTTTTAGCGCTTAGTAACTAAGGACTATCGAAAATTTTTATTTCCTTCATTTGCCTTAAAATTAAAGCCAATCGGTCAGGTATGCTAAGAATGCACCAAAAAACAAGACTCCAGCGAAAAACCGAGTTTTTTAGATTTAGCAGTCTACCAACGCCAAGCGGTCGGATACGCTGTTATAGCGCTTAGTAACTAAGGACTATCGAAAATTTTTATTTCCTCCATTTGCCTTAAAATTAAAGCCAATCGGTCAGGTATGCTAAGAATGCACCAAAAAACAAGACTCCAGCGAAAAACCGAGTTTTTTAGTTTTGGCAGTCTACCAACGCCAAGCGGTCGGATACGCTGTTATAGCGCTTAGTAACTAAGGACTATCGAAAAATTTTATTTACTCCATTTGCCTTAAAATTAAAGCCAATCGGTCAGGTATGCTAAGAATGCACCAAAAAACAAGACTCCAGCGAAAAACCGAGTTTTTTAGATTTAGCAGTCTACCAACGCCAAGCGGTCGGATGCGCTGTTATAGCGCTTAGTAACTAAGGACTATCGAAAATTTTTATTTCCTCCATTTGCCTTAAAATTAAAGCCAATCGGTCAGGTATGCTAAGAATACACCAAAAAACAAGACTCCAGCGAAAAACCGCGTTTTTTAGTTTTGGCAGTCTACCAACGCCAAGCGGTCGGATACGCAGTTTTAGCGCTTAGTAACTAAGGACTATCGAAAATTTTTATTTCCTTCATTTGCCTTAAAATTAAAGCCAATCGGTCAGGTATGCTAAGAATGCACCAAAAAACAAGACTCCAGCGAAAAACCGAGTTTTTTAGATTTAGCAGTCTACCAACGCCAAGCGGTCGGATGCGCTGTTATAGCGCTTAGTAACTAAGGACTATCGAAAATTTTTATTTCCTCCATTTGCCTTAAAATTAAAGCCAATCGGTCAGGTATGCTAAGAATGCACCAAAAAACAAGACTCCAGCGAAAAACCGAGTTTTTTATCTACCAACGCCAAGCGGTCGGATACGCTGTTATAGCGCTTAGTAACTAAGGACTATCGAAAAATTTTATTTCCTCCATTTGCCTTAAAATTAAAGCCAATCGGTCAGGTATGCTAAGAATGCACCAAAAAACAAGACTCCAGCGAAAAACCGAGTTTTTTAGATTTAGCAGTCTACCAACGCCAAGCGGTCGGATGCGCTGTTATAGCGCTTAGTAACTAAGGACTATCGAAAAATTTTATTTCCTCCATTTGCCTTAAAATTAAAGCCAATCGGTCAGGTATGCTAAGAATGCACCAAAAAACAAGACTCCAGCGAAAAACCTAGTTTTTTAGTTTTGGCAATCTACCAACGCCAAGTGGTCGGATACGCTGTTATAGCGCTTAGTAACTAAGGACTATCGAAAAATTTTATTTACTCCATTTGCCTTAAAATTAAAGCCAATCGGTCAGGTATGCTAAGAATGCACCAAAAAACAAGACTCCAGCGAAAAACCGCGTTTTTTAGTTTTGGCAGTCTACCAACGCCAAGCGGTCGGATACGCAGTTTTAGCGCTTAGTAACTAAGGACTATCGAAAATTTTTATTTCCTTCATTTGCCTTAAAATTAAAGCCAATCGGTCAGGTATGCTAAGAATGCACCAAAAAACAAGACTCCAGCGAAAAACCGAGTTTTTTAGATTTAGCAGTCTACCAACGCCAAGCGGTCGGATGCGCTGTTATAGCGCTTAGTAACTAAGGACTATCGAAAATTTTTATTTCCTCCATTTGCCTTAAAATTAAAGCCAATCGGTCAGGTATGCTAAGAATGCACCAAAAAACAAGACTCCAGCGAAAAACCGAGTTTTTTAGTTTTGGCAGTCTACCAACGCCAAGCGGTCGGATACGCTGTTATAGCGCTTAGTAACTAAGGACTATCGAAAAATTTTATTTCCTCCATTTGCCTTAAAATTAAAGCCAATCGGTCAGGTATGCTAAGAATGCACCAAAAAACAAGACTCCAGCGAAAAACCGAGTTTTTTAGATTTGGCAGTCTACCAACGCCAAGCGGTCGGATACGCTGTTATAGCGCTTAGTAACTAAGGACTATCGAAATTTTTTATTTCCTCCATTTGCCTTAAAATTAAAGCCAATCGGTCAGGTATGCTAAGAATGCACCAAAAAACAAGACTCCAGCGAAAAACCGAGTTTTTTAGTTTTGGCAGTCTACCAACGCCGAGCGGTCGGATACGCTGTTATAGCGCTTAGTAACTAAGGACTATCGAAAATTTTTATTTCCTCCATTTGCCTTAAAATTAAAGCCAATCGGTCAGGTATGCTAAGAATGCACCATAAAACAAGACTCCAGCGAAAAACCGAGTTTTTTAGTTTTGGCAGTCTAACAACGCCAAGCGGTCGGATACGCTGTTTTAGCGCTTAGTAACTAAGGACTATCGAAAATTTTTATTTCCTCCATTTGCCTTAAAATTAAAGCCAATCGGTCAGGTATGCTAAGAATACACCAAAAAACAAGACTCCAGCGAAAAACCGCGTTTTTTAGTTTTGGCAGTCTACCAACGCCAAGCGGTCGGATACGCAGTTTTAGCGCTTAGTAACTAAGGACTATCGAAAATTTTTATTTCCTTCATTTGCCTTAAAATTAAAGCCAATCGGTCAGGTATGCTAAGAATGCACCAAAAAACAAGACTCCAGCGAAAAACCGAGTTTTTTAGATTTAGCAGTCTACCAACGCCAAGCGGTCGGATGCGCTGTTATAGCGCTTAGTAACTAAGGACTATCGAAAATTTTTATTTCCTCCATTTGCCTTAAAATTAAAGCCAATCGGTCAGGTATGCTAAGAATACACCAAAAAACAAGACTCCAGCGAAAAACCGCGTTTTTTAGTTTTGGCAGTCTACCAACGCCAAGCGGTCGGATACGCAGTTTTAGCGCTTAGTAACTAAGGACTATTGAAAATTTTTATTTCCTTCATTTGCCTTAAAATTAAAGCCAATCGGTCAGGTATGTTAAGAATGCACCAAAAAACAAGACTCCAGCGAAAAACCGAGTTTTTTAGTTTTGGCAGTCTACCAACGCCAAGCGGTCGGATACGCTGTTTTAGCGCTTAGTAACTTAGGACTATCGAAAATTTTTATTTCCTCCATTTGCCTTAAAATTAAAGCCAATCGGTCAGGTATGCTAAGAATGCACCAAAAAACAAGACTCCAGCGAAAAACCGAGTTTTTTAGATTTAGCAGTCTACCAACGCCAAGCGGTCGGATGCGCTGTTATAGCGCTTAGTAACTAAGGACTATCGAAAATTTTTATTTCCTCCATTTGCCTTAAAATTAAAGCCAATCGGTCAGGTATGCTAAGAATGCACCAAAAAACAAGACTCCAGCGAAAAACCGAGTTTTTTAGTTTTGGCAGTCTACCAACGCCAAGCGGTCGGATACGCTGTTATAGCGCTTAGTAACTAAGGACTATCGAAAAAATTTATTTCCTCCATTTGCCTTAAAATTAAAGCCAATCGGTCAGGTATGCTAAGAATGCACCAAAAAACAAGACTCCAGCGAAAAACCGAGTTTTTTAGTTTTGGCAGTCTACCAACGCCAAGTGGTTGGATACGCTGTTATAGTAACAAAAGTATAGTAACTAAAGACTATCGAAAATTTTTATTTCCTCCATTTGCCTTAAAATTAAAGCCAATCGGTCAGGTATGCTAAGAATACACCAAAAAACAAGACTCCAGCGAAAAACCGAGTTTTTTAGTTTTGGCAGTCTACCAACGCCAAGCGGTCGGATACACTGTTTTAGCGCTTAGTAACTAAGGATTATCGAAAATTTTTATTTCCTCCATTTGCCTTAAAATTAAAGCCAATCGGTCAGGTATGCTAAGAATGCACCAAAAAACAAGACTCCAGCGAAAAACCGAGTTTTTTAGATTTAGCAGTCTACCAACGCCAAGCGGTCGGATGCGCTGTTATAGCGCTTAGTAACTAAGGACTATCGAAAAATTTTATTTCCTCCATTTGCCTTAAAATTAAAGCCAATCGGTCAGGTATGCTAAGAATGCACCAAAAAACAAGACTCCAGCGAAAATCCGAGTTTTTTAGATTTGGCAGTCTACCAACGCCAAGCGGTCGCATACGCTGTTATAGCGCTTAGTAACTAAGGACTATCGAAAAATTTTATTTCCTCCATATGCCTTAAAATTAAAGCCAATCGGTCAGGTATGCTAAGAATGCACCAAAAAACAAGACTCCAGCGAAAAACCGAGTTTTTTAGTTTTGGCAGTCTACCAACGCCAAGTGGTCGGATACGCTGTTATAGCGCTTAGTAACTAAGGACTATCGAAAAATTTTATTTCCTCCATTTGCCTTAAAATTAAAAGCCAATCGGTCAGGTATGCTAAGAATACACCAAAAAACAAGACTCCAGCGAAAAACCGAGTTTTTTAGTTTTGGCAGTCTACCAACGCCAAGCGGTCGGATACGCTGTTTTAGCGCTTAGTAACTAAGGACTATCGAAAAATTTTATTTCCTCCATTTGCCTTAAAATTAAAGCCAATCGGTCAGGTATGCTAAGAATACACCAAAAAACAAGACTCCAGCGAAAAATCGAGTTTTTTAGTTTTGGCAGTCTACCAACGCCAAGCGGTCGGATACGCTGTTTTAGCGCTTAGTAACTAAGGACTATCGAAAATTTTTATTTACTCCATTTGCCTTAAAATTAAAGCCAATCGGTCAGGTATGCTAAGAATGCACCAAAAAACAAGACTCCAGCGAAAAACCGAATTTTTTAGTTTTGGCAGTCTACCAACGCCAAGCGGCCGGATACGCTGTTATAGCGCTAAGTAACTAAGGACTATCGAAAATTTTTATTTCCTCCATTTGCCTTAAAATTAAAGCCAATCGGTCAGGTATGCTAAGAATGCACCAAAAAACAAGACTCCAGCGAAAAACCGAGTTTTTTAGTTTTGGCAGTCTACCAACGCCAAGCGGTCGGAGACGCTGTTATAGCGCTTAGTAACTAAGGACTATCGAAATTTTTTATTTCCTCCATTTGCCTTAAAATTAAAGCCAATCGGTCAGGTATGCTAAGAATGCACCAAAAAACAAGACTCCAGCAAAAACCGAGGTTTTTAGTTTTGGCAGTCTACTAACGCCAAGCGGTAGGATGCGCTGTTATAGCGATTAGTAACTAAGGACTATTGAAAATTTTTATTTCCTCCATTTGCCTTAAAATGAAAGCCAATCGGTCAGGTATGCTAAGAATGCACCATAAAACAAGACTCCAGCGAAAAACCGAGTTTTTTAGTTTTGGCAGTCTACCAACGCCAAGCGGTCGGAGACGCTGTTATAGCGCTTAGTAACTAAGGACTATCGAAATTTTTTATTTCCTCCATTTGCCTTAAAATTAAAGCCAATCGGTCAGGTATGCTAAGAATACACCAAAAAACAAGACTCCAGCGAAAAACCGAGTTTTTTAGATTTAGCAGTCTACCAACGCCAAGCGGTCGGATACGCTGTTATAGCACTTAGTAACTAAGGACTATCGAAAATTTTTATTTCCTCCATTTGCCTTAAAATTAAAGCCAATCGGTCAGGTATGCTAAGAATGCACCAAAAAACAAGACTCCAGCGAAAAACCGAGTTTTTTTATTTTGGCAGTCTATCAACGCCAAGCGGTCGGATACGCTGTTATAGCGCTTAGTAACTAAGGACTTCCGAAATTTTTTATTTCCTCCATTTGCCTAAAATTAAAGCCAATCGGTCAGGTATGCTAAGAATACACCAAAAAACAAGACTCCAGCGAAAAACCGAGTTTTTTAGTTTTGGCAGTCTACCAACGCCAAGCGGTCGGATACGCTGTTTTAGCGCTTAGTAACTAAGGACTATCGAAAATTTTTATTTCCTCCATTTGCCTTAAAATTAAAGCCAATCGGTCAGGTATGCTAAGAATGCACCAAAAAACAAGACTCCAGCGAAAAACCGAGTTTTTTAGATTAAGCAGTCTACCAACGCCAAGCGGTCGGATGCGCTGTTATAGCGCTTAGTAACTAAGGACTATCGAAAATTTTTATTTCCTCCATTTGCCTTAAAATTAAAGCCAATCGGTCAGGTATGCTAAGAATACACCAAAAAACAAGACTCCAGCGAAAAACCGAGTTTTTTAGTTTTGGCAGTCTACCAACGCCAAGCGGTCGGATACGCTGTTTTAGCGCTTAGTAACTAAGGACTATCGAAAATTTTTATTTCCTCCATTTGCCTTAAAATTAAAGCCAATCGGTCAGGTATGCTAAGAATACACCAAAAAACAAGACTCCAGCGAAAAACTGAGTTTTTTAGTTTTGGCAGTCTACCAACGCCAAGCGGTCGGATACGCTGTTTTAGCGCTTAGTAACTAAGGACTATCGAAAATTTTTATTTCCTCCATTTGCCTTAAAATTAAAGCCAATCGGTCAGGTATGCTAAGAATGCACCAAAAAACAAGACTCCAGCGAAAAACCGAGTTTTTTAGATTTAGCAGTCTACCAACGCCAAGCGGTCGGATGCGCTGTTATAGCGCTTAGTAACTAAGGACTATCGAAAATTTTTATTTCCTCCATTTGCCTTAAAATTAAAGCCAATCGGTCATGTATGCTAAGAATACACCAAAAAACAAGACTCCAGCGAAAAACCGAGTTTTTTAGTTTTGGCAGTCTACCAACGCCAAGCGGTCGGATACGCTGTTATAGCGCTTAGTAACTAAGGACTATCGAAAATTTTTATTTCCTCCATTTGCCTTAAAATTAAAGCCAATCGGTCATGTATGCTAAGAATACACCAAAAAACAAGACTCCAGCGAAAAACCGAGTTTTTTAGTTTTGGCATTCTACCAACGCCAAGTGGTCGGATACGCTGTTATAGCGCTTAGTAACTAAGGACTATCGAAAATTTTTATTTCCTCCATTTGCCTTAAAATAAAAGCCAATCGGTCAGGTATGCTAAGAATGCACCAAAAAACAAGACTCCAGCGAAAAACCGAGTTTTTTTAGTTTTGGCAGTCTACCAACGCCGAGCGGTCGGATACGCTGTTATAGCGCTTAGTAACTAAGGACTATCGAAAATTTTTATTTCCTCCATTTGCCTTAAAATTAAAGCCAATCGGTCAAGTATGCTAAGAATGCACCAAAAAACAAGACTCCAGCGAAAAACCGAGTTTTTTAGTTTTGGCAGTCTACCAACGCCAAGCGGTCGGATACGCTGTTATAGCGCTTAGTAACTAAGGACTATCGAAAAATTTTATTTCCTCCATTTGCCTTAAAATTAAAGCCAATCGGTCAGGTATGCTAAGAATGCACCAAAAAACAAGACTCCAGCGAAAAACCGAGTTTTTTAGTTTTGGCAGTCTACCAACGCCAAGCGGTCGGATACGCTGTTATAGCGCTGAGTAACTAAGGACTATCGAAATTTTTTATTTCCTCCATTTGCCTTAAAATTAAAGCCAATCGGTCAGGTATGCTAAGAATGCACCAAAAAACAAGACTCCAGCGGAAAACCGAGTTTTTTAGTTTTGGCAGTCTATCAACGCCAAGCGGTCGGATACGCTGTTATAGCGCTTAGTAACTAAGGACTATGGAAATTTTTAATTTCCTCCATTTGCCTTAAAATTAAAGCCAATCGGTCAGGTATGCTAAGAATGCACCAAAAAACAAGACTCCAGCGAAAAACCGAATTTTTTAGTTTTGGCAGTCTACCAACGCCAAGCGGCCGGATACACTGTTATAGCGCTAAGTAACTAAGGACTATCGAAAATTTTTATTTCCTCCATTTGCCTTAAAATTAAAGCCAATCGGTCAATTATGCTAAGAATGCACCAAAAAACAAGACTCCAGCGAAAAACCGAGTTTTTAAGTTTTGGCAGTCTACCAACGCCAAGCGGTCGGAGACGCTGTTATAGCGCTTAGTAACTAAGGACTATCGAAATTTTTTATTTCCTCCATTTGCCTTAAAATTAAAGCCAATCGGTCAGGTATGCTAAGAATGCACCAAAAAACAAGACTCCAGCGAAAACCCGAGTTTTTTAGTTTTGGCAGTCTACCAACGCCAAGCGGTCGGATGCGCTGTTATAGCGATTAGTAACTAAGGACTATTGAAAATTTTTATTTCCTCCATTTGCCTTAAAATTAAAGCCAATCGGTCAGGTATGCTAAGAATGCACCATAAAACAAGACTCCAGCGAAAAACCGAGTTTTTTAGTTTTGGCAGTCTACCAACGCCAAGCGGTCGGAGACGCTGTTATAGCGCTTAGTAACTAAGGACTATCGAAATTTTTTATTTCCTCCATTTGCCTTAAAATTAAAGCCAATCGTTCAGGTATGCTAAGAATACACCAAAAAACAAGACTCCAGCGAAAAACCGAGTTTTTTAGTTTTGGCAGTCTACCAACGCCAAGCGGTCGGATACGCTGTTATAGCACTTAGTAACTAAGGACTATCGAAAAATTTTATTTCCTCCATTTGCCTTAAAATTAAAGCCAATCGGTCAGGTATGCTAAGAATGCACCAAAAAACAAGACTCCAGCGAAAAACCGAGTTTTTTAGTTTTGGCAGTCTATCAACGCCAAGCGGTCGGATACGCTGTTATAGCGCTTAGTAACTAAGGACTATCGAAATTTTTATTTCCTCCATTTGCCTTAAAATTAAAGCCAATCGGTCAGGTATGCTAAGAATGCACCAAAAAACAAGACTCCAGCGAAAAACCGAGTTTTTTAGTTTTGGCAGTCTACCAACGCCTAGCGGTCGGATACGCTGTTTTAGCGCTTAGTAACTAAGGACTATCGAAAATTTTTATTTCCTCCATTTGCCTTAAAATTAAAGCCAATCGGTCAGGTATGCTAAGAATGCACCAAAAAAC
Organism: Pyrgus malvae; assembly: GCA_911387765.1. Taxonomy (NCBI): domain Eukaryota; kingdom Metazoa; phylum Arthropoda; class Insecta; order Lepidoptera; family Hesperiidae; genus Pyrgus; species Pyrgus malvae. The sequence continues at coordinate 9,017 of OU426969.1, read as the reverse complement.
AAGACTCCAGCGAAAAACCGAGTTTTTTAGATTTAGCAGTCTACCAACGCCAAGCGGTCGGATGCGCTGTTATAGCGCTTAGTAACTAAGGACTATCGAAAAATTTTATTTCCTCCATTTGCCTTAAAATTAAAGCCAATCGGTCAGGTATGCTAAGAATACACCAAAAAACAAGACTCCAGCGAAAAACCGAGTTTTTTAGTTTTGGCAGTCTACCAACGCCAAGCGGTCGGATACGCTGTTATAGCACTTAGTAACTAAGGACTATCGAAAAATTTTATTTCCTCCATTTGCCTTAAAATTAAAGCCAATCGGTCAGGTATGCTAAGAATGCACCAAAAAACAAGACTCCAGCGAAAAACCGAGTTTTTTAGTTTTGGCAGTCTATCAACGCCAAGCGGTCGGATACGCTGTTATAGCGCTTAGTAACTAAGGACTATCGAAATTTTTATTTCCTCCATTTGCCTTAAAATTAAAGCCAATCGGTCAGGTATGCTAAGAATGCACCAAAAAACAAGACTCCAGCGAAAAACCGAGTTTTTAAGTTTTGGCAGTCTACCAACGCCAAGCGGTCGGATACGCTGTTATAGCGCTTAGTAACTAAGGACTATCGAAAAATTTTATTTCCTCCATTTGCCTTAAAATTAAAGCCAATCGGTCAGGTATGCTAAGAATGCACCAAAAAACAAGACTCCAGCGAAAAACCGAGTTTTTTAGTTTTGGCAGTCTACCAACGCCGAGCGGTCGGATACGCTGTTATAGCGCTTAGTAACTAAGGACTATCGAAAATTTTTATTTCCTCCATTTGCCTTAAAATTAAAGCCAATCGGTCAAGTATGCTAAGAATGCACCAAAAAACAAGACTCCAGCGAAAAACCGAGTTTTTTAGTTTTGGCAGTCTACCAACGCCAAGCGGTCGGATACGCTGTTATAGCGCTTAGTAACTAAGGACTATCGAAAAATTTTATTTCCTCCATTTGCCTTAAAATTAAAGCCAATCGGTCAGGTATGCTAAGAATGCACCAAAAAACAAGACTCCAGCGAAAAACCGAGTTTTTTAGATTTGGCAGTCTACCAACGCCAAGCGGTCGCATACGCTGTTATAGCGCTTAGTAACTAAGGACTATCGAAAATTTTTATTTCCTCCATTTGCCTTAAAATTAAAGCCAATCGGTCAGGTATGCTAAGAATGCACCAAAAAACAAGACTCCAGCGAAAAACCGAGTTTTTTAGTTTTGGCAGTCTACCAACGCCAAGCGGTCGCATACACTGTTATAGCGCTTAGTAACTAAGGACTATCGAAAAATTTTATTTCCTCCATTTGCCTTAAAATTAAAGCCAATCGGTCAGGTATGCTAAGAATACACCAAAAAACAAGACTCCAGCGGAAAACCGAGTTTTTTAGTTTTGGCAGTCTATCAACGCCAAGCGGTCGGATACGCTGTTATAGCGCTTAGTAACTAAGGACTATGGAAAAATTTTATTTCCTCTATTTGCCTTAAAATTAAAGCCAATCGGTCAGGTATGCTAAGAATGCACCAAAAAACAAGACTCCAGCGAAAAACCGAATTTTTTAGTTTTGGCAGTCTACCAACGCCAAGCGGCCGGATACACTGTTATAGCGCTAAGTAACTAAGGACTAACGAAAATTTTTATTTCCTCCATTTGCCTTAAAATTAAAGCCAATCGGTCAGGTATGCTAAGAATGCACCAAAAAACAAGACTCCAGCGAAAAACCGAGTTTTTTAGTTTTGGCAGTCTACCAACGCCAAGCGGTCGGAGACGCTGTTATAGCGCTTAGTAACTAAGGACTATCGAAATTTTTTATTTCCTCCATTTGCCTTAAAATTAAAGCCAATCGGTCAGGTATGCTAAGAATGCACCAAAAAACAAGACTCCAGCGAAAAACCGAGTTTTTTAGTTTTGGCAGTCTACCAACGCCAAGCGGTCGGATGCGCTGTTATAGCGCTTAGTAACTAAGGACTATTGAAAATTTTTATTTCCTCCATTTGCCTTAAAATTAAAGCCAATCGGTCAGGTATGCTAAGAATGCACCATAAAACAAGACTCCAGCGAAAAACCGAGTTTTTTAGTTTTGGCAGTCTACCAACGCCAAGCGGTTGGAGACGCTGTTATAGCGCTTAGTAACTAAGGACTATCGAAAATTTTTATTTCCTCCATTTGCCTTAAAATTAAAGCCAATCGGTCAGGTATGCTAAGAATGCACCAAAAAACAAGACTCCAGCGAAAAACCGAGTTTTTTAGATTTAGCAGTCTACCAACGCCAAGCGGTCGGATGCGCTGTTATAGCGCTTAGTAACTAAGGACTATCGAAAATTTTTATTTCCTCCATTTGCCTTAAAATTAAAGCCAATCGGTCAGGTATGCTAAGAATACACCAAAAAACAAGACTCCAGCGAAAAACCGAGTTTTTTAGTTTTGGCAGTCTACCAACGCCAAGCGGTCGGATACGCTGTTTTAGCGCTTAGTAACTAAGGACTATCGAAAATTTTTATTTCCTCCATTTGCCTTAAAATTAAAGCCAATCGGTCAGATATGCTAAGAATGCACCAAAAAACAAGACTCCAGCGAAAAACCGAGTTTTTTAGATTTAGCAGTCTACCAACGCCAAGCGGTCGGATGCGCTGTTATAGCGTTTAGTAACTAAGGACTATCGAAAAATTTTATTTCCTCCATTTGCCTTAAAATTAAAGCCAATCGGTCAGGTATGCTAAGAATACACCAAAAAACAAGACTCCAGCGAAAAACCGAGTTTTTTAGTTTTGGCAGTCTACCAACGCCAAGCGGTCGGATACGCTGTTATAGCACTTAGTAACTAAGGACTATCGAAAATTTTTATTTCCTCCATTTGCCTTAAAATTAAAGCCAATCGGTCAGGTATGCTAAGAATGCACCAAAAAACAAGACTCCAGCGAAAAACCGAGTTTTTTAGTTTTGGCAGTCTATCAACGCCAAGCGGTCGGATACGCTTTTATAGCGCTTAGTAACTAAGGACTATCGAAATTTTTTATTTCCTCCATTTGCCTTAAAATTAAAGCCAATCGGTCAGGTATGCTAAGAATGCACCAAAAAACAAGACTCCAGCAAAAAACTGAGTTTTTTAGTTTTGGCAGTCTACCAACGCCGAGCGGTCGGATACGCTGTTATAGCGCTTAGTAACTAAGGACTATCGAAAATTTTTATTTCCTCCATTTGCCTTAAAATTAAAGCCAATCGGTCAAGTATGCTAAGAATGCACCAAAAAACAAGACTCCAGCGAAAAACCGAGTTTTTTAGTTTTGGCAGTCTACCAACGCCAAGCGGTCGGATACGCTGTTATAGCGCTTAGTAACTAAGGACTATCGAAAAATTTTATTTCCTCCATTTGCCTTAAAATTAAAGCCAATCGGTCAGGTATGCTAAGAATGCACCAAAAAACAAGACTCCAGCGAAAAACCGAGTTTTTTTAGTTTTGGCAGTCTACCAACGCCAAGCGGTCGGATACGCTGTTATAGCGCTGAGTAACTAAGGACTATCGAAATTTTTTATTTCCTCCATTTGCCTTAAAATTAAAGCCAATCGGTCAGGTATGCTAAGAATGCACCAAAAAACAAGACTCCAGCGGAAAACCGAGTTTTTTAGTTTTGGCAGTCTATCAACGCCAAGCGGTCGGATACGCTGTTATAGCGCTTAGTAACTAAGGACTATGGAAAATTTTTATTTCCTCCATTTGCCTTAAAATTAAAGCCAATCGGTCAGGTATGCTAAGAATGCACCAAAAAACAAGACTCCAGCGAAAAACCGAATTTTTTTAGTTTTGGCAGTCTACCAACGCCAAGCGGCCGGATACACTGTTATAGCGCTAAGTAACTAAGGACTATCGAAAATTTTTATTTCCTCCATTTGCCTTAAAATTAAAGCCAATCGGTCAGGTATGCTAAGAATGCACCATAAAACAAGACTCCAGCGAAAAACCGAGTTTTTTAGTTTTGGCAGTCTATCAACGCCAAGCGGTCGGATACGCTGTTATAGCGCTTAGTAACTAAGGACTATGGAAAATTTTTATTTCCTCCATTTGCCTTAAAATTAAAGCCAATCGGTCAGGTATGCTAAGAATGCACCAAAAAACAAGACTACAGCGAAAAACCGAGTTTTTTAGATTTAGCAGTCTACCAACGCCAAGCGGTCGGATGCGCTGTTATAGCGCTTAGTAACTAAGGACTATCGAAAATTTTTATTTCCTCCATTTGCCTTAAAATTAAAGCCAATCGGTCAGGTATGCTAAGAATGCACCATAAAACAAGACTCCAGCGAAAAACGAGTTTTTTAGTTTTGGCAGTCTACCAACGCCAAGCGGTCGGATACGCTGTTATAGCGCTTAGTAACTAAGGACTATCGAAAATTTTTATTTCCTCCATTTGCCTTAAAATTAAAGCCAATCGTTCAGGTATGCTAAGAATGCACCAAAAAACAAGACTCCATCGAAAAACCGAGTTTTTTAGTTTTGGCAGTCTACCAACGCCAAGCGGTCGCATACGCTGTTATAGCGCTTAGTAACTAAGGACTATCGAAAAAATTTATTTCATCCATTTGCCTTAAAATTAAAGCCAATCGGTCAGGTATGCTAAGAATGCACCAAAAAACAAGACTCCAGCGAAAAACCGAGTTTTTTAGTTTTGGCATTCTACCAACGCCAAGTGGTCGGATACGCTGTTATAGCGCTTAGTAACTAAGGACTATCGAAAATTTTTATTTCCTCCATTTGCCTTAAAATTAAAGCCAATCGGTCAGGTATGCTAAGAATTCACCAAAAAACAAGACTCCAGCGAAAAACCGAGTTTTTTAGTTTTGGCAGTCTACCAACGCCAAGCGGTCGGATACGCTGTTTTAGCGCTTAGTAACTAAGGACTATCGAAAATTTTTATTTCCTCCATTTGCCTTAAAATTAAAGCCAATCGGTCAGGTATGCTAAGAATGCACCAAAAAACAAGACTCCAGCGAAAAACCGAGTTTTTTAGATTTAGCAGTCTACCAACGCCAAGCGGTCGGATGCGCTGTTATAGCGCTTAGTAACTAAGGACTATCGAAAAAATTTATTTCCTCCATTTGCCTTAAAATTAAAGCCAATCGGTCAGGTATGCTAAGAATGCACCAAAAAACAAGACTCCAGCGAAAAACCGAGTTTTTTAGATTTGGCATTCTACCAACGCCAAGCGGTCGGATACGCTGTTATAGCGCTTAGTAACTAAGGACTATCGAAAAATTTTATTTCCTCCATTTGCCTTAAAATTAAAGCCAATCGGTCAGGTATGCTAAGAATGCACCAAAAAACAAGACTCCAGCGAAAAACCGAGTTTTTTAGTTTTGGAAGTCTACCAACGCCAAGCGGTCGCATACGCTGTTATAGCGCTTAGTAACTAAGGACTATGGAAAATTTTTATTTCCTCCATTTGCCTTAAAATTAAAGCCAATCGGTCAGGTATGCTAAGAATGCACCAAAAAACAAGACTCCAGCGAAAAACCGAATTTTTTAGTTTTGGCAGTCTACCAACGCCAAGCGGCCGGATACGCTGTTATAGCGCTTAGTAACTAAGGACTATCGAAATTTTTTATTTCCTCCATTTGCCTTAAAATTAAAGCCAATCGGTCAGGTATGCTAAGAATGCACCATAAAACAAGACTCCAGCGAAAAACCGAGTTTTTTAGTTTTGGCAGTCTACCAACGCCAAGCGGTCGGATACGCTGTTATAGCGCTTAGTAACTAAGGACTATCGAAAAATTTTATTTCCTCCATTTGCCTTAAAATTAAAGCCAATCGGTCAGGTATGCTAAGAATGCACCAAAAAACAAGACTCCAGCGAAAAACCGAGTTTTTTAGTTTTGGCAGTCTACCAACGCCAAGTGGTCGGATACGCTGTTATAGCGCTTAGTAACTAAGGACTATCGAAAAATTTTATTTCCTCCATTTGCCTTAAAATTAAAGCCAATCGGTCAGGTATGCTAAGAATACACCAAAAAACAAGACTCCAGCGAAAAACCGAGTTTTTTAGTTTTGGCAGTCTACCAACGCCAAGCGGTCGGATACACTGTTTTAGCGCTTAGTAACTAAGGACTATCGAAAATTTTTATTTCCTCCATTTGCCTTAAAATTAAAGCCAATCGGTCAGGTATGCTAAGAATGCACCAAAAAACAAGACTCCAGCGAAAAACCGAGTTTTTTAGATTTAGCAGTCTACCAACGCCAAGCGGTCGGATGCGCTGTTATAGCGCTTAGTAACTAAGGACTATCGAAAATTTTTATTTCCTCCATTTGCCTTAAAATTAAAGCCAATCGGTCAGGTATGCTAAGAATGCACCAAAAAAACAAGACTCCAGCGAAAATCCGAGTTTTTTAGATTTGGCAGTCTACCAACGCCAAGCGGTCGCATACGCTGTTATAGCGCTTAGTAACTAAGGACTATCGAAAAATTTTATTTCCTCCATTTGCCTTAAAATTAAAGCCAATCGGTCAGGTATGCTAAGAATGCACCAAAAAACAAGACTCCAGCGAAAAACCGAGTTTTTTAGTTTTGGCAGTCTACCAACGCCAAGTGGTCGGATACGCTGTTATAGCGCTTAGTAACTAAGGACTATCGAAAAATTTTATTTCCTCCATTTGCCTTAAAATTAAAGCCAATCGGTCAGGTATGCTAAGAATACACCAAAAAACAAGACTCCAGCGAAAAACCGAGTTTTTTAGTTTTGGCAGTCTACCAACGCCAAGCGGTCGGATACGCTGTTTTAGCGCTTAGTAACTAAGGACTATCGAAAAATTTTATTTCCTCCATTTGCCTTAAAATTAAAGCCAATCGGTCAGGTATGCTAAGAATACACCAAAAAACAAGACTCCAGCGAAAAATCGAGTTTTTTAGTTTTGGCAGTCTACCAACGCCAAGCGGTCGGATACGCTGTTTTAGCGCTTAGTAACTAAGGACTATCGAAAATTTTTATTTACTCCATTTGCCTTAAAATTAAAGCCAATCGGTCAGGTATGCTAAGAATGCACCAAAAAACAAGACTCCAGCGAAAAACCGAATTTTTTAGTTTTGGCAGTCTACCAACGCCAAGCGGCCGGATACACTGTTATAGCGCTAAGTAACTAAGGACTATCGAAAATTTTTATTTCCTCCATTTGCCTTAAAATTAAAGCCAATCGGTCAGGTATGCTAAGAATGCACCAAAAAACAAGACTCCAGCGAAAAACCGAGTTTTTTAGTTTTGGCAGTCTACCAACGCCAAGCGGTCGGATGCGCTGTTATAGCGCTTAGTAACTAAGGACTATCGAAATTTTTTATTTCCTCCATTTGCCTTAAAATTAAAGCCAATCGGTCAGGTATGCTAAGAATGCACCAAAAAACAAGACTCCAGCAAAAACCGAGTTTTTTAGTTTTGGCAGTCTACTAACGCCAAGCGGTAGGATGCGCTGTTATAGCGCTTAGTAACTAAGGACTATCGAAAATTTTTATTTCCTCCATTTGCCTTAAAATTAAAGCCAATCGGTCAGGTATGCTAAGAATGCACCATAAAACAAGACTCCAGCGAAAAACCGAGTTTTTTAGTTTTGGCAGTCTACCAACGCCAAGCGGTCGGAGACGCTGTTATAGCGCTTAGTAACTAAGGACTATCGAAATTTTTTATTTCCTCCATTTGCCTTAAAATTAAAGCCAATCGGTCAGGTATGCTAAGAATACACCAAAAAACAAGACTCCAGCGAAAAACCGAGTTTTTTAGTTTTGGCAGTCTACCAACGCCAAGCGGTCGGATACGCTGTTATAGCACTTAGTAACTAAGGACTATCGAAAATTTTTATTTCCTCCATTTGCCTTAAAATTAAAGCCAATCGGTCAGGTATGCTAAGAATGCACCAAAAAACAAGACTCCAGCGAAAAACCGAGTTTTTTTATTTTGGCAGTCTATCAACGCCAAGCGGTCGGATACGCTGTTATAGCGCTTAGTAACTAAGGACTTCCGAAATTTTTTATTTCCTCCATTTGCCTAAAATTAAAGCCAATCGGTCAGGTATGCTAAGAATACACCAAAAAACAAGACTCCAGCGAAAAACCGAGTTTTTTAGTTTTGGCAGTCTACCAACGCCAAGCGGTCGGATACGCTGTTTTAGCGCTTAGTAACTAAGGACTATCGAAAAATTTTATTTCCTCCATTTGCCTTAAAATTAAAGCCAATCGGTCAGGTATGCTAAGAATGCACCAAAAAACAAGACTCCAGCGAAAAACCGAGTTTTTTAGATTAAGCAGTCTACCAACGCCAAGCGGTCGGATGCGCTGTTATAGCGCTTAGTAACTAAGGACTATCGAAAATTTTTATTTCCTCCATTTGCCTTAAAATTAAAGCCAATCGGTCAGGTATGCTAAGAATACACCAAAAAACAAGACTCCAGCGAAAAACCGAGTTTTTTAGTTTTGGCAGTCTACCAACGCCAAGCGGTCGGATACGCTGTTTTAGCGCTTAGTAACTAAGGACTATCGAAAATTTTTATTTCCTCCATTTGCCTTAAAATTAAAGCCAATCGGTCAGGTATGCTAAGAATACACCAAAAAACAAGACTCCAGCGAAAAACCGAGTTTTTTAGTTTTGGCAGTCTACCAACGCCAAGCGGTCGGATACGCTGTTTTAGCGCTTAGTAACTAAGGACTATCGAAAATTTTTATTTCCTCCATTTGCCTTAAAATTAAAGCCAATCGGTCAGGTATGCTAAGAATGCACCAAAAAACAAGACTCCAGCGAAAAACCGAGTTTTTTAGATTTAGCAGTCTACCAACGCCAAGCGGTCGGATGCGCTGTTATAGCGCTTAGTAACTAAGGACTATCGAAAATTTTTATTTCCTCCATTTGCCTTAAAATTAAAGCCAATCGGTCAGGTATGCTAAGAATTCACCAAAAAACAAGACTCCAGCGAAAAACCGAGTTTTTTAGTTTTGGCAGTCTACCAACGCCAAGCGGTCGGATACGCTGTTTTA